>CATIUR010000003.1:100297500-105097500 GCA_949592205.1 Helichrysum umbraculigerum | reverse complement strand
TGTTAACAAATTCAAAAGTCGAACATGTTTTTTTCCAAACCAACTACCCAGTTTTCTTAAATTTACCAGTTCATCTTACCAAACCTATCATCGCATTTTAATTCACCAGTAGCCAACGTCTACCAAACTAAGCCATTAAATTAGTTGAAAATATTCAGGCCATATTCTACAAGTATAATCACCCTTTAACCCCTTGTTACAGGTCTGCATATAAAATGGTAAGAAAACACCATCCCCAAGCCTTTATAGATATCCATCCACCTTCACTTCTGACATTGCCTCAGTGACAACTTGGGTATGTCACTTGAATGATACCTGGTACTTATCATAAGTCCATACAAATCCAGTAGAAAGAGTAAGGATATTATTAATGAGAGAACCCCAAAGTTTTGTGATCACAATTAACAAACAAATCATATAAAAAAGATTTGGACAAAACAATTTTCATAAAATACTCCCCTGTTACTATAAATAGACAGAAGTTAGCCGTTTTGACCGACTATTCCACCTAAATGACCCGCCCATATTGTCACCTCTACTTTATACAACAAAAAGGCTGTAGGTGAACATGTACATCAACCACAAGTAGAAATGCTACTATAAAAGTGGATACTAAAAAATGCAGACGGAATTCAAGAGCACCTTTACTTGAAGAAGGTCAGAATGTATTACATCAACTCTAACAACGTCGAATTTCAATTTCTGGTAGAAATCGTTTGCCCGTTCCTTACTTTGGACGAAAACCAGCATTGATGGATTCAAACTCTGCTTAGGATGATAATAAGTGTATAAGAAACTATATAGTAAAGGTAAAACAAAAGGCAATAGATTAAACTCGGACGCCTTTGTTCATCACATATGTAATTTTGTCAATTATGTAGCAGTTAACGACAAATAGTGAAAGAATTTGTCCAATTGAGAGAGAACATGAATATTAAATCGTTAAGTATATACATATCAGGTTGTACCTCTTCAAAGGTATTACAATAAGCTAGAAGCTCTCCATCTTCTCTACCAACAAATACCAATTCTTGCTATATCGATTCCGCAGCAGAATTCCTATATTAACTTCAAATGAGAAATAGCCGGACAATAATACAAATAAAAAAGGAAGGAAGCCATTATTAGGGAGACTCATGCATTTCTCCATTCAGTAGAGGTGGCAAGATAGGCATGTTAGACGGATAAGGTAACAGGTCAAGGCCAGATCATCTTTAGCTTGAATCCTTTTTCCTAATAAACCAATTTATGAGGTCGTAAGCTTTCAGGTACACATAGGCTATAAACCCATTTAGGTAAATTGTTCAAAATTTTCAGCTCTAAGTTTGTGATACGAAATTTTGTTATTATAGCCTCCAACATTCACCTGCAACAAATACATTATATCATTATTACTATTACAATAATAATTAAAATCTTTTGGTGTCACCCCATTTGACCAAACTGACCCGTTTGAATCCTTCCCCATTTAGCCAAACTCTTCATTTGAGCTGTTCAAAATAAAGAGCATCCCGGATCAACCCAGTTATAAGTACCTGTCTTGAAACCATCACCTCTACTATTCAGAGATAGAGAACGCATATAGCGTATAGAACTACAATACTACATGAACAAACTGTAACAATCTCATTTTCTACTTACTTCTGCCCAAAATTACGCGAAAAGCATCATGCATTATTGTACGTGTAAGTTCTTTGATTGTATCAGGTAAAGTAGCGCTAAACAATAAACGGACAATTGAGGGGTTTGAGCATGCTTCGACAACTGCATCAACCTACTCTAGTAAACCAAGCTCGAAAAGCTTATCAGATTCATCCAAGAAAAGGTGTTCAACCATGCAAATACAATAAAACAATACTTTGGACGAAATTTATTTTAAGAATAAGGTCTTTACAATTTCTTATCTTAAGCAAATAAATAAGATAACGATTTGCTAAAATGAAAAGTAATGAATTAAAAAAATAGACTTCTCTAAATAAGATTAGACTTTCTTGCTAGAATGTCCAATTGATGAATTACACATATATATAACAGGTAACAAGCTACTTGGATCAAGCTTCGTTTTAGTAATGGCAAACTATAAACGAAGTGGTGTAGATATGAGTATATCACAAGTTAGTTTAGAGAACTCGTCAGTTTAGGAGAGCTACCTAGTCATCATCTTGATATAAAAATTCTTTCCTTAAGCTACTTTCTTACAATCTGTGTAGGTCTGAGAGGCTAGCTCTCGTGTAGGGCACATAATAACACCACAAACACCCTCTGAAGTACGCTGATGTCACATAACAACACCTTGTCAAAGAAATACGTAGTTAAAACATTCAAAATCACTATCAGATGCTAGAGGAGTAGAGGTAATGAAAATCAATAAAAAAAAAAAAAAAAAGACTTCTCTAAATAAAATTACTAAATTGAGAAACTTCAAAGTTTACAAATTAATATTACAATCAGTCGTTCACCATCTAATGGCGTCTTTCACTTTAGTGGGTCCTCTTGCACCCAAGACCATACTTACATTACGTAGTCATATTATAGCAAATTCAAAGTAAGAAACTACGGACTAAATTGAGGAAACTCGGACTTACCGATTTAATATTAATATCAGATGTTCAACCATCTAATGTATCAATACAAATATAATATTATTCTGTTATTTTGTTAATTGCCATGATTTAAGAGGTTGTAGCACACTTAAAAGAAATTTTGCAACTTTCAACACTTTTAACCCCATTTCCTGCAGCTATTATTGTTAATCTACTCATTTACCACCTCTTAGTAGAAATAACCCAAAACAGACCCGGCCATTTTCATATACATTTGCTCAAACTGCTAGCTCTATTAGGATATTAAGGAACATGTCTAATTATTTATCAAATACCTATAGCATTTACACTCAAAGAATATTGTTAAAATAACTCGATTGTATCAAGTTATTAATAGTAATGATGATATGCAAAATAGGTAATCTGATATGAAATTATTCCAAAGAAAAGAGATAAAGATACAGTAGGAGGATCCTGAATTGTTTGGTAGGAATATGTTACCTCCATGGCTCCAGATATTGATATTCTTTCTTCCACCAGAACCACAACAACCAATAAAGACCTCAGTAAACTCGGCTTTGCCTACCCAAACATGAAATAAACAATGAAGAATAAACATATTAGTACTGCGTTCATATAAAAAAAAGGGGTATTCAGAAAGGCTGACAATTTAAGACTCAATAATCCCTACTGTACTAAAAATCTAAGGTCACATTATCTATTTCTACTTTCCACCATTGTCTACACATGTTTTCTGTCTCCGAGAGTTGCTAATTGTTGTAGTGTTGACAACTTCAGCAAAGAACAATCTACCTTCAGAAATATGCAAATCAAAACTGAAAAAGATTTTCCCAAGAAATGATTGTCAACTATAACAGCCCCAAAATGCAACTAATTTAATCCATATGACAAACTAATATAATCAATTCTGAAATTTAGCATTCTTGTGATTCCAAAGTGTCAGTTGGCTTTTATATGTTCCTTTTTATATATATATATATATATATGGTATAAATAGAAGATCATATCATTTTGTGTTACGCGTTACATTCTCTGTTACTTATCTAACTTGGTCTAATGTAGTAAAACAATAGATGATGAGAAGTAAAGGGAAAGGTGATAAATTTTCAGTGGATAATAATGAAACAAAACGTGAGTTTTGATTGCTTATGCCATATAAACGAAGAAGTTGCATCTTTCACTCAAATAGCATATAAACCATATTAACTCTCCACTCTTATCTTTGTTCTGATAAAATTAATCAAAAACTAAAGTGAATCTTTAAATGTTATATTCAATGAAGTATACATTTTGGTAAACCACTAAACGGATTCAGAAAAATAATAGACGGAACAACCATAATCATTATATGAAATAAAAGTTTAAAGAGATCACTGCATATCCTAGAATTAATGCAGAAGGATTTTCCTGATTTGGGTTGTTGGGCAACAATTAGTCTGATTCAAAGTGACCCATTAGAAATATATAAATAATCAAGCAAAGGTTTTTTAGGTATCTATGTTGTACAAATATGTAGAATGATCATGCTATATGTCCTCTTTGCACTAAACTTTTAATGAATTTTAAGAGCCCAATGATAAGCAATTATGAAATTGAAAATAAGTTTTAAATCAAACCTGTGTGAAGAGATGTACGAGCAGCTTCAAGAATAATTGCTAGATCCTTGAACTCAAAGGGAAAATAATCAAATGACGTGTTCTAAGATACATCCGCAAGATTGTTACTTCCTTTATATCAGGTAGGTGAACTCACAGCCTTCTGACTACCAAGCATCACAAAGCACCTGGAGCCTTCAATCTTCGTTGTAATTCTACAACATGCTAATGACTATCAAGAAAACCAAAAAATACAAAACTTTTTATCACCAGTTATTATGAAACGTATTACTGCCATGGTCATAACTACTTTCCCCAAAATGTTAAGGCATAACCAAATAATCAATCCAGTAAGAGAAGATCAGGGGCTATTGCAATAAAAAACTTAGGATCCTACAGTTGAACGGCGGATACATACACACATTTTCAGGCCTAATAATGCGTACATTGAACATGGTTTCTGCCTATAGAATGCATTTCGAAGGTTCACAACTAACGCAGGTTTTGGTAGTAGGGCTCTCTTAGGTGTCCGGTCTCCCATCAGAAATGTTCAACATCAGAATTATTTGTTGTTAGCATAGAGGATACAAACAATTCAATAAACAAAAGTTGCAACCGATGTTTGTTAAAAACCTATGACATGGATTAAACCTATATGAAAGATTACAATCATAAACAAAAGTTGTGTTACAGCATACAGGAGTAACGATTATTACCGAGTGTTTACACTTCCCGAAATTCTGATTGAGAATCTGTGTTTGCGGTTGACAAGATGCCCTTATGAAGCAACAACAGATGAAAAGCAAATAAAGGATCATTTTCTGGTGATGAAGAAATCCGTGGATATGGCTGAGAAAATACATACGGGAGAAAATAATTGGATGATAATCTCATTGAGACATTTAAACAAACACTTGGTGAGCAGAATTAACCTAAAAATTGGTTAAACATATCTGCGGCCTTTCATCCTGATATCGATACATTAACAATGAAAAGTAAAAATTAAATGGGATGCAATTCATATAACACTCAATAAGACGAACAATATAACGCAATTAATCAACTTAAAACCATATATACATCATCGAAAGACAACTCACTTACGTTTAAGACGACAGGGCCGATGATAGCATTGACGGCTGATTTTGATCTCTGCGATCACATACGAACCTGATAATTATGCAGTAAAATTTACCCCATCAATGATTTTTGAGAGAATATGATGGGGAGATTCTTTTTTTTTTCTAATAGAAAGGAATGGAGCGGTTATAGCAGGAATATATGAACGTGGTGGTTTTTGGTCTGGGTAACCGTCAAATGATAAAGTTGGGACACGTTGTGAGGAGAGATAAGGTAGGGAAATGCTGCCATGTCAGAAAACAGACAATAAAAAAGTTGACACATAAGATTGCTAAACCTTTATTTATATATATAGGGAGATTCCATCTCTTACACTACGAATTAAAGGCCATTGTGAGTCCCGACTAGGGGTGTTCAAATGGATGGATCGGTTCAAAACCGATCCGTATACACGAATCCAAATGGATTATGGTTTCAAAAATGTGAATCCAATCCGTCCAAACAAATTCAAAAACCGAACCAATCCATCCGAATTATTATTTGGATGGATCGGTTTGGTTTTTGGATATCCAAACACATACATAAATATATTTAATATCTACTAAAAATATGTTAGATATTATAATAAAATTATACAAAATAGATGGTTCTCATTTACACCTCCCAGTACATATACATGTGTGTGTAATAATAGTAAAATGCAAAACGAAACTATAAATTACCTACATATACAAGTAAACAATTTTGTAAACTATAAACTACCTATTATATTTGGATATTTATAGAATATTAATAGATTAGTAAACTATTTTGCATATTCATCTATATATATAATGTTTGAAAAATATATATTTATCTGTTATTTGGTTTTATTGGATAATCCGGTTTGTAATTTACAAACCAAAACCAATATGTGATCCAACATAATAAGTTTGGTTTTGATCCGAGCCGATCTAAAAATTCAATTATCCAAACCATATGGTCCGATCCGAATTATCCAATTGGATAATCCGGTTTTATCCGAACTGTGAACAGCCCTAGTCCCGACGACCGTGCGATAGGACAAATGATATACGGAGTACTTTCCAAAATTTTACAAAAAAAAAATTCACAAAAATGATGTGGACCAATGGAGAGAGAAGCAACAGAGAAAAACTGAAAGTGTTTGTGATCGGTGTATGTCATACTCCACATCATTATATAATTTCTTCATAGTAAATTTTATGTGAATCAATCATTTATCGTACGAAAATAGTTCGGTCATATATAATGGATAATCGGTGTGAACATAATCTTATTGCACATGATAATATTATGTCATCATATTTATGTTTTCCTTGTGTGGAGAGTAGTTAAAAATAAATGCTTTTATTGAAATTAAATAAATATAAATTTAGGTAAAACTTATTTCACATATCATTATGTATGAAGGTCCAATTTACATTCATTCTTTCATTATTATGTGTAAAGGTCCATCTAGGTTGACTCCATTTAATTTGTTGAGTAACTACTTCAACTATTTATTTATTTATTATTATTTAATTATTTAATTATTTTTAAGTATCTTTGGGACATTGTAATAACTTGTAATATTTCCCATAATTTAATGATATATTTTAACTATTATAGTAATATTATTATGATGTAAAAAGTTCACATATACCAAGGTGCACCGTCAAATATTTGTAACTCCCACCCCCAAAATACGAAAATAAATGTTCGTGTTGTTCTTATAAATTGCACACTTACTATAGGCATTCACATTAACTTTCCCCAATATTACCCATATCAGTGAAGATGAGTGAAAAATTCATGTACATCAAGGACGAGGACTTCCCATCCGAATTTGATCAAATTCGTGAGATGTTGTCCGAAAAACATTCCATTTATCTAGCTGATGATTCGATTTTAGTGTGGTTGTCTCGAAGATCTACTACAGAATTTGAAAAGATGGCGTCTGCACTAAAGTCGTCTCTAAACATATCACCAAAGCCCCCACAAGAAGTTTCAAATAACAAATCCGTGTTTTCACCAAAGCAGCCAACTTATGTGACCAAGTCGACCAAATGATATGTTCTCATCTTTTATAAGTATGAAGCTTTTAGTGTTTACGCATATATGATCTATGTTATGTTATGAAGTGGGTTAAGATGAAAACTTGTTAAAAATATGTGTCGTTTTTCGCTGTGCAAAGTTTTAGTAAAGTTTAAGATCTATGTGGTTTGGGTTAATTAATTATAATTATATTACTTAATTGCGATGTTTATCTATTTTTGACATAGACAAAGTTTTAACCCCAATTAATATATAAGATATGATCATTAATGTCACGACAACTTTTAATAATTGTTTAGAGCCGATCACAATTCTAATTATCATCATAAAAGAGTGTTAAAATAGGTGAAGATCTATTGTCTTGAAAACATGCTCGTTGTAATATTTAATGTGTCAAATCAAACCGTCAAACATTTGATGTATATACACCATACTCCGTAGAATAATTACAGTAATGTGCAAAATACAACACTTAGATGCATATTATGTGTTGTATGCATCAAAATGTTAAGCGTAAACTTACCCAATAATATACCCCAAAATAGCATGTTTTAACATATATGATTATATGGTAATGGTAATGGTTATTATTAGAACAATTTTTCCCATTTTCTTTTCGTATATACTTTCGTGTTGATGAAATCGAACTATATGTTAGAAATAATTACCTTCTCAACATAGCAATATTTAGAGAAGCTAAAAAAATTGCCCCTAAAAAGGTAAATTCAATAGCACATTGCTAAAAGAACAAATGGGTGTGTTTGGCAACAAACAAACTTGAAATGAAATTTGTGGCTGGAGCTGAAAATTGCGGCTGGATATGCTAGTGGCTGAGGATTATTTTCAAAAGCTACTTGAAATGACTTATATTAATTTCATATGTTTCTTTAGCCAGCAATCCCAATTTTTTCATATTACCAAACGATGCTTCTAATTTATAAGGGCTGGAGATTATTAAAATTAGAATCTTAATCCTTATAATCATCTAGAATCCCGTCAGCCAAACACAATCAATATGAAACTTTGCTAAAATGCCTGGAAAGAAACATGACCAATGATATTTGATAACCAAAAATAGCATAGTACCAAATTTTGATTTATGCCTAGAACTTGTTACGACAATTTATAATCTAACTTGTCCAAAGCCGACATGACTTTAATACTAATTACGGACAAAGGGAATAACTCATTAATATATATACATGCTTTAGTTTCTATATTATCCCGATATGAGATATTAATTTGTACCCAAATATTATCAGTATCTACTAAAGCCAATCTTTTTTCTTTTCTATAACTTTCGTACCACAAATAATCCAAAAATATCCATTTAGGTGAACTGCGAAAGAGGGTATTCATGAAGTATGCTAATTAAATTTTGTTAAACTTAATTAGAAGATCTTTCAATTGTAACGTACAAAATGATTGTATGTATAGTACACGTTAAACGCAGATCGAGTCATCTAAGGCTCAGAAATCCGCAAAAGCACAAAGGAACGATGCCGAGGCTTGAGACGCAATCGAGACGCCTGCCTTATGAATGTGAGGTGTGGCACTTCAAACACATTGTAATAAGGTTTAGAATTATAGGACTTATGGTTGTTTTCGTTAATGTGTCAGATTTGATCAATGTATATATATTTGGTCAATAAGAGCATTTTTTTTATCAGGTATGAGACTCAGACGTAAAAAAACTCAGAAAGCTCGAGTCTTGTATGCCTTCGAGTCTGAAGTGCACCTTTAACAACTCAGGTTAGATGGTTTTTCAAAAATATAGTTGACGAAAGTAATTATATTATATTGTTTATAAGATAAGTAGTTATTGAAATGGTCTTTAAGATTCATGAGATATATACAAATTAATGTTGTTTTAAATAATTAAATCATAATAAGCTTTCAGGCATATGTCATGACAATAACCCACTTAAATAAAAAGGGGGAAACCAATTTTAAATTATTATTAAAAAGGCTAAAAAAGAGTACTTTAAGGGCAGTCCCAACGTTAGAATCAGTTGCAAACCGGTTGTCAACCGGTTTGCATTTTCGTGCCATCGGACAAACCGGTTTCAAACTAGTTGGGAGTAAAATCGGATAACCGATTTGTAATCGGTTGGAAAAAACGGACCCGCGTGCTTTTTTTTTGTTTTGTTTTTTGTTTAGTGTATAAAAATTGTGGTATATCGGTAAATGTGGGGTCCAGAAAAATGAAGTGGTTAGTCATTTATGGCAGTGGGTAATCGGTTGTGAATCGGTTGTGGGAATCTGACGTGGCCCTGAGGTGGCGGAAGTGATTTGGAAGCGGTTCAACCACGGCTGGGAGTGGCCTAATATAAGCTAAATATGATAAGCTATTAAATAGTGCCTATATCTTATGGAAATTTCAAAAATGAAAAGCAAAATGTGTCTCAAGAGATGAAGATATCGACAAGCAAAACTTCCCTTTTTAAACTATGAAATGGACCTCAATTCCGATTTACAGAACTTGCATTGCAATCATGAACTTGTATGTAGAACTAATCTATTTTTAATAACAAAGTTATTGTACTAATTTTCAGTTACTCAAATTTTTCTCCTTCATTTGGTGATATGTTCGCTTTGATTAGATTCAAATGTGACAACTAGTAATAACGACAATATTCCAATAACTATTTTAATTCCGAGAAAAAACAAACTGAAATGACGTAAGACATTATAAACATTGTAAGAATATATAACATACGTGATAATAAAAAGGTATGACGATATGTCAAGCTTCTAATACTAAAAACATACCAAAATGAATTATCGTGCAAGAACCTGTTGTGCTGAAAAATCGTCCTCTGATAGATCACTGAACAAATCGTCACTCTTACATAACGCATAAACAATGTCCACCATACTAGGTCTTCGCGAAGGATCCTTATGTAAACAAGCAATCGCGATTGACATAATGTTCATAACATTATCTATTGAATACGATTCCCTCAGAAGAAAATCATCAATGAACCCTTTAAGCTTATGTCTATGTTTCTCCTCATTCACATTGAAATTTTCATACACTTCTACCCACAAAACCTTCCCATCTTTATCAACAGCCTCCCTACCAGAAATAAGCTCAAGCAAAACAACTCCAAAAGAGAAAACATCCATTTTAGTAGTTACTACACCAGCATGTAAATACTCAGGGGCAACATATCCTTGAGTGCCCACAATATGCCTTGTTATAGCATTGCATCCTGATTTAGCTAGCCCAAAGTTAGCGATTTTGGCTCTCATGTGTGAATCCAAGATAATATTACTGCTTTTTACATCTTTGTGCACGACTCGTGGTCTAGTGTGTTCGTGGATGTATTGAAGACCGTTAGCTATATCAACGGCGATTCTTAGCCGTCTTCTCCAACTTAGCCTCTCTAACTTGCTCTCGTGTAGCCTTGTGTATAGAGATCCATTTTCGAGATACTCGTAAACCAAATAACAATTTCCTTCATCCGAATCTATACAAAATCCTTCCAACATTACCAAGTTGCCATGGTTGACCTTCAAAAGAAAGAAACATAACATAAACTTCCTGGCCCACTTCAAACAATAATTAAATTATCTTTTTTTTTTACCTAAACTTATTTATAATATATTACTTTTTTCTGTTCTATTTTATTGAGTCAATTATTAGAACGGTATTTGGTTATGACTTATGAGACATATATATGCCTGATATTGTGTAGTATGTATATCATAATCATCATCATAATTATCGTAATTTCTTTTATAAGAGGTGCTTCCATGGGAATGACATATTTAAAATTTGTATTTAATCTAAACACATATGTAAATGTTCCAAGTTCCATCTCTTTATTTAATTTTAATTGTTCTATTAAAGAAAGGCAAGAATATGTACAAATGTATAGGCTTTTGCTAACGTGTGCTTCCGTAACACACGTTAAGGTGAATTTAATGAACATGTAATTTTCTTAAATATCAAAAATTGTAATTAATATATGCATAAAAAGGTAATTATCAGATTGAATTAATGAGTATTAAATGCAAATGCTAATATTTAAGTAATTTTTGACTTCATTAAATACCTTTACGTGTGTCACAGGGCACACGTTAGCAAAACCCATAAAAACTAAACACACTTGGTGAATAAGACATCCAAATTACCTAACCAATATTTCCTTAATACTCTAGTCCATTGTCTACTTGTCCTACTTGCAAAAAGGTTTTTGTTGGGTTTTACTTTATTTATAGTTTCGTCCCCACAAATTAATTATTCATTTCAAAATTACTTAATAATTATATATATAATAACTTGATGACATACCTGTCTAAATGTTCTTGGGAAATCATCTTGGATTTGGAAGAATTGATAAAAACAAAAACACAAAAAATATGTGTATTTTAGCTCAAAGATCCCAGAGAGTTTGTAACATTTTTTACAAACTTATAAATTAAAGGCATTTTATCTTACATTCTTACAATAGAGTAGAGTTCAAATGAGTACATCAATTTTGAGTGAGAATAGGGAAATCAATCTCAACCACTCATTTTCATCAAATACTAATTTCCTCACATTTTTGAAACTCAAATATCTCACAAACGGTAGGCCGAAAAATCATAAAAATTGCACTATAAAATTCAGCGTTTTCTCCTCTTCGATTTGCCGACCCATAAAACATACTTTTGACAACCTTTTTTTTTCCATTTTTTGGTGGGTTTTACAAATTAGTAACACATGTGTTAGTAATTGGTTGTACATTTAATTTGTGGTTAGGATTAGGGTTTGGGGTTAAGGTTTAGGGTTTAGGATTTGGGGTTAGGGTTTGGCAGGGTTTAGGTTTTAGTAGGGTTTAGGGTTTAGTATGATTTGGTGTTTAGAGTTTTGTAAACTGTTTAGGGTTTAGGGTTTGGAATTTAGGGGTTAGTGTTTGGGGTTTCGTGGAGAAACCCCAAACCCCTAAACCCTAACCACTAAACGCCAACCTCTAAACCCTAAACGCAACAATAACACATGTGTTACTAATTTGTAAATCCACCGAAAAAAAAAGTTGCCAAAAGTATGCCTTGAGGGACGGCAAATCGAATAGGATAAAACGCTGAATTTTACGGTATAATTTTTATAATTTTTCGACTTACCGTTTTTGAGATATTTAATTTTTAAAAAGATGGTGGAAATGAGTATTTGATGAAAACGAGCGGTTGATATTGATTCCCTCATTCTCACACAAATTCCTATTCTTTGAACCCCACACTCTTACTATAATAGTAAAAAATCGTAGAACAATTTGCTGTTTTTGTAATGAAAGATGAATCAAGTGGTATACCTTTTGCAAGATCTTGAGTTCTTCAGAAGCATTCCATTTCATCTTCTTGATTGCATAATGTTTCCCATCGATACAACCCTTAAAAACAGAACCTTGGATCACCCATCTTTCATCAAACCCATCTGTTGCTTCATTTAACTCCTCAATTCTGTACACTTTATACTTGTCCAAACAATCTGATACATCAGCCAAAATATCACTAACTCCCACACTAAATTTCTTGCTTTCCACATCATTAATATTTTTCTTTCCTACCCTTTTCTTCCATAAAGCCTCTCTATGAGCCCAATAACCACCCATCAAAATCAAGAGAACTCCACAAACTCCAAGTCCAATTCCCAATCCAATAACTTCACTTTTTCTGTATCCGTTTTGACCAACCGAAACGCGTGTTGGAGAAGGCTGTGAAAGCTGAGGAAGCTGAGAAACAGGCACGAAGACGGTGTCATAAGGGCTAATTGCATCACCATTTGCATCAACTATTGACTTTGTGGTTGATCCAAATCTTGAAGCAATGGAAGATATGGTGTCAAATGGTTGAAAAACATATGAAATGATATAATTTACTTGGTTCTGAAGTTGGGTATTTGTTGGGCACTTACAAAAGATAGGAAAGATTACATCTTGACCTATTGAGAGGTTTATAGGGACAAGGGTAGGATTGACAATTTCAACAGATTGATAAGTTGTGAGGTTCTGATAGATGTTTGTGGATACAAGAAAAAAAGTGTCACCTTTTTGTATGGTGTAGTGAAGTTCGGCATAAGAAAGGATTGTAGTTGTGTTAACTGAGTTGCATGAACATGTGAGCGGGATAAAGAGGGATTGGTTAGGGACAAGAGGTGAAGTTATAGAGGTCAAGTTGCTCGGTTTGGCAATCATCGGACGACTAACCGCAAAGAGATCACTTATCGATGCTAAGTCAAGATTCGGACCCTTGGCTCTAAAGAAGGCATAGGTTTGGCAAGAGGGTGTGGTTTGATTAAGATTGCAAGTATATCCAGTAGTGTTTGGAGGTAGGAATTGGGGTGATGAAATTTGAAAGAAGATTGGCAAAAGGAAGAATATTAAGAGTATTTTCATTGTGTTTTGGATTAGGATTTGGGATAGGTGATACTCTGATAGTGTTGTTTTAACAAGGGGGTTATATCAACCTGGTTGTCAAATGAAGTCATTTGTGAGTATTCAAAGTTAGTTGGTCCCACATACGAAAGTCGGGCAACCATGATGCTAGAGGCTAGAGCCCACAAATAGTAATTATCATCATCCTAGGTTGCTCATACATAAAATAGTCATATAGCTCATAAACGAATAAATATCATTGATTCAAGTATACATCATCATAAGATTTATAGTTTTGACTTTTTAAGACTTCCAGAAGTGAAATTCTTATGATTTCATAGCATACTTACAGTTCATCACAAATGATTAGGGCGCGTT
This sequence comes from Helichrysum umbraculigerum, assembly GCA_949592205.1. NCBI lineage: Eukaryota > Viridiplantae > Streptophyta > Magnoliopsida > Asterales > Asteraceae > Helichrysum > Helichrysum umbraculigerum. The sequence goes on along the minus strand of CATIUR010000003.1, from coordinate 105,083,466 downwards.
TAGTTACGTAAAAAATTCATCATTTTTCATTTTTTGTTATTCTAGGAGACGAGGAGTGTTTCATTTCTCTAGAAAAGCATTGAAAACTAGAAAATACGTTCAAATGTGAGGTATGGAGTTTTCCTTTTCCAACAGAGAGTAAAAAATGGAAACTTGGAAAACCATCAAAAGTAATTTTCACATTTTTAATTATAAAAGGGAAAATAAGGATTTTCTTTTTCTTAGAAAAGTTTTTTTTATGAAAACTCGAATTTGAACACGTTTTTTAATTTTCGTGTTTGCTTAGAGATTTTTTTTTAGAAAAGCGAGGAGTTTTCTATAACTAAAGTACTAAACGCACCCTAAGTTTTCAATGCTTTTCAAGAGCGACCGTTTTGAAATTTTGATGAAACATCTCGAATCAGTACTTTCTTGACTCTTGACATGGAATTCTAGAGAGCAAATGGAAAATGATCACAAATTCAACTTTGGAGATGACTTTATGGCATTATGCTCCACTCTTTGAAATGTATTCACAATAACTTTAAAGTTCACAGAAATATACAGTAGCTTTTTAAGAAAGAGTGGTATACATCTAACTTTCTTATGCTTAAGACTGTCCATATATGTATAGTAAGAAATAAGGATACAAATAATAGCTATAACATCAACTATAAATACTATAATACACTAATACCATTATCACATTATGAATGAATGTTAAAAAATATACCTTATACATTCTGTTTCAAGTATACATACAGATGGAAACAGAGTCTTTGACCACCTTAGATCCAGAAAAGATAATTCACATATACATGAGGTGAGGTTTTCTATAAGAACTTGACAATCGAATAAGACGATACAGTTATCTTTTCACAATATCATCATTGGTTACGGTGAAATCCCAAAGTTCGCCGTATTTCTCATTGAAGTCCCAGATATCCATGGTGTTGTAGTCTGATATTAACTTGTCTCGAGCACCCCTCTCCATGTTGTATATTTGTGGCTCGAAGTTGTACGCCTCACTTGGTTTATCCATCTCAATTATACAAAATATTACAATGAATATGGCCGCCCCTATGTACAAGTACTCACCCTGAAACCGTAGACGCTTGTTAAAATCCTAATTCATCAAAGGTTCCTCTGTTTGGCCATTTTAGTATGCAAAATATGACTTATTTGACAAAGGTGACTCATTTCTAATACAAGTTGATCATTGATCCTACTATTGTTCATGCGAAGAATGTGCTTATTAAATTAATGATGCTATGAAATGTGTCCAAAGCGGTCACATTTTAATGTAAAATCAAACTATCAAAGTGATATAAATACTTCTCTCTTCAACATGTACTAGAAAAAAAGTTACGAGTTAATCTAACCGGAACATTGAGGTACATCCCGAGAGCCACAGAGGGAAGAAATAGCCATGAGATAAGACCTGCAGTTTCATGGAAATAAAATATAGATCAGTTTAGTATTATCAAATATCGAGTTTGAAAGGTAATATCTTATAAAGGTCATGCTTCATAATTCTTTTCCATTTGTCAATTCAAAATGTGAACAAATTATCACATATCAGGAAGAGGAAAATGTACCTTGAAAACCCGTGGGAGGATCAATGGCTGCATAATCTTCTGCTATTGATCCGAAGAATGTTGCTGAAATGTGAACTTGGATCATTAGGCAAGCCAATAAATATACCATCTTCATCTTTCTGTGCTTTTTTTGGGTTGGTCTCATCTTTGTTAGTTCTCACACTATTTAAACTTTACCCACTAATAGAAAAAATATCAAAACAGATGGGCAAAGGTTAATGGTTCAGCGATGAAACATAATTTGCTTACATTTGTCATCTCCTTCATTGTATGTGTGATGTCCATCATACACTCCATAGACAAAATCTTCCTATACCCGAATACCAAAATTGGTTTACAAATTAGGAGCCATAGAAGAAACATAAGTATTAATTACAAAAACAAAAGGTTATAACTTTTAGGGGAAATTCACCAAGTTAAAAAACATAAGTACTCGGTAAAAAGCAAAATACTAGAATTCCCCTAGCAGTCCAGTCAACGAAAGTTATGACTACGAGTACGCAATCAATTAGGGCTCCAAACTCGTCAAGTTTAAGCGAATCGAGCATTTAGTAAGCTTGAGCTTACAAACTGAGGTCGGATTATATATCGAGCCGTGCCTGAGCTTATAAGCTTTTGAGCCTTAAGTACTTTAAATTAGCAAATGATATTGTCATTGGTTTTCACTTGTATACATGTGTTTTTCTGATATTCATTGATAACATAAATTTCGTTATTAAATTTGACTTACACATGTATTTGAAATAATTTTGATTATTTTTGAAATAAGCTAAGCTCTAGCCATCTTTAATCCTTAGCGACCCGAGCTCAACCCTACATCCTGAAGGCTCAACTAGCTATCGAGCCAAACTCGTGGTCTGTCGGAGCTCAGCTCAACTCGTTTGCAGCCTTGAAAACAAATCTTACCAACAGTTTTTCAAATTGCTACCTTTTATAGTTTTTCAAAATTAAAAAAACAAAACAAAAAAAGAGAGAAAAGAAGGAAACATACATTACTGATGCCACTGTTGTCCCATCGATCAACGGGATCTTCATTAAGATCAGGTTCGATATCGGTTAATCCAGCAGCATTCAATCTCCTTATCCCTTTTCTACTATATCCATTGTTGTTGCTGCTTTTATAATAAATACCACTAAATGTAGTAGAACAGATTGCATCGTTTAAAGAAACCTGGATTCTGTTTGAATATTGTTGGGATTTAGCAGTGATTTTGGGGATTGAAACAATGGATAACGCAGAGAGTGAAACCCCCACCATTTTTTTGGTTGGATTATAATTGTGTGGCCGTTGAGATTTTGTGTTCTTACCAGAAAGATGATGCTCATGTCACTCATTGGTCACTCTTTCTTATGTCAGTGTCAACTGTCAAGTATTTTTTTTGCCATTATCTACTTTTAAATTTTTAAATTCAGATTTAAATAAAAAAAATTATAATTATACTTCAGAAAATAAAAATTGTAGTTGCTAGTTGGTAACGGTACCCTTCTTATCACACATTTACCCTACATAGTACATAAAACTTTTAAGTGGAGTATTTCTTGCATTTTTTCATTTTACACTATCAAATATGCTTAATAATATAATATCTGTTCACTAATAACTGTGGTTCAGAATGAAAAATATACATTTATATGCAAATAATCTTTTTATAGGTCAATAATCTAGTTAAATGATACAATTATAACATCCTTTCATTTATCATAAACAACTTATAACTAAATGAATCATCAGAGCTATACAATTACATTGACTAATTTGGTTTCATTGCAGTGACGTTCTTTCGACCTAAGACCACAATCCATAACGAGCCAGATCGAAACAGAATCCAAGTTAGCGTTAATCCCAGTGGTCCAAATTGGTCAATGAATTCTAGTTGAAGTCTGGATACAAGACTTCTGGGAGTATGCACTAACCCATTCAAACTTTTTGAGGTCTTGATACAAGACTGCTTCTGAGAGGGATACAAGACTTACTGTTGAAATAAATTTTGGTAGTCTTTCACCATTCTACATATATCATCATTTAAAATACCATATAGGTTGCTGAACTACCAATTCATCCGAATCATCTAAAGTACTCCATCTGCATAAACAATACAAAGGCTCAACTAAATTGTCACAACTCTAACTGTGAAACACCTGAGTTGCCTGCAATAATTATGAGTCCGTGTCTTGTTATGCATTTAAATTGAATAACTGATCATGGAGCCTAACAGGATCAACCCTTGATGTTAACTACTTATTAATATACACATTAACCTTTGGCTTCCTAATAGTCATGATGTCCCAGAATGCAAATTAGTAACATGTGTAGCAGAGGAGAAATTCTCATAACGCAGAGAAAGAAAATTCAACTAATTCAGATCTTCAAAACATTACCCTATCAATGAATTCTTGAAATAAATGTAACAATAAAAGTCAATCCTAGCAAAACAGAGATGTGAAGATGATAGTGAAAATAGGTTTAAGGCATTGTATTAAAAGTCACATCCCCATTCCGACTTAATTACATAAACAAATATAAAGTTATAAACAGACATAACATATCATGAAGCAGAACATGGAGTGTCAAAATAACAGAGGAGATAGAACAGCGAACTCTATAGCTAGTGCAGAAGTCTAAGAAGAACTCAACTTAACAAGACATGCTGATGACTTCATGATCTGTGTGCTCACTAAGGAACAGTTACATGCAGCTAATAGTTACTATCAAATGTCAAGTTCAACCCAAACATGATACCGAATTTATGCATAATCTAAATTCTTAGCACTAAGAAAGAGTTATAAATGTGATCGTAATACTAGATGTGCTAAACCTCCATTATGTTCATAAGTTTAGAATTATATGATTATAGTTATGCACTCTCTAACTTATAAGTAGATATACAGAAACACATTCAGCAGCAGGATTTTGGAAGATGAACAACTACTGTAATCTGTATTACAGGATCGAAATAACAAAAGAGTTTCAAGTGCAACACATTTATAGGCTTATGATATAAATTTGTAAAACAGTGAAGTGGAATCTTGACATAGAAAAGTCTAAAAGTTTAATGAAAAACTAAAGGTAAATCAATTGTCACCCAACAACTGTTAAAGACTAAAATCCGTGCTGGTTATATGAACTAAATACATCAATGGCATTGTTCCAAAAATCCAAAGTTCCAACTTTAACCATTAAAGCTACTAAATACTAGGCATAAATATCTATTCTACATCATCAGGTGCAACTAACACACTATATGATTTTAGCGTACGATAACGGTTTACAGTAATGAATTAAACAGAAAGCACAACGTAACTAAAGGATTCAAGTTTGAAGCAAAGCAGAAAGAAAAAAAAAAAGAAAAAAACAACTTCATTTACAACAAAGTAACATAAATTCATAAAAATCAGCATTCCATAGTCTACAAGACTCATAAAAAGCCACAAGTTATTAATTAATACTTAATACCCGATTACAAGTTGAAGACAAAAGCTCTAATTGATGATGAAGTAAATTCTAACAGTGACACAAAACCCTAAATACAAAAACCTTAATTCCTAATTCTAAACCATAATTGATGGTCTAAATCTCCAGTAGCACGAAAGCCCTAAATCATAATGAAGTAACTCTGACATTGGCAATATAACCCTAATTGATGATCTAAATATATCAATAGCACAAGAACCCTAGCACATACAGAACTAAATCCATCCAATGGCACGAAAACCCTAATTACATAAACACAGAGCTAAATCAAACAGAAGTAAATCTGTCGATGGTACAAAAACCCTAATCACATAAACACAGAGCAAAATCGATCGAGAATTTTGGGGAAAAAAAAATTTGGACCATTTCTCGATTTGTGCGTGTCATCCTTGCGCAGGGGCCATGCTAATCTTCTCTGTATCGTTCCAATTTTATCGGATGTCCCCGAAGGGACGATAGTTAGGGCTTGCCTGCTTCTTATAAGCTCAAATTAAAAGCTACTTCTGGTCGATGTGGGACTAGCTACAGTAGTCTAACCAAACTATCTACAGTAAACAATGTATCTTAATTTACCTTTTTATTTATTCATTAAATCATTCTTATAATCTAATTTAAGTTAAACCTTTGGGTATCCAAATTCACAAATCAACTGGTATACGTACATAGTTCTTTTCAGCTTTTCTCGTAACTTTTTTTTTTGTTGATTATAATTCTATAAAATGCATATACTTGTGAACAATAAATATGGAGTAATGCTAAATATGTGATGAAGCTTTATAAGGGTATGTGAACTACAAAATATAGATGAATGTTTTCGTCGAATGGTGCATATTACCACATTGAGTTTTGGTAATATGCGAGTCAATTTTAAATTTTAAATTTTATATAAGCTAGTTATCTTAATCTTAATCTTAACCCCTTATTAAGCATTTACACATTTTTGCCTTAAACTTAGTAAAGGGGATATGTGAAATCCCCAAGATGCCCCTCAATCTATACATTAAAATAGTAAGATGGAAGATTACTCTCATGCCTCTCAAATATTTATTACACATTCTATAATTAATTAGGTATCTAAATCTATAAATTTAATACATGAATAATATAAGTTAAATACATAAAACTAATAAATACTAAACTATTTCTCGGGTTTACAATAGATACTTTAAAAATTGGGTATTGGAAATTGAGATATTGTGTGAATCGAGTCATCAAAGAAGTTTTTTTTACGTTAATTGATATATGTTATCCGCCGTTTTACGCGGGTTATGTACTAGTTCAACAAAAGTTACTTGTTAGTTTTACAAAGTGGTGGTGGTTTTAAATTGTTTTTTTTTCGTTTGGTTTAAGCTGTTTTTAGGGTCATTTAGTTTGTTGGTGTCGTTTTATGGTTCACTTTTTTCTTACAATGTGATTTTTTAGACATATGGTAAGGACGTATATATGATGTTCTTGTAGGCTATTTTGTAGAAGGTTTATTTTGGCCTTTTTAAAAAAAAGTGGTGATCTAAGAAAATAGCTTTTCACATCTCTTGTGTTCTAAAACTTACAATTTGAACGATAGGGATAACATCCACAACAAACATATATAGCTTGCATGTCAAGAAAACTATCACATAAAATATTGGTAACAAAATATCACATAAAAATACATCACTTTACTTACTACGAAATTTTTTGATAACTATTGTCATGTTCATAATCATATTATATTATTTCCTTTTTTAATTACCTACGTAACTTATAAATAGAGGTCATCATATGACAATTTTGATTGAATAATCATAATTTTATTTTATTGTTACTTTCTCTTAAAGATTCTTCTCCAATTCTACTATTTACGCGTTCTTACGAACGACCTCCATCTATTTACAAAGGTATATTCAACATTGAGTACACCTTTTCTTTTTCTTCTTCTTCTTCTTCTTCCCTTTGGTTGAATTCTGCTTTCGTATCGTAATTCGTGTCGTTTATACGAATCGTAAGTTATCTTATGAAAATATATTTTTCTTGTAGAGAAGAATGATATAACCGTTTATGACAGCGTTAGCTTTATTTTATAAGAACCCCAACTTTGTTAATGGATGTAACATCATAATCATAAGTTCGATATAACCCCAAGACCCTGAAATTTACATAACAGATTGATATATTTTTTACTAATGTATTTATTCTGTATTCTTACCGTCATACAGAGAAGGTGTATATATATTACTTTATATTAACCGGTTCCTATAGACATGTGTTGTGTCACCATTATCGTCAAAAAAATGATACTTTTATGAAAACTATTTCGAAAAAGATTGATTACACAAAAACAAGAACTAAATTTTAGTTTTAAATTTAAAAGGGGTTTTACGATTTAATTCTTCTTTCTTTCTTTTTTTCCCTTATATATGTTCCCTCTTTGGTGCTAAAAAGGGTGAGCAGAAATCCTACCGATATCCAAACCAAAGCAAGAACTTCTGCCTTTTGCTTTAAGGATTAGGCGAAACATTTGGTTCGATTTGAGTTTTTACTTATAAACAGATACCGAATCAATCTTTATATCCTTCGATGTTTAATATATTCTTATAGTTTTAGCATTAGGTGTTTGATTTTGTATAGAGTATTAAAAGTCTACACTCTGAACTAATTGAGTGTATTATAAATAAATGTAAAAAACACGGCTTCATATTATGTGTTGGTTTGCTCAAAAAAAAAAAAAAAAAAAAAAAAAAAAAATTATGTGTTGGTTTTAAATTAAAGATTGTGACACGAAATGTGAAAGTTTGTTGAAATCTCATATGCAAGCTTTGCTTAGGAACTGAATTAAATGAAACGAACGATATAAATATAATATGAAACTCAGAAAACTGAAACTTAACCAATCAACACTTAATGGTTTTGAAGTCCTAAATCGAACTTTACCATTTGGATTAATTACTTTTATGGGAAGTGCATTTATTGAAGTCAAAGTTTCCTTATATAATCAAAATTATAATTAATACACTGAAGTTTTGTATTTAATTCATTGAAACTTTTCTTTTATATGTGATGTATTAATTATGATTTTTGATAATAAAGGAAAGTTTGAGTTTAATAAATAAGTTTAAGGGTTCTTATTGACAGCCCTAAGGGCTGTCAATAGCATTTCCCTTAATTTTAAACATAAACCAAATCACGAACAGGAGCATTTTCAAATCAATATGTTTTAAACTTCCAAGTATAAAACTTTTTTGCAATACTAATTTTAGCTTTCATCAATAGTTGTTCAAAAATACTTTTAATCTTTATTTATGAAAATTTTTAAACGTAGCCCTGAGGACTGTCGTTAACACGCATAAAAGTATTATACATAGTGTTTATTTATTAATTTTAGGGTGGCGGTTATTTTATTGTACAACATTTTTCTACATGTTAACCACATCCCTAGGGCTATATTTATTTGGAAAAATTAGATAGATTCTTTTTAAAAAACTTTTTTACCCTGCGTCCAATTTACCCAAGTTCAACCGCTGGAACATGGAATTCCAACCGTCACACCCTTTTCAAACCATTTCCATTTGCCAAAAATAAAAATAAAAAAAATAAATTAAACTACAAAAACTAGTTCTTCTCGTTGTTACAATCCATCAACAGTAACTGTTTCTTTGGTTCCCATGAAAAAAAGTACGCCTTTTTTCTATAAGATGTATATTTATATTTATGTTGATCATAGCATGTTTAATCACATGTAATGAACTTTTTGATTCAATGCCCGATTGACTTGATTTTACGTATCCCAAATTGAATTTATATTGGTATTCGGTTTGTTATAAAGTTACTGATGACTGATGATGCTCACGTATAGCATTTACCGTTTATGCTTATGAAGTTATCTTTAAGGGCTAGAAAGGAAGGTGTGTAATTGTGTAGATATTGTCATTACTTGGTGAAGATTATGTGATAATTTTGTCTTATAAGGATATTTGCTACCCAAAGTGATTAAAATAAGGAACATATGTCCCTTAAGGGTGGTGATATATGCAACACACAATTTGATGCATACAACACAACTATGCAATGATATACTTGTACTGTCTGCTTTAATACTTGTAAAGTGTGGTGTGGGTATCACTTTTTGTGTTGTAAATATCAACTCCCGTCCCTTAAACTCAATATGCTGTAAAAGTAGGATCACCCAAATTTTCTAATTGAGCATGAACTGAATTATTTGTTGGTGGAGTTATATTCTTCGACGTGATGTCAAGATAGCAGGCTGTCGTTTTCGTTTGTTGTAGCTGTTCATTTTTCCTTATGATCTTAACTGATAGATTCTAGGTAACTTTGTGTTTTGTTTTGCATTCATTTCAGAAAACTCTGTCAGCGTTCGGTTGAATCATATAGTCACGAGTCAATTGGTACGACAATTCTATGCCCGTTTTCTTCACGCAAAAAAAGCAAGATTTTAATGTAGGACCCGTTTTGCTGCCATATTAATATTATATATTCATTGTCTTCGGGTCGTTTTACACTTGAATTCCTTACTCTGTGTTAGCCTTTCTTTCTTTCTTTCTTTTTTTTCTCTTTCGTTGGACCACAACCATATTTGTTAATTATTATATTCAACAATCTTTCCCTAGAAGTTTTGCATTATTAAAATTATGAATTAGTCCGTACTCTAATTGAATAGCTTTGATTTTTTTTACAGGGTTAGTACTGTTGCTTATTGGATCCAATGAAACAGCATAAAAAGTTTATTCTCAGTATATTATGGGTTCTTGTGTTGCTTTCCCACTGCATTGAGGCCTTTAGTTGGTCGTTTTTCTCAAGTGGAAAGGTTGATTCTGATGAAAAACCTTCAGAAATATCCGACAATATTGTTGCTGAATTCTCAATGGAAGCATTTAATAGCAAAAAAGGAATGGCGTTGGTGGAGAAGGCAAAAAGAAAGGCTGCTTTGTCAAATACTTGTTGGCAAAATGCATATCAGAATCTATTTGCAGGATGCTCAGAAATTTTAGCAGGTGAAGAATTACGGTCTAGGCTGGCGTGGCATCTTACTGATTGTTTTCAGAAGGACACTGGGAGGTCCCCTTTTCCTTATTGCGATGTAAAATCTCGCATGGTAGATTGTCTTACACGATTAGATAAGGACTCTCATAGCATTTATCTTGAATTCTATCTTGAGACGAATACAATCTGCCATCAGTTACAGTAAGTCTCTTTGTCTCTCTTTCTTTCTCTCATATGCACACCTGCACAAAATGATAAGCGGTAACGTTAGAGATACTATTTATGTCATTACATTATGAGAAAAAATCTTTTTCCGCCTCTGCTGCACATAATAAACTTCAAATGGTACATTATATGTACGGGGTATTTTTTGAAATGAAAAGAAATTCAAGATGTGCAAGTGCATACAAGCTAACCATATAGATTCATCCTAGCTCATTGGGCTTGGTGGCAAAATTGGTAGGTGGGGCATGTTGGTTAGCAGGTTGAAACGGGTTATTTTTAGTACCAGTCAAAATGGCTCGGTTGGGTTGGCCTAATAACTAATGTGTTGACTATGATAACAGAAAGAATTATATTTTTAACAAGTAACTAACTCTTGGATAATGTGATTTAGGGGATTCTATGTAGGGATGGCACCCGCGGGTTGTGGGTACGGATATGCCAAACCCATCACCCACCCGCGACGGATTTTTTTGACCTATAAACCCGCGAATACCCGCTAACGGGTTTATTTTTACACCCGTACCCGCGACCCGCGGATACCCATGGGTCGCGGGTAACCCGCGGGTTTTAAATAATATAAACATTTTATCAAATATCAAAAGATTTTATATAATTATAATGTAAAAAAATGTTTTAAAACATGTTCGAATCAATGCATGGTAATTTCTAATGAATTTAATTGTTAAAATATAAGACATGCGGACTAATAGTTCGATAAATATCAATTTATTTATAATTTTTTCTTGATCATTTGATAAGTTTGCTATTCGAAACATGAAAACTATACTTTTTGGTCTCTACATGAATAGTTTTATTATATGTTGTTCAAATTAACCATTATATATACACATATATATGCAATAAGTTATATGAATCCACTTGTAAGTATCTATAATATGTTTTGTAGGTTCGTGGATCGGGTTTACCCGCGGGTATAAGTCCATACCCATCACCCGCCCGTGACCCGCCAACGGGTAGAAGTTCATACCCGTAACCCACCCATGGGTAAAAATTTCACGGGTTTACCCACCCACGATGGACGGGTACCCAAGGGTCGCGGGTTTTTTCTCGCCCATTGCCATCCCTAAATTTCTATGCTGTAATTTTAGACTTTTAATCTAGCTGACCCATTCCCCTTTTTGCTATACTCTGTTGACCCATCTGAGATAAAACATAATATAAACTCGATTCATTATAAGTTAATGGTTTGAAACAGCCATTTGTATTTGCTAATGTAGTAGGGTTAAATTCTATAATAGTATTTTGGGTTTTTTGCCGAAAAAGGAACAACTTATTCTCGTTTTTGTGTTTTTGGGTATCAAATATTCTTAACTTTTTAAAATGAATAACTTATATTAAAATTAGGATTAAAGGGTATATGGCCAAAAAGTTCAGAATTTCTAACCATTTGTGGAAGATTAATGAGTCAATAATTCTCGTTTTTCCCAAAGAAGCATTTAACCATTCTCCAATCTATGTCATATTTACCGAATCACTGACATTAGCGTGTTTTCGGTTATCAAATATTCCGAACTTTTTACCTATATACCCTTTAATCCTAATTTTAAAATGAGTTGTTCATTTTAAAAAGTTATGAATATTTGATACCCCAAAACACAAAAACGAAAATAAGTTGTTCCTTTTTCGGCAAAAAACCCATAGTATTTTGTATAAAGAGAATCATTATTTGAGATAGCATGATTTATGTTCATATAATGGGGAAAAATCAATTTATTCATACATTAGGAAGGAGATTAATTTGAGCTTTAATTTCTGTAGGACGGATGCATTCAAGAGACAAACAGAAAGATTGGTGAATGAACTCAAAAAAACTGCCGAATCTGCAGAGGACAAGTTAGAGAACATACAAGAGCAAGCAGACCGTCTGTTGCATAATTCTGATCATATTCACAACTCTTTATCTTCAATCGATGTTCAAACACAAGAACTGGCTCAAACATCCAAAAATGTTGAAGAGCGCATCAGTGTTGTTTTAATGCATTCACAGTCGGTTTATGAGCAATCTCTCCAAATAGCATATTCTCAAATGGAGTTGAGAACCCAACAACTAAATATGAATGAGAAGCTGGATGAAGGGATGACAATGCTCAATGAATCTACCAATAAATTGGGTGAACAAATGAACAATTTAAGGAATGAAGCGGTTGAAATAGAAAAAGAAATTGGTAAAGTTGGAGATACAATGTTCATGAAGATGGATACTTTACAAACCAAAGCCGATGATATCGAGAACATTACAGAAACGTCTTTGGACAGACAAAAACAACTTCTTGAACACCAGAATGTCGCGCTTGAAGTTCTCCAGACCGTCACAAGTTTCCAATATCAAGCACTAGAAGAAAGCAGGTAAGTTGGGTTTGGGTAAAAAGAAGCAGGCGGGGTAACGGGTCAAACTGTTGACTATGTAATAAAACTGGTCGATTTGACCCACTAAAACTTCTTGTCTATTTTACTATTTTTCTGCAATTCTGCTAAATAAACATTTACAGGAATAATGCTACTATGATAAGAATCTACTATTAAGAGATTTTGTGTATTAAAGTCATGACCCTTTGGCAACTTTCATCTTGGTTTTCTGTTGGCTTTTTATTTTTTGTATTAAGTAAATGGACCGAAGTTGCCACCTCGGGTATGTATGCATGTATACAAATTGACTTTGAAGTTTAATCGCAGAGGAACTCTGCAAAAGCTAATTGAGCTTGGTCGTACCCAACAGCAGGAACTCATACAAAGGCAGGAACAACTTAAACAAGCTCACGATCATCTTGTTCAGAATTCAAAAACCATATTGGCTGCTCAGGTTATACTTTTCGATATAATTTTACTGTCACTTTTGTTTATATAATAAGTTGCCTGTTTTATCATTCTAAATAGCTTTTATTTCTTTGATAGGAAACTTTTGAGTCAAAACAAGCAAGCATGTTTCTTGCCATTGATAAACTTTTCGCTCTACACAATGCAATTTTGCTGGAATCACGAGTCATGAAAGCTTTCCTACTATACTCTTTTATAATCTTCACTCTGTACATGTTTACCGGTACAAAGCAAACCTACGGTGTCAGATCGAGGCTATATATAGGTAAGCCGACCTTATTATAATATTTATAGCCTTTTGTTTTATTATTATTATTATTATTATTATTATTATTATTATTATTATTATTATTATTATTATTATTATTATTTTTATTATTATTATTATTATTATTATTATTAATTCTTCTTCTTCTTCTTCTTCTTACAATAATCCTCTCATGTAGGGTTATGTTTGACATTATTGATTGAAGTTTTAGTACTTCGATATGGAAACGGCATTGAACAACAAGCATGGATAATCAACACTATTAGGTCGACATTCTTGATTCTCGCAACATTTCAGCTTGGGTATGCCGTTTACATATACAGGTAGAGACAAACTCGTTTCTATTTGATCAACATTGTCTAAGAAGTTGTATTCTATAATATTACTTATTGTAATTGTAATGTGTTTCCTTAATGTAAACAGGGACTACGAGACATTAAACTATCAGATGCTACAATCACTTATTGAGAAGGTTAATGGCATGCAAGAAAATAAACAGTTGCTATGTGACGATTATGATAGCGATGTGGACTGGTCTGCATGGGTTGACAACGATATAACGGAAGATGAACTGGAAGACCTTGACTATATTCTACCAGAAGCTGCTGCAATCACCACCTCATCAGTTTCAAGAGAATACAATCTCCGCCACAAACGTCGATAGCTTTGAAGATTTTCCATGCTTCAGTTATAGATATGGTTAAAGGAATACTGTAATGACTCTATACTGTCTAAAGAAAAAGCAATTATTTTTTTATATTTAAATATTTTTTATTCAAATAAATACTAGTTAAATAATCTCTTAATTAGTCAGAATACACCTATATATATAGTATGTATGTATATGGTTACTTTGACTAGGCATTCAGTAATACTTGTCTGCAATGACATTGGCATGTTAAGTTCTTTATAGATCAGGTATTGGGATACACAGATTGAAAAACTTTATAATTGAAGTAACAACAAGATCATGAAATGATAACAGATGAGAAAGGTAAACATGGTTATTTTCCTATTTTAATAATGTTATGGAAAACATACTGAAATAGATTAAACTTTTGGTGACCTAATTACTTAAATGAGTTACAGCATGGGAATTCATCAAAACTTCATCACTAATATGGTCATGCAAAGACTGGACCAAAACAAATCTTTCTTGAAAATGTATATGTTTTAGGGATAACACAAAGTACGTAAAGAACTCAAGAACGCCTCATCAGCCTGCCATATATAACTGCAATCGTGACATATATCCAATCTATGACATGGCTTAAGAACTCAAAATACGCATATCTCCATGTATTTTTGAGAACCAAAGATCCAAAAACTCCCCAAAACCCAAATGCTAATCCGATCAAAAGACTAATGAAAAAGCCACGAGTTATCAACTTATCTTCATTCTCACCATCATCGGTTTCTACTGTCGTTTGTGGTCTTTGAGGTTCCGAATCCCCTGGGCATGAAGTAGAAAGTGGAATACCACACAGTGCAGTGTTCCCAATGTAAGATGAATTACCAAAACTCTGTAATTGAGTGCTCCGTGGTATCCTACCTGACAAGTTGTTGTATGAAAGGTCAAGGACACCAAGATTGGTCAACTGTGATAGGCTTGTTGGAATGCCACCAATCAAGTGGTTTCTTGAAACGTCGAAAAAATCCAGCCATCTTAATCTTCCAATATCTTGAGGTATTTGTGATGATAAGTTGTTCCTTGAAAGGTTTAGTGCAATAAGTCCCGAAAGATTGGTGATTTCGCTTGGTATATCGCCATTGAACTTATTACTAGAAAGATCAAGGCTAGTTACTAGACCCAACGTATTACTGTACTCAGATTTCACTCCTTTCCATTGCAACAATGCTTTGAATGTATATGTAGTTTCACTCACACTGAGCCTAGTACGTTGCAGTCCAAGATTGCGTATCCCAAAAAATGCCACTTTCTTTGTGCTCTCTGTCATGCCTGTTAAATTTCCGAGGCACGGTGGTATGGTTCCAAAAATTCTGTTGACAGATATGTCCAAGATCTTTATTTCAGAAAGGTTGCAGAAGCTCGTAGGCATGGCTCCGTGAAACCTGTTCGATGTTAAGATAAGAACATTCAACAGTGACAGGCTTTTACCTATCCAAGCAGGTAGACGACCCGTGAGGTTATTATCTCCAATATCAAGAAGACCCAACATTGAGCAATTTTGTAAGGAGGAAGGTAGCTCTCCACTGAGCATATTGTTACGCATACTCAGCACAACAATGTATTGCATGGATCCAATAGATGGAGGAATTCTCCCAGTGAATTTATTATTTTCAAGATTAAGATGAAAGAGGCCATTTAAGTTCATCCAAAAATCGGGAAGATCTCCAGATAGTTGGTTATTCGAAAGATCAAGGTGGCCTACAGAGGTGACATTCCATAAGAAAGAAATTGATCCTGAAAACAAGTTATTGTTTAGACGTAATGTGAATGTATTCAGTGGAAACAATGGTATTTGGCCTGAAAAATTGTTTGAACTTAAATCAATGTAAGGTCGGTTCCCGTACATCAAATCTGGCACAGTGCCATAAAATTGATTGGATGATAGATTTAGGTAACGAAGATTCGGTGTTAACTGTTTCCAGAACCAATCAGGGACAATGTCATCGATTTGGGCATCAGATATGTCCATTATAGAAAATTTATTTTGAGTTTGTAGCCATGATGGGAAAAAAGGACCCAACTTGCAAGAAGAAAGTGAAATGGTGTCAAGAGAAAAAGTTGGAGACCAATTGGAATCCACTTCAAGAACCAAAGAATTATGTGAAAGATCAAGATAAACCAGACGAGAAAGATTTGTTAGGTGAGTCTCAGAGATTGTACCATTTAAGAGATTTGAGGAAACACCCAAGAATTGTAATTCTGAAAGTGACATAATCTTTTCTCCTAGAGTCCCTTCGATTCGGTTTCTCTCAAAATATAACTCCTTCAACGACGAAAGAACTGAAAGATCTGGTAGTGATCCACTAATCTGGTTATAACCCAAATCAAGGATCACGAGATTTGAGATATGCTCGAGTTCTTCTGGAAAAGATCCATTCACCAGATTATCTTTAAGAAGTAATTCTTGTAAAGCTGTGAATCTTGTAAAATCTGGCACAGAACCACTAAAATTATTTGAACCCAAGTCTAAAACTTGGATTGAATTCTCTGATCCCGCCAAGTTGTTGAAGAATTTTGGAAGGTCTTCACTGAAACTATTTCCACCTAGCTTTATAGAACGTAAGTTGCTGAAGTTCACAAATAATCTAGAAATGTCACCTTCAAGGCCATTAACGGACAAATCTAAATTCTGAAGGGATGTGAATGCACCAAAAGTTTCAGGAACTGCACCGGGCAACTTATTGTAACCAAGATCTATTTTGGTAAGGCTTCCACTCAAGTTGAATAACCAGGGGTATACGGAAGAGGAAGAAAGATCGTTAGAGGATATATCTAAAATCGATATATACTTTGAGAAATTTGTAATTGGAAGTAAAGAAGTGGCGGAAATATTCGGGAGACCACAACCACCAAGTTGTAGTACAGAAAGGGAAGGTAGTCGAGTGATTGCGTTTATTAACATATTATTAGACATGCTGAGGTCTATATAACTGAGACTTAAGTATTCTAGTGACGAAAGTCTAAAGAGCCAATCTGTATCTTTGAAAATAAGGGAAGAAGCAGTGAGATCAAGAGTCTGTAAGTATGAAAGATTCCCTAATTGAGGGGGGACTTCTGATACATCTAATTGGATGCTTGTTAGGTTAAGGTATTGAAGTTTTTTGAGCGAACCAATGAATTCTGGAATCTGGGTGAAGCTATTAAAACTAAGGTCCAGATATTCTAAGTTGTGCAATTCGAGCAGTGAAGAGTTGATTGTACCGCTAAATCGAACTACAGAAGAAAGTTCGAGTGACCTGTATCCGTGGAGATCAAGCTTTATCACATGACCAGTTTTGTTGTTGCAGCCAACACCTTTCCATAAGCAGCAATCATCGTGTGAGTTATTCCCCCACGAAGAAAACACACCGTAACCATCCAAGAACCCGTTTTTGAACTGTAGGAGTGCTTTTCGCTCGCTCTCAATGCACCTCGGTTCAGCAGCATCCGCTTTTCTTGTTATGCATGAAACACGTGTGATGCAACATACGAAAAGCACTAATAAAGACATGAGGAAATTATATGTTTTGTTTGTCATCACCATAGCTGATTATTTGATATCTAGCTATTAAGATGGAGGGAAGACTATGATCACTAGTATTTATATATTTCAATACCTTGTTCAACATGGACAATGTCTTTGCAGCATTTCAGATAATAGTAGACTTTTTTTTATATATTGAATAAGTATTGAACTTATTAAAAAAAGAGAGGTCATCTCCTATATTTAAGGAATATACAATACTATACTATATAACTATACTATACAATACTCTCAGGTTGTAACAAAAGGACGACACACATGCCTGTACCAAGTGTTTGACCAATGAATATGACCTGCTGACAAATGAATTGAAGAAGAATAACATAGCTGGAAGAATACTCTATATTTCATCTGGCTGCTGCTATATACGATAAATATACAAGTATTAATATTATATTTTAAAGATTGCATTCCTTGTCAAATGAATTTTACACTAAAAGAAAAACAAAAGCTTGGACCTTTTATAAGAATAAGAAAATAGTTAATTATTATTTGGAAATATTCTAGTTTGCTGCATAATCTATGTGTTCAAGGAAGACAAATACTGTGAAGGGAGTGAGTAAACCAATAAGAAATACAACTATACAAGCATGCATGATGCATCCATGTTCTATTGCAGAAGTCAACTGTATTTGTTGGTAAGAAAAGAGATGTGTATATTGCTATATACTCTGATTACCTTAAAGACCATTTTGTACCATTGCATACACTGTATATATCAATGTACATCAATAAATCTGCATCCAAATAAATTTAGTGAGTTCCTGATTCAGTTCTTGCTATGGTTAAATTATTGAGAATGTTGATGAAATTGATAACTCGATGTAGACTGTAGAGAGAAAAGAGTTGATCTCATTTGAAGAGACTATATTACATTTTACATAACAATACTGTTACTAACTACTAACAGAGCAGTAACAAACTAGCCGATTGATTCACTGTGTACTCTCCACAAATATATTACAGGAAGAGCCTATCAACCGAGAAGTTGTGGGTTCAAACCTTACTTAGGAGTGAGCAAGGGCAGAGATTAGGGCGGGGCAGCATAGGCAGCCGCCCCACAAGAATTTTTAAATTACGTAAAAAAGAAATGTTTTTAAGGTATTAATGACATTTTAAAATTTTTGCCCCCACTAAAATACAAAATAAATAAAAAAAATTATTTTCGCCCCCTCCACTTGTAATTCCTGGCTCCGCCCCTGGCAATGAGTGTGTATAATTTCATGGTGATTATATATAGATTATAGGGTGTTTGGGAACCAAAAGAGGCAACAAAGATCACATTGAGAACATATTATTATTATTATTATTATTTATTATTTATTATTATTATAGGGATTTTTTTTATTATTACTTTCGAGAAACAATGTGAAGAAAAGAAAGAAATACTCTGTAAAACTATTTTATGGACTTTATAATTAAAACAAAGAGCGTAAATAGATAAAGTTTGCAAACTGAGAATATTTGAAGGGCTAAACTTGTAACAAAAAAGATACTGGCGGCTTTACATTTCCGGCGTCGTAATCTAGTTACCCAACCGGGGAGTCAAAGAACATTAACCGCCGGAAAATGGAATCTCAATCGGCGCATTCCGTCGAAACCACTTCGCCACATATTTTACGAGGTAGCTTCTTCTTGATGTTGCTGCAATTCGATAAAAGCAACTTTTTTCCGAGCTATTGTTCCACCGATTTCATCCCCAATTTGAAAGAACCAAAATCTTATTGTAAGTACTCAAATTCTGTATATGAGCCCCAACTGTTTGATAAAACCATGAAAAGTATTGTAATACTTGTTTTTTTTTTCTTCAAAAAAAAATAAAACTTTGATAATATAATCTCCAAGTACTTGAAAGGAAACTGTGTAATTGGGTGTTTATTGTTATTAACTTTTGAAGATTATATGATAATCTTTTTGACATATATGAGCTTATTTGTTGCTTTAAATGATTCAAATACTTTAAAGGCTTTTGCTTTATGCTGTATGTCAAGTGAATGATAATGTTTATTTTAAGTGCTTATAAGGTATATGTTGTCATTACTTGCTGAAAAATCTTAACTTTCCATTCGAGTGAACTGATTACTATGTTGGTTAAGTCATATATTTCGATGTGGATACCAGAATTTCAAGATTGTAGGCCATCGTTTTCGTTGTGTGGGGATGACCTGTTTTTTTCTGTTCTAATTAATTATTTTAATCCTAAGAAACCTTGTGTTTTGTCTTGGATTCTCTATACACAACCAGCTGCCGGCTTTAGTTTGAATCGTATTGTCACAAGTGAATTGGTAAGAGATGTTAATATGTTAGGACCGTGCCCTTCACGCAAAAGCTACCAATACTTTAATTGAGGACCCGTTTCACTTTCATATAAAAATCATATCTTGATTGTCTTTCAGGTTTTATACTAGAATTATCTACTCTCTTTTGTTGTCTTTATTTAGATTATGCTGATATTGGGTCATCTATTTTCTTCTTTTTGACTACTTATCCTAATTGTTAATTATTTATGATTCAACAATCTTTCCCAAGAAGTTTTGCACTATCTTCTTATAAAATGTTCCCTTCTCTAAAACGAAGTTCTTTTATTTTTTATACAGGGTTAATATTGTTGCTTATTGGATCCAATGAGTCATCATAAGCATTTTATTCTCGGTATCCTATGGGTTCTTGTGTTGCTTTCACACAGCATCGAGTCCTTTAGTTGGTTGTTTTCGAGTGGAAAAGTTGATTCTAATGAAAAACCATTAGAATTTTCCAACAATATCGTTGCTGAATTCTCCATGGAATCTCTAAATAGCAAGAAGGGAGTGGCGCTGATTGAAAAGGCGAAGCGAAAGGCTGCTTTGTCTAATTCTTGTTGGCAAAATGCATATCAAAATTTATTTGCAGGATGCTCAGAGATTCTAGCAGGTGAAGAACAACGGTCTAGGTTGGCTTGGCATCTGAGTGATTGCTTTCAGAAGGAAACTGGGAGGTCTCCTTTCCCATACTGCGATGTAAAATCTTGCATGGTTGATTGTCACAAACGATTAGATCAGGAGGCTCATAGGATCTACCTTGAGTTCTATCTTGAGACCAATACTATCTGCCATCAGTTACAGTGAGTTTCTTTTCTTCTCTCTTTCTCTAACACACATATGCACCCATTAACAAATGGAGGCCCGAAGGGGTCGTTAATTTATAGAAAAAGTTCATTTTAATGCATTTTGAGATGGTCAGACATTCGGAATTTTTGACACGCACCCGGGCCCCGGCAATACCTTTTTTTTTTTCAGCTGATATGCTAGAATAATAACTATTTATTT
Organism: Helichrysum umbraculigerum; assembly: GCA_949592205.1. NCBI lineage: Eukaryota > Viridiplantae > Streptophyta > Magnoliopsida > Asterales > Asteraceae > Helichrysum > Helichrysum umbraculigerum. The sequence continues at coordinate 105,062,593 of CATIUR010000003.1, read as the reverse complement.
TTTCACTCAACTACATAGTCCTAAAAGTGTGAAAACTCGAGATAAAACATCTAAACTATTCCTAACAGATCGGTTACCAGTATACCTGGTACAGTAGTCACTACCGCGTAAGTAAACGATATCGTGTAGGTGAAAACTAGGCTTGTTCATCAGTACACAGAATGTTTTTGGAAGGAACCAGTGTACTGTGCCGTTATGTTTTGGTGCTTGTATTCTAAAATTTAGTCTATCAAAGTATGAATGAGCATGACCAGGTGGCGATTTAGGTTCACGCCATCGCGAAACTGGCTGGGTTAGTTGGGTAAATAAGCTGAAATGGATCCAGGCCAAGCCATGTTTTTGGTACTGACTGAAATGTCTTGGGTCAACCCGAAATTGATTTACTCCTTACATTTCACGATATATTAGGTTGTCACATATGATTACAGAATCTATATTATTTCAATAATGATCTAATTTTGAGCAAATTGCTTTGGAGACTTATGCTTTAAAGTAAGTTTAGGCGACTTTTGACATTTGACCCGTAGAACCTATTTGACTGATTTCCTTTTTATCCAATTTTGTTATCTTAGCATTAGAAAGATGACCAGGATTGACCCATTTTGAATTGACAAATTGCTACGTCTAGTGGGCAGGTGTACAAGGGTTCAATTTTATATTTTAAAAAAGAGAATCGCTCTAGGAATAGCATGACGTTTGTTCTATAATCTGAGAAAAATCTTTGGACGCATTACAAATGGAATTAATGTTTAATTTGACTTGCAGGACTGATGCATTCAAGAGACAAACGGAAAGATTGGTAAATGAACTTAAAAGGTCTGCTGAATCTGCAGAGGACAAGTTAGAAAACATAGAAGAGCAAGCAGAACGTCTGTTGCATAGTTCAGATCAAATTCATGAATTTTTATTTTCTATTGATGTTCAAACACAACAAGTGGCGCAAACCTCAAAAAATGTTGAAGAACGTGTGAGTGTTGTGTTAGAGCATTCACAATCGGTTTATGAGCAGTCTCTCAAAATAGCAGATTCTCAATTAGAACTACGTAACCGACAGATAAAAATGAACGAAAAGATGGATGAAGGAATGGCAATGCTCAATGAGTCTGCCAATAAATTGGGTGAAGAAATCAATAATTTAAGTAATGAAGCTGTTGAAATAGGAAAAGAGATTGTTAAAGTTGGAGATGCTATGTTTATGAAAATGGATACTTTACAAAGCAAAGCTGATGATATTGGGAACATATCAGAAACTTCTTTAAACAGGCAAAAACAACTTCTTGAAAGCCAGGCTGATGCCCTTGAGGTTCTTAAGACTGTGACAAATTTTCAGTCCCAAGCACTTGAAGAAAGCAGGTAAAATGGGTTCAGGTTAAAATGAGTTCACAAGTCTAATCATAAAGTATGGGTTGAAATGGGTTGGGTTGACCCCCAAAAAAGCAATCCATCACCTTCCGGATAATATATTTGAAATAGTTATTTTTTAAAAAAGGTGATCCAGGTCATCAGGATGTATTATGTACTAAAGATTATACATGGGTGAATTTTGACCCGTTGCCCAATTTCTTTTTTACCTTTTTTTTTTTTTCCTATGCGTGTTTGATCCTTTCGAGATAAAAATCACGCAAACCCATCATTAATGAATCAGTCGAAATTGCCACTTCTAGATTGATATGTAAATACTTTTAATTAACTTACATTTGTTTGCAGGGGAACTTTGCAGCAGTTGATTGAGCTTGGTCATAGTCAACAACAGGAACTCATACAAAGGCAAGAACAACTTAAACAAGTTCATGATCATCTAGTCGACAATTCCAAAACTATATTAGCTGCTCAGGTTGACCTGTTTAATTTAACATTTTTTATATCTAGTTAGTTACATGTATTATATATTGAATATATGTTTTTATGTTTGATAGGAAGTTTTTGAGTCAAAACAAGCAAACATGTTTGTTGCCATCGACAAGCTCTTCACTCTGCACAATGCAATTTTGCTGGAATCGCGAATAATAAAAGCTTTCCTTGTATATTCTATATTAATCTTCACTCTGTACATGTTTACAAGCACAAAGCAAACTTACAGTGTCCGACCCAGGCTATACATTGGTAAGATCAGCGATTATGTAACGTTTTCATCGGTTTCTTTTTTATATAATAATCTTTTGTTATCTTCACTCTTTTGTGTTGTGCAGGGTTATGTGTGACATTTCTGATTGAATTTGTGGTGCTTCGGTATGGAAATGACATTGAACAACAATCGTGGATTATCAGCATCCTTAGGTCAATATTTGTGTTTCTCGCTTCATGTCAACTTCTGTATACCATTTACACTTACAGGTAAAGATAACTACATTTTTATGCAACAAAATCCGGTTAGAAGCTGCTATAAGATATCATTTAGTATATTGTGTTTTCTGAATGCAAACAGGGACTATGAGACATTAAACCATCAGATGCTACAATCTCTTATTGAGAAGGTTAATGGCATGCAAGGAAATAAACAACTGTTATGTGACGATTATGATAGCGATGTTGACTGGTCTTCATGGGTTGACGCTGATATAACCGAAGATGAATTGGACGACCTTAACTATATTTTACCTGAAGATGTCAATGAGGTTTCAATCACTACATCCATTTCAAGAGACTATAATCTTCGTCACCGCCGCCAATAGGTAAATTTACAAGATATATCTTAATATTTTTCTTTGAGATTCTTTTTTCTTATATATAATTGCATACACATAGACACATGATCGATGCCAATGATAAATATCTTTTTAATATTTATTTTAATATTTCACAACTTTTTGTCAAGAAACTTTTTGTGACATTAGGATCTTGTAGGAATACTTTGCTCGTGCTTGAAAAAGTTACCAGGGTCAACCATTGTCTTCACCTTTACCAGCCTGTTGAAATTATGTTTAAAGTAATTCGGACCCCAAGTACGATTTGCTTCCTCATAGGTCTTACCAACTCCCAGATCTAAATCATCATAATTCAAATAGGCTTCTCTTGGAGAATTGGAAACATAAGTAGTCATGTAGTTGTATAAGCTTCTAATCCAACTTATATGTGGTGATGTTTCATTTCCATCCCAAGCGACCACATATTCAATCATGTATAATGATCCGAGTCTATGTGGAAATGGAATGGCTGATTCCGAAATCTCATCCATCTTTCCTCCGTATGGGGTTAATACCAGTAGTCCCATTCCGGCTTCTATTCTCTCATTGTAAAACTTCCATATCCCTTCAAACCCATCTTCAGAAATAGGAGTTGCTGCGAAATCTGATTTAGCCTTAATAGAATTCTTCGGGAGGGCAGTTCTATTTAAAAGTACCTCCAGAGGTTCCCCGTTTGTGAAACCAGCACCTATTTTCACCGACTCGACCCAGCTCATTTCGGTGCAGTCTTCTCTTGCTAAACCCAATTCCGGGAATTCATCTTGCATCAATTGGAGTAATCTGTCAGTTCCACCGAGAAAAACAGTATCAAAAGTTGCTCTAATCGTTCGGTTTCCTGTACTTGGATTGACCACACTGAACATAAGGACTCTGATGTCAAGATCTTTGTCGATCTTAGGTGCAACAAATTGCCACTTGTAGATGATTTTGGTTAAATTTTGTTCTAGTGTCCTGTCAATTGAGAACTTTGTCACTGATTCTGGAACAGGAACTAGCTTTATCTTCCATGAAAGAATGATCCCGAAACTTGAACCTCCTCCGCCTCTAATAGCCCAAAAAAGATCCTCGCCCATCGATTTTCTGTCAAGAATCTTGCCATGTACATTGATGAATCGAGCATCAACGACATTATCAGCTGCAAGACCATATTTCCTCACCATTGCACCATACCCTCCACCACTAATGTATCCACCAAGGCCTAATTGATAACAAATACCTCCTGGGAAACCAAGATTCCGACTTTTTTGTGCGATATTGTAATAAAGTTCACCTAAAGTTGCACCGGCTTGAACCCATGCAGTGGCGGTTTCAATGTCAACCGTGACGGATCTTAGATTTCTGAGATCAAGAATCACAAATGGGACTTGTGAAACATAAGACAACCCCTCAAAATCATGGCCCCCACTACGAGTTCGGATCTCCAATTCATGTTTCTTGGAGCAAGAAACTAGTGTTTGGATTTGAGATTCGTCAGTTGGTGTAACTATATAACGAGGTTTTGGAGTTGAGGGTGATATGAATCTTAGGTTGTTTATAGAAAACTGTAAGACTGATGTGTATGAGGAGTTATTTGGGCTATATATGACTTTAGAGATTGAAGTTGCATTATCCGAATTGACAATCAAGCACTCAAGAAACTCATCATCGGTATTCGATGATAGAGCTTGATCTGCTCTTAATACCAACCATAAAACAATGAGATGTAACAAAATATAGTGTGTTTGAATCTTCATTTGCTTGTTTTTATTTGCAGGAAAATGTGTAACGGGTGCTTATTATATATAGATATAGATATATATAATATTCAATATTCTTATTGCTACTTGTTGCAGGTTAAGTGGACTATCCCCACAAGAAACTGCAAATGGGAATGAAAGTTGAATTATTGAAGCAACATAATCTTTGTATACAACTTGCCATTAACAAATCTCTACGTTGACATGAGGAATTATGAAAGCAGCCTCTACCTCATGCCAGCACACAAAGAAAAAAGGTATATTGAAAAGAAAAAAAGTTTGACTTTGACCAAAATCTATATCCTATTTTAAGATGTGCTCTTGCCTGTGATGGCTATGTGCCTATGTATAATAATTTTATTTAAGACTGAAAAATATTGGATTGATCATTATGTAATGATGTTTGAGAGGTTCCTTGCCACAGAACTGATTTAGATAATATAATATAATTATACTGTAATTAGTAAACTGTTTTGTATCTCAAACTCGATATAAATAAATAATTATAATGTAATTCGGATTGATTTTGATCACTGTCAAAATTGATAAATAACTTTGAATTATTTATCTGCTGCTTCATTGCATATTCAGATTGTACAAAAGAAATTAACATAGTACAGTTAGACTAATTACTAGTTACTCAGTGAGTCAGCTGAGGATATTGTACTAATTACATGTGGGACAGCTGAAAACTCAAACTCTAGTTAGTTATTACATCTAACATACATTACAATATCAAATTTGGCATGATTGTTCAGACGGTTTTTAATCGACATAAAGTTAATACTCGTATTATATATAAATAAACGATCGCACGTAGCACAAAGGTACCTCTAAAATGTAGTTGACTATTAATTAACATCAAGTTAATCTATCTATATAAATAACCAAATATTACACTGTATTGTTGAGAATAACATGAGAGCAGTAAGAAAAGAGAGGAGTAATATTTTCGAGAAATAGAACAAAGCAAACTGCTTATAACAACGCCATTAAAGATGGGAAAGCGGTTTGTGGCTCAACTTATGAATATTAGTGCTAATAGGAGCTCAAATGCTACTTATGAAGGTTGAAAGTGTCGAAATAATCTGAAGAACATGAAAAGTTTAAAGATTTTTATACTTATATAAGCCTTATTAAGAATCAAATTAGTAAACCTATGAAAAAAAAAACTAGCCCGGAACATAAAACTGTATAATGGAACTGTAAAACTCCTGGCCTGGCCTGGCCTGGCCTGGCCCAGCCCAAAAAGTAATCATTAAAATTGTAAAATGTAAAATGTAAAAGCAAAAAACGCCATCCGTGGGACTCGAACCCACGACCACGTGGTTAAAAGCCACGCGCTCTACCAACTGAGCTAGAACGGCTCATGTCTTAGGTATTAAAAACCTTGAATATATTTGATACATCTTCATTTGCTTTGCTTTAAGTCTTCAACAGCATGTTGGCGTGAAAAACAGACAAATTCATGGTACAGTACGTTAATAAGGTAGTGTTCGGTAAACAAGAAAGTTCAAATAATTATACAATCTTAAATAGAATTGTTCAATAATTATTTGAGTGTTTTAATTAAGATGCGCACTATGAAACCATTTTTCACTTGATTGATGAAACGAATGAAATTTGATATGTTAATATTATCATTAATCTTAATAAATTGATTGATAACCACAAACTGTTGTATTTAATCAATCGATATGATCCTTTTTAGTCTTAACCAGCTGTTTAATAAATTGAATTGAATTTCAATTCCCAATCTGCAATATATATTAAATGGCATGCTTTTCATTCCATTCACAAGTCTATTAATTACCGCATACCAAAATAACATAATTTTTATTTCATTCAAATCAGACAAATAACAAAAATGGCAATATATGAACTAAAATTAGTAGATCATATCATTCCTTTTGGTTACTCGTTTTAACTTCCGATTTTCCGAATATGTTGCAAGTAACATATAGCTAGATACTCAACATCATCTATCATAATCCAGCTATGAGCTAGCATTAGTTTCTAACGGCCATCAATTTTCAGCAACTTCGTTAACTTCCAAGTCACTTGACATGTTGCATCTTGTTTTACTATAATTCTATAAACGACTAAATAATCCATTTAACATATTCAACAGCACAAGTTCTAACTGTTGATTGTAATTAGCTTACCACGAGTTGTCATACATTCTAATATTTCATACTTAGTGTTTTAAAGCTAATCTCTGCGTATTATCAAATTCATAGATTAATTGATCACATTAATCGCACAAAACATATAGTGACAAAACTCATCGACTTAACATTAACGTATATGTTAATTAACTTGAATAAAACATCAAGTACTAGCTATATATACATCTTATGTTGATAACAATAGTCTTTAACTTAGTCTATATATGTTTAACAATGACAGTCCTATATATATATATTCCTACAAATATGGCCTAAGAATATATGCATAAACCTAGCTTCTATTATTTGACACATATATATCATATGTATTCTCTTTACTTACGATTTATATTTCATGAATCATCCATAATGTGTAGCAATCGAATTATTAATCACACATTTTAGACATATATAGGGGATATTTGTAGTAAAAGTTTACTGATAATTCGCAACTCAAACTGACCCACTTACTTACTCTGCATTTGTGACTATGGGAACGTCTTGGCAAAGATGCTCCCAACTATTACCGACTGAGTTAAACGTTATTGGCTATATAGGTGATATTTGGATTTACAATTTGAAGAAATTATATCATACTGCGTTAGCAAAACACAAATAATCAAAAAGAATATTTAGAGAAAAAATGATTATATTCATTTCGTTAGAGAGTAAACGCTATTTTTAAAAAATCACTTTGAGACATTTTTTTCTCTTAACCTCATTTGAAAATGCAAAATCTATATTTAAAAAGCAATACACGATTTCCCTCATATGTATATTTTTTCTACGCCAAAAATAACATAACATCATTATATTTTTCTGCCACAATAAAGCATAAATGTACAATAGAATATTCCATTTTATTACTTACTTTTTATAAAAAAAAATATATAACAACACTAACAAAAGGTATGACTAAAACCATTTGTTCATGACTATTTTACAAAATTAACAAAAGGTGGTTCACTATACATGATCACTATGCCATGATACAACGATATCTTTAAACCCAACTTTCATCTCATCCCATTCAACCTCACTAAACCCATCACCACCATCAACCACCGTCATCTCCACCAACAACAACTCCGGCACCACCTCCATCACCTTCACTAAAACAATCACTCTCCCTTTAACCAACCCTACAACATCATCTCTTTTATAATCACAATCACCCCCCTCATCTTTCCTATTTTTCAATTTATACCCTAAACTCTCCCCTACTTCCACCACCTTTTTCTTAATCTCCTCCGCCTTCGAATTCGACATAAATCGCCTTTCTTTCTTCACCACCTTTTCTTCAAAAATTCCCGATAAATTCAACCCGGACGACATTGATATTATATCAAATGCGTTCATACTCGTCTTATATTTAATCAAACTCGAATTGTTTACTTCATCAAATAATTCAAGTGATGCATCCGGTTTTAAACATTTTTTAAACCAAGGAACACACATTAACTTTTCAATACTCATTCTAGTCTTCGGATTCGGGTCAAGTAATCTATGGATCACAACCCGTGGTTGTTTCGATATCCAATCCGGGTACCCGATATCACGTTGATGTATTTTTCGATACATATTTGCTAAATTACTATCATCAAAAGGTAAATAACCCGCTAGTAAATTAAATAAAATAACCCCACATGACCAAGCATCCGCTTTCGCACCATCGTAACCTTTCCCGCGAATAATCTCCGGCGCCGTGAATGCCGGCGTTCCACACGCCGTGTGTAAAAGCCCATCTTTTTTCGATTCCGGTAACGCCGACAAACCAAAGTCGGATATTTTAAGGTTACCTTTCTTATCAAGTAATAAATTTTGTGGCTTTAAGTCACGATGTGCGACACCGTTTTGATGACAAAAATGAAGAGATGAAACAAGTTGTTGAAAGTAAAAACGTCCGGTGGATTCTCTCATCTTTCCGCGGCGAGTTAACTGCGTAAAAAGCTCACCACCGGCGGCGAGTTCCATTACTAAATAAATTTTGGTTTTTGTGGCTAAAACTTCGTGGAGTTTAAGGATGTTTGGGTGGTTAAGACGGCGCATGGCGGCTACTTCACGTATGAGACGTGGTTCCATTGATGGATCTGCGGTTGCGGGTTTTTCGATGACTTTGACGGCGACGGAGGAGTTGTCGGAGAGTGACTGGCCGTGGTAAACTTTAGCGAAACTGCCACGGCCTAAAAGACGGGTGAGGTGATATTTGTTGAGAATAACGGTGCCGCCGTCGCTCGAGGTTCTGTTGATGGTGGCTGATGGCGGTGGGGGTGGTTGTGCCATGCCAAAAGGTGGCGGTGGGCGGCCGCCGGAGGAATATATAAAAGGGAGTTAGGTTTAGTTTGGTGGTAGTGGAAGTTGTTTAATGATGGTTTTTATAGGGGATCAAAATATCAAATAATATTAAGAATGTACAGTTGGCTCTTTACTGTATTCGTTAGATTTTTTTGGTGGTGTGAAATATACATATTTATCTTTTTTTATTTAACTAAGGATCAAAGGAGCAAGGGGCTTTTGAGAGGCAGGAGGAGCAGCCTCCATCCCAACCATCCATTCATTCATGAACAGTCAAGATTAAGCCATGTCACTCAAGGACCCCCGTACAATTATTTTTAAGTGAGGGACTAAATTGCAATTATACATTTTAATGTGAAAACCTTGGGCAAATGGTCTCCTCATTTCTTTCTATTTCCAACACATGCTTTCCAAAATCATCTCTCCAAAAAATACAACCTTTCTCAAATCCTCTGTAAGAAAACACATACATACACTAAAACACACAATAACAACCACCTTCCTCTGTCATAACCACCGCTGTCGCTCCTCCGTGTCACTACCACCACCGCCGCCGCCCCTCCTCCGACACCACCACTGCCGCTCCTCCGTCACCACCACCGTCGCTCCTCCGTCACCACCATCACCGCCGCTCCGTCACCACCACCACCACCGCCGCTCCTTCATCACCACCGCTGTCGCTCCTCCATCACCACCACCACCACCTTCGCTCTTTCGTCTGCTCCACCGTCTCCTTCATCTTCTCTACCATCTCCTCCATTGTCTTCGTCTCTACTCCCACCGCTACACCGCCGCCACCACCACCACCAGCGCGTGACGGTGACGACGGATCTGGAGGTTTGTTACAGGTGTCATGTTTATGGATCTATAAAGGTACTATCAATAGTTCTAGATCTGGTAATTTTGATGTTTATTCGAGTGTTTTTGATGGTGTATTTACATAAAACCTTTAGATCTAGTGTATATATGTGTTATATTTTTGTTGAAATGATAGATCTAACTTTGATTGGTAGTGAATGATGATATATTGAGTAGTTATTTAATGTATAAAAGGTTAGATCTGTGTATGAACATGTAGAATATTGATTTAGATTTAAAAAGTAGATCTGAAAAGTAGATCTACTTTTTAGATCTAAAAAGTATATCTGAAAAAAGTTTACTGCATTTTATATTTTGTCACTGCATTTTGCATTTTTCTAGTGAATTTCTGTTAGATTTTATAGATCTAGCGTATATATGTGTGATATTGTTGCTGAAATGATAGATCTAGGTTTGATTGATAGTCATTGATGATTTTTGAGCAGTTATTAAGTGTATGAAATGCTAGATATGTTTTGTGGAATGTTGATGTATATCAAAAAGTAGATCTAGATCTACTTTTTCAGATCTAAATCTAAAAACTAGATCTGGAAACAACTGCTGCATTTAACGTTCTTACTACTGCATTTTACGTTTCTTCTTCCTTCATAAATCTGAAAACATTGACTGCGTGCATTTTATGTTTCTCTATTTTTTAGATCTGATGAAATCCGCTGCATTTTAAGTTTTTTTACTGCATTTTATGTTTCATGTACTTATCAGATCTAGTTTTTAGATCTAAAACAATTTACTGCATTTTACGTTTCTTCTGCTGCATTTTATGTTTAGATCTACTTTTTTGGTTATGAAAACAGGTACTTTCGATACTTTTAGATCTGGTATTTTTTATGTTTATTAGAGTGTTTTTGATTGTTTATTTAGGTTCGTTTTATAGTTCTAGTGAATATATGTGTGATGTTTTAGTTGAAATGATAGATCTAATTTTGATTGGAAGAGACTGGTGATATTTGAGTAGTAATTTAGTGTATTAAATGTTAGATCTCTGTATGAATTTGTGAAATGGATTTAATGCATATTTTGTTGTTATGGTATTTTTTTCATGTGTGTGTGCATTTTTAAGTGTGTTTGGTTGCTGCATTTTGTTTTGGTAGTGTAACTAGTAGAAGTATTTAATACATTTTTAAGTTACTGCATTTTAAGTTATGTTACTGCAATTCATGTAGATCTAGTAACTTTGATATTTATTTGAGTGGTCTTGATGGTTTATTTTTATTAGGTTTTATAGATCTCGTGCATATATGTGTGATATTGTTTTTGAAATTATAGATCTAGGTTTGATTGCTAGTGATTGATAATTTTTGAGTGGTTATTAACTATATGAAATGCTAGATCTGTGTTGAATTTGTGGAATGTTGATGCAGATCTAAAAAGTAAAGCAAAATTAGATCTACTTTTTAGATCTGAAAAAAAGTTCACTGCATTTTACATTTTACTACTGCATTTTACACTACTTCATTTTATTTGTAGTTCATGTGAATTATGCTAGTATTTTTTCACTGCATTTTTTAATATTGTTACTGCATTTTATGTTTTTTAGGATTTTTTATGTGTTTGTATAATGAAATCAAAAGATCACCAGTAATATTTTACTGCATTTTGTATCATTGTTACTGCATTTTAGGTGCATTCCCACTTTTATTATCATTTTTGGTACTCACAGGGGTAATTACCATGTTATTAAACAATCAAAACTTTTTTTTTTTTTTTTTCATTTTAGATGCATGTTTCTGCTGGTTGCTTTTATTGTAAGTTGACTTATGTTGTTATTCATTTTGTAGATAAAACATTTGAGGAGATTCCAATGAAATAATCGACCAAATTGAAGTCGGTTAAGCTTGAAGTTGAAAAAAAGAAACCTGACTAAGCTTGAAGTTGAAAAGAAGAAACCTTCTTTTGAAATGAAGCATGCTAAAAATGAAGCATTTGTATATTTTAGGGTATTGAAATGATTTTGTTATTGAAATTATAAAGTTTAAGATATAATATTTTGTAAGAAATAAGATGTGTAAGTGAAATTTGAACTGCATCTTATTTTTTTAGCACTGCATTTTATTTTTTTGACACTGCATTTTATTTTATTATTGTATATTATCAGGTTTTCAATTTTCCGTTAGAAATAATTTTTCTGAAATTTTATGAAAAATTTTAGGGCAATTTTTAGGGCAGATTCTCAAAATTTTCAAAACTGCAAATTAGTCCCTGACGACCTGACAGGCGGGGACCGCGTCAGACACGCGTCAGTCTTTGATTTGCTGAAACTCTGCTCTCCCTGCCCCTCATAAACCCCCTGCTCCTCTGAACCCCACCCTTTTTATTTTCCTATAAAAATTTTTACTAAAAAATTATTGTAATACAAAGAAAGCTTTTTTATTTAATGTACCACTAGGACAACTATATGTAATCTTATAAAGTCGAGTTAGAATCAATAATACTCGTATATATGTTTGCTAATTGTTATGAGTATTTAATAATGTACATATTCATGAGTGATCATTTGATAAAAAGTACGTTATACTAATATACTAGATTATAACCCGCGAATTAGCGGGTTACCACATAACTGTTATACAAAGTTTATATTATATTTTTATTTTACTACGTAATTTTTAATTAACATATTTATGTGGCTAACATTGTATAAATGTTTTAATTGGAAAGTATATATCTTAAGTTTATTAAATATGATTAAATTAAAATAATCGAAACATTGTTTATTTTTTAATAATAGTACATACCATATTGTAGATTTCAATGATAGTAAAATAATTTTTAAATACTCAATTTTTCATCTTTTATTTCATTAATGTAAGGTATCCTAATTTTTTTCTTACCACAAGATTGGTGTTTAATTATAAACCCTTTTTTTACATTAATGCATGACACATAATCAAATTTCCTTTATAACGTGAAAAAATAAAAACTTGAAAACCTAATATTTTTAAAAGCCTATAAAAAATATTCTTTCACATATTTTTTAATCAAAACTTATATATAGAAAAATAGTTTATAAGAGTTTATCAACACCACTTGGTACGTACCATGAGTATGTGATAAAGAGAAACATGTAATACTAAAAAATTGATAAGTAATATAAGATGATGTTGCACCGTAAATGAGTTGCATGTTGTATTTGGTTTAAAAAATATCATAAAATGATCCGTCACGACAATATTATGATTTTCTTCACGAACCATACACTTATATTTAAAATAAACTAATGTTTCGTTTTTTCTTAACAAAAGTTAAAATGCAACTCTTTTATTGTGCAAGGGAATTTTACGTTTTTATTATCGAGTTTTTTGGTATATTAGAATTATTTTTTCTTTTTAGAAAGTTGCCATTATAATTTGAATTGTTGTGATAATAAGGCTAGCCGTATATAATAATAAAGTTCATAATTCACAAAATAGATAAAAGAAAAAAGAACTCTTTCCATAGGGTTAAATCCAAAGACTACACTGCAATATTACTTTATTGTATTAAATTCAAGCAAGCAACAAAACTAAAGTTAATATAACCAAAAAAAAAGGAAAAAAATATATGTCAGGAAATTTATCGACTCTAAGTGTAATTTTTTTTGTAAGGAAAAAATTTAAACTAAATAATAAATTGGGAAAAAAGGTAATTTGGAGGGTATCACTGACTCATGTACCATATTTTAGTGATACGTGTCCGCCCCACCCTGCAAGACGAGCATCAACATCGGACAAATTATATGTCCACAAATAAGCTGCATATGCCAAGGCACGAATTCGAACCCGTGACCTATATGTCACTTATGTGGGGTCTGAGATTTATAAAAAAAATGAACAACTAATCAAATCAAAATTATAAATGTTACATTTGGGTAGACAGTTGACAGCCTTGGATACATTTTGTCGAACATCTCGTGTACACTCAGGAAACTTGAAAAAATACATTTGATGATCGGAGAAAAATAAGTTGAAAATGAAAAATTAAAACTACTATTAGCAATTTAACAATACATAGTGCATATATATAATAGAAAAGTTAAAGAAAATATTCAAATTCGAATTTATAAATGATGAATTGAGGCCATTGTATATAATAACCATATTCATGATTCACAAAAAAAGATAGGAAAAAAAAACGCTTTCCATGAGGTTAAATCCAAAGACTACATATATTGCGATATCACATTATGGTATTAAATCCAAGCAATCAACAAAACTAAAGTTAATATAACCAAAAAAAAAAAAAGAAACAAATATCTATCCGAAATTTATCGACTCTAAGTGTAATATGTTCTATTTTAGGAAAAAACTTAAACTAAATAATAAATTGGGAAAAAGGGTAATTTAGAGGGTACCCCCAACTCCTATATCATATTTTAATGGTACGTGTCCACCCCAACTCGCAAGGTAAGTATCAACGCCGGACAAATCACATGTCCACAAATCATCCACATATGCCAAGGTAAGGATTCGAACCCGTGACCTATAGGTCACATATGTGGGGTCTGAGATTTATAAAAAAATGAACAACTAACCAAATTAAAATTATAAATCTTATATTTGGGATAGAAAGGTTGAAATCCTTAAAGACATTTAGTCGAACATGATGTGCTAAATCTAGTTATTAAATTTATCGTTGATAAGTAAACAAGAAAATACCGTGCTTGACCAAAACACAACCGGGCAGTGGACCCTATCGTGTAGTAGTATAGTTGGGTAAGTTCGGGTTCGAACACAGGGAACTTAAGTTTAGATAATCAACATAAGTGTGAGCAATTTAGAAAGTGAAAATAAAAGTTTGGTTTGGTGTGACCGAATTGTCACGATGCTTAAAACTACAATCTATATTTCAATGAGAACGGTGGACTCAGGAAGAGTCAAATTAGTTGTTCGGAACTTTCAAATATTAAAAAATATGCTTGCTTGGACTATGTCGCTAGTGATTTCGGGGTGTAAAGTTAAAACCGGTTAATTCTATGCAAGCAAATTTCCATCAAACCTAGGCTTAACATTCGCCATCACCTAATGATTCAACTTTAATTTACAAACCCATGATTTAATCAAGTAACGGACATTCGCCGTAGCTACCTACTTGCATATTTGAGCTTAATCATCAACTTGTTCCAAAACCACATTCATAATTAAGTTCGACCATTTATAGACAAATAACCGATAACAATTTGCTAGCAAGAAAACGTTCGCTATATCTATTAGCAAATCACCAAACAAGTGAATTCAATGACATCAAGCTCAAACACGCAAGTTGGAGATTAAACATAAGTTCAAGCTACAAGAGTTTATGATTCATCCATACGAAAAGCATTCGCCAAATTTCGCTAACTCATATCATGCTAGTCAACTAGTTTTACTTGTAACAATATCCACATTCGCGAAAATAGATTCATTCATACATTTTATACAAATGACAAGTATTTTTAATAAGCAACAAACGTTCGCTATAATTGCTTAGCCAAAATACCGACAAGTATCAACTAAACAAACTAACTACATCCAAATCCATGGAGGAATTATAAACTCGGAGCATAATACTAACAACAAATGATAACACCCCTAGTCACTAACTAGTTCATCCAAGCAAGTACACTAAATCTAGCCAACAATCATAATCTTATCATCATAAACACATATCATCAATGAAATCAAAGGAAACATGATTATAAATCGAATAAAATTGCAAACCGAGTAATTACAATGTCGGGATGATGATTGTTTGTAACCGGGTGAAGCTATATGAAAGGAAATCTTCAAAAATATGGAAGAAAACCTTCAAAGCCTCAAAACCGCCATTTTTGCTAAGTTTTCGTGTGTGTAGTTGATAAGATGAAAAGTTGGTGAGATCCAAAGTGAAAAGTGCTTTTTCTAGCAGAAAAGTGTTCTGCCGCCCAAACTAGCCAGCGGCTCAGTGTTACAAGCTGGCGGCTTCTTCAAATTTAAACGAGCCGGCTGATTGATGCTTTCAAGCCGGCGGCTTCTCCAGATGCACATAACCCGGCGGCTTCTCTACTACAGTCGGCGGCTTCTACCAGTTTTCCAGCAGAACAGCCTCTCGAGCTCAAGACTCCAACACTTTTCATACTTTGCTCTAATCAACACCCGAATGTAATCCAAACTACCTATCTATGTTTTCTGAAACTGTAAACATGCTCTGAATTGCGTAGCTGTGGAAATACTGTTTAAAACCTTTCGTATAGTACACCGTGAATCAATCAGAGATTTATTGGGAAATAGTGAGGGCTGGTTTATATCATAGATGGTTGGGCTTTAATACAAACTTAGTTTAAACTACTCTAGAGTGACCATAAAGTATGTGACCCCGGAAAGACCACGGTAAACGGCACTGTACTTCGTGTAACGTTGGAAACACCTCTGGTGGAGTACAAATACGTAGGAGCTAAGGAAATATCGGTGGTTGAAGACTGTGTCACATCCTGGTTTAACTTCAAAGCTGTGGAAATGCTTGATCGCACTGTACATCGTTGGTACACCTAAAGATCTGGAACACTGTGGAAATGCTTAATTGCACTGTGCACCGTTAGTACATCTCGGGTCTGGAAAACTGTGGAAATGCATAATCGCACTGTACACCGTGATGAAAGCTTTAGACTAAAATATAACCATTAATATAAAGTTAATAGTTACCAAACCAAGTCTTAATCTTAAATGCCTTGTTTGACTTCGTTGTCCTCTTAGTGTTAAGAAAGGTCGGAACCTTAGTGGGTATGTTTGATATGTGCTAAAAAGTCATGTTTTCAGGCACATATTTCCCGCACATTTGGCCTAATTCTTGGTGAAAACACTTGAATTAAACGTTTATTTACTTAATTTCACAAAGTTGGTCAAATTATAGGCATTGCTGTAAAAAGTGCTAAAAACGTCCAAAAGGCACGCAAATCGAGGCAGATTATTCAATCACTGATTCTTACACTCTTTTGATTCCCTTATGATACAAGCTCTTAATTAATTTCATATGATGTCACAGGTAATTACGAGAGTGGAGAATCAAGAATCGTGCAGATCGGGTAAAGAACGAAGAAAACAGAGCCGTCTGAGCGCAAACCAAGGGCAGTCCGCACACGCCAACTCTAAAGACATCCAAATTTGGCACATTTGGCATCATTAGAAGCGTAACGGAATTACGAGACCGTAGGCGAAAGAATCAAGTCAAACGGATAAGAAACGAAGAAGATACGCGCGATTTAAGCAACGAGAAAGCCGAAAACAGCACACGGCCATGCACACGACCCTATGAGGCCGTGTACGGCCTGGAAATGGCAGTGTACGGCCTGAAATGCCAGTGTACGGCCTGTTCTAGGCCGTGTACGGCCTGGTACCCCCCCCCCCCCCCCCCTTGTGCTTCCGTTGTGCTTCGTTCGCTTGTATTTTGGTGCTTGTACGTGAGACCTTATGCTTAGCCTATAAATAGATGGCTCCATTCCTTCATTCCACACACCTCATTCTTCATTCTCTCTCAAGAATACTCTCTCTCTCTCTAGTTTAGATTCTCTCTCTAGCACTACTCTTAGGAGTTAGAGAAGAATATAGTTAGGTTAGTTTTAGGTTAGTAGTCGGTTAGTTCTTGGTTAATATTTAACCAAGGCTAACGGATGGGTAATATTGTAATATTGTTGAAGATACTTTGAGGGTTCATTTTGTAATATTGTCGAAGATATTTCGGAGGTTCCGCTCGTTGTAATCTTTCAGCATATATTCAAGCTACGCGCTATTTACGGTTATATCTTTCCTTATATATCATGATGCATGTTATTATTGTTATTATGCTAGATTTAGGATTACTTGCCATGATTAGTGAGTAGTTATATTATGTGTTTGTTGTGATGTAGTTAGTCGTTAATTGGGATGATGTCATTATGAAACAACGGAGGTAACGTTATACGGCTTTCATTTGTATAGCGCCAGAAACATTACGAATGTGTGGAGTACGGAACGTGGAATCTATGAAAGTCGTGGGCACAATCCGTTGTGGAATAATGTTCTCAACTATATATTATAAATGAAAACTCGGTGTTTTGATTACACGTTCCATCTATGATTTTAAACCGCATTCAACTAATGCCTTTCCACCAATAAACGTGATTAAAACCTTTTTGATAAGACGTCATATCAGGGGTAATTAATTATCTGTGTTAAAATTACATTGTCTGGTTTTAAGCTGTGGAACTACTAACCAAGTATTGTACACCGTGATTAAACTACAACTTAATTATATATATGTTAAATGGCATGGTCTGGTTTTGAAGCCGTGGAACTACTAATCAAGTATTGTACAATGTGAATAAACTAGGGATTTATTGGTCAAATTCAAGTGAGGGCTGGTTTAAATCATAAATGGAGAATCTTTGATCTTAAATACAAACTTAGTTTATGAATCCAGTAAGGAAGACGAGGAATCATCTGATATTCCAAATATGTCTATCACCCCTGGATTCTATAAAACCATTAATGGAAAGTAATCAAACACCAACCAAGTCTTAAATGTTTTATTCAATTGAGTATCACTGTGGTGTTAAGAACGGTCGGAACATTAGTGGGTCTGTTACTCTATTCATGCGCCCAGGAATCTTCATATTCCAGAAAAGGGTCACTGTTCCGTAACAGGGCAGTGTTGAGAGTTGAGCAGCCTCCTCCGATCAGAATCACGATAGCCTAGTTACTCAGTGACATACTGATTGAGCAATCAATCAGTAGGGTACTAGTGCTTACACCACAAATACTTGAAACAAATAAAATACAAATCTTTAGAAAGACGTTTTCATAACTTAAACTAAAACATCATCCCAATGAAAGGCTAATGAAATCACAACAAACACCTCCTCTATCCTGACTACTATCCATTTATTTTATTGCTTAGTTTAATTAGTATAATTTACTTGTTTAGTTTAATTAGTAGTATAATTTAGAAAAACAAACAAAACAAAAACCAAATTCAACTATTTTCAAAACCTTCCTTCACTGGCTAGATTTGAACATCCTGATTATTCTGTTTCACAATACAGTTGATTTTTAAGAACGACCCTGAGTTATACTTACTACTGTAAGTAGAATTTAGGCCCCAGCTTTTTATAAATTTAAAACACCGTTGTGCTGCGTAACGACCGTGGCACAACAATGTTACTCTATCTCATGCACCCAGGAACTTACATTCCAAGAAGGGTAGTTACTCCGTCACTGGATAACGTTGAAGAGTTGAGCATCCTCCTCCGATCAGACTCAATTTAGCCTAGTACTCAGTGACATACTGATTGGTCTCCCCAATCAGTAGGGTACTAGTGTTTACACTACGAACAATTAAGCTTAGATAAGACACAAACCTTTAAAAAGACGTTTTCATATCAAAACCCTAGCATCACCCCCGCATAAGCTAACGAAGTCATAACAAACACATCTCCTCCATACTGATTTCATCCCTATTTATGTTTTCCATTTATTTACGTAGTACTTTTTATTTAATTGCTTTAATTTACGGACCTAAGTAACAAAAACCCACTCAAACTCTGTTTTAAAAATCCCGTCACTAAAATAAACAACTTGTCTTGATACTTCCGTTTCACAATACGATTAGCTTGAAGAACGACCCTAGGTCATACTGCCGCTATACAGCCGTAGTAAACTTAGGTCCCCAGCTTTACAAATTTAAAACACCCCACTGTCGTGTCCCCTTCCGTTGCGTTGACGAGGTGTCGGATCGGGGTGCGACAGTATCATCTCGTTTTTGTCATTTTCAACAACCGTCATACCCCCCTTTTTCGGCACACCATGTACCGGGCTCACCCAAGAGCTATCCGAAATGGGGTAAATGATACCCGCATCAAGAAGCTTAATAACTTCTTTCTTGACCACATCCTTCATGTTCAGGTTAAGTCTCCGTTGTCTTTGGACAACGGGTTTTATATCATCAAGAAAATTGATTTTGTGTTTGCAAAATGATGGACTAATTCCCGGGATGTCGGATGTGCGCCAAGCAAATGCTCTTTTGTGAGCCCCAAGCACATTCAATAATTTTAACTTTTCATCATTTAAAAGAGAAGAGAAAATGATTACGGGTAGAAGATTTTCCTCATGAAGGTAAGCGTATTCCAAATGGCTCGGCAGAGGCTTCATTTCCAAATTCTTTGGTGGATCCTCCAATGAAGTTTTGATCCTCAAGTAGTCCTCGCCTTTTAAATCCTCATAGCTATCATCATCCAATTGCTCATCTTCATCATCGGCCTCTTCCATGCTCATGACCAATTCTTCCTCGGTTATTCCTCCTTCACTTGACTCCAAAAGGCCAACAAGTTCCGATTCCATGCCAAGCAAGCCTTGCAATTCTTCATCAACCGCATCATCTATAACATCAATTCTAAAACAAGAATCGTCAGTGGAATAAGGATGCTTCATGGCCTTATCGACCGTGAAAGCAATCCTTTCTTGTCCTACTCCTAGGGTCAATTTCTTGTCTTTAACCCCTATTATGGCATCCACGGTGTGCAAGAATGGTCTCCCTAGAATCAATGGCACTTTACTATCCTCCTCCATTTCGAGGATTACAAAGTCAACCGGGAAGGTAAATTGGCCAACTTCTATCACCATATTTTCCGCAATCCCAACGGGATATTGGAAAGATCTATCGGCTAGCCTAATACTCATGCGGGTGGGGGTCAAGGATCCTAGGGCCAACTTAGCATACAATGAATATGGCATCAAATTTATACTAGCACATAGGTCTGTAAGTGCATCACAAGTGATAATTTTACCCAATCTACATGAGATGATGAAGCTTCCCGGGTCACCGAGCTTTGGTGGGATTTGGTTTTGAACAATTGCCGAGCATTCCTCGTTCAAAAACATTGCCGAAGTGTGACAACCGTCACCAAACCGTTATCGTAGCTCAAACCGTATAAACTCATTTTTGTGAAACTACTTGTTTTTGAGATTTATTTACATCAAAGTCTCCGTTTTTAAAAAACGAATCCAACGCAAAAAGAATCATCACAAACGGACGTATAAGGAAGGAGATACGAAACTAAACGTAAGTATCAATTTGGACCGTGTGACCCAAGTTTTTGTGTATTCTTGTTTAGCCCAAAGAAAACCGACCCAAAATACTCCTTGGAGGATGTGGCCGGCCCAACCCATTCAAATTCAAGTAACCCTAAAACTATAAACAAAAACCTAAACCGAAAAGTTTTAGTTTATCCTGATTTATTTTTGTAGTCTACTTTAGAGGCCGTTTTGACCTACTTAGAGTCATTTTCAGGCTTCGACCAAAACTAAAAAGTTTTAGATCTCGATGTTTTACATACACATTTGAGGTTTCGGCCTCTGAAACGAAGCAGATTATTTTATAAAAATTGTTTTGTAAACTGCTGCAGTGTAATACGAATTTTCTGAAACTTTTAGTTGTTGGTATATAAACGTATTTTAAAACCCTAAAACGTATTCTACAAACCTACAGCCGTATTATGATGACTTGGAGCATATTTCTCATTAAACTTTCGATCTTCAAAGTTCAAGAACTTAATCTCATTACTTCTACATCATTCTATTGATCGAGAGATTGTTTATTTGTGTGTTTCGGTAAGATTCATGTCCTAATCCTTCGTTTCCATGTGTTCTTGATGCATGATGAATAAATTCTCATGCTACAATGTTTATTTACAGATTCTTAAGGAGTCTATCATGCGGATTCGTGTTAGTCGGTATAAAATTCTTTCCGAATAATTCGATTTCGTGTATTTCGATTAATCGTTCATTGTCGGTTATTTTCGGTTCGATTCCATTGTGTTCCGGGTACATGAAGTTGTTATATTATAAATAAAATCAGTTGATAAGATGGTAAAAATCGAAAATTATGCTTTTGTTGATGATTGGATTAGTTATACATGTGATTAGGGTTGAATACTTAAAAACCCTAATCTGATCAGATTTTTATTTCGGTTTGGGAAGCTCGTAACTTGGTCATAACACGATGGTTTTTGATGAAATAAGAGTCTAAACTTAAGTATTTTGAGTCTTCTTTCAAATGGAGTCAGTTTCATGTCTAAATGTTGAGTTTAAGTTGGTCAAAACGATTTTACAAGTTTAAATGTCGATTCTGAGTTTTTCGGTTCCTGATTTCGGTTAACTTGTCAATTTTTGAAACGTAGGTTAAACTAAGAATTGAGTCTTGAAATTTTTACTAGAGTAATTTTAAAGTGTTAAATATTTTCTGTAAAAATATTAAAATCATTTAAAGTTTAAAGTATTTTTAATAAATTGGGACTTTTTAGTACTCAGAAAGTGTTGTTATTTCTGAGCAGGTTGTTTGGGTGAATTTTTAAAAATAGTTAAATATAATATTTCATTTTGGAAAAATTAAAGGTTATTCTAAACATATTGAAGTGTTACTTATTAAATTTGTAGAGTCAAATAATTTCATTAAGTAATATTTAAAAATCGGTGAAGTCGTACAAAGTTTGTGGACAGAATCTGATTTTTACTCGATAAGTTGATTCAAGTTAATATACATGAGTTGAGTTATGAGGGAACTTTGTGGAAGTGTTTAGACTTGGGATACAATGGAATGACCTAGTTATGTCTAGGTTGTGACCCATATGCATTATCTGATTGTTGTAGATTGTAAGAATTGTTGGTGGTTAAACTTAAGGGCAAAACTTACATCTTTATTTCAAGATGAGTTTTCGTGGCCCCGTTTTCATTTACATATTTTCAAATTGGGGGAAAAGTATGCTCACATGTTTTATCAATTGTTTTCATGCTGTGATTACATTCATTTTCATTTTGGACATATGCTTGAAATGTGTGACACTATGTGACTTATATGCATTGAGACTTGTTGCTTACATCCATGTTGTACTTCCTTGTGGGGTATTTGCCGTACATTGAGATTGGTTGTTTACATTCATGCTTTACCTCCTTGTGGGGTATTTGCCGTACATTGGGATTGTTGCTTACATTCGTGCTTTACTTCCTTGTGAGGTAATTGCCGTACATTGAGATATATTGGCTGCATTATTTCACATTTGTGTACATTTCTATATGCATTGTCCTAACTTATTATTATCACAGCAAAATGTTTATTTTTCTGGTGTCTGGTTTCAAACCTACGAAACTCACCAACATTCGTGTTGACATTTTTGAGCATATCTTTTCAGGTTATACTAGTGGACTTAAAGCAGAGGACAAGAGAACTTAGTGGACCTTTAGGGTTGCATTAAGAGTTATTCAAGACTTGTGGTGCATCATTAAGGTTGTTTGTGAAGGCTTGTTTTGCCTTAACATTGTAGTGTACGTTTGTTTGTAAGCTTTTGAATTCATTGTTGAAATGTATGCACGACATGAACCGTTATTCATGTTATTGGCATCATGACACATTGGATATTTTATTTCATATAGTATTCTATATAATGATGTGTTATGATCCTATCACCGTTATACACCGTTGTTTTCGCTTTAGACGGGGTGTGACACGAAGCTTCCGAAAGCTTTTCTTTGTTGCTCACCAAATCGTTGATGAATTTGGCATAATTCGGCATACCGACTAATACATCTACCAAAGGCACGTTGATTCGGATACCTTTGATCATGTCTACAAACTTTCCGTATTGGGCCGCCATCTTCTCTTTCCTTAACCTTTGAGGATAAGGAATCTTCGGCTTGTACGCTTTTACAACCGGTGTAGGTGACACCGGTGTGTCCGTAGGTGTAGACACATCAACATTTTCTTCAATCTCTTCTTCCTCCTCATCCTGCAAAACATGGTTACAAACATTTTTATCCTTTGCTTGAGGCGGTGGAAGTTCTTTCCCGCTCCTTGTAGTGATAGCATTTACATGCTCGTTCCTTGCGGGCGGTGGACGGTATGGCTTGGGTCCTCCACTATAAGAAGATGGTTGTTGTCTCGGGTTTTGTTGTGTATTGCTCGGCAAGCCACCGGTTGGCCTACTACTTTGCCCCTCGGACAACCTTTCTATTTTTCGCTCCAAGTCTTGGATTGAAGCTTGGTTGATTCTTTTGCCCTTGTTCCATGCTCAACCGAATATTTTTCATTTGAGTTTTAATTCTTTCGGTTGCAGTGTCTTGTTTCGCCATGAACTCCTTCATCATTTGTTCCATGGGCGTCAAGGTTGGTTCTTGTTTTTGAACCGGTGGTGGTTGGTTGTCTCTAGATGGGCTTTGGTGTCGGTTTTGGTTGTAATTTTGGTTTTGGGATTGGTTTTGATTGTAGCTTTGGTTTGAGGTTTGATTGTAACCTTGGTTTGGTCTAGAAAATCGGTTTTGGTTTTGGTTTTAGTTTTGGTTGTAACTTCCTCCTTGATAACCACCCGAGTTTCTATTTTGGTAACCACCCCGTTGGTAATTTCCACTTTGGTAATTTCCTTGTTGAAGGAAATTTACACCTTCCTCATCTCCAACCATTGGCAAATCGTCTTGTGCACAATTTGCCGTGGCATGATTACCACCACAATTACCGCATCCTTCTCTAAGTTCTTTGAGTTCACCCTTGAGTGTCTTAAATTGTGCATCAAACTTAGAAGACAAAGCCTTTATTTCCATCATCATAGCCGAGTCGTTAGAGCTTCCACCACTACTACTTCCTTCCACGAAGGCAACATGCTTCCTAACCGGTTTACCTCCCTTGTCTTTCACCCAATTCAAACCTTGGGTTACTTTATCCTCTAACACCTTCCAAGCTTCGTTTGGCGTCTTATAAAGAAACAAACCTCCTCCCGAGGCATCAAGAACATTGGCCGATTCAATGCCAAGCCCATTGTAAAACAATGTAATAATCTCCGCCTTGGATAGCCCATGCCCATGACAATTTCTCAACATTTCCTTTAACCGACACCATGCTTCTACCAACGTCTTGCCTTCTTGTTGTTTAAAGGCCCTAATCTCATTCAATAAACGTTCGGCCAATGCCGGAGGATAAAACCATCTCACAAAAGCTTCCCTCATCTCATTCCATGATCTAATGGTGTTTGGCTCCAACTCTTGGTACCAAATCTTGGCTTCACCACTTAAGGACATAGGAAAAGTCCTTAGTCGAATCGCCTCATCTATATTTTGCCCATACTTGAAATAACTTCCTATCTCAATAAAACTAGCAATATGTTTGTGCGGATCGGCCCGCACCCTTCCATCAAATTGGGTGTCTCGAATAAGTTGCATATGATGACCCTTCAAAGAGAAATTATCATTCTCATATCTTGAACCCGTATGGCCGACTCGGGTGTCGGTGCAACGGTTCTTGCCCTAGAGAAAATAGGAGTATCATCCCCATCCGCCATCTCTTCTTCACCTAGAGGAGGTGTTGAAGGATCTTCTTCGGGTGACGGATGTTCGTCCACAAAAGTCTCTTCCACTTCAACGGTGTTTCCCGAAGATGTATCGGTATCCGTTTGACTACTAGATGAATCCGATGATCTTTGCGTTGGCTTCCTCCTTCGTTTGCTCCTTTTGGTCTTCTCCGGATTGGACAAAGGACTTAGAAGCTCTTTACCGGAGCTCCTTGTGTTCATCCACTACCAAATCAAACCTGAAAGATCACAAAAGATAAAACCATCAACGCACCGGCGCAATACAAACAAAATATAACTTTCTAAGAATAAATTCTAGAAAGGATCAATTAATCACACTTAAATCAAGATCACAAATCAAGTTCCCCGGCAGCGGCGCCAAAAACTTGATGTGCTAAATCTAGTTATTAAATTTATCGTTGATAAGTAAACAAGAAAATACCGTGCTAGACCAAAACACAACCGGGCAGTGGACCCTATCGTGTAGTAGTATAGTTGGATAAGTTTGGGTTCGAACACAGGGAACTTAAGTTTAGATAATCAATATAAGTGTGAGCAATTTAGAAAGTGAAAATAAAAGTTTGGTTTGGTGTGACCGAATTGTCACGATGCTTAAAACTACAATCTATATTTCAATGAGAACGGTGGACTCAGTAAGAGTCAAATTAGTTGTTTGGAACTTTCAAATATTAAAAAATATGCTTGCTTGGACTATGTCGCTAGTGATTTCGGGGTGTAAAGGTAAAACCGGTTAATTCTATGCAAGCAAATTTCCATCAAACCTAGGCTTAACATTCGCCATCACCTAATGATTCAACTTTAATTTACAAACCCATGATTTAATCAACTAACGGACATTCGTCGTAGCTACCTACTTGCATATTTGAGCTTAATCATCAACTTGTTCCAAAACCACATTCATAATTAAGTTCGCCCATTTATAGACAAATAACCGATAACAATTTGCTAGCAAGAAAACGTTCGCTATATCTATTAGCAAATCACCAAACAAGTGAATTCAATGACATCAAGCTCAAACATGCAAGTTGGAGATTAAACATAAGTTCAAGCTACAAGAGTTTATGATTCATCCATACGAAAAGCATTCGCCAAATTTCGCTAACTCATATCATGCTAGTCAACTAGTTTTACTTGTAACAATATCCACATTCGCGAAAATAGATTCATTCATACATTTTATACAAATGACAAGTATTTTTAATAAGCAACAAACGTTCGCTATAATTGCTTAGCCAAAATACCGACAAGT
This sequence comes from Helichrysum umbraculigerum, assembly GCA_949592205.1. Taxonomy (NCBI): domain Eukaryota; kingdom Viridiplantae; phylum Streptophyta; class Magnoliopsida; order Asterales; family Asteraceae; genus Helichrysum; species Helichrysum umbraculigerum. Next base: position 105,036,266 of record CATIUR010000003.1, on the reverse strand, counting down.
ATCAACTAAACAAACTAACTACATCCAAATCCATGGAGGAATCATAAACTCGGAGCATAAAACTAACAACAAATGATAACACCCCTAGTTACTAACTAGTTCATCCAAGCAAGTACACTAAATCTAGCCAACAATCATAATTTTATCATCATAAACACATATCATCAATGAAATCAAAGGAAACATGATTATAAATCAAATAAAATTGCAAACCGAGTAATTACAATGTCGGGATGATGATTGTTTGTAACCGGGTGAAGCTATATGAAAGGAAATCTTCAAAAATATGGAAGAAAACCTTCAAAGCCTCAAAATCACCATTTTTGCTGAGTTTTCGTGTGTGTAGTTGATAAGATGAAAAGTTGGTGAGATCCAAAGTGAAAAGTGCTTTTTCTAGCAGAAAAGTGTTCTACTGCCCAAACTAGCCGGCGGCTTCTTCAAATTTAAACGAGCCGGCTGATTGATGCTTTCAAGCCGGCGGCTTCTCCAGATGCACAGAACCCGGCGGCTTCTCTACTACAGCTGGCGGCTTCTACCAGTTTTCCAGCAGAACAGCCTCTCAAGCTCAAGACTCCAACACTTTTCATACTTTGCTCGAATCAACACCCGAATGTAATCCAAACTTCGATTCTTCAATATTGACACCTAGAAATCAATTCAAGCTAATTAAGTACCAAAAGTTCATGAAGTTCACTTAAAACGAATGCAAAGACAATGATATCGCTAAAGATAGACATGTACAAAATGAGCGATATCAGAACATCTCGTGTGCATTCACGAAACTTGAAAATTTATAATTAATCGGTGAAAATACATTTGATGATCGGAGAAAAAATAAATTGAAAATGAAAAATTAAAACTACTATTAGCAATTTAACAATACATAGTGCATATATATGATAAAATAATTAAGGAAAATATTCAAATTCGAATTCATAAATGATAAATTGTTTGACAATCATTATGTGAATAAGATCAAACCTTGATTTGTATTTACCTTAAATAATTGAAAATTAAATTTAATTGATTGTTGAAATAAGAATAAAGGGGTAGTTTAGACATTTGATAACTCCCTCTCCACTATTTAGGTAGTCATTTTATTAATGTAAGATCAATGGTCTAAATTTAAAGTTTTAATTTATTAATGGTGGAGATTAGTTTAAAGGTTATTAAAAATAAAATGACTACCTAATTTACACTCTCTTATAATATATAGTGTAGATGTAGATGTAGATGTAGATATGATATGATAAAAATAAAAATTTAAAGTAATATTTAGTCATAATAAACAAAATAAATACTAAACTAAATATTAACAAGGTTTATTATTTTCTACTAGTGTCTTCCAAGTCATAGTTTGATGTCGCTTTCTCAGATATTTTCTTGAATTGGGTTCATGAGTTATGGCCTATTTAAGTACTTAGCATAAAGTTGACGATTTATGATAATATGATAACGATGATCCTCCTAATTTCTCAATATTTTTTCATCTTTCTCTTTCACACACCTTATAATCATAGTTATAATTATAATTACATAATAACTTAAATTAATCAAACATCAATATTAACCGTCAATATATATCTACTATTAAACCGATGCATATATGTATATATATTGGAAGATTTACTTTAATTAAGGTGGGAACTGTACATAGTTATGGTTGCTAATTAGCTTATCTTTTCGACAGTTTGTTATCATCGGTGGTATTTATACTAAACTCGATATATATGATACGATATGATATGCATGTAATAAATGTATCATCCTTTTATAATCTATTTATACGAGTAAATATTAATTGGGTATAATTTTTTTTACAGATTTGGGTGTGCTGCTTATGAAAAACTAGTGGTAATCCCGTCCAATGGACGGCTTATGAAAAAAATATAATTATTAAAAAAAAAAAATCACACGCCAACGCAAGGGACAAAAAAGGCAGACGTTCAACCACTCACATGCGCCACATGTCAAACACACTGAGGGTAAATTTGTAATATTGCAAACCTATAACAAGCTAACCTAACTGACTGAAAAAATACACGACGAAACAGGAAAAAAAAGCCTTTATTCCATAAACAGATTCTTTCGAATCAAAAAATACAAACTCGAATCAAACCCTAACTCGTTTGTATCTCTTCTAATTCGTATCATTACATACACACAGCAATTACGAATATTCTCGATTACGTAAAAACGATCACAATGTTAATCGAAATGGCGTCAACTTCTGCTGTGATTGAAGAAAACGATTCTACTGTTTCAACACAACTTGAAGAACACGCAGCAACACTATAACCGCAAATCGAATGTAAGCATTCAGAAACGTAAAATTCTATATATATATATATATATATATATATATATATATTACATATTTCATCATGTGTATACAAACTTACATGATGTGTGTCTAATTAAGTTTCACATTCATCATTTATTTCAAAGAAAAACTTTACATATATTAATATAAATAATAAAATTAGCTAATATTAGTTTGGATGGAACGTGAAATGATTTTATATATATTAATGACATTTTAATAAATTGATTTAATATTTAGAATTTAAGTGGAATGAATGAATTCTTACATGGCAATATGGCATACTTAACCTTAGAGAATTGACCGAATAATGCCACATCATCTTCTAACTTTTAATAAACATCCACATAAATTAGGGGTAAAACAATTTAGTATATAGGTAAAATAAGATGTGTAATAAAGAATGCAATAAACCTATTTTTAGTATTATTAATGTGTCATGGAGGTATGAAAAATGTGAAATCAGTTACGTACTACACTACTACATGTATTTTATTTGCTTAAGAGGTGTTCTAAAACAACCAAATTCTAATGTAAGTTTGGTTGTTTTAATTTATTTATAGATATTCAATAAAATAAAATAATACTTGGTGTTAAATTCAGCATTATCCCCACTAAGTTAAAAGATTTCAATAAGTATTGATTGCTGTTATTAAGACATGTGATGATAAAATACACCATAAATTAAAACTTTATTATTAGTGAGTTATTATACTTTACGTTACTTTATTGGGAGCTTATAAGTGTGAATGTGTGATGCTGTTTTCATATAATAACTTGACCTCCACTGATGAAAATGCAATCTAATAAAGGAGTCAAAGTAAGTGGTCGATCTTTTGACTCTGGCTTTTAGCATTTTATTTAGATCACTCGCAGTCATAACACCAGAACGTTCATTTTTCCCCTGACACGTCAGCATAACACCACAACACCATTTTAACCCATGCAATCATAACACCAGAACGCCCCTTTTTCCCCTCCTGACCCCATTAATTTCCACATCATTTTCACTTATTTAACAATACAAATACAATTAAATTAAAAACAATACATTTCAAAAATTAAAAATAAAACATTTAATTAAAAATTAAAAACAATATATTTTATTTTTTTATTAACGCAAGAGAAAAATAAAACGTTTGTTACATATTAAAAACGATTTGAAAAAGGAAAAGAAACTAAATTAGTAATTGGGGCCCACAACCAATTAAAAAAAATAAACCATCCCAATCTCACCTTCTTCTCCGTTCTCTCTTCCTGTAAGTCCTTTTTTTTTTTCCACACTTTCTGTATTCTTCTTTTTCTCTCAGATTACAACCAACAACACCATCAAACAACCAAAATCAAGGAAGAATGGAGGAAGGAAGAAAAAAAAAACATAAAAATCGAGTGGGCCACACGAAAACACCCGTTTTCCGTTCGTTCTCCGATACACGACGCCCCAGAACGCCGTCGGCTGAACGCCGCGTTGCGGGCGTTCTGGGCGTTCTCGTTGGCAAAACGCCCGCCACGTTTGAGCGTTGCAAATTGTCTTATGCGAGTGTGGGAATATATCTTAATTTTCATGAACTTTTGTGCATTTAATATGGTTGAATTAGATATTTTTGTAATATGACTTTTTGTTTTATCTCTCAAAATTCAATAAAAGTTGTTCTGTTTTGTAAAATCTCAGTATAATCAGAATTAGTATATAAATAATAGGTAGAAGATGTATTAAATAATCTTTATGTATTCTTAATCTTAAGGGTTTATTGTTTCGTTATGTATTAAACTTTACACTTTTTACTATTGTATGTGACATACTTTCATTTGTTATATTGTATTTAGTGAACTTGTAAATATGGTCTATTGTATGTATTATTTCTTTTTTTAGTAAGGTCAAAAAGGGAAATTTTTTTATTTGGGCTTTACCCAAAAAGGAAATTTTACATATAATAGACCATATTTACATGTTCAATACATACAATAACCAGTTTTCAAAGTTCGACTCATACAATAGTAAAATGTTAAAAGTTTAATACATACCGAAACAATAAACTGTAATTTTATTACAAATAGATTTCAACGTGACATGTTTTCGCAATGATCACGTAAGTCGGTAATCGGTCATTTGAAGTTGACAGAACAAGAATAAGGACAATTAAATTACATATTTATTCTACTGTAAAATATAAATTCATCGATCCCATTGAGTGTTTACATGTTTGTTCTACTATAAATCTATTAAAAAAGAGTAGAGATTATTGGCTTCATGATGTTGAAGATGAGATCTTTTTATATCATATCCCTAAATATTGAGTAATGATCATTTTATACATACGGATCATGATGATTCGTATGTATGACCAGGTAAAAACAAGTACTTAAAGATGTATACTTATAATATACTTTGTGGCTCTGTATAACGAAGTTAATTTCCATCGTAGGAGATATATGATAAAATAATGGTATGTAAAATGTAATGACTGATGATAACCGGGTATACCATAGAATTAAAATGCATGTTTTATCTATTTAATCTTATTTACTAAACTTTTTTTTTTTTTTTTTTTTGAAACTGCTATTTTAAAGGATTTTCATCACTTAACACTACAAAACATTTTGATGTTATAATTCTTTAAGTATTAATCTTATTTTATTTTATTAATAGATTTGAATTTTGATGCTTCTAGGAAACAAAAGTAAAAAGGGAAAAAGAATCGCCATGTTTATCTTTTCGAAATAAAGTACACAATAATCAATATCGTTCACGTTAATTCATCAAGCACGGAAGTATCAACGACAGCATTGATCATAATATAACATAGATGAATAAAGTTGATAATTGTGATATTAAACAAATAAAATAAACATGACCCTAAAAGATGATTCTCATTACTCAGAGTGTCGTAAATTGTAATAATAGGATTTTCGATGTTTGCGTATAAAGGATATATTAATTTTCATATTCATTGTTGTTGTTGATGATGATGATGATAATGATGATGGTGGTTGCATATTATGATGACAATTGTAGTTGATTGTGATCCTTAGTAATTGATGATGATTGAGATTTAGGTTTGTGAATGTTAAAAACTGACTAGTCGCCGTATTTATAACATGTGTTTACCAACAGCCGTTTTTATTTCTTAATAGACAATACTATTGTATAAATTATATAGTGGTGAAAGATAGGACGTTATATATCGGTATCGGGTACTAACCCGGGAAAATACCGGTACCATACCGAAAGTACCGCATAAAAAAATGCTTATATAAGTACTGAATACCGTACCATTTGAAGTGGGATGGTACCGGTACGGGTATGAGACCGGTAAGGTATGAGTACGGTAATGGGATGTTGGTACTAATGATCATCCCTAGATTTGATGCTTGTTGAAAAAAAAAAGGGGAAAAGGGAAAAAGAAAACGTTTTTATTATGTATTTTAATTTCTTTTAAAGAGAGACACATAGTTGTTAAAATCATTTGGCAATAACTACAATAGTTAAATTGGAACGCCCCGATAACTTGAACCAAAATTTTTTTTTTTATTTACACTGAAAACATATTACAATTGGTCCCATTATCCGTATTTACGTAGTTTATATGCTATTCTCTATATTTAATAACTTAAATTGGAATTTCCTGAAAAAAGAATGAATCCGCCGGATTCATATAAACATTCAGACTCCACTCGCAATCAGAACTATTCTACACAATCCGGTTGGCTGAATCCCCCGGATTCATCTCAATCCGCCGGATTGGTAATGAATCCGCCGGATTCTTCCCTTCTACAGCAGAAAACTGCAGCCTGCACTATTTTATACCAAAAACCTAACTTTGATCGAGCATATCTCACAAACGACAAAGAGTTAAGAAATGAAACTTTGCAGACACATTACTATGGTCAAAATGAAGGCTTTCCTTTTTACACTTTTTGAATTTTCACAATATTACGAGATTTGGACATATGACCCTTTTTAACCCAAAAACGATCATTTTGTGTGCATATCAAGTCTCAAACCATGAAGGCTGAGACATTGGACTTTCGATCACTCGTCATATACATCAAAATAAAGTTGCAAGACACTTCATTACACCCTTAACCCTTTTCTAACTCATTTTAGACCGCATATGCATTTAATGACCCATATCGACCCTTTTTGACCCGCTGACCCACAAAGACTATTTTGACCCATTGACTAGCCAATCACAACCCATAATTGACTAATGGAATGCTTGACTACATATCAACACTCCATATCTAATAAAAACACACTTTGACTACTTTCAACCATAAACTCATTTCAAACACACAAATTATATTTAATCACTAACTTGAAAACTTGAAAACCATAATTTACATCATATACAATCATTGTTGACTTTCAAAGTCAAACTATTTCAAAAATGCTTAAATCATGGCTCGCCATGATTCACTTTTAAACCATGTCTTAAAAGGCGAATTACACAAGTATATTCAAACGACACAAAAGAGAAACTTGCCATACACTAACTTTAAGCAATCCACGCTATCCCCTTAAACCGCCTTCCCCTTTCCTTGTCAACTTCCACCTAAAACATGAAACACTTAAACAATAAGCACTCTTGCTTAGTGACCATATAAGCAACTTAACCAAATAATACATAACATGGCTACATAAACACTATGCTAGTGAAACTAGCAACTCTACATCATAAACTTCATAAGCTACATATCACTAACTTGTGATTGTACCCACCTCTAGCTCGGAAGCTATCTGGTAACATGTACAATCAATTCATATCACTATAATCATATGCAAATAATACAAATAACCTTCACTTGATTGTACCCACCTCTAGCTCGGAAGCTATCCGGTAACATGTACAATCAATTCATGTCATAACACTTCACAAGTAACAATTTAAACAAATAAATCACAATTAACTTCACATGGTTGTATGATCATCTTACTCGGAAGTAATCCGGAAACACACACAACCATTTACTTGATTAAATCCTTATATAACTCACATTAGCTTTTGATTTGATGATTCACAACGTACAACCAAAAGTAACAATTCCAACTTCTTATTACCTATACATACATCACATATAACACCCTTCAATTTCAGAACCATTTTTTTTATAACCGGAAGCGAAAGTCCAACAAACATTTATAATTATACATTATATAATACTCATATTAGTCAATCTAATTCAAAACATAATTTATCATTTTGGGTGTTACATAATTTGCAAGACAACAATGATTTTATAAAATCAAAGATCAGAGTAAACATCGGGTCGTCAAACATTCCATCCAGTCAGCAACTCCTTGCTCATCCCATAATCTAATCATATCCTGCAAGGAGTGGTAATGTGGGGGATTAGCTCAACGCTTAGTGAATGAACCAATAACCTACAATGCAACCTAGCATAGCAAATATGTTTACAACTAAGCAGCACATAATAAACCAGTTTACAGCAACAGCATCGTAAACACACAATCATTTGTTTACCGCATAAAGCATCGCATACAAATATCCACAAGGAGGATCGGCGGTCCTTGAGGCGCCCTCATGCCCGGGTGGCCCTCCAAGAAACCTCACACCAACTGCAGGCCAATACAGTGGTAAACCGATAGCTTAGGTACTATTTACCCACACAACACAGTATTCCTATAACCAACCGTGTACAAGGACCTGTGTTGGCAACTCAATAGTATCCATAAGCCCAAACCATGTTGACCTCCAAAAAGCACATATGCCCAAAGGTCAGATATCACAAAATCTATATCTATCAAGGCAACATGTCAATCAACAGTCTATAAGGAGTAAAACCACGTTTACCCGTTGTAATCAAATCTGTTACAACTAAGTTACGCTGAAGGTTACATTGTTCCACTCACCAATACCTCCGTCGTCCACTCAGTAGTCTAATGTCACTGAGTCTTCTCCACATCTGAGAATACAATGGAATAACACAAGTTAGTTACTTGTCTCAAAATCTATACAACATCATTCCAATATTATAAATAACCATATCAACAACACAATTCAAACTCAATTATCAAGTTTATGATCGTTATGACCACCCCCTCGTTTAATCAACTTTTATTATCCCCATTAACATGGTTAAATCTTTAATAAGATCATTACCATCAAATATCACTAATTCATTCAAACTAAAACATGGTTTAATGAATACTTAGTCAATAATTTGCAACATTACTCTTTGATTATCAATCAAGTGTTTTAAAGTATACACCATATCAGATATATCATATAACCTATGATAATCATCATAATCATCAAAATTTTCAAGAACACTTAATCACTTTATAACTTTAACTTGAATAATGTTAATCATCATCATTAATCCCTTATAATATAATCATTAACAATACTTATCAATTATACACTAATAACATCAACTTAAAACATGGATTCTTCAAAATCAACCAAACTCACAAACTTTATTAATGATCATATATCAACTTCATCATTTATAAGTTAGGGTTTATATTATAATCATCATTTAATCATCAACTAACACTAATATAATTACTACAACCTTAAATTTTCGGATTATAATCATGTGACAACTCTCCAAATTAGGTATTAATTAACATTTAAGCATGTGCATTCTTACGCTAATTTCCTGATTAAGTTTTAACAAAACTATTTGATGTGATGTAAGCCTAGCAAGCCCAGTACTTTTAAACAAAAAGTAATACGAAATACGTAAGTATTAAAAGTTACATACAAACATATCGGAACGAACCCGACAAAAATAAATAACAAAAGTTTCGTGACACAAAAATAATTAATAATGAAATTATTAATTACGAGTATTTATATAAATTTAACAAATAGATAAAATGGTCTGAATATACGTTTAACATAAAACGTATTATAACTCGAACAGAAACAATTCTAAAACGTACATAAAAAGTTCAAATATGAAAAGTGTTAATTTTCTAACACGTTGTAAAGTATTTAGAACAATACTTCAAAATATGGAATCATAACTTAACTGAAATTTGGCGCTCAAATTGTTATGCGCAGTAAAATGTACAAAATTGTACATCTATTTAAAATAATGATAACCTCATTATACTGTTTATAAATAACGAACCAAGGGAACACCTACAAAATAAAAATGTAAAATGTTTATTTTTATATTGCTATTATTATACCCGTACTCGAAATTGTAGTACATAAATCGGCCACCAAACAACAATAATTGAGAGACCGTCTCAGTAACTCGCCATACTCGTTTGAAATATATACTCCCTCCTTCCTGATGATCTTCCCACACACAAACCACCAATAATTCATCATCAATCTTTTTCTTTTTCTATCATCTGGAAAACAACAAGATCAGAACCAGGAAGCAGTAGCAGGAGTAGAACAACAAGTCAGAGACTTCATCATCTTCATCATCATCATCGATCATCATTCTCACCATTTTCCACTTTGTAAGGAAAATGTTTTCCTTTAATTTCTTTGCTTCAATTTCGTTATATAACATGTAAATACAACATAATCTAAGTATATAACATCAAAACATGATGATTAACATGATTATTCTTGAAAATGGTTTATAAAACCAAAACTACAAAACCAAAATCGTTACATGAAAACATGTTATAATGATGTAATAAGTTGTTAAAATGTTATATATAGATGATATAAACGTTTGGGTTTGATGTACAAATGATTTGAAGCTAAAATGATCGAGCATATAAATGCTCTGTAACAAACAGAACCTGCAAAAACATGTTGGATCCGGCGGATCTCCATAGGATCCGGCGGATCCTTGGGTAGATCCGGCGGATCCCACTCGCGAACACGCACACGACCTGATCGCTTGACTACGATGAACGAGTAAATGACACTCAAGATCCGGCGGATCCTCGGGTGATCCGGCGGATCCTAAAGAACACACGCACACTTGATCTTGTTAACGACTACGATACACGAGTAAAAGACACCCTAGATCCGGCGGATCATAAATAGATCCGGCGGATCCTTCCATATGAAACCCGATCCGGCGGATCAGGAATTAGATCCGGCGGATCCTTATAAAACAAACATGATCCGGCATATTGTGGTTTGATCCGGTGGATCACAAAAACATAACTAAGATCCGGCGGATCATAATTTGATCCGGCGGATCCATACCACAGACCAACAAACTGTTTTGATTTTTAAAACGTGTACAAGTGTTTAAACGACTATATTAAATACGAGACATTATCGAGACATAATAAAATATTGTTAGTAACATTTAATCGAGACAAACCCGAGACTTGGACATTGAACTTTAAATCTTGCGTTAACAAACAATATATATATATATAACATAACATACAAATATATATATATACACGACAAATTTTATACGTTTATATATAATCGTTAAAACTCGATTCGAAATCATTAACAATGATTTAAATAAACGTGTACGATGATTCTTGGAAATTGATGATATTTTATAAACGGGATAAATATACTAACAAGTTTTGTAACAAATAAAACTTGCAACCTTTTGAAATACGAAACAACGTATTACAATATACGATAACACACGTTATAGACACAAATGATACGTTTTCTTAAACAAATGAAAACTTATATATATTTAACATACGTAAACAATGTATTGGTTAAATATATATACATACGACACTTAAGAAATATATATTCACATATATATGTGCAAATGGATTACACGTTTAACAAACGTACAACTTAATAATATACAACAAGTATATTTACATACGTATACATATATAAAACAAATATATGTACAAACAATGATATTTGAATAACGTTCAAATTATACGAACAACTATATACAAACTATATGTACAAATGGAAACAAAACGACCTTCCGTTAAATAGACAATTACATATTGCCTTATATACTTAACCAAGTATACGATGAAAGAAATAATAACAATATTTCTACTCAAGGTCACCAACAAATACAACGACTTATATTATAAAGAAATCAACCATTTCTTCAAACAAACAAACTATTAACATAAGTGATTAAAACAAATCAAACGTACTTATGTTAATATATTTATTGTATAGGTTAACATACCTTGGGCTGTATCTGTTTGGCTGCTAGCTTTCATACCGAGCAAACCACCGTGAGTTCACAGCCCCTACTTTACAAATGTTTTCTGTTTTAAACATAGGGGTGTAAACATAGAAACTGCATGCAAACATATGCAGCAAATTATATAAATGCTTTAATTGCTTTATACAACTGTTTGATATGAAATATTATTTCACAACTGTTTTGGGAATTAGACAACAGATCCTAGTACGGACCAGACTTGAGAATGTGTGCATGAAAGACCTTATGTCATGCAGACTATAACCATTAGCTAGGTGACTCTAGCCACTGAGTATACGAATAGTACTATTGCCGTGACGACCCTCCTGTGGATGGAGCGTATACTTAAATGTCCTTCAGGCAAACAACATAAGTTTTGGTTGTGGTTTGGTTATAGGGTTAGGTCGCGTTACTTTAACCTGCGAGGTTTAGCTCACCTTTCAGGGGATTATAAGTCTAAGCATTTCCCACAAATATTATTAGGATGAACATATCCTACATCTGTTTTACTTCAGTATACGTACTGATTATAGTTATATTCTGGTAAACAACCAGACATACATTTCGGGTAACAACCCACATAAATCTGTTTTACTTCAGTATACGTACTGATTATATTTATATTCTGGTAAACAACCAGACATACATTTTGGGTAACAACCCACATAAAACTATATTTTAGGGTAACAACCCTACAAACTTATATTTTGCAGAAACCTGCAAACTTTTATTTATTGAATAACATTTCAATAACTTAAACATAAATGGTTTAACATACCACATATTTATACAAAACCTGTGAATTCACTCAACATATTTGTTGACGACTTTTTTTCTATGTTTTACAGGAAATTAGCTACGTAAGTAAGAATCGCATGCATTCAGGATGGACAACCCTGGACTACTTAGGATGCCATAATTTATGGGACAGCTTTTGAGGATTTCCACTGTATTACTGCAGACATTGCAGTTATACTCATGAAATCTTAGTTTAACATATGTATTGTAAAACTTAAATGTTTTAAACTTTATTACTACTGTACGACTTACATAGTCGTACTACTTTTGTAATAACTATTTTAAATTGGCATCCTTTATATATTATGTTCTTTATGATCATATGCTCTGATACGATGAATGCACAATTGATAAGTCATCACCCCGCTGTTAAACTGTTTAATTAAGATGCTTCCGCTAATCTTAACTTGCTTCCGCTAAACATTAAATAAACACAATTATGGATTTTTGGGGTGTGACAAATCAATAACCCACCAAAATCATCATAAACCCTAAGAATCACCATAGATTTATAATCTTAAGCTAGAATCTCGTTAGTAATCACAATAACAAGCTTAACTAACAACAACTTCACAAAACCAACCCTCAATTTCGGATTAAACTTACTAATTAGCAAAAACCCCAAAAACCCCAATTTTTAGGTTATGGAAAATGAAGAACATGCGATCATACCTTGTTCTTGATGATTATGGAAGCTTGAATCCAAGAGTAGAAGCCTCAATTTGATGTTAGGAAGTGAGTTTAAGGATTAAATCTAGGGTTTCATATGTATGTATGCACGTACGTATGTGTGTAAAAATGGGAGGTAAAAACCGACCCATCCCCTATAATATACCATATAAGTGTTAATTTTTATTCCCCGTATTTATTATTGTCTGGAACTTAAAAACCATTTGCGAGAAAACTATTTTATTTTTCCGTCAACTAAATTAATTTAAAACATGTAATATTTTACTATCCACAATAAGTCATTTAACCGTTTGACCGATTATTTTCAATGCCCAAATAATATAAATCATTTATGACACAATTTAAATAATTAAATAAAATGAATAAATTGCCGATTTCAACTAGGCCCAAAACGAGGATGTTACATCACATAACAACATATTTAAGTTCAATAAATCAAGGCTCTAAACTATTAATCACTTTTAAACCCTCCCCCACTTTGGTTAACCTAATCATTCATTTACACTTTCACTTAAATCATATTCTATCATAGTTTTCATACTCTAATTGCATCATAGATCACACTTTTAACTAATTAACACTAATTCATACATATTTAATCAAACCCTCATTTTTACTCAAGAACACCTATAGCAATTTAATCATATTCAAGGTGTAATTTCTTCATAAACTAACTCAAGAACAATCATAAACAACAATTCTAACAATTTCTAACCCTAATTTCGTATTAATTTCACTAATTAGTCATAACCCATGATAAACCCACTAAAAATCCAAAACTAGGTTAAAACCTTAAGAGAAATCACTTACAAAGATCAAATGATTGAAAGAGATGATGAAAGGAACTAATTCTTCAAAGATTAGAGCTTAGATTCAAGTTTGATTGAAGATTTTGGATGGGATTTGTGTTTTGGCGGTTTTTCTCTACTCCCTCGATGTCCCTGGAATGTTTTGGAAATAAAGAGAATAAACCCACGACATTTTTCTATAATCTGTATACTTATTTTAATTTCTACTATTTTACAGTCTGAAACTGGTAATTCATTTTACGTTTTTCACTATATCTTATCATTCATATCATATTACTTCATTATAAAATTATATCCGCGTACGAAATTAAATTCCTGATAAAATTGGGGTGTTACATAAATTGTACTTTAAATTCTAAAAGAATCTTAATCTCAAATGTTATACCTTTTCTAATATTGTAATCGTAACTTCTAAAACGTATAACCGTTTTTGTTTTATCAAATTATACTTTGCATGCCATCAAAATAAATCACAAATTATCTCACTGAACATGTAAAAAAATTGCATAAGCTTACTTATTCACCACCTGTCCACTTCACATAATTTTTTCTCCATGTAATTATATAATATTGTAGTATTGACTATTGAGTCAGTTGATAGTATTAAGCTAATTTTCCTGCCATTATTTATAAACACCCTGATTTCTCGTAAAAGCACATCTCACGACAAAATCGTGATATCCCCTTGATAATGTCACGATAATTAAGAAATTAACTTTGTGATTTGTTTCTAAGGGATAATGTAATGAAAATGAACTGATGATCGACTAGTACTCTCTCTAGAGTCGGCTTCTTAAAGAAAAAGAAAAAAAGGACAGAAAAGAACCATTTAAATATTCATGCACGTAAAATTACATGTTTTATAACATTATTAATAATATTAATTAAAATTTAATATTAATTAATAAGAGTATTAGAGATATAGGGTGCGTTTGACAAATAACTAAGATGGATTTATGTATTGTAATTGATTTATTTAATATACGAATGATGTATTATCTTAGTTATGAAGATTATATAATGTCATTATGATTTGTAGTTTATTTTGTGTTGATAGTTATCGAATTGTTGATTAGACAATATAAGTAGATGATTTGTAGTTTATTTTTTGTTGATGTTCTGAAAAATTATTATTATTATTATTATTATTATTATTATTATTATTATTATTATTATTATTATTATTATTTCTACGTAAAATTGTGTTTGAAGCGGTTCTTTTAAAACTATTTTAAATAATAGTTTTTGTCATTACATCGCTTCATAAAGGACTCTTAACCATTTTAACAAATGAATTTTTAGAATGGTCGTTTGCCCGCTTCAAAAGCTGTTCAGGCTTTTATGTCGTGGGCATCATGGGCGGTCAAATCACCACTTCAGATGGCCTTTTTCACCTTCATATATATCTGTTTGTGTACTAGTTCATATAAATTTCTTTTGATGAAATCATGAGGTTTCATTGGTTACATTTGAAAAATAACATGTAACATTGTAACCATAAAAAAAAAAATTATACGGAGTATAATAATGATAAGAACGTACATGAAGCTAGATATAAGAAATTAAAAATAAATACTTTTGTAAATGTATATTTCATCTTTTTTCAACCGAATACTTAAGAAGACCAACACTCCAAGATGTGTAACGTTTACATTAATGTCATGCGGAGTTACATGGTTTTCCGGATATGCTCGGAAGTATCGATTGTATGCACTGGCCTGGGAGAAATTGCCCAGTGGTATGGCAATACTCCCGAGGTGATCATGGCCATCCAACGATCATACTCGAAGCGCTGTTGCCTCTTACGATTTGTGGATTTGGCACGCTTATTATACATTTACCATTGTATAATAATCTATATGAGTTAACATTCATTGTAAACGAATGTTATAACATTCATTAGTATATAATATCATATATTAGTTAATATGCATTGTATATGAATATTATAATGTTCATCAACATCTATTTACTTTTCTATTGATCTCTCCATATATATATATATATAGGGTAGTGATCAAGAGGGAAGTGCCTTTTTGGGGGGAAGGGAGGAAGCGTTAGTATGCATCAAGAAGCATATTCCAATTATCAATCAAAACGTCAACAAAAAATTATTTTTAATAGTAATCAAAATCGATGCTATAAAGAATATTTTAACGAATGAATTTCATTTTTAAGTCATAACATTAATTAATGAATATTTATTTAATAAATTGTTAATATGCAGTGTGATGCATATTAACTAATATGCATCGCGATGCATATTAAAACTTCACATTATTTGAAAGATATTTTTATTGTTAATATGCATCACAATGCATATTAACTAATATGCACCGCGATGCATATTAACGGATTTGGATCTAATATTCATAAATCGATGCTATAACTTGAAGAAAGAATTTATCAAGGAAGCTTAACATTCATAGCATCGATTTTGATTAACATTTACTAAATTTCAGTTTGTTTTTTTCGAGATTTGTATGGGTGAAGGTAATATGCTTCCTGATGCATACTAACGCTTCCCCCATTCCCCCAAAAAATGCACTCCCCTCTAGATCATTCCACTATATATATATATATATATATATATATATATATATATATATATATATATATATATATATATATATATATATATATAAATAATTGTATGTTCTGGTAGTATACATTAATGTGGATTGAAATGACAAAATACCAAGTCACGTCGTTGGAATAGAAACATAAAATAAAAATCGAGGGACATAAAATGAAAATAACAACAAAGCTTATACAGAGTATTTTGAAATTTGTATGTATACATAACTTTAAATATATGCAAGTTTGCAATCATTGTTTTTTAACTTTCTAAACCGGGGGTGGCAAACCCGAATTTTGCCTGCAAACCTGACACCATCATTCTTGTTAGTTGTTACATATATATTTTGAAATCGAAAAAGTTAGAAACCGGGTTTGTGAAACCCGATTCTACCACTTTTGAAAATGTTTTTAAAAATACTCTACTTCTCATAATTATTTTCTAAACCGATATACTTTTGAAAAAAATTCTATATAAGTCCTCATATCTCAAGAGATCGAGCACATATGGTTCAACTTTCTACTCTATTATATGTTGCTAGATATGAATACGATGAAGAAGTACAACTAATGGTCAATATGTGGCAAGAAGAATGCTTAATTGGTTCATGAC
Source organism: Helichrysum umbraculigerum (assembly GCA_949592205.1). Lineage (NCBI taxonomy): Eukaryota > Viridiplantae > Streptophyta > Magnoliopsida > Asterales > Asteraceae > Helichrysum > Helichrysum umbraculigerum. The sequence continues at coordinate 105,019,357 of CATIUR010000003.1, read as the reverse complement.
TTAATGATAAATTAAGGAAAATGACTAAATATGAAGATTAATTAAGTTGTTGATCTTATTCACTTCTTAGCGCTACGTTTGAGGACTGATCGACGAACTCTACTTATAGCATGGGAGGAGTTGGGATATATTTGTTGCGGGATCAAAATATTACTTTTTATCGGTTTCCAATTTTTGAGGGGACAAAAGTTGTAAATTAGTGCACTTGAGACCTGGCTCACGTGGTAGAGCTATCAGGCATTTATGCTGCAGGTACAGGGTTCAAACCCTACACGGTGCATGAAAATCCCTTGGGTCTTTGGGCTCCGGGGTGAGGAGTTTTACCCACTTCGGCAACCGGATCTGTCGGCACTTGGGCCGGGGACGAAGCTGGGCTTTCTTCTCGAGGGTGCATTATGGTGAGATGATCGGGTGGGCCTAAGTGGCCCGTCAGTGATTCCAAACTGCCTTTCAAAAAAAAAAAAAAAAAAAAAAAAAAAAAAAAAAAAGTTGTAAATTAGTATCATTAATATCCTTAAAATAGTTTCTTAATTTATTACACGATTCAATTTTCTTGAGGGGCATGCAAATTGTCCCCATGTCATTCTTATATAAACCTTTTCTGTCACTACTATTCCATTCCAATAATCAATTATACGAAGTTATTAATTTCAACCTTTGATACAATCTTGTAGGTCAATTTACCAAACAGATGTGTTAATTATGTGTCTTTGACGTGCTCTTGTAACTTGTAAGTATGATCTTCGCTTCTGTGTTATTAATGCAAATTTTCAGATCATCAAAATTTTAATTTCAGTATTCCCAATCTGATAATATATATCTAGATATAGTAATTAAGATTGGATCGGTATAATTAAGATAATTTACTCCGTAGTATCGAGCACAACTATCTATATATACGTACATCCTTTTAACTAAACACCTCATTTCTGATTCAAAACATCTACTGTAACTAAGAAAACAACATGATTATCATACTCTATCTTCTGCTCTTACAGTACCGCCACCTTCCACTGCCACAGTTACTAGCTAGTAGTTTCCGAAAGATGTATGTGCTAGCTAGCTAGGTAAAATTTATCAGTGATCGATCTTTTCTTCCTTCAAAATTAATAATATTAACTCATTAGAGTTCAGCTTGATAACGACTTTTATCGTAATCAAGTCTCGAAAAGTTGGAATATGTATAAAGTAATTTACCCAGACTTATCTTGTGAACTTTTTTCATGTCGATCATGATCATGATTTCAGAAAAAAGAAACTAAAATAAATAATTCATGTCGATCAATTGAAAATAATATAAGTAATCAGATCTAGAGAATGATTGTAGCTAGTGCTTTCCTCCTTTTTGGTTAACATGTTGACGTTGGGGATGAATGTTAAAGTGGATCGTTGCTTTCATCCAATCCAATCCAACTAGGAACAAGACACAATTAAATATTAATTACTAGTATAGAAAATTAGCATGATATTTTGTCTTGGTTATAACCAACGGTAGATATTGATATGTAACAGCTCAAATATACAAATGTATAAGTAGAGGTGGATAGTTTATTATGATTATTAAATCTTATCATATATTTGCTTTTAAATTATATTACACACACCTTTATATGATAAACTAGAAATATACATGAACATATGCTCCGAGTAATGCTATATATGACTACTTACACAGACCTACAAATAGATCTAACTTTCTGATTGGTTGAATTTTTTCTCTCTCTTAATCTCCACCAATCAATTTTTCACATTAACCAATCAAATTAGTAGGTCTATATTTAGGCTTATTAATTTAGACCTACAAATCATTTTCCTATCCTAATGATGATGATTTTGCTTTAAGCAATGAGTTGATACAACCATATTCTTTATGATTTTAGTATGTATATGATAGTTTTTTCATCCTATCCTACTATATATATTTTATTTGTTTCAATACGATAGTATGGTCGTATTATCAAGTGTATATATTAAACTTCTCCTTAATATGATTATAAAGTAGTAAAACCACAAAATATGTGCTCATGTTAAGTTTATGATTAGTGTGTGTATAGACATCAATAAATAAATGAAGATGATGTGCGTACATCGTATATTAAAATTGATGTGTACATTATACGCAGTATTATATTATGTGCATCAATAGAGTGACTTTGTGGGATAAATATAGGCCTAAACTTGCCTAATTATATTGGCCTAAATTTAGACCTAACCATACAAGTTCGACCACATGAATTTCACTAATTCTCTCTCCTTATATTTGACAATCATTTCACAATATGCACCAATCAAAATTTTATATCTAAATTTAGGTCTATATTTCAGGCACACCAACATTTTCCATAAATATATAAATTTATGTGCTATGCAAATCACTCCTGTAAGAGTTAAAAATGTAATCATTTTTTATCTATGAAGATTTATCTAATTTTCACACTAACAAGTCTGCATTCATATTTTTGAGTAACCATATACTACTTAGATTAGATTATTGAAGTTGGGATTTCATATATGAAAGACACTAATCGCGGGCGATCTATATATATTATCGATTATCAACCTTTTATCACAAATATGTTATCTCCGCTGATATTAAGTGAAAAATATTTAGTGGTGGATGTGATCTATGAACAAATTTGATGATATCCATCTACTTTGATGCAGAATTTTCAATTTTTATTTTAACCTAGAAAATTATTGTAAGAGAAAAAGACTTGGACGGATGATATAACAAGAAACAAAATAATTATTGTAGCATTATAATATTATATCATCACAAAGAAGATTCAACGGCTATAAATTTTTATATTTATTTTTTAACTTATCACTTACTTTTGTCTAATAAACTATCTGTTTAATTTTATCTCAACTAATTTAATTGAATTGAGTATAATATATACACCCAAAGTGTTTGAAGCCACTACACTTATATAATTTAAATTCTGTTTGGTTTACAGGCATAATATAGCTAGTAACTAGTAATAATGTGACAATGCGTAATTAAGCTAGGTATTAAGAAAACTACTGCATATAACAGATACACTTGAACACTTGATCCTAGTTACGTTTTCTTGATGACCCGATCGAATTAATCCTAAACGTCGAGTTCAAACTCGATGCAAGATTCATCAACACTAATTTAGCAATATACGTTCGCTAGCTAAACCTTTCATGATATATCAAATAATCAAATGATGATCATTACATTTTAGCTTGTTCAGTTCACTGAAAGTCTTTCTTTGCCGTGCCCTTTAAGGTTGAGAAAAAAGGCAAGGATCTTTCTGCTGCTTTTGATAGGAACCTGGTCAGGGCGGCCAACTTCCCTGAAAGGCTCTGAACCTCCTGTTTTGTTTTAGGGGAAGGCATGTACGTTACCGCCTGGATTTTTTCTGGGTTTGCCTTGAATCCGCCTGTGGTGATCACATGCCCCAGGAACATTCCTTCTTCAACTCCAAAACTGCATTTACTGGGATTGAGTTTCATGTTGATACCCCGAAGGATGGTAAATGTTTCTGATATGTCCTCCAGCATTTTTGCGTCTGTTGTGCTTTTAATGACAAGGTCATCCACATATGCTTCCACGTTTCGACCGATTTGACTTTTAAAGGCGGAATCAATCACCCTCTGATACGTAGCTCCTGCGTTTTTTAGCCCGAAGGGCATCTTTCTGTAACAAAAGATTCCCTGATTGGTGTGGAATGCTGTCTTGTCCTCATCATGTTCAGCCATTTGAATCTGGTGATAGCCTTTGTAGGCATCCAGGAAACATTTCAGTCTATAACTAGCCAATGACTCTACTTTACAGTCAATCTCGGGCAGCGGATAATTGTCTTTTGGACAAGCTTTGTTTAAGTCTGAGTAATCAACACACATTCTTCAGGAACCATTAGGTTTCTTTACCATGACAGGGTTGGCCACCCACGTCTGGTACTTTACTTCTCTTAGTATCCCTGCACTTACAAGGTCTTCTACCTCTTTTTGCAGGAAGGCGCTTCGTTCTGGTGCCATTCCTCGCTTCTTTTGCCTGGAGGGGGTCACTCCTGGCCTGACATTCAGGGAGTGTTCGACAATGTTTCTTGGGACCCCTATCATATCAGATGGCTGGAATGCGAAAACATCCTGATTTCCGATTAGCAGTGTTTTTAACTGCTGCTTTACCCTGGACGGGAGTTTCTTGCCAATGCTTACCGTCTGGTCTGGGTATTCCTGATTTATCACAATCGCTTCCTGTTCGTTGTCAGGTTGAGGTACACTTCCTGATTCAGGTATCTGGTTCACTTGCGAACATTCAATCTGTAACAACCTATCCGCGTGAACGGTTGCTATTCCTTCTGGCGTTGGGAAACGTACCATACCATGAACTGTTGAAGTGATTGCTCCAAATTGGAGCATAGCTGTTCTTCCCAGTATAACATTGTACTTAGAGGGAGAGAGAACAATTATGAAATCAAGTGTGGTTGTCCTGTACCGTGGGTAAGCCCCGAGGGTTACTTCAAGCTTAATCTTCCCTATCAGCCAATTTGTCTCTCCTGAAAAACCTACTAGAGGTTGCAAGAACTCTTCCCTGCGACTTTTGTTGTGCTCTGGTAACTGCTCAAAGCAGTGTTCATACATAATCTCCGTGTAACTACCACTGTCTAGATAAACTCTACTGACTTGAAAGTTAGCAATTCTTGCCGTAATAACCAGTGGCTCAGCAGAGGGGTTAACATGATGTATGGCTGGAAAGGCTATCTCCTGTAACTCCCATAATTCCACCTTTTATATTTTTCGCTTCTGCCTTGGAGCAAGGGGGTTGATCATAAGGATAACTGCATCATGTTTGGGTAGTTCAGCTGTAGGTTTACCTTTTTTAGCTTCGCCCTGTTGGAATTCCCTGGCACCTTGTGTAACACCCGCCAAATTATGACTAGTAATTAGTGCCTAATTCTCTGTTAATACATGTAATTAGTTCTGTGTTAGGCTAATTAATGTATCGAAACATATATTGATGAATATATACGAATATGCGATTTGATAAAATCGTACGCTATTCAAATCGAATGCAATTCGATTCAATTGAATACGGACGTTGGTGAACAATTTAAATTAAATAATATAACATTATTTAATAACACAATTATTATATCCAGAATATTATGTTGGTAATATTTCGTATTTATTTCGTATCGTACAACAACGCGCAAAACAGTTAAAATAAAGTTAAGATTTATTTTATAACGCAAATATTAAATACTTGATGGAATACCCCAACAAAAATACCAAACATCTATTCGTATTTTAAAACGTATATTTAGACACATAAAATAATCATTTAACGTTTAAATGATCGGGAAAACGAATACCGTACGGAGCGCAACGCGGGAGCTGAAAAAGGAGGAGGCACACCAAAACCCCCTCCCTCCTCACTTCTTTCTCATTTCACCATCTCTTTTTCTCTCTCTCTTTCTTTTTTCTCTCAAACAACCACACCACACCACCACCTAAAATCACACAAAACTACCATCAAACGCTACCGAAATTCAAGACTCATTTAGAAGAAAACGACCACCTCATCGCGATCTACAACTTCATCTTTCCGGAATTTCATTTCGGCACTTTGTAAGTTTCCGAAAAAATCTCGAAACCTTTCATTATTAATTATTTTCGATATATTATTGTTTATCTAAGCTTAGAATGTCCAAAAATGGGTTGGGTAAAAGATTTGGACCGAACGGAAACCGGAAAACTCGTTTTCGACACATTTTCCGGCCATCAGACCGTAACGTCGCTTTTGGACCCAGATTTATGCGACGTCATCTTCAACGTCGCAAAACCCCTCGTGACGTCGCATGGTGCGACGTCAGTCACAAAGTCGCATTAAATTGCGACGTCGCATTAAATTGCGACGTCGCATATAGCGACATTAGCCTTAACGTCGCTAATACCTCACAACGTCGCACATAGCGACGCAGACCTTAACGTCGCAAACCGAACCCACGTCGCATTAGCGACGCAACACCCTACGTCGCATTGAATTGCGAAGGTCGCATAATGCGACGTACACGCCCACGTCGCACCTTACGTCGCATATTACGTCGCACAAACCAGTAAACACAGATTTTCACTAAGTGTCGAGACCCTAATTTTTATCACTTGATTTCACCCAATTTCAAGTCCAGATAAGTTTTTCACCAAAGCAATATAGTAGAAATAAAAATTTCCCAAGCTAACTTGGCAGCTCTGCCCCTTGGACCCAGCCAGGGGCTGCCGCCCCTTGGACCCCGCTACCAGGGGCGCTGCCCCCGGACCCCCGTCACTTAGAGTTTGTAACGGCTTCTAAAACACAATCAAAACACATTTTTCAAGTAAAACACCACAAAATCAAAATAATAATAGTTGAGATTATTATAACAAATCTGTCACCAACGGGCCGAACATATTTTCAAACATTCGAATCAATCAACCAAATGTAATTTGGACATTCTAGTTGGACAGACAACTACAAGGTAGTCTTGATAGATACCTACTCACATTTATAACCATCGCGTGTCGTGGACACCCTCAGGTTACAAGTCTTTGGACTTCATTACTCGGCTAATCAATCAAAGTTTATTAAGTTAAACTCGCTAGACTCAGGTGAGTCTCATAGCCCCTCTTTTTACTATTTTACTCAGGGGTGTGATATATTGCTCATTTTTAACATGTGAACGCAAGTACAAACATTTCATATACTACATGAGTTTTTCACAACCAATCATTTTAAGTCCTCCGTCAGCATAGTTGTTAATACATTGTAGCGTGAATATTAGTATATGGTACCATATAGGATTGACCCTCCTCGTCCGGGTTAGCAAGCACTAACCGGGTAAACGGACGTACTAATATTTAGGAAGACGAGTGTTGATTAGGCACTCGTGGAGGCAAAAACGCTCAGGCTGTGATCCTGACCCACGAGTTAAGCTCAACTATGTGCTCATGGCTGTATACACTTACATTATCAATTGCTGGATGCAATTCAATTACTTAAATCTTGCGGTTCATACGATATTATCTGATTTCAAACCTGTGAGCTCATCAGCTTTTAGCTGACCCATTTAGCATGTATCGCTGGTACCCAGCAGTAGATTGGACTGTCTCAGGAATTCCATAGCTCGAGTCAGCATGCAGACATTAGAGATTTTCTTGCATTAGTATATTTTGTACAAGTACTTATGTACTGAAATCTCTCATTTTATCGAACACGAGCTATGTATAGCTTCAAATGTTGTAGACATTTCTTATATTAATATATTTTGTTAAAACGACGCATATAGAGTCGTTTACTATATATCTTTGTGCTTTGATTATTGATTAGTAACACCCAAAGTATGCTTCCGCTAAACAGTAAATTTGGTGGTGTTACAGATTGGTATTAGAGCCTAAGGTTATAGTGAACTAGGTTGCATTTAGTGGGCCTAGACTATGACCATTAGGCAGTATTTTCTTATTAGGCATGACTGGTTCATGAATTACAGCATACGACTTTAATTTAACATAGCCTGATCAACTATGTACAATTAAGGAAAGATGATGTGAGGTCTGAAACGGTTATGTTGAACAGGAATACACTAGTTGACTCTGACCTCGAGAGAACCGAGACTTAAACTTGTCTGTGCTAGACATTCAATAGGCTATATTATGTACGTATCTTATGAGTATAGGTCTCACTACTACTAACACTTTGTCTCAGAAATGGCAAACACACCACCCAACTCATCGCGTTCTCAATCCGGGTCGCTGAACCCACGGGTAGCTAAGAGGAACGCCAGATTGCCTCGAGCTGGCCCGTATCCTACCCATTTCACCTTACCAGCGTTGGCGGCTAGACTGGACCGTCACGAGCAACAATTTCGCACCATGGATGTCGTGCTACAAGAAACAAATGTAAACTGGAGACTTACATCCCTCGAACGCATCCATCAAGTCTCCAATGACCTCGAAACCACAAACAACAATATGAATGTCCTTCGCAACCAAGTAGTAGAAATAAGCGTGGAAAATGCCCTCCTACGACAAAGGATGGAAGAATGTGAACAGCGCTCACGGGAAGCAGAAGAGTATGCCCGTGGATTAACACAACGACTAGCACTAGCAGAAGATAACGCCCGACAAGCCAGCAGACTTGCAAATACTGTTGACCGTCTTGTCACGATGATGGAACAATTCAATCTGCGCCAAGACTAGTGTAGATCTTGCCTTGTAATCTATCTTGTAACCTAGTAACTACCTAAACGCTATGCTAGTAGTTCGGTCGGAAGTAACAATTCTCGACACCTTTTGTAATAAGCCCACGGATGTAACTCTTGAACTCGTATTATCTATCGAATGTCACTACTGTTTCAACTCATATTACTTATCATTCTATATTGATGTTGTGTATTACCACTTACGTACCTAAACGTCTGTGACAACCTTTATCGTCATACGAAAATCTCACAAATTTTATCTCTTTTATTTGAAGAATCATGCCGCCGAAGATGAGACCATTCTCTGATGCTCAACTTGCATCACTCATATCCCATGCTGTGACAGAAGCATTGGCCCGGAATTCCTCATTGAACTCCGGAAGAAACAGCGACACTGCTGAAACTGCTGCTGCTGCCACAAAGCCTTGTTCCTACAAGGACTTCCGGAACTGTAAACCCTCGAGCTTCAAGGGTACTGAGGGAGTTATCGGACTCATCCGATGGTTCGAAAAGATGGAGACCGTTTTCCGTGTAAGCAAATGCGAGGAGGAAGACAAAGTCAACTTCGCTACTTGCACCCTTGAGAACGATGCCCACTCATGGTGGAACTCTTATGCCCAGTCAGTGGGTGCTGAGGCCGCCTATCAACTAACTTGGGATGACCTGAAGAAGAAACTCACCTCCAAGTACTGCTCCATCGACAAGCTTCAAAAGCTGGAGGAAGAATTCGGGAACCTGAAGGTGCAGGGTGGTGACATTGATGGATACACCACCAGATTTCAACAACTTGCCACCCTTCGCCCAGCTATGGTGAGCACCGAACCTGATAAAATCAGGAAGTATATTCTTGGCCTCCCGGAACCTGTTCGGGGGCACGTCGCCTCTGTAAACCAAACCACTATCGATGGTGCTATTCTTTTAGCCCAGGACCTTATGGCAATGAACCCTGAACCTGAAACACTCACCTCCTCCTCCCATCAACACAAGAGAAAGTGGTCTGACCACCACAACAACCACTCCAACTACCAAAACAAGAAACCTGACACCATCAAAGCCTACAACACCACCACGGAAACCAAGCGGGGCTACACTGGGAGCAAACCCTACTGTTCCAAGTGCAGCCGTCACCATGAAGGTTCTTGTGGTCCCTTTTGCAGCAATTGCAAAAGGTACGGCCACCTCACCAAAGATTGTCGATCTCCGGCCAACAACAATTCCAACAACAACACTAGGCCACCCAAGGTCTGTTTTGAGTGTGGAAACCCCAGGCACTTCAGGGACGCGTGCCCAAAGCTGAAAAACAAGGGTAATAACAACAACAGCAACAACAACAGCAACAACAACAACAACGCCAGAGGTAGAGCTTTTGTACTCAACTCTGGGGACGCCCGCCAAGACCCAAACGTGGTCTCGGGTATGTTCCTCCTCAACAACTTAACTGCATCTATTCTGTTTGATACTGGTGCCGATAGAAGCTTTATATCTGATGAGTTTTGCCCATTACTTGACATCGCCCCCATTGCCTTAGATGTTAAATACACCGTAGAGATAGCAAACAGAAAACTCATAGAAACCAATAGTGTAATACCTAATTGCACTTTAAACCTAGCCGACGAAACCTTTTCAATAGATCTCATGCCGGTAAAAATCGGAAGTTTTGATGTCATCGTGGGTATGGACTGGTTGTCCAAACATCGAGCCGAAATCATCTGTTATGACAAAATCGTTCGCATCCCTCTCGCTGTCGGTCGAACCCTAATCATACAGGAGGAGACCGGTGGGACGAGACTAAACATCATCTCCTGTTTGAAAACCCAAAAATTTCTGAGAAAGGGTTATCCTGCAATCCTCGCACACATCACGGAGAAAAAGTCGTAGGAGAAGCGACTTGAGGATGTGCCTATTGTTAGAGACTTTCCTGAAGTCTTTCCAGAAGAACTACCTAGTCTACCTCCACCTAGACAGGTTGAGTTCTCGATCGATCTCATACCGGGTGCCGCACCGGTAGCCCGAGCACCATACCGCCTAGCCCCATCGGAACTTCAGGAGCTGTCCACCCAGTTACAGGAACTCCTGGATAGAGGATTCATCAGACCGAGTTCTTCGCCTTGGGGAGCTCCGGTCTTATTTGTTAAAAAGAAGGACAGTTCATTCAGAATGTGTATCGATTACCGAGAATTGAACAAATTGACCGTCAAGAACCGTTATCCACTTCCTCGAATTGATGACCTGTTTGACCAACTACAAGGGTCGAGTTTTTATTCAAAGATCGATCTGCGGTCAGGTTATCATCAGTTATGGGTTCGCGACACCGATATCCCGAAAACCGCTTTCAGAACTCGATACGGGCACTACGAATTCCCAGTGATGCCCTTTGGTCTAACCAACGCACCGGCTGTATTCATGGACCTTATGAATCGGGTGTGCAAACCTTACCTCGACAAGTTTGTCATTGTTTTTATAGATGACATCCTCACCTATTCGCGCAACGAGCAAGAACACGCGCAACATCTCAAAACTATTCTAGAACTACTTAGACACGAGGAGCTTTACGCCAAATTCTCTAAGTGTGAGTTCTGGATACAAACCGTTCAATTCCTTGGACATGTTATCGATAGCCAAGGAATTCATGTTGATCCATCAAAAATCGAAGCTATCAAGTGCTGGCAAGCACCTACCACCCCGACCAAAGTACGGCAGTTTCTAGGACTTGCCGGGTACTATCGGCTATTCATTGAGAATTTCTCTAAAATAGCCCTACCACTCACGACACTGACTCAGAAAGACAAAAAGTTCGATTGGACTGATAAACAAGAGTCAGCTTTCCAACTCTTCAAACAAAAGCTTTGCAGCGCTCCAATCTTATCATTACCCGAAGGCACCGATGACTTCGTGGTATACTGTGATGCTTCTCATCAAGGTCTCGGTTGCGTGTTGATGCAACGGGACAAGGTCATAGCTTACGCCTCACGACAACTCAAAGTTCACGAAAAGAACTACACCACCCATGATCTCGAACTAGGAGCTGTTGTTTTTGCTCTCAAAATCTGGAGACATTACCTCTACGGCACTAGGTGCACAATATTTACCGATCACAAAAGTCTCCAGCATATCTTCGATCAAACGGATCTCAATATGAGGCAACGTCGCTGGGTCGAGTTGCTTACCGATTACGACTGCGAAATCAAATACCATCCGGGGAAGGCAAATGTTATTGCCGACGCCCTCAGTCGAAAGGAACGATCGAAACCACTTCGAGTCCGAGCCCTCAGTATGACCATTTACAAATATCTAAACATTCAGATCCTCACTGCTCAACTCGAAGCCCTGAAAATCGAAAACATCAAAAACGAAGCCTTGCGGGGTATTGACAAACAATTCGAAATCAAACCTAACGGAATCAGGCACTTCTCAAATCGAATCTGGTTGCCTATCTTTGGGAACCTTCGGGACTTGGTGATGGACGAAGCTCACAAGTCTAAATACTCTATCTATCCGGGGTCCGATAAATGTATCACGGCATTAAGGAGTTTTATTGGTGGCCGAACATGAAAGCCGAAATCGCCACTTACGTCAGCAAGTGTCTTACTTGCTCGAAAGTCAAAACCGAACATCAAGAGCCTTCCGGCTTACTCCAACAACCCGAGATTCCCGAATGGAAATGGGAACAAATCGCAATGGATTTCATAACCAAACTACCCAAGTCATCGAGCGGTTGCGATACCATTTGGGTGATCGTTGATCGTCTCACAAAGTCTGCTCATTTCCTTGCGATCAAAGAAACCGATAAAATGGAACGCCTCGCACAAATCTACATCAAAGAAATTGTTTCCCGACACGGTGTTCCAACCTCGATTATCTCCGATAGAGATTCCCGCTTCACCTCTCACTTTTGGCAATCACTTCAGAAATCAATGGGTACCCGTCTCGGTATGAGTACCGCATACCACCCTCAAACCGATGGTCAAAGTGAACGAACGATTCAGACACTGGAGGATATGCTACGAGCTTGCGTAGTTGACTTCGGTGCAAACTGGGAAAGACACCTACCATTGTGCGAGTTTTCCTACAATAACAGCTATCACGCCAGCATTAAGGCTGCACCTATTGAGGCACTGTACGGTCGTAAGTGCCGATCACCGATTTGTTGGACCGAAGTGGGAGATAGTCAGCTCACTGGTCCTGAACTCATACACGAAACCACCGAGAAAATTGTTGAAATCCAAAACCGACTCAAAGCCGCACGTGATCGTCAGAAAAGTTACGCTGACGTGAGACGCAAACCACTCGAGTTCCAAGTTGGGGATCGAGTACTCCTGAAGGTATCGCCTTGGAAAGGCGTAATCCGATTTGGTAAATGCGGGAAGTTAAATCCTAGGAACATCGGGCCTTTCGAGATACTCGAAAGGATTGGCCCCGTAGCATATCGGTTGTAGCTGCCATCCGAACTCAGCAGCGTGCACCCCACTTTTCACATTTCAAACCTGAAGAAGTGTCTGTCTGTCTGATGAGACACTTATCATACCACTTGATGAGATTCGCGTAGATAACAAACTTCATTTTGTTGAGGAACCTGCTGAAATCATGGACCGTGAGGTCAAACAACTCAAACAAAGTCGTATTCCCATTGTTAAAGTAAGGTGAAATTCGCGGCGTGGTCCGGAATTCACTTGGGAATGGGAGGACCAAATGCGACTCAAATATCCTCAGTTATTCACTGATTCTACATCAAACGCGACATCGAGCTAAATTTCAGGACGAAATTCTCCTAACAGGGGGAGAATGTAACACCCGCCAAATTAGGACTAGTAATTAGTGCCTAATTCTCTGTTAATACATGTAATTAGTTCTGTGTTAGGCTAATTAATGTATCGAAACATATATTGATGAATATATACGAATATGCGATTTGATTAAATCGTACGCTATTCAAATTGAATGCAATTCGATTCAATTGAATACGGACGTTGGTGAACAATTTAAATTAAATAATATAACATTATTTAATAACACAATTATTATATCCAGAATATTATGTTGGTAATATTTCGTATTTATTTCGTATCGTACAACAACGCGCAAAACAGTTAAAATAAAGTTAAGATTTATTTTATAACGCAAATATTAAATACTTGATGGAATACCCCAACAAAAATACCAAACATCTATTCGTATTTTAAAACGTATATTTAGACACATATAATAATCATTTAACGTTTAAATGATCGGGAAAACGAATACCGTACGGAGCGCAACGCGGGAGCTGAAAAAGGAGGAGGCTCACCAAAACCCCCTCCCTCCTCACTTCTTTCTCATTTCACCATCTCTTTTTCTCTCTCTCTTTCTTTTTTCTCTCAAACAACCACACCACACCACCACCTAAAATCACACAAAACTACCACCAAACGCTACCGAAATTCAAGACTCATTTAGAAGAAAACGACCACCTCATCGCGATCTACAACTTCATCTTTCCGGAATTTCATTTCGGCACTTTGAAAGTTTCCAACAAAATCTCGAAACCTTTCATTATTAATTATTTTCGACATATTATTGTTTATCTAAGCTTAGAATGTCCAAAAGTGGGTTGGGTAAAAGATTTGGACCGAACGGAAACCGGAAAGCTCGTTTTCGACACATTTTCCGGCCATCAGACCGTAACGTCGCTTTTGGACCCAGATTTATGCAACGTCATCTTCAACGTCGCAATACCCCTCGTGACGTCGCATGGTGCGACGTCAGTCACAAAGTCGCATTAAATTGCGACGTCGCATTTAGCGACATCAGCCTTAACGTCGCTAATACCTCACAACGTCGCACATAGCGACGCAGACCTTAACGTCGCAAACCGAACCCACATCGCATTAGCGACGCAACACCCTACGTCGCATTGAATTGCGAAGGTCGCATAATGCGACGTACACGACCACGTCGCACCTTACATCGCATGCTACGTCGCACAAACCAGTAAACACAGATTTTCACTAAGTGTCGAGACCCTAAATTTTATCACTTGATTTCACCCAATTTCAAGTCCAGATACGTTTTTCACCAAAGAAATATAGTAGAAATAAAAATTTCCCAAGCTGACTTGGCAGCTCTGCCCCTTGGACCCCGCCAGGGGCTGCCGCCCTTGGACCCCGCTACCAGGGGCGCTGCCCCCGGACCCCCGTCACTTAGAGTTTGTAACGGCTTCTAAAACACAATCAAAACACATTTTTCAAGTAAAACACCACGAAATCAAAATAATAATAGTTGAGATTATTATTACAAATCCGTCACCAACGGGCCGTACATATTTTCAAACATTCGAATCAATCAACCAAATGTAATTTGGACATTCTAGTTGGACAGACAATTACAAGGTAGTCTTGATAGATACCTACTCACATTTATAACCATCGCGTGTCGTGGACACCCTCAGGTTACAAGTCTTTGGACTTCATTACTCGGCTAATCAATCAAAGTTTATTAAGTTAAACTCGCTAGACTCAGGTGAGTCTCATAGCCCCTCTTTTTACTATTTTACTCAGGGGTGTGATATATTGCTCATTTTTAACATGTGAACGCAAGTACAAATATTTCATATACTACATGAGTTTTTCACAACTAATCATTTAAAGTCCTCCGTCATCATAGTTGTTAATACGTTGTAGCGTGAATATTAGTATATGGTACCATATAGGATTGACCCTCCTCGTCCGGGTTAGCAAGCACTAACCGGGTAAACGGACGTACTAATATTTGGGAAGACGAGTGTTGATTAGGCACTCGTGGAGGCAAAAACGCTCAGGCTGTGATCCTGACCCACGAGTTAAGCTCAACTATGTGCTCATGGCTGTATACACTTACATTATCAATTGCTGGATGCAATTCAATTACTTAAATCTTGCGGTTCATACGATATTATCTGATTTCAAACCTGTGAGCTCATCAGCTTTTAGCTGACCCATTTAGCATTTATCGCTGGTACCCAGCAGTAGATTGGACTGTCTCAGGGATTCCATAGCTCGAGTCAGCATGCAGACATTAGAGATTTTCTTGCATTAGTATATTTTGTACAAGTACTTATGTACTGAAATCTCTCATTTTATCGAACACGAGCTATGTACAGCTTCAAATGTTGTAAACATTTCTTATATTAATATATTTTGTTAAAACGACGCATATAGAGTCGTTTACTATATATCTTTGTGCTTTGATTATTGATTAGTAACACCCAAAGTATGCTTCTGCTAAACAGTAAATTTGGTGGTGTTACACCTTGGGCTAGGTGTTCTAGTTTTCCATCCTTAATTGCTTTGTAAATCTGAGCCTTGAGCTCCTTGCATTCATTAGTGTCATGCCCCCCCCCCCCCCCCCCCTCCTTGTGGAATTTGTTGTACTTGCCATTATCTTTTGCCTTGGAAGCCATGGGTTGTGGCTTCTTGAATCCCTTGGCGACAGGCTCAGTAGCTAGAATTTCGTGTGGAGTTTTTGACAGGGAAGCAATAAGCGCGTCTTTCTCCGCATGTCTATTATAAGGCTGGAATCTATTTCCTTTTCCAAACTTTCCTCCCTGTGGTCCTTTACCTTTCCCCTGATAAGGATGGGACCTATGGTCATTTTTCGAGTTGCTAGCGGCCTGCCGGATCCTCTGATTTAGCTTGCGCTTTTCCATCGCTCTGGCATAGTCTCTTATTTGAGACACTTGTATAGCAAAAGTTGATGGTGTATCACCGATGAATTTGTCTACCAGTGTCTGTAACCTGCCTTCATCTAAGCAGGATATGAAGCCCGATACCTGTTGACTTTCTGGCAGTCCTGGTATCTTCAGGCATTCATCAGTGTACCTGTCAATAAAATCTTCTAAGGACTCGTGAGGGTGTTGTTTTATCATATGCGCCTCCACGTGCGATCTTACATGCTTCTACTTTTGATGGAAATGGCTTACAAACTTTCGCCTTGTGTCATCAAAGCAGGTGATGCTTCTTTCTGGTAAGTCCCAGAACCAAGACTTAGCGTATGATCTCAGGACCGATGGGAACATTTGACAGGATACCGCATCCCCCCAGTGCTGAGTTTTGATAACATGATGGAATGACTGTATGAAGTCTTCGGGGTCTGTAGTTCCATCATAGGTTCCAAGACTAGCAGGTACCGTGACTCCCAGGGGAAGTGGAACATTAGCGATGGCCGGGTGAAACTGAGTGTTTGAGTCAGAGATTATATTTTACGGCTGCGGTGTTTTTCCCTGCATTACTGCCAGGAGGTTTGCTAACATAGGCGGTAATGGTGGGGGAGGCGGTGGTACTACGGAGGTTGCATCAGCTGTGCCAATAGCTGCCCCAAAGCATTAGCAGTCTCTTGCACGGATGTTTGTGGCTGTGTTATATGTTGTGGGGGGAATGTTTGCGTGGGGAAAGTTCCCTGCTGAAACGGTGCCTGAAAATGTTGCTGTGATGTGGGGAACTGTTGTGATTGTTGTTGAAAATTTTGTGTGAAGGGCTGTTGGAAGGTTTGCGCAAAAGGTTACTGAAAAGTTTGCGCAAATGGTTGTTGAAAAGTTTGCGCAAATGGTTGTTGAAAAGTTTGCGCAAATGGTTGTTGAGATGTCTGTTGAATGTTTTGCTGGGGAAACTGTGGAAATGTTTGCACAAGCGGCCGCTGGAACGCCTGTTGAAAATTCTGCTGGGCTGATTGTTGACCAACACTTGACTGAGTTTGTGGGAAGGACTGAGATCCCATTCCCACAAAGGGTTGTTGCCTAGCCGTTGGTATTGGCCCCTGCTGCTGTGCTGTTTGCCCCCTGGTGTTGTAAAATCCAGCTGTCGGCGTGCTTGCTCTAGCATTTGCCGGTGATTCCATGCAGCCATCTCCCCAGAAGTATCCATTGGCGTTTGTGTGTTT
This sequence comes from Helichrysum umbraculigerum, assembly GCA_949592205.1. NCBI lineage: Eukaryota > Viridiplantae > Streptophyta > Magnoliopsida > Asterales > Asteraceae > Helichrysum > Helichrysum umbraculigerum. The sequence continues at coordinate 105,002,261 of CATIUR010000003.1, read as the reverse complement.
TGGATGGTGAAATGCATCATGTTTTCATCGGCCGTTGGTGTCAGACCAGTGTTCGTCGCCATGGTATTTATCACTGAGTGATGTATATACAAATAGTTAAAGAAAATGATACTAGCTCAATAATAGATCTGGGGTGTCAATAAATGGATGGCGCCATTTGATCAAGCATAAATTTATACCTGAGTGCGAGATGGATTGGGTCGATTCGTTACTCTCCGCGACTTAAGTAAGGACCCGTTATAGTGTATCGAACAACAATAAGGGTGGTAGGAATCGGTGGTAGGAGATGAACAGTAATCTCCCAATGATGATGAATGTAGGCAATGAATAGTGATGGAGGTGTATTATGAGGTGTTGGGCATGAATAGTGGTTATACCCTTATATTTATAGTGATCTTCCTTCACCTTGGTGGGCAAGTTTTGCCACGTGTCATCATCTTATGGCCTTAATCGTACGGTTGAGTCACCATCTGGTGGTACTGTTCATCGTATGGTTAAGTCATGATCTCATGGTTTTGATCGTACGGTGGAGTCACCATCTGGTGGTACTGTTCATCGTACGGCTAAGATATGATCATGGTACTTTAGATCGTACGGCTATGATTAACGCGTCCTGCACATGGGTCCCCTGTAATGACGTGGACCAATAATATGGTGAGGTAAAAACCCTTGTCGGCCCCTGGGGAGACCACCACTAACGTAGGTGGAATCCGTTACGAGGCTGTCCCTTGACAGGGGACACAAACCCTAATACAATGGGTTTACGCCATCTCCATGGGCTGGCCCATGGGCCCTCCTGTGGTTTTGTCATTCCTGTGGATTATACAAGCCTGTCAAAGTTTGTCGCCTGGACTTGCCTGTCAGTTGAGCCGTCCTGCGCGTAATCTTTGCATGTTTGTTTTGTGAGGCCCATTCAGGATGGTACACGATTAATGATCATTACATTTTAGTAATCAAAATTGTTTCAAATAAGTCGGTAATTAATGAATAAAAAACGTACGTATAGTATGTGATAATAGATTTTTAAATCCCTATTCATTTCATTAAACACCTCTATGACACTTATAGAACCATATATAACAAGATTCAAACGAACATATATACCAAAATCGAATTGTGTCATGAACCAAAATATACCATAACATTGTAAGCAATAAAAGTAATGCACACTACGTTCTTACCTTGTATTGGAACTTGGAAGAGCCTGATCGACCTCATCTCTGACTTGTTTGTTTATATTTCATTCGATTCGTTCTATACAGACCACTTAGATACTCGATTTACAAAACTTTGAGTGAATATATATCTCTTGTGCTTTACTCGCATGTCTTCTGTTGTTGTTATATGTTTTGCTTTCACTTTGATAGCATTGTTGAACTGAATTTATTTAATTTAATGCTAATCCTTTATCGAAAGCTCATCTTTAGGTTCTCTAAAGCTATACGTATCGTTTACATACAAAATGACAAAAGTACCCTTCGTTTCCATCTCCTTACAATGGTATTTAATTAGTACAGCGTTCCTACATTCGTATGTATAATATCAAAACCGATCGTCATATAAGTATGCAGTGAAGGACCACGTACATGTATTATTGTTTTTCACTGGCTTTGTTTGTGATTACATGCAATATGACATACAATATAAGATAAATAGTTTTTTAGAAGAAGAACAAATAAGTGCATGGTGAAAATTAGGGGTGGTAATTCGGGTTAGGTCGAGTTGACCTGCTCGGGTTATCGAGTTGGTGGGTCAGAAGTAATCGACCCAAATTCGACATGATTTTGTAATCGGATTGAGTATTTCAACCCAACCCAACTCTGGTCCAACCTTACCCAACCCAGATTACCCATTTATCTAGTGAAATCAATATGTTTTCGAGTCATTTTCTGTTAACGGATCAATTTCGGGTCAAATAGATCACATTAATAAACATAAAATTGTTTATAAAATTCTAAACACTCGTATCACCTATTAAGTTCATCAAAATTTAATACTAAAACATCATTAAATACGTCGGAATATTATATTAAAAAAATCTCTAACTTTTTAGCTACATTTAAAATTTATTCGGTTTGTCGGGTCAACCCAAAAACTCATTAGGTGATCCAAAGCCGACCCAAAAAATAGTCAGGTTGGCGAGTTTCGGGTTGACGGGTTCTTGTATCAAAAACTTCAACACAATCTTAATTTTTTCGAATCGATTTCGTGTCGGGTTTTAGGCAGGTCATGTCGAAAATTGTCAGCCCTAGTATAAACTAAGGTAAATGCATGAAAATCTATAAATCTCTACTTAAATACAGTAAATAATGGAAAACAAAAACTTAAAAATAGATACCGTAATTAGGAAATTATAATAAATTGTGGTAGAAATATAATGAATTTCAGATTCAAATGCTTTTTATGTAAGCCGGTGATTGAGGTTGGGGATATTTTGTCATAAATATTTAATTCATCAACATGGAAGTTGTCTGAAATAGATTTTAACTTGCCTGTGGTGTTAACCTGTAATTGGAAACAGGTTTTGTGGGTCCGTATCAACTGAAGACGGCCGAAAACGAGCCATGTCGACAATGTATCAGAAGTAGGGAGGGTCCACTACCACAAAGTGTAATGGAAACTCCTACTTGATGGGAGAAATGTGGGGTTGGATTTCCGGTCATCCGTTAGTTCACACCTTGTGATAGTGGACTAGCTAGTGGTGATGGATGCTATGTATCATTTAGGGGTGTCAATTCGAGTTGGGTCGAGTTGACTCGCTTGAATTATTGAGTTGACGGGTTAGAAGTAGTCAACCCAAATAAGATTTGATTTTCTAATTGGGTTGACTTTTCAACCGAACCCAACTCTGACTCAACTTGACCCGACTCAGTTTACCCATTTTTTTAATTAGATAAAAATATTTTCGAGTCATTTTCATTTAACGGGTCAATTTCGGGTCAAATAAGTAACGTGGGTCAATCTCTAAATTTAGAATTCGTCGTCAATAAGCATAAAAGTATATATAAATTACAAAAAAATATCATATTAACTAATATGTTCATTAAAATCTAATACTATAAAATTATCAAACACTTTGATCTATTAAACTAAAATAAACTTTTAAATTTTTAAATACATTTATAATTTATTTGGGTTGTCAGGTCAACCTAGAAACCCATTGGGTGACCCGAACCCGACCCAAAAAATTAGTAGGTTGACGGGTTTCGGGTTGACAGGTCCGTGGGTCAAAAAATCTCGATCCAACCTATTTATTTTCGAGTCGATTTTGTGTCAGATTTCAGGTCGTGTCGGAAATTGTCAGCCCTAATATTACTGTCACTGTCATCTATTGTTAAAGGAGGGTGACACATACCTCATGTAAATTAATTAATTTATACATACAAATTGATGTTGTGATATCCTTGTATTACCATTTCGGCATTGATCATGTGGTACTGATATCGTAGATGCTCAGATTCCACATGTACGACTGATAGTTTAGTGATTCGAATCCGTAGCTCAACATATGTAGGTGGTTGTGTATATATGATTTTTCCTGCGTCGATACTCCTTGCGGGTGAGACGGATACATAACATTGAAATATGGTATGCGGTCAGGGGTACCCTCCCAATAACTTTTTTTTCTACTTGTATTACAAGATTTAAGTATACACAATTTAGTGTATCCGTGTATGTATTAATCTGTTTGGTGTATATATTACATCTCATTGTTAAAACACTAAGGTGTCAAGCTTAAATTGAAATTCTTTCAATTTGCTTGGTAATATATTTAGTAGTGAGTATAGCGAGTAAAAACCGAATTATAGATTGAATTAATCGAATGAATCTGAACGAAAACAAAGACATTGTTCGGGTTTTATCTTTTGCATTGAGATTATTTAGGTTTTATTTATTGCATTGAGTAAGACTTTTGGTTCAATTTGAATTTTCTTTAAAAGATCGTACTGAATTTACTAAAGTAATATTTAAGTTTTAGGGTAAGGTTCAAATGAGACTAAAAATTTGTGTGAGAATAGAGTAACCAATGATATGGTGCCATGTGTACAAAGAGAATACAAAACTCATTTACCCCTTAAGTTAAATATCTCACAAATGACAAATCGAAAAATTATGAAAATTGCACAATTAGATTCAGCGTTTGATCCTCTTCGATTTGCCGTCCATTAAGGCATACTTTCGACGAGTTTTTTTTTTTTCAATTATTTTTAGTGGGTTTCACATTACTAACACGTGTGTTACAGTGTTGCGTTTAGGGTTTAGGGTTTGGGGTTTAGGGGTTAGGGTTTAGGGTTTAGGGTTTAGGGTTGGGTGTCACACCCCGTCTAAAGCGGAAACAACGGAATACGACGCGCGACTAGATCATAACACATTGATATAATAGAACAACACTAAATGCAATTCAACAACGTGTCATGATATCACTCAACACAAAGGCGACTTGTGTCGTGGTCAATCATTAACCGAATACATAGTCATCAATACATAAGAATCCAATTGTCATGTCACCACTAAGTATAATTATATATGATCAACATTCAATCACCCAAGTCTCAGATGCAGCCTAGAAGTCTCGCTAAAGCCACTAAGTCTCAAGCTCCTTAGTCAAAATTCTGATTACCTGAAAAGAAATGCTCGAAAAGGTCAACACAATGGTTGGTGAGTTTCGCAGGTTTAATAAGACACACACATAAGTACAGTTTGCTGTGTTAATGAGTAAGTAGGACATATGATATGAAATAAGCACATAAGATAACCAATTCATCCACCATAAGCAATCCGTTCCGTTCCTGGATAATATTCACTCAAGGATAACGTATCTATCACAAGAGTGGGACCGTCGTCCGATAGTACTATCAATAATCATATCCGTATTAGTAAGAAATATGGAGTGTTGTCATGGTCCCGAAGACACAAGACTCATCCGAAAAGTAAGTAATCAGTCCACAACAATCCGCAATCAGTTCACAACAATCATCAATCAGTCCACAACAATCAGGATGTCACTTATTCAATCATAATGTCCAAATCAGAAAAATCAGATAGTTTACATAGCATAAGAAAACAGTTCGAAATCAGTTTGAGCATTCTTTTCCCCCAATGGAAAATAAGTAAAGAAAATGGGGCCGCAAAACTCACCTGAATAACGAGTTTAAAGCAAATCATGTATCACACACAGCCGCAGTGAACTATAAATGTCCTATAATATAAAGGAATTGTTCATGAGTTATGTATCTTACAAATTATGTACACGAGTCGAGTCAAGGGTTCCTATGCATCCACGTTCATCTCAAGTTTACATCCCTATAGTATATTTCCCACAAATTCCCAATTAAACTAACCTTATAGTTACTTAAGTTTATGTCTACGCATTGCTAGTGATAACAGTTCAGATTCAATTCTTTTGTAAATATTCAACGACACGTATTCAAGAATCCTTATCTAACCTAAACTTGAAAAACATTTTATAAACCATGATATATAGACATCACTCATGAGGATGTTAATTTAAAAGAATTAAGAAAGCAAGACTACAATTTATACTTTAAAACATATTAATTTAACAAATACATTTAAGAAAAATGATTTTATTAATTATATTTAAGATTATGAAAATAAAAGTTTTATACAGAAAATGTCATGTTTTCACATAATTTAAAGATCTCAAAGTAATTAAAAAGTAATTAATCCATTCAATTCAAACGAACTAGAGTTTTCAGAAAATTCGTAATACACTGCATCAGTTTACAAAATAATTTTTATAAAATCATCTGTTTAGTTTCAGAGGCCGAAACCTCGCTTGTTTATGTAAAACATCGAGATCTACAACTTTTTAGTTTTGACCAAAGCCTGAAAACGAATCTAAATGGGTCAAAACAGCCTCTGAAGTCGCCTGTAACAATTCAATCAGGAATCGAAATTCATTCGTATAAACTAGGGTTTACGGATTATGTCTTTAACTAAGGCCAAATCATACCACCGACTCGTGATTAAATCTATATCAGATCTGAATTATAAAGAATTAAATAATATTCGTTTATGATTTTATACGAATAGATATCATATGATCGAATAGAATGTCGAAAACTTACCAACGAGACCGAAACGAAAACAATAACGTTTGCTAGACTTGAATGGATGATTAAATCCTTTGATTTGATGTTGTTTGGGAGTGAAAATGGCTGAGAAAGTGAGAGGGGGTCGTTTTTAGGGTTTTGAGAGAGTTTTAGAGAGAAAAGATTGTGAGCATGTATGATTTGTTTTGTGAAAATCTTCATTGCTCCTCCTCCAAGCCTTAGGCCGAATTTTTCAAGTTATTATGGGCTTAAATCTGAAAATGTTGTAGCCCAAGGAGTTTAGAAATCATGGGCTTTGGATTCAAGTCATTTGGAGCCCGGACGAAAGAGTTATGGCCAAAACCGTAAAACCTCGCAGAAAACTCAGCTTTTATCTTTTTAATGTTTTACATGTTTTTACTTAGTTTATTATAGATTTATTAATATTTTATTATTATTAACATTTATAAATTACTTATTGTTTTTATTATTTTCACATTTCGTACATTTTCTTAAGTTTTCAAATTGCGAACGCGTTCATGTTTTTCCTTGTATCTTTTTCGTTACACACTCGATTGCGATGATTCATTTTGCATTGAATTCGATTTTTTTTAATGAAGATTTTGATGCAAAGAAATTCACGTGATGACTCCTAACACAAGAATGAGTTTCAACGCTTAAGTTACGGCTACGGTTTTGTGACGGTTGTCACAGTATCCCCCCGTTAGGAGAATTTCGTCCCGAAATTCAGTGAAGCTAATACTAATAACCTTGAAGATTTTAGATTTGTTTCACATCAAAGTTTCGAAGATGAAAAGTTTTTTTTTTTTTTACTAGAGAGTAAAAAGTTTTTACTAAAAAGGTAGTATGTTACCGGAGGTGATAATGGTAATACGTGAGATGTACCCGTTGTGTGGTTAATTCCCATGGTTTTGTAATAGGCTTTGATTTATCAAATTTTTATTGTTCTGCATAGAGCCCATATGGCTTTCAATCACTAACATTTATTGATAATTTTATTTGCATGGAATGATAGGCAACTATTGCAGGGTGGTCTTGAACAAACAAACGAAAAATATTGGTTCTTTATAAGAATGTGCAGATTGTTTATTCTACACTATTAAGTATGGGTTTCTCATATTGAGAATAGTGTTTAACGCGGAACCATCCAAATTAGATTCGGCTTAAAGTATTGAAATTTAGATTATACTAAAATGAGTCTCACATTTTAACCTTCTTTAGTCATTTTAGATTTTGTCATACACATAATGTATATTTATTTTAATTTTAACCTCTTACAGATTTAAGTAAGTTTGTTGATTGTATATTCGTAGGTGGAAGTAACAATATGTATGCAAGGGTTGCGTCGTCAAAAGAGATCAGTCCACAATATCGCCAAAGAAAAGAAAAGTTCGTACATACAAAAGTATTTCCTTGTGAGGTTATAAGAGGTTATTTCTATAAAAAATGAATAAGTGTACATTCAGATATTATTCTAATTTAAGGGGCTTGGTTTGGATTAAACTCATAGTGTATATTTTCTCACATCGGGACCTTATCACTATAAGTATTATGAAGGATTGCCTCATGTTGTTTCTTATTATTTCTAGCAAGTCTTTATCCAAGTTTATCCTCACTTTCGCTCGCGCGAGTGTGTGTTTTGATGATTTGTCATAACAATTTGTAGATCGACTAAAGAAATATAACGTTTAACCTATGTTACGGTGTCATTTTGATGTCGAGTAACGATTTAAGTTTGGTTGCGTTTTGAAACCAGGTTTGTTTCTTTGGATTAGAGTAGTCGTCTTCTACATATCGATATGGTAACGCTAGAGATATATCCGCATTATACAATAAGGTAACTGTGAATCGAAAGAAAGAACATTACTCGGAGATATTATGTGTCTTATACTTGTATTTAAGGCCAACACATTATGTTAAATATTCAGTTGATTCCCTATCGATCGATTTGTCTCGCGTATATCTTGATCTCCACTTAATAATTATTTTTAATTAGGCTTCCAAATTATTTGATTGAATATTTTGAGATAGTAGTTAAGATTCACTTTCTTATTTTGTATGGATTAGTAATGGGGCATTCCCATGTTACTACACAATATAGAGTGGGTTGCGTTAAATTTATTTAACGTGTAAAACAAACAAATTCCTCATGATTTCCCCTCTCTCATTAATATTTTCATCATAAGCTTATACCTTATTATTATTATTATTTCATGTTATTTTCGACTAATATGAAAGTTGAATGGTTTCGTGTTTCTCTTGACTAAAGTTTAATAAAATGTTATCCTTGATGAAGTTCTTAATCTCAAATGATGCTCAAAGGTAGCTTTACCATATGAGTTGGCCTTTGTCAACTCACATTCAATATCTGTCTTGTTATTTGAGTCTACCATAGTATAGTTACAATCAGGAATTTCTCCAATTTTATATGAACCTTATGAGTGAATTTTCCTTTGAGAGCTTATACGATGATATGTTATGTAGAGGTGAATTACATTACAAAGTTTAAAAGTATTAAATTTTTAGTTATAAGAACATTAAAAGCAATAGAGATCATTATATTATGTAGTTTGATTTATTAGTTTTTTTTTTATTATTGTAGTTTATTTTACAGCTTATATGTATCTATAAAAATTCCAAAAGTCAGTAGTGCTTGCACACTTTACGTGTTCCAAAACATAGAGGATTTCAAAATAGTATATATTATTTTGGTTACCACGGATTATAGTAAGAGCATTTTGTGGCATCATTTAATAATCTAAGTGAATACGAATGGTAGAGTGTCCTAACTTGAGAGAGCAGTTTAAATAATAGACTCGTGCCTTATATTGAGTCTTTCGTTCAAATCCTTTTCAAAAATTACTATAGATAATAGAGATTGGTTGAGTTTGGAAGTCATATGTTTGTTTTCGATTACTAATACGTCGGCGAGGGGTGTTCATAATATGACTTTTAATAATATGTTTGATCGAACCAGGTACAGTCATTATGGGGCAAAAAGATATAGTGTAGGTATGTTTTCAATTGACTTAATTTCTTACAATAGTTGCAGTTAACATTGGTTTATTAAACGAGGTTAGATAACACTTTAAGACTGATCATATTCAATTGCATTCCAATGTAGCATGGAGAGTTAGAGCTTTCAACGTATAGAGATAGATTTGTCAGTAAATGCGGAGAACCAGATGTATGTCAAACAGGTCACGAAATTTCGGGCTAACTTGCTGATGGGAATTGATAATTTTGTTGTGAGAATAAAAACAACCCAATAGGTAAATGTAATACCAACTAGAAAAACAAATATCGTTGCATGATATGAAGTGTACGTGTACGTGGTAGTAGTCAGAAGTTTCAACGGCGATTTATGGTGTAATTATGTCTAAAGAATTCGAGAAGTAGTGAGCCAAATATTTTTGTTCCAATGAGTAATGTCTTAATAGAGTTTTACATTAATATTCATTAGTATGTTATTGTTGTTAACATACATTGTATGTGATAGTAGTATCTCAGAAATTCTTATCATACTATTTTTTTTTTCTTGACCTTCAAAACGTTACTATTAATAGCATTAATATTGAGTGATTTCCGCACCGTATAACTATAGAAATTCAGAGTATAATAAAAAAAATTATGGGCGATTATATGGCACGTTGGGGATATGAAACCAACCAACTAGTTTGATCTTTAATTGAAGATTATAATCATTTTATAATTATTTTAGGGAGGCAACAATTGCAAATTTTGTAGGTTACTTAATAAACTCAAACAGGAAGTCAAGTATGATAAAGCTTAAAATTTTAAGAGTTTGTATAAATTAGCATTAGCGCATGACCTGATCAATGCAACGGTAAAAGCAATAACTGTAACGATGGTATTGGTGATGCATGTCAATTGAATAAAGATTGAAAGTAATTCTATGTGTTCTTTATTGATTTTGTTCCTTATAACGTAAATAAAGAGAAATTTGGTTTTTATATATAAGGAGTAATAGATTAATAGCAGGGAGTAGAATTGTTGGAAACCTCGGTGGTGTGGAGTAGAAATTCGATCGGGGTGATATAGTGTGAACTTAATGTTCTAGAATATTTTCTAATTATTTCCTTTTTAATTCCCTCAAATGTGTTTACATCATGCTCACGCAGAAGCTTTTTTTTTTTTTTTTTTTTTTTTTTTTTTGTGTAATCCGAGATTATCTCACCTTATGATGTCATCAATCCCATTTGATTTGATGTAATTCTTTTGGTACCCAAGTAGCATATAAGCCACATGGTTATTTATTGTTTATTGGAAGGATTCTTGATTTCAAGATTTATTGCTTTTGATGTTCAATCATCGATTCATACAACATGGTCACGTGACTCGCTAACGTAGGATATATTTACAATACGTGGGCCCCCGTATTCTAAATATATCCTCAATTAATTTCCTCACTACCAGCGTTGTATGTCACAATGATGGAGTATGTTAATTAGTCTATAATTCATAGTAGAAAATTCGATGTTACGAGCAAATAGATACACATAGATTAATGCACACATAGTTCCTATTATGTAAACTATATGAAGGTGCCTAGTTTATAGTCTAGGTCGAGTATTCCACCTAGTTCTCTATAAACAATAGCTCTGATACCAATCTGTCACACCCCGTCTAAAGCGGAAACAACGGAATACGACGCGCGACTAGATCATAACACATTGATATAATAGAACAACACTAAATGCAATTCAACAACGTGTCATGATATCACTCAACACAAAGGCGACTTGTGTCGTGGTCAATCATTAACCGAATACATAGTCATCAATACATAAGAATCCAATTGTCATGTCACCACTAAGTATAATTATATATGATCAACATTCAATCACCCAAGTCTCAGATGCAGCCTAGAAGTCTCGCTAAAACCACTAAGTCTCAAGCTCCTTAGTCAAAATTCTGATTACCTGAAAAGAAATGCTCGAAAAGGTCAACACAATGGTTGGTGAGTTTCGCAGGTTTAATAAGACACACACATAAGTACAGTTTGCTGTGTTAATGAGTAAGTAGGACATATGATATGAAATAAGCACATAAGATAACCAATTCATCCACCATAAGCAATCCGTTCCGTTCCTGGATAATATTCACTCAAGGATAACGTATCTATCACAAGAGTGGGACCGTCGTCCGATAGTACTATCAATAATCATATCCGTATTAGTAAGAAATATGGAGTGTTGTCATGGTCCCGAAGACACAAGACTCATCCGAAAAGTAAGTAATCAGTCCACAACAATCCGCAATCAGTTCACAACAATCAGCAATCAGTCCACAACAATCAGGATGTCACTTATTCAATCATAATGTCCAAATCAGAAAAATCAGATAGTTTACACAGCATAAGAAAACAGTTCGAAATCAGTTTGAGCATTCTTTTCCCCCAATGAAAAATAAGTAAAGAAAATGGGGCCGCAAAACTCACCTGAATAACGAGTTTAAAGCAAGTCATGTATCACACACAGCCGCAGTGAACTATAAATGTCCTATAATATAAAGGAATTGTTCATGAGTTATGTATCTTACAAATTATGTACACGAGTCGAGTCAAGGGTTCCTATGCATCCACGTTCATCTCAAGTTTACATCCCTATAGTATATTTCCCACAAATTCCCAATTAAACTAACCTTATAGTTACTTTAGTTTATGTCTACGCATTGCTAGTGATAACAGTTCAGATTCAATTCTTTTGTAAATATTCAACGACACGTATTCAAGAATCCTTATCTAACCTAAACTTGAAAAACATTTTATAAACCATGATATATAGACATCACTCATGAGGATGTTAATTTAAAAGAATTAAGAAAGCAAGACTACAATTTATACTTTAAAACATATTAATTTAACAAATACATTTAAGAAAAATGATTTTATTAATTATATTTAAGATTATGAAAATAAAAGTTTTATACAGAAAATGTCATGTTTTCACATAATTTAAAGATCTCAAAGTAATTAAAAAGTAATTAATCCATTCAATTCAAACGAACTAGAGTTTTCAGAAAATTCGTAATACACTGCATCAGTTTACAAAATAATTTTTATAAAATCATCTGTTTAGTTTCAGAGGCCGAAACCTCGCTTGTTTATGTAAAACATCGAGATCTACAACTTTTTAGTTTTGACCAAAGCCTGAAAACGAATCTAAATGGGTCAAAACAGCCTCTGAAGTCGCCTGTAACAATTCAATCAGTAATCGAAATTCATTCGTATAAACTAGGGTTTACGGATTATGTCTTTAACTAAGGCCAAATCATACCACCGACTCGTGATTAAATCTATATCAGATCTGAATTATAAAGAATTAAATAATATTCGTTTATGATTTTATACGAATAGATATCATATGATCGAATAGAATGTCGAAAACTTACCAACGAGACCGAAACGAAAACAATAACGTTTGCTAGACTTGAATGGATGATTAAATCCTTTGATTTGATGTTGTTTGGGAGTGAAAATGACTGAGAAAGTGAGAGGGGGTCGTTTTTAGGGTTTTGAAAGAGTTTTAGAGAGAAAAGATTGTGAGCATGTATGATTTGTTTTGTGAAAATCTTCATTGCTCCTCCTCCAAGCCTTAGGCCGAATTTTTAAAGTTATTATGGGCTTAAATCTGAAAATGTTGTAGCCCAAGGAGTTTAGAAATCATGGGCTTTGGATTCAAGTCATTTGGAGCCCGGACGAAAGAGTTATGGCCAAAACCGTAAAACCTCGCAGAAAACTCAGTTTTTATCTTTTTAATGTTTTACATGTTTTTACTTAGTTTATTATAGATTTATTAATATTTTATTATTATTAACATTTATAAATTACTTATTGTTTTTAATATTTTCACACTTCGTACATTTTCTTAAGTTTTCAAATTGCGAACGCGTTCATGTTTTTCCTTGTATCTTTTTCGTTACACACTCGATTGCGATGATTCTTTTTGCATTGAATTCGATTTTTTTTTAATGAAGATTTTGATGCAAAGAAATTCACGTGATGACTCCTAACACAAGAATGAGTTTCAACGCTTAAGTTACGGCTACGGTTTTGTGACGGTTGTCACATTGGGAGTTTGGGCTTTCGAAACCCCAAACACCCAACCCTAAACCCTAACCCCTAAACCCCAAACCCTAAACCCTAAACGCTTTATAAAACTCTAAACCCTAAATCATACTAAACCCTAAACCCTAAACCCTGCTAAACCCTAACACTAAACCCTGCTAAACCCTAACACTAAACCCTAACCCTAAACCCTAAATCAAATGTATAATCAATCACTAACACATGTGTTACTAATATGTAAAATCCACCAAAAAAATGAAAAAAAAAAAGTTCGTTGGAAGTATGCCTTGAAAAATGGCAAATCGAAGGGGATAAAACGCTGAAAAATATGGTGCTATTTTCATGATTTTTCGACTTGTCGTTTGTGAGATATTTAATTTTTAAAAACGTGGATGAGAGAGAAAAAAGTGACACATGGCATATTGTGGTTGGTTCCCCCATTCTCACACAAAATAAATGGTCTCAATTGAACTCTTCTCTTAAGTTTTAATATAGAGGAAACCTTATGTAATATATACATTACAAATAGTTTGGTATTGTAAACTCCAAATTCAAAATTAAAGTTTTAAATTTACCCCTTTAAAATTTTAAAATAATCAAAATCAGTCCCTTGATTTACTAGCAACAGTACTCAAGATTGATATTGTATAGTGTACAAATATCTTTCCCTTTTTATATGTTTATGATTTTTTGTGTTGAAAAGGTGATATTGATACAATATTTTTTTATATATTCCGTAAAAGATATGAGTTAAATTATATTAAATTAACCTAAAAGCCATGAACATTAACGAAGAAGTTATGTTTACCGGCGTTTTGCTTGTTTGCTCGTGTAATAAAAAGAATTATTGCTTTAGACCACTCCCAACAGTGACAGAAACTGACGTGCCACGTCTGCGCCACGTCAGCTTTTTCACACAACTGACAGAAACTGACAGGCCCCTTCCAACAGTGGTCCGTCACTTTCATTTTTCAGGGACCCATAACTAATAACAAACTTAATAATACACAATGAATTAAAATAAAACACATTTCATTCAAATTAAAAACATTACCATAATTAAAAAAAAAGTTACGCTAATAAAAAATTTACAATTATTAAAACGTGAGTTTTTTTTTATAAGGGGTTAATATTGTTAAAATATAAAACTTGAGGGTTTTTTTTACAGGTTTGTTAATAATAGAGGGTAACTAAAAGAAACCCTATTAAACCAAACAGCGGTCATCATCGTCTTCATCAAATCATCTTCATCCCTTCAAACAAAATCCCATCTTTCCTTCAATAATAAATCTGATCATAAATTCAAATAATGAAACAAAAAACAAAAGAAAACAATTAAATCGCATGCGGGACCACCAACACAAACCGACTGATCGTCGGATATCCGACGATTTCAACCGACGAACCGAAACCGACGGACGGTGCCAACGGTGTCGGTTTCGTCGGTTGAAACCGACGCATACCGACGACAGCCGTTGGGAGCCGTCTTAGTAAGCTACTTTTGTTAGCTAAGTAAGCCTTGTTCTCGGGACCAAGGCATTTGGGGAATAACTAAGTTAAAATTGGATTGAATTATATATGAGTATGGGATTTTGATCCAGAGAGGAGTTCGTTAAATTTTGTGTGAAAAAGTGTGAGAATGCATTTCTAAACTTTGATTCAATAAAATTATAATTTCGATCCGTAATTTCAGAGTTTGATAACAATAGAACTTTTGTGAAACGGAATTGCAATGTTTAATCTTGATTCGCAATTTAATTTGTATACAACTCAAGCATACAAGTTTTTTTTTTTTTTTTTTTTGTCAGGCAGAGAGATTTCATTAATACACGACTATTAGCAAGTCGCTAAATAGTCACTAGAACATTATACAAACCCGAGTTATACAACTACAATTAAAACACCATAATCATACAAGCTTATGATTAATAATTATATGAAAATGGATTTATGTTAAAGAATTTGTGAATCCAAATTTATAATGTAGTAATCAAAGTTTAAAGTATTTCTCATATATTAAGAAACAATTGTTGACGATTTAGAAATTGTAGAAAAGTAGTTAAGGGATTAAATAGAATTGAAAGTTATGTGACGAGGACATTATTAAATTGACGTATGAAACTCATATGTACTTATTATTATTGGATATTGAAACACCCCGAAAACGTAACCATTTTTTTTTTTAAACACATACGTTATAGTCTCTAAAACACTGGTTATTATCTTATATCATACTCTTCGTAACTCATCTTGCAATTTACTTGGACTAAAAATAACAAACTTCTGAAATACTGGGAATACGATCGTATTCCTGTGAGTACGATCGGATTCATGTGAATACGATCGTACTCATGGGAGTACGTCGTATTCCAGACACCTTTTTTAACAATTCATTGACAGAACTTAAATTTGAGAGTATGGTCCAGGAGTACGCCGTACTCACGGGAGTACGATTGTATTCATGGGAGTACGATCGGATTCCCATGGTTACAGCAGCCTACCTGAACCTGCACATTTTATGACCAAAACTCGAACTTTAAACGTACATAACTTTTGAACGACAACACCTGGTGACCTAAAATTTTGCAGGCAACTTCACTTTGACTATATAAACATTTCTATTTTCACACTTTTCCAGATTTTGCGATAAATCTCGTTTTGACCCATTAACTCAATTTCGGCTATTTCTAACCAAAATTTTGGCACACCAAGTAGTGATTCACTTACAATCTGACTTTGATCTTTTTTTTTTTTTACCAAACATTCAATACATCATTCACAACTTATTAGTGTCATTACAATTGACCTTACTTAAATATAACCTGTTTTGACTCGTAAACCTCATTGGTTGCCCATTTGGTCACCAAAACGACCCGATTGGGTCTTTGACCATTTCAAACCATTTCTTTGGTAAATTCTTACCCAATTGACTTAATTGGATCAAACTAACTCAAAAACATCCATGTTTAACCATAACATTACCAAATGACATTTTGGACTTTCATAACCAACTTTCAACATTCAAATAACTTTCATACATTAAACTTTACATTACAAGTCTCACCATACAAACTTTAACTTCAACTCTATCTCTGACTTTGACCATAGAGTTGACTTTTCTCAAAACATTACATATACCATAAGTGAGACTCCATATCATTTTCAAAACATCAAACTACATGTCATAAACTTTACAAAAAGGGGTGTACATATATATCTAGAGCATGATTAAAAGAGATAAGACTTGTTACCGAACTAAGTAACAAGCTCCATCAAAAGCTTCACACGTGCCCTTTACCCAAGTCCCCTCTATTGACACTTGGCTCACCTGAAACATTTAAACATAACACGTAAGCAATTGCTTAGTAAGTAATTGAAGCTTTAACATAAACATAAACATCATCACATTAAGGATCCTTAAACATCATCATGCTAACTACTAAGAGTTAACATTTATACCAAGCTAATGGTCATGATCCATTACTTGGAAAACCGTCAAGCTAATGGCTCACCCATTACTTGACTCTACACTTATATCCATCTACTTACCTTGATTTTGAAACTTTAAACAACTTGAACTAACTTCTCTTGCTTGATCACCTATACATATAAACACATAGCATGATCAATCAACATAACACTTTACTTTCTTAACTTTAATCTCATAACTAGGTGTTACTCACTAACACCTATCATACACCACTAGTGTTCCATAATTAGGCTTTATAATCACATGTAATTGGGTAAACATCACTTTCATAATCATAATCATCACCAATTCATCTTAATTCTTCAATTCTCCAATACACATAAACTATAAAAACCCAATTACATATGAATATGATTCATTTAATCAAACTAATAAGAATTAATCATAGCATAGAACCTAGAAACACATATGGAACACTAATCAAACTAATTACTAACTTTAATCAACTTTCTCATATCTAGGGTTTATAGAAACTTAAACCCTAACATAAATTAAGCTCAAAGAAAGAACAAACATACCTTATAAAAGCTTAATTTGATGATTACAAACTTCAATCACATAAACCCTAACCTGATTGTTGATTATTGCACTTGTTTCTTGTTTTCCCTCCAATTCTCACGCACACATACGTATATGATTTATCTGGAACTTTTCTGAAGTTTGTAGGAAGTAAACTTTTAACATTTTACATACTAACCCCCTGAACTTTAGTTCTTTACACATCTAACCCTTCTAACAGATTTTCTCTAATTTGGTTAGTCCTTCTAACCAAATTCTAACCATTCAGTTACTTTAAACATTTAACATATTAAATACATATAAAAACTGAAACGTAAACGTATTTTAAACTATAAAACTTACGTATTTTAGGGGTGTTACAACTCTCCCCTACTTATTTAGGATTGTGTCCTCACAATCCATTCTTGATACAAAGCCGGATAATAAACAATGATTTCTTCCTCCGGCTCCCACGTGAACTCTGAACCTTTTCTATGTTTCCATTGATTTCTAAACGACCGAATTTCTTTATTTCTTAACTTCTTGACTTTCTCATCGAGGATAGCTATTGGTTGTTCAACATAATTCAATTGATCATTGATTTCTATCTCTTCCAATGGCACGTAAGATGCCTCATCCACTAAGCACTTCCTTAAATACGAAACATGAAAAGTGCTATGGATACTTGCCAATTCACTTGGTAGCTTAAGATGATAAGCTACCTTTCCAACTCTTTCTAGAATCTTAAAAGGACCAATGAACCGAGGACTTAGCTTGCCTCGTTTCCTGAATCTGATAATACCTTACCATGGAGATACTTTTAACATAACCATGTCTCCAACCTCAAATTCTAATGGGCGTCTTCTTTTGTCGGCATATGACTTCTGTCTATCTTGAGCAATCTTTAACCTTTCTCTAATTTGATCAATCTTTTCTGTCGTCTGTTGCACTATATCTGTACTACCCATTTCTTTTTGCCCGACTTCACCCCAATATATTGGAGTTCTACACTTTCTCCCATATAACATCTCGTAAGGTGGCATACCTATACTTGCATGATAACTGTTATTATAGGAGAACTCTGCTAACGGTAAATGCACATCCCAATTACCTCCAAAATCTATAACACACGCCCGTAACATGTCTTCTAAAGTCTGTATCGTTCTTTCACTTTGACCATCTGTCTGCGGGTGATAAGCTGTGCTAAGATTAATACGTGTACCAATATCATCTTGAAATTTAGCCCAAAACCGTGAAGTAAATCTACTATCTCTATCAGAGACAATAGAAACTGGCATACCATGACGTGCAACTACCTCCTTAACATATAAATCTGCTAAAGCTTCTATAGACATCGTTTCTTTAATAGGCAAAAATAATGCACTTTTCGTCAATCTGTCCACTATCACCCAAATCGCATCATGCTGACGTTGAGTTTTTGGCAACTTGGTGATAAGATCCATCGTTATGTGTTCCCACTTCCAAACAGGTATGTCTAAAGGCTGCATCTTCCCATATGGCTTCTGATGCTCAGCCTTCACCTGTAAGCAAGTTAAACACTGCTCAACATATTTAACAATATCTCTTTTCATACCTGGCCACCAATATTCTGATCTTAAATCGTGGTACATCTTTGTTGCGCCAGGATGAATGGAATACTTTGATTTATGGGCTTCATCTAACAAGAATGTCTTCAAATCCCAAAAATTTGGAATCCAAATTCTACCATAACGTGTCTTTAACCCACGTGAGTCTTCTACAATACTATCAACTTGACCTTTGATCCGTTCTGATCGAATATCTTTTTCCCTCCAAGCTTTTTGTTGTGCTTCTTTAATTTGATCAAACAAGCTAGGAGTAACGGAAATTCTAAGAGATTTAACCGTTAGAGCAAGATGGGCTGCCTTTCTGCTTAAAGCATCAGCTACAACGTTAGCTTTCCCCGGGTGGTACAATATTTCACAATCATAGTCTTTAACAAGATCCAGCCATCTTCTTTGTCTCATATTCAAATCTCTCTGATCGAAGAAGTACTTTAAACTTTTATGATCTGTATATATAGTACTCCTCACACCATAGAGATAATGCCTCCATATCTTTAAGGCAAAAACCACCGCTGCAAGTTCTAGATCATGCGTTGGATAATTCTTCTCATTTTCTTTTAACTGTCTAGAAGCATATGCTATCACTTTGCCACGTTGCATAAGAACACAGCCCAAACCACTATATGATGCATCACAATATATCACCAAGTCTTCAGTACCTTCTGGCAGAACTAAGACTGGTGCTTGGCTAAGTTTCTGCTTTAGAGTCTGAAAAGCTTGTTCTGCTTGATCATTCCATTCAAACTTGATATTCTTTCTAGTAAGCTTTGTAAGTGGCATTGCGATCTTTGAGAAATCTTGAATAAACCGTCTGTAATAGCCAGCTAATCCAAGAAAACTTCTGACTTCGGTTGGAGTTGTTGGAGCACTCCATTTCATAACTGCTTCAACTTTAGCTGGATCAACCATAATACCCTCACTATTGACAACATGCCCAAGAAACTGTACTTCCCGAAGCCAAAACTCACACTTTGAGAACTTAGCATAAAGCTTCTCTCTCCTTAACATCTGTAGCACTTGTCTCAAATGATAATCATGATCATTAGCGGATTTAGAATAGATTAAAATATCGTCAATAAACACGATTACAAACTTATCAAGCATTGGGCGACAAACTATATTCATCAAATCCATAAAAGCTGCAGGTGCATTCGTCAAACCACATGGCATTACCACAAATTCATAATGCCCATACCTCGTCCTGAAAGCAGTTTTACAAACATCTTCCTCTCTGACCTTCAATTGATGGTAACCAGAACGTAAATCAATCTTTGAAAAATAACTAGCACCCTGCAACTGGTCAAACAAGTCATCAATCCTAGGTAATGGGTACCTATTCTTGATAGTCACCTTGTTTAACTCTCTGTAATCTATGCACATTCTCATTGAACCATCTTTCTTTTTCACAAATAAAATAGGAGCTCCCCACGGAGAACTACTTGGGCGTATAAAACCTTTGTCTAATAGTTCTTGCAACTGTTTCATTAATTCCTGCATTTCGGTTGGAGCAAGCCTATAAGGTGTCTTAGCAATAGGTGTAGTTCCAGGCATCAATTCAATCTTAAATTCAACTTGCCTATCGGGCGGAATGCCCGGTAACTCATCAGGAAATACATCAATAAACTCTCTTACTACCGGAATTTCCTCAATCTTTGGAATTTGAATCTGAGCATCCATCACATGTGCCAAAAAGGCTTGACAACCATGTGACAAATGTCGCTTAGCTTTAGCAAAAGTACAAACCGGGATAGGCATTTCTTTCTTTTCTCCGTAAATATCTAACAATTCACCACGAGGTAACTTAACTCTTACAATCTTTTGCTCACATTGAATCATTGCATCATGAGCCGCTAACCAATCCATACCAATTACAACATCGAATTCCCCCATTTGCATAGGGATTAGATTTATGGAAAAAGGTTCATTACTTATTTCTAACCGACACCCTCTATAAACTTTCGTAACATATACTGTTCTATCATCAGCTATTTCAACATCTAAGGGAGTGTCTAAGTCAGAAAGTGGAATCATGAAACTTTTACTAAACTTTTCTGAAACAAATGATCTAGAGGCACCCGAATCAAAAAGAACATATGCAGGTATTAGGTTTACTAAAAAGGTACCTGACACTACATCTGGGGTCCCCTTGGCTTCCTCTGCTGTGATTTGGAACGAACGAGGCCTGGCTTTTGGAACTTCAGTCGACTTCTTATCGGATGGTTTAGGATATGCTGAAGAAGCTGACTGAGACTTTAACTTTGGACATTCTGACTTCACATGACCAGGCTCGTAACATCCATAACATACCTTCAATGGATGAGGACAGTCCTTGCTGAAATAACCTTCCTCACCACATTGATAACAAACATTTAACCCGAATCTGCATACTCCAAAATGCTTCTTGTGACATTTCTTACATTCTGGATTCTGACTTCACATGACCAGGCTCGTAACATCCATAACATACCTTCAATGGATGAGGACAGTCCTTGCTGAAATAACCTTCCTCACCACATTGATAACAAACATTTAACCCGAATCTGCATACTCCAAAATGCTTCTTGTGACATTTCTTACATTCTGGAGGTACAGACTTTTCTGTCTTCTTCTCTTCTCGACGAGAACTATCACTAGCTTTGAACTTCTTTGAGGGAATGGGACTTGATTCAGCTTTTCTTTTTGCAACAGCTTTCTCACCTTTCTTTAACTCTAACTCTTGAAAACGAGCTTCATTCACAATTTCTTCAAAAGACTTACAACGACTAGGTTGAATAAACTGACTTATTTCTTTCTTCAAAACTTCATGAAAATGATCTATAAGCCGCTTTGGATTCTCCATATAATCTGGACAGAATTGAGCTCTATCCAGAAATACACCAACCAACTCGTTAATTGATTCAGTCGTTTGTTCCATTGCAAGAAACTCACGACCAATTCTCTTTAAATCTGCTTCTTGAGAATAAGTATTCTCAAACATTTTCTTAAAATTATCCCAACTCATCTTATTTATAGCTTCATCCCCTAAGGTACGGCGTTGAACTTCCCACCAATTTTTAGCACGTGCCTTCAGGAGATTAGCAGCAAAGATTACCTTCAAATCTGCGGGGCAACGTGAAGTAGTAAAAGCCCTTTCTACCTCCATAACCCACCGGTAACATTTAATCGGGTCTAAATCCCCTTCAAAATCTGGCGGGTTACAAGCTGAAAAGTCTTTGTAACTAAACTTCCTACTCTCTTATGAAATTGGAGCTTGAGGAGGTACTTCTTGTCTAACTCCAACTGTTTTATCTTTTTGTTTCTGAAATTCTTCACTAACTACCTCTCTAACAGTCTCTATAATCGTTGACTTTAGAAGAGGAATAGATGCTTTCTGAGCAATACCAATTTTTTGCGATTTAAAAGATTTCATTTTCTCAATTATCGGGTCTATATCTTGAACAGGAGACTGAGGCTTATCTTGACTGCCTCCTGTATCAGTAGTCTCTACTTCTTTACTCATCTTATCTGAAACGTTCACATAACACATTAACATAATAACTTAAGCATTTAACGTCTATCTTATCACAAACTTTGCTACAAACAGTTAATAACTTGTTAACATTCAATCCTCTAATGTCTCGTGATTTCCATGGATACATATAAGCTAATATGATAATCATTGCGTTGGCCAGACGCTCAAATTATCGTATTACATTAACCACATCCATAGTCTACACGCCACACTTCGAATAAAGAATCATTAACAATTCATTAACCCATAAACATATCATACTAAATCATGCTCAATATCATAATAATATTGGTCTAAGTCCAAGTACCCACTAATGGTGGATACCTGAATCCCTTAAACCGTGCTCTGATACCAACTTGAAACACCCCGAAAACGTAACCATTTTTTTTTTAAACACATACGTTATAGTCTCTAAAACACTGGTTATTATCTTATATCATACTCTTCGTAACTCATCTTGCAATTTACTTGGACTAAAAATAACAAACTTCTGAAATACTGGGAATACGATCGTATTCCTGTGAGTACGATCGGATTCATGTGAATACGATCGTACTCATGGGAGTACGTCGTATTCCAGACACCTTTTTTAACAATTCATTGACAGAACTTAAATTTGAGAGTATGGTCCAGGAGTACGCCGTACTCACGGGAGTACGATTGTATTCATGGGAGTACGATCGGATTCCCATGGTTACAGCAGCCTACCTGAACCTGCACATTTTATGACCAAAACTCGAACTTTAAACGTACATAACTTTTGAACGACAACACCTGGTGACCTAAAATTTTGCAGGCAACTTCACTTTGACTATATAAACATTTCTATTTTCACACTTTTCCAGATTTTGCGATAAATCTCGTTTTGACCTATTAACTCAATTTCGGCTATTTCTAACCAAAATTTTGGCACACCAAGTAGTGATTCACTTACAATCTGACTTTGATCTTTTTTTTTTTTTTACCAAACATTCAATACATCATTCACAACTTATTAGTGTCATTACAATTGACCTTACTTAAATATAACCTGTTTTGACTCGTAAACCTCATTGGTTGCCCATTTGGTCACCAAAACGACCCGATTGGGTCTTTGACCATTTCAAACCATTTCTTTGGTAAATTCTTACCCAATTGACTTAATTGGATCAAACTAACTCAAAAACATCCATGTTTAACCATAACATTACCAAATGACATTTTGGACTTTCATAACCAACTTTCAACATTCAAATAACTTTCATACATTAAACTTTACATTACAAGTCTCACCATACAAACTTTAACTTCAACTCTATCTCTGACTTTGACCATAGAGTTGACTTTTCTCAAAACATTACATATACCATAAGTGAGACTCCATATCATTTTCAAAACATCAAACTACATGTCATAAACTTTACAAAAAGGGGTGTACATATATATCTAGAGCATGATTAAAAGAGATAAGACTTGTTACCGAACTAAGTAACAAGCTCCACCAAAAGCTTCACACGTGCCCTTTACCCAAGTCCCCTCTATTGACACTTGGCTCACCTGAAACATTTAAACATAACACGTAAGCAATTGCTTAGTAAGTAATTGAAGCTTTAACATAAACATAAACATCATCACATTAAGGATCCTTAAACATCATCATGCTAACTACTAAGAGTTAACATTTATACCAAGCTAATGGTCATGATCCATTACTTGGAAAACCGTCAAGCTAATGGCTCACCCATTACTTGACTCTACACTTATATCCATCTACTTACCTTGATTTTGAAACTTTAAACAACTTGAACTAACTTCTCTTGCTTGATCACCTATACATATAAACACATAGCATGATCAATCAACATAACACTTTACTTTCTTAACTTTAATCTCATAACTAGGTGTTACTCACTAACACCTATCATACACCACTAGTGTTCCATAATTAGGCTTTATAATCACATGTAATTGGGTAAACATCACTTTCATAATCATAATCATCACCAATTCATCTTAATTCTTCAATTCTCCAATACACGTAAACTATAAATGTCACACCCCCAAAATCGGTAATTGTGTTTATTTAATGTTTAGCGGAAGCAAGTTAAGATTTAGCGGAAGCATCTTGTTTAAACAGTTTAACAGCGGGGTGATGACGTATCAATTGTGCATTCATCGTATCAGAGCATATGATCATACAGAACATAATATATTAAGGATGCCAGTTAAATAGTTATTACAAAAGTAGTACGACTGTGTAAGTCGTACAGTAGTAATAAAGTTTAAAACATTTAAGTTTTACAATACATATGTTAAAATAAGATTTCATGAGTATAACTGCAATGTCTGCAGTAATACAGAGGAAATCCTCAAAAGCTGTCCCATAAGGTATGGCATCCTAAGTAGTCCAGGGTTGTCATCCTGAATGCATGCGATCCTTACTTACATAGCTAATTTCCTGTAAAACATAGAAAGAAAGTCGTCAACAAATATGTTGAGTGAATTCACAGGTTTTGTATAAATATGTGGTATGTTAAACCATTTATGTTTAAATTATTGAAATGTTATTCAATAAATAAAGGTTTGCAGGTTTTGCAAATTATAAGATGATAGGGATAGTTACCCTAAAATATAGTTTTATGTAGGTTGTTACCCAAAATGCATGTCTGGTTGTTTACCAGAATATAAGTATAATCAGTAAGTATACTGAAATAAAACGGTTGTAGGATATGTTCATCCTAAATAATAATTGTGGGAATGCTTAGACTTATAATCCCCTGAAAGGTGAGCTAAACCTCTCGCAGGTTAAAGTAACGCGACCTAACCCTATAACCAAACCACAACCAAAACTTATGTTTCTTGCCTGAAGGACAGTTAAGTATACGCTCCATCCATAGGAGGGTCGTCACGGCAATAGTACTATTCGTATACTCAGTGGCTAGAGTCACCTAGCTAATGGTTATAGTCTGCATGACATAAGGTCTTTCATGCACACATTTCAAGTCTGGGTCCGTACTAGGATCTGTTGTCTAATTCCCAAAACAGTTGTGAAATAATATTTCATATCAAACAGTTGTATAAAGCAATTTAAAGCATTTATATAATTTGCTGCATATGTTTGCATGCAGTTTCTATGTTTACACCCCTATGTTTAAAACAGAAAACATTTGTAAAGTAGGGGCTGTGAACTCACGGTGGTTTGCTCGGAAAGAAAGCTAGCAGCCAATCAGCTATAAGCCCAAGGTATGTTAACCTATACAATAAATATATTAACATAAGTACGTTTGATTTGTTTTAAATCACTTATGTTAACAGTTTGTTCGTTAGAAGAAATGGTTGATTTCTTTATCATGTAAGTCGTTGTATTTGTAGGTGGCATTGAGTAGAAATATTGTTATTATTTCTTTCATCGTATACTTGGTTAAGTATATGAATCAATATGTGATTGTCTAGTTTAACGGAAGGTCATTTTGTTTCCATTTGTACATATACTTTGTATATAGTTGTTCGTATAATTTGAACGTTAATCAAATATCATTGTTTGTACATATATTTGTTTTATATATGTATTCGTATGTAAATATACTTGTTGTATATTATTAAGTTGTACGTTTGTTAAACGTGAACTTCATTGTGTATATATATATTTGTGAATATATATTTTTAATTGTCATATGTATATATGTTAAATAAATACATTGTTTATGTATATCAAAATATATATAAGTTTTCATTTGTTTAAGAAAACGTATACGTTTGTGTCAATAACGTGTGTCCTCGTATATATTTATATATAATGTAATACGTTGTTTACGTATTTAAAAACGTTATAAGTTTTATTTGTTATAAAACTCGATAATGTATTTATTTTGTTTATAAAATAAATATTATTTGTTTTTAATATCGTCACGTTTGTTTAATAAATTTAAGTGTCCCGATAATGTAATCGTTTTCACAAAACGTATATTTTACAAAGTCCATATTCATATATACGTATATATATATATATCATTCGTTTGTACGAGTTTAAATAAGTCCAAAGTTCGTGTCTCGGATATATCTCATTAATGTTTTATTAATAGTTTACAATGTCTCGTGAATGTATCGTATAAATGAAATCGTTAACGGGAGCGTTTATGTTTTAAAAATCAAAGTCAAAGTTGTTGACCAGGTGTGGGAATCCGCTGGATTCCCTTGAATCCGCCGGATTCAAGTCAAGGTTCGGAATACGCCGGATTCGGGTGAATCCGCCGTATTCATCGTGGTTTTCATGTGGTTTCGTTTTAGGTTCGGGAATACGCCGTATTTAAATGAATACGCCGTATTCAATCCAGTTCGGGGGAATCCGCCGTATTCAATCGAATACGCCGGATTCATTTGTGTTCATCAGATAGTTCGTGTGAAGGTTCGGGAATACGCCGTATTCAACGGAATACGCCGTATTCGACTTGTTTAGAAACGGGAATCCGCCGTATTCCCGTGAATACGCCGGATTCGTTTGGTTTTCGGTTGGGAATACGCCGGATTCAAAGGAATCCGCCGTATTCGTGGCTCGTTTCAGTCCCCTGTTCGCGTCTGATACAATATATACACGGATCAACTTGGTTCCAAACCATAATACATCAATACCAAACGTTTATTTACGTGTTACATGTCGTTTTTACAAGTCATTACTTCATTTTAACAAGTTTTAGTATAACGATTTTAGTTTTAAAGTTTTGGGTTTTATAAACCATTTTCAAGAACAATCATCAATCTTTCAAATATATATGTTATATGTATAGATTATGATGTTTAAACAAGTTATATAACGAATTTGAAGTAAAGAAATTAAAGGAAATAAGTTTTCTTACAAAGTGAGAAATGGTGAGAATGATGATCGATGATGATGATGTTGCTGGCCTTGGTGTTCTACTTCTGCTACTACTTGTTGCTACTGATCTTGTTGTGTTCCAGATGAAGAAAAAGATGAAGGTTTGATTGAGAGAATTATTGGAGATTGTGTGTGTTTCAAACTTCAGGAAGAAGGAATGGAGGGAGTATGAAAATCAAACGGGTATGGGTTAATAATCAGAGATTGTCTCTGCATTATTGGAGATGGGTGACCATTTTGGTACCTCAATTTCGAGTACGGGTATAATTATAGCAATATAAAAATAAACATTTTACATTTTTATTTTGTAGGTGTTCTCCTGGTTCGTAATTTATAATCAGAATAATGATGTTATCATTACTTTAAATCGAAGTAAAATTCTGTACATTTTACTGCGCGCAGTTAATTGAGCGCCAAATTTCAGTTTATTTAGGATTTCATATTTTGAAGTAATGTTCTAACTTCTTCCAAACGAATGGGAAAATTTGTATTTTTATGATTCGACCTTTTATGAGCGTTTTAGAATTGTTTCTGTTCGTGTTATAATACGTTTTATGTTAAACGTAAAATTAGACCCTTATATCTATATGTTATAGATATATAAATACTCGTAATTAATAATTACATTATTAAGTATTTTTGTATCACGAAACTTTTGTCATTTATTTTTGTCGGGTTCGTTCCGATATATTTGTACGTAACTTTTAATACTTGCTTATTACGTATTACTTTTTGTTTAAAAGTACCGGGCTTGCTAGACTTACATCACATCAAGAAGTTTTGTTAAAACTTAATCAGGAAATTAGCGTAAGAATGCACATGCTTAAATGTTAATTAATACCTAATTTGGAGAGTTGTCACATTCTCCCCCCGTTAGGGAAATCTCGTCCCGAGA
This sequence comes from Helichrysum umbraculigerum, assembly GCA_949592205.1. Classification (NCBI taxonomy): domain Eukaryota; kingdom Viridiplantae; phylum Streptophyta; class Magnoliopsida; order Asterales; family Asteraceae; genus Helichrysum; species Helichrysum umbraculigerum. The sequence goes on along the minus strand of CATIUR010000003.1, from coordinate 104,974,244 downwards.
TTTAATTTGTGTCGTGATTCGTGGTCACGGGTTCAAATAGGTGGGGATACTTCTTGCGCATCTCGTCCTCACGTTCCCAGGTGAACTCTGGGCCTCTTTTCGAGTTCCATCGAATTTTGACAAGTTTGATCCGACTGTTTCGGAGTTTCTGCGTTTTCGTATCCATTACTTCAAGCGGTTCCTCCACGAAGTTGAGTTTTGCGTCGACGTAGATTTCGTCGGGAGGTATGATTAACGCTTCGTCAGATAGACACTTCTTAAGATTACTCACGTGAAACGTGTCGTGAATATTACTAAGTTCTTGCGGCAGTTTAAGCTTATAAGCTACAGGACCAATCCTTCCTAGGATCTCAAAAGGTCCGATGTAACGTGGGTTTAGTTTGCCGCGTTTTCCAAATCGCACAACTCCTTTCCAAGGAGATACCTTAAGTAGGACTCTGTCACCTACTTGAAATTCCAAAGGTTTACGTCTATTGTCTGCATAGCTCTTTTGTCGGTCTCGTGCCATTTTTAATCGATTAATCACTTGAGATATTTTGTCCGTTGTCTCTTGGACTATCTCAGGACCTGATAACTGTCTGTCATCCATATCTGCCCAACAAAGTGGGGATCGGCACTTGCGTCCGTACAACGCCTCAAAAGGTGCCATCTGTATACTCGTATGATAACTATTGTTGTACGAGAATTCGGCTAAAGGAAGATGAACATCCCAGTTTCCTCCAAAATCAATCACGCATGCTCGTAGCAAGTCCTCAAGCGTTTGTATCGTTCGCTCGCTTTGACCATCGGTTTGTGGATGGTAGGCGGTACTCATGTCGAGTCTAGTGCCTAAAGCTTGTTGCAGTGTTTGCCAGAAGCGAGAGGTGAAACGTGCATCTCTATCAGAGATGATGGACAATGGTACTCCATGTCTAGAAACAACTTCTTTTATGTAGGTTCTAGCCAGTTTCTCCATCTTATCTGTCTCTTTGATGGCTAGAAAGTGAGATGATTTTGTCAGTCGGTCGACAATCACCCATATGGAGTCCATTCCAGATGATGTTTTCGGTAGCTTTGTGATGAAATCCATCGTGATGTGTTCTCATTTCCATTTGGGCAACTCAGGTTGTTGCAAAAGTCCGGATGGCTTTTGGTACTCAGTCTTAACTTTTGCACAAGTCAGACATCTACTGACATAGGTGGCAATGTCTCTTTTCATGCCAGGCCACCAGAAAAATCCTTTTAGATCGTGGTACATCTTATCTGCACCAGGATGTATCGAGTAATTGGACTTATGAGCTTCGTCCAATACCAGGCTACGTAGCTCATCAACACAAGGAATCCAAATTCGATTCATAAAGTATAATACTCCATTTTCCTTAGACTCCAGTTGTTTCTCCATCCCTTTGAGGGATTCGTCCTTCATGCGTTCTGGAGTAAAGGCTGTTTGTTGAGCATCACGAATTTGGTTAATTAGATCCAAGTGGATTGTCAGTCCTAAGGCTCGAACTCTCCGAGGTTTTACTCTTTCCTTACGACTCAAGGCATCCGCTACTACATTAGCTTTGCCTGGATGGTACTTGATTTCACAGTCGTAATCATTTAGCAGTTCAACCCAACGTCTCTGTCTCATGTTGAGTTCTTTCTGATCAAATATATGTTGGAGACTTTTGTGATCGGTAAAGATCATACACTTTGTACCGTATAGATAGTGTCTCCAAATCTTAAGTGCAAAAACGACTGCTCCCAGCTCTAAGTCATGCATCGTATAGTTCTTCTCGTGAATCTTCAATTGACGAGACGCATATGCAATGACCTTGTCGTTTTGCATCAACACGCAACCTAATCCTTGATGTGAAGCATCACAGTAGACAACAAAATTTTCTACTCCTTCTGGTAAGGATAGGATAGGTGCGGTGCTCAATTTCTCTTTCAGTTGTTGAAAAGCATTCTCTTGCTTCTCGCCCCAATCAAACTTCTTGTCTTTTTGCGTTAGGGCAGTAATTGGTTGAGCTATCTTCGAGAAATTCTCGATGAATCTTCGGTAGTAACCGGCTAGCCCAAGGAATTGTCGTATTTCAGTTGGGGTTTTTGGGGCTTCCCAATTCTTAATCGCCTCAATTTTGGATGGGTCCACGTGAATTCCTTTGCTATTGATCACATGACCAAGGAAATGAACCTCACGCATCCAAAACTCGCATTTAGAGAACTTTGCATAAAGCTTCTCTTTCTCCAGTAATTCAAGAATCAGCCTCAGATGTCGTTCATGGTCTTCCTTCGTTCTCGAGTATATCAAGATATCGTCAATGAACACTATGACGAACTTATCCAGATAAGGTTTACATACTCTATTCATTAGATCCATGAACACTGCTGGCGCATTCGTTAGCCCAAACGGCATAACCAGGAACTCGTAATGACCATATCGAGTCCTAAACGCAGTCTTAGGGATATCCTCATCCCGGACCTTCAGTTGATGGTAACCCGATCTCAAGTCGATCTTTGAGTAATAACTTGACCCTTGCAGCTGGTCAAACAAGTCATCGATGCGTGGCAATGGGTATCGGTTCTTAATCGTCACTTTGTTCAGTTCTCGATAATCGATACACATCCGCATTGATCCATCCTTCTTTTTGACGAACAACACCGGAGCTCCCCACGGTGAAAAGCTCGGTCGGATGAATCCTAAATCCAACAGTTCTTGTAACTGTGCAGACAGTTCCTGCATTTCTGAAGGAGCTAAACGGTAAGGCGCACGAGCAATCGGTGCAGCTCCCGGCACTAGGTCGATATGAAATTCAACCTGCCGTGGAGGTGGTAACCCTGGTAGCTCGTCAGGAAATACTCCTGGGTATTCGCGTACTACGGCCACGTCGTCTATGCGTCGCTCCTCGGGTTTCTTATTCACAACATGTACCAAAAATGCTTGGTACCCTTTTCGTAGATACTTATTTGCCTTCATGCATGTAATCGTTTTCACCACACGATTACTCTTTTCTCCTTGAACCATCAACATTTCTCCTGACAGTAAGGGTAACCGTACAATCTTCTCATGACAGATGATCTCTGCGCGGTTCAGTGACAACCAATCCATACCAACCACTATATCGAAGCTCCCTAGTTCTACCGGTAGTAAGTCTATTTTGAAAGAATGACCTTCTAACGTTAAGGAACATCCTGGTACTATTTCTCCTGATTCAATCAACTTACCATCGGCTAGCTCTACTGTGTATTTGTTATCTAGCTTAAGGGATTCGATCTCTAATAGTGGTCTAAACTCAGTGGACACAAAACTTAAATCAGCACCGGAATCAAATAACACAGAAGCAAAGTGGTTGTTTACAAGAAACGTACAAGTGACTGTGTTAGGATCCTGACGTGCCTCTGGTGCTCCTAACATGAACACGCGTCCACGAGCTGGCTGATTGTTGTTGTTGTTAGCATTGTTGTTGTTGGCTCGGTTGTTGTTGTTTCCACGGTTGTTTCCATTGTTGTTGCGGTTACGAGCATTGTTGGCGTTACGGTTTTGGTTATTGAGTCGAGGGCATCGGTTTCGATAATGCCTCATGTCGCCACATTCAAAACATCATTGGTTATAGCGAACTAGAAGTCTTTAGGTGACAGAAAACCTTAGAGACCTAGACTATAGCCTTGGCTAGAACATTCATGCATTCATACATACAGTTTGCATACGTCTAACATATGACTGACACGTCACACATAATTTCCTTTGTCACAGTATGTCTAGTCAATCAGTTTACCATGTTTATGCTTCGGACGAAGAGCCGACTGAGGCTCCTTTTGAGGGTCCCGCGATCACTGTAGGGGATGAGTCATCTGTTCATTTGAGAGACATGTCAGACGACACTAGTGACGCTTACATCGCGCCACCACCGACAGCACATGAGGTTACCCCTATCACTACAGGTATTCACCATCAGGCCGGTGAGACTTCTCGCAGGCCTGTATATAGGAGGACACCGAGGATGTGTGTCCGAGATTTTCCTATAGGTCCGTTAGCACCAGCGGACGAGTCTGTTGAGTCTCCACAGAGGGCACCCAGGTTTGCTCATCTAGAGTGGATGACTCCTATGTTGAGGCACTGGAGGTCATTAGAGGGTTTTCCCTCCACCTTTGAGACAGGAGAGTCCTCACGACCCCCAGCACCACTGTTTACCACTGGAGAGCCGATAGAGCAGACTCTCCCTACATTAGTTGCTGTTATGCGTACATTGTTCTGTATTACTTCTAGCAGGGGTTCTCACCTTGGACAGGTACAGGATGAGATCTCCCGTCTGTATGGGGACATGGCTGGTATGCATGAGCATCATCACTTTTTGTTGAACCATGTGTTTACTGCCCAGGAGATAGCTGAGTCCGCACGTGCTCGTGTGAGGACACTTGAGAGACGTGTTAGGTTTGCAGGACTTGTGGTTGGTGTTTGTGTGGTGATGGCTGTGTTGAGGACAGCCGTGGGATCGTTTCTACCGTACTTCCGTTAGACCTATGTATGGCGAGATGTGCCTACTTAGGATTGTATATATACTATGTATTAGACTTGGAACTTTGGTTCGACGGGTATAGACAGACCTGTCATGTTTTGTAAATCATTTGGATCGACGGTGTGTAGACAGACCCGTCATGCTTTGATTAGTCTTTGGATCAATGGATATCTAGGATAGATCCATCCTGTTTTGTATAAAAACTTGTGAACTAACTATGACCAGTTATATGATATGACATATGTATTTGGTTTATTATTATTGTTTATGTTACTGTGCGTTGTGATTGGATTATATATTGACAATATAGACTACATAACTGTGGATACTGAAATATGTCTTTGTAACCTATAGATCTCTTGAAACTGGAAAAATGGCAGAACCTGTCATAAGTGAATATTCATCAGATGATGACATAACCATCGACGAGCAGATACAATATGTATATGTCGATACTGAAACAATTCCGATAGTGGAACTGGTGGAAGAAGAGATTGAAAACCACCACTTTGGATTGATTGACATAGAGGAATATGAGAGAGTTAGAGACCAAGCTGAAGAGCTAGATGGTCAAAACTGGGAACTTGCATCTAAATGCAAGAACTATGAAACTGAGTTGACAATCCTAAAGAGGCCTATGTCTGTCCGAGTTAGGGATAGAATTCGCTTCTGGAAGAAAGTAGCTAGTGATCGCAAGAAGAGAGTCAAGAGTTGGATTAAACGTCTGAGCAAGTGCTCAACTGAGAATGAGGTGATCTGTCATACGACTCTGCGATATAAGACTATGCTAGAAACGCATTACTCCTCTCCTAACCTGGACCAGGAGTGAAAGGAAAAGAACTGCACTACGACAGAAAACATAGCTAAAGATAGCTTAATAAAGAACTGATGAAGAACTGTCGTAGGAATATAATTGTTTTGTTAGGATCTAAGTATAGCTAAGTTTAGTCTAATTAGTACTGTAACAACTCGTGTTGTATTGGAAACCACTCTTGATGGATATAGAAGATATCATCAAGTTTTGCAATGAAACGATGTAAGAACGTTCTAGTTAATGTATAATATAACTTAGGTTCGATTCGAAATTTCGTGCGAATTATATTCATCTCTATATACAGGTGATAGAAAAGTTATCACGTAATAATTGTTGAAACCATTTCTCACAACTTTGAAAACCTACTACACTTTGAATTATTGATTTTATCTTGAATTCCCTAAAACATTATTTGCGCTTGACCGATGATGAAAAGTACGGCGTATTCCCTTAGAAACCAGTGAATACGGCGTATTCAGACCAATACGGCGTATTCCCTTTTAAATCATTGAATACGGCGTATTCAAACCAATACGGCGTATTCCCTTTGAAACCTTTGAATACGGCGTATTTAAACCAATACGGCGGATTTCCCCCGTCATATTTCATGATCCAACGGATCAATAAACTAGCCCTGCGAATTCTAGCTAAAACAGAAAACATAAATTTTCGAAAACGTCGACGATTTAACAACTTAAAACATGGTAGCTTCTCGATGAAAAATTTATTGTAACGGATTGGGCTCAAATTCGCTCGGTCATTCAAAAACAACCCAATGGACAAGGCTAAGTACCTTAGCCTAGTCAGTTTTAGGCCATCCGGAGTCATCTAGGGGTCGAAAATGGCGTATTTCGGTTTTCGGACTCGTGCCAAATTTTGTAACTTATGAAATAAAGAGTAACGGATATAATGAAACTTCAAATGTAATACAATTCTAATACATTGAACATAATTAACTTAACGAACAACTAAACAAACGAATTATTACGCGTACACTTACAAATATATAATCTCACGTGTTTAGGACACTAGGGGATTACACTTGGAATACGTGCGCACATTAGGATTGCTTGCTCAACAGGTGAGTCTCACTGCCCCTTTTTACTGTTTTACTTTGGGGGAGATGCATCACTTGTTTACTGAATATATTATTTACAAAATATATTTGTTACTGCTACTGCTTGTTTACTGTGTGTAATTGTTTACAAAAATTACTTGAAATACTAATACAAGTACAAAATGTATTGTTTTACTGACTTTAATACAAATACAAAATGTATTATTTTACAAACTATAATACAAATACAAAATGTATTATTTTACAAACTATAATACAAGTACAAAATGTACTATTTTACTGAGTTGAATACAAGTACAAAATGTATTGTTTTACTGACTTTAATACCAGTACAAAAGGTATTATTTTACAAACTATAATACAAGTACAAAATGTATTATTTTACTGATTTGAATACAAGTACAAAATGTATCTTTTACCGACTTTAATACCAGTACAAAAGGTATTATTTTACAAACTATAATACAAGTACAAAATGTATTATTTTACCGACTTTAATCCAAATACAAAATGTATTAATTACCGACGTATTGCCTTACTGAACTGCATGAGTTTCTATTTAATCCAATGAAGTCCTCTGATTATAGTCGTCAGTTATATGATAAGCGCGAATTTTAGTATATGGATCCATATGGGACTGACAATCCCCGCCTGGGGTGGTAGCTCCACCACGAACCGCACTAGTATAAACAGGCGTTTCTTATTCGTTTGATATGAGTATTTTTGGATTAGTACTCACGGGGGCAAAAACTACAGACGTGTTAAGCTTCGACTATAATGGCTCATGGCATGGCAATAAATTGACCGACTATACCCACTGTACTATGTTTGTGAAATACTTGATTACTGACTTACTACTATTGTACAATTATACATTACTGTTTTACTATCGAAAATGATTTACTTACTGATTTACGCAAACTGTTTACTACTGTATATACAAACCTGTGAGATTCACCAACCTTTTGGTTGACCTTCTTAGTGATGTATTCTCAGGTGCACAGCAACAGTAGAGTTGCTCTGTAAGGATGGCCGCAGGATATGCTAAGCTAGAATGAGTCGCATGCATAAACACTTGAAGATTTTATTGGCATAATCTTTTGTACTTTGATTATGTGTTTAAAATCTTTTGATTAACTTTGCGAACTCGCAATGATGTATTACTTATAACTTAAAACCTTGTACTACTTTTGTTATATTGTAATGTATTTCTAAAACGTCTCATTTAGAGTCGTTTGCTTGTACTTTGGTGTTGTGATATTTGATTAGTGACACCCAAAACTCGCTTCCGCAAAGCATTAAATTTGGGGGTGTCACAGATTGGTCAACTACTTTACAACACACTCCCTCTATTCCTTTAATGGCCAGTAGGGCGTTAGCTTAACAAGGGGAGGGATGTAATATTAGAATGAGGTTATAGCACTCACAGTAGACTCACACACTTTCTTAGAAAATACACAGACAATTACTAAGCACAAATTTCGGGACGAAATTCTTTTAACAAGGGGAGAATGTGACACCCGGTCAAAATAACCCAAAATTAGCACCTAATTTAAACTTTTAAAACACGTAATTACATACGTGTCAATACTCAAGTACACAAGTATTATATATATATTTATATATATAAACCGAAACGATTAATTAATAATCGCAAATACACGAACCAAACAAAACGTAGAAACCCAAAATAGAATTTGGTGAAAAACATTTTTCAAACAAAGTATTATTATTGAGAATAATAACTACGTGCTCCGAAAATTATTTAAATACGTTTTAGATACTGAAAACTATCCGTACATTTTGAGTAAAACAAAGATATATTTTTGTATCTCTTTAAAAGTATTTTTATAAAATACTTTGATTGAAAACGTATACGATTACATTTTTAGAAAATTATCATTTCAAAAGATTACACTATTTAACGATCGGGTACACGAACACGGAGCGAAAAACATCACCAACCTTCAATAATTGAGGCCGGTTTATACAACCGACCTCAATAATTCAAACACACACACGCTCACATATTACTCTCTGATCTCTTTCTCTGCTCTCTCTCGTCTCCCTCTCATTTCATCAACAAGATCAAAATCAACAACAACAACAACAACTTCATAATCATCATCATCTAGCTACTTCATCATCATCATCATCGTGATCTTCATCATCAACCACCCGTTTCGTTTTTCAAATTTGTAAGGAATCATTTCGTTTTCCTTTTAAATTCATGTTTTTAATACGTATTATACCATGTAGTAAAGTTCTATAAGTGCGGAAATTGATTAAAACTAGGTTAGACATCGTTCTGTGATTTTGTTGTTCGAACAGAGTCGAAACAGACCTTTGAATCCGGCGGATTCAAGGTGAATCCGGCGGATTCCTGCCCAAAGCCATTGAATACGGCGTATTCGGGTGAATACGGCGTATTCCACACATTTTGAAACCAACCCGACTGGTTAACCATTGAATACGGCGTATTCGGGTGAATACGGCGTATTCCCCACACTTTGAACCCAATCCGACTTTTGGCCATTGAATACGGCGTATTCGGGTGAATACGGCGTATTCCCCTTGAATCAATTGAATCCGGCGTATTGGATTGAATCCGGCGGATTCGACTCGATCCCGTTTACCCGGCGGGTACTTCGCCTACGGCGGGTACCCTACCCAGAAAACAACTTTTACTTTTAAATTAACTTACATGGTTTGAAAATAAAAACAATTAATATTCGGAAACCATACAATACGATTGTGATAACTTATGAAGTATAATTACACAAAACTAATTAAATTATATTTTTCAAATATAATTGTGACCCGATACCAACGGGCCGTGCATTTTTACAAACTACAAACTTAATTGGATTTCAAACGCGTAAACGTACACCTTAGACAAATACGTTGAATACAATCAATTAAGTAAACAAATATACGAATGAACTACTAGGCGTACACTTACAAATATGTAATCTCGCGTGTTTAGGGCATTAGGAGGTTACGTTTGGTACACGCGCTCACATTAGGATTGCTTGCTCAACAGGTGAGTCTCACTGCCCCTTTTTACTGTTTTACTTTGGGGGAGATACATCACTTGTTTACTAAATGTATTTGTTACTGAATATACTTGTTTACTGTATGTACTTGTTTACTGAAAGTGATTGTTTACTAAAATTACTTGAACTACTAAATACATTTACAAATGTATTAAATTACTGACTTATTTACTTACTGATCTTAATACAAGTACAAAATGTATTATTCTACTGACTTTAATACAAGTACAAAATGTATTATTTTACCTATTTAAATACAAGTACAAACTGTATTACTTTACAAACTATAATACAAGTACAAAATGTATTATTTTACTGATTTGAATACAAGTACAAAATGTATTATTTTACCGACTTTAATACCAGTACAAAAGGTATTATTTTACAAACTATAATACAAGTACAGAATGTATTATTTTACCGACTTTAATCCAAATACAAAATGTATTAATTACCGACGTATTGCTTTACTGAACAGCATGAGTTTCTATTTAATCCAATGAAGACCTCTGAATTATAGTCGTCAGTTATACGATAAGCGCGAATTTTAGTATATGGATCCATATGGGACTGACAATCCCCGCCTGGGGTGGTAGCTCCACCACGAACCGCACTAGTATAAACAGGCGTTTCTTATTCGTTTGATATGAGTATTTTTGGATTAGTACTCACGGGGGCAAAAAACTACAGACGTGTTAAGCTTCGACTATAATGGCTCATGACATGGCAATAAATTGACCGACTACTCCGACTTTTCTATGTTGTGAAATACTATTTTACTGAATTACTACTGTTGTACGATTATGCTTTACTGTTTTACTGATTGTGAATGAATTACTTACTGATTTATTCAAACTGATTATTACTGTATACTATAAACCTGTGAGATTCACCAACCTTTTGGTTGACCTTTTTAGTGATGTATTCTCAGGTACTCAGCAACATTAGGGTTGCTCAGTAAGGATAGCCGCAGGATATGCTAAGCTAGAATGAGTCGCATGCATACACCCTTATGAAGATTTTACTCGCATTATCTTTTGTACTTTGATTATGTATTTAAAATCTTCTAAATCATTTTGCGAACTCGCTTGTGATGTACTACTTATAACTTAAAACCTTGTATTACTTTTGAAAACTTTTGTAATGTAATGTATTATCTAAAACGTCTCATTTAGAGTCGTTTGCTTGTACTTTGGTGTTTTGATATTTGATTAGTGGCACCCAAAACTCGCTTCCGCAAAGCATTAATTTTGGGGGTGTCACATTTGGGGGTGTGACAGACTTGGTATCAGAGCATATGATCATACAGAACATAATATATTAAGGATGCCAGTTAAATAGTTATTACAAAAGTAGTACGACTGTGTAAGTCGTACAGTAGTAATAAAGTTTAAAACATTTAAGTTTTACAATACATATGTTAAAATAAGATTTCATGAGTATAACTGCAATGTCTGCAGTAATACAGAGGAAATCCTCAAAAGCTGTCCCATAAGGTATGGCATCCTAAGTAGTCCAGGGTTGTCATCCTGAATGCATGCGATCCTTACTTACATAGCTAATTTCCTGTAAAACATAGAAAGAAAGTCGTCAACAAATATGTTGAGTGAATTCACAGGTTTTGTATAAATATGTGGTATGTTAAACCATTTATGTTTAAATTATTGAAATGTTATTCAATAAATAAAGGTTTGCAGGTTTTGCAAATTATAAGATGATAGGGATAGTTACCCTAAAATATAGTTTTATGTAGGTTGTTACCCAAAATGCATGTCTGGTTGTTTACCAGAATATAAGTATAATCAGTAAGTATACTGAAATAAAACGGTTGTAGGATATGTTCATCCTAAATAATAATTGTGGGAATGCTTAGACTTATAATCCCCTGAAAGGTGAGCTAAACCTCGCAGGTTAAAGTAACGCGACCTAACCCTATAACCAAACCACAACCAAAACTTATGTTTCTTGCCTGAAGGACAGTTAAGTATACGCTCCATCCACAGGAGGGTCGTCACGGCAATAGTACTATTCGTATACTCAGTGGCTAGAGTCACCTAGCTAATGGTTATAGTCTGCATGACATAAGGTCTTTCATGCACACATTTCAAGTCTGGGTCCGTACTAGGATCTGTTGTCTAATTCCCAAAACAGTTGTGAAATAATATTTCATATCAAACAGTTGTATAAAGCAATTTAAAGCATTTATATAATTTGCTGCATATGTTTGCATGCAGTTTCTATGTTTACACCCCTATGTTTAAAACAGAAAACATTTGTAAAGTAGGGGCTGTGAACTCACGGTGGTTTGCTCGGAAAGAAAGCTAGCAGCCAATCAGCTATAAGCCCAAGGTATGTTAACCTATACAATAAATATATTAACATAAGTACGTTTGATTTGTTTTAAATCACTTATGTTAACAGTTTGTTCGTTAGAAGAAATGGTTGATTTCTTTATCATGTAAGTCGTTGTATTTGTAGGTGGCATTGAGTAGAAATATTGTTATTATTTCTTTCATCGTATACTTGGTTAAGTATATGAATCAATATGTGATTGTCTAGTTTAACGGAAGGTCGTTTTGTTTCCATTTGTACATATACTTTGTATATAGTTGTTCGTATAATTTGAACGTTAATCAAATATCATTGTTTGTACATATATTTGTTTTATATATGTATTCGTATGTAAATATACTTGTTGTATATTATTAAGTTGTACGTTTGTTAAACGTGAACTTCATTGTGTATATATATATTTGTGAATATATATTTTTAATTGTCATATGTATATATGTTAAATAAATACATTGTTTATGTATATCAAAATATATATAAGTTTTCATTTGTTTAAGAAAACGTATACGTTTGTGTCAATAACGTGTGTCCTCGTATATATTTATATATAATGTAATACGTTGTTTACGTATTTAAAAACGTTATAAGTTTTATTTGTTATAAAACTCGATAATGTATTTATTTTGTTTATAAAATAAATATTATTTGTTTTTAATATCGTCACGTTTGTTTAATAAGTTTAAGTGTCCCGATAATGTAATCGTTTTCACAAAACGTATATTTTACAAAGTCCATATTCATATATACGTATATATATATATATCATTCGTTTGTACGAGTTTAAATAAGTCCAAAGTTCGTGTCTCGGATATATCTCATTAATGTTTTATTAATAGTTTACAATGTCTCGTGAATGTATCGTATAAATGAAATCGTTAACGGGAGCGTTTATGTTTTAAAAATCAAAGTCAAAGTTGTTGACCAGGTGTGGGAATCCGCTGGATTCCCTTGAATCCGCCGGATTCAAGTCAAGGTTCGGAATACGCCGGATTCGGGTGAATCCGCCGTATTCATCGTGGTTTTCATGTGGTTTCGTTTTAGGTTCGGGAATACGCCGTATTTAAATGAATACGCCGTATTCAATCCAGTTCGGGGGAATCCGCCGTATTCAATCGAATACGCCGGATTCGTTTGTGTTCATCAGATAGTTCGTGTGAAGGTTCGGGAATACGCCGTATTCAACGGAATACGCCGTATTCGACTTGTTTAGAAACGGGAATCCGCCGTATTCCCGTGAATACGCCGGATTCGTTTGGTTTTCGGTTGGGAATACGCCGGATTCAAAGGAATCCGCCGTATTCGTGGCTCGTTTCAGTCCCCTGTTCGCGTCTGATACAATATATACACGGATCAACTTGGTTCCAAACCATAATACATCAATACCAAACGTTTATTTACGTGTTACATGTCGTTTTTACAAGTCATTACTTCATTTTAACAAGTTTTAGTATAACGATTTTAGTTTTAAAGTTTTGGGTTTTATAAACCATTTTCAAGAACAATCATCAATCTTTCAAATATATATGTTATATGTATAGATTATGATGTTTAAACAAGTTATATAACGAATTTGAAGTAAAGAAATTAAAGGAAATAAGTTTTCTTACAAAGTGAGAAATGGTGAGAATGATGATCGATGATGATGATGTTGCTGGCCTTGGTGTTCTACTTCTGCTACTACTTGTTGCTACTGATCTTGTTGTGTTCCAGATGAAGAAAAAGATGAAGGTTTGATTGAGAGAATTATTGGAGATTGTGTGTGTTTCAAACTTCAGGAAGAAGGAATGGAGGGAGTATGAAAATCAAACGGGTATGGGTTAATAATCAGAGATTGTCTCTGCATTATTGGAGATGGGTGACCATTTTGGTACCTCAATTTCGAGTACGGGTATAATTATAGCAATATAAAAATAAACATTTTACATTTTTATTTTGTAGGTGTTCTCCTGGTTCGTAATTTATAATCAGAATAATGATGTTATCATTACTTTAAATCGAAGTAAAATTCTGTACATTTTACTGCGCGCAGTTAATTGAGCGCCAAATTTCAGTTTATTTAGGATTTCATATTTTGAAGTAATGTTCTAACTTCTTCCAAACGAATGGGAAAATTTGTATTTTTATGATTCGACCTTTTATGAGCGTTTTAGAATTGTTTCTGTTCGTGTTATAATACGTTTTATGTTAAACGTAAAATTAGACCCTTATATCTATATGTTATAGATATATAAATACTCGTAATTAATAATTACATTATTAAGTATTTTTGTATCACGAAACTTTTGTCATTTATTTTTGTCGGGTTCGTTCCGATATATTTGTACGTAACTTTTAATACTTGCTTATTACGTATTACTTTTTGTTTAAAAGTACCGGGCTTGCTAGACTTACATCACATCAAGAAGTTTTGTTAAAACTTAATCAGGAAATTAGCGTAAGAATGCACATGCTTAAATGTTAATTAATACCTAATTTGGAGAGTTGTCACAATAAAAACCCAATTACATATGAATATGATTCATTTAATCAAACTAATAAGAATTAATCATAGCATAGAACCTAGAAACACATATGGAACACTAATCAAACTAATTACTAACTTTAATCAACTTTCTCATATCTAGGGTTTATAGAAACTTAAACCCTAACATAAATTAAGCTCAAAGAAAGATCAAACATACCTTATAAAAGCTTAATTTGATGATTACAAACTTCAATCACATAAACCCTAACCTGATTGTTGATTATTGCATTTGTTTCTTGTTTTCCCTCCAATTCTCACGCACACATACGTATATGATTTATCTGGAACTTTTCTGAAGTTTGTAGGAAGTAAACTTTTAACATTTTACATACTAACCCCCTGAACTTTAGTTCTTTACACATCTAACCCTTCTAACAGATTTTCTCTAATTTGGTTAGTCCTTCTAACCAAATTCTAACCATTCAGTTACTTTAAACATTTAACATATTAAATACATATAAAAACTGAAACGTAAACGTATTTTAAACTATAAAACTTACGTATTTTAGGGGTGTTACAGATATATGCATGTATGACTAAAAATAGAACTAAAGATTTAATTAGTTGATTTGTCGAGATAATAGGTTAATTTAAATTACATAAATTATATCTCAAATGATTAATGAATTAAACATACTTTTATAATAATAGTCTATTATGATTATTTAGTATGTATTAGGGTTTATAGTTTGGTTATGTTTTTACCTTTATATAATTTACTATTGTATGTATTCAAGTTTCAAAAAATGTATATCGTATGTTTTTTACATGGTTTTTGCTTGGTAAATTAACATGTTTTTTTCTTTAATTTATATACACACAATAGTAAATTAAATTATATTAAATCAAAAGACGATTTTAAAAGTTGAAAATATATAATGGAAAGGTTAAAAGTTGGATTAATATAATGTTCGATAATCAAACTATAAACCCAACTAATACCTGGGCCATTATTGCACATCTAAATAAAACATAGGGAAATTAAAAAAAATGCCACATTTTTTATAGACTCATTCGTTTTGCCATTCCAAAAAAAAAATTGACGATATACCACCCGAACTCGCAAAAGCAAATTTGCTTTTGCGAGCCCGTGCATGCGAGTTGCGAGTGACCAAATTTGCGAGGTCGTGGCCGAGTAAAGGGTGCCATCGCAAAAGCAAATCTGCGATTTGCTTTTTGCGATTTACCTATGCCCGAGGTCGTTGCGAGTAACGAGTCGCTAGCCAAGCCGTAGGCGTGAAGTACGCCCGAGTACGTGCCATCGCAAATCTTCGGCCCGATTTACGATTTGCGAGTGCTGGACAAACAAAACGGGTATAATTATTTTAGCCTTTGTTTTCGTTTCATTTCAAAACCCACAATCGATTTGCGATCTACCTCCACCCCGCCGCCCACCTCCACCCCGACCCTCCAGCTACCCACCTCTACCTCACCATCGCAAACCCCCACTCGATTTGCGAGTTACGAGCCACGGCCGGCGTATTTTTGCGAGTTACACCACCGCCGGCACCACCACTCCGCAGCACCATTTCCTTCCAATTTGACGGGTGGCGCAGCACCACCACCCTCCGTCGCACAACCCCCTCCACCCTAAGCACCCACCTTAGCCTCAAACACCCCCAACCACTCTCCGTCGCCACCACCGTCGCCTCCAGCACCACCACCGCCGGTCACCACCGTCACGCTTCACCACCTCCGGTTTCCACGTAATTGATGGCCGATTCTCAGGTATGAAATTGTTTTCGTGTGTTATTGGATAAAATTACCGCGTATTTTTTGAATTTATTACGTTTTAATTTGAATTTTCGTTGTGGCATTTAATCGAACAGTTGGTGTGCAACATATATATTGTATGATGTAAGAATATATTATGATATCATTTAGGTTACGAAACGTTTAGTTTACAAATGAATGATATTAAGCAATAGTATCAGTCGGATCATTTAGGTTACGAAACGTTTAGGTTACAAATGAATGATGTAAAAGAGTATATTATGATATCATTTAATAAATATAATATTACAAATTTTTTATCACGTGTTAAAGAGATCCTAACATATGTAATGATGATAGCTTAGTGCAATAATTTCAAACTCAAAGTCGTCTTGAAATTTCATAAACAACTTTTGGTTAAACTATAATTTAACATTTTTAGTAATTCTATATATTATAGAAATTATTTCATTAAAGATGTTGATCGAATAAGTCATGAAGTCGAAGTCCGATAGCAACAAAAATTAATTAAATAGTACAATGCTTCACCAAACTTGGCAAATAAGTTACTTGGATTATGAGTTAAATACGTGGGGCAAAATTACGATTGATTATTAGCATTATTGAGCTTTTGATTTAAACTTCTATAGATAAATAATGCATGATAATTAGAACTTAGGTGCATCATAGACACAAATTTCATGTATCATGTATATAAATTTTCTACAAGGGATAATTATTTGTAAATGTACTCAAAAGCTGTAAATTTTTAGGATTACATACAAGTATCTGTTAAGTAGTATAGATATAAGTATTATAAGTATCTGTTATTAAGTAGTATAGATATAAGTATCTGTTAAATATTATTTGTAGGATTACATACTTTATATTTCGTGTAAAACTCGAAGTGTATCGTGATATCGACACTAATTGGTTGTTACAGTCGTGATACTGATAGTGGTTAAAGTTTAATTGGTTGTATTTGCGGAAATTTGGATGTATTGATGAGCTGAAAAATCAGCTGGTTTATCCGTTTTACAGAAAGGACATTTCCAATTTTTCCTAATACTAATAATAATAATAATAATAATAATAATAATAATAATAATAATAATAATAATAATAAAACTTGCATAAACCTATAGAGTAGTCTAGATAATATGCAAACATAGTAAATAGAGAACTTTAGCATTTTATTGTAACTTCACGTACTCTCAAATATGCTATTTGCATAAAAAATTAAATCCTTTAATATTGTTCTTCATTTGATTCATATAATAAGAGACCGAATGTAGTTGTTTATTATATCACAACCTTTAGTACTATTATTATTATTCATTTTAATAAGATGTGTTGATATCGATTTATTTCATATTACTTAGAACGTGAACGATTTTTAAAGACTTTATATATATTTATTTCATATATATATATATATATATATATTTAAAGACTTTAACGATTTTTAAGGTCTTCAAAGTTATATATAAGTATATTGTATATAATGTACGTATGCATTAACGAAATATTTATTGCCTTGATTGATGATTTTGCAGGACATTTTTAATGCAACCCTGACTTTGAAAAGCAGCCTCACCGTTATTAGCCATATCAATTGTCGTTTAACACAGAATCAATTGAAAATTTTTAGAGACCACTGTTTTGGCCATTGGTTGGATGTAAAGTCTCCTGAAAATGACCCTGGATTTGTGCATCATGTGTTGCAGTTTCGACGAACGGAGCGTCCTGGGTTAAAGCACCCTCGCGCGGAGGGTGAGGAGTTGTGGTTTAGGGCGGCGAATACTGATGACCATTTTATACGGTTTGGTCGCAGGGAGTTCTGTCTGGTGACAGGTTTACTATTTCGTCCAAATCATGCCGTGGCGGATCATATTCCAAAGGAGGTTCGAGAGAACACCCCGTCATTTAGAAGCCGCGTATTCCCGGATATTCTCAAACGCAGCGTACGTGTATCAGACCTTATGGACAAGTTTCGAGATAAAGGTTTGTTTAGTGGGCTGAGGACGTTGAGCGACGAGGATTGCGTGCGCCTGTGTACGCTTGTGTTGATATATAAAGGGTTTTTGGGAAAGCAGGGTAGGCATAATGTTGAGGATGATCATATGCATATAGTTGAGGATTTAGGTATCTGTGACCGGTACCCTTGGGGTAATATTATTTGGGCCAGAACTTACGAGCAGCTGGATAAGGGGTTGGAGACTCGGTTAAGCCAAGAAGGGATGCAGTACACGTTGAGTGGTTTCGGATGGGCGTGTAAGGTAGCATCTATTGTTCTATTGATTATTTTCTCTTTTTACTGTTAATATAATATATAATACAATAATATGCTGATTTGTTGTTCGGTTATTCTTTCCCAGACTTGGATTTGGGAGGCTTATTATCGTCAGGTAGGGAATGTTGCTACAAGGCCACAACGAAATCAAATACCACGTGGGATCTACTGGAAGCGTAAAAAGAAGGTGACTGAATTCAAAGAGTTCGAGCAATGCTTGAAGATTGCGGTAAGTTAAAATTTAATAAACTAACGTATGCATGAACATGTATATGTATTGTTTAATAAAATAGTTTTTCCGTTCCCAATTTTATATAGGGACCTTTTATATATCTCTCTTTATACTTATATATATATACTTATATACTTGTATACTATACTTATATTCTTATATACTTGTATACTTATACACTTATATATACATATATATATATATATATATAAGTAAGTATTATATATATATATAAGTATATAAGTAAGTACATATATATAATAGTTACTTATATATATATATATATATATATATATATATATATATATATATATATATATATATATATATATATATATATAAAAGTAAGTATTATATATATGTACTTACTTATATATATATATATATATATATATATATATATATATATATATATATATATATATATATATATATATATATATATATAAGTAAGTATTATATATATGTATATAGTTACTTATATACTTTTATATATAAGTAAGTAAGTATATATATATGGATTAAATTGATGAACATTTGATGACTTGTTTTATGCAGAAGGATACTATACCAGAGCATCTTCCGAAGATAACTTTGAAGCCAAATAAGTATGAGAAGAAGTGTCAATGGTGGATTGATAGCTGCAAATACTTTGACGACCAGCTAGTTGCCGAGAGGCCAATGAAGAAGGCACGGAAAAGTCAAAAGGAGGATGCCGAGCCATCTGATCCGATCCCATCCCATGACGTACGATATGATGATTTTCAATTGAATCCGTCTCATGACGATCACGCGACTTATGATTCCGTGGGTACAGATCGTCGTGAGACCTCTCAGCCAGCATCTCAGCCTGGTACTTATCATTCTTTACAAGACGAAATGCAGAAGATGAAACAGACCATTTCCACTTTAGCTACGCGAGTAGATGAACAACAAAGTACTATAAACCGGTTGTTGAAGATGGTTGAGACGCGGCAGGTATGAGGTTTATTAATTCTAGCCTTTTATATATGCCAAAGTGTTTTTTATTTAACACGTACCACTTTAATTTATATATATATGTATGTATACATGGTTAGTATATATATAAGTCTATGTTATATAAGTATATATATGTATAGTATGGAATATTATTTGTATAGTATATATATGTATATATAAGTATATTGTATATATTGTACATTATATAAGCGGAAATTTGGATGTATTTATGAGCTGAAAAGTCAAGTGGTTTATCCGTTTTACAGAAAGGTCATTTCCAATTTTTCCTAAAAAATCTTATAAGTGTTATGAATTCAAGTAAGTAAGTATTTATATAAAGTATATATATATATATATATATATATATATATATATATATGTGTGTGCCAAAGTGTTTTTTATTTAACACGTATCAAATTAATTTTTCAGGCTGAGGGTGATGACGATGTTGTTGATGAGGGTTACGTTTCTGACACCCAGCTTTTTTCAGCCAGCAAGTACTCGGTTGCATATGGGTTGCGCCGAAGTATGAGAGATCGTCGACGTGCTCCTGCTAGACTTTCGCCGTATGTTACACCAACACATATGAAACGACTTTTGCAGAAACCCTTGAAGGTGCCTGTGGTGGAGCATGAGGAACCACCACCAGTTAATTTAGGAGTCGATGATGTGATTGTTGGTGCTTCTGAGCCGGCTAAGCCGGCTGAGCCGGCTAAGCCGGCTGAGCAGGCTAAACCGGCTGAGCTGGCTAAGGCGGTTGTTGAGCGAGCGGCTACAGAGCGCGGAAAGAAGTTGAAGCGCCCGGCAAGGAAATGGTCGGCCAAGAAGGCGTTACCCGAGGAAACGTTATTGGGCATGGTTGACAATTTGGTGAACGAGAATGGTTTTCTCACTCCCCCGCCCCCTGTCATACGTCAGACTAGAGAGATCGACGGGCCATCCACAGTTGAGGAGTTATTTGCGAGTGGAGGTTCTGTGCGTTGTATGTTTATTCGACCGGGCACGACTTATGTGGAAATCACAAAGGAATTTTGGGGGCGGTTGTATGGAGATTTCGATAGTGGTTACTTGGACAACTTTGTAAGTTTACGAGTGTTTTTTTTTTCCAACTTTGGCATCTTACATACGTGATACTAACCTAGTTTTAACAAATTTTTAGCATATTGACGGTTGGAGCTATCTACTAATGTGGTGGAAATATCGAAGCTGGACTCGACCAACTCAGCTGGAAAAGACATTGAATTGGACAATTAAGCCCATAGGTTTTATTGATATGATAGGTGCGTTCAAGAACTACAAGGATGACAGAAAGGAAAAGGCCCAGAAGAAGAAGGGAGATCTTGTGGTTGCCGAGCCGGGTAAGTATATATTTATGTTAATTTGTATGTATATATATATATCCCATACATATATATATTTTAACATAGAGTTGGTAAAATGGTAGTGTCGATTATATTATAGTGTTGATAATTGTGGGTACTTGTTGAACCTTTGATGATGTGATAAGCTTAAATATTAGCTGGTTTTCCGTTTTACGAAAAGGACATTTTCATTTTTTTTAATGTATTATAGTTTTGGGCTAATCTTTAATATACTTGTGTCTATTAATACAGCTGACAAAACTGAGACATCATCCGGACCAGACTACAGCTTGTTGATGGGATATGGTAACGGAAAACGCAGCCCATACTATCCATGGTGGACTTGCGACAAAGTCAGTAAAGTATAATATCAGCATTCAATAGAAGTTGATACATTTTCACATTTCCCTAATAAAATATGTCTATTGTAGGTACTTATGCCGGTCAACATCGAGAGTAGGGATCATTGGGTTCTAATTGTGTTGGATCTCCATACTTGGGATGTAGAGGCATATGATAGCTGTAAAAGACTGAAATGCAACAAGGAACTACTAAAAATTGTTGAAACCTTAGGTCAAAATTTAGTTACATATGTAGACGCCATTGGCTATTGGAACCACGTTGATGAAAAAAAGCATTTTACGCGTGATACCACTGAGTGTTTAACTCAGTGGATGGAGGATGTGCCTCAACAGTCTGGGAGTCTAGGGGATTATGGGGTATGGGTGTGCAGAAATATGGAGCAGCTTGCATATCGGGAGGACTACAGGGTGAGTGGGGAGACTGATTTGATTGCTGCGGATTATAGGCGACGGATGATTGATACTTTCTTCAGTGCGCGTTTTGATTGGGAGCCGGCTGACGGATGATTGCCTTACATGTAATGGAATATTTTGGGAATTATGTAGTAGTTATTAATTATGTACTAGTTAACAATTATGTGCCCTCGCAAATCGCAAATGAATTTTTTGCTTTGCGATTTGCGATTTGCGAGTCACCATAGTGATTGTGGATAAGATTTTCAATGTGATTTTATGACATTACTTTATCCACGTATGCCCATTTTTCAGACATTACCTTATCCATTGATGGGATTTTCTGACATTACCTTATCCACCTATGCAGATCTTTTGGATAAGCTTATCTTGATTGAAATTTATCTTTAAATAGACCTTATAACATCACTCTTCCTTCATCATCAAATTCTAGTCTGTTTCATTTATTTAAATCTCTGGTAACAAAATGCAACTGATTAACCTTAATGTTTTTTTTGGGGGGGAACTTCGTGATGACAATAAGGCATACGAAAATGGGCTGAAACAAACATTCGTCGATTTCGATGTTAAGGCGTTTGATCTCAGTAAGTTGTTTTCCTATCTTAAGGGAAACATAAATTTCGCTTTTACTGACGTATACTACTGTGAAGTCGGCAATCTTCAAAGTGCTGGTGCTCGTATGCTTCTGTCAGATGAAAACTGGAATACAGTAGTAAAACATGCAAAAGAATGTTGTCAAGGTATTGAGCTATATCTGGTACACATGGATGAAGAACCCGAATTGAATTTCAGTGAGTATGAGAGTGATGACAGCAACGCACATTACTACCGCTGAATGTCAGTGAGTATGAGAGTGAAGAACCCGAATTGAATTTCATATGTTGTAATGTAGGATTTTAATTCTAGTTTGTATGTTTTTAATTTCAGTGTGTAACGGCTTTGTAATATCTCGTCCAATAATAAAATAATATGCTTGGTAAAAACTGAATCTTACAAATGGATAACAAATAATATGGTTGGTATAATATATAATGTTTTGTAAAATTGTGCGTTCGGGTACCAAATAATCTAGTTGGTAATAAGTGAATCTTACAATTTGAAACGAATGTTGTCAAAAATAATAGTTACAAAATGTTAACATGTATATTGGACACGTTTACGATTTGCGATTTGCGATTTGCGACTGACCTTATCCTTCGTTGATAAAAATTTTGGTGAGATTTCCTGACATAACCTTATCCGTTGTGGATAAGATTTTTGGTGAGATTTTCTGACATAACCTTATCCTTATCCGGACATAACCTTATCCTTATCCTTATCCGTTGTGGATAAGATTTTTTTACGGATTTTGTAGATTTTTTCGGATAACATTATCACAATGGAAATGTAATTATAAAATCACCTCAGAAGATCCGTCTTTAGTCTCAACCATTTGTAAACACATTGACACCAAACTGTGAAATCATTTTCCATTCGCCAAAAACATTTTATTCTTCAGTTCCACTCGATGAATTTTTCAGGTACGAGTTCTGATAAGATTTAGTTTTATTTACTTTCATTATGGAAAAGTTCAAGGTATTTATATGTTATGGTGGTCGTTTTGAATATATTGATAACATCCCGATGTATTTGCCAATAGAGTGTGGTAGAGTGCCATTAAAACTTCCAGTGGCACCGGAAAAACCCATGACATGCAAAGTATTGATGAAAAACGTTTTAAAAAAAGTTGGTCTGCCACTGGATACACCAGTTTGTCTGAAATATAAAGTAGATCAATATGTTATTGATATAAATGATGATGCTGATGATTTTGGAGATTTTTTGTGCCATGCAATTAACAAAGCCCCGATAGAAATTTACATTGTCGATATTGTAAGGAAAGTTTCGGGTATGGGTAGCAATAATCCTAGCAGTAGTAGTTCTGGCATTCAAAACCAATTTCACCAACAATTTCATCAACTACACACTAATGAATACAATCAACATCACCAATATCAGTCATCTCAACAACCCTTTCAACAAATTCCATTTCCTTTCCAACCACAATATCAATTTCATTATCATGCGGCTCCAACAAACATGCCGATGCATAACTATCCTACACAACACACGCAAGACATGCCGATGCATAACTATCCTACACAACACACCCAAGACATGCCGATGCATAACTATCCTACACAACACACCCAAGACACATCTTTTAAGGTAGATGAAGAAACCCAAGATGATTCTAAATATCATGTGAATGTTCAATATGATCACACTAATTCAGAATACTATGTGGAGGAGCCGGAGGAGCCGGATACACATCCTGATGATTTTGCTCATTATGATGAAGAAAATGTCAATCCACCTAAGGATCATGACCATCCATTTTGCAATCACATTGTTACTGATGATGAGGATGATGAGGATGATGAGGAGGATGAGCCTGATCCAAGAGATACATATGACATTCCAATACCACAAAGAGCGGCAGAAAAAGAGATATTCTGGAATATGCCATCGCCTTTAGGAAACGAAGAAGAAGAAGTTCAACAACGACCAGTGAGCATGTACGAGACATCTAGTCGGATTCGCGAGGGCAAAACATTCGAAACTAAAGAAGAATTTCTTCTCCAGTTGCATACAAAGTGTCTCGAAGAAGGTTTTCAGATTAAGCTGAAGAATTCAGACAAGAAAAGGTACTCGGCAAAATGTATCTTGCCTAATTGTGATTGGAAGATTAATGCAGCGTGTATCAGAGATAGTCACAACTTCCAAGTTAGGAAGTTACGTGATGTTCACACTTGTTCGCGTACTCAAAATATGCCTAACAGCCGTTCTGCGAGCAAGAAAGTGCTTGGTAACATCTTAAAAGAGGCGATGAGTTTGGAAGGACGTGTATACAGAGGCAAAGAGATCAAACTTGATATGACTGAACGCTTTAAAATAAGCCTTACATACAACCAAGCATGGAGAGCAAAATGTTACGCTATAGAGTTGTTGAGAGGTACTCCAGCTGAATCGTTTACGAAACTTCCAATTTACCTCCACAACCTAAAGCTATATAACCCGGGGAGCATTACAAATCTGCGTACAGACAAAGAGAATAAATTTGTAATGTGTTACATGTCCATAGGTGCAGCTGTAAGTAATTATTGTTGGTTTACATCCTATGTTCGCATACGTACATGGTTTCCAAGATTTATGTGTTTTTTAATCTGAACTTGCAGGTACGTTCTTTTGTCAATCATACACGCCCAATTATAATCGTCGATGGTGCCCATTTGAAGGGGGGTTACTTGGGTACTAACTTGATTGCCGTGGCGATGGACGGTAATAATGGCATCTTGCCACTAGCCTATGGAATTGGGGCGGGAGAGACGGCCGACGTTTGGACGTGGTTCTTAGGGAACTTACGAGACGCCATTGAATCTGCAGGTGGTATTAGCAACCTGACATTCATCTCTGACAGGGCTCCAGCAATTGCATCCGGCATCTCTGCTGTGTTTCCAGAGGCATTTCATGCCTTGTGCTGTCGTCATCTGTTGATGAACTTGAAAAGCAAATCTTCAAAGGTCAAGCACTTCGAATGGCATTATTGGCAAATGTGTAAGGCGTACCGTAAATCAGATTTTGATCGCCATTATGATGCCATTTCTAGACATTTACCGGCTTCAGCTAAGGTTCTTGCGGACGTGGGAAAAGAAAGATGGTCGAGGCATCACTCAACAAACACACGATATGCTTACCTCACAACTAATAGTGCGGAGTCCATTAACGCCATGACAAAGCATGCAAGGAAACTGCCGGTCACAATGCTATTGGAGTTTTTTAGATCTTCTATACAACAATGGTATTTCAAACATCGGAATACTGCCGCAGCTGTTACAACACCCGTCACACCGTATGCGGAGCACAAAATCGGTAAAAGGGTTAACAAATCTCTGCGCTGGAGGGTCAACCCATCGACAAATATGATATGTGAGGTGGTAGACGGGAAGAAGAATGGGACAGTCAACTTGGAAGCGAGAACATGCACTTGCATGCAATGGCAATTATCAGGTTTACCTTGCGGACACGTATCGGCAGTGACCCGTTACTTTCATATGGACAACGTGTTCGGCTTTGCAGAGAGTTATTTCACCACGGAAACATATCGAGCGGCCTACAGTGAGGCTATAAATCCACTGCCTCATCCTTCAGAGTGGGCAGATCCCGGTAATTTGCAGATTTGCTTGCCGCCGATACTTGTGAAAAGGCAATCTGGTCGCCCACCTGGGCGTGCACGCATTCCTTCTAAAGGAGAGGATAAAGGAAAATACACAAAGCAATGTAGCCGTTGCAAGGAACATGGTCATAGTCGAGTTAATTGTATGGCTCCATACGATAGAACAGACGAGCCAAGCCGATCAAGAACCACAACAAGATCCAAGTCAAAGGCAAAATCAAGATCCAAATCAAGATCGAAAATGGTGAGTTCTCAAAAATATTCATATAAAAACTAACATATTACATTGTATCATTAAGTCATCCTCAAATATTTACTTGCAGAAAACGTCCACAAAATCAAAGAAAGGCCATATCGAGGACGAAGCTGCAACCAGGTCTCAGCCGACTCAAAGCTATCCAAGTGTTCATTTGAGTGACCCTTAATAAAATAAAACCTATGTTATGTACTAGTTAACAATGTTATTTATGTTTTTATTATCGTGGTTAATTTGAGTGAATGAAATTGCTTGTTGTTCATTTTTTCATGTTTGAACAATACTAAAACATCTTCACTACATAACGATTAACGTTACATAACAATTAAATGGACTCTAAGAAAACAGCTTATATAATGATTAACATAATTTGGCAAACATCCAATTGATTGAAAAATAGGTACGAATTACAAGATTTGACTACTCACTAGTCGAATAAACGTCTTGCACTTGAAGAACCAGTACTAATTTTAGAAATTCGTACTGGCATTGTTTGATCAGAGTTTGAGAAATGTGCCAGATCGTTACGTGTAACATAGACCTCAATTTTTTTATGAATTTTTGCGTAGTCAGTAATCTGCTTCAGTTGGTCGACATCATCCGTTATCAATTGTAAACCAGTATCTAGGTCTTTACCAGGCTCTTTATAGTAACAGAACCACTTCTTTGGAGCCCAATAACCTAGCTCTTCCAAAGCGTAATCCAAAAATTTGGTGGAAAATTCATCGACATCTGCGCAGTCAATATATGTCAACAAACCTTGCGTGTACATTCTTTTTGCTCCCTGAAAGTGCCCACAGTGATGAAAAGCGATTGAAAACAACTCGGGAACTTCTGCGTATAATTCTTCAGTAAATGATTCTTCATTAATGGATCGGAATTGCCAAAAGTGACCTGATTGAACCATTTTTTAAATTTATATTTCTTATATTCTGAAAATTCGTAAAAATCTTGTCAATGACTGCTTACAATCACACTATTTATAAATGGCAGAATATCACGAAAATCATAGAAAATCTTATCCATTTATCAGAGAATATCCCGCAAATTACGGAAAATCTTATCTAAAAATCTTATCCGAAAATCTAATATCCCGAATATCACGCAAAATCTTATCTAAAAATCCAGATATCTTATCCAACAATTTTATATACCACAAATCACGAAAAAGCGTATCCAAAAATCTTATTCAAAAATCTAAAATCCCGAAAATGTCAAATATATATATATGTGCAATGCATATATACAATGCATATAAATATACATATAAAAAATAATGTCAAAAAATGTCAAAAAAATGGTTAATTATATATATATATATATCCCGAAAATGTCAAATATATATATATATATATGTGCAATGCATATATACAGTGCATATAAATGTACATATAAAAAATAATGTCAAAAAATGTCAAAAAAAATGGTTAATTATATATATATATATATCCCGAAAATGTCAAATATATATATATGTGCAATGCATATATACAGTGCATATAAATGTACATATAAAAAATAATGTCAAAAAAACAAGGTTAAATGTATATATATAAAAAATAATTGAAAAATGCATATATATTATAAAAAATATGTCAAAAAAAATGTACATACATAAAAAATAATTGAAAAAAGTAGTGTTCGTGGAAAGCGATCTCGATCTCGGATACGACTAGGAAAGCGATCTCGGATACGACTAGGCAAGACTCATTACTCGACAATGGCTCGGGCATAGGTAACAAGCAAATCGCAAATCGCAGATTTGCTATTGCGAGGGCACGTAATTCACGCCTACGGCTTGGCTAGCGACTCGTTACTCGCAACGACCTCGGGCATAGGTAAATCGCAAAAAGCAAATCGCAGATTTGCTTTTGCGATGGCACCCTTTACTCGGCCACGACCTCGCAAATTTGGTCACTCGCAACTCGCATGCACGGGCTCGCAAAAGCAAATTTGCTTTTGCGAGTTCGGGTGGTATATCGTCAATTTTTTTTTTGGAATGGCAAAACGAATGAGTCTATAAAAAAATGTGGCATTTTTTTTAATTTCCCTAAAACATATGGACATATGGTCAAGTTGGCCCAATATAAACACCCGACCCGGCCCTTTATTTTTAGGCGGTATCCTTGTTGTAAAATCCTAATCCACATACACAGACATCACCACCCTGTTAAAATTAGGGTTCTGATTAAGCTTCGTAAGAACAAAGTACTTGAATTTGATCCGATATCTGTTTTTGAAGACGTTAAACATGACATCGTTGGGGACATCTAAAGGCGTACTAGAGATTGTGAAGTTCGCCGTTTATGTTACGGTTCCGATCGGACTTATGTATTTCTTCGCCAATAACACTAAAAATCTAACCAAATTCATGGGCGCTGTAAGTATATATATTGTTACATTTCACCAATTTGAGCTCTCAATTTCAATTATCGTGTTATTCATTAAGTTATAAATTGAAAGAGATATTGATTCAGTTGATCGTTTAGAAGTTTGATTTAGCTGCTATAGCCTATAGGATGTTCAGTGTTGTTATAAGAAAGTAAATTTATTATGTGTGTAGTTAATCCACAGATTATCTCGAAATTGAACTACGTTAGTACCTAGCAAAGGCAATAGAATGACATATGGTAGATAGATTGGTCAAATCTGATCAATTTTTTA
The DNA here is from genome assembly GCA_949592205.1 of Helichrysum umbraculigerum. Lineage (NCBI taxonomy): Eukaryota > Viridiplantae > Streptophyta > Magnoliopsida > Asterales > Asteraceae > Helichrysum > Helichrysum umbraculigerum. The sequence continues at coordinate 104,945,447 of CATIUR010000003.1, read as the reverse complement.
TGAAGCTCACTCACTCGAATCGTCTGTGATTAATGATCTTATACAAAGCATGACATTTGCATTTTAGGCATGTTATTATTGACCAACTGTTGAGTTAGCGAACTTGTCCTTTCGTGATTCTAGGTTTTTGCTTTATGCTAAAATATATCGTTATGCAAGACACTATACTTACAATCATAGAAATAGCGAAACTGCCATAAATTAGAGCTTAAACTAGAATGTATAATACTTGGGCCTAAGAATCACTGTCTGCAATTCACAATCATTTTTAGAATGGATAATGCTTCTTGCCCTTTACTGCTTTTTCTTGTAAATGGTAGATGGTTGGACTCTCATGGTGTTTAGGTATAATTTTGGAAACAGAAATCTTTTGGAATGCATACAAGTATAAGTAGGCTTTCCCCTGAGAATGGAACGTGCCAGGCATGGAACAGATTTTAGAACTGGTGTTATCTTTCTAATTACAAAAGTGACGACTTTGAAATGGAATTAACCTGATTAGTGGTTGTACTAATGGTACTGAAACTGATTCTCACCCTTCCTGTACACTTTGTGTTGGTGAGTGCTGAGACTATAGGGCAAGTCTAAAATAATGCTAGATTGTTGGACTCTCATGGTGCTTAGGTGTAAATATGTCTACAAGTTGATTAACATATTAGAAAGTAGAGTAGGGACACTTAAATAATCTGAACTGATGATGTGGATTAAGGTTTTCTAATTTCTATCACAACATTTGAGGTTAAAGGGCTGCGGATGTAGTTTATTTGGTGACTATTCTTTGTAGTAGGTTCACACATGTAATTAGTTTAATGTTTTCAAATGAATTGTATTATCATGCATGGGTAGTCTGTATAGTACCTTGTGACAATATACAAGACTAAGAACACAATAGATATTCCATTATATTCTGGAATCAAAGCTAACTTTCAGTCAATGTGGTATTGGGCCTATTGGTGGTGTATTTGGGAATAAGTAAATAGATACATAATAATTGTTGTTTTTCTGTCTTTTGCAAAAAGTCGAGAAGTTTTACAAATGGCGAACTGTGAATTTACAACTAAACTTAATTGTACTATAGAAGGGAAGCAGACTGATAAAATTAAGACTCCCTAAAGATTAACAGAATTGTGGAACCAAGAAAATGATGTAGAGTTGAGAGAGGTACCTGTTTGTTTATAACAAGGTCTCTTGGTGACTAGAAACACTGTTGTTTCTTTGTATTTCAACAGATATTATGTTGTAAATTTTACGACGATTGTTCATCTTAATCATATATATTCATCTTAATTAAGGGATAAAGTGGTTATTTGTAGGGCAAAAAGTTATGCATAAAGAATTCTTATTTGTAGGGTAAAGACCTTGTTATTGTATTGTTGCCTTCCTAATTGCAAACCGTAGATCCATGTGGCTGTACTCCATATCTCATGTTTTGGTTTGTTGTCACTTAAAAAATAGTTATGATTCATATATGACTTGATTATACTTTATCTGTTTTGAAGCGTCAATACGTTGTGTACCCTCCAGAGGGACCAAGACCACAATCACCTGAGGAACTAAGAGAAATGGCTCGGGAGATAGCTCGCAAGCGAGGTACACAATGATCAGCCCTTGGAGGTGTAAACTTTTAGAGCCTACTGTATGCATAATCACTCGCATGGTGTTTTACTCCTTCATGAACTTGCTTTTCTAGTTCATGTTATGTGATGTCAAACTGTAATAAAAGTTAATCCAGTAACTGTCTTGTAATTTTTCTTCTCTAATATAATATGGGAGGTCGAAATTTCCCATCAAGTTTGAAATACGGCCTCATTTGAATGAGGTTAATCCATTTAGATTGGGTATATATGTAAGTGTTGTTAATCTTTTATTAGTTATAAAAAAATCTGTATATATTTGGTTGAATCTTTAAAGTCAAGTTATTAAAACGAACAGCATACGAAATAGTCCAGAGTGTGACATTTCTTAAGCCATGTAATGTTTACTTGAAATTGCAGTCCAAATTCTAGCTTCAGAGGATGGTGCAAACATACATACAGATTATGTGGACCATTTCCTCACCTTGTCAAATACGCAAAGACAACTATTTTTCTATATTCTATATCTATGAAATCAAGTGAAATGTGAACACATTGACCAAATTTACAGGAAGAAATATTTCTCAGCTAAAGAATTGTTGACAAAACTTTGATTTTGATGATTAGCTTGAATATAGCGAAATTTGTGGGTTCTTTTTAGGGCAAATTCCACGAAAATGTATTGAACTTTCCCAAAATTGCTATTGTATGTACTCAACTTTCAAATTTGCTATTGTATGTATTCAATTGCCTAATCACACCCTATTGTATGTATCCAATTGCCTAATCACACCCTATTGTATGTATCCAATAGCAATTTTGGGAAAGTTGAATACATACAATAGGGTGTGATTAGGCAATTGGATACATACAATAGCAAATTTGAAAGTTGAGTACATACAATAGCAATTTTGGGAAAGTTCAATACATTTTCGTGGAATTTGCCCTTGTTTTTACGGTCTCTATCTTATTATTTAAAAATGAAAAAAAAAATAATCCGTGCAGCTATCATTACGGACCGTTCTTCCATTTCTGTGCTCTTAGCTTTAAAAGAGAGTTCACTTTTGTATATTTAAAAAGCTGTGGATTAAAAATGTAAAACTTTAACCCGATTTCATTGCTGGTTGGTAAAAGACAAAAATGATCTAACAGCTAGTTGGATAATGTTAGAGGTTTCGAACACCGCTAGTTATTAGCCGTACACCACCAAATATACTTTATAATGTTGTATAGTACAACACTATAAAGTATAAGCATATTTGGTGGGGTACGGCTAAAAACTAGTGGTCTACCTTATGCTGAACCGTGATAAATCCATATATCTTCATACTGGATTATATACGAGTAATTTCATATATATAATGATAGTTAACCTTAATGAAGCTAAACTAATTTTCATTTTCACGATGATATCTTACTGATGTTTAGCTTTTGAAATGTGGCTGAACTTTTTATCTCCTAAAGTAACCGCAACAGTAAATAAAATACAATTTTTTTTTTACTGTTTGTATATTGTAAATCACTGATGGTTCCCAATAGGGTGATGATTCGTACACCACCAATTTTTATCCATACATCACTTTTCTGCTTTACAGTGTTGTACAGTACAACACCCTAAAGTATGTTTGGTGGTGTATGGATAAAAAATGGTGGTGTACAAATCACCTCCCTTCCCAATAATGTGGGATATATGCACGTATATAAATTTCCTGGGAAAACGAGTGCTATTTAAAGCAACATCAACGACTTTACCGACAAATATTGACTTGGAAGTCAACTGAGTCTTTTCTTCCTTGTAATTTTATCCTCCTCATATTTCTTCGTAATTCTATATATTTATAAGAGTGTCTCCTTTTCTGGTTCTCACAATCAACAAACGCTTGAGGACCTATTTTCATCTGCTTACAGTTACAGGTATTTCTCCAACATCTATGATTTGCTATTTCCTAATTTCATGGTTGTAGGTCGTAACTATCGGCTTGGTGTGTTTCGTTAGTCATTTTGATCATAATCTGCCTGTCGAATAATATTGGATATCTGATATCTTGTGCATATGTTTTAAGTTAATGACGAGTATATTGCTATCTAACAGTGAACTGCTACATTTCAACTGTATAATTTGGAACTTTGTACTCATCAAACATAAGATTGATTTCGGTTTTGCTACTTATTAATATGTTAGCAGCTCTGTTGTTCTTACACCAATTCATTCATTCATTGTAATATATTTGTTAATTCTGAAACCCTTTTAAAGTATCTTCTTATAAGCATTTTCAATTGTATTAGGTGGTGATCACAACTCACAACTAGTTTTGCCGTATTAGTGATGGCGGAAATCCTACCAATTGGTACAATTTTAGCCGTGGCCATAACCCAAGTCATCAAAACAGCACATGCTGCCAATGATGTAGTTATTGAAAAGGAGAGTTTTAAAATCCTTTCGGCCCACCTTTTTGATATTGTGCGTGTCCTTAAGGAACTCGAGCTAAAAAAGTTGAACGAATCATCAGTCGCAAGAAAAGCTCTAGAAAACCTTGAAACAGATGTGAAAAAGGCGAATACTCTTGTGGAGAAGTACAAGAATCGAGGCCGTTTCTACTTGCTCTTAAAGTGCAGACACATTGTCAAAGAGGTACAAGATGTAACACGAGATATTGGGAAGTCGTTAAATACTTTATCCCTTGCAAATACCGAGGTCCTATCTGGGATGTCTGATCAAGTAAGCAGGTTGCAGAACGAGATGCAAAGAGCCGAATTTGTCACCTGTCAATCTCAGCTACAAATCCTTGATAAGTTAAACCAGGGGCTTACGAGTCAAAAACTTGATCAGGGTTTTGCAAACGATATACTCGAGGACATAGCTCGGGCAGTAGGTGTGACGGTTGAGCCCACAGAAATAAAGAAAGAGTTAGATAGCTTCAAAAGAGAGAAAGAAGAAGCCGAAAACCGGAAAGAAAGAGCCGAGGTTTATTTTTTGGAGCAGATTATCGAGCTGTTATCTCAAGCAGATGCTGCTCAAGATTATGAACAGTTGAAGGATCAGTATATGCAAAGGTTAAGGGTAATTGAACGACATGGGTCACGAGAAGAATCTATTCCGCCTTTTAAAGCTTTCATTTGTGGTATGACAAAAACCGTAATGGTTGATCCTGTTAGTCTCTCTAATGGTACTGCGTACTCGAGAGTGGCTATTGAAGCATGGTTCGGGTCTGGAGAAAAAACTGATCCCGTAACTGGTGAACCCCTTGAAGATTTGGCTTTCAGACCAAATATTCAGTTGAGACAGTCAATTCAAGAGTGGAAAGAGCTTAATTATTGTATGAAAATTAGATCCTGCAAGGACAAAGTGCTGTCGGAAAATGATTCATCTGTTCACGCTGCTCTTTACCAAATACGGGAGCTGATAAAAGAGAACTCGATAAACAAAGATTGGGTTTCCATTGGTGGCCTTACTGAATTGCTCATTAAGATTCTCCCAAACTTGCATGACCAAGAAGTCAAAATAGAAGCATTGGTTACATTAAGGGATGCCGTTGAAGGACATGCAAGAAATAAGGTAATACACGCTCTTTCTTATTTTAGGTGATTTAAGAACAAAATTTTGATTTTTTTGTCTTCATTTTATAGGATCTCTTGGTCGCGAATAAAGGATACTGTCACATCGTTCCATTCTTAGGGTGTGAATTAGGTTTATGTAAAGCTGCATTAGAGTTGATACTTGAACTAGTGCGTGGGGAATCAGGTCAAACGATGGATAGTACAGGTGAACTCTCTAAGCAGTGTAATCCAGTTTCCTTTCTTGTTACCATATTGAAAGGTTCAGAGGTGGCGTTAGTTGAGAAAGCACACAAAATCTTGTGTAAACTTATAGATGTTGATGAGGAAAATGTTATTCTAGCTGCCACAGAGAAATGGTACGGACCTCTTGTTGATCGCGTTATTCAAGGTTAGAAAACTTTTTCTGTCATCTAATGTCATTCACAGTCCCTTGTTGGCAAAAAGTTGGGTCAAGGGGGTGGGTAATGGGTCAAATAGGTTTGGGTCAAATTGGGTAACTTTGGTACAGGCCTACAGGGTCAGGTTGGTTTGACCCTAAACATTATCGTCTAAATATATTTTTTGTAAATAATTGGTATGTCAAATATGATTACAAAAGTCAACAGTATTTCAAGAGTAATATAGTTTTTGAAAAATATGATTCAGGAGGTAGTTTCATCAACAAATACACTGTGGATGACTTTCAAGCCATTTTCTTTTAATTAACTTATTTTGGTGTGACCCGTTAAATATAAAAAACCAATAGCGACCCATTTATATTTAAATGGGTTAAAAAAGGACATCTCTAGTATATGCTTAACTCAAAAAGACCAAGAAAGAGTTCATCGTTTGCTTCTTTTAATGCATATAACTAACATGATACGAAGGCATCTGATGATTTGGTTGTAACCCAAGGTTCAAAATCAACAAAAATGGCAATGCTGAGAGGAATTGATAATTTGGAACTTGAAGAACATGATACGAAGCTCCTATGCGAACTAGGGTTGATTCCACCCTTGCTCGAAATGGCATCTGATGATTTGGAAACAAAAAAATTGTCTCTATCTGTTTTTGCAAAGCTTTTAAAAACTTCAGAGAACAAACGGCTTTTTGCAGCTGGTGGTGCAGTTCCTCATATAGTGGACTTAATGTGTTCTCCTCCTTTACAAGTCTTCATTCTCGCCAAATGCTCAGAGATTCTCGAGAAACTTTCTTCCGATGGTGACGGTATCAAGTTTCTTGTTGATGTCAATGGAACCCAACTCAATCTTGAGTTGTTAGTTGAGAATTTGTTGGCTTTTTTGAAAAATTCCCTCTTACCTTACACTGTAATAAGGCCCGTTTTACGGGCTCTTTTCAAGATATGTGAATATGAGTACGAGCTCGTGAAGGCCGCAGTTGTTACAGCTGGCGGTGTTTCTCTTGTTTTAAATCTTCTTGATCACTCTGATAGTGAAACACGTGAAGCAGCCATCAACCTTCTCTTTTTATTCTCTAATCATGAACCAGAAGGAGTGGCCGAGTTTCTACTAAGACCAAGAAGATTAGAAGCATTTATTGGTCTTCTTGAAAACTCGAATAAAAGTGATGTACAAAAAGCGGCAGTTGGTTTGTTAGCAAACCTTCCAAAATCAGAAGTTATACTCACACGAAAGTTAATTGAGTTAGAAGGACTTAAAGCCATTATAAATGTATTGGAGTCTGAAAACATGGAAGCTAAAGAAAATGCTTTGAGTGCACTTTTTAGGTTTACTGACCCAACCAATTTCGAGGCTCAAAAAATAGTGGTCCAACTTGGGACGTACAGTTTACTTGTGGACATTCTCAAAAATGGTTCGGTGACAGCAAAGGCAAGAGCAGCTGCTCTCATTGGTAATCTCTCTATGCAAAGTTCTGAACTGACCATGACATCAACCACGGGTCAATGGTGCTCATGTTTTGGTCGGACCCGGGTCAAGATATGCCCGGCCCATGGTGGTAGATGTAGTGTGGGTACTACTTTTTGTCTTTTGGAGGCGAAAGCATTACCCGAGCTGGTCAAACTTTTACATGGGGAGGTCCATGCGACAACTTATGAAGCAATTCAGACACTTTCGACTTTAGTACAAAAGGAGTCACCACGTCGTGGGGCCCATGTTTTGCACGAGAGCGATGCCGTAGTTCCTATTTTGGAAGTTTTGAATTGGGGCTCAGAGTCTTTAAAGGTGGAGGCTTTAGAGGTGTTAGAGAAAGTGTTCATGTTGACTGAAATGGTGGATTGGTACGGACCAATGGCTAGAATACCTCTTGTTAAGTTAACTGGTGGTAGCATTCACGAAGACGGGCATCTTCATAGGAAGGCTGTCAAAGTGTTGTTGCTTATCGAACGTCATTCACGTCGATCATCTTCACTTGTTATGGGATTTAATGGGTAATTTGTGTTTTTTGGGATCTTGGGAGTTGGGAGTTGGAACATGAATGAATATCGAAGAAATGTACTTTGTTAACATACATTATTATAAGTCATGTTTAAGAAATCTACTTTTATAACGGATTTATATCAAACTTTCGTCAACATTGATCACAGCTTTTTGTACTTAAACTTGTAGTCACTCGATCTATTTAGTGGTAGATATTTAATGTATAATTCTAATCTAATTTCTCAGTTAAATATATAAACTTTTTATCCTGTAAGTATAAAATAAATAAAATTGGACACATTATTATCCCTACCGAAAGAAATTTAGTAAAAATAATAAAAAGTTGAATTTACGTTTATCCTTTCAATTAAACCCTTTTGTAATGTGTTTTTTAACCTCACCTCCATCTTTGTTGTTGTGAAGTTGTGATGAATTGATGATTAACACTACCTGAATATTCACATTTAGTCCAACCCATTAAGAAATAGCAAGCCCAATTACTTATTTTACAAACTATCTATCAGTGCAAGGGCCTTGCTAAACCCTCCTGCCCTTGCGATTCCTCGATCCTCCCAGCAGCGAACTTTTAAAATACAAACGGATCCCTTCAAAAAACTATCGATTGTGTGAAATTATTGGATCGTTATACAAAATCTAGACCGACTCAAGGAACCTCAAACACGAGTAAGTCTCCATTCAGTGATTAATCGTAATATTGTTGATTGAGTGTTTTGGGGTTTTTAAACCTAAACATCATATATTGCGAAAATTGATCTTGTGAAACCCTCCATTGTTGCGAAAGTATGTGATATTTTGTTAGAGAATCCATCTTGCGAAATGATATAACATTCTTGCGTTTTTCTCTTCTCCACACTTGCGAAATTGGATGATATATCGTGAAAGAAAAAGTTGGGTTGATAATATGTAAAAATGGTGAGTGCATTTTGTATATCTATGTAATTATAGATCTTAAAACAAACAAAGATGGGTAGTAGCCTCCGTACAACTTTATTAACATGGTTGATTCTCACAGCAATTTCACTTACCATCTTCTACTCAAACTTACTCCCTTTATACTCACATTCAAAACCCTCAAGGATCCCATCATCATCATCATCCCCACCTCCAGAACCCTGCAATCTGTTCACGGGAAAATGGGTATTTGACCCGAGCCGAAGAAGACCCATATACGATGAAACCTGCCCTTTTCACAGAAACGCATGGAATTGTATTAGAAACCAAAGAGATAATATGGATCTGATCAATTCTTGGAAATGGGTACCTGAAAAATGTCAACTTTATGAGATTGACCCGGTTGAATTCATGGGTAGAATGAGAAATAAAAGTATTGGGTTTATTGGGGATTCTTTAAATGAGAATTTTTTGGTTAGTTTTTTGTGTATTCTTAGGGTTGCTGATTTGGGTGCTAAGAAATGGAAGAGAAAAGGGGCTTGGAGAGGAGCTTATTTTCCTAAATTCAATGTTACCGTTGCGTATCATCGTGCGGTTTTGCTAGCCAAATACGAGTAAGTGATTTCGATTTCAGTTAGATTGTTGATCATTATGTGTCTAAATGTTATTGGAGAATGTAATTGCTGTTTTTGTTATTATTGTCAATTGTAGCATTGAATCACATTGGTGAACCTAGCACTTTAGGATTGTGTAATTGCAGTCATTTTGTGTTCGTTACATCGTTACTTAAGTCTAGGGATACCGTCATAATATAGCAACATCGGTTATGATAGGATTATGCTTACCAGTCTATTCGTGAGACTTGGTTCCTCAATTTTGATGCCATGAACTAGCAATGTGTTTTTTAAATGTTCTTTATTCATCAAAGTTTAATAACCAAAGTGGAACATTGAGATAAGCACGTTATATTTTATGACAATAATCCTTTCAGTTTACATAACAAGTTATAGCTTTGATCATCATCCTTTTACAAACAGTCATAGATTTTTTAACATTGGAAAGTAGTCTGTTAATCTTTGTTGAGCTAATATGTGATAGATAAACGTTGGTATTGTAGTTCTTAAAGTCTTGTAAACTAAATATCTGTAAGAAAGTGAGTAGCTTACTGATTAGATTTGCATCACGAAATGTATGGTAGAAGTTTTAGAAGTTTTTTCAGTGGCTTGCTGTTTTTTTTTTGTTTGCATCGTTATAAGATGGTTTCCTTATTTTTTGTTACTGATTAAATAAAGGTGGCAGCCAAAACAATCAGAGATCACTGAGGAAAATGAAGTGAGGAGTGTACATCGCCTGGATGTGGATATTCCAGCAAAAGAGTGGGCGGATATTGGTGGTTTCTATGATGTTCTCATTTTCAACACTGGACACTGGTAAACATAAGTTAATATTGTTTATATATAGGGTGTTTTAGATGTCTGACTAATAGTTAATCGCTTTACATTACAACTTGTCAAGTCATACATTCCAATTTTGGGACAAAAAGTACCTAGTTCTCTTCCTTTTACTCCATGTTGAAAGTAGAAACTGCAAAACGAAATTACTAATTTTTATGTTATATTATTTTATTTTATTGAACTTTTGTTTTTTATGGTTCAACTTTATAGGTGGGGCTATGATAAGTTTCCAAAAGAGTCACCTCTTGCTTTCTATGAAGGGGGGAAGCCGATAGTTCCTGCTCCAGATATGTTGGGTGGGCTTCAAATTGTACTGAAAAACATGGCTGCACACATAGAAAAAGAGTTCCCCGAGACACTTAAGTTTTGGCGGCTGCAATCACCTAGGCATTTCCACGGTGGTGATTGGAACCAAAATGGAAGCTGCTTATCCCGTGAACCCCTTAAAGAATCCGAGGTATGAACCCCTCTATATTCTCCTTTTATGCCCTTCTTGATCAATTTTCGATATACCAGCTGCAACAATAACTTATCATCAAAGTGTAAATTATAATTCGTATAATTCGAGAAATGTTCCAACAACATCCTGTGAGCTTTATTGTCATATGTGATACAATTCATATCAATAATGATTGACATATGTTGGTGTTTAATCTTGATCTTGAAATTCAAATTTTGGTTTCTCATATGGGCAATTGATTATCTTTAAGCAAATAATTGAAACAACATGCCTAGTTAAAACTGCTGTTTGTATGGGTCCCCGGTTTTTCAAGGATATTTTGTTATGAAATTATACGATACTAACGTACTGATCTCTGAACAGCTTGAACTGTGGTTTGATCCCAGCAACAATGGAGTCAACAAAGAAGCAAGATTAATTAATCAGATGATCATTAAGACACTGCAAGAAACGGATATTGAGCTACTTGACCTGACTCATTTAAGTGAGTTTAGAGCAGATGCCCATCCAGCCACTTGGTTGGGAAAGAAGGATGCTGTGTCCGTATGGGGTCAGGATTGCATGCATTGGTGCCTACCCGGTGTTCCAGATACTTGGGTCAACATCCTTTGGCAACTTATACGCTATAGGTTAGGGACAAGATGATAGTTCGTGGAATAGGTTCTTGAGATCTATGTTACACATCTTGCTGAAAGCTGACTTAATTAGCCTTGATGACTACTTGACTTTTTTATTCAAATCAAGACTGAAAAAGAGTCAACGGTGAGGCTTGTTTCTGCAATTTTGGTGATTGGGTTGTTGATTATGGAGTCTAGCATATGAGTTCATTTTGTATACTTGTAATTTAGATAATTTGTTAGCATTATATTACAGTAATGGATTTTTTTTATAAGTTTCAGAGTAATTGACGTGAAACCTGAAAACAGAAAGAAAGGTTACATCTATTAGCTTTTGCTGTAGTGCCTAAAGGTACTGTTTTTTTATTACTTCATTGGTCGATTCTAAAAAGCAAGTCACTGTCTGCTTCATAACTAAGCCATCACCGACGAAAACTAATATTTAAAGTTGATAGACGAAATTGCACAAGTTATGTGCCAAATAGTGAATGGAGTGGACTGTGGACATGTTTTAAAAATTAATTTAATCTTCACCAAGATGGGAGATGATCCTTATAGTACAACTTTTAGGCTTACTGACCCAACCAATATCGAGGCTCAAAAAATAGTCGTCGAACTTGGGATGTACAATTTGCATGTAGACTTCCTCAAAAATGGTTAGCTGACAGCCAAGGCAAGAGCAGCTGCTCTCATCGGCGATCTCTATATGCAAAGTTCATAACTGACCATGACATCAACCACGGGTCAATGGTGCTCATGTTTAGTTCAGAACCAGGTCAAGATATGCCCAGCCCATGGTGGTATATGTAGTGTGGGTACTACTTTTTGTCTTTTGGAGGCGAAAGGATTACTCGAGCTGGTCAAACTTTTACATGGGGAGGTCCATGCCACAACTTATGAAGTACATAAGGATACACCACGTTGTGGGGCCCATGTTTTGCACGACAGCGATGTAGTAGTTCCTATTTTGGTACTTTTAAATTGGGACTCAGAGTCTTAAAAGGTGGAGGCCTTAGAGGTATTAGACAAAGTGTTCATGTTCTGTAATGGTTGATTGGTACGGGGCAACTGCTAGAATACCTCTTCTTAAGTTAACCGATGGTAGCATTCATGAAGACGGGCATCTTCATAGGAAGGTTGTCAAAGTGTTGTCGCTTATCGAACGTCATTCGCATCGATCATCTTCTTCTCTTGTTATGGTATTCCATGGGTGATTCGTCCTTTCGGGATCTTGAGAGTTAGAACATGTATGAATGTTGAAGAAATGTACTCTGTTAACGTACATTATAAGTCATTTTTAAGGTTTTAGCTTTTCATTAATGGGAAAATGGTTGGCTCAAAAAATGTAATTTGTTAACACACATTATAACTCATGTTTTAAAAAATAAACTTTGTTAACCAATGAATATTTTGAAGCTTTTTACTTGTAAAAGGCCAAGTTCTGTTTACCCTTTATTAAAAAAAACTATAAATACATTATCCCTACCGAAAGAAATATTTAAAATTTAAAAAAGTTAGAATTTACGTTAACATTAGGTGGAAAGTAAGAAGTTTCCACTTTACTCCAACAATCACGTTCCACTTGGATTTCAACACCTCTTTTAAAACACTTAAATCCTGTTTCTTGATGCGCCTTTTTTCAATCAAACCCTTTTTTGATGTTTCATTACCAACTCACCGATATGCTTCTTTATTATTATCCAATTACAGAAAAAACCATAATCCCAATTTCAAGTTTTTAGCAACAATGATAACCCCCAATGAAAAAGAAGAAGGGGTTGCTAAACGTTTATGGGTTAAATTCAATAAAGAATCAATTAATTCACTTTACACTCCTTTTGTTGTTTCTTTAGCTTCTGGGAACTTAAAGATTGATACTTTTCGACATTATATTGCTCAAGATGCTCATTTTCTTAAATGTTTTGCACAGGCGTAAGTAATTTGTATATCTTTTATGTTTTTCTGGGTTGGGTTTTAGTAAATGTGTGTTTTTGATTTGTTTAGATATGAACTAGCTGAGGAGTGTGCAGATGATGATGAGGATAAAGTTTGTATCAATGAGTTGAGACAAAGTGTTGTTGAAGAGCTTCAAATGCATGGCTCTTTTTGCAAAGTAAGATTTTTGTTATTGTGTATCGAATTGCCTATTTAGATATGGTATCTTTTTTCAGTATTTTTGTAATATATATGACTTGAAGACAATAACTTACCTGCACATACAAATGTTAATCTGCCCTGTGCATCATATGGTAATTTTTTATTTTTATTTTTAATTTACTGGCATTTATCTTGTATGACCAATTGATCATGGAAGTGTGGATACGAATAAGAGATTAAAAGATGCATAAGAAAAGAGAAATCATCTACCATTGCCTCTAGCCTTACAGTTATACTTGGTTCTGTTGTTTGTAAGGCTCGGAGAGATATGATAAAAAAAAAAAAAAAAAAAAAAAAAAAAAAACCATGTCTGAGTTCGTATGTCATGTGTGTTAGTTAGATCACCAAATTATCAGGATTATGTTTAAATGCTCAGTCCTCCCTTTTTTTATATATGTAATTCAAACCATAAAATCAGCTCTCACTAGTTTGACTTTGATGAAGTTTAGCTTTACATGACTGAAATTATAATTAGCATACATTCCGTTAAGTTGGACCTTTTTTAAAAACTAAAATGAAAATACCGTTTAGTGCTAAATGATTGTCCATGGACTTGATTCTGAATCGAAAACATTTAATATAGAATATGATCAATTTTGACCCGTTGTATGATTCATTTAGTGTCTAGTATATGTGACTGTTTAATGCATCATCCAGGAATGGGGTTTTGACGTATCCAAAGAAACGATCCCAAATGCTGCAACACTTAAGTACACCGACTTCTTGTTGGCAACAGCTTCTGGGAAGATTGATGGCGTAAATTGTCCTGCAAATCTCACAACCCCTTTTGAAAGAACAAAAATTGCAGCATATACTATAGGTGCCATGGTCCCTTGCATGAGGCTTTATGCTTTTATTGGCAAAAAGCTCCAGTCTTTGGTCGAAATAAATGGCATTCGTCACCCATACAAGAAGTGGATCGATAGTTATTCCTCTCAAGATTTTCAGGTTTTCATCTTTCTTTGCTTGTGTAGTAAGTAGTACTTTATATGTCTGTATTCCCTAAGAGTTGGCAATTTGGACCCATATATCTAACATGGATTATTTCTGGCTGTATGTTTTTTTCAACATAGGGCCAAATTTAGCTAAAATGACAATGGGTCGGAGCTTACCAGAGTTATTTCAAATGCTTAAGGACCTTCTGAATTACTTCACGAAAACAATATAGTTTTTAACTTTTTACGATCTTAGTTAGTTATGTATAGAATTCAAGAGAATGGACAAAAAGCATTGAGGGGTATGCGCAGAGGCCCCAGACCAACCTGATAAAAGTTCCTGTTTGGATCAGTTAGTGTTAACCAACCAATCTGACCTCCCATTTTGCTAATATAGTTAAAATTATATATATTAGGCTGCAGCTCTTCAGACTGAGAATTTGCTGGACAAACTAAGTGTCACTTTGACGGGTGAAGAACTTGATATCATGCAAAAGCTTTACCATCAAGCGATGAAACTTGAGATGGAATTCTTTTTAGCTCAACCTGTGGACCAGCAGACTGTTGTACCACTATCAAAGGAGCATAATTCAATTACCGTCTTCTCTGATTTCGATTTGACATGCACTGTTGTTGATTCGTGTACGGTTTTAGCTGAGATTGCTATGGTCACATCGCCAAAGTCAGGTCCTGAAAGTCCAAGGATGCCTGTAGCTGAATTGAAAAACACATGGGAAGCATTATCAAAGCAATATGCTCAAGATTATGAACAGTGCATGGAAGCTATGTTGGTTAATCAGAGAGGTGAAACATACTATTCCAGTTAGATGTCATCATATATACTTGGTCGATTTGGGTCTTATTTTCTCTTACAAGACAAATGGGTAGAATAAAACAATATAGATTAAATGGTTTGAAAGTCACCCAAGTTTATCAAAATACAAAACTTCCTAAATCCTATTTAGATGATAATAATAATAATAATTAATATGGATATAATATAATTATAGTAATCACTTTCGCAGACTATAAATATTTTTATGAAAACTAATCTTTCTTCTTCTTCTTTTTTTTTTTATTTGCTATTGGAAATAGAGAAATTTGACTATGAGGGGCTAAGGATGGCACTGGAACAGATATCAGATTTTGAGAAAATGGCAAATACAAGAGTGATCGAGTCTGAGATACTCAAGGGTTTGAATGTTGAAGATATTAGGCGTGCTGGTGAACATGTTGTTTTCCAAGATGGTTGCATGGGGTTCTTTCAGAGCATTTTAAAGAATGAAAACTTGAATGCAGATGTCCATGTGCTTTCCGTTTGTTGGTGTGGTGATCTTATTAGATCTGCTTTCTCATCAGGTACTCCCGTCCCATTGTCTGCTGATGAAATATCCTATATTTCAATGTGTTGAGTTCAATCATGTTGCAAACAGTCCTCTACTATGTTTATTGGGAATTAGGATGTTTGGATTGGATTATGGCATCTTGAAGTAATAATTACCTGTTGACACTGCTTGGATAAATAGACTACTCTTTTAATAATCCTATTATTTTGTGGTCATATAATCAGTTTGAGATAATTAGTTTCATACCAGCTGCAACTGATTGGGTAAATTAGAATTCTCTATCTATCCATTCTTTAACCCGCTATAAGATATTTTTTTTTTCCCATTTCACAGAAATGTCGTCTTCTGTCAATTCATCTTTTAATTTCTAATTCATGTGATAGTCTGATCATTACAATTTCAAGCAACAAAAAGCGCATACAACTAACATGCCTTTAGCCTAGTGGTATTAAGTGGCCCATCAACCAAAGTTTGTTAGTAGAAGTCCAGAAAAGGACAAGCGTGCATGAGTTGAAAAGAAAAAAACACATACAAACACTATATGCGAGTAAGCGACAGTTTTTTTCTATTTTTTTTATTTACAGCAGATGATAAGGTTTATCACATATCCATCATTCGGTTCCTTCTTAGCATAAACCACACATATATAAACTTTCTCATTTGCTGCATGTTTGATGAAGTTACCTAATCTCATTCAATTTGTGTATTGAATGTACGATGCTGATAGGAGGTATACAAAATCTGCAACTACATTCAAATGAGTTAGTCTACGAAGGCCTTGTATGCACTGGCGAAATCATTAAAAAAGTTGAGTCCCCTATTGACAAGCTTCAAACTTTTAACGATATCCTGAAAGAGCATGACCAAGTTGGCAAAAAGAACCTAACCATCTACATTGGAGACTCGATTGGTGACTTGCTTTGCCTGCTCAAAGCAGACATAGGCATTGTGATCGGGTCAAGCTCAAGTCTTAGAAGAATTGGGACCCATTTTGGTGTTTCCTTCATACCTTTATACCCTGGTTTAGTCATGAAACAAAGAAAGCATGTAGAAGGGAGTGATTTTAGTTGGAATCGGCTATCAGGGGTTGTATATACAGTTTCTAGCTGGGCTGAAATACGTTCTTTCATTGTTGGCTCTTGATTGAAAGTAATTATTCTATGTGTATGTACGTCTGTGTTCTGTTTTAGTTAATATTATAAAATGAAGCACTTCTCTATCATCATAACATTACCTATGATTACTTAGAGTTATAACTAAAAGAATAAATAAAGTTTGTAGGTTTGGAGTTGTAATTTATATGTAATTTGAACTATAATATGTAACATCACATTATCCATATGTAACCTGAGTGTATGGAATAACTATATACTTTGATTTTGGTAGTTAATCCCTTTTTATTTGTTTTGTTAATTTTAAGTTCTGGAAGTTGGAACTACCCTTTTTTTTCTTTTTTCTTTTTTTGCATATCTGGTAAAAGAATGAGGAAATTTTTATACGCTGTATGTGAACTAAGTCGAAAGTGATAAAGTTTAGGTTGTAATATGATGGATTTGAACTCTTAATTCTCAGTTATTGTTGATTAATTAATAATCATCTTAGATAATATTAGTCACAGATATATATCAAAGTGGGTCTTGTAGAATACCAAGTCTATGGTTTTTGAAAAGTAAATGAAGTAATACAAATAAAGACCCATGACTATAATTTAGTAATTTAGTTAATATAATGTATTATAATGTATAATAAACAATAATACAAGACCCATGATCAGAATTCATATTTTATATTATTATAATAATATATATACAAGACCCATGATTAGAACTCATATTTATAAGAAATAAAATAATAATAAACAACAATATAAACAAGACCTATAAAAATTAGTTAGTAGTAGTAATGAGTAATGAGAGGCACATGCTTCAAATGCTGCTTTCTACCTTCTTAATTCTTGTTTCTTGATCCGCTATCCTTAATTAACATAAAACCATACACCACCCGGGAAGAATCACAATCCCAGTTTCTGTTTTCAACAGCTTCATCAATGACTACAAGTGATCAAAACCGAAATGAAAAAAGTGTAGCTAAACGTCTATGGAATATGTTTAAGGAAGAATCAATTCGCTCTCTGTACACTACTTTTGTAGTTTCTTTGGCTTCTGGGACTCTAAAGATTGATACTTTTCAACATTACATAGCTCAAGATGTTCATTTTCTTAAATGCTTTCCAAAAGCGTAAGTAATTCTTGCTCCTTTCTCTTAAGAACTCCGTCCATTTGTGGTTTTGATAGTTTTTGATTTATGTGTATTGCGTTTAGATATGAATTAGCCGAGGAGTCTGCAGATGATGATGATGCTAAAGTTTGTATTGGTGAATTAAGAAAGAGTGTTCTTGAAGAGCTTCAAATGCATGGCTCTTTTTGTCGAGTAAGTTTTTACTCATGATCTGTGTACCATTGCCTTAATTCGTATCTATATTAGTTCTTGATGCAAATAAATCTTATGAGCGTTTATTATTGTACCCAAGTTAGTAAATGTACGTCATATAGTAGATTACAAGTTACTCGTATTAGTATATCATCGAGGAATGTCAGTGTACTAGACATTTTGGCGTCTTTAGGCCATGTACCATCACTAGCGAAAGGAAGAAGTCCAACAGCAACATAAAAATTATCAACCAACGTAAGAACTAATCACATACCAAACTATTAATTATTATATGTACCAATAATTGTATCTGTTCATGTGTGATACAGTAAAACCATGCGTCCATGTTGTGTGTGTAAATATATAAAGAGTGTTTTTATCTACATCTATATTTTACTTCCCTTTGCTGCAGAACTTGAACTTTAGCTAATCATTTTGTGATAAAACGTATTACATAAAGCAGGAATGGGGTTTGGACGTGTCCACAGAAACTCTACCAAATTCTGCAACCCTCAAGTACATTGACTTCTTGTTGGAAACAGCTTCGGGGAAGAGTTACAGCGTTAAGGCAGATACAATTTTCGACATGTCTTCTGAAAAAACAAAAGTTGATGCTTATACTATAGGTGCTATGGTCCCTTGCGTGAGGCTTTATGCCTTTCTTGGTAAAGAACTCCAATCTTTGGTCGATGTTAGTGACAGACATCATCCATATAAGAAGTGGATTGAGAATTATTCGTCTGAAGCCTTACAGGTTTTAGTTATTCCTATCAAACAAATGTCCTTTATATTTCTTTCTTTTATGGAAGTTTACACGTCGCCATTCGTTAACATTTCTTGAATAATTAGGCGACAACTCTCATGACTGAGGACTTGTTAGACAAATTAATCGTCGGTTTGACAGATGGAGAACTTGATGTCGTTCAGAAACTTTACCATCAAGCATTAAAACTGGAGACAGAGTTCTTTTTAGCTCAACCTGTTGATCAGCAGACAATAGTTCCATTATCAGTGGAGCAAAACCGTATTAATCATTGTGTTATGAGTCTTGTAAATTTTGGTTTGAACTGCACAAAACCAATTTTGGGTCAAATCCAACTTGAAAGTCAAAGTATGCCCATTGATGAAGTAGGAAATACATGGGAAGCATTATCAAGACGATATGCAGAAGATTATGAGACCTTCATCGAAACTATGTTGGTCAATCAGAATGGTAATCATAACATAAATATTACTTGTGAAACATGAAATGTGCAAAGTCTATGTTTTGTATGATAATATTACTTTTGTTTTTGGAGTGGCGAAATATGACTATGAGGGGCTAAAGAAAGTACTCAAACAACTATCGGATTTTGAGAGAAGTGCAATTACAAGAATGGTCGAATCTGGGGCTCTCAAGGGTTTGAATCTTAAAGATACTAGACGTGTTGGCAAACAACTTGTTCTTCAAGATGGTTGCATGAATTTCTTTCAGAGTATCACAAAGAATGGGAATTTGAATGCAAATGTGCACGTCTTGTCCAATTCCTGGAGTGGTGATCTTATTAGGACTATCTTCTCATCAGGTATTACAATTTATCTAATGGGCTGGTTAAATGGGTCAAGAGTGACCGAAATGATTGATGTTGTGTTTGATCTCTAATGGGCCGTTAAAAGGGACAAAATTAACCCGAAGTGTTTTTTTTTTTTTATAACATAAAATCTTGTAAATGTAATTGGTACAATTACTTATATACAACTTAGAAATTGTGGACAAAAGGTGTTCCATTTAAACCAAATTGTTTCGACCCATACCAAAAACTACCCATTTTGACATGTACAGACCCATCATTACGCCACTGTTAGTGTAAACCATGTTTTTGTTATTGAATATACCATTTTGATCAGGGGGTATACAAAATCTCCAAATACATACAAATGAGTTCATCTACGAAGGCCTTATATCCACCGGCAAAATCTTGAAAAAAGTTAAGTCCCCTACTGACACGCATCAAACTTTTAACGACATTATGAAAGAACTTGACCAACGTGACAACGATAATTTAACCATCTACATTGGAGACTCGGTTTCCGACTTACTTTGCCTACTAGAAGCAGACATAGGCATTGTGATCGGGTCAAACACAAGTTTTAGAAGAATTGGGATCCGTTTCGGTGTTACGTTCATCCCTTTGTACCCTGCTCTAGTCAAGAAACAAAGAGATCATGTCGAAGGAAGTGGTTTTAGTTGGAATCGGCTATCGGGTGTGGTATATACAGTTTCTAGTTGGGCTGAAATACATTCTTTCATCATTGGTTCTTAAAAAGATTGGTTCCTTTTAATGTATGTGTGTTTGATTCCATATTGTTATGAATGATGATTGTAACACATATATATATATATATATATATATATATATATATATATATATATATATGTGTGTGTATATATTAGAGAAAGATCAAAGATAACTAGTTATGTTGCTTCTTTGATTTGTTTATCTTATACTCTTAGGGCCCGTTTGTTTCACAGAATGTTTTTAATGTAATTGGAATCTTTCAAAGGAATTGGAATTTGAAGAAATTGGAATGTGAGTGAATTGGAATTTAAAGGAATCTACATTGTGTTTGATTAGACAAAATTTATCAATGGAATTTGGAATTTAAATAATGTTAAATGACAAAATTACCCTTTTAATAGTTTACATAATTTTTTTTTATGAATCTTTTACTTTTATAACATCTTTAGTATTTATCAATCTATAGCATTTTAAATTTTATAAAATCTTAAGAAACCCATTTTAGTGTATGGAAACGTTGGACACTTTTTAAATCCATAAAATTGTTATTAACTTGACACCATTTAAAGTTTACTTTTATACAACTTCCTATCATACCTATCTCCATCATCATATGGTTCCACCGTCAAATTGCAAACTACCCCCCATCGGGCATCGCCGCATCGGCTACCGTAAAAAAACTCCATGAAATCAAGTCACAGCTATAAACATTCACAAATAAACATCAAACCTTTTTATTAATTGGAGAAATAAAAAGAACCTACAACAACCCTAGAACCCCCAAATCAAAGAAAAAGAAGAAAACCATGAAAAAAGAAAATTCTGGCAGGAGGTAAGGCTACAGGAGGAGTGGGTTGTAGCAAAAGGTTGTCGGAGGTGATTATGGCGGTGTGACGGAAGCGATCTGATGTATTTGGGTGGCAACGGCGTTTGAAGGAGCTGGTCGGCGACGGCGATGATGGAGTTGGCCGGCGACAGTGGTGATGGAGACCGGCAGGATGCAGTTGGGCGGCGGTAATGGTGGGGGAGAAGGAGAAGCTGGGTTATCAAGAGAGAAA
Source organism: Helichrysum umbraculigerum (assembly GCA_949592205.1). NCBI lineage: Eukaryota > Viridiplantae > Streptophyta > Magnoliopsida > Asterales > Asteraceae > Helichrysum > Helichrysum umbraculigerum. The sequence continues at coordinate 104,924,289 of CATIUR010000003.1, read as the reverse complement.
TAGTGGTCATGATGAGAAGAGATGTAAATTATTGAGGGGTTCTTTGGTAAAAGGTAAACATTCCCTGGAATGTTGAAAGTTTCCTTCGATATATGGAAGGAATGTTGAATTCATCCAAGTAAAGGAATTTGATGGAATGTTTTGAATTCCAATTCCATTACATTCTTCAACCAAACAGATAAGGGGTGGAATTCCAATTCCAATTCCGAGGAATTCCGAAGAAATCCGTGAAACAAACACGCCCTTAGTATTTTACTTATGGTATGGGCGTAAGGGTATGGTTTCTTTTAAATTTGTGTTTTTTTTAGGGGTGTTTACTATTTGGACAAACCGATTGAACGACAATTTGGATTGGATTATTTGATTTTTTTTGGATCGGTTTGGTTCAAAACCGAATATTTATTTTGGTTTTTGGATTGGTTTTGGTTACCAATGTAAAAATCGAATAGTCCAAATTAACCAAATAGTAATATATTTTGGTAATACTTCCAAAATATGTACAAATTAATTAAGTTAATCACCCAATATTGGGTATGTTTGGCACAACTAGCTGGTAGTTGGAGCTTGTAGCTGGAGCTGGTAGCTTGTAGCTGGTAGCTGGAGCTAGTAGCTTGTGGCTGGAGCTGATAGCTGGTAGCTTTTGGTAATATTTGTGTTTGGTAGAGTAGCTGGAGCTTGTAGCTTATGAATGTAAAATGACACAAAAGGACAAATTATTAATTTTAAAAGATGATATATAATTATATGGAGGGTATTTATGTAATTTTAGTTTCCATAAGCTACAAGCTACTTCCATAAGCTACTTCAAGTAGCTTATGGTTTTGGAGCTTATGGAAACCATAAGCTACTCATAAGCTACTTAGCCAAACAGAGCTTATGAAAATCATAAGCTACAAGCTACAAGCTACAAGCTCCCATAAGCTCTTAAAAGGTGCGTGCCAAACATAGCCATTATGCATACTTATACTATTATTAACTTTATTCATCATTTATCACAAAATTCATAACTATATCTTAGTTTTGTCTTGCAAATTATTAAATCATTGTGACGAACTTAAGAAACGTGTTGATTAGTTTTGTTTGATAATCAAGTTTTTCGATTTTGTTCGAATGTTTTTATTATTAATATATGAAAGCATGGCCAAATAGTAAAAACCAAATAAACCGAATAGTAATTTGGTTTGGTTTGGTTTTTTATTTGTTCGGTTCGGTTTCAATTTTTCAAAATCGAAAACCGATCGGTTCCATCTATGTAGGTTCGGTTTACCGAACTAACCAAATGAGCACCCCTAGTTTTTTGTTTGCTACTTGCTATTTATGTTTTTGTCTTGTTACGTCACTCACCCAGAATAATTCAACTCTAGCCCAAATTTACATGTTAGAAGAAGGGAAGGTGGTAATGTGGTATCATGGATTCATGGACTTATGACTGACACCAAAAAGCCCATACAAATCCATTTAATGGGCCCAAAACCAACACGAAAAATAAAGGACAAAAATAAAAAGAAGCGATCTATCATTAGCAAGCAAATATGTATGTGTTGTGTATAGTCATCGACCATGATTTTTGTGTATTTTGGTATCTTTTTTTTTATGTATACTGTCTTTCTTAAACATTTCTATATAATTCCATGCATGTTTGTGTAATTTAGCATCAGAGTGTAGTATACAACAACACCGATCGTTTAAAAGAGTAAATAATGCGTATTGTTCTTGTGGCTTGCATGAAATTATACGATCGTCCTTATCTTCTGAAGATTACACCGATCGTTTTGGCTTAGAAAGTGCAAGGAGGACAGGAAATGTTCTCTTCCACTAACGATCTTTACAAAGGCTCGTTAAGTTAGATAACATGACACACACGTGAGTTGAGAGAAGTTAGTCTAGCTTCTTCTTCCCGAAAATCCACCTAACTATCCACTCTTATCAGTTCAATTCGACTATTTGCATTTATAAAGTACATAACCAAATGTGATTCGAATTGCACGTTTAACCTCTAAGTGTGATTACGTTTGGGTTTGTGTGAGGTTTGGTTGAAGTTTGCTGACTTTAACTCATGACTTATGAGTGGTCCACTCGGAGCAATAATTTCTAGGAACATTTCGTTTCTGAGTAGAAGAGCCGTTTTCAAGTAGTATTCGATCGATTACGAGGTTATCGACAAAAATAGTTGTGACTTTATGAGTTATGAGCTCAAAAGCATTTATGATGGGAGGTTAAATTGAAAAATAATTCGACTATTGACCAATCTTGGGCCTCCTATCTGGGCTATCAATTTTTGGGCTTCTTATAACAGCCGGGCTATTAGTATTCATAGCTCCCCATAGCAGGTCTATTGTAAAAACCAATGGGCTATTAGACCATTTTCAATCGTGACACAAACTGATATATCAGCTCGTGTAAAATCAGTGTCACGTTAACAATTTTCAAAATTGACATACAACAGACTAAACACTACCAACCATGTTACATCGCTCACTTTTTTTCGAGCTCCACATTTACCAATATACCTTTATAATTACACATTATATAAAATATAAAAACAAAAAGTAATTTATATTCGCGCGGGCACCATGCCTCCTCTCTTTCACCGTCACCAAACCGAAGGTTCACCGACTGATGTTGAGCTGATGCCGCCGTGGCAATGGCATCAGTTAGCCGAAGTTAATGTTTTTGTGTAAGTAATATGTTCAAGTTCAATTTCATCTACTTTTAACCAAACACGTGCATAAAATACTAGATGAGAAACTTCAACTTTTGACTACAAACAAAAAGCTAATCTTTTTTAAGCTAATTTTGCTAAACATGTAAAAACTTGATGTTATTATAATCATGTAAATCCTAATTTATTTATTTTTATGCAAAATAAACCAGCACCTTTCATTTAAATGAAATCCGGTACAAAATTGAGGAAATTAAAAAATTGCAATCCTATTAAGAGCATATGGATATGGATATCTGTATCATTCTCAAGGAAGCTGCAGTTACACATGGCCACCTTATTCACTTGCTTCATCAATTATTATCCTCCTCTTTCCAATTATTATCCTTTTTAGCAAATGGTACGTTCCCTATATTTTTAATTTTTATTTCTCTTTTTTCCTTTACAATTAATTTCTAAATTAATTAATTAATACTTAATATTTATAGATACCGTTTTGTTCTGATGTAATAGATAATTGATTCTAAAATATCAATTGTCAATATATTATACACCTAATAATTAGAAAAAAAAATCTCACTAATTCAATTATCGGTTTCCATGAGAACGGTGAGAACAAATCCTAGCCACCTATTTTAAATCAATGGTTTAAAGGGGGGTGACATTTTTGTAATTATTGAAAAATCAGGAAAATGAAGGTGCCATTCTTGTAAATACGGTGAACTTCAGTTTTCATTCACAATGCATCTTTTTTGTGAATCTTAAATTTTTTTTTTTGCTTCACAACAATTTTGAAGTTATGAATTTATTTTTAACATTCACAACACTTTCTTAAAATGATGAAGTTAAGATTTTAACATTTACAATTAATATGACTTGTGTGAAGCAATAACAAAAAGTAAAAAATTAACAATTAATCTATTACTATTTACGTTACTACATCAAAACACATACATGTGGTGGTGGTGGTGGTGGTTGATAGTGAACTTTTGAATTGACATCTTGAAATTTGTTGTTAATCAAAAAGTTAATAAAACCTTAACACTAAAGGACATTATGTGAACAAAATATATATATATATATATATATATATATATATTAACATTAAGAAATAGCTGTGAATAAAAATAAAGATTCCTTTAAGCAATACAATATTTATGTAAGCTTATTTGTCTATAGTTTTTGTGCGAAGCATATTTGTTTGTGTGAAGCCTATTTGTTTGTGTGAAGTTTTTTTTTTTTTTTTTTTTTTTGTGTAAAGTTTTTTTTTGTGTTAAACAATAAAATGTTTATGTGAAGTTTAATTGTTAACAGTTTTTATGTGAAGCATATTTGTTTGTGTTAAGGTTTTTTTTTTTGTGAAGCTTATCTGTTTGTGTTAAGCAATAAAATGTTTATGTGAAGTTTATTTGTTAAAAGTTTTTGTGTGAAGCCTATTTGTTTGTGTTGAACAATAAAATGTAAAACTTTTTGGTAATATAAATATACTAATGATAATCAACAAAAAGAAAAAGACTTCACACATGTAAAACTTGTGAACGAAAAAGAAATAAAAAAAATTAACAATAAAAGTTAATTGTGAAGGTTAATCAAAGTTCACAATAATTACAAAAATGTCATCATGGCATAAGTTCAAAATATTTACAAAAATATCATCTCCAACACAGTTCTCACGGAATCCTATTGTTCTCACAGGATCCCAAGTCTATATATATATATATATATATATATATATATATATATATATATATATATATATATATATATATATATATATATATATATATATATATATATATAATTATAATAATAATAATAATAATAATAATAATAATAATGTGATCAAAAAAGAAGGAAATTTAGAGAGAGAAGAGGGAGAATAATATTTTATTACTATGATTTAATATTTTATTGCTAAGATTCAATTTTTAATAAATATAATTCTACATTTTATTGCTTGGTTCAATAATTTATTAATAAGATTTAATTTTTTGTCGTTATGATTCAAAAGTTATAGTAATATTGCTACCAAATATTAAGAGTAAACAGTACAAAACCAAATATTGCAACTCGCAAGTTACCCGTATCAATCAGTTCATATATCTTTACTCGTCCTCCAACAGAATGTTACACCTCTATTTTATTTTAGTAGTGTGAAATAGCAAAGCTTAGAAGCACATTATTGTATGCATGTGGAACTCTGGGTTTGGAAGCACAAGTGTGCTTCTCCGCAATGATTTTCTATTTTCATATTTTATTTTTAATTTTAATTTTCAATAACACGAAAAGATATCATTAATACAGATTCTGTAAAGTTAATTAAACTTTCAATCAGTACGTGATACAACTTAAAAGACTGAAAAGAGAGATTTGGCACCTTTAATTTCAAATCCCTAATCCACATAAGGGGCCCATAAAATAAATTTGTGATACATTTCTTGTAATTGTGCTCACAATATGTGTTTTTGAACCACAAACAAGACTTATATATATATATATATGTGTAAATTGAGTTATTTCTCCACTCGCACAATATTAATAGGGTATGGTAGATAATATTGAGAGGTTATTGCTAGTTAATAATTAAGTAGAAACTTTAAAGAGGTTTAACAAAATCAAATATTCACTCCGTCCAATCACAAGTATTCATATTGTTATTTTATGTTGTTTCAAGTAAACATTCACTTTTGATCAAAAAAAAGTAAATGTTCACTTTCATTTTACAATCAATCAAAAGAGACTTTAATTAGTAAAAATGATATTTGATTGATGAATAGTATAGTTAAATATATATTTTTTAAATTGTGTGGATAATCAAAATAAACGAATGAAACGAACGGAGGAGAGTAATAAATTTTTGTAAAAGCATTAAATGTAAATAGAGTAAGGTTTAAATGAGTACACTAATATTAATTGAGAATGAAAGAACCAATAGGAATGCGCCACGTGTCACAAAACCCGTTTTCCACCACGTTTTTAAAAATTAAATATCTCACACACGGTAAGTCAAAAAATCATAAAAATTGCACCATAAAAATCAGCGTTTTATTCTCTTCGATTAGAGATGTGATAGGTATACTTTCGACGAACTTTTTTTTTTTCTGTTTTTCGGTGGGTTTTGAAAACGAGTAACACATGTGATACTAGCGGTTAACACATGTGATAACTGCGGATAGCACATGTGATACTACTAGTAACACATGTGATAACAGCGAGTAACACATGTGATATCAACAAGTAACACATAGGATATTAATTTGTAAAACCCATAAAAAAAATTCGTCGGAAGTATACCTTGTGAGATGGCAAATCGAAGAAAAAAAAATGCTGATTTATATTATTTTTCGACTTACCGTTTGAAAGATATTTAAGTTTAAAAAACGTCGGGGAAAGTATGTTTTGTGACATGTAACACGTTCTGGTTGATTTCCCATTCTCACAAAAAAATTTATTCTCATTTCAACCTCACTCGATGTATATAATGACAAAAATAATGGAAAGACTCCGCTATGAGCTAGTGATGATAAAATATCTATTGAATTTAATTTAATGGGATCCCTTACCCACCTCATCCCCACCCTAACCCACCTCATCCTAACATGGACAGATTCTTTCACATGAACACTAAAAACCCAATACATGAACACTTTGAAACTCAATAAACACATATACATGCCTAATAATATATATTCCCAAATTGTACCATGTTCTACAATATAATTGCATTACCAATTATTTGATGTTTTTTTTTTAATTGTTTGAAGTTTGTTCTAATCCTAGAGTTCATAATGGTATATTTTATTTTTATATACGCTGGTTCAATCATTTTCTTGAAAACTTCATCCTAAAAGGTAGAAAGTTGTGATTATTATTAACTTATATATATTTTGACTAATAAGATACAGTATATGAATTCCCCTTTATTTAGCTTTTTCATAAATCATAGAGAAACATTTAGACTTATATCATCATGTAAAAAATATTTTTTGCATCTTTTTGTCACAAGAATGTCATTTTGGAAAATAATTAACAAATCTCTTGTAAAAGTTAAATCGTGAAGACAAAAAAGTATATAATTCACAGCTTATTGATATATAAATTGATTATTGAGATCGGTGATTTAGTAAACCTTTTGTTTTAATTAGGTGATTTATAAGATAAGATATTATTAATGTAAGTGATTGGAATATGCTTATTAATAAAAAATCGACTGGGAAGTAAAAGGCATAAAAGCATGTTAAGAGGCACTTCGAAACACATTCCTTCCATGTTTGAATGTCGGAAGTAAAACCAAAATCAATCAATCAATGATAATAAGGTTACATACAGACACATTACGCTGTTGTGATTCCCAAGACCTCACGTACGTACTACTCTTATCATCAATCTAATTATCGCCTAAATAAATACTACGGAGTACATTTTAATGTCACTATAATTAATCTTTTGCAATAATAATACATGCACCTGGGTAAAATTTGCTTTCTTCTGTTACAATCAGGGGTACTTGAATTTTTAACTTTGGTTAAAATACTTAAGACACAAAAGTTAAAATAATTAATTAACAGTTTACAGTTACACATAATATAATAATAAATTATAGCATCAAAACTAATCCCTCTTTAACCCAATTCTCTCACCAATCAACCTCCAAAGGATCAATGACTTTTAATAATTTAAAAATAAAAAATGTCTTTTTATTGTCACATTTTTTATCAGAAAAAAAGGTTATTTCATAAATAGATACTAGTAGAACACCTTGCATAATACAAGAACAACCTGGAGATGGACCCACTTTCTAAATAATTGCATTTTCCCTTATTAATCAATCATCATTCCTCTCCATTCCCATGATCACTCCATAACAAAAAAAACACCATCATCACTTTCTTCAATACCCTCTAAATCCAAATCAACATTATGAAACTTTACAGTTAAACTAACACCATTTTCATCATCACCACAATCACATCATTCTTGCTTTTTCATTTTTCAAAAAAAAAAAAAAAATGAAAGCTAAAATGAACACATTTTTAACTACTTGCATTACTACTATTCTCATTCTTCTACCAATAGTATTTGCAAGTACTTCACAAAATGATGAAGTCTCATCACTTTTATCCATCAAATCATCCTTGATTGATTCATTGAATTACTTAAATGATTGGAACACTTCAATATCTTCATCACATTGCAATTGGACTGGTGTTTCATGCAATGCAGATGGCTTTATTGATAGACTTGATCTTTCAAACATGAATCTGACAGGAAACATTTCACAAGACTTCCAAAACTTCCATCACCTTTCTTTTCTCAACATATCGTCCAATGAGTTCGATTCGATCCTTCCAACCTCGTTCGCTAACCTCACTTCACTCGTTACAATCGACGTAAGTCAAAACAATTTCGTTGGTGAATTCCCATTTGGGTTTGGAAAAGGAGCAGCCTTCTTGAAAACCATCAATGCGTCTAGCAATAATTTTGAGGGATTACTTCCTGAGTTTCTAGGAAATGCAAGTTCGCTGGAAACTATCGATTTTCGTGGTAGTTTTTTCGTGGGAACAATTCCAAAAAGTTACAAAAACTTGCAAAACTTGAAGTTTCTTGGACTCTCAGGGAACAATCTCACTGGACCTATCCCACCAGAAATCGGTCAGCTTTCATCTTTAGAAGTTATCATAATTGGCTACAACGGATTCGAAGGTTCAATACCACCAGAAATTGGGAACCTTACGAATTTACAGTATCTTGATTTGGCGGTTGGGACACTTTCTGGTCCGATTCCAAAAGAATTGGGTAAGCTTAAAAACCTTACTACAATTTACATTTATCAGAACAGTTTTGAAGGCAAGATTCCTCGCGAAATTGGGAATCTTCCGTCGTTGGTATATCTTGATCTATCTGATAACCAGTTTTCGGGAGAGATCCCAGAAGAAATTGGTGATTTGAAAAGCTTAAAGTTGTTGAATTTGATGTGTAATCAGCTCACAGGTTCTATTCCAAGTACAATTGGTGAGTTACCAAATTTAGAAATACTAGAATTATGGAAAAATTCATTGAAAGGTTCATTACCAGTGAATCTTGGAATGAATTCTCCATTACAATGGTTAGATGTTTCTTCGAATTCATTATCAGGTGAGATTCCGGTGGGATTGTGTGATTCAGGCAATCTTACTAAACTCATTCTTTTCAACAACTCGTTTTCGGGGTCTCTTCCAATTGGGCTTTCGACTTGTTCTTCGTTGATTCGAGTTCGCGTTCAGAATAACTTCATTTCGGGTGCGATTCCTGATGGGTTTGGTAACTTACCGGAGTTACAACGTTTAGAATTGGCGCATAACAATTTAAGTGGTAAAATTCCTCATGATCTTACTTTATCGAGTTCACTTTCGTTTATTGATGTTTCATATAATCATCTTGTATCGAGTTTACCTTATAGTATTTTAGCAATGCCGAATCTTCAAACGTTAGTTGTTTCAAACAACTTTTTAAACGGAGGAATCCCGACTCAGTTTCAGGATTCCCCCTCTTTATCTGTGCTTGATTTATCAAGCAACAGTTTCTTCGGGAAGATCCCGGAGAGTATAGCTTCGTGTCAGAAGCTAGTCAATTTGAATATAAGTCACAATGAATTAACCGGGGAGATCCCGACTTCGGTAGCACGTATGCCAATGTTATCTGTTCTGGATCTCTCCAATAATTCATTCGTTGGACGGATACCTGAGAGTTTCGGAAGCTCGCCCGCTTTAGAAACAGTGAATTTTGCATATAACAAGCTCGAAGGACCGGTTCCGAATAATGGAGTGTTAATGACGATAAATGCAAACGATCTTGTGGGAAATGACGGGCTTTGTGGAGGCATACTTAAACCTTGTTCTCACACTCGGAATAGTAATTTAGCACGAAAGAGACTGCGCCTTCGACATGTATTTTACGGGTTCCTTTTCGGGGTATGTGTGATTCTAATCATTGGAATGACGGTTTTTGCCGGAAGGTGGCTTTACCGGAGATGGTTTTTATACGGATTTTTTGATGGGTGGCTAATGAAGAGCAGTACAGAATGGCCATGGAGACTAATAGCATTCCAAAGACTTCACTTCACAAGTGCAGATATCATGGCTAGCATCAAAGAATCTAATGTGATTGGAATGGGGGGAAGTGGGATTGTTTACAAAGCCACAACCCACAACTCGTCGCAAGCCCCGGTTGCCGTCAAGAAATTGTGGCGGTCAGAGCCTGATATAGAAAATGGGGACGATTTGTTTGTAGAAGTGAATCTTTTGGGTCGGTTAAGGCATCGAAACATAGTGAGATTATTAGGGTACCTTCATAATGACACTGATGTTATGATGGTTTACGAGTACATGCCTAATGGGAATTTAGGAGAGGCATTACACGGGAAGCAATCGGGGAGAATGTTGGTGGATTGGGTCTCGAGGTATAATGTTGCTGTAGGTGTTGCTCATGGGCTAGCTTATCTTCACCACGATTGTCACCCCCCTGTTATTCATCGTGATGTTAAATCAAATAATATCCTTCTCGATGCTGATCTCGAAGCAAGGATTGCAGACTTCGGGTTGGCGAGGACAATGGTTCGGAAGAATGAGACTGTCTCGATGGTTGCTGGATCTTACGGATACATAGCTCCTGGTTAGTTCAATAGTTCCTTCATATCGAATTTCGACATATTTATATATGATTGAGTCACATTTTGAATATAACTTATTCTAACTGGTTCGATGGGTCAAATACTTTTGCTAAAAAAGAAACATATCAAATGGGTCAAGTACTCATGTGGTTCTAACAAGTTAATGTTGACCAAAATATAGAAATGATGCATAGATGACAGAACATGCTATATTATTTTATACAAAAAGTATAGATCATACCAACTATTTATAAGAAAAAAGTAGTCTTGATCGACCCAACCTGACATGAACGAAGAAATACTCTGACCCATTATTCAGCCCGAGTACGCAACCCATTTGCCACAACTACTTTTTATGGTCTTGAGCTAACTAAATTGTTCTTGTCCTGATCAAGTTAACTTATTATCTATTACAGAATACGGTTACACATTGAAGGTTGATGAGAAAAGCGACATATATAGTTTTGGGGTGGTGCTTTTGGAATTGTTAACCGGGAAACAACCATTGGACGCGTCATTTGGCGAGTCAGTTGATATTGTAGAATGGGTTCGGAACCGGATGAACAAAAGAGAATTGGATGGTATGTTAGATTTAGAAATAGCAGGTGATAAATTTGTGCAAGAAGAAATGCTTCTTGTGCTAAGAATTGCACTTTTATGCACAAATAAGTTACCTAAAGAAAGGCCCTCAATGAGGGATGTGATCACAATGCTTGGTGAGGCAAAACCCAGAAGGAAAAGTGTTTGTGATGATATTGGTGTTAAAGACAAGCCCATTTTCAACAACTCACCTGTTATAGGCCTTTTGTAGTCTTTCTAATTTCTTGCCTAAACATGTTCACTTAAAAGTTGTATATTTGGGTCACTGAGAAACTCGTTGAAAATGGGTCGCCTGGTGATGTTGAAATCATGGAGTTGTAGATTTTCAAGATGAACAAAACTTTGTATATTTGTTATTATTATGTAAAGAAATTTAAATCTCTTTTGCGGATTTGGGGCGACAATGTAAGTGTTAAATATGTTTAAAGATATTTAATTGAGATTATTCTTTGATCAGTTTGTTTGTGTTATATAGAAATAAATAATAATAAATTGCATTTATAATTTTAGAAAAAAACATATGTTTATAACTTCTTTAGGTTAAAGTGATGTCGATTAAAAAATGAAAATTAACTTGTCATGACTTGAGCAGGAAAAAATGTCTCTAAATGGAGTTTTTTTTATAGTATTATAATCTATAAAAAAATGTATGTGATAATTTAAATTGGTAGATGTTACTTTTATCATTAGGTGAATGAGATCTTGTTAATCAAAAGTTTAACATATTTATATACGTGCATATCTTCAGTTGATGATGTCATCAAAAATCCAATCAACCAATAGAATTACTCAATTTTGTCCAATTAGCTAAATTATAGGATTTAGTGACATTATAACTCATTAATTATTTATCATATAAAGAAAAATAATTATGATAACTATGACTATTATCATATCACAATTTGATTTGATGATGCGTTGATGAGATTTAATCCTTCATATCAACAACTTTAAAAATCTATTTGTTTTCGTCCAACCCCGTGTAATACACGGGTATAGAGTCTAGTGTAGTTAATATGAGCTGCAAAACAAACGAGGCAGTGCCGGGCCTGGCCATGGCGGGCAGGGCGACTGCCCAAGTTCTCGATTCAAATTAGTTTATAATAGGTTCATTTACAGAGTTGAATTTGATCATTGGAAAAAAAAAGGTTATAGTACTTTAATGGAGAAAGCATGAAATTGAGATTTACATGTAGTGTTTGAAGAAGATGACTCACTAGCCCAAGTTTTGATATGTTTCTGTATAACACTCCTCATTTATACCTATTTAAATATAGTAAATCGGAAGCGTAAGTCCAAATACATAGTCATAATTTACTTCATTGTAACAACATATAAAATTCAACCTTTTCAAAACTATAATTTCTTCAACCGAGGTGTTATATAAAAACATGATGAAACATTATTTTATAAAAATCAACTATCAGAGTAGAGCCTCGTAGTCAAACATTCCTGTTAGTCCAACTTCTTGCCCACCCAAATTATATGCAAAACCTGCAAGAAGGGATAATGTGGGGGATTAGCATAACGCTAAGTGAGCAGATAACTAATCAACAGCATAACTTAGCTCAACAACTTTGTGTACAACACTTAACACTAAACAATCAAGTACACAATACAACTCATCAACTAATCAACAACACCATAATGAGGATCGGCGGCTCTGGGGATAACCATTAACCCGGGAGGCTCCCCAAGAACACTTACCCAACCTATCCATATGGCCATACGGACGAGACCGATAGCTAGTGATTATCTTCAACTAACACAGGAGATGTGTTAAACTTTGGATAACCAACTAGCCTAACCAACAGTTCAACAACTCGTTGCCTCATTAACAACTGATGCCCGAAGGCCAATTAACTCAAGTGATCACGTAATCAACAAGTCACATATTCAACTAGTCAACATATCAACAGTATTATTACTATCCGCATAAACACCAATGCAAATAATAAAGTAATAACACGTTACTTTGTAACCAAACTTGTTACAACCAAGTTACGCTGAGGATTAGAGATCCACTCACCGAATACCTCAGCCATCCACTCAGTAGTCTAATATCACTGAGCCTTCTGCACATCTGAGAATACAACAGGATACACAAATTAGTCACTTATCTTAATATGAATATAACATCATGCCAAGATTATGGATAATCATCTCAAACATCAAAATTCCATAATCATTTATCAAATCATAATCCTTAAGATCATATTATCATCTTAATTCATATTAATCATCGTTAGCTAACATAATTACACCAACAACAAGATCATTGACTTTCAACATCAAGGATTTATTAAAACCCTTATGAACACTAATTCAATTTACTCATGTTAGCTTCAATAATCTCAATTATCATTATTAACAACAATTATCAATTACACTCTAATAACATAAGCTTACAAGCTTTGATTTTAGCATAATCAACTAAACCCATGAACTTTATTCATAAGTTCATATTAAATTCTCCACTTTTACATTAGGCTTCACCTAAAATCATGATTTTAACATTAACCAAGCATTATATGATCATTACAAGCTTTAATTCATGGATTATCAACTAAACCCATAAACCATCTATGATCATATATAGAATTAATCAACTTTATGCTAGGGTTTAGCTTATAATCATATAGTAATCATGAATTAACAATCCTACAAGCAATTCAAGCTTCAATTTTAACTTAATCATACTAATTAAATCAAATACACCAAAACCCATTTTCTAGGGTTTATAGAATCAAAGAATTAGAACTTACAAAGTGTTTATGATGATGATGGAATGCTCAAATCACGATTTTGAAGCTTAATCCATAGTTCTAAAGCTTCAATTTCACCTCAAACCTTGTTTCAAGAGTTTAATATTGTCCCTGTAGTTATAACGTACGACTAAACCAAGAACAGGGGAAGACAGTGTGATTTAATTCCAAAAACTTTGATGATTGATGATGAATTAGGGTTTTGAAACCCTTCTCTCACTCTCACGAACTCACTGGAATGTTTCTGATATTTTGTACGTACTTTTACACATATATTAGATAATATGTGTACTAGTTTTGTCCCCCGTACTTATCATTGTCTGGAACTTAAAAACCATTTACGGGGAAACATTATTTTATTTTACCGTCAACTGAATTAAATTAAAACAAATAATAATTTATTAGTCACAATAAATTATTCGACTCTTTTCTCCATTTAATTCCAAATAATACAACAGAACTATTTTCTGACACATTAAATAATAATTCACAGTCAGAAAATATTAATTTACTACTAGACCCGAAGACTGGGTGTTACAAATCTCTCCCCCTTAAAGAGATTTCGTCCTCGAAATCTAAACACACTTAATTACTTTAGTGAAATAGAATCACACATAACATTTCACTAATACTATAACTCCCATACACTTCTAATCACATATTTACTCATTATTACATGCGCACGAAAGGTGTACAAGTTAAAATGACTTATATATATATACAACCGTCATGCATACCCCTAAAACTTATAACACCCCTAATTACATAACGTCAATGTGTATACATTCCAATCTACTTACACAAATATGTATTATTTTATCAACTCACATACCACCAGGTGTATTTCAATTAAATTCACTTAAACACATATATTGTGTCTTAATTTTGTTATCACAATTTCAATTCTTTCTTCATGCACATATCCACATGTACATGATCTTTCCTATATATTCCAATGCACAAGCATTACTCCTACATCCTGTCTTTGATAAGTCAACTGACCATTTACATGAGCATTCATACTTAGTCATGTATACAACTAAAACACATAATCACTGGTAACAAATGTAACACATATCTCTGTGAACATCTCAACTTTACAACAATTACAACAAGTGGTAGTGAATACCATAATATGCACCTTAACAACAAAAGTTCAATTATATTCACAACTAGCAATTTAGCTAATAACCATATATTTCTTTAGCTAACAACTTGCTAGAAATTTTCACTTTCGCAACTATCTAATTACAACTTTACAACTTGTAATTATAAATACAACTTGATTATATGAAACTCTTATTCGAAAAGAATCACAATTCATATAATCATAATCACATATAGAATAAACAATAAGCAGTATGTAGAGGTCAATTCTTATGGTTAAAACTACTATTATATAATCAACTAGCATCCTATTACACCAATTTGGATGCTAAGACAACACCTGTTAATACCATGTATCATCATCAATGGTATTTTAACAACACAAGGTGTAGTCATTAATCATCTTTTCAACAATATTAACACAGTATTATTCATAATCAACTGACATCTACTTTGTTTAAATCATCCTTTAATGTTTACTATTAATAATTCATCATATATACACATCACTTGTACAGTACCACATTAGTAAAAACAATTTAGTGGTTTATCACTCTTTCATTTTAGTCCATCATTGACTATTTTCAACTACAGGTCAACATATCCTACCTGTTAATTTACAACCACTTAACTTTTTCTGGTACTTAGTAGCCTCAACAACTTCATGTGAACTGGCATAATATAAATACGTTGGCCAGACGTCGTCATATTATGTCAGTCACACCTCATTCTCAGGCCACTTCGTACCATAAATCTTCAAAATTATTCATGATTACTCTTATACCTTATAACCACGATATCAACAATTTACACAACCTGTGATTGCAGTATATCACCCAATATTGACTTGTCACTATGTCAACTTACTACTTTTAATATGAACTACTCGTATTATCATGTATATATGAACAATATAAGCATACTACACCAATATCTGACACAAACACATCAATCAACTTCTTTATTACCCGATTCAATATCAAGTATTATTTATACAACTTAATACTTATAGTACATTTAGTACTAAACATTTCATCAATAATATATATAACATTCAACACATACTCATCAATCCATGTACTTTTAGTCAAATTATAGGTAAACACTTCATTTCATGTTCAACTATCACATACATATAAGTTCATGCACTTATATCATAATTTTCTTAAAATGTTTATTTCAGCACTTTATAGCACTCTAAGTAATCCAATTACTTCATCACATTTCAATTTAGTCCATATAATATAGTTAACATGATTTCATATTCAATGTTTACTAACCCTTGTTAGCAACAATCAACAATATCATTTACTGGCATATTTTGCAGTTAAATAAACTACCTACAACTAACTCATACACCATAAAAGGTGTGAACCTCTTAAAACAACTTTTAATATTACATATAGTCACAGGAATGATCTCTGGGCTCAATGAAACAAAAGCCCAATACAAAACGTAAGCTAAAAGTTCAAAATAAGGTCCGAAAAACAATAAAATGCGATTTTCGGGCCCCAAACGACCCCGAAGTGCCGAAAACTGACAGGGCTCATGGCAATGCAATGAGCTTTGACCGTTGAGCCGTTTCCAAGTGACCCTGTAAATTTCGTCTTAATCGGACACCGAAATTTTCAAAAATTTTCTACGTCAAGTATTACGTCGAACGTCGCAAGAATTTTTTTTTTTTTTTTTTTTTTATACTAACTAACGCGATCCGGGAAAACGGGTCAGGATCGCGTTCCCAAGTAGAAATCTGAGTTTCAGCAAAATTCATATTTTTAGCCAATTTCAATCGCGTATAACTTTTTACTCGTTTAGAGTTAGACTCTAAAATTTTGCAGGCACGTCCACTATGCCAAAATGAAACTTTCCCTTTTTACACTTTTTCAATTTACACGTTTTACGATAAAACGGACGTACGACTCATTTTTGACCATTTTCGACCATTTTGGTTGACACGCCATATTCCAAATGGCTTACTTTCTGATTTCAACCTTTTGCCAACATGTTTCTATATACATTTGGGACGTGTGGGCATATTCGTCACCTACAAACACTCATTCTACATTGTTTTGACACGTTGACCCGTTTAGGGGTCCAAATGGGCACTTTTAAGAAAATAATCACATTGACTACCCAAATTATTATCATCACCTTTTACTACTATCTTTATGACTTAAAGTCACTTTAACTTTCTTTTTAATCAGACCACTACTCATTTTAACCTATTAACGATCAAGTGACCCATTTGGGCACATTGACAACCCTTTTTGGGTTTCAACTCATATTACCACTATTCAAACAACCATTCCACATTACGTTGACTATTCTAAGTCCAACAAACTATTTTTCACCATTAGTGGCATGCTATAACTCTAAAGCACCAATTCACATTAAAATCACTATATTTAGACCAATCACAACAAGTTTTCCAATTTCATGATCACTTTGACTTTTCACAACTTGTCAATACATATAAGTTTGGTTGACCACTTCGACTTCATTATTTGACCACTTTTAGTATATAGATCATAATTCAATCACAATCATGATCATTATTAAACACATAAACATCTTACCATATTCACCACTTTATGGTATATATTACCAAATTGGACCTTTCCACATTCGACTTTGACTTTTCCAAGTCAACGACACACATTCCAATTAATGGACACCTTCTTATTTTAAACATCTATACAACTCCATATTACTTCAATTGATATATTCCAACATCTCATTAATTTCAACTTAAAGAGTCACATTAATTCCGTTTATCACATAACAATAAATTTCCTAGCAATATCTCATAATAACACCTTGCATTTAGCAACTAATAATCATGCCACCGATTATAATTTCCGTTTCAACATTGTAGACACTTTTAAGTTTAACTATATCACTATTAACAACTTATTCAGCACAGCGTCTACACGACTTAACACCTTTTTAACAATTTCAAGTTCAACATAAACTACCCAGTTTATTTCATAACATATGAATAACATCAATTGACTCAAAACTAGGGAATCATATCAGTCTGACTCAACTTACTTTAGGGTAGATCAACATCATCATAGCAAAGTACACAATTCAAACTGAATTAAATTCAACAAGGTTATCGAGAATCACCTGATGCACTTAAGCCAGCAACAATCGAGGAATCAATGAGAATACCAGTCGGTTCCTCATATTCCTCCGTCTCTGCAACCAAAACAACATTCTAGCATCTTGTTTTAGGTTAGTACACATTCAATATCAACTTTCTCATGCAACCACTAATCCCCACCCCTGGAATGTTTGACTTGATACAATTCTAAGTTTGGGATTGAACATCTTATAATGTACAATTCACCCAAACTTATGCTCTGATACCAACTTATAACACCCCTCATTTATACCTATTTAAATATAGTAAATCGGAAGCGTAAGTCCAAATACATAGTCATAATTTACTTCATTGTAACAACATATAAAATTCAACCTTTTCAAAACTATAATTTCTTCAACCGAGGTGTTATATAAAAACATGATGAAACATTATTTTATAAAAATCAACTATCAGAGTAGAGCCTCGTAGTCAAACATTCATGTTAGTCCAACTTCTTGCCCACCCAAATTATATGCAAAACCTGCAAGAAGGGATAATGTGGGGGATTAGCATAACGCTAAGTGAGCAGATAACTAATCAACAGCATAACTTAGCTCAACAACTTTGTGTACAACACTTAACACTAAACAATCAAGTACACAATACAACTCATCAACTAATCAACAACACCATAATGAGGATCGGCGGCTCTGGGGATAACCATTAACCCGGGAGGCTCCCCAAGAACACTTACCCAACCTATCCGTATGGCCATACGGACGAGACCGATAGCTAGTGATTATCTTCAACTAACACAGGAGATGTGTTAAACTTTGGATAACCAACTAGCCCAACCAACAGTTCAACAACTCGTTGCCTCATTAACAACTGATGCCCGAAGGCCAATTAACTCAAGTGATCACGTAATCAACAAGTCACATATTCAACTAGTCAACATATCAACAGTATTATTACTATCCGCATAAACACCAATGCAAATAATAAAGTAATAACACGTTACTTGTTGTAACCAAACTTGTTACAACCAAGTTACGCTGAGGATTAGAGATCCACTCACCGAATACCTCAGCCATCCACTCAGTAGTCTAATATCACTGAGCCTTCTGCACATCTGAGAATACAACAGGATACACAAATTAGTCACTTATCTTAATATGAATATAACATCATGCCAAGATTATGGATAATCATCTCAAACATCAAAATTCCATAATCATTTATCAAATCATAATCCTTAAGATCATATTATCATCTTAATCATATTAATCATCGTTAGCTAACATAATTACACCAACAACAAGATCATTGACTTTCAACATCAAGGATTTATTAAAACCCTTATGAACACTAATTCAATTTACTCATGTTAGCTTCAATAATCTCAATTATCATTATTAACAATAATTATCAATTACACTCTAATAACATAAGCTTACAAGCTTTGATTTTAGCATAATCAACTAAACCCATGAACTTTATTCATAAGTTCATATTAAATTCTCCACTTTTACATTAGGCTTCACCTAAAATCATGATTTTAACATTAACCAAGCATTATATGATCATTACAAGCTTTAATTCATGGATTATCAACTAAACCCATAAACCATCTATGATCATATATGGAATTAATCAACTTTATGCTAGGGTTTAGCTTATAATCATATAGTAATCATGAATTAACAATCCTACAAGCAATTCAAGCTTCAATTTTAACTTAATCATACTAATTAAATCAAATACACCAAAACCCATTTTCTAGGGTTTATAGAATCAAAGAATTAGAACTTACAAAGTGTTTATGATGATGATGGAATGCTCAAATCACGATTTTGAAGCTTAATCCATAGTTCTAAAGCTTCAATTTCACCTCAAACCTTGTTTCAAGAGTTTAATATTGTCCCTGTAGTTTGATACGTACGACTAAACCAAGAACAGGGGAAGACAGTGTGATTTAATTCCAAAAACTTTGATGATTGATGATGAATTAGGGTTTTGAAACCCTTCTCTCGCTCTCACGAACTCACTGGAATGTTTCTGATATTTCGTACGTACTTTTACACATATATTAGATAATATGTGTACTAGTTTTGTCCCCCGTACTTATCATTGTCTGGAACTTAAAAACCATTTGCGGGGAAACATTATTTTATTTTACCGTCAACTGAATTAAATTAAAACAAATAATAATTTATTAGTCACAATAAATTATTCGACTCTTTTCTCCATTTAATTCCAAATAATACAACAGAACTATTTTCTGACACATTAAATAATAATTCACAGTCAGAAAATATTAATTTACTACTAGACCCGAAGACTGGGTGTTACATTCTGTTTACATTCTATTTTTATTAAAAGCTCTGTTTTAGCCCCGCACTCTATAAATCATTACAACATACGGTTGTATTCTTTTATTTTTATTTTTATTTTTATTTTTGATTGGGGATCATAGGGGAAGGGATCATATAAGGAGAAGGAGGAGAAGTTTTATTTGTGGCCATTGGATGATCTTTTGGGTTGGATCAATGGTTAAAATGGGTGGTAATTTTGTAATTACTTTCAAAAATAAGGATATTAGTTAACAAAAAAACATAACATTAATTTTCACTCCACACCCCTTCCACTATTTAAACTTTAACATGTTAACCCTTCCATTTTATTTTCTTCCCCCTCCTACCTTCTTCTTCCTCCAACCCCACCTACCACCACCCCACCACCCCCACCACTTGCTACCACCACCTGACTGCCGCCGGAAAACTTTTTTTTCAAAATTTTTTTTTTTCAAAAAAAAAAATTTTCAAAATTTTTTCCCATAAATCTTTTATTAGATAAAACAATATGTTTTTTTCACTGCATTTTGTATATTATTGTTAATTAACTAAAACTTTTATATATTTTACCGCATCTTCTATACCCGACGTCAACAAAATACCGTACAAATGGATTATATATATAATCTAAAATGCAGTAAAAAGAGAACAATATGTCCTAAATGATGTATATGCAAAATGCAATAAAAACAGCAATATCTATTATACTTTAATACAAAATGCAATACAAATAGATAATATGTAAAATACAAAATGCAGTACAAATCGATAATATGTAAAATACAAAATGCAGTGAATAACAAACAATATAAAATGAATGAAATATATGAAAAATGCAGTGAAAATAACAAAATGCAGTAAAAAAAATAAAATGTTGTACAAATAGATTATATATAATATAAAATGCAGTAAAACGAACAATGTGTACTAAATAAATATATGCAAAATGTAGTAAAAACAGTAGTATGTATTATACATTCATACAAAATGCAGTAAAAATGGATTATATGTATAATATAAAATACAGTAAAAAATAAACAATATGTAATATATGAAATATATGTAAAATGCAGTGAATAATAATAAAATGCAGTAAAAATATATTATGTATAACTTAAAATGCCGTAAAAAACAAACAATATATATAAGATTGAGGTGTATAAATAAAATGCAGTAAACAAATCAAAAGAATTATGTGTAAAATAGAAAAATGCAGTAAAAACGAATAATATCTACTAAACATATATACAAAATGCAATAAAAATAATAAAATCCAGTACAAAGTGATAATATGTAAAAAAAATTGGAAAAAAAATTATGAAAAAAAAAGTTAAAAATTTTTTTTTAAAAAAAGATTAAAAAAAATTGAAATTTTTTTTTCCGACGACCGGTGGCGGCGGCGGCGGGTGGCAGCAGCTAGTGGTGGGTGGTGGTGGGTGGTGGAGGGGAGGGGTAGGTAGGAAGAAAGTGGGAGGGAGTAGTGTACACTATTAAAAAGGTGGAGGGGGTAAAAATGAAAATTTGAAAATTTTTCTCCTCTTTCTCCTCAAATAATACCTTCTCCTCTGAACCCCATCCTTTATTTTTTGAACATTGGTTGTATTCTGTTTATGTGAAATACAAAATTACACCATTAATTAATTAAACCATATTTTCTTCTTATTCATATTTTTTGGAGTACTTATAGCTTTGATGAAAACCGAACGTGTGTATAAAAAGTTAAAAACATAACCGATAACATTTTAAATAAGTAAAGTAATGCTATTTTAGATATAAATTATTATTTCATGTTTAACAATCTTATTTTTTAACCATTGCATTGGGCCATTAGATTTTTAACGAAAGGCCTTGTTCATTCATCTCAATTTCTTAAATCCAATAAAGTAATAAGCCCTATCCCTAACTAATTAAAAACCCTTCATCAGTAACTTACGGTTTAGGATCATGAGGGCAGCCCCTTTTGGAGAGAAAGGAGGGCAAGCCCACACCCTTCCAGAAAGTGACATGTGTCACATGCTAATTTTCATTTTGGTCCCCTCACTTTTAAATATTTTAACTTTCATTCCCAAATTTCTTAAATACCACTCCATCACTCCCACCGCACCAACCACCCACTCCCGCCCCTTGCCACCAACCACCCCCGCCTTGCCGCCACATGCCACCACCTTGCCGCCGCCACCCTACCGCCATCGGCACCAGATTCCGGTGACTTTTTTTTTCAAAAATTTTTCCCCAATTTTTTAACAGTTATATTTTACTTACATTTTTAATAAAAAAATTTACTGCATAATATTATTTTTACTGCAGTTTGTATATATAATTTTTAGTACATATTGTTGTTTTAAACTTGATCTTGTATTATAAATATTACCCTTTTTATGTTGCGTTTTATATTAATTATACTGCATATTGTTTATTTGACTACATTTTGTAACACATGTTGTTTATTGTGTACTGCATTTTGTATTCTACATATCATCTTTTTTATACTGCATTTTGAATAAAATTATAATACATATTATTATGTTTTACTGAATTTTGAATAAAACTATAACTCATATTATTATGTTTACTGCATATTGTATATATATTTAAGGTACATATATATTGTTTGTTTGTACTGCATTTTGTATTATATGTATTATTTTTTATTGCATTTTTATACTGCATATTATTTATTTTTACTGCATTTTGTGTATATAATTTTAGTAGATATTGTTTGCTTTTGTACTGCATTTTATATTATATGTATTATATTTTTACTGCATTTTGAATAAAATATAATGCATATTGTTCTTTTTATTGCATTTTTGTACATATAATTTCTAGTACATATTGTTTGTTTTTGTACTGCATTTTGTATAAAGTTATACTATATATAGTTGTTTTTACTGCAGTTTAATTATATATTTTTAGTACATATTATTAGTTTATACTGCATTTTGTATTATATATATTATAGTATTTGTACCGCATTTTGGTGACGGCGCATATACAATATATAAGATGCAGCATAACATGAAATACAAAATGTAGTAAAAAAGAGTAACATTAATATAAAAAGAATGATGCGATAAATATATATACAAAATACAGTTTGTGATAACATATATTAAAAAAAATATATACATAAAAATACACGATGCAACACGTAAATTACAATATGCAGTAGTATATATATATATATATATATATATATATATATATATATATATATATATATATATATATATATATATATATATATATATATATACAAAATGCAGTTAAATAACCACAAGATGCAACATAATATTTTTTTTGTTTGTTTTAAATTAATATGCAGTGTTTTTAAGTAGGAAAAAGTTGGCTAAAAATTTTTTGAAAAAAAAAAAGTTGAGAAAAAGTTTAGAAAAAAATTGCAAAAAAAAAAAAAATTTTTGGCCGGAATCCGGCGGCAGCCGACGACGGCGAGAGGTGGCTGGCGGCGGCAACGGGCGGTGGTTGATGGCAGCAGCGGGCGGCAGGTGGTGACAGAGGGTGGGAGTTGGTGGTAGTGGGGGGTGGGGGAGTGTTATTGAAAAAGTTAAGGGAAAGTAAACATAACATAAGTATAGATGAGGGGTTAAAGTGAAATTTATGTTAGACATGTGGCATGTTGTGATTAGTTGCTCTCCTTGCCCTCCATTTGACCCTTGCTCTCCTGATCCTTACTCGTAACTTACTGATGGACACGTTAAAAAAAAAGTTTGTTTTCTATTAACAAAATGTGAAGAGGGCACTCTATAACTGTCTCGCCTGGGCATCAATAGACTCATGACCGGCCCTGAAAAGAGGTGATTTGCAGAATATGCATATTACTTATTTTGGACATCATGGACACTCTTCTATGCTGAACCATCTCTACGTTATCCGTATTCTATATATTGTGAAGTTACATGTTGTGATGTATGAAATCTATATTTTATGAACTTTAAATATTTTGTGCATGTCATTTCTGGATATTTTTTTAAAACCTGTGTATTTCTTTAGTTATATAAAATATTGTTGAATTTTTCATCATCCATCTTCACGTCGGTACCATTTTTTCATGGGTCATGGTTGTTATGTGTGGGTTTGTTAGTGGAAGATAGAAGCAAGGACATGTATGGATTAGTTGCTAAAACTTCAATTATGTGACAGCCCACTTTTGAGTCCAATTTGGGTGATTTTGGACTACTTGGCCCTGTTACCTTTGTATCATGTAGAATGTATATATTTTTTGGTATTAGAAAATTAAGAACAATGAACAAGATGCAAATAAGAACAATGAACGAGATGCAAATAAAAGAGAACGAATAAATTGTGTTTATTCATCTCACCAAGAAGGTATATATATAGTTACAAGATATCTTGACCTACAAGTAATCAATCTCCTATTAAAACAAACTTTATTTAATAGGTATGGACATCCATTTCTTATATATCCATAATATTAGACTATATTAGGAATATATTGTATTACCCAAAATAGAGGGTCCTTAGTGTAATTATGTATTCTATATAATCTCTTGTAATCTTTATTATTGATAAGAAGATACACAATACAATTATTCCTCCGATTTGGTATCAGAGCATAGGTAACCCTACCTAGTTGCTGCCGGCCACAAAGCCATCCATTTCCACGGCCCATCAGTCTCCTGAACAACCTACTGTTCGATCTCGACCCGCCCATCTGAGGCAAAATCCGAAGCCCAAAGTTCTCTTTGATCCATCGTCCTTTCATACCACTTCTACTCCTTCCGACACCGAACCCGCTTCTTTTGCCATTGCCAACCAAGATCCTCGCTGGCGTAAAACTATGGAAGATGAATATTCAGCTCTATTGCGTAATGGCACATGGTCACTCGTTCCTTGTGTTAATGGTACTAACATTGTTGATTGTAGATGGGTTTACAGGGTTAAACGTGATCAACATGGAGCTGTCACAAGATACAAAGCTCGTTTGGTTGCCAAGGGGTTTAATCAACAACCGGGGGTCGATTACACAGACACTTTTAGTCCTGTTGTGAAATCAACTACCATCTGGGTTGTTCTTGCACTAGCCGTTACTCATCAGTGGTCATTGCGTCAGTTGGATGTTCAAAATGCCTTTTTACATGGGGATTTGAAAGAAACGGTTTATTTGAGGCAGCCACCGGGATTTGTTGATCAGAATAATCCTAATCATGTATGTTTTCTACACAAATCTTTGTATGGACTTAAGCAGGCTCCACGAGCATGGTTCCAACGTCTATCTCTTTCCTTGACAGCTCTCGGTTTTTGCGGTTCCAAGACAGATCCCTCATTGTTCATTTATTCAAAGAATGGTGTTTTGTTATATATGTTAGTGTATGTCGATGATATTATTTTGACAGGAAATAATACAGCTGCTATTGATCACGTTGTTAAAAATCTCAGCTGCTCCTTTGCCATACAAGATATGGGCCCTTTATCCTATTTTTTGGGCATTGAAATTCATCGACAGGGTTGTGACATGTTACTGCTACAACAAAAGTACATTCAAGATTTGTTACAGCGCTCGGGATTCAAGTTTTCTAAACCGGTATCTTCACCTATGTCCACTTCAGCAAATCTAGCATTGCAAGATAGTTCATTGTTTAATGATCCAGTTAAATATAGACAGATTGTTGGTGCCTTACAGTATGTCACTCTTTCTCGTCCAGACATTGCTTTTGCAGTTAATAAAGTGTGTCAATATATGCATGCCCCTACAGAAAACCATTGGGCTGCTGTTAAACGCATCCTAAGATACCTTCAGGGTACCTCTACCTATGGTTTATTGCTTAAACACAACTCCAACTCTCATTTGCATGCTTATACTGATTCGGAATTCTTCCCATTACGAGCATTCTCAGATGCCGATTGGGCTGGATGTCCTGATGACCGTCGATCCACCGGGGGATTTGCAATATATCTTGGTAATAATCTAATCTCGTGGTCAGCACGAAAACAAAAGACTGTCTCTAGGTCATTGACTGAATCTGAATACAAAGCTTTAGCAGATACTGTAGCCGAGGTTACATGGCTTGAAACATTGCTTCGTGAATTGAGAGTCCCTATGAAGTCTGTTCCAACTCTATGGTGTGATAATCTTGGTGCTACATATTTGTCAGCCAATCCAGTCTTTCATGCTCGAACGAAACATGTAGAAGTTGATTTTCATTTTGTTCGTGAGAAGTTAGCTCAAGGAAAATTATCAGTTCAGTTTATTTCTACACATGATCAAATAGCGGATGTTTTTACAAAGGCTCTTCCATCATACCGATTTGTGTTTTTGAGGACCAAGCTTAAGGTCGCTCCCCGGCCTCAGCTTGCGGGGGAATATTAGACTATATTAGAAATATATTGTATTACCCAAAATAGAGGGTCCTTAGTATAATTATGTATTCTATATAATCTCTTGTAATCTTTATTATTGATAAGAAGATACACAATACAATTATTCCTCCGATTCATAACACTCCCCATTGGATGTCCATTTTGTAAAAATTATGTCTCATTAAACCCTTACTAGTCCCGGAGAGACAAAAATCTAGTGAAGGAAAAAGAGTACATAATTCTTTCAATACGCTTGGTGATGTTGCCTCATTAAAAGCCTTGCTAGAAAAACCGAGTGGGACAAAAATCATAGTCAAGAAAAAAAGAGTGCAACATGTATTTTCTCCCCCTGATGAGTGCATAACTTGATCTCATCACCTATACAAACTTGTTGACTACTAATATCATCACATTTTACTCCTTCTTAATCCATGAGTAAATTATCACTTTCACAAGATATGTCATGGCTTCATACCAATCGATGTATAATTCCTTACGTGTGTTAAGCTTAAGCAACACAACGAATGTCTTTTAAAAGAAACAATTTTATATCTCGCAAACAAATTAAAATTGTCTCGTATGACTACTTATAAATCTCAATTCTCAATGATAATTTAATACCATATTTCTTGACCACTAATTTCCATGTCATCCTTCGGGGGTCGAAAGGAATCAAATTCTCATACAACCCTTTAAGTGCTTAATAAATGTCGTTAGCCCATAAAATCTTACTAGCACTTCTTATATAGGTTTCTATTAGGGCACATATATTTCATTAGGATGTTCTAATCCTTACCCATGATAAAACTTTGTCCTTACAAAATCTTTCATCTCAAATTCTGTAATGAGTATTAATCACCTTTGGAAGCTTCCAAATAATTTCAATAATATATGTATCATAGCGTATATTTATTTGAACGCCTTTTTAAAATGTATGGGCAAACATAATCATTTTCCATATCATACTCATCAAGATATTTTCAACGAGACTGTTTTATCACTGGCCCAATTGATCAATATAATCGATATAATAAATATACATGTGATGTGATAATGACACAATTTGTCTATTAGTATCTATCTACTAATATCAATTAGCAAATTCTATGAATAGTAAGTTGTTTGGACTTTTGTATAACTAGATTTAATAGCTAATACAAAAGAAACTATTTTGCAATAGATAATTAAATGAAGGTTGGTCCAAGTGGTTGAGTTGTTGATGTTTTGTTCAAGAGCATTAAGATTCAAATCTTAATACTCCCATTACTACTTAATTAGCTTTTTTGGTCCATGCTCATGTATAATCTGTCACAACCCCAATTTCACTGTTGCGGAAGCGTCTCGGATCGGGGCGTGACTAATTCGGTAATCGCAACACATAATTACAAGCAAACGACCTCTAAATGAGACGTTTGAAAACAGTTATTACATAACCAAAATAAAGTGTTTACAATATTGCGAGTTCGCAAAACAATTTCATTACATATTTAGTAGTACAAAAGCAATGCAATGAAAATCCATATGTTGAAAGTATGCGACTCGAGCTAGGATCCTGTGGTCCAATCCTACTGTCTTCTTGTACCTGAGAATGCACGCTAAAACAGTCAGCTATAAAGTTGGTGAGTTCATAGGTTTGTTAGGAAAACAGTATGTTGTGTGGCGTAGGCCACAAAGTAAGTTTTAACGTATGAAAGCCATACGTTCATAATACCTATGAGTGAGTTAACAAAATCTTGTTTAATGGTATAAACCAAAATAGTTTTCTTATTTTCTAGTTTCTAGAGTTCTCGAGTTCTCAAGTTCTAGTTTCTTATTCTAATGTTCTTGATTATGTTCTAGTTTCTAATTTCTTGAGTTCTTGTTCTTAGTTTCTAATCTTTTGAGTTCTTGAGTTCTTGTTCCTAATTTCTAGTTCATTGAGTTCTTGTTTCTAGTTCAAGTGTTCTTGATTCTGTTCTAGTTTCTAGCACCTTGAGTTCTTGTTCCTATTTTCTTGAATTCTTAAGATTACACACCACAGTTCTAGCAAACAATCACATATAATAAAACACATAATGTAAATAGTAAAACACACATAGTTTCTTGCATTCTTGAGTTCTTAATCTTGCACATAAGTTCTTGATCTTGCACGTATGGTTCTTAATCTTGCACATAATGTTCTTGCACATAAAGTTCTTGTTTCTTGAAAATCTTGTTTCTTGAAAATACTGTTTCTTGAAAATCTTGTTTCTTGTTCCTAGTTTCTTGTATCTTAGTTTCTTGAGTCCTTAAAACCTAATTTCTCGAGTTCTTGTAATCTAGGTTCTTGTAATCTAGCGTCTTGCATCTAAGTGTGTTTCTTGTATTCTTATTCATAAGGTTCTTGTATTCTGACCTCGAGTATTCTTGTAACCCTAAAAAGGCAGTCTATCGTTGTTTTGTGTTCTTGTATCATAGTCTAGAGCAATCTAGTGTTCTTGTAATATTGAGTAAGAGCCTACGAGGCTTCCTATTCTGTCAATAGTTCTTGTATGTGAAACTTATCCTGTTATAAGTTTAAGGATCCTAAACGTATAGGATATACAGTTGTAAAAACAATTTACAATATTCGTTTCATAAAACAAATTTTATGAAAAATATCGTGCATGCATTCTCCCCCAAAAACAGTTATAAACAGTTTAAAGAGTGGGGTTATGAACTCACCTTTGGGTGCTAGCGTTCCTAAACGCGCGTGTGATCCAAACAGTAACCTCCTAGTGTCCTAAATACACGAGGTTATATAAGTAAGCGGACGTTTAAATAAACAATCCATATAAGTGTTTGTTTGGTTTTATCATGTCCAAAGTATTCGATTTGTGTTCCTGTTTTAGTTTTGTAAATAAGTACGGCTCGTTGGTGACGGAGTCGAAATTATATTTCAAAAATATATCTTGATTTGTTTTCGTAAAAATATTCGTTGCATATATATATATATACAATAAAAGTTGGTTGTTAAACTGATTTGGCGAGGCTGCACCGTTTTGGCCATATCTCCCTCATACGAACTCGGATTGAGGTGATCAAGCTGCCCAAACGTGCGTAACTGAGAGAACTACAAAACTACAAAATAAATATGGTGGGCTATTTGTGTGTTACCCGTCCGGGTGGGGTCCCATACCCGTTCGGGTTGTTTTGGTGACCCGTCCGGGTTGCTGAAACTCACCCGTTCGGGTGGGTTAACTCACCCGTTCGGGTCTGAGCCTGGTTCAGGTCTGTTTCAAGCCAACAAACAGAGGAACGAGTTTGGGGTTCAAATTCGGACATAATTAGTTCATAAAACACTTAAACATGATGATATAAGTTATATAAACTTGAAAATTTAAAGAAAAGTGTAGTTTTCTTACGTACAAAAATTTGGTACCGAAGATGGTGATGAAGATGATGATAATGATCGCGATGATGATGAAAAAGATGATAAAGATGGTGATGATTATGATTATGTTGCTGCTGTAGCTGCTGATCTTGTTGTTGTTGCTTGCGATGTTGATGATCCGAGTGAGAGCGAGAGAGCAGAGTGTAGAGATAGATAGATAGATATGTCGTGTATGTGTGTGTGAATTAGTGGGGGTTGGTTGTTATAACCGACCCCAATAATTGAGGTTAGGTAGTATTTTTAATCCGTGTTCGTGTACCCGATCGTAAAGTAGTATAGTCTTCTTAAACAATAAATTTCCAAATACTAAATCGTATATGTTTTTAATCGAAGTATTTTATAAAAATACTTTTAATTGCGTTACAAAAATATAACTTTGTTTCACTTGGAACATACGGATAGTTTTTAATACACACAATGTGTATAAAATATCAATCGAGTAAATAATTATTATTCTCATTAATAATACATTATTTAAAAATGTTTTTTACCAACGTCCATAATTGAGATTGCGCGTTCTTTCAATTTGTTTGTATGCGATTATTAATAATCATTTTATATTATATATATATATATATATATATATATATATATATATATATATATATATATATATATATATATATATATAGGATTAGGATCAAGGGAGAAGGAAATTTAGGTGGAGAAGAGGGAGAAGCAATATTGATTCAATATTTTATTACTATGATTCAATTTTTTATTACATAAATTATAATAATAAAAAAATGAATCATAGTAATAAAAATACTGAATCATATTGCTTCTCCCTCTTCTCCACCTAATTTTTCTTCTTTCTTGATCCCGTTACTATATATATATATATATATATATATATATATATATATATATATATATATATATATATGCTATATATATAATACTTGGTATTAACGCGTATATAATACGCGACATAAAAGTTTAAATTAGGCGCGGAAATTTGCCCTTTTTGACCGGGTGTCATAAATATTATAATTATTCAATAATATACGTTGATTACAAAATGATACTAAAGTTTTATACTACTTTAGATTAGACTATTTTGTAAACATCATACTAATTTATTTTTGGAAGCACTTAAATTTAAGTTATTAATATCTATGTCACGCAATTTTCA
The DNA here is from genome assembly GCA_949592205.1 of Helichrysum umbraculigerum. Taxonomy (NCBI): domain Eukaryota; kingdom Viridiplantae; phylum Streptophyta; class Magnoliopsida; order Asterales; family Asteraceae; genus Helichrysum; species Helichrysum umbraculigerum. The sequence goes on along the minus strand of CATIUR010000003.1, from coordinate 104,893,200 downwards.
ACCCCATTTCTATATAGTTACGTAATGAATGTTGAGATCGTTGAAAAGAAAATTAAAAGGAAAACATCATTTCCCAATATATACTTGAACTAATGACATATGAGTTGATTTATCATTAAGAAGATAATGTTATGTATATTGAATTCATGTTAAAAAATCATTAAAATTGATAACACATAGACTAATTACCAATGAAATTTATTTAACGAAACTTAATCTATACCCTAGGGCTATAAACTTCGCAAACCGAAAAAACTAAAATAAAATGAAATGAAATTGGGTTATTGAAAGCATAAAATAAAACATATGTGTAAAATATAAATCCTTTTGACCAATCAACATTTCTATAAACTTTAAATTTTACATTTTCAATTTTCAAACTTTTTAATATACATAGAAAATTCATCGATGTTTTAAAACTATTAATATAGTCCTATCGGTTTTATTAATATCATATTTTATTTTCAATAAAAAAAGTTAGCCATATAAAATGGAAAAGTATTAAATAACTAAATAATATAAATCAGACCGGATCTAGACAATAGTTTTGACCCGACGCAAAGCGTGGGCAAATAATTTGTCTATTCTATTCATATATGAATTGGATTAATTTGTATAATGTTAAGCTTCTATTAATTATTTTTATCCTCATCGCATGATGTAAAGTGATAGATAGTTTGCGTTATATTTCTATACTACTATAAAAATGTGTCTTGGGCTTTTGAATTGATTTTAAAGGTGTTACAAATCAAGTTTGCTCTATGATACAAGAGTTAATTATACTTTTTGATCTTGTACATGTTATTTATAAATCGGCTATATTGTTATTGTTTGATGTTATCGGTTTATATACTATTAGAATATTGATAAGCCATATGTTGTTTAATGTACGTTGGATTGTATGTCATGTGTGGACGATTTTTGTAAGTGTACGAGTTTTTATGTCGTAGCTCTAGCCTCAATGTTTAGAACACTACGATAAAATTAGAGGTAGACAACATAAATAAAAGCAAGTTTATCAACTATGACGATTGACTTTGATAAGAGTAATTGCGAGAAATTTATTTGTTGTATATATTGTTGAGCTTCAATGTGACAACCGTCACCAAACCGTTATCGTAGTTCGAGCCGTCAAAAGTCATTTTTGTGAAAATAATAATTTCAATGATTTCTTTACATCAAAGTCTTCATTTTTGAAAAGCGAATCCAACGCAAAAAGAATCAACTCAATCCGATGTGTAACGAAGAAGTTATGAAGCAAAATGTAAATGCGTTCATAAATTTAAAACTTAAGAGAACGTGCGGGGTATGATAAATAAAATATAATAATAAGTACTTTATAAATAATAATAATAATAATAATACTAACAATTATAATACAATAATAATAAGCTAAGTAAAAACATATCACACGTTAAAAAGATAAAAGCTGAGTTTTCTGCGAGGTTTCACGGTTTGGGCCATAACTCTCTCATCCGGACTCCAAATGACTTGAATCCAAAGCCTATGATCTCTAAACTCATTGGGCTACAACATATCCAAAAATTAGCCCATAACTCATTGTAAAAGTCGGCGAAGAGGAGAAATAAGGAGCAAGAAAAATATTTTGTTTCATAATTTTAACCTATCTAGTCATTCTCTTATCCAAAACCCTAAAACCTATTTTGTTTCACCCTAGATCTGAATTACAGCCCCTTTAGTCTAAATTTATCATCAGTTTTCATCAAATAAATCAAGGGTTTAATCCCTTAATTCAATCTATCAACCGAAATCATTCATTCGCGTGTTCGTGGGTAAGTTTTCGGTAATTATTCATACAAATCTTGATGTTTTCAGTCATATTCAATTTATTACTCATATAAAACGAAATTATTACAGATCCTAAGGAAAATCATGCTTGTGTATTCGTTGATCATTGGAAATCTCGCTTTAATTCGCATAATCGTACGTATTTTCAATCTATTTCGATTTGTATCTATTATTTCGATTATTTCGTATTGTCGGTTTTCATTCGGTTCAATCCATTGTGTTTCGGGTATATGAAATCATTAGGATATTATTAAAATCAGTATAGAAGTCAATAGAATTGAGGATTATGATTGTGTTTGCGGTTTGGATTGATCATACGAATGATTAGGGTTGATTATCTATAAAACCCTAATCTGTCCAGAAAATACTTTCGGGTTGGGAGGCATGTAACTTGGTCATAACACGATGGTTTTCGATGAAATAAGAGTCAAAACTTAAGTATTTTGAGTATGCTTTCAAATGGCATCGGTCTCGTGTCAAAATAGTGAGTATAAGTTGGTCAAAATGATTTTATAAAAGTGATTGTCAAATCTGAGTTTTTCGGTTCATTGTTTTAGTTAACTTGTTGATTTTAGAAACGTATGTTAAACTAAGAATTGAGTCTTGAAATTTTACTGGAGTAATTTTAAAGTGTCAAAAATTTTCTGTAAAAATATCATAGTCTTTTTAAGTATTTAAGTAATTTAAATAAATTATAACTTTTGTGAAGTCAGAAAGTGTTGTCGGTTTGGAGCAGATTACTTTGATGAAAATTTAAAAATAGTAAACTATTGAAATAAGTTCTGGAAAAATTACAAGATGTTCTTAACACCATGAAATGTCATTTGTAAAATTTGTAGAGTCAAATGATTTTATTAAGTTATGGTTTAAAATTCATGAAGTGGTATGAAATTTCTGGGCAGATTCTGAAATGCAAGATAGAGTAAAGTTACTAATATTTTAAATAAACGAGGATTAAATTTTGTAAATATACTTGAGCATTGGTTGTGAGGAAACCTAGTAAAGGTGATTTGGACTTGGGATACAATGGAAGGACATAGATATGTCTAGGTTGTAACCCGTATACGTATATATTCGTTTGTAGATTGCGAGTTGTTTGGTGGATTCTTTTGAGGGAGATACTTACTTTGGTATTCAAGGTGAGTTTTCGTGGCCCCTTTTTCATATACATGTTTTCAAATTGGGGGAAAAGTATGCTCACATGTTTTATCAATTGTTTTTATGCTGTGAAACGTATTCATTTTCAATTTTGGACATATGTTTGAAATGTGTGACACTATGTGACTTATATGCATTGGTTGTTGGATTTGTTTTGTTAAAAGGCTGCACTCCTTCGGGAGTGTATACCTAGTGTATATGCTTTGTATACACTGAAGGGCTTATTTATTTACAAGGCTGCACTCTTTCGGGAGTGTATACCTAATGTATGCTTAGGTGTACATTGAATGTCATTTATGGGTAGCTACCGCATACACAGGATTTGGTTGGGTCATACTCCTTCGTGGGGTGATGACGGTTTATGGATTATTGGTTGTATTATTTCACTTGTGTGCCATTTCTATATGCATTGTCCTAACTAACTTATTATTATCACAACAAAATGTTTATTTTTATGGTGTCTGGTTTCAAACCTACGAAACTCACCAACATTCGTGTTGACGTTTTTGAGCATATCTTTTCAGGTTATACTAGTGGACTTAAAGCAGTGGACAAGAGAACTTAGTGGACCTTTAGGGTTGCATTAAGAGTTATTCAAGACTTGTGTTACATCATTAAGGTTGTTTGTGAATGCTTGTTTTGCCTTAACATTGTATAGTACGTTTGTTGTAAGCTTTTGAATTCATTGTTGAAATGTATGCACGACATGAACCGTTATTCATGTTATTGGCATCATGACACATTGGATATTGTATTTCATATAGAATTCTTTATAATGATGTGTTATGATCCTATCACCGTTATACCCCGTTGTTTCCGCTTTAGACGGGGTGTGACAGATTGGTATCAGAGCCATTGTTTATAGAGATCTAGGTGGATTGGCCTAGACTATAAATAAGGAACCCACATATAGAACATGAGTTAGGAAGTTATGTGTGCATACAATTCCGTGAAGCTAGTGTCGATCATTTATCTTAATCGTTTCAAATAAGGACGTTGTAAGCGTTTCTTCATCATCTTACGACTCTTTATGTGGATCGTCTACATGTTGCTTAGGATTCCATAACTATCTGATCTTTTTCCGTAAATACAAAGCTTATTGTGATACAAGGACTTGGAAGATAAGTATGTGTATGAAAGAATACTTTCACAATTATGGCTGCAGACGTAATTGACAAAGGTGTTCCGACGTATGTGTGCTTATCCGACCAGGTTTGCGTGTCTCATGTGCTATCTTCGTGTCGTATGGTAATAAAATCCCAATTATATTCCTTACCGAATTATTCTTATCTTTGTGAGTCTGGTGCATTTATGCCTAGACAAACTCTAAAGTATTCATTATATTCTAAACTCGTATGAATTCGAAATTATAGCAAGCATATTACTAAGACACATTACTCGTAAATTTTACTCGTGGAGGAGAAACACTCGGAGGTGGTCATACAAGTGATAGTGGTGATTGAACTGATGGTTGAACTGGAGGAATTTGTTGTATTGAAGGCAAGAACTCCAATGTTGTTGCGATCATTGCACGACAGTGGTTGGCCTTAATATTCAAAGTTGTCATGCAAGTTGTAACAGCATATTGAATCATGGTAGAGCTAACGACACCGAAGGCGAAAATGGAATTAATAGTCAAGAATTCAAATGATGGAAGTGGTGATGGCGCGAAATAAATAAATAAAATAAAAATAATAATGATAATAATAATAATAATAAAATATATAAATAAATAAATAGATAGATAAATAAATAAAATAAATAAATGCACTGTTTAAGGAGAAATATTCTTTCAATAACGAAATGAAGAAGTTAGCGAACAAGTTTTAGAATTTTTCTACAATGGGAGTTAATCATGCTACATATATCAGACAATTTCATGAGTTGGCGAGAATTAGAGCTCATCGCGTGTCACTCGAAGCTATGAGAAATGAGAAGTACATCAACAGCTTTGTTCTGGAAACTTGCGGGATGGTAGAAGTGACTGAGCCTCCTACCATCCAAGGCGCAATACTAATGGGTGGATTGTTAATCAATGAGATCAATAAGGCAGGGAATGTAGAAACAATACCAAGAATGAGAGGGTATTCAAAAGGCTGGTAGATACTAACACATGAAGAGAGGGTTACGCTGGTTCACATCTTCTGTGAGTAAGGTGTGCCACTATCATCACACATCTACATCATGTTGTATTTATTCGAACTGCAAATGAAGAGGACATGTTACAATTGAACGTGGATGACAGCTAGTCAAGTGGCACCAATCAACACAGTAGGAAACTCGATAGCTTATTTTGAGTGGGAGACTCGGAAATAATTCTATTAATGAGTGCGCATAGAGACTAAAAGACGTTACATAAGGGTATACTCTAGTGCTAGAAGATTTCTCTTTTAGCATTGACTTGTTACCCTTCGGACTCAGAAGTTTTGGTGTAGTTGAGGGAATGGATTAGTTGACAAAATTTAGGTAGAAATTGTATGTTTGAGAAAGTATTTCGTATACCACTTAAATGGTGGTGTAATACCTGAGATTTTCAAAGAAAACTTCAAAGACGAAAAGAAACAACTCATGAGCGTAAAGGCTAATAAGTTAAAAACTCAAAAACATTCTCTTATCAACGATTTCCTCGAGGTCTTCCCGGAAGACTTAGAAGAACTATATCCCTCTTGACTCGTAAAATTTTGTATCGATCTTATTTTTAGAGAAACCCCAGTTGCAAAAGCTCCATATCACGTAACACTATTCGAATGCAAGAGTTATTTAATCCATTTTAAGATGCTCCAAGACAAGGGTTTTATTCACCCTAGTCATTCTCCTTTGGGAGCACCTGTCTTATTTGTCAAAAAGAATGATGATTCTTTTTATTTGTGCATTGATTATCGTGAACTTAACAAATTTACGGTCAAGAATCGATGTCCTCTTCCAAGGATGGATGATTTGTTTGATCAACTTCAAGGTGTTCAGTGGTTTTCAAAAATCAATCTTCATTCTGGTTACCATCAATTGATGGTACATGAATTAGATATACCAAAGACTGCATTTAGTACTCGTTATGAACATTTCAAATTTCCCGTTATGCTTTTCGGTCTTACTAATGCGACTATAGCATTCATATATTTAACAAACACGTATGTAAACCGTATCTCAACGAATTTATTATACTTTTCATTTGCGACGTTCTGAATTATTTTAAAACCAAGGAAGAGCATGAAGTTCCTTTGAGACTAATCCTGGAGTTACTTTTGAAAGAAAAGGTCTATGCAATATAATTGGAGTACGAAATTTGACTACAAGAGGTTTGTTTTTCTTGGTCACGCTGTGAACAAAGAAGTCAATCTTGTGAATTTTAGCAAAATAGAAGCTGTGAAGGGATGGAAGGTCCCACAGCTATCGTGAAGGTTCGTAAGACATTTGGGATTAACAGGTTTTATCGGCATTTTATCGGGAGTTTTTCAAAAATCGTTTAACTACTCACATATATTTATGAATATAAAAAGTTTGTTTTGGGATAGAAACTGAGAAAAATCTTTTCAAACATTGAAGGATGTCTTGTGTAATGCAACAATTCGGCCTCTTCCCGACGGATCGGAGGATTTCGTTGTGTATCGTGATGCGTCAGACCGAGGTCTGAGTTGTGTGTTAATTAAATGAGAGATGTAATCGAATTCGTCTCTCGACAACTAAAGATACATAAGCATTTCTATATTACCCACGATTTGAAACTTGGAGCGGTAGCATTTGTACATATGTGTTGAAGACACTACTTGTATGGAATGAAGAACGTTATGTATACCGATCATAAGAGCTTTTAACACCCCTATGTTCAAAAGAAGTTGAATACAAGGCAAATGAGGAAACTCGAAATATTTAGTGGCTACGATTGTGAATTTCGATATAACCCAGGGAAGACGGATGTTGTGGCAGATGTTTTGAGCAGGAAGGAAATAATAAGCCAAGGTGAGTGCAAGTCAAAGTTTGGCGATACACTCTAGCATTAGGATAAGATGTTCAAAATTCAAGATGAAGCGTTAAGGATACTCATATATAAAACAAAAAGTTGTGGATTGAATGACTAATTCAACTTATTTCTTAGCTATCCGCGAGGATTACACGATGGAGAAATTGGTGAGGTTGTATATTAACAAAGTAGTAGCAAGGCATGGAGTGTTTGCATCAATTATATCCGATTTTAATGATGATTTTACTTTGCAATTTTTGGTAAACATTACAAAAGGCTTTTGGAACGCGTTTTTGATGTGAGGATGGTATATCATTCTTGAATTAATGAGCGGGGTGAGCAAACCATTCAAACATGTGAGAATATGCTTAGAGTGTGTTATCGATTTGGGTAGAAGCTGGGATACTCACTTACCACTAGTCGAGTTCTCATACAACACAGTTATCATTCTAGTATTCTATGTGCACTATTTCAAGCACATCAGAAGTGTAGGAATCGTTCATTGTAGCATGGGTTGAAGTTGGATTAAAGTCAGTTGATTGGATTGAAATAGTCCATGAAGCTATTGACAAGACCGTTCAAATCAATGAGAGGTTGGAAACAATACGTGATAGGTAAATGAGTTACGCAAACAAACATCGTCAGCAGTTAGAGTTTTGTGTTGGGAAGCATATATTGTTTAAAGTGTTACTTTGGGAAAGTGTCATACATTTTGGGAAGTTTGAAATATTAGCATATGTGTTTGTTGGACCGTTCTAAATTGTTGAACGTATGGGTTCAATAATGTACCAATTGGAAGTTGTCACAAGAGTGAAGTGTTGTTCATGAAGTTTTACATATTTCAAATCTAAGAAAGTGTTGACTGATAAGGTCTTACACGTATTTCCAAAAGGAATTTACAGGGAATCACATATAACATTGCGTAGAGAAACTGGTAGAAACCATGGATTGAGAGGTCAAAATCTCGAAGCACAGAAAGTTTTAATTTGTCATTTCTTGATCAAATGCTTAGTGAGGGTTTGAATGTACTTTGAAATGAAAGAGTGTACAAAGCTTAATTTTACGTACTTATTCAGTAATCGTGTTGATAGTATAGCTCCGACTGAATTTCGGGACGAAATTCTCTCAACTGGGGATACTGTGACAACCGTCACCAAACCGTTATCGTAGTTCGAGCCGTCAAAAGTCATTTTTGTGAAAATAATAATTTCAATGATTTCTTTACATCAAAGTCTTCATTTTTGAAAAGCGAATCCAACGCAAAAAGAATCAACTCAATCCGATGTGTAACGAAGAAGTTATGAAGCAAAATGTAAATGCGTTCATAAATTTAAAACTTAAGAGAACGTGCGGGGTATGATAAATAAAATATAATAATAAGTACTTTATAAATAATAATAAAAATACTAACAATTATAATACAATAATAATAAGCTAAGTAAAAACATATCACACGTTAAAAAGATAAAAGCTGAGTTTTCTGCGAGGTTTCACGGTTTGGGTCATAACTCTCTCATCCGGACTCCAAATGACTTGAATCCAAAGCCCATGATCTCTAAACTCATTGGGCTACAACATATCCAAAAATTATCCCATAACTCATTGTAAAAGTCGGCCAAGAGGAGAAGTAAGGAGCAAGAAAAATATTTTGTTTCATAATTTTAACCTATCTAGTCATTCTCTTATCCAAAACCCTAAAACCTATTTTGTTTCACCCTAGATCCGAATTACAGCCCCTTTAGTCTAAATTTATCATCAGTTTTCATCAAATAAATCAAGGGTTTAATCCCTTAATTCAATCTATCAACCGAAATCATTCATTCGCGTGTTCGTGGGTAAGTTTTCGGTAATTATTCATACAAATCTTGATGTTTTCAGTCATATTCAATTTATTACTCATATAAAACGAAATTATTACAGATCCTAAGGAAAATCATGCTTGTGTATTCGTTGATCATTGGAAATCTCGCTTTAATTCGCATAATCGTACGTATTTTCAATCTATTTCGATTTGTATCTATTATTTCGATTATTTCGTATTGTCGGTTTTCATTCGGTTCAATCCATTGTGTTTCGGGTATATGAAATCATTAGGATATTATTAAAATCAGTATAGAAGTCAATAGAATTGAGGATTATGATTGTGTTTGCGGTTTGGATTGATCATACGAATGATTAGGGTTGATTATCTATAAAACCCTAATCTGTCCAGAAAATACTTTCGGGTTGGGAGGCATGTAACTTGGTCATAACACGATGGTTTTCGATGAAATAAGAGTCAAAACTTAAGTATTTTGAGTATGCTTTCAAATGGCATCGGTCTCGTGTCAAAATAGTGAGTATAAGTTGGTCAAAATGATTTTATAAAAGTGATTGTCAAATCTGAGTTTTTCGGTTCATTGTTTTAGTTAACTTGTTGATTTTAGAAACGTATGTTAAACTAAGAATTGAGTCTTGAAATTTTACTGGAGTAATTTTAAAGTGTCAAAAATTTTCTGTAAAAATATCATAGTCTTTTTAAGTATTTAAGTAATTTAAATAAATTATAACTTTTGTGAAGTCAGAAAGTGTTGTCGGTTTGGAGCAGATTACTTTGATGAAATTTTAAAAATAGTAAACTATTGAAATAAGTTCTGGAAAAATTACAAGATGTTCTTAACACCATGAAATGTCATTTGTAAAATTTGTAGAGTCAAATGATTTTATTAAGTCATGGTTTAAAATTCGTGAAGTGGTATGAAATTTCTGGGCAGATTCTGAAATGCAAGATAGAGTAAAGTTACTAATATTTTAAATAAACGATGATTAAATTTTGTAAATATACTTGAGGATTGGTTGTGAGGAAACCTAGTAAAGGTGATTTGGACTTGGGATACAATGGAAGGACATAGATATCTCTAGGTTGTAACCCGTATACGTATATATTCGTTTGTAGATTGCGAGTTGTTTGGTGGATTCTTTTGAGGGAGATACTTACTTTGGTATTCAAGGTGAGTTTTCGTGGCCCCTTTTTCATATACATGTTTTCAAATTGGGGGAAAAGTATGCTCACATGTTTTATCAATTGTTTTTATGTTGTGAAACGTATTCATTTTCATTTTTGGACATATGCTTGAAATGTGTGACACTATGTGACTTATATGCATTGGTTGTTGGATTTGTTTTGTTAAAAGGCTGCACTCCTTCGGGAGTGTATACCTAGTGTATATGCTTTGTATACACTGAATGGCTTATTTATTTACAAGGCTGCACTCTTTCGGGAGTGTATACCTAATGTATGCTTAGGTGTACATTGAAGGTCATTTATGGGTAGCTACCGCATACACAGGATTTGGTTGGGTCATACTCCTTCGTGGGGTGATGACGGTTTATGGATTATTGGTTGTATTATTTCACTTGTGTGCCATTTCTATATGCATTGTCCTAACTAACTTATTATTATCACAGCAAAATGTTTATTTTTATGGTGTCTGGTTTCAAACCTACGAATCTCACCAACATTCGTGTTGACGTTTTTGAGCATATCTTTTCAGGTTATACTAGTGGACTTAAAGCAGTGGACAAGAGAACTTAGTGGACCTTTAGGGTTGCATTAAGAGTTATTCAAGACTTGTGTTACATCATTAAGGTTGTTTGTGAATGCTTGTTTTGCCTTAACATTGTATAGTATGTTTGTTGTAAGCTTTTGAATTCATTGTTGAAATGTATGCACGACATGAACCGTTATTCATGTTATTGGCATCATGACACATTGGATATTGTATTTCATATAGAATTCTTTATAATGATGTGTTATGATCCTATCACCGTTATACCCCGTTGTTTCCGCTTTAGACGGGGTGTGACATTCAAATATGATTAGAACTTTGAAATTATTTTGTTATCTATTTATGAATTTGATAATCTTAATAAGCATCTACAGTTGATTCTTATGATATTATATGTGTGTGTGTGTGTGTGTGTGTGTAAGGCTTACCAGTTTGCAATTTAGAACATCTACTCTTAAGTGTGATTATTATTTGGATAATATAATAATATATATAGCTAGACTAGACATATATATTCATTATTTTGATCCCCTTGATATGAAACGATGTATATTTGCCATATAATTAATCTCTATGCTAGTTAAGTATAATACATGATCTCGGATGATTTAAGTTATGGTGTTAACATTGTTAGAGAGGATTAAGTACCGAAAAGTAGATGGTAAAGATAAAAATTAATATCTTGCCTTGATTAAGTTGTCATCGTGGAAAGTGATTAGGCTTTAATAAATCTATATTTTTAATATTATTAATATAATCAAATAACCATAAACAATTATTGATAATTTTACAAATATATATTTTACATGTGTATCATAGATACGAAGTACACAAAACAATTATTAATATTTTTTAAAAAATATATATTGTACATGTGTATCATGGATACCAAGAACACATAAGATATTGATACTTAGAGCATCTCCAATGTGTTCGCTATTTTAGTGCACAAAATTGCACTATTTTAGTGGGGGAAAAAAATCTTTTAAGAATATGCTTACGATATTGGTTCTTTTAAGGAAGAGGTTTAGGGAAGGAAGGGAGAGAAGCAAATAGGGAGGTGACAAGTGTCCTCCTCCATTTCTCCACCTCCTTTATTTCTCCACCTTCTTCATTTATCCACCATTATCATTTCTCCTCCATTTTTTTTCTTAAATTTTTTTAGTTTTATTTTTTATATTAATTTTTTTCTTGACTTTTTCGTATTTAAAAAAAAAAATTATTTTTTTGTTTTTTTATTTTTTGCATTTTTTATAGTTCTTGTTATTGTTATTTTTTTTATTTTATTTTTTTGCGTTTTTCAACCTTATCATTTAACCTTTTTCACGACTTATTTATAATTGTTTTTGTTTTTTTTTTCACGTGTTCAACTTTTTTTCTGTAGTTGTTTTACCTCACATTATTATATGTAAATACAATTTTATATATACTCCGTAGTATTTAAAAAAAAATATTTATGTGATGCACAATATTTATACCTTGAATAAAATAAATTATGATATAACAAAATTATAACTTCAATGCATCGTAGAATTAAAATTATGATGCACCATATTTTATAACTATGATGCACCAAGATTTATACACTAATAATGTTTATCGTATATCTAAAAGCCGGAGCGTCATATTTATAACTATTATGCACCATATTTTATAATTATGATGCACCATATTTTATAACTATGATGCACCACCTTTTAATTTAATAACAATGTTTTATAGTATATTATGAAAGTCAATGCATGATATTTTAAACACTCGATGCACCATGTTTTAAAAATATGATAAACCATATTTTATAACAATGATGCACTACTTTTTATAATTATGATGCACCGTATTCTATAACTATGATGCACAAAGATTTATACACTAATGATGTTTATCGTATATCTAAAAGTCGGAGCGTCATATTTATAACTATGATGCACCATATTTTATAATTATGATGCACCATGTTTTATAACTATGATGGACCACCATTTTAATTCAATAACGATGTTTTATAATACATTTTGAATGTCAATACACGATATTTTTAAACAATCGATGCACCATTTTTTATGACTATGATGAACCATGTTTTATAACTATGATTAGGGATGGCAATGGTCACCCGATCCGATGGATAATTATCCGATCCATCCACTAAATGGTGGATATGGACGATCTAAATGGATGAATAGTGGATATGGATATGGATGTGGATGAATAGTGGATCGGATATGGATGAAAATTTATCATCCATGGATTTATCCATTTCACCCGAAATACATATACATATATATACACTCCTTAATAATACATAGATATATACACATGTAAATTTACATATCCACATATAAACCATAAACAATTATTTTAGTGTTATTAAACATATAAACCATAAACAATTAAGGTGTTATTGAATATATAAAGTCGTAAATTTTAAATATCTAATGTATATTTGAGGGGTTTTATTTTGTATTTTGATTTATATAGCAAATATTAATGCATGAATATATCGTGCTGAGCAAAGTTCTGCTTATAACCATATATTGAAGTCACAATCCACGATATATAACAATTAAAACATGTGTGATTAACCTATAAATAAGGAGAACACGTACATTTACATTTGTCTAAATATATGTTTACTTGTAAGTGTAATAAATTATGCTTCGTTGATTGACAATGTTTGAACACTTTCGTGAATAGATTTTTGCATGTTACGTTATATTTATTTTTTTACAATATTTGTCAGTTTCATTTCATATTATGAAATTTTTTTCTAACATTTTTTGAATATCCAATGGACATCCCTTAACCCGCTTAATCCATCGGATATGGATATGGATGGATGAATTGAAATTAAATGGATATGGATACGGATATGGACGGAAATATTTAAATGGATATGGATGTGGATATGGGATCATCCGATCCATATCCGATCTATTGCCATCCCTAACTATGATGCACCACTTTTTAATTCAATAACGATGTTTTATAGTATATTTTGAAAGTTGATGCATGATATTTAAATACTCGATGCATCATATTCAGAAAAAATCAGTGTATCATATTTATAATGTTGGTGAACACAATAATAATTTAGTTTTATTGCAGCTTGTTTTTTATATTCATGTGCATCGCTATATATAATTTCTGGTGCATCACAAATTTGAAAATGATATATGAAAAAGAAAAAACTAAACAGGGAAAAAGGTTAAAAACTAATTTTTAGATTTTTTAATTTTTTCTAAAAAAATGTTAACAAATTTTATTTAATTATTTTTTTTAACAAAAGTGTTATAGAAGTTTTTACATGTTTAATTTTTTTTTTTTTAAGTTTAAAATGTTTTTTTATAATAAAAAAATATATTAAAAAAAGGAAATAGAAAAAAAAAGTGGAGAAATGAAGAAATGGGGAGAATTGGATAAAAATGTAGAGAAATAAAAAAAAGGAAGGGGAAATGAATAAAAAATGTGGAGAAATGAGGAGACACTTGTCACCTCCTCATTGGCTTCTCTCCCTTCCCTCACTTTTACCCCTTCTCCCAGGAACCTCACCCTATGCTTACACTAAAAAAAAAGTGCTCCAATGTGTCGCACTAAATCTTTACACTAAATCTTATTTAATTGATTTAAAATACACAACTCAACCGTATAATAATATAATTTTTATGTAACCACTATATTGTTTTGATAAATGTTGTATTTAGAAATTTTAAAAATATAAATTGAAATTATATAAAAATCGTAGAGTTTTTTTTAATAAATATAATATCAAACATTATATTTAATTATAAAAAAAAATTATCACAAAATTTATAATAAGCACATCATATTAAAACATTTTATACATTATATATATTATTATTTAATGTGAATAGTGTTTAGTGTTGCACCAAATTTAGTGCTGCACTAAACACTATTTACCTTTGCACTAAAATAGCGCAGTGTTTAGTGCTAACACTGGAGTGAGTTTTTCACACTTTTGCACTATTATAGTGCAAAAAGGTACGTATAGTGAATACATTGGAGATGCTCTTATAAGATTAATACATGTAGGGTGTGTTTGGATGAGGGGCTTATAGGAGCTTTTGGGGCTTGAACTTTTATTTTTTATAAGCTCCAGCTATAAGCCTTGTTTGACAACATAAAAAAATGGGGCTTCTCGAAAAAATAAGCCTCCAGAAGCCCTTAAACAAGAAGCTTTTTGAAGTGGCTTTTGAATAGAAGCCCAAGCCCCAGCTCCAGCCCCAACTCCATCCGCAAGCTACAGCTCGTTGTTGTCAAACACACCTGTAATCTTGAACACATGTAAAATAGCATCTAACTCAGATTTTATTTTATTAATAAAGCCATCGGTTGATAAACGAAAATTAATTAAAGTCGTTCCACAAATTGCGACTCTCGAGATTATTGCCGGCTCAAAGTAATTGCGGACTAAGTCAATTAGGTTAAAGATTCGTGCTGATAACGTATTTTGAAAATAAAGAACAATGAACAAGATGCAAATAAATTAAGAGAACAAAAAAATTGTTTGTATTCATCTCATCGAGAAGGTATATTAATAGTTACAAGATATCTTAACCTAAAAGTAATCAATGTCCTATTAAAATACAAACTCTAATTAATAGATCGATATGGACATTCATTCCATATATATCCATAACATTTTGTTATACATAAATGATGTGTGAAATGTATAGATAATATGTCGGAATTGAGATCAATCATCCTAAGTTCATTTTTAAAAATATACACGATATATGATATGATGGATCATGTTACATTTGTTTGAGATAAAAATGTTACTCCTTTATCGCAAACTTTGATTATTTATTTTTTTCTTTTTCTTTGAACGATTTCCTTTTTTCAACTTATAAAAAAAATAAAATATGATCAATATCATGTTCAAAAAACTAGAAATGAATGTTATTGGATTAGGATGAATTAGCACTGGCAAAACGGGCGGGTGGGCGGGCTCGGGCAGCCGGGTCTAAATGGGTGCGGGTTCAAACGGGTTCGGGTCTAAACGGACGCGGGTCCAAACTGTCAAATTTTGAAAAAAAAAATTCTAAGAAAACTAAACTTATATAATCAATAATATTTACTCGTTACACATCAGATTATGCAAGATAAATTTGAGAAACATTATATATGTAGACAATATAATATTCATGGATGGAAACTATACAATCAACAAAATAAATTGATGGAGAAGACTTCAAAATACTACTCAATATATACATCTATACTATCATCATATATCTTTATCTTTATATCTATTTTTTTTTTTGGAACCAAGCAGACTATTAAATACCAAAGACAAAGTGAACAACAATAATCCAACAATAATCCGCCTGAATATCTATTAGCATTCAATTCTATAAACCACCTCTGAATTCTTTGGTTATAGATTCAAAATTAATATCTGAACGTTTTTTGTTGGATGTTGATGAAGAAACATAATCTTCATTCTCCTCGTCGGTACTTTGTTGTTCCGACATCCTTTCCAACTGTTTTCTTAATCTACAAAAAAACCCAAAGACATGTAAGATTGTGAAGATGAACTGCAAGTTTAGTTTTACTGCCTATTACATCTTGGCCAAAATGTATTTTGGTACCCTGAACTTGGTTAACCGGGTCTTATACTACCCTGAACTATTAAGGGTATAATATGGTACCCTCAACTTGTAAACTCGGTTAATTTACTACCTCCACTCACCTAACTCGCTCACGTGCAGGCCCGTGACTCGTTTTCCGTCAAATTTTAACTAACGCGCATATACCTCTTCAAATCAAAGACAGATAATAAATAAATTAAAAAATAAAAAATTAACTTCAATTCATGATTCAATATGATTCAACTTCAACAGTTCACTGGAATTTACGATGCTTTAGGAAGAAGACCCCGTCACATGTATTATCTTCGATTCTTCGTCTCTTTTTACTTCTTTATTCCTCGATTCAAATCCAAACCTAAAATTTGTTGAATTGAGTAACCCTCTGTTATCACGTTCAATAGAAAAAGTGTATATATGAAGATATCACCGGCAATCATATGCATTTAATTTCAATTTGGATTTTACAAAGATACACCTCAGTGATTCGTCCTCATATTGTTAATTTTCTTTTGTACTAATCAGTACGGTAAAGATGTGCCTTTTAAATTTTATTATTTCTTTAATTTGTAAATCCATTAACGATTAGTAATCGGTAGGGGTTTCAATCTTTAATGAAATAGGGTTATTTTTTGTCTGATTTAGTTTAAAAGGTACATGAAACTTCTAGATTTGGCTTTTCCACAAACACATAATTTAAAAGGTCTTCATATCCTAAATTCTCCCTTGCAAGAGCTGCCGAATGGTATTTAATTTTCATTTTGAATGTTATTGTTTGTCTTTGATTTAAAGAAGTATATGCACGTTGGTTAAAATTTGACGGAATACGAGTCACGTGCCTGCACGTGAGCGAGTTAGGTGAGTGGAGGTAGTAAATTAACCGAGTTTACAAGTTGAGGGTACCATACTATACCCTTAATAGTTCAGGGTAGTATAAGACCCGGTAAGCCAAGTTCAGGGTACCAAAATACATTTTGGCCTTACATCTTCAATAAAAAGATGGAGTATGTCCACCACAATTAGACCCCATAGAATGTGTAAATCAGTGACATCAATATTCAATAATAAAACAAATGATTCGAGAATGAAGTAAAATTATACTAGTCAGTAATTAACAAAGTTTGGAACTTCCACATGAACATCTCAAATTCATCAAAAAATCAATACCCATTTGTATTCAAAACCTGACAAAATAAATTGATTATTTATACTAATTTCAATAATTTTCATTAATTGTCATCGCTAGCTTAAAGTCTTAAACCACCGGCATTCAATCACTAATAGGATTATACATATTTCCATCCTTCATTTGATTCATAAACTCACCTCAATGCAATCAATTTTCAGATAATTAAAAATATACTTCACAACAAAGTTATACCAATTACCAAAGAAAAGAAAATTAAAAACATACTATTATAATCGGTGGAGAACGTCGGAGACGACGGAAGTAGAAGGCGGAGGATGGCGGAGCTCGGAGGAGCTCGCCGGAGCACCACGACGACGATGGTTTTCAGTTTAGTCCGTGTATTGTCAGATTTGGGAGAAGTTAGGGTTTCAATTTCGTAACGTACATATATACATGATTGCCCAGTTAGACCCGCTCAACATTTTTAGAACGCCCATATGGATCCAATAGAATTTTTTCCCTAGCCCATTCTAGTTCAAGTAGTAAACATAAGAAGTTCAAAATTACCCATTATTGTGTTAGAAAAGCCCATTATCCCCCAAAATCCAACAATTGGGCTAGTTTTGCCGGTGCTAGGATGAATCTTTTAAAAGGAAACTAAAGCATTGGTGAAATATTACAAAACTCTAAGAGAGTATATAGTTAAAAGAATGGAAAAATATAGAAACAGTTACCATATATTTTACATATTTCAATTTAAGTATACAACTTTAAATATTTGAATTTAAGGTATCGAATTTTTAATTTGTAGTTAAGTTAGAGACGCTTTTTATGTAAAATTGAATAAATGACACGTTGTCACCAAAATTATTCTTTACAAGTAACTGTTATACTTAATCGATTAGTTGAATATAGAGAAATTTAAGTTGAAAGTGGTGATGAAACTTTGTTAATTTTTTTTTTCTCACTCAATATTTTTTTGAATTGATCGAGAAATACTAATTGAAGTAGTAATTTTTTTTCCTTAAAGTTAATTTTCTCGAATAATCCGAAGGTATAAAATATTCCTGTCTACTACATATGAGTCGAGCAATTAACAAACTAATAATCATTCTAAACTTTCAATGCTAATTTCTAATATGAGTAGTAAACTAGTATAAAACTGCGTTATTATTAAAATAGACTGTTTTAAAAATGAAAAAATTATTGTTTTTTTCAGAAAACATCATTTGATTCAACCTCGATAATAGTTAAGTTGCTCTGACCATCATGTACTTGTTTTTCTTTATTACTCCGTATTTAATAATGTACGAATTGAATAGGTCTTTTATTATAAGTAGTTCGTCAAAGGATGATATATTATATTCGAACAAACTTGCATCATGTGCATATATTATAATCCGTATTATATATTTATATTATATGTATTATTTTATGATAAAAATAAAATTATGTTCAGATTAAATAATGTATCGACCCGACCCATTTCTTATAATGATGATGGAGATGGAGAGCGGCTGATTGGCTCCACACACTTTTTTTACGTTAGTGGATTTTAGTATATTACTATCCAATCCAATCCAAATATTAATAAAAGAAAGGGTTTTGATAAACAAACTCCTTAACGTTTTTTTAAATCATTAAGACATGCATATTTACTTGTACCAAAACCATAACTAACACTCTCTCTCCTCCTGAAATTACTCTAACTTTTGAATTCAAATTAAATGTACAAGTAAAATATGCATGTCTTAATGGCTTAAAGAAAGCCATAAGGGCTTTGTTTATCAAAACCCTAAAAGAAAACCTCTTTTATGGAAAAAAATTTAAAAATTGGCATCTATTAACCAATCACAAGCTTTGAATTCACCAAACTTCTAATTAACCAATCAAAAATACATTAATATAACTAAAATTTCTCTTCCCAAAAAATCAAAATAAAAAAGATATTGGTTCTTCGACGGAAGTGAGATTTTGGACGCAAGTGGAGGAAGCAAATGAGGTGTTGTCATGTGTCATTCTCCATTTCTCCATCTCCTTCATTTCTTCACCTCCTTTATTTCTCCACTTTTTTTTATTTCTCTAACCTTATCATTTCTCCTCCACTTTTTTTTTCTTAAATTTTTTTAGTGTTTTATTTTTTACATTAATTTTGTTTTTTATTATTATTTTTCGTTTTTTTATTTAATATTTTTTTTTTTTTGCATTTTTTAAAGTTCTTGTTATCAGTTTTTTTTTTCAACATTTCATTTAACCCTTTTCATGGCTTGTTTATTTTTGTTTTTTCTTTTTTTCGTGTTTTCAACCTTTTTTCTGTTGTTGTATTACCTCACGTTGTTATATATAAATACAACTTTATAGATAGTATTACAAAAAAAAAAAATTATGTGATGCACCATATTCATACCTTGAATAAAATAAATTTTGATATAACAAAGTTATAACTTCAATGCATTGTAAAATTAAAATTATGATGCACCGTATTTTATAACTATGATGCACCAAGATTTATACACTAATGATGTTTATCGTATATCTAAAAGTTGGAGCGTCATATTTATAACTATGATGCATTTTTTTTATAACTATATATGATGCACCATGTTTTATAACTATGATGCACCACCTTTTAATTCAATAACGATGTTTTATAGTATATTTTGAAAGTCGATGCATGTTATTTTAAACACTCGATGCACCATGTTTAATAACTACGATGAACCATGTTTTTCTAACTATGATGCACTACCTTTTAATTCAATAACGATATTTTATAGTATATTTTTGAAAGTCGATGCATGATATTTTAAACACTCGATGCACCATGTTTTATAACTTTGATGAACCATATTTTTATAACTATGATGCACCACTTTTTAATTCAATAATTATGTTTTATAGTATATTTTGAAAGTCGATGCATGATATTCAAACACTCGATGCATCATATTCAGAGAAAATTAGTGCATCATAGTTTATTATGTTAGTAAATACAATAATAATTTACTTTTATTGCATCTTATTTTTATATTCATCTGCATTATAATATATAATATCTTGTGCATCACAAAATGTGAAAATGATATAAAAAAGAAAAAATTAAATAATAATTTTTTTAATGATGTTAAAAACTATTTTTTTAATTTTTAATTGTTAAAAATGAAAAAAATTTGTAAAAAAATGTTAATAAATTTTATTTAATTATATTTTTGATAGAAGTGTTATAGAAGTTCGTACAAGTTAAAAAAAATTATTATTTTTTAAATGTTTTTTTTATTTTTTTTTAATAAAAGTTTTTAGAAAAAAAAAGGAAATAGAAAAAAATAAAGAAATAAAGAAAGAAAGATGGGAGAATCAGAAATGGATAAAAAAAAGTGAAGAAATGAGAAAGGGGGAGGAAATGGATGAAAATGTGGAGAAATGAGGAGGACACTTGTCACCTCCTCATTAGCTTCCCTCCCTTCCCTCAATTTTATCTCTTCTCTCAAGAACCTTACCCTAATAAAAATACCCCGTTAATTATTATATATCAAAATTAATATCTAAATATAGGCTTAATCTAATAAATGAATTATCATCTAAAAATCAATCGTATGATCTCTTAATAATACAAAGTATTATCTCCATTCAATTTATTTATCTAATTTAATTTAATTTAATTTAATATCATGCATAGCATCCATCCCACAAACGTGTGTTGTGTCATCCAATTTTCAATTCGATATAATGAAGCCATGGGTCATTCAAAAAAAATTAATATATGTATTTTCACTAACTAAAACTCAAGATCCTATTAACTTCATTTTATGACATTTTTTGGGATGATATAAACCAATTAATGAAATATTGACCAAACAAAAATATAAGTCTCGGTTGATTAACAATCAAAAAGGGTAATACACATGATAGCATTGCTCGAATTAGTGTCAAAAAAGATTATATGATCGGGTTTAATAATGATATGGTAAGTGATCGCTTATCATTCTCTTCATAAGTATCGATACCGGCCTTTTATTCACGTTATCATAATAAACTAAAATTGTAGACACTGTTAACAAAAATAAAACATAATTAGATTTGAATGCCTATTCTATCTATTACACAATTATAATTAATTACTATAATATAATTCGACTTTATTTGTCGTTTCCTTCAATACCAATAATATATTCTTGTAGGTTCAGTGGCCCTCGACTTATTGTTGAACTTAATTTAATTTGCAATAACCATAATTACACAATAACCATAATTACATATATACTAGACGTTTATTTTATTTTATTTTGAAGGGCAAAGCAAACTATATAGAACTAAACCAAAAAAGAGTACATCAAGAAACACAAGGCTCCAAGCAGGAGCAAAAAGGAAAACATACGTACAGAAGCCTAAAATGACTAACACACTGAAAAAGGAAACTAAGAAATTTAGCTAATTTGAGGATTCAGTTATACTGGACGTACATTATGTTTGTTTCAGTTATATAAAGAATATATGTATTCCTGATTCGGTGTGTGTATTACAAATTTTGTATCATTAATATGTGTGATGAGCCCGAATTTTCACTATGAGCTACCGAGATTTGAGATCGCAATGACAACAAGTAAAGCTAGACTACTATTGTCATAATATGATGATCTGATCCTCATTATATTAGAGGGGAGCTGCCCCTATAAAAAATTTCAGATTACGTTAAAATTTATTTTTCTAAAGTATCAATGACATTAAAGTTTTGGCTCCAGAAAAATATAGAAGCGAAATGAATTACAACAACTTAATTAGGACTACGTTTAATTGTTTCTAATAATTAATACTGCATACATTATAATTAGAAATTTTGATAATAAAACTACTCCGTACTATTCTAGCTCTTATCCTAGACAGCTCATTTGGTTGTTTCGTTAGATAAACTAATTAAGGATCATACATGTCCATTAATGGAGGATACTTTTGTTCAATTTATGTCTCTTCATCTTTGACAATAACTGACCTTTTGCAAGCAAACAAGTTGCAGTTGGTGCAAACCTTGATAACTTGTCAAACTTTTTTACCAATAAACACACAAATTCCACAACTACTTGGATTTCCACTATGTGCAATACGCCAAAAACACATCCATTCAAAAAGTTATATTATGAAGTATTTAAATATCTACAACAAACAATTATTAATTAGTTGTAGATTATGTTCTTTATATCTCAATCATTGATTAATATATATAGTAAGAAAACCCTTGTTTATAGTTTTGTTATCTTAACCATATTTGTTCAACAATATCTGTCAACTAAATGAATGGGCGACTGTTTTAGGTTACACTTCCAAATCTTTATTAGAAAACAGGACAATTTTGGTCATAGGTTACGCCCTTTCGTACGTATGAAGATGACACTCATAGTCGAGCACTAGAAAAGCCAAAAAGATCTTTCATACATTATATAACTTTAGTGATAAGTACGATTCAAATGTTTACGCCCCCATGACGATGATGATGAGGAAGACGATGAACATTATTGTACCTACAAACCAGCTCTTTCTTATACTCTTTTAAAGTTGCAGGTATGTGTGTCCTTATATTCACATGACAAATGAACCATTAATTTGAAGTAACTTTTACCCAATCAAGAAACCTACCATTTCTATACAATTTCAATGATTGTAACATTAATAAAACAAAGTAAAACATGTTTTCTATGCACTAGAACCGAAACTAGGGCATGTTAATTTATTCAAAAAGTGTAAATCCTACAAATTAATGAACCGAGCTGAGTATATAACAAGAAGTGATAAAATATGTTGCGTACTCTAAACTTTTATAAGTAAAAAATTAATAAAGTTATACTACACTTAAATTTTTCTTAGTTGAATACTTAAAAAACTTATATATATATATATATATATATATATATATATATATATATATATATATATATATATGAAAAGCACCTAAAAACATAACATATGGTAACTTAACTCATAGAACTATAGAATCTTTAATAGAATATATGAAGAAGTGAGCAAAAAGCTTGATCATATCACTGAGATTGTGCATCATCTCAATTATTAATGTTATTATATATTAATAAATTAATACTATTGTTAATAGTTTATGTTAATTGAATAATCAGATTAAGGAAGAAAGATAACAATACTAATGATTATAACAGTTTAAAGGTACTCTTTATAAATATATTTTTTTTGTTAAAATATACAAAATGAAAACACCATAGAAGCTCAATATAATCACTTTGCTTAGTTTACCATAATAATCCTTATAAAATATTGAAGGAATAAACTCACACTTTATATTTTATTTTATAAACATATTAAAACATAATCTGAAATAAGTTAATTAAAACCATAATTACACATAAGTAGTAGATTAAAATTAACATATTTATTTCACTCTTCCAATTGCTTGATGAGCACATTTCCCATAACAAGAATATAGAAGCACAATATACAAATTCAGGAGTTTCAATTGATATTTGTTCCTTACATATATTACATCCTGATATGATGATCATCAATATTCTTACTTAATTAACTTAACATCACACTAGACATTATTTAAGTTTAATTATAGTAGTAATATAATACTCAGAATAATATATAATTCTTCTTAACTTTACCTTTAATATGAAGGCCTACCATGAGCCCAACCAAATGCTTCATGGTTCATTTGTCCACCACCATTAGGCATCAAGTTCGGCTGCATATTATACCCCGGCGGCATCGGCTGATCACCCATTACAAGCCCTGGCGGCGATCCACCACCACCACCACCCATTCCTGCTTGAACCACACTATCTCCTTCCTCTTCATCCTCAACAGGAAGTCTTTCGTATGTCGCGTTAGAAAATGTGGCTGCAATTACCATCACTGGTCCTGACGCTACCAACGAGCCCACAACGCTCCCACCAACAACTTGACCTTGACCTCCTGCTAGATAAATGGTCAAACCAGTTGACCCAGGTGGAGCTGGACCAGGTAAAAAGGCTCCAGTTAACGATAAAATCTCGAATCGTCCTTGTAACGCCATAACTGATCCAGGTGCTGTTGGTTGTCTTAAAGTTACATTCATAACTGTCCCACTTGCACTCATAACACAAACCCCTCTTTGTCTTTTTCTACTAAACTGAGCTATACTTTCAGCTATATCAGTCCCACTTTCAACTTCCATAACGTGGCTTCGAAGAGCGTTGGGACTGTCCCTTGTTACGAAAATTGGGGGTTTGGGCTTGTTTTTTGATCCAGGTGGACGGCCTCTAGGTCGTCTATTTGATGTCTCAATCGCACCTTCTCTTGGATCATCGCTGTTGTTATCTCTATCATCGTCTTCACTTGTGTTGTTCTCGTTCATCGATATACCTAGATCTGGTTTCTTTAGACTCAACGAACCACCCGATGATGGCTCCACTCCGGCTAGGTTACCTTGTCCTGTCCACCATCGATTCGACATGCCCTTATTTATATAAAGATAAATAAAATCTTCAAAAATATACTCAAACAAAATCCTCTCTAGCTAAAATATGAAAAATACATAGAAACAATAGTGATGTAGAAGAAAAAAAAACTGATAGTTTATCTTGAGAATACTGAATACCTTTGGGTACCTTTTGGAGCTATTGATGTTTTTGGTTGGCTACTTGGCTTGGAATTAGGTTTTAGTGGGTGAGGGTGTATCTAACAAAGATTATATGGTCTTTTCTCTAATATTTTTAATTACGGAGTATATGATTCGTGCCGCTAACATTATGCAAATTTCGTACCATTATCATTACACGTTAGACTGCACACGTTTTTAATAGCTTTAAAACCGTGTGCAATGTAACGTGTAACAATATACGACTTGTATCGTGTACAGATATGTCACAACTTTTAACAAAGATTGAGAGAGGTAGCTAATTTGGTATATATAAATCGTAACATGTAAGTTGAGTATAAAATGGCTCATGTGACTCGAGAAAAAGAAAAACTAGAGAGAAGAGAAAGGGTCTTTGGAATTAGGGTTTGGAGGGATGTGGGGTAGCGTGCGCATGAGGTAGTGGGTACACTCTTTTGTTTTCTCTTGTGTTTGTTTGGAATTTTAATGCAATTTTTGTCATTAATTTTGTAATAAAATAACTTGTAGCCGAACAGAAGTTTGACTTGGATCATATCCATGCTGATTCTTTATTTCAAAATGCCAATCAGGAGATCGGTCGAGTTCACAAACTGGCTTTGACCGTTGAATGAGTTGGCATGTTAAGTTAGACCAAATTTTTTTGTTGTGATGAAATTACCTTCTCCTAGCCAGGCCTTTTTACCTCTACCCATTGTAAAAAGTACTACAAGTCTAGTAAGGTGTTCACTACCGTTAACTAAAGCAAAGTATATTTTCATAAACCAAATTAAAGTGTATGTATAACGTTTAGGGTAAGGTTCAAATGAGACTAAAAATTTGTGTGAGAATAGAGGAACCAATGATATGGTGTCATGTGTAGAAAGAGAATACATAACCCATTTACCCCTTAAGTTAAATATCTCACAAATCGAAAAATTATAAAAATTGCACCATTAGATTCAGCGTTTGATCCTCTTCGATTTGCCGTGCATTAAGGCATACTTTCGACGAGTTTTTTTTTTTTCATTATTTTTAGTGGGTTTCACGTTACTAACACGTGTGTTACAGTGTTGCGTTTAGGGTTTAGGGTTTGGGGTTTAGGGGTTAGGGTTTAGGGTTGGGAGTTTGGGGTTTCGTCAACCCCAAACTCCCAACCCTAAACCCTAACCCCTAAACCTCAAACCCTAAACCCTAAACGCTTTATAAAACTCTAAACCCTAAATCATACTAAACCCTAAACCCTAAACACTGCTAAACCCTAACACTAAACCCTGCTAAACCCTAACACTAAACCCTGCTAAACCCTAACTCTAAACCCTAAACCCTAAACCCTAAATCAAATGTATAATCAATCACTAACACATGTGTTACTAATATGTAAAACCCACCAAAAAAATGAAAAAAAAAAAGTTTGTCGGAAGTATGCCTTGATGGACGGCAAATCGAAGAGGATAAAACGCTGAAAAATATGGTGCAATTTTCATGATTTTTCGACTTGTCGTTTGTGAGATATTTAATTTTTAAAAACGTGGATGAGAGAGAAAAAAGTGACACATAGCATATTGTGGTTGGTTCCCCCATTCTCACACAAAATAAATGGTCTCAATTGAACTATTCTCATAACGTTTAATATATATGTTTATGAATCTGAATCATATCGAACATAAATATATAAGACATGTTTATATATTGAAATATAATCTATAGGAGATAGACGCCAAGAGATGCAAATAACAAGCTAGGGGCAAAAAGCCGACTTCCTAAGATCCAACATATGCTAACGAACGCTTGAATACATGCACCCTGACACCTAAAAATATAATAGACTAAGCCGAAACACACCATGGCAACCCATATAAACCTGAAAATATAGTACTCTATCTTAAATTAGCACGAACTAGCCATCGCTCCATAAACAATACACTTTCAAGTTTTCAACGCTGTTTTGTGAAGTAATTCGAGTGTTTTGGATCGATGATTGTAGTCTTGGGGAAGCTTTCTTCCGTTCATTGAGTGAGCTTTCTAATTTTTGTGGTTAATCTCTTTGAACCGGTTCAAAAAGATTCATGTTTCTTATCTTTTTACCCTTTTTTGATTATTGATGATTAGTTTTGACCACCCTATGCTTTCCAGATTTCATATAGATTTTGTAGCTAATATTAAAAAAAAATAATTATAAATTAAATTAAATAATAAAAAAAAAGCCGTTATTATGAATAAAAATATTAGTTTAATGGTCTTACACATTCCCTTTGCTTGACACCATATTCCAAAATCTCTTTGTAGGACTAGGCCATATCCCTATCATGGCCAATTATAGCCTGTTACAAAGGTTATATCCAGCAGGTACCTTATAGGCTTATAAGACTTTCAGTTTCCTTGCAACTCATAACACCCTCTCTTTGACCCTTCTTATGTTTCATACTCTCACTCTTATTACCATCCCATTTGTCTTTATGCCCAACGAACTTAGATGTTACGACCTATATAGCATGCGATTATTAGCGTTTAATGACTTTATCCGTTGCGCGTCGATCAATCACTTGAACGCGTTCCCTCCATTTAACAAAAGGCCGTAAATCACTTATTTGGAAAAGGTTCAACACCTTCACTTTACCTTCTCAGAGAGCCTCATGACAAACACAGAAATACTACATGTGGTGTCATATGATCCTCTTGCCCCTCCAATTGATGTGAACAGGTTTCCGCCAATGTGGTCTGTTGATCGATAGGTTAACAAATTATGAAGAATTATCCACATCAGAGAGATTTTTTAGGAGTGTATGAAGTCAGGGGGTGCTACATTAATCATATAAGTTTTATCCAAAAGGATTTCATTTTTCATTATACTTGTTTCACAATGCATGTTTATATATAAGCGTGTTATTGTTATGTTAGAGTTTAGACCGTTATAAACTCTTAAACTCACTAAGATAAAGGTTACGTATAGTAAGTATAATACTTGTATTCGTGAATTACTCTGGGAACTACAAAAGATGGATTGTTGATGGGATTGAGATTGGGATGATGACAATCGTAATATGTTTTTTGGTACACATATGCAAGCATTCTGTAGATTAAAACTTCGCATGTAAATAGTAATCTTATTGATATGTAGTTGCGAAAGGTTTATTCTAAAGCTTACAATTTCTAGATTACTGATCAGGTTGTTGGTGCGTCATCGAGAGAGATTGAACAGAGTTTGTCAATAGTGCAAAGTGTTAGTAACGGTAAACATTGAAAACCAATAGTTGAAAAGTTCAAGAAGTGATTGACAAATTAAAAAAAACCAAGAAAGTTGTTTTTGGCAAGAGTTGGACTTTAATCCCGTTGGTACTTGGTAGCCTATCTTTGTACATCTTTTCTCGAGCCTTGAATCGTGCGATGGAAATACTATCAAGGAATACAAAATAGGATTTGTTTAATGGGATTAAACAATGTGGGTTTTGGGCAAAAGGTTAGTTGGGGACTCTTGAGAAGTTAAATAGTGCAATAACAAAAAGTTTCCGTCTCCCCAAAATCTGGGTACAGCAGTTAACTTGGTATTTGTGTCTCCAGTGAATAATCTCATGAAAATGAATCATGCATGCCGAACGAACACCAAGCATACAACTTGCTGAGCTTAATATTAGAACTCTTCAATCTTTGAACATTTGTACATGTAATCTAGTTGTGACAGTAGAGGAATTTGAACATTAATACAATGGAATCAGCCAAGCCATTGTTCAGCACGGCGAGTATTACCACCAACAGAATGACGTATACTTATCTTTTCGGTTGAGTACTTCTGCTGCAGCCACTCAAAACCATTCACGTCAAGTTTCCCAGAAACTGATTTCCCTTGCTTCCTTCGAATTTGTTGCTCTCTTACAGAAGCCCACAGTTTCTCAATTGCATTCCTCTGTTTGGATGTAAACCTTGAAACATTGTCGAAAGCATGTTTCACAGTTATGTCTATCACTGTTTGGCACCTGAGAAAAAGAAACACACGATTAACCAAGTCGACAATAGAAACACAATTAGAAGTAACACCTCCTTATGCCCTGCAAGGAGGAAAACAAAGACGCGAGAACTTTGACTTTTGAGGTCCATGACTAATTTCCAACTTCAAAACTAGAGGTGGCAATATTGACACAATCACTCGCAAACGGTCAATTTCAAGGGGTAAAATCAAAATAGTTAGCCACAAAGAGAACAGATCAAATGGGCCATACAGTTTGAAAGTCATTAAACATGTATTTGCGATGCATACGACCTCCTAGATCATCCAACTTAAATAAGTTAGATTATTATTAGAAATATATCACTTTGTAATTATAATTGACACATTTAGCTCTGAATAGAGAATCGCAAGTTTTTGGACAATAAGTATATATCAGGCGAAGTCAATAGGCCTCGACCCTTATTTTGACCAGAAACCGTTTCAACACCTTTCCCAACACGTCTGATCCGTCCATTCTTCCACGATATATATAAAAGAAACGCTTTCCAAAATAAGGTGAACACGTTACTTAAAAATGTTAAAGATGTTAAGTTTTGAATCTGTTCACTCCCAATGTATGCCCCACTTACACCAAATATGTTAGGAAGAAGGGTGATTAGTGTCACCTAATATCGTTTTTGGCATCTTGGTCGGAGGCAGTTTCACCAAACATTTACAGCATTATTGGTGTTCTGATGCTTACAATGGAGATGATCTAAAAACATTGGACCTCACAAGTCAAAGTGGAAAGATCTGAAACATGAATAAGAGATAACCTTACCATGGGAGTTTATAGCGCTTTGCAGCGATCTCTAAACAGAGAATCAATGCTTCTCTTTCTGATTTCAAGAATCTCTTTGATTCTTCATCTTCTTCCTTTCTTATTTTAGATGCTGTTGCTTCAGCATCTAATTTTGCTTTTACTTTTTCATTCTTTCTAGAGGCATTTGGAATCAGAGCATCAAGTCCAAAGGGATCAGACTCTTCTTTGAAACTTGATTCAGGTATAGAATTCACGAAAGCTTGTTGTTCTGTCTGGTCTTTTGCTTCCACTGCTTCTGATTCATCTTTCAAAGCAGCAGCTTCTTCGATGTCATCATCTTTTGTTGCTACAGGAAGATTTGAGATAGCTTCTTTGATTCTACCACAAGCCTTTGAAAACTATACAGACGAAATGATAAAATCATCAAACGCAAGCTTTTGGTTGTTTTATATTAACATAAACATGAACAATAAACCAAAATAAAATAAAGACGGGTGATGTCTAAAACCATTAGAAAACATGTACTCCCTTGCACATGACTACATCAGTTTCTAATATAGCATTATAAGACACCAAAAAACATTATGATTGACTTTCGAGTTCCAACTGTATAATCTATTAGCAAACTGGTGGGTCCACATGGTAAAATTAAGGACCAAACTACCAAAGTCATACGAAGAACTGCATATAGGTCTTCATCAGTGTTGTTTATCCATTATGTTAATCTGTCAACTTAAAAGAGTTGGTAACAAATCAGCATGTAACAATACAACAAAATATTATTTTACACATGGATCATACACTTCTAATACACTAGACACAACTACATGCTATGGTGCATCTGAGCTACTTGAAACATTATCATTTGCAATTCAACTTGAATCTATCATATAGAGAATAAATACGCTAATCCATTTTTATCAGCTTTTCATCAGCTTTGGTCTTTTAAAGCAATGATCATTGATGATGTCATCTTGGGCACAATAGATCAAAGATTAAACTAAAATCCATAGAAAAACTATTGGAAGTCAAATGGATAAAGCATATATACCTTCACTAAACAGTAGCTTAAGCTGATAAGAAAATGCCTTTTCGGGTTCCAACTGTATAATCTACTAGAAAACTGGTGGGTCCACATGGTAAAATTAAGGACCAAACTACCAAAGTCATACGAAGAACTGCCTATAGGTCTTCATCAGTGTTGTTTACCCATTATGCTAATTTGTCGACTTAAAAGAGTTAATAACAAATCAGCATGTAACAATAGAACAAAATATTATTTTACACATGGATCCTATAATTCTAATACACTAGACACAACTACATGCTATGGTGCATCTGAGCTACTTGAAACATTATCATTAGCTATTTAACTCGAATCTATCATATAGAGGATAAATACGTTAATCCAATCCTATCAGCTTTTCATCAACTTTTGTCTTTTAAAGCAATGATCATTGAAGATGTCATCTTGGGCACAACGGATCAAAGATTAAACTAAAATCCATAGAAAAACCATTGGAAGTCAAATGGATAAAGCATATATACCTTCACTAAACAGTAGCTTAAGCTGATAAGAAAATGCCATGATCATCGAGCAAGAAAGGAAGTCATCCGAACACTGTATAATTAATCAATGACAAACTTAAGCCCTACCCTTGGCCAAAACTATAACACGAGATAAAAGGAACATACTTGAAAGGCTGCTCAGCATAAGCATGAAGATCAAAAAAACTCTTAACAAAGCAAAAAAGAGAGTTCTCCAAGTTGAGAAGACAACTTGAGTAGAATTAGAATCAAAAGTTGAAGAAGTTGAGGTTAAATGGAAAAGAGAAGCAAATAGAGAAGAGGTTATATGCTCCAGGGTAAGACAAGTATTGACGATGGCCAGATATTTGAGGTTAAATGACAAAGAGAGTATATATAAGAAGCATGCACACATCAACTTTTAGGGTGGTCAGCAAAAGACAGTATAATGAAATTGTATTTAACATATGCTGCAAATCCAGGATTGGATATTAACAGCCTACATATCTGTTTGATGTGAGGTGAAGGATCATGTTCGGCCACATTGGGTTACGCTTCTTTAAAGATAGTAACTTCCATTTATGACATCTAATCTGCCCATCCCACAGACACAATACACCAATTCTTAGTAATAAGATATGCCAGTAAGCCTAAAAAAAACTACAAAAAGAATGAGACAAAATCCAGATCTCAATTTCTTTTATTACACAGGGATCATACGAAGAAAGCAGATGGATGACAAGGCACACCTGCCTAGGTGATCGTATGAAATAAGCTTGTGAAGCAGATCTCATACATATGAATTGTGTACTTGTACTTCCAATTTCAATCCAACTCTGTTTGTAAACAATTGAGGGTGACCGAGATTATGGATGAAGCATTATTTTGAAAAGGTCCTCAATTGTTGGCTTTAAGATAAAAATTGTCCCAAGGGAACAAGGTGAGGTTAAGAGGTACTAATGCCTACACTAAACTGGCTAGGCATACCCCTAGGTGTCTATAAGGCAAATATTCAAATCTGAAAGCATATCTCGTACATAACCAGAATGCATACACCGATTAGCAAAAGAATGCAATGGCAGAGCAGTTAGATGATAACTGTGATGACAAATCTACCAAAACATTGGAGCACAATAAATAGGCAAATGTAGTTGTGTCATTCTATTGTCATGCTTATAAAAGACACAAGAGAATCTTCCCTTGACCAGGGATGTTTTATATGTCCATTATTGCACATGTAGTTATTAGTGTGGTTTTAGGTTTCGTCGATTCATGGTAAATTAAATGTATAATCTCTGAGTTGCCATATATGTAAAATATAATACAAATGTTGTAAGCTAATTACATAGAGTACAATATGCTTATCTTATTTGCTATATATTCATAACTAGAAAAATGTAAGTGTCTTGTTATCACCTACAAATATTGCTGATTCAGAAAGTAGTTTTTGTGCCTTATTGTTACAAAGGTAGATGTCGTAATGGACCATTTGCCTACTGACACAGTTGTACACGTTGGCGTTTAGAAGCTCTAATAATTCACTTACACTAAAAGCAACACAAAATTCAATCAAAAATAATTCTTCCAATACAAGACAATTTCATCAGCTTTCATATATTGCACTTTGTGGCAAGACTAGCATGCATACTTTTCGTTATGACTGGTTTGTAAGCATGAGGATATAAAAGGATTTTAGAAAATAGAACCAAACCCAACCAAGAAACTCTGTGGTTAAGGACTCAAGATCCGTATAAGATGATTGGTATGTGTATACAGATGTGAGTCCAATCAAATATAGACCTAAAATACGTCACCAAATTATATTAGTGCATCAGATTCATTTGAGTCAGGGAACATACCACAAAACTGTCATCAGTGAATAGATCATTTGCCATAACAGCTCTAATACTCCATAAGCTCAGATACTTCCGCTGCTTCTGAGTAAAGAGCTACAAAAACAAACATTGACATATATCAGATACTATTTACGCAACTATCCCAATTCATGATCAAAACGTAAGGTAATACTTACATCACTCAAGTCTTGTGCAGCCGAGAACAACGCGTGATAATCTGCCCTCACAAGAGGATCATTACATGTACTCAACGAACACATTGCAGCTTCGAGTATGGCAAAGAAATAGTCACTATTAATAGGCTTAACACTTCCTGCCTGAATCAGCTGAATTGCAAGCTTTGATGCCTTGCTAAATTTCGAAACATTGTTAATATGTGAACCTATCTTTTTCATTGCATCTATGACTTGTTTATCAGAAGTATCAGCGATCGTTTTAAACCGTGCACTTTTCTTTGGAGCAGCAGCTGAAGACCATAACAAGCAAATCAACTTAGTATTAGCTATTTAGCTACCCAACAGAAAATTTGAAACATAGTATGCTAGTTAATGTTAACTAATAAGCAACAACAAAGACAAAAATTGTAACTTTATTGGAATTTAAAAGCAAAATAAGTGAAATTGACATTAAGATTTGAAACCCTAAAAAAGCTTTAAGGAAAACGGTACCTTGAGTAGGTTCGGAATCGAGTGGTTTGGAGCGTTTAAGGGCGCTCTTGAGAGCGGGGGCAGGTGGGGTTGGTGAAACTTTCGCGGTGGTAGGATCCGATGACGGTGGTGGCGGTTGGTCGACCGGAGGTTGTGATGGCGGAGGGGCGGTGGGGGGAGGAAGGCCTTGAAAAAGATCAGCGTTAGACATGGTTAAGTTGGTGTTATTGGAATTTGATTTGATTTGATTCCCGTTTTACAGGAAGGGGAAGAATTGAGAAGAATGATATTTGAGGTTTAAGGAACGGTATATAACTCGAATTTCAGAAAATTCGATGCATACAAGCAGAGATGTCTACAAATTCATTATTGTTTCTTGCAAAAATGTTGATAATCGGTAACGCCAACCGGTAACAATATGCGGAAGACAATGCTTTAGCATAAGCTCCATACTGACTCATCGATCAGCCAACCCATTTTGGAAAGCATGACCATTTTCTTGCTAATGAGGATTGAACCTGGGTCTCCTTTGAAGATTCTCAAGCCTCAACCACTAGGCTACCGCTTATGGTTACAAATTCATGATTGTTTAGTTTAGTTTATTGGAGTATTGATCTGTTTAATTCAATTATTAGGGGGGTTGGATTAGCTTAAAATTAAAGTTTATGTAAGTTTGAATATGGATTTATAATAAATAATTTCCTAAATGAAAAGAAAGCATAAAAGTTAGAGTTCATGTTAGAGAGTTGATATATACAACAAATAAATTACTCCATGCAACAAACTGTACAATTATTAAAACTTGCTGTACAAATATTATGAAGCATAAAAATGGTGTCTGAATAAAAAAAATTGTTGTATTTATCACCTCCCTTCATGTTAAGAAGGGATTAATGTATAGGTGAGAAGGATAGTGTATTCTATCACCTACGTATATTGTTAGAAAATATCTTATATTTAAAACTCGTTAATTAAAGATTATATTATAGTAACATGTTTGTCGACAAGTAATTGAAATGTCTAAACCTCACTGATAAGGAATTAAGAAATCTTTGTCAACAAGTGATTAAAATTAGAGTTTGTGGGTGAAAATTCTTTATCATACAATAATCTTAACACTCACTTTATGGGCCTATTGATCATTTGGTAATTTTTCCGGCTTTAAATATTCATTTAATGTGTTAGGAAATTTAAATTGTTTATTGTGTTATGTTTATTGTAAATGGTAAGTCAAAAAGTCAAACGACTTATTGTGACTAGTAAACTATTGGTTGTTTTAACTTTATATAGTTGACGGTAAAATAAAATTGTTGGAAATCGTAAATGATTTTTAGGTTCCAGACAATATGTTTAGAAGGAGACTAATGTTAAGTGGATACGGAGTCGGTTTGAAAATGAGCCGACCTATTAATAACTTTCCCAAAATGGAAAGTTAGTCATTTTCTTTGAAACCTCAAACATAAACCCCAAGTAAACTAAAACCAAACTGAAACCCAAATTGAAATCGAAATTTGGAGTTGTGACTTGAGCTAAGCTTCATCATCATCACCATCTAATTCCTTGCAAATAGTAAGTCTTGTTCTTAGAATTTGATTTTAATTGATTTTGATTGAATTAAATGGGTTAATGAACTAGGAATGAAATTGAAGTTAGAAAGGATGTTTATATGATGTTATTTGGCTTTAGAAAGCTTGTTAGATCGAATTGGTAACTGAGTTTGATGTTTAGTTGAGTTTAAATTCGGTTTTTGGGGTTTTGAAAAGCTGCAGGTCGCTAGGACGAAGGGTATACTCGGCGGGTAAGTGACCTAAAATGGTACCCGGCTGGTAACAAGCTTAACCGGCAGGTAGTTGTGTGTTGATGAGTACCCGGCGGGTATTAACCTGATCCGGCGGGTACTGGGCAAGTTTTGGTGTTGCAAATTTGAAAATGCGTGAGTGTTTTCAGGGTAGCGAATAAGTGACATAATCCATTAACTTAGATTATGTTGAAATTCGCATGGTTACTCGAAAACGGCCCAATGATCAAAGCTCTATCTTAAGAGCCTAGGCAGTTTTTGACCATTCGGGGCTGTCTTGGGGCCGAAAATGGCATTTTTCAATCTCTGGACCTTATTTCGGGACTTTCTGATTACAGTACAGATTGGACTTTTGATTCCTTAGACCTGAGGGATTTACCTACTTAGGTAAATATGTTTTTAGAGTAATTATAATTGTTAATTACAACCCGATTATTAGGGGTGTTCATCGGTTCGGTTTTCGGGTTCCTCGGTTTATTCAGTTCGGGTTCTTCGGTTTTGAAATTTTTTTTAGCAAAACCGAAAACCGAACTGAAAACCGAATTCAAAGTTAAAACCGAACCGAAAATCGAATTCGAATTCGGTTCGGTTTCGGTTAAAACCAAAAATTTCAATTTTTTTTTTTATTTTTTTCTTAAGTTAATCCATTTCGACTTGTAATTTTTCGGGTGTTACGGTTTCACTAGAGTAAAAAGTAATGACATAAAGTTAATTTAAGGTTTAAATGTAGAAATACTTGTTTAGATAATATAAATATCACACATATACTACATATATTAATAATTTAAAATATTATTAATTTAAATTCGGTTTTGAATTCGGTTTTCGGTTAAACCGAATTCAAAATTTCAAAACCGAAAACCGAACCGAAAACTGAATTCAAAACCAAACACGAACCGAAACCGAACCGAAAACCAAATTCGAATTCGGTTTGATTTTTTTTCGGTTTTAATTCGGTTCGGTTTTCAGATTAAACGGTTTCAAACCAAATATTGAACACCCCTACCGATTATAATTGTTATGTTGATATTGTATATTGAGAAGTTTATTTCAAAATACAATTGAATAAGCACCAGTGCAATATGATTAAGGTGTAAACCGAATATGGGATACTGAGCTGTAGATTATTATTAACCAATGATTTGACTAAGTTATTATAACTGGTTACTGTTTAGTATTTTTAATACTATGTGTTGAGATATGATATATGATTATGAAATGAGTTATCAGTTATGGGACGAGTTACTAACTCATTTGTTTAATTGTATTCTCAGATATGGAGAAGGCTCAGTAATATTAGACCTCTGAGCTTGCGACTGAGGTAACGGTGAGTGGATCTGTAATCCTCAGTGTTATTTAGTTGTAACAACTTTGGTTAGAACGGGTAAACGTAGTTTACTGCTTTGATATACTGTTTAGTATGATATGATATAATTATTGTGGATAGACTGTTTAGTCTACTATGATGCCATGATAATTATGGCTTATGTGATTATCTGATACATGGCCTTGGGCACTATATGGATTGAGGTCAGTCTAGTGCTGGGCTTGTTGCTTTCATGGTGGCCAGCATGAGGTTTCCTTGTACATATCGTTAATAGGAACCTGTGTTGTGTGAGGATTGCAACGAGTTATCGGTTATTCACTGTATTGGCCTGCAGTGATTGTAAAGGTTCCTGCCCACTGTGGCATGAGATCGGATCAGGAACCGCCGATCCTCATGAGGGTATGTGATGATGAGCCTGTTGTGGTAAACAGGGTTGTTATGTGTTTACGATGCTTTACTGTAAACAGATTTGTTATGCTAAATTGGACTGTTGATTATCTATTCACTCACTTAGCGATATGCTAACCCCACCACCCCGCTACTTCTTGCAGGATATGATTAGATAATGGGCTGGGCAAGAAGCTTTTGACTGGATGGAATGTTTGACAACTGGATGTTTACTCGTATATCTGATTTGTATAAATCAGGGTTGTCTTTGGATTTACATAACACCGTAACTGATAAGCAATGATTTGTATATAATTTGAAACGGTTTAATTTTATATGTATATCATATGAAATGTATGTTTTGGACTTACGCTTCCGATGTAAAATATAGTTAAATAATATTATGAAAGGAGGGGTGATGTGACCTAAAAAGTCATGTTTTTAAGTACATATTTCCGCACTTTTTGGACTATTCTTTGGTGAAAACATTTCCAAACCATAATTATTTACTAAAAATCACGAAGGTAGTCTAAATACAGACGTTGCTGCAAAAATCGGTTAAAACGTCCAAATAACACGCAAACCAAGGCAAAACTATCACCTTAAATATTCCCTTCTTTATTTTCTTATGTAATTAGATCTTAATTCATATTTTATGATTCCATAGGAAAATACAAGACCGGAGGTGAAAGAATCAGAAGAAACGGACGAAGAACGGAGAAGATGTGCAGCCTGGAAGCCCGCCGATCGTCATCCGGAACACGCAAAAGTTAAACACTTCCAAATTTGGCAAACTTAGTGTCATTAGAAGCGTAACGGAAAAACGAAGCCAACGGCGCAAGAATCAAGCAAAACGGACTCCAAACGAAGAAGATACGGACGAACCAAGCAACCGAGAAGTCAGCGGAGGTCAAACGGAGCACCAACCCCCCCGGGCACCTAGGTACCGTATACGGTACCCTAGGTGCCGTATACGGCCCTTAGGGTGCCGTATACGGGGGTGTTTGCCTTGTAAGGTGCCGTTTGACCCCCCTTGGTCCGCTTGTCCCGTATGCTGCTTTGATGCTTGTATTTGATGCTTCAAGACTTGTACCAAGGCTTTCACCCTCTCCCTATAAATACCCACCTCCATTTCACCATTCTACACCTCTCATTCCATACTTCTCTTTCTCTCTCTAGAATTCTCTCTCTAGCATTACTCTTAGGAGTTAGAGGAGAATTATTCTTGTAGTTAGTTCCTCTCTCTAGTTTCTCTCTCTAGCACTACTCTTAGGAGTTAGAGGAGAACTAGAGGGAGGGAAACCTTTCTTTTAAATTAGTTATGTAGTTAATTAGTAGAGGCCAGCTTATGTAATGCTTGGATATTAATGAAGAAATACAAGTGTTATTCTGCTCGCAATTCCTATCGGTATTTTCTATCCTTTCTATTATTAATTTGTCATATTGTTCTTGTTTGATGTATGTGATTTATTAATATTAGAAATGTTTATTGCTATGCATTGTGAGTAGTGTGCTTGTATGTTTGCCATGATTCATGAGTAGTTTGTTGTGATATA
Organism: Helichrysum umbraculigerum; assembly: GCA_949592205.1. Taxonomy (NCBI): domain Eukaryota; kingdom Viridiplantae; phylum Streptophyta; class Magnoliopsida; order Asterales; family Asteraceae; genus Helichrysum; species Helichrysum umbraculigerum. The sequence goes on along the minus strand of CATIUR010000003.1, from coordinate 104,854,543 downwards.
TCTAATTGAGATAACATCATTATGAAACAACGGAGGTAACGTTATACGACTTTCATTTGTATAGCGCCGGAATCATCACAAATGTGAGTAGTACGGAACGAGGAAGCTATGAAAGTCGTGGGCACAATCCGTTTTGGAAATAATGATTCCCAATTGTAACATGCCGTTACTCTACCTGTATGAATCTAAACTGTTTGTGAACTTATAAGTTGAACCTCTGCCCGTTTATATGTCCAACTTATGCTGTGGTTTGTATCCTCCTCCCTAGAACCTGACCAATTGCTAGAAGTAGGATTGACAACTATTCTGTGTATGATGATCAATGAACTCAACATGGTCGTTGTTCCCTTGATTGAAACATATCCGAGGGACACGAAGCATAGGATTAGAGATAGATTAGGTTCATGCTTATCTGTTGTGTATCTTTGGGACAACTTCCTGGGTACCCATGATGTAATCCTTAGGTCAGTACTGTGATGCTAGTATTCTGTCCTATTGCATGTTCTTGTTTGATTGTTGCTTAGGTACTGCATACTAGACATACAATAACACTGTTGCTGCCTTAATGATTATATTTTCATAAACATGATAAATGTAATACAGATAGGTTTGAAAACTTGTGGTGCTATTTAACTATACATTTATGATTTAAAACTAAACTATCGCCTTTCCTCCAATAAACGTGGTTAGAACCTTTATGACAAGGAGTAGCTAACCATTGATCAAACGGTCACTACCTATCTATGTTTTCCGAAATAATCATGGTCTGATTCTGAAGCTGTGGAAATACTGCCTAACTTATCGTATAGTACACCGTGAATTAATCAGGGATTTATTGGGCTGGAATTTATAAAGTGAACGGGTTGTTTATCTATCATAGATGGTTTTATTGTAATACAAGCTTAGATATATTGAGTTCAGATAGCCGTAAAGTATGTAATCCAGGATAAAGCCCTAAAACGTCCGAGTATCCGGTAAGCCGTGGAAAGGCCGTAGACTGAACACTGTATTACATCCTGGCTGAGTATGTAATCCAGGAAAGACTGTAAAACGGGTGAATACACAATGTAACCGTGGAAAACCTATAAGTTGAAGACTGTATCACAGCCGAATAACGCTGAACTCAATCATAACCATTAATGTATAAGTTAGCAGTCACCAATTGTCTTAATCTTAAATGCCTTGCCCAGCTTAGATATCTATGTATGTGTTAAAGAAAGGTCAGTGGATAAATTGCGGACTGTCGCCTTATTTCTGCACCCCATCTGGAGGGTCACTTGGTCTCATCACAAGAGACGGTGAGGGGGGTTTCAAGGCAGTCTGATCTGACCATACTCTCGATAGCCTAGTACTCAGTGACATACTGATCGGTTAACCTGCTCAGTAGGGTGCTAGTGTTTACACCACAAGATATCTACGTGAAAGCAAGACACAAATCTTTAAAAGACGTTTTCAAACTAAAACATCATCTCAGCTATTCTAAGTCATGGTGAACCACGTCTTCGTCATCCTTAAGTGTTATATATGCTAGTCTCCCTTTAGTTTTATGATTTATTAGTTTCAGTAGTTTAGCTTAATATAAAAACCAAAACAAAACCCTTCCAACTTATTAAAACCCTAGCTTAATTACTGATTAATCGGAACTAGCTCTGTTTCAATTCTGCCGTCGTGAGGAACGACCCTGGATCATTCTTACTACTTACTCGTATCAGGTATTCATACCAGTTCCAGTAGGTAGTATGGAGTATTAGGCTCCCCCCGACTATTATAAATTTAAAACTACCCTGCCGTGTGTCTCGGTGGCCGGACCAACGACCGAAATAGAATCCGACCGACCGCTGGGGGCACGACAAGGGGTGTTATAAGTTGGTATCAGAGCCTAGGTTTGGGTGAATTGAACATTAGTAAGGTGTTCAATCCCAAATCTGAACTTGAGTTAAGTCAAACATTCCAGGGTGTGGGATTTGGTTATGTTATGGTAATTGGCTAGTGTGTTATGTGCTAATGCTTAATAACTTGTGAGATGTTGTTTGAGAAACAGAGATGGCAGGAAGTGAGTACTAACTAGTACTCTTAGCAATATTGTTGATTGAAAAGAATCAGGTAATCCACGATAAACTTTCATGGATTTACATTCACTTGAATTGCTTATTTTGCTATGATGATGAGTTGTAAAGTTGAATTAGATCAGACTGATACGATTCCCCAATTATGAGTCATTGATGAGTATTATATGTTAATGTAATGATAGAAATATTAAATGAGATGTTTAGCATCCTTATTAGTTCTAAATGAACTTAAATGTGGAATATGTGTTGAATTAAGTAAATAAAGTGTTGACTAAGAGTTAGCAGTGGTACTGTTTGAACTTAAAGGTGTTTAAAATATTGAAAATAAATGATAAAATCAGTTGTATGATTTTGGTATGTTGAATGCAAGGTGTGATTATAAATCCTTGCTAAGGAATTATGTGGTAATTGACTAGAGTATAATTGCTCCCTCGGGAGAATATGTGGTTAGAAAAGATGTTTTGACTACGGTCAAACAAGGGAACGAAACATAGGTGGATATGTTTATGAAATATGTAGACTGTAATGTTGTTTTATTTGATTGAGAAATATGTAAGTTTTCCTAGTCAAATGTAAACTGGTAAATGATGACATGATTTTATATGTTATTATTATGTGGTCAGTTGTTATGTGATCAGAGGCAAGTATGAATACCTAAAATATGAGGTTATTTGTATATGCGGAATTATTTGTTTATATGAAACAAATGATTTTGGAGTAACATGATTAAGTAAATATGATAGCAAGTAAATTCTAAAATTTAATCTACTGATAATGAGTAATTAAAGTAAGTTGATTATTATTGAGAACATGCTTGGTATTGCACGTAATGTTGATAAAGTATTGGTAACTACTATAGTACTTTGTACTGACTGTCAATGTCTAGGTATACGTACATGACATCGTATGTGATGTTGTTATGATATTGGCGCGTGAAATCGTGCTTTATGATGAAATTATGATAATGACTTATCATGTGTTTAGAGTTTTAGATGGACAAAGATACTGACTTATGTCAATTGCTGAAATGAGATTCTATATGAATAGATACATATTAAAGGATGTTATATGTATATGTGAAATAATTTACATATGTAAAGCTGATTATATATGTAGTAAGATGATTTAAGTATGTATCCGTTGTTAAGATATATTAAACGTGTTTAAACTTCTTTTGAACCATGGTGTTGTTTGGTATGTGTTTAATTGAAAGGAAATCACATTGATGATTGATGATATGAAGTAGCCTGAGAAGGGAGTGTGAAAAACATAATCTCGCAACGCCTGATCACCGTTGTTACATTATGCTATGTCACATGAACTTGTTGAGGTTACCAAGTATCAAAGAAATTTAATGTGATTGGGAGAAATTGAGTATGAAATTATGTTAAATTAATTAACTATTAGAGTAAATTCTATAGATGGTCCCTGTGGTTTACACCGATTTACGAAAACGGTCCCTATACTTCTTTTTTCACTTTTTCAGTCCAATAAGTTTACGTTTTGCTCGAAAATGGTCCTTCTTCCACCTAAAAAGTACCCTTCTTTTTGTCATTTTTGGATAGTCACGATTTAAACAATCAAGGGGTACTTTAGTCATTTTAGGTGGGTAGAGGGCCATTTTCGAGCAAAATGTAAACTTATTGGACTAAAAAGGTGAAAAAGAAAGTTTATGGACCATTTTCGTAAATCGGTGTAAACCACAGGGACCATCTATAGAAATTACTCTAACTATTATTTCAATGTGGAATAAGTTGGTAGAATTATGATACCAAGTGATTTTAAACTTGCAAGTATATATAATACTTGTTATTGTTAGAAGTTATGATGATATGTATGTATGTATATATATATATATATATATATATATATATATATATATATATATATATATATATATATATATATAGACTTGGGATCCTGTGAGAACAAGGAGATTCCGTGAGAACGGTGATAACACATCTTAGCCATCCATTTTTTAATCAAAAAACCTGATTTTGAAGGGTTCACATAAGGATTGCTATATGAAGTTTAATTTTTTTTGCTTCACAATAGTTTTAACATGATGAAGTTTTATTTAATTTTTGTTAATCAACATATTGAAGTAGTGAATTGATAAGTATAAAAATTAATTTTTTCAAAAACTAATGTTAACAAAAAAATATTTACTTAATCTCATTAAAACTATGTGAGTCTATAAAAATAAAAATTCATAGCATCGTAACCTTATGTTAAAAAAAATATTAAACTTAACCTCACCAAAATGATGTGAAGCTAAAAAAAAGAAGCTTCACGTGAGCAAAATGATGTGAAGCTAAATAAAAAAAGCTTCACAGGAGCAAAATGATGTGAAGCTAAATAAAAAAAAAATTTCACATGAGCAAAATGATGTGAATCTTAAAAAAAAAAAAACTTCACATGAGCAAAATGATGTGAAGCTAAAAAAAAAAAAAACCTTCACATGAGCAAAGGTGATGTGAACCTTCCAAAATCAAACTTCAAAGTATTTACAAAATTGCCACCTCCAAATCAGGATTTTTGATCAAAAAATGGATGGCTAAGATGTGTTCTCACCGTTCTTACGGAATCCCCTTGTTCTCACCAGAACCCAACCTTGTATATATATAACAAGTTGATTTTTGTTGAATATGTTGTTGTTTGACTAATAGGGTTGAATTACCCGTTAGCAGGTCATATAGTATCCAAATGGATCACTAATTTGTTTATAGCTTGTATTAAGCCGAGGGTGAGGTATGCTGTAATTGTTAAAGAAGATGTTAGCATTGTTAAATGCATTAATAAAAATCTATGTATGAGGTTAAACCTAAAAAGTAAAATGAAATGGTTTTTAAATGAACCTTATTGGGTTTAAATGAGTTATTAATACGTCTTAGAATTATAATGGCTTATGGTTACAATGTATTGGCTTCATTATGGGTAAATGGGCCAATTGTATTGTTGAATGTATTTACGAAAATATGAATTGAAGTCAAACATAATAATATAATGTTTGTATTGTAGTATGTTGACTTTGAAAGTCAAACTATGAACAAAAAGACTTGCAAGTGTATGTGTATAGTAATGGTATGAAATCATTTGTATATGATTAGTCTTATTGGGTCAAATTGAGGAAAAGTAGTCATGAGTTAATATTAATTGGTTAGTTGAATTTCAAGTTGACAAATAATCAACAGTATTGAAATAGACAAACATGGGTGAAACTTAGTAGAGTTTTGTTTGAAAAGGTGATTAAATTCCTAAATGGATTAAATGATATCGAAATAGATCATTCCTGACCTAGTGAATTAAACGAGTTGTCAAGGGTTATGGTACCTTGATTAATAGTTTTAAGTTGTTTTGATGTGTTGAAATTATGTGTAAATGACTGAAACTCATTAGCAAGTGGTTTGCGATATGAGTTGTTAACTAAAAAGTGTAAAAGAGGAAACCTTTTATTATGGAATAATAAAGGTGTTTGTAAATGTTTCATGTCATGAATGTTATCGAGTTAAGAGTTATACGTGTGCAAAGTTTGTGTGTTAAAACTGTTATGACAGGCATGTATAGGTAAGTAGTCGTAAAGCGATTTGTATAGAATTGCGACGCGACTTTAATTGGATTGTGACACGATTTTTTAAATAATCGTGACGTGTTTTGATGTCTGTTAGAATATTGATTTCAATTCTCTTGTCGATTGATTCACAATTTATTATGTTGATCTATGTTAAAACTGAATTGTGCACAAAGTTGTGTAAGTCTCAGTGTTAAAACATTGATTCAAGGAATAGAGTTTGTTAAAAGAGTAATAACATGAATCTTAAGGGGGAGAGAACTGAAATGATATGAAAAGATAGTTATGATATGATGAGATATATATAAAGTCTTTGACTTGTAATTGATTCCATTACCTATTGGTATGGATAAGTGCTTATTGGTTTATGATATTAAAGGCTTAGTAAAAGCTTTAACCGCCTGGATCGCCTGTTATAGAACTTAAGTTTGAAATCTGCTAATAAGCAAGATGAATTATTATGACAATAATAATTGAAAATATGGAAATGATAATTATATTTCTATTATTATGGAGATATGTGAAATTATGTATATTCTTATACACTTGATGATAAGATAAAATGATAAATTGCAACTAGACATAGTTACAATATGAAATAAGCTAATGTAGAGGTCAGTTTAATGTAGGTAATATGATATTGTAGTACGCGTGCTGATTTAGCAAGGTACTAATTGATTTTGACTTAGCCCTATTCAATGGAATTTGGTGTTAAGTGATCATGGGATAATGTTTTACTTACAGAGTTTGACCTCTACATTGCTTAGTAATATGTGTTTAAGTTTGTATAACTTAGAAGTACTTGCGATTAAGAAGTTTTATACAACCAAGGGGTGTTTGAAATTGTGGATTTGATTGAGTGATAACTAGTTGAAAAGGTTGAATCCAATTATTTCACCACTTAAGATGATATGTGCATACTAGTTTGGTTACTAGTTATGATATGAATTTAAAATTCATTGCTAAATGTATGCATTGTGGTTCTATGACCACAGTTGTTGATGTTATTTGTTCTTATTATTAAGAAGATAAGGGTCAAAGATTCTGGCATATTGCTAGTTTCTGGTTGTAAGTGGTTTTGTATTTCACTTGTTTAAGTGATTATAAGTTTTGTAAGTATTTACATGGTTAGTTAAACGATTAATATAAATGATCATTTTATGAATAAAGATAAGGTTAATGCACAATATATGTACGTGGGAAAAGATAGAAGCATTTACATTTGGATATGTGAATGTGAAAAGAATTGAAAATCTGTAATTACTGTTATAAGTTGCTCAAGGAGAGCAATGTATGTAATCTATTAGATTGAAAGATGACTAAGTTTTGCACAAAATGGGAACATAATATGGGCCCGAATCTCATATGAGAAACGGGAGGTTATTATGTGATTATGTATATTAGATTAATTGAACGTGATTAGATTTCGGGGACGAAATCTCTTTAAGGGGGAGAGATTTGTAACACCCACTTTATGGGCCTAGTGATAATTTGGTAATTTTTCTGACTTTAAATAATCATTTAATGTGTTAGGAAATTTAAATTGTTTATTGTGTTATGTTTATTGTGAATGGTTAGTCAAAAAGTCAAACGACTTATTGTGACTAGTAAACTCTTGGTTGTTTTAACTTTATATAGTTGACGGTAAAATAAAATTGTTGAAATCGTAAATTATTTTTAGGTTCCAGACAATAGGTTTAGAAGGAGACTAATGTTAAGTGGATACGGAGTCGGTTTGAAAATGAGCCGACCTAGTAATAACTTTCCCAAAATGGAAAGTTAGTCATTTTCTTTGAAACCTCAAACATAAACCCTAAGTAAACTAAAACCAAACTTTAAACCCAAATTGAAATTGAAATTGAAATTTGGAGTTGTGACTTGAGCTAAGCTTCATCATCATCACCATCTAATTCCTTGCAAATAGTAAGTCTTGTTCTTAGAATTTGATTTTAATTGATTTTGATTGAATTAAATGGGTTAATGAATTAGGAATGAAATTGAAGTTAGAAAGGATGTTTATATGATGTTATTTGGCTTTAGAAAGCTTGTTAGATTGAAATGGTAACTGAGTTTGATGTTTAGTTGAGTTTAAATTCGGTTTCTAGGGTTTTGAAAAGCTGCAGGTCGCTGGGACGAAGGGTGTACCCGGCGGGTAAGTGACCTAAAATGGTACCCGGCTGGTAACAAGCTTAACCGGCGGGTAGTTGTGTGTTGATGAGTACCCGGCGGGTATTAACCTGATCCGGCGGGTACTGGGCAAGTTTTGGTGTTGCAAATTTGAAAATGCGTGAGTGTTTTCAGGGTAGCGAATAAGTGACATAATCCATTAACTTCGATTATGTTGAAATTCGCATGGTTACTCGAAAACGGCCCAATGATCAAAGCTCTATTCTAAGAGCCTAAACAGTTTTTGGCCATTCGGGGCTGTCTTGGGGCCGAAAATGGCATTTTTCAGTCCTTGGACCTTATTTCGGGACTTTCTGATTATTGTACAGATTGGACTTTTGATTCCTTAGACCTAAGGGATTTACCTGCTTAGGTAAATATGTTTTTAGAGTAATTATAATTGTTAATTACAACCCGATTATAATTGTTATGTTGATATAGTATATTGAGAAGTTTATTTCAAAATACAATTGAATAAGCACCAGTGCAATACGATTAAAGTGTAAACCGAATATGGGATACTGAGCTGTAGATTATTATTAACCAATGATTTGACTAAGTTATTATAACTGGTTACTGTTTAGTATTTTAATACTATGTGTTGAGATATGATATATGATTATGAAATGAGTTATCAGTTATGGGACGAGTTACTAACTCATTTGTTTAATTGTATTCTCAATTTTTGGAGAAGGCTCAGTAATATTAGACCTCTGAGCTTGCGACTGAGGTAACAGTGAGTGGATTTGTAATCCTCAGTGTGATTTAGTTGTAACAACTTTGGTTACAACGGGTAAACGTAGTTTACTGCTTTGATATACTGTTTAGTATGCTATGATGTAATTGTTGTGGATAGACTGTTTAGTCTACTATGATGACATGATATTATGGCTTATGTGATTATCTGATACATGGCCTTGGGCACTATATGGATTGAGGTCAGCCTAGTGCTGGGTTTGTTGCTTTCATGGTGGCCAGCATGAGGTTTCCTTGTACATATCGTTAATAGGAACCTGTGTTGTGTGAGGATTGCAACGAGTTATCGGTTATTCACTGTATTGGCCTACAGTGATTGTAAAGGTTCCTGCCCACTGTGGCATGAGATCGGATCAGGAACCGCCGATCCTCATGAGGGTATGTGATGATGAGCCTGTTGTGGTAAACAGGGTTGTTATGTGTTTACGATGCTTTGCTGTAAACAGATTTGTTATGTTAAGTTGGACTGTTGATTATCTATTCACTCACGTAGCGATATGCTAACCCCACCACTCCACTACTTCTTGCGGGATATGATTAGATAATGGGCTGGGCATGAAGCTTTTGACTGGATGGAATGTTTGACAACTGGATGTTTACTCTGATATCTGATTTGTATAAATCAGGGTTGTCTTTGGATTTACATAACACCCTAACTGATAAGCAATGATTTATATATAGTTTGAAACAGTTTAATTTTATATGTATATCATATGAAATGTATGTTTTGGACTTACGCTTCTGATGTAAAATATAGGTAAATAATGTTATGAAAGGAGGGGTGTTATAATAATTAGTAAAATACTTTTGTTTTATGTCCATAATGAAAAGAAAAAGAAATAGAAGAATGAATACGATTTTAAATGGGAAAAACGTGAATGGCGTTTTCGATAGAGACGTCTAAGAGCACGGGGTGTGGTGACACTGTATTCACAGTGTTCTAGACAATATTTTGAAGAATGTTGTTGCTGAAGATTTTGTGGTGTGGTAGACAGTGTTCTGGAGTTTTGGATTTTTTGCTTTCCATTTAAAACTTTAGTTACATAAATAAATTTAAACAAATTAATTAACTTATAATCTAACTTATTTATTGAATTTTTAATTAACAAAAAAACATTATTTAATACTTACAATTTTAATTCAAAAAAGAAATTAATATTAAAATGCTTGGCCCACTAAACAAATACAAAAGAATAACCCATTAAATTAGTAGCCCATTTAAAATTAGTAGCCCATTTAAAATTAGTAGCCCATTTAAGATTAAACCCTATATTCTTCTTCCTTACACATACCACAAACACCGAAACACGTATGCTGCTGCTTTTCTTCTTCGATAATATATACTCACAGAGTACAAATAATACACACACAAAATATTCCCTAATATTTTCGAAATAAAAGAAACAAAAAAAAGGGAAAACGCCACTCAAACCGACGTCTCCCCGTGGACGCCGTCGAAAAACGCCGACTGAAACGCCGTCGGGAACGCCATCCCGGTGCGGCGGAACGCCATCCGACGGCATTCTCGGCCAAAAATGGCGATGATTTGGTTGCCACACCGTATGCTCTAAGCTTTGTGAAATATTTAACTGTAGGGATTAGCGTCTGATAATGTATTCAACTGGTACATGATGTTTATGATGTGTACCTAAGTTACGTTTATTATTTTTAATGCACTTAAACTGCAAAAATATGTTTTAATACATTTATTTACCAATTTGACCCTTAACCATTTACCCCTTTAGCCGTTTTAAAAATTGAAGGCCACTTGTGTATGCAAAGAATAATGATTAGTGTGTGAGAATGCATTTAACTTATACCCGATGTCTATTATGTGCACACAACTTGTCGCACCCCCAATTTCGGGTTGCGGAAGCGAATCGGGTCGGGGCGCGACTAATTACATATCAAGCACAAATGTATAATGAACGATCACTATATGCGTTGTTTTGAACTTGTATTGATAAAAACAAAAGTTTACATCAAAATAATGTTTACATTAGCTCAGTTTCTGAAATTGAGAGATTTACATCACATAATTACTTTATACAAAATATAATAATGCAATTAAATCTCTGATTGTATGAATGCTTACTCGAGCTAATGATTTCTGCTTGGGCAGTCCAACCTACTGTTGTGTACCTGTGATACATGCTAAAATGGGTCAGCGAAACGCTGGTGAGCTCACAGGTTTGTATGTCAATACATATTTGTATGAACCGCAAGATTTATAATTGAATTTAAAATGCAATTATAAATGTTATACAACCATGAGCACATAGTCTGAGCTTAACTTGAGTGTCAGGTCCAATTAAGGAAACCCAACTGAGGTGCCTCCTACGAGTGCCTAATCTACACTCGTCTTTCCAAATGCTAATACGTCCGTTTGACCAGTTAGTGCGTGCTAACCCGGACGAGGATTGTCAATCCTATATGATATCATATACTAACATTCACGCTACAAATGTATTACCAGACTATGCTATGGAGGGCTTTAGTGATTAGTTGAAAACAACTCATGTAGTATTTGTTTGATTTGTACTTGCGTTCAACATGTAAATAAAACGAGCAATGTAATCACACCCTTGATTGAAAAGCAGTGAAATAGGGGCCATGAGACTCACCTAAGCCTTGAGTGTTTATCGAAATAAACTTGAATGGATTAGCTGTGAATTGATGTCCGAAGACTTGTAACCTGAGGGCGTCCAATACGCGCGGTGGTTATTAATTGAATAGGTATCTTAAAAGACTACCTTTGTAGTTGTTCGTTCAACTATAATGTCCAAATTTGTGACAATCCTCCAATTAGGGTATTTACTTAGCCTAATTTCATGCATTACCTAGAGTAATTCCCTGATTAAGTGAATTCAAACTATTTTGTGTATAAGTTCTGTGTAACTTACTATGTGATACGTGATGTATTTGATTGTAATTATGTGTATATATATATAATTACGTACGAATAAACGTATTATACTCGACTAAACTAAACGAAATAATGTTCGTGATACAAAATAATTAATAATTCGAAATTTATTAATTACAACTACTAGTAAATTATATTATTGAGATAATATAATAAATTATACGTTTTATAATAAACGTATTAAATCGCGAATAATAAAGTTCCAAAATGAACTTCAAAAATACTTTTGAATAATTTTTAGTTTGAAATTATTATATAAAAGTATTACAACGAAAAGAAAACGAAAGATTTAGACGATTTTGGTTACGCGTAATACGAACAGAAACAATTTTAAAACGTGCCTAGAGGTTCTAAATAATAAAAGTATTATTTAGTAAGTTACTGTTTTAATGTGTAGAACATTACCTCAGAATATGATTTCCAAATTTAACTGAAATCTGGCACGCATTTTAACTATACAGTAATTTTACTGTAAACAATTTTAATGATACTTGTAACACAGTACTTCACATTTCGATTTCGTATTTCTAAATCTGTGATAACGAGAAACATAACGCAAAATTTTATTATACATAAAGTACCACAAATTATACCCGTACATGAAATTAACGGGTTAAAAACTACCAATAGTACACGTTGTAAAATATCTCGCGACAGATTTAAACACCCTCCATACTCTCGTTTGAAAATCTAGACCAAAACTCTCTGCTATACATTTCCATCCATCCTCAATAATTCATTCATCAATCATCTTCTTCTTCTTCATTTGTGTGTGCGTGTGTGTACTGGAGAAAGCAGAACAACAAGAACAGGAAGAGCAACACCATAATCACCTCATCTTCTTCATCTTTAAACACCTCAAACTCACAACAAAATGATCACATAATCATCTTCATCATCATCGATCGTCACTATCATCATCTACATCACAGAATCATCATCATCTTCATCTCAAAATCATTGTGAGGATAAATTTCTCCATTTTTATCTCATTTCTATAATTTCTTCAAATTATGAATATTGTTGATGATTGTTGTTATAAATTTGTTAAAACATGTTATAATGTAATTATATACCATATTATGTTGATTGATCATGATAAAAATGAAGCTAAAATCAAAACCCGTGTGTATTTGAAGTAACAGAGTCGAACTAGCTGCTATAAACACTCGGAATACGGCGTATTCCTTCGAATACGGCGTATTCCCCGTTTTTCATTCTTAAACCATTTTTTAAATAAGTCAAATACGGCGTATTCCGTTGAATACGGCGTATTCCCACCTTTCGAACCGCACACAAACTTTCGGCTAAAACGATGAACGAGTAAAAGACACGCTTGATCCGGCGGATCATCGGTGATCCGGTGGATCCTTTTAAACTCGAATGAATACGGCGTATTCACCAGAATACGGCGTATTCCCCTATTTTCGAATAAATACGACGTATTCACCAGAATACGGCGTATTCCCCTTGTTTGACCTGAATCCGGCGTATTCATAAGAATACGGCGTATTCCTCACTTATCCAGATCACTGACTTTTGCGATTTATTATACAAACTAGTAATCGTTATATGGACCGAGACATATTACTTGACTAATATTGCGACAACGAGACCTTGTAATAATATGGACACAACTATGAAACATAATTATATCCGCGACATAATTTATTATGGACATTTAGAACGTGACAAAACTTCGAAATAATTACAAAATATATATATATACAAACGAACGGACAATATATATATAACGAGATATATAAAAATGGAACGATTTAATTATCTAGTACAAGCTATATACGACAAACGAAAACAAGTTATATTTTATAACAAACAAAGTTATTTTGATAACAATGATAATTATGTTTTGAAAACATAATCGATAACGACAACAACTAATATATATATTAGAATATATATATTCAACTAATATGTATATAAATATACATACTTGAACTCAACGAATAATTGAAACGCAAACCTCACCAGCAACTGAAATATTATAAATTTTACAACTTAACAAATAATCCATATACTTATACAAGTATTATTATATACGTCTAGGTATTTAGGACGCACTTGGATTGTTTGCTAACTATTTTTGCTGAAGACTTGCTACACGTGAGTTCACAGCCCCTATCTTATACTTGTTTTAAATTCTTTTAAAACCAGGGGTGGAAAACATAGAACAATGTGTATAACATGCTACTTGCTTTATTAAATAATTGCTCTGCATGTTACTATAAACTATTGATTAACATGAATGTGTTCGTGTTCTTAAACTTAAATTGTTTATATGAAATGTTTTCATATCGTTTGACTTGTTTTATTTATATGAAAGGTTTTCATATAATAAACTCGAACTATTTGTAGGAAATAATTTTTCACAACTATTTTGGGAATTAAGACAAACGCATCTTGGTACGATCCTAGGTTTACGAGAGGTAGTTGTAGTGCACATAAGTCCCAGTGCTTACAACCTATAACCATTAGCTAGGTGACTCTAGCCACTGAGTATACAGATAGTACTATCGATTTGACAACCCTCCCAGGATATAACTTGTTGGTCATTCCAACCTCACGACGGCAGTCGCACGCGGAGTGTATACTTAAGATGTTACTGAGGCAACAACAAAACAACTAGTCGTGGTTTGGTTATAGTACTAGGAGTCGTACTTTAACTTTAAAGGTGTCGCTCGCCTTAGAGGGATCATAGTCTAAATTTCCCACTAAACTATTCAACTACTTAACTAAGGACAAATTGTTTTGGGAAGGGTATTCCCTGTGAGGATTAATAGGACAGGTGTTCCTATGGACAACTATTTTGGAAATGTTTACTTAATTGTTAAACCTATATTTCCCGCAACAACTATTTTGAAAATGTTTACTTAATTGTTAAACATATATTTCCCCCTTAACTACTCAACTACTATTTTGGGAAGGGTATTCCCTGGGATAACTGATTAGGACAGGTGTTCCTACACGCAAACTTTTATAAGGAAATGTTTACCTACTAGTTAAACCTGTGTTTCCTGCAGCTATAAATGATGGAATGTTTACTTTATTGTTAAACTTGGGTTCCTGTTAACTATTTGTTGGAAAATGTTTACTTGAATGATAAACCTGATTTTCCTATATCGAATGAAATGGAAATGTTTACTTAAATGTTAAACTTGTATTTCCCGTGATAACTAGTAGGATGTATGTTCCTACTCAACTACTATTTAGGAAATGTTTACTTGATTGCTAAACCTGATTTTCTTATGACTATTTAAAGGAAAATGTTTACTTGACTGTTAAACTTGATTTTCTTGAAACTATATACTTGGAATGTTTACTTAAATGATAAACCTGTATTCCCTGTGACAACTAATAGGATAGGTGTTCCTACACGATGGCCTTATTTTAGAAATGTTTTCCTTAATTGGATAAACTAGTATTTCTAACGCGTAACTATATTTTAGAAATGTTTTCCTTAAACTGATAAACTATTGTTTCTAAACGTATGACGAATTTAGAAATGTTTTCCTTGATTGGATAAACCTGAGTTTCTCACAAAATATTTAGGAAATGTTTATTTTTATCTGAATAGACCTGTTTTCCTACTTAACGATTGACTTGTATTATCAACACTTATTAGACTACACACTGAGTATAGAAATGGTATTTCTTGAGATTACTTATTTGAAACTACACAACTGATAGGAAATGTTTGCTTTGATTAGTTAAACCTTTGTTTCCTGCAACTACTTATGAGGAAATGTTTTTGATTAAACTTGTGTTTCCTACACAACTACTTACTTGTAGTAAGAATGACATTCTTATTTTATATAGGAAATGTTTTCTTTAACAAGAATAACTTGTGTTTCCTACTAAACTTATAAACATTATGTTTTGCTGTAAATGAATGATTTATTCATAACTTGGTTTGACCACTATAAACTAAACCTGTGAATTCACTCAACATTCAATGTTGACGTTTTACTATGTTTTTCAGGGAATTAGGACTCAGGTACTGATGCATGCATAATGGACGTAAGTTACCCACGACGAATTAGGATGCCACATTTGGGACAAATGTATTTTTACAACACTACTATTCCTATGACTTGACAAGTCATAGTTTTTGTAAATACTTTTATATTAATGGCATCTTAATTTCTGTTCTGCAATGATCATAAGCTCTGATACGATGAATGCATACTATTGTAACGTCAGCGCCCCCGCTGTTTAACTAATACAAATATGCTTCCGCTAATAAATGATAATGCTTCCGCTAAACTATCATTAACACGATTACCGTTTTTGGGGGTGTGACAGACTTGGTATCAGAGCCATTGGTTATAGCGAACTAGAAGTCTTTAAGCGACCTGAAAGCCTTAGAGACCTAGACTATAACTTTGGCTAGAACACTCATGCATTCATACATTGCATAACTCTATATCATTACGTAGTTACTAAGTTTATTACGAATGTGAATAACAAACGTTCTATATACGTGATCGACTCCGACGAGGAACCGTCCGAGCACAACTATGACGTCGATGCTGCAATTGTCAACGAAAATTTACAACTATGATTACCTCAATGTCCAATGCAACGCCTGGCATAGATAAAACAACGAACATGTTGAGGAACTACTGAAGGTATTACCTCTTAAGAAACTCAAAAATACCCATGCTACCTGTGCCCGAGTACAGATGCTTGAAGAGCATGCTCGAGTGGCAGAGAGTGTAGCTGGGATCAGCATGATGATGACTATATGAGGGTAGTTATAGGAAGGTACTTACCCTATCTTTGTTAAACTTACGTATGGCGGGCTGTGTCTATGCTGTACTATACTAAAGCTTATATTCGATGGATATATAAATCCCATCACACTTTAGATGGACACTCTAGTATGAACATCTTAACTACTTACATTCTTTGAATCACTCACATCTATATCTGTAACTCTTGTATTGAGTTTGTACGAACCCGATCGTGTTAAGCGGTGATGAAAAGAAGTATGTATTTAGCATCATATAATGACGCCTGGCCAACGTGATTATATTGTACTAAGTACATATGGGTGTTTCAAAATCGTAAGATGCGTAATAGAGATAACAATAACCCTTCTCTATTCATTCAATAATTTAGCAACGAAACCTTAGAAACAATTGACTAAACGACACACTACTCACGATAGTAGCTGAAATTATTATCCGACGCAAGGTGAATCGTACTCACAGCAACGCCATGAAGGATAACCGAAACGCTTGATGGAAACCTAACTAAAGGAAAAAGCTTGAGAAATGTGAGAGACGCCACACTGAAGAGTGTACTCTTAGTGGTAACTGCGAACAGTAGGGTCATCGAATCCAATATCGCTGAACCAATCCTTTCACCAATAACCAATGTTGAGTGACAAAGCAATGGGTGTTTCGAGAGTAGTGACTCAAAACACTACCGAAACTAGTACCCATAGTTAAATAATTGCAACAACAACCATTATGCCTCTATGATATTGATTCGGATGTCAATTTGAGTTATGTCTAGTGAAGTTAGACCACTCCTAGACACTGAATCCTGTAAGTTGGACAACAAGTACACTATAGAACTAACCGATAGTAAGTGGGTCGAATCAGGAAAAATAGTACCGGAATGTGCCCTAAAGGTAGAGGGACATTTCTTCGAATTAGACTTGCTATCGGTAGAGTGGAAAATAACGACATCGTAGTCAGAGTGGACTAGTTCTCGAGGAATCTTGCGGAGATTTCTGTTTTGGTAAAATGGTACGTTTACCATTGTCAACTGGAGAAACTTTGGTGATACAAGGAGACAAGAGGGCGAGTGCCGTCAAAACAATAAGTTGTTTGAAAGCTTGTAAATATCTCCGAAAGGGATATCCAGCATTTTTGGTGCATGTTGTGGAAAAGAAACCTGTAGAGAGACGCTTAGACGATATACCTGTAGTGCGTGACTATCCGGGAGTGTTTCCTGATGATCTTCCAGGATTACCACCTCCGCGACAAGTCGAGGGGAGCTCCGGTTTTGTTTGTCAAAAAGAAGGATGGATCTATGCGCATGTGCATTGACTACAGAGAATTGAATAAAGTGACTATTAAGAACCGATATCCGTTACCTCGCATTGACGATCTATTTGATCAGCTACAAGGATCAAGTTACTACTCGAAGATCGATCTGCGTTCTGGTTATCATCAACTGAAGGTTCGAGAAGAGGATGTGCCGAAGACAGCGTTTAGAACTCGTTATGGTCATTATGAGTTCCTAGTCATACCGTTTGGATTGACTAACGCGCCGGCAGTATTCATGGATCTCATGAACCGAGTGTGCAAACCTTACTTAGATAGGTTTGTCATTGTGTTCATTGATGATATTTTGATTTACTCAAAGACGAAAGAGGATCACGAACAGCATTTGAAATTTATCCTCCAACTACTTGAGAACGAGAAGCTGTATGCTAAGTTCTCCAAATGCGAATTTTGGATTAGAGAGGTTCACTTCCTAGGTCATGTGATCAACGACAAGGGAATTCATGTGGACCCATCCAAAATAGAGGCGATTAAGAACTGGAAAGCACCGGAAACTCCCACAGAAATTCGACAATTTCTTGGTTTGGCTGGCTATTATCGACGATTTATAGAGAACTTTTCAAAGATAGCCCAGTCACTCACCACCTTAACTCAGAAGGATAAGAAATTCGAATGGGGAGAGAAATAAGAGAACGCCTTCCAACTGTTGAAACGAAAGTTGAGCACCGCACCGAGTCTATCCTTACCTGAGGGAACAGAGAACATATTGTTTATTGTGATGCCTAACATCAAGGATTAGGTTGTGTTCTCATGCAAAACGACAAAGTTATTGCTTATGCATCTCGTCAATTAAAGATTCACGAGAAGAACTATACAACTCATGACTTAGAGTTGGGAGCAGTCGTTTTTGCATTGAAAATTTGAAGACACTACTTTCCAACAGATAATTGTTATGAAACTTATACAACACATATTCGACCAGAAAGAACTCAACATGAGACAGAGACGTTGGGTCGAATTGATGAATGATTACGACTGTGAAATTAAATACCATCCGGGCAAGGCTAATGTAGTAGCAGATGCCTTAAGTCGTAAAGAGAACATTAAGCCTCGCAGAGTTCGAGCTTTAGTGTTAACGATTCACTCGAATCTTATTACTCAAATTCGTGACGCACAACAGTTAGCTTTCACCGCTGAACGTATGAAAGACAAATCCCTAAAGGGGATGGAGAAACAGCTCGAAACAAAAGAGAATGGAGTTTTATACTTCATGAATCGAATTTGGGTACCGTGCGACGATGAACTCCGTAAGCTGATATTGGACGAAGCTCACAAGTCCAACTACTCGATTCATCCTGGTGCAGATAAGATGTACCAAGATGTGAAAGGTTTCTATTGGTGGCCTAATATGAAGAGAGACATCGCTACTTATGTCAGCAAATGTCTAACTTGTTCAAAGGTCAAGGTTGAGTATCAAAAACCTTCAGGACTTTTGCAACAACCAGTGATGCCACAATGGAAATGGGAACACATAACAATGGATTTCATCACAAAGCTACCAAAGACATCAACTGGTGTTGATTCAATATGGGTGATTGTCGATAGACTGACGAAATTAGCCCACTTCATTGCTTTCAAAGAGACTGACAAACTTGAGAAACTGGCAAAGATCTATATCAAAGAAGTCGTTTCTCGGCACGGTGTGCCATTGTCGATTATATCTGATAGAGATAGCAGATTCACATCTCGTTTCTGGCAAACGTTACAACAGGCCCTAGGTACTCGACTAGGCATGAGTACGGCCTATCTGTCACACCCTGCCAAACGGTAATTACAATTACATAGAGTGGTTTGCGGAAGCTTAGTGACGTGGCGGGGGTGCGAGCAGTAAAACAACCAACAGATACATACATACTCAGAGCATATGGTTATTGCAGAACGAAAATAGATTAAGATGCCATTAGTTAAAGTTTTACAAAAGATTACCACTTGAAAAGTAGTAACAGTAATAGTAGTAGTTGAAATCAGTATTTCATAAAATACATAATATCAAAAGTAGATTTCATAGGTATGACTGCAATAGTTGCAGTTATACAGAGGAAATCCAAGTGTCCCAAAAGTAGTGGCATCCTAACAAGTCCAGGGTAGTCCGTCCTGATAATGCATGCAGATCTTACTTACGCTGCTAATTCCCTGAAAAACATAGAGTAAAACGTCAACAAAATTGTTGAGTGAATTCACAAGTTTATTTGTTATGTAGGAAACACAAGTTAAACATTTAAGAATAACATTTCCAAATAAGTGTTGTTTATCAAGTAGGAAACACAAGTTATTAACAAATAACATTTCCCAAATCAGTTGTAGTTGTAATAGGAAACACAAGTTATTAATCAAATAACATTTCCTAATTCAGTCATTAGTTGGAAACACATGTTAACCTAGATAAGAGTTAACATTTCCAAATCAGTGTACGTAGGAAATCACTTCCTAAACCATAGTTTTGTATGTGGGAATATTTAGACGGTGATCCCTTGAAAGGTGAGCTAAACCTGTCAAGTAAGGTAACCCGATCTAACCCTATAACCAAACCACAACCCTAATCTGTTGTTGTTGTGCCATGCTGGACAATTAAGTATACGCTCCCAAATCCGTAGGAGGGTCGTCACGGCGATAGTACTATCCGTATACTCAGTGGCTAGAGTCACCTAGCTAATGGTTATAGTCTGTAGCCATAAGGTCTTTTATGCACTACATCGTTCAGCCTAGATATGTACCAAGATTCGTTGCCTAAATTCCCAAAATAGTTATGAAAAACATTTCATAAAACATAGTTCAAATAGTTGTGTGAAATACCCTTTCACAAATAGTTCAAGTATGAAGTACCCCTTCATAAACAGTTTAAGCAAATACGTACAGTATTTAATCAGTCACAACATGAAATCTCATTTCATCAATAGTTTAAGTAAATACATCAAGTATTCAATCAGTTGTCGCATGTAAATATACATACGATTTCTATGTTTTCCACCCCGAGGTTTAAAACATTAAAACATTGAAAAGGGGTTTGTGAACTCATTGTGAGTGCTCGGATGTGAATGCTAGCGAGATAAGATAACGGAGCCCAAACGTAGTCAACCTATACACAACAATGTATTAACTATAAGTACTTTGTTTACTTATGTTAATAGTTCGTTCGTTTGAAGAAATTATCAATTTCTTAGGTTTGTGTATTTCGTTGATGTTTGTTGTTGGAAATATATAATATTATCCAAGTATTGTTCGTTTGTCGAATTGTCCGGAATGTGTAAGTACATATACATATATATATACTTATATAGTTGAATATGTGTATTCGTAAAAAAATATTTTTGTTTGTTGTTTCATTCATATATATCTCGTATATATATAAATATTGTTCGACATTTAGGTTTACAAAACACAAGTCCAAATCGTCCCGCATAATGTTCATCTATAAATACGTCTCAATCATTTATAATCCCACTCGATAAATGTACGTATTTAAGTTTGTATATGTTTATAAGTATGTTACTCGTTCGTCGAAAGCATTTGAGTTGTCATTTACTAGTTCATCGTAATCACATGACTTGTCCATTACTAGTTCATCGTAACACATGGTTTGTCTATTACTAGTTCATCGTAATCATTTGGGTTGTCTATTACTCGGTCATCGTGTTTGAGTCACAACAGATTTTGGTTACAGATGGTGTTCACGCGATCGGTTGAGTAGATCACGCGATCGCGTGGTCTACTTAACTACGCGATCGGTTTAAATATATCACGCGATCAATTGGTTCGAAGAGGTTCACGCGATCGTGGTTGAAAACCACGCGATCGCGTCGTTATGAGTTTCGAAGATTTCTGAAGTTTTTGTTTCACGCAATCGCGTGAAGTAATAAAAGGTTTTAGCGGTTTTGTTCATGAAAATGACGCGATCGCGTCATCTGCTTCTGCACAGAAGCATCAGACGCAGAACAGAGCTGCACGAATTTTGGTCCATTTTCACTTCAATCGTTTATCGTTCGGCTTTAATACATTCCAAAAGATTCACACTAGTACCATAACATGTTTTAACTCATTTATAACAACTTTCACATATCTAAATTGTGATTTCAAGTTTTTGGTTCAAAAACCATTTTCAATATTCAAGCTTCAATCTTTCCATTTTTGTTGTTTATATGCATAAATTGTGATGTTTAAACATGATATATATACGAATTTAAGCATGGAAATCAAAGATTTAGAGTTTTCCTTACAATGAGAAATGTGGGTGAAGATGATGATGAAGTAGATGAGCCGAGATGATGATGATGAAGTTCCTGATCTTGTTGTTTTACTACCTCTTGCTGCTACTGATCTTGTTAAAATTTTAGAGAGAAAAGAAATGGAGATTGATGAAAATCATTGTGTGTGTGTGTGTTATGTCGTAAGATCACAGAGGAAAAAGAGGGGAGTGAGTGAAATAATTCAAACGGTATGGCTTTCCCTCAATTATTGAGTTAGGTGGTCGGTTTGTGGTACCACAATTTCGAGTACGGGTATAATTATAGCAATATAAAATTTAACATTTTACATTTTTATTTTGTAGATGCTCTCCGGGTTCGTAATATATTTTCAGAATAATGAGGTTATCATTATTTTTAATTGTTGTACATTTTTGTACATTTTACTGCTCGCGTCCAATTGAGCGCCAGATTTCGGTTGAGTTTCGAATTCATATTTTGAAGTAATGTTCTAATACTTGAAAACGTACTAGGAAAATAACGTTTTCCAGATTTTGACCTTTTAGGTACGTTTTAGAATTGTTTCTGTTCGTTATATAATACGTTTTATGTTAAACGTATAATTGAACCATTTTATCTATATGTTATAGATATATAATTTCTCGTAATTAATAATCGAATTATTAATTATTTCATATAACCAAATCTGGTTAATTATTTTTGTCGGTTTCGTTCCGATACGTTCGTACGTAATTTATAAATAATACGTATAATGTAATACTTTTTGTATTATTGTTTTGGGCTCGCTAGACTGACATCACATCATAAGTTTAGTTTAAAACAAATGCAGGGAATTAGCGTAAGAAATGCATGTAATTAAGTATAATTATATACCTAATTTGGAGGAGTGTCACATTCTCCCCCCGTTAGTGAAATCTCGTCCCGAGATTTAAGTAGAGCCGTGAGTCTCGGTCACGCTCTCAAATAGGTTGGGGTATTTCTTTCGCATTTCGTCCTCGCATTCCCAGGTAAACTCTGGGCCATGTTTCGAGTTCCAACGAACTTTAACCAGTTTGATTCGTTTGTGTCGAAGTTTCGGTGTTTTAGAATCCATAACTTCAACAGGTTCCTCCACAAAGTTTAGTTTTGAGTCAATGAAGACTTCGTCAGGAGGAAGGATAAGTGTTTCGTCAGAAAGACACTTTTTGAGGTTGCTAACGTGGAAAGTGTCGTGTATACTACTAAGCTCTTGCGGTAGTTTGAGCTTATAAGCGACAGGACCAATCCTAGCAAGGATTTCAAATGGTCCGATGTATCGTGGGTTCAGCTTTCCTCGTTTGCCAAATCGTGCGACTCCTTTCCAGGGAGATACTTTGAGTAGGACCTTGTCTCCTACTTGAAACTCAAGAGGTTTACGACGGTTATCAGCGTAACTCTTTTGTCGATCTCGTGCCGCTTTCAGTCGGCTCAATACTTGAGTTATTTTGTCAGATGTTTCCTGGACAAGTTCGGGTCCAGATAGTTGTCTGTCGTCTAACTCTGCCCAACAGAGTGGTGATCGGCACTTGCGTCCATACAACGCCTCAAATGGTGCCATCTGTATACTCGTGTGATAACTATTGTTATACGACAATTCAGCTAGAGGTAGATGGGTATCCCAGTTACCTCCAAAGTCTATCACACATGCTCGTAACAAGTCTTCGAGCGTCTGTATCGTTCGCTCACTTTGGCCGTCAGTCTGAGGGTGGTAGGCAGTACTCATATCAAGTCGAGTACCCAATGCCTGTTGTAATGTTTGCCAAAAGCGAGAAGTGAATCGCGCATCTCTATCAGAGATGATGGATAGTGGCACACCATGCCGAGAAACAATCTCTTTAATATAGATTTTAGCTAGTTTCTCCATTCCATCCGTTTCCTTAATAGCGAGGAAGTGGGCTGATTTCGTCAATCGATCGACAATCACCCATATGGCATTAGCTCCAGATGCCGTTCTAGGTAACTTCGTAATGAAGTCCATTGTTATTTGCTCCCATTTCCATTTGGGCAGTTCAGGTTGTTGCAAAAGTCCAGACGGCTTTTGGTATTCAACTTTTACCTTTGAGCAAGTTAAGCATTTGCTCACGTAGGTGGCAATGTCACGTTTCATTCCAGGCCACCAGTAAAAGCCTTTCAAGTCCTGGTACATCTTGTCCGCACCAGGATGTATCGAGTAGTTGGACTTGTGTGCCTCGTCCAAAATCAGCTTGCGTAACTCATCTACGCATGGTACCCAAATTCGGTTCATGAAGTACAACACTCCGTTGTCCTTTTTCTCTAGTTGTTTTTCCATCCCTTTCAAGGATTCATCCTTAAGGCGTTCAGGTGTGAAAGCAAGTTCTTGTGCCTCGCGAAATTGAGTAATGAGATTCGAGTGGATTGTCAATCCCAAGGCTCGAACTCTTCGAGGTTTGATTCGTTCCTTACGACTCAAGGCATCTGCTACTACGTTAGCTTTACCCGGGTGATACTTTATTTCACAGTCGTAATCGTTAAGTAATTCAACCCAACGTCGTTGTCTCATGTTAAGTTCTTTCTGGTCGAATATATGTTGTAGGCTCTTATGATCAGTGAAGATCGTACACTTTGTACCGTATAGATAGTGTCTCCAGATCTTCAGTGCAAAAACAACGGCTCCCAATTCCAAATCATGAGTCGTATAGTTTTTCTCATGCACTTTTAGTTGTCGTGATGCATAAGCAATGACCTTTTCCTTTTGCATCAGTACGCAACCCAATCCCTGATGCGAAGCATCACAGTAAACAACAAAATTATCTACTCCTTCAGGTAGGGATAGTATGGGTGCGCTGCTCAGTTTCTGTTTCAATAGTTGGAATGCATTCTCTTGTTTCTCATTCCACTCAAATTTCTTGTCTTTTTGAGTTAATGTGGTAAGTGGCTGAGCGATATTTGAAAAATTTGCGATGAATCGCCTGTAATAGCCAGCTAGACCAAGAAATTGTCGTATTTCCGTTGGGGTTTTCGGTGCTTCCCAGTTGTTGATTGCCTCAATTTTGGATGGGTCTACATGAATTCCCTTGTCATTTATCACATGACCAAGGAATTGAACCTCTCGTATCCAAAATTCGCACTTAGAGAACTTTGCATAAAGCTTCTCTTGTTGTAGTACTTCGAGAACAAGCTTCAGATGTTGCTCATGATCCTCTTTCGATCGTGAGTATACCAAGATGTCGTCAATAAACACAATGACGAATTTATCTAGATAGGGTTTGCATACTCTGTTCATCAAATCCATGAATACTGCTGGTGCGTTGGTCAGCCCAAAAGGCATGACTAGAAACTCGTAGTGACCGTAACGAGTCCTAAAAGCAGTTTTCGGTACATCCTCTTCTCGTACCTTAAGTTGATGGTAACCAGATCGTAGGTCAATTTTTGAATAATAACTTGACCCTTGTAGTTGATCAAACAGATCATCAATGCGTGGTAATGGGTATCGGTTCTTGATAGTTACCTTGTTTAGTTCCCGATAATCGATGCACATCCGCATAGATCCATCCTTTTTCTTAACAAACAAAACCGGAGCTCCCCAAGGGGAAAAGCTCGGTCGGATGAATCCCAAGTCTAGAAGTTCTTGCAATTGTGTGGATAACTCTTGCATTTCCGAGGGAGCTAGACGATAAGGTGCACGTGCGATAGGTGCGGCTCCTGGCACCAGGTCAATGTGAAACTCAACTTGTCGTGGGGGTGGCAATCCCGGCAACTCATCAGGGAACACTCCTGGATAGTCGCGTACAATGGGTACATCGTCTATACGTCGCTCCTCGGGTTTCTTTTCTACAACGTGTGCCAGAAATGCTTGGTACCCCTTTCGAAGATACTTACTGGCCTTCAAGCACGAAATCATTTTTATGGCACTCTTTCGTTTCTCGCCTTGAACCACAAGTGTTTCTCCTGTTGACAGTGGTAATCGTACCAGTTTATCATAACATATGATCTCAGCGCGGTACTTAGATAACCAATCCATACCGACTACAACGTCAAAACTTCCCAACTTAACCGGTAGTAAGTCTATTTCGAAGAGATGACCTTCTAACTCCAAGGTACATCCCGGTACTATTTCTCCTGATTCGATCAACTCACCATCGGCTAATTCTATGGTATACTTGTTGTCTAATTTACGGGATTCAAGTTCTAATAGTGGTCTAAACTCAGTAGACACAAAACTTAAATCAGCACCCGAATCAATTAACACAGAGGCATAATGGTTGTTTACAAGAAACGTACCAGTGACGGTGTTAGGGTCCTGGCGTGCCTCTTGTGCTCCAATCACAAATGCCCTTCCTTGAGCCGGTTGATTGTTGATGTTGTTGGCTCGGTTATTGTTGTTACCGCGATTGTTGTTGTTGTTGCGGTTTTGGTTGTTGTTGTTGAGCTTAGGGCATCGGTTGCGGTAGTGCCCCTGCTCACCACATTCAAAACATCCCTGGTTTTGACACTCAGTTTTTACCCGTGGGGAAGGGTTAGTTTTGCATTCTCGGGTTCTATGTCCCCATGCCCTACAGTTTCCACAATACCCACACCCGCCTTCGTGGTGTCGGTTGCACTTATCACATTTGGGTTTGTTACCCAGGTATGGTTTCGATTCAGTAGTGGTGGCAACATATGCTTTCGCATTTCGAGAATGTTTCTTGTTTTGCTGACCCTGGCGATCAGCACCACTACCGTTCCACTTTCGCTTTGCACCACCAGAACTACTAACATCAGTACTGTTCGGTTCACTTTTTCCCGACACAGCTTTCTTAGTCAGATTTCCCATCCTGACTGCCTCATCGGTCAAACTTTGCGCTAGAGTAACAGCACTCCTGAAAGTGTTCGGTTTAGATGATGTCACCAGACTGCGGATTTGTGGTACTAGACCGAATATGTAGCGCTCGATACGCTTATACTCGGGTGTCACCATATGTGGCACTAGACGTGCAAGTTCTTGAAACTTAGTGGTGTACCCAGTAATATCAGCACCAATCATGGTGATGTTCCATAACTCTGTTTCTATTTTCTGCATCTCACTGCGAGGGCAAAATTCCTCCAACATCAAATTCTTAAATGTTTCCCATGACATTGAATAAGCAGCTGGTCGACCAAGTGATTGGATCTGACTGTTCCACCAAGTGAGCGCTTTGTCAGCCAAAGTGCAAGTAGCATACTTCACCATACAATCAGGTGCACAGTCACTAATGTCCAATACTGATTCAGTTTTCTCTATCCAATGAATCATACCAATTGCACCCTCGGTGCCACGGAAAGAAATCGGCTTACAAGCCTGAAATGTTTTGTATGAACACCCTCGACTAGCATTCACGGGTGTCGCAGTATTAACAGGGGTAGATCCACTGTTGTTAACTACGGGTTCGCGATTACGACTTGCCTCATATTCAGCAATACCTTCAGCTATTCTTCGTGCGATCATTTGTTTGGTGGTTTCAGTGGGTGGTGGTGGAGGCGTAGTCGTCTTTTGACTGTTTCTAGTAGCTCGTCGTTTGGGAGGCATGATTCAGCTCTGCGATGAATAAAATGCAGAGTGTTAATGTTGAGATATTGAATGTGAATAGATCAAAGATTCACATTTGATAGAAATGAATGACATGAGAAGATGAATGAACAGGGTTTTACAACACGTGCCATACAACTTTGAAACACCCATATGTACCTAGCATAATATAATCACGTTGGCCAGGCGTCATTATATAATGTCCAATACATATTTCTTTTCATTGTCGTTTAACACTGTAAATTTCAGAGGTTCTCAAGAATAATCAATCATCAAGCTGTAGTATGTTTCAGGGTTTACAAGAATTGATCACAAAGTGTCGATAAAGTATAGTTTTAATCACAAGTCGACAGTTGTAAGATGAAATAATATGGTTGATAACAAGCATAACAAACACGAAATGTAAACCAAACATACATTATATATCAAAGGTCATAACGCTGTTACACGAGTTTAGTACAAAATGAGATGGAATTTCTAATATATCCATCGATAGTTAGCGTTATACAAAAGGTGATGGGTTTCCTATACATATACCCATTCTACTAACAAAGTTCCATCCAACATACAGCCAGTCCATAACTAATACATACATATATTTTTCCCCAAAAGTAATAGTCTAATATGGTGTAGGCACAACCGCCATACACAGTCCTAACGGAACCATGGTAAATACATCCTAACCGCAACCATCACTGCTGCAGTCATCACACAAACACTAGCTACAATCTCTGACACCCTAGCACGCCTCTCTAAAGCTGCAACGCGTGCACGAGTGGATTCTAGACTCTGCCAGTCTGTCTGACGGTGAGTCTCCACAAAATCCATCCTCTGATGGAGCATAGTCATATCCATGTCAGTGCGGGAGGCATCACTCAGTAACTCCATCACGTCTCTGCTCTGACTAGCATATCTCCTAATCACAGAGTAGATCACAGCCACAAGGGTAGGTACAGTGAGCTCCAGAGGCTCACCTGTGAAAGGTGCAGGTGGTGGTGAATGGGAGGACTCTCCAATCTCAAAGGTCGAGGGAAAACCCTCTAGTGATCTCCACTCTCTCAATACTCGAGGCATCCAGTCCAGATGAGAAGCTCGGAGCCTCTTCTGTGGCGGCTCGACAACTGGAACCTCAGGCTCAGTCACTGGCGCCTTATCGCGCGACGCGAGTGGTCCCCTGGGAAAATCCCGAACACTAATCCTAGCTGTCATCCTAGGTACAGGCACACGAGAGGTACTCGCGATAGCTGGTGCAGGGGTAGGAGTGATGTAAGCAGATGGTCCACGGTGTGTGGTCACTCCAGTACTAGCTACGCTAAAGTAGGAGGCCTCCATGGGCTCCTCCTCAGAATCGGAATCAGTGATATAGATCGGTGCGCGTCTCGACATGCTGAGACAAAAGAATCGAGTGTGACATGTCAGTCGTATGTTAGTTGTATGCAAAGTATGTATGCATGAATGCACAAATGTTCTAGCCAAGGCTATAGTCTAGGTCTCTAAGGTTCCAAGTCACTTAAAGACTGCTAGTTCGCTATAACCAATGGCTCTGATACCAAGTCTGTCACACCCCGCCAAACGGTAATTACAATTACATAGAGTGGTTTGCGGAAGCTTAGTGACGTGGCGGGGGTGCGAGCAGTAAAACAACCAACAGATACATACATACTCAGAGCATATGGTTATTGCAGAACGAAAATAGATTAAGATGCCATTAGTTAAAGTTTTACAAAAGATTACCACTTGAAAAGTAGTAACAGTAATAGTAGTAGTTGAAATCAGTATTTCATAAAATACATAATATCAAAAGTAGATTTCATAGGTATGACTGCAATAGTTGCAGTTATACAGAGGAAATCCAAGTGTCCCAAAAGTAGTGGCATCCTAACAAGTCCAGGGTAGTCCGTCCTGATAATGCATGCAGATCTTACTTACGCTGCTAATTCCTTGAAAAACATAGAGTAAAACGTCAACAAAATTGTTGAGTGAATTTACAAGTTTATTTGTTATGTAGGAAACACAAGTTAAACATTTAAGAATAACATTTCCAAATAAGTGTTGTTTATCAAGTAGGAAACACAAGTTATTAACAAATAACATTTCCCAAATCAGTTGTAGTTGTAATAGGAAACACAAGTTATTAATCAAATAACATTTCCTAATTCAGTCATTAGTTGGAAACACAGGTTAACCTAGATAAGAGTTAACATTTCCAAATCAGTGTACGTAGGAAATCACTTCCTAAACCATAGTTTTGTATGTGGGAATATTTAGACGGTGATCCCTTGAAAGGTGAGCTAAACCTGTCAAGTAAGGTAACCCGATCTAACCCTATAACCAAACCACAACCCTAATCTGTTGTTGTTGTGCCATGCTGGACAATTAAGTATACGCTCCCAAATCCGTAGGAGGGTCGTCACGGCGATAGTACTATCCGTATACTCAGTGGCTAGAGTCACCTAGCTAATGGTTATAGTCTGTAGCCATAAGGTCTTTTATGCACTACATCGTTCAGCCTAGATCTGTACCAAGATTCGTTGCCTAAATTCCCAAAATAGTTATGAAAAACATTTCATAAAACATAGTTCAAATAGTTGTGTGAAATACCCTTTCACAAATAGTTCAAGTATGAAGTACCCCTTCATAAACAGTTTAAGCAAATACGTACAGTATTTAATCAGTCACAACATGAAATCTCATTTCATCAATAGTTTAAGTAAATACATCAAGTATTCAATCAGTTGTCGCATGTAAATATACATACGATTTCTATGTTTTCCACCCCGAGGTTTTAAAACATTAAAACATTGAAAAGGGGTTTGTGAACTCACTGTGAGTGCTCGGATGTGAATGCTAGCGAGATAAGATAACGGAGCCCAAACGTAGTCAACCTATACACAACAATGTATTAACTATAAGTACTTTGTTTACTTATGTTAATAGTTCGTTCGTTTGAAGAAATTATCAATTTCTTAGGTTTGTGTATTTCGTTGATGTTTGTTGTTGGAAATATATAATATTATCCAAGTATTGTTCGTTTGTCGAATTGTCCGGAATGTGTAAGTACATATACATATATATATACTTATATAGTTGAATATGTGTATTCGTAAAAAAATATTTTTGTTTGTTGTTTCATTCATATATATCTCGTATATATATAAATATTGTTCGACATTTAGGTTTACAAAACACAAGTCCAAATCGTCCCGCATAATGTTCATCTATAAATACGTCTCAATCATTTATAATCCCACTCGATAAATGTACGTATTTAAGTTTGTATATGTTTATAAGTATGTTACTCGTTCGTCGAAAGCATTTGAGTTGTCATTTACTAGTTCATCGTAATCACATGACTTGTCCATTACTAGTTCATCGTAACACATGGTTTGTCTATTACTAGTTCATCGTAATCATTTGGGTTGTCTATTACTCGGTCATCGTGTTTGAGTCACAACAGATTTTGGTTACAGATGGTGTTCACGCGATCGGTTGAGTAGATCACGCGATCGCGTGGTCTACTTAACTACGCGATCGGTTTAAATATATCACGCGATCAATTGGTTCGAAGAGGTTCACGTGATCGTGGTTGAAAACCACGCGATCGCGTCGTTCTGAGTTTCGAAGATTTCTGAAGTTTTTGTTTCACGCGATCGCGTGAAGTAATAAAAGGTTTTAGCGGTTTTGTTCATGAAAATGACGCGATCGCGTCATCTGCTTCTGCACAGAAGCATCAGACGCAGAACAGAGCTGCACGAATTTTGGTCCATTTTCACTTCAATCGTTTATCGTTCGGCTTTAATACATTCCAAAAGATTCACACTAGTACCATAACATGTTTTAACTCATTTATAACAACTTTCACATATCTAAATTGTGATTTCAAGTTTTTGGTTCAAAAACCATTTTCAATATTCAAGCTTCAATCTTTCCATTTTTGTTGTTTATATGCATAAATTGTGATGTTTAAACATGATATATATACGAATTTAAGCATGGAAATCAAAGATTTAGAGTTTTCCTTACAATGAGAAATGTGGGTGAAGATGATGATGAAGTAGATGAGCCGAGATGATGATGATGAAGTTCCTGATCTTGTTGTTTTACTACCTCTTGCTGCTACTGATCTTGTTAAAATTTTAGAGAGAAAAGAAATGGAGATTGATGAAAATCATTGTGTGTGTGTGTGTTATGTCGTAAGATCACAGAGGAAAAAGAGGGGAGTGAGTGAAATAATTCAAACGGTATGGCTTTCCCTCAATTATTGAGTTAGGTGGTCGGTTTGTGGTACCACAATTTCGAGTACGGGTATAATTATAGCAATATAAAATTTAACATTTTACATTTTTATTTTGTAGATGCTCTCCGGGTTCGTAATATATTTTCAGAATAATGAGGTTATCATTATTTTTAATTGTTGTACATTTTTGTACATTTTACAGCTCGCGTCCAATTGAGCGCCAGATTTCGGTTGAGTTTCGAATTCATATTTTGAAGTAATGTTCTAATACTTGAAAACGTACTAGGAAAATAACGTTTTCCAGATTTTGACCTTTTAGGTACGTTTTAGAATTGTTTCTGTTCGTTATATAATACGTTTTATGTTAAACGTATAATTGAACCATTTTATCTATATGTTATAGATATATAATTTCTCGTAATTAATAATCGAATTATTAATTATTTCATATAACCAAATCTGGTTAATTATTTTTGTCGGCTTCGTTCCGATACGTTCGTACGTAATTTATAAATAATACGTATAATGTAATACTTTTTGTATTATTGTTTTGGGCTCGCTAGACTGACATCACATCATAAGTTTAGTTTAAAACAAATGCAGGGAATTAGCGTAAGAAATGCATGTAATTAAGTATAATTATATACCTAATTTGGAGGAGTGTCACACTATCATTCACAAACCAATGGCCAGAGTGAACGAACAATTCAAACGCTCGAAGATTTGTTGCGAGCATGTGTGATTGACTTTGGAGGAAATTGGGATACTCATCTCCCATTAGCTGAGTTCTCCTACAACAATAGTTATCACACCAGTATACATATGGCACCGTTTGAAGCGTTGTATAGACGCAAGTGCCGATCCCCACTCTGTTGGGCAGAGTTGGATGACAGACAACTATCCGGACCTGAACTTGTCCAAGAAACCACAGACAAGATATCTCAAGTACTTAACCGATTGAAATCGGCAAGAGATAGACAAAAGAGTTACGCCGATAACCGCCGTAAACCTTTTGAGTTTCAAGTAGGTGACAAAGTCCTACTCAAAACATCACCTTGGAAAGGGATAACTCATTTTGGGAAAAACGAGGGAAACTAAACCCACAATAGATAGGACCGTTTGAAATCCTTGCCAGGATTGGTCCTGTTGCTTATAAACTCAAACTACCACAAGAGCTTAGTAGTATTCACGACACTTTTCATGTGTGTAATTTGAAGAAGTGTCTTTCCGACGAAACATTAATTATACCTCCTGATGAAGTCTTCATAAACTCAAAGTTTAACTTTGGGGAGGAACCTATCAAAGTATCTGGCTCGAAAATACAAAAGCTACAAAATAGTCGGATTAAACTAGGTAAAGTTAGTTGGAACTCGAAGTGCGTTCCCAAGTAAACTCAACACATGGGATTATCGTTAGGTTGAACGTGATGATGAGATAAGAAAGAAGTACCCTCACCTATTTGAACAAACGACCTACACGAATAATACAAATTAAATCTCGGGACGAGATTTCGCTAACAGGGGGAGAATGTGACAATCCTCCAATTAGGGTATTTACTTAGCCTAATTTCATGCATTACCTAGAGTAATTCCCTGATTAAGTGAATTCAAACTATTTTGTGTATAAGTTCTGTGTAACTTACTATGTGATACGTGATGTATTTGATTGTAATTATGTGTATATATATATAATTACGTACGAATAAACGTATTATACTCGACTAAACTAAACGAAATAATGTTCGTGATACAAAATAATTAATAATTCGAAAATTATTAATTACAACTACTAGTAAATTATATTTTTGAGATAATATAATAAATTATACGTTTTATAATAAACGTATTAAATCGCGAATAATAAAGTTCCAAAATGAACTTCAAAAATACTTTTGAATAATTTTTAGTTTGAAATTATTATATAAAAGTATTACAACGAAAAGAAAACGAAAGATTTAGACGATTTTGGTTACGCGTAATACGAACAGAAACAATTTTAAAACGTGCCTAGAGGTTCTAAATAATAAAAGTATTATTTAGTAAGTTACTGTTTTAATGTGTAGAACATTACCTCAGAATATGATTTCCAAATTTAACTGAAATCTGGCACGCATTTTAACTATACAGTAATTTTACTGTAAACAATTTTAATGATACTTGTAACACAGTACTTCACATTTCGATTTTGTATTTCTAAATCTGTGATAACGAGAAACATAATGCAAAATTTTATTATACATAAAGTACCACAAATTATACCCGTACACGAAATTAACGGGTTAAAAACTACCAATAGTACACGTTGTAAAATATCTCGCGACAGATTTAAACACCCTCCATACTCTCGTTTGAAAATCTAGACCAAAACTCTCTGCTATACATTTCCATCCATCCTCAATAATTCATTCATCAATCATCTTCTTCTTCTTCATTTGTGTGTGCGTGTGTGTACTAGAGAAAGCAGAACAACAAGAACAGGAAGAACAACACCATAATCACCTCATCTTCTTCATCTTTAAACACCTCAAACTCACAACAAAATGATCAAATCATCTTCATCATCATCGATCGTCACTATCATCATCTACATCACAG
The DNA here is from genome assembly GCA_949592205.1 of Helichrysum umbraculigerum. Lineage (NCBI taxonomy): Eukaryota > Viridiplantae > Streptophyta > Magnoliopsida > Asterales > Asteraceae > Helichrysum > Helichrysum umbraculigerum. The sequence continues at coordinate 104,820,400 of CATIUR010000003.1, read as the reverse complement.
AATCATCATCATCTTCATCTCAAAATCATTGTGAGGATAAATTTCTCCATTTTTATCTCATTTCTATAATTTCTTCAAATTATGAATATTGTTGATGATTGTTGTTATAAATTTGTTAAAACATGTTATAATGTAATTATATACCATATTATGTTGATTGATCATGATAAAAATGAAGCTAAAATCAAAACCCGTGTGTATTTGAAGTAACAGAGTCGAACTAGCTGCTGTAAACACTCGGAATACGGCGTATTCCTTCGAATACGGCGTATTCCCCGTTTTTCATTCTTAAACCAGTTTTTAAATAAGTCGAATACGGCGTATTCCGTTGAATACGGCGTATTCCCACCTTTCGAATCGCACACAAACTTTCGGCTAAAACGATGAATGAGTAAAAGACACGCTTGATCCGGCGGATCATCGGTGATCCGGTGGATCCTTTTAAACTCGAATGAATACGGCGTATTCACCAGAATACGGCGTATTCCCCTATTTTCGAATAAATACGACGTATTCACCAGAATACGGCGTATTCCCCTTGTTTGACCTGAATCCGGCGTATTCATAAGAATACGGCGTATTCCTCACTTATCCAGATCACTGACTTTTGCGATTTATTATACAAACTAGTAATCGTTATATGGACCGAGACATATTACTTGACTAATATTGCGACAACGAGACCTTGTAATAATATGGACACAACTATGAAACATAATTATATCCGCGACATAATTTATTATGGACATTTAGAACGTGACAAAACTTCGAAATAATTACAAAATATATATATACAAACGAACGGACAATATATATATAACGAGATATATAAAAATGGAACGATTTAATTATCTAGTACAAGCTATATACGACAAACGAAAACGAGTTATATTTTATAACAAACAAAGTTATTTTGATAACAATGATAATTATGTTTTGAAAACATAATCGACAACGACAACAACTAATATATATATTAGAATATATATATTCAACTAATATGTATATAAATATACATACTTGAACTCAACGAATAATTGAAACGCAAACCTCACCAGCAACTGAAATATTATAAACTTTACAACTTAACAAATAATCCATATACTTATACAAGTATTATTATGTACGTCTAGGTATTTGAGGACGCACTTGGATTGTTTGCTAGCTATTTTTGCTGAAGACTTGCTACACGTGAGTTCACAGCCCCTATCTTATACTTGTTTTAAATTCTTTTAAAACCAGGGGTGGAAAACATAGAACAATGTGTATAACATGCTACTTGCTTTATTAAATAATTGATCTGCACGTTACTATAAACTATTGATTAACATGAATGTGTTCGTGTTCTTAAACTTAAATTGTTTATATGAAACGTTTTCATATCGTTTGACTTGTTTTATTTATATGAAAGGTTTTCATATAATAAACTCGAACTATTTGTATGAAATAATTTTTCACAACTATTTTGGGAATTAAGACAAACGCATCTTGGTACGATCCTAGGTTTACGAGAGGTAGTTGTAGTGCACATAAGTCCCAGTGCTTACAACCTATAACCATTAGCTAGGTGACTCTAGCCACTGAGTATACAGATAGTACTATCGATTTGACAACCCTCCCAGGATATAACTTGTTGGTCATTCCAACTTCACGACGGCAGTCGCACGCGGAGTGTATACTTAAGATGTTACTGAGGCAACAACAAAACAACTAGTCGTGGTTTGGTTATAGTACTAGGAGTCGTACTTTAACTTTAAAGGTGTCGCTCGCCTTAGAGGGATCATAGTCTAAATTTCCCACTAAACTATTCAACTACTTAACTAAGGACAAATTGTTTTGGGAAGGGTATTCCCTGTGAGGATTAATAGGACAGGTGTTCCTATGGACAACTATTTTGGAAATGTTTACTTAATTGTTAAACCTATATTTCCCGCAACAACTATTTTGAAAATGTTTACTTAATTGTTAAACATATATTTCCCCCTTAACTACTCAACTACTATTTTGGGAAGGGTATTCCCTGGGATAACTGATTAGGATAGGTGTTCCTACACGCAAACTTTTATAAGGAAATGTTTACCTACTAGTTAAACCTGTGTTTCCTGCAGCTATAAATGATGGAATGTTTACTTTATTGTTAAACTTGGGTTCCTGTTAACTATTTGTTAGAAAATGTTTACTTGAATGATAAACCTGATTTTCCTATATCGAATGAAATGGAAATGTTTACTTAAATGTTAAACTTGTATTTCCTGTGATAACTAGTAGGATGTATGTTCCTACTCAACTACTATTTAGGAAATGTTTACTTGATTGCTAAACCTGATTTTCTTATGACTATTTAAAGGAAAATGTTTACTTGACTGTTAAACTTGATTTTCTTGAAACTATATACTTGGAATGTTTACTTAAATGATAAACCTGTATTCCCTGTGACAACTAATAGGATAGGTGTTCCTACACGATGGCCTTATTTTAGAAATGTTTTCCTTAATTGGATAAACTAGTATTTCTAACGCGTAACTATATTTTAGAAATGTTTTCCTTAAACGGATAAACTATTGTTTCTAAACGTATGACGAATTTAGAAATGTTTTCCTTGATTGGATAAACCTGAGTTTCTCACAAAATATTTAGGAAATGTTTATTTTTATCTGAATAGACCTGTTTTCCTACTTAACGATTGACTTGTATTATCAACACTTATTAGACTACCCACTGAGTATAGAAATGGTATTTCTTGAGATTACTTATTTGAAACTACACAACTGATAGGAAATGTTTGCTTTGATTAGTTAAACCTTTGTTTCCTGCAACTACTTATGAGGAAATGTTTTTGATTAAACTTGTGTTTCCTACACAACTACTTACTTGTAGTAAGAATGACATTCTTATTTTATATAGGAAATGTTTTCTTTAACAAGAATAACTTGTGTTTCCTACTAAACTTATAAACATTATGTTTTGCTGTAAATGAATGATTTATTCATAACTTGGTTTGACCACTATAAACTAAACCTGTGAATTCACTCAACATTCAATGTTGACGTTTTACTATGTTTTTCAGGGAATTAGGACTCAGGTACTGATGCATGCATAATGGACGTAAGTTACCCACGACGAATTAGGATGCCACATTTGGGACACATGTATTTTTACAACACTACTATTCCTATGACTTGACAAGTCATAGTTTTTGTAAATACTTTTATATTAATGGCATCTTAATTTCTGTTCTGCAATGATCATAAGCTCTGATACGATGAATGCATACTATTGTAACGTCAGCGCCCCCGCTGTTTAACTAATACAAATATGCTTCCGCTAATAAATGATAATGCTTCCGCTAAACTATCATTAACACGATTACCGTTTTTGGGGGTGTGACAAAATTACCATGATTTGGTTGATTAACTTGTCCAAATAACTATGATTTGGTTGATTGACTTGAGTATTTAAAAACGTGTACGGCCCGTTGGTGACTGTTTGTAATAGAAATCTTAATCTTATTATTTTGATTTTTGAAGTGTTATACAAGTTTGACACCTGGTGAAGTGCATTTACAAACTCTAAGTGACGGGGGTCCGGGGGCAGCGCCCCTGGGTAGCGGGGTTCCAGGGATGGCAACCCCTGGCGGGGTCCAAGGGGCTGGCCCCTGGTTGGGGTTGAGATGCCAAGTCAGCTCGAAATTTTTTTATTTCTACTGTATTGCTTTGGTGAAAAACGCATCTAGGATTTGAATGTGGGTAAAATCAAGTGATAAATTTCATGTTTCAATACTTAGTAAAAACTGAGTTTTCAAGGTTCTGTCTCCTGCGACATTGGGTGCAACGTAAGGTGTGATGTCGCAGGTCATGACTGCGACATTATTCGTGGCGTCGCTAAGTGCGACATTCGCAATTTAATGCGACATTAGGTGTTATGTCGCTATGTGCGACGTTGTAGGTTCCTGCGACGTTGGAGTCGATGTCGCTATGTGCGACGTTAGCAACTTAATGCGAGGTTGAGGCTGATGTCGCTCCATGCGACATTGTGAGAGGTTCTGCGATGTTGTAGCTGACGTCGCATAAAGTCTGGTCCAAAAGCGACATTACGGTCTGATGGCCGGAATTTATGTCGAAAACGAGTTTTCCGGCCACCTTTTGGTCCAAATCTTTTACCCAACCCTTATATGGACATTATAAACTTATATAAACAACAAACATGTAAAAATGAGTGAAAACGAGAGGTTTCGACTTTTGTCGGAAAACTTACAAAGTGTCGAATCAAAAATCCGAAAAGATGAGGTTGTAGATCGTTGCGTGGTGGTTCCTTTTCTCTAAAAATCTTGATGATTTGTGGACGTTTGAGGGTGTTATTTGGTGATTTAAGGTGGTGGTTTGGTGTGGTGATTTGAGAGAAAAAGGGAAAGAGAAAGATGATGGTGATAATGAAAATGGGGAAAAAAGGGAAGGGTTTCCCCCTTTTTGTCCCTTGGTCGGTCGGTGGGGCCCACCCAAGGTGGGAGTGTCCCAAATTTTTAATCCTTGCGTTCGCGCTCGGTGCTGTGTTCGTTTTCCCGATCGTTTAAACGTCAATTAATTATTTTATACGTTTAACCGTACATTTTAAAATACAAATATTTTTGTTGAACTATTTTACCAAATACTTAATAAATGCGTTATAAAATATAACGTTAACTTGTTTCGTTTGTTCGTGCGTCTAACATTTTAAACGTGCATATGTTATTTGTACAATATGAATTTGGATACGAAATATTATAGAATAATATTTTAAATAATATAGTGTTATTAAATAATTTCATATTATTTAACAAAATTGTTCACCAACGTCCGTGTTAATTGTACCGAGTTACATTCGGTTTGAAACTTGTACGATTTAATCAAATCGCATATTTGTATATATATTAACAATATATATATATATATATATATATATATATATATATATATATATATATATATATATATATATATATATATATATATATATATATATATATATATGACTTGATACACCAATTAGCCTAACACAGAACTAATTACATGTATTAAAACTTGATTAGACACTAATTACTAGTCCTACGTTAACGGGTGTCACACAACTTAAGAATTTTTTTCTTCTTATTTGACATGGCATGCCATATGTGTGTTGACGTGGAATGTTAGTATGCACATAAAGTGTAACCGGATCCACGTAAGATGAAAGCAGGTAAAATGCATTAAATGTAATTTTTAACATGTTACGTACATTAAAAATAAGAAAACGTGAGTTAGATACATAAAATAGACATCGAATACAAGTTGTATGTATTCTCATACATATATCTGTCAATTGCATAACGAAAGAATATAATATTTGCCTTAGATTATTCATTACTTAGCTTAACACTTTTTAAATATTCTTTAGCTAACTTTATTGGTTTATTTAAATAAATAGTGAGATCTTTAAGAACTTCTGTAATATTAATGTTTTTTTTTCCCTCTCCCCATGTTATTTCAATGGGAGGTATATATGCACAACTCTTTCAATGCATATACTACAATACCGTTCATGTAATAATATAATATTTCCTACTATAATTTCTCATTTTAAATACAATATAGGAATTGGGTGATGATTTCATCAAAAATTCAATTAGCTAATCAAATTATTGCTACGTAATACATATTATCTAACACGGGAAAAAATTGAAAGTTTTCTATGTACTAAAAGAATAAAATCGATTCGTTACCTAACTAGGTATAAAAGTGAAAGTTCATTACTGATCTGCAGCTTTAACCCATTATTGAAATGATACAATCAACATAGTTTTTAAAACTATATATGTCTAAAGGATAAACTTATAAATTACATTCATATATTCTTTAATTCTTACAGAATTTGCGTAAGAATGTGTCAAATTTTATTATTTTTGCCATCGTATGAATAGAGCTAAATAAATTTATTGTATATCTTAATATACAAAATCCTATAATAATTAATTAATAATCTTAAATAAATTATATATAAGAAACGCCACATGATGTCATCAAATTATCAATTAGCCAATTAAATTCCTTAATTCTTTTCAATTAGCTAAAATTTAGGATACAATGATGTCATAAATAATATAATAATTAAATATAGGATGAGAGCTATTTAACTATATTTAGGATTACGATTTTCTTCTTAAGAATAATCGCATATAAATTATTATTTTATTGTTTCATCTTTCAATTATATCGTTACTTTTAATCACCAAATTAACCAATGAGAACACAATATTCGATACTAAAAAATTATTATATTACCTTACGTAGCCCCGTGTGTATACACGGGTTTAATAGGCCGGTCTTCTAATAAGGTAAACACGTTTTTAAGAGACCTACCCATTTTTTTTTATGTATACTGTCACATTTTCAAATTTATATATAGTTTATTACAACGGCAAGATACACGTACCTAACTTATTTTTTCTTAATTCCATATGTACATAAAAAAATTGATTAAATTACATACATACCAGTTTGTGATACATTTCTGTCCTTACATGTATTTTATCTCCTCACACATCGAGTCATCGGCCACACGCACACCAGACACGGCCATTGAAAATGACTTAAACAATACACACGTACAGTTTACATCCCTCCAAATCCACTCAAAGCAAGCCCCCGCCCTTTGACCTTTTTTCAGCTTTTAACAAACAAATTCCCCTCTTTTGTTCGCTTGTTACTTCTTTCCCATCAAGATTCCTTTTCTTTTTCATCCTAATCCCATCTCACCGAATGGAACAATCAGTTCTTGATGATATAATTCAGAGGTTGCTTTCTGTTACAGGCAAACCTGGTAAGCAGGTCCAACTTACTGAACCAGAAATTAAGCAACTTTGTCTTGTTTCTAAAGATGTTTTTATGCAGCAGCCTAATTTGTTGGATATAGAAGCACCCATCAAGATTTGTGGTACTTTTTCTCTTTCTTCCTATCTTATCTTATTACTATTATATGTTTTGATTTTACTTTTTAGGTTAATGTTTTTTGTGAGTTATAAATTTGTGTTTTTCTTGTTCAATTGCATTAGTTTACCATCTATCAATGGTCTTTGTTTTTCACCTTCACAAACAAATTATTAAAGTTGATCCTTTTTATCTTTATATTCATAGTTGTGCTGTTTGTTGTTGATGTAAAGATTTGGGCTAGGTTTGAAAGAAGTCAACTCTTATAAGTTAATTATGAGTGTATAATACATGTGATATGTTGCTGAAATTGGTTAAGAATCTGAGCTTAGTACTTGGTTTTGATTGTGTTAAATGGATACATCAAATAGAGAGCTTAAAGAACCAAAGGAAGACAAAGTATATGTTGTGATTTGTGAATCGCTCTAGAGGTCGAGGAACTATGCTTGTAGAAATAATCAAAACTAAGGGGCTCATTACAAAGAATCGTGTTACGAAAAGCTCCTGGTTCGTAGAGCAGTAGTTACTTGTCATCTTGTCTCTATATGTGTGTCAACCAACTTGTTAGTCTTGAGTCTATTGATTCTGAGTAAGAGTAAGGTTTTTGGAAGTTGCAATATACTACATGGGTTAGTTATACAATTGTAGAATGTAGACATATAAGTATCTAGGTAGTTAAGTGGAGAACTCATTAGTTTTGAAGGGTTTATTTTCCTGAATTTAGAGCTGGCACTTTTGAAATGATTACCTATATATGAGTTGATCCGGTTACCATTTTATCATGATTGGGTTAAGCTAAAGGATCTTACTAATAAAGAAATAGGTTGAAAGTCATCCATGGTCTATGTAAATGCATAAATAATCTCCTAATGGCTTAGTAAATAAATAATCTTGGATTGTTTATGTAATATGAGTAGCTTTTAAAACCATATGTTGCATCTATATGAATTCAAAGCTTTAAACAATAAATGTAAAGGTTTGCAGGTTGACCCAAGTCACCCAACCCTTTTTGACATTCATAAAAAATCATCTGTTTAGTCTCATTTCTCAAACCACTCAACTTCTCTTCCAACAAGGTTATCAATGATATCATTGACTACTAACCTTATAATCAGAACAAGATGGAAGACAAAGTTATTAGGTTTTAAATTCTGATTCTTGATCCCGAATAATATGGACTATTTGCGCTCTATATATTTCACATAAGCCTTTTTTTTAGGTTGAAATCTGACGTGTTCAATGGTTATCAGGTGATGTTCATGGTCAATATTCTGATCTTCTACGCCTTTTTGAATATGGAGGATTACCTCCTCAAGCCAATTACTTGTTTCTTGGTGATTATGTTGACCGAGGCAAACAAAGCCTTGAGACAATATGCCTTCTTCTTGCTTACAAAATAAAATACCCTAATAATTTCTTCTTATTACGTGGTAACCACGAGTGTGCTTCTATAAACCGTATATACGGGTTTTATGATGAATGCAAAAGAAGATTTAATGTCAAGTTATGGAAGACCTTTTCAGACACCTTCAATTGCATGCCTGTGGCAGCTCTTGTTGATGAAAAGATTTTGTGCATGCATGGAGGCTTGTCACCAGACCTTAATAATTTGGATCAAATAAGAAACTTAAGGCGGCCCACTGATGTACCCGATAGTGGTTTGCTATGTGATCTTCTCTGGTCAGATCCCTGTAATGACGTTAAGGGTTGGGGGATGAATGATCGTGGAGTTTCATATACGTTTGGTGCTGATATTGTGACTGAGTTTCTAGAAAAACATGATCTTGATCTTGTTTGTCGTGCTCACCAGGTACGAGTATTTATTTTTTCGTTTTATTTTCAGTGTACAGGTTGATGGTTGAACACTTTTTTAAAGAAACTCTTGTCGCTTTATTACTGTGTATGGTTACTGATATTAAAGGGGTTGTTTGGATTTCTGTTATAAAACTAATATTCGATTATTCCGATTTAAAGGTATAACAATCAGTCTTTTTATAAACACCCATCAAGCCTTTTGCTAACCGCTTTGATACTATATTCATGAGATTTTGGGGAATGGGTGTGCACCTAGCTTATTGTTAGTTTTCTGTAGCTTTAACATATTTGTGATTTTATTGAAAGATGAAGAAAATGTGTTGCAGGTTGTGGAAGATGGATATGAGTTTTTTGCTAACCGACAACTTGTAACTGTGTTTTCGGCACCCAATTATTGTGGGGAATTCGATAATGCGGGTGCTATGATGAGTGTCGATGACACTCTGATGTGTTCTTTTCAAATATTAAAGCCGGCTGAAAAGAAGTCAAAGTTCAACTCGGGTATCAATCTTTTTGGAAGCACCACCACTGCTAAACCAGGAAACGCCACAGCAGGGTTCAAGGTATTTCTTGATAATAAATGTGTTCAATGAAAATACCATTCGAAGTTTTAATGGTAATATTAGATGAAGATATCACAAGACAAATGTGATTTTTACGCTGTAAATTTAGATGTTTAATAGTAAAAAGTATGTTATCCTTATAAGTGCGTCAAAATACTAGTTTAAAGTTGTCAGGTTGAGGAAAGAAGAAAAACTCTACACCCATAAGTGTATATGAAAATAAAAACGTGTACACTTATAAATGTGAAACTCTAGTCAAATTTGTAGACATTAAGACGTGTGGAAATTTAGGCCTTCAGTTTATGTTTTTATGTTTAAAGGTTTAGAAATAATTTGTCATGGTAAAATTATCCATGATAGTTCAGAATTCTGAATTCATAAGTATGTTTCCATTACAAAGTTTGTAGAATTGATTGATTAACTGTAGCGAGAGAAGGATAAACCATAGAATATAAAATATTTCACGCTTATTAAAATTTGAAAAAGATTACACTAACACAGATGTAGAAAGATGTCCATCATACTTCAAGTTCTACACATTATCTTATGAATGCATGTATTTGAGTATTCACGATAATAACAACTCTATCCAAAAGTGGAATGGGTCAAACGAGTTGAAATTCACCAAAGTTTATGTTCAATGCATCTAATTTCCAAATTGTTTTATTTATAGATTTATTATACAAAAGCGTTGTTAAGTTTTTAATCAATTATAACTAAATTTAAAAAGTGGACAAAAAAATGTTTGCCAGTCAACCCAACATGGGTTGCTAAGAACAGACATCTCAAGCATCTTGCGACCTATGCCTTTGACATATCAACCCAAATGCCATGGGTTATAGGACAGCCTAACTTATATATGTGTTATCGCTTTTTCATGCCCCTAATGGTGTTCATGTGTTTGCCCTTTGCAGCAGTTCCTAGGTGGGAGAATATGAGATTAGGTGCATAAGTGCAGGCATGAACAAATGAAGCTCAACATCAGTTTTTGGTGCACCATTAGATGTTGCCCAAGATGTATAAATTCTAGTGATGGTAATCATTGTACTATAGTGATAACGGAAATATGGTAGTGCCCACAAACCATTGTATAATGTGAAGAATGCGAAACCCATGTTTTGATAGTTATGGGTCAAATAATACGAAAGGTGTTGGTATTTTTCATTCTCTATTCTTCAGAGTGTTTGCACTTTGCAGCACACAAAGCTGTTTTCTATAATGGGTACCCATTTGGCAGATTTCGGTCAAATGGGTTTTTGTTTTTTTTTTTTAGAACAGCAAACCTACAATCTAACACACGATTATATACAATCACCACGAATATTTTCAACTCACTGCCTCAAGTGAGGCTTGAACCCCCAACCTGTTGGTTGAAGGATTCCTCTCATACCGGCTACCGCTAGCCTAAGAGCCCTTTGGTTTCGCGTGTCAAATGGGTTATTTGGTGTGAATTATTTAGGTTTCGCGTAACCACTAATCCACCCCATACCCACACCAAAATTAATAGGATTAGTGACTCGGATAAGGGTTCAGGTTATTCGTGTGGGTAGCTAATTACCTGAATAAGTGGGATTTCAAATTTGGTTTTAGGTTCTTTGAATAGTCAGATGCCCATATACGGATTAAACCCTCTCGGTTATTAATATTGAGTTATTCTATTAACCGGATTTGTATTTGGGTTTTTACATCATATTTTTTTTCAAATGACATAACAAAAGATGCTTGTACAGGTTTCAAATGGGAGTTGATTTTAAAGACACTACCTGAAACCAAACGAAAGGTTCCTCATGAAAACCGAACTAGACTGATCTTGTGATGCTTCAGTATTGCAACATATATTGTTATCTGTTAGTATCGTTCTCCCTTTTTGCTGCCATAATTTAAACTCAAGTGGGTTTCAAAATATACTCTCATTCCCATCGTGAACCCATACCCAACTAGGATAGTTTTGCCTTGTTTGCATATTTTAAGGTTCTGTCAGCTTGCTTTGTATGCACTAACAGTGTATCCAAACGAACTCGTCAACGAGATAGACCTTGTTTACACATGATCTCAAGTTTTATTTTTGGCTCATTTTGTATTGTGTTTGATAGACATTGTATGTTTTCAGTTGACATATGATTTTAACATCCACCCCAAATTACGCAATTTCATGTAGGTTAATAAATCGTTTTATTTTTTTCTTCTTTATTTTTTCACAAAACATTATCACGAGACTCTCTTTTTATTAATCGGAGAAAATATATGATCGATATTGGTATTGGTATACTATTAGATCATCATTTATTTTATCATTTATATTTTGTTTATTGACTAAACTGTTTGAGTTGGGCCATAATACTTTTGGGCTGGGCCTGGGTGTCCATATATCCAAAGTATACAAAACTACAAACTCTTTGGTTAATCGACATTAATTGCTGCACGCGTTTCCATTCTCGTACGACACCAATTCGACTAGGGTTTGAATGGCCGAGGTTGTTGTGTTTGATGTGATTGAGGATATACTTTTAAGATTGGATGTTGAAGATCTACTCCGATTCAAGAGCGTGTGTAAGTCATGGTATTCTTTGATCTCCGATAATCGTTTTGTGAACGCTCATCCGATCCTTAACTACAATATTAATCCTGATTTAAGGATTGTTTTTCCAAAACGTTATGATCTCATTGATCGTAACTCACGGACATCTAAAATTGTTGGGTCGTCCAACGGCCTTGTTTGCATCTCTACTTTTAACGTTGAATTCATGGTAATCAATCCTTCTACTAGAGAGGTCAGAACACTGCCAACCCTTCCTTACAAGGGCACCTGGCGCGAATTGATATCATGTTCTGGTTTTGGTTATGATTCTTCTATTGATGATTACAAGGTTGTTGTCGGAACCAATGTAGGTAATCATCGTATACGTTTTCAAATGTTAACGTTAAAATCGGATATTTGGAGATTTATTGGAGAGTTGAATTATAGTTTAAAGAATTATAATAACTTTGGTCGCGCATGTTTACTCAATGGGGCGATGCACTGGCTTATGGATGACCATTATAATAATAACAAAGTAATTCTTTCTTTTGATTTATCTCATCAGAAATTCAAAGAAATCCCTCAACCTGATGACACAAGATATAAATGTGATAATTCTAGCAGCCTAGGGATTTTCAAAGAATGTCTAGTCATATTTCGTTATGACATGCTTCCTGAATGGGTAATGAAAAAGTACGAAGACAAACAATCTTGGCAAATGCTCCAAGCGAAAGAGCGATATCAGAGCTCTGCTGCATACTCAATCACTTGCTTTCCATACAAAAGTTGGCGATTTTGTGATGATGAAGGTATAAATGTTTGTGATGACAAATTAGTTAATACACGTTTGTGCCGAATCGGTATAAGTAAGTGTGCTCCTACATTTGTGAAGAGCCTTGTATCTCCCAATCGATATTGGAAACCAAAGAAAAAGAATAACAAGAGGAGTTTACAACTCGATTCCAGTTTCAAAAATACTATGAGGAATAACAAGAGAAAGAGGCACGCAAAGAACAACAAGAGGAGTAAGGTGGGTTCTAATCTCTAATAGACTTACGATGATGATTGCCCTGTATTGATATTTTGTTTTTCCTTAATTTGCCTAATTTCCTTAAATTGTAGTAACTATATATTTACTCGCTTCCATTTTTTTTTCCACGGTTAATTGAGGGAGATCCCTAGCTAACCAAGTCCTAGAGTGTGATGTTTTTGAATTATTCAAGATGAGGGACCAGTTATGTATGAATTTATCTTTTGATGTTCTAGTGTTTCGTGTTTGATGGTTTTGTAGAATGTGTTTGATGGATTTTAATAATTTTTGTCTATAATGAACTTCCAATCGTCAATTTACCACAAAAATTGAATCTGATGTTTGAATATGTTTGCTCTTTGTTCACTTGTGCACTATGCTATATAATTGGTAATTTGAGAATCTAATGTAACAAAAAGCCAAGCATCCCAAACAATTTCTTAATTAGTTGCCAAAACCATTCAGAAAACGAGCTAATATTTCATCTCTACTTCATATGCAGTGTCGACAAAGAATATCATCCTCAATCCCCTGTTTTCTCTTTGTTTTACTTCTTCACAATCATAACTTCAGAAATATATGGACTAGATTTAGATTTCAAACGGGACCTGATTTAAAAGACATGACCTGAAATGAGACGATAGGTTTCCCATGATAACTGAAATAGTTGTTATGTTTGAATATTGCAACATTGTTGGTAGCTTTATCCCTCGTTGAGAGAATGTCGGTGCTAATATAAATAGTTTACGTCGGCTACATCATTTTCTTGTTTCATCGCAAGTCTCTTGAGATAACGTCTCATTCTTTTCGAGTAGGTTGGATATTCAGCTTGAATGTGTTTGAATACTTCACTATTGTGAAATTATATACCCAATTATATATCCATTACGAACTTCTTGTAGTTGAGAGTTTTGAGATCAAATTAGCTTTTGATTTCTAAGAATGCTGCTCTCCTCAATCCATGCTACAAAAAACTCCATTTTTTATCTTTTACTTAAAATTCAACTCAACAAAAATATTGGGTTTGGATAACTTATGCCCTAAGCACATAAGATAAGACCATTAAATGCACTCAAGCATTCCAATTAATATTAAGAAAGAGGATAATGTGTTCAGTTTGACCTCTGGAAATCAAAGTGATTTGGTGTGCTCCTGGATTTGAAATTTAAATGCAAATCTGAGTAAGGTTACTGAATATTATGAAATGAATAATAAAAGGAGTGTACTACATTTGGGCTGTCAAAGATAAAAAGGTAAAGAAATTGATATGGATTGGGAAAAAGGGGTTGGATGTTAAAAGGGTTAATGAGTTGTTACTTTGTACTATAAGCTTCTATTCGATTGCGTACTACATTTGGGCTGTTAAAGATAAAGAGAAATGGGTCGATGTCAATATGAACTGGACTGAGCAGTGGAATTGGAAGAGTAGGTTGTTTGTGAAGCGTGTCTCTCCGGAAGTGTAATTGGATGATTTGCTAGTTTGGCTTATTAATAATGATGGGCTCAAAGAACATTCAGGCTGAAGCAGTGGTTGATTGGTCATGTGATAATATAGTTAGTGCAATTGGGTCGGGTTATGGTCTTGTAAATTTGTATTGTTCTGATATGTATAGCTATATATTGTCAATGAAAGAAAATGCATTGTTGGTAATTCTAAATTGTTGACGCGTGAAATCAATGGAAAACGGATAGATGTTGCTCAAGATGTATAAATTCTAGTGATGGTAATCAATGTACTATAGTGATAACGGAAATATAGTAGTGCCCACAAACCGTTGTATAATGTGAAGAATGTGAAACCCATGTTTTGATAGTTATGGATCAAATAATACAAAATGTGTTGGTATTTTTCTTTCTCTATCCTTCCAAGTGTTGCACTTTGCAGCACACAAAGCTGTTTTATTATAATGGGTACCCATTTGGGAGATTCCTGTCAAATGGGTTATTTTACGTTTCGGGTAACAACTAACCCACTCCAGACCCACACCAAAAGTTAGTAGGATTAATGACTCGGATAAGGGTTCAGGTTATTCGTGCGGGTAGCTAATTACCTGAATAAAGTGGGAACTCAAATTTGGTTTTAGGTTCTTTGATTAATCAGATGCCCATATATCGATTAAACCCTCTGGGTTATTCATATTGATGTATTCTGTTACCCGCTTTTGGATCTGGGTTTTTTTCATGTTGGGTTATTCAACATAAGTATATTTTTTTCAAATGAAATAACAATAAGATGCTTGTACAGGATTAAAATGGGAGTTGATTTAAAAGACACAACCTGAAACCAAACGAAAGGTTCCCATTAAAAATCAAACTAGACCGATCTTGTGATGCTTCAGTATTGCAACATTGTTATTTGTTAGTATCGTTCTCCCTTTTTGCTGGAATCTTTGTGTTAATACAAATTGATTTAGCTACCATTGTAATTATATCAAAACATGTGATCGTATACAATTTACCATTTTAGGCATAATTTAAACTCAAGTGGGTTTCAAAATATATTCTCATTCCCATCGTGAACCCATACCCAACTAGGGGAGTTCTGACATGTTTGCCTATTTAAGGTTCTATCAGCTTGCTTCGTATGCACTAACCGTTTATCCAAATGAACTCGTCAACGAGATAGACCTTGTTTACACATGATCTGAAGTTTTATTTTTGGCTCATTTTGTATTGTGTTTGATAGACTTTGTATGTTTCAGTTGACATTTTGATTTAAACAGCCACCCCCAAATTAAGCAATTTCATATAGGTTAATAGATTGTTTTAAAAAAAATTTCCTTTATTTTTTCACAAAACATCTTATCGCGAGACACTCTTTTTATTAATCTGAGAAAATATATGATCGATATTGGTATAGAACATCATTTATCATTTATGTTTTGTTTATTGACTTAACTGTTTGAGTTGGGCCATAATACTTTTGGGCTGGGTGTCCATCCAAAATATACAAAATTACAAACTCTTTGGTTAATCGACATTAATTGCTGCATGCGTTTCCATTCTCGTACGACACCAATTCGACTAGGGTTTGAATGGCCGAGGTTGTTGTGTTTGATGTGATTGAGGATATACTCTTAAGATTGGATGTTAAAGATCTACTCCGATTCAAGAGCGTCTGTCAGTTATGGTATTCTTTAATCTCCAGTAATCGTTTTGTGAACGCTCATCTGACCCGTAACTACAATATTAATCCTGATTTAAGGATTGTTTTGCGAAAACGTTACGGTCGGTCATCTATAGTTGTTGGTTCGTCCAATGGCCTTGTTTGCATCTCTACTTTTAAAGTTATATTTGTGGTAATCAATCCTTCTACTAGAAAGGTCAGAACACTGCCAACCCTTCCTTACAAGGGCTCCCTGCGCAAATTGATATTATGTTCTGGTTTTGGTTATGATTCTTCTATAGATGATTACAAGGTTGTTGTCGGGAACCATGTAGGTAGTAATTATCGTATAAGTTTTCAAGTGTTAACGTTAAAATCAAATATTTGGAAATTTATTGGCGAGTTGAATTATAGTCTAAAGAATTATAATAACTTTGGTTGCGCATGTTTACTCAATGGGGCGATGCACTGGCTTATGGTTGATCATTATAATAATAACAATGTAATTCTTTCTTTTGATCTATCTCATCAGAAATTCAAAGAAATCCCTCAACCTGATGACACAAGATATAAATGTGATGATTGTAGCAGCCTAGGGATTTTCAAAGAATGTCTAGTCATATTTTGTTATGACGTTTTCCCTGATTGGGTAATGAAAAAGTACAGCGACAAACAATCTTGGCAAATGCTCCAAGCGAATGAGCAATATCAGAGCTCTGCTGCATACTCAATCACTTGCTTTCCGTACAAACGTTGGCGATTTTGTGATGATGAAGGTATAAATATATGTGATGACAAATTAGTTAATACATGTTTGCGCCGGATCAGTATAAGTGATTGTGCTCCTACATTTGTGAAGAGCCTTGTATCTCCCAATCGATATGGGAAACCGAAGAAAAATAATAACAAGAGGAGTTTACAACTCGATTCCAGTTTCAAAAATACTATGAGGAATAACAAGAGAAAGAGGCACGCAAAGAACAACAAGAGGAGTAAGGTGGGTTCTAATTATCTCTAATAGACTTAAGATGATGATTGCGCTGTATTGATATTTTGTTTTTCCTTAATTTGCCTAATTTCCTTAAATTGTAGTAACTATATATTTACTCGCTTCCACTTTTGTTCTCACAGTTAATTGCTAGAGTACTGTGATGTTTTTGAATTATTCTAGATGAGGGACCATTTATGTATGAATTTATCTTTTGATGTTCTTGTATTTTGTGTTTGATGGTTATGGGAATGTGTTTAATGGATCTCAATAATTTCTGTCTCGTGATTTTTGTCCTATTGTTTTGAACCATATATCTTAACACCGCTAATAAAACCACATAAAATTCTTTACCCATCTTACTGGGGGGTGGGGGTGTTGGGTGGGTTCGTGACCCGTGAATCGAAAACTTCTTATATGTAACTTACTAACTTTCTATCGTTAATAGTTTCTTAATATTGGCTATGAGATATATCGTGTGTTATCTACAAAAAATAAGAATAGAAGAAAATCAATGTTGGTTCTCCTTCAGTTTTTACATTTTCTTTCTATTTCAAGTATTATGACATTTAGTAAAATTTAAGTTAGCATAAATGTTGAATATGATGTTTAAATATGTTTTCTCTTTGTTAGGTTGTGCACCATGCTATTAGTTGAGAATATAAAGTAACAACAAGCCTAAGCATCCATGGCTGAATGGTTAAAGCACCCAACTCATAAGTGACCAATTCGTAGGTTCAATTCCTACCAAATGCACGCCAATGAGACCCTCCAATAAGTCTATTATAATTAGCTATGTATCAACGAAATCTCATCATCCAACAATCATCCTCATCCCAAACAATGTCTATGACGTCATATTGATCCCAAACCACAAAAATTGTTAAAGCGTACTATTCCAAGTTTCCAACAGATTGTTGCTTAGTTTAAGTTTTCTTCGTGGTTACTTAAAGGTTAACCGTAAGCTTAAGTGATGTTCAAATATATTTTTGGGTAATGTATATATAAATATAAATCATTGGAGATAACATATATGTTGCTAGCCTTATATATGTTATGCGGCGAAGAAACAAGTTTGGAGAATGCCATTTGAGGGTGATAGACGCTCCACGAATAAGATTAGAAGAGAAAAAATATATTAACGAGTCCTTGAATTAGTGATCCTTTTAGGCATATTTAGTTAGTCCTATATATCATTGCTCTTAGGTTGAATAGCTACCACCAAGACTGCGAGTTTACTACCCGTAATGCTGTTGTGAGCCCTAGGAACTGATTCTAATAGATTGTCAATCTTGTTATGAGGGTTGTTGTGTTCATTTACTTTTGCATGCACCCTCAACAAAACTACATGGGTATGAGTTCAATTCAAAGACTTGGTAAGTGATATTATGAACTGATCAGCTTATTGGTTATTGACTTTTCATTTTTTGAGGAATATTTATCAAAATTGTACTTCCCTCTTATCATGCCACGTTCATGTTTTCTTATATATATCAATGACGATACATTATTTTCATGCCAACGGTTCTAAAAAAGTAACCATTTATATACAGTAGAACCTCTATAAATTAATAATGTTGGGACCGAGATATTTTATTAATTTAGCGAAATATTATTATATCGATAAATTTAAATTATTAATTTAAAGAGTTGGCTTATATTCGTGAGCAACTCTCAAATTAATGCATCGACGTTCAAAATTTCCATGTCCATTCACTTTACCTATTTGAATAAAACAGAAACAAAGATCTTCAAAATTCCCATGTACATTCACACATTAATGAACTTATCTAGTTCAATGTACATAGATCTAGATTGATCACTATAAAATGTCTAATGATAAATTTTAAAATCACATCAACTCGGAAAGAAGCATTGCAAGCGGCAACAACTTTTCACAACTTTTTGTTGTAATACGAGAATACAGTGCCTCAACTCTTAAGTGCAATGATGAGATTTAAAGATTAACTCAATATAGATTTGAAGTTCACAAAAAAAACAAGTGACTATAAATTTATTTTTTACTAGACAATCCTAGAATTTTGAAGTTTTTTAGTAATTATTAATTTATAGTTTCGTTGGGACCAATATATTTACATTGGGATTTCAAAAAAAATATTATTTTATTATTTTATCGATTGGGGTCCAATTTTGTATTGGTCCCAATTTGAGAATATTTAGGTCTTTTCTTTATAGACTTACACTTTTAAAGATCACAAAAGACGAAACTACCCCTATTTACAAAGAGGAAGACAAAATTACCCATTACTAAATTAACAACATTTAACTTGGAAACAACCTTAAATAATCAATACAATATTTATACAAACAAACTGATGCTATCCATAAATAACGTATACAATTCAAAATTACCTATAATCAAACAATCAAATAAAATAATTAATTAGATATCATATATTATAAAATTATAAATTCAATAATAATTATTATAATAAAAAATTGTACCAAACTATTATACTAGAGAATACTTGTATGTCACATTATTGGCAGGGTATCGATTACGCATGATACAAAATACATACTTCGAATTACATATGCATACACATGTAACAATTTTATATATTATTTTATCTTTGATCTTCAACCATTATAACGTATTCCTAAGCTTAACTTAACGTCTTAAAATATTAACGATGCGACGACTAATCACAATATTTTTTGTTCGTTCTCAAAAAATTAATCCGCTGCATTGCGCGGGTCTTTGCTAGTAAATTATAGAGGTTCTACTGTATGTCTTATCGAAACTATGACGAATGTCTATTAACTTCAACAAATTCAGGTAGTCACTTGGTAAATTACTTGTTTGACGATATTACTAGTCCAAAACAAATACTGTATGTATAATCCGGTAATTAATTAATTAATATCTATCTATGTTTTTTTTTTTAAAAAAAAATATTTAAAATCAAACATATTTACATTTATAAGTATTTAAATAATGAAGCTAAGATTATATAAGTATAAAATATATGTATAAGAAAGAAATCTCAATTTTTTTTGAGTAAATTACGTTGTCAGTCCCTGTGGTATGCACATTATTTCACTCCCAGTCTCTGGGTCGTTTTTTTTACTCTCTCAGTCCCTCGACCTTGGTTTATGTTTCACTCCCGGTCTCTAACCCTAACATCGGTTAATTTTTCTCGTTAAGTCATCTAATTTGCTCGGTACAAAAGGGCAAGAAGGACTTTTCAAGGGCTTGAAAAAGGCAGGTGGATATTCAAAGACTAAAAAAAGATTCACAATAGACAGAGTCATTTTCGCCCTCTTGTGCCACGCACGTTGACTGACTTAACGGGTAAAACTAACCAGCGTTAAGGGTCAAGGACTGGTAATGAAATATAAACCCGGGTCAAGGGACTGAGATCGCAAAAAAAACAACCCATGGACTCGGAGTGAAATAAGGTGTATACCACAGCGACTGAGGACGTAATTTACTAATTTTATTTTATTTTATCAAAAGCTATAAACAATTTCAAAATATATACTACCGTGGTTTTAAAAGATATAAACAATGTTTATTTGACAAAATTTTCACGTAACAATATTACAATATTTATATTATATTACTAAAACTTAACCAAATAATTACTATAAATCTAGAAATAATGTATCAAAAATCTATTTTTCGGATATTCGAATATCCGAATTACTCAAGATTTTGAAAATCACTACCAAATACCCACTCAAAACTTCGGATACCCAAACATTCGGATATCCAAATTTCAGATATTTTTAGATTGGATAAATCAGATTCGGATTACAGATATTTTGTACACCCATAGTCATAAGTAACCAACCTGGATACGACATACATTGTGTTGGTTGACCTATCAACTCTTTGACATGGACTATAACACGCTCAATTTTTACCAAGGCTTTTTTTTTTTCCATTTCAGAAGCGTACTTTAATATTCACCAATTGGATTACCTAGCATCATCAAAGATACATTAAATGATACCATATAGATTGCATATTAAATCAAAAGTGCAATCTACACAATATCATCCAAATACTTAATCCAATACAACCTTTAAAACATAAAGCCTTAGAGTTAATAATTACAAATGTGATATCAAATAGTTAACATGATTATCCAAAACAGAGTATGCGTCCTCAAACATTCCATTTCCATCATCTTGCATACCCACATACCAAAAGATTATCTGCAAGAAGCAATGAGGGGAATTAGCACAAAGCTAAGTGAATAAGTCATTCACTATCAACCTAACTCAGATTCACAATTGTTTACAGCTAAGCATCATAAACAAATAACTTCAAAGATGATCGATGGTCCTTGAGGCACCCTACTGCCGCGGTGGCCCCCAAGCAACACTTATAATCACTGAAGGCCAATTCAGTGATCTAACCGATGATTTGGTACTATTACTACTTCCAACATCATTCCAGTGAGCAACACATGAACAAAGTACTAATGTTATCCAAGTAATAGTGCCTAAACCCAATCGCAATTGACCTCTGAAAGATTCACATAATCCATAATCATCATGGCAATATGTTGATTAAACAATACACAAGTAAAACCACATTTACCCATTGTAACCAGATTGTTACAACCAACTTGGACTGAAAGTCAATGATCCACTCACCCTTGACGTCACTGTCTCCACTCAGAGTTCTTATATTACTGAGTCTTCGGTTTATCTGAAACACAGCAAAGGTATACGAGTCAATTACTCATCTCAAATATCCATAGTGTAATTAAAAGTGCACCATTGCCATCAACCCTGACACCTCGATTTACAACACCTCAACATGTACATAAGTTCATAGATTAACCTATCATGAATCCCTATTACATGTTACTAATCATATAAACGTATAACATGTTAATTACAAAGGAATGCAAGAAGTGAAATTGGTTATGCTGGAAACGGTCAGGAAGCCGCCGGCTGGGTCACCAGACCCGCCGGTTCCACTACACTAGCCGCCGGCTGGAATACCCAAGCCGCCGGTTAATACGGGTTTTTCACAAACAGAAACAAAGTGCGTTTTAAAGCCAAAACAAGCCGCCGTTTTGGTCTATGAGCTGCCGGGTATAGAAGGGAACCCGCCGACTGGGGTTATTAACCCGCCGGTTCCCTTGGTATTGCATGAAGCCGCCAGCTGGTCCACCCAACCCGCCGGCTTGTTCATCAGGACAGCAGCAGCTCATCCAACCCAACCCACGAACCAAAACCCTTAAATTCACAAATTCGCCTACTTGATACGATCTTTATAACCAAATAAACGCATCTATCATCGTATATCATATTCTAACAACAAATAATCTCATCAATCTTCAAACCTACACATTATTTGTAACACCCGCCAAATTAGGACTAGTAATTAGTGCCTAATTCTCTATTAATACATGTAATTAGTTCTGTGTTAGGCTAATTGATGTATCGAAATATATATTGTTGAATATATACGAAAATGCGATTTGATTAAATCGTACGCAATTTAAATCAAATGTAATTTTGTTCAATTAAATACGGACGTTGGTGAACAAATTATTAAATAATTTAATTACTATTTAACAACACAATTTTTACTTAAAAAAACAATTCCTTGTAATATTTCAAACTCGTATTATAATGTACAAATAAACTTTTACACAACTAAAATATTAAACGCGCAAACTAACAAAACAAACTAAGTTAGGTTTTTAATTCAAATATAAAACATTTGGTAAAATACTCCAATAAAAATATCGTGTAATAATTCGTATTTTAAAACTTATAATTAAATATTTAAAATAAATATTTAACGTTTAAACGAACGGGAAAATGAACACCGCACGGAGCAAGGACGGAGACTGAAAAAGGAGGAGGTTAAACCTCCACCTCCCTCCCTTTTTCCTCATATTCACCCAACTCTCTCTCTTTCCTCTCTTCTTTTCTCTCAAATCACCAAAACCACCACCACTCACAAATCTTCAAAATAACCACATAAAACGCAACCGGATCATAGCACCGCTTTGGAGAAAAACAACCACGACATCACGATCTATCATCCTATCTTTTCGGATTTTTCATCCGACACTTTGTAAGTTTCCGACAAATCCCGAAATCTCTCGTTTTTAAGTGTTTTTGCTTGTTAGTGGTTTGTAACAACTTATAATGTCCATAAAAGGGTTGGGTAAAAATATTGGACCGATCGGAAACTCGAAAACTCAATTTTGGCTCAATTTCCGGCGAACAGTTTGAAGTGTCGCTAGTGTGCCAAAAACAGTGCTAGCGACACTAGCTAAGTGTCGCTATGCCTAAGTGTCGCCCCTATAGCGACACTACTTAAGTGTCGCTGAAATACTTAACCGGATTTAGATTAGCGACACTCCCTTAGTGACGCCAAATATATAAGTGTCGCCTATAGCGACACTAATCAAGTGTCGCCCCTTTATCAAAAATCAGAAATATAGCGACACTCACTAAGTGTCGCCTAACCAGTGCCGCCTATAGCGACACTCCCCTAGTGTCGCCCAACTAGTGTCGCCTATAGCGACACTAGCCTAGTGTCGCCAAAAACAGAAAGTTTAACTAATATTTCACTAAGTGTCGAACCTATATAACCTCAAACACTTATACGATACGACTTATAAAACACATTGGGACACACGTGTAAGTGCAAAACACCAATAACATGATACTAATACTTAAAGTTTATTATTTCAAATCCATCACCAACGGGCCGTACACTTTTCAAATACTTAAACTTATCAACCAAATAGTGGAAATTTGGACATTCTAGTTGAACGAACAACTACAAGAGTTATCTTTTGAGATACTCAATCGTATTTATAACCATCGCGTGTCGTGGACACCCTCAGGTTACAACTCTTTGGACTTCATCACACGACTAATCAACTTACGTTTATTTAAACGCTTTCAGACTCAGGTGAGTCTCAAAGCCCCTCTTTTCACTGTTTTACTCAGGGGTGTGATACATTGCTTATTTTAACATGTGAACGCAAGCACAACTTTTACATATACTACATGAGTTTTTCACAACTAATCATTTAAAGTCCTCCGTCAGCATAGTTGTTAATACGTTGTAGCGTGAATATTAGTATATGGTACCATATAGGATTGACCCTTCTCGTTCGGGTTAGCAAGCACTAACCGGGTAAACGGACGTACTAATATTTGGGAAGACGAATGTTGATTAGGCATTCGTGGAGGCACCTCGCCCGGAATTCTCTTTAGGGGACCCGGCCCTCGAGTTAAGCTCAACTATGTGCTCATTGCTGTATACACGATTACTATCATTTTATTTGCTGGATGCAAATCATTATTAAATCTTGCGGTTCATACTATATTACTTGATTTTAAACCTGTGAGCTCACCAGCTTTAGCTGACCCATTTTAGCATGTATCGCAGGTACCAAGCAGTAGGTTGTTTCTGCTTCAGGACTTTTAGCTCGAGTCAGCATACCGACGTTTGAGATTTTCTTGCATTAGTATATTTTGTACAAGTACTTATGTACTGAAATCTCCTTTTATTTAAACTCGAGCTATGTAATGCTATAAATGTTGTAAACGTTTCAATGTCAATATATATTTGATTAAAACGACGCATATAGAGTCGTTTACTATATATCTTTGTGCTTTGTTATTGATTAGTAACACCCAAATCGTGCTTCCGCAAATCATTAAAGTTGGGGGTGTTACAGATTGGTATCAGAGCCTAAGGTTATAGTGAACTAGGTTGCATTTAGTGGGCCTAGACTATGACCGTTAGGCAGTATTTCCTTACTAGGCATGATTGGTTCAGGAATTTCAGCATACGACTTTAATTTAACATAGCCTGATCAACTATGTACAATTAAGGAAAGATGATGTAAGGTCTGAAATGGTTATGTTGAACGGGAATACACTAGTTGACTCTGACCTCCAGAGAACCAAGACTCAAACATGTCTGTGTTAGACACCCTAGGCTATTATGTGATATTATTAATTATATACATAGATTGGCCTCACTTCCTCTAACGCTTTGTCTCAGAATGGCAAACATACCATCCAATTCATCGCAAACTCATCCTCATGGATCCCAAAACCCGAGGGTAGCTAGGAGGAACCCCAGGTTGCCTCGAGCTGGCCCATATCCTGCGCACCTCACTCTACCAAGTTTAGCCGCGAGGCTACACCGTCACGAGCAACGGCTTAACACCATGGACATTGAACTCCAAGAAACCAACGAAAACTGGAGACTTACATCTCTCGAACGCATCGAACATGTCTCCGAGGATCACGAAACTACCGTTAACAATGTAGACGTCCTTTTCAACAAAGTGGTGGAGATAAGCGTAGAAACCGCCCTTTTGAAACACAGGCTAGAAGAATGTGAACAAAGCTCACGGGAAACGGAAGAATATGCCCGTGGATTGGTACAACGACTGTCCTTGGCTGAAGACAACGCCCGACAGGCCAGCAGACTCGCAAATACTGTGGACCGTCTCATTGAAATGATGGAACAGATTAATCTACGTTAAGACTAGTGTAGTCCTTGCCTTGTAATCTATCTTGTAGTCTAATAACTACTTAAGCGCTACTTTATGATTCGGTCGGATGTAACAATTCCCGACGCCTTTTGTAATACATCCATGAGATGTAACCTTTGAACTCATATTATCTATCAAATATTCCTTGCTGTTTCAACTCATATTAATTGCCATTTTTTTTTTATTGATGTTATGTATTACCGCTTCTATACATGAACATCTGTGACAATTACAAATCCCTACAAAATCTCATGTATCTTCATTTCTTTTATTGAAGAATCATGCCGCCAAAGACAAGACCATACACCGATGCTCAACTTACGTCACTCATAACCCAGGCTGTGACTGAAGCCCTGGCTCGGAATACTCCACAGAATTCCGAGAGAAACAACGATGCCGCTGAAACCCCCGCTGCTAAACCTTGTTCTTACAAGGACTTCCAGAGCTGCAAACCCTCAAGTTTCAAGGGTACTGAGGGAGCCATCGGACTGATCAGATGGTTCGAGAAAATGGAAACTGTTTTCTGCGTCAGCAAATGCGCGGAAGGCGACAAGGTTAACTTCGCCACCTGCTCCCTCGAAGACGATGCCCACTCTTGGTGGAACTCCTACTCCCAATCAGTGGGTGCTGACACTGCCTACCAACTCTCTTGGGAGGACTTGAAAGCAAAACTCACTGCCAAATACTGCTCAATCGACAAACTTCAAAAGCTGGATGAGGAGTTCAGGAACCTAAAAGTTCAGGGCAGTAATATCGATGGTTACACCACCAGATTCCAGCAGCTCGCTGCCCTCCGCCCAGCTATGGTGAGCACAGAACCTGATAAAATCAGGAAGTACATCCTTGGTCTTCCTGAGCCTGTTCGGGGGCACGTTGCCTCTTCAAACCAAACCACCATCGACGGTGCAATCCTACTGGCCCAAGACCTGATGGCAATGAGCCAAGATTCTGAACCACCCACTTCATCCTCCCACAACAACAAAAGAAAGTGGTCTGACTACCACAACAACCACAAAAAACCAACAAAACAAGAAATCCGACACCATCAAAGCTTACAACACCACCACAGACATCAAACGGGGCTACACTGGGAGCAAACCCTATTGTTCCAAGTGCAGCCGCCACCACGAAGGTTCTTGTGGTTCCTTTTGCAGCAATTGCAAGAGGTATGGTCACCTCACCCAGGATTGCCGTTCCCCAACCCACAACAACCCTAACAATACCAGAACACCCAAAGTCTGCTTTGAGTGTGGGAACCCCGGGCACTTCAGGGACACGTGCCCAAAGCTGAAGAACAACAACAACAACAGCAGCAACAACCGCAACAGCAACAACAACAACACCCGAAGTAGAGCCTTCGTCATCAACTCCGGGGACGCCCGCCAAGACCCGAATGTGGTCTCCGGTATGTTCCTCCTCAACAACTTAACTGCTTCTGTTCTATTTGATACTGGTGCTGATAGAAGCTTTATCTCTGATGACTTTTGCCCACTACTTGACATCACTCCTGTTGCCTTAGATGTTAAGTACACTGTAGAGCTAGCAAATGGGAAACTTATCGAAACCAATAGTGTGATACCTAATTGCACTTTAAACCTAGCTGACGAAACCTTTTCAATCGATCTTGTACCCGTTGAAATCGGAAGTTTCGACGTCATCATTGGAATGGACTGGTTGTCCAAACACCGAGCCGAAATCGTTTGTTACGATAAGATCGTCCGTATCCCACTCGCCGTCGGTAGAACCTTGATCATACAGGGGGAGACCGGTGGGAGGAGACTCAATATCATCTCTTGCTTAAAAACCCGAAAATTTCTGAGGAAGGGTTACCCTGCAATACTCGCACACATCCCAGAGAAGAA
Organism: Helichrysum umbraculigerum; assembly: GCA_949592205.1. NCBI lineage: Eukaryota > Viridiplantae > Streptophyta > Magnoliopsida > Asterales > Asteraceae > Helichrysum > Helichrysum umbraculigerum. Next base: position 104,793,058 of record CATIUR010000003.1, on the reverse strand, counting down.
GTCGGAGGAGAAGCGACTTGAGAATGTGCCAATTGTTAGAGACTTTCCCGAAGTCTTTCCGGAAGAACTACCTGGTCTACCTCTACCTAGAAAGGTTGAGTTCTCAATCGATCTCGTGCCGGGTGCCGCACCGGTGGCCCGCGCACCGTACCGTTTAGCCCCATCCGAACTTCAGGAGTTGTCCACCCAGTTACAGGAACTCCTGGATAGAGGATTCATCAGACCGAGTTCTTCACCTTGGGGAGCTCCGGTCTTATTTGTTAAAAAGAAGGACGGTTCTTTCCAAATGTGCATCGACTATCGAGAGTTGAACAAATTGACCGTCAAAAACCGATACCCACTTCCTCGCATTGATGATCTATTCGGTCAACTTCAGGGTTCAAGTTTCTACTCAAAAATCGACCTGCAATCAGGATATCATCAGTTACGGGTTCGCGACATCGATATTCCAAAAACTGCTTTCAGAACTCGTTACGGGCACTACGAATTCCAAGTGAGGCCCTTCGGTCTAACCAACGCACCGGCTGTATTCATGGACCTCATGAACCGGGTGTGTAAACCTTACCTCGACAAGTTTGTCATTGTCTTTATCGATGACATACTCATTTACTCGCGCAACGAGCAAGAACATGCGCAACACCTCAAAACCATCCTAGAACTACTTAAACACGAGGTGCTTTACGCTAAATTCTCTAAGTGTGAGTTCTGGATAAAAACCGTTCAATTCCTTGGTCACGTGATCGACAGTTAGGGAATTCACGTTGACCCATCAAAAATCGAGGCTATCAAAGACTGGCAAGCACCTACCACTGCAACTGAAGTACGTCAATTCTTGGGTCTTGTTGGGTACTATCGGCGATTCATCGAAAATTTCTCCAAAATAGCTCAGCCACTCACGGTACTGACTCAGAAAGAAAAGAAGTTCAATTGGACTGATAAACAGGAGTCGGCCTTTTAATTATTGAAACAAAAGCTTTGCAGCGCTCCCATTCTATCCTTACCCGAAGGCACCGATGACTTCGTGGTATACTACGATGCTTCCCATCAAGGTCTCGGTTGCGTGCGGATGCAATGGGACAAAGTTATTGCCTACGCCTCACGACAACTCAAAATCCACGAAAAGAACTACACCACTCATGATCTCGAACTTGGAGCTGTCGTTTTTGCTCTCAAAATCTGGAGACACTATCTCTATGGCACTAAGTGCACAATCTTTACCGACCACAAAAGTCTCCAGCACATATTCGATCAGAAAGACCTCAACATGAGGCAACGTTGATGGGTCAAGTTGCTTACCGACTACGATTGCGGGATCAAGTACCATCCAGGGAAGGCTAATGTTGTTGCCGATGCCCTCAGTCAAAAGGAACGACCAAAACCACTTCGAGTCCGAGCCCTCAGTATGACCATTCACAACGATCTTACCATTCAGATTCATACCGCTCAGATCGAAGCCCTGAAACCTGAAAACATCAAAAACGAAGCCTTACGGGGTATTGACAAACAATTTGAAACCAAATCTATTGGGATTAGGTATTTCCCAAACCGAATCTGGTTGCCTAGTTTCGGGAACCTACGAGACTTGGTGATGGATGAAGCTCACAAGTCTAAATATTCTATCCATCCGGGATCCGATAAGATGTACCACGGCATCAAGGAATTTTATTGGTGGCCGAACATGAAAGCCGAAATCGCCACTTACGTCAGCAAGTGCCTTACTTGCTCAAAAGTCAAAACCGAACATCAAAAACCTTATGGTTTACTCCAACAACCTGAAATCCCTGAATGGAAATGGGAACAAATTGCCATGGATTTCATAACCAAACTACCCAAGTCGTCGAGCGGTTGCGATACCATTTGGGTGATCGTCGATCGTCTCACCAAATCTGCTCATTTCCTGGCAATCAAGGAAAACGATAAAATGGAGCGCCTTGCACAAATCTACATCAAAGAAATTGTTTCTCAACACGGTGTTCCAACCTCGATTATCTCCAATAGGGATGCCCGCTTCACCTCTCACTTTCGGCAATCACTTCATAAAGCAATGGGTACCCGTCTTGATATGAGTACCGCATACCATCCTCAAACCGAGGGCCAAAGTGAACGAACCATTCAGACACTGGAAGATATGCTACGCGCCTGCGTAGTTGATTTCGGTACAAACTGGGAAAGGCACCTACCGTTATGCGGATTTTCCTACAATAACAGCTATCACGCCAGCATTAAGGCTGCACCTTTTGAGGCACTGTACGGTCGTAAGTGCCGATCACCGATTTGTTGGACCGAAGTGGGAGACAGCCAACTCACTGGTCTTGAACTCATACACACCACCACTGAGAAAATTGTGGAAATCCAAAACCGACTCAAAGCCGCACGTGATCGTCAGAAAAGTTATGCTGATGTGAGACGCAAACCACTCGAGTTCCAAGTTGGGGATCGTGTACTCTTAAAAGTATCGCCTTGGAAAGGCGTCATCCATTTTGGCAAACGCGGGAAGTTAAATCCCAGGTACATCGGGCCTTTTGAGATCCTCGAACGGATTGGCCCCGTAGCTTATCGATTGCAGCTGCCATCCGAACTCAGTAGCGTGCACCCCACTTTTCATATTTCAAATCTGAAGAAGTGTCTGTCTGATGAGACACTTATCATTCCACTCGATGAAATTCGAGTTGACGACAAGCTTCACTTCGTTGAGGAACCTGCTGAAATCATGGACCGTGAGGTCAAACAACTAAAACAAAGTCGTATTCCCATCGTCAAGGTCAGGTGGAATTCGCGGCGCGGTCCGGAATTCACTTGGGAATGAGAAGACCAAATGCGACTCAAATACCCTCAGCTATTCACCGATTCTACATCAAACGCGACCTCGAGCTAAATTTCGGGACGAAATTCTTCTAACAGGGGGAGAATGTAACACCCGCCAAATTAGGACTAGTAATTAGTGCCTAATTCTCTATTAATACATGTAATTAGTTCTGTGTTATGCTAATTGATGTATCAAAATATATATTGTTGAATATATACGAAAATGCGATTTGATTAAATCGTACGCAATTTAAATCAAATGTAATTTTGTTCAATTAAATACGGACGTTGGTGAACAAATTATTAAATAATTTAATTACTATTTAACAACACAATTTTTACTTAAAAAAACAATTCCTTGTAATATTTCAAACTCGTATTATAATGTACAAATAAACTTTTACACGACTAAAATATTAAACGCGCAAACTAACAAAACAAACTAAGTTAGGTTTATAATTCAAATATAAAACAATTGGTAAAATACTCCAATAAAAATATCGTGTAATAATTCGTATTTCAAAACTTATAATTAAGAATTTAAAATAAATATTTAACGTTTAAACGAACGGGAAAACGAACACCGCACAGAGCAAGGACGGAGACTGAAAAAGGAGGAGGTTAAACCTCCACCTCCCTCCCTTTTTCCTCATATTCACCCAACTCTCTCTTTTTCCTCTCTTCTTTTCTCTCAAATCACCAAAACCACCACCACTCACAAATCTTCAAAATAACCACATAAAACGCAACCGGATCATAGCACCGCTTTGGAGAAAAACAACCACGACATCACGATCTATCATCCTATCTTTTCGGATTTTTCATCCGACACTTTGTAAGTTTCCGACAAATCCCGAAATCTCTCGTTTTTAAGTGTTTTTGCTTGTTAGTGGTTTGTAACAACTTATAATGTCCATAAAAGGGTTGGGTAAAAATATTGGACCGATCGGAAACTCAAAAACTCGATTTTGGCACAATTTCCGGCGAACAGTTTGAAGTGTCGCTAGTGTGCCAAAAACAGTGCTAGCGACACTAGCTAAGTGTCGCTATGCCTAAGTGTCGCCCCTATAGCGACACTACTTAAGTGTTGATGAAATACTTAACCGGATTTAGATTAGCGACACTCCCTTAGTGACGTCAAAAATATAAGTGTCGCCTATAGCGACACTAATCAAGTGTCACCCCTTTATCAAAAATCAGAAATATAGCGACACTCACTAAGTGTCGCCTAACCAGTGCCGCCTATAGCGACACTCTCCTAGTGTCGCCCAACTAGTGCCTATAGCGACACTAGCCTAGTGACGCCAAAAACAGAAAGTTTAACTAATATTTCACTAAGTGTCGAACCTATATAACCTCAAACACTTATACGATACGACTTATAAAACACATTGGGACACACGTGTAAGTGCAAAACACCAATAACATGATACTAATACTTAAAGTTTATTATTTCAAATCCATCACCAACGGGCCGTACACTTTTCAAATACTTAAACTTATCAACCAAATAGTGGAAATTTGGACATTCTAGTTGAACGAACAACTACAAGAGTTATCTTTTGAAATACTCAATCGTATTTATAACCATTGCGTGTCGTGGACACCCTCAGGTTACAAGTCTTTGGACTTCATCACACGGCTAATCAACTTACGTTTATTTAAACGCTTTCAGACTCAGGTGAGTCTCATAGCCCCTCTTTTCACTGTTTTACTCAGGGGTGTGATACATTGCTTATTTTAACATGTGAACGCAAGTACAACTTTTACATATACTACATGAGTTTTTCACAACTAATCATTTAAAGTCCTCCGTCAGCATAGTTGTTAATACGTTGTAGCGTGAATATTAGTATATGGTACCATATAGGATTGACCCTTCTCGTTCGGGTTAGCAAGCACTAACCGGGTAAACGGACGTACTAATATTTGGGAAGACGAATGTTGATTAGGCATTCGTGGAGGCACCTCGCTCGGAATTCTCTTTAGGGGACCCGGCCCCGAGTTAAGCTCAACTATGTGCTCATGGCTGTATACACGATTACTATCATTTTATTTGCTGGATGCAAATCGTTATTAAATCTTGCGGTTCATACTATATTACTTGATTTTAAACCTGTGAGCTCACCAGCTTTAGCTGACCCATTTTAGCATGTATCGCAGGTACCAAGCAGTAGGTTGTTTCTGCTTCAGGACTTTTAGCTCGAGTCAGCATACCGACGTTTGAGATTTTCTTGCATTAGTATATTTTGTACAAGTACTTATGTACTGAAATCTCCTTTTATTTAAACTCGAGCTATGTAATGCTATAAATGTTGTAAACGTTTCAATGTCAATATATATTTGATTAAAATGACGCATATAGAGTCGTTTACTATATATCTTTGTGCTTTGTTATTGATTAGTAACACCCAAATCGTGCTTCCGCAAATCATTAAAGTTGGGGGTGTTACATTATTACTCCTTTCATTCAATTTCTTCAAACCCTAGAATAAATACATATATTTAGAACACATTAACTTACAATCGATAGGACAAACAAGTAGATGATGATGATGATAAGTAGACAACCAAGAATCCAAGCTTAATCGATTTGAAGTGCTTTTCCCTTTTTTTTTTCTTTTCTTCAAGTGTGTGTGTGTTTAGCTTTGGAGAAAAATACCAAAATGAAATGGGAAGGAAAGGGTGGGAAGTTAGGTGTCGGCCTAACTTCCACCACCATACAACACAGTGTACAAATTATATCCGCTCTAGTTCTATTGTCTGGAACCTTAAAACTAATTGCAAGAAAATACATTTTATTATACCGTCAACTAAATTTATTTAAAGCAAGTAATAATTTATTTATCACAAAAAGTCTTTTAAACATTTGACTTAACACTTCAATTTCTCAATAAAACCAAATTGTTTCCAAATACAATTTAAATACAAATAAAGTAAGGAAAATACCGTATTTCTACTAGGCCCAAATCGAGGATGTTACAAATCTTCCCTCCTTAAGAAGATTTCGTCCCCGAAATCTCGCCATGCTCAAAAAGACTAGGATACCGCGACCTCATGCTTGACTCGGTCTCCCATGTAAGGTTTGATCCCAAACTATGATTCCACTTAACCAACACCATGGGTATGTCCTTCTTTCGAAGTTTAGTTACCTTACGGTCCAAAAGTTCTACGGGCTCTTCTACAAGTCTTTGGCTTTGGTCAACACGCAAGTCTTGCAATGGAAGAACTTGGGATTGGTCCTCCACATTGCATTTCCTTAAGTAACACACATTGAAAGTTTCGTGAATACCCGCTAATTCAGGAGGAAGATCTAGAGACACCGATTGCTCGTTAACTACATGCCGAATTCTAAATGGGCCAATGTATCTAGGGGCAAGTTTACCACGTTTACTAAACCGGATAACACCCTTCCAAGGTGAAACCTTCAAGTAAACCAATTCACCCTCTACAAATGAAACGGGTCGACGACGCGGATCGGCATATTGTTTCTGTCTATCACGGGCAGCTTTTAACCTATCTCGGGCTATAGCTACCTTATCGGCTGTGATTTGTACAATGTCAGGACCCGCAAATTGTTTCTCACCCGCCTCTAACCAACAAGTGGGTGTTCTACACCTACGGCCATACATCATCTCATAGGGTGGCATGCCTATACTAGAATGGAAGGAATTATTATAGGCGAATTCAACCAAAGGTAAGTGAGAATCCCAAGACCCACCAAATTCCAAAACACATGCCCGCAACATATACTCTAAGGTCTGAATAGTCCGCTCAGACTGACCGTCAGTCTGCGGATGATAAGCCGTACTCAAGTTAACTCTAGTACCCAGTTCTCTTTGTAAACTCTGCCAAAAACCCGATACAAACCGAGGATCTCTGTCAGAAACAATGGATAATGGAATCCCATGCCTAGAAACCACCTCATTAATGTACAACTGTGCCAACTTACTCAATGATGCCGTCTCACATGTAGCGAGAAAGTGAGCACTTTTGGTTAATCTGTCAACAATTACCCAAATCATATTGTTTCCCTTGACCGTTCGAGGCAATTTGGTTACGAAATCCATGGTTATATGTTCCTATTTCCACTCGAGAATCTCAAGTTGTTTCAAAGCTCCATACGGTTTCTGATGTTCGGCTTGCACTTGCGAGCAAATATGGCAAGATCCAACAAACCGAGCAACATCCAGTTTCAAAGTAGGCCACCAGTACAACGGTTTCAAATCTTGGTACATCTTGGTACTTCCGGGATGAACCGACAATCTAGATTTGTGAGCCTCCAACAAAATTATATCTCTAAGACCACCAAGCAAAGGAACCCAAACTCGGGATTGAAAAGTCTTCAAACCCCGAGAATCATTAGTCAATAAATCCTTTCTTCTCAACATAACCTCGGACTTCAAGTTATCATCCATCAACGCCTCCCTTTGAACCGCTTTTAACTGATCAATCAAATCGGAAGAAACCTCCAAACGCATAAAACAAACCTTTTCTGATTTTCCTTTCCGACTTAACGCATCCGCCACAACATTGGCTTTACCCGGGTGGTAACGGATCTCGCAATCATAGTCTTTAATCAATTCCAACCATCGTCTTTGTCGCATATTAAGCTCTTTCTGAGTGAACATATACTGGAGACTTTTGTGATCCGTACAAACGACACATTTAGTGCCATAAAGGTAGTGCCTCCAGATTTTCAATGCAAAAACCACGACCGCTAGCTCCAAGTCATGGGTAGGGTAATTAATCTCATGAGGTTTCAATTGACGCGAAGCATAGGCAATAGCACGGTCTCGTTGCATTAAAACACAACCTGAACATGCAGAAGACGCATCACAATAAACAACGAAGTCATCAGACCCATCAGGCAATTCTAAAACTGGAGCTTGACACAAAAGCTGCCTCAAAGTTTGAAAAGCTGATTCTTGCTGTTCAGTCCACAGAAATTTAACATCTTTCCGAGTTAGCCTAGTCAAAGGACCCGCGATCTTAGAAAAATCCTTTATGAACTTCCGGTAATAACCCGCTAATCCCAGAAAACTCTTAATTTCGGAAGGAGACTTAGGTGCTTGCCAATTCATAACAGCCTCAATCTTTGATGGATCCACCTTAACCCCATCTTTACAAATGATGTGTCCCACAAACTGAACTTCACGAAGCCAAAACTGGCATTTCGAAAACTTAGCATATAATTGTTCCCTTCTCAAGGTGTCAAGAACCATATGCAAGTGTAACTCATGATCGGATTCGGACTTAGAATAAACCAAGATGTCATCGATGAATACAATAACAAATTTATCAAGGAAGGGTCGACAAACTCTATTCATTAAATCCATGAAAATCGCCGGAGCATTGGTCAAACCAAAGGGCATAACAAGAAACTCATAATGACCATATCTAGTGCGGAAAGCTGTCTTAGGGATATCCTACTCACAAACCCGCACTTGGTGATAGCCCGATCTTAAATCGATTTTTGAAAAATAAGAAGACCCTTGCAATTGATCAAACAACTCATCTATTCGGGGCAAAGGGTACTTATTCTTGATGGTTCTCTTATTCAACTCCCTATAGTCAATACACATACGAAAGGTGCCATCCTTCTTTTTAACAAATAACACAGGTGCACCCCAAGGAGAAGAACTAGGCCTTACAAAACCCTTGTCTAACAACTCCTGGATTTGACTCATCATTTCTCGAATTTCTGAAGGAGCTAATCTATAAGGAGCCTTAACTACGGGAGAAGAACCAGGAATCAAATCAATCTTATACTCCACCTCTCTAATGGGAGGTAGGCCAGGCAACTCATCAGGAAAGACATCCGAGTATTCAGAAACCACTCGAACATCTGGGACCTTTTTCTTTTCTAACTTAGCGTCAACAACATAGGCCAAGTATGATTCACACCCTTTAGCTAGAGATTTTCTAGCTTTTAACAAGGAAATCAAAGGTATGCTACCCCTTTCCCGTTCCCCTCGAGCCACGACATGCGACTCATCCGAAATTGGGATTTTTATTAACTTTCTATGACAATCAATGTTGGCTCTATTCTGACTTAACCAATCCATGCCTAAAACCGCATCAAAACCGGGATAGGCATCAAAAGAAAGGAGACAGGAAAACTATGTCCTTCGATTAAAATATTAGCTCCAGTCACCGATGTGGTAACCGGAACCATTTTTCCATTAGCTACCTCAACCTCAATAGGATTTGTAATAACAGTGGGAGCTAATTTCAATCTATCACAGAAATGCATAGATACAAAAGAGCAATTGGCTCCCGAATCGAATAAAACACATGCCGGTACAGAATTGATAAGAAAAGTACCGGTTATGACATCCTCCGTTCTGACAGCTTCATCAGCTGTCATCTGGAACGCTCTGCCAGTTGCTGATGGTGGATTCTTTCTTTTCTGGCCAGATGCCGAAGACCCACCGACCGTACCCACTCTTTGTCTACCAGCCACGGTACACTGCCCTGCTCGATGACCCTCTTTATGGCAATTCCAGCAAACATTATTAGGAAAAGTGCAATCCTTGAAGTCATGACCAAGCTGCCCACACTTAATACATCTACGAGTATGAGGAGTACATGGTCTAGTGTGCTTGGACTTACAACTTTGGCACCAATTAGTTCTTTCCATATTAACACCACTACCAGAACTTAGTTTCTTACCCTGAGATGACCCATGCCATTTCTTCTTTCCCGGACTCCCCGAAGAATCACTCTTAGGCTTCAATGCAGATCTTTCTTTAACCTCCAAACCTATTGCCCGAATATCACCATCCACTGAACGGGCCAACTCAAAAGCTTGGGTAAGGGAACCCGCTAGTCTCACTGTCGTCCTATAATCATGGGGCAACGTTCCTACAAAGTGGTCAATCTGGGTACGTTCATTCGGTACCCATTGGTGCACAAACCTTAGTTTTTCGGTAAATTGAGAAATGAGATCATCCATTGTCATCCTATCCGTCAATTGCAAATCCATAAACTCACATCGAATACGGGTCATATCAAATCCAGAACAGTACTTCTTGCAAACCTCATTGTAGAAGTCAGACCATCTAATAGAAGCCCTTTGTTGTGGTGTCAAATGTGAGGTGATAGAATCTCACCAACCCATTGCTGAGCCCTTAAGTAGTTGCACCGCATAAGGAACCTTTACCTCGTCTTCACATCTACAAACCTCAAATTTCCTTTCCACATCCCTCAACCAATCCAAAGTAACGGAGGGATTGGTACTACCATGGTAATCGAATGGTCCGCTAGATTTAAAAGTCTTAAACGAGCACAACTTATGTTGATACGGTGAAGGAAATACCGGATATTGATAACCTGAAGGCCCGGAAGAGAACGGGGCCGATGTTCAATAATTACCATCATGCTGCTGTTGATGATATTGAGGCATAGATGTGGGAATCTGTGATGTCACTAATGAAGGTGGTACAGTACTAATAAACGGTGGTAAAGTCTGATGAATCTGCTGAGATGTTCGAGCTTGTTGATCTATTAGAAACTGTTGTTCAACCGCCTTAAGCCTAACCACTTCCCCTTCTAGGTGCAACATATAATCCTCTTGACTTAAGTCCCCTGCCGAGAAAGAAGTACCAGTCTGACCCTGACTAACACTTTGATTTTCGGGAGAGGTGTCATTCGTTCCTGAGATGTTGTTGTTGGGGGTAACGGTCTGGTTTTCATTATCTGCCATTTCCTGTATTAAAACACATCTCACCATTCGTTAATTGTTAGTACCTACATACTAACCAATTCTCCTATCCTAGCTAAATCCCACACCTTGGAATGTTTGACTAACACAAATAGGTTTGGGATTGAACACTTAACCAATGCTCAATTCACCTAAACCTATGCTCTGATACCAATTTATAACACGCTCAATTTTTACCAAGGCTTTTTTTTTCATTTCGGAAGCGTACTTTAATATTCACCAATTGGATTACCTAGCATCATCAAAGATACATTAAATGATACCATATAGATTGCATATTAAATCAAAAGTGCAATCTACACAATATCATCCAAATACTTAATCCAATACAACCTTTAAAACATAAAGCCTTAGAGTTAATAATTACAAATGTGATATCAAATAGTTAACATGATTATCCAAAACAGAGTATGCGTCCTCAAACATTCCATTTCCATCATCTTGCATACCCACATACCAAAAGATTATCTGCAAGAAGCAATGAGGGGAATTAGCACAAAGCTAAGTGAATAAGTCATTCACTATCAACCTAACTCAGATTCACAATTGTTTACAGCTAAACATCATAAACAAATAACTTCAAAGATGATCGGTGGTCCTTGAGGCACCCTACTGCCGCGGAGGCCCCCAAGCAACACTTATAATCACTGAAGGCCAATTCAGTGATCTAACCGATGATTTGGTACTATTATTACTTCCAACATCATTCCAGTGAGCAACACATGAACAAAGTACTAATCTTATCCAAGTAATAGTGCCCAAACCCAATCGCAATTGACCTCTGAAAGATTCACATAATCCATAATCATCATGGCAATATGTTGATTAAACAATACACAAGTAAAACCACATTTACCCATTGTAACCAGATTGTTACAACCAACTTAGACTGAAAGTCAATGATCCACTCACCCTTGACGTCACTGTCTCCACTCAGAGTTCTTATATTACTGAGTCTTCAGTTTATCTGAAACACAGCAAAGGTATACGAGTCAATTACTCATCTCAAATATCCAAAGTGTAATTAAAAGTGCACCATTGCCATCAACCCTGACAGCTCGATTTACAACACCTCAACATGTACATAAATTCATAGATTAACCTATCATGAATCCCTATTACATGTTACTAATCATATAAACGTATAACCGGTTAATTACAAAGGAATGCAAGAAGTGAAATTGGTTATGCTGGAAACGGTCAGGAAGCCGCCGGCTGGGTCACCAGACCCGCCGGTTCCACTACACTAGCCGCCGGCTGGAATACCCAAGCCACCGGTTAATACGGGTTTTTCACAAACAGAAACAAAGTGCGTTTTAAAGCCAAAACAAGCCGCCGTTTTGGTCTATGAGCCGCTGGGTATAGAAGGGAACCCGCCGGCTGGGGTTATTAACCCGCCGGTTCCCTTGGTATTGCATGAAGCCGCCGGCTGGTCCACCCAACCCGCCGGCTTGTTCATCAGGACAGCAGCAGCATCAGCTCATCCAACCCAACCCACGAACCAAAACCCTTAAATATACAAATTCGCCTACTTGATACGATCTTTATAACCAAATAAACGCATCTATCATCGTATATCATATTCTAACAACAAATAATCTCATCAATCATCAAACCTACACATTATTACTCCTTTCATTCAATTTCTTCAAACCCTAGAATAAATACATATATTTAGAACACATTAACTTACAATCGATAGGACAAACAAGTAGATGATGATGATGATAAGTAGACAACCAAGAATCCAAGCTTAATCGATTTGAAGTGCTTTTCCCTTTTTTTTTTCTTTCTTCAAGTGTGTGTGTGTTTAGCTTTGGAGAAAAATACCAAAATGAAATGGGAAGGAAAGGGTGGGAAGTTAGGTGTCGGCCTAACTTCCACCACCATACAACACAGTGTACAAATTATATCCGCTCTAGTTCTATTGTCTGAACCTTAAAACTAATTGCAAGAAAATACATTTTATTATACCGTAAACTAAATTTATTTAAAGCAAGTAATAATTTATTTATCACAAAAAGTCTTTTAAACATTTGACTTAACACTTCAATTTCTCAATAAAACCAAATTGTTTCCAAATACAATTTAAATACAAATAAAGTAAGGAAAATACCGTATTTCTACTAGGCCCAAATCGAGGATGTTACATGGACTTTAACGCAATCCCAATCATGTAAATTAAACCGGTCAACGGGTTGAGACCTGAGTAAACAACTATTCCCAATTTATTTTCGTGTAGAATTTAAACTTGTGTCGAGAATTGTCATCAATAAGTAGAATCAATTGAAATACAATGCATATCTTAAATAAATATAATATACGAATCACCTATATGATGCCATCAATTATAAATATTCCAATTGATTAATTGAGTCCTTTTAATTTATTTAATTTTGAAAATAAATTCCCTATATTTAATAAATATTTATTTAATGATAAATCTTCTAACAAAATTTGTTTCAAAAGTATATACTATGCCGTATTTTGGATGGATACATATACGTCGCTACATGCTACATAGTAATGGATATATGGCATTGCAATAAATTTAAGTCTTAAATTGAATACAAAATTATCACGGGCTTATTAGTAATAAACTAAATATGTTTGAATAGTATTCCATCCGTCCCAGTTTTATTGTCCACTTTTGACTTTTGAAGTCTTTCTTTGACAACTTTGACTTTGAATATTTTTGTTGGGTTAATACACACGGAGGGGATTAAAGTATCCCAAAATGTTCGCTTGGGGTACTAAAGTTTATGAATTGACACAACTATGAGTTAACTATACGTATTGTGTTTAAGGGTAACTAAAGTTTATTAATATGTTTACACGGATAACTAATGTTTATTAAAATGTTTACAAGGATAATCAAAGTTTATAAAATTGTTCAAATTGATGAATCTTTATCAGCTCATTTTCCACTTGGGGGAGGTTTTAAAAGTTGGGTTATAGTTTTGTCAAATCATAAACTTTAGTACCCCAAGCGAACATTTTGGGATACTTTAATCCCCTCCGTGTGTATTAACCCTGTTTGTGTTATATAATATTTGATGCAAATTATACCAATGAAAATACATTCAAAAACCAATTTATTCATATATTTTGCATCAATATTATATAACACAAATAAAAATATTGAAGGTCAAAGTTGAAAAAGAAAGATTACAAAAGTCAAAAGTAGACAATAAAACTGGGACGGAATGAGTATTTAATATGTTATTTACATTTAATTATTGGCCCGTATGAGTACACGAATCTATATGATAGTAAAATAATGTACAAATTAATATAGCATTATTGTTTTAATTTTTAGTCAACTGCAACATGTCATTAAACGAATCTACTATAAGTAAAATCTTTTATGGCTGTTGCATTTCATGTGAAAAAACTGGTATAAGTTAATCCATGAAAGTTTAAACAACACTCTTCAACCTTGATTACTACAAACCTAAAAGTAAAAAGGCTGCATGGACTTTTGGAATTTAGAATTAGATTTTAAAAATCAAGTAGATAGACCTCATTTTGGTTTGTCCAAACAAAGCAACTGGACACTGAGAGGGCCTGTAGTAGTCATCATCACCGTCGGCGCCGATTCGAACTCAAACTCGCTCATCGGCGCCCTTTCTATCCGCTCACGCATGTACGTTATTCAATTGCACCTTATTCCTTAAATTGATCGCCTAAATGTTAGTAAAGCATTAGTAGAATAAAGCTCTAATTTTTCTTCACTTTACAACTGGGTGGCTCCTTTGAAAAACTAATAGTATCAGCTTTGTTAGGACCAATTTAGGGGATTTTTTATGAGCATGCCATATTTACTACTACTAACACAAAGGAATTTTGTACAATAGTTAAATTGTCTACATTATGTATTCTTAGTACAGTATGGGTTTTCTTGAAGTGTTAAGTACGTATCTATACAATCTTTTTTATTAAGCCTACAGTTTAATGAGGTGGAGTTTTGTGACCTTCAGAATGTGACACTCTGCAATTTTGAATACAATTAAGTACACTAAACATTTGCATTTTAGGCTAATTCCCTACTTAAGTGAATTCACAACAAATTTTAGAGGTAAGTCTAGCAAAACCCAACTAGTTAATACGCGTAGTATTACAAATTTCGTAATTAGTATAATTACGTACAAAACATTCGGAACAAACCCGATAAAAATACGGAAGTTGGTGAACTAAATTATTAAATAATATGAAATTATTTAATAACTTTATTATTTACTAAATATCATGTTGATAATATTTAAAACGTATTTCGTATCGTATAAAGTAATCCGTACACAACAAAAACGAGCGGAACGCGCCCGACAATTGAGAGAACCAAAATATATTTTATAAATTTAATTATATATTATTTAGAGTGAAACTTTCATTTAAAATATCGTACTTTAAAACGATAATAAAAACGTTTAATTAGAACGTCACGCGATTAAACCTCCGTAAAACGAACGCGCAAATCGAGTCCGACAACCTAACGAAAGTCAATAAATATTTTGGCAACTTAAAATAAAGTATTTTAATAATACTTCAACGAAAAATAATCTCAAACACATCGTTAATTAAAACTACGCAAAATGACGTTAGACGATTTAACATTTTAACGAAAATAACGAGAAAACGACCAAAATACGTAAACACAGTCTGAGACTGAAAATTAAATCACCAACCCATGGAGTGGGGCCCATGTGGTCCAGCCACCTCCACTCTCCCCCTCTATTGTGACATGCAAAAATCAATCATCACGTTTCTCCTTACATCCACTTAGAGAACATGCATTCTCTTTATTTCATTTTTACACCCAACTCTCAACTCACTCTTTCTCTCTAACCCCCCCTCAATTTTTCGGAGAAAAATAGCCCCTAATCCACCATTCAACCACCACTTAAAACCACCACAACAACCATTATCAATCTTGGAAGAAAGGAAGCTAGGATCAAGCTCATCATCATCTTCATATTTTCCCCATCATCTTGTTTGTAAGGAAACCACTTTCTCACTCTAGATTTTGTTGCATGTTAATGATTTACATGTTTTGTAGCTCTATTAACTAAAAAATGGCCAAAGAATGGTTTAAAAATCATTTTTATGAAACATACATAAACATGCATAATTTGTCACAGAAAAGTCAGTCCACTAAATCGACCATAACTCGAGTTCTAGGTGGAATTAGACCACGAAACACATACCAGAATCTCCGTTGTAAAAGATCTACAAAAAGTTCTTCTATGGCTCTTTCCATAAATCTACGAATTTTTAGTTATAATCTGATCTTTGCATGTAGTCTGATTTTGTTCGAAAAACGAGTTCGGTTCTTTCGCGGAATTATTTACCTAGCAAGATGGACACTATAAATCACGGAAAAATCACGTTAAGTACTAGATACATAGGTGACCAGTTGGTAAAAATTGTGGACATTAATTCGGACCAGAACTAGTCGAGAACGAGAGGCGAAATGAACCGACAAAACCAAAAATGTAATTTATGGACTGTTTTGGAACTTTTGTAAAAACCGACACTTTGGACCGACCATAAAATGTACCGATAATTTTTTAAGACTTATTTAACCATTTTAAAACTTGTGTAAAAGTTTCGGGTCAAACCGAGCCCGTTTGACCATATAACAGTTGGACTTGCGGGATGACTTGCAATATGACTTCGGATAAAATAACAAAAACTTTAAAACTAGTTTTCACACTAAGTGTCGAACTTCAAGGAACATTAATACTTATACGATACTACTTAGAAACATGTACGAAATACTTTGTGAATATGACATGATAACAAATAATAATAGTACTTCGGGTATATTATTACGAAAACTCACCAACGGGCCCTACACGTTTTCAAAACTACAAAACTAAACGACAAACAAATACTTTGGACATATCTATTTAATGAACGCTAGCATAGATGGTCAACTACGACATCCACATACTTATACTTATAATCTCATACGTTTAGGGCGTTAGGAGATTATCGACTAGGAGTACTTTTGGGCTTAGGCTTAGCTAGCACTTGCACACTTTTTAGCTCACCAGGTGAGTTCACATCCCCTACTTTTACTGTTTTACTGCTTTTAAACCAGGGGTGAAAAACATAGAAATTGATTAACTACTGTATGCTACAACTGTATATAAATGTTTTTATGCTTTTATACTTATAAACTGTTGTTTACATGAACGTATCCATATTTTACTCGATAGATTGAGTACTTTTGAACTGTACTTATGAATGACTTCATACTATACTTGTAAACTATTTATAAAATGCTTTTAGGCTTTTATACAAACTATTATTGATGAAACAATATTTTCAAACTGTTTTGTGCCCTGCGAACTTGGGTATTGGATCCTACCGACTTGGATCAGATCCTACTGACTTGGATCGAGGGACACTTACTCTCCCTACTATTGTTTTGGACCCTAATGACTTGGATATTGGATCTTACTGACTTGGATCAGATCCTACTGACTTAGATCGAGGGACACTTACTCTCCCTACATTTTTGGACCCTACTAATCACTTGGGTATTGGATCCTACTGACTTGGATCAAGGGACACTTACTCTCCCTACTATTCCTGGATCCTAGAGACTTGGATCAGGAATACTTATTTTTCTACAAACTTTATTTTACAGATACTTTTGAAATAGGATCCATAGTTTCCTACGAATACTTTTGGTTAGGATACTTACTTTCCTACAACACTTACTTAAGGATACATACTTTCTTACCAACATGTTTTGGGATACGAACTTTCCTACAACAAACACTTATTAAACATAAAACCTGTGAATTCACTCAACATTGTTGTTGACTTTTTACTATGTTTTTCAGGGAATTAGCTATGCATATAAGACTGCATGCATATGGGACTAGGAGACCCACGGCGAAATAGGATGACATCTTAACTATGTACTGTTCAGCAATAATCATACGCTCTGATGCATGAATGTCCAATGTTGACGTCGGCGCCCCCGCTCGATCTAATGCTTCCGCAATCATCTGATAAACTGTAATTAACGAATTTGGGGGTGCGACACAGAATGTGATTGGGTAGATAGATTTGAGGTAATGGGAGAAATGGCCTTGTATCTAGTGCGGATCATTGGTTATTGGTTGCATAGCTAGTATGTTTGTTTTCTATTTAAACAGCTGATCATCATGGTTGCTAAGCTGATATGTTTTTCTATTGAGCTAATCATGTGGGTATGATTGTGTGTATCGGTATGTCTGTAAGTCTCCTGTAGAGTGCATAATGAGTATGTTTTCTGTATTGAATTGTTGATTATTTTTATCCCATTATAAGTGTTCCCCGATTTCATCTGATTGTGAGACCACAAAAATATCCAATCAAACAAGCTTGGTTTGTAAAGCTTATGGTAGCCTGTGTAAAATCATTTTCATGTTTGATGATGCCAATGCAATGCAGGTAATACTAGGTTGAGTGAATTGCATATCATGCTCTTATAAGCTACTCCATAAGTTGTATGTGCTTGATGTAAATTTTTTTTATATTTTCTTACAATTTATTGATCTTTTTGTGACTAAACGGTTTCGTGTACTTTTTCAAGCATTACATCTTTCGTGGGGATTATATTACAACATCCACCTTTCCATATTGTTTAGTTCCAATTCACTTTTCTTATAAAAAGTTATGATAACAAGTTTTATTTTTCAATTATTATGGTTTCTGGTCATCCAAGTAAACTGCAAATGCCACCGGTACGGACATAAACTCATGGATGTTACATGGCAGTGGTGCATATTGGGCAATCATAATCATGCTATTAGCAAGTCAATATTGCACTATCAGTTGTTTATGCACCCCAACTCATCTTATTCATAAGCTAATTGGTCGTTGACACTGGTTCAAAAATTGGGAAGTTCACAAAAAAAAAATATAAAATAACTGCAAGCACTTTTGCGCAAGTGATTTAGAAATAAAATGCCCTTATTATAATGGTGATATGAGAAAAAGTTACCAGTGGTCTCATGGACTGTATAATTGTTCTCCACAAGCTCAAGGATTGATAGAAATCTTAGACCGAGATTGGATGGTTTTTTTATGTGTGGACTTCTAAAGGGAGTACTTTAATTAGGATACATAGGGATTTAGAGTATTGAAACGTGTCAAAGATTCCTTTTATCGGACGTTTGGTGGGATCATGTGCAGCCTGCATGAGAGATTAATAGTAATTATGTTTTAAAAGATCCTTCATCGCCCGGTGCCTAAGCATGAGTTATTCGTGAAGTTGTCAATGAAAGCAAACGTGTTGTTGGTAATTCTAGATTGTTGATGCGTGAAATTAATGGTAAGTTGATTGATTGATACACTTTACCTGTACAATTTATACGAAGTGTCCGCAATACAAAATCATGTAGATCCAAATTTGACAGTAGTTAATTCTCTGGTTAATTCGCCATTTGATCAAGCATATTTCTACACTTGAGTGCAATGGGTTGGATTCGATTCGATACTCTCCGTGACTTAGGTGGATAACGCGTTGGATTGTATAGAACGAGACCAAGGGTGGTGTGAATCGGCTTGGAGAAGATAAGTTTGTTATCTTCCCTCGAATGATGAATGATGAATGTGGGAGAGAATGAAGCACCTCCCACTTGATGGGTGTTGTGATTTTGAATGTGTTGGTTGTTTTTTAGCTTGGGTTTAGTTAGGGTTTAGCCCCTTATAAAGGGGAGGGGGAAGGCCCAACTAGGAAGCCCATGGGCTGAGGAGCCCAAGTACATGGTACATGATCACACTTATAGTAGCTACAAGTTATCATTAGAACATTTAAGCCTTTGGGGATATTTACTCAACAACTTGCATATGACTCTTTCCCATCATGTTTGACATAGTTTAGAAATTCAGCTGCACCACCTGATCCTTTTAACCATGGAACTTGTTTGTTAAAATCATCTTTCATGTATTCATTTCCTATTAAAAAGTGAATGCCCGTGACATTAGTAGGATCGTTATGTTTTTCTCAGGTGTTGTTGCTCTCTCTCTCTCTCTCTCTCTCTCTCTCTCTCTCTCTCTCTCTCTCTCTCTCTCTCTCTCTCTCTTCAAGGTTTGGCTGTTGTGAATATATTCTTGAGAAGGATACATCGGTATTGGGTAAGATTGTTTTTCTGTAAAGTCAATCATCATGCAAGTGGAACCGCACAAGGTTAGGTTAGGCTGCAGAGTAATTTTACACCTTAATAATGGGTTGAATTGCAACTTTGATGGGTTATCTGGATCCAAGTATATACAGTTTTGCTTTGCCAAAAAAGACTAGTTTTCTTGGCATCCACTCACTATACTATCCATTTTTAGACCCCTTGGATCATTTTGGTGAGGATACCAAATTTCACATCTGGTCTGGTTCTTGGGATTGTGTCAGTGTTCAATGACAAAATATGTGTGATCGTGGTAACACTCATGAGAAAGTCCTCAGAATGCACTCTGACAATCACATTAGATTACGTGTATGATTAAAACTTTTGACGTAAAGGTTGTTGAAGGAAATGTGTACCGATGAGGATGGGGACCTTTTAATAGATGATCTGAAAAGGATTCCCAAAGTTTTTGTGGTGTCAACGTGGCACCAGCCAAGTCATTTACATTTTGTAATAGTTGTTGTTATTTTTATTCAAAACTCAAGTACCCTGCTGGCAGACCAGAAGTTCCTTTGATGATGTCAGAAAATTATTCAACAAATGAACCAGGAATAGCATCTACTGGTGCTCAAGTTGGGTACAAGCGAAGTGCTTATACGGGAATTTGTAAATATAATCTGCGGCAAGCTCTAAATGCATCATCTGTGGCTCCATATTATCTTGATGATGATGATTACTCAGATAATATAAGCTCCCTGTCTTTTATTACAACTGAATTAGCTCTTACTTTACAAACCGACTAGTTACTTGTGGCAGTACATAATTATTATTTTTTGCATGGTTAAACATGTGTGTAATTGAAAGCCTATCTATATTTTGACCTTGTAGATGGATATTGATTGGCTAATGAACAACATTTGGCAAACTAACTTGTGACTATAGTATTTTCAGAACTTCTTTGAAGTTAGTCGCAACTAATGAGATGTAGTTGGGCCTCTAATGCAATTGGTTTGCTAATTGACTTAAAAAGTTTGACTTATTCACGTCACCGTTATTCACTCGAAGCTTCCTATAAGCCCTGCCCTGTACAGCCAGCCTTGATCTTGGACTTCATAGGGTTGGCAGAATTGAATCCGTACCACGTTTTAGCCCCAATGGATTTGGACTTCATCCTGGAACAACTATTCCCCCTCGAGAATCACATATTATTGTATGAGAAGATATGGAAATCACCACAGGTTGCGGTTGTTCACTTAGCTCCTCAAAATGATACAACCGGCTGGCTCGATATTAAGGTCATTTTTTTATTTCTTCATTCCCCTGTTTACTTTGAGGAAGTGCATAGTATCAAGTAGAAATCAAAGTGGGCTGGTTCGGGCTGATGCTTTGGTACACGTCAGGCCGGGTTGAGTTGACCTGCATGCCACCACCATTTTGTCCATTTTTATGATTCGTTTTGCATTAATCATGATTATTAAAGAAATATTCTCTCAAGTCTTCAAATTGTAAACGGTTTAGAAGGTTTAGACAGGGATGACTTTTAACCCGTTTGACTTGTTCCATTGTTTGACCATTTGAGATTAAACACAACCAAAATTGGAGATAGAGATTAAATACATGCTTTATATGTGGTTAAGTATCTGGAAATGCATCCAACTTATCCCGAATGTCTATTGTATGTATCATACTTACGGGAGGTGTATTTAATGCATCCAACTTTCAAAAACGGTTTATTGTATGTATTTTGATGATGTGTCATCTTCTACGGACGCCAAGTGGCATCGTAATCAGCCGACACATCATCAAAATACATACAATAAACCGTTTTTGAAAGTTGGATGCATTAAATACACCTCCCGTAATTATGATACATACAATAGACATTCGGGACAAGTTGGATACATTTCCAGATACTTAACCCTTATATGTATTAGAGAAGAGATAGAGATTAAATAACATGCTTTATATGTATTAGAGATCGAGATTAGAGATAGAGATATATTTTGTGATTACCCAAGCCTGATTTGGGATAGGTCGGGGGTTAATACAAGTCATGGTTGTGCCTGGTGTCCTTGATCTAAGTTGATGCCTTTTCAGTGTGTACTTGATTACAGTATAATTTGGCATAATTTATCTAATTCTTATAACTTTGACATTTTCATTGTGAGAAATTTTGCAGGTTGGTGCTTGGAGGTATGGGATCATAACATGCACATGTTTTACCACATTTCTAATAAAGGCATGCATTCTTGGACTCCGGTGGTAAAAACTATCATGTGTCCATCATCAGAACCCAAGAAACGCAGTTTACCACATTTCATGGTTCAACATAGTTCAACGATATAGAAAATGAAAAGGTTTAAAATTGGGGTAGATGGAGATGATGATAGTGAGACTGATACATGTATGTTAGTTTGACGGTGAGGAGGAACTGTCAGCAGTATGATTCTATATTAATGCCTCGACAACAAGCTCTTGAATCTAACTCAACCATTAGCTGTACGATTCAATACTTATGTATGAATGTCGTTGTTAGTAAAGGCTTCTACATTCTACCTTGTATATTATTATAATAAATAATATAAATATACATGTCTTGTTTGAGTTACATGTGCTTAGTGATGATCATTTGATAGTTTATACGTTGTCCTGTTTGGGTTACATGTGACCAAAAAACAAAGAAATTCTGAAACTACGGATGCAAATTGAGACACATGGTAATTAAAAGTTAAAACAACTAAAGATCTATTCAATATTAGATCTAACTTACATGGAAGACAGATCAATATTCACTTTTCAAATATAACTATTGGGCCTTACCAACTTTTCAGTTTATCGAACTCCTAAAAAATTTAACAGCAAACTAGATCCATTACTATTCATTTCAAAAATACCAATGTACGATTCACCAACATCATCCGTAAATCAACGTCAAACCTTACAAATTTCCAAGAATATAGAAAGTTTTATAAAACTGAAAATGTACAAATCATTTACTGATATGAAATTTCTATAAACTGTTTTCTTCTCACAAATTCTACACTCTTGAGATCAAACACTTTGATGTAATCATCCACCTACAAAAAAATAAAAATAATAATAAACCGTTAATACAGTTATAAAAACAATATGCAAAATTAAAACAGGCTCACCGTTAGCGCCCGAAAGCGTCGGTGTCGTTGATGGTAACTAATCGGGCGCCAGTAGGGGTTTTAAAATTTATATTTAGCTGGGTTTAAATTATACGTACTACCTACTCTGGTTAGCAAGCGGTAAGTATGACCAAAGATCATTCTATGAATCGAAACGTTTGGATGATTAAAGCTGGTGCTTTCGGTATGGAAGTATTCAGGATGGGACAAAGTAGGTAGGTTTGGGGTTTTTTAAACTTATAATTAAAATGCGGGAAAGTAAATTGCAGGAAATTAAAGTGCAGGAAATCAGATAAAGATAAATATGTGATTGCTGAGATTTCGATAATTAATATTTCAGGATGACAGATTAAATAGGGGCAATACTTAATGTTATGAATAAACTATTAGGTGTAAACTCTAGAACCCTACCAATTAAGTTTCCCATTGGCATGTCACTAGGAACTAGATTACCATGATTCTGATCGGAGCAATACGCAAGCTTCCAATACTCATCTAGTTGAAAGATAAGCAACCTATCTTTGCTTGATACCGAGGTGCATGAATCAGTAGCGTATCGTCTCATAGGTCCGACCGTTCTTAACCCCTAAAATGGTTTACTATTCCATTAGCATACAGATTAATAACTTCGTACGTTTAGACCGTTGATTATGTAAGACTTAGTGTTTTAAGGATTCTAGGTCGCTAGGACTTTACTCTTATTCCGAAGTCTTGTTTTATGCATTAAGATTTGGTTACTTCAACTTGTGACTTGAGTTCTCCTTTTCAAACAGTTATACATCCCTGGATTATTCGCAGTTTATAAAAACGTGTTTCATATGCAGACCATGCCTTTCAGTAATCGGGCAGTGTACTTTACATGGTAGTTCTACTGCTTCTTACATCAAACATGCGGTCAAGAGTAATTGACGGTGAAAGTGACACTCTAAACTAACTAAATGTAAAACAATGCATAAATGTAAACCTAATATATACAACGAGTGGGTTCACTGTGTCTTACTTGTTGCATGTCATGGGCACAGATAACTACTTACCATAATTAAGGTTGATCAGGTCCTAATTACTAGGTTGCAGTCACGTGGATAACCAGAAATGGTACTCCATAAATTAAACTCAAGTTCATAAAGTCTTTACAGTACAAAGGTTACTAATTCCTATTTTATCTGAACGTGTTTTACGAACATCATTTTATTGTGCATTGATTCTCGTAGGATATACCAGTTTGTTGAGAAGTTGTATTATCCTTTTGTAATTCCAACTGTTAAACCAGAGCTGATTCCGGTGATGTGACTACCTTTGGTCGTTTATTGACTTCCATACGTTTGTACTCCGCTTGAAGCGTTTCTAGTACTATATCATATAAACAGCCGAATAGGGGCCGTCACACAACATTACGATTGTTGTACACTAATTATATAATGTCATCCTTACTTATAATTATCTACATCATCAACAATCACAATAATAGACTACTCGCAATTCATGGCAATAAATATATCACATACCAAGCAATAGCACATAATTAAAATATGAAATAAAGCAAGTATGATAAAGGTTTAGATATCACCCGGAAATAAATGCGTAGCAGCGTATTATTATAATTGATAACTCGTTCACACGTACAAACCCCAAAGATTAATTAAAATAATCCTAGACTAAAATATGAGAGAATTTTTAGAGTGAGAGTATGTGTATGAGTGTGAATTTGAGAGTGTGAGTGTGTGTGTGTAAATGAGCCTCATGCCTCCTACTGATAGGAGAGTTTTAGTGCATGTTAGCAAGTGGAAGCTCACAATAGCAAAAGGTGGAAAAGGTGGTGCACCGGGTACGAAAAAGGGCGTAAAGGTGGTGCATCGGGTACGGAAAAACGCGTAAAGGTA
The DNA here is from genome assembly GCA_949592205.1 of Helichrysum umbraculigerum. NCBI lineage: Eukaryota > Viridiplantae > Streptophyta > Magnoliopsida > Asterales > Asteraceae > Helichrysum > Helichrysum umbraculigerum. The sequence continues at coordinate 104,768,373 of CATIUR010000003.1, read as the reverse complement.
TAGCACCGGGTATGCGAAAGGACCAAAAAGCGGGAACCGTGCAGGGGGTGGCAGCCGGTGGCGGCCTGGTGGCTGGTCGGCGACGGCTGGCTGCTACCCGCACCAGTTCGTCGCCTGTTGCCTCGTTTCTCGATTCACGCGTGTTTTCTTCGTTATGCGTCCGTTTGAGTTGATTTATTTTGAGTTGGATTCGTAATTCAAAAACGAATACTTTCATGTAAAGATATCCCAAAAATATGTCTCTGAACTTTAGATGTGTCGTACGAATCGTTTGGATCTTCCGGCGTACGTAGAATCTTCGTTCTTCTTCCGTTTTTGTTGATTCTTCTTCTGTTGGATTCGTAATTTGAAAACGAACATCTTGGTTGAGATGGATGTTGGTGATGGGCAATTTTGTCTTGAGATCTCTTTTTAGTGTCTTGAATCTTCAAACGCGTGTGGAATCTTCGTTTTTCGTCCGTTTTGCTTGATTTTCATCGTGCAACCTTGTTTTGACCATCTTGGCATAATACTATTGATTTGTAATGTTTTTGAGTTAAAATGCCAAGAATCGTTCCAGAATGAGAGAGATATCGGTAGTAAAAACGTGACTTTTTACGCGATATCAAGTATCCCACACTTAGAACTTTGCTTGTCCTCAAGCAAACTCATTCATAAAATGCTTTTGAAAGGATTCTAATTGCATTAGTTTTTAGAGATGTTATTTCCAAAGAATATAAAATTACAGTTATGAAAGAGTTTTTACTGGAAACTAAGGGATTATAGAATTTGATACCTTCTTCGAGCAACTCATATGATGGTCATGACTAGGCAATCCTCACAAGTGGGTCACTCAAATCACTCAGATGTTTAGGGTTTCCTACTTACTAGTGTCAATCACTCAGATAGCCAGTCATGCAGAATTCTCGTCATAGGCTTGATCAAGAATCAAATCTCCATCACTTTTTATGAGGACGATACTAAACTTTCGAGATATCTTGGAAAGGAATCGGTTGCTTGGTGTTGAAGGAGGTGTGTGATGAGGGGTTTGATGGGTTTTTCCATGTATTTTCTCGAAACTGGGGTGTTTTTCTTGAGAGAGTCTCTTTTGAAATTTCTCAGGTTTTGGAAAAGACTTTGTAGCCCTTTTTCCTTGAATTTTTCTTCCTTTTCTTGGTCGTGCCGGCATAATTCTTTTCTTTCTTTCTTTATTGGGTTTTCTTTTCTTCTATTATGCCGACCTTACTGATATATATGCTCTGGCCTAGAAGGTTTTTTAATGGTATTGGGTTGTGATGGCTTTTCTTGCAAAAGTCTTAAGAAATTGAGAGTGTCTCTGAAAATTTGTTGGAAAGTGAAACTTTTGTAGGTTCGGGATGAATAATAGGAGATTTTGGTTGGGTGTGAAGAGTGGATGTTGAGTGGGTGGATGTTTGGTAGTGTAAGGGTGTTTGGATTCCTTAGAAGTTATCAAGATAGGTTGTACCTATGCCACGTATGGCACTCAATGGTGTGATCTCAAAATGTATTGCAAGAGCAAGTTCTAATTCAAATGCGTACATCGGCGCACACATGAAACGAAAAGTGAAGCATTTTAAAGACGAATGCTTATTATGGGCTCAATCCTCACGAATCGAAAGTTTTGGTCAATGTGTGCCTAGCCATGTGTTGCCCTTTTCGTCCGTATCTTATTCTAAAACGCTTTTGTTTCATTGTTAAGACTCGTTTCTCACTGTAATTTATAGTCTTGAAAGATAGGATTCCTAAAGAATAATGTTTTTGAATCCGAAATTTTTTGAAAATTTCTCCATTTTTAGCCTTTTAATGGAAATTTTGTTTGACTTACGTACAAGAGCTAAAACTTGCGGTTGAAGGCCGTATATCCTACACTTAGAGGAACATTGTCCCTAATGTTCGAATCTATCTGTTGAGTACCTATTGTTGAAGTATCCCACACTTAGAGATTCTACTTATTTTCGGATTGTTTCTTAGGTGTAGTGTGGTTTTTAAGATCTCACACTTAGGTTTTGGAATATCGGACGAGATAATCAGTGCATTAAACGGGTAGAGGGTTTTGGAATGGTGTACCGATTTTGTTGCGCTTGTTGTCGGCTACTCGTTAGAAGTCTGTTGACTCGCGGTTTGTAGCTTACATCCTCTAGCGTTCTTCATGGCGTAGTCCACAGTTTCCTTTGCTTTGGTCTTCTATAAATTGTGTTTGAATCATACAAACATGCCACTCAACAATCAAATAATAGCTGCTAAATAAGAAAAGTAAAGTGATAGCATAATAAAGTAATAACTGGATAGAGGTGATGTCTATGCATCGACAGTACATCAAATACACATAATAATAAAGTCTTGATAGAAAATAGAAAGAAGTCAAAAAGCGAAACAATCTATTGCTCGGTTGGTGGTGATACTGCTGCTGAAGATACTATAGGTCCAGGGGATGTCTCATCTGATGAAGAATCATCGTGCTGATAGTGAGTGCCTTCGTCTGATGCATCTCGATCAGCCTCTGCATCTGGTGTACCTATAGTGAATACTCCATGCTGTATCAAATTATCAACGAACTCTCCTGCATGCATGTCAAAGCTGTCTAGTGGAATCTCGGGTGTCCTCGGCTGAGAGTGTCCTCTGAATAAATCAGTCTATCTATGAGAGGATACTGGATCAATCGGTGCAGCTACAGGGCTGACACTCGTTAGAAACCTATGACTCTGAACAATGGTGGCCCGCGTGGAGACTCTGGATATCCTGCTGTTCCTCGAAGTCTGCACCCTGACTAAATCGGCTGTTGAGGGAGCACGCTGTCTTGGGGGAGGAAACTGTGCTGGTGGTGCTCGTGGTCTAGGTGGAACTGTGCAAGGTGGTAAACCATGGCCATGGTCACGAACTGGATGTCGGTGAGGTGCTGGAGTAGGAGCTACAGGGGTATATAAGTGTGGTGGTGCTCGGCCCATCCCACACGGTATGTCTGGCAGTGGGGTCACTGGGATCCCTGCGATCTGCTGCCTCATAGCTCTATAACTTCTGATCTGCATCTGCATCAGCCAATACCAATAGTCCGGCCCTAGGGGTATCCCGTAATGATATATGTAGGCAGGCATCTGAGCTCTAGGAACCGGGACATAAGGTCTAGGCCTAGTAGGCTGAGGTGGTGCAACTGGGTCATCATAATCATCTGCATCCTCATCTTCATCTGAATCGGAGTCTGAATTGCGGGGCTCTCTTGGTTGTTTCCTCTTCTTTTCTTCCCTTTGCAGAATTAGACCCGCTACCAATGTATCAACACTCTCAGGGTCTGATGATCGAGCCCTGATGTAAACAGTGCCATCCCTCAGAATCCGAAGTATATCCATGCTCCTCAGAAAATTGTAGTCTATCGGTTGGGCACTCCATTCTGGCAGGCTCTTGAATTTCTCTATCTCGGTCGTCCTAATCAACCCCATTTTTCGAATCAACCTGGTAATCATTGGGCACATGAATGATCTTCTTGCACCAAACTCTTTTTCTTTCAAAATCCGCTGTGCAACTAGATGGGCAACCTGAATGTTCCTCCTCTCGAGGATACATGTCATCATCACAACATCAAACTCAGAGACTCTACCATTAGACGCATGCTTCCTATCAAGCGAACAAGCCAGTAGCTTGTGCAAAATCTGCATAACTGGGTCTGTGAGCTGGGTAGCTTTAATACCCAAGAAATACGGCTTTGGTGACCAATGACTCCATGCCTCTGCCGTAGTAATCGTGAGAAAAACAGTGGTGACTCCACTAGTAAACAGAGGTGAATCGATCTCTTCTGGAGTGTAGAGATCTAGGTGATGTGCAAACCGGGCCAATGACAAGGTGAATAAGCTCCCCATATACCTAAATGTGATCACCCCATCTCCAACTCTACTCCTTGGCTGAATCGTATAGGTGGTCATGAACTCGGTGATCATCTCCATATACACCGGCTCGTCAATGTTGAAAAGTCTCTTGAAAGACTCAAATTGCTGACCCTCCACTGAGTAACTGAGTAGACTCTTTAATCTCTGCCTGAATCCCAATGTCTGCAGCTTGTCCCAGTCTACATATCTAAAACGGCCAAATGATTTGTCTCTCCATATTCGTGCCATCTGGTTATATGCTGGTGTGGCACTAAGGTAGGCAAGAGATCCTATAAGTGGACGTGCTGGGTTTAGTTTTTTCTTCTTCGGCGACATAGTACCTGAGAACATGAGAGATTTAAAGTAATAGGTCTTAAGAAAGGGGAAATTTAAAGCTCTTCCCGAAATTTCTAATGGAAAATTCGAAATGAGGGCTTTAAATTCTTGACAATCCAAAGATTACAGTAAATATCAAATGTCCCCAAGTGACTAATAATCAGTTTTAACAATACTAAGGTAATCATTAATGAAAATATATAGTCATGGAATGGCGGTAAACTTATTGTGAAGTAATATCGTTTACAAAGTTTGGTGTTAGCCGAGTTTGAAACATCATTATTTCACAATTTATGGTCTCATGGTAGGTTATTGACTTTAAAAGTCCAAATTGAAGTAAGGTTTTTGAATAAAAATTTTAATTGAATTGTTTTAAAAAAATGCAATACTTCAAGTTGACTTTTTAGGTCAAAGGTTACTTCAAATGATAATTTTAAGTTTCCGCATGCCAAAAGTATAACCTATAGATGTAATTATGTAAACATTATTTTAGACATTTCCTAATTGGTAAACAAGTTAGGTCATGCATAAAGAGTTATGTCACCCATGTGTTTGATTCTATTTAAGACTTTTTGTTTTCACAATAATGCTTCTCTAGTTATATTGCATACTTTGATTAGTCAAACAAGCACAAGTATTCTAGTAAGCAAGAGATGTCAAGTAAATTTACTATCCTATTCATGCATGCTAGTTAACTGTTTGTTGACTTTCAAAAGTCAAAATTGCTAATCTTAATTTATCCGCATAGTGAAATTAACATAGAGCAATCATTCAAAACACCACAATTACTTAAACATTTAGCAACTAACACTTAATCAAGTAAAATTCTAGACTTAATCAATAGGTCAAAGTACATCCTTTTGAAAGAGTCAAACTAGTGTGAATTAGCATGGGTAAGTGGTAGTAACATGTAGTTCCTAAGCATCTAACCAAGAAAAGTGCTATTTCCTAGTTACTAACTTAGCTAACTTCATAAGATAAGATATTTTAAGTTCAAAGTAGGTTTCTTATGATCATACCTTGCTTTAGCGTGTAAAACTTCAAAACGAATGTACAACCGAGAATAACATGCAACGAGGAGTTCAAAAGGACGCAAAATTATAGAGTTTGGTGAAGATTTGATGGTGGTTCATGGTGGTATGGTGGTGGACGGTTTTGGGATAGGGGAAGGAAGGAGAAGAAGTTTTTCTTCTTTGTTTTTTTTTAATTATGGGGAAATATGGAAGGCTTGTGGTCCCTAAGAATATTTGTCATGTCCTTAAGTCCTATATTCCTTACATATGGTCCCTAATGTACTTAAGGAGTACAAGATTAATATCCTAGGTAAAATTCTAATGCCCTATTAATTACTTTTACGAATCCTAAGTATATTTATTGTAACTAGCTACTTGTCAGTTTTTCGTTACGTTATAAACAATTTAAGAAACGTACAATTTTTTGTGGAACAATTAAAATCAACCTAAAATATTAAACTTAAGTTATTTTTGGTGTTTAAAAATTATTTTTCTGACGTGGACTTGCTGAATGTACATGCTTCGGCTAAACGCTTAACATTGTACGTTCTTTCCGTTGCGCACGTGTTTTCAGGCAAAAACTTTAAAAAAGTTTTTTCTTTTAAAGGGAACTTTCAAAAATTTATTATATTACTATATTTATACTAAAATATGCTCATTTAAAGTCGCGAGCCCTGACCTTTTTCGGAAGGAATTGTTTTAAGATTCGTTCCGATCCCTCCATAGGGAAAGGGTCGAGATTTGCTCCCTTAAGCGAACGTTTTTCGGCACGAAACATTTTGAAAGTTCCAAAATGACATTATAAACTAAATAGTAATGACGATTCTCTAATCCCCCTAGGGCTTTTCGTTCCTCGTATCCCAAATTGACAAGATCACTAATTAACTTATTATATGCTTTCCTTATCTTTTTAGGGTTTGACAAACCGACTCGTGGTCCTTGGTCTTTGTAATTCAGACCGTGAGTGAGTTTATTCATGACTACCAGAAACGCGTTCTCTTCCTGTGAATCAGGTTCTCCAGTTATAGATTTAACTATCCTAACGAGGTCACTGATTTTGTCTTTTTGTGTGGAAGTGAAGGGGTATTTGGTAAAGGCAAAGATTCGAGTAAGCTTGACGTGAAGGTCTTTTCTTTTAGTGAAGAGGGATGTGTCGATTCTATCCTTGGTGGAATCAGGAAAAATGTCTCGTAATTTTGAGATCAAGTAAGAGGCAGGGTCAACAAAGAATGGAATTTTACCAGGAATGACGATAGAAATCATCGGGTCTCGTTCTATCCAGAACTCAAGTTTCTTGATCATTGCAGCGACATTGTGATTGATTAATATCATAGATATTGGGAGAAAATCCATGTCGGCAAGTGATTCAAACAGTAGATCTAAATCTGCTATAAACTTTAGTTCTTGGTCTCTGAAATTTGTGGAAGGTCTTTCGCATTCATGACTCGAAAGGCGAAGAAGGAATTCTACTTGTTTTTCTAATTTGGCAATCGTTTCTCGTTGTTCGTAGGAAAACGGGAGGTCGACAGAGTTTAGCTGCTTAACGAATGCTTTATACACATCTACCCTACGGGAAGGATTGAAAGAAGAACCGAGGTGGCGTTCTTCAAAACAAGGTTGTTCTGACTCGACTGATGGAACTTTATCTACCACTCGGTAAATGGTGTATTCATGTTCGTGTGAAAGGAATGGAAAGATGCCGTCATTACGAGAATCGGAAGTGGTTTGGGTATACACTGATGTTTCAGGAATGAGGGTGATTAGGTCACGTAATTTCGGAGGCTTTACTTCATAATCATCTTCGGGAAGGTGATTGAAGTGGACAGAATTCTGTAAACCAGGTAAATGCAAAGTTGGAGAGTGATCTTCTGGAGATGATGCAAGGTCAGGTAACTGGTCTGTGTCATCAAAATCCAGGCAATGTTTTGGAATATAAAGTGAGGTCCTAAATTCTTCTTGGGTGTCGGAGGTTTCCTTAGTTTTAGAGGAAGAAGGTGAAAAGAAATCAGATCCTATCTCTTTTTCTAAGTAGTCAAAGAATTCTGTATCATCCATTGCCTTAAATTCATCAATTGAAATGAGGCAAGAAGTGGGTTTTCGAGTTGTCATTTTTAAACTAGTATTATCCTAATTAACTAATACTAAATTACTTAAATTAACTTTCGAAAGATCTCTAAGAAGATTTCAATCGGAAGGATCTCCTAAATACTACTACTTAAGGTGGCTTCGATCGTACGTTAACGATTCTCCGGTAGCGGCGCCAAAAAGTGTTGGCACCTGAAAGCGTCGGTGTCGTTGATGGTAACTAATCGGGCGCCGGTAGGGGTTTTAAAATTTATATTTAGCTGGGCTTAAATTATACGTACTACCTACTCTGGTTAGCAGGCGGTAAGTATGACCTAAGATCGTTCTATGAATCGAAACGTTTGGATGATTAAAGCTGGTGCTTTCGGTAGGGAAGTATTCAGGATGGGACAAAGTAGGTAGGTTAAACTAATAATTAAAATGCGGGAAAGTAAATTGCAGGAAATTAAAGTGCAGGAAAGCAGATAAAGATAAATATGTGATTGTTGAGATTTCGATAATTAATATTTCACGATGACAGATTAAATATATAACGCCCCAAAATTCTACAACCGTTTTTTTTTTTTAAACAATTCGGAAGCTCAAGTCCCTAAACATATATATACATAAAATGACATGTCGTCATCTTCCATTACCTAAGTTCTAAGTATTGATTATTAACGTTTACAAAACAATCCTTTATATCCTGGGCATTATATAAACACACATTTTAAACTGTATTAAATAAATCAGAGTAATCCTAGTCAAACATTCTTCAGTTACTCCTTGTCCCGCCCATAACTAGAGATATTAACCTGCAAGGAGTAAACAACGAGGGATTAGCATGAAGCTAAGTGAGTTAACTCATCACCAACAATACAACTTAGTTTAACACTATGAGTTCACCACATTTAACACTTTGACTCAACATCACCAGAGGATCGGTGGCCCTTGTGGCGCCCTCAGCCGCGGTGGCCCACCAAGCGACACTTACACCAACTGCAGGCCAGTACAGTGGTTAACCGATAACCGTATGTTACCTTTAGTCAACACAAGCCTTACTCACAATGAATGTTCACAACCCTTGTGTTGACTAACCTGTAACAACACAGTCCAACATAGTTGACCTCTATTAACACAGTTACCATATAGGTCACTTAACACTTAACACTTTAACACTTTAACACAATTCACAATTCAACTTAACACAGGAATAACACTTAACACATGAAGTAACCACAATAGTGATCACTAAATTATAGTGAGAGATCAAAGTCCACTCACCGACTACCATAGTCGCCCACTCAGTAGTCTAATATCACTGAGTCTTCTCCATATCTGGAAATACAACAAAATACACAAGTCAGTTACTTGTATCAATGTGAAATACTATCACATAATGAAATCAAAATCTAAATAATTCAATCAAGTAATTACAACACAATAATTAATTAATCCAAATCATCAATCCATCACTCCCATGGAATTGGTTATACTTGATTCAAGCATCCAACTTTTCAAATTATGACTTATAGTCATTTAACACAATTCAATCCAAGATTAATAATAACCAATTTAACTTCACTATCAAATTATGAACATAGAACCATATCATCACATTGATCCAAAACAATTATAGTTAATCAATATAAATAACCATCAACCTCATATATTAAGAATTCACAATTTAACTCATCCATTAATAAACACTTTCACTTGTATATAATTCACACAACTTGATTAATCCACTATTAGGTTATATTAAAGCTACTAACACTCTTATTAACACTTATTAACACCATTTCAACTAATATCAAGCTTTAGTTTATGATTAATACCATTAACCCATCAAAACCCCATGAACTCGTCAAATCATTTTATCACCTTCTTCATTTCTAACTTAGGGTTTACATGATAATCATCATTTAATCATCAACTAACAAGAATTTAATCACTACATCTCTAAATTTTCGGATTAAAATCAATAACCCATCAAAATCATCAAAAACTTAAGAACCAAGATTAATTTACAAACTTAAGCTAGAATCTTGCTAGATATCAACAACTATAAGCTTAACTAACATCAATTTCACATAATCAAACCCCAATTTCGAATTATCACCAAGAACATCAAAAACCCCCAATTTCTAGGGTTTAAAATTGAAGATTAAGAACTTACAAGTTGAAAGGAAGGATTAGAAGATGATAATCTTCATGTTAGAAGCTTGAATCCGAATTATGAAGCTCCAATTTTGATAATTTCTTCATGTTTTTGAGTTAGGGTTTGTGTTTGTATGTATGAATGTATGAATACGTACGTATGTATGTGTGTCTGGAGAAAAAACCGATCCATCCCATATAATATACCATATAAGTGTTAATTTTCATTCCCCGTGTTTATTATTGTCTGGAACTTAAAAAACCATTTGCGGGGAAATATAATTTTATTTTACCGTCAACTAAATAAATTTAAAACAATCAATATTTCACTAACCACAATATTTTCTGAGGCTTATCGACCTATTAATTTTACAATCAAACGCAATAACAATTTTAAATCGCATTTAAAATTTGCAGAAAATGCCTATTACTTCTAGGCCCAATTTGAGGATGTTACAAATCTCTCCCCCTTAAAGAGATTTCGTCCTCGAAATCTAATCAACCTTAATTATCCTAAAGAACTCAATCACGTGACATCTCTCATTTCTTATATGAGATTCTACTAACACCATATTTCCAGTTTATTAATATTGCACTCTTCATACCATTCTGACAACACAATTACTCATCACTATATTTACTTAAAGTGTGTACACAACTTAAATCACCTAGGCATGACATGCTTATGCATACATTTCACTACACACTCCATGTACCTACATATATATTATTTCATCGACTCACACACGATTAGTGTGTATCTCAATTAGATTCACGAAAACACATAAATTATGTCTCATACTCAATTTAACTTGCAATACTATACAACAAGTGTAATATTTATCACTTAAAATAGTTACTCCCTTGAGCAACTCTTAATTATATGCACACAATTTAAATTCTATCTACATATACATATCCACATGTACATGTTTCTATTTCTTACCTTAACATATGATATGTATCTAAATCATATTTTCATGCATACTATGATCACTTAAGGAAATTATTCCCAAATAATCACTTTAAATAGGTAATCACTTGACGTAAGTGGATAACATCATCATGTACATAACATACTTTTAACACTAGAAACTAACGACGTGCTAGAATCTTTAAAATAGATATATGATTTATATCCCTTTTAACAGCAAAACAATGATTATGAAAATCACAATACACCTAACAACAATGAAATTTAAATTTCAATTCATAACTAGCATTTACGCTAGTACCACATATCACTACTGTATTTGATAATCTTTTATTTAAAAGTATCTCAAACTCATATAACACTATTCACATATTAACAAGCAAAATACAAGTCAATTCTCATGGTTAAAACCATTATCACTTAATCACCAAGTCACTTAGTACCAATTCAAATTGGATAATTACCAAGTTTTTCCATCAACGAGTACATTGCCATTCAAGCGCAAGTACCATTCCAACAAAATGTGCTAACCACACACTCATTTTTCAACAATATTTCATTAATCAATCATATTTCGTTGACTTCTCATTAGATTATTTCACATTTCCATCATTTCTATACGCAACCTATCATTTCACTTTGATATTATGCATATAATAACAATCAAATTTCACACAATTCTCAATTAACGATAATATAACTATCAATCAAAGACTCTCTATATATAAATATTTATATATTTATGTTATTAATAGTAACTCATTAATACTATAATTTAATACTTTACTATCATTTCATTCTAGTCTTCTCAGACTCTCTCACTCATACGTCCTCATCGAAAACTTACTAATTTTTAAAGTCACATTAATTTCTCTGGTACTTGGTAGCCTCAATACTCCATGTGAAATGGCATAATATAAATACGTTGGCCAGACGTCGTCATATTATGTCAGTCACACTTAATTCTCAGGCCACTTCATACCATTGATCTCTAAAATAATTAACTTTTACTCTCACATAATTCACAATGTTGAAATCAACAATTATCACACATATAATAGCACTTAAAATAGATTTATGACCAAGTGTTAACTTGTTACTATTTTCATTTATCACTTGAATGTGAAACTACTCACAAATTAAGTAAACATAACAATTCAATCGTCTAACACATTCCTCATTATCTCATTAACACATGTGTAAGTTTTAACACAACTAAATCAATTTAACATCCTCTCTACACGATTCAATATCAATCACTTAACACTTTAATTATCAAGTATAATACTCTATATAACATTTAACACTAAGTACCTTGTTAAAATACCAGGTCATATTCCACATATATTCATCAATATATAATTTCTAAGTTGATTAATAAATAACCTTCCATATTTAGTTATCAAGCAAGAGTAAGTTCCCATAATACTCTTCAACTCTTACAAATACTTATTCAATCATATTAAGTATTTCACCTCATGTAATTAACATGATTACATAATCAATATTTATTTACCCTAACAAGCAACAATCAACAATACCCTTACTGGTATACTATGCTGTTAGTTAAACTGCCTACAAACAAAACCTACACAAAGAAACATATAGACCTCTTAAAACAACTTTTAATATTGCATATAGTCACAGGAATGATCTTTGGGCTCAAAGAAACAAAAGCCCAATACAATTCATAAGCTAAAAGTCCGAAATAATGTCCGAAAAACAATAAAACGCGATTTTCGGGCCCCAAACGACCCCGAAGTGCCGAAAACTGACAGGGCTCATGGCGATGCGATGAGCTTTGACCGTTGAACCATTTTTGAGTTGACATGTAAATTTCGTCTTAATCGGACACCGAAATTTTCTAAAAATTTTTCTACGTCAAGTATTACGTCGAACGTCGCAAGAAAAAATTTTTTTTTTTTTTTTTACTAACGCGATCCGGGAAACAGGTCAGGATCGCGTTCCCTAGTGAAAAATATTCTGTAACCAAATTAGGCATACAAACGCGATCCGGAGAAGTGAGCGGGATCGCGTTCCCAAAAGAAAACGCACCTGAACACGAATTACACACACAAACGCGATCCTGGAAAATGGCTGGGATCGCGTTCCCAAGCATAAAAATAATCTGAGACAAAATAACACGTACGAACGCGATCCAGAAGAACTTGTTGGGATCGCGTTCCCAAGCAGAAATCTGAAGTTCAGAAAAATCATATTTTTTTGCCAATTTCAAACGCGTATAACTTTTTACTCGTTTAGAGTTAGACTCTAAAATTTTGCAGGCACGTCCACTATGCCAAAATGAAACTTTCCCTTTTTACACTTTTTCAATTTACACGTTTTACGAGAAAACGGACGTACGACTCATTTTTGACCATTTTCGACCATTTTGGTTGACACGCTATATTTCAAACGACTTGGTTTCTGACTTCCACCTTTTACCAACATGTTTCTATATACATTAGTGACGTGTGGGCATATTCGTCACCTACAAACACTCATTCTACATTGTTTTGACACGTTGACCCGTTTAGGGGTCCAAATGGACATTTTTCCCAATTTCATTCATAATGACCACATTAATACTTTTAATCCACATTTTATCTATACTTATGACTGTAAGTCATTTTAAAAGTCATCATACACAAACCACATCAAGTTTTAACCGTTTTATCACTAAGTGACCCATTTGGGCACTTAAATAACCCGTTTGGGTTTATGAACATATAATCACTATTCTATTACCCATTCCACATAACTTTGACTATTCCAAGTCAAACTAACCCACTTTCATCATTAGTTTCATATTATCACCTTAAAACATCAAGTTCACAAAATTTCACCATATATACACCAATTTCAACATATAATTTCAAATTTGACTTTTCACAACTTGTCATCGCACACTTAGACTCATTGACCGCTTTGACTTTCTTACTACACTATTAGTAATACAAAGATCATAATTCACCCTAATCATGATCAATGCTAAACATTTAGACATCTAGTCACATTCCTCACTTCATAGCATGGCATAGTATGGCAATTATCAAGTTTGACACAATTACATTCAACATTGACCTTTCCAAGTCAATAGCATATATTTCAACAACTAGACACATTCTAAGTCACACAACAATACAACTCCAAACTTATAAATGGATACACCCGCAACCTATTGATTTCATCATAGAGTGTCACATCAATTAGATTATCATTTATCAATTATTTCCCTAGCAAGGATATATAATCACACCTTGCATATACACTTAATTCCACATAACACAACTGTTACACTTTAGTCACCAATGTATCTACACACAATTTTCAACTTCTTAATTACATACTAATAGCTCTATCACCTTATTAGCAAGTAATAATCACCAACAATTCAATTTACTTTACTAATAATCATAACATAGTAAAGTAAAACAATTAAAATTTATTGAAATTCACCAAGTTTATCAGAAATTACCTGGCACATCTAGGCCCACGAGTGTTGAGGATTGAGAATACCAATCGGTTCCTCACTATCCTCCGTCTCTGCACTCAAAACAACAATCTAACACATTGTTATAGATTAGTTCTCATTTAACAACAACTTGCTCATACCAACACTAATCCCACACCTCGGAATGTTTGACCACTATCACTAGGCTTGGGATTGAACAATCCAACCATTGTTCAATTCGCCCAAACATATGCTCTGATACCAACTTATAACGCCCCAAAATTCTACAACCGTTTTTTTTTTTTTTTTTAAACAATTCGGAAGCTCAAGTCCCTAAACATATATATACATAAAATGACATGTCGTCATCTTCCATTACCTAAGTTCTAAGTATTGATTATTAACGTTTACAAAACAATCCTTTATATCCTGGGCATTATATAAACACACATTTTAAACTGTATTAAATAAATCAGAGTAATCCTAGTCAAACATTCTTCAGTTACTCCTTGTCCCGCCCATAACTAGAGATATTAACCTGCAAGGAGTAAACAACGAGGGATTAGCACGAAGCTAAGTGAGTTAACTCATCACCAACAATACAACTTAGTTTAACACTATGAGTTCACCACATTTAACATTTTGACTCAACATCACCAGAGGATCGGTGGCCCTTGTGGCGCCCTCAGCCGCGGTGGCCCACCAAGCGACACTTACACCAACTGCAGGCCAGTACAGTGGTTAACCGATAACCGTATGTTACCTTTAGTCAACACAAGCCTTACTCACAATGAATGTTCACAACCCTTGTGTTGACTAACCTGTAACAACACAGTCCAACATAGTTGACCTCTATTAACACAGTTACCATATAGGTCACTTAACACTTAACACTTTAACACTTTAACACAATTCACAATTCAACTTAACACAGGAATAACACTTAACACATGAAGTAACCACAATAGTGATCACTAAATTATAGTGAGAGATCAAAGTCCACTCACCGACTACCATAGTCGCCCACTCAGTAGTCTAATATCACTGAGTCTTCTCCATATCTGGAAATACAACAAAATACACAAGTCAGTTACTTGTATCAATGTGAAATACTATCACATAATGAAATCAAAATCTAAATAATTCAATCAAGTAATTACAACACAATAATTAATTAATCCAAATCATCAATCCATCACTCCCATGGAATTGGTTATACTTGATTCAAGCATCCAACTTTTCAAATTATGACTTATAGTCATTTAACACAATTCAATCCAAGATTAATAATAACCAATTTAACTTCACTATCAAATTATGAACATAGAACCATATCATCACATTGATCCAAAACAATTATAGTTAATCAATATAAATAACCATCAACCTCATATATTAAGAATTCACAATTTAACTCATCCATTAATAAACACTTTCACTTGTATATAATTCACACAACTTGATTAATCCACTATTAGGTTATATTAAAGCTACTAACACTCTTATTAACACTTATTAACACCATTTCAACTAATATCAAGCTTTAGTTTATGATTAATACCATTAACCCATCAAAACCCCATGAACTCATCAAATCATTTTATCACCTTCTTCATTTCTAACTTAGGGTTTACATGATAATCATCATTTAATCATCAACTAACAAGAATTTAATCACTACATCTCTAAATTTTCGGATTAAAATCAATAACCCATCAAAATAATCAAAAACTTAAGAACCAAGATTAATTTACAAACTTAAGCTAGAATCTTGCTAGATATCAACAACTATAAGCTTAACTAACATCAATTTCACATAATCAAACCCCAATTTCGAATTATCACCAAGAACATCAAAAACCCCCAATTTCTAGGGTTTAAAATTGAAGATTAAGAACTTACAAGTTGAAAGGAAGGATTAGAAGATGATAATCTTCATGTTAGAAGCTTGAATCCGAATTATGAAGCTCCAATTTTGATAATTTCTTCATGTTTTTGAGTTAGGGTTTGTGTTTGTATGTATGAATGTATGAATACGTACGTATGTATGTGTGTCTGGAGAAAAAACCGATCCATCCCATATAATATACCATATAAGTGTTAATTTTCATTCCCCGTGTTTATTATTGTCTGGAACTTAAAAAACCATTTGCGGGAAAATATAATTTTATTTTACCGTCAACTAAATAAATTTAAAACAATCAATATTTCACTAACCACAATATTTTCTGAGGCTTATCGACCTATTAATTTTACAATCAAACGCAATAACAATTTTAAATCGCATTTAAAATTTGCAGAAAATGCCTATTACTTCTAGGCCCAATTTGAGGATGTTACAAAATAGGGGCAATACTTAATGTTATGAATAAACTATTAGGTGTAAACTCTAGAACCCTACCAATTAAGTTTCCCATTGGCATGTGACTAGGAACTAGGTTATCATGATTCTGATCGGAGAAATACGCAAACTTCCAATACTCATCTAGTTAAAAGATAAACAACCTATCTTGGCTTGATACCGAGGTGCATGAATCAGTAGCGTATTCTCACATAGGTCCGACCGTTCTTAACCCCTAAAATGGTTTACTATTCCATTAGCATACAGATTAATAACTTCGTACGTTTAGACCGTTGATTATGTAAGACTTAGTGTTTTAAGGATTCTAGGTCGCTGGGACTTTACTCTTATTCCTAAGTCTTGTTTTATGCATTAAGATTTGGTTATTTCAACTTATGACTTGAGTTCTCCTTTTCAAACAGTTATACATCCCTGGATTATTCGCAGTTTATAAAAACGTGTTTCATATGCAGACCATGCCTTTCAGTAATCGGGCAGTGTACTTTACATGGTAGTTCTACTGCTTCTTACATCAAACATGCGGTCAAGAGTAATTGACGGTGAAAGTGACACTCTAAACTAACTAAATGTAAAACAATGCATAAATGTAAACCTAATATATACAACGAGTGGGTTCACTGTGTCTTACTTGTTGCATGTCATGGGCACAGATAACTACTTACCATAATTAAGGTTGATCAGGTCCTAATTACTAGGTTGCAGTCACGTGGATAACCAGAAAGGGTACTCCATAAATTAAACTCAAGTTCATAAAGTCTTTACAGTACAAAGGTTACTAATTCCTATTTTATCTGAACGTGTTTTACGAACATCATTTTATTGTGCATTGATTCTCGTAGGATATACCAGTTAGTTGAGAAGTTGTATTATCCTTTTGGAATTCCAACTGTTAAACCAGAGCTGATTCCGGTGATGTGACTACCTTCGGTCGTTTATTGACTTCCATACGTTTGTACTCCGCTTGAAGCGTTTCCAGTACTATATCAGATAAACAGCCGAATAGGGGCCGTCACACAACATTACGATTGTTGTACACTAATTATATAATGTCATCCTTACTTATAATTATCTACATCATCAACAATCACAATAATAGACTACTCGCAATTCATGGCAATAAATATATCACATACCAAGCAATAGCACATAATTAAAATATGAAATAAAGCAAGTATGATAAAGGTTTAGATATCACCCGCAAATAAATGCGTAGCAGCGTATTATTATAATTGACAACTCGTTCACACGTACAAAGATGAATCTCCAAACTCCTAACGTTCGCTCTAGCCTCTACGTTAATCCGAAGATTAATTACAATAATCTTAGACTAAAATATGAGAGAATTTTTAGAGTGAGAAAGTGAAAAATGGATGAGTGAGAGTATGTGTATGAGTGTGAATTTGAGAGTGTGAGTGTGTGTGTAAATGAGCCTCATGCCTCCTATTTATAGGAGAGTTTTGGTGCATATTAGCAAGTAGAAGCTCACAATAGCAAAAGGTGGAAAAGGTGGTGCACCGGGTACGAAAAAGGCCGTAAAGGTGGTGCATCGGGTACGGAAAAACGCGTAAAGGTCTAGCACCGGGTACGCGAAAGGACCAAAAAGCAGGAACCGTGCAGGGGGGTGGCAGCCGGCGGCGGCCTGGTGGCTGGCCGGCGGCGGCTGGCTGCTACCCGCACCAGTTCGTCGCCTGTTGCCTCGTTTCTCAATTCGTGCGTGTTTTCTTTGTTATGCGTCCGTTTGAGTTGGTTCTTTTTGCGTTGGATTCGTAAATTAAAAAACGAAGACTTTGATGTAAAGATATCCCAAAAATATTTTTCTGAACTTTAGATGTGTCGTACGAATCGTTTGGATCTTCCGGCGTACGTAGAATCTTCGTTCTTCGTCCGTTTTTGTTGATTCTTCTTCTGTTGGATTCGTAATTTGAAAACGAACATCTTGGTTGAGATGGATGTTGGTGATGGTCACTTTTGTCTTGAAATCTCATTTTGGTGTCTTGAATCTTCAAACGCGTGTGGAATCTTCGTTTTTCGTCCGTTTTGCTTGATTTTCATCGTGCAACCTTGTTTTGACCATCTTGGCATAATACTATTGATTTGTAATGTTTTTGAGTTATAATGCCAAGAATCGTTCCAGAATGAGAGAGATATCGGTAGTAAAAACGTGACTTTTTACGCGATATCACTCACCAATTTCGTCCAGATGTATCTTGAGCACAATCAAACTCCATATAGAAACCTAAGCCAGGTTTTCATAAACAAGCTGCGACTGCACGTTTGTTTTAAAATATTAGAACTTATAATTGCTGAAACTAATTAAACGCTTGCATAATATAAACAAACTTGCCTTATCTTCCTAGCATATATATTCCTCATAGCCATGTTCCTTCTTTTCTTGGCAAGAAGTTCCATCTCTAGCTGGAACCCGTCAATCTGAAACGAATTTAGATATCCTTCATATTATAATCTGAAATGCCTTTTTCAATCCTTGACATAACTAATAATGAATGCTTACCAATTTCTGTAAGTGAGCCTTCTTTTGCTCTCTTTTACGAATTTGATCATTTCTATTTCTCGGGTCCCTACGCGGAAGTGAATGAGGGTAAACTCCAACCTCAATTGAATCATTGAAATCACTCGACTCACTTTGCTCCATGAAAACCAGCCCCTCATAATCAGATGTAGCAACAGAAACCCCATGCAGCTTAAATAAATAACATAACATTAGACACAGGTATACAAAACATATAAAAATCCTCAATCTAAAAAATACCATTTTAAACTCCTTAAAAGACTCATCCATAGTAGCCAGAATAAAGCGTCTGGGATTGCCATTGATAACAGAGCTCTGAATGCAATGAAGCTCAGAATTGCATTCCTCGGATTTATATCTAGAGAAAAACAATTGACAGTTTAATCAAGTTTAAAAGAAGTTTGGTAAAAAAAAAACAATTAGCAAGTACTAACTTCAGCAAGATATCAACAATGTTCTTCCACTCCGAATTATGAATTGCATGCCTAAACAATCATCGAAGAAACTTTAAAACAACACAAAATCAAACATAAATCAAACACTTCAATGCTTGAGTGCATTTAATGGCCTTATCTAAATTCTTTGCAATTCAACCCCTTTTAGTCTTTTAAAATTCAATTACATGTCATATTATACTTTATATAATTTTGAAACATTAATGGAAATCAATAAAAGAAGAGAAAATACCTAAATGAACGGTCAACGTGATTCTTTTCAGTAAATAAACCATGTCAGAGAAGATTTTCAAAATTGAACCACTAATTGCCGAAACAAACTAACTTTTTGACGATTCGGTGAAAAAATTTGAAGCCAATAAATACTCGCCACGTGTCCACGATTATTCGCCGGTCAACTACTTAAGAAGCGCGTTGACCGTTCATGTGTTTTTTTCGATTTGGTAAATTGTATTGTGGCGATTTAAGTAGTTGACCGTTCATGTGATGTTCACATTGACCATTCATTTAGGTAATTTTCTCTAAAAGGATCAAAAAGTTTGTCGCTTATCAACCTGTTTAAGGCTTGCTATAAGTTCTTCACAAGTCGTTGCTACAAAGTAACAGGTAGATGAGTTTTTTTTCACAAGACTTTTAATGCATTGGTCATCATTAGAGCAACTCAAGTTTTCACAACTACATAATATAAACATTCAACTATATATGCATGCAATAAACAAGGTAATATATATTTACATATATTCTAAAAACAAAAATTACTAACAACTTCTGAGCTTTCACTTGGCTGTCCGGATACATCAGTGCAGCATGTCTACAGATTTTATTAATAAGATTAAAAACTTACAAGTATTGAAAGATAAACCATATAACTGAAATTCATATTATTACCTAGCGATGAAGAGCATTATCCCAGACTCGTTAACAGAAAATAGTTCCTTGAAATCCTCCATTTCAATTGAATACTCGAGCAGCACCCGATATGGTCCATCTTATTTGAAGTTTTTTAAGAGATTTCTAAATTGCTCTCTATTGATCTAAATCAAAACAAATAACAAAATGAATTAACAGTTTGGTAAAAACAACAGGTATTATAAATAGCTCCAACAGTCCGCAATAACAATCATCATACTCAAGAATTAAATAATTCTGCAAATGAATAATAGATTCAACTAAAATTTATGTAGATAACAAAATTTTTCCCCCCTAAATCAGAACAAGTTTGCATGAATTAAAAAGAATAACAATAAAATTAACTTAAAATTAGGTCAATAAACAATAACAAATATAGGAATACCGATCAACGTTGATTCAAACGAATACCGATGTTAGGATAATTCAACTCAATTGTTAACACAAAAATGAGAGAAGAATTGATTTCATCAAAAATATAAAACTGATTTGTTTCTAGCAATAAGAAACACTAAAACAGGTACGGAAATCCGAATAGGCTCTTAATACATAATGGGCCAAACACAAAGCCCAAAATAAAAGTCTGAAATACAATAAAAAACATAAAATGGACCGTAACTTATTTTAGGAATCATTTTTCAGCCTCAAAGTTATGCTTACCAAGAGGTGAGCCTCGTTCCATGCTTCGATTCTACAGCTCATGGGCTTGAAACGGAGCCCTGTAGCCCAAGTTATGGCCTTTTTCGTGACACCCCTTTATTTGCACGATCTTGGACCTCCATATACATGAGGGCCCAATCTTCAACACTTAGGCCTCCATCAAAAACTTACATCAGAAACGGATTCGGTGATTTAGAGAGAACGATTTTGAGATTCAGCATTTGAGAGAGAACGATTATATGTTTTCACATTTTGATATAGTAGCAACTTCTGAATATTCCTTTTCTGAAACTGTGAGCGATGAAGAAGACGGTTATTTGTTACAGGTCACACAAGTTCACTCCAGTTATCAGTTTTTTAAAAGTTGTTAAAAAGAATAGTTAATTGCATGGATGGTCCTTGTAATTTGCACCAATTGAAAAATCAGTCCCTATAATTTTCAAAAACAAGAAGCTATTGCACTTTTAGTCCTATTCTAATAAAGAATAATAAATATTTTTCTTGTTACGGTGTAGATGGTAAAATTATTTGATTTCTTTCTTTAATTTTATTATTATCACTTCAGTATTAAAAGTTTCTAATATATGGTATATCACAATATCATATGATAACTAGTAGGTTGTATGAGTCATGCTTTTCCTAAGGATTTTCAATAAGATAAAAACGGGTACTTTGTAGCTAGTTAAACAAGCTTCATTAAAATATAATTAAGCTACTTGAGATTAAATTAATGCACACACATAACCATCTTTTGCAGTTCCTTTCTTATTGTATTGATTTTAAAAGTTTTTTTTTTAAATGTATAGTACTATAAAATTTTGTGTGATTAATATTTAGTAATTATATTCATTAAGGTAAAGTGTTGGGCAATTTGAGTGTGAGCTTTAGCTTGTAATCTAAAGTTCAAGTACGGTTTTGAGCCGGAGTTTAGAAATCGACTCGAATTCGAGGGTCTTTTACGCCGTATAATATTTATAAGAAATATTATTATTCTTAACTTCTGATTAGTCCGTTTCTGAAACCGTGAACGATGAAGAAGACGGTTATTTATTACACGTCACACAAGTTCACTCCAGTTATCAGTTTTTAAAAAGTTGTTAAAAAAATAGTTAATTGCATGGATGGTCCTTGTAATTTGCACCAATTGAAAAATCAGACCCTATAATTTTCAAAAACAAAAAGCTATTGCACTTTTAGTCCTATTCTAACAAAAATAATAAATATTGTTCTTGTTAGCGGTGTAGATGGTAAAAGTATTTGATTTCTTTATTTAATCTAATTATTAACACTTCAGTTTTAAAGTTTCTAATATTTGACTATGGTATATCATATGTATGACAACTAACACATTTAGGTTAACGTTTACCTCTAATTAAAACGTCATTTCTTGCATTTAGTATGTAATTAGGCTAAATGCATAATGCATTACATATACGTCATTATTTAGAATTACGCGAAACTATCGGACGATTATGACAACTACGAACGTTGGTGATAAAACTCTTATAAATAACTCGCAACTATTTTAGTAGTTATTTATTTATTATTATTATGCTAGGGTATAGCATAACGCTACGGAGAATTTGAAATCAAATGAATGCGAGTTCAACTAAACGCGATAACATTTTGATAACGCGATTAAACGAAACAAACTATCGTTAATAAACGATGGCTATGAAATTTGGTATTATAATTCCTAACACGCTAAACTACCTTAAATTGTCTTAATTCACCTAGTTACCCTTAATTAATCAACAACTACCATTAATGACCACAATATCTAGAGGTTTAAGGCTAATGAGGGGACAAGAAGACAAATCACCATGCCTCCCACCCCCTTGACTTCTTGGCCGGTTTTAGACACCCCCCCCCCCCCCTTCCACTCTTTCTTCTTTCATTCCAACACTCAACCAAGAAAAAACAACACTCCACCTCTCTCAATCATCTTCATCTATCATCATCTTCATCTTCTTCATCAAGAACAAGGGCTAGGAACAAGAGTGGAAGCAAACTCTCTTTTCTTTCTTCATCTTCTAATCCAAGAACATAGTAAGAAATCACTTCTTGAATTCATGAAATCCATGTATTACTTATGTTAGATATTCACTCACTAAAATCTTAACTCAAAACATGATAAAAACCATGATTTATAAAGTTTAAACCACTACATAAACTTATGAGCTCAAAACAGAAATTGGACATATTCTGAAGTCGAAACTCTCGACATGATAACTTGAGATTTACATGACTAAAACGAATGATTCGTAAACCAAAAGTTAATTTAAGATGTTAGCTTTCAAACCCAAGTGGTCCATGCATGTTGGACAAGTTTTGTTACCCCAAATCGATTTTATAAGAACAAATGTCAAATCTATTCTCCGGAGACAGAGTTGGACCCTACTTTGAGTGGTTATAACTTTTTGTCTAAAAGTTCAAAAATCATGAATCTTTTCCTAAAGATCACGTTTTGTGTTATCTTTAGAATTTGTATTTTCTCATTTTATGAGGATGAGTATAACTTGGTCAACAAACGACTTTTTCGACGACTGTCCGAAAAAGTAGCTACTGGACCTTTGTGTCTTCACATATTATTTTAAACATCTTATACTAGGCCAAAAATTATGAAATTTACTTTTTACTAAACCTAAGATATGTATGAACTTGTGGTAAAAATTACATGACAAAACACTAAGGTTTGACTAGTCAAAATGACGTCATACGGAAGGTCAAAAATTGGACAGAACCTGTTAAGAAAAAGGACAAGGAATTAAAAGGATTTTTAAGCGTTTAACTACTAAAACTCTAACGCAAATTATATGTGACGACTTATAAACATTTAACGTATACTTTAACGAAATAGTTATGTTCTCAAGAAAAACATAAGTACAAAGTATGAAACGAAACGAGAATAATAATATTTTTGAGAAATATTACTACAAAAACATCACCAACGGGTCGTACACCATTTTTAAAAACGATATACACGTAATCTTATTAATTGGTGTGAACAACTAGCATAGATGGGCAGTTAGCCGTCTACTTATACGAATGACCTTATGCATTTAGGGTGCTAGGAGGCTATTTTGGGTAAACACGCATTCGCTTTTAAAACGCTAGCACACGCGCAACTCATTAGGTGAGTCTCATGGCCCCTTTTTACTTTTACTATTAGGGTGAGAATACATGCTCATGTATTTATGAACACAAAAACACGAAAAATATATACGTATTGCATAAGTAATTAACATATTAATCCACTAAGGCCTCTCAAATCATGATTTGTTAGTTATGGACTTAAACGCGAATGTTGTGAATAGATCTATTGGGTTGACACCCCCGTCCAGGTTAGTCGCGCTAACATGACCGGTAGTCAAACGGACGCATAATTATTTGAGAACATTAAGTGTTTTGGATTAGACACTTACAAGAGGCACCAACTATAACATGTTACAAGATGCACCAACTATAATATGCAAAGGTTTCGAATGCATGAGTTAATGGTAATAGTATTACTTTATTTTGCATTCGTGCAACAATTATTGAAATCTTGTGGTTCATGTTACCGATTACAACACTTTTCATGATATTGTATTTAGATGCAATAATCACTAAACTTTTCATTATATTGCGTATTTTGCAATAACTTTCAAAACCTTGTGGTTCATGTTACCGATTACAACACTTTTCATGATATTGTATGTAGATGCAATAGTCACTAAACTTTTCATTATATTGCATGTTTTGCAATAACTATCAAAACCTTGTGGTTCATGTTACCGATTACAATTGTTCTAACCTATGAGATCACCAACTTTATGTTGACCCGTTTTAGCATGTTATTCTCAGGTAACTAAGGAATTGTTGTGGTAGTATAACCGTAGAGGCATCACTCATGGAGTCACTCATATAGCAAAGGCATTTTCAAAAGATTTAGTTGTATAACTATTCTTGCATATTGGTGAACTGGAAACAATGTATCATATGAAATGTATTTATTCAAAATGACTCATATAGAGGTTGTTTGATGTAATCTGTGTTGTGATTCCGTGAAAGTCATACTCCGTCGTGATTCCGCCACAGAAGGGTGCGACAATATGATAACTAGTAGGTGGTATGAGTCATGCTTTTCCTATGGGTTTTCAATAAGATAAAAAAGGGTACTTTGTAGCTAGCTAAACAAGCTTCATTAAAATATAATTGAGCTACTTAAGATCAAATTAATGCACACCCTTAACCATCTTTGGCATTTCCTTTCTTATTGTATTGATTTTAAAAGTTTTTTTAAAGAAAAATAAAATGTAGTACTATAAAATTTTGTGTGAATAATATTTAGTCATTATATTCATTAAGGTAAAGTGTTGGGCAATTCGAGCTTGAGCTTTGGCTTGTAATCTAAAGTATGTTCAAGTAGGGTTTCGAGCCCGAGTTTAGTAATCGACTCGAATTCGAGGGTCGTTTACGCCGTATAATATTTATAGGAAATATTTTTATTCTTAGCGACGTACGTGCAGATCACGTGTAGATGGTAAAAATATTTGATTTCTTGCTTTTATTAATAGTTTTCTAAGTTTTTAATATTAAGTATAATGTTGTATGAGTTATGGTTTTCATAAGGATTCTCAAAGGGTTTATTATTTCGTTATGTATTTAATTTTACACATTTTACTATTGTATGAGTCGAATTTTGAAAACTTCTATTGTATGTATTGAACTTGTAAATATCGTCTATTGTATATAAACTTTTCTTTTTTAGGTAAGGACAAAATAGGAAACTTTCTTTTGTCGGTCATACTCAAAACGGAAAGTTTACTTACAATAAATGATATTTATAAGTTCACTACATACAATAGAACAAATGAAAGTATGTCTCATACACTAGTAAAAGGTGTAAGGTTTAATATATAACGAAACAATAAACCCGTTCTCAAAAAGATAAAAATGGGTACGTACTATCCAGTGGCGGATTTGAGGGTCTGAAAGGTGAGCAAACACAAAGGGACTCAAATTTTTCTAGGGCCCAAAGTCTAAAATTTACAACTTTAAAGTGCATGTAGGTTGATTTTCTTACCTTTTAGTCCCATTAAAAGAAGTTTATATGAAGATAATAATAATGAAAGGTAACAACATTCTGTGCAAAACAAAAGTTTGTGTTTGAAAGGGCCTAGCTATATTTTGGTTATGGCACGGGGCATTAAAAATCAACGAGATGACCGGGTACTATAGAATGGTTGGTGGGGAAGTTAACTTTAAACGAGGTTATTAAGTTTTTAATATCTCTTTTTTGCATGATATGCAACATCACGATCAATATCTAACACTACAATGAACTTCTTTGATACGTTAGACATGCATGCAACAAAATAGACAAAAATGGAACTTGAAAGAGTGTTTAAGGAATGCACCGCAAATAAATGAAGAAAAACAACCTCTAGAGAAAGTTGCAGAATTGCTTGCAGTTTAAAAATTAAGTATTCGGTCCATATATAACCCTTATTTAGGTTGCCCTATGTCACACCCCCAAATCGATAATCATGTTTATTAACAGTTTAGCGGAAGCTTTTAGTTGATTAGCGGAAGCATTTTAATAATAGTTAAGCATCGGGGGCGGACAGATTCGATAGTGCATTCACGATGTCAGAGCATATGATCATACAGAACATAAATATATTTAAGATGCCATAAGTTTAAAGTTATTACAAAAGATACTATAACACCCTTCGTTTCAATATAAGCTATAATATAATAATTGCGACTCGGAAGCGTATATTTAAAACATACTATCAATGTGCTCAAAATGTCAATAAACTTTTTCAAACTAAATACATGACATTTCAACAAACTTGGTGTTATATAATTTAAAACATCTCTTTAGTTATCAAAATAACATCAGAGTAAAAGCCTGTCAAACATTCCATCCAGTCCAACAACCTCCTGCCCAAATATGTCCCATCTATTTAACATGCAGGAAGAACTGTGGTGGGGTTAGCATAAAGCTAAGTGAATGAAACTATAAGCAACAGCCTGACTTAGCATAACAATCTGTTTACATCAAATAACAATAAACAGATAATCAATCAATCACTCGACATCCAATCAATGTCATACACGCAACATCATGAGGATCGGTGGCCCCTGAGACACCCTAATACCGGTTTGGTACTCAAGGAACTCTTATCAATCATCTGTATTGGCCCATACAGAACTACCGATAACTTGTTGTCAATCACACACGACCTAGATCTCTAAACTGACAATTCAAGTTTCCGAGATCTCCTGTCGTCTACAACAACAACAAGTCCAACCATCAAATCAAGTTGACCTCAAAGTCTTACATACTAGCACAATCAGCCAAGTAAACAACTAGTTAAACTATCATGGCAAGATATCTCTACAGATGTATCATATCAAAGTAATACTATAAATTACTGGTTGTAAATCAAATCATTACAACTAAATCACACTGAGGTTACAGATCCACTCACCGACTACCTCAGCCGCAAGCTCAGAAGTCTAATATTACTGAGCCTTCTCCACATCTGAGAATACAATCAATTAAACAATAAGTTAGTAACTTGTATCAACTTATAATACTTATGTAATTAACATCGTTACACAATCATAACATAATTACATGTATCAAGTGATCCCTAAGATCACAGCAACAAAAGTTCAATTCGGAACATAATCAAAAAGTCCCGAATTAAGGTCCAAAAACTGTAAAATGCCATTTTCGACCCCTAAACGACCCCGAATGTCCAAAAACTGACTAGGCTATAGTATATAGCTTTGATCAGTGGGCCGTTTTCGAGTGACCATGTAAATTTCAACCCAATCCGAGTTAATGAAAATTTATCAATTTCAAGTGTCGCTAAAAACACCACCTTCTAAACACTTATGCATTTTCAAAATTTACAAAAAGTACTGACAAACGCGATCCAGAAAACAATGGCGGGATCGCGTTCCTCTTTGTAAAATTATTCTGTGACAAATTATAACTAACCAACGCGATCCGGACAAATTCTTGGGATCGCGTTCCCAAGAACAAAACTCGTCCGATTCCTTTTATAACTAACGAACGCGATCCTGGCTAGGGTTCTGGGATCGCGTTTGAACCTTTTTCAGCTCATCTTCATCCCTGATCAAACCCTAACCTACGGGTTTAATCACCCAAATCGCCCAAACTCACTTTCTAACAGTTATAAACACTTGATAACTTCACATAATCATTATGCAACAGTTATAACGAAATTCTAACATCAAATTCATGTTTTTCAATCCAAATCAATCAATTCAAAACTTATAAACTATTTGATTCAATTCAAACTTACCTCTAAATTGAAGAACACTGAATTGAAAGATAATAATGGTGAAACTAGAATCAATCATAGCTCCAATTCGAAGGTTTCAAGTTTCTGATTTGGATTTCATAAGGTTTATGTGAGTTTTGAAGTTTCAAACGAACTTTCCTAAAGAGGAAAGTTATATATATAAGTCGGCCTAACAAACCGCCTTCAATATACGGGTATAATTTAATACCCCGTCTCAATCTATTGTCTGGAACCGAAAACCATTTGCGAGTCCAAACATTTTATTGCACCGTCAACTATATTAATTTACAACAATTAATAATTCACTTATCACATTGGAATATTCGACTCCTATTCCAATTATTTCAACTAATTCCGACAATATTATTTCCAAACACATTTAAATACTAATTTAAATCATGAAATAATACAAAACAACTAGGTCCATTTCGAGGATGTTACAGATACGACTTCGTAAAGTCGTACATAAGTAGGGTTGTCAAAGACAACTTAAGTATTTGAAAATACAAATTTAATAAAGAGGGATTTCATAAGTATAACCAATGGAATTGATAATACAAAGGAAATCCAGGTGTCCCAAAAGTGGCATCATAAATAGTCAGGTATCCTACGTCCTTTATGCATGCAGATGTACCTGAGTCCTAATTCCCTGAAAAACATAGTAAACTGTCAACATTGAATGTTGAGTGAATTCACAGGTTTAGTATGAATATAATAAATCAAGTTTTGTATAAATTATTCATGTACACAAATATAATATTTATATATAAGGTAGGAAACACAAGTATTCTAATTAAAGAAGACATTTCCTATAATTATGTAAGAATGTCATTCTTACTACAATAATAACAGTGTAGGAAACACCAGTTTAATCATAAACATCTCCTAATAAGTAGTCGCAGGATATACAGGTTTATCAAATAAATAAACATATCCATTTCAATAGTTAAAGGAAAATCAGGTTTAGCAGTCAAGCAAACATTTTCCAACTGATAGTTAACAGGAATTCAAGTTTAACAATTAGATAAACATTCCAATATTAATCATTGTCGCAGGAAACACATGTTTAACATTTAAGTAAACATTTCCTATAAATAGTTGTTTTGTGGGAGACCAAGTTTATCCATTTAAGGTAAACGTTTCCTAAAAATAGTCTCTCAAAGGAACACCTGTCCTATTAGTCATCACAGGGAATACCCTTCCCAAACCAAGTTGTTGTTTAGTTGTTTAGTTGTGTGGGAAATTTTGACTATAATCCCTCCAAGGTGAGCTAAACCTTTAGAGTTAAAGTAACGACACTAGTACTATAACCAAACCACGACTAGTTGTTTTGTTGTTGCCTCAGTAACACGGTAAGTATACACTCCTCGTTACGACTATCGTCGATGGGGTTGGAATGACCAACGAGTAATATCCTGGGAGGGTTGTCAAATCGATAGTACTATCTGTATACTCAGTGGCTAGAGTCACCTAGCTAATGGTTATAGGTTGCAAGCACTGGGACTTATGTGCACTACAACTACCTCGCGTAAACCTAGGATCGTACCAAGATCTGCTGTCTTATTCCCAAAATATTGTGAAAACGTTTCATATAATTACTTCAAGTTAATTCAATATGAAAACATTTTATAGAAATAGTTCAAGTTTGATGGCGTGAAAGAAATCATGTTATTCAGTTTCACATAATAGCATGCAGCGCAATACATAAAGCATATAGCATGTTATATCACATTGTTCTATGTTTTCCACCCCTGGTTTTAAAAGCATTTAAAACAATAAAAGATAGGGGCTGTGAACTCACGGTTTTGCAAGTCTTCAGCAAAAATAGATAGCTAGCAAACAATCCCAACGCGTCCCTCAAATACCTAGATGCAATTAATAATACTTTACATAAGTATATGGACTATTTGTTAAGTTGAAATGTTTATAACATTTTAATTGTTGGTGACAATTGAATTTGACGATGCGTTGTGTATAAGTATAAATTTTATATACACGTTAGTTGAATATATATATTCTAGTATATATATATATATATATATATATTAGTTGTCATCATTGTTTATATCTATATATACATATATTGTGAATGTCGCGTATATGTATATATATATATATATATATATATATATATATATATATATATATATATATATATATATATATATATATATATATATATATATATATATATATATATACGTAGTTGTCGTTGTTGTTGATCATGTTTTCAAAACATAATTATAATAGTTATCAAAATAATTTTGTTATATCGTATATATATAAGTCGTTTTAATTGTCGCGAAATAAACTTAGTTGTTGTTTATGTTTCAAAACGTAACCTTGTTTGTTACAGAATATAACTCATTTTTGTTTATCGTATATAGTTTGTGCTAGATAAATTAAATCGTTCCATTTATACGTTTCGTTTGGTTTTATCATGTCCAAAGTATTCGATTTGTGGTTTTGTTTTAGTTTTGTAAATAAGTACGGCCCATTGGTGACGGAATTGAAATTATAATTCAAAAACATAATTTGGTTTGTTTTCGTAAAAACATTCGTCGTGTATAAAAAGTTCATCGTGAAACTGTTTTGACATGGCTGCACCGTTTTGGCCATATCTCCTTCATACGAACTCGGATTTAAACGATTCACCTGGCCAAATGACCGTGACTCAGAGGGCTACAAAACTACAAAAGATGGAGTTGTTGAAGCAAGTCACCCGTCCGGGTGGGGCCTCATACCCGTCCGGGTATCATCATCTTTTTGCTATCACCCGATCGGGTGTCAACATATATCCGTCCGGGTATTATCACATACCCGTTCGGGTAGGGGTGCCTCACCCGTTCGGGTAGGGGTGCCTCACCCGTACGGGTTTGGTTCCTCACCCGTTCGGGTTTGGTTCCTCACCCATTCGGGTGTCGTTCCTCACCCGTTCGGGTGTAGTTGTTCTTGTTCTGGGTTCAATTCGTAGCTCCGTTTCAGTCCAGATTTTTCATAAGTTTTTGCTATTGTTACGAGTTACAACTTTTACAAATGTTTTAACTAACATAATATAAGTTTCATCCAACATGTTTTATCCATTTTTATACTTGTATTCATACCCATTTTTATGTACAGAGTTATTTTTGGTTCATCATCAAAGTTCCATTTTTAGTTCATTCAACCACAATAATGATATATTAACACAATATAACAAAGTTTTATACATTATTTAAGTTGTAATCAATATAAAAAATATCAAGAAATATATAAAACTTTGAAGTTTAGAGCCTCACAATGATGATGAAAATGGCGATGATGATGATGACGGATGATGATGATGATATGTTTATGTGATCATTTTGTTTGTGTTAAGGTTTTGAGTTTGAAGGTTTGATGTGTTTAAAGAGATGATGGATGTGAAGAGATGAAGCTCCTGCTTCTTGTTCCTCTGCTTCTCCAGTACGCACACACACAGATGAAATTGAATTATTGGTATTGTGAAGTTTGGTGAATGAGATTGTGAGAGGGAGTATTATAAAATGAAGCCAGTGATCATTTTCAAAGGCACGGTATGGAGGGAGTACCAAAATGTTCCCAGATATTTTAGGTAAGTGTATTATTGGTAGTTTTTGGTACATTAATTTCGTGTACGGGTATAATTTGTGGTACTTTGGTTATATTAAAATTACGCGTTATGTTTCTCTATATCTCGAACTTAGTAATTGATAATCATATACTCGAAATACTTTGGCAAAAGTATAATATAATTATTTTCAGTAAAAGTACTATATAGTTAAAAACGCGTGCCAGATTTCAGTCAAATTTGGAAATCATATTTTGAGATAATGTTCTACACATTAAAACAGTAACTTACGAAATAATACTTTTATTATTTGGAACCTCTATGCGCGTTTTAAAATTGTTTCTGTTCGTATTACGTGTAACAAAAATCGTCTAAATGTTTCGTTTTCTTTTCGTTATAATACTTTTATATAATAATTTCAAACTAAAAATTATTCGAAAGTATTTTTGAAGTTCATTTCGGAACTTTATTATTCGCGATTAATACGTTTATTATAAAACGTATAATTTATTATATTATCTCAATAATATAATTTATTTAATAGTTGTAATTAATAATTTTCGAATTATTAATTATTTTGTATCACTAACGTTATTACGTTCTATTCGTAGAGTTTGATATATTTATTTCGTACGTAATTATATATATACACATATAACTACTATCAAATATATCACGTAACACATAGTAAGTTTCACAAAACTTAACACATAAATTGTTTTGAATTCACTAATCAGGGAATTACTCTAGGTAATGCATGAAATTAGGTTAAGTAAATACCCTAATTGGAGGATTGTCACATTCTCCCCCCGTTAGCGAAATCTCGTCCCGAGATTTAATTTGAGTTATTCGTGTTGATCGCTTGTTCAAACAGGTGAGGGTACTTCTTTCTTATCTCTTCCTCACGTTCCCAAGTAAACTCTGGGCCATGCTTCGAATTCCATCGAACTTTGACAAGTTTGATTCGTTTGTTTCGCAGTTTTTGTGTTTTCGTATCAGCTATTTCGATTGGTTCCTCCACAAAGTTAAGCTTTGAGTTTATGAAGACTTCGTCAGGAGGTAGGATAAGTGTTTCGTCGGACAGACACTTCTTCAAATTACACACATGAAAAGTGTCATGAATACTACTAAGCTCTTGTGGTAGTTTGAGTTTATAAGCAACAGGACCAATCCTCGCAAGGATCTCAAAAGGTCCAACATATCGCGGGTTCAATTTTCCTCGTTTGCCAAATCGTGCTATCCCTTTCCAAGGCGATACTTTAAGTAGAACCTTTTCTCCTACTTGAAACTCAAGAGGTTTACGGCGGCTATCGGCGTAACTCTTTTGTCTATCTCTTGCCGCTTTCAATCGGTTAAGTACTTGAGATATTTTGTCTGTGGTTTCTTGGACAAGTTCGGGTCCGGATAGTTGCCTATCACCCAACTCTGCCCAACAGAGTGGGGATCGGCACTTGCGTCCATACAACGTCTCAAACGGTGCCATCTGTATATTGGTGTGATAACTATTGTTGTAGGAGAACTCAGCTAATGGGAGATGAGTATCCCAATTTCCTCCAAAGTCAATCACACATGCTCGTAGCAAATCTTCGAGCGTTTGAATCGTTCGTTCACTCTGGCCATCGGTTTGCGGATGATAGGCCGTACTCATATCGAGTCGAGTACCTAGGGCCTGTTGTAGCGTTTGCCAGAAACGAGATGTGAATCTGCTATCTCTATCAGATATAATCGACAATGGCACACCGTGCCGAGAAACGACCTCTTTGATATAGATCTTTGCCAGTTTCTCAAGTTTGTCAGTCTCTTTTAAAGCAATGAAGTGGGCTGATTTCGTCAGTCTATCGACAATCACCCATATTGAATCAACGCCAGTTGATGTCTTTGGTAGCTTTGTGATGAAATCCATCGTTATGTGCTCCCATTTCCATTGTGGCATCACTGGTTGTTGCAAAAGTCCTGAAGGTTTTTGATACTCAACCTTGACCTTTGAACAAGTTAGACATTTGCTGACATAAGTAGCGATGTCTCTCTTCATATTAGGCCACCAATAGAAACCTTTCACGTCTTGGTACATCTTATCTGCACCAGGATGAATCGAGTAGTTGGACTTGTGAGCTTCGTCCAATATCAGCTTACGGAGTTCATCGTCACTCGGTACCCAAATCCTATTCATGAAGTATAAAACTCCATTCTCTTTTGTTTCAAGCTGTTTCTCCATTCCTTTCAGGGATTCGTCTTTCATGCACTCGGCGGTGAAATCTAATTGTTGTTGTGACACCCGTCAAATTAGGACTAGAAATTAGTTCCTAATCATTATGTAATACATGTAGTTAGTGCTATGTATTAGGCTAATTGTATGTATCAAAATATATATTGATGAATATATATATATATCAGTACTCGATTAGATTTAATCGTTCATTTTTAAATCGGCCGAATTCCGATTCAATTATACGGCGTTGGTAAAAATCAAGTAATTAAGTAACATGGAATTGTTATTTAATACCCTCATAATTACTATATATTATTTTGATAATATATATCAAGTATCTCGTATCGTACAAATCAAATGTCCGCGACAAAACTATATATAAATAATGAATTATTATTGAAATTAATAGTTATTATTTACATCAGATAAAATAAAGCATATTTCGTTTTATAACATTTTACTCAAACGCAACGAAACCACTCGAATCGTATCCGTCTCTAAAACGTAAAACAAAGATATATTAGTATATCTCACCAAAGGTATTTTTATAAAATACTTCCAATAAAAGTATAAACGAATTCATTTTTAGAAATTTATCGATTTAA
This sequence comes from Helichrysum umbraculigerum, assembly GCA_949592205.1. Classification (NCBI taxonomy): domain Eukaryota; kingdom Viridiplantae; phylum Streptophyta; class Magnoliopsida; order Asterales; family Asteraceae; genus Helichrysum; species Helichrysum umbraculigerum. The sequence goes on along the minus strand of CATIUR010000003.1, from coordinate 104,733,929 downwards.
AACATTTTACTACTTTTCGATCGGGTACCAAAACACGGGTCAAAATACCACGGTGCGGATCGAAGATCGGATCAACCACCTCCTATAATTGGAGATGGCCGATCCATTTCATTCCATTTTCTATCTATCTCTCGGCTCTATCTCTCCCTCTCATTTCTCTCTATCTTTTCAAAAATCAAACGACAACAACAACAATATTAACATCACGATTAGCAGCAGAGATCATCACCATCATCATCGTCATCTTCGTTTTCATCATAATCGCCATCCCACCTCCATTTTTAGATTGTAAGGAAATCTTTGATTTAAACTTTGTAATTTCGTTTTTAAATAGCATATATTATCATGTATTAGTGCTAGGATTGATGATTTCTAGTTAATTTGCGGATTTGATATGGATTTGGGTAATTTTAGAACGACAGACTCGTTACAGACCTTTGAATCCGGCGGATTCATGGTGAATCCGGCGGATTCCCACCCAAAACCAAGAACAACCCGGCGGGTGCAGTTTGTACCCGGCGCGTCCTTTAAATTATCATGAATCCGGTCGGATTCATGGGAATCCGGCGGATTCCCGCCCAGAAAACATGAATCCGGCAGATTCAATAGAATCCGGCGTATTCCCCACAAATGTCACCAATCCGGCGGATTCAAGGGAATCCGGCGGATTCCCCCTATATATTTCATGATCCAACGGATCAATAAACTAGCCCTGCGAATTCTAGCTAAAACAGAACATGTAAATTTTCGAAAACGTCGACGATTTAACAACTTAAAACAGGGTAGCTTCTCGATGAAAAATTTATTATAACGGATTGAGCTCAAATTCGCACAGTTATTCAAAAACAGCCAAATGATCAAAGCTAAGTACCTTAGCCTAGTCGGTTTTAGGCCATTCGGGGTCATCTAGGGGTCGAAAATGGCATATTACTGTTTTCAGACTCGTACCAAATTTTGTAAATTATGAAATAAAGTGTAACGGATATACTGAACTTGATTAACAACTAAACTTATACGATACGACTTTTACTCGAAACACATATACTTTTATAAATACAACAAATCATGCAAAATAATAATAGTTTGAAATTATTATTACAAGCCGTCACCAACAACCCGTATACATTTTCACAAACTCAAAACATAATCATTAACCAATGTATTTGGTCAAAACTAGTTAAGGGAATAACTAGCATAGATGGTCCATAGTGTCATCAAATCAATTAAACCTTGCGCGTTTAATACGCCTGACAGGTTCAATATCTAATCATTATCAAAACCTTGCGCGTCTAAGACGCCCTGCAGGTTCAGTCGTTGTAACGACATCAAATCATTGTGAATCATTATAATTGTTGGCTAACAATTCATCAGACTCAGGTGAGTCTCATAGCCCCTATTTTAAATGCTTTTACCTAGGGGTGAGATACATGCTCTATTTTGTTTTACATATTTTCGCAAGTATCAAATTATCACGTATGCTGCATGAGTTGTTTTCATCTAATCAATCAAAGTCCTCTGAAGCATAGTTCTGTTAATATGATTTAGCGTGAATGTTAGTGTATGGTACCATATGGGATTGACAATCCCCGTCCGAGTTAGCAAGCACTAACCTGTCAAACGGACGCATTATCATTTGTTCAAACGTATGTTGATTAGGCATACGCATAGAGGCACCCTCGATCAGGCACTTGATTGTGATCCTGACCCCTCAGTTAAGCTCAGACTATGTGCTCATGTTAGTTGTATCAATCTTTACTTATTTGTTAAATTACAAATATTCATGTGATACCCATCAATCAATTATTTACATGCTTTGTAAATCGAATCATTAAATCTTGCGGTTCACAAATCATATATTATCATATCAAACCTGTGAGCTCACCAGCTTTATAGCTGACCTTTTAGCATGTTATCTCAGGTACTCAGCAGTAGGTTGGACTGCCCATCAGGATACGGTAGCTCGAGTCGCATACAATCATATAATCATATAGAGATTTCCTTGCATTTCTATATTTTGTATAAATTAGATATGTATTAGAATCTCTCAAATATCTATGCGAACTCATCTTTTGTAAACCGTATGTATACTCTTACGTAAATCAATGTACTTGTAAAACGACGCATGTAGTGGTCGTTCATTATGTATCTTATGTGCTGTGATTACTTGATTAGTAGCACCCCAAAGTATGCTTCCGCCAACAGTAAATTTGGGGGTGCTACAGTTGTGCGTCGCGAATTTGAGTAATGAGATTCGAGTGAATTGTTAACACTAAGGCTCGAACTCTGCGAGGCTTAACATTCTCTTTACGAATCAGGGCATCTGTAACTACATTAGCCTTGCCCGGATGGTACTTAATCTCACAGTCGTAATCATTCAGCAATTCGACCCAACGTCTCTGTCTCATGTTGAGCTCTCTCTGGTCGAATATGTGTTGTAGACTCTTGTGGTCAGTGAAAATTGTACACTTTGTGCTATATAAGTAGTGTCTCCAAATCTTCAATGCAAAAACGACTGCTCCTAACTCTAAGTCATGAGTTGTATAGTTCTTCTCGTGAATTTTCAATTGGCGAGATGCATAAGCAATAACTTTGTCGTTTTGCATGAGAACACAACCTAATCCTTGATGTGAGGCGTCACAATAAACAATGAAGTTCTCGGTTCCCTCAGGTAAGGATAGAATCGGTGCGGTGCTCAACTTTTGTTTCAATAGTTGGAAGGCGTTCTCTTGTTTCTCTCCCCATTCGAATTTCTTATCCTTCTACGTTAAGGTGGTGAGTGACTGGGCTATCTTTGAAAAGTTCTCTATAAATCGTCGATAATAGCCAGCCAAACCAAGAAATTGTCGAATTTCTGTGGGAGTTTTCGGTGCTTTCCAGTTCTTAATCGCCTCTATTTTGGATGGGTCCACATGAATTCCCTTGTCGTTGATCACGTGACCTAGGAAATGAACCTCTCTAATCCAAAATTCGCATTTGGAGAACTTAGCATACAGCTTCTCGTTCTCAAGTAGTTGGAGGATAAGTTTCAAATGTTGTTCGTGATCCTCTTTCGTCTTTGAGTAAATCAAAATATCGTCAATGAACACGATGACAAACTTATCTAAGTAAGGTTTGCACACTCGGTTCATGAGATCCATAAATACTGCCGGCGCGTTAGTCAATCCAAACGGCATAACTAGGAACTCATAATGACCATAACGAGTCCTAAATGCTGTCTTTGGCACATCCTCTTCTCGAACCTTCAGTTGATAATAACCAGAACGCAGATCGATCTTCGAGTAGTAACTTGATCCTTGTAGCTGATCAAACAGACCGTTAATGCGAGGTAACGGATATCGGTTCTTGATTGTTACTTTATTCAATTCTCTGTAGTCAATGCACATGCACATGGATCCATCCTTCTTCTTGACAAACAAAACCGGAGCTCCCCAAGGTGAAAAGCTCGGTCGGATGAATCCTAAGTCTAAAAGCTCCTGCAACTGTGTAGACAGTTCTTGCATCTCTGATGGAGCTAGATGATAAGGTGAGCAAGCGATTGGTGCGGCTCCAGGCACCAGATCGATGCGAAACTAGACTTGTCGCGGAGGTGGTAATCCTGGAAGATCACCAGGAAACACTCCCGGATAGTCTCGTACTACAGGTATATCGTCTAAGCGTCTCTCTACAGATTTCTTTTCCACAACATGTGCCAAAAATGCTGGATATCCCTTTCGGAGATATTTACAAGCTTTTAAGCAATTAATAGTTTTGACGGTGCTCGTTCTCTCATCTCCTTGTATCACCAAAGTTTCTCCAGTTGACAATGGTAAACGTACCATTTTATCAAAGCAAATAATCTCTGCACGATTTTTCGACAACCAGTCCATACCGACTACGATGTCAAAACTTCCCAACTCAACCGGTAGTAAGTCTATTTTGAAAAGATGACCCTCCAATGCTAGAGTACATCTTGGTACTATTTCTCCTGATTCAATCAACCTACCATCGGCTAGTTCTAATGTGTACTTGTTGTCTAGCTTACGAGATCTAACGTTTAATAGTGGTCTAAAGTCTTTAGACACAAAACTCAAATCGGCGCCAGAATCAAATAATACGGAGGCATAATGATCGTTAACTAGAAACGTACCAGTGACAGTGTTGGGGTCCTGGCGTGCCTCTTGTGCTCCAACGACAAATGCACGACCCCTAGCTGGCCGGATGTTGGCGTTTCCACGATTGTTGTTGTTGTTCGGGTTTGCATTGCGGTTTTGATTGTTTTGATTACCACGGTTCAGTTTAGGGCACTTGTTTCGGAAATGGCCTTGCTCACCACATTCGAAACATCCATTAGCGGGTCGATCCCTAATTGCTTGAGTGGTAGGGTTCGCCCTACAGTATTGGGCCATATGCCCCCAGCGTTTGCAATTCCCACATAAAGTACAGTCACCATCATGGTGACGTTCACACTTGCCACACTTTGGCTTACTCCCCATGTAAGTCTTTTGTTCAGCAGTAGTGGCAATGTAGGCTTTCGTGGTACTAGCCTGCTTCTTATTCTTGTGACCCTGACGGTCATTCCACTTGCGTTTTCCTTTCCCAGCATCAGCATTGCTGGATTCAACCTTTCCAGTAGCAGCTTTCTTAGTGAGGTTTCCCATTCTGACAGCCTCATCAGTCAAACGCTGTGCTAGTTCCACAGCACTCTTAAAAGTAGCAGGATTTGATGATGTTACCAAACTTCGAATTTGTGGCACTAAACCCCAGATATACCTTTCAGTGCGCTTGTACTCAGGAGTGACCATGTGAGGTACAAGGCGTGCCAGTTCTTGAAATCTGGTGGTATATCCTGTGATATCAGCACCAACCATAGCAATGTTCCAGAGCTCAGACTCAATCTTCTGCAGTTCACTGCGGGGACAAAACTCTTCCATGACCATAGTTTTCAAAGTTTCCCAAGACAGTGAATGAGCGGCTGGACGTCCCATTGCTTGCCTTTGGGCGTTCCACCAAGTCAAAGCCTTATCACTAAACATGCATGTAGCATACATTACCATATCTTCACGAGCACACTTGCTAATCTCTAGCACAGACTCCATTTTCTCTATCCAATGGATGATTCCAATGGCACCTTCAGTACCACGGAAATGACTCGGTTTACAAGCTAGGAATGTCTTATATGAACATCCCTTCTGAGTGCTCTCAGGGTTACTACCAGATGCATTTGGTTCGGTGTCTCTACTACCGCTACGGTTTCGGTCAGTATCATACTGAGCAAGGGCTTCAGAAATCCTTCGGTTAACCATTTGTTCAGTAGTCTCCTCAACAGTAGGAGGTGGTGTGGGGTTTCGTTGGCTGTTCCTGGTATTTCTACGTTTAGGCGGCATGATTCAGTCCTAATCACACACAATAAACACTCGTAAGATACCAAATCAACTCATAAAGTATGTGATAAATATAAATATAGTACGGAGTCAATCACCAATTGATATCATTCATAATGTACACAGCGATGTAAACCAAACATAAGTTATATATCATAATCATGGGTTAATTGTCGTTACATAAGTTTTGTACAAAGATGGGATTTACTACAAAATATACCCATAGGATCAAACATGATCTACAAAATGTGACGGATTTTAACCTATACATCCATCTAGTCAAAAGTTAACCCAAATACATCATAACTATAGTCCTAATACATCATACATACGGTCTAAAAGAAATACGACAGACTTCATCCCACAAACATCCTAACAGCTGCCATCAACACACAGAATCCAACTGCGGCACCTACAGTCTCCAAACGACTCTCTAGTCGGATCAGACGTGCTCTAGTAGCATCGGCAGACTCCCTGTCTACCTCAATATGCAAATCAGAAGTCGCAAGGCGTCCATATATCGCCAGCACATCATCGTCAAGAAGAGAGGTGTCACTGCGCATCACTCGGATGGCAGACTGCGTACCAAAATGAAATCCCAGCAAGGTACGAATAACGGCGACCACAGTAGGGACCGTGAGCTCCAGAGGCTCCTCGGTCAAATGTAGAGATGTCGGTGTGTGAGATGACTCCCCAGTCTCATAGGTGGAAGGAATCCTCTCAATGGTCCTCCAGTGGCGTAAAATGCGTGGCATCCAGTCCAGATGCGGAACTCTAGCTCACGGTGTCTGCTGATCACAGCGGATCTCTCGCTCCTCAACCATCGGCTCCTTGCCGCGAGATGATGAGGGTCCTATGGGAAAATCTCTGACACACGACAGCGGTGTCCTCCTAGGTGTAGGCCTATAATCAGGCTCTCCAATAAGGTGGCGTCTAGACATGGAAATAGATCCTAACATATGGGTAGCAGGATCAGTGGATGGCAATGGTGGAGTGGCTATCGAACCATCTGAAGTATCTCTAGGGAATGTAGGCGGGTAAACCTCCTCAGACACTGCTGTAGGTATCCCGTCGTATGACCCCTCCATGGGCTCCTCCTCAGTATCAGAATCACTGATGTGAATAGGTGCGTGTCTCGACATGCCTAGTCAAAGAATCGTGTGTGACGTGTCAGACGTATGCAATAGTATGAATGCAGAAATGTGTTAGCCAAGGCTATAGTCTAGGTCTCTAAAGTTTTCAGTCACTTAAAGACTTCTAGTTCTCTATAACCAATGGCTCTGATACCAAATTCTGTCACACCCCCAAATCGATAATCATGTTTATTAACAGTTTAGCGGAAGCTTTTAGTTGATTAGCGGAAACATTTTAATAATAGTTAAGCATCGGGGGCGGACAGATTCGATAGTGCATTCACGATGTCAGAGCATATGATCATACAGAACATAAATATATTTAAGATGCCATAAGTTTAAAGTTATTACAAAAGATACGACTTCGTAAAGTCGTACATAAGTAGGGTTGTCAAAGACAACTTAAGTATTTGAAAATACAAGTTTAATAAAGAGGGATTTCATAAGTATAACCAATGGAATTGATAATACAAAGGAAATCCAGGTGTCCCAAAAGTGGCATCATAAATAGTCAGGTATCCTACGTCCTTTATGCATGCAGATGTACCTGAGTCCTAATTCCCTGAAAAACATAGTAAACTGTCAACATTGAATGTTGAGTGAATTCACAGGTTTAGTATGAATATAATAAATCAAGTTTTGTATAAATTATTCATGTACACAAACATAATATTTATATATAAGGTAGGAAACACAAGTATTCTAATTAAAGAAGACATTTCCTATAATTATGTAAGAATGTCATTCTTACTACAATAATAACAGTGTAGGAAACACCAGTTTAATCATAAACATCTCCTAATAAGTATTCGCAGGATATACAGGTTTATCAAATAAATAAACATATCCATTTCAATAGTTAAAGGAAAATCAGGTTTAGCAGTCAAGCAAACATTTTCCAACTGATAGTTAACAGGAATTCAAGTTTAACAATTAGATAAACATTCCAATATTAATCATTGTCGCAGGAAACACATGTTTAACATTTAAATAAACATTTCCTATAAATAGTTGTTTTGTGGGAGACCAAGTTTATCCATTTAAGGTAAACGTTTCCTAAAAATAGTCTCTCAAAGGAACACCTGTCCTATTAGTCATCACAGGGAATACCCTTCCCAAACCAAGTTGTTGTTTAGTTGTTTAGTTGTGTGGGAAATTTCGACTATAATCCCTCCAAGGTGAGCTAAACCTTTAGAGTTAAAGTAACGACACTAGTACTATAACCAAACCACGACTAGTTGTTTTGTTGTTGCCTCAGTAACACGGTAAGTATACACTCCTCGTTACGACTATCGTCGATGGGGTTGGAATGACCAACGAGTAATATCCTGGGAGGGTTGTCAAATCGATAGTACTATCTGTATACTCAGTGGCTAGAGTCACCTAGCTAATGGTTATAGGTTGCAAGCACTGGGACTTATGTGCACTACAACTACCTCGCGTAAACCTAGGATCGTACCAAGATCTGCTGTCTTATTCCCAAAATGTTGTGAAAACGTTTCATATAATTACTTCAAGTTAATTCAATATGAAAACATTTTATAGAAATAGTTCAAGTTTGATGGCGTGAAAGAAATCATGTTATTCAGTTTCACATAATAGCATGCAGCGCAATACATAAAGCATATAGCATGTTATATCACATTGTTCTATGTTTTCCACCCCTGGTTTTAAAAGCATTTAAAACAATAAAAGATAGGGGCTGTGAACTCACGGTTTTGCATGTCTTCAGCAAAAATAGATAGCTAGCAAACAATCCCAACGCGTCCCTCAAATACCTAGATGCAATTAATAATACTTTACATAAGTATATGGACTATTTGTTAAGTTGAAATGTTTATAACATTTTAATTGTTGGTGACAATTAAATTTGACGATGCGTTGTGTATAAGTATAAATTTTATATACACGTTAGTTGAATATATATATTCTAGTATATATATATATATATTAGTTGTCATCATTGTTTATATCTATATATACATATATTGTGAATGTCGCGTATATGTATATGTATATATATATATATATATATATATATATATGTAGTTGTCGTTGTTGTTGATCATGTTTTCAAAACATAATTATAATAGTTATCAAAATAACTTTGTTATATCGTATATATATAAGTCGTTTGTAATTGTCGCGAAATAAACTTAGTTGTTGTTTATGTTTCAAAACGTAACCTTGTTTGTTACAGAATATAACTCATTTTTGTTTATCGTATATAGTTTGTACTAGATAAATTAAATCGTTCCATTTATACGTTTCGTTTGGTTTTATCATGTCCAAAGTATTCGATTTGTGTTTTTGTTTTAGTTTTGTAAATAAGTACGGCCCATTGGTGACGGAATTGAAATTATATTTCAAAAACATAATTTGGTTTGTTTTCGTAAAAACATTCGTCGTGTATAAAAAGTTCATCGTGAAACTGTTTTGACATGGCTGCACCGTTTTGGCCATATCTCCTTCATACGAACTCGGATTTAGACGATCCACCTGGCCAAACGACCGTGACTCAGAGGGCTACAAAACTACAAAAGATGGTGTTGTTGAAGCAAGTCACCCGTCCGGGTGGGGCCTCATACCCGTCTGGGTATCATCATCTTTTTGCTATCACCCGATCGGGTGTTAACATATATCCGTCCGGGTATTATCACATACCTGTTCGGGTAGGGGTGCCTCACCCGTTCGGGTAGGGGTGCCTCACCCGTACGGGTTTGGTTCCTCACCCGTTCGGGTTTGGTTCCTCACCCGTTCGGGTGTCGTTCCTCACCCGTTCGGGTGTAGTTTTTCTTGTTCTGGGTTCAATTCGTAGCTCCGTTTCAGTCCAGATTTTTTATAAGTTTTTGCTATTGTTACGAGTTACAACTTTTACAAATGTTTTAACTAACATAATATAAGTTTCATCCAACATGTTTTATCCATTTTTATACTTGTATTCAGACCCATTTTTATGTACAGAGTTATTTTTGGTTCATCATCAAAGTTCCATTTTTAGTTCATTCAACCACAATAATGATATATTAACACAATATAACAAAGTTTTATACATTATTTAAGTTGTAATCAATATATAAAATATCAAGAAATATATAAAACTTTGAAGTTTAGAGCCTCACAATGATGATGAAAATGGCGATGATGATGATGACGGATGATGATGATGATATGTTTATGTGATCATTTTGTTTGTGTTAAGGTTTTGAGTTTGAAGGTTTGATGTGTTTAAAGAGATGATGGATGTGAAGAGATGAAGCTCCTGCTTCTTGTTCCTCTGCTTCTCCAGTACGCACACACACAGATGAAATTGAATTATTGGTATTGTGAAGTTTGGTGAATGAGATTGTGAGAGGGAGTATTATAAAATGAAGCCAGTGATCATTTTCAAAGGCACGGTATGGAGGGAGTACCAAAATGTTCCCAGATATTTTAGGTAAGTGTATTATTGGTAGTTTTTGGTACATTAATTTCGTGTACGGGTATAATCTGTGGTACTTTGGTTATAGTAAAATTACGCGTTATGTTTCTCTATATCTCGAACTTAGTAATTGATAATCATATACTCGAAATACTTTGGCAAAAGTATAATATAATTATTTTCAGTAAAAGTACTGTATAGTTAAAAACGCGTGCCAGATTTCAGTCAAATTTGGAAATCATATTTTGAGGTAATGTTCTACACATTAAAACAGTAACTTACGAAATAATACTTTTATTATTTGGAACCTCTAGGCGCGTTTTAAAATTGTTTCTGTTCGTATTACGTGTAACAAAAATCGTCTAAATGTTTCGTTTTCTTTTCGTTATAATACTTTTATATAATAATTTCAAACTAAAAATTATTCGAAAGTATTTTTGAAGTTCATTTCGGAACTTTATTATTCGCGATTAATACGTTTATTATAAAACGTATAATTTATTATATTATCTCAATAATATAATTTATTTAATAGTTGTAATTAATAATTTTCGAATTATTAATTATTTTGTATCACTAACGTTATTACGTTCTATTCGTAGAGTTTGATATATTTATTTCGTACGTAATTATATATATACACATATAACTACTATCAAATATATCACGTAACACATAGTAAGTTTCACAAAACTTAACACATAAATTGTTTTGAATTCACTAATCAGGGAATTACTCTAGGTAATGCATGAAATTAGGTTAAGTAAATACCCTAATTGGAGGATTGTCACACCCTATCGAATATAAACCATTCGTAACTAACGAGAAGTATATATGATGTCATTTGTATTTGTGACTTGTCTCATTTTGTAATTTTTATGAAAAAGGTGCATCACTAGTACAAAACAGTTTTGGTTTTAACATCGTGAATTTGGTTCAGCATTTGTTTTCATATGAATTTCAAATTTGAATTCTTAAATTCATGTAATGGATTCAAAAAGGTAATCGAAGTATATAGTTCAATACTAATTAGGCTTATATGATTACATTAAATTAATTAATTAACTAAGTATATATAAAGAGAAGAATGCAATATATAGACCATGGAAAGAAATAAATAAATGAGAAAAAGGAACAGCAAATAAAGGGAATAGAGCCATTTGCAAGAATTTAACTCTTCGATTTCTTTAAAAGTGAGGCTGCTAGCCTGCTTCTCCGCCAATAAACTAGTACATCAGTTTTATTATAATTCAGAATTGTTTTTAGTTATTCACTTATGGGTGCGAAACACAAATTATCCTAACATCTTCAAAAAACTTCACAGCTCGTAAAAAGTTTGTGGGGCCGTAGCCCACAGTGCCCCCACTGTGGGTACCGCCCTTGTTGTTTACTCGTTGATATATAAAAGCTAGAGCAAATTTACTTTTCAAAGTTTAATTTATATTTAAGGTTGGGTTTATGAGAGGTTTAAATTTTCAATCAAATGGAGCACAAGCAAACAGTAGTTAGTTCAAGCTTCTACTTGTCTCAACGCGTAAAAACTCATGTTATTCCATGTAATTTTAGTCTTTACATTTTTTATTAAACTCTCGATTTCATATCATAGTGTAAACACTAACATTACCCGACTTGTGCTATTATTTTACTTTTTTATTAATTATATTTAGAGTGTGTTTGGGATTGCTTATTTGTAAGCACTTTTCTGCTTAAAAAATAAGTATGTGTCTCCATACTTATTTTTTAGTGTTTATTACTTAAGAATTAAGCAGATAAGTAATTTTTTGAAGGGTGTTTATTTATGCTTATATGCTATAAAATTAAACAACAAATAGATAAGCAGGTAAAATAAGCAATCCCGAATACCCTCCTAACCCTCTTATTTTAAGTATTCAATGCATCAAGGCAAATGGATGATATTGTGCAACACTGTTAATGCCTTAATGGGTCAAATGTCCAAATTTCATTCATTGTTATTTTTCTTCTTTAATTTTGTTTTGTTGATAATGATCACCTCCATTTTGTTCTTTTCATTTAACCGTTTTTAAAGGTTGTTACATGTATATTGCAAGCAAAACGAACTTTAAATGTTATTTTCCGAAGTTTCATACACTATCATAGTTGATTTTGAACTTTCTTTTTAACTAACCCACATGTTTCTTCATACTGATATGATATTTTGATATTTCTAACTTAGAGTATCATTTTCGACCAAATAATAGTATATTGTTACTGGTGAATAGCTTGTTGACTGGCCAATTTTGATTGGGTCCTAGCATTTAGTCAGGTATGCCGGATTTGTAATTTGATTTCTGTGAAATTTCAAATTTGTGTCTAGTTTTGAAAACAAAATTTGACACTGTTTATTTGATGTTAATGTAGTAGTTGACCATCTATTTTAGTAATTTTCACTCAAATATAATTATAATTTTGATTTGATAGTATATAGTATTTACATAAAGTCGGTAAACATAAGAAGAGTTGAACCCAAGTCACCTCACCTCCGTTATTACTACTATGATATTTAAAAAAATTTCGAGTTCATATATGTCTATTCGACTTATCATATGGTATGCTCTCCCCGAACACATTTTAATATGTAAATCATTATTGATAATTGATAACTATAAAAAGTGGAAAAAAAAATTAAACCGAAAGTCTCATATCAAACTAGTATTAAACCCGTGCGATGCACGGCTAGTTCAATTAAACTTAATGAAGATAGTATTACATTCAAATTAAACTTAGTTAAGATGGTATTACATGAAACCGATATCGTATCGATGCGTTTTAGACATTAAGCAAAATTGAACTTGGAAGTAACGAATTTGAGCACAAATATCATTTTTTCTATTATAAAAATGAAACCACCTGAAGGAGAAGATTTTCAATGAACATATAAATAAGACCACATCATGTAAGAGGGACCACAAAGGCAAGAAATTATCAATCCTTTCAAACTACTCCTTAGAGCACCCACAACAATAAAAGCTTTATAAAGCTTTTCTTCTATGCCACCTAGATTTATAAAACAAAAGCTTTACAAAAAAGCTTTTACTCCAATGAAAATTTACTTTACAAAGCTTTTCTTTATAATTTAATACTCACATATATTCAAAAAAGCTTTTGCCTCAAAGCTTTAGAGCATCTCCAACAATGACTTTTTCCAAAGCTTTTTTTTGTAAAAAAGCTTTTTGAAAAGCTTTTTGTCATTTGAGTAAAGACTTTATTATTGCAAAGCTTAAGAAATATCAAGTCTTTGAGTAAAAGCTTTTTTGATTTTTTGTGTGTGTATATTTTGAAAAGAAAAGCTTTGAAAGCTTTTCTTCATTGGGCACAAAGCTTTTTGTAAAGCTTTTCTACTAATATGTCATAAATTTCATAAAAAAAGCTTTATAAAGCTTTATATCATTGTGGTTGCTCTTATAAATCTCAAGCTTTTGATACAAAAAGCTTTTGCTCCAACAATAAAAAGCTTTTACAAAGACTTTTTTCATCAAAAAAGCTTTAGATTAAGTCTTCATTGGAGATGCTCTTATGAGCAAGACTCAAGGTATAACCACCATCAATTATATAGCAACTTCATAACTTACATCTTATCAGCATAGAGTTGAAAACATAGCAACTTTGGAGTAAAAAAGTTAAGCTTCTATTCCATGATGTAAGTAATAACATCCCATTATTAAACTCATAAGTGGAGCACATCAAGTAAAAGCATTAGAAAATAAGTGGCAATATTTGACTTGAAGCACCCCATTAAGGTCAAAATAGAGCAGCCTATTCAAGAGGAAATTCAAAGCACTCGTATAGTACCTTATTTATTATAAGTGGAAAAATGAATGAGTCGGGTCGGGTCGGGTCACAGGTCTAGATGAGTTTATGGGTCCTGATCTAGATGTGTCATTTAGAAAAATGAGTCTAAACGGGTCCGGGTCAAATGGGTCTCGGGTCGGGTAAATCGATCGGGTTTTCAAATTTTTTTATTTATTTGAGTGAAAAATGACAAAAATGAAATGAGGTGAAAAAAAAAAGTTTACCCGCTAGACCCGTGTAGACCTGTTGGTTAATTGTTACACAATTGGAGGTTATATTGAAAAACCCATTTAGACCCATCCAAAAAATGGGGAGGAGACCCAACAAACTCATCATCTCCTAAATATTAACCAAATTGACATATAATTAACCAATGGATCTAAAATTGATACCTCTAATATTTATAAACGCAATATGTCTACGACATTATGCCACCCCAATTTAAACCATCCCAAAAATGGAAATGGAAATTGAGCATTTTTAGCACACTATGCAAAGTGATTGAATTATTCATAATTCAATGGCAAATAAGTTTTGTTTACATGAACATTGTAATGATAAATGCTTAGTTTTCAATCAGGCATTCATGAGACATATGCGTACTATATTATAATTGTGCGTTCATGAAACATAAGATGTTAAATTACAACAGTCAAATAATGAAGTGTGCATAATAATTTACATAAATTGTTAATGAAATAGGTAGAAACATTGTAAATTAAATCATATAAAAACATAATGTAAGTCAGGAGAATATATGCATTTTGAAAGTACTTGTTAGGCATATGCAAATTAAAGCATACATTTACTTTTTAAAGATGACTTGACTATATTTCTCATATAAACATCAAACTATGATCCAATTTTTATAATTGGAACAATAAACAAAAAGCTATCATTATCAAAACAAAAAAACACGGAATTCAATTTGGCATTACATCAAACGGTTGAGGTGCATATAAAGATGCACATCGAAACCGGGTTCGACAACCCGACCCGATTTGAAACCGATTTGAAACCGGTCAAAACCGGGTTTGACCAAAACCGGTTCGGTTTGGGTTCAAACCGCCGGTTTGAAACCGGTTTGGGGTTATATCCGTTGAAACCGGGTTGGAACCGGTTTTACCCGACCCGATTTGAAAAACCGGTTTTCAAACCGGTTTGAAACCGGTTTTTACTTTTTGAACGTTAATATATCCGTTGGTACTCCATCTAGCCGTTTTTTTTGCCATTTAATTACGTTTTTGCCATTATGATTCAAGTATATATATATCATATCATTTAGGAACCAAAACACACATTTACACACTCATATTTATATACAAATACTCAAAAACGCATATATATATTTTCGTTTCGAAAATGGCAACTCAATCTTCTTCGGCTTCCCATGGTGTTGGTTCTTCAAATGCACCAACGATTGTGAAACAATTGCCCAACAAAAGAAATCCGGAGATTTGGAGTGCTTACGACAAAGTGTTGTTGTCGGATGGTTCGATTAAAGCGCATTGTAAACGTTGTAAGTTATTCTTCAAACCCGACTCCAACACCACCTTGAAAAATCATACTGAGAAGCATTGTGCGGGACTCAAAGGTAATCCGGAAGCAAGTGGGCAATCTTCGATGGCACGAGATGGTTCTATATTTACATACGATGTGGAACGGTGTCGACAAGCTTTTGCGGGTTATGTAATTCAAGAAGCTTTGCCTTTCAACCACTTCGGCAACCCTCAGCTTACTAGGGTGATTCAAACCACTCTTCAACCGCGATATAACAATGTAAGTCGTACTACTCTTAAACGCGATGCCCTTAAATTGTGGAAAGATGCTAAAAAACAACTAAAAATCGGTTTTGAAAATTTAAATACATGTGTATCATTAACAACCGATGTTTGGTCGGCTCCTCATGGTTTGCCCGGTTCGTACCTTTGTGTAACCGCACATTGGGTTGATCCCGCAACTTGGCAAATGATGAAACGTACCATTGCTTTTGAAGACTTTGAGTATCCTCACACGGGTCAAAACTTATTTTACATGTTACGAAGTGTGATTAAAATGTTTAAATTGGAAGAAAAGGTTTTTTCAATATCTTTTGACAACGCTAGTAATAATACACTTGCCGTTTCAAAATTAATACTAAAATACGCACCACCATTGAAGGGCATTTTTTATCATAGTCGATGTGTTGCACACATCATTAACTTGGTTGTGCAAGCCGGACTAGCGGTTGAAGATGTAGACGAAGTAAAAACGAGGTTTAAAAGTATGTTGCAAGACGTTTTTCAAAAGGGTAAAGCTAGATACAAATCTTATATGAAATTGTGCAAGGATACGAATTCTATTTTTTTAACCCCTAATTGGGACATGCCCGTTAGATGGAATTCGACCTACCATATGTTTGTATGTGGTTTACGCCAACGCGATAGTTTACAAGTTTTTCATGATCATCTTGTTACAAAAGGTCTTGCAACACCATTTCCAATCATATATTGGGAGTATATTAAAAAGATGGTCGAATTGCTCAAACTTTTCAAAACCGCGACCACTTTATTATCGGGTGTTTATTATCCAACTAGTCATTTGGTGCTTAATCAAATTTGGTTAATGACTACAAAATTAAACGACTACGTGTATGAAGGTCCTATATTTGAAGAAATGGTGGCTCCCATGAAAGAAAAACTAAAAAAATATTTTCAAGAAATGCCACCTGTAATTACTTGTTCCGCCGCAATGAACCCTTGTTTAAACGTTACCGGGGTGGAAATGCTTATCGATAACATTTGTCACAATTTGGATTTGAATGAGGCCGACCCATTGTTTTCACATAATGCAAAAACGGATTTTAACAAATGTTTGGGAGATTTATTTGGCGTATATTTTCAAAAATATAGTTCAACCACACATGTGTCCGGTAGTACGGCTAACCCAATGTTTTCTTCATCTTCTTCTAGCAATCCAATGCTAAATTTTTATAATAGTTTAAGACAAGAAAACAATAAACGGGCAAGGGGTGATGGTAACCAAAATACAACTAACGAATATGGGAGATATACGACTACAGATTTTTTGGCCACTATTCTACCCAATGAGTTCGAACAATTTGATATTTTGGCTTGGTGGAAAGAGAGGGAATCTCAATTTCCCGTTCTAGCCATCATGGCCCGAGATTTACTAACCGTCCAAGCTTCTACGGTAGCTTCGGAATCCGCTTTTTCTCTTAGTGGCAGGGTATTATCTATACGAAGAACAAGACTCACACCGGCCTCCTTAGAGATGTGCATTTGCTTGAAGGATCACTTGGACGCCGCGGAACGCATACAAAATGTATCAAGTCTTGAAGGTGAAATGGAATACGAAGAAGACATACACAATATCGAGGTGGAAGAAGGTGTAACAATATCACTTTCCGACGAAGAAATTGCTCTTGATCAAGCTTCGCGCGAGGCTACCTCCGAAGAAGATTTCGACTTTTGAAGATTAATACAAGTTGAAGATTACTACTCGATTACATTTTCGGGTGATGGCCATGCCGAAGCTCGAAATGTATTCGTTGGTATATTTTATATTTTTAGTTGTAATTGTATTATGAAGACTTAGAAGACTTTTGTTTAAGTTATTGTTCAATTACGTTTGTGTTACTAATGTTCTACCAATTCAATAAAAAAAATTTGCTCCAAACATTGTTTATCCTTAAAAAGCCTAACGCTAAAACGTGTTTGATAAATGCAAGGAAGTTTTTACTAAACACACGGAAATGTACAACTCTTTATGCATACAGTATCACTTTTTATGCACATGTTTCCTTGCATTTAGTAAAACATTCCTTGAAAGTATCAACTCACTTTGAATTATATAGAATTTTCGGATTCAATAATATTTTTAAGGAGATTTAGAAGCCTTTTGGTTATGTTATTGATCAATTATGTTTCCATTACTAATGTTCTACAAAGTTAATGAAAAAAATTTGGCCCAAACGTTGCTTTTCATTAAAACGCTTAACGCTCGAACGTTTATGAATTATATAGAATTTTCGGATTCAATAATATTTTTAAGGAGATTTAGAAGCCTTTTGGTTATGTTATTGATCAATTATGTTTCCATTACTAATGTTCTACAAAGTTAATGAAAAAAATTTGGCCCAAACGTTGCTTTTCATTAAAACGCTTAACGATCGAACGTTTATGAATTATATAGAATTTTCGGATTCAATAATATTTTTAAGGAGATTTAGAAGTCTTTTGGTTATGTTATTGATCAATTATGTTTCCATTACTAATGTTCTACAAAGTTAATGAAAAAAATTTGGCCCAAACGTTGCTTTTCATTAAAACGCTTAACGATCGAACGAAAAATGAATTATATAGACTTTTTCGATTCAATACTTTTTTAACGAAGATTTACATGCCTTTTGGTTTGGTTATTGATCAATTATGTTTTCAATACTAATGTTTTACAATATAAATGAAAAAAAAAAAGACCGAAACATTCGTTTTCCTTAAAACGCTTATCGATCGAACGAAAAATGAATTATATAGACTTTTTCGATTCAATACTTTTTTTTAACAAGATTTAGAGGCGTTTTGGTTTAGTTATCGATCAATTATGTTTCCAATACTTATGTTCTACGAACTCAATGAAAAAGTTTTGACCCAAACATTCGTTTTCCTTGAAACGCTCGCGAAAAACGGAATTATATAAAAACCGGTTTGAAACCGGTTTTGGAACCGGTTCGGGTTCGACCCTATACAAATCGGGTTAGATCGGGTTGGGGTTTGGGTGGCCAAAACCGGGTTGGACCCGAACCGGTTTTGGGCCAAACCGGTTTTGACCATGTTTGACCAAAACCGGTTTCGGGTCGGGTCGGGTCGGGTCGGGTTCTCTCAAAACCGGGTTATGTGCACCACTAGGTGCATAGTTTATTTAAAGTTCCATAAAGGAATCATCAATCAAGATAAAAGATCAACGAAACATCAATTTTCACAAGAACGTCGATCAAAAGTTTGAACAATTATCACAAATAAGAAACTATAACACAAAATTAGTTGATGGAAATACATACATGACTTCTTTAATTCACAATTGGATTCAAGTGTACAATATGGTGCAATAGTTATTCGATGACAAGAATGCAAATGAAAAGGGCGTTGAGAGCCATATCATATATGTGTAAGAACAATGAAGAAATTTTGGAAAGCGAATATATAATAATGATAAATAAATAATTCTTTTCACCCAAAGATTGAGAAGTACGTGAGTTTGTTTTTGTTATTAAATAAATTGAGTGAGGTATTCATGGGAGGAGATAAATACCAAAATTAATTGAGAGTGGCTTGTTATTTTCAAGATCGTTTAGTGGCATTTACAGATGAGATAAATATCAAATTTATGGGGAGTTATATTTAGAAATTATAAAATAACTGTAGTAGGTTGACGTGGACATTATTAGGTGGGATCATTAGTATAAATTTTTGACACGTGGAAGGAGATGACTTGGCGGGGTTATTAATTTGACACATAATGGAAGGTCTCCTATCTTAGTTATAAGAAGATGGAGGCGGACTTTTTAGGTGGATATTTTGACTTATTTAACATTATTTTATCAAATATCACGGAGACTTTGATGTTAGAATTTGTTTTTTCAAATGTGTATTATAAGTGCGATGGAATTATAGGGGGCATTTACCATACTCCCTTACTATCAATTTCCGAAGGCCTTATGAACAGTAAATTGAGAAGCTTCTTTTTTAACCGACGTTGAAGGTAGATATTTTTCCAACTATCACATGACTTTGGTCTGACTTTCTCTTACATTTTAGCAATACATAAGAAAGTCAAAAGTTACGGCTGAAACATTTAGATGGCAAATAAGAGGTGACTTACTTTATTATTTGAGGTATTTGTTGATTGGTATTGAGTCAGCTATTATTACTGATATGAATAATATTATATATTTTGTTTACTCTAAGTGAGGTAAGTTAGATAACAAATAATGTTTTAAAATTATCAAACATTTTTCATTTCAACATATATAAATGCCTATTACATATGTAGCAAATACTTTTGTTAGGTATAAATTACTAATACTATTTTATATATAATCAGAAAGCTTACCGTTTTAAAATATTCCGTTTGCGAATAGATAAATACATGTATAAAACTATATTTTATAAATATGTTCGGATGTAATTTAACTTGGTCTCGGCGCGAAGCGCGAGCAAATGATCTCCTAGTTTGGATCAATAATGGACCACTTGCAACGGTCAGTCCATGCTTCTAGATCTCGAATGCGATAGAACCCATGTTATTTCTCGTAATTTTTGGAAGTCCTATTTCACCTTTTTTTATAAAAGTCTTTCTTCTCAAGTGTCAACATCTAACATATTTTTCTAGAAACGCAATGAATTCGGACATCCCAACACAAATATATACATTTTCTTCAGGAATACGTATAAACATCTACACATAAACTTGAACTCACAACATCATAGTTTAAAGCTCACATCGATAAGGCTAGACCAATAATGCTTTGATGTCAACGTCTAACATATATCATATAAATCACCCGACCAGTGGCGGATCTAGAAAAGTTGGTCGTGGGGGCGAAATTAACTACGTTAAAAAAATTTTGATGATGAAAGTGTCTGATAAATATTATAAAAGAACAAATAAACAATAAAAAGAGTGAAGAAATTTTAAGACGGCTAACAAATGGCTTATATAACGGTGAAGTTTTAAATAAAAATTGCGAAACAACTTTCAAAGCACGATTGTTTTTATAAAGACAACCCTACAAACCACACATATGTACTCACTAGCCTTGTATCCGCGTAAAGCGGCGGCATCGAATAGCTTTTGACGGTTTTACAATTCTTTTGGGTATCTTGCAATTGTTTTCGGCCATTCCGACAATTTCTAACAGTCTCAAATGGATTTTGCATCATATAGATTTTTTTAAGCTACAAAGTCTTAAAAGCGTCTTCATTATATACTTCCGTTTTCGCTTATATACTTATATAATAAAGTTACCAATGACTAAATAGCCTAGTAGTAAGGGCAGCATATGATTTTTTAGAAGTCATGGGTTCGAATCTTGCCATGGGTATTTTATATCATAAAGGTACCAACCACCAATGAAGTGCATGGCCTACAAAGTTAAGGCTTAGTTAGTGCGAGTTTCGATTGGGACGTTGTGGTCTATGTGATGGATGTGATTTACCCGACGATGTTAGACCTTGTAGGGGTTCAGTCGTGCTCCATAGAAATATGGAGCGACTCCACCAAATACCCATACCCATTATTATTATAATAAAGTTTTCTTTTAAGACATGTTTATTTATGGGTGGTTATTAATACCACTAAATGTATATGGTTAATTTGTTAACATTTCGTTAGTTTTTTAGACCTTGTTTAAATAATCAAAAATCTTATATATAGCATCTGTTAAATATATAATATATAGGTTTTCTTTTATGTATAGTGTAGGGTGCCTTGTGTAATATTGTACTTTATATATATTGGTCTAATGCAATACACAACCCTAACGGGTTTTCCACATATTACAACATGGTATCAGAGCATTAGACGAATTAGCAGATGTATCAAGAATGGGTTCGGTAATTTCTTCACGAGATTCATGCATAAGTAACATATTTTTTGCCTTTAGAAAAGTGGGAAAAGGTTTGGTGTGAGTGATAACATCAATAATGCTATGATATGAAGCAGGCAATTGTTGAAGAATTTGCATAACTAATTCAACTTCAGTAATGGTAGAATCGACATCTTCTAATGCATCAGCAATGTTTTTCAAAGTATGACAATATTCAGTAATCGACAAAGCACCCTTTTTGGTGTTACGGAAAGTAGTCTGTAGTTGAAGACTTCGAGACATTTTGTTGTTGAGAAAAAATTGCTCAAGTTTGTCCCAAAGGTCCTTTGAAGTACAATTATCACTTGAAATTATTTGTAGCAAATTAGCATCACACGTAGAATAGAACCATGATTTAATACGCGAGTCAATGGACTCCCAGTCATCATCATCATCATCTTTTGGTTTTGTTTTACCGGTGATATGACCCAAAACTTTAGCACCTTTACATGTGTCAAGAAAGATACGACGCCACAGTTTATATCGAGAACCATCAACAGAAAGTTTAAAGCTAAATTGAGGGTACACATTGGAGTTGACTAGCAGATGGAGACACAGTAACGGAACTTGAAGATGTAGTCATGATGAATAATGGTTCTAAAAAAATTAAATGCAACAAAAATAAGTAAAGAATAAAAAGAGTGCTCACTGCAGGTAGAGGGCTTGTAGTGAATTGCAAGTCCTATACAACACGTTGGTGTTGTAGTTTCCAAATAAACAGCAGCCGAGAAGATTGTTGTGCTGGAAAAAAAGTAGCAGAACGTCGAGCGTGCAACGGTTGATCGATTACCAGAAACCCGAGAACAACTTACGGAATCTGGTTTTGCGATCAATGATTGAAGGTCTAAGGTTTGCACGTGTGAAGAGATGAGCGGAAGCAAAGGGGTGTCACGGGCAAGACGAGGGTTAGGCAGTTGATCAGACATTTTTACTAAAGGATTACCTACACAGTTATTTTTATATTTTAGATCCAGTCTGAGCATTCAGGAACCTCCCGCTCGGACTGCGGGGGGTGTGCTAAATATATAATGTATAGGTTTTCTTTTATGTATAGTGTAGGGTGCCTTGTGTAATATTGTACTTTATATATATTGGTCTAATGCAATACACAACCCTAGCGGGTTTTCCACATATTACAACAGCATCACATATGCATTGTATCTGATGATTTCTCAATAGTTTCGGTAATCAGTTTTCGAGTAATTGCATAGTTGTTAAAGTAGAGGCATATATTATATCTCAAATACATCCAACTTTGTCTAAAAAAACAGGAATAAGAAAAGGTTGTACATATATAGAGTTTTTTTTTTTTTTTTTTTTTTTTTTTTTTTTTTTGGGTAAAGACATATATAGAGTTTACGTGGCAAAAGTCCAGTCGCACTTGTAAACGACTACACAAAGCCTATAGTCCACCTTAAATTCAGGAAATCAACTAAGAAAGGGAACTAACACCCACTTATAAGTAGAGGTGGCAAAACGGGCTGGCGGGTCGGTCTGAGCAGCTGGGTAAAAATGGGTTTAGGTCACAACGGGCTCGGGTAAAAACGAGTTCGGGTCATAACGGGATCGGGTCTAAACGGGCTTGGGTTTAAACGGGCTCGGGTCTAAACGGGCAATTTTGGAAGAGAAAAAAACTGCACATGACTTTTACAACACCAACCGATCATATAAACAAAAGCTTACTAAAATTGACCATTTTAAACTTAAGATAATTATAAATCGAATACTAGAGTTCTAAAATATTATAATAATATCAGTAGTAAAAATCGATAATTACATACTAAATTCACCAAACACTTTGAATTACAATTTGCCACTTCGTTACAAACCACGACAAAATTAAAATTAATTAGCTTGATCTTTATGTCTCGGTCCACTACATACAAAATTGATTAACTGTATATAATCTGTAACTTATTGCAATCAAGAAAAAGGAAACAAAAATTTAAGCAATGAATAAATGAGCCCAGATTATGGGATTCTTTATCTCGTTCGAGAACTAAAAGGTTGACGATACTTAAACAATGGATAAATTTAAACAATTGATATGATTTGATTTATTAAATTATTTTATTGAGTTCTTTTAATTTTAAGGTTTTGAAGTTCAAACTTCAAACCTTGTGTTCATGTTGGAATTTGAACCGCAGACGGCCGAGGAAGATGAATTACGGCGGATTTCGACGCCGGCACACGTCGGAGAACGCCAGCAACGATGGCTTTCAGTTTTCTCGATTGACTGTGAGAAGCGATTAAGGGGGCATACGACGTTTGGGTTGTTTAATCGGGGAAGGAAGGAAATGACCAGTTAGACCCATTCTTTTTTCTTCAAGTTACCCACAGAGGCCCAATGTTTTTGTTTGAGTAGTCCATTATAGTCCATTCAGGAAATTAAATAAGCCCAAAATTACCCATTCAACAGTTATAAAAGTCCAGAATAGTCCAGAATTTAACATATGGGCTAATTTTGCCGGTGCTACTTATAAGATAAGATGAGAGGAAACTAAGGGAAATTAACAGAAATGCCACTTTTTCCGAACCGTATTTTTCGTTTTGCCACTTCAAAAAAAAAGTAGCCGATTTGCGACCTACGACCCGTTCAACGCGACCTGCGACTCAAGCGATTTCCGAGTAAAAGACAAGCAAAACGTGTCGAAGCCGTCCGGTCGCAAGTCGCAGCATGCGACCTGCGTCCGAGAACCGAGATCAAATCTTGCAACATTTTTATGATTTAATATATTTTATGTTTCGTATTTAATTAACGCAGTGTTTTGTTTTTCTTTGATAACTTTTTATATACAATGTATAAAATAATTCTGAATATATATTCATGATCAGTGTAATTTTATATACATTTCGACATAAATTTTATCGTTATATGTTATGTATTTAACGAAAACATTTTTTTAGTCTCGAAATCAACTTTTTTTTATATCCGAATGTAGATAAAAATAAACTGGTCATAGTAGTATATTTAGATTTATGTAGTATAGAGGTGGACTAATAAATTTTCTTATGTTATATAAAGGTCGACTAATAATTTAACTTTTTGACTTATTTCAACCTTTATGTGTTATACTACATAAGAAATATATGAACCCTCTTACTATAATTGTTTTTATTTTCTTTATTGGTTTTCATGTCGAAAGCTTTGTGCAACTTTCTTCTGTAAGATACAACAGTGGTAAAAAAAAGGTTAACTTGGTAAACTCACCCACCAGTTTTACCTAAAGCTACAAAAATGTCGTATACCATTTCTACTTGTAGATCCAAAACTGTTTTAGAGAGCTTGTGATCACTTCACTGTAAATATTATTACTCCATATAGTTTAAATTTAAGAGTTATCAAGAGAATACAAAGTCAGAATATTGACAACAATGTTTCAAATGGGATTATATATATCAACAAAGATTAATCTGAAAACAACACAATAGAAAGTTTGAACATTAGTTTCCATCTCACAAATACTTACTCTGTAATTTATTGTATTGTTTATATACTCTGTTCAAAGACAGATACCAAATGACGTACACTAAAAAACATACAAAACAAACATGACCTTTGGACGTACAAAAGAGCACCAAAACCTTTTTTCCTTTTATTAACACTACTAATACTAATAGCGAAAAATATAACAAACAAAAACAACAAATATCTCTGATCTAACAAAACATATGTCAAAAATTATATAGCTAACCATTTGGAGATAAACAGCGACGGTGAATGATATTTCCGACAATTGAAGTTTTTCAGAAGAATCTTTAAAATGGTGGAGGCAGTGTGTGTATGGATTGTGTGGTTGTATTTTTGGGTGGAGAAGAATAATACAGATTTGAAAACTGGGAGGGAGAGATGTATGTGTATTCTGTAGTGTTTAGTGTGTGTTTTGATGATGTCGGGGTATTTATATATAGATCAATTTTGTATTGAAAATGGCAGATAGGTGAATGGAGCTACAAATGAATGGCTAGGATTGAATTACATTTAAATGAAGGGTCAAGATTGTATATTGACTTAATTTTAAAATATGGCCATATGCATTATATAATAGTATAGATATAGATTATTTCTAATGTAACCTCAACTCATATATTGGCGAGTTCTTTCACGTAACGCTAGTTCAATCCTAGTTTCATCACAACATAAACACTTCAACAAAGAAAATTGATCTCTACAATACTAATAAAGGCAATATGAGAACAAAATATTATAAACGTACTACAGAAAACTAATCGACTTCTAAAAGTATGAAAAGATTAACATTAAGAAAATATACTAATTAGACAACAAACATCGGTGTAACAATTAAGTTCAACACTCCTTAAGGTAAAAATTCAAATTTTAATCAATCAAACAAAAATATGTTCAACCTTTATTACAGTATATAATAATCAAAAGAGCATATACATATTAGTATACGTAATATATTTAGTTTATATTTGCTGATATAATTAGAGAATTTCACATAGCATAGACTGAAACTTTATGAGTTAATTAAATAACATTCACAAAAGGAAAAAGAAGTAAAAACATTGACAGAGATTTTTTTTAAAATTTCTAACTGCTCTTAGTTGAAAATGTTACTTTTCTTTTGTAAGAGGTTCCCACATCGCCTAATAACAAAATATTGTTGACGGGAAGATGGATATAAAAAGATGAAATGTGTTATCTTTATTAATTGAGTGAGGGCATCATTCATGTTGGGTTGGGCTGCTAGGGGCCTGATTGTGGGCTGAGGGCATAACCAGAATATTTGGAAACTTCCTATATAAATCGCTAATGTTTGATGGGCCATAGGGGGCAGGTGACCCCACTACACTATGAAGAGATCCACCGCTGCACCCGATACCGTGCTATTAGTTTATTGTTTTATTGTTAAGAGGTCATTTATTTAAATTTAGTTTCTAAAAGTTTAATTTGGCCTCAATTTCATTCATTTATAAACCTTATTCATATCAAACGAATTATCGGAGATAGGGCTCGATCATAATCTAAATTGGGTGATGTACGTACAGAGAAAATCAGGTCATTCCCTCGATCCCTCATTGTGTGTGCAAGTAATAATGTAAGAAAAGTATAATATTGTTAATTAAATAATTACCGTATCTCATAATTATGTCATGTGATATATAATTATATATTAACAGTACACAACCACATCCAAAATTTACGTAATTAAAGAAAATGATCATATAAATATTATTACACATGAAACGTGAGAAACCGCAAAACTTTGATTTGAATTATGAATATGTTTGTTAATTAGTTAGGCAAGTTAAACGAAATTTGTCTGTGATTTTGGGGGTAATCATAATTAAAAGCATGATCTATATATATATACTCTAAAGTCATGATACTGGGTTTATGATATGTCTTATTAATTAACAAAACTGGAGTTCAGGATGCCTAATAATGCTTATGTGGAACCAATCATTAGTCGCCACGTATACAAAAAGCTGACGTGTCATTTTCTCAATTTTTCTACGATTTAGTGGGCCATGTCAGCATGCTTGATATTTGGTCAATTTTCAAAATCGTCAAACTTAAACTACACAATTAATGACATTCAATCACTTTCTTTTTTGGTTTACCATTATTTTTTGAAAGACTTTAATTGCATATTTATTAATATGATTTAATATAAAATTGTTTCCATAAAATCTTGCCTCTAATATTGTGGCAATCGTCAGGCAACTTTGACAGAGATTCAAATCTCAAACTTTTTTCACCATATAATTTTCATTATTTGCTTTTATATATATAAAATCATTTCCATATTAACCATTCCCTCAATCCCTCAAGAATATATCAAAATAAAAATCAAGCGTACATATGCATATCCACCGTACCATTCCTTCCCAGACGCATTTGATGATCACTTTGTAAGTTCAATTCATCATATTGCTCTTTTCATTTATGCATACTTAGAACGATACCCGTTCTTCGATTTTGTGTTTTCCGATTTGTAAATAGTTGGTACAGTTCATTAGCTTAAAACGATTGCTATGTTTTTATGTAGTTCACTTCTATCAAAATTTTTACTATTCAGTCATTTTTTGTTCGATTCGTTTTTATACTTACATACTCAATTCGTTTTTATCTTCATTGGATGTAAATGCTCATTTGTCTTTCTTCAGTTTATCTTCAATATAACATGAACAACGTGCTTGATGTTATGTCAATGAGATGTTTGGCTTCTTGGGTTCATATCTACATATCATTCATTAGATTAATTTGTTGATACTTTTTTTATGCTAATATGCTTTTCCAACTTTTTCTATTTGAGTGTCACGATAAACTTCAATTTCTCTAGATCTATCCATAAGAACCTTTTTTATTTTTTAAATATAGATTGGTTGCATTTTAATTAAATCGTATGTTGTTTTACAAATCATCTTCCTAAATCGGTTTTCTCAATGATAATGACTAATGAAGATGTATCATGAGGTTAGAGAAATTTAGTCTTTTAATCATGTGTCTTCGAGTGTGCATCTACCAAGTTAAATTGTTGGTGCAGATAGCATGGAAAAAATGCATTTGATGTTTAATTGAGCCAATCTGATGATGTAATTCGTTTATTTAGAAACTGGTTGATGTAGCGAGAAATAAGGATAACCAAATTAAACCTGTTGATTTCTATGAATACCAGGAATAATTTCTTCCGAATCACGTTGATTCACAAAGAATGCCGTGAATGGGTACTTTGATTCACAAAATTGAGAGTGAAATCTGATTTTTGATAAATGAAAAACTAACTCCAAAACAATGTCATACCAACCATTATAAACAAGCAGAAATTTAAATGGGCCGATAAAACATAACGGGCCAAACCACAAACCCAAAACAAAAGTCTAATTCGAACAGAAAATTTATTAAAAAGCCCATATCTTCCAAACGGAGCCGTTTTTGGGCTTCGAGCATTGGGCTAACCGCCTCCGGCAGTTAGCGGCTTGGTGGGCCTCGAACCGAGCTTCGATTCGCCTGCTCATGGGCCTGAAACGGACCCCTGTAACCCAAGTTATGCCCCTTTCCGTGCAGCCCTTTTCGTCACACAATCTTGGGCTTCCAAATACATTAGAGCTTGGTCTTCCACACTTGGGCCTCCATCACTGGTTCTTAAGTCTTAGTTGAAACTGTTACCTCCCATCCCATTAAGAAAACAATCAGTTTAATTATGGCACAAGGTTCCTTCTCTTCCCGTTGTTGTGATGGTTTTAATACATATATTGCTCTCATTGTCATCATTGATTTAGATATAATTTGGTTAGCTTTAGAATGTGTTTTAGATGAAGCGACATCATTTTAGTTAAATTTGGTTTCTTTGAATTTGGATCAAACTTTGCAGAATAGTCCCATTAATTCTTTCAATATCCGTTATCAATAACATTACATTATGTATGCAGGACAGCTCCCTAGAATTCTAAAGTTAAAGTGTGCTTTAACTGGATATGTGCAGAAGCAAGCCATACTTAAATTTACAATGTTATATGATTTGGGTTTTATTTTATAGCTAAACGGATTTGCCTTATATGTGCAGTGGATTTAACTTTTGAAGCATCAAATTTTATATGTGCTCTAAAGACATTTTATAAGTAGTTCCACCACTAAAGTGGCGACATGTACGTGTTGCAAACTATCAGATGCCACATCAGCTACAAGCTGATGAATAAAAAGGAAGGTAGCATGTGATTCTTCCAAAAGATTTCTTTAATAGGCTCGATAACTAGGTATTTCTACACCAAATTGTAAGTTTTTCTCTCACAAGAATAGGCCTTTAGATCGTTAACTTATAGATCATGACTCACACGGCTTATTAGAGATGCACAGTTCATCCGTTTACTTATCGTTATACATGACAGTAAAATGCATTGCTGCCTATCAACTAGATAGGTACCTAGAAGGCGATTTTGTTAACAAAATTTTTTGTTGTGTGATTCTCCTAATTTGATAACTGTTATACATGGAGGTGATTAAATTATTTTTTTCCCTATCTTATTACGGGTGACAAATGACGGGTCAGAGAGGTTTTATAACTGATCAATATTTATTCAGTTTTTTGAATTAGACTTTTAGGAACATTTGTTTTCCAATTGACACAAATTCGAACAGAAACACTGGATTTTGATATATTTGAGTTGCTCACTTTTCCATGATGTCGTTGGTACTTAAGAACTATTCTCAGTTGCTCACAGTTTGTAGGTGTACTAATTAATTTCCTCTGTGGACTATGCATGAGAACAACACTTAACAACTAGGGTACGATATGATGGAGGTGCATATGAGTATTATATCCCCTTATTTTATTACGGAGTAAGATTTTTAATTAAGATCCGTGTGGTACTGAGAATTATATACTATTTATAATCTTCATATAGGTGGTGTGTTTAGAAGTTGGTGCATGCAAACTTTGATAGTAAACTAGGGTCCATTGTATGTTTTGAGGCTCATGGCTTTTGTGGATTAGTAATATTTGATGAGGTTTGGTCTCAATTTTCTGCTTTATAAATGTCATGAGTCGGTTGTGTTTTTAATATTTGCTCAATATTGGTATGCTTGATTATATTTGCTTTGTGTTTTTTTGATAGTCCTGGATTTAGGGTTTTTTTTTTTAGTTTGGTTGGTATGCTTGGTTGTTTGAGCTGCTATCTTTTGTTGATTAACTTGCACAAGCTAATACAAACAAATTCATACATTGGAAGTGTTCTATATTATAAAATAAATCAAGTTTTATGTAAGTTAAATCATTCAATTCAACTATATAATAAGAATTTTTACCCTATGATTTACTTATATTTATTAATGTTACCGTGCATTGCACGGGTTTTAACACTAGTTGACTATATACCTTAAGGTAATTTCAATTCAGATGGAGAATCAATTCACGGATTACATAATAATTACAAGCTTAATAAAAGATAAATGAAAAATGATAAAGACAGCCCTAACGGCTGTCAATAAGACTCTAACACATGCATTAATATTTGTATTCTTACCATAATAAATATCATGGCCCGCTGAATTTTAGTTGACCCTACCTGAATTTTTGTTGATGTACAATCATTTTATGCGTATCCAAATGAATTATTGACAGCTCTTAGGGTTGTCGTTAAGATAATTATACAAATTGTATAATATTAACTTAGAACTTCTATCGGTAAGTTGAAAATTTGAAATTATATATATACTACTATATCCCCAAAAGACCCGATCTAATGAATAACGAGAATCAACAAGTAAAGCGTACGATTATTGATCTTGAGTGTTTATGTATTTATAATCAAATAATTAAACGAATACAATAAAGTATCTACAACATCTTTCTATATTCAATTCAACTTGATTTCATGTTCTCAACTGATTATATAATTATGTATTGCTCTTTGAAATTCTTAACTAACTTCAATCCGCCATTGATCGAGTTTCACCTCCACTTACAACCCATGGATGCCCTGCAATTTGATTCGAAAACAACAATGATCAGTTAAATTTCTAGTCCTCGAAAATTACGATTGATTGTATATGTAGTATTCGTCGTAAAAATAAATAAGAGAATACGATCTATACCGCTAGCAGTACACATGACGCATATTAATTATTACATGTTGTATTGTTAAAATGGCGCACAAATGTAACATGTAATGGTACGTATCTTGCATACTCTAGCGGCACGAATCATCGTATCATATTCCAATACAAATGAATAACAGACAAGCTATGAATAAAATGCAAACTTACTTAAAACTTGTTCAGTAGATAGTCTTTTGGAAACATCTTTACATAACATCTTCCGTAACAAATCCTTCGCTTCGGTCGAAACAGAACGGAAAATCCTGTTAGGAAACCGTAAATTGGCACACGCATCACAACTTGAAAAGTTTCGGTACTCGTTTCACCGTAAAACGGAGGAACTCCCGCCAACATTATGTACAAAATCACACCAGCACTCCAAACATCAACTTTCTCATTAGGGTTAATTATTTGGTTATGTATCTAACTTTGCCTTTTTTACTATTGTATGTAACAAACTTTCAAAACATCTATTGTATGTAATAAACTTGTAAAAAATGCTATTGTATGTAACAAACTTTCAAAACATCTATTGTATGCAATGAACTTATAAAAAATCTCTATTGTATGTAGCGGGTTACCGTGTCAGATGACTGCTACACGTGTCAGATGAACAGACTGCTACACGTGTCAGATGAACAGACTGCTACAGTAAAAACACCTTCCTTTCTATAAGTATGAAGATAAAGAAAATATGATACACAAAAGTCAAAAGGATGTGGCTCCTGTTAAGAGAAAGAGCGAGAGGTTACTAGTAGCGATTACACAAGAGAACGAAAGAAGAAAGCAACGACCAATTAAGAATTCTACAATCACGGACGGAAAACCCGGCTCTGATACCATGTTAAACAATGAAACCCTGTCGGTTATTATGTATTACATTAATCGCTATTTATAAGTACAAATGTAAACCCTAGTTAAAATCCTAATTGACCCAATACCCACAAACGGGCTTGGGCCAATCTATCATCTAATATCTTATTCCGGGTTAAAATCGAAATATGAAAAGCTACGATGATCTATAGGGATTAAATTAGTTGGGTGGTCAGTGGTGCCTTGATAACCGTTCATTTCTTTACTTGCTGTTTTCCGATTCAATTAACTCTAATGAATAACAGAATAACTTATGCCCATATAGATTGAACGCTCATTATAAATCAGTTTAACTCAAACATTTTTACGATGATGATGTCTTTAACAACCCATTATAAATACAATCTATTTTACCATTTCTTTTATTTATGTGCATCGAAATTTTGTCATTGTGTCCTTCGGGAAACACGGAGGAGTATGAATTCACTGGTTTTGGTCAACTTTTTTAACGTAAACCTGGTATAATATCTTCACAAATTTAATTACGGACTACAAACTAATACGGAAATGTTCCATTTTCTTTATTGAAGCATTGTCCAACTTATTACATAATAATAAACTATCATATGGATAGCTTTCTTTGAACAAAACGATCCATTGTTTGTGTTTTTACAAATTGATTGTAAATTTTTTGTTGTCCATATGTAGAAAGAGTTTGGCCTGCGATGACACACTTAGAAAGTGACAGATTTTCAAAACTTATAGGTGGCAAATCTATTGTGAAATTCTAAAATCTTTCAATCAATATACTTTTATACATGGAAAATGATTTTCCTCGTGCTTAATCTCCCTATCCATCCTCCCAATCCTATAAATTTGTGACTGACATGCTATTGCTATTATTCTCTCTCCTCTTATGATTTGTTATTCTAACCGAGTGTCAATCATTAATTGATTAGGTTGATAAGTTGGATAAAAAATTAGGAGGATAAATCATTACTCTTATAACCACAGTGTTAAGTTGTGTAGTCAACATGATTTTTAGTGAATTTAGTGTTCTTGAATTAATATTCTCATTCAATTTGAGTCTATGACCATGACTTGATGTTAACCGTCTACCATTCTATTCACTAATCGGAACATAAATATGTACTTAATTGTATTAAAATGAACTTTGAAGAGCTTTGCTTCTTTTATAATCGCAAACAATTTCTGCTTTTAATTCTTGCACAATGTTCCTTTACAAGAATTTAAATCACTTTTACTACAATACACAATCCCAAATTACAATTTTTAAAAGTTTTATCGGAATTACTTGGTTTTGTTTCATGGCCCAAATGAATGTATCTTTTATTATTTGCATACATACCCTTTAAATTTATAAAAGTATTACCTTTAATCACTTTTGCATTACTTTTTCTTCTAATATATATATAGGATTAGGATCAAGGGAGAAGGAAATTTAGGTGGAGAAGAGGGAGAAGCAATATGATTCAGTATTTTTATTACTATGATTCAACTTTTTATTACTTGAATTATAATAATAAAAAAATGAATCATAGTAATAAAAATACTGAATCATATTGTTTCTTCCTCTTCTCTACCTAATTTTTCTTCTTTTTTATCCCGATCCTATATATATATATATATATATATATATATATATATATATATATATATATATATATATATATATATATATATATATATATATATATATATACACACACATTTAGTTATAGGTGTAAATACACTTTGAAAGCTTAAAAGGTAGGCTTAAAACACATTAATTAGTATATTGTTTAAGACCTCCATACAGTGGCGGAGCTAGGAATAAATTTCAGGGGTTGCAAAAACTTTTAAGTGTATAAATTATAACAAACAAATTAAAATTGTATGATTTCGTTAAATAAGTTTAAAGCAACAAACACAACTAGCTACTAATTACTAAACTACTACATAAGTACTACTACTATAGTCAACAAAATATATAACTTGGACAACTAGATTGCCAAACCATTATTGGTTGTTGAGACAATTCATTGTTGATTAGTTCTAGGTTAATTGATTGTTTATTGCTTGTGCCTCTTTCAATAATCTAAAACAAAGGGGTTGAGGTTGGCTATCGAAACTTCAAAAGCTTCCTACACAAACCACAATCCATATCGTATTTGGTGATTAAGACTTTCTATTTCTTTCCCTTTGTAAAAAATTAGATGTATATACCAATGAAAAAGTTTGGGCTGTTTTATAAATTTGGGTTTTCTTCTATTAATGAGTCTAATAACATATAAGAAAAAGATATTGGGGTTTAATGAGTGTAGCAATTAGGCTATATTAAAAGACTAATTTATTTTTTACAAAAAAGTATATGACAATCGTATATAGCATATGCTACTCCTTGCTATCATTTATCTCCGCCTCTACCTCCATATATATAAACGGGTTTAGAAGCTCGTATAAGACTAGTGGCTGTGATACATACATTTTATTTATTTAATTCAAATTAGACTAGATCTTAAATTATAATGCACATTCATTTGAATAAAAAATAGTACTCCATAATAATTGGCGTGAATACCCATACTCATAAACTCCAACAATTCTAACCATTGACGACACTCAACGTTATTGATTTGATGTCATCTAAAAACCATTAACTATGATCATATAAATCACGCGTCATATGCGTAAAAAGTCTCATTTGTAGAACTCGTATGATAAATACGACCAACAAAGTTTACCCCTCAGGGGCAAGTGTGTCAAGTTACATATTAATTAGCAGGAAAATAGTTTTGATTATTCTTTACACTTCTAATATTAGGTAATTGATAACGAGACTTCAGTTAATACGTTCAAACATGCATAAAAATATGTATTTTGAAAATAATTCTCAGTCTACCTGAATTTTAGTTAAGGTATAATTGTTTTATAAATTGTCCAAACATCTTAATGAAAGGTAAGAAAACCGTAATTTTATACATCAAAATCAACTTTACCTAAATATATGGTCAAGTATAAACTTTTAGTTCATGTGCTAGTTAAAATATTTTGAGCACAAGCAGTGGTTGCATTTGTGCTCGATGTTAATTTGAACATTGAAATTTAACACGAGTATAAATTTACACCACCCACTCCCTATGCTCTTAGTTTCAAGTCACGGTTAGTTAGCATAAATATATGGTCCTATATAGTCAACGGCCACACGTCATTCTCATTAAGTTTGAAACTTGCGTTAGTTGGTTGATTCATTACATTTACCGTGTAGAATTGTTTTGCGAAGATCTTGCAATAATACTAAATACATTTGTTGAATCAAAACGGTTTACGATCCTACCTCAAACCTTATATTTTAGAGATAGTTACGAAATCATTTTAATGCTCTTGTATTGAGTTGAAGTATAATGAGCATCAAACTCATATAATTTGGAAAGCTATAAAATCACTTGCTTACATTGTTAACTCACTTGCTTTTTGATTGATTATATCATAGATAAGAAGTCAATTATATGGTGTCTTATATCTTTACTGATAATAATAATAAGTCCAACCATAAAATATAAAAGGCTTTGTAAGTTTTACAAGTTCACACATTTTTTATAATTATTAGCTAAAAGTACATTATTAGTTACATACACTACCCCACACGTATCAAGAATACTACTATGTGCATGGTTAATCATATCATTCGATTCAGTGCTGTTTCATTTGGTCCCCTGATTGATATTTCTTACCGACGCATAACGTGTTTACCCAAGTAGTTACATATACTAAAAGGGAGGTGATCCCTACACCACCAACATTTTGCCATTCACCACCAAATTTTATATTTAGACCCTTTTGCCCTTTACCAATCTAAATCAAGTCACTAGTTGTTAAAGGGTCCAAAGGGTAAAATGGTCCAGACAAAAATTTTGGTGGTGAATGGCAAAATGTTGGTGGTGTAGGGATCACCTCCCATACTAAAAACATAGAGCGTTTCATTTAAATCGGGTATTTAATCAGTCAATTCCATAATTTTGATTAAAGATATCAATATATTATTTTCCAACTCATTCCTCGCTTACTATTCGGCCACCATTTATGTACTGAATTATCGAAGCGTTTCTTGAAAAACCGTATCTGTTACATCTCCCTTCAAACTAACTTAAGTAAATCAAGAATTTCATCGCTATACATTTTCATCTTCACTTAATAATAATGATACAGTTAGGCACAGTAATGATGTCCTAAAATGTCGGGTGTCACATTCTATTTTTCATTTAATAAACCAAGATCTACTACAAATATAGTTATAAATTATATGAATGCGAAAGTCATTTCTAAGTTTAGAGGTGCATATTTTTCAAGTTTTTTGATCTTCCCGGATCACCCCTAACGATTTTTATTGATTCGATTAAAAACTACCGATTTTGACCAGGTTTGACTCCGTCAATTTTGCCACATAGCTGACTGTTGAAGTCTCCATTTTCTAGTCCGAACGATCGGTCCGAGTTTTAAAACATTGCAAAAACCTTAAGACCATGCATATTGAGGATATAGATGTCCCACCACCTAAGCAATTCAACTTGTACTTCCACCCTTAAGAACACATCAACTTTCGTGCAAGAGAGCTAAACGGTGTCACTATATATTTCAGTGTATTGTCTATATGATCTCGTTCCAGTGTACTGCCTATATGTTTCTTCACATTCGCGATTGGAGATTTACTCGTACCACGCTACTTCAGAATGGCGAAGACCTCTTTAATTTCGTTATGAACAATTATGTATAAAAACAACAAAATGCACATTAAAATAGATTCAGCAATTAAACGTAATGCACATAAAAAAAAAGTAAAAATAGTTAAATTATATAAGATTTAAAGCTAACATCAAAAACGAATTTAGTGTTTGAGACGTATCAATTACATTTAGACACTAATAAAAAAACAGCAGTCAATTACTACAAAAGACTATTATGATATTAAACATTATCTAAAAAAATAACATACAACATTAAAACAAACTCACCAACATATCCAAAACATTGCCTCCACCAATATTTATCTTCTGCCTTTTAACATTTCTTCTACCACTTCTTCTCTTTCGAGGAGCAAGTGCACCACCCTTAGAGCCCATTACTTTCTGATTCCATGTAAGCTTAATTGGAATATCAAACATTAATTTGATAGCTTTCCAGGTTATTAAGGGAACATCTTCAATCTGAAAAGTGCAAGCATTAAGGAAATCGAATTAGGAAAAAAATCACATTTATAAGCACTAATCAAAATCAGTAAAAGAATTAAAAGTTATGTCTTTTAGGACTTATCAACCTGTTTAAGGCTTGCAATGAGGTCTTCACAAGTTGTTGCCACAAAATAGGCACTAGATGAGTTATTTTTCACAAGACTTTGGATGCATTGGCCTCCATTATAGCAACTCAAGTTTTCACAACTGCACAATATAGATAATCAACTATATATGTATGGAATAGAGTAATACATATTTACTAACAGTTTCTGAACTTTCAGTTCTTTCAGATGGCTGTCCGGAATCAGCAATGCAGCATCTCTATAGAGTTTATTTATATGATTAAAAACTTACAAGTAATGAAAAATAAACCAAAAAACTGAAATTCGGATTAGTACCTAGTGGTGTAGAGCATTATTTCAAACTTATTTACAGAAAATAGCTCTTCAAAATCCTCCATTTCAATTGAATACTCATCCATACCGACCAGAATGGATGAGTGGAGCAGCACATGATATGGAGTTTTTTTGAAGTTTTTTGACAGATTTCTAAATTGCTCCTCTATTGATCTAAATCAAAACAAATAACAATCATTCACACTCAACAATAAAATGATTTAGCAAATGTTCCAATAGTACGCAATAACAATCATCATACTCAACAATAAAATGATTCAGCAAATGTTATATTCAAATAAGATTTATGTAGATAACAGAAAAAATTAGCCTAAATCAGAACAAATTTGCATTATTAAAAAAGTACAATAATAAAACTAACCTAAAGTTAGGTCAATAAACAAAAAAATATAAAGGAACCTCAAACAGTTAACAAAAAACATCATTATTAATAATAGATTCAACAATTAACATCGTAATTTTGAAAATATTGATTTATGATTAATAAACGAACAATTTATATATAGAATAGAAAAAGAATAGATATATTTGATTCGGATCAATCGCGAATTGGATGTCCAATTGCTTCGATTTGAATTATCCGGAAAATGCCTTATATAGATATAGAAGATATTCAATATATCAAAAAGATGGACAATCAAACCTTTTCTCAATTCAATAGAAGCCCAAAGAGGTGAATAGGGTCCAAATAACGAGAGATATGTAAAAAGCAGGTCCGAAATTGAAGATAACAATTTATTTTGCCTAAAGTTTGCATGAATTAAAAAGAATAATAATAAATTTAACCTAAATTAAGGTCAGAAAACAATGATAATCATAAGATACTCAAACAATTAACAATAATCATCGAACATAAAAATAGATTCAGCTATTCATGTCATATTTGTAATAAAAATGATTTACGATTGAAAACGAACAAGTTATACATAGAATGAAAGCAGAATCAATTCAAATCAATCAGTACGATATTGAAGTAAAATCATAAATAAAATAAGATCGAAGAAGCTTACATCAGAAGCGAATTCATCAATTGAGAGAGAAAGATATCGAGATTCAGCATTTGAGAGAGAGCGATTATGTTTCCACATTTTGATAGAGTAGCAACTTCTGATTCTGAAACTGAGAGTCATGAAGAAGACGGTTATTTGTTGCACGTCACACAAGTTCTCTCTAGTTATCAGTTTTAAAAAAAGTTGTTAAAAAATATAGTTAATTGCATGGATGGTCCTTGTAATTTGCATCAATAAAAGATTCAGCCCCTATAATTTTCAAAAATAAAAAGCTATTGTACTTTTAGTCCTATTCTAACATAAATGACTAATATACCTTTATTCTTTAATTTCTTTATTTTAGTTGATTTTTAAAGATCAATATTTATATTATTCAGCAACATGTAGGAAGGATTTACAAAGGAAGAGTTTAAGAAGTTTACCTTTAAAAAATTCGTCACGACTAAAACTTTGAAGGGAAACAAAGGACATATCTAGAATGTGGGGTGAGATGTTAGGGTTATAGGTGAGCCCTCTGAACCACCGGCATAAGCCGACAGCCGGAGGTAACCGGAGGCATCGGAGCTTATTTTGGATATAGGGTTTTATTAAAAGAAAAGGGGTGAGGATGCAATAGGAGTCGCCCTTTTAAGGGGAAGGTTTTGTTGGTATAATAATAAATAAATAAAAGAAGTAATAATACTACGGGAATACCTAACGTTCGGTTATTATCATCATTAATTAATTAATTCCCCTTTATTATCAAATTACCCAACGTTTCGGCTCCTATTATCAATTACACCACCTCACTATTACAAAAAATAATAAATATTGTTCTTGTTAGCCGTGTATATGGTAAAAATATTTGATTTGTTTCTTTAGTTTTAATATTAATAATTATACGGGAACACCAAACGTTTTGGTTATTTTTATCATTAATTAATTAATTAATTCCGCTTTATCATCAAAAATACCCAACATTTCGGTTCCTAGTATCGATTACACCACCTCACTATTGATAACAAAAAGTAATAAATATTGTTCTTGTTAGCCTTGTAGATGGTAAAAATATTTGATTTCTTTCTTTAATTTTATTATTATTAAAAGTTTTTATTATTTGACTATGGTATATATATCATATGATAACTAGTAGCTAGGTTGTACGAGTCATGCTTTTCCTAAGGATTTTCAATAAGATAAAACGGGTACTTTGTAGCTAGCTAAACAAGCTTCATTAATATACAATTAAACTACTTGAGATCAAATTAATGCACACACATAACCATCTTTGGCAGTTCCTTAAAAAATGTCGGTTTTGACCATGTTTGACTCCGTCAATTTTGCCACACAGCTAACTGTTGAAGTCTCCATTTTCTAGTCCGAACGATCGGTCCGAGTTTTAAAACATTGCATAAACCTTAAGACCATGCATATTGAGGATATAGATGTCCCACCACCTAAGCAATTCAACGTGTACTTCCACCCTTAGGAACACATCAACTTTCGTGCAAGAGAGCTAAACAGTGTCACTATATATTTCAGTGTACTGTCTATATGATCTTGTTCCAGTGTACTGCCTATATGTTTCTTCACATTCGTGATTGGAGATATACTCGTACCACGCTACTTCAGATTGGTGAAGAGCTCTTTAATTTCGTTATGAACAATTATGTATAAAAACAACAAAATGCACATTAAAATAGATTCAGCAATTACCATTAACTTAGAAATAAACTTAGCAATTAACGTAATGCACATAAAAAAAAAGTAAAAGTAGTTAAATTATATAAGATTTAAAGCTAACATAAAAAACGAATTTAGTGTTTGAGACATATCAATTACATTTAGACACTAATAAAAAAACAGCAGTCAATTACTACAAAAAAACTATTATGATATTAAACATTATCTAAAAAACAACATACAACATTAAAACAAACTCACCAACATATCCTAAACATTGCCTCCACCAATATTTATATGCTGCCTTTTAACGTTTCTTCTACCACTTCTTCTCTTTTGAGGAGCAAGTGCACTTCCTTTAGAGCCCATTACTTTCTGATTCCATGTAAGCTTAATTGGAATATCAAATATTAATTTGATAGCTTTCTAGGTTATTAAGGGAACATCTTCAATCTGAAAAGTGCAAGCATTAAGGAAATCGAATTAGAAAAAAATCATATTTATGAGCACTAATCAATAGGAGTCGTCCTTTTAAGAAGTAATAATACCACGGGAATACCTAACGTTCGGTTATTATCATCATTAATAAATTAATTCCCCTTTATTATCAAATTACCCAACGTTTCGGTTCCTATTATCGATTACACCACCCCACCATTACAAAAAATAATAAATATTGTTCTTGTTAGCCGTGTATATGGTAAAAATATTTGATTTATTTCTTTAGTTTTAATATTAATAATTATAATTATACGGGAACACCAAACGTTTCGGTTATTATTATCATTAATTAATTAATTAATTCCGCTTTATCATCAAAAATACCCAACATTTCGGTTCCTATTATTGATTACACCACCTGACTATTGATAACAAAAGGTAATAAATATTGTTCTTATTAGCCGTGTAGATGGTAAAAATATTTGATTTCTTTCTTTAATTTTATTATTATTAAAAGTTTTTATTATTTGACTATGGTATATCATATGATAACTAGTAGCTAGGTTGTACGAGTCATGCTTTTCCTAAGGATTTTCAATAAGATAAAACGGGTACTTTGTAGCTAGCTAAACAAGCTTCATTTATATACAATTAAACAAGTTGAGATCAAATTAATGCACACACATAACCATCTTTGGCAGTTCCTTTCTTATTGTATTGATTTAATTTTAAATGTTTTTCTAAAGAAAAAAAAATGTACTATAAAATTTTGTGTGATTAGTATTTAGTTATTATATTCATTAAGGTAAAGTTTTGGGCAAGTCGAACGTGAGCATTAGCTTGTAATCTAAATTTCATGTAGGATTTGAAGCTCAGAGTTTAGTAATTGACTCGAATTCGAGGGTCGTTTACGCCTTATAATATTTATAAGAAATATCTTTATTCTTAGCCACAGGTACGTGTAGATGGTAAAAATATTTGATCTCTTGCTTTTATTAATAATTTTCTAAGTATTTAATATTAAGTAAGATGTTGTATGAGTAATGGTTTTCGGTTCTCAAAAAGATAAAAATTGGTACTATCGAATGGTTGGTGGGGAAGTTTACTTTGAACGAGGTTATTAAATTTTTTAAATCTCTTTTATGCATGATATGCAGACACATTCTAAAGCTGTGGAAACATCACGAACAATATCTAACACAACAATGAACTTCTTTGATACGTTAGACATGCATGCAACAAATTAGACAAATATGGAACTTGAAAGAAAGTTTAAGGAATGCACTGCAAATAAATGAAGAAAAACAACCTCTAGAGAAAGTTGCGGAATTGCTTGCAGTTTCAAAATTTAAGTATTCGGTCCATATATAACCCTTATTTACGTTGCCCAATCGAATATAAATCATTAGTAACTAACGAGAAGTATATATGATGTCATTTGTATTTGTGACGTCTCATTTTGTAATTTTTTTGAAAAAGGTGCATCACTACTAGTATTATACTTCCTCCGACCCTATGGGCGGGCGGTATTAGAAAACATTTTAGACAGGGGAAAATTTCAGGTCAACTCGATTTTTTTAATTTCATCAATATGATCGACTTGATTTTTTG
Source organism: Helichrysum umbraculigerum (assembly GCA_949592205.1). Taxonomy (NCBI): domain Eukaryota; kingdom Viridiplantae; phylum Streptophyta; class Magnoliopsida; order Asterales; family Asteraceae; genus Helichrysum; species Helichrysum umbraculigerum. The sequence continues at coordinate 104,691,811 of CATIUR010000003.1, read as the reverse complement.
TTGGCTTTAACCAAAACATTATTCGTATCAACTTGGCTTCATCAATTTGGTTCAGTATTTGTTTTCATATGAAAAATTCAAATTTGAATTCTTAAATACATCCGCATTGAATTCTTAAATACATTTATGGATAAAAAAGGGTAATCGAATCGAAGTATATATAAGTTCAATACTAATGGAGTTTATAACTTTATATGATTACATTAATTAATTAACTAAGTATATATAAAGAGAAGAATGCAATAGACAATGGAAAAAATAAATGAATGAGAAAAAAGAACAGCGAACAAAGGGAATAGAAGGCAAAAACAGAAGGTAAAAATGCCATTTCAAGAATCGAACTTTTGACCTATGCAAGAGTGAGGCTGCTACTCTGACACTAAGCGGGTACAACAGCTTTATTAAAATTCGAAATTGTTTTTACTTATTCAGTTATGGGAGCGAAACACAAATTATACTACCTTCTTCGAAAAACTTCGCAGCTCGCAAAAAGTTTGTAGGGCGGCAGCCCATAGTGCCCCCACTATGGGTACCGCCCCTGTAATTTACTCGTTGATATGGTAAAGGTGTGTTTGCCAATAACAAACTAAAGCTAGAGCAAATTTACTTTTAAAAGTTTTATATTTAAGGTCAGGTTTATGAGGGGTTTAAATTTTCGATCAAATGGAGCACAAGCAAACGGCAGTTAGTTCAAGCTTCTATACGTCTCAATGCGTAAAAACTCATGTTATTCCATGTGATTTTAGTCTTCACATTTTTTATTAAAGTATCGATTTCTTATCATAGTGTAAACACTAACATCACCCGACTTGTGGTATTATTTTACTTTTTATTAGATTATATCTAGGGGTGTTTGAGATTGCTTATTTGTAAGCACTTTTCTGCTTAAAAAATAAGTATGTGTCTCCATATTTATTTTTAGGTGCTTATTACTTAAGAATTAAGCAGATAAGCAGTTTTTTGAAGGGTATTTGTTTCTACTGATCTACTATAAAATTAAGCAACAAATAGATAAGCAGATAAAATAAGCAATCACAAACACCCTCCTAGCCCTCTTATTTTAAGTATACAATGCATCAAGTCAAATATATGATATTGTATCACAGTGTTAATGGGTCATATGTCCAAATTATTATTCATTGTTATTTTTCTTCTTTAATTTTGTTTTGTTGATAATGATCACCTATGTGTTGTTGTTTTTCATTTAGCCGTTTTTAAAGGTTGTTACATGTATATTGCAGGTAAAACGAACTTTAAATGTTATTTTCTGCAGTTTCATATACTATCATAGTTGATTTTGAACTTTCTTTTTAGCTAACCCACATGTTTCTTCATACTAATACGATATTTTGATTTTTCTAACTTAGTATCCTGTTCGACTAAATTATGGTATAATATTACTGGCGAAGAGCTTGTTGACTGGCGAATTTTGATTAGGCACTAGCATTTCGTCAAGTATGCCGGATTTGTAATTTAATTTATGTGAAATTTGTGTCCAGTTTTTAAAACAAAATTAGACACTGTTTTTGATGTTAACGTACGAGTTGACCCTCTATTTTAGTGATTTTTTCTGTATAATAATTTTAATTTTGACATATAGTATTACAGAAAGTTGGTAAACATAAGAAGAGTTGAACCCAAATCACCTTACCTCTGTTATTATGATTAAAAGATATCGAGTTCATATATTTTTATTCGACTTATCATATCGTATGCTCTCCCCGAACACATATTAAGTAAACCAATAGTTGAAATGCTACTCGTAAAATTTATCTTTTCAGATAGACAAATTATTGGTAATTGATAACTATAAAAAGTGATAAAAAGTTAAACTGAAAGTCACGTATCAAATGGGGGTGAACCTTTTAGGCTGATATTTTGACTTCTTTAACATTATTTTATCAAATATCATTTATACGGGGACACTGATATAAGAATTTGTCTTTTCAAATGTGTATTATAAGTGCAATGGAATATAGGGGGTATATTTGGGTCAATAATGGACCACTTGCAACAATGCGATACGAACCCATGCATGTTATCTCTCGTAATTTTTGGAAGTCTTATTTCACTTTTTTATAAAAGTCTTTCTTCTCGAGTGTCTAACATCTAACATCTTTTTCTTGAAACGCAATCATGAGCTAAGACACCCAACACAAATATATACATTTTCTTCATGAACACGTATAAACATCTACACATGAAATTGAACTTACAACACCATGGTTCAAAGCTCACATCGATACGGCTAGACCAATAATGTTTTGATGTCAATGTCTAACATATATGATATAAATCACCTGACACTCTGCTATTAGTTTATTGTTTTATTATTAAGAGGTCATTTATTTAAATTTAGTTTCTAAAAGTTTAATTTAGCCTCAATTTCATTCATTAATAAACCTTATTCATATCAAACGAATTATCGGAGATAGGGTCCGATTATAATCTAAATTGGGTGATGTACGTAAAGAGAAAATCAGGTCATTCTCTCAATCCCTCATTGTGTGTAGGTAATAATGTAAGAAAAGTATAATATTGTTAGTTAAATAATTACCCTATCTCATAATTAATGTCATGTGATATATAATATTATATATATATATATATATATTTATATATATTAAGAGTATACAACCACATTGATACGAGCTGCAACAGTAATGACAAAAGCAATAGCTACATAGCCCAGCCCACTATGCAAGTCAAGCCCATTAGAGAAAAGAAAAGGCCAGCCCGATTGAATGATTATGTTATGTCTAGTAAAAAAAACCTCACGTATATGTCCTAAAAAATAGTATATCTATATATGTATGGCTGATAATGAAGGAAAATTAAGAAAACTTTTCCTAAATTACTTTTCTTTTGTTCCTGTTTGTCGTCTTTTATTTTTTACAGTAGTCATTAGCCATCACACATCCAAAATTTACGTAATTAAAGAAAACGATATAAATATGGAGTATAACACATGAAACGCGAGAAACTGCAAAACTTTGATTTGAATTATGAATATGTTTGTTAATTAGTTAGGCAAGTTAAACGAAATATGTCTGGGATGATACTGGGTTTATGATATGTTGACTATGGTAATTTCAAATGGAGAATCAATTCACGGATTAATTACATAATAATTACAAGTGTAATAAAAGATAAATGGAAAATGATAAATACAAGCCTAAGTACTGTCAATAAGACTCTAACACGTGCATTAATATTTATACTCTTACCATAATAAATATCATAGCCCCTGAATTTTAGTTGATTCCACCTGAATTTTTGTTGAAGTACAATCATTTTATGCGTGTCTAAATTCACAATACCCAAGATATACATACAAATTGTATAATATTAACTTAGAACTTCTATTGGTAAGTTGAAATTATATATATCCCAAAAAGACCCGATCTAATGAATAACGAGAATCAACAAGTAAAGCGTACGATTATTGATCTTGAGTGTGTATGTATTTATAATCAAATAAACGAATGCAATAAAGTATCTACAGAATCTTTCTATATTCAACTCAAGTTGATTTCATGTTCTCAACTAATTATATAATTATGTACTGCTCTTTGAACTTCTTAACTAACTTCAATCCGCCATTGATCGAGTTTCACCTCCACTTACAACCCATGGATGCCCTGCATTTTGATTAGAAAACAATAATGATCAGTTAATTTTCAAGATCTCACAAATTACAATTGATTGTATATGTAGTATTCGAAAGATAAATAAATAAGAGAATATGATGTTTACCGCTAGCAGTACACATGATGCATATTATTACACGTTATATTGTTAAAATCGCGCACAAACGTAACATGTAATGGTACGTATCTTGCATACTCTAGCGGCACGAATCATCGTATCATATTCTAATACAAATGAATAACAGACAATGAAATAAAATGCAAATTAACTTACTTAAAACTTGTTCAGCAGATAGTCTTTTGGAAACATCTTTACATAACATCTTCCGTAACAAATCCTTCGCTTCGGTCGAAACGGACCGAAAGATCCTGGTAGGAAACCGTAAATTCGCACGCATCACAGCTTGAAAAGTTTCCGCAGTCGTTTCACCTTAAAAAGGAGGAACTCCGGCCAACATTATGTACAAAATCACACCAGCACTCCACACATCAACTTTCTCATTATACTCTTTACCGTACAAAACTTCCGGCGCTACGTAATAGGGCGTACCTACGATACCGCTCATCGTTCGTTTCTCATTCGGTTGAAACCACTCGGCTGATCCAAAATCAGCTAATTTCAATTTCCCTCTCGAATCAAACAACACGTTATCCGGTTTTATATCACGATGCGCAATGCCCGATAAATGACAGTTATGAATCGGTAACATCAATTGAGAAAACACCAAACAAGCTTCCGGTTCAGAAAACGTTCCTGATCGATTTGAAATTCGATCGAAGAGATTCGGAGAGTCGCAGATATCAATGATCACGTGGACGTAATTATCGTCTTCATATAGATTGTGTAATCTAGTTACGTTAAGGTTTTTGTTAAGGTGCTGAAGGATTTTATGTTCTTTTTCGATGCATTCACGGTCAGTGTGATCGGTTATGAGACGTTTATCGATCGATTTGCATGCGAAGGAGTCACCGGAGACCGCAGAGAAACAACGGTAGACGATGCCGAATCGACCGCGGCCGAGTTCTTCGCAGATTTGGTAGTCGTTGTTTATGGCTTGAAACATGATTTTAGTTGTTGTAAGGAGAAACTTTTGTTGTAGCAAAATAGAATAGAATGTGGGGAAAAAAAAAAAAAAGTAGTGAGGGTTTAGAAGAGGATATTCTTGTTCCAGAAGGATTCTTGATTCTTGAAAAGTAGTAAAAGAACGCTAGCGGCTAGTGGTAACACAAAATTAAATATGTTTTACCGTGGAATTATTTACGTTGAATAGAGGTGAGATTGACAAGTTATATGTTGTATTTTATTGTTTAGGAACGAAGTTTTTGTATATATAATTTACTTAGACTTATATATAATTCATATATATACTCCGTAATTAACAATTAACAAATGATATATGTTAATATTAAATAATTAAAATTTTTGAGTTATCCGAATAGTTGAGAAAAAATCTTCAATTAAATTATTAATTAAATTATATAAATAATGTCATCAAATTTTTAATTGGCCGATAGAATTATTCAATTTTCTTAAATTGACTAAAATTAAGAAGACGATGATATCATAAATAATACGGAGTAATTAATAATTTAAACATGTACAACTAATCTAGAATCTAGAATTATAATTATAAGGGACTCTATTTATTTGATTTTACAGTATTTTACTTCGTTTAAATAGAGTGACTAAACCAAATTAATGAAAATAATAAAAAAAAAAATACAAATAATCGTTTGATACAAATTCCAGAACCTACTAAATTCACGTTGGCCATTAAATCAAACAATTACTATTTTATAGTTGTGAAACATAGGGATAAATTACATATTTAATATAATATTTTTTATCTATAAAAATCTTAAATTATATTGTAATGATGATTCGAATGTAAGGTTTTAATATGTATTTAACTTACTATTATGTACAGAACTTAGAAATAACACGTCAACTTATGTAGCTAAAAACATGTAATAAACAACATACACGAGATGGTTTTAAAATTAAATAAATACCATAGAGAGTTTCGAAATTTGGGGCATGCAATAATAAAAGGTCTAAAGTTCGATACACTACAAAAATTATAAACCATATTTTATATTATTCGAAACGACTTATGCATATACATGAGCTTGAATATAAAATCAAATACATCTATTTCATTTATTTATTTGATTTACAAATTAGACTAGATCTTATATTATAATTCACAATAATTTGAATTAAAAAAATAGTACTCGACAATAATTGGCGTGAAGTATGACGTATACATATAGGGTATACCTAGAGGCGGCAAAATGGGCGGGTGGGCGGGTTTGGGCTACCAGGCTATAACGGGCTCGGGCTATAACGGGCTAGGGTTTTAATGGGCTTAGGCTATAATGGGCTCGGGTTAAAACGGACAATTTTAAAATTTGGTAAAAAAATGCTTAAAAAAACACACACAAATTCTGAAAAAAATAATACATTTTTTCATTTTATGGTAGAACTTTATATACTTGTTATTCATATGTTACGAATTATAGAAAAATAATACATTTTTTTCATTTTATTATAAACCTGAATGAAAAAAAGAAAAAAAAACGTAGCAAATATATTGGAAATTTATAACAGTATATTTATATTTGTATAATAATTTCATAATGATATTACTCCTATTAGTATGGTTATTATAATTATAATTTATTATATTTATTATATTACTTCCCTAACTAGATACATCTTCTAATGCATATTGCGTTACTTGAAGTATTTGTGTGTTTAACGAAGAAAATGAGAACAATTTCATTAAAAATATATATATCAAAATAAAACGTTATAGTTACGAGAAAACTATAGTATCAAATATGAAAATAGCAGAAATGTTTTATCAAAGTACGAGTCCACTATCTCCATCTTTGTTCGAGTAATAAAATATTTGTGTTTTGAAGACATAAGAATGGTATTTGCCCGTTGTACCCGAAAGAAGTTTACAATATGCTCAGTTAAGCCCGTAAGGTCTATATGTTGTTGACCAGTATCACCCAACTCCTATGAAATAATACCCAGAATGACCCAAATTTTGGCATATGGGTAAATATTGCCAGCTCTAGCTATACCCATACTCATAAACTCCAACAATTCTAACCATTGACGACACTCGACGTTTTTAATATGATGTCATCTAAAAATAAGAACTATATTATGGTCCTATAAATCACGCGTGGGGTGCAAACGCACCATATATATGCATAAAAGTCTCATTGTAAAACCCGTATAATAAATAGCCAAATAGGACCAACAAAATTACCCGTTATGGGCTTGTGTGTTAAGTTACATATTAGTTACCGTTAAATTAATTAGTCGGAAAACTGTTTTGAAGATTCTTTACACTTTTACTGTATAATTTTATCATACATCAAAATCAACCTAACCTATAGTATATGGTCAAGTATAATATAAAGTATAAACGTTTAATCCATGCCCTAGTTAGTTATTTAGTTTCAAGTCACGGTCAGTTAGCATAAATATGGTCCTATATAGTCAACGGCCACACGTTATTCTTGTTAAGTTTGAAAGTTGCGTTAGTTACTTGGTCCATTATATTTACTGCATGATAAAATTGTTTTACGAAGATCTTGCAATAATATTACATTAGTTGAATCAAACTTAGACCACTAATATCGGTGTCCGTCGGTTCAAGTCGGTTCAAACCGACGAGACCGACGTTGATGTTACGAGGGTGTCGGTTTTGTCCGTCACTTTTCTTAGTCGGATATCCGACGCTTTTCTTGGTCCGTCGCTTTTTTTTTTGTTGCTTTTTGTGTTTAATTTGTGTGTATAAAATTAAAGGTAAATTGGTAAAATGCGGGACCCAAAAACTAAATTGACGGACCACTAATGGGAGTGGTCAGTCAGTTTGAGGAAAAAGCTGACGTGGAGCTGACGTGGCTCCGTCAGTTTCAGTCAGTTTCAGTCACTAATGGGAGAGGCCTTAGAGGTAGTCATTCTTTATTTTATATTTTGTGACTTTGTTTACGGAATCTATTATCATTAGTTTTAATTATTTTTTCAACTTACTTCAATTTTATTCATTCTTAGTCTGATAATCTTAATCTATACTACAGTATAAATTGTTTACGATCATACCTTAAACCTTCTTCACATTCGAGTTATAACATCGTTAGTGGTGACACCGAGGAGTTATGTACGTTTGTTGATGTCTATGAATGAATTGGGTTGTATTTAACACTTAAATATTATATAGTTTAGAGATATATATGAAATCGTTTTAATGCTCTTCTATTGAGTTAAAGTATAATGAGTCATCAAACTCATATAATTTGGAAAGTTATAAAATCACTTGCTTACATGCATTGTTAACTCACTTGCTTTTTGATTGATAATATGATTAATATCACAGATAAGATAAGAAGTCAATTATAGGTATCTTGTATTTATGCTAATAACAATAATAATTCGGCCACAAAATATAAAATCCTTTGTAGCTCTACAAGTTCAAACTTTCTATGATTGTGAACTGAAATTACATCATTAGTTACATATACTTATGCTACAATACACATATCAAGAATATTATGTGCCTGGTTAATCACATCGTTCTTTTATCGATTGGTTCTTAATTTTTCCACGCATAGCGGTTTTACCCAAGTAGTTACATATTCTAAAACACGAAACTTAACGTACATTGTGTCATTTAAATCAAATCAAGCACTTAATCAGTCAATTATATAGTTTCAACTGAAGATATCAATATTTTCAGTTTGGATCCTCTTATGGAAGCAAGCATCTTGAAAATCTGAGAGTACTCTTTGAAATTTAAAATCTGTTGCACCTCTCTGCTAACTAACTTAAGGAAATTAAGAATCTTCATTTCTATACATGTGGGTAGCTAATTACCTGAATAAAGTGGGAATTCAAATTTGGTTATAGGCAGGGCCGGTCCTGAGCTTTGTAATGCCCCGGGCGAGACGACTAAAACATGCCCTTACTACATTTTGTTAAGAGACAAAGTATTACATTCTATAAGTCTAAATCAAGTCGTTAAGCACCTCGTTCTCATATCGAGTTTTATAAAATTAATTTCGACTTGAGGAGTTAAACCCCTCTGGAATATTTTTTTTTACCATAATAACAATAAGAATAAGAACAATAATAATAACACAAATGATTTGACTTTATCAATTACAATAATCATTGACATCCAAAAATTACTGTAATTAGTCATACCAATGCCAATTATTATTATAAACAAAATGATTTTTTCATTACATTTTATAACATGAACATAACCTTGTCTAATGTCTATTTTTAAATTAATCGTCAATGTGTCACATTTCTTAAGAAAAAGCAATTAAAAGTTTGAAACTTCTAGTAAAGGTTGGAATAAGTTTTTCTTTATATAAATTTTGAGATCATGTGATCTTTTAAAAAAATATTGCTTTTGTAAAATATGTATACACATGTTTTCTTTTATTTATTTATTTCTATATAAAGAATGTTATGGAACTATATTTATATTCTAGAAAAAGTTACGGCAAATGACAGTAAGTAGAAGGACTATATTGTGAACTAGGATAACTTTAGGGGTGCAAAATGTCAAAAGTAAAAACTAAAAATGAAAAAGCGTTTGGGAATCTGGGCCTTGAACTCATCTTCCCCAACAAAAACCCTGCTAAAATTAACCCCATTGAAATAAAGGTCCGAGCTTTTTCGTCCAATATAACATCAGTAATCACAGATTATTTCTTGATGCCCCTTAACGTATGATGCCCTGGGCCGTCGCCCATGCCGCCCGTGCCCAGGGCCGGCCCTGGTTATAGGTTCTTTGATTAGTCAGATGCCCATATATCGATTAAACCCTCTGGGTTATTCGATCATATTGATGTATTCTGTTAACCGCATTTGGATTTGGGTTTCATAATATTGGGTTATTCAACAAAAGTATATTTTTTTCAAATGAAATAACAATAAGATGCTTGTACAGGATTAAAATGGGTGTTGATTTAAAAGACACAACCTGAAACCAAACGAAAGGTTCCCATTGAAAATCGAACTAGACCGATCTAGTGATGCTTCAGTATTGCAACATTGTTATTTGCTAGTATCATTCTCCCTTTTTGCTGGAATCTTTGTGTTAATACAAATTGATTTAGCAATCATTGTAATTATATCAAAACATGTGATCGTATACAATTTACCATTTTAGGCATAATTTAAACTCAAGTGGGTTTCAAAATATATTCTCATTCCCATCGTGAACCCATACCCAACTAGGGGAGTTCTGCCATGTTTGCCTATTTAAGGTTCTATCAGCTTGCTTTGTATGCACTAACCGTTTATGCAAATGAACTCGTAAACGAGATAGACCTTGTTTACACATGATCTGAAGTTTTATTTTTGGCTCATTTTGTATTGTGTTTGATAGACGTTGTATGTTTTCAGTTGACATATGATTTATGTTGGCCCCAATCTCTGGATCTATTCAATAACTCGTTCAATCTATACTATAACAGAGAGAATGTATAAATACAAACTATATTGATTCTAATGAGTTACAACAATCTTGTTGTGTTTTTCTCTGTATTTTGTGCATCATTATTACATTACATAACTTCTATCTATATATAGATAATGAAATGTTGTCTTGAACAGTTGCGATGCTTCATCGTGCCTCTTGAAATATAACTTCCTTTCTTTCGGTTGTGCCTCTTCATGAAGTGTCATACCCTTTCATTTAATTCCTGCAGTAACTAATTATTTACACTTCTAATCCTTCTTTTCTTTGTGATGATCGGGATTAACCCATCATTCACCCCCTTAATCACGATCGTCTTGTCGTAGGTCTTTAACTCCAATCATTTGTCTCATTGTCAGAAACTTGATCTTTGATAAAGCTTTTGTGAGTATGTCAACCTGTTGATATTCTCCACTTATGTGTTCAACTTGAATGTCTTCTCTTTCAACGCATTCTCTTATGAAGTGGTACTTTGTATCAATGTGTTTACTTCTTCCATGAAATACTGGATTCTTCATCAGGGCTATAGCAGATTTATTATCCACTAATATGGTGACTCTATCTTCCTTTGTCTGTGTAAGCTTGCTCAGTAATCTCTTTAACCATAATGCTTGTGTTGATGCTGCTGTTGCTGCGATAAATTCAGATTCACATGATGATAGTGCTACAGTGGCTTGTTTCTGTGTACTCCAGCTGATAGGTGAATCTCCATAACAAAATATTATCCCAGTAGTTCCATTTCCTTCTTCAGTATTAACTCCGTAACTACTGTCACTAAAACCTTGTATCTTGTCTCCTCCGTTATGTTTGTAGGTAATTCCATAATCCTTTGTTCCTTTCACATAACGTAGTACTTGTCTTATAGCTTTCATATGTAGCTCCTTTGGTTCTTGCATAAAACGACTAAGTAATCCAACAGAATAACTTAAGTCGGGTCTTGTATGAAGTAGATATCTCAAACATCCAATTAAACTTCGATATTCGGTGGTGTTGACCATAGTTCCTTCAGTGAGCTTTGTCAGTCTTGTTCCTGGATCCAAAGGTATATGTGTCTTGTTGCAGTCTAACATTCCAGCATCCATTAGAATCTTGCTTGCATAAGCATATTGCTTTATTGATATGTCACCCCCAGTTTGTGTGACTTCTATTCCTAGGTAATATGCTAATAATCCTAGATCGCTCATCTCAAATTTTTCTTTCATTTGAGTTTTGAACTTGTCGATCTCTTTCTTTGATGTACCAGTGATGATTAAATCATCTACATAAACTCCTATTAGCAGTATTGAATCTTTTGTCGTCTTTGTGTAGACAGCTTGTTCTAGTGCACACTTCTTGAATTCAAGTGACTTCAAGGTATTGTCTAACTTGATATTCCATGCACGCGGTGCTTGTCTTAGTCCATATAGAGCTTTAATAAGTCTATATACTTTCCCATTATCTTCTTTCTTGATGAATCCTTCAGGTTGTGTAACGCACACTTCTTCCTTTAATTCTCCATGCAGAAATGCTGATTTTACATCGAGGTGGTGTACTTCCCATTTATTGTGAGCAGCTATGGCTAGTATTAATCGGATAGTTTCCATTCTTGCTACTGGTGCGAATACTTCTTCAAAATCTATGCCATGCTCTTGTATGTACCCTTTTGCTACTAATCTAGCTTTATGCTTGATTATATCTCCATTAGCATCTCTCTTGGTCTTGAATACCCATTTCAAGCCAATTGCTTTCTGTCCTTTAGGTAGAGTTGTTAATTCCCATGTGTTATTCCTTTTAATGGAATCTAGCTCGTCCTTCATTGCTTCAATCCACTTTTGATCACTTGATGCTTCTTTGTAGTTCTTGGGTTCATCTTCAGCTAATAATAGCTCTTCAGTTTCCTCGTCCTTTAGTTCTTCTGTGTTCTCGTATAAGTAATCTAACGTTCTAAAACCTCTTACTGGTGTGTGGTCAAATTGTGCGTGTGAGGTTGAACCACTATCACTTTGATAGCTTGATTGTGCTGAGTTACTTGGTGTAGATTGAGAACTATGTTGTATTGAGCCTGTTTGTGGTGTGTGAGGTGTTTGAGAATGTGAGGGTGAGTTTGTTGGTGATGACATGTATCCATCATCTCCGTTGTCAGGAATCTCGTTGTCCTCTTCATTTGGTTGAGTCCCTTCATCGTAGTGTTCATTTGTGGCTTCATGATTTTCTATTGTGAAGTCACTCCATTCAGGTTCTTCACTATTGAACTCACTAATATACTCATTGTAGTCCCATGTTTCATTCTCCTTAAACTTCACATCTCTACTAATATGTATTTCTTGCTTTGTTGGATCATATAAACGATAAGCCTTTGATCCTGGTTCATTTCCTAAGTATACCATGCGTACACTTCTATCATCCAGCTTTGTCAAATGCTGTGATGGTACTTTTGCAAATGCAATGCAGCCAAAGACTCTTAATGTGTCTAGATTTGGCTTTTTCTTCTTCATTGCCTCATATGGAGTAACGTCTTCAAGTGCTTTCGTTGGAACGCTATTTAAGATGTATATGGCATGTCTTACAGCTTCAGCCCAAAAATTTTATGGCATGTTTGTTGCTTTCATCATACATCTCGTTGTAGACATAATTGTCCTATTTCTTCTTTCAACTACTCCATTTTGTTGTGGTGAGTAAGGCGCTGTCAATTGTCTTGCAATACCGTTCTTCTTACAGTTGTAACAACCGCCAAATTAGGGCTAGTATTAGTGTCTAATTCTTTGTTAATACATGTAATTAGTTCCGTATTAGGCTAATTTATGCATCGGAATATATGTTGGTGAATATATACAACTTTGCGATTTGACTTAAATCGTACGCAACATAAATAGAATGAGATTCTATTCGATTAATACGGACATTGGTGAACAAACGTTTATAAACTAAAATAACGCAATTATGACCGAAATACTATTTTATAATAGTTAGTAACTGCCTTGTACTACTCGATTAAAACGTACACGATTTAGAAACAAAAGTAATTAAATTTAAGTTAAACTATTAAAGATTTAAGGAAATAATTTAAATAAATTATTTAACAAGAGTTGTGATTTTATAAATATAATTAAACACGTAAAATAAATATTTAACACTTAAACGACGGAGAAAACGAACACCGCACGGAGCGCGGCGCGTGGACTGAAAAGTGGGGGCTTTCATCAAAAACCCCCAACTTTTCTTTTTCTTTCTCATTTCCCCACTCTCTCTCTCTCTCTGTTTCTTTCTTTTCTCTAACTAAAAACACCACCAATCTCACAAATCATCAAAATAAACACCTTGAACGACCTTGGATCGCACTACTCGTTTGGAATAAAAGCATCACCATCTCCCGATCTACCTTCCTATCTTTTCGGATTTTCAATCCGACACTTTGTAAGTTTCCGACAAATCCCGACATCTCTCGTTTTTGATCACTTTTACTAGTTTATGGTTTAAATAGGCTTAATATGTTCATATGAGGGTTGGGTAAAAGAATCGGACCAAACGGAAACCCGAAAACATGTTTTTGGCTCGAAATCCGTCGATCAGCCGATAGTGTCGCATAGACGAACCCAGATATGCGACACTTCGTGCGACACTTGCTGAGTGCCGCATAAAACTAATACCGACACTTCATTAGTGACGCAGAACCTTTACCGACACTCCAATTACGACACTTCAGTAGTGACGCCTATAATCGAACTGACACTTATACCGACACTAGCTTAGTGACGCCCTCAGCCTAATACCGACACTTCTTATACGACACTAGTTTAGTGACGCATCTATCCTAATACCGACACTTCCATAGTGCCGCCATCACGGTTACTCGACACTACCTAACGACACTTACTTAGTGCCGCCTTAGTAATTTACCCGACACTTCTTTAGTGTCGCTATGCTACACGTCACTCCCTAAGTGACGCCCAAAACCTGGAAATATCTATTTTTACGACACTACTTGAGTGCCGCTATTGTTACGGAACCCGTCACTTCTTAAGTGACGCATACTATGATTCACGACACTTCGTTAGTGACGCATGATCTGGCTACCCGACACTTAACCCGACACTGTCTCAGTGCCGCATGACCAACCTAAGTGACGCATATAAGTGTCGCATAAAACAACAGCTTTTCAACTCTTTTTACACTAAGTGTCGAACTTATAAAACTTCCAATACTTATACCATACGACTTAACAAACATCATAGAACATACTTTCTATTACAATTGTACTAAATTGCGTTACAAATGATAAACTGTAATTATAACAAATCACCAACGGGCCGTAAATCTTTTGATACAAACGCGAACGAACCAACATTAAACACAACGGGTTGTATGAACAACTAGCCTAGATGGTCTTGCGAGACATCTACTTACTTAACCTTACGTGTTTAGGCACTAGAAGGTTACGGGTTCGGAGAACCTACTTGCTTTACTACTACTTGCTATTTACCACTGCTCGACTCAGGTGAGTCTTACAGCCCCACTTTTACTGTTTTATACTTTGGGGTGAGATGCTTAGCAACTGTTTTACGCATGAACACAATGTACTGAACTGAAAACATTACTGATTACAAACAAACGCATGAGTTACTTTTATCCACTGAAAGCCTCCTAATCGTAAGTTGTTAGTTATGGACTTAAGCGCGATTACTAATAGATGGATCCATTTGGGACTGACAATCCCTGTCTGGGGTGGTAGCGCCACCACGTACTGATTTTACACGTAGAAACAGACATATTAGTATTTGTTACATATGAGTGTGCGGATAGCACTCACGGGGGTACGTGATATATTCACACTACACGGTTAAGCTTCAACTTATGAGCTCATGGCACTGTACTGATTAACTGATTTACTTACTTTGCTTGATAGCAATACGGGTACATACTTGTGGTTCATAACACCTACTTATTACTAAACCTGTGAGATTCACCAACCTTTTTGGTTGACACTTTTTAGCTTTGTATCTCAGGTACACTTACGGAGTAGGATCACTCCAGGATTACTAGCTAGAGTCGCATGATTTACAAACTGCATTTAACGGAGATTCTTTGGCATTATCTTTTGTAATTATGGTGATGTAATAGAATCTCCCGCTATACGCGTGGGCTCTAGGGAATTTCATTTTGTATACGAAAACCTACGGTTTTCAAACGATTATTAATTATGAAATGTAACTATTTTACAAACGTCTCATTTAGAGGTCGTTTACTATTAATCTCGTGCTTTGTATATTGATTAGTAACACCCAATGTATGCTTCCGCAAATCGTTAAATTTGGGGGTGTTACAGATTGGTATCAGAGCCTAAGGTTGTAGTGAACTAGGTTGCATTTAGTGAGCCTAGACTATGACCATTAGGCAGTATCCCTTATTAGGTATAACCGGTTCAGTGATTACATCATACGAGTTTAATTTAACATAGCCTGATCAACTATGTACAATTAAGCAAAGACGATGTAAGATCTGAAAGGGGTTATGACTGAACAGGGTACAATAGAAGACTCTGACTTCGAGAGAACCGAGACTTAAACATGTTTATGCTAGACACTCAATAGGCTATATTATATAGGGACTATATGAATATAGGCCTCAATCTTACTAACGCTTTGTCTCAGAAATGGCAAACATCCCATCCGATTCATCTCGTTTTCAATCTGGGTCGCAGAACCCAAGGGTAGCAAGGAGGAACAACCGGTTGCCTCGAGCTGGCCCGTACTCTACCCACTTCACCTTGCCGGCCTTAGCTGCTAGGGTAAACCAACACGAGCAACGACTTCGCACCATGGATGTCGTGTTGCAGGAAACAAACGAAAACTGGAGACTTACATCACTTGAGCGCATCGAACAAGTCTCTGAGGATCACGAAACCACCGTTAATAATGTGGACGTTCTTTTCAACAAAGTGGTGGAGATAAGCGTGGAAGCCGCTCTTTTGAAACACAGACTTGATGAGTGTGAACAACGCTCACGGGAAACGGAAGAATATACCCGTGGATTGGTACAGTGACTAGCATTAGCTGAAGACAATGCTCGACAAGCCAGTAGACTTGCAAATACTGTGGATCGTCTCATCGAAATGATGGAGCAGATTAACCTACGTTGAGACTAGCTTAGTCTTTGTTGTGTAAACTATTCTGTAATCTAGTAACTATCTAAGCACTACTCTATGTTCCAGTCGGATGTAACAATTCCCGACATCTTTTGTAACACATCCGTAGGATGTAACCTTTGAACTCGTATCATCTATTAAATATTCCTTGCTGTTTCGACTCATATTAATTGCCATAATCCTTTTCATATTGATGTTATGTATTACCAACTTTATACATGTACATCTGGAATAAATGCAATTTTCTTACAAAATCTCATGTATCTTCATTTCTTTTATTGAAGAGTCATGCCGCCAAAGTCAAGACCTTATACTGATGCTCAGATCACGTCACTCATAACCCAGGCTGTTACTGAAGCCTTGGCTCGAAATACTCCACCAGGTTCCACAAGAAACAGCGATGCCGCTGAAACCTCTGCTGCTAAACCTTGTTCATACAAGGATTTTCAAAACTGCAAACCCTTGAGCTTCAAGGGAACCGAAGGAGCCATCGGACTTATCAGATGGTTCGAAAAGATGGAATCCGTTTTCCGCATCAGCAAATGTGCGGAAGACGACAAGGTCAAATTCTTCACCTGCACCCTCGAAGATGGTGCCCTCTCGTGGTGGAATTCCTATACCCAGTCCGTGGGGATTGACACCGCTTACCTACTCCCTTGGGAGGATCTAAAGAAAATGCTCACGGATGAGTATTGCCCGTCCGAACAACTTCACAAGCTGGACGAAGAGTTCTGGAACTTAAAAGTGCAAGGAACTGATATCGTTGGATACACCACCAGATTCCAACAACTCACCGTCCTTCGCCCAGCTATGGCAGGTACTGGGCCCGACAAGATTAAGAAATACATCCGCGGCCTCCCGGAACCCGTCCGGGGAAACGTCGCCTCATCAAACCAAACCACTCTTCACGGCGCCATTCGGTTGGCCCATGAACTTCTAGCTATGAACGAGGACCCAGAACCACCCACTCCATCCTCCAACAGCAATAAACGAAAATGGTCCGACAACCACAACAACCACCAAACCAAGAAACCTGAGACCATTAAAGCCTACACCTCCGGTTCTGATGACAAGGGGGCGTACAAGGGAACCAAGCCCTATTGCTCAAAGTGCCAACGACACCACCATGGTTCGTGTCCCTGTAGCAAGTGTAAGAGATTTGGACACTTGGCTAAGGACTGTAGATCAAACACCACTGACACCAACACCTCTGCACCAAAGACCTGTTATGGGTGTAACGGTACGGGGCATTTCAAGAAAGACTGTCCGAAGCTGAACAACAACAACAACAGGAATAACAACAATGCTCGAGGAAGAGCTTTTGTGCTGAAATCTGGGGAAGCCCGTCAAGACCCGAATGTGGTCACGGGTACGTTTCTTCTCAACAACTTGACTGCATCTGTATTATTTGATACTGGTGCTGATAAGAGCTTTATTTCTGACGAGTTTTATCCACTACTTGACACCCCACCTATTGCCTTAGATTCTAAGTACACTGTAGAATTGGCAAACGGAAAACTTATTGAGGCCGACAGTGTGATACCTAATTGCACTTTGAACCTAGCTAACGAGCTCTTTTCCATTGACTTGATACCTGTCGAAATCGGCAGCTTTGACATCATCGTCGGTATGGATTGGTTGTCCAAGCACCGAGCCGAAATCGTTTGTTTTGAGAAAATTGTACGCATTCCTCTCGTCACCGGTGGAACTTTGAGCATACAAGGGGAGACCGGTGGGACGAGAATAAATATCATTTCTTGCATGAAAACCCGAAAATACTTGAGAAAAGGGTACCAGGCAATCCTCGCACACGTTATGGAGAAAAAGTCGGTGGAGAATCGACTTGAGGATGTGCCTATTGTTCGAGACTTTCCAGAAGTCTTTCCTGAAGACTTGCCTGGCCTACCGCCAACTAGACAAGTCGAATTCTCTGTTGATCTTGTGCCCGGCGCAGCACCCGTGGCACGAGCCCCTTACCGACTAGCCCCATCCGAACTTCAGGAGTTGTCTACTCAGTTACAGGAACTCCTGGACAAGGGATTTATTCGACCAAGTTCCTCACCTTGGGGAGCTCCGGTCCTGTTTGTGAAAAAGAAAGACGGTTCTTTCCGTATGTGCATCGACTACCGTGAACTCAACAAATTAACTGTCAAGAACCGTTACCCACTTCCTCGCATCGATGACCTGTTTGACCAACTTCAGGGGTCGAGTTTCTACTCAAAGATCGATCTACGGTCAGGTTATCACCAACTCCGAGTTCGTGACGATGACATTCCTAAAACGGCTTTCCGAACTCGCTACGGGCATTATGAATTCCAAGTGATGCCATTCGGCTTAACCAACGCACCGGCTGTATTCATGGACCTTATGAATCGGGTGTGCAAACCTTACCTTGACAAGTTTGTTATCGTCTTTATCGATGACATCTTGATTTACTCGCGCACTGAACAAGAACACGCGCAACACCTGAAAACTATCCTAGAGCTGCTCAAACACGAAGAGTTATACGCTAAATTCTCTAAGTGTGAGTTCTGGATGCAAACCGTTCAATTCCTTGGACACGTCATTGACAATCAAGGGATTCATGTCGATCCTTCAAAAATCGAGGCTATCAAGTGTTGGCAAGCCCCTACGACACCAACCGAGGTACGTCAATTCTTAGGACTTGCCGGATACTACAGGCGGTTCATTGAGAATTTTTCGAAAATAGCCCTACCTCTCACTGCACTGACTCAAAAAGAAAAGAAGTTCGATTGGACTGACAAACAGGAGTCAGCTTTCCAGCTACTAAAACAGAAACTCTGCAGTGCACCTATCTTATCTTTACCCGAAGGCAACGATGACTTCGTGGTATACTGTGATGCTTCACACCAAGGTCTTGGTTGTGTACTGATGCAACGAGACAAAGTCATCGCTTACGCCTCTCGACAACTCAAGGTCCACGAAAAGAATTACACAACTCATGACCTAGAGTTGGGGGCTGTCGTATTCGCTCTAAAAATCTGGAGACACTACTTATACGGTACCAAGTGTACAATCTTTACTGACCATAAAAGTCTCCAACATATCTTCGATCAAAAGGAT
Organism: Helichrysum umbraculigerum; assembly: GCA_949592205.1. Classification (NCBI taxonomy): domain Eukaryota; kingdom Viridiplantae; phylum Streptophyta; class Magnoliopsida; order Asterales; family Asteraceae; genus Helichrysum; species Helichrysum umbraculigerum. The sequence goes on along the minus strand of CATIUR010000003.1, from coordinate 104,672,441 downwards.
CTCAACATGAGGCAACGTCGATGGGTCGAGTTGCTTACTGATTACGATTGCGAAATTCGCTATCATCCAGGCAAGGCGAATGTTGTCGCCGATGCTTTAAGCCGAAAGGAATGAGTGAAACCACTTCGAGTTCGAGCTCTCGGTATGATCATTCACAACGACCTCATCAATCAAACTCTCGCCGCTCAACTCGAAGCACTCAAACCAGAAAACTTGATAAACGAGGCCTTGCGGGGCATGGACAAACAATTTGAAACCAAACCTGACGGGGCCAAATACTTCTCGAATCGAATCTGGATGCCAAGTTTTGGGAACCTGCGAGACTTGGTGATGGATGAAGCTCACAAGTCTAAATACTCTATACACCCCGGTGCCGACAAAATGTACCACGGCATCAAGGAACTGTACTGGTGGCCCAACATGAAATCTGACATTGCAACCTATGTTGGCAAGTGTCTTACTTGTTCCAAGGTTAAAGCTGAACACCAGAAACCTTCAGGTTTGCTACAACAACCCGAAATACCACAATGGAAATGGGAGCAGATTACCATGGATTTCATTACTAAACTCCCGAAAACTTCTAGCGGTTGCGATACCATTTGGGTGATCGTCGACCGACTCACTAAATCTGCTCATTTCCTAGCCATCAAGGAAACTGATAAGATGGAACGTTTGACACGGATCTACCTGAGAGAAATCGTGTCAAGACATGGCGTGCCCATCTCAATCATCTCCGACCGAGACGCTCGGTTTACTTCTCGCTTCTGGCAATCACTACAAAAATCTCTTGGTACTCGTCTGGATATGAGTACGGCTTACCATCCTCAAACCGATGGCCAGAGTGAACGAACCATACAAACACTGGAAGACATGCTACGAGCCTGCGTAGTTGACTTCGGTAAAAACTGGGAAAATCACTTGCCGTTGTGCGAGTTCTCGTACAACAACAGTTATCACACCAGCATAAAGGCTGCACCCTTCGAAGCACTGTACGGTCGTAAGTGCCGGTCACCTATCTGTTGGACTGAGGTGGGGGATACACAACTCACCGGTCCAGAAATCATACATGAAACAACGGAAAAGATCGTCGGCATACAAAACCGACTAAAAGCCGCGCGTGATCGTCAGAAAAGCTATGCTGACGTGAGACGTAAACACCTTGTGTTCCAAGTAGGGGACAAGGTACTTCTCAAAGTGGCACCGTGGAAAGGTGTCATTCGATTCGGAAAACGAGGCAAACTAAATCCTAGATACATCGGACCATTCGAAATTCTTGAAAAGATTGGTCCAGTGGCATACCGCCTGCAACTTCCTGCTGAACTTAGCAGCGTTCACAACACATTCCACATTTCTAATCTGAAGAAATGTCTGTCTGACGAGACACTGATTATATCGCTCGTCGAAATTCAGATCGATGATAAACTTCATTTTGTCGAGGAACCTATGGAAATAATGGACCGCGAGGTCAAACAACTAAAACAGAGTCGTATTCCCATCGTTAAAGTCAGGTGGAATTCTAGACGTGGTCCTGAATTCACCTGGGAACGGGAAGACCAAATGCGACAAAAATACCCACATCTCTTCCCAGACAACGCACCGACCGTGCAAACGAGCTAATTTCGGGACGAAATTATTTTTAACAAGGGGAGAATGTAACAACCGCCAAATTAGGGCTAGTATTAGTGTCTAATTCTTTGTTAATACATGTAATTAGTTCCGTATTAGGCTAATTTATGCATCGGAATATATGTTGGTGAATATATACAACTTTGCGATTTGACTTAAATCGTTCGCAACATAAATAGAATGAGATTCTATTCGATTAATACGGACATTGGTGAACAAACGTTTATAAACTAAAATAACGCAATTATGACCGAAATACTATTTTATAATAGTTAGTAACTGCCTTGTACTACTCGATTAAAACGTACACGATTTAGAAACAAAAGTAATTAAATTTAAGTTAAACTATTAAAGATTTAAGGAAATAATTTAAATAAATTATTTAACAAGAGTTGTGATTTTATAAATATAATTAAACGCGTAAAATAAATATTTAACACTTAAACGACGGAGAAAACGAACACCGCACGGAGCGCGGCGCGTGGACTGAAAAGTGGGGGCTTTCATCAAAAACCCCCAACTTTTCTTTTTCTTTCTCATTTCCCCACTCACTCTCTCTCTCTGTTTCTTTCTTTTCTCTAACTAAAAACACCACCAATCTCACAAATCATCAAAATAAACACCTTGAACGACCTTGGATCGCACTACTCGTTTGGAATAAAAGCATCACCATCTCCCGATCTACCTTCCTATCTTTTCGGATTTTCAATCCGACACTTTGTAAGTTTCCGACAAATCCCGACATCTCTCGTTTTTGATCACTTTTACTAGTTTATGGTTTAAATAGGCTTAATATGTTCATATGAGGGTTGGGTAAAAGAATCGGACCAAACGGAAACCCGAAAACATGTTTTTGGCTCGAAATCCGTCGATCAGCCGATAGTGTCGCATAGACGAACCCAGATATGCGACACTTCGTGCGACACTTGCTGAGTGCCGCATAAAACTAATACCGACACTTCATTAGTGACGCAGAACCTTTACCGACACTCCAATTACGACACTTCAGTAGTGACGCCTATAATCGAACTGACACTTATACCGACACTAGCTTAGTGACGCCCTCAGCCTAATACCGACACTTCTTATACGACACTAGTTTAGTGACGCATCTATCCTAATACCGACACTTCCATAGTGCCGCCATCACGGTTACTCGACACTACCTAACGACACTTACTTAGTGCCGCCTTAGTAATTTACCCGACACTTCTTTAGTGTCGCTATGCTACACGTCACTCCCTAAGTGACGCCCAAAACCTGGAAATATCTATTTTTACGACACTACTTGAGTGCCGCTATTGTTACGGAACCCGTCACTTCTTAAGTGACGCATACTATGATTCACGACACTTCGTTAGTGACGCATGATCTGGCTACCCGACACTTAACCCGACACTGTCTCAGTGCCGCATGACCAACCTAAGTGACGCATATAAGTGTCGCATAAAACAACAGCTTTTCAACTCTTTTTACACTAAGTGTCGAACTTATACAACTTCCAATACTTATACCATACGACTTAACAAACATCATAGAACATACTTTCTATTACAATTGTACTAAATTGTGTTACAAATGATAAACTGTAATTATAACAAATCACCAACGGGCCGTAAATCTTTTGATACAAACGCGAACGAACCAACATTAAACACAACGGGTTGTATGAACAACTAGCCTAGATGGTCTTGCGAGACATCTACTTACTTAACCTTACGTGTTTAGGCACTAGAAGGTTACGGGTTCGGAGAACCTACTTGCTTTACTACTACTTGCTATTTACCACTGCTCGACTCAGGTGAGTCTTACAGCCCCACTTTTACTGTTTTATACTTTGGGGTGAGATGCTTAGCAACTGTTTTACGCATGAACACAATGTACTGAACTGAAAACATTACTGATTACAAACAAACGCATGAGTTACTTTTATCCACTGAAAGCCTCCTAATCGTAAGTTGTTAGTTATGGACTTAAGCGCGATTACTAATAGATGGATCTATTTGGGACTGACAATCCCTGTCTGGGGTGGTAGCGCCACCACGTACTGATTTTACACGTAGAAACAGACATATTAGTATTTGTTACATATGAGTGTGCGGATAGCACTCACGGGGGTACGTGATATATTCACACTACAGGGTTAAGCTTCAACTTATGAGCTCATGGCACTGTACTGATTAACTGATTTACTTACTTTGCTTGATAGCAATACGGGTACATACTTGTGGTTCATAACACCTACTTATTACTAAACCTGTGAGATTCACCAACCTTTTTGGTTGACACTTTTTAGCTTTGTATCTCAGGTACACTTACGGAGTAGGATCACTCCAGGATTACTAGCTAGAGTCGCATGATTTACAAACTGCATTTAACGGAGATTCTTTGGCATTATCTTTTGTAATTATGGTGATGTAATAGAATCTCCCGCTATACGCGTGGGCTCTAGGGAATTTCATTTTGTATACGAAAACCTACGGTTTTCAAACGATTATTAATTATGAAATGTAACTATTTTACAAACGTCTCATTTAGAGGTCGTTTACTATTAATCTCGTGCTTTGTATATTGATTAGTAACACCCAATGTATGCTTCCACAAATCGTTAAATTTGGGGGTGTTACAACAGTATTGTGTGAATTCGTTCGATGTGAATTCACCTCCACGATCAGTTCTTAACATTCTCAATGTTAACTTTAACTCTTTCTCCACAGTCTCCTTATATTCCTTGAAAGTGTCAAATGCTTGACCTTTCGTACTTAAGAAATATGCCCACATATATCTTGAGTAATCATCTACTAACAAGAATATGTATTTCTTTCCAGAAGGTGTTGGTGGTGAGATTGGTCCGCATAAATCTAGAGGTGCAGTTGATCTTGCTTTAGCCTTTTGTGGAAATGGCGTTCTACTTTGCTTACCAATTAAACAAACATCACAGACTTGTGTGGTGTGTTTAATGGCAGGTATTCCTTGTACTAAGTTCCTTTGAGCCATTGTGTAACACCCCCAAATTTAGTGATTTGCGGAAACTTGATTTGGGTGTTACTAATCAATAACAAAGCACAAAGATATATAGTAAACGACTCTATATGCGTCGTTTTAACAAAATATATTGATAATTGAAATGTTTACAACATTTAAAGCTTTACATAGCTCGAGTTTAAATAAAAAGAGATTTCAGTACATGAGTACTTGTACAAAATATACTAATGCAAGAAAATCTCAATCGTCTGTATGCTGACTCGAGCTAAAGTCCTGAAGCAGAAACATCCTACTGGTTGGTACCTGCGATACATGCTAAAAGGTCAGCTAAAAGCTGGTGAGCTCACAGGTTTGAAATCAGTTAATATAGTATGAACCGCAAGATTTAAATAATGAATTGCATCCAGCAATTGAATGATAGTAATCGTGTATACAGCCATGAGCACATAGTTGAGCTTAACTCGAGGGCCGGGTCCCCTATAGAGAATTCCGGGCGAGGTGCCTCCACGAATGCCTAATCAACATTCGTCTTCCCAAATATTAGTACGTCCGTTTACCCGGTTAGTGCTTGCTAACCCGAACGAGGAGGGTCAATCCTATATGGTACCATATACTAATATTCACGCTACAACATATTAACAACTATGCTGACGGAGGACTTTAAATGATTAGTTTCGAAAAACTCATGTAGTATATGAAATGTTTGTACTTGCGTTCACATGTAAAAGTTGAGCAATATATCACACCCCTGAGTAAAACAGTAAAAGAGGGGCTATGAGACTCACCTGAGTCTAGCGAGTTTAACTTAATAAACTTTGATTGATTAGCCGAGTAATGAAGTCCAAAGACTTGTAACCTGAGGGTGTCCACGACACGCGATGGTTATAAACATGATTGGGTATCTCAAAAGATCACCCTTGTAGTTGTTTCACAACTATATATGTCCAAATTACTACGATTTGGTTGATTGATTCGAATGTTTGAAAATATATATGGCCCGTTGGTGACGGATTTGTAATAATAATCTCAACTATTATTATTTTGATTTCATGAAAAATGTGTTTTGATTGTGTTTTCGAAGCCGTTACGGAATCTAAGTACGGGGGTCCGGGGGCAGCACCCCTGGTAGCGGGGTCCAAGGGGCGGCAGCCCCTGGCGGGGTCCAAGGGGCAGAGCCCCTGGCTGGGGTCGAGCTGCCAGGTCAGCTTGGAAAATTTTTATTTCTACTATATTGCTTTGACGAAAAACGCATCTGGAACCGAATTTGGGTAAAATCAGGTGTTAAAATTTTAGGTCTCGACACTTAGTAAAAATATGTGTTTTCTGGTTTTTGCGACGTTGGGTGCGACGTCGCAGGTCCTGACTGCGACGTTGATCATGGCGTCGCTATGTGCGACTTTCGCAATTTAATGCGACGTTGTGCGTGGCGTCGCTATATGCGACGTTGTTAATTTCTGCGACGTAAGGGCTTGCGTCGCTATACGCGACGTCGGCAACTTAATGCGACGTTAATGACGATGTCGCTATATGCGACGTGGTGACTGGTATTGCGACGTTGCAATTGACGTCGCAATTGGGCCAACCCAGATGCGACGTCGGAGTCTGTTCAGATTCCGGTGGCCGGAAAATCGGTCGAAAGGCTTCCGTTCGGTCCAAATCTTTTACCCAACCCATATATGGACATTTTAAGTGTATACAAACAACCACAAGTCGAAAATAATGGAAATCGAAGAGTTTCGAGAATTGTCGGAAACTTACAAAGTGTCGGATCAAAAATCCGAAAAGATAGGATGATAGATCGGGATGCCGTGGTCGTTCTTTTCCAAAGGAGTAGTATGTTTCGCGTGCGTTTTATGTTGTTATTTTGCGATTTTAATAGGTGGTGGGGGTTTGTGATTTGAGAGAAAAAAGAAGAGAGGAGAGAGAGAGAGGAAAAGAGAAAATGAGAGAAAGAGAAAGAGAGAGATGGTGGTTGTAGGTGGAAGTCCACTTTTCAGCCTCCGTCTCCATGCTCCGTGCGGTGTTCGTTTTCTCCGTCTTTTAACGTTTCAATAATTATTTTACATATTAAATGGTAAGTTTTAAAATACAAATTTATTACGCGATATTTTATTTAAATATTTTACTAATCAATTTATATTTGAGTTATAAAATGTAAGTTATTTTGTACGATACGAATTGTAATTAGAATATTATCAGAATAATATTTTTGACATAATGTTACTATATAATGTCACGTTATTTAATAAAATTGGTCACCAACGTCCGTATTTAATTGATTCGAAATACATTCGATTTAAATTGCGTACGATTTAATCAAATCGCATTTTCGTATATATTCAACAATATATATAATTCGATACATTAATTAGCCTAATACAGAACTAATTACATGTATTAACATATGATTAGGCACTAATTACTAGTCCTAATTTGGCGGGTGTTACACATTGACCTTAGTGACTCAAAATTCAAATGTCCTAATCTTGCGTGCCATAACCATGTATCCTCACTTAAATTTGCTAGTATGCAGACAGGTGTGCCTATCCTCAGATTTGCCTTATATAACCGGTTTCTCTGTCGTGTAACCTTCATGAAGATTTTGCTATTCATGTCATAAAGTCGTAACTCGTCATCTTCCATTACTACTTTACAACCAATTTTTGTAAATTGTCCAAGGCTCAATAAATTGCTCTTCAAACTAGGGATGTAATATACGTGTGATATTACTCTCTGTTCTTCGTCTTCACATTCTATCAGAATTGAACCTTTTCCTTTAATCTCAATATATGAACCATCTCCAAATTTCACTTTTCCACTAACCTTCTCCTCTAATTCTTTGAAGTGTTCTCTCACTCCAGTCATATGGTTACTAGCTCCATTGTCTAAGTACCATTGACTCTCTATATTTCCATTTGTTTCTTTGTCTTCCACATCTTCCTCATGTAGTAAGATTTCTTGATCTACAACTTCCTCTATATGTTTCCTTTCGTCCAAGTCCTCTAATATTGCCATTAGCACGGTTGGTTCCAAATCTTCTTCCACAAGATTGGATTGTTCATTTGTTTTTGTCCTTTGTGGACACTCGGGTGCAATATGCCCCATTTTCTTACATCGGAAACATTGTGTCTTGCTATTATTATAGCTTGGTTTCTTGAAGTTGTTTCTATTGACGTTTCTATGAGAGGTTTCTCCATCTTTCCTCTCTTCCTTAAATTTCTCATGGCTTTTTCCTTGTGAAAATCTAAATCTTCCACGTCCACGTCCTCTAAGATTCTTTCCTTTACTTTCATGTCGTGTGAACATCAGTTTCTCTTGATTGTCCACTTGTTTACCCTTCTTATACTTAATTCTTTCCTCATATGTTTTGAGTCTCCCAATTGCTTCTTCCACAGTCATCCTACTTAGATCCGAGTATTGCTCTATTGATGCAACTATCTGCAGGTATTTATCAGGTACTGCGTTTAGTAGTTTTCGTACTACTGTTTGATCTTCAAATACGTGCCCTAGACTGGCAGCTTTATTGACCATCGTTGTCAATTTTCCAGTGAAGGTGTCGATTGTCTCATCTTCCTTCATGTGTAACATCTCAAAGTCGGATTTGAGTGTTTGTAATCTTGCTTGTTGAACTCTTTGTTCACCAACGTGTCTAGCTTTCAAAGCATCCCATATGTCCTTTGCCGTTTTGTGCTTTGTTATTTGTAGCAATTGTTCTTCGGGTAATCCTTGGTAAAGGTATGCGATAGCAGTCTTTTCTTTCTTCTTATCAGGTAGAGTTGTCTTCTCTGGCTCTATCATTTCCCATAAACCATTCGCTTCTAGAATGATTTGCATTCGAATTGCCCATACTGAGTAATTCGTTGTCTTTAGCATTGGGCATTAGAATTGAGGTGTACTACCTAATTCTTTCTTTGAACTGCCTCCACTTTCAACTGTCATATCTCTTAAGATATTCTAAATCTCCCAAATGAATTTCTAACACTTAGTGTCTCGAAAGTTCTATCTCTTGTGCCTCACAGGCTATCACTTATGTTGACTATCAACTTCTTGAGATTTTTCTTAAATCTTCTATACTTGGAGATTTTTTTGGTTTTGTCCACTAAAGTTTCTTAACTTTATGTCAAAACTACTTGGGTTCGAATAGTTTCTTCCACAAACTATTCTTGGAGGTTTATTTTCTTTACTTGAATAATCCTAGGTCGTGCACTACCCAAAATTACCCTTCTAATATAATAATCAGTGTAAATCACTAAACTATTATATTTTTGTAATATTTCTAAACCTTGAAACTCGAAAATAAAAACTTATAATAAATTTCTATTTTCTATTTCTAATTAAAACTAGGTATATATTTATATCAAAATATATATCTGATGATAAGTGGAGGGTTTATTCTGTAAACTTTAAAAGTTCACTTTGGAACCTGTTTGGGTTAAAACAACCCGATGCTCTTTCGTTCCAATTTGGCGCCCCTTTGCCTTTTCCGATCGATACTGCCGGTTCAACAATCCGGTTAAACTCCGATTTGTTCGTGTAATTGATGCTATTCTCTCTTTGATCCTTGGCCGGTTGGTGGTTCTTCTTTGAACCGATTGAAATCCCCTAATTTTGGGTTGCGAAGAACTAGGGTTTCGCTTGGATTGGGATTTCTTGAACCGTTTCTGTTCAGGCCTTCTTATTGGACAACTTGAATCGTTACCACGGTTCGATTGAGGGGTTGCTTATTGCGGTTATACAAAACAGGTGTTCTCTTTCCTTTTTATTCCACCGTTTTGTTTTTTGCCCCCCTTTTGATGCCTGAATCGTTGTCCCTTGTATGCTTCTGTTTGTGATTCCTTACTTGAATTCGTAACCGTCCCTTGATGATTATTTGATGATAATCTGTGATTGCCTTCGGTTGTTCTTCGTATGCAATAATTGCTTATGAATTGTGTTTTGAAATCTTTTGATGCCGGTTGAATTAATCACTCTGTATGTGATTAATCCCTTTGTGACAAAATGGATTCAAACGTTGGAAATCTTCTTTTGAACACTTACTTTGATGATAATTGATTTGGTGTTCAAATCTGTTGAGGATTTCCTTAGCCGAATGCTTTGATCTTCACGGTTTTTTTCAAACAGAAAGTTGTGATCTTGGTATATGATGAACTTGTTAAGAATCTTGCTCTGATACCAATTGTTGGCCCCAATCTCTGGATCTATTCAATAACTCGTTCAATCTATACTATAACAGAGAGAATGTATAAATACAAACTATATTGATTCTAATGAGTTACAACAATCTTGTTGTGTTTTTCTCTGTATTTTGTGCATCATTATTACATTACATAACTTCTATCTATATATAGATAATGAAAGGTTGTCTTGAACAGTTGCGATGCTTCATCGTGCCTCTTGAAATATAACTTCCTTTCTTTCGGTTGTGCCTCTTCACGAAGTGTCATACCCTTTCATTTAATTCCTGCAGTAACTAATTATTTACATTTCTAATCCTTCTTTTCTTTGTGATAATCGGGATTAACCCATCAATTTAAACAGCCACCCCCAAATTACGCAATTTCATGTAGGTTAATAAATTGTTTTATTTTTTATTTCTTTATTTTTTCACAAAACATCTTATCACGAGACTCTCTTTTTATTAATCCGAGAAAATATATGATCGATATTGGTATTACCATTAGAACATCATTTATCATTTATGTTTTGTTTATTGACTTAACTGTTTAAGTTGGGCCATAATACTTTTGGGCTGGGTGTCCATATATCCAAAGTATACAAAACTACAAACTCTTTGGTTAATCGACATTAATTGCTGCACGCGTTTCCATTCTCGTACGACACCAATTCGACAAAGGGTTTGAATGGCCGAGGTTGTTGTGTTTGATGTGATTGAGGATATACTGTTATGATTGGATGTTAAAGATCTACTCCGATTCAAGAGCGTCTGTCAGTTATGGTATTCTTTAATCTCCAGTAATCGTTTTGTGAACGCTCATCTGACCCGTAACTACAATATTAATCCTGATTTAAGGATTGTTTTGCGAAAACGTTATGATGTTATTGATCGTAACATACGGACATATAAAATTGTTGGGTCGTCCAATGGCCTTGTTTGCATCTCTACTTTTAACGTTGAATTTATGGTAATCAATCCTTCTACTAGAGAGGTCAGAACACTGCCAACCCTTCCTTACAAGGGCCTCTGGCGCAAATTGATATTATGTCCTGGTTTTGGTTATGATTCTTCTACAGATGATTACAAGGTTGTTGTCGGAACCAATGTAGGTAATCATCGTATACGTTTTCAAATGTTAACGTTAAAATCAAATATTTGGAAATTTATTGGAGAGTTGAATTATAGTTTAAAGAATTATAATAACTTTGGTTGCGCATGTTTACTCAATGGGGCGATGCACTGGCTTATGGATGACCACTATAATAATAACAATATAATTCTTTCTTTTGATTTATCTCATCAGAAATTCAAAGAAATCCCTCAACCTGATGACCCGAGATATGAATGGGATAATTGTAGCGGCCTAGGGATTTTTAAAGAATGTCTAGTCATATTTTGTTATGACATGCTCCCTGATTGGGTAATGAAAAAGTACAGCGACAAACAATCTTGGCAAATGCTCCAAGCGAATGAACAATATCAGAGCTCTGCTGCATACTCAATCACTTGCTTTCCGTACAAAAGTTGGCAATTTTGTGATGATGAAGGTATAAATATATGTGATGACAAATTAGTTAATACGTGTCTGCGCCGTATCGGTATATGTGCTTGTGCTCCTACATTTGTGAAGAGCCTTGTATCTCCCAATCGATATGGAAAACCGAAGAAAAAGAATAACAAGAGAAAGAGGCACGCAAAGAACAGCAAGAGGAGTAATTAAGGTGGGTTCTAATTTCTAACAGACGTAAGATAATGATTGCTCTGTATTGCTATTTTGTTTTTCCTTAATTTGACTAATTTCCTTAAATGTTAGTAACTATATATTTACTTGTTTTCACGGTTAATTGAAGGAGATCCCTAGCTAACCAAGTGCTAGAGTGTGATGTTCTTGAATTATTCAAGACGGGAGACCATTGATGTATGACTTCATCGTTTGATATTCTAGTATATCGTGTTTGATGGTTTTGTGGAATGTGTTTGATGGATTTTAATAATCTTTGTCCGGTGATTTTTAAGCATGAATTAAACGATTAGTTGGTTGTCTTTTACGGCCGGTATCCTATTGTATTAAACTAGTTTCGTAGTGTGGGATATTTTGTGATCCTTGTAAACTTCTTATATGTAAATTATCCTGTTTAATACTTAATAGTTTCTATAGAGTACAATGGAAACCTAATTAAACCCTAACGGACCCTAATTGTAACACACAGTATTTGGGTCTAGTAGTATTAAATATTTTCTAACTGTGAATCATTATTTAATGTGTTAGAAAATAGTTTTGAGTGCATTTTAGTCAAATAAATGGGTAAAAGAGTCGGATAATTTATTGTGACCAATAAATTATTGATGGTTTTAAATTAATTCAGTTGACGGTAAAATAATATAATGTTTCCCCGCAAATGGTTTTTAAGTTCCAGACAACGATAAATACGGGGAATGAAAATTAACCAATTATATGTTATACTCTATTTTGAGTCGGTTTATAACTTTCATCATATATCTATATACATACATACGTACGTACATATACATACATAAACATATAAACCCTAGATCAATTCCTAAAATCCTTTCACAACACTAAATTGAAGATGCCAAATCCGAATTTAAGCTTCAAGAACATGGATTATCACTCTCTAATCCTTCTACTCATCTTTGTAAGTCTTGATTACTTGATTATCATAAACCTATGAAATGGGGTTTTGTGTACATGATGAAATTAGGATGAGTAATGCTAAATTGAAGCTTGTAATGATGAAATAATTGTTAGTTGATATCTAATTCATGATTTGTAGTTGAAAATCTAACCTAGAAATGATATAAATGAATGATGATCATGAGTTAAGATATGGGTTAGTTGATAATTCATGAATTAAAGCTTGTAATCATGTTATAATGATTAGTTGATGCTTAAATGATGATTAGTATCTAAACCCTAAGCTAGAAATGGTAAAATTAAATGATGATTATGAAGAAAGTTTGGGTTTAGTTAATTATTCATGAAGTAAAGCTTGTTGATTTATGTTTAATACATTATTATAATCTAAGCCTAACATTTGATTGAAGGAAATGATTATGTGTTCTTGAGGTTAATGATGAATTTGATGATGATCATGGATTATATGATCAAATTAGCATTGGTTATAGCTAAGAACACTTAATTGATGATTAAAGATGATTGTGTGAATTTAATTGTTAAGTATTCATTAAACCAAATATTGTGGTTTTGATGAATTCATGAAATGAGGTTAATAACCTTAGTTGTGGTTTAACTATATTGGTTAGTGATGATTGAAGTGGATTAATGTGATGAGATGGTCATGATAATTATAAATTGAAAGGTGATTGTGAATCATGTTGTTACGATGCTAATTGTAATGTAGGCATAATGTTATATATATATATATATATATATATATATATATATATATATATATATATATATATATATATATATATATATATATATTTTGAGACAAGTAACTAACTTGTGATATCATGTTGTATTCTCAGATGTGCAGAAGACTCGGTGATATTAGACTACTGAGTGGATGCCTGAGGTGGTCGGTGAGTGGATCTCTAATCCTCAGTGTAACTTGGTTGTAACGAGTTTGGTTACAACAAGTAACATATTATTACTATTGTAGTTGCCATGATAATTATGATAGCTAGTAATAATATTGTTGATATGATAACGTTGACCTGCTGAATATGTGATTTGTTGATTATGTGATCACTGGACTTGTTGTTGGCCTTCGGGCATCAGTTGTTAATGAGGTCAACGAGTTGTTGTTGAACTGTTGGTTGGGCTAGTCGGTTATTCAAGGTTTAACACACCTCCTGTGTTAGTTGAGAATAACCACTAGCTATCGGTCTCGTCCGTTATGGCCATACGGATATGGTTGGGTAAGTGTTCTTGGGGAGCCTCCCGGGTATTATGGTTATCCCCAGAGCCACCGATGCCTCATTATGAAGTCCGTTGCTTGTTGAATAGTTGCTTTGATGATAAGTTGACCAGTTGAACAGTTGCCCTGTTGCTTTGCTAAATGGTGGTATTGTCTACTTTGTTGGTTATGTGTTAATTGTTGTATGCAAAGTTGTTGAGCTAAGTTAGCCTGTTGATTAGTTATCTACTCACTTAGCTTTATGCTAATCCCCCACTTAACACTTCTTGCAGGTTATTGATATATTTGGGTGGGCAAGAAGTTGGACTAGAAGGAATGTTTGACCGTGAAGCGTTACTCTGATAGTGGATTTGTTTAAAATAATATTTTATCACGTTTTATATAACACCTCTGTTGTGAAATTATGTTTTGAAAAGGTTGAATTTTATATTTTGAAAAAATGAGGTAAATTATTACTAGCTAATTGGACTTACGCTTCCGAATTACTATATTTAAATGATTATAAATGAGGGGTGTTTTAAGTTGGTATCAGAACATAGGTTTGGGCGAATTGGACATTGCAAAGTGTTCAATCCCAAATCTATGGTAGTGTCAAGTCAAACATTCCTGGGAGTGCGGGATTAATAGTTGCATGAGAAATTAGTTGTTGAAAAAGTACTAACCTAAAACAAGATGCTAGAATGTTGTTTTGGTTGCAGAGACGGAGGAATATGAGGAACCGACTGGTATTCTCATTGATTCCTCGATTGTTGCTGGCTTAAGTGCACCAGGTGATTCTCGATAACCTTGTTGAATTTAATTCAGTTTGAATTGTGTACTTTGCTATGATGATGTTGATCTACCCTAAAGTAAGTTGAGTCAGACTGATATGATTCCCTAGTTTTGAGTCAATTGATGTTATTCATATGTTGTGAAATAAACTGGGTAGTTTATGTTGAACTTGAAATTGTTAAAAAGGTGTTAAGTCGTGTAGACGCTGTGTTGAATAAGTTGTAATAGTGCTATTATGTGAATTTGGTGTTTCGAGGTTATAATGTGACACCGATGGTGGAAGTAAAGTTGTTTGACTTGGTAAAGTCAAAGAAGTGTATAATGGGTGTTAAATTAGTGAACATATTGGTTGAAACCCAAATGGGTTGTTAAAGTGCCCAAATGGGTCACTTGATGGTTAAAAGGTTAAAGTGAGTAGTGGTTTGATTAAAAAAGAATGTTAAAGTGGCTTTAAGTCATAAAGATAGTAGTAAAAGGTGATGAAAATGATTTGGGTAGTCAATGTGATTATTTTCTTAAAAGCGTCCATTTGGACCCCTAAACGGGTCAACGTGTCAAAACAATGTAGAATGAGTGTTTGTAGGTGACGAATATGCCCACACGTCACTAATATATATAGAAACATGTTGGTAAAAGGTGGAAGTCAGAAACCAAGTCGTTTGAAATATAGGGTGTCAACCAAAATGGTCGAATATGGTCAAAAATGAGTCGTACGTCCGTGTTATCGTAAAACGTGTAAATTGGAAAAATGTAAAAAGGGAAAGTTTCATTTTGGCATAGTGGACGTGCCTGCAAAATTTTAGAGTCTAACTCTAAACGAGTAAAAAGTTATACGCGATTGAAATTGGCTAAAAATATGAATTTTACTGAAACTCAGATTTCTACTTGGGAACGCGATCCCAACAATCTTTCTGGATCGCGTTCGTATGTGTTATTTTGTCACAGAATTTTTATGCTTGGGAACGCGATCCCAGCCATTTTCCAGGATCGTGTTTGTGTGTGTATTTCGGGTTAAGATGCGTTTTCTCTTGGGAACGCGATCCCGCTCACTTCTCCGGATCGCGTTTGTATGCTTAATTTGGTTACAGAACATTTTTAACTGAGGAACGCGATCCTGACCCGTTTTCCCGGATCGCGTTAGTTAGTAAAAAAAAAAAAAAAAAAAAAAAAAAAAAAAAATTTCTTGCTACGTTCGACGTAATACTTGACGTAGAAAATTTTTTTGAAAATTTCGGTGTCCGATTAAGACGAAATTTACAGGGTCACTCGGAAACGGCTCAACGGTCAAAGCTCATCGCTTCGCCATGAGCCCTGTCAGTTTTCGGCACTTCGGGGTCGTTTAGGGCTCGAAAATCGCGTTTTATTGTTTTTCGGACCTTATTTTGAACTTTTAGCTTACGTTTTGTATTGGGCTTTTGTTTCATTGAGCCCAGAGATCATTCCTGTGACTATATGTAATATTAAAAGTTGTTTTAAGAGGTTCACACCTTTTATGGTGTATGAGTTAGTTGTAGATAGTTTATTTAACTGCAAAATATGCTAGTAAATGATATTTTTGATTGTTGCTAACAAGCGTTAGTAAACATTGAATATGAAATCATGTGAACTATATTATGTGGACTAATTGAAATGAGATGAAGTAATTGAATTACTTAGAGTATGATAAAATGTTGAATTAAGCGTTTTAAGAAATTACGAAATAAGCACATGAGCTTATATAGATGTAATAGTTGAGCATGAAATACTCAATTGTAATATGATTAAAGGTATATAGATTGATGATTATGTGTTGAATATTACTTATATTATTGATGGATTGTTTAGTACTAAATGTACTATAAGTATTAAGTTGTATAAATAATACTTGATATTGAATCGGGTAATAAAGAAGTTGATTGATGTATTCATGTCAGACATTAGTGTAGTATACTTATATTGTTAATATATACATGATGATATGAGTAGTTTACCTTTAAAGTGATAAGTTGAGAATAGTAGCGAGTTAATACATAGTTGTATACCTGTTGCACGATGTTGCAATATATGTGTAAGATGTTGATATCATTGTTGTAAACTATGAGAGAGTAAAGTAATAACTTTGAAAATGAATGGTATGAAGTGACCTGAGAATAAAGTGTGACTGACATAATATGACGACGTCTGGCCAACGTATTTATATTATGCCATTTCACATGGAGTTGTTGAGGTTACTAAGTACCAGAAAAAGTTAAGTGGTTGTAAATTAACAGGTAGGATATGTTGACCTGTAGTTGAGAAATAGTCAAAGATAGACTAAAATGAAAGAGTGGTAAATCACTAAGTTGTCGTTATTGTTGTTAATGTTGTATTGAACAAGTGATGTGTATAAGTGATGCATTGCCAATAGCATGAATTAAAAAGTTGATTTAAGCAAAGTAGAGGTCAGTGGACTGTGAATAATTTGTGTTGATATTGTTGAATAGATGATTAATCACAGCACCTCGTGTTGTTGAAATACCATTGTTGAAAACGTTGGTATTAACAGGTGTTGTTTAGCATCCAAATTGGTTTGAAGTGATGCTAGTTGAGTACATGATAATAACTTTAACTATGGAATATGACCTCTACATAAGGTTTATTAGTTATTCTTATATGTTGATGATTATATGATTGTGGAATTCCTGTTGAGAAAAGGATTTCATATAATCCAGTTGTGTTTATAATTACAAGTTGTAAAGTAATAATTAATTAGTTACTAAAAATTTAAAAATTTAGTAAGGTGATAATTAAAGAAGTATATGATTATTAGTTAAATTGCTAATGATGAATCAAGTTACAAGTGGTGGCTAATATGTATGTAGTAGTGTCCAGTACCACTTGTTGTTATTGTGGTTGTTGTTGTCGTCATAGTCGTAATTGTTGCTATAGTTGTTGTTGTGATAAAGATGATACTTTACTTGACTATGTAAGTGGTTGATTTAACTTACTAGAAACAAAGTGTATGTACAGTATTGTGCAGAATAAAAAGAAACATGTACATTGGGATATGGGCATGTGAAAAGGATTGAAAATATATATATATATATATATATATATATATATATATATATATATTGTGTTTAAATAGTTAAATATATGCAAATTGATTCGGTGTTTATGTGATTATAGATATGCATGGTGGTTATATGCATAATTGAAATAAATTGAGTGCATATATTAATGAGAAGTATACATTTAGTGAATATGAAAGGTTAAGTATTGGCAAATTGGAAATAAAATGTGAGTTGAATCTCACATGAGGAAGGGGAGTAATAGGTGGTTGTGTTTTTAGATTATATATAGTGTGATCAGATTTCGAGAACGAAATCTCTTTAAGGAGGGGAGATTTGTAACACACAGTATTTGGGTCTAGTAGTATTAAATATTTTCTAACTGTGAATCATTATTTAATGTGTTAGAAAATAGTTTTGAGTGCATTTTAGTCAAATAAATGGGTAAAAGAGTCGGATAATTTATTGTGACCAATAAATTATTGATGGTTTTAAATTAATTCAGTTGACGGTAAAATAATATAATGTTTCCCCGCAAATGGTTTTTAAGTTCCAGACAACGATAAATACGGGGAATGAAAATTAACCAATTATATGTTATACTCTATTTTGAGTCGGTTTATAACTTTCATCATATATCTATATACATACATACGTACGTACATATACATACATAAACATATAAACCCTAGATCAATTCCTAAAATCCTTTCACAACACTAAATTGAAGATGTCAAATCCGAATTTAAGCTTCAAGAACACGGATTATCACTCTCTAATCCTTCTACTCATCTTTGTAAGTCTTGATTACTTGATTATCATAAACCTATGAAATGGGGTTTTGTGTACATGATGAAATTAGGATGAGTAATGCTAAATTGAAGCTTGTAATGATGAAATAATTGTTAGTTGATATCTAATTCATGATTTGTAGTTGAAAATCTAACCTAGAAATGATATAAATGAATGATGATCATGAGTTAAGATATGGGTTAGTTGATAATTCATGAATTAAAGCTTGTAATCATGTTATAATGATTAGTTGATGCTTAAATGATGATTAGTATCTAAACCCTAAGCTAGAAATGGTAAAATTAAATGATGATTATGAAGAAAGTTTGGGTTTAGTTAATTATTCATGAAGTAAAGCTTGTTGATTTATGTTTAATACATGATTATAATCTAAGCCTAACATTTGATTGAAGGAAATGATTATGTGTTCTTGAGGTTAATGATGAATTTGATGATGATCATGGATTATATGATCAAATTAGCATTGGTTATAGCTAAGAACACTTAATTGATGATTAAAGATGATTGTGTGAATTTAATTGTTAAGTATTCATTAAACCAAATATTGTGGTTTTGATGAATTCATGAAATGAGGTTAATAACCTTATTTGTGGTTTAACTATATTGGTTAGTGATGATTGAAGTGGATTAATGTGATGAGATGGTCATGATAATTATAAATTGAAAGGTGATTGTGAATCATGTTGTTACGATGCTAATTGTAATGTAGGCATAATGTTATATATATATATATATATATATATATATATATATATATATATATATATATATATATATATATATATTTTGAGACAAGTAACTAACTTGTGATATCATGTTGTATTCTCAGATGTGCAGAAGACTCGGTGATATTAGACTACTGAGTGGATGCCTGAGGTGGTCGGTGAGTGGATCTCTAATCCTCAGTGTAACTTGGTTGTAACGAGTTTGGTTACAACAAGTAACATATTATTACTATTGTAGTTGCCATGATAATTATGATAGCTAGTAATAATATTGTTGATATGATAACGTTGACCTGCTGAATATGTGATTTGTTGGTTATGTGATCACTGGACTTGTTGTTGGCCTTCGGGCATCAGTTGTTAATGAGGTCAACGAGTTGTTGTTGAACTGTTGGTTGGGCTAGTCGGTTATTCAAGGTTTAACACACCTCCTGTGTTAGTTGAGAATAACCACTAGCTATCGGTCTCGTCCGTTATGGCCATACGGATATGGTTGGGTAAGTGTTCTTGGGGAGCCTCCCGGGTATTATGGTTATCCCCAGAGCCACCGATGCCTCATTATGAAGTCCGTTGCTTGTTGAATAGTTGCTTTGATGATAAGTTGACCAGTTGAACAGTTGCTTTGCTAAATGGTGGTATTGTCTACTTTGTTGGTTATGTGTTAATTGTTGTATGCAAAGTTGTTGAGCTAAGTTAGCCTGTTGATTAGTTATCTACTCACTTAGCTTTATGCTAATCCCCCACTTAACACTTCTTGCAGGTTATTGATATATTTGGGTGGGCAAGAAGTTGGACTAGAAGGAATGTTTGACCGTGAAGCGTTACTCTGATAGTGGATTTGTTTAAAATAATATTTTATCACGTTTTATATAACACCTCTGTTGTGAAATTATGTTTTGAAAAGGTTGAATTTTATATTTTGAAAAAATGAGGTAAATTATTACTAGCTAATTGGACTTACGCTTCCGAATTACTATATTTAAATGATTATAAATGAGGGGTGTTTTACTAATCCCACAATCGGACTTGGCCATATAACCTAATCCATCACTTAATACTCAACCGCAATCCGAGCGGCGAAATTGCGAAAGCTCGGATTAGAGTTGAGTACTTAATTACATTTATAACTAGTTTGTTGATAAAGACACCCGAAAGCAAGCGGAAGCGAATCTTCAAATAGCAACAAAGGCAAAGTAGTGGTAAAATCATATAGAAGCAAGGACTTTGTTGTTGAAGCCTCTTTTCTTCATTTGATTTTGTTAGCTTCTTTCTTTTTGTTGTTGGCACGTAGATAAAGTTGTATTCGGCTGCAAAGTTGTATTCGGCTTGGCACTTCCTCCTTTCTGCAACGTTTTTTTATGTCATGGCTTGCTTTGCCTAGGTAGGAGCGACAATTTTTGATCGACTATATTCGAAACAACAATGATCTCGGTGTTAAAACAACATACAGCTAGGGTTATGTGAGATAAAAAGAAAAAGGTAATTTCGAAGGAAGTTTAGCAAAAGAAATATAAAGATCCATGAGCTGTATAAATTTTATGTCATTAGGTTGATGGTTTGATGGATTGATGAACAATTAATTAGAAAGAATCAAACCATTCGGTGGGATTGGTGTCAGAGAAGCAGCAGGAGGAACCATAACATTTGATATATTGTATTTAAGATGAGAAAATACGGACTACTAGCTAACGAGAAAGGTAAAATAAAAACAGAGGTAAAAACTAACGTGTAGCATAGCATCAAGCTTCAACCAAGAACGAATTAAAAAAGATATTGACTGAAAACAATTAAAGAAACATAAAATGTAAATGGATCCCTCCGAATCACCAATAGGTGACTAGAGGATGACGCTTTTTAATCGTTTTGTTTCTAAACATGTGACTTTGATATCATGTTGGGGAATTAAACCCGTAGGTTCAGGGGCGGAGACAGGGCGTGGACAGCGTAGGCAGTCGCCCCCACAAGACGTAAAAAAGAAATTTTTTAAAGGTATTAATTATATTTTAAAATTTTCGCCACCACGAAACTATTAAAGAAATAAAAAATAAATTTATTTCGCCCCCACCATCTGGATTTCCTGGCTCCGCCTCTGCGTAGGTTATTATGTATTATTGATCAACTATTTATAGGGTACAATGGAAACCTAATTAAACCCTAATTATTCAATCAAGGAAGCAGATTCAAGGGCCTTTGAAGAAAGATGGCTTCTATTTTAAGATACTGAGTTGGACAATAAAAAAAAAAAGCGAGCTTGGGCCATATAACCTAATCCATCACTTAATAGTTTCTTCATACTATATAATTGGTAATTTGAGAATCTAGTGTAACAAAAAGCAAGCATTTCTTAATTAGTTGGCTAAAACCGTTCAGAAAACGAGCTAATATTTCATCTCTACTTCGACACTTCGTATGCAGTGTCGACAAAGAATATCATCCTCAATCCCCTGTTTCCTCTTCGTTATACTTCTTCACAATCATAATTTCAGAAATATATGGACTAGATTTAGATTTCAAACGGGACCTGATTTAAAAGACATGACCTGAAATGAGACGACAGGTTTCCCATGATAACTGAAATAGTTGTTATGTTTAAAAATTGCAACATTGTTGGTAGCTTTATAGTTTATCCCTTGTTGAGAGAATGTCGGTGTTAATGTAAATAGTTTACGTAGGCTACATCATTTTCTTGTTTCATCACAAGACTCTTGAGATGAGATCTAATGGTCCAAATGTGTTCTCCCTTTTCTCTCCTTTAATTTTCTTATCCATTGAACCATATATATATATATATATATATATATATATATATATATATATATATATATATATATAAATAAATAAAGAGAAGAATGGAATAGACCATGGAAAGAAATAAAATGAATGAGAAAAAAGAACAGCGAACAAAGGGAATAGAAGGCAAAAACAGAAGGTAAAAATAACTATTGACCTCTGCAAGAGTGAGGCTGCTACTCTGCCACTAATCTAGTAAAGTAGCTTTATTAAAATTCAGAATTGTTTTTACTTATTCAGTTATGGGGCGAAACACATATTACACTACCATCTTTGAAAAACTTCGCAAGTGGCAAAAAGTTTATAAGGCGGCAGCCCACAGTGCCCCCACTATGTGTACCGCCCCCGTTATTCACTCGTTGATATAGTAAAGGTGTGTTTGCAAATAACAAACTAAAGTTAGAGCAAATTTACTTTTAAAAGTTTTATATTTAAGGTCGGGTTTATGAGGGGTTTAAATTTTCGATCAAATGGAGCACAAGCAAACGGCAGTTAGTTCAAGCTTCTATATGTCTCAATGCGTAAAAACTCATGTTATTCCATGTAATTTTAGTCTTCACATTTTTTATTAAAGTCTCGATTTCTTATCAAAGTGTAAACACTAACATCACCCGACTTGTGCTATTATTTTACTTTTTATTAATTATATTTAGAGGGTGTTTGGGATTGCCTATTTCTAAGCACTTTTCTACTTAAAAATAAGTATGTGTCTCCATACTTTTTCTTAAGTGCTTATTACTTAAGAATTAAGCAGATAAAGAACTTTTTTAAGGGTGTTTATTTCTGCTTATGTGCTATAAAAATAAACAACAAATAGATAAGCAGGTAAAATAAACAATCCCAAACACCCTCCTAACCCTCTTATTTTAAGGATTCAATGCATCAAGTCAAATGGATGATATTGTGCGACAGTGTTAATGGGTCAAATGTCCAAATTTCATTCATTGTTATTTTTCTTCTTTAATTTTGTTTTGTTGATAATGATCACCTCCATTTTGTTCTTTTTATTTAGCCGTTTTTAAATGTTGTTACATGTATATTGCAAGTAAAACGAACTTTAAATGTTATTTTCTGCATTTTCATACACACTATCGTAGTTGATGTTGAACTTTCTTTTTAGCTAACCCACCCCACATGTTTCTTCATCATACTAATATGATATTTTGATTTTTCTAACTTAGAGTATCATTTAGTCAGGTATGCCGAATTTGTAATTTAATTTCTGTGAAATTTGTGTCTAGTTTTGAAAACAAAATTTGACACTGCATGTTTATTTGATGTTAACGTACGAATTGACCGGCTATTTTAGTGATTTTCTCTAAAATATAATAATTATAATTTTGATTTGATATATACGGAGTAGTATTTACATAAAGTTGGTAAACATAAGAAGAGTTAAACCCAAGTCACCTCACCTCCGTTATTACTACTGTTGGAAATAAAGGATTCGGTACATACCCGAATACTATAGCGGAAGCGGAAGCGATAGAACCAACGTTTAGATCACCGGTCGAGATAACGATCACAAGCAGAAAGCTATCATGATTCACAACCTAAGATTCCCATAGACTCGGTTGCATTTCTCATACACGAACATGACGAGTACTAACTCGTCTCTCTCGATTTCTCTCAAGTGGTTTTGTTAGTATCTTCATATATGCTAACTCTTTACATATAGAATACTCAAGTATATATAGTCACCGAATTGTAACCGTTAAGCATATGAATAGACTCCATTAAATACTACCTTAATGGCTTTATTCATGAGTATTCAATAGTAATTAGTTAGTGGGTGGGTTGAATCCGGGTCAAACCGGATCCATGTTCTAACATCTCCCACTCGCACACAAACTAATTTGATATACTTATTATATCGTGAGAGATCAACCGTGTATCTAGCAAATAGTTCATACCGGAAAAAATAGGTCGTGCGACCGGCATACTTCGAGAGCTCAATTGCTATACATCTGTTAGGGGTATATAGCAGCTCAATAACGTTTGACAAGAGTAGATTTAGTATGCAATATCCTTGATCATTAATCACATTACAAATTCTCATGATCTCAGTTTTACTTATAAAACTCTTTGTATTCACAATTATCTTTTATCGCTAAGATATGTCACTAAGACGAGATAACTGGTCGACCGGTGAATACAACTTAATGTGAACTTCAAATGATCTTCCCTCTTCTTAGACTATGTTGGACTTAACTCAACTCGCTTTTCTAAGAGCGCCCTGCCAGGTCAAATCAATCATAACCCTTAAGTAACGCCTTAATATAGCAAACATCAAGCTAATCCTCGAGAGACAAGAAAAGGTCATAAGGATACCAAAATTGAGGTTACTCATACCTCAAGGGACTCACATAGCATAGAAGCAGAGATCGTTTCTTCTATTTCCCTTATTGGTCGTCTTATACACATGTGGTATGAATCACATGTTGCAACATTTCTCCTTTCCCATGGAGGTATGTCTTTCAATCAATGTTGTACAGATGATAATTCAAACATACTCAATGTTCAAATCCGAGTTCACTCATCTACTCATAAAACTCAGTAAGAACTCACATCTGGTATCATAGACAGATTAGGCGAAGCTAAGTAATTCGCCAATTGTTGTAAACTTTACAACTATAGCATCCAAGATTTTAAGTTTGTGCTCTCAATTGTCACTTAGACAATATACTTAAAATATGCTACTGCACCACTTATTACTAAAATAATGGAGCGATCACCCATGTGAGTGGGCTGATCTCCAATCTGTCTGACATACTTTACAAATTAAGAATGTAAACACAACATTCCTTTGTATATAGGATTTGACAAACAAATTGTCATGGATATCAAAATTCAAATATGTTTGGGAAACATTAAATTAGTACATTTTCAACAGCCTTGACATGTTACATAAACACATCTCTCTAGGTATGAATTTCAAATTATCTGCTACATGTGTAGATATGTACTACATATTTACCTATTTTCTCGCAACCATGTCTCACAAAGTTGTACTTGATATATATGTGCTTAGTCCTCACAATAGAGACTTAGGTTCTTTCATATATGCTACGGAAGCAACACGATACACCCATATCAATACTTAATTGATAAATTTGCAATAACTCAAAAGTTAGTCGGAAAGTGGTTAAGTCACACAGCTTATTCGAACCACAGCTGAAATTTTCAAATAAAATCAGCTTCCGATTTATACGAGGCTTTATGCGATTATTTCTTGTTATTCAAAGAGATAACAACTCAGTCAGCATATCTATAGCCAACCTTTTAAGCAGGTCAATTTTTCACGGCACAACAAATCAAAGTACCACTTGGATACCTTAGTATCTTTTTCATGTTGTTGTAGCCTTTGCCACAAACCAAGCTTTGTGTCATTTGGGAAGCTCAACTAATTCCCAAGAATGATTTTGTCTCTTATAAAATCATTTGTTCGTTTACGGGTTTGATCCATTTTCTCTTTGTAGGATATGTGGGAGTTTTGGATGAGCCACAAAGTATACCTTTTCCGATCGCATATCGACAAGGAGGTTTGGCAATTAATATAACCTTTAAACGAATTTTAGGTTTCTCAAAGTGCTCCCACTCGGGTTGATATTTCCTTGAAACGAATTCTTGGATTCTCATATTACTCCCACTCGAATTGAGATTTCCTTGAAACGAATTCGTGATTTCTCAATATTCTCCCACTCAAATCAGAATTACTCTCATTCGCAATATGTTGAGGAATTGCCACAAAGAAACAAATTATTTTCCTTAATTCCTCAAATTCTCCCACTCGAATGGAGTTATTCTATATGTTTACAAATAAGGACTAATCTTTATTTGTATCCCTTCACTTGGAAACGTATTTTCCAATAATGTGGCATCCGAGATTCAAATCTGGTTACACTCCCACTATCGTGTTCACCTATAAACACATAATCTTTGGATTGTTCAAAGTATTTAACGAAAACACATTTTCTTTCGTCGTGGTCTAAAGTTTGCGAAAACTTAAAAAATGAGGAATGTATTGCATACTTATACAATCTCAAGGTATATATGTCGTTCTTACAACTTATCCATAACTCATATGGTGTGGGAGATACCAATTTGAAAGACCATCAGTTAGGTGCGAATAAGATAACTAAAGATCGATCACCCAAAGATGACATACATAGTCAACTCAATCGTCACCGACTTAACCATTTCAAGAAGCGTTATGTTCCTTCTTTCCGCAACACGACTTGTTGTGGAGTCATAGGAAAAACATGTTTAAAAAAATTGAATACCGTGACCATCATTGAGTGCTTGGAACTAATTATATTGGCATTCATCTCCTCGATTAATTAAAACTTCTTTAGTTTTATTTATTTAACTGATTTTCAAGAAAATTAAATAATTTTTGAAAACCACCAAAATGATTCATATTCGTAAAGAATCAAATAGACATAATCAAATCGAGGAAATATTTAGTAGAAATGATATTCAATAAAACGTTTCGTGTCTTACTCGGAAATTTAAAAGGACCACATATATAATGGATCAATCGCAATGGATAACTATTCCAAATGGTTTTCTTGTAGTTTTTCCAACTAAATATTGTGCATAAGCGGACAAATCCACTTAATCAATATTTTTACATCAAACTCAAGGCTTATTTGAAAATGTATCTAAGGAAAAACTTGGGTTATAACGTGAATAACCGATATCCATAATGATAGTATCATTTAGGATATAAGTATATATAAAAATAAGAGCTTGTTGAATAAGACAATTTAATAGCATTATCATGGAAGTACGAAAGAAGAATTATATCCACAAAGGATGAAAACAATGAAAACAAAACTACAAACACAGTGTTTGCAGGTTCAAAACCATATGGTTAAACCTTATTAGAGCTAGGTCATGTCACATACAACTTAGTATGTGGTTATAGGCCTCAAGCCTATTATCTTCAAGCTCTAACATTCTTTATGTTTTCAGTATAAGTAAGGTGCAATTCCTTGTGCTCCAAACTTTTAGATTAGGAAAGGCTTATATATTGAACCAATTGTTCAAAAATCAGAACATGTTTGTGGTGATATATCTCATTTTGATAATAGATGTGACTATAAACTAGTTGGCCAATACCGATCACATCTTTGTAGCAAGATCAAAACTAGCTTGAATCAACCTATGAGATCATCCATACCACTCAGCAACATAATGCGAGCAAATGATGTTCTTATGACTTTCCTTGCCTCAATTCTTCCTTTAATGCCATAAGAGCATTTTGAGCCTTTTGCTCTTCCAAACATATTGGA
The DNA here is from genome assembly GCA_949592205.1 of Helichrysum umbraculigerum. Taxonomy (NCBI): domain Eukaryota; kingdom Viridiplantae; phylum Streptophyta; class Magnoliopsida; order Asterales; family Asteraceae; genus Helichrysum; species Helichrysum umbraculigerum. The sequence goes on along the minus strand of CATIUR010000003.1, from coordinate 104,645,324 downwards.
TTTTATGCTCCCATAAATTCAACAAAGCCTTAATATCGTGAAAACCATTATTGAACACTAAATTCTATTGAACACATAATTCAATTATAATGAAGTTTGATTGGATACGAAGTCCAATGAAATACAAAGTTCGAAAATTAAACACAAACTTCAAGTTGAATACAAAGTTCTAATGAACGCAAAGTTCTACAAAGCTCAATTAAACATGAAGGTACACTGAACACAAAGTTCTATCAAACACAAAGTTTGATTGAACACGAAGTTCCAAAAAAATATTGAACACAAAGTTCTAAACGGAGACAACAATGCAAGAATTTTTAATATCCATCCGTATATACAAACTACTATGCAAATAATTAATTATGCCAATTGTAGTTCACAATAGGTTATAGAGAAAAAGGTCACTACGTTTCCAATTATCGCCTATAAAGCCTACCATGAAACCACAATTAACATAGCCAATTAAGATGCAAAGTCCACAAATAAGAGCACTTATACATATTAAAAATATATTTCCAATTTCACTAAGAAATATAACTTTCATACGCAAAGAAAGTTTAATTTGATCATTACACTAATAATGATCTATTAATATGCTCTAAATTTCACATAGAAATATTACTTTCAGCAAAATGGAAGAGCATAATCATTACGTAAATGATTGACTAATATGTTCAAAGTTTCTCAAAGGAATGTAACTTTCAAACATAAGAGAAAGTTTGATATAATCATTTACACTAAGAAATGATTAACTACGCTCGGTATTTGACAGTGAATTAACTTTCAAACAAAGAGAAAGTGCAATATAATCATTTCACTAAAAACTGATTAACTTATATTGATCAAAATTCGAGAGAAATATTTCAAAAATAAAGAAAATTCAATATAATCATTTTACCAAAAAAATGATTAACTAATATCGATGAAAGTAATAGAATTTTCAAACAAAATCCTTTTTGTATAATCATTACACTAAGAATGATTAATGAGTATTTTTGATCAAATTTCACATATAAATACCGAGTACAATGTTGAACATATATAAGTCACTATACTCATACTCATTATACTAAATATTGAATAACTAAAGTGCTCACAATTTCACAAATAAATTGATTTTTCAAACTCATTTGAAAAATCACTATAATTATTTAGCACAAAATGATCAACTAAAATTGATATCAGAATCATTATACTAAATAATGATTAACTTAGGTGATTACAATTTCACCAAAAATCAATTTTTGTGTCAAGGAAAAACTTATTATAATCATTATACTTAAAAACTATTAAGTAAAGGGCTTACTATCAACTTATGACAGTTCCTTATAATCATTATATAAAATAACGATTAACCAAAGGACTAGTAATTTCAAAAAAAAAAAAAAAAATTGGACTTTCAAATGAGAGAAAGTCATTAGAATCATTTACACTAATAAATGATTAAATTAGATCTTGCCCTTATATTGTTTTTCCTTTAAGCGTAGAGTTTTGTCTTATTCTCATTTTGTAACGGATACAAAAACGAAAAAAAACAAAAAAACTCCATAAAAAAAACAGTTATCACAAAGATAATATATGAAGTCATAAAGATCAAACTCGTCTAGGATCAAATTCTCAATTGGTTTACCATGTTTCTTGATTCACAACATATATGAATTATATAAGTTAATTATTACAAAAATAAATAACTTACTCAAAGTTTTAATTATCACTAAGATAATATGTAACTTTAAAATCAAATGATCCAAACTGCATATAGTTCATCATTTAGTACTATGAATGCTCAATGATTATTATTCGAATAATAATATTAGAACTATTTGGGAAACTAATTCCATAGTACAATTATATAAACCAATTGACTTCACTGTAACAGATTTCAAAAACATGCAAACTTATTTCATGCATAAAATCTTAATTTTGTGATTCTTGGGTTTCAAATCTTACATCAATACTTATACTCATAATACTATTTAGACAAACTAAATATCATTTAATGAGCCAATAATAAGTATCGTACGTTTACTTTCAACAAATGAAAAGAGTATTTTTTTTTTCAACAAATGAAAAATTAGGGATCATATATACAGTTAATTAATAATTGCTTAATCCCAAACCGAATACAAACCCATATCACAAAATACTGTTAGAACCCATATAAGATTGAATTCCATTATCTAATTTCGTTATCACTAAGATAAATAATCCATGCAAGCATATATATTAATGTCTAATATTGGGGTCAAGTGATCAATCGAATTATTCTATTCCCAGTAAAGCACAAAAGCAAACATGTTACATGTCAATGCTCGAGAATACAAAACTCCAATGAGCATATCCTACATGTATATCATTAATAAGAAACCAAAATGCTCGCATCGAGGCTTCTACTCTAAGTTATAATGGTTGCACACGTAACAAATCTAGAGTATAACTCATACTCCTTAAAGTACAACCCAACCATAGAATCTTAATTATAGTGCTTTACATGTGTACTTTAAATAATTCACACCCTTTATAAGATATCACAAAACAGATTTTCGATGATATGATTTCAATGAGACATTAAATAAGGATTTAAAATCATATCCTAGAAGTGTCCATCCAGTTTCTCCATTAAAACTCAACTAGACAATTATACGTTTTTCAGCTAACAAGAGAATTGAAATCATCACCCCAAATATATACATGATGATGAAGAGTTTTAATTACTTGAAACTTTATAAAACAAGTCATGTCTTGCATGTTAACAAAGCAATACATTACAAGATTCGAAAAGAAGATACGTATAAGCATTCTCACTTAAATAATAATGCCACAAACTTAAATAGTGGGAAGAAACCGATGAGAATACGTACAGAACATATCATTATCAATTATTTGTTTTAAACCAACTATCCGTATATCAAATTATCATGCAATTTCATCCGTATAAAGAACAACAAACTATCACCTTGTTTCAACATATTCGGGAAACACATATAGATATACAATTTTCACATAACCGGGAAATAAACATATGGCTCTGATACCAATGTTGAAAATAAAGGATTCGGTACATACCCGAATACTATAGCGGAAGCGGAAGCGATAGAACCAACGTTTAGATCACCGGTCGAGATAACGATCACAAGCAGAAAGCTATCATGATTCACAACCTAAGATTCCCATAGACTCGGTTGCATTTCTCATACACGAACATGACGAGTACTAACTCGTCTCTCTCGATTTCTCTCAAGTGGTTTTGTTAGTATCTTCATATATGCTAACTCTTTACATATAGAATACTCAAGTATATATAGTCACCGAATTGTAACCGTTAAGCATATGAATAGACTCCATTAAATACTACCTTAATGGCTTTATTCATGAGTATTCAATAGTAATTAGTTAGTGGGCGGGTTGAATCCGGGTCAAACCGGATCCATGTTCTAACAACTACTATGATACTTAAAAAGATTTCGAGTTCATCTATGTTTATTGGACTTGTCATATGGTATGCACTCCCCGAACACATACTAAGTTAATTATTATTCATAATTGATAACTATAAAAAGTGAAAAAAATCTAAACTGAAAGTCACATATCAAATGGGATCGGACTTTTTAGGTTGATATTTTGACTTATTTAACATTATTTTATCAAATATCATTATACGGAGACTTTTGTGTTACAATTTGTCTTTTCAAATGTGTATTATAATTAAGTGCAATGGAATTATAGGGGGCATTTGGGTCAATAAAGGACCACTAGCTTGCAACGGTCAGTCCATGCTTCTAGATCTCGAATGCGATAGAACCCATGTTATTTCTCGTAATTTTTGGAAGTCTTATTTCACTTTTTTATTAAAGTCTTTTCTTCTCGAGTGTCAACATCTAACATATTTTTCTAGAAACGCAATGAGCTCGGACACCTCAACACAAATATGTACATTTTCTTCAGAAATACGTATAAACATCTACACATGAACTTGAACTCACAACATCATAATTCAAAGCTCACATCGATACGGTTAGACCAATAACCCTTTGATGTCAACGTCTAACGTATATGATATAAATCACCCGACACCAAGCTATTAGTTTATTGTTTTATTATTAAGAGGTCATTTATTTAAATTTAGTTTCGAAAAGTTTAGCCTCAATTTCATTCATTTATAAACCTTATTCATATCCAACGAATTATCGGAGATAGGGCTCGATTATAATCTAAATTGGGTAGTGTACGTACAGAGAGAATCAGGTCATTCCCTCAATCCCTCATTGTGTGTAAGTAATAATGTAAGAAAAGTATAATATTGTTAATTAAATAATTACCCTCTCTCATAATTATGTTATGTGATGTGATATATAATTATATATTAACAGTATACAACCACATCCAAAATTTACGTAATTAAAGAAAACGATATAAATATTATTTACACATGAAATTAAACGTGTCCCTGCCGTATATTACACATGAAACGTGAGAAACTGCAAAACTTTGATTTGAAATATGAATATGTTTGTTAATTAGTTAGGCAAGTTAAACGAAATATGTCTGGGATTTGGGGGTAATCATAATTAAAAGTATGATCTATATATACCCTAAAGTCATGATACTGGCTTTATGATATTATACCTTAAAGGTAATTTCAAATGGAGAATCAATTTCCCGGATTACGTAATAATTACAACTGTAATAAAAGATAGGTGAAAGATTGATAAAGATAGCGGCTGTCAATAAAACTCTAACACGTACATTAATATTTGTACTCTTATATAATAAATATCATGACCTCCTGAATTTAAGTTGACCACACCTGAATTTTTGTTAAAGTACAATCATTTTATACGTGTCCAAATTGATTATTGACAGCCCTTAAGGTTGTCGTTAATTAACAATACCCTCAAGATAAATATACAAACTGTATAATACTCCGTATTAACTTAGAACTTCTATCGGTAAGTTGAAATTATATATATCCCAAAAAGACCCGATCTAATGAATAACGAGAATCAACAAGTAAAGCGAGTGTTTATGTATTTATAATCAAATAAACGCGCGAATACAATAAAGTATCTACAAAATCTTTCTATATTCAACTCAAGTTGATTTCATGTTCTCAACTAATTATATAATAAAATAATTATGTATTGCTCTTTGAACTTCTTAACTAATTAACTTCAATCCGCCATTGATCGAGTTTCACCTCCACTTACAACCCATGGATGCCCTGCAATTTGATTCCAAAACAATAATGATCAGCTAATTTTCAAGATCTCACAAATTACAAGTGATTGTATACCGCTAGCAGTACACATGATGCATTTTATTACACGTTATATTGTTGAAATCGCGCACAAATGTAACATGCAACGGTACGTCTTGCATACTGCTAGCGGCACGAATTATCGTATCATATTCCAATACAAATGAATAACAGACAAGGAAATAAAATGCGAACTTACTTAAAACTTGTTCAGCAGATAGTCTTTTGGAAACATCTTTACATAACATCTTCCGCAATAAATCCTTCGCTTCCTTCGAAACGGACCGAAAAATCCTGGTAGGAAACCGTAAATTGGCACGCATCACAGCTTGAAAAGTTTCCGTGGTCGTTTCACCGTAAAAAGGAGGAACTCCGGCCAACATTATGTACAAAATCACACCAGCACTCCACACATCAACTTTCTCACTGTACTCTCTACCGTACAAAACCTCTGGCGCAACGTAATAGGGTGTACCTACAATACCGCTCATCGTTCGTCTCTCATTCGTTTGAAACAGCTCGGCTGATCCAAAATCGGCTAATTTCAATTTCCCTCTCGAATCAAACAACACGTTATCCGGTTTTATATCACGGTGCGCAATGCCCGATAAATGACAGTTATGAATCGGTAACATCAATTGAGAAAACACCGAACAAGCTTCCGGTTCAGCAAACGTTCCTGATCGATTTGAAATTCGATCAAAGAGATTCGGAGAGTCACAGAGATCAATGATCATGTGGACGTAATTATCGTCTTCGTATAGATTGTGTAATCGAGTTACGTTAAGGTTTTTGTTAAGGTGCTGAAGGATTTTATGTTCTTTTTCGATGCATTCACGGTCAGTGTGATCGGTTATGAGACGTTTATCTATCGATTTGCATGCGAAGGAGTCACCAGAGACCGCTGAGAAACAACGGTAGACGATGCCGAATCGCCCGCGGCCGAGTTGTTCGCAGATTTGGTAGTCGTTGTTTATGGCTTGAAACATGATTTTAGTTGTTGTAAGGAGAAACTTTTGTTGTAGCAAAATAGAATAGAATGTGGGGTTTTATATATAGGAGTTAAAAGTAGTGAGGGTTTAGAAGAGGATATTCTTGTTCGGGAAGGATTCTTGATTCTTGAATAGTAGTAAAAGAACGCTAGCGGCTTGTGTTGTGGGAACATACAATTCAATATGTTTTACCGTGGAATTATTTATGTTGAATAGATGAGATTGACAAGTTACGTTGTATTTTATTGTTCAGGAACGCAGTTTAATAAAGAGAAAATTACATAAAGCATTCTCATGGTTTAGTTCAAATTTAATTAATTTTAATTACAAAGATTATCCTTTATTTCGAAACTTATTACATCAATAGTCGTTTATACTAACGATTGTTAACTCTCCATTAAAAAAAGATCACGTGCGATATTTTTTTTGTTTTTTAAATTTTTTGAGTAAAATTTTAAGTTATAAAATCTAAAATATGTATAGACACGATATTATTGGAGAGTATCCAAATTTGATGATGAATAAAATAGGGGAAATTAAAATAATGTTACGTGCGCGCATCTAATTATGTATCTTTACATATTTTAGATTTTTTAATGAAAAGTTCACTCAAAAAATTTACAAGAATGAAAAAAAAAAACATCACACGTAATCCTTTTTAAAGGAGAGTTAACAATCGTTAACCTAAAGGACTATTTACATAACATGTTTCAAAATAAAGGATGATTTGTATAATTAAATCAATCAAAGAACTGTCAGTGAAATTTGAATCAAACCATAAGGACAAATTATATAATTTTCTCCTTACTTTAATTTAAATTGTTATATATTTAGTATACATAATTACACAGTTTAGGGTTAATTGTAACTTAGTTCAAAGTTTAGTTGAATAGGATTAGCATTTGTTATCCTTATCATATCATATTAGGATTATGATTCTTTACCCCTCACCTCTATAAAAAGGAAGTGGGGGTGAGGCTCTAATTGGTACCTTCTTTCCTTTTCATTGCTCGTTAATAAAACGTTATGTTTGAGTATCTTGTGTGGATTTTTTAGTCATATTCCGCCTTAACTTTAAGGTTTGTTAGTTTTCTTCCAACAAAAATAAGTTTAAATGATATATAACGTGTTCAATACATAAAAAAAACTATGTTGTATGTTCATTTTTGTATTTCACAAATGAGCTTTTTAGGGTTCAAAGAAATTTCGGGCTTGAAATTTGATATCTACAATATTTGTATTAGTAGTTATGCGTCACACGAGTCATAAAAACTAGTAACACCAGTGATTAAAGATTTAAAGTTATCCAAATAGTTGAGAAACAATTACCATACACAATCCCAAATTACAATTTCTAATAGTTTTGTTGGAATTACTTGTTTTTGTTTCATGGCCCAAATAAATGTATCTTTTGTTATTTACATACATACCCTTCAAATTTAGAAAAGTATTACCTTTAATCACTTTTACGTTTCTTTTTTCTTCTAATTTGGATATCATATGTATGAAAAAACTTAAAATATTCATATAGTTAGGTGTAAATACAAAAAGGTATGTTTAAAGCAAATTTGTATATTGTTTAAAAGTTCCGTATGCATAAACGGGTTTAAAAGCTACTCGTATATATATAATACTATGATTGTAATACATCTATTTCATTTCATTTATTTAATTAATATACAAGTACAAATTAGACTAGATGTTCTAATTCACAATAATTTGAATTAAAAAAATAGTACTCGACAATAATTGGTGTGAAGTATGACGTATACATATACGGTATAGTGGTATACCCATACTCATAAACTCCAACAATTCTAACCATTGACGACACTCAGCGTTTTTGATATGATGTCATCTGAAAATAAGAACCGTGGTCATATAAATCAGGCCTGGGGTGCAAACGCACCATAAAAGTCTCCTAGTAAAACTCGTATAAATGGCCAAATAGGACCAACAAAATTACCGTTATGGGCATGTGTGTCAAGTAACATACGGAGTATTAATTAGTTACCGTCAAATTAATTAGTAGGAAAACAGTTTTGACTATTCATTACAAAAGTGGGTTATGATCTTATTAATTATTATTAAATTAAATTATATATAGGAAACAAAACATTTCATCAAAAATACAATAAACCAATAGAATTGCCCTAGTTAATTATTTAGTTTCATGTCACGGTTAGTTAGCGTAAATATGACGTTAGAGTAAGGTTCAAATGAGTATACCAATTTTGAGTGAGAATGAGGGAACCAACAGATTTCTGTCATGTGTCACTTTATTCTCTCTCCTCCACACTTTATTCTCTCTCCTCCACATTATTAAAAATTAAATATCTCACAAACGGTAAGTCGAAAAATCATGAAAATTGCACCATAAAATTCAGCGTTTTCTCCTCTTCGATTTGCCGTCCCTCAAGGCATACTTTTGACAACTTTTTTGGTGGGTTTCACAAATTAGTAACACATTTGTTAGTGATTAGTTGTACATTTAATGTGTGGCTAAGGTTAGGGTTTAGGGTTAGGTTTAGGGTTTAGTAGGGTTTATGGTTTAGGGTTTATAAGGGTTTAGGGTTTAGAAGGGGTTTAAGGTTTAGGGTTTAGAAAGATTTAGGGTTTAGCGTTTTGTAAAGCGTTTAGGGTTTAGGGTTTGGGGTTTAGGGGTTTAGGGGTTAGGGTTTAGGGTTTAGGGTTTGAGGTTTGGGGTTTCGGGGAGAAACCCCAAACCTCAAACCCTAAACCCTAACCCCTAAACCCCAAACCCTAAACCCTAAACGCAACACTTTAACACATATGTTAGTAAATGTGAAACCACCAAAAAATGAAAAAAAAAAAAAAAAAAACTTTTCGAAAGTATGTCTTGAGGGACGGCAAATCGAAGAGGAGAAAACGACGAATTTAATGGTGCAATTTTAATAATTTTTCGATTTGTCGTTTGTGAGATAATTGATGTTGGAGGTAAATGGGTTTTGTACATGTGGAACATTCTCTTTGTACACATGGCTTGATATCATTGGTTCCCTCATTCTCACACAAATTCCTATTCTCATTTGAACCTTGAAAGTTGCGTTAGTTAGTTGGTCCATATATTTACCGCATAATAATTGTTTCTTGCATTAATATTACATTAGTTTTTACGGAATCTATTATCATTAGTTTTAGTTATTTTTTCAACTCACTTCAATTTTATTCATTCTTAGTCTGATAATCTTAATCTATACTACATTATAATAATAATGGTTTACGATCCTACCTTAAACTTAAACCTTATATAGTCTAGAGATATATACGAAATCGTTTTAATGCTCTTCTATTGAGTTGAAGTATAATGAGTCATCAAACTTTTTTTTTTTTTTTTTTTTGTCAGAGCGTCATCAAACTCAAATGATTTGGAAAGTTACTAAATTACTTGCTTAGAGTATTAACTCACTTGCTTTTTGATTGATTATATCATAGATATCAAGGTTCAATATCCAGGTGTCCTAGGCGTAGAGGAACCACACCAATTCATCCCAAACTTGGTTAAACTCTACTACGGTAGTTACATATTCTAAGACTTTCATCCATTGAATTTTTTTTTTCCGACCCATCTCGCTTTTACCCAAGTAGCTACATATTCTAAGCCACGAAACTTAAACGTGCGTTTTGTCATTTTAATCAAACCAAGTACTTAATCAGTCAATTATATAGTTTCAGTTGAAGATATCAATATTTTCGTTTTGGATCCTCTCTTGGGGGAAACAAAAACTCACTCTTTGAAATTTCAAATCTGTTCACCTCTCTTCTAACTTAAGGAAATCAAGAATTTTCATCTCTAAACTTTTTTTTTAATCTCTATACATTTTCATCTTCACTTAATGTCTTCATTTTCAAAATTGAGTTATGGTGATCAAACTGCGAAATTGGTTGAGTGGGGGTGACGTATTGATGACGTGTGAAGGTGATAAAGAAAAATTGATGAACGTATCTAACAGATTTACTATACATTTAGAAACGAGTCGGATTGGATAACATTTGAATGTTACTGTCTTACTGAACACTTTGAGACTTTAAGTTTGGTTGGTTCAATTTATAAAAATTAATATTTTCACATATAACAGTTAACACTAGGAGATAAACAATGCGTCGTTCTTACAGATCAGCATTACTAGATACCAAGTTCTGTATTCGTAATTAACAAAATTCAATGTACTAACAGGGGTGTACATGGTGTATCTGACACTAAATTACAATAAGGATATATAACAACAGTAAAAACTTATACTTTAACTTCAAACTCCAGTTAGCATAAAAAACATGAGTTCCTTGTTCTTGATGTGTCTCTATCTTCAAGACCACGCACAAATGACCTAATGGCTAGGTGCTCAGATGCATATGTCATGAACGCTGCAAATACTAGACCTCCCACAACCATCAAACCTAACCTGTTGATGCAAAAAACAACAAACATTAAACATCCAAAATATCTAACACAAAAGTGGCCAATTTTATTTAAGTATGATGTAAAGCAATTTTGGTGTTTGGATGAGTTTTGAAAGTTATTATTCATGAATCAGAGTTTGCAGTGGTAAAATGGTTGTTAGAGATAAGTTCAGGATGTGCTTTTACTGTTTGCAGTCAGAATACTCAAATAGTTAACTGAAGGTTTCACAAACCCTGATTATTTCAGAAAATTAATAGATAAAAAGATAAAACGACAAAATCTGACATTTTGTGTAAGAAGTTCGAAACTGTCTGTGAAATCGAAATAAAAGTATCATAAATTAGGTTAAGAGCATGGGTAGATAAGCAATTTTATTTTACAAATAATCAGTATGAAACTGATTAATGGACCCCTAAATAATTGAATAAGCCAAAAGCATGATATTGTATGTCCAAACACTAAATACTGATCATTGCAACTTCTGATATATTCCAAAATGTAAATCAGAACACCACAGTAATAGTGAAAGTACCTTGAAAACAAAGCTGTAATCCCCATAAGACAAGGCACTGAAGGGGTAGCAATGGCCAGAAATACCATTCCTAGACCATAATACCACGATGCAGCATCACAAGACACTTGTCGCTGATGACCTACAGCACCAAACAAGTTTGACTTTTTAGGGTAAATCACGATTATAAAAATAGCAACATGGGTAGGTTCGAAAATATGTTAAAACAGCAATGGGATCGGATTGGTTGATTGACCCCACAACACTTTTAGTGTAAACGAAACTATATCTTACATAATAACTAGTGCATCAAGTATAATTATAAAGTGAATTATTTTAAATAGTAATCAAAGATTTTAAATACGCGTGAATTCAAGAAGTTTATGCATCAAAGATACATAATGGCCGGCTTTCAACCCATTTGACCCGTTTCCCTTTTAGTTAAAGTTACCTTTTACTTTACCCATTTGGAATCAAACACGATCCTAATTAACCCATTTATAAGTAAATGGAACAAAATGGCCACCTCTACAGAAATAATGAAATATGGTTTTTAAAATAAAAGGTTTCATTAGAGAACAAACCTTTTTCAGAATCATAATCTAAAGTTGCAGGACGAGAGGATCCTCCTTGACTTGCTACCAGTTTCCCCCATCTGTATATTAGATTTAAATAACCTCCAAAAAGCAGAAAGAAAACAGTGAAAGTCCACTCATATACCAGGAGTAACCCGGTCCATGGCTTTACTTGACGAGGCACAACTGAACCACCAACAGCAAGGGCCACTACCGCAGCCAAGAAACAGAAGAATATGGACACCCCACCAAGAAAAGAAGGAACCTTTGCATGTGCACCATTTGAAAACTACAAAAGGCACTTGTGTAAGTAAACACAAATGTATGTATGATAGAGGTGGCAAAAAGGCAGACTGGGTTATGGGTCTGCTCAAATTGGGCAATTTTTGGTAAACGGGGATGAGTTGACATAAAACTATTTTGTGCACAACTTATAAATTATGGAGTATATGAATAATTAGTGTCACATATGATTACAAAAAGTATAATATGGTAGTAGCTATCTAACTCTTTGTATAAAGGGTTTTATGCATTGAAATACATTTTGAACTACTTTGGATTCATTAGATCCATCATCTATACATAAAGTAAATTGGTGGAAATTGCCAACTGTAATACTAGATCAAATTAATGAAAGACCTAAGTAAGAGAGAGAAACCTGTTGATTAGAATTGAATATAGATGAAGATACAGAGGAATATGAAAGAGAACCTCCTGATCTAAATTTGTAGTATATATGCCGAGCATGATCACATAGAGACCGTGTCTGAGCCAAACATGACAAAAAGAAGAAAAAAATCAAGATTCAGATAATGATGATATAATTAATTAAAAATATAGAGCAAAAAATTATCTGAAACTTTCAACCTGAAGGAAAGAACGGTAGTAACAGAAAAGCAAAGTGAATACTGGAAGCAGGAACAGAAATTTGACTAGAAACTCATCGTGTGGATTTCTGCCTCCTCTAGTTCCTGGAAGAGTCTCTTCTAGTTGGTCTCTAATATCCTGTCAAGTCATCAAACAAATTTTTTTGTCAAGTTAACGTGACAAGAGTGGATATCTTCAATTAAATCTGTACCAATTAGTTGTTAAAGGAACAATCGTAGAGGCCAGAGAGAAATGATTATTATAGGTGGCAACTTCAACCCATTTGATTCTGAATGGGCCGATGCGATTACGTTTCATCTCTAATAGGTTTTATAAAACAGAAATACCTAAAAGGTAAAAAGAAGCTTCTTATTCAAAAAAAATATATTAATATTGTCATAATATAGATTTTGCAATCTTATTTTATCACTGATAAAATGGTTTATGCACAAAATAGAATAATACAGTAATTAAACTGGACAACATGTTTTCAAGTTTTCCAGGTCAGCCCAACCCGAAGTTCTGGCTCGTTACCCTACCCGTCCAACCTGCCCATTTGCAACCTCTATTAGCTATAACATGAACCGACAGGAAACAGGAGAGTTTAAATCTATAATAATACCTGCCACACGTCCACGGGTTTCACAAGCCATGATGTCCACCAATCCCATGGTTTAAGAGGGCCAAGTGTATAGTGAATAACACGAAGTTCTTTTGCATCTACCATCCACTGCATATGAAGCATATTTATAAAAGAGTACTATCTCTATCCAACATTCATTAGCAACATTCACACAAGCCCCAAACTTAGGGAAGAGGCCTAATTGCCTAATTTATTTACTATATACAATGCACAAAAATTACCTTGTTAGCAAGCATGTAAAGTCCAACATCTGCGTTATAGAGAGTAGAAAGTCTTTCCATCTCTGGAACTGGTTTAGAGTTTACCACTTCAGCAGAAATTTCAGGGTCAAACACACGTGCACTCTCAAATCCAGAATAATAGGTGTTAAGAAAACCCTGGTCACCTAAAAAAGTATTGAGAACATGTCAGTAAAGAAAGAGAGAGAGATGTTATTATCTATAACGGATAAAATTAGAACATTAAGTTTCAAAACAAACAAGTTAAATGGGTCAAAGGGATAGAAAGTCTCCCGAATCAGTAATCGCTTTATCCATACATACAACCTCCTAAATCACCAGTTTTCCGGGGTCTAATTCCCTTTACCGCAACCTCCTAAATCACTTTATTCATTGTAAAAAATATTGTAGACATATTTGTAATCATATTTAGCACACACTCTATTTATAGTAAGCATATAAAAAATGGACATCAATCCAGATCAGCACCACTTGACCCATTTCCCATACCCAAGTTACCCATTTCGACCCATTACCAACCTGTCAGACCCACCCATCTCTTCTTAACAGAGACACATATACCAACATTTCATGCTAGATATGTAAACATACCTCCGGTGTATGAATACAATGTTGTCACTTTGCTAACCATATCCTTGAAAAGCTCTGCAGATGGTTCAACTACCATAACACCTGAGTTGAGCCTCTCAGAATGCTTTAAGTTGGCACAAAACTTTCCGCATTTAAATAGATCATCGATATTCTTGACTACAATTGTATCAGCATCAAGGTACACCACTGCATTAACTCAAAATATTTCAGAAGCAAGTTGAAAATAAGATGCATCATAAAATCAAACATTCAGACTCTGGACAACCCACTATTAGGTGTCTAAAACACTGACACGTCTGATAACAATCAAGATTTTCTTTTTCCAAGACTACTAAGATCTTAAGCATAGCTTTCTCTTCTTTCTGGATATTATCAAATGAGAGGATAAAATGCTATTATTTACATCTATACAGCTATTATATATATACAAACACAAATACATACATAATACATTTTCAATCACAAATGTTCACATTTTCCCTGACACACAATTACACATGATGTGTAGCCATGAGCCTTTTAAAAATATATCAATTGTATATCTATCTCATAGATACAAAACGTATTGTGTTTCATCTAACGTTTAAATGTAAAATTTGTTAGTCATGTCACATCCAGTGTTATGTAATTGCAACATAGCTGATAGCTCATAGTTTTGATAAAGTCTTTTTCCTTTAACTCATACCCTGTCTTCAGCGGGATTGGGTATTGTTGTTGTTGTTGTCATAACTTCATAAGTGATTAATTTAATTATTTTTCTTATTGAAAAACAACAGTGTTACCTTTCTTGTAATCAGTCATGTTGAATATCTTCAGCTTCGTGTACACACCCCAAAACCTGGTTGGTCTCACTTGATTAGGGTTCTCCAATAACGTGATTGGAGTCACAATCCAGCCATCTGCCTGCACAGATAATCCCAAAAACTTATTTAGCACGCAATGATATGATTACAGAGATAGAAATAAAGAATGTCAAAGCTGCAGAACTCTATAAAGCATATTCCTTTACTACAAAACTCATTTGCACGCCACTTCATTTCCTCATAGTTGTCAGAATTAACATAGGTCATCCATCTTTCTTTTTTCGAAATTCGAAGAGAATGAGTGCGACTAAAAAATGAGAGAATGTGCATTATTTAAAATGTTTGTTATGTAAAAGGTCACTATGGTGAGTTAATTGGTAACTCTTGATGATCCTTTACTTAACAAGAACCTAGCTGCCATAACATAATCAAGTAACATCAAACGAATATCACGCATAATTGTTACATATAATGTTGCCCCGGATCCCTTTATCATCAATGAGCTTCATGGCAAGGCAAAATGTGAAATGTTAGCAATAAGGAACTCACACCACACTTTTGAAATAATACACTATCATAAAAATATCTGCCCTAAATTAAGTACTTAGAATTCGAGCAAAGCAGGTATAATACTTGAACTAGACAAGCTCTAATTCCTCTTGCAAATATCAAATTTCATACACCGAGATATACTACTATACTACTACCATTGAAACACAAAACAATTTCAATCTTCAATTCTACTCTAAAATGAAATAAATAAAATATTAGATTCATAAAGCTACAACAGAAGTAAAGGAAAAGATGATAGACCTTGAGGAGCTTTTTAGCATAGTCGGAAACACCATCAGAGACCAAAACGACCATATCTCTTGTCGTTTTAGTATCACGGATTGACTTACCAAGAACACGAACTCCAAGCACAAATTCATCACCGTATAAAAGAGTTACATACACTTGTTTATGCGATCCAGAATCAACACCAGCTGCTTCTACATACCGCTGCTGATCATTCAAATTCAAGACTAATAATATAATCAATCCAAACCCTAATTTCAATACCAGACTCAATTTCATCTTCTTCTTAACCGAATCTAATCTAATCTAACAGAAATTGTAACACATCAATAAGGAATTATTGGATTTCAGGAAAATTTAATCATTAAAATTAATCAACTTGTGTAGATTTTGTATAGGGTTTATGATGGGATTGTAATAAATTTTAAGGGGGGGTTTGAGGATGTTTTCGTTTGTTGTTTTTTGTATTTTCAAGTGGAAATGAATGAGAGTGGAAGAAGCGTCAAAAATGGCAACTCCGTTGTATTATCGGATATTCGTTTTACAGATCGTTGAATTGCGATCGGATCTGGTTTTCACGTGCCAGATAGTGTGTCACGTGGCGAGTAGTTAAACTGTTTGGATTTGGATTTGGATTTGGATTCCGTTTCGAAAACGGATGAACCAAGGTTGGTTGTCAGGTCAATCTTACATACTCCGTATGATCGTTTTTATCTTTGCAATATTATGATTGTAAGATCGGATCGGAATCAAAAGATTCCTATCAAAATATTATTATTTATTTAAAGATATTCAAATTCGTATAGGATATTAAGAATTAGAGAAATTAATGTAACATTCAAACTTTTAAATTACAAAAATGATGCAATTTGTCAACATATATTTCTAGGACGATAAACGTACTAAAACAAAAGACAATAGCATAATATAATTGCACTAATAGTCATGACAAATTTAAGAGCATACGAGTCTACAAATGAAAATTAATAATCAAAGATATCTATCGTAATTTTATATGGACAATTAATGTCATTGGACTTTTGGATTATGGTATGGGCTTTATAAATATTTTAGCCCAATTGTAAAAAAAAAAAAAAAAAAAAAATTTGTAGGATCGGATCGTTCACCAATCTTATGATCCTAATCCGATCATGCACGTTTTCGCTTGGTAATATCGTAAGATCGTGCGATCCTACGATCAAGATCGCGATCTTGACAACTATAGGATGAACTATTATGTACCGGGATAGTAATGATAAAAAGAGTGTGTGGTGATATCTACTTGTTAATACCCAAAGACCGAATGACGGTTTTACTTATTTATTCTTTTCATTTGGTTTTTTTCTTCTATATGCTAGCAAGTCGTAAGTCGAACATACAAGGATCAGGGATGTACAAGTCACGATTCACGACTAGTGTTTGTAAAGGGGTGTGGTTCGTTTGAAGAGCTATTTTGTTATGTGTTTGATTCATAAATGGTGATTTTCAATGGAAAAGAAATGTATTAAAGGTTTTGAAATTAGAGTGTTTTCTTAAGCTCTAAATTAAAGAGCCATCATACGTGACAATCAAGGTTGTCACTTTCAAGATTTTATATAAGACTTTTTCGTCTTTGTAGAAGCATATAAAAATCGAAACTGTATATTATAGATACCTTGTAAGAGCCAATATAAAATTAAATTAAATAATTGGATAAAAAAGAAAGTATATTAAAATGAAACTAGTGACTAATTTGCAACATCAATCAATTACTTAGTAATAAAACAAGTTACACAATGTTTTACATTAAAAATTACTAGAAAAAAAGTTTGTTAGTAGGAAACAAAAAGAAGAAAGCTAGGGTTTTTGTGTGAAATAATCAATTAGAGGAGCAAGCAACGCTAGAGTTTATCAAACTTGATCATTTCCATCATTCTCAATTTCTCTCATCCATCAATAGCAAAAATCAAACACATACCAAGTAACTACATTTCTTTGGTCTTACAATTTAGTTAATTTTTTCTTTTTTGCATTTTCTATGTTAAACTACTGTAAACTCTTTACTAGTTTAGTGTTTGAAATTTTTTAGAAAGTACTTTGTTGATCGTTTCTTTGTAAGAAACATATATGTATGTATGTAGCTATCATTAAATTAATTATATATTGTGTAATGACTCAACTTCTCAATCATTAATCAAGAAAGAAATATATTTTCTTGAACCTTAAAGTTAGATATTTTTAGTTATATGTAAATAGTCACATAAATAAAGGTTTGTATTTATATGTATGTACCTTAAAGCCCTAAATATGATCGACATTGATATTCAACCAAAGAAAACAAACGCAAAGAGATAAATGGAGATGAAAAGAGATTAGGGCAGATTATAAGCTAGGAAGGAAGGATCAAGAGGCTACAAGTGATAAAGAAAAGGTTTCAATACAAACATTAGTTGAAGAAATCAATCGAAAATCAAGGTGAGTTCTTGTGTTAAAATTCTAGTGCTGAGTTGTGTACATACATTTATATATTGACGTACTCATTTGAAGATTTTATAATGTATTCCATCTTTATATGTGTATGTTATAAGGTAAACAATTATGGATTTTTTCAGAGGAGTTGTGATTACTTTATTAAGTCTCTTAATGGCAGATAACAAGGGAACAATCATGGGAAATATCCCATCAGAGATGAACAAGATGACCATTGATGAACAGATGGACAAAAGCTTATAATTAGTCCATGTCAAGACTTATCTAAGTGATTATATTTATGAGCATGAAGCAAACTAGAGTATAATATTGATTATTCATACAAACATGATTTACTAAGTTATTGAAACTTATGCTATTGTACACTTTCCAGGTGCACAACTATTAGGATCATCCAAGGCAAGAAAAAAAGAGTAATAATAAGGGAAAAATGCTGGAAGCTATATATATGTGTTTGCTGATGTTGTTGATGTCTAAATAGATTCCTTTGTTAAGTTTTTGTTATGGATAATAGACTAAAACTTCTACCATAAAAATTCTGTTTTTGTGAGCCATATATATATATATAGGATTAGGTTCAACGGAGAAGGAAATTTAGGTGGAGAAGAGGGAGAAGCAATATGATTCAGTATTTGTATTACTCCACTATGATTCAACTTTTTATTACTTAAATTATAATAATAAAAAAATAAATCATAGTAATAAAAATACTGAATCATATTGCTTCCCCCTCTTCTTCACCTAAATTTTCCTCTTTTTGATCCCGTTACTATATATATATATATATATATATATATATATATATATATATATATATATATATATATAGGGGCTGGTTATTGTGAAATAATGGTTAAGATAGAATAAATAGAATACAATATAAGCCGTTGGATGATAATACGATTAGATCCTTTTTTTTTATAAGTCGACAATTCATTTATAGCTGTTGAAGGGTATAATGGACTTTATCACACCTACTTCCAACCATTATTATCTCCGATGCACATTGATTTACAGCAATAAAAGAAAAAAGCAATAAAAGAAAAAATCAGGAACTAAAAACTTCAAATTACAACCGATTTAACTGATTCACAAATTTATATTCTTGATACACAAATTTATTCACGAATTTACAAAGCAAACAATGATTCACAGATTAATATAGAAACTAAATATTGATTCACAAAGATATTGATTCACAAGTACGCATTTTGATTCACAATTTACAAACTTGATTCACAAAGATATTGTTGATTAACTTGTACTACATTTTGATTCACATACAAACTTGATTCACAAATCTGAAAACTTCATGCACAATTCGACTACAAGAATTTGATAGCCTTCACCCAAACAGCGAACTGTAAACTAACAAACCTAAAACAAAACAAAATCCTAAGGCAAACAAATTTGATTCGAACAAAAAATGAAAAAAAAATTGTGAAAAAAGAAAAAGAAGATGAAGATGACGGTTGGTGATGGGTTCCGCAGTCGTGGTACTTTTCCGGTGGTGGTAGCGGTTTCAATCACGGTGGTCGGTTGATGGCGGACTAATGACCTAATGGTGGTCGACTGATGGTACCAACGAGGTGATCTGGTGATGATATCTGGGTAGAAAGAAAGATGTTGTTGCGTTTGTGTGAATAATGAAAGCTAGGGTTTGGATTGAGCCATGGAAGAGGATGGTGGCTGGATAATTAATTTGGGGGAGAGAAATGAATTAATTAGGGTTGAGTAGAAAAGGACGGTTCATGTGGGGTTGGTGATTTTTTTTTTCAATTAATAATAATATAGTAGAATACCCAAAAGACCCTTTGACTGAATTTTAATGAAAATGACACTTGTCATCATTATACTTTATTCTATTTATTCAACAATAACATCTATTCTATTTGATCCAAACCCTATATATATATATATATATATATATATATATATATTCTTATTGTTGTTATGGTTTCAGAGTTATGTTATATTGTGCTCTAATAAATGTTGAAATTAGTTAGGTAGGGTGTTTGGGTAAAGCTAATTATTTGAACATAATCCATTTGTAGTCGGTTGGGTTTCTACTAGCTTTTCAAGTATTATGTGGTGTTGAACATAATATGTATTTACTGCATCATCTCTTTTCTTATTTAATTATGCACCTCTTTAACCAAGATCACCCGGAATATGGGAAACTTCTTTGTATTAGCAGTCACCCAAGGTGACATGGGGTCTCTTTACATCCTTTCTTCCATGACATCGACTTGGTAGATGGGGAGTTGACCTTTGTCGCACCCCCAAAACACATGGCAGCGGAAGTATGAGGTGTCACGGGGGCGCCAACCAATTCAGATATCACAACACCAAGATTAAAGCAAACGACCTCTATATGAGACGTTTGAAAACGTTACATTCCATAAATAAAAGTTTACATAAGATTCTAAAGCTCGCAAACATAGTCTAGAGATTTATAATACATAATCGTTGATACAAAATGTCGTAATGCAATTTAAATCTCCTGTTTGAAAATATGCGACTCGAGCTATGCTTTCCAAAAGCATCCTACTGTCCTATTTCCTGTGGGTAGTCCTACTGCGTCTGTAAACCTGAGAATACATACTAAAAGGGTCAACATAAATTTGGTGAGTTCATAGGTTTGTAAACAGTTGTAACCATAAGTAAAAACACGAGATTTCCTTTATGTGCATGAATGCGAAAATAGTTGTAAAAGTATCATGTTATCATTTGTTATCAGTTGTTATCCTTGTTTTCCTTTGTTATCCTTGCTTATCCTTGTTTTCCTTTGTTATCCTTTGCGTAATGAGTTCATACGTTATCCTTTGCTTATCCTTGTTTTCCTTTGTTATCCTCTGCGTAATGAGCTCATACGTTATCCTTTGATTATCCTTATTTTCCTTTGTTATCCTTTGCGTAATGAGCTGATACGTTATCCTTTGCTTATCCTTGTTTATTTGGTTCAATTGTTATTCATTGTATATAAAACAGTTTATAAAGCATGTATAAAGATAGTTGCATGAAACATGTGTAACGACAGTTGTATAAAGCATGTATAAAGGCAGTTGTATAAAACATGTGTGTATGTATTCTCACCCCAAAATAGTTAAAACAAGTAAAAAGGGGCTATTAAACTCACCTGAGTTTAGCAACGGTTAGCAAATAATCAAATAAGCAAGCAATGAGTGTTCCAAAGTGCAACCTTTTAACGTCCTAAACGTATAAGGTTGTAAGTAAGTAGATGTCTCAAAAGACCATCTATGTAAGTGGAGGGTTAATGTCCACTTAATGCTAGTTCACTCAACTAGTTATGTCCAAATAAGTTGTTCAAGTTCGTTTATTAAAAACATGTAACGACGCGTTGGTGAAAGTTTGTAATAATAATTCATTTAGACATTATTATTAAGTTTGTTTTGTTGTATACTATACATTAGTACATATTGTGTGTTGCTAACAGATTATTTAGTTCGTAAAGACCTCAAACCGTAGGTCAAAGTTGGTCAAACCTGGTCAAAGTTGGTCAAACCTAGTCAAACTGGTCAAAGTTGGTCAAACCTTAGCAATACTTGCCAATTTTTATGAGTCACTTCACAATTTTATGAGTCACTTCCTAATTTTTATGAGTCACTTCTCAATTTTATGAGTCACTTCCTAATTTGATGAGTCACTTCTCAATTTTATGAGTCACTTCTCAATTTTATGAGTCACTTCCCAATTTTATGAGTCACTTTCCAATTTTATGAGTCACTTCTCAATTTTATGAGCCACTTCTCAATTTTATGAGTCACTTCCCAATTTTATGAGTCACTTCCAAATCCAAGTGTTCTAAGTGTCGGTTTCTAATTCTGGAAACTTTCTAAGTTTAGTTTTTAGGTCCAAGTTACTAACTAAGTCACCCAAACCCATTTTTGTTACCACTTTCCAAAAATAGTAAGTTTTGCCGTTTTTAGAAACCGGACCGTTTTTGTTGACTTGGTCAAACCTACTCGGTTTGACCCGAAACTTTTACCCAACCCATATATCAGTTTATAGAGTCCATAAAATTTGTCGGTTCATGTCAGAGTTCACCCAAAGTGTCGGTTTTACAAAAGTTCCAAAACAGCCCCTAAGTTATGTTTTCGGTTTTTGTCGGTTTGTTTCGCCATAGGATTTCTACCATTTCTAGTCCACATTAAGTCTCACAAATTTTACCAACTGATCATCAAGGTTTCTAGTCTAACATATAATTTTTACAGCAATTATAATGTCCATTTACATAGGTAATTAATTTCGCGAAGGAACCGAACTCGGTTTTCGAATAAGTGCAGACCAGACTCAAAGATGGGTTTATTCATAAAAATTCGTACAGATCTGGAAAAAGTGTAAAACACGAAAGTTGTAGATCTTTTCAATACGCATATTTTAAAAAAAAATCCGTTGTCTAATTCTTCCTAGAACTCAAGATATGGTCATTTTACTAAGCTGTGTTTTTGAAGACAGATTATGTATGTTCATGTATGTGTTGTAAAAACGATTTTTGAGTTGAAATTTGGACATAATAGTGATAGATGAACATAATAACATCAAAATCAGTAGCATGAAATTATATTTATGGAGAGAGAAAGTGTTCCTTACAAAGGAAAATGATGGAGAATGAAGAAGATGAAGATGGAAGACTTGTGCTTTAATTCCTTGAAAGAATCTTGAAAAATGGTGATGTATTTAAGTGGTGGTTCTTGGTGGCTATATGGTGGTGTATGGTGGTGTTTTTCTCCAGATTTCTAGTGAGAGAAGTGATAGAGAGTGTTTGAGAGGAAATGGGTGAAGAGATGTTAGAGAAAATGATGGAGAAATGCATGTAATAAGAATGGTGGTGGCACATGGGGGCAGGTTTTGGGGGCCCCATTTGGGGGTGGAGTGTTTAAATTTTCAGTTTCCAGACTGTGTTACGTTCTGTGGTCGTTTACTCGTTATTTCGTTAAATCGTTAAATCGCCTAACGTTTTCTTGTGTTGTTTTAATTCATGATATAATTGGGATTATTTTTCATTGAAGTATTGTTAAAATACTTTATTTTGAGTTATCGAAATATTTATCGAGTTTCGTTTCGTTGCCGAATGCGATTCGCACGTTTTTACCGTGTTTGGTACGTTTTAATCAAAACGTCTAGGTTTTTCGTGTATTATTGTATAAAAATAATAATATATGATAAATAACTTCTAAAAATAGATTTAAGTTATTTATAGAAATATTTTCACCAACGTCGTGTATTGTGTCGGACTCCGTCCGATAGTTTCGCGTAATTACAGATAAACACATAATCACGTAAGTGTATTACAATTATTTAGCCTAATACAAACTAAATACAAGTAATTAGGGTTTCGGTTAGATTTAACAGTTTACCTAATTTGTCGGGTGTTACAACCTTCTTGTCCGCTATTTGATGTTTGCACTATCTAGCTTATTGTAACAACCCCAAAATTAGGGCCAATTTAAAATTTCCCTAATTACGTGTTTATTACTTGTATATAATATGAAATAGGATTATATACATTATTTACTGATTATATATATATGGATGGAATATATATATATACGCGTATACGATTCGTACAAATCGTATAAAACAACAATTGTACAAACATACAGACATTGGTAAAACAATTATTAAATAATGTGAAATTATTTAATTACTTTGACTACTACTTTATATTATGTTTATAATATAACGAAAACGTACGTTTTAATTAAAACGTTACCGAACTCTCCGAAAACTCGACCAACTGACAAAACAAACAAAGTTATGTTTTATAACTTGAAAACTAGTATTTTGATAAAATACTTCAACTTAATTATCGAGTAATATTTCGTAATTTAAAACGTATATTTAATCGCGTATAAAATTATGTTAACGTTTAAACGACCGGGGAAACGAACACCGCACGGAGCGCAAACGCGAGGAAGCAAAACTTGGTGAGACCACACCTTGGTGGCCCCACCCCAACCGGCCAAAGACATGGGGACATCACCCCCCATGTTTTCTTCTCCTTTCCCACACTCAAACACACACACAAACCATACCCAATTATCCTCTCCTCTCTCTCTCTATCGGTTTCTCCCTCTCTCTCCAAAACCATCTTCAAAACACCCTAAAAACACCCTTAAAACACCTCGAAGGTCTATACCCGTTTGGAGAAAAGTGATCACGAGAACGAGGGCTACAAACCTATCTTTTCGGATTTTCGTTTTGACTACTTTGTAAGTTTTCCGGCGACTCGAAACTTTTCCGATTACATTTATTTTACTTCCATGTTGTTCCCCTAGCTAAATGATGTCCAAATATGTAACTTAAACTCGTTTTTGAACACGTTAACGGAAATGTCGGTTTTGGTCATTTTAAATAAAACGACACCTCGAACATTAAAAACGACATCCAACAATTTTTATGAACTCTCTATAACATAATATAACTTGTGTAAAAGTTTCACCTTGAACGGAACTCGTTAAACACGTTTTCGACACGAATCAAAAACTGGACAGACGCTAGTGTCGCATGGCTCACGCCAGTTATGCGACACTTCGCCTTAGTGACGCATAGGTCACGACCTGCCCGTATACGACACTCACCTTGTGACGCTAACAACTTTACCCGATACTTCATTAGTGTCGCTATCATATAACATTCAGCAGAAACCATACGACACTTCATTAGTGTCGCTACCATATAACTATCAGTAGTAACATACGACACTTCCCTAGTGACGCTAGAACACTTATACCGACACTTCATTAGTGTCGCTATCATCAGTAGAAACTTATAACTTTCAGTAGAAACAAATGACGTTCAGCTACTACTGATGACGTCACCCGACCCTAATACCGTCACTCTGTCAGTGGCGCATAAATACATATACCGACACTTGTCTTGTGTCGCACCGAGATCGATTTACTCACTTATACCGTCACTTCGTTAGTGACGCACTGTTTGAACACGACACTTAACACCGTCACTACCCGAGTGGCGCACTGATGAGAAACTATACTTAATAACGTCACTTACTTAGTGACGCACCATCTTAATACCGACACTACGTAAGTGTCGCATACATGATTAAACAGATAACATAATACGACACTACCTAAGTGTCGCATGATATCCAGAAGTGACGCATACAAGTGACGCTAAAACAGGCTATTGACATTTACATTTTACATAAGTATAGAATATACTTACAACGCAAACGTACTTTACTCGGCATCACTTATACATGAAAATACTATACTTTTGGAAGTATACAACAATACTTGAATACGTACGAGACTATACTAAACTGAACGTGAGATTTCACTCACACATGCACACGAGGTTACACTCGAAATACTTAGGAGATTGCACTCCAACGAACTTACACTTGTACACTACTTACGTGCCGGATTACACGCTAACTAATACGAGGTTTCACTCGTACCCTTTGGGGTTAAGCCCATTGGAATTTAAGCAACACTACACGTTGTAATACAAACTAACGATTATACGAGTATACTTTACAACGGTACAACTACAATGAATACATAATAATAATGGATGGAATTATTATTACACAACGATACAAACGGGCTGTACAACCTTTCTACAAACTATGAATTACAAACAAATACAAACGTACAAACAAACAAATGGACATTAACTAGTTTGGGAACAACTAGCATGGATACTTTACAAGTATTCCATTTACTTACTGAACCTTATGCGTATTAGGACGCTAAGGGCTGCTAGTTTGGATACTACTTTGCTTGCTTACTGCATTGTCTGCTAGACTCAGGTGAGTCTCACAGCCCTTACTTTACTGTTTTTACTCAGGGGTGAGATGCATTACTAATTTACATGAACACACAAAACTTACTTGTTGCCACGATTTACTTACTGTACTGAATTACGGATACGCCAATTGCATGAGTTTCGACTAATCCAATGAAATCCTCCTTAATCATAGCTGTTGGTTATGGGATAAGCGCGAGTTTTAGTATATGGATCCATATGGGACTGACAATTCCCGCCCGGGGAAGCACGCACTACCACGAACCGTTACTGTAGAAACGGGCGTTTCTTACTCGTTTCATATGAATGTTTTGGATTACATTCACGGGGGTACCTATATTTACTGTACGTTAAGCTTCAACTATGGTGGCTCATGGCAAGGGTATCAAACGGTTAGCATAACCTGTAACACCCGGTTTCTGGGCCTGGAAATAAACTGTATTTTAATAAGTTTGGTTGGTTTATTTAAGAATAAACAAGTAAAAGAGCCACAGTTTTTATTGTGATTAATAAAATGTTACTTGTTTTAAAAAGATGAAGTTGACGGTAAATTAAAATATTTTGACTTACGGGTATTTTCGGGTTCCAGACAATAGATTAGGAGGGGGTATAATTTAACTAAAAATAATGAGTGGGGCGGTGGATGGATCGATTCATTTTCTTACCTAACTCGTATTACTTTTTCAACTTTTATGTTTTTCTCTTTCATTTGCAAATTACAAACACACCCACCATTTAAATAAAACTAGAACAAAGGAAAGGAAGCTGTATTTTTTGGGAATCTTTATCATGTCATCGTCATCATCATAGACCCATCATCATCTTCATCATTTAGTTTCCTTTCAAGTTGTAAGTTCTATAATTGTTGACTTACTCTTTTAATTGCTTATTTGGGGTAAGTGATATATGGTTTAGATTAAGATTAAAAAGGGTTGATTTGTGTTAATTGTTGATTATATGGTTATATGTTAGTAGGTTAAATTATTTGAGATACTTCAAATTTAATTTGGGTAAAAAACTTGGTTTGAATAATTATGGTAAAATTAGATAGATTAATGGATTATATGATGGATTAAAGTTAGATATATGTTATAAGTTGTTAATAATTGTAGTTGAAGTTATTTTATTAAATGATTTCGTGTATGTATCTGAGTTTGGGATGTTGGGGTATAAAATTCGGAGTTTAAAGTTGGGAATAGGCTGCTGTTTCTGGGTTTTGAAGATCAAGCCGGCGGCTTGTTGTATCAAGCCGGCTGCTTCTGTTTTGTTGAGGACCCGGTGGGTCTAACCCATCAGCCGGCGGGTTCAACTGTCTGAAAGTTATTTGTGATTATTACGTACTAGTGTTTATATATTATAAATATATATATATATATATATATATGTTGGCGACATGAAAGTAATAATTGAATAAATTATTGTGAAAAGGATAACATAATTATGTAACGACAAGTTTGAGGTTTAATTATTATATATAATCTTATCATGTATGTTATGTCATTGATGTGAACTCACGGAACTGTAAACTAGTTAAAATAATGGAGTACTTATAAATGGATACTATTATGTGGCATAAATAAATTATTAAAGATTATATAATTGTGTCGCCTAAGTGTCGTATTAACTTATATAATATAATACTTGTTTGTTTAAAGTTATATATTTTAGTTGATGTAATGTATTTGAGTTATGATATATAGATTTGAGATAAGTTGCTAATTTGTATTATTTTGTTGTAATTCCAGATAAGCTGGAGACTCGGTAATATTAGACCACCGAGTGGATGACTGCGGTTTCGGTGAGTGGGATTATAATCCTCAGTTCAACCCAGTTGTAACAAGCTCAGTTGCAACGGGTGAACATGTTTGTTATTAGTTGCTGTTATTGTCTGAGTTGTTAATCAAGTTGGGATTGGGTTGTTGAAGTTGATATAATTGGGCTGGGTTAATGAGAATTAAATATGGATATGGTTTGGGCTAAACATGAAATTGCGGGATAATGGGTTATTGTTATGATGATTGTTTAGTAGAATATTTGATAGTTGCTCGATTGATCCAGTTGTACCAATTGTTCAGTTGTTGTTGGTTGTTATTGGTTGCAAGTTGCTTGGTTGATTGACTATGTGGTTGATTCAGAGGTCAGCGTGTGGGTTGGGTTTGAGTACTACTGTGTAGTTGTCGGATCGCTTCGGATACACATAGTTGAAGATGTGATTATGTCAGTGAAGGTAGTACTCAAGCTATCGGTAGATTACTGGGAATGGCATGGCGCCCAGTGGTCGTGGTTTCTGGTATTGTTGGTCCTTGTGATAAGTTGTATTATCAGAAACCGCCGGTCCTCTTGACGATACGTGTTTATGTGGTTATGTGCACTGTGATTAATTGTTGTAGTTTATCAGTCGTTTCTTGTGGGCGGAACTGTCGGTTACAGTTCCATTCACTTTTGAGTAGTTTGCAGTTAGCTGGATAGTTGCTCAGTTGTTGTAGTTGGTTTTGTTATTTCTGGTTTGAATTGTAGATTGTAATGTCACTCACTTAGCAATAAGCTAACCCCTCGTTGTTGAACATTTTGCAGTTTATGTTGTGGAATCTGGATGGGATGTTTGACTACTATCGCGGATACTCTGATGTTTTTAAAATTAAAGTTTTGGAGTTTTAAGTAACACCCGATTATGTTTAAATGTTTTTGTAATAATGTTTACTTATAACTTATAATTATGATGTTTCGAAAAGTGACTTCTTTTGGTACAAGTAAATAAGGAAAGTTTTATCGGGACCGCTTCCGAGGAGTATAAAAATATAAAATGTGTTTGTATGAAAAGGAGGGTCTTACAAGTTGGTATCAGAGCATAGGTTTGGGCGAATTGGACATTGGTAAATGTTCAATCCCAAACTTATTTTGGTGTTAGTCAAACATTCCAGAGTACGGGGTTAGCACCAGTAATGGAAATTGAGTTATATTATAAGTACTAACACTTATCCAGTTTAAGTTGTCGTTTTGGTTGCAGAGACGATGGGAGTACGATCGGTGCTCTCTAATGTTCACTTGGAAAAATGAGGTAATATACGATGAACCTTTCTAAAGTTAGTTAAATTGAAATGTGTATTGCGTTATATGATTAGTTGTAAAGTAAATATGAGTTAGTTTGAAGTTTATATGTGGATTGGGTTAGATTTGGTGGGTTGTGATATGAAGTGGCCTGACAACGGAAATGTTAAAAACCTAATATTGCAATGCTTGATCACCATTGTTATATTATGTTATGTCACATGAACTTGTTAAGGTTACCAAGTATCACGGGGATTAATGGGATTAGGAAATTTCTTGTTGAAATGCTAAATTTTGTTTATTGTATTATTGGGTTAAAAGAGATTAAAATGGATCAAGACAGGTTTGCATTTGTAAATGAGTTAGACATTGAATATATGAGACTGGAAAGGGCGGTAAAAATTTAATTGGTGCTAGTTGTGGGTTAAATTGGGTTGTGTTGGATGGGATTGGATTTCGGGGACGAAATCCTTTAAGGGGGGAAGATTTGTAACACCCGGTTTCTGGGCCTGGAAATAAACTGTATTTTAATAAGTTTGGTTGGTTTATTTAAGAATAAACAAGTAAAAGAGCCACAGTTTTTATTGTGATTAATAAAATGTTACTTGTTTTAAAAAGATGAAGTTGACGGTAAATTAAAATATTTTGACTTACGGGTATTTTCGGGTTCCAGACAATAGATTAGAAGGGGGTATAATTTAACTAAAAATAATGAGTGGGGTGGTGGATGGATCGATTCATTTTCTTACCTAACTCGTATTACTTTTTCAACTTTTATGCTTTTCTCTTTCATTTGCAAATTACAAACACACCCACCATTTAAATAAAACTAGAACGAAGGAAAGGAAGCTGTATTTTTTGGGAATCTTTATCATGTCATCGTCATCATCATAGACCCATCATCATCTTCATCATTTAGTTTCCCTTCAAGTTGTAAGTTCTATAATTGTTGACTTACTCTTTTAATTGATTATTTGGGGTAAGTGATATATGGTTTAGATTAAAGATTAAAAAGGGTTGATTTGTGTTAATTGTTGATTATATGGTTATATGTTAGTAGGTTAAATTATTTGAGATACTTCAAATTTAATTTGGGTAAAAAACTTGGTTTGAATAATTATGGTAAAATTAGATAGATTAATGGATTATATGATGGATTAAAGTTAGATATATGTTATAAGTCGTTAATAATTGTAGTTGAAGTTATTTTATTAAATGATTTCGTGTATGTATCTGAGTTTGGGATGTTGGGGTATAAAATTCGGAGTTTAAAGTTGGGAATAGGCTGCTGTTTCTGGGTTTTGAAGATCAAGCCGGCGGCTTGTTGTATCAAGCCGGCGGCTTGTTGTATCAAGCCGGCTGCTTCTGTTTTGTTGAGGACCCGGCGGGTCTAACCCATCAGCCGGCGGGTTCAACTGTCTGAAAGTTATTTGTGATTATTACGTACTAGTGTTTATATATTATAAATATATATATATGTTGGCGACATGAAAGTAATAATTGAATAAATTATTGTGAAAAGGATAACATAATTATGTAACGACAAGTTTGAGGTTTAATTATTATATATAATCTTATCATGTATGTTATGTCATTGATGTGAACTCAGGGAACTGTAAACTAGTTAAAATAATGGAGTACTTATAAATGGATACTATTATGTGGCATAAATAAATTATTAAAGATTATATAATTGTGTCGCCTAAGTGTCGTATTAACTTATATAATATAATACTTGTTTGTTTAAAGTTATATATTTTAGTTGATGTAATGTATTTGAGTTATGATATATAGATTTGAGACAAGTTGCTAATTTGTATTATTTTGTTGTAATTCCAGATAAGCTGGAGACTCGGTAATATTAGACCACCGAGTGGATGACTGCGGTTTCGGTGAGTGGGATTATAATCCTCAGTTCAACCCAGTTGTAACAAGCTCAGTTGCAACAGGTGAACATGTTTGTTATTAGTTGCTGTTATTGTCTGAGTTGTTAATCAAGTTGGGATTGGGTTGTTGAAGTTGATATAATTGGGCTGGGTTAATAACTTTTCTAACGTCTCATTTAGAGTCGTTCACTGTATCCTTTGTGCTTGTGATTATTGATTAGTAACACCTAAAAACGTCGCTTCCGCAAACTGTTAAATTTGGGGGTGTTACAGATTGGTATCAGAGCCTAAGATTATAGTGAACTAGGTTGCATTTAGTGGGCCTAGACTATGACCGTTATGCAGTATTCCTTATTAGGTATAACTGGTTCAGGAATTACAGCATACAAGTTTAATTTAACATAACCTGATCAACTATGTACAATTAAATGAAGATGATGTGAGTTCTGAAAGGGGTTATGTTGAACCGGAATACATTAGCTGACTCTGACCTCGAGAGAACCGGGACTTTTACTTGATTGTGCTAGACACACACTAGGCGGTTATGTGTTATATATATATATATATATATATATATATATATATATATATATATATATATATATACATAGGCCTCTTTTCCCGATACGATACTCTCTCTCGACTACTGCGAAATTTATTTTTCAACTTACATCAAACAAACGACAACTCGCTTCTCGTCTTTCCATCCTTATTCGACTTTTATAAATTCACGAATACCGACATACTTCCGAAGGCCTCGACTACATATTACTCCCTAGGCTATTATATACTGAAGGTATAGGAATAGGCCCTGCCCGATGAAACCTTGTTTACCACCTACACCATTATAATCGACAAACACAACTATCTCAACATCCTTCGATATAAAGATCGGGATTTTGTTTTCATTCGCTACTGCCTACCTAATTCCATGTTTATAACATTCTACAACGTACTCCACTATACAGTTATGTATATTCTAAGAAAACCATTTTCGACTAAGGTTTTCATCAGACTTCAAAATTTTTCAACCGACTATCACTATTAAAACCTCCAAAATTTTATAACAAATGTATTTCTATCAAAAATGTTACAAAATTTCTTACGAAATGGCTTATAAAATACTCAAAAATTTCAAAACTATGTAAACTTACCTATAGTACACGACTTTAAACAAATTTCAAATTTCGGATAGTCAACAAAATTTCACAGTAAACAATGGCCCTTTGCTTTATAAGAACAAAACCTATCAAAACTCGTATGTTTTAATTTCAATCATCCTATTGCTTTTATTAAACTAGCAGCGTGCCAACTTTTGGCGTAATTTCTTTGTACTTGCCCGATCATCACGATCATAATCCTTGTTCAAACATTCACATGTTCTTTATTTGTTGTTTCAAGGAACATGCCTCCTCGACGACAAATCACGCTTACTGAAGCCGAAGTCGCGGGTATAATTGCCCGTAGTGTGGCCCAAGCCCTAGCTGTCCGAGCAACCACTCCTGGTAGCGAAGATACGGCTAACAATACACCACCGCCTAAAACCTGTACCTACAAGGACTTCCAAAACTGCAAACCCTTGAGATTTGTAGGTACTGAAGGAGCAATCGGTCTAGTACGCTGGATCGAGAAAATTGAATCAGTTTTCCTTATCTGCAACTGCGTTGAGGACGATAAGGTCAAGTTCGCCGCCAGTACCTTTTCTGACACCGCCCTTACTTGGTGGAACACTTATGCTCAGACTGTGAGCGTTGCCAATGCCTACAAGCTCCCATGGGAAGAGCTAAAGAAGATGCTAAGGGGAGAGTATTGCCCAAGAGACGAACTGAAACAGCTGGAAACAGAATTCTGGAATCACAAGATGCAGGGGGATGACATCACCGGTTACACCAACCGCTTTCACCAACTGGCACTTCTCTGCCCAACAATGGTTGATCCTGAGTACAAGAGGATCGAGAAATACGTTGATGGACTCCCTAAGCGACTTCAAGATCTGGTGACTTCATCTAAACCAGGAACTATCCAAAGCGCCATTCGTATGGCCCATGAGTTAACGGCCAACTCTGTCCGCCGTGGCTCTACTTCAACCCCACCTGTGAATAACAAACGTAAATGGGAAGTAAGTCCCCACTCATCCAACCCGACTTCTGACAAAAAGCCTGCAACTGTCAATGCCAATGACTCAAAGGCTTACAAAGGGAGCAAGCCTTACTGCTCCAAATGTAGTCGTCATCATAATAGCTCTTGTCCCTGCACCAACTGCAAGAAATTCGGGCACCTAGCCAAAGACTGCCGAACCAACCCCACTGGTACTGATACTCCTGCACCCAAAACCTGCTATGAGTGCAACGGTACCGGGCACTTCAGGAAGGATTGCCCAAAACTGAAGCTCCGAACCAGCCACACGAAGAGTAGAGCTTATATAATTAACGCTAGGGAGGATGACCCGAACCCAAGACTTTGTGATTTGCTTAACCCGGGTACGCTCATTCTTTGATTTTCCCGAAACTGTTTTTCCCATAAATCTCTTGTTTAATGATTTATGTGTAATTATCTTTTATTCTGTGTGTTTCTTTGATCCTAAGTACCCAATAGGATTAGGAAACGACCGACTATACGAATTCCGACCATATAACTTGTATTACACTTGGATTACAACTCTTTTCCCAAATATCTCACACTGGTTGAGACCGGGAACTCGTATATCATTCGTTACTTTAAACCAGTCATCCAATAGAACTTCACTTTCTTATAACAATTCTTAAATAGAAAAATTATTTCGTAGGAAATGACAACTCACTCCGTCAACAACCCTACATTGGATAATGAACTGCTCAGTGAGGAACCAGCGATGTTTCCTTACCTACTCGAACTCGAGTGTGATACCGAACCTTTCGTTGAATCAACAACAACACCTGCCTCTCCTGTTGCTCTAACCGCTGCAAAAGCACCAGTTAATGTAACCCTGACTACTGAATCAGTCAGCCACCTCAACCAAACTATTGAATCGCTGCGAAAACAACTAACCGAAGCACGGGAAGACATAGATAACCTACAACAAACTGCTTTCCAGAATAACGTACGCATGCGTGAATACGAGTTACGTTTGATAGCCTTAGAAAACCCTGTTTCACCATCAACTTCACATGGTACTCCTACTGAAGAGGATACCGACACTGACTGTACACCACCTCCAGCAAAAAGGGTGAAGATTACTCCCTCCAACTCCACCGGAAACTACTTGGGAAAGAAACCTTTCTGTTCCCGATGCACTCGGCATCATGAAGGACCATGTACCATACCCATCGGTCGATGCAAGTCCTACACTAAAAGTACTAACTTCCCTAAGACGAAGCTGTGCTTCAACTGCGGGAGTGCTGGCCATCTCAAGGCCCAATGCCCACTACCTTCAGACAACAAAACTAAGGGTACGTTACTATTAGACAACTACCTTACCACGAACACTGTACGACCTACCCTACTATTGTAGGCTACTAGTACACATTGTGGCTACCTGACGAATATCGAACTACCAACTACTACTTCGAACAAATTTCGGGACGAAATTCTCCTAACAAGGGGAGAATGTAACAACCCCAAAATTAGGGCCAATTTAAAATTTCCCTAATTACGTGTTTATTACTTGTATATAATATGAAATAGGATTATATACATTATTTACTGATTATATATATATGGATGGAATATATATATATATACGCGTATACGATTCGTACAAATCGTATAAAACAACAATTGTACAAACATACAGACATTGGTAAAACAATTATTAAATAATGTGAAATTATTTAATTACTTTGACTACTACTTTATATTATGTTTATAATATAACGAAAACGTACGTTTTAATTAAAACGTTACCGAACTCTCCGAAAACTCGACCAACCGACAAAACAAACAAAGTTATGTTTTATAACTTGAAAACTAGTATTTTGATAAAATACTTCAACTTAATTATCGAGTAATATTTTGTAATTTAAAACGTATATTTAATCGCGTATAAAATTATGTTAACGTTTAAACGACCGGGGAAACGAACACCGCACGGAGCGCAAACGCGAGGAAGCAAAACTTGGTGAGACCACACCTTGGTGGCCCCACCCCAACCGGCCAAAGACATGGGGACATCACCCCCCATGTTTTCTTCTCCTTTCCCACACTCAAACACAAACACAAACCATACCCAATTATCCTCTCCTCTCTCTCTCTATCGGTTTCTCCCTCTCTCTCTAAAACCATCTTCAAAACACCCTAAAAACACCCTTAAAACACCTCGAAGGTCTATACCCGTTTGGAGAAAAGTGATCACGAGAACGAGGGCTACAAACCTATCTTTTCGGATTTTCGTTTTGACTACTTTGTAAGTTTTCCGATGACTCGAAACTTTTCCGATTACATTTATTTTACTTCCATGTTGTTCCCCTAGCTAAATGATGTCCAAATATGTAACTTAAACTCGTTTTTGAACACGTTAACGGAAATGTCGGTTTTGGTCATTTTAAATAAAACGACACCTCGAACATTAAAAACGACATCCAACAATTTTTATGAACTCTCTATAACATAATATAACTTGTGTAAAAGTTTCACCTTGAACGGAACTCGTTAAACACGTTTTCGACACGAATCAAAAACTGGACAGACGCTAGTGTCGCATGGCTCACGCCAGTTATGCGACACTTCGCCTTAGTGACGCATAGGTCACGACCTGCCCGTATACGACACTCACCTTGTGACGCTAACAACTTTACCCGACACTTCATTAGTGTCGCTATCATATAACATTCAGCAGAAACCATACGACACTTCATTAGTGTCGCTACCATATAACTATCAGTAGTAACATACGACACTTCCCTAGTGACGCTAGAACACTTATACCGACACTTCATTAGTGTCGCTATCATCAGTAGAAACTTATAACTTTCAGTAGAAACAAATGACGTTCAGCTACTACCGATGACGTCACCCGACCCTAATACCGTCACTCTGTCAGTGGCGCATAAATACATATACCGACACTTGTCTAGTGTCGCACCGAGATCGATTTACTCACTTATACAGTCACTTCGTTAGTGACGCACTGTTTGAACACGACACTTAACACCGTCACTACCCGAGTGGCGCACTGATGAGAAACTATACTTAATAACGTCACTTACTTAGTGACGCACCATCTTAATACCGACACTACGTAAGTGTCGCATACATGATTAAACAGATAACATAATACGACACTACCTAAGTGTCGCATGATATCCAGAAGTGACGCATACAAGTGACGCTAAAACAGGCTGTTGACATTTACATTTTACATAAGTATAGAATATACTTACAACGCAAACGTACTTTACTCGGCATCACTTATACATGAAAATACTATACTTTTGGAAGTATACAACAATACTTGAATACGTACGAGACTATACTAAACTGAACGTGAGATTTCACTCACACATGCACACGAGGTTACACTCGAAATACTTAGGAGATTGCACTCCAACGAACTTACACTTGTACACTACTTACGTGCCAGATTACACGCTAACTAATACGAGGTATCACTCGTACCCTTTGGGGTTAAGCCCATTGGAATTTACGCAACACTACACGTTGTAATACAAACAAACGATTATACGAGTATACTTTACAACGGTACAACTACTATGAATACATAATAATAATGGATGGAATTATTATTACACAACGATACAAACGGGCTGTACAACCTTTCTACAAACTATGAATTACAAACAAATACAAACGTACAAATAAACAAATGGACATTAACTAGTTTGGAAACAACTAGCATGAATACTTTACAAGTATTCCATTTACTTACTGAACCTTATGCGTATTAGGACGCTAAGGGCTGCTAGTTTGGATACTACTTTGCTTGCTTACTGCATTGTCTGCTAGACTCAGGTGAGTCTCACAGCCCCTACTTTACTGTTTTTACTCAGGGGTGAGATACGTTACTGTTTTACATGAACACACAAAACTTACTTGCTGCCACGATTTACTTACTGTACTGAATTACGGATACGCCAATTGCATGAGTTTCGACTAATCCAATGAAATCCTCCTTAATCATAGTTGTTAGTTATGGGATAAGCGCGAGTTTTAGTATATGGATCCATATGGGACTGACAATCCCCGCCCGGGGTAGCACGCACTACCACAAACCGTTACTGTAGAAACGGGCGTTTCTTACTCGTTTCATATGAATGTTTTGGATTACATTCACGGGGGTACCTATATTTACTGTACGTTAAGCTTCAACTATGGTGGCTCATGGCAAGGGTATCAAACGGTTAGCATAACCTGTAACCACCCACTTATTAAAACTTAAGTGAACGATGAGCATAACCTGTGATCGTTACTTACTGGCTGGCTTATGATTTACAAATACTACTTGTGTGTTCAAACTATTTACTTACTTACAAACCTGTGAGATTCACCAACCTTTTGGTTGACCGTTTTAGTAATGCTTCTCAGGTACACAGCATCAGTAGGGATGCCCAGCAGGATAAGCTTACTAGCTCGAGTCGCATGCATTTACAAGCTTGGAGATTTTTATACATTACTTTTGTACTAGTTGTTATGTATTAGAATCTCTAGGAATTTATACGAAACTCGAGCTTGTATTTTGAACTACTTATGTATTAATGTAATAACTTTTCGAACGTCTCATTTAGAGTCGTTCACTGTATCCTTTGTGCTTGTGATTATTGATTAGTAACACCCAAAAACGTCGCTTCCGCAAACTGTTAAATTTGGGGGGTGTTACACTTATAAACATCAATAACGATGTAATCTCTCTACATATCATGAACCCAATGTTTTGAAAATCGAACCGTCATCACACCGGTCTGCTTGGAGGTTCGCTGATTAACCGGTCGAACTGATTAGATAGGATTAAGAAACTGGAAGATTTTAATAAGTAATTTAAAGTTCTTAAGATATAAATTAATTTTCATAACATATAAAATATGAATGATCCAGTTAATTTTTTAAAAAAATATAGCTAACTTTAGAATAAATGTGGGTAAAACTTCAAAATAAAGTATAGAAATAAGAAAAAATAAATAAAGAATATATAAATTAAAAGTCTCACAATTTTCAAGATCATGTTAGTTAAACAATCATATTAAAAAAGTAAAAGTAATCTTTTTAATTTATATGTTAGTTTATCTCTCTTTCACATTTATTTTACCTTCTTCTCCATTAATATTTCTATTTTTCATTTCACAAACCAACATCTAATACAAATAGGTTACAAATTACACGAATGCGAAAGTCATTTCTTAGTTTAGAGGTGGATATTTTTCAATTTTTTTATCGTCCCGGATCGCCCCTAACGATTTTTATCGATTCTATCAAAAACTGCCAGTTTTGACCGGGTTTGACTCTGTCGGTTTAGCCACACATTTGACTTGAAGTCTCCATTTTCTAGTCCGAACAATCGGTCCAAGTTTAAAAACATTGCATAAACCTTAAGACCATGCATATTGAGGATATAGATGTCCCACCACCTAAGCAATTTAACTTATACTTCCACCCTTAGGAACACATAAGCTTTCGTGCAAGAGAGCTAAACGGTGTCACTATATGTTTTAGTGTACTGTCTATATGATCTCGTTCCAGTGTACTGCCTATATGATCTCGTTCCAGTGTACTGCCTATATGATCTCGTTCCAGTGTACTGCCTATATGTTTCTCACATTCGCGATTGGAGATTTACTCGTGCCACGCTGCTTCAGATTGGCAAAAACCTCTTTAATTTCGTTAAACGTGATCAAATTATTCATATCACGAATTGTTTTTCAGGTGTCATGAAGGTGGAACTAGGACCCTACAAGAATTGCATTGTGGTTACTATTGTCGATGATTTCGTTATTCGGGAATTTGAGGTCATAGCACAAAGGGTTTTTGGTCCAACGGAAGATGGGTGGGGACTCGGCCGCTGCCATCATCTTGGCAGGGACGCTTTTGCTATGATATCTGATAGGGAGTTATTTCTTCATTCATTGTTATCCCACCATGTAACACCCCGCAATTCAGGAATTTAATATCGTAAGCGGATATATTTTTATTTCGAAATATTATTATGTAAATAATAAGATACAAAAGAAAACGTAAACGGTTTTATCAGTTCCAGACAATAGGGTTTAAAAGGGGATAAAATTAATACATAAATATATATATATATATATATATATATATATATATATATATATATATATATATATATATATATATATATATATATATATATATATGTACGTACGATATTTACAGGAGAATTATCTCCTTTATTCTAAAACTTTCCAAACCATTCCCTGAGATGAAGAAAAAATCGCAGAAGCCATTCCATCATTATCAAACATTAATTTCAATCCCTAATTCAAGTTCTAATCTTTGAATCATCACCTTCTTCTTCATCCTTAATCATTGGTAAGTTGATTTCTTCATGTTCTAACCTAGTTTTTGGGGGGTTTTATGAGTTTGTTGAAATTGAATAAATTAGTACGAAATTAGGGTTTTAAATTGAGAGAATTGATGTTTACTAGTGTTATCATGATCATAGGTAATTATATAACATATTGAAAGTGATGATTTTAGGATTTATGTTCATGAGTGATTTTAGGGTTTATGCTAAATCTTTATAGAATCATGAAGTAAGTTTAAAATTGATGTTAGTGGTGTTAATTAAGCATGATTATGTAGATAGAACATGAATTGAAGGTAGTGAAGTTGATAAATGATAAATTGTTGAAAGAGTATTCATGGTGTTCATATGAATTATGTTAGAATTATGTTAAAAAGCTTAATAATGAAAAAGATGATTGGCTTAATTATATGCTTGAGAATTTAATAGAGAAAAGTGATTAATCACTAGTTGGATTAATATTGTTTTATGAGTTGAATTATGAAGTTTTGATTATGTATTGGTGTTATTGTGTTGAAACACTTGAGTTTGATGTGAGAATAACATAAGCTAGTAATGAACTAAATGTGAATTTCATGAGAAAGAGGTTGCAAATGTCTAGTTGAAACACTATGTGTTTAGAGATGTTTACATTTGAGTTGATTGATAACTTGATGTCATTGAGTTGATTACATGGTTAATATTGGGTATATTATCTTGTTGAAATCAGTCCTTAATATGTTAATTGAGTAAGAGTTTATCAATAAAAGTGTTTTAATCATGTTTGAGTTGAATTGGTATGTTTTGGTGAAAACTCGTAGGTGGACAGCCCCATGTGCAGAAAATGGGCTGTTTTCAATAAATCATAACTAAATAACCGTAACTCCGTTTTTGATGTGTAATATAGCGTTGGAAAGGTGGGAAAATCTATTTTCTGTTGGGTATGGCCTTACTGCACAGAACTGATCTTAAGTTTGTCGAAAAGTGAGTTAATCAGCTGCTGTCCAGTTTTATGAAATATATTAAAAGTGTTGTAAAAATGTTTATTAAATAGAGCAAGGTGCATACATGGGAGTTAACTAATAATGATGAATTGGTAAGGGTAATGAGGTAGATAAATTAGTGTTTAGATAAAGTGGTGATGTTGGGTTTAAGTTAATGTAACATCCTCAAATTGGGCCTAGGAGTAATAGGTATTTCTTGTAAATTTTAAATGCAATTTAAAATTGTTATATGTGTTTGATTGTAAATTTAATAGGTTGATAAGCATCAGAAAATATTGTGGCTAGTGAAATATAGTTTGTTTTAATCTAATTAAGATGACGGAAAAATAAAATAGTTTCTCGCAAATGGTTTTTAGGTTCCAGACAATAGATTTAAAAGGGGATAAAACTAGTACACATATTATTAATTATATGTGTAAAATTGCATCTTTATCGTCACAAAAATTCCAGATATATCGATTGAGAGCCAGAGATTTATCTAAACCCTAAAACTAATCAAAATCATCATCAATCATCAAATATCTTGAAAAATTGAAGCTCCCTTTCTTGTTCTTGCTCTGGCCGGTTTATACAACTCCCTGGAACAATTCTTGAGTTTCAAATCGATCTTAGATGTGAAATTGAAGTTATAGAATAGTGATTCAAGCTTTAAAAACGTGATTTGACCATCTCTACATCATCATTAGCATCTTGTAAGTCTCAATTTCATGATTCTATAAACCCTAGAAAATGGGTTTTTGGGTAATTCTATGAATTAGGACGAATTTCATGAAATTAAAGCTTGTATTAGTGATATAGTTGCTAGATGTTGCTTAATCCATGATTATAGGTTAAGCCATAACCTAGAATTGAAGATTTGGTGTATGATCATGTAGGATGCATATGAACATAATTTATAGAGTAAGAATTAAAGTTTGTAATGCTTTTATAGTTGTTAGTTAATGTTTAATTCTTGATTATAAGTGAAACTCTAACCTAGAGAGGATGGAATCGATGTATGATCATGATAAAAGTCTATGACTTAGTTGATAATTGTGAATTGAAGCTTATGGTAATGTTATGGTTGTTAATTAGTGCCTAATTTATGATTATAACATAAGTCCTAATTTAAAATGGAAGAATTTGATTAAGTGTTCATGAGATGTTTTAGAGAATTATGATGATTATGTTAGTTCATTTGAATCTAGTAACTTTGAAATTTGTTGGCATAAATGTTGGAATAATGATGATATATAAATTTGAGACAAGTGACTAACTTGTGTTATTCTGTTGTATTTTCAGATATGGAAAAGACTCGGTGATATTAGACTACTGAGTGGACTGTTGATGGTATTCGGTGAGTGGACTGGTTCTCACAGGATAACTTGGTGATGACATTGTGGTTACACCAATTCTTAGTAGTTTTATGTTTATCGATTTATTGACTGATTAATTGCTAGTGGGTTATTTCATGGTAGGCTGGAATAATATCGTTTGTTGGTTGATTGATCGTTGGTGAAATATTCCATGATAGGTTGGAATAATAGAGGTCAGTTGCGATTGGGCTTAGTTGCTATAGGTTAGTCAACATGTGATTGGTGATCATTCGTTGTGAATTAGATTTCATGTTGACTAAAGATAGCAATGGGTTATCGGTAATACCACTGTATTGGCCTGCGGTTGGTTATAAGTGTTCTTGGTGCGTCACCCGGGTCTGTGGACGTCACAAGGACCACCGATCCTCTATATGTTGATTGTGTGTTGATAGTTGATTGTTGTATCAGATTGTTATGCGGAGTTAAACTGTTAGAATTAGTCTATTCACTTAGCTTCGTGCTAATCCCCCACATTACTCTTGCAGGTTTAGTCTTTGATGGTGGGTTTGC
This sequence comes from Helichrysum umbraculigerum, assembly GCA_949592205.1. Classification (NCBI taxonomy): domain Eukaryota; kingdom Viridiplantae; phylum Streptophyta; class Magnoliopsida; order Asterales; family Asteraceae; genus Helichrysum; species Helichrysum umbraculigerum. The sequence goes on along the minus strand of CATIUR010000003.1, from coordinate 104,603,104 downwards.
AAGAAATCAGGGTTTGATGGAATGTTTGATGACTAGCACTCTGATTTTATATAATTATGTTATTGGTTTAACATTTTGTTGTAAGTCAATTTGCACCTAATTTAGTGTTGTAATTATTATGGCCATTTGAATTTAAAGATCATGTAATTTGGATTGCATATTTTAGTTGTTTTATATGCCATCTAAAATGTATGTGTTCAACTAGGCATTTCCGGTTTTAAAAAAAAAAAATTTGGTCTTGAAATAGAGGGTGTTATAAGTTGGTATCAGAGCATGAATTTGGGTGAATTGTACATTGTAAGGTGTTCAATCCCAAACTCTGATGTGCGTCAAGTCAAACATTCCATGGTGTGGGATTAGTAGTTGTATGAGAAAATGGTTATTGATTGTGTACTAACCTATAACAAGTTGCAAGATTGTTGTTTTGATTGCAGAGACGGAGGAACATGAGGAACCGAATGGTATTCTCAATGATTCCTCAATACTCGTGGGCTTATATATATCAGGTGCTTTTCGATAAGCTTGGTGAATTTTAATAAGCTTGAAATGTTTACTTTACTATGATATGATTAGTAGTAAAGTAAGTTGAGTCAGATTGACATGATTCCCCGGTTATAAAGTCTTGATGATCATTATATGTTGATGTGATGCTACGAATATTAATTGAGATGTTTAGTATCATGAGTGGTTCTAAATGAACTAGAAATAAATTATATTGACACATGATTGAACAAAGTGTTACAGTTGTAATCATTGGAATATTTGCAATTAACTTGCTAAAAGTCAAAGATGAAAGTGGTTGTGTCAAAATTGGTAATAGTTATGCCATAAGGTGATAAATGTGTTTATGTGTTAAGCCTTGATCATGATGTTGGTTAAATTGTGATCTATGTGTTGATAGTGGTAAAATAGGAAAGTCAAGTGGTTATCGGACCTAGTTGTGCCTTGATAGTTTGTGAAAAAGCTAAGGATGCAAATTTGTGGTATTTGGTATAAAAATGGTAAATTTAATGTGAAAATTGGTGTTTTAAGGTTGTAATAGAACGCCAATAGTGAAAATGATTGTGTTTGACTTGGAATAGTCAATGATGTGTGGATTGGGTGTTGGAATAGTAAATAGATAGGTTGAAATCTAAATGGGTTGTTAAACTGCCCAATTGGGTCACTTGTTGGTTATTTGGCTTAAATAAGTATTGATTGGAGTATTATGATTGATAGAGTGACTATAAGTCCTAAATATAGTAGAAATGTGAATTGAAAATGTTATGGTAGTCAAAATGGTTGGATTTGATAAAAGTGTCCATTTGGACCCATAAACGGGTCGGAGAGTTAAAACTTGATAGAATGGGTATGTGTGGGTGATGAATATGCTCACACGTCATAAATGTATGTAGAAACATGTTGGCAAAGGGTGGAACCCTGAAAGTATGCCGTTTGGAATATAGCGTGTCAACCAAAATGGTCCAAAATGGCCTAAAATTGGTTATATGTCCGTTTTCTCGTAAAACGTGTAATTTGAAAAAGTGGAAAAATGGAAAGTTGCATTTTGATTATATAAGAGTGCCTGCAAAATTTCAGAGTCTGGTTTAGGAGATATGCGCGTTTGAATTTCGTATTTTTGCATTAAAAAAATTGCAGAATTGTTGCAGCAGGATGAATCCGGGCGGATTCCCTTGAATCCGTACGGATTCCAACGAATACGGGCGGATTCATTGGGCGGATTCCTTAAAAATGGTTCTGTCACGAAAATTGACCTTGAATCCGGCGGATTCCCCGGAATCCGGGCGTATTCCCTTCAATCCGGGCGGATTCCCCAGAATCCGGCGGATTCCCCTTTATTTGAGACATTTCTTGTGCTATGTGTTATATTAAGTGAGTTTAATATGAAAGTTCATAAAATTTCGACGTTCGACGTAACGTTGGACGTAGAATTTCCGCTAGAAAATTTCGGTGTCCGATTAAGATGAAATTTACATGTCCACTCAAAAACGGGCCAACGGTCAAAGCTCATCGCTATGCCATGAGCCCTGTCAGTTTTCGGCACTTCGGGGTCGTTTGGGGCCCGAAAATCGCGTTTTATTGTTTTTCGGACATTATTTCAGACTTTTTGCTTACGTTTTGTATTGGGCTTTTGTTTCTTTGAGCCCAGAGATCATTCTTATTATTAAATATAATATTAAAAGTTGTTTTAAGAGGTATTTATGATTCATTGTGTATGAGTTGTTTGTAGACGGTTTAATGAACTGCAGAGTATATTAAAAAAAACGGGTATTGTTGATAGTTGCTAATAGGGGTTATTAAACATTAATTCTAGAGTTATGTGGATCAAACTATGTGAATCAATGGAAACATGAGAAAGTAAAAGTTAATCATTTAGAGATTAATGGTATGAAGTGGTCTGAGAAGAAAGTGTGACTGACATAATATGACGACGTCTGGCCAACGTATTTATATTATGCCATTTCACATGGAGTTTTGAGACTACCAAGTACCCGAGAAATTGATGAGACTTTAAAAATTTGTAGGTTTTCAATGTTGATATATGAGAGAGAGAGAGAGAGAGAGAGAGAGAGAGAGAGAGAGTCAATGATTGACTAAAATGAAATGGTTGTAAAACATTAAGTTATTGTATTAATGGACTACCTATTAATAAAAGAGATATATATATATATATATATATATATATATATATATATATATATATATATATATATATATATATATATGGAAAGAGCCTTTTGATTGGTAATAGCTTGGATATTTATTGATATAAGTTATGATGGTAATAACTTTGTTAATGGCTTTAATAGATGAATAGCCTATTATGAGAAAAAAAAAATGTGTTATGAGAATAGTGATTGAAACCGAGAAAATTGATAGTTATATTATTATTAATTGAGAATTATGTGAAATTGCGATTGTTATTTTATGCATACATATCAAGGTGAAATGATAAGTTGCTTATAGAAATGATTGAAGCGTGAGATAATCTAATGAGAGGTCATCGAGATAAAAAAAAATTTGATTGATGTGATATTGTTGAAAATTGTGCGTTTGGTTAGCACATTTTGATGGAATGGTAATTGCGCTTGGATGGCAGTGTACCTATTGATGGGAAACTTAATAATTATTCAATTTGAATTGGTGCTAAGTGATTTTGTGACTATGTAGTGATGGTTTTAACCATGAGAATTGATTTTTATTTGATTGTTAATATGTGATTGGTATCAGGGGCGGATTTACAATGTTAGGAGGGGGGTCCCGGGTCCCCAGTAACTTCAAGCCCAATACTATATATTTATGTATATCCACCTAAAAGCCCAACTAAATATGTAGGTAAAAGCTAGACTTATATGTATATATTTATGTCTTCAAGCCCACTACTATATATTTATGTATATATTTAATGACATCCACCTAAAAGTCCAACTAAATATATAGGTAAAAGCTAGACTTATGGACATCCACCTAAAAGCCCACCTAAAATCATATTTAGTTGGGTTTTTATGTATATAGTCTCCATGAAATTCCTTGAATCCAACCGATATATTTATGCATTTTGCTTTCATTAAGGAGTGGATTTTTAGGTAAAAGCTAGACTTCTTTTTATTTATAAATATCTATATAGGCTATTTTCATGGGATACATTTACATACCAAACTTTGTTACACATTTTAAAAGATTTTATATTCTTTTCTACACATTTATATCATACATTTCCGACCCGTTTTTAGCAGTTAGCTAACCCGTTTATATTGTTCTATTAAAAGTGGCCCCCCGTGAATCAAAATCCTGGATCCGCCACTGATTGGTATTATATGATTTCAAGATATTTTAAATAAAAGTTATCATATACATTAGTGATATGTGGTACTAGCCTAAATGCTAGTTATAAATTGAAATTTAAATTTCATTGTTGATAGGTGTATTGGGATTCTCATAATCCCTATCTTTTTGATTGAAAGAGATATAAATCATATATGGATTTTAAAGATTCTTGCATGTTGTTAATTTCTAGTGGTAAAAAGTATGTTATTGTAAATGGCCATGTTATTCACTTGTGGTAAGTGACTACATGTTTTAAAGTGATTGATTATAAATAATTCACTTAAGTTATCATAATGTGCCTGTAGAGAGAATTGAAAGTATACGCATATAATTATGAAATGCTCAAGGGAGTAATTATTATAAGTAATATATTACACTTGTGGTTTAGTATTAACAAATTAAATGGAGTATAAGACACAATTTATGTGTTTGCGTGAATTAAATTGAGATATACACTGGTGAGGTGTAAGTTGATAAAATTACATATATCTATATAAATATATGTAGGATAATGTTGTGTGGTGAAGCATATGCATAAGGATGGTATGCATAAGTAATTTAAGTTGTATGCACATTTTATGTGAATATAGTGATGAGTAATTTCATAGTAGAGTTGTATGAAAGGTACAATATTAATAAATTGGAAATATAGTGATATTAGAATCTCATATAAGGAATGAGAGATATCATGTGATTGAGTTTCTTAGAAAAATCAAGGTTAATTAGATTTCGAGGACGAAATCTCTTTAAGGGGGAGAGATTTGTAACATCCTCAAATTGGGCCTAGGAGTAATAGGTATTTCTTGTAAATTTTAAATGCAATTTAAAATTGTTATATGTGTTTGATTGTAAATTTAATAGGTTGATAAGCATCAGAAAATATTGTGGCTAGTGAAATATAGTTTGTTTTAATCTAATTAAGATGACGGAAAAATAAAATAGTTTCTCGCAAATGGTTTTTAGGTTCCAGACAATAGATTTAAAAGGGGATAAAACTAGTACACATATTATTAATTATATGTGTAAAATTGCATCTTTATCGTCACAAAAATTCCAGATATATCGATTGAGAGCCAGAGATTTATCTAAACCCTAAAACTAATCAAAATCATCATCAATCATCAAATATCTTGAAAAATTGAAGCTCCCTTTCTTGTTCTTGCTCTGGCCGGTTTTATACAACCCCCTGGAACAATTCTTGAGTTTCAAATCGATCTTAGATGTGAAATTGAAGTTATAGAATAGTGATTCAAGCTTTAAAAACGTGATTTGACCATCTCTACATCATCATTAGCATCTTGTAAGTCTCAATTTCATGATTCTATAAACCCTAGAAAATGGGTTTTTGGGTAATTCTATGAATTAGGACGAATTTCATGAAATTAAAGCTTGTATTAGTGATATAGTTGCTAGATGTTGCTTAATCCATGATTATAGGTTAAGCCATAACCTAGAATTGAAGATTTGGTGTATGATCATGTAGGATGCATATGAACATAATTTATAGAGTAAGAATTAAAGTTTGTAATGCTTTTATAGTTGTTAGTTAATGTTTAATTCTTGATTATAAGTGAAACTCTAACCTAGAGAGGATGGAATCGATGTATGATCATGATAAAAGTCTATGACTTAGTTGATAATTGTGAATTGAAGCTTATGGTAATGTTATGGTTGTTAATTAGTGCCTAATTTATGATTATAACATAAGTCCTAATTTAAAATGGAAGAATTTGATTAAGTGTTCATGAGATGTTTTAGAGAATTATGATGATTATGTTAGTTCATTTGAATCTAGTAACTTTGAAATTTGTTGGCATAAATGTTGGAATAATGATGATATATAAATTTGAGACAAGTGACTAACTTGTGTTATTCTGTTGTATTTTCAGATATGGAAAAGACTCGGTGATATTAGACTACTGAGTGGACTGTTGATGGTATTCGGTGAGTGGACTGGTTCTCACAGGATAACTTGGTGATGACATTGTGGTTACACCAATTCTTAGTAGTTTTATGTTTATCGATTTATTGACTGATTAATTGCTAGTGGGTTATTTCATGGTAGGCTGGAATAATATCGTTTGTTGGTTGATTGATCGTTGGTGAAATATTCCATGATAGGTTGGAATAATAGAGGTCAGTTGCGATTGGGCTTAGTTGCTATAGGTTAGTCAACATGTGATTGGTGATCATTCGTTGTGAATTAGATTTCATGTTGACTAAAGATAGCAATGGGTTATCGGTAATACCACTGTATTGGCCTGCGGTTGGTTATAAGTGTTCTTGGTGCGTCACCCGGGTCTGTGGACGTCACAAGGACCACCGATCCTCTATATGTTGATTGTGTGTTGATAGTTGATTGTTGTATCAGATTGTTATGCGGAGTTAAACTGTTAGAATTAGTCTATTCACTTAGCTTCGTGCTAATCCCCCACATTACTCTTGCAGGTTTAGTCTTTGATGGTGGGTTTGCAAGAAATCAGGGTTTGATGGAATGTTTGATGACTAGCACTCTGATTTTATATAATTATGTTATTGGTTTAACATTTTGTTGTAAGTCAATTTGCACCTAATTTAGTGTTGTAATTATTATGGCCATTTGAATTTAAAGATCATGTAATTTGGATTGCATATTTTAGTTGTTTTATATGCCATCTAAAATGTATGTGTTCAACTAGGCATTTCCGGTTTTAAAAAAAAAATTTGGTCTTGAAATAGAGGGTGTTATAGTTAATAATCTTGTTAATGGTCTAATTATGTTAATTAACAATGATTAAGGAGATAAGACGGTCATAATGACCTTAAACTTGATAAGTGATTGTGAATTATGTTGTTAAGATGGTTATTTGTAATATTGGAATAATGTTGTATAAATTTTGATACAAGTAACTGACTTGTATTATTTTGTTGTATTCTCAGATATGGAGAAGACTCGGTAATATTAGACCACCGAGTGGATGGCTATGGTTACGGTGAGTGGGATTATGATCCTCAGTTCAACCCAGTTGTAACAGGCTCAGTTATAACGGGTGACAGTTGTGGTTATTGGTTGTTGATTGTTGTTAGTTGTTGCTATGATTATTGATTGATTAGTTATATGAGAAAATGGGATTGGGTTATTAAAGTTGATATAATGATTGGGTTGGGTAAATGAGACATATTAATATTGAAGTGGGTTTGAGTTGAATAAGATATTTACGGGATGATGAGTTATTGATATGATTATTATTGTAGTTGATATTGTTGTTGATTAAATTGTTATTTGAGTTTAGTTGAACCAGTTGTGCCAGTTGTTCAGTTGATATTCCATAACTGCATATGATATGCATTTATGTGACTAGTTGATGACATGATTCGGAGTGAGGTCAACAATGGTTGGGTTTGGTTACTACTGTGTACTTGTGTAGCTGTCTAGGTTTCTTGGATACACATAGTTGAAGATTAACATATTCAGTGAAGGTAGTAATCAGACTATCGATAGATCACTGAGAATAGCATACAGTGGTCGTGGTTTCTGAGAATAGCATACAGGAACCACCGGTCCTCATGTACTTATGTGCTTATGTGATTTGGATGTTCTTGTGATAGATACCAAGAACATCAGTTTGATTTGAGTATGTGTTCAGTTGTTGTAGTTGGTTTGTTATTTCTGGTTTGAATTGTAGATTGTAATGTCACTCACTTAGCAATAAGCTAACCCCTCGTTGTTGAACATTTTGCAGAGATATGATTGGGATATGGTTCGGGTTTTGGGATTCTGGAATGGAATGTTTGACTACTGCTGTGGATACTCTGATGATTTTGGGAAAATAAAAGTTTTGAAGTTTAATGTAACATCAGGCATTGTTTAGATGATTTTGTAATAAAGTATTTTTATAATTGAAGGTTTTGAAAGGTTGTACTTTTGGTAAATAATGAAAGTTTTTATCGGGACCGCTTCCGAGGAGTTTTAAAATGTAAATTATGTTTGTATGAAAAAGAAGGGTCTTACACACCACCACGGGGTGTCCCTCTTCTTGATTGCAGAAGATTGGAGCACTTATCACCATGAGTATAAAGTCCCATGTAAGTTGATCCCAACCCATGTGCGCAATTATAGACGTGTTCCTTTTGCTCTACAAGCAAACAACCTCTTCCACATAGTGTACTTTACACAATCCAACAATCATGACGATGTTGTTTCCATTATGCGGTTCACTTACAGGCCTGAAGCCGTATGGGAGACTAGAACCACCACAGTCAAGGGTGTGCACAATATCCCAAATATAAGTTTTGGCCATATCTAGGTATGGTCAACTCTCTTAGGGACAGTGGCGGAACTTGAACTTATTGTTCCGAGGGGCCAAAATTAATATCGTCTAAGTTTACGGGTTTTTTAGATAAATAATATACATATCGCCATATTATATAATTATAGTTATATAACGAAAAAAAGATAACAATTAGACGCTAAGGTACACAAGTTCGTTAATGAACGTATATACGAAGTTGTGATACGAAGAAATATAACCACAATTGCTTTCTGTTTTGCAACTCTGATTTTCTAACTAAATCAAAATCAGTAGTTAAACTAATTAATATGTTTGTGACTATGATCAAATTCTAATAAAGCATTCACTTCAATTGAATTATTCAACAAAGTCATAATCAAGCAAATACCAATTAAAGGGGAAGGAATCATCCGAAAGGATAAAAAATAACAGTTTTTAAAGTAAATGGAGAACAAAATTTGAACCCCTAAAAAGCTACTCATTTATATACATAATCAAATTACTGGGAATAAACAACAAAAATAAATAAGCATTTAACTAAAAGAAAAGATGGAGAGAGTTTTGGAAAGTATTGTTGAGACACGGGTGAGGCTGGGCATTTACACTTTCTATATGGAGTAGTTTTCTGTTTTTAAGTTTTACAAACCTTTTAAAGGAGGGGCCAAAAAGAATATATTCAATATTATGTATTTAATCGTTATAAAATATATATGTGTAATTGCTTCTTGCACAAAGTCTAAGGGGGACAACTAGCCCTTCCTGCCCTTCTTATGTTCCGCTAGTGCTTAGGGAACCTTTATTTATGTTCTATACCAATTACAAGGTTGAATCTTGACATATGAAATCATAAACCTTGTATGATTACATACATTATATATGATGGTTTTGGTTGGTTTGATGAGGGCATTGTGTTTAAAAAGGCTTTTGCTCTTTTGGAGGTGTCTGGGATTTAATCTAAAAATAATTTGACATCCACATATGTTTATTTGCTTTTGGAATAAAAGTAATCTCAAACATCGTTCATCTTCAAGTGAAGGGTCAGTTTTGGATAATTGTTGCTTCAAAAGCGATTCTTTCTAATATGAGTATCAACTTTATAATCCTCACATAAGAAGATTTTCCACACACCACAACTTCAAGACGGAGCACATTTAAACAACAACCAATCTGCATACCTAACATTGAGTTAGTGTCCACAATTTCATGTAGTCTCGATAAAACACGGTGGTTAACATACTATAAATAGACAACATCAATATCTTCTGTAGATATCAGCTTAGACTGCCGTTCAAATAATGATAAATATATATCTCAATAGGTGTCTAATATCCATATAAGCTAATAAGTACTATGAAACTCGATTCACTCGAAAGTCGACTTGACAAATGCTTACAACTTAATGGTTCCCTTGCAGCTAAAGAATGAGATAGAACACCTTTTCTAATATCAGGAGATGAAAGCAGTCAAGCAGGCAACAAAGTCGACTATCTTGGTCCCTTGGAAATTGGAATTCTAGTTATCTAGATCTAGTAGAGCTTATACTTATATATGTGTGGATTTTTAAGGCTCCTATCTTGCTTCTAAAATCCTGTAGTGAAATTGAGACTGCTTGACTTCATAAGCAAATTTGTGTGTCACTAAATAGATACAATAGGTGCAAATTCTGACATCACCGCATCCCACTTCGTTTTCTCGCTCCTTGCTCGCGGAGCGGCCAACAATTTAAAGGAACATGTGAAGTCTCGGGATCCGCTCTAGTCGAGTAAGAGGAGTTTAATTATCACGGATGAAAAAATTAGCGAGCCCAGGATAGACAGAACAGCTAGTCAAACTTTGTTGGACTGGAAGATGCGAATCGTGAAGGCCTTCCCACCACACGAAGTTCAAACCTCGCCGGAGAGGAATTAAAAACCGGTAAAAACAAACCCTTATCAATCAAAGATCGCCAAGAAAAAAAAATCATGGATGTGAAATGGTAAAGTAAATGTATATATGGAAACATGATGCCATGTTTGTTTATTGTAGGTGTTTGTGAAATTGTTCTCTTTGCTCCCTTTTGAATCTATCAAGCACTTATAACTAGGCAATTTATACTTTTAAATAGTATCTTCTGTAATAAGGATATTGTTCAAGTTCTTTACAAATTACAAGGAAATGATTATATGTAATCAATGTTTTTGAAACCGAAAACCGAATCGGACCGGATAGGCCTCCGGTTCCGGTTCAACCGGTCCGAGTGAACCGCCCCAAAACCGGTCCACGTCACCATTTAAAAAAAAAAAAAATTAAAATCCCGAGTTAACCGGTCCGGTTCCCGGTTGGACTGCCCGATTTTGACCGAACAGGCCGGTTCGTTGACTGGTCAAACCCTGGTCATAACCGGTTATTAACCGGCCGGAATCCTCCAAAATCCCGGTTGAACCGGTCGGACCGGACCGAGTCAACCGGTTTTCAAAACATTGTATGTAATTGATATGACTCATAAGGCGACTTTCATTATTCAATGATGTTCTAAATTGCTGAATTGATATGCTTCATATGTGTTAAATTTAGTTATACGTTATCAAATAGTTTTTCGATTTGATTAATGACTTAATTTTGTAACCATGTTCCAAAGGCGTCATTGTAGGTGCTTAAGAAATTACAGTGCAATCGAACATACAACGTTCGTTTCCTACAACTATTCTGAAATCATGGAAAATTCCATAACAAGAAAATCAAAAACCTTGTAATGATACGCATTCCATCACAGCTAAACCCTCACGTCTAAATTGAGTGTTGAACCAATCGAACTTCGGAGTGCGACCTCGGCTCGAGCACTTAGAAAAGAATCAGCGCGACGCTCGGCCTCTTTCCCGAGTTGCCATTTCCGTTGTGCTCCATCTGAGCTCAGTGCGTGGCAATCCTGAGCTCGTCCAACACACACGCTGCATGACCTTCAGACAAGCCACTGACACATAGTACAACAGAGGGTGTATCATGCAGGTGTTATTTGCATTGGTATCCCACTAACTTGGTCGACTCATGGCATTGGTCCACATCAGCTTGGAAAACAAAGAATGTCCCAACGCTCAAAACCCTAAAATGGTCATCCTTGTAGAACCTTCTTGAAGGTAGGTTTTTATTATACATACTATTGCTATTATGCCTCCATTTCAAGCCAACATCTCATAATCTTAAAAATTGTTCACTTGTGATTCTCTCAAGGATTATGTTCATTACCACCCTCGATTGAGTATAATATCGAACCGGGTTTACACAAATATTGGTGTGTAATATTTAATCACCCATAAACCTTCACTTAATTGCACTCAAGATGCAATATGCTTGATCAATTGACGTCATCCATAGTTTAACCTACAAAAACCAGCACATTAATCTTGCATTTTTTTAAAGTAACCAACGTTGCACCACCTTCCGTCCATGGAACACCTCACACTTTCTTAAAAACAAGTGTTTACAATGGTTACTATTTCCACACATGATGCAAATCCCTGAGTTATTCCACAGTTCACGTGCCACCACCCAACAATCAGATGCTGCCGGTAACGTCCTACACTTGGTGCGACCAGGGGCGGATGGAGCTCTTTGATAGGGGGTCCCGGGCCCCCCATGACAGTCAGCCCAGTAGTGTATAACTAGCTATGTTTCTTAAATGGACCCCCAAGTAAAAAATGTTGGGCCCCCATGATAAAATGAAAGATGACCCATTTATTCTTCTTTACAGTATAAAAAGGATTTCAATATATTATTATTCTTCTGTACGTGGCCAGTAGCCTCATTACAGATGCCTCATCTTTCTCAATTTTATTTATCTTTAGTTTAACTGTAATTGAATTTATCGGAATAGATAAAGGCTTATAACTAATATATAATATATATATATGTATAACCATGAAAATTTGTTGATTTTATTTGCTATGAGGGCTTAAAAAGTTGTGATTATATTCTTTATTTATGATAAATTCTAACGTAGTAGCTACAACTTTTTATTCTTTTAACTTTAAAAGTTCAAATGGTTATTTCTTGTTGTAAATTGGAAATGTTGTTGACTAGCTGTATTAGATATTATTAGTTTGTCTGCTATTTACTTGTTATTTCAATGTTATTGTTGCTGGTCTTGCAATATTTAATGTCGTTTTAGTACGGTCTGGATGTATTTAAGGTTGTTTTAACATCATTTGGATGGTTTTCGATTGTTTTGATGCGCTTTCGGAAAAAAAAAATATTTTACTTTTATACGTTTAAAGTCGATTTTTTTTGCCCCCCACGACACATTTTTCTGGATCCGCCACTGGGTGCGACGCCCTTCACCTCCACCTCCTGTACAGTGGCGGACACAAATATGAGAATGAAATATGCATTATCACCTTGCAACGAGATCACTTGTTGGAATTGATCATATTAACAAGAAAAATCACACAAGAAACACACAATCAATCAGTAATGGATAAAATAAGATAAAAAACAAAAACACTGATTTAATTTTATTTTTGGAAACATTAAAGCAGTATTTACAAAACCCACACGTCACGTAAGAACCCTTTTGTCGATATAGTGTAACTTTGTCATCCTATTTTTCGATGTATTCCATATCGTGCCATTCGACAATTTTAAAATTTATTTATTAAAATCTTAAAATAAGAATTTATTTATTTATTTAATTTAAAAATTAAAGGTAATTAACCTGGTATTAAAAGTTTAAAACACCGTTATCGAGACTCATAACTTCGTAAGGAAAGAACTGAAAATATCCTATGAATTTGGGCCTACTGAAACCTCAAATCATAAAAGAAAAAACAAGCCCATCCATCAAAACAAAACCCTCACACGAAAAAAAAAATAAAACCCAAATCAAAACCGATTATCGGCGTCGATGGAGAAACCATAATACAATCAGGGAAACGATTGAAATCGGAACACAGATCCACGTATATAAATTAGGGTTTCTCCTTCAAATTTTTGGTTTTTTCACCGAAATCTGCAACAACAACATCAGATTGTTGTACAAAGTCTAAACAGCGAAGATGAGGATTATGATAAAGGGCGGTGTTTGGAAAAACACCGAAGATGAAATCCTGAAAGCAGCTGTTATGAAATATGGGAAGAATCAATGGGCTCGTATTTCGTCTCTGCTTGTTCGTAAATCGGCGAAACAATGTAAAGCTCGTTGGTATGAGTGGCTGGATCCCTCAATTAAAAAGGTACGTACCGAATACTATATAATAATCATATTGTGTATATATATCCTATAATTTTCAATAATTAGTTATATTCGTATTGTGATATTAGGTATTATTGTTTTAGGGTTAAGGAACATGATACTGTATCACTGCTAAATTTCAAAAGTCATGCGAACTTTATGGAACTGTATATATAAATCTTTTGGTGTGAAATTGGTATGTTTATGCATCTATAAAAACGTTAAATTTATAAAATTGCTGATGGATTTGACTTGCCAGAATAGCTAGGTTATTGCTATAGCCAACAGTAAGTAACATGCTTTTTAGATGGAGACAATGGAATATGTATGGAACACAAATCACTACCACTGTTAGATCGACGAATTACGGTTTATCTAGATTGTATGTGCTATGCCTATGAGGACCTCCTTTCGTGTGTGTTTAGTACTTATGCTATAGGGCTTATATATATCAACTAAGAATACTGTAGATATAATATACTAATGTGAAACCTTTATCTCAATGCTGCTATAATGGGTTAATTGCCAAACTGATTTTTAACATTCACTTAGAATCTGATTCGAAATAAATGTTAAGAACATCAGATTTAAGCCAATGTGGTAGTAATATACATCAGATTTTGTCTTGGAAAGTAGTACTAACCTTTGATTAGAAATTTGTGTGAGGGCTAATCTTAGTTGCAGTTACTTCCCTGCTTTTACACTATGTTGTTATGCTAGATTTGTATGCCTAAGGTATTGTGTTTGTGTTCAACTGACTACTTTATCTGTTACCTCGGCATATTTTATTTTTCTGAATTGCATGTGAGGTTCTAAATTATTATATGTATGCCTAAGCGTAGCCATATTTTAGTTTTTGTTATAAATATTTTTTGGCATTTACCAATTCTGATCATTTTTAAACCTGTACAGACTGAGTGGACCAGAGAAGAAGATGAAAAGCTGCTTCATTTGGCTAAGCTTATGCCCACTCAATGGAGGACAATTGCTCCAATCGTAGGTCGCACACCATCCCAGTGTCTCGAGCGATATGAAAAACTGCTTGATGCAGCTTGTGCAAAAGATGAAAGTTACGAACCTGGTGACGATCCCAGAAAATTGCGTCCTGGGGAGATTGATCCAAACCCAGAATCAAAGCCAGCTCGGCCAGACCCGGTTGATATGGATGAGGATGAAAAAGAAATGCTTTCAGAAGCACGTGCCCGTTTAGCGAATACTAGGGGTAAAAAGGCAAAAAGAAAAGCTCGGGAGAAGCAGCTTGAAGAGGCTAGAAGGCTTGCTTCTTTGCAGAAGAGGAGAGAACTGAAGGCTGCTGGAATTGATAATAGACATAGGAAGAGGAAGCGAAAGGGGATCGATTACAATGCTGAGATCCCGTTCGAAAAGAGGCCCCCTCCTGGTTTTTATGATGTGGCTGATGAGAATTCAATAGTTGAACAACCTGTCTTTCCGACTACGATTGAGGATCTGGAAGGTGAAAGACGGGCTGATAAGGAGGCGCGTTTGAGAAAACAAGATATTGCGAGGAACAAGATTGCACAGAGACAGGATGCTCCATCGGCTATATTACAAGCAAACAAGATGAATGATCCAGAAACTGTCAGAAAAAGGCCAAAGATGAATCTCCCTACACCACAAATTCCCGATTACGAATTGGAACATATTGCGAAGATCAGTCTTCCTGCTTTAAGTGAGGAACTCTCAGAAGGAAGCGGTGCCACACGTGCTCTCTTAGCTGATTATACCCAAACACCACGTCAAGGAATGACCCCACTAAGAACCCCACAAAGAACACCAGCTGGGAAGCAAGATGCTATTATGATGGAGGCTGAAAATCAGGCTCGGTTAAGATTATCTCAGACACCATTACTTGGAGGTGAAAATCCTGATTTACATCCTTCAGATTTTTCAGGGGTCACCCCAAAGAAAAAGGAGATTCAAACACCAAACCCCATTCTAACACCTTTGGCTATGTCAACACCTGGAGCCATGGGTCTGACACCTAGAATTGGATCGACCCCGAGAGATGGCAACTCTTTTGGTGTCACTCCTAAAGGAACTCCCATACGCGACGAGCTACATATTAATGAAGAAATGGAAATGCATGATAGTGCTAAACTTGAGCTTCGTAGGCAAGCAGATATGAGACGAAATTTGCGTTCAGGCTTGACCGGTCTTCCACAGCCGAAGAACGAGTATCAGATAGTTGTCCAACCTGTTCCAGAAGATAATGAAGAGCTGGAGGAGAAGATGGAAGAGGATATGTCTGACAGGATTGCTCGGGAGAAGGCCGAGGAAGAAGCTAAGCTGCAGGTGTTACTTAAAAAGAGGTCGAAAGTTTTGCAACGGGAACTCCCTAGACCGCCAGCTGGCTCCCTTGACCTGATAAGGAACTCTTTAATCAGAGGTGATGAAGATAAGAGTTCTTTTGTTCCGCCTACGTTGATTGAGCAGGCAGATGAGATGATAAGGAAGGAGCTTTTGTTATTACTGGAGCATGATAATGCCAAGTATCCTCTTGATGAAAAGCTGGAGAAGGAGAAAAAGAAAGGAAACAAGCGTACGGGTGGGAAATCTGTTTCGGTTCCTGTAATAGAAGAATTTGATGAGGATGAACTGAAAGAGGTAATGAATTACTTAATTTTGTCATTTTTTAAACGTACATGCACATAAACTAGAAAAACATCTCCATTGTTAGCCAATGATTAATACTTTAAAAAGACAAATCTCGCACTTCTTGGGTACTTGGTGATCTGTTTCTTAACAAACAGAAAACATGCATATATGCATACACATACGTCCACACAGACACAAATGTATGCATCCATATTCATACATGCTTACGTTAGTACGTTTGCACATGTTCAGTTTCAATAAAGTAACATACAACATGCATAAGCTGTTAAGATTCACGTGTGTTATATTTCCCAATTGGCTGTCTAATCAAGAAATTATTCACTGCAGAACACTACATTTAGACATTTAGTTTTACTTTACTATCATTTAGTTGTAGAAGTTATTTGCATTGTTGGCACATTAATCTACAACAACCGGATTTTATTGATTTTGCAGTTCTGTCTTTACTTATGCTAACAGTTGTATCTTACAGGCTGATCAAATGATTAAGGAAGAGTCACAACTTTTACGCGTTGCAATGGGCCATGAGGAGGAGGATATTGATGAATTTGTTGAAGCACACCGAACATGCTTAAATGACATTATGTACTTCCCCACCCGCAATACGTATGGTCTATCTAGTGTTGCTGGAAACTCGGAAAAGCTTGCTGCTTTTCAGGATGAGTTTGACAATGTGAAGAAGAGAATGGATGATGACACAAGGAAGGCACAACGCCTCGAACAAAAAGTAAAGGTTCTTACGAATGGCTATCAGGTGAGATAAAATATTTCTTGTTTATGTCTCTTTAATGTCTTCATGTAGTTACTTTATGTTATTTTCAAAGTGAATCCCCTACTTACACTTATCTGAATAGAGGTGGCAAGATGGGTGGTATGTGTAACGGGTCAAATTGGGTCATGTTGAACTGGTCCAGGTGGGTTTAGGTTTACCTGCCAACATTTTTTGTTCTTTTCATTTATTGTTGGTATTCAATAATAATCTAAATCTAAACCTGTGTAAATATTGGTTGACGAGGTTGCATGCATTTAAACTAGACTACGGGGAAAAAAAAAGAAGCAAAAACTAGACTACGGAGTACTTTTGATCCAACGACACACCCCCTTTTTTAGCTCAAGATACTTTATAAACAAAGCCCAAATTGTCTGTGTTACTCAAGTGAACGGGTTGATGCTGCCACTTCTGCTTTTATGCTGTTGTGAATTTCTTTATTTCTGTGTTAAAAGACCACTCAACAGATATGATTGTCATGTAACATCTTATTGTCTTTGCTGATTGGGTACTGTTATAAACTGTCTTTACTAATCAGTTATTTATTATATGGAGATGCGAGCTGCAAATATCTGGTCGCAGGTAGAGGCAACCTTCAAACAGATGGATACCGCTGGGACGGAGTATGAGTGCTTCGGAGCATTACAAAGACAAGAGCAGTTGGCAGCATCCAATCGTATTAATAGCATCTGGGAAGATGTGCAAAAACAAAAAGAACTAGAGAAAACTTTACAGAATCGATATGGTGATCTGCTTGCGGAGCAAGAAAGGGTCCACCATCTTATGGAAAAGTACAGACAAGAGGCAAAACAACAAGAAGAAATTGCTGAGGCTGAGGCGGCTGCAGAAAACCGAGAAGATACAATAATGGCAGAAGCTGGGTCTGTGGTACAGTTTCCTGAGCAGGTTCAGGAAGCAAATCAGACCGTTGAATCAAAAATGGATGATGAATCTTCTATTGAACCGAGGGTTGGCCTATCTGAAACAAATCCTGAACATTCTGTGGTTGATGTTCCTGAAAGCAACAGTGAGGCTGATACCATTCACACAGCTGCGGCAATATCTGAAACTAATGAGCCTTATACGAGCACAGATGAGCCCATTATTCCAGAGGTAAATGCAGAATAAATGCCTGTCAAGCTAATTGGGTAACTGATCTTGCTTCTGCGTCTTGATAAAAGAGAAGGAAAAAACGAATATGACTTGTGCATTTCTTTGCCTGATTAACTGAATGCAAGACTTACTTGACGCTACCTAGTATCTACTGTGCCCACAAATATCTGCATGTATTTGGTATTTTTGATTCTAGGCCTGTACTATTGAGAATGTATCGTATACTTTGTTTCAGTATCATGCTATACTTGGTGATGATGAACTTTTTGGCTCTGAATGCTTTGAGAAATGCATTAATCCTCTTTACGAAAGATGTTGATTTCACTTAGCTGTGGGTTTGTTTATTGCATGATTTTCCTGGATAAACTTTTCATGACGATGGTATTGTTGTTCGTCTCATCCATAGGTATCGAGTTTCGATGTTTCTTGAAAAAATCTTTGATATAATTGGGTTCAAATGAATCAAGTAGAATCTACATCGACACACGTCCACTGTTTTGATAAATCAAACGTCTTCAAGTCTTTGTCATACTAAGATGGATGTAATGATAGAATATGAAGGATCACATGATCAATTTCATATCAAAGTTAAACTATTGAATATTTACAT
Organism: Helichrysum umbraculigerum; assembly: GCA_949592205.1. Lineage (NCBI taxonomy): Eukaryota > Viridiplantae > Streptophyta > Magnoliopsida > Asterales > Asteraceae > Helichrysum > Helichrysum umbraculigerum. The sequence continues at coordinate 104,584,673 of CATIUR010000003.1, read as the reverse complement.
GACTAATCTTCACTATGCTGGTGTTCAGGTTTGACCACCTTTCATATTGCAGGACATGTTGAAAGTGGATGATAACTTTAAACTTTTCTTAACACTACAGTTATTAGAAACTAGAAAGAACTGCTTGGACTCGAATCTCATGTCTGGTGAATCTAGTCGGCCTTACACCACGGTAACTACATTAAAAAGGAGAAAATAAGGTGAAAATTCGTACATGAGATTTTACGTTCAGTTTAACAACGCGCTATCCACATCATTGTTACCTGTTAGAGAACTTTAGTGAGCATAGTTGTACCTGGTTGAAGAAACCTGGGTATTAAATCTGTACACAACTAGATACGTAGTTCACCTTATTCTTGTTATCTCATAAATTTCACTTCTATATGTAACTTCCTTTCCGATGAATCAAAGGTTTTGTACAAGGTGAGTTACTGACTTGGTGCAGTTACCGTATTATTCCTTTTTGGTCTGAGTACTAAGTCAGAGTAATCGTATTTGGTGCAGTTGCCTTCTACAACTTTGAGTAATTAACGAAGATGCATACAATTTGTAATGTCATATTATAAACTACATTTTCGATAACAAATATCAACAACCTACTTTTTTCTATCCCGAAATAGAAAACTTACAATCCTGTATACGCGACTGTGACACTAAAGAATGGTTTTGATAAACGTTCGAGACATTTGGTAACTTAATTACCCGATAAGCCTACTTGGCAATGTGAGGTGGCATTACTTGCTATTTTGTCAATTTTTAATTATTTAAAAATAATGAAATTAAATGACGTGGCCCGTTGAAGTCATCTATTTCAATCGTTTTCTACTTCTTGCAGATTTACCTTCTAAATCGGTTTCCATGTTACTCAATCTCTCAATCGTTTATATATAAAAAAAAGTCCTTTATAGAACCTTTTTTTTGGGAGGCAATTCGTATACCGCCTGTTTTTAGCCGTACACCACTAAATGTGCTTTAAGGTGTTGTACTGTACAACACTGTAAAACACATTTGGTGGTGTACGGCTAAAAACAGGCGGTGTACGAATCGTTGCCTTTTTATATATATATAAAAATAAATAAATAAAAACTAAACTAGAAATATAAACTAACACTAGTTTAGTTTCACGGGAAATTCTAATTGTACACCAATAAGTTCTTGAGTTGATACCCCTTTCAAATCAAGTATTCAATACATTAATTACTTTAAATGTCTTTTTGCCTATTTGTATTTTAGTCTTATATAAAAAATTCTATTTGATTATTAATATTTTTATATAAAAAACTGAATATCTTTATATAATCAAAATTTTATAAAAAGTAACATGGTTATAAAATAATAAAAAAATGTATTTAAAAGGATCTATTTATAAAAAATTAGGAGTGTGCAAAGTATGACGTTCACTTTAGGTGCAAATTACACTGACATTGCTGCTTTGTTTAGAAGTCTTCCCAATAACAAAAAGCTTTTTTACATTTCACTTCTTTTATCAAAGAAAGCTCTCGAAAAGTAATATTTTTCTAGTGCTTCAATGTGAATTTTTTTTTTTTCCCATTAAAACAAGAGTTAAAATGATAATATTTAGGCTAAAAAATGTTATAGCAAAAACTTGAGAAATCTCAAATATTTGATGAAAAAAGTATTTACTTTAGGTGGAAAAAAGCTTTTCTAAAACTTTTTATTTTTATTTTTTCAAACTTTATAAAAAACTCCAAAAAAGATGCTATGAATAATATTCTAAGTTCTGATAAAAAAAAAAAAAAAAAAAAAATTCTAAGGACATAAGGACTAACAAATTTTGTGTTTTACTTTTACTAATTTACTACCAACATGTTGACTATCATTAATTTTTACCTATTTGACCGGATTTTGAACTTTTGATTCATGAGATGAAGGTCAAAGTCGTAGCCAAAAGTCTACAAAGAAGTCATTTTACGTATGAAAAACTTTTCCTATTGAATATTCCACATTACAAAATGATTATGTGAATGTCACGTGCTAGCGGTATGTTTTTGGGTAAATGACAAAAATGGGCAACGAACTGCCACAAATTATTCCAAGTATGCAATCTACCAATTATATTGCCCAAGTACGCAACAAACCGGGAAGTTTTGTGCTCAGGTCAGCAATATGGTAACCAGTGACCGGTTTGACCGGTCAACTAGAATTAAAACGAATTTTGAATTTTTTTTTTTATGTGACATGGATAATAAATATGACGTGGATATACTATATTAATTATTTTTAATTTATTTGCAAAATACGGATATTAAAGATGTATCTGTATATAATATACATCTCAAATTCATCTCATTAAACGCGATCATCTCGTCACATTCAAACATTTTCACACAATTTCCAACCCGATCGTTCATCAGATCCATCAACATTTCAAAGTCTGAGTAAGATTCCGAGAGTAATGTGACATCTCATGCATCATTAGAAAGGTATGCATCTAACCGGATCGTTCATCAATCCCTAGCTTCAAACACCAAATACCCCCAAATCTTGAAAATTTTGAAATGTTTTGTTGAGTTTGATGAATAATAAGTGTCCGTGTGGTTGTAAATCGCCGAATTTTGCAAAAAGCCCCAAATTTTAAAACCCCAATTTTTGAAACTCTAAAATTTTGGACCCTATTTGTGAAGGCCCATTGTATGGGTTAGGGTTTCATATTAAGTCAATGGGTAAATGACATAAGCACAATGGTGGTTAATTACTCAACGCGTTTGAAATTTTGTTTTGCAGATGAAGACGATGAGGTATTACTTGGAGATTACTGTCCACCACGATGGGTTATTTACTCCAAAGCCTTTAAGGTATGTTAATGGTGATGCTGATACACTTGTTGATCAAGACTTCACCAATGTTTCATTTGTCAAACTTGTGGAGTACCTTACTGGCAGTTGCAGTGCTACAGTTAAAAGACTTTATTACTGTATTCCTGGATTTAGTTTACAAGCTGGTTTAAGGGAGATTTTGCATGATGGTCATGTCAAAGAATGTCATAAAATTGGGCATGATAAGGGGGGTAAACTAGATATTTATTGTGAACACATAGACTATGATATTATGTCCTGGTTAAATGGAAATGATGATGAATTAAATGAGAGTGAATCAGATTCAGATATTGAGATAGAGGAGGATGTATTGCCTTATGTTCAGATGCACAATGAGGGTGAGGATCATGTTGTAATTCCAAACAAAGGCATTGATGACCCTTTTTTAACCAAGCTATGCACTAATAAGTTTCTTAGCTCTTTTAATGAGACTTATTCATATGATCCAGTAGATCCTCATAGGGTTGATGCTAGGTCTAGGCCTGAAATACTAGAGGAGTTAGAGTTAGATCCTAGGTACAAAGTTAAAGCTGGTGTTACCTATCCAATTCATAACCCTGACCAAGATTGGAAAGATATGAGACCCATGTTAGGTTTGAGGTTTTCAAATCCAGATGAGCTTAAATTTTGTATGACCAACTATGGGGTGGCACATGGTTATCAGCTCTGGTATGGCCGGAATGATTGGAGGAGTTTATTGGTGAAATGTGGTAGGAATGTGGATGATGGTAGATGTGCTAGTGGTAACAGGAAGAGAAAGAGGCTTGAGAAGTTGGCTGAAAAATTACAAAGACATAGGGATGCAGCAGAAGGTGAGACAGAAACCAATTCAGCTGTCACTAGAAGTGCAAGTAAGAAGATAGCAACCCCCATCAAAGTTCAAAAGAAGGTAATTACCCCTGTTAAGAAGGTTAAGGCAAAGAAGGGTAAGGGTAAGGGTAAAAAGGTGATCACACCTGTTAAAAGGAACAAAACTGGTAAGTCATTGTGTCCATTCAGGCTTTGGGCCACCTGGATGTCTACTGAAAAATCTTTTCAGATCAAGTCTTTAATTCCAACACACAAGTGCAATAGAAACTTTGACTTGGGTTCATTGGTCAACTATAAGTGGATTGCCAAGCACTATGCTCAAGAGATTATGCAAAATAAGAAATTGACTTACAGGGAGATGAGAGCTAACATTAAGTCAAAGTTTCTGATTAATGTTAGCATGAATGTATGTAGGAGAGCTAAGCAGAGGTCAATCTTTGATCATGAGGGGGGTTTGAAGGAGCATTATGCTAGGTTGTGGGACTATAGGCAAGCTTTGTTAGATAGTAACCCTGGATCTACTGTTAAGCTAGAGACTGAAGAGCTAGGTAATGGGTGTGACCAGTATTTTAAGAGGATGTATGTATGTTTCAAGGGTGTTAAAGATGGTTGGCAGGATGGGTGTAGGAGGGTGATTGGCCTTGATGGTTGTTTTTTGAAGGGGCAAGTTAAAGGAGAATTGTTAATTGCAATGGGGAGGGATGCTAACAATCAGATGTTCCCAATTGCATGGGCAGTTGTTAATGTTGAGAACACAGAAAACTGGTGCTGGTTTATAGCTGCATTGTGTGAGGATCTGAGCTTAACCAATGGACACTATGTCACAATCATATCAGATGGACACAAGGTAAAAATGCATACTTTTCATTGTTTAACACTGTTTACTGGATTTGCAGGCATTTTTTATATAACCATCTAATGTTTTGACTTGCAGGGACTTATTGAAGCTGTCAGAACTTGGTTGCCCGTTGCTGAGCATAGACAATGCACCAGGCATATCTATGCAAACTTCAAGAAAAAATGGTCAGGAGTGGAATTCAGAAGCTTGTTCTGGTCTGCAGCATCAAGCATCATAGTGAGTAAGTTTGAACAGATCATGGCTGAGATCAAGGAGCTAGATGAGGGAGCTCACAAGTACCTGGTTGAGAGGGATCCAAACACATGGTGCAGGGCATTCTTTGCTATGGACAGATCTTGTGCAGCATATGAAAATGGTATTTGTGAGAGTTACCACAGAGCCATCCTGAATGCAAGACATAAACCTATCATCACAATGCTGGAAGACATCAGACTTTACCTTATGCAAAGGATTTACAGTATGAAACAACAAGCTAGGCAACTGGAAGATACAATCTGTCCTTCTATAAGGAAATACATTGAGTTGCAAAAGGTCAAACAGAGGTATAAATCTCTATTTAAAATCTTAAATTCAGTTGATATATTAAATGTTAGCATGAATACTCACACATATCTATTATGTTAGGGAATGGGTTGTGTACCAAAGTGAGTTTAAAGAGTTTGAAGTCAGATCAGCAAATGAATCATATGGTGTTCACTTAGGAGATAGGCATTGTGAATGCAAACTGTGGGATTTGAGTGGTATACCATGTGTTCATGCAGTTGCAGCCTATATCCATTGCCATATTGATCCAGAAGAGGGGGTGAATCCATGGATGCACAAGGAGCATTGGCAGAATGCATATGCATATTCCATCAAGCCAGTTAAGGGTTCTGCCAATTGGCCAAAGACATCAGAACCTCCAGTTTTGCCACCACTGATGAGAAGAATGCCAGGAAGGCCAAAAAAGAAAAGGATCAGGCATTGTTCTGAAAATGATCACCAAGTGTCTAGAGTTGGAAGGGTTATGACTTGCCATAACTGTTGGGAAAAAGGTCACAACATAAAATATTGCAACAATCCTACGAGGCCAAAACCTGCAGCAGTTAGTAGAGGTAGATGGGGTGGCAGAGGTGGAAGAGGTGGTAAGGCTGGACCTAGTGGTGAAGGTGAAGCAGGTGGTGAAGGTGAAGCAGGTGGTGAAGGTGAAGCAGAGGTGGCAGGTGAAGCAGGTGGTAAGGCTGGACCTAGTGGTGTAGAAGAAGATGATGGGATCACAGTAGGCACAGTATCTAGAAGAGGTGGCAGGGGTGGTAGAGGTGGTAGGGGTGGTAGAGGTGGAAGAGGTGGCAGGGGTGGTAGAGGTGGAAGAGGTGGTAGAAGTGGAAGGGGTGGTAGAGGTGGAAGGGGTGGTAGAGGTGGAAGGGGTGGTAAAGATAAGGCTGTTGATGGTGAGGACAAAATGGATGAGCCTATGACAGATATGGCTGTTACTGGTGAGGACAACATGGATGCGCCTATGACAGATGCAGAGGTAATTCACCATGTATTTTTTTAGTGTCATTACAAATATATTGCTAGCCTCAAGTATGAATCTCATAATTATTATGGTATAACTACATTTTATGATATATATATATATATATAGATATTTGGGTGGAATGTTGCTGGTGAGGACAACATGGATGCGCCTATCACAGATGCAGAGGTAATTCACCATGTATTTTTTTTGTGTCATTACAAATATATTGCTAGCCTCAAGTATGAATCTCATAATTATTTTTGTATAACTACATTTTATGATATATATATATAGATATTTGGGTGGAATGTTGCTGGCAATGAGAAGGGTAATGATGATGAACCTGTGCTGAATGATACTGAGCTAGTGTGGAATGAAAACTTGGAGTTGGTGAATGAGATCCCAGATGAAGTAGCAGATAATGATGATGACAGTGAGCTTGTTGATGAGGACATTGAAATGGAGAAACCACCAGTTGCTAGACAACTTTTCACTCAGGCTACAGAAGAAGATTCCCAACCAGCAACTCAGGAAAGCAGGACAGCTCAAACTGATGATGTTGGTAAGGGCTTCACCTGGAAGAAGGATCCTCATCATGTCAAACCAAGAAAGAAATCTGAAAGAATTGCTGCAAAGTGGTATGCAAAGCTTCCAAAGGATGGGACTGGCCAATCAATGGAGAAGCCATTCACCTTGCAAGATGAATCTGGTGAGTAGCACTAGCAGAGGTGGTGAAGCAGTGGATATGGGGAAGATTGTATGGTTGGTAATATTCTAGTAGTATGAAGATAATGTAATGTAATGACCAAGACAACGCCATGTGCCTAAATGGTCCCCTAGATCCACTTTCTTGGTTGTATTTATGCTTTCCAGGTCAAACACATGTGAATAGATGCAGGTTTAGTGGTCCTAGACATCGTGCTTGTCCTTTTTATGTTTTAAAGTCTTTAAAGTATTGGTACTTTGGCGTTTTGTTGCTCTTACCAAGACCATTATGTATGGTATCACTTAAACTTTGTTGACTGCTTTTGTTAATGTATGCAGCTCAAACCTTTGTTTACTGCTTTGTTAATGCTTGTTGCTTAGATTACTCAAATCTATATTTTACCACACTGTGCTGCTAGTTAATACATGTAGCCACAAAGTTGCATACTTGGAAGTGTCTATATGTTTGCAAAGTACATGTAAGAATTGCAATCTACATGCTGCAGTAAAAGTGACCCATAAATTGTTACCACTGACCAATTCCATTTCAAACAACCTTGCATTAAATTGTTACCAAACTACAACCAAAACACTTCAATACAACATTAAGACATACATCTAACTTACCAACTACATTATCAGTCAACAAAAACTACCATAACACCTACTTAATTATGACTAGAAACACAATAATCATCACCAAGATGACCAAAAAAGTCTTCATCAATTGAGCCTTTGCCCTCATTGAATGCAACTCGACTTGAAGCTTAAAGATGTCTTCTTCTTTTCTGGACTTGTAAACAACTAATTCTTCATTCAACTTGTCGAGCCTTTCTCTGTACATCAAGGTTTGCCTAAAAACTTGTTCTTGATCTCGATTCAATGCACTGTGAAGTTCAGTCAAAATGAACTTGTACCACTCACTCTTTAGTTCCTCATCAATGAACAAATACGCGTCACAACGTTTCCAAGCATTCTGCAAATTCAATTTTAAACAAAATTTAAATCAACATTAACAGCTGCCATTACGAAGCTAATTTATTACGAAGCTATTTATATTCAAATCAAACAACTGTACTCAAATGAGGATGTCTTCAAATCAGAAAACTATTACGAAGCTAATTGTTGTAAGCACATATATACTCAATCTTCACCACTCACCATCGAATTCGGGCAAGTGAGAAATCGACGAGCAGGATTGGTAGGGGTCCACGAGGTGCGTTTCTTCAATAATTGAGGGGGATTGCATTTGCAGTGTGTTGGGAGGTCAAAATTAGGGTTTGAATTGAACGAGATTGAGGAAGAAGACGACATGCTAGAATCGCCGGAGGAAGAAACAAAGGGGTTAGGGTTTCATAATGTGAAATGATAAGCGATTAATGGATTTATAAAAACTGAGAAAATAGGTGACGTGGAAGCCATGACGTGGAAAAAATTTTGACGTGGTCAGTGACGTGTGCGTCCAGTCAGCATTTTCAAACATCAAACGGTAAATAATGAACTTACTAAAACCTGAGCACAAAACTTCCCGGTTTGTTGCGTACTTGGGCAATATAATTGGTAGATTGCATACTTGGAATAATTTGTGGCAGTTCGTTGCCGATTTTTGTCATTTACCCTATGTTTTTATATGATACCGGTCCCTACCAAGTCTCATAAAATAAGCGTCAACAATATGTGCTACCGGCCAACAAATTTCATTGTGAACCAAAACTACGACGCACAATAATTATCAAGCAGTTATTTTGATTCGTGTGTCGTCGTCTAGCTACATCTAATAATCGAGCGAGTCGATCTATAAAAATCATGGGTTCGAACCACTCTTTGCGACTAACCATTAGAAAACTCGAAAGGATTAGAGTAGCTTTTACTTTTTACATTGTAAGATGGCTTAAGAGCGATTAATCAAATTCAAGCTAGTCCATGTAGTAATTAGTATTTTATTCGAGCATATAGAATGCATGTACTATTTGTACCTTTTTGCACTATGATAGTGCAATCAAAGAATGCACTCAAATGTATGCACTAAACCTTAAACTATTACAGTGCAATCAAAAGTCAATGCAAATTTACACTATATTTGGTGTAGCACTAAACTTAGCACTAAACACTATTCACGTTATAATAACAATTTAATAACTAAACATGAATCCATATAATAATTAATATATTCTATGAGTATATTGAATTTAGTCTGTAAATGTTGAGCACACGCACGACAGAACACATACAAACTTGCAAAAGTTAAACTACATTTTTTTTTTCTCTTTACTATTTAATCAATAATTCAATGATTCAAAAGTGTGAAAAGTTTATTTTGTGTAGGTAAATTTGTTTGTATAGTTTGTACAATCGTTTAAAAAGATTTTTTGTTTTGATCGATTTTGTTTAAAAATTAAAAATAATACAATAGTTTGCACACGTACAAACGTACACAGTACGATAAGATTTTTATTAAAGATAATATATTACATAAAAACTTGAGTTACAACGAGCTGAAACAAGGTACACAATATTCAAATAATCTGGAACGTTATCGGCAAAATGCGGGATATAGTCGAGCCAACGTAGCCTTGAGGTATTTGTTGACGATTTCGCTTGGCCCAAATTTGCATTTGTTCATTTCCCATTGACTCCCGTAAAAATGGATCGCTGATCAAATCCAAATAAACACGTAAAATTCCTTGCTCAACACAAACAATTTAAGGATAAAGATGCTCATTATGAACTTCGCAACGCACTAATCGACCATGTATGGGAGCGATATGGGAACTCTGGAAATTAAAAGTTAGTTAATTTAATAAAGATGTCGTAATCGTTTTAATTTGCTAAATTGTGTGTTTTGCAATAATATGTAATCATATGCCAAGTAATATAATAATTTTCTTATTAGTCCATATATAATACTATTTATATAGTAATATTTATTTTTATATAAGATTATTCTTGAACCAAATAAACGTGTTGAGCCAAATTAAAATTTTAAATTACATTGTTTAGTTATGAGTTTTAAATTAATTAAAAAAGATTTAGTGCAACATATTGAAGTAACTTATTTTTAGTGTAAGGATATTCCATTAAGATTCTCATTTTGCACTATAATAGTGCAATATAATACACTATTATAGTGCACACATTGAAGATTCTATTAGTGCAGTTATTTGCATGATATATTTATATAAATTATGATGATTGAATAGTACATTAGTACATTTACAAACAGTTGCTTGTATGGGAAGTCACATCTCACTTGATGGTAGTACACTTCCATAAAGTGGGTCTGTTTTGGATTCTTTGAAATGTATGATTTTGTTACATTTGGATTTAGTAGGATTTTGCTGAAGTACTTGTTGAAAATCACTTCTCTTTGATTCCATGTGTTTCCCATTTATGTTCTCAAAATCTCTGTTAGCTAGAATCATTTTGATTCCATGTGTTTTTTTACCACTTCATGTTCGTCACATTTATCAAGAATCAAATTAACACTAATTACAAATTGATATGTCTTTGACATAGCTAGCTAGCGGTATGTAGTAAACCCTCGATCCAAATGTTGTGGATTCAAGTTTCATTCGAGACAAATAATGCGTGTGAGCATTTGCGTTCTATATATAACATAGACAAATTTATACATATTAATTATGTGGTCAAAGGTTACTAAAAAATCCGGGCATTCATTCATTATAGTTCCATCAATTTTGTCACGTAAGCGCCACATCGGATTCCCTTCCCATTCACCTTCTCACAACTTTTACCCAACTATTATAACTATAACCACTTTTATCGCTTAATTTTTTTTTGCCGATCCAATCACCCTCACAACGCCGCTCAACATATCGCTATGGGATGTCAACCCAAGGCCAACACCGACCCATAGGAGTTGCTCTCCTGCTCAAGAATCATAGCATCAACAGTAAATAAGGTAAAAATGGATAACGTACAAGCTCTTCGAAAGAACATCAAACCTGGACAAATGAATGAGTCATGTTAAATGCCTTACAAAATGATACCGAATAACTCCGTATTTGTTACAAGAATTGATTGCAGATGATAATTTGTTTCCTAATATATAACAACTAACGATGATTGTACTTCATATGTTTTTCTGTCACTTGAATCGATACATTATTGACAAATATTTAACTCAATAATCAAAAGGTTACTAATATAACATCTTCACGTTCACGATGGAATTAAAGCAGAGAACTTGTACGTGTAATTTGATCAATGTCATTGATTTAGTTGGTTTACTTTTTTTATTTAGTTATAAATTAAAGTACAACTACATAAATTTAAAAAGTATTAAAAATAAGAGGTGACTTTAAATAAGAATGGTAAAAAAGTAGATAATGCGACAACCAATAGAATTGCTTCATTTCTTTAGAAAACCCACTTCCACTTTTACCTCTCAAATTAAATATATCACAAACCGTATGTCCATATATTATAAAAATTATATATTCAGAAACGTCTTTTTCTCTTCGATTAGAGATATCACAAGCTATACTTTCGATGGATTTTTTTTCTTTTTTTCGCCGGGTTTTACAATGTAATCATATGTGATTTATGATAAAAAGTTAAAATTTGTTCACGATTATTTATTCATGGTAGATGTTAATTAATATGTGATTACAACTTAATATTCATATACATTGATAATTATAAATAGAATTTTAAAAATTGCATTTGTTTTCATTAAAAATCACACGTGATTGCTAGTTGCACATTTAATCACATATGATCTGTTATATAATCACATATGATTTTCATATAAAAATTGATATTTAATGAGCAATTTACTGATATTTGATAATTCATGTACGATTTTCAACTTGATTATTACGTTATTGTATAATTATAGTCATTGATTTGAAAATTCGTATTTGATTACTTTTTAATCAAATGTGATTGATACTTTGATGTTCAATCGCACATGTGATTACAACTTAGTCTTTCATGTTTAAATCTTTTTAAATCATCAATAAATTGAATTTAAAGTTTAATTGAAGATATAAGTGTGTGTGATTATTTTTTAGTGTTAAATCACATTTGATTTCAATTCACATCACAAAATTTTAAAACTCAATAAAAAATGAAAAAAAAAGTTTGTCGAAAGTATAGCTTGTGAGATCTATAATCGAAGAGAAAAAGACGCTGATTCCGAATATATAATTTTTATAATTTATGGACGTACAGTTTGTGAGATATTCAGTTTAAAAAAAGAAGAAGGTGAAAATGGGATTTTGAAATGGAGTATTCCTATAGGTTTATTCATTCTTCATAATTTTTGCTATTCTTTTTTGAACTTTTTTTTTTTAAAATATTACTCCGTAATTCTTACCTATAACACCCAAAAGTACTACCGTATTTTTTTTAAAGTAAAACTAGCAATCCCACCTCATGTATACCTTACTCTATAAGGGTAGGGTTCAAATGAGACTAGGAATTTGAGTGAGAATGAGGGAACCAATGATATCAAGCCATGTGTACAAAGAGAATGTTCCACATGTACAAAACCCATTTACCCCCAACATTAATTATCTCACAAACGACAAATCCAAAAATTATGAAAATTGCACCATTAAATTTAGCTTTTTCTCCTCTACGATTTGCCGTCCCTTAAGGCATACTTTCGACGAATTTTTTTTTTTTTTTTTTCATTTTTTGGTGGGTTTCACATTTACTAACACATGTGTTACAGTGTTGCGTTTAAGGTTTAGGGTTTGGGGTTTAGGGGTTAGGGTTTAGGGGTTAGGGTTTGAGGTTTGGGGTTTCGGGGGAGAAACCCCAAACCTCAAACCCTAAACCCTAACCCCTAAACCCCAAACCCTAAACCCTAAACACTTTACAAAACTCTAAACCCTAAATCATACTAAACCCTAAACCTTAACCCCTACTAAACCCTAAACCCTAATAAACCCTAATAAACCCTAAACCCTACTAAACCCTAACCCTAACCCTAAACTCTAACCTTAACCACAAATTAAATGTATAACCAATCACTAACACATGTTTTACTAATTTGTAAAATCCACCAAAAAATGGAAGAAAAAAAAAGTTGTTGAAAGTATGCCTTGAGGGACGGCAAATCGAAGTGGTGAAAACGCTGAATTTTATGGTGCAATTTTCATGATTTTTCGACTTACCGTTTGTGAGATATTTAATTTTAAAAAATGTGGAGGAGAGAGAATAAAGTGACACATGTCATAAATCTATTGGTTCCCTCATTTTCACTCAAAATTGGTGTACTCATTTGAACCTTACTCTATAATTATAATATAATTTTTGATTATGTTAAAATAAAATTAGTATAACCCGACCTGTTTGTGGGTCTAGGGTTTCTAAGGTTCCTATGCACTACAACAAATATATTATTTATCCACACTTTTTTTCTACACACTTTTTAAAAATGTGTGAAATTATGTTAAATTATCCACACTTAAAAATGTGGAGAAAATTGTTACATCAATAAGTGTGGAAATCACCACAATCTTCACATATATAAGTGTGAGAAAAAAAAGTTAACATTTAAAAGTGTGAAGAATTTACAACTTGTCAACATTTAAAAGTGTGGAAAACTATTTGTAACACTCAATTTATCTACACTTTCACTTATGTGGAAAAATCATGTGTTACAAATTTTTTGCCACACTTTTAAGTGTTGAAAAGTTGTAATTCCTCCACACTTTTAAGTGTGAACTTTTCTTTCTTACATATATAAGTGTGAAAAATCCTATCTTTTTCAATAATTTTTACACACTTTCTAAAAGTGTGAAGAAAAAAGTGTGATAAAATGATATATTTTTTGTAGTGATGCAACCATTATAAATGGCTTTGTCTCTCCATACCCCCCTAATATACTCAAAATACCACTTTTGATTTTTTATTTAAAAAAATATACAGAAAAAGTACAGAATGAAAGAAAAAGTGATGGAATAAAGTACAGAATGTAAGAAAAAGTAATGGAATAAAGTACAGAATGTAAAAATAGGTGGTATGAAGAGTAGAAACCTTATAAATAGTTGATGAATACACGATAAATACATATAAAGTAACCACATGACAGTCCCTTAAAAATATACTGTTGGAACTTGGATCCGGTTCGACCCGAATCCAACCCGCCCACTAACTAATTGCACTATTAATAGTTTAACATTAAGAATAAAGTCATTAAGTTTACACTTAATGGAGACTATTCGTTTGCTCAAAGGTTACATGTGGTAACTATATATAGTGGGAGTATTCCATATGCAAAGTGTTAGCATATATATATATAACAATACTAACACACATCGAGAGAAATCGAGAGAGACGAGTTAGTACTCGTCCGGTTAGTGTATGAGAATGCAAACGAGTCTATGGGGAATTTAGGTTGTGAACCATGATAGTTTTCCGCATGTGATTGCTATCCCGACCGGTGATCTAAACGGTGGTTCGATCGCTTCCGCTTCCGCTATTATATTCGGGTATGTTCCGTATACTTTATTTCCTACATTGGTATCAGAGCCAATCGTTTATTTCCCGGTTAATAATATGTCAATTTGTTTGATAATAGTGCATAATTATATTTTGATAAATTGTGTACGTAGATCTTGTTTTTTTAATCACAATTTGTTCGTGTGTCGGTTTCCCCTGTGAATCTGTGATCCTATGCGACTCTTTATTTGCCAGTGACCGGACCTTCTTGTCTTTATTTTTATAATAGTGAATCTATTTTAAATGAGTCACATGGAAAGAGTAAATGGATCACTTCCTATGATTTATTTCTTTACTGGGATACATTGGTTGTTTATATAAGGCTTTTTTTTTTGTGAAGTATTAGTTATACTTTTGAAAATTGATATATGTAACTCTCGTGTTGCACAGCGAACGAACTATTTTTTTGTGTCTTATTTCCTTTGAGCAAGTGAAATAGTTCGCTGAAATTTAATTTGGTTTTGGACTTGTTTACAAATACCGAATTTGGTCATCATGTAATGGTTTATTGTTTCATTGTTTGAGATTACCATATTGATAAGTGGTACGATGTGGAGTATTGGTTGTATAATGTTAAGCTTACAACTTTAATTGCATCACAAGTATATTAATGTGACCGTTTCTTTGTGAAATATGTTTACAATTTGTGATAACATGTATCAATATCATCTCAACGTACGTATCCATTAATTGGTTGAAAGTGAACAAACCTCGTTTATCGTTTATTACAACATCAGGGATTTGTTTGGTTTAATTTGTTTTATTTGATGATGAGGACTACAAATGAACCTACAAATCGAAAAATGGATACGATGTAGTTTGGGGTTTTGGCATGAAACGAACGGACCAATTGCCATGTAATTAGTTTACTTGTTTTTATACTATAAAAGCACCATTCAGTTTTTCTCGTAACCCCAATGTTTTGATTGCAAAATGATATTAAAGTTAATTACCTTGATGCATTCATGGTGCTTAATGAATCTTACTTGAAAGTTTTATATTTGGGTTTAAAATGAATCTCAGTGATAATTAGAACGGTTCATATGCTCTGAACCCTTGGATCATTGTGTAATGATTAAGTTAATTACCTTCATCATATGTTGCGAAGATATATGATTGTAATCACTAAAGAAACCCGAATATAAATGTTTTCATGGTAATTTATTTCACAGTAAACAAGAATGATTTTTTGGATCCTTCATGTCTATAAATTATCTCCGTGATAAAAGTTTTGGATCATTTGGTTATTATTTTTGTAATGATAACTTACATTTTTCACATTTGTTGTGAAACATGAAACATGGTAAACCAATTGAGTATTTGATCCAAAATAGTTTTGATCTTTATGATTTCATAAATTATCTTTGCGATAATTATTTTTTTTACGGAGTTTTTTTTTTAAGTTTTTGTATATGTTACAGAAGGAGAAGAAAAGAAAAACTCTACGGTAAAAGGAAAAACGATACAAGGGCTAATTGTTAGTTAATCATTTCTTAGTGTATATGATTCTAACGATTTTCTTGTACTTGAAAGTTCAATTTCTTTGTGAAATTCAAATCCTTTGGTTAATCGTTATTTCGTATAGTGATTATAAGGAACTATCATAAGTAGTAAGCCCTTTAATTGATCATTATTAAGTATAATGATAGTTTTTTCCTCGATCAAAAACTTGAAGTTTTTGGTGAAATTGTATGCACTTGAAGTAATCATTATATAGGGTAATGATTTTAGTATCAAGTATTGTTAATCATTTTGTGCCAAATGATTATAATAATTTTTCATTACGTTTGAAAAATTAATTTCTGTGTGAAACTGTGAGCAATTTAATTAATCATTATTTAGTATAATGATTATACTGATTTATATATGTTCAACATTGTACTCGGTATATATTTGTGAAATTTGATCAGAATAATTGTTAATCATTATCAGTGCAATGATTATACAAAAAGATTTTGTTTGAAAGTTTATTACTTTATTAAATTTCATCAAAATTAGTTACTCATTTTTCTTGGTAAAATGATTATATTGAACTTTCTTTATTTTTGAAAGGTTTGTAAAACTCTGATATAAGTTAATCATTTATAGTGAAATGATTATATTGCACTTTGTCTTTGTTTGAAAGTTGTGTTTCACTGTAAAATAAAAGACCGAGCATAGTTAATCATTTTTTTTGGTGAATGATTATTATAAACTTTCTCTTATGTTTGAAAGTTATATATATATTTTTGAGTAATATTGAACATATTAGTTAATCATTTATGTAATGATTATTTTCATTATGTTTGAAAGTAATATTTCTATGTGAAATTTAGAGCATATTAATAGATCATTCTTAGTGTAATGATCAAATTATACTTCCTTTGAGTACGAAAGTTACATTTCTTAGTGAGATTAAAAATATATTTTAATATGCATAAGTGCTCTTATTTGCTGACTTTGCATCTTAATTGGCTATGTTAATTGTGATTTCATGGTAGGCTTTATAGGCGATAATTGGAAACGTAGTGACCTTTTTCTCTATAACCTATTATGAACTATGATTGACATACTTGGTTATTTGCAGAGTGATTTGTATATACGGATGGATATTAAAGGTCTTGCATAGTTGTCTCCGTATGAACTTTGTGTTCAATAATTTTATTAGAACTTCGTGTTCAATCAAATTTTGTGTTTGATAGAACTTTGTGTTCTTGAGCTTTGTAGAACTTTGCGTTCATTAGAAATTTATGTTCAACTTGAAGTTTGTGTTCAATCGAACTTTATATTTATTGAACTTCGTATTCAATCAAACTTCATTATAATTGAATTATGTATTCAATAGAACTTAGTGTTCAATAATGGTTTTCATGATATTAAGACTTTGTTGTTAAATTTATGGGAGCATAATAATCCAATATGTTTGGAAGAGCAAAAGGCTCAAAATGCTCTTATGGCATTAATGGAAGAATAAAGGGAAGAGAAGTCATAAGAAAATCATTGCTCAGATTATCTTGCTGAGTGGTATGGATGATCTCATGATTTGATTTAAACGAGTTTGATCTTGCTAAAGAGATGTGATCGGCATTGGCTGACTAGTTGAGAGTCACATCTATTATCAAAATGAGATCTCTCTCTAAGAACGTGTTCTTATTGTTGGACAATAGGTTCAATATATAATATTTTCCTAACCTCAAAGTTTGGAGCATAAGGAGTTGCACCTTACTTACAATGAAAACATAAAGAATTTTAGAGCTTAAAGAGAATTGGCTTAAGGCCTTTAACCACATACTAAGTTGTATGTGGTATAACCTAGCTCTAAACGCTTAACCATATGGTTTCACACCTGCAAACATCGTGTTTGTAGTTATATTTTCCTTATTGAATCTTATCCTTTGTGGATATAATTCTTCTTTCGTTCTTCCAAGGTAATGCTATTAAATTGTCTTATTCAACAAGCTCTTATTTTTATATATACTTATATCCTAAATGATACTATCATTATGGATATCGGTTATTCACGTTATAACCCAAGTTTTTCCTTAGATACATTTTCAAATAAGCCTTGAGTTTGATGTAAAAATATTGATTAAGTGGATTTGTCCGCTTATGCACAATATTTAGTTAGAAAAACTACAAGAAAACCATTTGGAATAGTTATCCATTGCGATTGATCCATTATATATGTGGTCCTTTTAAATTTCCGAGTAAGACACGAAGCGTTTTATTGAATATCATTTCTACTAAATATTTCCTCGATTTGATTATGTCTATTTGATTCTTTACGAATATGAATCATTTTGGTGGTTTTCAAAAATTATTTAATTTTCTTGAAAATCAGTTAAATAAATAAAACTGAAGAAGTTTTAATTAATCGAGGAGATGAATGCCAATATAATTAGTTCCAAGCACTCAATGATGGTCACGGTATTCAATTTTTTTAAACATGTTTTTCCTATGACTCCACAACAAGTCGTGTTGCGGAAAAAAGGAACATAACGCTTCTTGAAATGGTTAAGTCGGTGACGATTGAGTTGACTATGTATGTCATCTTTGGGTGATCGATCTTTAGTTATCTTATTCGCACCTAACTGATGGTCTTTCAAATTGGTATCTCCCACACCATATGAGTTATGGATAAGTTGTAAGAACGACATATATACCTTGAGATTATATAAGTATACAATACATTCCTCATTTTTTAAGTTTTCGCAAACTTTAGACCACGACGAAAGAAAATGTGTGGTATATACATATATATATATATATATATATATATATATATATATATATATATATATATATATATATAAGAACGACATATATACCTTGAGATTATATAAGTATACAATACATTCCTCATTTTTTAAGTTTTCGCAAACTTTAGACCACGACGAAAGAAAATGTGTTTTCGTTAAATACTTTGAACAATCCAAAGATTATGTGTTTATAGGTGAACACGATAGTGGGAGTGTAACCAGATTTGAATCTCGGATGCCACATTATTGGAAAATACGTTTCCAAGTGAAGGGATACAAATAAAGATTAGTCCTTATTTGTAAACATATAGAATAACTCCATTCGAGTGGGAGAATTTGAGGAATTAAGGAAAATAATTTGTTTCTTTGTGGCAATTCCTCAACATATTGCGAATGAGAGTAATTCTGATTTGAGTGGGAGAATATTGAGAAATCACGAATTCGTTTCAAGGAAATCTCAATTCGAGTGGGAGTAATATGAGAATCCAAGAATTCGTTTCAAGGAAATATCAACCCGAGTGGGAGCACTTTGAGAAACCTAAAATTCGTTTAAAGGTTATATTAATTGCCAAACCTTCTTGTCGATATGCGATCGGAAAAGGTATACTTTGTGGTTCATCCAAAACTCCCACATATCCTACAAAGAGAAAATGGATCAAACCCGTAAACGAACAAATGATTTTATAAGAGACAAAATCATTCTTGGGAATTAGTTGAGCTTCCCAAATGACACAAAGCTTGGTTTGTGGCAAAGGCTACAACAACATGAAAAAGATACTAAGGTATCCAAGTGGTACTTTGATTTGTTGTGCCGTGAAAAATTGACCTGCTTAAAAGGTTGGCTATAGATATGCTGACTGAGTTGTTATCTCTTTGAATAACAAGAAATAATTGCATAAAGCCTCGTATAAATCGGAAGCTGATTTTATTTGAAAATTTCAGCCGTGGTTCGAATAAGCTGTGTGACTTAACCACTTTTCGACTAACTTTTGAGTTATTGCAAATTTATCAATTAAGTATTGATATGGGTGTATCGTGTTGCTTCCGTAGCATATATGAAAGAACCTAAGTCTCTATTGTGAGGACTAAGCACATATATATCAAGTACAACTTTGTGAGACATGGTTGCGAGAAAATAGGTAAATATGTAGTACATATCTACACATGTAGCAGATAATTTGAAATTCATACCTAGAGAGATGTGTTTATGTAACATGTCAAGGCTGTTGAAAATGTACTAATTTAATGTTTCCCAAACATATTTGAATTTTGATATCCATGACAATTTGTTTGTCAAATCCTATATACAATGGAATGTTGTGTTTACATTCTTAATTAGTAATGTATGTCAGACAGATTGAAAATCAGCCTACTCACATGGGTGATCGACTTCATTATTTTAGTAATAAGTGGAGCAGTAGCGTATTTTAAGTATATTGTCTAAGTGGCAATTGAGAGCACAAACTTAAAATTTTTGATGCTACAGTTGTAAAGTTTACAACATTTGGTAAATTACTAAGCCTTACCTAATCTGTCTATGATACCAGATGCGAGTTCTTACTGAGTTTTATGAGTAGATGAGTGAACTCGGATTCGAACATTGAGTATGTTTGAATTATCATCTGTGCAACATTGATTGAAAGACATACCTCCGTGGGAAAGGAGAAATGTTGTAGCATGTGATTCATGCCACATGTGTATTAGACGACCAATAAGGGAAATAGAATCAACGATCTCTGCTTCTATGCTATGTGAGTCCCTTGAGGTATTAGTAACCTCAATTAGAGTATCCTTATGACTTTTTCTTGTCTCTCAAGGATTAGCTTAATGTTTGCTATCTTAAGGCGTTACTTAAGGGTTATGAATGATTCGACCTGGCAGGGCGCTCTTAGAAAAGCAAGTTGAGTTAAGTCCAAAAGAATCTAAGAAGAGGAAAGATCATTTGAAGTTCACATTAAGTTGTATTCACCGGTCGACCAATTATCTCGTCTTAGTGACATCTTAGTGATAAAGATAATTGTGAATACAAAATGTTTTATGAGTAAAACTGAGATCATGAGAATTTATAATGTGATTAATGATCTAGGATATTGCATACTAAATCTACTCTTGCCAAATGTTTATTGAGCTGCTATATACTCCTAACAGATGTATAGCAATTGAGCTCTCGAAGTATGCCGGTCGCACGACTTATTTTTCCAAGTATGAAAAGTTTGCTAGCTACACGTTTGTTCTCTCGTGATATAATGAGCATATCAAATTAGTTTGTGTGCGAGTGGGAGATGTTGGAACTTGGATCCGGTTCGACCCGAATCCAACCCGCCCACTAACTAATTGCACTATTAATAGTTTAACATTAAGAATAAAGTCATTAAGTTTACACTTAATGGAGACTATTCGTTTGCTCAAAGGTTACATGTGGTAACTATATATAGTGGGAGTATTCCATATGCAAAGTGTTAGCATATATATATAACAATACTAACACACATCGAGAGAAATCGAGAGAGACGAGTTAGTACTCGTCCGGTTAGTGTATGAGAATGCAAACGAGTCTATGGGGAATTTAGGTTGTGAACCATGATAGTTTTCCGCATGTGATTGCTATCCCGACCGGTGATCTAAACGGTGGTTCGATCGCTTCCGCTTCCGCTATTATATTCGGGTAAGTACCGAATCCTTTATTTCCAACATATACTGTATAACGGTACGTGGAGAGACGAACATGGAAAAAAAAATAGCATCACATATATGGACGATCTCTGTAATTAAGTCTAGAAGACTGGGAAGGATTTTTTGAAGTTCACTTTTATTACGTAATTATTTTGATTCAGACAAATTAATTTTTCGCCTTCTGACACATGTCTATTATACATCTCATCAAGACTTTTAATCCATACATCATAGTACAAGTTTTTAATTCACAAGGCTGAATACATAAATGCCATGCTATTACCCTAAATAAATAAATGTCCATATATATGTTCCGAGTTAGAGAACCATTTCAAGATATAGGCTGCTAGCAATCTACCATAGTACAGTACAAAAGATGGTACATAAATATATGGAACCGAAACCAAATGCTTTATAGTCTTAAATACCTGTATGTATTTCGAGTATCGGAGTCACATTGAAAATAGAGGTAGCGGTAGCTACCTACAAGTACATTTACTATAGGAATTGTAAATTCTCTATGAAAAATTGCTTATTTTGTTTGTGCCACGGGGTTTACAAAAACAGAGAGAACATACAATGCTACAAGTCGTCTCAGACATTGAATCCACCGTTGTGCACGTCAAAAGGTATTATTATATGTCATTGTGTTCTTACTTGCTTTAACACTTGATATCTATTTCAATTTTTGCTTGAAGTTGAACTAAATTAATTATACGTATTCAACATCTATCCAGCAAAAGGTGTAAATTGGCGGGAACACCACAAGGATGACTCCGGGCAACTCCCCTGGCACAGTAGGGGCGTCTGGAGTTGGAATGAACCATTATCAAGCAAGTTCCTTCAGAGCCCCATGTGTTTTACGGGGATGGGAACCTAACATGCTAAATGTTTACCCATGGCAAGGTTTGAACCCTTGACCTCTAGGAAGTCAATGGCCCTCCTTACCAATGGGCCATCTAGACAAGTGCTATACAATTTCGAAAGTGATCAGAGCATACTGCATACGTTCATTATCTTGTAGATTTTATTTTTATTAAATAGTTCTATCTCTTTCCTCATTTTACTACATATATTTTCTCACATTAATTTGTTTGTGTGATCATCGACATGCCAAATGAAAGGCGATGGATATTGTTTATTTTGACTAATAATAATGTTAATACATTTGTTTAGTGGCCGGGGAGCTACGAGTACGTAGTACGGGAACTTAGGCGTGGGGCATCATTTATTAGTCACTTTATTAAATTCCCCTTCTTAATAACCATATATAGTACATGATGTTGTTTATGACGTTTGAATTTTTATTCTAATGACTTTGAGGTACTCTTCCAATACCATACCAGAAATTTGATAATCTGTATTAATAAAAGTATTACTCGTATATATTTATACTTATTAAATTAAAAGTAGCAACTTATTACTGTATCTTCCAAGAATCCCTTATAGATCCACCATTTACTTAATTTCTTCATTACCTGAAAATGAATAAATTTGATCGAGATCCCCTCGTACTTGTTGACAGACCTCATGAATAAGTCGTTATTCTGATCACCTATTCCTTATGCAGTAATATTTTACAATGTTGTGCGTTTTCCGTTGATCATCGTCATATATGAAGACGTATATATCATATACATGTTCATCAAGGCTGATTAACTCAATTACTTGAGAGTATGTTATACTATTGAGCTAGGAGAAACTTTTTTTGGGGCGGGACTAGTGAGGTTAAGAAAATATCAAGGGTTAAGTGAGATAGTTGACTATATTAATTGGTAATGATTAATATATATTATATATTGATATTTATTAGAAAAGAATGCAACAGAAACAAAATATATCAATAGTGGAGAATCGTGATATATAATATTGTCTCAAATTTTATTCTTTTCCGTTGTATTAACAATGAGTATAAATCGTTATTGGTAATATGCCCGTTTAACTTTTCTAATAATTTGGATAAATGAAATTTAGCGATGGAGAAAATAAATCAATTGTTAATCAGATACATTGAATTTTAAAAATACACAATTTCAAAAAATAAATGTTGAGTCTTAAAAGTTATTGTTAAAAGAGAAATACTATACTCACTCAAATTTTACAAACATATTTTCATAAAATGACATGTCATGAAAAATTAACCAATCGCATCGATCCATTTATTTTTTCTCTTATATCTCTCTCTCTCTCTCTCAATGCTATTACTACAAGTCATTTTGTGAGTAAAATTTTATATAAGTTTTGTAATCGAGTTAATCATTTTCCTTGTTAAAATTCTTATAACAGAAGCTGAAATATGAAGATGAGGTGGTATACACTATTAAAGTGCGTTGTGTACCGTAGCCTACTACACTACATCTAGGTATGTATGTAAAATACATGATGTTCAAGTTTCAGCATACGCAATGACTAAGCGTTAATTAACTCAACACCTCTTAGCAGTAACGTAATTAGAGGAGATGATGTAAAACTTTTCTCATTCTCTTGTATTTCATCATGCAGAAAAGTGTTAAATTGATGGAGGTGGATTGATCGATTGGACATGTGATCCACGTTCAAGCACTTTGTTTAGTATTTAATCTTTTATGTATTCTCCTAGCTACTAAATTACTCCGTACTAGCTAGTTAGTAATTAATACATATTGCCTAACATTTGCAGGTGATCAGAGCATACGTTCAATAAAAATTCAATGTTAATTAACTAACATTTGCAAATACAAACTTAAGTTTATTTAATAGTATATATATGGTATATATACTCTATAAAATTTACTATTTTTCTTAGGACACAATTTTAATTAACAAACTCTTATTGGCTGCATAACTAAGGAAACAAATTTACTACTCCGTACTTGATATAGATAGATCTTTAGATACGAGACAAAACTAGAATAATTGAACACAGATGTTAATTAAATATATACAGTATGAGACAAAAAAATAACCAAAGGTAAAAAAAATATACGGCCTGACAGTAAAAATAAGCTCACAGCTGAGCTGGTCACTATTACTTGATGACTTTATAGTTTATAGATAGATCTCTCTCACTTCCACTTATAGTAGATCTCTCCATTTTCAGCAGCCACCAACACCTTTCCCTTTCTTGCAAAATGCCCCTCTTTTTGAATCATCTACACAAACCCAAAACTTAACAAACATTGCATATTGAAACCATCATCTTGTACCTCAATCCAACATCTTTTTAGCTCAATCATCACCTTTTCTTCTACTATGTTAAGTTCTTGAGAGAGAAACAGTAACCAAAAAAGGTTAACAAACAAAACCCTAGAAGAGAAAACAAGTAGATCTATGATATGAACCATAGATGGACTCATCAAATAACTCAACATCATCATCTTCGTCTTCACCGAGCCGATACGAGAGCCAAAAGCGTCGAGATTGGGATACATTTGGTCAGTATTTAAGAAACAATAAGCCACCACTTTGTTTTCCTTCATTTAACCCTAGTCATGTTCTTGAGTTCTTACATTATCTTGATCAGTTTGGAAAGACTAAAATTCATATCCAAACATGTCCTTATTTTGGGGTACCAAATCCACCTACTGCCTGCCCTTGCCCCTTTAGGCAAGCTTGGGGCAGTCTTGATGCACTTGTTGGACGGCTTCGGGCAGCTTATGATGAACATGGTGGGAACCCGGAGATTAACCCATTTGGTGCACCCGAAGTGAGGCGGTTTCTGAGAGAGGTCCGTGATTTTCAAGCGAAATCGAGAGGAATTAGTTACGAGAAGAAGCGAAAGCGTCCTAAGAAAAAGGAGGAAGAAGATCAACAGCTGGAACCCTAATAATTAATAAAGAACCCTAAAAGGATCACATGAGGTTTGTAATGTAATGTGATAATGAAAAATTTATTGAGAAATATTATGCAACTTAAATGTTTATTTTACTATGTTTTCATCAAAGTTAGATGGATTTGTTACTGTTATGTACTTAAGATATAATGTATGTCATGATTATTGTGTTACTCGAAGCATGTCAATGTACTTCTATGAAAATAATTGTTGAACTATAATCTTTTCACGAATTTTTCCTTATTAATATTATTTTTTATAATGCTCATGACAACTTCTTGATCACTGCGATCGATGGATCACAGTTCAGTTAGACCAAAATGTTTGAGGCAGGTAATATTGTATCTTGAAATTTTGATCATTAGCTCATTTAACCGTGTGATTTAGGGTGTAGAAGTAGCAACACATTAAGTCTACATAAGTGAGCTACATAAGAAAATATATTTGCCTAAACATAAATAGCATAAATCTATAGTTTAGTGTATAGGTTAATTACCTCATGTGCCCTTTTTAATTGTCCAATGAAAATGATCTAATTAACTACCTTTGTATTAGCTAGGTATGTTGAAAAAACATCAAGAAACTAATAAACAATTCAGCATTAATAAGGACTATTCTGGTCAATATGTTATATGTTGTTATCTAATTGAATGGTGGTGTATCTTTTTATGAGATTGTTTAATTTATTATTATAGGTTTAGTAAGGATAAAACTACTTATATAATTAAACATGGATTTCATCTATGAGGACAAACTATAATATATCTATAATCTAATTGATATATACAAATTAATTAAATACATCTAAAGCCATCTATACATCAACAATCTTAAATTATACGTAGTATATAGGAAACATAATAATGATGTCATCATCTAATTAAAATTTCCAATTGAACAATTTAGTCCTTTTATTTTACTCAAGTTAAAAACTAAAACCCCCAACTTTAAAATAATAATAATAAATTGTAAATTGGCAAACTAAATTTTAGTTGTAATTTGATCATGATTTGAATTGATTAACTTAAAATTTTAAAACAATAATCAATATATCATAAAAATAAATGACATCATATAACCTTTTGAGCTGAGATAAGATGATTATAGCTTATTAGAATATATCATTTAAAGATTAAATCTTTAACTAGATTATAATTAAAAATAATCTTCAAACTATACTTAAATACGAAAGGACTTTTTATGTATTACTTATTACTCCGTTTGTCTTACTATTCGAATTGAATATCAATGTATCTATTTTTAATTTATCGCATGGGAATTATTACTTGAAGATTAGAGAAGTTACTATATCAAGAGGAAAAATATGGCGTAAAAAGTAATATTCAGAAAATATAATTACCGCTCTGTATTACAACTTCACTTTTTATAATGGTAACTTCTATTTTTACATTTATACTCTTTAACTTATCTTACATGGTCGGATACAAACCTACTCTCTACTCACTCAAATTAGTTCTAGCGCGCGATAGGCCTTTATTTATATACTACCTACAATAATTTACTTAGCAACATGCATATCTTTTTTAACTCCATATAAAACGATACAACTTTATTTCATGCATTAAAATCGTATTTAAAAAAAAACAATTACAAATTAACATGCCGTGTGTAGACACGGGTTTAAATACTAGTATTACATTATACGAGGACATCAAATTGATGATGTAATATTAATAACGTATGGTAACAATTCCACTAAACTATGTTATATATACGCACAACGTTAATACAAGTTTATAAAGCTTAATTTGTGCCATGAAATATAATTTTGATGTGTGTAACTAATTATCACCTTCCGTTATATGAACACATATATGTATAGTACAATTGATATTTAAGTAATTTTCCCCCCTACATTCAAGTGAATCAACCAACAACAACTTGACGCTTCGACCATGTTCTATTTTTCAAAAGAACATAATTTGTAAAGTAACTAGTTAGAAGCTAGAAACATACAATGCCACAACCAATGTAACACCCTCAAATTCTAGGTTTAGCGGAAGCAAGCTTTGGGGTGCTACTAATCAAGAATCAAAGCACCAAAATATACAGCAAACGACCTCTAAATGAGAGGTTTGAAAATAGTTGCATTTCCATATATAAAATGTTTGAAAACATAATGTTTTCGGTTACAAAAATGTAGTTCCCTAGAGTCCACGCGTGTAGCGGGAGATTCTATTACATAATCACAATATACAAAAGATAATGCTAAGAATCTCCGTTAAATGCAATGTAGAAATCATGCGACTCTAGCTAGTGTCCAGGGCAATCCTACTCCGTATGTGTACCTGAGATACAAAGTTAAAAAATGTCAACCAAAAAGGTTGGTGAATCTTTCAGGTTTAGTAATAAGAAATCGTTATGAACAACAAGTATGTACCAGTGTTGCTATTGAGCAAAGTAAGTAAAATAGTAAATCAGTATGTCAACACAGTTGCCATGAGCTCACAAGTTGAAGCTTAACAGTATAGTATGAATGGTACAATCAAGTACCGTATCATGTACCCCCGTGAGTGCTATTCGAACACTCATATGTA
The DNA here is from genome assembly GCA_949592205.1 of Helichrysum umbraculigerum. Taxonomy (NCBI): domain Eukaryota; kingdom Viridiplantae; phylum Streptophyta; class Magnoliopsida; order Asterales; family Asteraceae; genus Helichrysum; species Helichrysum umbraculigerum. The sequence continues at coordinate 104,557,205 of CATIUR010000003.1, read as the reverse complement.
ACAAATACTAGTATGCCTGTTTCTACGGTGAAATCCGTGGTAGCGCTACTACCCCAGGCAGGGATTGTCAGTCCTAAATGGATCCATCTACTCGTAATCGCGCTTAAGTCCATAACTAACAACTTATGATAGGAGGCTTTTAGTGGATAAGAGTAACTCATGCAATGTGTGTAAAAGTAGAGTAATCAGTTCAGTACATTGTGTTCATATGTAAAACAGTTGCTAAGTATCTCACCCCAAGATATAAAAACAGTAAAAGTGGGGCTGTAAGACTCACCTGAGTCTAGTAAGTACGTATGTGAAATCAACCAAGTAAAGTGGATGTAAGTCCTTAGGTGTGTCGGATGTAAGTCCGTATATCGGTTCTCAGAACCCTGCAACCTTCTGGTATCCGAAACGCACAAGGTTGTAACTAAACAAGTAAATAAGTTGGTGTCTTGAAAGATCACCCATGCTAGTTGTCCATTCAACTAGGTAATGTCCAAGTGTTTGTTTAATATTTCGTTTGTAGTTTGAAAACAAGTATGGCCCGTTGGTGACGGTTTTATAATAATAATCCGAAAGTGTTATTATTATATGTATCGTTGTATGTGAGTATTCGACACTTAGTGCAAAAAGTATTTTCAAGTTCTTGGGTGACGGGGGTCCGGGGGCAGTGCCCCTGGTAGCGGGGTCCAAGGGGCGGCAGCCCCTGGCGGGGAAATTCAAATTCGGGTAAATTGACCAAGTTTTGCCGCGGATTGAAATTGTGGTGCGGACTGAGTTCGCGATGCGAACTGAGATTGGACTCGCAAGACATAGTGGGTTCGCAAGTCTCGACTCACAGGTCTCGACTCGCAGGACAGGTCGGTTCGCAGTTTAACTCGCAAGTCAGTTCGATTCGCAGTTTGACTTCGCGAGTCCAGTTTTAGTGTGTGAATCTCGACTCGCGAGTCGAGGTCGACTCGTAACACTCGATTTGCGGATAAGTGTGCGAACTGAGTTAGATCTCAGCTCGCGAGACGAACTGTCCTCGATTTTCAGTTGGGTTTCGATTTTTAAAGCATTTTTAGCGGGATTTTCGGGCATAATCTTGTTGAGTGGACTCATTAACATGTAAATAAAAGCTTTACAAGTAATTTAGTTGTGTTAGGAAGTTTCATACCTCGAAAATGAAAACGAAGAAGATGAAGATGAAGCTCGAGATGTGGTGATCGTTTTCTCTTGAATCGGCTCCGCAAGATGGTTAGTTTTTGATGGTGTTTTATGGTGATCTAGGGCTGCCGAAATTTGAGGGAGAAAGAGAGAGATTTGGGTGTTGGTGTGTGTGTAAAATTGGGTGAAATGAGAAAGAAATGAAATTAAAAAGGGGGTGGGTCGGTTGGGTCGGGTCCACGGGTCTAGGCCGACCTACTTGCTGGCTCGGGCTCGTGGACTCATTCCTTGATTTGTGTTATGTCCCGCGGTCAATTAAATGTTATTTCGCGTTATAAGTTTTTCATAATAGGTTTCGATAACGACTCCAAAACATGATACTTTTAATAAAAATTTTTCTCAATAATAACATATTTTAGGTTACTAAAATATAATTCGGGTTTTCCGTCGGGTGTCATTTGCGGATTGTACATTCGTTTAACTTGTGTAATGTTTTTATACGTTATGTAACACGTGTAATATATATTCTTCCAGTATATCAGTGTGAATAATGTTTGTTCGGATAATTCCACATTATTTATAAATTTTGTCACCAACGTCCATATTGAATAATGTCGGACCTAGTCCGGGTAATAAGTGTACGATTTAAAAAAATCGCGTACGCGTGTATGTAATTACACGAAATGTCACATATATTTAGCCTATAATAAAACAAAATACACGTAATTACAAGTACTTTAAGCACTAATTAAAGTCTTAATTTGACGGGTGTCACAACCAACCAACCTAAACAAACACACAAGCAGAAAATGATGACACCCGGATAACCATGCACCTAAACACAAAACCTAAAAAGAATTTGAACACATGCTGTATAATCACATTGAGATTTATACTTGTGTGTAAGGAGAATATTCAATATATGTGATCTAAAAATAGCTAATTTATATTATAAGATATATATAAATGATTGAAAATATATAAAACTATAACTTAAAGTATATTGTGTATATGTATAGTCCCTTTAAATACAAAAAGGAGACTTGAATGGTTTGTTTAGTATTACTATATATCAATGTTGGACAAATACGTACAATCCAAAACCAAATACAAAGAGGAAAATTCTAATTGCACAACAATTCCTAAATGCACATAGCCAGTCAAATTAATCTATACATAAATCAATTGTTTGAACTTTTATTTATTTAGTCTCAATTTTGCCAAAAAAATGTTACTTTTATCCAAAAAAAATTATAATAAACATTTTTTTTCAAACATCATCTAAGTTATTATTATTTTTTTAATTTATAAAAATGTATCTTCCTGGAAAATGCTTTATATCATAAAAATATGTTTTATTTATAAAAAAGTATTTATAAAACATGTTTTTTATATAAAATAAAACATTTTCATAAATAAATTTTTCTTAATGAAAAAACACATTCTTTTTATATAAAGAATCTATTAAAAACATTATGAAACAAGAAAAACATTAAAAACAAAAAATAAAAAGTTAACTTGATAGTTAAGAAGTGTACAATTTAGAAAGTTTAATAAAAGACAAAAGAAAAAAGGACGATTTGATAGGTTAGAAAGTGTGCACTTAAAAAATAGGGGTGTGCAAATAGTAGGTCCCAACAAAAAAAGTTATCCCATATTAATTGATAAACCAAATATACGTAACCTCTCATTCCCATTTAATAATATGTTCAATATTTGAGATACTATATGGTAGTGAGTACACCTATGTGGGATATACTCAGAATGCAATAGCCTACGTATTATGAATATATCATGACATTTGTGAGTCAAATGCTCATATTAGTATTAACCTATGTGTGGACATGTGTAAGACGAGAGATTTAAAAGATGATAAGGTAGCTGTAAATGATTGATTGGTTTAGGGTTATTGATACGAGATACAAGAAAAAAATTAGATGTTGTCCTTCTTGAAAGGCTTCAAACTCTCCACAACTCCCTCACTGGTTGACTCTGAAAAGTTGAATGCTAGAATATCTGTATCTCCAGTAAGTCCTAATATTGATGAGCTCTCATCTTTGTATTGGGAGGGAGTGGTTTGATGGACACATAATTGAACTTAAATCTTCCTTCAACACCACATGAAAAATTCCCCTGTAATGAGAAAGTTAATTAACCATTTGCGAGAGTGATGTGCTGGTTTATATTAATATAGCAGAAACCTTGTCTAGTTATCAGTTAAACCCAAATCAAATCTTATATTTATAAGGGTATCTTCAACGTATGCACTAAACACTACACCAAAATTGGTGTAAATATGGAATATTTCAGAAATATGCTTACATCAAATGTGTTTCATCTCCAACGTATGCACTAAATTTCTGCACCAACACTACTTTTAGCATTTACACATTGTCCCCTAAACTATTTTTACATTATACTTTACTTGAATTCATTATTTTCATGATCAATTAACCTTCCAAACTATTAACCTAAATGTTAATTTTATTTATTTCCGTAAAGTTTCAATTACATAAGTTCTTTGCATAAATCAATGTTCTAATTATCGAAATTTGTTTGAAAATTATATTTTATTGTTTCAATAATCATATTATCTAATCTAAAGTATAAGGTACTTAAAAAAATCATGCAAATAAACAAGTTTCTTCAAGTTTTGTACTTAAATAATAACAATATTTCAAACATAGGAGTTAAAACGAAACATTATAAAATTTGTGCAAGGTTTAATGTTGCACCAAATTTAGTGCAAAATCTTGAAATATTTAGTGTACACTAAAATTTGCCCCAAATTTGATGTGTTGGTTGGAGAGGTAATTTCACACCAAAACACCAAATTTGGTGCAATAGTGCATCCATTAGAGATGGCCTAAATCAATCAAGTATATATAAATATGACCATTAACACATATAGGCAAGATAACCTATCAATTAATAGTATTGTATTGTAAGTTGACCGAGATTGTCTCTGGAACTGTGGTGGTTAGTTAACAAATAATTATTCTTAATCTAATCATTCAATAACAAGTAATAACAAGATAAAGAATATAGTTCATAAATACTTTTCTTGAAACAAATATATATATATATATATATATATATATATATATATATATATATATATATATATATATATATATATATATATATATATATATATATATATATATATATATATATTAGTGTTGGAATAGTGTCCAATATCATAATTAATTGGTAAGACTATCATTAAAAGTAAAGTCCTTTTTGGGTTGCCCTCAATGAACGGTCAAGAGAAAGATTAAGGAATAATATTAATTGGTATTAAAATTGTATTTAATTAGTTGATTTTAATTAATTATGGTGAATTAATTAGAAATCAAAAGTAATTAAAAGGTGGAAGAATCTGGAATTGCATTTTAGCCGGCGGCTAAACCAAGAAAGGATAAGGCAGTGGAGATCGCAGACTTATAGTCCAAGACAAACATCTTTAGCCGGCGCCTTAAAGTTGAAATCTGCAAATTCAGGGTTTTTCTCTCCAGTATAAATAGGGGTCAAGCCTATACCTTAAGACATACGAATTTCATACGAATTTTGGCTCTGAAGTCAAAAATTCTTCTTTCTCTTGGGTTTTTGAGTGTGAAGCATTAAAAGTATTCTACTTTGGGTACTTGCCTTTAAGTAACGAAGCTCTGCTAGTTGGTCTGCGCTTGAGAAATAGTTTTCTCCAAGGTTAGTGTATTTTCTTATTTATCTAATTTGTTTATTGCACTATTTATTAATGTTAAAGATCCCTTAGGGTTTTAGTTTCCTAATTGCCTTAGATTATTAAATTATTGTTATTCCGCTGCGTTATGACAATCTAGTTAGGGAATAGAAAACCCAATAGTAGTATTAGAGCCATAGCTTATAGCTTAATAAATAGTAGCATACAATTATCTGCAATAGTATGTAGGTAAAGATAAATTACAAAAAGGAATTACCTAAATAGGTAATGTGAATTTACAATTTAGATACTAATATTTTAAATTGTTTAAATAGACCACTCAATTTTAAAAGGTTTAAAATAGAACCCTAAACTTCAAGAGATATTATATGTATAATATGAATTATATATATGTATAATATGAATTATATATATGTATAATTAAAGTCTAAATACATCGTTAGTCAATTGATAAATCGGCTCATCCATGGTGAACAAACTATAAGAGAGGTATAAGGCGGGTCGCTTTGTTTCCCTAAAGAACAGGTTTTTAATACGCTTCGCGCTGACCTACTTCTCCGCTTCTTCGTACGTTCGATGGAGCTACCGAGGACTTTTGATAGGATGATGTCAAGATTAAAAGTAGACTTAAAATACAAAACAAAATCCCGTTTTAGCTGTAGGAAATAATGAATAGTATGCTAACCCATGAAATTCGGACATCTCTCGTATGAACTGTTAATGGCGCGTGTGTGGTTTACCGGCACGTTAATATGAGAACATAAGTGAAAGGTAATGTGAGACTCGCGATTCTCGAGTGTACTCGAGCCGGGGATCACGTGGGGTTTGCATGGTTAATTCACCATCTTGTTCATGATCCTCAGCATACCAGTCATGAATAGTAAATGAGCATAACCGAGATTAACATACCATTGATAAGAATCAATTAATATAAAAGATCTAGGAGTTTCATAGAAATGAAATAGACAAAAGTATTTTAGTTATATGATTAAGGCAACCCTTTTCATAAAACTGAAAATATGGATCCTAGCCATAATTTAGAAAATTGGGTAATTAATTAAGGAATATTCGAACCAACTAAAACTGTTTATCTCATAGATGGCAAATATAAATGGTGCAAATCCTCCCGTCCCCAATACCGCAAATAACCCAAACTTCTCACTACTCCCAGTTCTTGGGAGGGAAAGACTAACCGCTCTAAACTATATGGACTGGATGCGAAATCTCAGGTTTACCCTAAGGTACGAGAATAAGGAGTATGTTCTCGATGAGCAGATTCCCATAATTGATGAGGATTCAACCCAAGAAGAGATTGATGCACACCGGAAACATTATGATGATGCGAATAAAGTATCATGCATCATGGCATCTTCCATGAGCCCAGAATTGCAAAAGACTTTTGAGAATACTTGGGCTTATGAAATGAACCAACAGCTAAAGGAAATATTTCAGGACAAGGCAAGCAAAGAACGCCTTGATGTGGTTAAGTCCCTCATGGCTTGTAAGCCCAAACCTGGAGCTTCTATCTGTGCTTTTGTCTTGGAGATGAAATGGTACTTTGATAGGTTGGAGTCATTGAATATGATGTTTGATACAGATTTTTCCATTTCCATAATTCTGTCCAGTCTGCCAGCTGTCTACAATCAGTTTGTAATCTCATATCAGATGAATATGAATGAGAGAGAGGGCTCAATAATGGAACTCCACAATTCACTACAAACTGCTGAGCAAGGAATCAAGAAAGATGATGTGTCCTCTAGCTCAGCAGCTCATGTGTTGGCAATTGGTCAAAATGCAAAGAAAAGAAAGAGGTCGAATTCAAATTGGAAAAGAAAGACTGCTAATGGAAAGTCCATTCGTGGGAAAAATACTGATTCTGAGATTGCTCCTGTCAATGACCCAAAGGAAGCAGTGTGCTTCTACTGCAACACAAAGGGGCATTGGAAGCGTAGCTGCCCAAAATACCTGAAGGACCTTGAAGACGGAAATGTCGAAAAGAGTATTCACTCAGGTATGTTTATGATCGAACTCCATAATATAACAACTTCTAATTCGTGGGTTCTGGATACGAGATGTGGTAATCACATTTGCACTGTATTGCAGGGGCTAAAAGAGAGTAGCAGTGTGAAGCATGGAGAGCTCAACCTAGTTATGGGAAACAAAGAAATTGTACTTGTGACGGAGATTGAAAGATTTGAGCTCATGCTAAGGAATTGTACATGTTTTTTATATAAAATAAAACATTTCTTAAATAAAATTTTCTTAATGAAAAACATATTATTTTTATATAAAAAATATATTAAAAACATAATTAAAACAAAATAAAAACATTAAAAACAAAAAATAAAAAGTTAACTTGATAGTTAAGGAGTGTACAATTTAGAAAGTTTAATAAAAGATAAAAGAAAGAAAAGAACGATTTGATAGGTTAGAGAGTAAGTACTTAAAAAATAGGGGTGTCCAAATAGTAGGTCCCTAAAAAAAAGTTGTCCCATATTAATTGGTAAACCAAATATATATAACCTCTCATTCCTATTTAATACTCATTCCTATTTAATACTATGTTCAATACATGTTGGAGATACTATATGGTAGTGAGTACACTTATGTGAGGTATATTCAGAATGCGGTAGCTACCGTATTGTGAATATATCGACATTTGTGGGTCAAATGCTCGTATTAGTATTAACCTATGTGTGGACACATGTAAGACGAGGGATTTAAAAGATGATAAGATAGCTGTAAATGATTGATTGGTTTAAGGTTATTAATACTAGATACAAGGAAAAAATTAGAGGTTGTCCTTCTTTAAAGGCTTCAAACTCTCCACAACTCCCTCTATGGTTGACTCTCAAAAGTTGGATGCTGGAATATCCGTATCTAGTAAGTCCTAAATTCATGAGTTCTCATTCTTGGATTGGGAGGGAGTGGTTTGATGGACACATAATTGAACTTAAATTTTCCTTCAACACCACAGGAAAAATTCCCCTATAATGAGAAAGTTAATTAACCATTTGCTAGAGTCCTGCTAAAAAAAATCAAAATATAGTATTTGTACTATACATATGAAGCATATGGTGGAAGCACAGGTAGCAAATTCTGTAACATTAAACTTATCAAAGTAGTTCATAACTGGTCCAACCGATAGAAGACGAGGAGCGTTCTCAACTTTAGTGGCTTGCAACTTCGATCTAATATAATTGATAAGATACTCATCATCAGTGAGTCTATGGACGCTAAAAGCAACAAAGTTGTTCTCCATGTTGAAATCGAAATATGCATCTTGATGACAAATATCTTATAAAGCAGTGCATCAAAGTCTTCAGGGAAGACATTATCTCCATTATCCTATAAGTATACATCACACAATACATATATTATAACTATGTTAGATTAAGGATTATGGTATACTAAAATAATTATTTACACGTGTACTCACATTACTCATCATAGACATGAAATAGGAATAGCTTCGATTCAGCAGAATTGTCAGATGTCTGTCATACAACGCAACTGAAGCAGAACCGGTATGATTCTCAATCGTGACATGAAGATGTATCCTATATTCAATGTTTTGTAATAAGACTCAGACTGATTTGTGTGTTACACACATACACACACACAACAATCAGAAAAGCAAAATTAAGTGATGTAAACACTTGAATCTAATGTATTAGTTAATGAGTTATCAAACCTTGCATCACATTATCGACAATACCGCAATACTCACGCTCAAGATGAGACTGATTGGCTTCAACATGTCCATTGTGATGATCAACTTGCTTGCCACACCTATGGAAAGCAAGGTAATACCATCCCATTTTCTTATGTATACTGATAACACGAGCTAGTATAACACACCCAATAGGCTGTAAAGGAATTGTGATATGAATATAAATAAAAAAATGAGTGGCAAATGTCATGTTGAGTACATAATGAACACCTTAATTCAGTGATTTCCTACATCTCCTATTTTTCCAATTTCACTTACGATTTTGATTTTGAACTGATGATAGTACTCATTTGGATTGTTGACAATTGTGTTGATTGAGATAACCGGTGGTGGTATAGTTAGGGGCAAGGAAACCGGTTTATGGAATGTGTGGGTAATCGAAATTGACGAATAACAGGCGCCATGAAAGGTATTTTCCAGCAATCTTCCCTGCCTACTTAATTAAAAATATCAAGCAATGATTAAGATTTATTAGTTTATGTAAATATAATAAACATTTTCTACTTATACACTGTAAAAATAATTGAGTCTAATACATTGCATGGTATGAATTGATCGGCTCAATGTCATAATTAAAATGCACTCGTGAGAAAAACAAACCACTAGATACTTGTGGCTTACCTTAAATGAGCAAAAGCATGCAAACAAAAAAAATTTATAAACAATTAAATTACTCACCCCATATCAAAATAAATGTCCACATTACTATTTCTATCTATCCCAAAATAATTGTCCACTTGTAAATAATAACTATTAAAAATCAATAAACTCTTAATCATTTATTTCAAAAATTAATTCAATCAAACTTGCCTTGAAGGGCAAAACTGACATTTACACAAGATATCCTAAATCAAATAAAATTTGTTGAGGACTATTTTTTGGGGACGGAGGGAGTATGAGATTGCAATACATGTTCTACTTATCTTGCCACTGCTTTACAATTGCCATCTGGATCATGACTATCAAAGGACAACCATAAACACTATCACCGTTGATTGCTGTATATAACTGATATGCATAATTATTCATTATCCCACAAAGCTACCACTGTTATCAATAATAGTATAAATAAACTTTAAGAATAGGTAGGTAACAAATAAGTTGAAGTTTCAATTTTTAAATGAAGTGAAATACTAAACAAAACTTGGAGAATCATTTACGGGATAAATTATCATACCTAAAATCCTGGAGTTCAAATGTGATAAAGTGGTGCTCCTTATCGTCTTCATTTGTAACTCTCAAATCATCGTTTTTCACCAAATGGCCAATTAAGCCTGCATTTAGAGTAACATTTATCATATTTTTTTAATGCAGTTGATAGAAAAAATAAACTTAAATATAATATTGTTTTTTTTTATCTTACCAACAACTCTATTAGAAGTGAAATCCCAGTTATTGATGTCTTCAAATGGAACCAACAATACACCATCAATGTCACGTTCAAATGGTTGACAACGAATGACTATTAATATTTAAGTCCATTGTCGCGTTCAAACCATTGTCATCCATTTGAATGTGACTTTGATTGTGTATCATTGGTTCCTTTCGATGACATCAATAACTGGGACTTCACTTCCAACATAGTTGTTGGAAAGATAAAATAAACCTTTCTTATTTAGATTGATTATTTAAGCTTATTAATTTTTTATCAACTGCATATAAAAAATTCAATAAATGTTACTCAAAATGCATACTTAATTGGCCATTAGGTGAAAAACGATGATTTAAGAGTTACAAATCAAGACGGTAAAAAGCACCGCTTTATCACTTTAAACTCCAGGACTTGAGGTATGATAATTTGTCCCATAAATTATTCTCCAAGTTTTGTATTGTATTTCATTTCGTTTGAAATTGAAACTTCAACTTATATATTACCTACCTATTCTTAAAGTTTATTTATTCTGGTATCGATAACAGTGGTAGGAATGTAAAGTGTGCTTTGTGGGATATATATGCATATCAGTTGTATACAACAATCGACGGTGATGGTGTTTATGGTTATCCTTTGATAGGCATGATCCAGATGACAATTGTAAAGTAGTGATAGGGTAAGTAGAACATGTATTGCAATCTCATAATTTAATTACTTATAAATTCTAAGTGTTTGCATGCTTTTGTTCATTTTGCGGCTAAAGGGGATTTTCCCCAACAAATTTTATAGATCAATTGATAAGCGTTACAATTACAATGATGTGGAAGATCCACATAAACTTAATCAAACGCTAAAGCATGAAAAACTAAGTGTATACACATGACATGCCACGTGTATAACATCCAAATAAACAACTTAATAGCGTTTTGTTTTTCTCACGAGTGCACATTAATTCTGACATTCAACCGATCAATACATACCATGCAGCATATGAGATTCAATTATTTTTACATTGTAAAAGTAGAAAATGTTTATTTTATTTACTTAAAAACTAATAATTCATAATCATCGCTTGATATTTGCAGTTTAGTAAGCAGGAAACATTGCTCGAAAATACCTTTCATGGCGATCGTTGTGTCATCGGTTTCAAATGCCCACACATCCCCTAAACTGATTTTCTTACCCCTAACTATACCACCACCGGTTATCTCAATGAACGCAAGTGTCAACAATCCAATACAGTACTATTGTTAGTGCAATGTCAAAACCATAAGTGAAGTTGGAAACATAGGAGATGTAAGAAATCACTGAATTAAGGTGTTTATTATCAACTCAACATGACATTTGCCACTCAATTTTTTTATTAATATCTATCGCAATTCCTTTGCAGCCTATTAGGGGTGTTATACTAGCTCGTGTTATCAGTATACAGAAGGAAATGAGATGGTATTACCTTGCTTGCCGTAGGTGTGGCAAGCAAGTTTGATCATCACAATGGACATGGTGAAGCCAATCAGTCTCATTTTGAGTGTGAGGAGTGTGATTTGTTGATGATGTGTATGCAAGGTTTGTTTACTCATTAACTAATACATTAGATTCAAGTGTTTACTTTACTTAATTTTACTTTTCTGATTGTTGTGTTTGTGTGTGTGCAATGTTTGCGTTTGTGTATGTGTGTATGTGTGTGTGTGTGTGTGTGTGTGTGTGTGTGTGTGTGTGTGTGTATATAACACAAATCATTCTAAGTCTTATTATTTCAAAACATTGAATAATAGGATACGTGACATATTTTAGGAATGAAATATCATCAAAAATACTGTCCAATACATACAATATAGATATTTGAAAGTTAGATTCATAGAATAGAAGTGTTATAACACAGTTATAAATTATATATGTATTGTGTGATGTATACTTATAGGATAATGGAGATAACGTCTTCCCTGAGGACTTAGGTGAATTGCTTAATAAGATATTTGTCATCAAGATCCACATTTCCGATTTCAATATGGAGAACAACTACGTTGCTTTTAGCGTCCATAGACTCACGGATGATGAGTATGTTATCAATTATATTAGTTCGAAGTTACAAGCCACTAAAGTTGAGAATGCTCATCATCTTCTATTGGTTGGACCAGTTACAAACTTCTTTGATAAGTTGAATGTTATAGAATCTGCTACCCTTGCTCTACCTAATGCTTTAAATGTATAATACAAATACTATATTTTAATTTTTTTTTTTAATCAGGGACCTTGCAAATGGTTAATTAACTTTCTCATTACAGGGGAAGTATTCATGTGGTGTTGAAAGATGATTTAAGTTCAACTATTTGTCCATCAAACACTCCCTCCCAATCTAAAAATGAGAGCTCATGAAGTTAATTTATGACTTACCAGATACGAATATACCATCATTAAACTTTTTCAAGAAGGACAACCTCATATTGAATTGAATTGTCTCAAAGGTCTACCAATGAATGTTTTTTTATTAGTAATAAGACGTAGTGTTGATAACGTTGCTACATTTTACTGTGGCATGATGGTTTTGGTTTACCTACATTGTCTTAGTTTTTCGTTTCATTGTTTTTGATTTTTGGATGTTCTTAGTATCCTTTATGTTTAGAACTCTACATCAATGATTCATTGGTGGACCATGTTTTCTACCAGTTTCAGTATCATTTTATATGGATTGAGTTTTAATTATCTATTACTTTACAATTTGTTTGTTGTTATGGCTCATGCATTATTACTGTTCATAAGTTTTTTCTATAATGCTCCGTTTAATAATAATTTGTTTATGTTACTCATAAGTTTATACTACGATGCATTAAGTCAAGTGTAAAGTTTCTGGATACATCCACTTTCACATATCAAAATATTATGTAAGTTTACAGGACCATTAATGGCCCCTTAATCTACTCATATAGAAAACTTCAAAACATTTAGAGATTAACTCTCTCTGATACGATTCTTATAAAACTATGCAATTGAATTTGTCCACAATTTGACCCTATCTGGAAACAATTAAAATTGACCAATTTAGGATTTGAACTAACCATCGACCGTATCACAACAATTTGTAGGTAACTTCTTCACCTTTCCAGAAATGTATGAATCATATGAATCGTAGTTAAGGTCGATTTTATATGGATTTTAGAACATGAATGTAATTTTCAGTAAATCAACATCTATACACAATCGAACGTGTATCTCATAATATATATTCACGACGGATTATAAACCCTAAAAAATAAAAATCCAGAAGTTATTACCTCAATTAGCCACCCAATTATCCTCCATTAATCAGGCAAATTCTATGTTGAATTATAAACTGATATAAACCCAAAATCGTCATGAAAATCATCATTCTTATTTAAGTTTATCACATAAGAGTCATATTCAAACTTTTTGGCATTTTTATGTACATTACTACGTCATCACTACTAATTAGGATTATCAGCAATTCGCAAGGAAGGACCTCACGTGTTGTACACAATTCTTTGTGACTCTTTAAGTTAAATGCGTTGTGTGAGTGGAACTCAACACTTTGCATTATTGTTCTTCTAGTTATCTTTCCTGGATTCGTCATTCAACTATTTTTCTCTTTTAAAGTTAAGTGTTTATTGAGAACTAAGTGTCATGGCATTGTATTAATGGATATATAGTTTTTTTTATCTCACAGTATGATGCAACATTTATGGAAGCATGCATCTTTTATTTAACTTTTCTTTTATGCCCATTTGATATCTTTCTAATTTTTTCCTTGTATTTGGTACCAATAAGCTTAAACCAATCAGTCATTTACAGCTAATTAAAGTACCTTATCATCTTTTAAATTCCTTGTCTTACACGTATCCACACTTCGGTTAATACTAATATGATCATCTGACCCACAATGTAACACCCGGATTTTCCAACTGTGAGTTTTCAAAAATTTTCTTTAAGTAAACAAACAATGTGGAAACGTCCATTTATTATTATAAAGATATACCCAACAAAGTTGGCAAAACTATAAGCTTGGTGTTACATAAGTTCATACAATAAAAAAAACCTACCGGTAATTAAATAGAAATTCCTATTGTATAGTCTAAGCATGTGAGCTAAGACATGTCCATTGTAATTCAAACTACCCATCTCACTCGTAACCGTAATAAGCTATTATTCCTAACCTACGGAATGGACAACGGAATAAGTAGAAAATAAGTGTCAGCTTAAAAAGCTAAGTAAGAATATCTATTTCATAGAAAACATATCCAATTAAAACGTTCATCTAATTCATTCATCGTAAATATAATTATCATATATTCATGACATCGTAATCGAGTAAAGACGACACAAGAATCAAATAATGAAATCTTAAAGTCGCGCCTACCGTAATAAGTCATCCGTAAAACCGTTATCTTAAGTTGTTTATCGTTTATTCGTTGTATCATTTTTCGTTATCTTTTCGTTATGCGTTCATCATAAACCACGTAAGGGTTAGTCCTCTGGTCAACCGAAGCACCATGTAGGGCACACGTGCCACAGAGGACCACTTGGGGGAAATCCTACTACCACCAGGTTAATGAAAAACAAATTAATGCAGCTCACCTTTTGCCGTTTGAGGAAAGGCTCCAACGTACACACCAATCCCCGAGCAAGTACTACATGTGTGTGGCGAACCACGTACCGCTCGCCGGGCTACAGAAAAGTGTCTAGAGTAAACTAAGCAAGGACCGTAATCATGACCCCTCACTGGAATCACCATGAAACCCTTTTGGTCACTGATATCTCTAACCGTATTCGTTATGTTCAAGTTTCGTTATTATTCTTCTTTTGTTTAACCGTTGTTTCGTTATTCTTCTTCTTTTGTTTAACTGTATCATTCACATATAGGGCCCCTAATTGTGTTGTGTGACCTAAGTGTCATGTATCAAGGTCTAGTGTACTAGCAACAAGCAAAAGTACAACAATCATAAGCAATTCATAGCAATATAAACTACCCATGATCCCATCCCTCATACAATATCATACCCGCAAGTCATGAAAATATATGATAACATTTATATAACGTAAACAAGTATAATATCAAAACAACATGACTTATGAAAAGTCTATTATTTTGATTGTGCATCCCGATTATAATAAACGTTATCTTACCTGAATGGTCTAAAGCAAAACCTTCTTACATAATACCCTAGTTGATAGATTCTGTTTCGGATCCATACGATTAGTCATTTCCAAAAACAGCAATGTTTTCTCTACTATGGATCCATACGATTAGTCTTTTCCAAAAAAAGCAATGTTTATAACATCATATCAAAAACGAAATACTTGAATTTAAACCACATAGTCAACAACTTCCAAAATCGATAACCTTCATAATATACTTGATTTACCAAACCAAGTATATCACACTCCATGTTCAGTTGATAAAAATCTAAGCCACAATTATATATCCAAATTAATCATCAAAAAGGTTGACAAGGTTTGAAACGAATTATATCAAGGAAACATACAGGTTTCTTTTAAAAGCATTTTTGTAGGCCTTTTAGCAAATTAAAATCCACACTGAATATAATTCCTTTAAATTTGATGAATACTCTTGCATAGAAATTTATAAATCAATAGTAACTAATCAACATGAACTAATAATAGAGTACCAGCAAAATTGAAATATATAAAACTATAACTAGCTAGCCCACAACGTGCCATGTCTTTCAATTTGAGTCATTATCATTATTTAGCGTATATCGTTTAGATATAGCCATACGACAGTTCATTATTTTAACTTCGAATCATTCCGAAATCAGTTTGATCAATTCAAACCATGTTAAATCGATAAAGCTACGGATAATACTACGCGCAAATTACTGATTATAAATTCGTTGAAAGGGCATGAAACTCAATTAACTAAGACATCATATGTATTTCGAATGTTAATGTATAATAATTTTGATTGAATACGAGTGTCAAGGTTACCTTTAATACAGAAAGATCCGAACAAACTTGCGCTGGATTTTTCTTGCGCCGTTCCTTTTACTCTGTTTCTCTCAATCTCACTTTAGGGTTTATTTAAGCGGATCAACTAATTGAGTAGGATGAGTCTAATATTTAAACTAATGATGAGGACATATAGAAAGAAAGGTGATCACGTAATTCATTAACCGATTCCATCCAAATTAAAGTTTCCATACATATCTTCAAGTTACACACAACCCTTCTCACTGTCTATCTTTGTCGATATCAACCCTTCCATTCGTTAACTAAATTCTTTTGCTAACCTTAACAATAATTCTTATTTATGACATTCTTAGTAATAGTCAATCTAGCAACTTCATATTTTACGTATTTAAAATCAAGACATAATACTTAAAAACAAGCTTTTCACTTGATTATTTAAATTATTTAGAAATCTAAAAGTTTGAGATGTTACACAAATGTCATGATTGTGAATATACCCCACATAGGTGTACTCACTATCATATAGTATTTTCAACATGTATTGAACATGTCATTAAATAAGGTGACTTTTTATCGTGAGAAAATCACATCTTTTAACTATACATCTTTTACAATTATCATCTCTTCTCGCGATATATTTTATTTTATTACTTTCTTACGGTCATAGTCACAAGCTGATTGGGCTCATGACATCAACATTCGTCCTTTAATTTTTTGATTATCTTCATTTTCTTTCAACTCAACAGTTTTACCATTTGAGATGTAGATTCATGATGTGTACTAGTCAGATGAGCGTAGTATTAGTTTTTCATTTTATCAATTACGTGTCTTTTCGTATTCGTCTTTATTCGGTATCTATTTCTATATATGATAACTAAAAGAAATTTCAATCACATTTATCCTCCTATTATGTAGTAACATGAATAAGCACATAATAACATAAAAGGCTAACAAATCATCATCTTTAGTGAGTAGTTAATGAGCCAGTTAATTATAAAGTACACAAACAACAATTAAAGACCCAAACTAAATTACCTCACTCTCACCCCTAACCCATTAATCCTAAGATGTAAGAGTTACTATGAATTCTAATCAACTCGTTCTTCCGTCATTTGGCATTATAAGTTTTTTTTTTTTTTTTAAAAAAAAAAACCTATCTTAGCACCTAGTTCACTTAAACTGACAACCTGTAACACCCTAACTTTAAAAATATAGGTTTTCAATACACTCATTTAAATAACATAGTATTGCGGAAAACGTCCCAACATAATCAAAAAACAAACCAAGTTTAGTCAAAACTATCACAGTGTTACATCAATCTCATCAAAACACTGTATATATGAAAACCTAATCATTTAACTTAAATGAAACTAATATAAGTCTCATTAATGAGCTAAGGCTTTAGATTTTAAGTAAGCCCAACTACCCGCCTCGCTCATCACCAACTCATAAGTTTTCTAACCTACGAGTACACAATCGAAAAATTAAAAACAAGTGTCAGCTTATAAAACTGAGTAACCATAATGGTTTATAATTATAAAACACCATGAAAACCCTTAGTCAACAAAATGAGTCTAATTTTAAAAGTTCAACAAAGTCATGCTTCCACAATAATAATCAAAATGGCAACAACAATTATAATTAAAGTGGCAACAATAATCAACAAGGCAACAACATCAATATGTATCATGGTAAGAACCCACATGCAAGTCCTAGAAGTCGTGCCTACTATTTATCTTTCAACTTTCATCTTTTGTTTACGCCTTTCAACTTATCCGTTAAGTCATGTAGGGTTCGTCCACTAGTCTACCAACCACTACGGGGGTGAATCCATGAGCCTTGGAAAATTAATTTGAGGGAAACCTACTATTTCCGACGTAGTGGAAAGTACGTGAATACAATTCGCAAGTGTCGTTTGGGAATGGGTCCTCTCTTTGATTCACTCATTCCGCGAGACGATACTACTAGTGTGCGGCAGGACACGTATTGCTTCGGTGTGTAGGAATAACTATGTCACCTACGATCGCATTTATCGACAATGGCAACATGATGTGTCTAGAATAACATATGCCTAACTATTGTGCGACCACCTCACGATAAACCAGTACGAAACCCTCTTAGGTTCTTGCGAGATATCTATACACCTCATTATTTAGTTCAATTTATATAACTCAACTCTCATTTAGCTTTCATCAACTTCAATACATTTAGGACTCCTAACTCATGAGTGCATCATAATCATCATGCACCATTTTAGTGTACTAATCAACTTAGCAACAATGCAACATGTCAACATGGCAAGAACAACATTAATCATGAATTCAAAGTAATTCTAGCATACGCGTAAACAATCCATAAGAGAATTTACAACTACCCATGAGTAACCCCACCTACATGCAATAATAAATAAATCCCAAGTAGTCCGGGTGCATTGAATTGGTTGAATATAGTAGTCAACTTATTTCAACTTAAAACACTTGATATTAAACAAAAGTGAATTGATTTTGATTGTGCACTCGATTTTTGCAAACATTATCTTACCTTATCAAACAAGTTATCCGAAGTAGCTAAACATGCCCAACAAACATTCTCAACCTATATTAGTAAGTATACGAACTTTGGCACAATACAAGAGACAAACAAACGATTTACTTAAAGCAATTTTCAACTAATTTCAACCATGTTTGACCCCATTCAAACTCAACCCATAATTTAATCTTCTCTAATGATAAAAGAAGTGTTAACTACTGAATTAAAACCATCAAAATCAATCTTTAATTCTTTGTTCACTTAATCATATTTTACCAAAACTAACATCATTCAATTAATGATCACTTTGCACATCTCCAATTATCAATCAATTTGACTCATTTATACTCATCAATATTTTACAAAAATTTACAGATTACTGAAAAACCCATTAACATTTTATTAGAGATGAGCAAAATAGTCTAAAATTTGAACTGGTTTTGAATTGGACTGGGACCGGTCCTAAAAAAGACTGGACTAGTCCTAGGACTGCCTGGAAGTCGTAATTCAGTCATACTTTTAGTCAGATGACTGGTTGCAGACTGGATCGAAATCAGTTTAAACTGGTAAAGAGATAAAATGATTTAAAATTGGAAAATAGACCGAGATATATTACTCCCTCAGTCCCAAAATAAGTGTCATATTTCAGTTATCACGGAGTTTAAGAAATTACATTGTTTGATAGAGAGAAATGACATTATTATACTTACTTTTTGCATAGACTCCCATATATCAGTTTTGAAAAAATATATATTAAGGGTAAGATAGTAAAGTTAATATACTATTGTTGGAAGTTTAAACTTATTAAGGGACATATTAAAATGGAAAGGTGGACACTCATTTTGGACGGATGGAGTATAAGCTACTGATGTTTATTTATTGACGTTTAATATTTTTTGCTTTAAAATTTAAATTTTTTCAAGTAGATTCTATTTGGTGCATTTTTTTCTCTTTATTTACGAACTCTTATTTATATATCTTAACCAATTGATGAACATACATATACATTTATTTCACTCATACTTTGTACTTAGTGAATTTTTCTTTTACTTTTTAAAGATAATTTGCACCGCGAATTGTAAAGTTATATTTTTGGTTAAAAGTTTGTTGTTAATAGCTTTAAGGGTTAGTGTCTTGTAATGCATCTAACTTTTACTCGATGTCTATTGTGTGTACTCAACTTAAGTTTTCTATCTTTAATGCATCAAACTTTCAAAAAGTGTATTTTGGTGACGTTTTGATGATGTGTTAAACTCTACGGACGCCACGTGGTGTGACACTCCTCCAATTTCGATATAATTACATATAATAATCACGTGCATGTCTTAGGCTAATTCCCTACTTAGTGAATTCACATTTATTTTAACGAGATAAGTCTAACAAAGCCCAACAACTAAATACGTGAGGTATTACAAAGTTAGTAATTATTAGTAATTATGCGCAAAACAATTGGAGCGAGTCCGACAAAAATAATACGTACGTTGGTGATACGAAAAATTTTAAATAACGTAAAACTATTTTTATAGTAGTTATTTATATTAAAATATTATGTGAACGAATAAAACATAACGAAAAACAAAACAATTATACGTTTTGGTTAAAACGTATTGTACGCGACAAGAATACACAAAACAAACCCAACAACCAAAATAATAAAAAAAAGTTATATTTTTATATAATTTTGAATAAAGTATTTGGAATAATACTTCGAAACAAAAATTTACAAGTATTAACCGATAACTAAAACAATTGGAAACGTATACGAAATTAACGGGTTAAATACCTAAAACATTTTTACACCCAAAAATATCTGGGAACAAACATCTGTTGAGGCCATACTCGATCCACTCGAATAATACTCCCTCCCTGACGTATTTTATTCAAATATACACACACATACACAGGCAACCAACATCAATAATTTTGCCAACCACTTTTTCTCTCGTTTGATCTTCATTCGGCAGTAGCAACAACACAGCTTCATCATCATCTTCAACAAATCATCACCATTTTTCAGCTTCATCATCTTCTTCAGCATCATCACCATCATCTATGCATCATCATCTTTTTAAAAATCACCGTGAGAATCTTTCTCCTTTCATTTTTTTTTTAATTCATAAAATGCTTGTTAGAACATGTTATAAGTTCACTACATGACAGATCATACGCGAAAACATAAAGAAAACTAAGTAAAACATAAAGTTATAGTGATGATGATTTTGGACAGATTTTTACGCCTCGGAAGAAAAATTATATAAAATCGTAGGTGTAAAATAAACGCATGAAACCACTGCCAAAATCTTCGTATGTGTGTTAGGAACAACTTTCGTGTAGAACGTTTCCCTTGAAAATACTCCGATTTGTAGTTATAAACTGATTTATACACGAAAGAAACAATATCCGATTGGGTGAGTTTATTCACCCGATTGGGTGAGGGTATACATACCCGATTGGGTGAGGGTACATATACCCGATTGGGTGAGTTATTTCACCCGATTGGGTGAGGGAACACATACCCGATTGGGTGAGTTATTTCACCCGATTAGGTGAGGGAATAAATACGCGATTGGATGAGTTACTACACCCGATTGGGTGAAGCTTCCGAGTTAATAAACAATACGCGATCGTGTATTTCTACCCGATCGCGTACTTTAGTTCAAATCCGTCACAGAGGTACGACTCAATGTATACTATAATTATTTTAAATGTTAACTTTTTGGTGCTAAATAAATAGAGTAAATGAATACGAGTACAACAAATTTTTGTGACTAATATTTTTGTATACATAACAACTAACTCTCTCTCTCTCTCTCTCTCTATATATATATATATATATATATATATATATATATATATATATATATATATATATATATATATATCTATATATATACACACAACGACAAAATTATACGGGTATACATATATATACGGATAAACATATTCCACAACGAATGAAACTTATATATTTATACATATACGGCGTACTAAATGTATATATAAATATATACAACGACTATATCATGTATATATATATATACCTATATATATGTATATACATACGCACAACAAATAATTTTATAATATTTGTACACAACGATAAATATAATTGTAAATTTTAAAATAAATGATTACAATTCGAGAAACACTAACTATTTTTCGAAAACATCACCAACGAATCGTACACACTTTTAAACAATAACGATCTTTCAACGAGTGAACGGTTAACATGTTTTGGTGTTTAGCCATCCACTTATACAAACTGTCTTATACGTTTAGGGCATTAGAGACTTTACATGGGCATACGCTTTGCTAGCACTCATACGTTTTAGCACACGAGGTGAGTTCACAGCCCATATGTTTACTGTTTTATTGCTTTTAAAGTAGGGGTGGAAAACATAGCAACTGTTTTACTACTATATATGATAACTTTATATATAAATGTTTTCATGCTTTTATACAAATTGTAAATGAATGCGTTCACATTATTATGCAAACTGTTACTCATGAAATGATTTTCATACTATTTTTTTTGGGAACATGACCACGAATCTTGGTACGGACTTAGTTGTACAACTTTGTAGTGCATAGAGACCTCATGGCTACAAACTATAACCATTAGCTAGGTGACGCTAGACACGGAATATACGGATAGTACTATCGGGGTGACATCCCTCCAACTAAGAGCGGAGCGTATATTTACATAGTCCTAGAGGCAACAACGTAACGAAGTCGTGTATTGGTTATATAATTAGGTAGTACTTTAACTCGTAAGATCTAGCTAATCTTCGAGGGATTCCCGTCTATGTTTGCCAACGATTAACTATATTGAATTGTTTGCTATACTATTTATTCACTGGAATGTTTTCCACACGAATACTATTTATACCCTAGAACGATTTTTCACACGTATACTAATGGATGTGTCTACATCACGATAATGAAATTTACTTTGGAATACCTGCGAGTCTTCTACGATTTGTTTATTGAAAATGCTTTTTCAACGATTTATAAATGGACGAGGTCCAACGATTTGAACAACTGATTTATAAGCGAGTATTCAACGGTTTAGTCATAGGCTGACTACTATTTTAACAACGATTTAGTCATAGGTTGACTACTATTTTAACAATGATTTAGTCATAGGTTGACTACTATTTTAACAACGATTTGGTCACGAGTTGACTACTATTTTAACAACGATTTAGTCACGAGTTGACTACTATTTTAACAACGATTTAGTCATAGGTTGACTACTATTTTAACAATGATTTGGTCACGAGTTGACTACTATTTTAACAACGATTTAATCACGAGTTGACTACCATTTTAACAACGATTTAGTCACGGGTTGACTACTATTCTAACAACTATTATTGAACAACAAAACTTTTGGATGATTTTCCAACAAATTACGAAAACTATATTTAATCATTTGTTTGATTACTTTCTAACTTGTACGTCAATGATTTACAAAACGAACTTGCCTTAACAAACGATATAAAACCTGTGAATTCATTCAACAATCTTGTTGACCTTTTTACTATGTATTTCAGGGAATTAGCGCACAAGTAAGACTGCATGCATATGGAACTAGGCGACCCACGACGAAATATGATGACATCTTAACTACTGTTCTGCAATAATCATACGCTCTGATGCATGAATGTCAAATGTTGACGTCAGCACCCTCGCTTACTCTAATGCTTCCGCTAAACATCTGACAACCACTATTACCGTTTTTGGGGGGTGTGACACGTGGCACCTCAAACGAGTGACATATCAGCAAAATAATAAAAGTTCAAATCGTAACTATTGACAAAAAAAAATCGACCATGAAGAAAAAAGACTGGAATAGAATGAAACTGGATTGAGAATGGAATGAGATTGATATAGCGCAAAAAGTCACGTTTTTACCTACGTTATTTGTCCCATATTTAGCTCTTTTCTAACAAATACATATTAAAATCATCATTATTTACCAGCTTTTGTTAGAAAGGTATAAACTTGTTGGTCTTTCGAAAATCATGCAAAAAGGTCGGAAAACTAGCTGAAATAAGCACCGAATTGAGCAATACTTCAAATCTACTGTAAACTCCATACCAAGACCTAATTCTTATCTTATTTTGTAGCTATGGAGATTACGATAGCGTGGATATAAAGAAATCTCAATTTGGATCAAGGACGAGAAAGTTACAAGCCGAACAAAGCATCCGAAGACCACGAAACGTATTCCGGACATGCCTGGGCTCCACAGCTCCAATTTATACAAAATTTGTATCATTAGAAGCGCAACGGAATTATGAGACCGTGGGCGAAAGAATCAAGTCAAACGGACAAGAAACGAAGAAGATACGGCCTTCCGAAGCAACGAGAAAAGTCAGATAAATCACACGGCCTACCACACGGCCGTGTATTGCTTGGGGATGGCCGTGTACGGCCCTAATATGGCAGTGTACGGCCTGCTAGAGGCCGTGTACGGCTCTGGCAAGGCCGTGTACGGCCCTGGGGGTGCCCGTGTGATTTTCTTGTGCTTTTGTGGCTTGTATCTTGTGCATAAGTGCTTGTAACCCTCATCCAAGGCTTGCCTATAAATAGAGGGCATCTCTACCTCATTTCACACACCTCATTCTCTCATTTCTTCTTTCTCTCTCTAGTTTAGTATTTTCTCTCTAGCACTACTCTTAGGAGTTAGAGGAGAATTAGTAGGTTATAGGTTCTCTCTCTAGTCTTTCTCTCTAGTTTCTTGCTAGGGTTTTAAACCCTTGAACTAGTGAGATGATTAGGGAGGGAAACGTTTCTTTTAGATTAGTTATGTAGTTAATTAGTAGAGGCTAGCTTATGTAATGCTTGGATATTAATGAAGAAATACAAGTGTTATTCTGCTCGCAATTCCTATCGGTATTTTCTATCCTTTCTATTATTAATTTGTCATATTGTTCTTGTTTGATGTATGTGATTTATTAATATTATAAATGTTTATTGCTATGCATTGTGAGTAGTGTGCTTATATGTTTGCCATGATTAATGAGTAGTTTGTTGTGATTGGGATGATATCATTATGAAATAACGGAAGTAACGTTATACGGCTTTCATTTGTATAGCGCCGGAAACATCACGAATGTGTGGAGTACGGAACGTGGAAGCTATGAAAGTCGTGGGCACAATCTGTTGTGGAATAATGTTCCCAATTATTATATAAATGGGAGTTGTTATACGTTGTTATCAGTCTAAACTTATCCTGAATATAGACTTTATCGTTCACCCTTTCCAGTCTTTCATTTGACTATTGCCCCTAGGATAGGACTTTGCAAACCCGAATACTACGTAGATATAGTCATCTATGTTACAGTATGAAGCTATGAGACTCCATAAAATGGCACTGTACTTCGTATAGCGTTGGAAACACCTCATGTGGAGTACAAATACGTAGAAGCTAAGGAAATGCCGTAGGATCATCTCATCGTGAATTACCTAGAAGCCACCCTTCTAGAACATGGTCTAGGATACATAAAGCTGTGGAAATGCTAAAGCTTAAAAGTACTGTACACCGTGAGTATACTTAGAATTATACAAGCTGTGGAAATACTTAATGCACTGTACACCGTAAGTATACCTAGGGATGAACGTCTGATTGTAAAGGAGGGTCTAATTCATGACGGAAGTACTTGAGCTTAAAATGTTTGAATAAGGAATTCTGAAAAGAAAGCAAAGACTCATCAGTAGTCTAAGATGCTTAAACCGCTTAATTCCACTTACCCGACAGTTTAGAATAACAAAGTAAACAACCAGTACACAATTAGGTAATAACATTTAGACATAGGTGTTAAGAACGGTCAGAGTATCCTTAATGGCAGTTTGTTACCTCATGCATGCACCCCGAAATTATCTCTAGAGACTCACTATTCCGTAACAGGGTAGTTGAGCAAGGGTCACTGTACCGTCACAAGGGCAGTGTTGGGGGGTTGAGCAACCTGTTCTGATCAGAATCACGATAACCTAGGTACTCAGTGACATACTAATTTAGAACCGGAACTAAATAAGTAGGGTCCTAGTGTTTACACCTAAGTTTATTTGTCTGTTAGCTAAATGTGTCCCCAATAATCATCATCCTAAATCATGGTGAACCACGTCTTTGTTATCCTTAAGTGTTACATAACTGCTAGCCTCCTTTTACTTTTATGCTTTCTTAGTTTTAGTAGTTTAAATAGATAAAACCCCAAAAACAATTACCTTCCAAACTTTCAAAACCTTAGCTTAATTACTAAGTTATCAGAACTAGCTCTGTCTCAATTCTACCGTCGTGAGGAACGACCCTGGATCATCCTTACCGCATACTCATACCAGGTATTTATACCCAGTATTAGTAGGTAGTACGGAGGATTAGGCTCCCCTCGACTATTATAAATTTAAAACCACCACTGGTGCCGCACCTGGCGGAAAGGTCTGCAACGACAGGAAGCGATTCCTGAACCGACCGCTGGGTGCGCATCAGGTTTTTGGCGCCGCTGCCGGGGACGGTAGTACGATTCGGAGCCTGTTTAGATAATCTAGTTTTTAAGTGATCTTTTTACTTTTTGCCTGTAGATTAGCGTAGTTAGATTAAATTAGCATAGCTTAGAATAACTTCCCTCCATACTACAACTTTAATTCTTAAACCTTCTTCTAATGTCGTCTTTACTAAACACATGGGTAGAAACAATAAAAGATCAAGTGCAAAGTCTTGCTCAAATATTTCAAATTGGATGTAGGATATGCGGTGTTCCCCACTTTGACGGAGAATGTGAGGGACATATGATGTTAGGCATAGGACATTTAGAATCTCAATCAAACTCCTATAGCCCCAATCAACATCAATATCAATCCTTATCACTCAACCCACACTCATCTTACCTTATTTCTGAACCACAGCCAAATGAGAGTTCTGACTTGAGAGATACGCCCTTAACCTTTCTGAATACTGTTTTCTCACCTCCTTTTAACCCACGCGGACAAATGCTTAGACACAACATTGATATCATAAATGAACAACAAGCAAACTTCCAAGTGGATAATAGGAATCAAGTTACATCCAACTATAGGCTACAAGGAGATGAGCGGAACACACACACCACATCTAATTCACTCAACACAGACTCGCACTCTCTTGAGTTTGGTCACATCAATCCTTCACCTACACAACCTTCTGAATCCTCACTTCCACCTATTCTTAACCTATCATCGTCTGAGACCAACGAAGAGTTCGTCTTGGAAGAACTTTCCGAACCACTGCAACTTGAAACTTCCGGCCGGAGTGACGAGTACGGCGAGGTAGACGAGGAGTTAGAATTGGAAAACCCGGAGGAGGATAACTACACAGAAGACTCAGCTTCAGAAGGACTGGAGGAATACGCACCAACTCTAAGCAGTGATCTCATCCCGAATCAAACCAACGTGGTTGATACTATCCCACAACTAGTTGAGGTTGATTATATCCCACATGGCCTTTCGGATGGATCACCCCTTGATCAATTTGAACTTTCTACCCAAGTTGTCAATGAGAATGTTGTAACAAGATTGGAGACGTTAATGGACTCTATCCCACCTCCATGCCCAATGTACAACATTTTCATCGAATCAAAGACCATAGGAAGTAAGGTGGGTTCTGCGTCATGGTCTCCCTACAAACCAACTCTCCACCACATAATGACATATACATCTAAGAGAAGTAAGGACCCCATTGACCTACCCATTCTTCCCATCCAACTTAAGGAGGTAATAGAAGTTGAGAGATTTGTTATACCTCCGGTAAATCAATTCCCTCACTTTGAACCATCTCCTCATATTGGACATACCTTGGCCTTAACATGCTTTAAATTCTTAAGTATGTACCAATATTACCCCTTGTGTCTACTGATGGATGCAAGGAAGCCGCTAGGATTTCATGATAAATAGTGCTAGAGTCAAGCTAGTGACTCAAACAAAAACAAGCGCTTCTCGGGAGGCAACCCGTGTCTAACGTAGTTTTAATAGTAGTAATCATAATAGTAGTTAATTTAGGATAAGTAGTATGCTAACTTGAATAAGTAGAAAATGAAACCCTAAATTGCATGTTCAAAGTTTTCTTCATATTTATGAACAATAAGGATGATTTTTCAAAATGAACTTCAAACTTTTGTTAAAACCTTCAAAACTTCCTTCTCCCACTTGTTTGAACTTTATTGCAACATCTATTTTGCCATTATCTAAAAGTTCTTACATATCCTTTCACTCACAAACATGGGATTAGCAACCTTAGTAATTTTACACTACTCACCCACATATTTCGAGCATTTGAGGTACTTACATATATTTCTGTGAACATACATAAAAGATCTTTAAATGATCTATCTGGTAACATGATTTGTATGTCAATATTTGTATTATGCTCGAACTCGTTTAAAAATATGTGATGTGAACATCTTTATACTTGGTTGCCTGATATAATTGCTCATATTAATATTCCCATATCTGTTGTTTGTAGTGAAATTATAGGCAACTAACACTTATATGTGTGAGATTAAACTCTAAGTCATACACTGGTTTGTTTCTTCAAAGTACTAACTTTGATAGGTCCTTTACAAACCAGTGAATATGTGATTATGAGAATGATCACTTGTTTGTTAGATCATGCTTGTTTGTTCTATTAAACAGAGACTAAAGCCTATGGATGAAGAACTTTTGAGTACAATGGAAGGAAGACAAGGGGAGCTTACAAGTTCATTAAATGAGGAAACTTTAGAGCATTGCTTTTTGGGAGAAGAGATGGCAATTTCAGGCACATAGATGATTACATTCTCGTTGTCTATGACTAGGTCATCGAGAAGATCACATCAAAATTCACCATATGTTCCACATCCCAGAGTCATACCTTGTGACACCCGTCAAATTAGGACTAGTGTTTAGTGCCTAATCAACTGTTAATACATGTAATTAGTTTTGTGTTAGGCTAATTAATGTATCAATATATATATTGTTGAATATATACAAGAATACGATTTAATTGAATCGTACCAGTTTCAAATCAAATGCATTTCGGTCAAATTAAATACGGACGTTGGTGAACAACTATATTAAATAATACAATATTATTTAATAACAATTATATCCAAAATGTTATTTTTATAATATTCCGTATTCATTTCGTGTCGTACAAATAACGTCTACGCGATTAAAATATTAAGGGCGAAAACAAAACAAAGCAAATTAAAGTTATATTTCATAACGCAACCCTCAAGTACTTGGTAAAATACTTCAACAAAAATGGAGGGAAATTATCCGTATTTTGAAATGTATAAATAAATATTTAACGTTTTAAACACTCGGGAAAACGAACACCGCTCGGAGCGCGAACGCAGGAAATGAAAAATGGGTGAAGCCCACTCTCGTGGGCCCCACCCAACCGGCCATCAAGGGGACAAAACCCCTCCCCACTAACTCATTTCCATCATCACCATCTTTCATCACTCCCTTTCTCTCCATTTTCTCTCAAACCCAACTACACCAACATCATCAAAAATCCCAAAATAACACCCTAAAACAAACTCAAATCACCAAGATTTTTAGAGAATCGGAACCACCACGCAACGATCTACATTTCTATCTTTCCGGATTTCCATTTCGGTACTTTGTAAGTTTCCGACAAAATCCCGAAACCTCTCGTTTTAGCTTATTTTTACATATTATTGGGTTATTCAAGTATATATATGTCTATTAAACAAGTGAAACACGAATTTATAGCTTAAAAATGGGTTAGATTTGAGTTTTGGGTCAAAAATCTTCGACAGTCGCTGGGTTCTGTTTTGGTGTTCATCTTTGCGACACAAGCCTTGTGTCGCAGGTTGTGTCGCATAAAACCCCTTGTGTCGTATTTTGTGTCGTAAAAACTCAGTTATGTCGGACCTTTTGCGACACAATATTGTGTCGTACCTTATGTCTCAAATACCATGCGACACAATCGCTATGTCGCTGTTGAATCAGCATTGTACGCTTATGCGGCACAACCCTTGTGTCGCTAAGCTCTTGTGTCGCACTTCTATGCGACACAACCCTTGTGTCGCATAACAAATTATTATGTCGCATAAAATAGAATATTTACAACTTTTTTTACTAAGTGTCGAGACCAAAATTTTATCACTTGATTTCACCCAAATTCAAGTCCAGATGCGTTTTTCACCAAAACAATATAGTAGAAATAAAAATTTTCCAAGCTGACTTGGCAGCTCGACCCCAACCAGGGGCTCTGCCCCTTGGACCCCGCCAGGGGCTGCCGCCCCTTGGACCCCGCTACCAGGGGCGCTGCCCCCGGACCCCCGTACTTAGATTCAGTAAACACATTTCTCACCAAGTGTCAAACTTGTACAACTTCAAAATGTTTATGCGATACAACTTTTCAAACATAATGGATTTTGCTTTTCAAGTATAACGCTTCAAAATCAATGTGATAATATCAAAACTATTATTACAATTACTCACCAACGGGCCGTATACGTTTTCAAACATATAATTCAATCAACCAAATCGTAGTAATTTGGACAAGTCAATCAACCAAATCGAGGTAATTTGGACAAACAATTACAAAGGTAGTCTTTCGAGATACCTAAACAATTAATAACCATCGCGTGTCATGGACACCTTCAGGTTACAAATCTTCAGACGTCAATACAAGTCAAGCCAACTCAAGTTTAATCGTTTAAACACTTCAAGACTCAGGTGAGTCTCATGGCCCCTATTTTACTGCTTTTCAATAAGGGGTGTGATATTACTGCTCGTTTTGTTTTACAAGTTGAACGCAAGTACAAATCAAAATCAAATACTACATGAGTTTCAAGCTAATCAATTTAAAGCCCTCCATAGCATAGTCTGGTAATACGTAGTAGCGTGAATGTTAGTATATGATATCATATAGGATTGACAATCCTCGTCCGGGTTAGCACGCACTAACTGGTCAAACGGACGTATTAGCATTTGGGAAGACGAGTGTGGATTAGGCACTCGTAGGAGGCATTTCAAGTTAGGTTTCCTTAAGTGGGCCTGACAACTCAAGTTAAGCTCAGACTATGTGCTCATGGCTGTATAACTTTTATTTTGCTTAATTGCATTTTAAATTCAATTATTAAATCTTGCGGTTCATACAAACATATGTGTTGACATACAAACCTGTGAGCTCACCAGCGTTTCGCTGACCAATTTTAGCATGTATCACAGGTGACCAGCAGTAGGTTGGACTGCTCAAGTAAGGATCGATTAGCTCGAGTCATCATGCAAACAATCAGAGATTTAGCTGCATTATTATATTTTGTATAGATTAATTATGTACTTAAATCTCTCAATTTCAAGCTGAGCTAATGTAAACAATATTTTTGATGTAAACTTTTGTTTTATCAATACAAGTTCAAAACGACGCATATAGTGGTCGTTCATTATATATCTTTGTGCTGTGATTATTGATTCGTAACACCCAAGACGTGCTTCCGCTAAACAATAAATTTGGGGGTGTTACATACCTTACATTTTCCTTGGTTACTATCATGGTGTTACATGGAACCTAAAATCATCACTACCATCCACTATCACCATATCCACCCACATTCGCCCATCCATCCATCATCACCATCTGGGACCATTTGTTCACCATGTAACCAAGGAATGGATACAAAATGTACATGATGTAAGCTAGAGATCTCTGCCGATAAGAACAACATCAGCTTCATTTCATCAGTTCATCGGAGAAGATATCGGTGATAAAGATTTATGGTCGTTGGATTCAGCACTCTCAGATCATCTAAGAGCAGTTAGTCTGCATCAGCAGCACTTGATGATTAGAATCATCGTCCATTATTTCCACCCAACATATGGTGTATCTTGGTTGATTCTACATGTATCCGCAAGAAGACATCACTTCGGTTCACTTTCTGCAATCTATCCCTTTTGTTTTAGTTATTTTCATAGAGAAGTTAGTGGAAGGATTGGATGAAGAGTATGCCAGTGTGAGCTCGAGTGCACAACATGAAGACTGACTTTGATTCAGCAAACACAATTGTCAACTCAGTCTACTTTTCAGATCCTCAGCTCACGTATGTGCCGGCAACTTGTGAGGTTGCGAATGAAATATTGAGCAAAGAGATGACGGACGTTCATGAAGAAACCACATTCTGCAATGAGCCAGCTAAAGAAATTCCAACTATCGGCAGACTGCTGCATTTTTCTTAAAACCATCTCTTGCCTCAATCGTAGGGGAGTTTCTTTCTATACCTTTTATCTGATTTTGAAATTCCTCGTATCATTACTATATATCCTAAGTGCCTAAATTTCTAAAGTGTGGGATCCCATCCCACCATTTTTCAAAAACACTTAAATTGTTCCACTGTTTCAAAACCTAAGTGTGGGATTTTTCCCGAAGAAAATCCTACGTCTTAGCAATGAACATTGAGGACAATGTTGTTTTAAGTGTGGGATACACGGTATGATATAGCGCAAGTTTATATTTGCCTGTCCAAAGTAATACCTCCGTTTTCATTCAAAACTTTTCAAAATTTTTCGCAAAACCAACCTAAAAGGTTGAGATTTTAATCACCAAAACATTCGAAAACCCAACCTCGACGATGTCCGACATCCATTCGGTTGATTTCGAATGATTTTCAAATGATTTTAGACTTAGAAGATTCTTTCAAAGAAATGAACTTTCTGTCAAATTAAATAAGTTGCTTTGGAAAGTATGATAAGGCAAAAATAAGAATGTATCTTAAACTAAATTGAGAAATTCTCTAGGCATCGCATGACTTGGTGCATATGACCCCTTTGTTGTGAGGTATTTGAGACCATGATAAGCATTCATCTTTAAATGCTTCACTTTCATTTTGGAGTGTGCGCCGATGCATGTGTCTTTGAATTAGAACTTGCTCCTGTAATGCGTTTCGAGACCATACCAATGAGTGTCGTACACGGTATAGGTGCAATTAGAGGATCTTGGCATTTATTAGGATTAACCCCTTTCTTTCATATCTTTTCAAGCCAACCCTTCCAACTTTCTTTTTAGATTGTTGATGATCCGATTAGAAAACCCTTTGCGCCTTAGCCCATTTCATTTCTAAAACCTCAAAACCCTAAAACTTCCCCACACACAGACACTTTCCCACAAACACCATTCCAACTCGTGAACTTCATAGGTTATAAGTAAAGGATTGCTTAAGATATCTTTCTATTGGTGTCTCATCTTCGAACATCTCTCCGTACCTTTCAAGAGCTTAAAGAAAAATCCAAAAAGAATAAATGGTACAAAAGCGAAGTTAGTACCCATCACGAAGATATTTTCCACAAATGACAGTACGAAAAATTGGTACTTGTCAAAAAGAGAAGTCAAAGATGTCTCACTACATGAAGGATCTCTAAGGTCATAAAAAGAAGAAAAAGAAAAAGAAAAAAAGAAAAGAAAAGAAAAAGCAGACCTTAGAGAACTCCTAGAAGACCTCAAATAAGAAGACTATTCTCCAAAGAAGAGAAAAATCTGTTAGATCTCAAAAGAAACATCATATTCAGCAGAGATTATTCCTCTAGGAGATGAGTCTACTCTAGTAGTTATCTTAAGTGAAACTTTCTTTGATCCTTGAAATTCCGAGTCTGAAGTTCCAAACCCTCAACCCATTAACCAAACTTTCACTGTCCATACACACCTTACCCTCATTCACACAACCCGATCAAAATGCCTTGGGATAATTAGCACCGTTCACAAAGGAGTGGTGGAGATTCGATTCTATACCAAGCCTATGATGATAAGCACTGCATGACTGGCATTGAGCGATTTCATTTCTATTAGATTATAGGTATCCCGATACACTTTGAGTGAATTGAGTGACCCACTTGTGAGAATCGCCCAGTCATGTACATCTATGTTTCGAGAGTTGCAAAGTATGCCAAAAAAGGTTGATCACTTTTATGTTTAAGTATAGTTAATTTTTGTTGATGCTTACTTTCTGAAAATGTTTATCTAATTTGAAGAAAGTAACTTTTTACAGGAGATACTCTAAGCATCAAAAAAAAAATTTCTTTTAAAAAATCTTTTTCCAAATGAGGTTTGCTTGAGGACAAGCAAAAGCTTAAGTGTGGGATATTTGATATAGCGCAAAAAGTCTCGTTTTTACCTACGTTATTTGTCCCATATTTAGCTCTTTTCTAACAAATACATCTTAAAATCATCATTATTTACCAGCTTTTGTTAGAAAGGTATAAACTTGTTGGTCTTTCGAAAATCATGCAAAAAGGTCGGAAAACTAGCCGAAATAAGCACCGAATTGAGCAATACTTCAAATCTACTGTAAACTCCATACCAAGACCTAATTCTTATTTTATTTTGTAGCTATGGAGATTACGAGAGCGTGGATATAAAGAAATCTCAATTTAGATCAAGGACGAGAAAGTTACAAGCCGAACAAAGCATCCGAAGACCACGAAACGTATTCCGGACATGCCTGGGCTCCACAGCTCCAATTTATACAAAATTTGTATCATTAGAAGCGTAACGGAATTATGAGACCGTGGGCGAAAGAATCAAGTCAAACGGACAAGAAACGAAGAAGATACGGCCTTCCGAAGCAACGAGAAAAGTCAGATAAATCACACGGCCTACCACACGGCCGTGTATTGCTTGGGGATGGCCGTGTACGGCCCTAATATGGCAGTGTACGGCCTGCTAGAGGCCGTGTACGGCTCTGGAAAGGCCGTGTACGGCCCTGGGGGTGCCTGTGTGATTTTCTTGTGCATTTGTGGCTTGTATCTTGTGCATAAGTGCTTGTAACCCTCATCCAAGGCTTGCCTATAAATAGAGGGCATATCTACCTCATTTCACACACCTCATTCTCTCATTTCTTCTTTCTCTCTCTAGTTTAGCATTCTCTCTCTAGCACTACTCTTAGGAGTTAGAGGAGAATTAGTAGGTTATAGGTTCTCTCTCTAGTCTTTCTCTCTAGTTTCTTGCTAGAGTTTTAAACCCTTGAACTAGTGAGATGATTAGGGAGGGAAACCTTTCTTTTAGATTAGTTATGTAGTTAATTAGTAGAGGCTAGCTTATGTAATGCTTGGATATTAATGAAGAAATACAAGTGTTATTCTGCTCGCAATTCCTATCGGTATTTTCTATCATTTCTATTATTAATTTGTCATATTGTTCTTGTTTGATGTATGTGATTTATTAATATTATAAATGTTTATTGCTATGCATTGTGAGTAGTGTGCTTATATGTTTACCATGATTAATGAGTAGTTTGTTGTGATTGGGATGATATCATTATGAAATAACGGAAGTAACGTTATACGGCTTTCATTTGTATAGCGCCGGAAACATCACGAATGTGTGGAGTACGGAACGTGGAAGCTATGAAAGTCGTGGGCACAATCCGTTGTGGAATAATGTTTCCGATTATTATATAAATGGGAGTTGTTATACGTTGTTATCAGTCTAAACTTATTCTGAATATAGACTTTATCGTTCACCCTTTCCAGTCTTTCATTTGACTATTGCCCCTAGGATAGGACTTTGCAAACCCGAATACTACGTAGATATAGTCATCTATGTTACAGTATGAAGCTATGAGACTCCATAAAACGGCACTGTACTTCGTATAGCGTTGGAAACACCTCATGTGGAGTACAAATACGTAGAAGCTAAGGAAATGCCGTAGGATCATCTCATCGTGAATTACCTAGAAGCCACCCTTCTAGAACATGGTCTAGGATACATAAAGCTGTGGAAATGCTAAACCTTAAAAGTACTGTACACCGTGAGTATACTTAGAATTATACAAGCTGTGGAAATACTTAATGCACTGTACACCGTAAGTATACCTAGGGATGAACGTCTGATTGTAAAGGAGGGTCTAATTCATGACGGAAGTACTTGAGCTTAAAATGTTTGAATAAGGAATTCTGAAAAGAAAGCAAAGACTCATCAGTAGTCTAAGATGCTTAAACCGCTTAATTCCACTTACCCGACAGTTTAGAATAACAAAGTAAACAACCAGTACACAATTAGGTAATAACATTTAGACATAGGTGTTAAGAACGGTCAGAGTATCCTTAATGGCAGTTTGTTACCTCATGCATGCACCCCTGAATTATCTCCAGAGACTCACTATTACGTAACAGGGTAGTTGAGCAAGGGTCACTGTACCGTCACAAGGGCAGTGTTGGGGGGTTGAGCAACCTGTTCTGATCAGAATCACGATAACCTAGGTACTCAGTGACATACTAATTTAGAACCGGAACTAAATAAGTAGGGTCCTAGTGTTTACACCTAAGTTTATTTGTCTGTTAGCTAAATGTGTCCCCAATAATCATCATTCCAACATCCTAAATCATGGTGAACCACGTCTTTGTTATCCTTAAGTGTTACATAACTGCTAGCCTCCTTTTACTTTTATGCTTTCTTAATTTTAGTAGTTTAAATAGATAAAACCCCAAAAACAATTACCTTCCAAACTTTCAAAACCTTAGCTTAATTACTAAGTTATCAGAACTAGCTCTGTCTCAATTCTACCGTCGTGAGGAACGACCCTGGATCATCCTTACCGCATACTCATACCAGGTATTTATACCCAGTATTAATAGGTAGTACGGAGGATTAGGCTCCCCCCGACTATTATAAATTTAAAACCACCACTGGTGCCGCACCTGGCAGAAAGGTCTGCAACGACAGGAAGCGATTCCTGAACCGACCGCTGGGTGCGCATCAGAGATTTTAAAAATGACTAGAAAACTAGCAGAGGACTGGATTGAAACTGGTCCGGTCATAGAAAAGACTGGTTTTTTATTTTCTGTTAAAAAACTTGACTGTTTTAAACTGGACTGAAATCTAATTTAAACCAGTCCTTGCTCATCTCTACCTATCATGTTCCAGAAAATCAAACATTTTATAGTTAAACTCTATTTTACATGAATATTTGCATAACCGTATGACATATTCGTCATCAATCTGCCCAGATTTACAAACAATACGTTTGACCAATTTAAAGTCCGAATTAGCAAAAACCTAAAACTTCAAAGTTGTAGAAAACATAAATTTCTACCCAGATACCAAATTTCAGATTAGTCGGACATATGTACCATTTTATATGATTTTTATAACCCAACTGAATTCTGAAACATAACCAAATCATCTAATAATTTAACCTTAACCGATATAAACCCTAAAAATGAATATACAGAGATTATACCTTTGATTACTGATCTTAGAAATATATTTGATTGTCATCTCTTAATATGTTAATCGCCTTGCGATATCGAACAAATTTAATGTTAACACCGAAATTCGAATGTCTTATGATTAAAAGCCCTAGAAATTGTCTTGTCTCCCACTTCCCTCTACATGATCGACTCTCCGGGAATTATGGGGTTTAGAGCTTAGAGTGAGGTTCAAATGAGAATGAGATTTTTTGTGAGAATAGAGGAATCAACCAGAACGCGCCATGTGTCACAAAATTCACTTTCCTCCACGTTTTTTTAAACTGAAATATCTCTCAAACGGTAAGTCGAAAAATCATAAAAATTGCACCATAAAAATCAGCATTTTTTCCTCTTCGATTTGCAATCTCACAAAGTATACTTTCGACGATTTTTTTTTTGAATTTTACAAATTGTACAAAATTTGAATCACATGTGTTACAGCCTGTAACACATGTGTTACTAGCTTGTAACATATGTGTTACTCGCCGGTAACACATGTGTTACCAGTTTCTAACACGTGTGTTACTCGTTTTCAAAACCCACCAAAAAATGAAAAAGTAAGTTAGTCGAAAGTATACCTTGTCACATCTCTAATCGAAGAGAATTAAACGCTGATTTTTATGGTGTAGTTTTTGTGATTTTTCGACTTACCGTTTGAGAGATATTTAATTTTCAAAAACGTGGGGAAAGTGGTTTTAGTGACACGTGACGCATTCCTATTGGTTCCTTCATTCTCACGAAAAGTTGTTGTACTCATTTGAACCTTACTCTTAGAGGTTATTAAATTAATTTAATCTCTATTAAGATATTTTATAATTACTATTTATTCCCCAACTTTCATACCTTACAATTTAGCATAGATTTGACAAATTTTTACATTTTTAGTTCAAGCTGCTAGACATCTCACGAGACTTATTAAAGGAAAATGATTGGTAGGCATAAATCTATAAGACTAATTTTAGATCTAAAGATGTGATTGGTGGGTTTGAAAAATTGATTGAATGAGATTAAAAGAGTGAAAAAAAGCAACCAATCAGAAAATTAGATCTGTTTTTAGGTCTACGTATGTAGACCTATTTAGCATTACTCGTTATTAAATTTATCTTTCATCATCTATCTTCAAATAATAGTAACTTACATATTTTATTTATTAAATCATGAAAATTCTTGGACGTTAGATACAAATATATGAATCATGGTAAACGTGAATAACACAATATATGAATCATCTTAAAGTTGAAAACGAAAGTAGACTTTATGGTAATAAAATGAGGAATCCTGCCGCAGTATCGGTCGACAATGCATATACTATTACATAATAATTAACTTCATCTGATCCCACACCAATAAAGGAAGTAAATAGAGTTGGGCATCTTACAGTCATATATTAATTGCAATAAACTTTTTGATCCTTTAAGACCACCCGCAACGCGTACGTTAACGGGCTTTTTAGACCTCGAGAACGCCCAGAACGTCGTTGTGGGGCGTTCTGGGACGGCGTTCAAGCGGCGTTCGTTGCCGGAGAACGAGACGAGAACGGGGGTTTCGGTGGGGCCCACTTCCTTTTTCATTCCTTTTTTCGTTTTTCCTTCGATATAAATTAAAAAAAAAACAATTTTTTTAATAAAACGGTAACATTGAAAATAAAATAAAATAAAAAATTAAAAAGAATATAGCCTTTAGGCTCCAACGGCAGAAAGTGAAAAAAATAATTTAATTTTAAAATTTAATTTTAACTTTACACTATATATACACACATATACTACCATTTTTTCTCAAATCAAACCCCAAAAAACACTTTCAGTCCCAAATTTAAACGGGTGCACGACCAACTGCGAGACGATAAACGGGTGCACGACCAACTGCGAGACGATCTCACAGAACACATTTGGAGGCTTCCACCAAACTTTCGCAAACTGAATCGGAGAACAATGAAGCCGAATAATTATTTTTAGTGTACTGTATTTTAATAATTGTAGTGTATTGTATTTTAATTATTATTAGGATTGTAACGTTTTTTATTTTAGGATTGTAACGTTTTCTATTTTTAGAATTGTAACGTTTTTATTTTTAGGACGTAATCGCAAATTTAGATTTCGTACTCTTTATAATTTAATAGTATTTTGTATTTTAATTATTGAAATGTATTGTGTTTTAATTATTTAAATGTATTGTGTTTAATTTAATTTTATTTGTATTGTTAAATAAATGAATATTATGTGGAAAAAAGTGGGGTCCAGGGGGGAAAAAGGGGCGTTCTGGTGTTATGATTGTGTGTGATGAAATTGTGTTGTGGTGTTATGCTGATGTAGCGACTGAATAATGGGCGTTCTGGCGTTACGATTGCGGATGGTCTAAACGCCCAACTTACTTCAACTTCAAAATTTTTTACCAATCTTTAACCGGATGAATTATTTAACCGGCCGATTATAAAAAAATTGGCCCTTTTTGAAAGGTTGAAATGCTGGCAAAAATTAATTTTATTCGTTCAAAACAAAGAAACGTACTGTACGTTCTCTTTGGCTCATTTGCTACAATGTTTTCAATACACGTCCTTGATCAGTTACATGAAACGTTAGTAGCTAGCGAGATAGTTAATTAATCGATTATTATCTTAATTATAACCGGGAGTACGTAATATCAGATATATATAGTTTCAAAAATAACTTATTTTGAGCCATGAACTATTTGTCCAGGACTCCAGGGAACTAGCTAGCTCGCTAGCAACCTCTCGTAGACAATTGTGCAACAAGTGTAGTGAATATTGTGTAGGGAAAAATATATTGTATCCGAATATAATTTATTACTAGATCATAACCCGCAAAATTTGCGGGCTATAGCATAAAACTTTCCCATCAAATAATATTGAATCACTTCAGTGAAACGAATTGTTGAAATGTATCCTACTCAAAAAAGTATGTAAGATTTAACTTTTGTAGACCAAATATTAATAATCCATTGCATCAAAATATTTGAGATGTTAATATTGCCGTGAAATAAAATATGTTTATCGTATGGGTGTTACAAATGATACTACAATGTATTTCTAGGTATCAACTATCGTTTTTATATACATACAACTTAAGTTATAAAGTAATTGTGATATAACAATAATGTTCAATTTACCCACAACTACACTCTACACACATAAGCTTTGAAAATTATTATAAATATGGTGACAAAAAACTTACAATCAATATATATATATATATATATATATATATATATATATATATATATATATATATATATATAACTGGTTCAAGTTTGGAGTTTTCTTGTTCAGTATGATCCAACCCATTCTAATCCTGGATTCACAATCTATGTTTTCTTTATATGTATATATATACTTAAGAACATAAAATGCATTACTATAAAGTTTCATTGATAAAAGAGTATCATATGTTTGAGCCTTTAGATATAAAACATAAAGTGAATTGACACATTAATTGGTAAATGGGTCAGAATTGCCACCTAATTGAACATTTAGCCTACGGGTATGGTTTATAGTTATATACCTTTTGACATTTAGCCTACGGGTATGGAATACAACACAAATTATTGGTAATTGATATCATCCCACCATCACCCCCCTCAAGTGCTCACACATGAAAACTATCCCTAAAACCCGCTACCTGAAATAGGAACAAAAAGAATTTTTAAAAATCCAATTAACAGTATATACAACCCACATACATATTCAATCAAATTTCCACCACCCAGTACAAATACAAACTTACCCATTTTATTGTGGTACCCAACCTGCCCATTTTACCACCTCTACTAAATACAAAATAAACCTGAAGCTGATTAACTATAGCCCACCAGAAACTGTAAACAGCAAGGCAAATTCATACGAATTCGTCTATATACTAAAAAATATCAAACTTTTGAGTTGTTGATAAAATAACCGAAAGAAATTAGCGTTTTAAAAATGGATCAATCGAGAGTAGAAACTACATATAAACATCAAACCTGGTTAATATCATACACGGTTGAAGAAGCAAAATCTTCATTCCCGATCATCTATAATTCGAATTGCAAACAATAATCCTAGATACAAATTCAGATGATCCATCTTTCATTCACGACTTTATTGCAAACGAAAACCCTAGATACAAATTCAAATAAGAAATCATTCCGTAAAGAGATATTCATATTGGCTCCGCTCTTATGTTTTAAGGCGTTCAAGATTTAATCGATTCTGCTGTTGACTTTTTGTTACGGGTAATTTGATTCTACTCCTGATTATTTACTACGGTTAATTTTTTAGAAGATCAATATATTGATGTAAGAAGATTTGAGAATTTTCAGATAAAAAATTCCTGGAAGGAAACTGAACAATAAGGTGCAATTTCAGCCTCTTCTATTCACATTTCATGACAAATGATAATGGTATTTTTTTAACTGCTACATATATTTGAGCAACTTGAAAACACATAAGCATACTCAAAGTCAAAAATAGTACAAAAGAACGGATAGTAAAGATATACAAGCCTAATATAAACCAAAAAACAAATCACAACACTATATATAAATCTGAAGATGAAAACACGTGTAAAAGACATCATACCATGTAACTATATTTCTCACAGACATTTCATCGAACACCTTCTACACACTTACCACACCTGCGTCAAATCCAATTGTAACGAATATGAAATTGGATCATAAAAATAGCCTAAAAAAACGCTTTTCATTAATGGCCAAACACATGCTAAGTAAATGCAATTGTCACTTTATTCTTACAAGAGAGTGAAACGTTGGGAATCATGCTGAAAAAAACATTTAGCAACAAATAGATTAGGTACCTGATTGATAAAGAAACAAAACTTTGAGAAAAGTAGTGGAGAATGAGATTATGGTAGTTATCTGCAATGATAATCAAACATACAAATCCATAGTAATATATCTAATTCTAAATCGTTTGGAGAAGAAATACTGGATCGGATTGAATTTGAATTTTGAATATAGGAATAATGAAGGAGAAGATTGCTTCTGATTAAGTTTCCAGCATATAAACTCCTAAATAGTTGGAATATTAATAATGTAATTAATTTTATTTGATTTTTCTATTATTGATTAAGAAAGGGTTATTTAGTCTTTTAATAATAACCATGATCATTTATTTGCTAATCACATTTTAACCATTTAAGTCTCTAAACATTTTGATTAGGCAAATATGCTCCTCTTATAATAGTTAAGAGAG
Source organism: Helichrysum umbraculigerum (assembly GCA_949592205.1). Classification (NCBI taxonomy): domain Eukaryota; kingdom Viridiplantae; phylum Streptophyta; class Magnoliopsida; order Asterales; family Asteraceae; genus Helichrysum; species Helichrysum umbraculigerum. Next base: position 104,515,348 of record CATIUR010000003.1, on the reverse strand, counting down.
ATTATCTATACGATGTAACTCGATCGAATTATATGCGTAGCAATTCTAATATAATTACTACGTCTAAACATAAATTATAAAACGAAACAATTAAAGAAAACACATAAGTACAAGAAAATAAGTAAAATAGTCTGAAAATGTATCGAACTTGTCATGAAATCCTATTGTATGCATCCTACTTTCAAAACTTCTATTGTGTGTACTCAATTTACTAATCCTTCCTATTGTATGTACTCAATTTACTAATTTCTTCTGTTTTGTGTAGTCATTAACCTTAAACCCTAATTACAAGTCAAAATTAGCTCAGGTGGCTTCAGTAGCTGACGTGGCATTGCCACGTCAGTGCCATCTCACCAAAAGTTTGATACATTTTTTCCACGTCATCATCTTCATCAACTTCACCATCTTCAATTTTCCGGTGACACCATCTTTTCCGGCGACACCATTTTTTCCGGCAACACCACCATAACCAATTTACACTTCACTGACCACCAACCCCTATCAACCCCATGTCCAAAACATGACCATCTCCGACGTCACCACTAAGTCTATCATTTTTTTCGGCAACACCACTTTTTCCGGTGAAAACGTTACAAACAATTTGCAACTTTTTAACCACCAACCCCTTTCATTTCCACCTCACCATTATCTCCAAATAATCACCATCTCCGACGACACCATTTTTTCCGGTGATACCATTTTTTGTGTGTTAAGATGGTGGAGTTGAAATGTGACACCCGTCAAATTAGGACTTGTAATTAGTACCTAATCATCTGTAATACATGTAATTAGTTCAATGTTAGACTAATTAATGTATCGAAATATATATTGTTGAATATATACAATTATGCGATTTGATTAAATCGTACGTAATGTAAATCGAATGTAATTCGGTTCAATTAATACGGACGTTGGTGAACAATTTTATTAAATATTATAACATTATTTAATAACATTATTATATTTAAAATATTATTTTGATAATATTTCGTACGCAATTCGTATCGTACAAATAAAGACTACACGATTAAAATAGTAAAAGCGCAAGTAAACAAAACAAGTTAAAGTTATAATTTATAACTCAAATGTAAAGTACTTGATGAAATACTTCGACCAAAATATCGAATAATTAATTGTATTTTAAAAACGTATATTTAAACGTATTTAATAATTAATCAACGTTTAAACAATCGGGAAAACGAACACCACACGGAGCACGAACACGAGAACGAAAAAGGAGGAGGCTTTCGACAAAACCCCCTCCCTTTCCCTTTCTTTTCTCATTTATCACCTCCCCACTCTCTCTCTTCTCTTCCTTTTTCTCTCAAACCACCACACCACCACAACCTCCTTAAATCACAAAATAACACCACAAAACGATCTCGAATCCTCACGCTCGTTTGGAAGAAAAGATTCACCGCGTCACGATCTACCTCTCCATCTTTTCTGATTTCTCCGGCGTTAACTCGTAAGATTCCCGACAAATCTCGAAACTCTTAAATTTTGTATACTTTCACTTGTTTATGATTTATATCAACTTAAAATGTCCAAATATGGGTTGGGTAAAAGATTTGGACCAAATGGTTGCCGGAAAACTCGTTTTCGGCTCAAAATCCGGCGAACAGTCGTAAGTGTCGCTAGTGTGCCAAAAACAGTGCTAGCGACACTAGCAAAGTGTCGCTAAGTCAAGTGTCGCCCATATAGCGACACTACTCCAGTGTCGCTGAAATACTTAAATCAGATTTATACTAGCGACACTAACTTAGTGACGCCAAAATTGAGAAGTGTCGCATATAGCGACACTAATCAAGTGTCGATAATCGATTGAAAATCAGGAATCCAGCGACACTCACCTAGTGTCGCCTAACTAGTGTCGCCTATAGCGACACTAGCCTAGGGTCGCCAAAAACAGAAAGTTGACAAACTATTTTTATACTAAGTGTCGAACTTGTACAACCTCAAACACTTATACGATACGACTTCTAAAACACCTTAGGATGCACTTTTAAGTATAACACTTCAAAAACATAATGATAATGTTGAGATTATTATTACAAACAATCACCAACGGGCCGTACACGTTTTCAAAACTTAAACCAATCAACCAAATCGTAGTAATTTGGACAGTCTAGTGGAACGAACAACTACAAAGGTAGTCTTTGTAACTACCTACTCACGTTTATAACCATCGCCTGTCGTGGACACCCTCAGGTTACGAGTCTTCGGACATCACTACCCGGCTAATCAACCAAAGTTTATTGATTTAAACTCTCAAGACTCAGGTGAGTCTCATGGCCCCTCTTTTACTGTTTTCTCAGGGGTGTGATTCATTGCTTGTTTTCAACATGTGAACGCGAGTACAAACTTTTCATATACTACATGAGTTTTTTCACAACTATTCATTTTACGACCTCCACAGTATAGTTTGATAATACTTCGGTAGCGCGAATATTAGTATATGGTACCATATAGGATTGACCCTCCTTGTCCGGGTTAGCCAGCACTAACTGGATAAACGGACGTACTAATATTTGAAGTTGCGAGTGTAGATTAGGCACTCGTGGGGAGGCACCCTCGATCAGGTCCTTGAAGGTGGATCCTGACCACCTCGATTAAGGTTCAGATTATGTTCTCATGGCTGTATACATTATCATTTGCTTGGTTACAAATCTATATTTAATACTTGCAGTTCATATGATGCTATTTGATATACAAACCTGTGAGCTCACCAGTGTCTCGCTGACCCATTTTAGCATGTATCACAGGTACTCGGCAGTAGGATTGGACTGCCCTCAGGATCACTATTGCTCGAGTCAGCATGCAGACATTAGAGATTTTCTTGCATTAATATATTTTGTAAAAGTATTTATGTATTGGAATCTCTCATTTTCTAAACACGAGCTATGTATAGCTTCAAACGTTGTAAACATTTATTATATTAATACATTTTGTTAAAACGACGCATATAGAGTCGTTTACTATATCTTGTGTGCTTTGATATTTGATTAGTCGTGCCCCGACCAGAACCGCTTCCGCATCTTAAATTTGGGGGTGCGACAGATTGGTATCAGAGCCTAAGGTTATAGTGAACTAGGTTGCATTTAGTGGGCCTAGACTATGACCGTTAGGCAGTATTTTCTTATTAGGCATGACTGGTTCAGGAATTACAGCATACGACTTTAATTTAACATAGCCTGATCAACTATGTACAATTAAGGAAAGATGATGTAAGGTCTGAAACGATTATGTTGAACAGGAATACACTAGTTGACTCTGACCTCGAGTGAACCGGAACTCAAACATGTCTGTGCTAGACACATTAGGCTATTATATGATATATGTATATATGTATATGATAGGCCTCGCTCATTCGAAACGTTCTTGCCACATAAATGGTGGACTCACCATCTAGGCAAACTACTCGTACTCCATCATCTCTCTCTCGCTCACGTCGTAGCTTCTCAGAACCCCTAGTGGCTAGACGCACTGGTAGCTTGCGCCGAGCTAGCCCCTATGCCAATCCTGCCACCACTGGTAACACGTCTACTTTAGCTCGCCATCGAGCAATTGCTCAACAATGGAACTGGTTACCTGTGGCTATGGCCACCTGGAGGATTGAGGAACACATCGAGATCCCCGATAATATCGAAGGATATTCACCTATGGATCTCTCACCGTACACTCAAGAACCGACACATCACACTGTACCAGTGTTAGCTGTTCGGTTACACCGTCATGAACGCAGGTTGCACGACATGGAAATTGAACTTCAAGAAACCCGAGAAAATTGGATGATAACGGCTCAGGGCTGCATTGCACAGATCTACGTGGATCAGGAAGATCTATCTGAAACCATTAACCGTACTCACGATCAAGTAGAAGACACCACTCAAACCATGGAGATCGTTCTCAATCAGGTTATCGGTAACCGAAATGAGATCTCCGTGTTACAATCAAGGCTACAAGAGTGTGAATCACGTCTAAGGGAAACCGAGGACGCCATCCGAGGGGTTAACAGACTTGCTGAATCTGTGAACCATCTCACTGCACTACTGCCACAACTCAACCTACGTCAGAATTAGCTTAGGCTGAATCTGTACTTTATTATGCTTTCGTAGGACCTATGTAATTTGACCGGATGTAGAATTCCCGGTATCTTTTGTAAACCCAGTAATCCTGTAATCTTTTGAAAACTCTTACCATGTAACTCGGCTTATTATCTAATGAAATATGATTATCACCTCGTACTACTGTGTATATTACTCCCTTATGTATATACATGTGTGACATATATATCATGACTTGTGCAATATCTTACACATTGCATTCCTTTGATATTCAACATCATGCCTCCAAGACGACACACGTATAGTGAGCTCGAAATCGCTCAGCTCATCGCCCAAAGCGTGGCTCAGGCCTTAGCTACTCGGTCGAACCAGGGCAGTGAAGACACAGCTGTTAACGCTCCTGCAGCAGAACCCTGTTCTTATAAGGACTTCTTGAACTGCAAACCTCTGAATTTCAAAGGCACGGAAGGTGCCATCGGATTGATCAGGTGGGTTGAGAAAATGGAATCTGTTTTCCGTATCAGCAAGTGTGCGGAGGAGGACAAGGTCTAATACTCCACTTGCACTTTCTCTGAAGGTGCTCTCACTTGGTGGAATTCTTATGCCCAGTCTGTGGGTATTGATATCGCCTATCTACTTCCATGGGAAGACTTGAAGAAAATTCTCACGGATGAGTATTGCCCAAGCGAGCAACTCCAGAAGCTGGATGAAGAGTTCTGGCACTTTAAGGAGCAGGGAACCGATATTGTTGGATACACCACCAGGTTCCAACAACTTGCTACCCTTCGTCCAGCCATGGTAAGTACTGAACCTGAGAAGATCAAAAAGTACATCCGCGGCCTCCCGAAACCTGTTCGGTTGACCCATGAGCTTATGGCTATGAACGACAGCCAAGAATCCCCTGCTCCATCCTCCAACAACAACAAAAGAAAGTGGTCCGACAACCACGACAATCACCAGAACAAGAAACTCGACACCATCAAAACCTACAACTCAACCACCGAAACCAAACGGGGTTACACCGGGAACAAACCTTACTGTTCCAAGTGCAACCGCCACCACGAATGTCCTTGCGGTACCTACTGCAACAACTGCAAGAGGTACGGACACCTCACCAAGGACTGTAGATCCCCCACCACCAACAACAACAACAATACCTCCAACAAAAACAATGCCAGGCTATCCAGGGCCTGCTTCGAATGTGGAAACACCGGGCACTTCAGGAACGAGTGCCCAAAGCTGAAGAACAAAGGCAGCAACAACAACAACAACGACAACGCAAGAGGTAGAGCCTTTGTACTCAACTCTGGGGACGCCCGCCAAGACCCGAATGTGGTATCGGGTATGTTCCTCCTCAACAACCTATCTGATTCTATTCTATTTGATACTGGTGCTGATAGAAGCTTTATACTGATGAGTTTTATCCACTGCTTGACATCACTCCTGTTGCTCTAGATGTTAAGTACACTGTAGAACTAGTGAACGGTAAACTTATAGAAACCAATAGTGTGATACCTAATTGCACTCTAAATTTAGCCGATGAATCCTTCTCGATTGATCTTATGCCTGTTGAAATTGGAAGTTTCGACGTCATCATTGGTATGGACTGGCTGTCCAAACATCGCGCTGAAATCATTTGTTATGACAAGGTCGTTCGCATCCCTCTCGCTGCCGGTAGAACTTTGATCATACAGGGGGAGACTGGTGGGACGAGACTAAATATCATCTCTTGTTTGAAAACCCGTAAATTTCTGAGAAAGGGTTATCCGGCAATCCTCGCGCACATCATGGAGAAAAAGTCGGAGGAGAAGCGACTTGAGGATGTGCCCATTGTTCGAGACTTTCCAGAAGTCTTTCCCGAAGAACTGCCTGGTCTACCACCACCAAGGCAGGTTGAGTTCTCAATCGATCTCGTGCCAGGTGCTGCACCCGTGGCCCGAGCACCATACCGTTTAGCTCCATCCGAACTTCAGGAGTTGTCCACCCAATTACAGGAACTCCTGGAAAGAGGATTCATCAGACTTAGTGCTTCACCTTGGGGAGCTCCGGTCCTGTTTGTTAAAAAGAAGGACGGTTCATTCCGAATGTGTATCGACTATCGAGAGTTGAACAAGTTAACTGTCAAAGACCGATATCCACTTCCTCGCATCGATGACCTGTTTGACCAACTTCAAGGGTCGAGTTTTTATTCAAAGATCGATCTTCGGTCAGGTTATCATCAACTACATGTTCGCGACACCGATATCCCGAAAACTGCTTTCAGAACCCGTTATGGGCATTACGAATTTCAGGTGATGCCATTCGGTCTAACCAACGCACCGGATGTATTCATGGACCTTATGAATCGGGTGTGCAAACCTTACCTCGACAAGTTTGTCATCGTGTTCATCGACAACATACTCATATACTCGCGCAACGAACAGGAACACGCGCAACATCTCAGAACCATCCTAGAGCTACTTAGACACGAGGAGTTATATGCTAAATTTTCTAAGTGTGAGTTCTGGATACAAACCGTTCAATTCCTTGGACACGTTATCGATAGTCAGGGAATTCATGTCGATCCATCAAAAATCGAGGCTATCAAGTGCTGGCAAGCACCAACAACTCCAACCGAAGTACAACAATTCCTAGGTCTTGCCGGGTACTATCGACGATTCATTGAAAACTTTTCAAAAATAGCCCAACCACTCACGACACTGACTCAGAAGGACAAAAAGTTCTATTGGACTGATAAACAAGAGCCAGCATTTCAACTTCTAAAATAAAAGCTTTGCAGTGCTCCCATTTTATCATTACCCGAAGGCACCGATGACTTCGTGGTATACTGCCATGCTTCCCACCAAGGTTTCGGTTGTGTGCTGATGCAACGAGACAAGGTCATTGCTTATGCCTCACGACAACTCAAAATCAACGAAAAGAACTACACCACTCATGACCTCGAACTTGGAGCTGTTGTATTCGCTCTCAAAATCTGGAGACATTATCTTTACGGCACTAAGTGCACAATTTTTACCGACCACAAAAGTCTCCAGCACATATTCGATCAAAAGGATCTCAACATGAGGCAACGTCGATGGGTCGAGTTGCTTACCGATTACGACTGCGAAATCAAATACCATCCGGGTAAGGAAAATGTTGTTGCCGATGCCCTCAGTCGAAAAGAAAGATCAAAACCACTTCGAGTCCGAGCCCTCAGTATGACCATTCATAACGATCTAAACATTCAGATCCTCGCTGCTCAACTCGAAGCCCTGAAAACCGATAACATCAAAAACGAAGCCTTGCGGGGCATGGATAAACAATTCGAAATCAAACCTAACGGAGTTAGGTGTTTCTCTAATCGAACCTGGTTGCCTAGTTTTGGGAACCTGCGAGACTTGGTGATGGATGAAGCTCACAAGTCCAAATATTCTATCCACCCGGGATCCGATAAAATGTATCACGGCATCAAGGAATTTTATTGGTGGCCGAACATGAAAGCTGAAATAGCCACGTACGTCAGCAAGTGCCTTACTTGCTCGAAAGTCAAAGCCGAATACCAAAAACCTTCTGGTTTACTTCAACAACCCAGCATTCCTGAATGGAAATGGGAACAAATCGCAATGGATTTCATAACCAAACTACCAAAGTCATCGAGCGGTTGCGATACCATTTGGGTGATCGTTGATCGTCTCACAAAATCTGCTCATTTCCTTGCGATCAAGGAAATCGACCAAATGGAATGCCTCACTCGAATCTATCTGAAAGAAATTGTAACCCGACACAGCGTTCCCATCTCCATTATCTCTGATAGAGATAGTCGTTTCACATCTCACTTTTGGCAATCACTTCAGAAATCGTTGGGTACCCTTCTTGCTATGAGTACCGCATACCACCCTCAAACCGACGGCCAAAGTGAGCGAACTATTCAGACATTGGAAGACATGCTACGAGTTTGCGTATTTGACTTCGGTGTTGTCGCATTCCCAAGCGGTCGGTCGGATTTTACTCCGGTCGTTGAACCTTCCGGCAAGGGCGCGCGGACAGTGTGTTTTATATTTATTATGCTAGGTATCCTAAGTTTTGATACAACCTAAAGACCTAAAGGGCAGTAAGCGGTATGTATGACTCAGGTGTCGTTCTTCAAACTACAACGGGCATGGGAATCTAGGAGGATTAATTATCTTTTGTAATTTAGCTGGAATTTTAAAATTTTTGATAGGTTGGTTGGTTTTCTAACCTTATTACTAAAATTAAAAACTAAATTAAAGACAAGGGGTTTGTACGGAGAACGCAGAGAAATCAAGATAAGGAATATGTTTGCTGTGACTTCGGCAATGTTATTTGGATGGATAGTTATGAGGGATAAGGTTACTAGGTGCGATGACTAATCCGGTGAGGTCATAGAAGCTTAATTGGTAGATAAAGTATTATGCCTACGACCTTTACTCGGCTTCCCGCGTATTTATATTAACGCTATACCGGATACTTGGACGTTTTACAGCTTTTCCGTTATACCAATTAGGATTCCAGATTACTCACTAGATATTCCTATATTTCTCAATGAGCTACAACTACGATCCTACTATATACCTAACGTAGAGTTGTCCGCAATCAGATATATAATATGTCACATGGATAGCAGTTATAGAGTGTCCAGTACACTGGAAGTTCTCCCAAATGTACAGACCAATTCAACCGACGATTATCCTCTAATCCAGGTCCCCATTTACAGACATCCGGAGGACGTTAGTATCATGGCATGAATTGTTCATTGAACAATAACATGAACAGGGTTTAACCCGCAGAACCGGTTGGGATAATCTGTCTAGCGATCAGCTGAATTGTTCATCATTAATCATACAATCATCATAACTATTACATGCATGTTAACCTATCTGTATTATGTTTATTATGTTTATGAAAATCTAATTAGCAGGGCAGTGATAATGTTTGCGTATGTCTAGTATGCAGTACCTAAGCAACAATCAAACAAGAACATGCAATAGGACGGAACACTAGTCATCATATTAACTGACCTAATAATTAAATCATGGATATCCCGGAAGTTGTCCCAAAGATACACAACAAACAAGCGTGAACCTAATCTATCTCTAATCCTATGCTTCGTGTCCCTCGGATGTATTTCAATCAAGGGAACAACGACCATGTTGTGTTCATTGATCATCATACACAGAATAGTTGGCAATCCTACTTCTAGCAATTGGCCAGGTTCTAGGGAGGAGGATACAAACCACAGCATAAGTTGGGTAGATAAACAAGCAGAGGTTCAGCTTATAAGTTCGCAAACAGTTTAAACTCATACAGACAAAGTAACAGCATGTTACAATTAGGATCATTATTTCCACAACGGATTGTGCCCACGACTTTCATATCTTTCACGTTCCGTACTACACACATTCATGATGTTTCCGGCGCTATACAAATGAAAGCCGTATAACGTTACCTCCGTTGTTTCATAATGGTGTCATCCCAATTGTATATTATATCATAACTATCCTAACATTGCATACATCACAACAAACATTGATTTGTCTAGCCTAGCATATGTCTAGCATTCATTCCTAAGCATGCATAATAAGATAACATGATTATAAGAATAAATACGAGAGATAGTATTAAACCTGAATAAGAGAATAATACAGACAAATCTTCATAAATCGGAAGTCTCGGAGTAACTCCGTATAAAAGCTACTAAGAGCTTCTACTCTAACCTACTAATTCTCCTCTAACTTCTAAGAGTAGTGCTAGAGAGAGAATGCTAACCTAATTCTAGAGAGAGAATGAAAATGTGAGAGGTTAAAGGTGTGTAAAAATGAGAAATGGAGGTTAGTATTTATAGGAGAATGGTGGAAGACATGGTACAAGTCTTGAAGAATAAGATACAAGCATCAAAGCAGCATACGGGGCAAGCGGACCAGGGGGGATCAAACGGCACCTCACAAGGAAAACACCCCCGTATACGGCACCCATAGGGCCATATATGGCACCTAGGGTACCGTATACGGTACATAGGTGCCCAAGGGGGGTTGGTGCTCCGTTTGGCCTTCGCTGACTTCTCGGTTGCTTGGTTCGTCCGTATCTTCTTCGTTTGGGCTCCGATTTGCTTGATTCTTGCGCCGTTGGCTTTGTTTTTCCGTTACGCTTCTAATGACACTGAGTTTTCAAAGTTTGGAAGTGTTTAACTTTTGCGTGTTCCGGATGACGATCAGCGAGCTTTCAGACTGTGTATCTTCTCCGTCTTTCGTCCGTTTCTTCTGATTCTTTCACCTCCGGTCTTGGATTTTCCTATAGAATCATAAAATATGAATTAAGTTCTATTTATATAAGAATATTTAGAACGGAAAATTTAAGGTGATTGTTTTGCCTCAGTTTGCGTGTTATTTGGACGTTTTAACCGATTTTTTAAGCAACGTCTATATTTAGAAAACCTCGGTGATTTTTGGAAAATAATGATGGTTTTGAAATGTTTTCACCAAAGAATAGTAAAAAAAAGTGTGGAAATATGTCCTTAAAAACATGACTTTTGAGTCACATCAAGTATCCCACACTTAGACGTTGCTTGTCCTCAAGCAACACTCATCAACATCCCCTTTGAAAACATTTTTAAACAGGTTTTACAGGAGAGTTATGACATCCCTGTCGGTTACCGTTTTCTCATATGAGTAAATAGTTTCAGAAAACCAAGGAGAAGTAAGATGATCCTTTCGGAAACAAGAAGCGATTCTCATAGGCATACTTTCAACTCTCGTGATCTTGGAGTATACATGACTAGGCGATCTCACATAAGGTGGTCACTCAATAGTCTATCGGGTTTCCTATCAATCTAATTCAAATGAAATCGCTCAAAAAGCCAGTCATGCAGTACTCATCGTCATAGGCTTGATCGAGAATCGGATCTCCACCACTTAGGTGAGAACGGCGCTAATTATCCCAAGACATTGGGGGTTGTAATGTTTTGTGAGGGTTAAGGGGTATGGATAAGAGAATTTTTGGTTTATAAGGGTGTTGCTTATCTTAGGCTTTCCAAGAATCATGAAAAACTTATTTGTAGAATGGATGAAGTAGCTACTCGTCTTCTATCGGATCTCCCTTTAATGGTTGATACTTTGAAGCCTTTCTGAGCTTTATTTTGTTTTTCTTTTTCTTTTCTTTCTTTTTCTGCTTTTTATTTTCTTTTCTTCTTCAGAATTTCTTTGTCAGAGAACTTCTGAGGATAATTTATTTTCTTTTTCTCCTTCAGAAATCCTTTCTCTTATCTTGATCATATCGAGTCTTTTCTTCGGGTGCTAATTTTCCCGCACCGTTGTTCTCTTGTCTCTATTGTGTGCTAATTTTCCCGCACTTTTAGAGAGGTTTGATTCTTTTTGGAGAACACGAACGAGTAGGATAATCGAGTTGGATATTCTTCAAGATGTTTTTCATAACCTCAGAAATTCTAAGATAAGGTTTTGGGAATTTGGGGAAGTAGGTTTGTGATTAGGGTTTTAAAGAAATGAAAAGGTTTAGGCTCAACAGGGTTTTCTAGGCGGATCATCGATACTAAAAATGAGTATCGGAAGGGTTTTGGGCTGGAAAGAGAAGGCTACAAAGGGGTTCAAATCCTAAGGAATGTCAAGGTCATCTAATTGCGCCTATACCGCGTACGGTACACACCAATGTGGTCTCGAAGCGTATGTCAAGAGCAAGTTCTAATTCAGAGATACATGCATCGGCACACACAAGAAATGAACGATGTAGCATTAAAAATGAATGCTTTTAAGGCTCAAAACCTCACTGCAAATTTGGGTTGTATGTGCCTAGTCATGCGATGCCCCTCTTAGATTGTCGTTTCTTGCTTAGGAAAATTCTACCTTAATTTCCTTAAGTTTTTGAAATATTTTCCTCATATTTTGAAAATGATTTCTTTCAGGCATACCAAAACTCAAAAATTTAGAGTTGATCGCAAGATTTAGCTCATATTTTAGTTTTATTGAAAAATATTTTTGAAAAATTTTAGGGAACATTTTCTGAGATATGCCATGTCGACATAAAAATCGTTTATCCAAGGTATTCCATACTTACCATCCCACACTTAGAGGAACATTGTCCCTAATGTTCTCTTGAGTTGAGATTTTACGACTACAATCCCACACTTAGAGTTTGAACATGTAAGAAAATGTTTTCTAAGTGTTAAATTGGGCTGGAATCCCATACTTAGTGATAAGTTAGGATGTGGCATAGATTATAACACATAAACTTAAGTAAACATAGAATCATCAAAAACGGAGAAAGGTTTAAAGTACTCCCCATTCTGTTTACTGGACATGACCAGATTAGTGTAGAAATGGTGCGTGTGATTTGCTGGATTGGAGGACCAGTCTCGTGTAAGATTATCCATTCCACAAAAAGCTAATTTCTGCAATAAACATCAACACAATGTCATATCTCAAAAATACAGAGTTATAAAAATCTAAGTACTGAAATAAAATAAAATAAAATAAAATAAACTAAAAGTCATCAAGTAGATCATCGTTGTCAGGATCGAAGACAGCAATAGCAGCAGCAAGGACTGAGGTGGGTGATGGTGTAGGCTCCTCCATCGTATCCATGCTCGGCTCAGTAATGCCAGCAGAAGCATGAGCGTGAGGTGGGCTAAAGACATCCAACACAGCCATCAAATGCTCAGTAAGTGAAGGCTCTGCTGATGCACTCCCTGATGACATGGCAGGATCAACAGCAGTAGGCGGAGCAGTGGAAGGTCCAGCAGCGAACGGTCCAGCAGGAGGGAAGAATGACCAGGGCGGGCGAGACTGTCCTGGGTCCGGACCAAGATGGAACGGACAGTCAGAAGGTCTTGGAAGCCCTACATGCACACAGAGGGTGGACATGATGTCATGCTGAAGGTGGAATGTTCGAAAGAGGGCCCAGGCTACAACCGGGTCAGCTAGTGTAATCCCATACTCAAGAGTGGGTATGGGAGATGACTGGTGAACAGGTGATGGGGGCCTCTCAGCGGATGGCTCCTCATGAGTGATCGGAACATCAGTAAGGTCCTCCTCGTGAATAGTGGGCATGGTCATGCGTGCTCTACGTCCTCGTCTGCGATCTCTACGACGTCTCGGTGGTATCTCAGCTATGATCTCTCTGGTGTCACTGGAGCTATCCATCCTGAAACAAACAAAATAAACAGGTAATGCATAAAATGATGAATACAAATGCACAGAGATCTTATGACAGTGTGAGGATGTTTTATAAAGATTTCTGCTGTCAGAGTTCTAGCATTTGCATTTTTAAAACTTATCTCTGATTTTGTAAAAATTTGAAGTTTGTAGTCTGATAAGTAGCAATTCCTGAAATTTCGTTAGAGATAATCATACTTAACAAAAATAAACTAAGAAGTAAAAATTTGACAGAAAAGTAAAGATAAGCTTGGGGTGCCTCCCAAGAGCGCTTGTTTTACGAGTCTCTAGCTTGACTCTTTGTACCTTTCTTGAAGACTCATGGAGGTTCAAAGATGAAGACGTCTTCCCTGATGGGAAAGTCTTCAACATAATGCTTTAAGCGATGACCATTAACCTTAAAATTACCTTCTGGAGCTTCGATTTCGATAGCGCCATAGGGAAATACCTTTGAGATTATGAATGGTCCGCTCCACCTACTTTTGAATTTACCGGAGAATTTCTTGAATCGCGAATTGAAGAGCAGCACTTTATCTCCTTGTTTGAATCTGGAGGGCTTTAACTTAGCGTCATGGACCCTTTTAGTTCTTTCCTTGAAGCTTAGCGAACTGTCGTACGCTTGGTCCCTTAGCTCTGCTAACTCATTCAATTGCATTCTCCGTTGTTCTCCAGCTGCTGAAATTTCCAAGTTGCAGTGTTTTAATGCCCAGTATGCCCGATATTCCAACTCAATTGGAAGGTGACACGCCTTTCCGTAGACTAGCCGATACGGTGTGGTTCCTAATGGTGTTTTGTGGGCAGTTTGAATCCCACAACGCATCGTCTAATTTTTCGGCCCACCTATGCCCGTGATTTCTGACAGTTCGTTCCAATATCCTTTTCAAAGCCCGGTTTGTCGCTTCAGCTTGCCCATTTGTTTGTGGATGGTAAGCTGTCGAAGTTTTGTGAGTGACACCATACTGCTGCAGCACTCGCATGAATTGAGTATTGCAGAAATGCGTGCCACGATCACTAATTATAGCTCTAGGAGTTCCAAATCGACTGAACAGCTTTTTGAGGAACTGGGTTACTACTTTTGAATCATTGGTCGGAAAAGCTTGAGCTTCGGCCCACCTAGAGACGTAGTCAACTGCGACTAAGATGTACTCTTTACCGTTAGACTTAGGGAATGGTCCCATAAAATCTAATCCCCAGATATCAAAGATCTCCATGGCCTGGATATTATTAAGTGGCATTTCGTTTCGGGCTAAGATATTGCCTTGCCTTTGGCAAATATCACAGCGCTTCACCTGGTCGCAAGCGTCTCGGAATATGGTTGGCCAATAAAAGCCGGCATCGTAAACCTTTCGTGCAGTCATTTTGTTGCCATGGTGTCCTCCAGTAGGTCCGTGGTGGCTCTGGTGTAGAATTTGTTCGACCTCCTTCCCATCGACGCATCTTCGAATAAGTTGATCAGGACAAACCTTAAAGAGATAAGGATCGTTCCAAAAATAGTTCTTGACGTCTCGAAAGAATTTTCGTTTCTGAGAGGATGGCATTCCTTTTGGTACGATGTTTTCTACAAGATAATTGGCAAAGTCGGCATACCAAGGGTTGTGTGTGAACTGTGATCCTTGTTGGTAGCCTCCTATAGTCATGAGTTGTTCTTCGGGGAACTGATCTTGAATATCTTTCTCGTGCAACTTCTCCATTGATGGATTTTCCAATCGTCTAAGATGATCGGCCGCGACGTTTTCTGCCCCTTTCTTATCTTTAATCTCAATATCAAATTCTTGTAGGAGTAGAATCCATAGTAGAAGCCGCGGTTTAGCATCTTGCTTCTTGAAAAGGTATTTCAAAGCGGAGTGATCTGTATAGATAATAGTTTTGGACAAGATTAGATAAGAAAGAAATTTATCAAAAGCAAATACTTCCGCAAGCAGCTCCTTTTCTGTAGTGGTGTAGTTTTCTTGAGCATCTGTGAGCGTTTTACTGGCGTAGTATATTGGTTGAAACTGTTTCTCCTTCCGCTGTCCCAGTACAGCTCCAACAGCGAAATCACTGGCGTCGCACATGATTTCAAATGGAAGACTCCAATCGGGGGCAACCATGATCGGTGCATGTACTAGCTGATCCTTCAGGTAGTTAAAAGCTTTGAGACATTCATCTGTAAAGTCAAACGGAGTATCTTTTTCGAGAAGATGAGTCATAGGTCGAGAGATCTTAGAGAAATCCTTAATAAAGCGACGGTAGAATCCGGCGTGACCTAGAATACTTCGGATGGCTTTCACAGAAGTAGGGGGTGGAAGCTTCGAGATAGTCTCAACTTTTGCTTTGTCAACTTCAATTCCAGATTTTGAAATGCGGTGTCCAAGAACTATGCCTTCTTTCACCATGAAGTGACATTTCTCCCAATTTAGAACTAGGTTTGATTCTTCACAACAAGCAAGCATCCTATCCAAGTTAGAAAGACAAGTGGTGAACGAATCCCCAAAAACTGAGAAATCGTCCATGAACACTTCCATGCATTGTTCAATCATTTCGTGGAAGCTTGCTACCATGCATCTTTGAAAAGTCGCAGGTGCATTACATAAACCAAAAGGCATACGTCGGTAAGCAAATGTTCCATAGGGACAAATGAATGTCGTCTTTTCTTGGTCCTTCGGATCGAGAGGTATCTGAAAATAGCCTGAGAAGCCATCAAAGAAGCAATAGAATTCGTTTCCTGATAATCTTTCAAGCATCTGATCAATGAATGGTAGAGGGAAATGATCTTTGCTTATAGCTTCATTCAGTTTCCGATAGTCGATACATACCCTCCAACCATTGACGGTTCGTGTTGGAATCAATTCATTGTTTTCGTTAGCGATGACCGTCATGCCTCCTTTCTTTGGGATGACTTGAACTGGGCTAACCCATGGGGAATCTGAGATAGGGTAGATCAGACCAGCATCCAGAAGTTTGATAACCTCTTTTTTCACCACGTCTTGAATCTTCGGGTTAAATCTCCTTTGCCTTTGAACTGATGGTCTGAAGTCATTTTCCATTAACATCTTGTGCGTGCAGTAGTTTGGACTAATCCCTTGTATGTCAGAGATCTTCCAAGCAATCGCCTTCTTGTGTGACTTTAGAACCTGTACCAGCCTTGCTTTCTCTTCGGGCTTCAATTCTTTAGATATGATAACTGGTAAGTGCGAAGTTCCTTCAAGAAAAACATATTCAAGGTGTGGGGGAAGTTCCTTTTGTTCCAATTCGGGTGGTTCTTCAGTAGATGGTTTCATCCTAGCAATCTCGTCTCTTTTAAGCTCATCGTACGTTGTTTGATAATCTGACTCCATTGCAGGTGATTCTGGGATGTCGGCTGATGCTATCTCAACCCATTCTGTATTGTTGGACAGCTCATCTTTTCTCAGCTCATATTTTACTTGGAAAGATTGAGAGATTGCATTTTCTTCAGTGATAATTTCTTTTCCTTTGTCAGTTGTTGAAAATCTCTGGAACTGAGCTGATGAAGACTCGCTGATGGTGATTTCTGGATTAAGATTTTCACAACCTTCAGATAGTTGCGAAGCAGGTGTTTTAAGCATTAGCTCCATGTCTTTAAGAGTCTTTTGAATTTCTTCCCTTGAGAGAGATGAATGATCTACTTCAGAATTGGGTTCCTTCGTAGTAGAGTGACAGGAGTGCCATATCCAAGTGGAGCAGTCAAAATGGAGTTGAGCTGCGGCTCGGAATTCTTTAAAGGAAATAGTAATTATCCAGATGCGTTGGAAGAATCTGAGATAGCTGAGCATAGACCCGCACCTTCTTCACAGAGTATTCTTGAAGTGATGATAGTGTTGGAAAGGGGGTTAATGCTGCTTACTGCGAGGATCTCTTCCAAGTGTTCTTCAATTATTTCCTGCATAGAATCTACAAGACCAAGATCTTCTCCCATAGGTTGTTTCATTAGTTTATCAACATTGAAGGTGACCTCTTCAGTTCCAGCTCGGAGTTTTAAAGATTTTTCATTTACGTCAATGACGGCCTTGGCAGTGTTTAGGAAAGGTCTGCCAAGGATGAGCGGAACCTGGGTGTCCTTTTCAATATCCATAACAACGAAATCAACTGGAAAGATGAATTTGTCGACACGGACCATAATATCTTCAGCAATTCCTCGAGGGAGTTTAACTGATCTATCTGTTAATTGGATGGTCATACGAGTAGGCAAGAGTTCGTTTAATCCTAGTTTCCTATAAAGCGAGAATGGCATGAGGTTTACACTAGCTCCTAGGTTAGCTAAGGCATTACTTATTTGAACATCCTGAAGATAACAAGGAATAGTGAAACGGCCAGTATCTCCAAGCTTAGGGGGTAGTCCTTGTTGCATAATTAGAGAGCACTCGGCATCTAGGGGTAAGTTAACTATCTGTCTGAGTTTTTCCTTGTTGGATATCAGTTCCTTAAAGAATTTAGCACAACTGGGCATTTCTACTAAAGCATATAATAATCTAACGTTTAAGTGTAGGCTTTTGAACATTTCTAGATATTTTCCAAATTGAGCTTCTTGTTTCTCTTTCTTAAGCCTACCAGGGAAAGGTATTCGAACAGGTTTAGAGGCTTCTGGGGCTTTAGAAGGTTCTGGCTCATGAGAAGTGACAGGGTGTCAACTTGTACCGAGTCAGTAGGTAGAGAAGTAGAAGGTTCATTCGAATGAATATCTATGGTTTTCTCGTTTTTAGTCTCTTTTCCTCCTCTAGTGACCACAAGCATGTCATCGTTCTCATAGGATGAGTGAAAGACAGAATTGTAGATCGCTTCCTCCCTTTGCTTCTCCTCAACTTTTAAAAACAACCTTTTAACATTATCCTCCATGTTTTTAATTAAATCATTTGAAATCCTGAGCAAATAATCATTTTGATTTTGAAAATCAAGAATTCGTTTGTTTGTATTATTTTGCTCAACTATGAAGTTATTGAAAATCGTATTGTTTAGACGAGAAGTCAATTGGGTAGGAGTAGAGAAAACTAAAGATTGAGATGGGGGTAGTGTGGTTGACCGCTGAACGAATGGTTTAGAGTGAAAGGATTGGTCAAGGTTTCTACCAGTGGTGTCAAGAATTTCTTCGTTGGCCCGTATGTTTGGGAAGAACTTTGGGGGTTTCTTCTTTTGCATGGTTTTAGAAGATTCTTGCAAGTCCTTGACAACTTTAGAGATGGATTCGAGTTGAGTTTTCAAGGTGTCCACGGCTTGATCTGAAGTATTCCGTTTTTCTGAAGCGGATTCATCTGGCTCCAAGTCATGATGGTGCATCATTATCGTCTCAATCAATTTTCAAGCTTCGTCTGAAGTATGTTGCATGAAGTTTCCGGATGAAGCAACATCGAGGGTTTGTTGGTGCTGAGGATTTAAGCTGTTATAAAACGTGCAGACCAGATTCGTTTTAGCCAACTGATGGTTTTGACATCTTCCGATAAGATTCTTAAATCGTACCCAAGCCTTGCTTAATGATTCGTTAGTTTCCTGACGGAAGTTAGCAATGTCGGTCTTAAGCTTGATTTGCATGGAAGTAGGAAAGTACTTAGCTAGAAACTTAGTAGCCATCTCTTCCCATGTATGAATCGAATTGGGTTCGAAATCATAAAACCATGTTAAGGCTCGAGAAGATAGAGAATAAGGAAACAGATGGAGTCGAAGAAGGTCTCTATTGGTTCCTACAATATCGAATGAGTCGGTAAGGTTGATGAACTTGTTGAGATGGGCGTTTGGGTTTTCAACCGAAAGACCATGAAACTGACACTCAGATTTAATCATTTTTATGTAGTGAGGCTTAATTTCAAGGGTTTCGTCGGTTGGTGCTACGATCGGTCCTCCTCGTCCCTCTAGTAGTGGCTTGATTGATGAGGCGAGCGTGATACGGTTTGTCATAACTCGTAAGGTAGAAATTAGGGTTACGGAAAAGGAAAGCTAATCTAAACTAATTAACCTAATTAATCTAATTAACCTAAGGATAAAGCAGGTAACTTCCGGATGATATTGATCTCCCGAAATGGTCGCTAAATAACTAAGATAACTAAATTCCTAAAGTGAGTCGTTGTAGTCCCCGGCAGCATAGCCAAAAACTTGTCGCGTACCCAAGCGGTCGGTTGGATTTTACTCCGGTCGTTGAACCTTCCGGCAAGGGCGCGCGGACAATGTGTTTTATATTTATTATGCTGGGTATCCTAAGTTTTGATACAACCTAAAGACCTAAAGGGCAGTAAGCGGTATGTATGACTCAGGTGTCGTTCTTCAAACTACAACGGGCATGGGAATCTAGGAGGATTAATTATCTTTTGTAATTTAGCTGGAATTTTAAAATTTTTGATAGGTTGGTTGGTTTTCTAACCTTATTACTAAAATTAAAAACTAAATTAAAGACAAGGGTTTGTACGGAGAACGCAGAGAAATCAAGATAAGGAATATGTTTGCTGTGACTTCGGCAATGTTATTTGGATGGATAGTTATGAGGGATAAGGTTACTAGGTGCGATGACTAATCCGGTGAGGTCATAGAAGCTTAATTGGTAGATAAAGTATTATGCCTACGACCTTTACTCGGCTTCCCGCGTATTTATATTAACGCTATACCGGATACTTGGACGTTTTACAGCTTTTCCGTTATACCAATTAGGATTCCAGATTACTCACTAGATATTCCTATATTTCTCAATGAGCTACAACTACGATCCTACTATATACCTAACGTAGAGTTGTCCGCAATCAGATATATAGTATGTCACATGGTTAGCAGTTATAGAGTGTCCAGTACACCGGAAGTTCTCCCAAATGTATAGACCAATTCAACCGACGATTATCCTCTAATCCAGGTCCCCATTTACAGACATCCGGAGGACGTTAGTATCATGGCATGAATTGTTCATTGAACAATAACATGAACAGGGTTTAACCCGCGGAACCGGTTGGGATAATCTGTCTAGCGGTCAGCTGAATTGTTCATCATTAATCATACAATCATCATAACTATTACATGCATGTTAACCTATCTGTACTATGTTTATTATGTTTATGAAAATCTAATTAGCAGGGCAGTGATAATGTTTGCGTATGTCTAGCATGCAGTACCTAAGCAACAATGAAACAAGAACATGCAATATGACGGAACACTAGTCATCATATTAACTGACCTAATAATTAAATCATGGATATCCCGGAAGTTGTCCCAAAGATACACAACAAACAAGCGTGAACCTAATCTATCTCTAATCCTATGCTTCGTGTCCCTCGGATGTATTTCAATCAAGGGAACAACGACCATGTTGTGTTCATTGATCATCATACACAGAATCGTTGGCAATCCTACTTCTAGCAATTGGCTAGGTTCTAGGGAGGAGGATACAAACCACAGCATAAGTTGGATAGATAAACAGGCAGAGGTTCAGATTATAAGTTCGCAAACAGTTTAAACTCATACAGACAAAGTAACATCATGTTACAATTGGGATCATTATTTCCACAACGGATTGTGCCCACGACTTTCATAGCTTCCACGTTCCGTACTACACACATTCGTGATGTTTCCGGCGCTATACAAATGAAAGTCGTATAACGTTACCTCCGTTGTTTCATAATGGTGTCATCCCAATTGTATATTATATCATAACTATCCTAACATTGCATACATCACAACAAACATTGATTTGTCTAGCCTAACATATGTCTAGCATTCATTCGTAAGCATGCATAATAAGATAACATGATTATAAGAATAAATACGAGAGATAGTATTAAACCTGAATAAGAAAATAATACAGACAAATCTTCACAAATCTGAACTCTCGGAGTAACTCCGTACAAAAGCTACTAAGAGCTTCTACTCTAACCTACTAATTCTCCTCTAACTCCTAAGAGTAGTACTAGAGAGAGAATGCTAACCTAATTCTAGAGAGAGAATGAAAATGTGAGAGGTGAAAGGTGTGTGAAAATGAGAAATGGAGGTTAGTATTTATAGGAGAATGGTGGAAGGCTTGGTACAAGTCTTGAAGCATAAGATACAAGCATCAAAGCAGCATACGGGGCAAGCGGACCAAGGGGGGGGGGGGGGGGGTCAAACGGTACCTCACAAGGCAAACACCCTCGTATACGGCACCTAGGTGCCCATGGGGGGTTGGTGCTCCGTTTGGCCTCCGCTGACTTCTCGGTTGCTTGGTTCATCCGTATCTTCTTTGTTTGGGCTCCGATTTGCTTGATTCTTGCGCGTTGGCTTCGTTTTTCCGTTACGCTTCTAATGACACCGAGTTTGCCAAATTTGGAAGTGTTTGACTTTTGCGTGTTCCGGATGACGATCGACGAGCTTTCAGACTGTGTATCTTCTCCGTCTTTCGTCCGTTTCTTCTGATTCTTTCACCTCCGATCTTGGATTTTCCTATAGAATCATAAAATATGAATTAAGTTCTATTTATATAAGAATATTAAGAACGGAAAATTTTAGGTGATTGTTTTGCCTCAGTTTACGTGTTATTTGGACGTTTTAACCGATTTTTGCAGCAACGTCTATATTTTGACTACCTCGGTGATTTTTGGTAAATAATGATGGTTTTGAAATGTTTTCACCAAAGAATAGTAAAAAAAAGTGTGGAAATATGTCCTTAAAAACATTACTTTTTGAGTCACATCAGGTGTAAACTGGGAAAAACATCTACCATTGTGCAAGTTTTCGTACAACAACAGCTACCACACCAGTATTGGAGCTGCACCTTACGAGGCACTGTACGGTCGTAATTGCCGGTCACCTATCTGTTGGACCGAAGTGGGAGATGGCCAACTCACTGGTCCGGAAATCATTCATGAAACCACCGAGAAAATCGTTGGTATTCAAAACAAACTCAAAGCCGCACGTGATTGTCAGAAAAGTTATGCTGATGTGAGACACAAACCACTCGAGTTCCAGGTTGGGAATCGAGTACTACTCAAAGTTTCACCTTGGAAAGGTGTCATTCGTTTCGGCAAACGCGGAAAACTGAACCCTAGATACATTGGACTATTCGAGATCCTAGAGAGGATTGGTCCAGTGATATATCGGTTGCAGCTGCCATCCAAGCTCAGTAGCGTGCATCCTACTTTTCACATTTCTAACTTGAAGAAATGCCTGTCTGATGAGACACAAATTATCCTACTTGATGAAATTCGTATTGACGACAAACTTCACTTCGTTGAGGAACCCGCCGAAATCATGGACCGTGAGGTCAAACAACTCAAACAAAGTCGTATTCCCATCCTAAAGGTCCGGTGGAATTCGCGGCGTGGTCCGGAATTCACTTGGAAACAGGAAGACCAAATGTGACTCAAGTATCCTCAGTTATTCACTAACTCTACATCATATCCGACATCGAACTAAATTTCGGGACAAAATTCTTCTAACAGGGGGAGAATGTGACACCCGTCAAATTAGGACTTGTAATTAGTACCTAATCATCTGTAATACATGTAATTAATGTATCGAAATATATATTGTTGAATATATACAATTATGCGATTTGATTAAATCGTACGTAATGTAAATCGAATGTAATTCGGTTAAATTATTATAGACGTTGGTGAACAATTTTATTAAATAATATAACATTATTTAATAACATTATTATATTTAAAATATTATTTTGATAATATTTCGTACGCAATTCGTATCGTACAAACAAAGACTACACAATTAAAATAGTAAACGCGCAAGTAAACAAAACAAGTTAAAGTTATAATTTAAAACTCAAATGTAAAGTACTTGATGAAATACGTCGACCAAAATATCGAATAATTAATTGTATTTTAAAAACGTATATTTAAACGTATTTAATAATTAATTAACGTATAAACAATAGGGAAAACGAACACCACACGGAGCACGAACACGAGAACGAAAAAAGAAGAGGCTTTCAACAAAACCCCCTCCCTTTCCCTTTCTTTTCTCATTTATCACCTCCCCACTCTCTCTCTTCTCTTCCTTTTTCTCTCAAACCACCACACCACCACAACCTCCTTAAATCACAAAATAACACCACAAAATGATCTCGAATCCTCACGCTCATTTGGAAGAAAAGATTCACCGCGTCACGATCTACCTCTCCATCTTTTCGGATTTCTCCGGCGTTAACTCGTAAGATTCCCGACAAATCTCAAAACTCTTAAATTTTGTATACTTTCACTTGTTTATGATTTATATCAACTTAAAATGTCCAAATATGGGTTGGGTAAAAGATTTGGACCAAATGGTGGCCAAAAAACTCGTTTTCGGCTCAAAATCCGGCGAACAGTCGTAAGTGTCGCTAGTGTGCCAAAAACAGTGCTAGCGACACTAGCAAAGTGTCGCTAAGTCAAGTGTCGCCCATATAGCGACACTACTCCAGTGTCGCTGAAATACTTAAATCAGATTTATACTAGCGACACTAACTTAGTGACGCCAAAATTGAGAAGTGTCGCATATAGCGACACTAATCAAGTGTCGCTAATCGATTGAAAATCAGGAATCCAGCGACACTCACCTAGTGTCGCCTAACTAGTGTTGCCTATAGCGACACTGGCCCAGTGTCGCCAAAAACAGAAAGTTGAAAAACTATTTTTATACTAAGTGTCGAACTTGTACAACCTCAGACACTTATACGATACGACTTCTAAAACACCTTGGGATGCACTTTTAAGTATAACACTTCAAAAACATAATGATAATGTTGAGATTATTATTATAAACAATCACCAACGGGCCGTACACGTTTTCAAAACTTAAACCAATCAACCAAATCGTAGTAATTTGGACAGTCTAGTTGAACGAACAACTACAAAGGTAGTCTTTGTAACTACCTACTCACGTTTATAACCATCGCGTGTCGTGGACACCCTCAGGTTACGAGTCTTAGGACATCACTACCCAGCTAATCAACCAAAGTTTATTGATTTAAACTCTCAAGACTCAGGTGAGTCTCATGGCCCCTCTTTTACTGTTTTCTCAGGGGTGTGAATCATTGCTTGTTTTCAACATGTGAATGCGAGTACAAACTTTTCATATACTACAAGAGTTTTTCACAACTAATCATTTTAAGACCTCCACATCATAGTTTGGTAATACTTTGGTAGCGCGAATATTAGTATATGGTAATATATAGGATTGACCCTCCTCGTCCGGGTTAGCAAGCACTAACTGGATAAACAGACGTACTAATATTTGAAGTTGCGAGTGTAGATTAGGCACTCGTGGGGAGGCACCCTCGATCAGGTCCTTGAAGGTGGATCTTGACCACCTCGATTAAGCCTCTGACATGTGCTCATGGCTGTATACATTATCATTTTCTTGGTTGCAAATCTATATTTAAATCTTGCGGTTCATACGATGCTATTTGATATACAAACCTGTGAGCTCACCAGCGTTTCGCTGACCCATTTTAGCATGTATCACAGGTACTCAGCAGTAGGATTGGACTGCCCTCAGGATCACTATAGCTCGAGTCAGCATGCAGACATTAGAGATTTTCTTGCATTAATATATTTTGTAAAAGTATTTATGTATTGGAATCTCTCATTTTCAGAACACGAGCTATGTATAGCTTCAAACGTTGTAAACATTTCTTATATTAATATATTTTGTTAAAACGATGCATATAGAGTCGTTTGTTATATCTTGTGTGCTTTGATATTTGATTAGTCGCACCTCGACCCGAACCGCTTCCGCATCTTAAATTTGGGGGTGCGATAGATTGGTATCAGAGCCTAAGGTTATAGTGAACTAGGTTGCATTTAGTAGGCCTAGACTATGACCGTTAGGCAGTATTTTCTTATTAGGCATGACTGGTTCAGGAATTACAGCATACGACTTTAATTTAACATAGCCTGATCAACTATGTACAATTAAGGAAAGAGGATGTAAGGTCTGAAACGATTATGTTGAACAGGACTACACTAGTTGACTCTGACCTCGAGAGAACCGGAACTCAAACATGTCTGTGCTAGACACATTAGGCTATTATATGATATATGTATATATGTATATGATAGGCCTCGCTCATTCGAAATGTTCTTGCCACAGAAATGGCGGACTCACCATCTAGGCAAACTACTCGTACTCCATCATCTCTCTCTCGCTCACGTCGTAGCTACTTGGAACCCCTAGTGGCTAGACGCACTGGTAGCTCGCGCCGAGCTAGCCCCTATGCCAATCCTGCCACCACTGGTAACACGTCTACTTTAGCTCGCCATCGAGCAATTGCTCAACAGTGGAACTGGTTACCTGTGGCTATGGCCACCTGGAGGATTGAGGAACACATCGAGATCCCCGATAATATCGAAGGATTTTCACCTATGGATCTCTCACCGTACACTCAAGAACCGACACACCACACTGTACCAGTGTTAGCTGTTCGTGTACACCGTCATGAATGCAGGTTGCACGACATGGAAATTGAACTTCAAGAAATCCGAGAAAACTGGATGATAACGGCTCAGGGCTGCATTGCACAGATCTACCTGGATCAGGAAGATCTATCTGAAACCATTAACCGTACTCACGATCAAGTAGAAGACACCACACAAACCATGGAGATCGTTCACAATCAGGTTATCGGTAACCGAAACGAGATCTTCGTGTTACAATCAAGGCTACAAGAGTGTGAGACACGTCTAAGGGAAACCGAGGACGCCCTCCGAGGGGTTAACAGACTTGCTGAATCTGTGAATCATCTTACTGCACTACTGCCACAACTCAACCTACGTCAGAATTAGCTTAGGCTGAATCTGTACTTTATTATGCTTTCGTAGGACCTATGTAATTAGACCGGATGTAGAATTCCCAGTATCTTTTGTAAACCCAGTAATCCTGTAATCTTTTGAAAACTCTTACCTTGTAACTCGGCTTATTATCTAATGAAATATGATTATCACCTTGTACTACTGTGTATATTACTCCCTTATGTATATACATGTGTGACATATCATGACTTGTGCAATATCTTACAAATTGCATTCCTTTGATATTCAGCATCATGCCTCCAAGACGACACACGTATAGTGAGCTCGAAATCGCTCAGCTCATCGCCCAAAGCGTGGCTCAGGCCTTAGCTACTCGGTCGAACTAGGGCAGTGAAGACACAGCTGTTAACGCTCCTGCAGCAAAACCCTGTTCTTATAAGGACTTCTTGAACTGCAAACCTCTGAACTTCAAAGGCACGGAAGGTGGCATCGGATTGATCAGGTGGGTTGAAAAAATGGAATATGTTTTCCGCATCAGCGAGTGTGCGGAGGAGGACAAGGTCTAATACTCCACTTGCACTTTCTTTGAAGGTGCTCTCACTTGGTGGAATTCTTTTGCCCAGTCTGTGGGTATTGATATCGCCTATCTACTTCCATGGGAAGACTTGAAGAAAATGCTCACGGATGAGTATTGCCCAAGCGAGCAACTCCAGAAGCCGGATGAAGAGTTCTGCCACTTAAAGGTGCAGGGAACCGATATTGTTGGATACACCACCAGGTTCCAACAACTTGCTACCCTTCATCCAGCCATGGTAAGTACTGAACCTGAGAAGATCAAAAAGTACATCTGCGGCCTCCCGGAACCTGTCCGGGGAAATGTCGCATCTTCAAATCAAACCACTCTTCATGGCGCCATCCGGTTGACCCATGTGCTTATGGCTATGAACGACAGCCAAGAATCCCCTGCTCCATCCTCCAACAACAACAAAAGAAAGTGGTCCGACAACCACGACAATCACCAGAACAAAAAACCCGACACCATCAAAGCCTACAACTCAACCACCGAAACCAAACGGGGTTACACCGGGAACAAACCTTACTGTTCCAAGTGCAACCGCCACCCCGAAGGTCCTTGCGGTACCTACTGCAACAACTGCAAGAGGTACGGACACCTCACCAAGGACTGTAGATCCCCTACCACCAACAACAACAACAATACCTCCAGCAACAACAATGCCAGGCTATCCAGGGCCTGCTTTGAATGTGGAAACACCGGGCACTTTAGGAACGAGTGCCCAAAGCTGAAGAACAAAGGCATCAACAACAACAACGCAAGAGGTAGAGCCTTTGTACTCAACTCTGGGGATGCCCGCCAAGACCCGAATGTGGTCTCGGGTATGTTCCTCCTCAACAACCTATCTGCTTCTGTTCTATTTGATACTGGTGCTGATAGAAGCTTTATTTCTGATGAGTTTTATCCACTGCTTGACATCACTCTTGTTGCTCTAGATGTTAAGTACACTGTAGAACTAGCGAACGGTAAACTTATAGAAACCAATAGTGTGATACCTAATTGCACTCTAAATTTAGCCTACGAATCCTTCTCGATTGATCTTATGCCTGTTGAAATTAGAAGTTTCGACGTCATCATTGGTATTGATTGGCTGTCCAAACATCGCGCTGAAATCATTTGTTGTGACAAGGTCGTTCGCATCCCTCTCGCCGCCAGTAGAACTTTGATCATACAGGGGGAGACCGGTGGGACGAGACTAAATATCATCTCTTGTTTGAAAACCCAAAAATTTTTGAGAAAGGGTTATCCGGCAATCCTCGCGCACATCATGGAGAAAAAGTCGGAGGAGAAGCGACTTGAGGATGTGCCCATTGTTCGAGACTTTCCAGAAGTCTTTCCCGAAGAACTGCCTGGTCTACCACCACCAAGGCAGGTTGAGTTCTCAATCGATCTCGTGCCAGGTGCTGCACCCGTGGCCCGAGCACTATACCGTTTAGCTTCATCCGAACTTCAGGAGTTGTCCACCCAATTACAGGAACTCCTGGAAAGAGGATTCATCAGACTTAGTTCTTCACCTTGGGGAGCTCCGGTCCTGTTTGTTAAAAAGAAGGACGGTTCATTCCGAATGTGTATCGACTATCGAGAGTTGAACAAGTTAACCGTCAAGAACCGATATCCACTTCCGCGCATCGATGACCTGTATGACCAACTTCAATTGTCGAGGTTTTATTCAAAGATCGATCTTCGGTCAGGTTATCATCAACTACATGTTCGCGACACCGATATCCAAAAAACTGCTTTCAAATCCCGTTATGGGCATTACGAATTTCAGGTGATGCCATTCGGTCTAACCAACGCACCGGATGTATTCATGGACCTTATGAATCGGGTGTGCAAACCTTACCTCGACAAGTTTGTCATCGTGTTCATCGACAACATACTCATATACTCGCGCAACGAACAGGAACACGCGCAACATCTCAGAACCATCCTAGAGCTACTTAGACACGAGGAGTTATATGCTAAATTTTCTAAGTGTGAGTTCTGGATACAAACCGTTCAATTCCTTGGACACGTTATCGATAGTCAGGGAATTCATGTCGATCCATCAAAAATCGAGGCTATCAAGTGCTGGCAAGCACCAACAACTCCAACCGAAGTACAACAATTCCTAGGTCTTGCCGGGTACTATCGGCGATTCATTGAAAACTTTTCAAAAATAGCCTAAACACTCACGACACTGACTCAGAAGGACAAAAAGTTCTATTGGACTGATAAACAAGAGCCAGCATTTCAACTTCTAAAATAAAAGCTTTGCAGTGCTCCCATTTTATCATTACCCGAAGGCACCGATGACTTCGTGGTATACTACCATGCTTCCCACCAAGGTTTCGGTTGTGTGCTGATGCAACGAGACAAGGTCATTGCTTACGCCTCACGACAACTCAAAATCAACGAAAAGAACTACACCACTCATGACCTCGAACTTGGAGCTGTTGTATTCGCTCTCAAAATCTGGAGACATTATCTTTACGGCACTAAGTGCACAATTTTTACCGACCACAAAAGTCTCCAGCACATATTCGATCAAAAGGAAGACTACATTATTTAAATAATATAACATTATTTAATAACATTATTATATTTAAAATATTATTTTGATACTATTTCGTACGCAATTCGTATCGTACAAACAAAGACTACACGATTAAAATAGTAAACGCGCAAGTAAACAAAACAAGTTAAAGTTATAATTTATAACTCAAATGTAAAGTACTTGATGAAATCTTTCGACCAAAATATCGAATAATTAATTGTATAATAAAAACGTATATTTAAACGTATTTAATAATTAATTAACGTTTAAACAATCGGGAAAACGAACACCACACGGAGCACGAACACGAGAACGAAAAAGGAGGAGGCTTTCAACAAAACCCCCTCCCTTTCCCTTTCTTTTCTTACTTATCACCTCCCCACTCTCTCTCTCTTCTCTTCCTTTTTCTCTCAAACCACCACACCACCACAACCTCCTTAAATCACAAAATAACACCACAAAACGATCTCGAATCCTCACGCTCGTTTGGAAGAAAAGATTCACCGCGTCACGATCTACCTCTCCATCTTTTCTGATTTCTCCGGCGTTAACTCGTAAGATTCCCGACAAATCTCGAAACTCTTAAATTTTGTATACTTTCACTTGTTTGAGGTTTATATCAACTTAAAATGTCCAAATATGGGTTGGGTAAAAGATTTGGACCAAATGGTGGCCGGAAAACTCGTTTTCGGCTCAAAATCCGTCGAACAGTCGTAAGTGTCGCTAGTGTGCCAAAAACAGTGCTAGCGACACTAGCAAAGTGTCGCTAAGCCAAGTGTCGCCCATATAGCGACACAACTCCAGTGTCGCTGAAATACTTAAATCAGATTTATACTAGCGACACTACCTTAGTGACGCCAAAATTGAGAAGTGTCTCCTATAGCGACACTAATCAAGTGTCGCTAATCGATTGAAAATCAGGAATCCAGCGACACTCACCTAGTGTCGCCTAACTAGTGTCGCCTATAGCGACACTGGCCCAGTGTCGCCAAAAACAGAAAGTTGAAAAACTATTTTTATACTAAGTGTCGAACTTGTACAACCTCAGACACTTATACGATACGACTTCTAAAACACCTTGGGATGCACTTTTAAGTATAACACTTCAAAAACATAATGATAATGTTGAGATTATTATTACAAACAATCACCAATGGGCCGTACACGTTTTCAAAACTTAAACCAATCAACCAAATCGTAGTAATTTGGACAGTCTAGTTGAACGAACAACTACAAAGGTAGTCTTTGTAACTACCTACTCACGTTTATAACCATCGCGTGTCGTGGACACCCTTAGGTTACGAGTCTTCGGACATCACTACCCGGCTAATCAACCAAAGTTTATTGATTTAAACTCTCAAGACTCAGGTGAGTCTCATGGCCCATCTTTTACTGTTTTCTCAGGGGTGTGATTCATTGCTTGTTTTCAAAATGTGAACGCGAGTACAAACTTTTCATATACTACATGAGTTTTTCACAACTAATCATTTTACGACCTCCACAGTATAGTTTGATAATACTTCGGTAGCGCAAATATTAGTATATGGTACCATATAGGATTGACCCTCCTCGTCCGGGTTAGCAAGCACTAACTGGATAAACGGACGTACTAATATTTGAAGTTGCGAGTGTAGGTTAGGCACTCGTGGGGAGGCACCCTCGATCAGGTCCTTGAAGGTGGATCCTGACCACCTCGATTAAGGCTCAGATTATGTGCTCATGGCTGTATACATTATCATTTGCTTGGTTGCAAATCTATATTTAAATCTTGCAGTTCATACGATGCTATTTGATATACAAACCTGTGAGCTCACCAGCGTCTAGCTGACCCATTTTAGCATGTATCACATGTACTTAGCAGTAGGATTGGACTGCCCTCAGGATCACTATAGCTCGAGTCAGCATGCAGACATTAGAGATTTTCTTACATTAATATATTTTGTAAAAGTATTTTTGTATTGGAATCTCTCAATTTCAGAACACGAGCTATGTATAGCTTCAAACGTTGTAAACATTTCTTATATTAATATATTTTGTTAAAACGACGCATATAGAGTCGTTTGCTATATCTTGTGTGCTTTGATATTTGATTAGTCGCGCCCCGACCCGAACCGCTTCCGCATCTTAAATTTGGGGGTGCGATTGAAGTGATGGTGGAGATGGTGATGCTTTTGGAGATAGTAGTAAGGTGAAGATGATAGGGGTTGGTGGTTAAGAAAGTGTAAATTGTTTCTAATGGTGTTCGCCAGAAAAAATGGTGACGTCGGAAAATATGGTGATGTCGGAGATGGTGATTATTTGGAGATATTGGTGAGGTGGAGATGATAGGAGTTTGTGGTTAAAGAGTTGAAAATTGTTTGTAACGTTTTTGCCGGAAAAAATGGTAGAGATGGTTGTGACGTCAAAGATGGTCATGTTTTGGACATGGAGTTGATAGGGGTTGGTGGTTAGTGAAGTGTTAATTGGTTAAGGTGGTATTGCCGAAAAAAATAGTGAATATTGAAGATGGTGAAGTTGATGAAGATGATGACGTGGAAGTTAATGTATCAAACTTTCGATGAGATAGCACTGACATGGCAATGCCACGTCGATCAACTACTGAAGCCACCTGAGCTAATTTTGACTAGTAATCGGGTTTAAGGTTAATGACTATACACAATAGGAGGGATTAGTAAGTTGAATACACACAATAGGAGTTTTCAAAGTACGATACATACAATAGGATTTCATAACAAGTTCGACACATTTTCAGACTATTTGCCCATAAACTTATCTCTAGAAGAAGAACGTATATAGAGAAGACCGAGACCCATGTTTGACATGGTTCTCTTAAAACAAAAGGTTGTTTTTTGAGTGTTTTTAATGTGGAGTCTAGACACCCCATTTATAGTTTGGTTTGTACCTCTAGGTTTAGTTCACCCACCGATGTGGGACAAAACTCAAACCCACCAAACTAACATCAGATATCTTACATTGTGAATCGATATCTCATTTACATTAACTCCGATTTGGACATACGTTATAGCGTTGCGAAGCTCTCTCACTTTGGAATACACAAATACATAAACTAATATAAATATGTACTACATATATATATAAATTAATATATGCGTTCGAAGTTAGTGAAAATCTACGTGATTTCAACAAATTTTCCAACATGATGTACCCTATTTCTGTAGCTATCTTAAGATATGATCGAGAAAGTAATTGAGTATACGCTCGTGGTATATATATGAAACACTAATAATGCATATAAGCACGGTTAAATTACAAAAGGAACAAAAAAAAAAAGGCAGGAACGGCGTCATATAAATTTATCAGTGGATATAATTTTTGTCCATATATATACTCCATCCGTTCCAGTTTTATTGTCATCTTTTGACTTTTGTAGTCTTTCTTTGACAACTTTGACCTTGAATATTTTTGTTTATGTTATATAATATTTGATGCAAATTATACCAATGAAAATACATTAAAAACCCAATTCATTCATATATTTTGCATCAAATATTCTATAACATAAACAAAAATATTGAAGGTCAAAGTTGTCAAAGAAAGACTCCAAAAGTAAAAAAAAAAAAACAATAAAACTGGAACAGAGGGAGTTATTGTTATATAAATTTAGCTTTAATAACCATTGTGACACCAATCATTGCAACGATAACAAGTTTTAATCCACTAAATTCATGGCGACCAGAAGTAATACTTTTTTTTTTTACTCTCTGAGTCTCTGATCCGTACTAATAATACCGTCGCTCAACAAAATTTGTTGAAAATGTCATTTTTACTTTATTATTTAAAACAAGTTTGATTTGAACGTCAAAGGTAACAAATATGGTAGAATTGAATGTTTAATGATTTTTCTAGTAATTTTTTTAGCTGAAACAATCTTTATTAGACATACATACAAAAATGGGCTAATAGTCTGGAAATGTATAGAACTTGTCATTAAATCCTATTAAATACATCATACTTTCAAAATTTCTATTATTTGTACTCAACTTACTAATTCATCCTATTGTGTATAGTCATTAACCTTAAACCCAATTACTAGTCAAATTTAGTTGAGGTGGCATGAGTGGGTGACGTGACATTGCCAAGTCAGTGTCATCTCACCAAAAGTTCGTTACATTTTTTCTACGTCATCATCATCTTCAGCATCTTCAATTTTTCGGTGACACCTTCTTTTCCGGTGACACCCTTTTTTCCGGTAACACCACCATAACCAATTTACACCTCACTAACCACCAACCCTATCAATTTCATGTCCAAAACATGACTACCTTCGACGTCACCACCATCTCTACCATACAACCAATTTAAAACCCCTTAACCACCAACCCATATCATCTCCACCTCACTACTATCTCCAAATCATCACCATCTCCGACTTCACTTTCATCTGCACCAATTTTCCAGCGACACAACTAGAAAAGATGGTGTCGCCAAAAAAATGGTCCGACTTCACTTTCATCTGCACCAATTTTCCAGCGACACAACTAGAAAAGATGGTGTCGCCAAAAAAATGGTGGAGATGGTGATGATTTGGAAATAGTAGTGAGGTGGAGATGATACGGGTTGGTAGTTAAGGAGTTGTAATTTGGTTGTAGTGCTTTCGTTGGAAAAAATGGTGTCGTCGAAAAAAATGGTAGAGATGGTGCGTCGAAAATAGTCATGTTTTGGACATGAAGTCGATAGGGTTGGTGGTTAGGGATGTGTAAATTGGTTGTGGTGGTGTTGTCGGAAAGGATGTCACCGGAAAAGATGGCGTCACCGAAAAATTGAAGATGGTGAAGTTGATGATGACGAGGAAAAAATGTATCAAACTTTTGGTGAGATGGCACTGACTTGGCAATGCCACGTCAGCCACTTATGCCACCTGAGCTAAATTTGACTAATAATTGGGTTTAAGGTAACCAATAGGAGGGATTAGTAAGTGGAGTACACATAATAGGAGTTTTGATAGTAGGAAGCATACAATAGAATTCTATAACAAGTTCGATATAATTTGAGACTATTTTCCCATACAAAAATAGAAAGGTGAATAGTAAAATTAAAACGAATGGAGTGAGATATGCATATACGCTGATATATGTTGACTGTATATACAATTCGGTCAAAATAAAAGCCGTCATTTTAATTGCTTGATTGATGTACAATTCGGTCAAAATAAAGCCATCTTCGGTCAAAATAAAAGCCATCATTTTAATTGCTTGATTGATGTACGTTTAAAGGTTTGGTTTTAATATAGAACTAGATTTTAAACCCGTGTAATCACACGGGGTGTTGAATTCATATTTAAGTTTTTAAGTAAATACGTGATACATTCGTGATGGAATCATATATTAGTTAGGAGACTCTAATATTAAATGATATAGATAGATATAGATATGTAATTTAAATTAAATACTTATTATATATTTGTTATAATTATAATGATGATATAATTGCATTATTTAAGTAGATGTTAAAATAATGATTTATGATGTCATCTTTTCCATAATTTTAGCCGATTTGAAAAAATCAAACAATCCTATTGCTTGATTGTAAATTTGATGACATCATGAGGTTATTCATATATTATATTTAAGATAAGTATATATTCTTAAAATAAACATTTAATAGGTGCAAGATTAATTTTGTAGGAAAGTTGACCAAAATCTTCTCCTAAAATGATGGAGACATTTTCTGGATTTAAATTTACTTTAGAAGGACAATATCGTCATTATGTAGCCTATTCTTTTTATGATTAAATAATCTCCATAGGACATGTAAATCAATGGCTTTGATTAGCAGTTCATAAATATTAATGATCATGATTCATTTAAAATTAGAGTGATTACTTAATTATGACTCTCTTTTAATATGTAAGAGAGATTTCAAACTATGAGTTTATCGGTTACAATGAAAATTACCAACCATAGGTTTTACATTAACGAGAAAAGTTCAAAGAAGAATGATAAAAAAAAAATGAAGAATGCAGAAATCAATAGGATTACTCCATTTCAAAAATCAATTTCACCTTTTTTTTAAAAAAAAACTAGATATCTCACAAACCGTATATCTATAAATTATAAAAATTATATATCCGAAATCAGCGTCTTTTAATCTTCGATTATAGATCTCACAAGCTATACTTTTGACTAAGTTTTTTTTTCCATTTTTTTATTGCGTTTTAAAATTTTCTAATGTGAAATCACATGTAATCTAACACTAAAAAATAATTACACACGCTTATATCTCCAATTGAACTTTAAATTCAAATCATTAATGATTTAAAAAGATTTAAACATGAAAAAAGTAAGTTGTAATCACATGCGATTGCACATCAAAGTATCAATCACATGTGATTAAAGAGTAATCAAATACGGATTTTCAAATCATTGACTATAATTATACAATTAAGTAAAAATCAAGTTGAAATCATACATGATTTATCATATATCGGTAAATTACTCATCAAATATCACTTTTTGAGTGAAAATCATATGTGAATATATAACAAATCACATGTGATTAAATGTACAACTGGCAATCACATGTGATTTTTAATGAAAACAAATGTAAGTTTTAGAATTCTATTTATAATTATTATTGTATATGAATATTAAGCTGTAATCACGTGTTAATTAACATATACCATGAATAAATAATCGTGAAGAAATTTTAACTTTTTATCATAAATCACATGTGATTATATTGTAAAACTCGGCAAAAAAAAGGAAAAAACAAATTTCGTCGAAAGTGTAGCTTGTGAGATATCTAATCGAAGAAAAAAAGTCGTTGATTCCGAATATGTGATTTTTATAATTTATGGACATACGGTTTGTGAGATATTTAATTTTAAGGCTAAAAATGTGTAACACCTGCTAAATTAGGATAATTAATTATGCCTAATTACTTGTAACTAGTTGTAACTAGTATGTAATAGGACTAATTGCAGACTCTATTTATAACACCCCTCGTTTATATATAA
Organism: Helichrysum umbraculigerum; assembly: GCA_949592205.1. Classification (NCBI taxonomy): domain Eukaryota; kingdom Viridiplantae; phylum Streptophyta; class Magnoliopsida; order Asterales; family Asteraceae; genus Helichrysum; species Helichrysum umbraculigerum. The sequence continues at coordinate 104,479,345 of CATIUR010000003.1, read as the reverse complement.
ACAATAATATAATATTTGCGACTCGGAAGCGTATATTTCAAAACATACTATCAATGTTTTACATTACTTAAAATGTCACTAAACTTTTTCAAACTTATTACACATGATATTTCAACAAAGTCGGTGTTATATAATTCAAAACATTTCTTTGATTATCAAAATCAAATCAGAGTAACAGCCTGTCAAACATTCCATCCAGTCCCACAATCTCCTGCCCAATATGTCCCATCTATTTAACCTGCAGGAAGAACTGTGGTGGGGTTAGCACAACGCTAAGTGAGTGAACCAATAACAACAGTCCAACTCAGCATAACAATCTGTTTACATAAAACACAATAAACAGAATATAAATCACTGACTCAATCAATTACTAGCCGACATTCACACAATGTCATTCAAACTACGTCAAGAGGATCGGTGGTCCCTGAGCAACCATATACCGGTTTGGCACCCAAGAACACTTATAGTTCAACTGTATAGGCCCATACAGCACTACCGATAACGTGTTGTTGATCACACACGACCTAGATCTCTAAACCAACAATTCAAGTTTATGAGATCTCCTGTCGTCTACAACAACAACAACAAGCCCAACCATCAAATCAAGTTGACCTCTGAATCTTACATATTAGCACAAATAAGCTAAGTAAGTAACATGCCAGTCTATCATGGCCACATGTTTCACAGATGCATCATATCACAGTAATATAATAAATTACTCGTTGTAATTCAAATCATTACAACTAAATCACACTGAGGTTACAGATCCACTCACCGACTACCTCAGGCCTCCACTCAGTAGTCTAATATCACTGAGCCTTCTCCACATCTGAGAATCAATATCAAATATAAGTTAGTAATCCAGATCATCAATACATAACTTATATCAATCTTTAACATTTAGGAACTTAACATAATTAACATTACAATTACTAGTTCCTAATTGTGTATTAATGATTTACAATATAATCATTATCATATATTATCCTATAACATATATCAAGCACATTACTATCGAAATCAAACAAGTAATGCTGAAACAGCTCTTCAAGCCGCCGGCTTCCTCCTAGAAGCCGCCGGCTTCAATCCATCACCCGTCGGGTCACACTACTTAGCCGCCGGGTATTTTACCAATTGTGGTAACAGAACAAAAACAAGTTTTAAAGCTTACACCACCCGCCGGGTCGGGTTTATACCCGCCGGGTCCTACCAGGCAACACAAGCCGCCGGCTTGGCTTAGAAGCCGCCGGCTTCCTCAGAATATCAAGCCGCCGGCTTCATCACGAAGCCGCCGGCTTCGACCTTCGTTCCAGCCCAGGTCGTTCTGCTCAAAACCCTAACTCGCGATTTATTACCCAAATCACCTCAAACTCGATTTCAATCATCAATATACTACTAAAAGCTTTAGGAAATCATTATAAAACATTCATAACATGTTTTTAACATCTAATTCTCTCAAATCATCAATTTACCCAAATTTAAATCAAAAATCAAATTCTTAAATACTCAAGAATACTTACTGATTGAAGAATCTAACGATGGTAATCTGATGATTAGGAAGTTTCACGAGAATCACAACTTCCTGATTTGATTTCCAGTTTGATTTGAAGGTTTTCAGAGAGTTTCTGTGAGTTTTGAAGTTTCTAAATAAACTTTCCTAAATAGGAAAGGATATATATAACCGACCTCACAAACCGCCTTCAATATACGGGTATAATTTAATACCCCATCTCAATCTATTGTCTGGAACCCGAAAACCATTTACGAGTCCAAACATTTTATTGCACCGTCAACTATATTAATTTACAACAATTAATATTTCACTTATCACATTGGAATATTCGGATCCTATTCCAATTATTTCAACTATTTCAAACAATATTATTTCCAAACACAATTAAATCAAGAAATAATACTATACAAATAACTAGGTCCACTTCGAGGATGTTACAACTCTCCCCCCCTTAAAGAGATTTCGTCCCCGAAATCTAACCTCAATCAATCTAACTAATGTGATATAATCACATATATCTTAACATACATTTGTCCTCAATAGCAACTTACAACTATTCTTAGACTAGTTGAATTCTTTTCACATGCACATATCCAAATGTACATGCTTCTATCTTTTCCTATGCACTCTTACAGTGCACCAAATCAATATCATCAATCAGATATATCTTATAAACAAACACCTACTTTAACAAGTGAATCCTACAATCACTTAAACAACAAGTGAAACCTAACATCACTTAATAGGTCTATACAACCAGAAATTAGCAATGTGCTAAAATCTTTAACCTATTCTCACTATTCATTTCTGTTAACAATAAAACAGCAGCAACAATATCACAACAGTGGTTATCAAACCACAATGTTCCTAGCAACATTGAAATAAAATTCAACTCACGACTTACAACCAGCCTAATATACAGATAACAATTTCAAATCTCTACTATCAAAGATTTAAAATCCAATTCTAGGTCAACTTTTTATCCCGAAAGTTTCATACCTATACTATTGTGAATAACCAATCATATTCACATATCATTACAATCATATGAAATCTTTTACTTAAAAGTAATCCAGATTCATATCACCTTAATAAGCAAAGCAGAGGTCACACTCAGTAGGTAAAACTACAATCAACAAGTACTTTGCTCAATCAACAAAAGTACCACAATCAAATATTACCTACATTCAACCAACCTCTACATTGACTTATTTCTGTTTGTAACTCCTTTCATTACAATCTATCAATTGTCAACAACAACAATTTACACAACCAATAATCACAACACTAATGATTATACACTACAGTGTACCCATCAATACTTATTATGTATCTCCAAAGTCTAACTAACCATCAAGTTAAAACTTATTTATTATTTAAACTGGTAAGACATCAATAATATTCTCTTAGCAACCAGTTATTTCAATTCAATTTTACAATTTTAAACTACTAATCACAAGCAATTAGAATTTATACAACTTTAATCACCCAATCATTCAACACTAGATCCCGTCAATCTAGCAACTAAGTCAGTCTTAATCCACATATTATGATACTACAGGTCAAGCATCACAATATCACACTATCAAAATGTGCTACTTTCCAACACATTTCCAACAAAATCTACATCAAGTTAATCACAATTAATTAACCTCCACATATCTTATGGCACATTTTAATTCAATCTATTAAAACTTATCATGCCATTTATTATCATGTATACTACACATATATACTTACACAATTTCAAATATTCTCTAAAATGGACACATACACAACAATTTCATTTCATTCTATATACTAGGCCATTCAGACTGTTAAAGTCTTTATCAAGCCTTCTCAATACTACTAATCATCACATATCCATACCACAGGACATGGAATAATCAATAACTCTATGTTTCACTTATATACTTATCAACTAGCATATAACTTAAACATTTCATTCTAAACTTTCAAGAAAAGTTTGGTGAATACAATCATCACCTATCAATCTCAAGGTTTCTCTTACTTTCTAACACTTACAATTATACACATCAGGTTTTCAGCCCCAAATGTCAAGCAATCATTATTCTTAAACTATCAAAATAATGATCATTACACTTAATTTCATACCTGATTTCTTAAATATGACCAACTATTCAATTCATATTTCCTCAATTATTAACCAAGGTTAAGCTAAACCTTTAATATAATTCATTTCCAGATATACCTTCATATCTTTTCTTACTTGGATCTAATCCCAATTTATCACTTTATCACTTATTTCATTTGTATACTATCAACAATTAACAAAAGAATCCATTCAATTCTTTCCATACCTAAGTAATTCACCATGAGGTACCAGTCAATCTAGGCAACCATTAATAATAACTTTCAATTATTTCTTATCTCACATTCTTACCAAATCAAAGCTATCATCACAAGCCTCATACACTGGTAAGACTTTCTTATCACAATCCTAACCAATGTAACTTAATTTGCACCTTTCAACAAATTATAACTGTCATATCATAACATGACTTCACATCTGTATAATTCCTTAACACATATTCAGTTCAATTATACTTAACACTATTTCAATTACTTAATACTAGCTTTAAGTAATTAATCAAGTCTCACAAACTTAGACAATTTATCTATCTCCTTTGGATCTCACATGACCCGTTTCAACATGATTTTAATCAATCTAGGAATTCAATCACATTCCACACAATCATAACATTTCAATCTATGTTAGACTATTTCAACACAAACAGTTGACTACGTGTCAACCTTGATCTAAATCAACCAATCAATAAAATTTTCTAATTGCTTTCCTCAAGTTTGACCCAAACTCAAACCAATCACAAGCAATTAATTTTATACACAACTCTCTATTCATGGTTTGACTTTCAAAGTTAACATACTATCAATATTAACTCACAACAAACCATTTCATCTTATATGTTCACCTTCAAACATATATTTTAAATTATTACTTTCAATAATCTTATCAATCCTTCACAAGGACAAGGTCAACCTACATCAGTATTGGCTCCATACAAGCCATTCCATATTATATGTTTACTTTCAAACATATATTTCACATTATTACTCTAAATAATACTAAGAATCCTTAAACCAAACAATATCAACCTATCTCAACTTTGGCTTCATACAAGCCAGATACAAAATAGTGACTCATTTAAACACTATCAATTTGCCTACATGTAATCTATCACAATCAATCACAATTACATATTCAACACAATCAAATTGGTCACTTAGGTTTATCATCAAAGCCTCTATCAATGACAACTATCATTTACACTCTCACCTTTACAATCTAAAGATCACAGTTCTATCAACTGATTGTTTTCTTATCAAAACAACTATTAAACCACTTAGCATACTATCATGCTCCATATCCAAAATCACATTACATTTCTTTTATACCAAGTAGCCTCAACAAGTTCATGTGACACAACATAATATAACAACGGTGATCAGACGTTGCAAGATTATGTTCTTCACAATCCATTCTCAGACTACTCTACATTATAATTATCAATATAACCTACTCTTATCTCATGTATGTATTAAATACTTCATGATTTCAAATCAATCATAATCTATTTAATAGTTCCTATCAGCTGATACATACTCAAAATCAGCTTACTACTTACATATTCAACCTTACATATGTAAGCCATCTCACATACACACAATGTTCTAATTTTCAACAACTGAATTACTCAGTATATCACTTATCTGAAACCTCAAACACATGATAACTCGTCAGCATAGTTTCATTACTTACACTAATCAATGTCCCTATTTACATTCAAAATTCAGGACACTTCTTACTTAATTATCATCACTTTGACATATGCTATCATATCAAGCATCACTGTCACAACAATTCTACTCAATCATGTTACTATAAACATTTCATTTACTAATTTACAATTGACCAGAAAGATCTACCACTTCCTTAATCAATTTAGCTTTATCATAAGCCATATTTCTTATAAACCTATCAGTCTTGGTTTAGCTCAAAGGTTTAGCTATAGTCAAAACATATCATATAGCCACATAACCACATATTTTCTCAATTAGCAGTCATTTTCAAATCAAATGACACAACAATCCTTACACAGAATTCAAATCACACCCTGTAACCAATCTACTAATATAATACTATCAATTATTTTGTCTCACCAATAAAGACACTCCTTAGGTTCCAACATCAATCATGTTAAACCTTAATCAACTCTTTATCTACTCATTTAATCACATTTCTGCATTTTCAATTCAATCAGAAATAACCACTACAATGAGTATCCCATTCAATACCTCTATCATCATGTCAACCTATAACAATCATTAGTTGACTCAAAACTGGGGAATCATATCAGTCTGACTCAATTAACTTCACAACAATGCTTACTTAACATAACAAAGTAAACAGTTCAAGTTAATTTAAATTTAACACAGGCTTATCGAAGATTACCTGACAATCTTAAGCCAACGAGTATTGAGGAAACATGAAATATACCAATCAGATACTCATGTTCCTCCGTCTCTGAAATCAAACAACAACTTCACAACTTGTTAAGGGTTAGTACATATTCAACTAATCACTTTCTCACACATTCACTAATCAACTAAACCCGCACCCACTGGAATGGTTGACTCAACTCAATCAAAGTTTAGGATTGAACATTCTATCAAGTCCAATTCACCCAAACTATTGCTCTGATACCAACTTATAACACCCCTCGTTTATATATAAACAATAATATAATATTTGCGACTCGGAAGCGTATATTTCAAAACATACTATCAATGTTTTACATTACTTAAAATGTCACTAAACTTTTTCAAACTTATTACACATGATATTTCAACAAAGTCGGTGTTATATAATTCAAAACATTTCTTTGATTATCAAAATCAAATCAGAGTAACAGCCTGTCAAACATTCCATCCAGTCCCACAATCTCCTGCCCAATATGTCCCATCTATTTAACCTGCAGGAAGAACTGTGGTGGGGTTAGCACAACGCTAAGTGAGTGAACCAATAACAACAGTCCAACTCAGCATAACAATCTGTTTACATAAAACACAATAAACAGAATATAAATCACTGACTCAATCAATTACTAGCCGACATTCACACAATGTCATTCAAACTACGTCAAGAGGATCGGTGGTCCCTGAGCAACCATATACCGGTTTGGCACCCAAGAACACTTATAGTTCAACTGTATAGGCCCATACAGCACTACCGATAACGTGTTGTTGATCACACACGACCTAGATCTCTAAACCAACAATTCAAGTTTATGAGATCTCCTGTCGTCTACAACAACAACAACAAGCCCAACCATCAAATCAAGTTGACCTCTGAATCTTACATATTAGCACAAATAAGCTAAGTAAGTAACATGCCAGTCTATCATGGCCACATGTTTCACAGATGCATCATATCACAGTAATATAATAAATTACTCGTTGTAATTCAAATCATTACAACTAAATCACACTGAGGTTACAGATCCACTCACCGACTACCTCAGGCCTCCACTCAGTAGTCTAATATCACTGAGCCTTCTCCACATCTGAGAATCAATATCAAATATAAGTTAGTAATCCAGATCATCAATACATAACTTATATCAATCTTTAACATTTAGGAACTTAACATAATTAACATTACAATTACTAGTTCCTAATTGTGTATTAATGATTTACAATATAATCATTATCATATATTATCCTATAACATATATCAAGCACATTACTATCGAAATCAAACAAGTAATGCTGAAACAGCTCTTCAAGCCGCCGGCTTCCTCCTAGAAGCCGCCGGCTTCAATCCATCACCCGTCGGGTCACACTACTTAGCCGCCGGGTATTTTACCAATTGTGGTAACAGAACAAAAACAAGTTTTAAAGCTTACACCACCCGCCGGGTCGGGTTTATACCCGCCGGGTCCTACCAGGCAACACAAGCCGCCGGCTTGGCTTAGAAGCCGCCGGCTTCCTCAGAATATCAAGCCGCCGGCTTCATCACGAAGCCGCCGGCTTCGACCTTCGTTCCAGCCCAGGTCGTTCTGCTCAAAACCCTAACTCGCGATTTATTACCCAAATCACCTCAAACTCGATTTCAATCATCAATATACTACTAAAAGCTTTAGGAAATCATTATAAAACATTCATAACATGTTTTTAACATCTAATTCTCTCAAATCATCAATTTACCCAAATTTAAATCAAAAATCAAATTCTTAAATACTCAAGAATACTTACTGATTGAAGAATCTAACGATGGTAATCTGATGATTAGGAAGTTTCACGAGAATCACAACTTCCTGATTTGATTTCCAGTTTGATTTGAAGGTTTTCAGAGAGTTTCTGTGAGTTTTGAAGTTTCTAAATAAACTTTCCTAAATAGGAAAGGATATATATAACCGACCTCACAAACCGCCTTCAATATACGGGTATAATTTAATACCCCATCTCAATCTATTGTCTGGAACCCGAAAACCATTTACGAGTCCAAACATTTTATTGCACCGTCAACTATATTAATTTACAACAATTAATATTTCACTTATCACATTGGAATATTCGGATCCTATTCCAATTATTTCAACTATTTCAAACAATATTATTTCCAAACACAATTAAATCAAGAAATAATACTATACAAATAACTAGGTCCATTTCGAGGATGTTACACTATTTGTATATATATAAGGTGATTTATATATATATGTGTGTACTTACGCGATTTGGATTAATCGTACGAATTAACCGGACGGAGTCCGACACAGTTGATTTGGACGTTGGTGACAGAAATTTACCTAAATAATGAGAACGTATTTTATTATTTAAAATACACAGTGAACGAACATTATTTATATTATCGCGATGACATTTTAAATAAATTAACAAATACGTACTAAACGCGAGTTAAGGAATTTAATATTTGGACAAAGGTTTTTATAATTAACTTCAAGGTAATTCATCAAAATATTTCCGGCACGTTTCAAAAATATAACTGCTTGATTTAATATTAAGAACGAAGGATTAAACGACGGAGAAAACGAACACCACACGGGGCACGGAACGGGGACTGGGTGAGGTGAGGCTTTCACCAACACCCCACCATCCCCATTCTCTTTCTCATTTCTTTCTCCCTCACTCTCTTTCTTCCTCCCTTTTTCTCTCAATAATCACCACCACCACCAATTCATCAAATTCACAAAATACTACCTCAAAACGCACTCGGTTTTACTCGGTCATTTGGAAGGAGAGCACCACCACTTCACGATCTATCATCCTACCTTTTCGGATTTTCAATCCGACACCGCGTAAGTTTCCGACAAATTCCGACATCTCTCGTTTTTGATCATTTTTGCTAGTTTGCGGTTTTAATAGGCTTAATATGTTCATATAAGGGTTGGGTAAAAGATTTGGACCCAACGGAAACCGGAAAACTCGTTTTCGACAAAAATTCCGGCCATCAGACCGCTACGTCGCATTTGGCCAGGGGCCTCTGCGACGTCGCGGCCTACGTCGCATAAAAACCTCAACGTCGCATTAGCGACGCTGCCTCCTACGTCGCATTGATTTGCGAAGGTCGCATCATGCGACGTACATGCCCACGTCGCACCCGACGTCGCACCTGACGTCGCACCTGACGTCGCACCCGACGTCGCACCCTACGTCGCACGCTACGTCGCACATGACAGAACCTTGAAAAGTCAGATTTTACTAAGTGTCGAACTTACGCAACTTCAAATACTTATGTCATAAGACTTAACAAACGTCATAGAACATACTTTCTATTACAATTACACTAAATTGCGTTATAAATGATAAACTTTAATTATAACAAATCACCAACGGGCCGTATACTTTGATACAAACGAGAACGAACCAACATTACACATAACGGGTTGTATGAACAACTAGCCTAGATGGTCTTGCGAGACATCTACTTACTTAACCTTACGTGTTTAGGCACTAGAAGGTTACGGGTTCGGAGAACCTACTTGCTTTACTACTACTTGCTATTTACCACTGCTCGACTCAGGTGAGTCTTACAGCCCCACTTTTACTGTTTTATACTTTGGGGTGAGATACTTAGCAACTCTTTTACGCATGAACACAATGTACTGAACTGAAAACATTACTAAAAACATTACTGATTACAAACAAACGCATGAGTTACTTTTATCCACTGAAAGCCTCCTTATCGTAAGTTGTTAGTTATGGTCTTAAGCGCGAGTACTAGTAAATGGATCCATTTGGGACTGACAATCCCCGTCTGGGGTGGTAGCGCCGCCACGTACTGATTTACACGTAGAAACAGACATATTAGTATTTGTTACATATGAGTGTGCGGATAGCACTCACGGGGGTACGTGATTTATTTCACACTACACGGTTAAGCTTCAACTTATGAGCTCATGGCACTGTACTGATAAACTGATTTACTTACTTTGCTGGATAGCAATACGGGTACATACTTGTGGTTCATAACACTTACTTATTACTAAACCTGTGAGATTCACCAACCTTTTTGGTTGACACTTGCTAGCTTTGTATCTCAGGTACACTTACGGAGTAGGATCACTCCAGGATTTCTAGCTGGAGTCGCATGATTTACAAACTGCATTTAACGGAGATTCTTTGGCATTATCTTTTGTAACTATGGTGATGTAATAGAATCTCCCGCTATACGCGTGGGCTCTAGGGAATTACATTTTGTATACGAAAACCTACGGTTTTCAAACGATGATTAATTATGAAATGTAACTATTTTACAAACGTCTCATTTAGAGGTCGTTTACTATTAATCTTGTGCTTTGTATATTGATTAGTAACACCCAATGTATGCTTCCGCAAACCGTTAAATTTGGGGGTGTTACAGATTGGTATCAGAGCCTAAGGTTGTAGTGAACTAGGTTGCATTTAGTGAGCCTAGACTATGACCATTAGGCAGTATCCCTTATTAGGTATAACCGGTTCAGTGATTACATCATACGAGTTTAATTTAACATAGCCTGATCAACTATGTACAATTAAGCGAAAATGATGTAAGATCTGAAAGGGGTTATGGCTGAACAGGGTACAATAGAAGACTCTGACTTCGAGAGAACCGAGACTTAAACATGTTTATGCTAGACACTCAATAGGCTATATTATATAGGGACTATATGAATATAGGCCTCAATCTTACTAACGCTTTGTCTCAGAAATGGCAAACATCCCATCCGATTCATCTCGTTCTCAATCCGGGTTGCAGAACCCAAGGGTAGCAAGGAGGAACAACAGGTTACCTCGAGCTGGCCCGTACTCCACTCACTTCACCGTGCCAGCCTTAGCTGCTAGGGTGAACCAACACGAGCAACGACTTCGCACCATGGATGTCGTGTTGCAGGAAACAAACGAAAACTGGAGACTTACAGCACTTGAGCGCATCGAACAAGTCTCTGAGAATCACGAAACCACCGTTACAAATGTGGACATTCTTCTCAACAGAGTGGTGGAGATAAGCGTGGAAACCACTCTTTTGAAACACAGACTTGAGGAGTGTGAACAACGCTCACGGGAAACGGAAGAATATACCCGCGGATTGGTACAGCGACTAGCATTAGCTGAAGATAATGCTCGACAAGCCAGTAGACTTGCAAATACTGTGGATCGTCTCATCGAAATGATGGAGCAGATTAACCTACGTTAAGACTAGCTTAGTCTTTGTTTTGTAAACTATCCTGTAATCTAGTAACTATCTAAGCACTACTCTATGTTCCAGTCGGATGTAACAATTCCCGACATCTTTTGTAACACATCCGTAGGATGTAACCTTTGAACTCGTGTTACCTATTAAAAATTCCTTGCTGTTTCGACTCATGTTAATTGCCATAATCCTTTTCATTATGATGTTATGTATTACCACCTATATACATGTACATCTGAAATAAATACAATTTCTTACAAAATCTCATGTATCTTCATTTCTTTTATTGAAGAGTCATGCCGCCAAAGTCAAGACCTTACACTGATGCTCAGATCACGTCACTCATAACCCAGGCTGTTACTGAAGCCTTAGCTCGGAATACTCCACCAGGTTCCACAAGAAACAGCGATGCCGCTGAAACCTCTGCTGCTAAACCTTGTTCATACAAGGATTTTCAAAACTGCAAACCCTTGAGCTTCAAGGGGATTGAAGGAGCCATCGGACTTATCAGATGGTTCGAAAAGATGGAATCAGTTTTCCGCATCAGCAAATGTGCGGAAGACGACAAGGTCAAATTCTCCACCTGCACCCTTGAAGATGGTGCCCTCTCGTGGTGGAATTCCTATACCCAGTCTGTGGGTATTGACACCGCTTACCTACTCCCTTGGGAGGACCTGAAGAAAATGCTCACTGATGAGTATTGCCCGTCCGAACAACTTCACAAGCTGGACGAAGAGTTCTGGAACTTAAAAGTACAAGGAACTGATATCGTCGGATACACCACCCGATTCCAACAACTTACTGTTCTTCGCCCAGCTATGGCAGGTACTGGGCCCGACAAGATTAAGAAATACATCCGCGGCCTCCCGGAACCTGTCCGGGGAAATGTCGCCTCATCAAACCAAACCACTCTTCACGGCGCCATTCGGTTGGCCCATGAACTTCTAGCTATGAACGAGGACCCAGAACCACCCACTCCATCCTCCAACAACAACAATAAAAGAAAATGGTCCGACAACCACAACAACCACCAAACCAAGAAACCTGAAACCATTAAAGCCTACACCTCCAATACTGATGACAAGGGAGCGTACAAGGGAACCAAGCCCTACTGCTCCAAGTGCCAACGACACCACTTTGGTTCGTGTCCCTGTAGCAAGTGTAAGAGATTTGGACACTTGGCTAAGGACTGTAGATCAAACACCACTGACACCAACACCTCGGCACCAAAGACTTGTTATGGGTGCAACGGAACGGGGCATTTCAAGAAAGACTGCCCGAAGCTGAACAACAACAACAACAGGAACAATAACAATGCTCGAGGAAGAGCTTTTGTACTGAAATCTGGGGAAGCCCGTCAAGACCCGAATGTGGTCACGGGTACGTTTCTTCTCAACAACTTGACTGCATCTGTATTATTCGATACTGGTGCTGATAAGAGCTTTATTTCCGACGAATTTTACCCACTTCTTGACATTACACCTATTGCCTTAGATTCTAAGTACACAATAGAATTGGCAAACGGAAAACTTATTGAGGCCGACAGTGTGATACCTAATTGCACTCTGAACTTAGCTAACGAGCTCCTTCCCATTGACTTGATACCTGTCGAAATCGGCAGCTTTGACATCATCGTCGGTATGGATTGGTTGTCCAAGTACCAAGCCGAAATCGTTTGTTTCGAGAAAATTGTACGCATTCCTCTCGTCACCGGTGGAACTTTGAGCATACAAGGGGAGACCGGTGGGACGAGAATAAACATCATTTCTTGCATGAAAACCCGAAAATACTTGAGAAAAGGGTACCAGGCAATCCTCGCACACGTTATGGAGAAAAAGTCGGTGGAGAAGCGACTTGAGGATGTGCCTATTGTTCGAGACTTCCCGGAAGTCTTTCCTGAAGACTTGCCTAGTCTACCGCCAACTAGACAAGTCGAATTCTCTATTGATCTTGTGCCCGGCGCAGCACCCGTGGCACGAGCCCCTTACCGACTAGCCCCATCCGAACTTCAGGAGTTGTCTACTCAATTACAGGAACTCCTGGACAAGGGATTCATTCGACCAAGTTCCTCACCTTGGGGAGCTCCGGTCCTGTTTGTGAAAAAGAAAGACGGTTCTTTCCGCATGTGCATCGACTACCGTGAACTCAACAAATTAACTGTCAAGAACCGTTACCCACTTCCTCGCATCGATGACTTGTTCGACCAACTTCAGGGGTCGAGTTTCTACTCAAAGATCGATCTACGGTCGGGTTATCACCAACTCCGAGTTCGTGATGAAGATATTCCTAAAACAGCTTTCCGAACTCGCTACGGGCATTATGAATTCCAAGTGATGCCATTCGGCTTAACCAACGCACCGGCTGTGTTCATGGACCTTATGAATCGGGTGTGCAAACCTTACCTTGACAAGTTTGTTATCGTCTTCATCGATGACATCTTGATTTACTCGCGCACTGAACAAGAACACGCGCAACACCTGAAAACCATCCTAGAGCTGCTCAAACACGAAGAGTTATACGCCAAATTCTCTAAGTGTGAGTTCTGGATGCAAACCGTTCAATTCATTGGACACGTCATTGATAATCAAGGAATTCATGTCGATCCTTCGAAAATCGAGGCTATCAAATGTTGGCAAGCACCTACAACACCGACCGAGGTACGCCAATTCTTAGGACTCGCCGGATACTACAGGCGGTTCATTGAGAATTTTTCGAAAATAGCCCTACCTCTCACTGCACTGACTCAAAAAGAAAAGAAGTTCGATTGGACTGACAAACAGGAGTCGGCTTTTCAACTACTAAAACAAAAACTCTGCAGTGCACCTATCTTATCTTTACCCGAAGGCAACGATGACTTCGTGGTATACTGTGATGCTTCACACCTAGGTCTTGGTTGCGTGCTGATGCAACGAGACAAGGTCATCGCTTACGCCTCTCGACAACTCAAGGTCCACGAAAAGAATTACACAACTCATGACCTAGAGTTGGGGGCTGTTGTATTCGCTCTAAAAATCTGGAGACACTACTTATACGGTACCAAGTGTACAATCTTTACTGACCATAAAAGTCTCCAACATATCTTCGATCAAAAGGATCTCAACATGAGGCAACGTCGATGGGTCGAGTTGCTCACTGATTACGATTGCGAAATTCGCTATCATCCAGGTAAGGCGAATGTTGTCACCGATGCCTTAAGCCGAAAAGAACGAGTGAAACCACTTCGAGTTCGAGCTCTCGGTATGACCATTCACAACGACCTCATCAATCAAACTCTCACTGCGCAACTCGAAGCACTCAAACCAGAAAACTTGATAAACGAGGCCTTACGGGGCATGGACAAACAATTTGAAACCAAACCTAACGGGGCCAAATACTTCTCGAATCGAATCTGGTTACCAAGTTTTGGGAACCTGCGAGACTTGGTGATGGATGAAGCTCACAAGTCTAAATACTCTATACACCCCGGTGCCGACAAAATGTATCACGGCATCAAGGAAATGTACTGGTGGCCCAACATGAAATCTGACATTGCAACCTATGTTGGCAAGTGTCTTACTTGTTCTAAAGTTAAAGCTGAACACCAGAAGCCTTCCGGTTTGCTACAACAACCCGAAATACCACAATGGAAATGGGAGCAGATCACCATGGATTTCATTACTAAACTCCCGAAAACTTCTAGCGGTTGCGATACCATTTGGGTGATCGTCGACCGACTCACTAAATCTGCTCATTTCCTAGCCATCAAGGAAACTGATAAGATGGAACGTTTGACACGGATCTACCTGAAAGAGATCGTGTCAAGACACGGCGTGCCCATCTCAATCATCTCCGACCGAGACGCTCGGTTTACTTCTCGCTTCTGGCAATCACTGCAGAAATCTCTTGGTACTCATCTGGATATGAGTACGGCTTACCATCCTCAAACCGATGGCCAGAGCGAACGAACCATACAAACACTGGAAGACATGCTACGAGCCTGCGTAGTTGACTTCGGTAAAAACTGGGAAAATCACTTGCCGTTGTGCGAGTTTTCGTACAACAACAGTTATCACACCAGCATAAAGGCTGCACCCTTCGAGGCACTGTACGGTCGTAAGTGCCGATCACCTATCTGTTGGACTGAGGTGGGGGATACACAACTCACCGGTCCAGAAATCATACATGAAACAACTGAAAAGATCGTCGGCATACAAAACCGACTAAAAGCCGCGCGTGATCGTCAGAAAAGCTATGCTGACGTGAGACGCAAACACCTTGAGTTCCAAGTAGGGGACAAGGTACTTCTCAAAGTGGCACCGTGGAAAGGTGTCATTCGATTCGGAAAACGAGGCAAACTAAATCCTAGATACATCGGGCCATTCGAAATCCTTGAAAAGATTGGTCCAGTGGCATACCGCCTGCAACTTCCTGCTGAACTTAGCAGCGTTCACAACACATTCCACATTTCTAATCTGAAGAAATGTCTGTCTGACGAGACACTGATTATACCGCTCGACGAAATTCAGATCGATGATAAACTTCATTTTGTCGAGGAGCCTATGGAAATCATGGACCGAGAGGTCAAGCAATTGAAACAGAGTCGTATTCCCATCGTAAAAGTCAGGTGGAATTCTAGGCGCGGCCCTGAGTTCACCTGGGAACGGGAAGACCAAATGCGACAAAAATACCCACATCTCTTCCCAGACAACGCACCATCTGTGCACACGAACTAATTTCGGGACGAAATTTCTTTAACAAGGGGAGAATGTAACACCTGCTAAATTAGGATAATTAATTATGCCTAATTACTTGTAACTAGTTGTAACTAGTATGTAATAGGACTAATTGCAGACTCTATTTGTATATATATAAGGTGATTTATATATATATGTGTGTACTTACGCGATTTGAATTAATCGTACGAATTAACCGGACGGAGTCCGACACAGTTGATTTGGACGTTGGTGACAGAAATTTACCTAAATAATGAGAACGTATTTTATTATTTAAAATACACAGTGAACGAACATTATTTATATTATCGCGATGACATTTTAAATAAATTAACAAATACGTACTAAACGCGAGTTAAGGAATTTAATATTTGGACAAAGTTTTTTATAATTAACTTCAAGGTAATTCATCAAAATATTTCCGGCACGTTTCAAAAATATAACTGCTTGATTTAATATTAAGAACGAAGGATTAAACGACGGAGAAAACGAACACCACACGGGGCACGGAACGGGGACTGGGTGAGGTGAGGCTTTCACCAACACCCCACCATCCCCATTCTCTTTCTCATTTCTTTCTCCCTCACTCTCTTTCTTCCTCCCTTTTTCTCTCAATAATCACCACCACCACCAATTCATCAAATTCACAAAATACTACCTCAAAACGCACTCGGTTTTACTCGGTCATTTGGAAGGAAAGCACCACCACTTCACGATCTATCATCCTACCTTTTCGGATTTTCAATCCGACACCGCGTAAGTTTCCGACAAATTCCGACATCTCTCGTTTTTGATCATTTTTGCTAGTTTGCGGTTTTAATAGGCTTAATATGTTCATATAAGGGTTGGGTAAAAGATTTGGACCCAACGGAAACCGGAAAACTCGTTTTCGACAAAAATTCCGGCCATCAGACCGCTACGTCGCATTTGGCCAGGGGCCTCTGCGACGTCGCGGCCTACGTCGCATAAAAACCTCAACGTCGCATTAGCGACGCTGCCTCCTACGTCGCATTGATTTGCGAAGGTCGCATCATGCGACGTACATGCCCACGTCGCACCCGACGTCGCACCTGACGTCGCACCTGACGTTGCACCCGACGTCGCACCCTACGTCGCACGCTACGTCGCACATGACAGAACCTTGAAAAGTCAGATTTTACTAAGTGTCGAACTTACACAACTTCAAATACTTATGTCATACTACTTAACAAACGTCATAGAACATACTTTCTATTACAATTACACTAAATTGGGTTATAAATGATAAACTTTAATTATAACAAATCACCAACGGGCCGTATACTTTGATACAAACGAGAACGAACCAACATTACACACAACGGGTTGTATGAACAACTAGCCTAGATGGTCTTGCGAGACATCTACTTACTTAACCTTACGTGTTTAGGCACTAGAAGGTTACGGGTTCGGAGAACCTACTTGCTTTACTACTACTTGCTATTTACCACTGCTCGACTCAGGTGAGTCTTACAGCCTCACTTTTACTGTTTTATACTTTGGGGTGAGATACTTAGCAACTGTTTTACGCATGAACACAATGTACTGAACTGAAAACATTACTGAAAACATTACTGATTACAAACAAACGCATGAGTTACTTTTATCCACTGAAAGCCTCCTTATCGTAAGTTGTTAGTTATGGTCTTAAGCGCGAGTACTAGTAAATGGATCCATTTGGGACTGACAATCCCCGTCTGGGGTGGTAGCGCCACCACGTACTGATTTACACGTAGAAACAGACATATTAGTATTTGTTACATATGAGTGTGCGGATAGCACTCACGGGGGTACGTGATTTATTTCACACTACACGGTTAAGCTTCAACTTATGAGCTCATGGCACTGTACTGATAAACTGATTTACTTACTTTGCTTGATAGCAATACGGGTACATACTTGTGGTTCATAACACTTACTTATTACTAAACCTGTGAGATTCACCAACCTTTTTGGTTGACACTTGCTAGCTTTGTATCTCAGGTACACTTACGGAGTAGGATCACTCCAGGATTTCTAGCTAGAGTCGCATGATTTACAAACTGCATTTAACGGAGATTCTTTGGCATTATCTTTTGTAACTATGGTGATGTAATAGAATCTCCCGCTATACGCGTGGGCTCTAGGGAATTACATTTTGTATACGAAAACCTACGGTTTTCAAACGATGATTAATTATGAAATGTAACTATTTTACAAACGTCTCATTTAGAGGTCGTTTACTATTAATCTTGTGCTTTGTATATTGATTAGTAACACCCAATGTATGCTTCCGCAAACCGTTAAATTTGGGGGTGTTACAAAATGGTAGTAGGTTTTGTAAAGAAATAGAGCAATCATATTGGTTATCTTATTTTCTATTTTTTTACAATTCTTATTTGAACTCAACTCTTATGTCGATATATCATTAAATCTTACATGTTTAATAATTTTAAACTTAATTACTGAAGTAATTATGTAGTTATTAATCCCTTTTTAATATCCTTAATTAAATCTAAGAAGATAGTATTTATTTATAAAAAATATTGAATTTTTTACGTAAAATGGTAACCATAGCACTTAGAACTATAATGTTAAGTACAAATAATTAGTGTCATCCATTCGGAAAAAAATATTTTTCTAGTACATTTTTTTAGTACGGCAAACTTACAATCTAACATACGATATTTCTAGTAATTATAGATGTCATATCAACATTTATATATAAAAATCCAAAACGGATAACAAGATTACAAGAAATAACATCAGTATAGAAGATGTGTGGGGAATAGGCATGAACAAAAAAATCGGTTTTTAAACCCTACCCGAATCAAACCTGAAAACCCGACCCCGGTCAAACTTATACCCGAGCCCAAATTTAAAGGAGTTGTCTACACTTGCAGTTGTTGGGTTAAAAATTCTAAAAAAAAAAAAAGAAAAAAAAAAAAGAAAAAAGAAAAAAAGGGTTAGTAGCTTCCAAAAAAAAAAAATGACAATACTTATCAAATTTCTTTCCCACAAGTAGTTCACACCGGTTGGTCAATATCGGCTTTCACGTCGTGGGATAGTGATAAATCTGACCTAGAAAGACATTGTCAAAGGGTTTTCACTCCAAGCGACCTAATGATCGAAGTCTAAAAATCAACTAAGAAGATTTACAACTCCATAAGATTGTCTATCTAAAACAATACTAGTAAGTTGTTAACATTCATAGAGTATAGTAGTATCTTAATTTTGACTACCTTAAAGTGTACATAAACAATTTAGTTTTGTAAAATACATAATTTATGTACCTCGTGCTAAAATTTAAAAGATTAAAATAAAAGAGAGAACAGGCGATCGTACGGATGTCTCTGCTTGGTTAGTGTTAGTTGACTGCGTGTGCCCTTGAATGTGTACCCCTGATTTGTCAAAGTGGTTCGTACATTTCTTGATACTTGTAGCTGGAAATGATTAAAACGATTTATACGTGTGTAATAGATCATAGATGGTTGGGATAATCTTTTGAAGATAATAAACGAGTAATGTACGATAATTTGTTAATTAGTGTAAGTTCCACCGTTCTGTTATTGTATTTTAGTCTCTAAAGTTATACCGTGTGCAGATGAAACTAACTAATAATGTCTAAAATATGTATTGAGTGACTTGCAATCGGAAAACTGCTTAAATGTCTATGGTTTTATAAAATAGATGTTATGAAATTGTTAGCTGGAATTTAAAGATGTGATCAGATATAATAATAATAATAATAATAATAATAATAATAACACATTATAAATAATTTATAAAGGATACTCATATCATAAGCTAGGAACTTATTTTTTAAAGCTAGCTACTTATAGTAGCTTATTTTTTCAATAAGTTCTAAAAATTATGTGTGTCAAACAATGTTAGAAGCTTGAGGTTATTGGAAAATTAAGTTTGAGCTTCCATAAGATAGGTTGCCAAACACACCATAGGTATATGTTAGGATGTACACGGAAATATCGAACTAACAATAATCATGCTATGACATTGATATCAATCGTTTGCGAAAAACAAACCCAACCAACACTCGTGTAATCAAGGTTACACCCACAAGCAATAAACGGATAAAACAACGAGCAAACAAGATAAACGAAAGCAATAAAAAATACAAAGATATAACGTGGTTATATCCAATCTCCAACTTGGAGATTGGTTTAGTTCACGGGGTCAAACCGGGAGTATTTTCCTATAATTTTCGTAGTCCAAGGCTTAAGGTTACAATTACATGGGGTTTACTTATATAGGAAACAAGAAACTTAATCTCGAAGAAACGGTTTTTTTTTTGCCGACACAGGATTGAGTCGCGATCCTACACAAATCGAGTCGCTATCCTACAAGGCTACAACAATCTAGTCGCGATCCACCACCAATCGGGTAGCAGTACACTTGAGTCTCCATCTCATACAACAAATCTAATTCTTTTTCTTTCGTTAAGCTTCACTATTCCAAACGGTATATAACTTAGACATTATTCAAAAGTTTAATACTTCAAAGACTTGAATACTTAGGATAGCAAAAAATGTAAATTTTAATACACTTTCATAACATTAACTCAAGTATATAGTTAAAAAAAAAAATACTAATCAAATCCTAGCCTTCTATGTTGCTCCTAGATCACACATGCTCGGTCAAAAAATGGGTTAAATCTTGAAAATCAAATTCAGATCGCTTCTCATCTAAATATCGGTCAAAGACTGGAACTTGTTATAAACCTGACCAAAACCGGTTGAAGACATGAATCGGTCATCCTCGACTGAATCATTATAACATTGATGATTTAAGACCGGTAAAAGACAAAGATAAGCCATGTTGAAGGTACTTATTCACATATGCTAAGCGAGAGGTAACCAAATTATACATTTTGTGCAGCTTGTATATGTTGTAAGCTCTATGTGTTCACTTAATCAAAATGGTCACATAAAATTTTGTATGTACGCAGACAATGGAGGCAGGGGGCGGGGCAGCGTAGACAGCCGTCCCCACAAGAATTTATAAATTACATAAAAAAGAACTATTTTAAAGTATTAATGACATTTTAGAATTTTCGCCCCCACAAAACTATAAAAGAAAGAAAAATATTTTTTTTCCGTCCCCTCCCGTTGAATTTCCTAGCTCCGCCCTGGTAGGTCCTAAATTAATGAAAAAGCTTTTGGAAAATTAATTTTCTATAAACATAAGTTAGTGAAAAATAAATGAAGCGTCAATTTAAAAAGTCTTTGAAAAATATTTATCTCTGGGGTTTATTATTTGGTTATGTATCGAACTTTACACCTTTTACTATTGTATGTATCAAACTTTGAAACTTCCTATTGTGTGTATTCAAGTTCAAAAACTGTCTATTGTATGTTTTTTGCCTTGTTTTTGCTACATAAATTGACGTGTTTTTTGTAAGTTCAATACATACAATAGTAAGTTAAATGCATACAAAAGACGGTTTTAAAACTTGAATACATACAATATGAGGTTTTAAAGTTCGATACATACAATGGTAAAATGTGTAAAGTTCGATACATAACCAAAATATAAACCCTTATCTCTAAGATATATGCTCTTATACTCATTAGTTACTATGGATTCACTGGCGTGATATATGTAAGTTCTCATTTCATTCCTGTAAATGACATTATGATCAATTATTTGATAATATAATTAGATTATATGTTAACCTTAACTAATTAACTTATCTAATATCTAATCTTATCTTATACAGAACTATACCAGTTAATAAGGTTAGGACTTTTAGCCATTCCAAAGTGGAATATTATTTTGTGCATGAAGCATGTACAAAAAGTAAACCACCATTCAATAGAGAAAGCCATACCACCTCATTGTTTCAATGGCTCGCTACTTCGATCTTCATCCTACCTTTTCTTTGATCTCTTTCTTTCTTTCTTGTTTTACTTTGTTGCTATCATGTACATCCCTCGCCTTCCCACCACCCTTTCATACGTGGCGAGGCCCATTTATTGGATCCTTCAAGGTAGCGTCCAGATGGGTTTGTGGGTCATTGGTCATGAGTGTGGTCACCAAGCTTTTAGCGACTACCCATTGCTAAACGACACTATTGGTTACTTTCTTCATACGGGTATGCTTGCTCCTTGTTTCTCTTGGAAGTACAGTCACCGTCGTCACCATGCCAACACTGGTTCACTCGATCACGATGAATCTTTTGTCCCAAAAAAGAAATCTAGTCTAGATTCAGCTGCCAAACTTCTTAACACTCCACCTGGCCGTCTCTTTAGACTTGTCATTTTATGCACCGTAGGGTGGCTCTTGTACGTTTGTTTCAATGTTTCTGGCCGAAAGTATGAGAAATTCGCCAACCATTTTGATCCAAAGAGTCCTATTTATAACGACCGTGAGCGGTTCCAAATACTAGTGACTGATATCGGACTTGTAGTGACTAGTTATGGGCTTTACAAGTTGGCATTAGCACAAGGATTCACATGGTGTTGGTACATGTTAGTGTGTCTGTCAGTTGGTCTAGCTCGTAGTTAGTTTTGTAATAGAATTAGTGTTTCTGACTCCTGCGACGTTGTCTGTAATGTCGCAGGTGCGACGTCAGGGTTTTGGGCTTGCGACGTTGTTAACGTCGCATGGGCCTGGGCCTACGACGTTGAGTGCGACGTCACAGGTACCATAGTTTGTATAAAAACGTTTTTCGTTTTCAGTTTTAGGGTTGACGAAACCCTAAACGTAATCAGTCAAAATCTCTGTAATCTAATCGGTTATAAGCAATAAACGAACGTTTAGTTTGCATATTATTGTGTTTGATTGCTTGCTTATTTGTGTTTGTGATCTAATCATTGATTCCGCAAGTGATTGGGTTAACTCGTTCTGTTAAGATCCGCGTTACGGGACTATCAACTGGTATCAGAGCAGAAAGTGCTCGTTTTTGACATATCGGATCGAGTTTTGGATTGATAAAGGTAGTATTCATATTGTTTTGTGAGTATTACGTTTGTTATTTGTGATTACAGGTTTTCGATCGTGGTCTCTGGGATTCTTGTGAGGGATTTCGTCGTTTTGGTTCGAGGAACTCGTTTTAGGGTTAAAATTTTCGTTTTTAGGGTTTCTGGCCGCAACTCAGTTCATTACTGCGACGTTGCTTGCGACATCATCAGCGACGTCTCCTGCGACGTTATCAATTTTGACCTAATTTGGTCTCTGCGACGTGAGTTGCGACTTCGTTAGCGACGTCGTTATTTTGACCTTAAGTGGTTTTGCGATATTGTGTTGCGACGTCTTGTTGCGACGTAGTGTGATTTTGTGACGTCTTCTGCGACGTAATTATCAACGTCGTTTGTTTCTGATTCTTAATTGAATCCTTCACGTTTGCGACGTTACTTACAACGTCGCAAGTTTCAGATTGTTTTAGCTAGTCTTGTTTAAGGATACTACAATGTCGGATAGGGAAACTATTCAAAGCATTAGGGAAATGATTAAACAAGGTAACGATGTTGGAACCGGTAGTAAACCTCCCGTTTTTACTGCTGATTTGGACTATACATATTGGAGATCACGATTTGAGCAGTATATCGACTTTCATTGTCCGGAACTATGGGGTCCACTTACTGAAAGATATGTAAGACCATTAGCTGAGGGAAACTATCGTGGCGTTCCTCCAGCTAAAACTTATAAGGCTATGACTCCTGAGGAACGTAAGGAGTATGATACTGAAAGCAAATGTCTTTCAGCAATAAAGATGGCCTTAACTCCAGATGTTCTGCGCATGTTCAAACAACATGATATTGCCTATGATTCTAGTGGAATGCAATTGAGCTTCGTTGCGGTGGTAATGAGAAATACAAGGAGGCGAAGTTAGAGTTGATCAAGAAACAATTCGATCTCTTTGATATTGTGCCTAGTGAGACCACGACGAGTTTGTTCACTAGATACACACAGCTTGTGGGTGATTTGCTTGAAGGTGGTTATACCTTTACAGAATTAGAAATTAATAAGAAGCTTTTGGATGCACTACCCAAAGATTGGGATGTCAAGGTACGGATGTTAAAGGACAATCAAGAGTTGGCTACGTGGAAGTTGGATGAGTTAGTTGGGATACTCCAAGCACATGCTATGGAGTTGAAGAAGAAAGAATGTAAAAGTGGGGGTTTTGTACAAAATCCATATTTGTATGGTGGTAAAGTTAGTTCTGGAAATACTCCTGGTGGATTGGCGTTTATGTCAGATATCACTTCTCAACCAAGCTCCACTGGTGGTTATTCATCAGTCTATTCTGCTGGCACTTCACAAGGTGCACAAGGTGCACAAGGTGCACAGACTCCTATTTCACCAACCATAGAAGAACAAGCTGCGATTTATACACCTTTTCTTAGTTCTTACAAAGATTTGGTGTCACAACCAAATACCACTCTGGAATTAACAAAGGAGGACTACGGCCAGCTGGACGATGATGATCTTGAACAGATGGATTTAAACTGGAATATCGCCATGATCACGATAAGGGTACATAAGTTTTTACAAAGAACTGGACGCAAGAGTTTGGAAGGAGCCGGTAAATCTGGCGTTGGATTTGATAAGAGCAAGGTTCGTTGCTACAACTGCCAGAACTTGGGACACTTTGCCCGAGAATGTGAGAAACCAAAGATGCCACCATCAGGTCTCACTAAACCATCTCCTCCCAAGACTCCTGATAAAGATGTACCGAAGACTGGAACTTCTGATGCGTTGATTGTGATCGAGCCTACTAGTCTGGATTGGAGCGCTCAAGTTCTGCAATATCAACAATGCTTAATGGCTCACATCACACCTGAGGTACATAAAGAACCTGAAGAACCTGTTACTTGTTTATCTTGTATTAAATTGGAAACTTCTTTAAAAGGTTTTCAGATAGACAATATGAACTTGAGAGAAAAGGTCGAGAAACTTACTGAGTCAAATAAGTTTCTAAAAGGTAATGAAAGACTTTATGATAAGCAGATTGAAGCTTATAAGTTAGATACTCAAACCTTTAAAGCAAAAGTCTTTAGTCAACAAGGTGCAATTAAAAGCTATTTAACAGAAATTGATTTTTTGAATAAAGAACTTTCTGAATTAAAGTCTCAGTCTGTGAGTTTCAATAAAAAAAAATCTCAAGTTTCTCAGAGTCTCGTGATGTTTTCGATGAAATCGTTAACAAGCAGAGGAGAAATACAAGTAGTAAGGCAGGACTAGGGTATAACTCAGTCCCACCTCCTACCAATCACTATCCTCTGCCTGTTAAGGAAGGCACCGAAGAACTTGTGGCTGACTACTCATCATGGCCAGCTACAAACTCTAAAGAAGTTAAATCCAATCCCAAAAGGCAGGCAAAGGAGAAAACTAAACGGCCAGAGTATCCCTTGCCTACTTTTGTTAAGTCTGAGAGTACACCTCCAGTTAGTTTAGAGGAGGTCGTTGAGATTGAGGATATTACCGAACAGGAGTATCCGAAGGTTAAGAAGGTTGAAGTTAAACCTGAAATTTTGCAAACTGAACCAGTTAAGGTTCAAAAGGAAAAAGAAAAGGTTTTAAATGAGAACGTTCAAACTTTACAGACACCTGTAAAGATTTTGAAGCGAAGTTTAGATATTAATAATGATAAAGTTTTTCATAACAAACCTTCTACTTCAACCAATAAACCTGAGAAAGCACCACTTAAAACGTGTACACATTGTGCATGTTCAAGGAATGCTTCTCCTCCTCCTCCTCCGGTATATCCTCAGCCTCAACCATTTGTTGAGATGCGTTCCTGTTTCTATTGCAAGAAACAGGGACATTTAATCCGTGACTGTCCAAAGCTTTCTAACCAACGCTATGGGAGAGAAATGCCTAGAACTTCTTTTTATACGAATTCGTTTTCACAATCCCCACCTAGGCGTTATTCTAACTCTCCCAAGTCGGTTAAGAAGCAAAGTGATGTTGAGCAAAATCCTTTGCCAAAACAAAAGCCCGACATTACTTCCAAACAAATTTCCGAACCATCTAAGGTTTGGAAAAGAGAAGTGTTGAAACATAGTTTGTGACAACAGATCTAGCTTGTCAATGGAACTGGTGTAATTATTATCATGTTTGTACATTGATTTAGATTTGTAAATGGATATTTGTTTTGTTAGTAATATTCGTTAAATATATTAGTATGTTAAAGTGTTAGACGAATATTGTAAACGAAATAAATAAATACGTTTGGTGCGAGTCGAGATCTCAAGTCGCAGCGAGCTGAGCTGCAAGATGAGATCTGGATCCGCGATAGGCATAACGAGCCGAAGCCATAATGGGCTTGGGCTTACGAAACGAGTCGAGTCAACTCGCAGGCCCAGCGGTTGCGAGTTGAGACGACATATTTAATATTTTTCAAACCGTGAAAAACATAACAATTGGAAACACTTTTGCAATTCTGATTTCATACCTGCGAATTCAGTAATCCAGAGAAAAATAACCTAACGGCTAGGCTTTGACGTTTATACGTTTAAGCTAAGTATTAGTAAACCTAAAACGCGAACTTATTCGTTGTTAGTAAGATAACACCGTATTAAGGGATTCCACACCTTAATACTACAGATAACGAAGTTATCGATCCTAAGAACCAGGGACTTACATCTGGTATCAGAGCTTTCGGGCTAAATACGAGTAAAGTTTGAAGTTTTAGGGATAATCGCGTTTGATTCGGATTGTTTTTGGGTGCATAAGTACATATTAACGATCAAAATCATTCTCTGGACGATTTAGGGTTAGTTTACGGTCGACATTTCCTGTTTCAATCGTAAAAATACCTTAAATTTTCATTTTCGGGTTTTTCAGCCGTTTCGCGAGTCGAGATTAGGGTTTCAGCGTAGCCTGCGAATCAAGTTGAACTTGCGAGTCGAACTGAGACTTGCGAGTCTAACCGAGATCTCTTGCGAATCGAAATCGCTTGTGAATTGACATCACTGCAATCCGAACTGAGACTTGTGAACCGAGATTCCGCGAGTCGAGCTGAGATTGCGAGTTGAGCTGAGTCTTGCGAATCGAGATTTTTCTGAATTGGCAAAACAGTTTAACTTTACATTTTTAAGATGTCTGATTTAAGTAAAATGATCGAGATGGAACACGAGGTGGGAAAATCAAACGTTCCACCTAAGTTGTTGAAGATCGAAGATTACTATAACTGGAAGGACAGATTTGAATCTTACTGTAGATTCCATGATCTGTCGATCTGGATGTGTATCAAGAATGGATACACTGCACCTACTCAAACGGTTAATAATGCAATTGTTACGTTAACTTACGCCCAAATGAGTGATCAACAAAAGGAGGAATATAAATTGGAGAATAAATCTCATTCTGCAATTAAGATGAGTTTACCAAAAGAGATAAACCATCAACTCAAGTCTTTTCAAACTGCTAGAACGCTCTGGGAAGCGTTAGAGAAAAGATGTGAGGGAAGTCCTCAAGTGAAGGCAAGCAGGAAGAATCTTCTTAAGAAACAGTTTACTGTTATCAAAGCTTTAAAGGGAGAAGATCTTGATGCTTACATCACTAGATTCTACCACTTGTTAAGTGAGCTTGACAACCATGAGATTGTTACTACTGAGACTGAAAGAACCGACAAATTTATTGAGGGTTTACCGTCTAAGTGGGAAATGTATGGTGTAATGCTCAAAGACAACGATGAAAGGTATGCAACCATGACCTTAGAGCAGGTCATTGACAAGCTAAAAGGTTATGATTTCACTAAGAAATCGAGAGAAACCGATTCTGATCAGGTTCAGAATCCTGGGTTATATCATGGGAAAACAAATCTCTCAACTTCTTCATCAAGTTCGACCACTGCACTTTTAGTGGGTAATACTGATGAAAATGGTGAAATGATAACGGATGACGTGTGCCTTCTTACCTCATCAGGTAATGAAACTAAAGGTTCACCTGCTGAGAAGTCAACTCAAGGACATCAAAAGATGCCAATGAGTGTGAAATCTGCTGAGCAACAGTTATCAGTCCTTGCATCCTTTGTTGCTTCTTATGAAAACTACATTCAGGGTAAAATCAATGATCCGATTATGTTTGATGAAGACTATGATCAGATAGACCCTGATTATCTTGAGGAAATAGATCTCCAGGATCAACTTGCAATGTTATCAAGGAGAGTTAAAAATTTCTTGAAGAGAACTGGTAGAAAAGTGGTAGGAAATCGATCAGGGTTTGATAAAACCAAGATCAAGTGTTTCAACTGTCAAGGTTATGGACACTTTGCTCGTGAGTGTCAAAGACCTAAGGTTGAAACTGGCAATAGCAAACAAGGTTCGGGAAGTACCTTAGCTTCCAAAGCCTTAGTTGTGAAACAGTTAGATGGATCTTATGATTGGCAAGCTCAGTCTGAGGAAGCACTCATGGCTGAGATTGAAGATCAAGAGATAGCTGCTGAGTCCAAAAGCTATATGCCTACTGATGTTGACGTAAAGGTGCCGGAGATTCAAGAGAAAGCAAGTGATGATGACGTGCTGTATATGGATTCAACTGCTAATATGAGTCCAGATGACTTTGTGACAAGCATTGCTGAAGTACAAACTGACAAGAAAAGGGTATGTTTGGATATTCTTACTCTTGCTGATGTTTGTTACCTAGTTACTGATTTACAATCTCAATTAAGTGTCTTAACTGTGTAATCAGAATTTGTCATCCCAAGTTAGTACTTTTAATGATTCTAATAAGACTATAATATCTGAACTTGAACAAGCTAAAAGTGATGTCCGTAGGTTAAGTACAGATAAGGTAGATCTTAAGAATAAGATTAAGTCTGATAGTTCTGATAAGATTGCACTTAGAGATACCATAAATGAAAAGGCAATAAACATAGATGGTCTCTATATGAACATTGATGACTTAAATCAAACAATAACTGATAGGGATAGAGAGTTAGCTGAGCTTAAGCATAAGTTAGTTGAGCAAAATCGTAAGATTGAGTCCTACAGAACTTTAGAAATGGATAAAATGCTAGATGCTCAACGTAGTGTAAAGGACAAGACTTGGATAGGATACAATGATGTACCTCATCCTTTTAATGCCAATTACACTAGTACTCCTGAAGATTCTGAAATGACAGATGTTAATCCTGAGAAAGAAGTAACTACCAAACCTGAACAGTCAGAGGCACAGAAGGTTTTAGTTAAGAATCTGTCATCTGATAATAGTAAGATATCACATCACACCAAAATACAGTTTGTATCGG
Organism: Helichrysum umbraculigerum; assembly: GCA_949592205.1. NCBI lineage: Eukaryota > Viridiplantae > Streptophyta > Magnoliopsida > Asterales > Asteraceae > Helichrysum > Helichrysum umbraculigerum. The sequence goes on along the minus strand of CATIUR010000003.1, from coordinate 104,450,168 downwards.
GTGGAGTGATTAATGATACTAAGACTGATGATAAGGTTAATAAGGAGAAAACATCTGATCCTTTAGTGCCTAAGACTCCCAATGCTAAGGTTGATCAGAATAATAATGCAAAAGTTGGTAAGTCACATAAGCAGAGGTCTTGCTTCAAATGTCACTGATGGGCGCCTAGAGGTCGGTCGCGATTTGACTCGCGTCGTTGTGGTGCCTTCCTCCGGGCGCGTCCACCAGGGTGTGTTTTAAAATTTTTAAGTGCGGGGCCTAAGTATACTTAAAACTATGGGTACAGTAGTAAGTATGACCTAGGGTCGTTCTATAAACCAGTTGTATTGTGAAACGTTTACGTTGGAGACGATTTATCAAACTAGTAATGATTTTTTAAAAGATTTTTGGAGATTTTTGTTTTGGTTTTTATACTTAGGCAGGAAATTAAAATAAAGCAGATAAAATTTATGTAGTTAGCAGATAATCTAGGGGAGGTGTTTGCTATGACTTCATTAGTTTTCTTAACTGGGATGATGTTTGATTTGTAAAATGATTTCAAAAGATTTGTATTTCGTTTATTCCGAGTATTGAGGAGTAAGCACTAGCCCCCTACTGATAAATCAGTATGTCACTGAGAAACTAAGCTATCGTGATTCTGATCAGAGTAGTTTATCCGGCCATACAACGCTAACCAATAACGGAAGAGCGACCCTTATATGGATATAAATCCTGGGTGCATGAATATGACGACAAACCAATCTCGATGTCTGACCTTTCTTAACCCCACAGGAATACTTTAGATTAAACGAAACATTTAAGTTCAAGATCATGTTTTGTGTATGTTGATCACTTTCTATCGATGGGTTTGTAAAGTCTAAGTAAAACGTTTGTACACAATAGGGAACTACGACTCTTCCCGTGGAAATACCAAGTTCTTAGCCGAATTACGGTACCTACTTTGCCTTAAACCCTAGACTTGTTTTAACTAAGTTTGTATTTAAGCACAGAAATTCTCCATCTATGATATAAACCAGCCCTTACTTTAAAATCCCAATAAATCCCTAATTTGTAAATAGCGTAATATTTGCGTTCGAGAGAAGACAGTGTTTCCACAGGTACAATGAAAATTATGCGTTCTGAGAGGAAAGCGATAATTCCACAATACCGGTGTACTTTGCATTCAAGTTAGAAAACGTTTTTCCATAACCACCATGTAGTTTGCGTTCGCTAGTGAAAGCATTATTTCCATGATGACGATGTACTTGGTGTTCCATTTAGAAAACAATGTTTACATTCTTCACAAATCAGACCATGTTTTAGACACAGATAACTAATCACCTTTGGATAGGGTTCGCGACGTCCTATCATTAAGGCCGTAGCCACGTTTACTGGTCGAAAGGCGTTAAGTTTGATTGAGGTTTAAAATCATAGATAGAAAGTGGATCAACAGTTAATTAATCATTAATCGACAACGGATTGTGCCCACGACTTTCATAGCTTCCACGTTCCGTACTACACACATTCGTGATGTTTCCGGCGCTATACAAATGAAAGCCGTATAACGTTACCTCCGTTGTTTTCATAATGACATCATCCCAATTAATATGACTAATTACATCATAGCAAACACGCAGTAAAACTACTCGCTAATCATGGCAAATGATCCTAAATCTAGCATGACAACAGCAATAACAATCATCATGATGAAATAGATAAAGGATAGAATTAACCAGAGTAACAGCGTAGCTGAATATAACGTGAAGAAATACAAGCAGAACTTCGAGTATTCTCCAAGCAATATTACAATATTACCCCCCTATTCGTCCGGTCAAAGCCGTGACTAACTAGCCGCTAACTACGAAAATAATATAAATCTAACCTAAAGAGAAAATGGAAGAGAATTTAAGAATGTAAGAGTGTGTGAATGTGAGGATGTAGAATATATTTCAAATGAGGAGGTTTAACCCCATATTTATACTAGAAGCTCAACCGTATTCCTCAGCCGTATTTCCATCTTCAAAATCTCAACCGTATTCCTCAACCGTATCAAAATCACACCTTGGATGACCAAAACACACGATACGGTTGAGTTTGGCCGTATACGGGAGAGATTGGCCGTATCGGGGGAGGGACAAGGCAGGATACGAGGGGGAATGGCCGTATACGGCTGGCATCAGGCCGTATACGCCCTAGCCAGGCCGTATACGGTTGGGTCTAGGCCGTATACGGCTGGATTTGCCCGTATACGGCTTGGTGCCTCCCGTATCGTGGTCCGTCGGTTGTCTTGAATCTTCGTTTGGGCATAACTTCTTCATCCGATGTCCGTTTTGAGCGTTCTTTATATCCACGCGATCGTAATCTCCTAATGAACAAAATGACATAGGTTAGAGGTCATAATTCCAAGCGGAGCTCAAAAAGTGCTAGAATACGTGAACCGGAATGCTTAAGATCGTTTATGCTCTATTTTATTCGTTTTTAGGCCTTTTTAGTTGATTCTTGAAGCATCGTCTATATTTTAGCCATCATTATGAAATTTAGTATAAAAATGTATATTTCAAATGTTTTCATCCATAATTGGGCTAAAAAGGTGAGATAATGGCACGTTAAAACTTGACTTTTTGCGTGTCATCAAATATCCCACACTTAGACTTTGCTTGTCCTCAAGCAAAACTTAAATTTCTCACTTGCTTTCCCTAATGAAAAATATTTAAAAGTGTCAATGCATTTTGGGTGAATCAAAAATGTTTAAGAGCAAACAATTCCATATACAAGTAATATATCCTGGAAGACAAGAAGAAATAAGGTATTCGTTCCAGAAGCATGAAATAATTTTCTAGGGCACGCTATTTGGGATATACATGACTAGGCGATCTCACCAGGTGGTCACTCAATTCACTCATAAGTGTTTCGGGTTACCTATCATTCTAATCAAACGAAATCGCTCAATAGCCAGTCATGCGGCATCCTTCGTCATAGGCTTGCTCGAGAATCTCATCTCCACCACTTAGGAGAGGACGGTGCTAATCATCCCAGGACATTCAGATGTGTTGTAATGTTTGGTGAGGGTTAAAGGGAATGGATAAGCGGGAAATTGGTTTTAAATAAAAGGGTTTTACTTATCTTAGGCCTTTTCAAACTTATGAAAAACTTTATTTAGATAAACTTTTTAATGAAAACGGAAACGGATAGCGAGAAGGGAATGAGATAGCTATTTTGACTTCTATCTCTTAAAAACACATGGAGGATTTATATTCTTTTAAGACTCGGAGTTTTTTCGGAAGAATCGAAGCACTTAGCTTTATTACATATTTTTCATTTCTTTTCTTTTTCTATGTATTTTTGGGCTTTAGAACTTCTTTGCCAAGGAATTTCTAAGGCATTTTTCACTTTTTGTTTTATTGCCCTTTTGAGACCTTTTCAGACTTTCATTTTTCACACTTTTGACAATTTCGAATTTACTTGGTGTCAATTTTACACACCATAAGACTCTCGATTTTTGAGTATTTATATGGAAACGCATGCGAGAAGCTATGAGTAAACACGAATTTGTGGATTTGGAGTGAAAGCAAAAAGAATACCTAAATATCATTTTTTAACAAATTTAAAAATTTCTAAGATAAGGTTTTGGTGGGTGTGAAAGTGAATGGGTTGAAAGTTTGGGTTTTTTAAAGAAACGAAAAGGCTAAGGCTCAATAGGGTTTTCTAGGCGGATCATCAACACTAAAAATGAGTGTTGGACGGGTTTTGGGCTTGAAGAGATATGCGAAAAGGGGTTTAAATCCTAAGGAATGTCAAGGTCATCTGATTGCACCTATATCGCGTACGGTACTCAACCAATATGGTCTCGACATGCATAACAGGAGCAAGTTCTAATTCCAGATGCAAGCATCGGCACACACTCATCAAACGAATAGTGAAGCATTAAAAATGAATGCTTTTCATGGGCTCAAGATACCTCACTACAAGATCGGGTTATATGTGCTTAGCCATGCGCTGCCCTTTTAGATTATTTCAAGCTCAAGAAATTTCTAACTTATTTACTCTTAACTTCCAAAATATACTACTCACATATGAAAATGCATCCCCTCAAGTCATTTAAATTCAAAAATTTTGAAAAATTTCAAGCAAAAGTGAGGTTTTAAAATTGAGGAACATTTTCCGAGTTTGCTTTTGGAAATAAGAATCAGACCTAAGGTATTCTATACCGCTATCCCACACTTAGAGGAACATTGTCCCTAATGTTCTCTTGAGTTGAGATTTTACTGCAAGTAAAATCCCACACTTAGAGTTTGAACATATCGGAAAATGTTTCTCAAGTGTTTATTTTGGGCTGGAATCCCACACTTAGTGATAAGTTTAGGATATGGCATAGACTACTTGAAAAATAAAGCAAAATAATATATATCAAAAACAAGGATAAGAACGAGAGAACTCCCCTAACAAAGCGGTTGAAGGAAGCTGAGAGTCTGAAGATATGCTGCCTTGAAGAAGAGTACTTGCTAGATATCCTTCTTGTGACAGTTCTATGAAGTGCATTCGGCTTTGGAAAGAGCTCTTGGTACAATATGGCTCAGTTCTTCATTCTCTCCACCGTTCTCTCATGTGAACATATCTCGTAAGTGTGAACACGTTGGATATACTTTTTGACCAACTTCTCATTTTTTTTTTTTTTTTTTTTATAGCTTTTACCGAAAAAGTGTCACTATTCCAGAATGTGAAAAGATGTTTTCTACTACAAATCATTTGTAAGACATGTGTTTTTAAACGAGTTCGAGCATAATGTGTGAAAGTAGCACACAAGTACCTCAAATGCTCGAAATACATGACTTATCTTTTTGAAAATGTTTCTTGAATTCTGGAATTAGTGATGTGGTAAAAGTTTGTTAGTTTGAAAATGAAGTGGTGTTTTGAAAGCTTTTGTATATCCAAGTGTGAAAGATAGTCAGAGATATTTCACTTCTTGGAAATTAAAATACTACTACTACTAAAGGATATTTATTCCACGGGTTGCCTCCCGAGAAGCGCTTCTATTTAAAGTCGAGGGCTCGACTTTTGTTCCTCCTGGATCAGCCGGAAGAGGAACCTCCAGGGCTAGAGATGTTCGGTGGTGCCCTGGAATTTTGGGGATAGAACTTGAGAAAATACCGAGTGATGACTTGGCTGATATTCGAGATCCTTGACACGAAGAGAGGGAAACTATCGAAGTGCTCCTCTGCCACCCTCTGCAAGTATAAGAGGTCCCAGGTGATATCATAAACTGCTTTGGAGATGGGTCCATTGGAATCTATGAAGTAGGTCCCGTTGTACTCGAGTCTCTCACGCTCTGGTCGATCCTGTCTTAATGAATCCATGAATCCGAAGAAGCGTAGATGAATGTCTTCATGAGTGCTCACGGTGGTGCTTCTTCCTAAATCTTCAATGGATTCGAGGATGCCTTGGATAAGCTGTTCTTGGTGATCGGAGTACGTGAGGTCTGGTTTGCGAAAGATGTTAATCATTCTATTATAAACCTCACGCAGTCCATCATGGAACAACTGTCTGGGCTCTCCTGTGAAGACAGTACCGAAGATGTCTCTAAGCTGCTCGGTGACAAAGTTCGCGGGGTTAACCATTGAACTGTCAGAAATAGATGAAGGGATGCTGCGAATCCTCTCATCCTGGCTCACACGCTCCAGCCTTTCGATAATCTTGTGAGCATGGAACTCTAAAGTGCAGTCGATGTAAAACCTGTGTGCTGAAGAATCGTCGATATGATCGTTATTGGCCATGGAATCCATTAATCTTCTAAGATCACTCATCATCTGCCTATCTATTTCATTATCAGGGTTCCCAGTAGCATAGTCCATATTATATCTGAAAGAGTGTAAAAACTCCATCTGTCTGGGCGAATATGGAAATGCAGACCTGATCAGTGCTTCATATACCTTGCCATAGATGATTTCTTGGTTTTCAAAGAACAACCGATCGTCAGTAGATGGCTCATCACTATTCTGAGGTTCTGGCGGAATCTGAGTAGTGAGATCCTCGGCGAAGGCATGGATGCGATTTTGTAGATGCTGAGGACTTCGAGAGTTGGTGGCACGATAAACATCATATTCTGCTTCAATCTCCTCGATCAAGTCTCTCTGATATGGCGTGTACTCAATAGTAGAATTTCTGATAATCGCCATGAGGGTACGAAAGTCATCTTCGTATTGCTCAAAAGTACTGATCATTTCTTCGTGATTAGCGATGATCGGTACTTGGATAGTTCCGAGATAAGAATCTGGAATGGCGGAAGGTAGACGAAGGTGAATAGAGCGGATATCAATCGGAACGTCAATGAATACGACGTCGTCCTCGTCACTCTCTGTCGTTGTGGGATCAACCTCTAGTGAATCAGGGAACTCCATAACGGTAGGTGGTGACTGAGACTCGTTGGTGATCTGAGATATCGGCTGAGAAGAGATCATCTCGATTTCCTTTTCATCCTGAGAGTCGGACTCATGACTGGAACCAGAAGTACCTCCTAGCTCAAGTTGAGTTCGAAGTCTAGGAAAGGTGAGGGGATCGAGGTCTGATGTGACGAGCTTACTAGAATGATCTTCCATTGGTTCTTCTTCCTCTGAATCATTATCTGGCAGCGGAATAAAACTTCGAGTGTAGTCTATCTGCATTATTTCTGCTGTCGGAAGGTATGACTCAGGAAGGTAGGTTGGTGTGGTCTGATCTTCCTCTGTCTCGTCCTTCTCCTCTTTTTCTTCTATTTCTTCCTCTTCTTCCATTTCTTCTTCCTCAGTGTCGGAAGCAATCATAGTAGGCTCAACAGACATCCGTGTGTCTGGTTCAGAATCATCATCCGAAGTAACTCTGCCTGTAGAAATCATACATATCTCCGCATGTTCTGTCAAAGCCTGCTCAGTTTGATCAATCTTGAAGGTAACAGTCTCTCCATGAGATCTAAGACTGAGAGTCTGTGAGTAAACATCGATGATAGTACGTGCGGTGTTCAAGAATGGCCTTCCTAAGATGATAGGGATATGCACATCCTCCTGAATGTCCATCACTACAAAGTCTGTGGGATATAGGAACTTATCTACCTTAACCATGATATTTTCAGCTATTCCCTTAGGGTATCTAATGGATTGGTCAGCTAGCTGGACACTCATTTTGGTAGGCTTAAGAGGTCCTAATTCCAATCTTTTATAAAGTGAATAAGGCATAAGGTTGATACTGGCTCCTAGGTCAGCTAGAGAGTGTATCATGCCCGAGTGATAGATCGAACAAGGAAGGGTGAATCGTCCTGTATCTCCTAATTTCTCTGGTAGGTCATTCTTAACGATTGCTGAACATTCCGCGTTCAGTGGGACATTGGGTACTTCGGGTACCTTGTCCTTAGTAGACAGGAGTTTAAGGATGTATTTTGAACTGGAAGGGGTTCTGGACACCGTGTCCACGAACTTTCCATCGAGTCGGAAGGTGTTGGCTTTGTAGGCTTTCCTAAGTCGGTTAGGAAACGGAATTCGTACTTCCCTTGGTGGTGTCGGGACAGACGTGGTCTCGACTGTCGGTGGGACAGGAGAAGTAGTGGAAGGTTGGGCCGGTGCCTCCTTCGTGTCTGTAGTACTCATCTGTTTAGCCTCTTCTACGTGGGGGTTTTGTACCGTGTTACTAGGAAGATTACCCTGAGGCCTAGAGTCAAGACGTTGGGCTAGTTGTCCAATTTGGGCCTCAAGATTTTTGAGAACGGCCAATTGGTTCCTAAGGTATAGGTCAGTTTGGTCTTGCCTAGCACTAGTCTTTTGGTTGACCTGGTGTTGGCCTTGGATGAACTTAGTGAGGGTGTCATCTGTACTAGTAATGGGCACAAGGGTTTTAGTGGGTTCAGTCGATTGAGCTGCGTCCGGTGCAGTCAATGACAATGGTTGGTTGTAGGTGAGTTGGGGTTGTTGTGGGTACCTAGGTTGGTAGTTGGGTTGGAAAGGTGGTTGGTTTCTAGGTGGGTATTGAGTGCCTCTAGTCCTAGGGGGAGAGGTTTGATTGAAACGTGACTGATTTTGAGGGCGAGCTGGAAATTGAGCATAGTAGACCGTACCATCAGCGGGATCCTCGTACTCAACCTGATAAGCAGCAGTTGGAAGGTTGGCACAGTTCTGGCATTCCTGAACTTGATGGACATGCTGGGATGGTTTCTTCAATTCGCCGATCTGTTTCGTCAAAGTCTCGATCTTCTCTGTTAGGGACTTGATAGCTTCAGCCTGGAGTGGGTTGGGTGCGGCAAGCGGTGCCGATGATGAGGAACGCTCACCAGAGTTCCAATCATGATGGTGCATCGTCATATTCTCGATCAGATTCCAAGCCTCATCTGCGGAGAGTAGCATAATACTTCCTTGAGCGGCAGCGTCGAGGGTGATGCGGTGGTTTGGAACAAGACCGTTGTAAAACGTGCACAGCTGGCTGGTTTTCTCAATTAGGTGGTTAGGGCATTTGTTTAGGAGACTCTTAAATCTCTCCCACGCCGTATAGATAGATTCATCATGAGCTTGGTGGAAGTTCATGATGTCATTCTTGCATTTGGTTTGTTTGGCCGGAGGAAAGTATTTAGTTAAGAATTTATTACCCATCTCCGTCCAAGAAGAGATAGAGCCGGTCTCTAATCCCTCAAACCAGGTTAAGGCATGGTGAGTAAGCGAATATGGGAATAGGTATAGGCGGACTATGTCCTGCTCAACCCCATTCTGCTTGTAAGAGTTGGTGGTTTGAATAAATCGGTTTATGTGGGCGTTGGGGTCTTCATTGGGAAGGCCATGGTACTGGCAGAATTCCTTGATCAGCTGAATGATATGGTGTCTCAGTTCGAAAGATGCGCCTTCGATAACTGGATAGTTGATAGGTCCTCCTCGTCCTTCGATTGACGGTTTGGTGCTATCGGCAAGAGTGACGCGAGCAGCCATCGGTTGTCGAGTGCGCTTTCCTTTATGAGCGGTTCGGATAATCGACTCAGGATCGGAAACGAAGATGATAGGTTCAGATCCGGATGATCTGGTCGAATATCGTTGTGTGTTGTGGGAAGGAATTTTCGAATGGAACAATTAAACTAAGAAAGTAAAACTAAACTATGGATATTTACTAGAAAGAAAAATTTGTCTATAACGTCTACGGATCTTACAACTGATTCCCCGGCAGCGGCGCCAAAAACTTGATGGGCGCCTAGAGGTCGGTCGCGATTTGACTCGCGTCGTTGTGGTGCCTTCCTCCGGGCGCGTCCACCAGGGTGTGTTTTAAAATTTTTAAGTGCGTGGCCTAAGTATACTTAAAACTATGGGTACAGTAGTAAGTATGACCTAGGGTCGTTCTATAAACCAGTTGTATTGTGAAACGTTTACGTTGGAGACGATTTATCAAACTAGTAATGATTTTTTAAAAGATTTTTGGAGATTTTTGTTTTGGTTTTTATACTTAGGCAGGAAATTAAAATAAAGCAGATAAAATTTATGTAGTTAGCAGATAATCTAGGGGAGGTGTTTGCTATGACTTCATTAGTTTTCTTAACTGGGATGATGTTTGATTTGTAAAATGATTTCAAAAGATTTGTATTTCGTTTATTCCGAGTATTGAGGAGTAAGCACTAGCCCCCTACTGATAAATCAGTATGTCACTGAGAAACTAAGCTATCGTGATTCTGATCAGAGTAGTTTATCCGGCCATACAACGCTAACCGATAACGGAAGAGCGACCCTTATATGGATATAAATCCTGGGTGCATGAATATGACGACAAACCAATCTCGATGTCTGACCTTTCTTAACCCCACAGGAATACTTTAGATTAAACGAAACATTTAAGTTCAAGATCATGTTTTGTGTATGTTGATCACTTTCTATCGATGGGTTTGTAAAGTCTAAGTAAAACGTTTGTACACAATAGGGAACTACGACTCTTCCCGTGGAAATACCAAGTTCTTAGCCGAATTACGGTACCTACTTTGCCTTAAACCCTAGACTTGTTTTAACTAAGTTTGTATTTAAGCACAGAAATTCTCCATCTATGATATAAACCAGCCCTTACTTTAAAATCCCAATAAATCCCTAATTTGTAAATAGCGTAATATTTGCGTTCGAGAGAAGACAGTGTTTCCACAGGTACAATGAAAATTATGCGTTCTGAGAGGAAAGCGATAATTCCACAATACCGGTGTACTTTGCATTCAAGTTAGAAAACGTTTTTCCATAACCACCATGTAGTTTGCGTTCGCTAGTGAAAGCATTATTTCCATGATGACGATGTACTTGGTGTTCCATTTAGAAAACAATGTTTACATTCTTCACAAATCAGACCATGTTTTAGACACAGATAACTAATCACCTTTGGATAGGGTTCGCGACGTCCTATCATTAAGGCCGTAGCCACGTTTACTGGTCGAAAGGCGTTAAGTTTGATTGAGGTTTAAAATCATAGATAGAAAGTGGATCAACAGTTAATTAATCATTAATCGACAACGGATTGTGCCCACGACTTTCATAGCTTCCACGTTCCGTACTACACACATTCGTGATGTTTCCGGCGCTATACAAATGAAAGCCGTATAACGTTACCTCCGTTGTTTTCATAATGACATCATCCCAATTAATACGACTAATTACATCATAGCAAACACGCAGTAAAACTACTCGCTAATCATGGCAAATGATCCTAAATCTAGCATGACAACAGCAATAACAATCATCATGATGAAATAGATAAAGGATAGAATTAACCAGAGTAACAGCGTAGCTGAATATAACGTGAAGAAATACAAGCAGAACTTCGAGTATTCTCCAAGCAATATTACAATATTACCCCCCTATTCGTCCGGTCAAATCCGTGACTAACTAGCCGCTAACTACGAAAATAATATAAATCTAACCTAAAGAGAAAATGGAAGAGAATTTAAGAATGTAAGAGTGTGTGAATGTGAGGATGTAGAATATATTTCAAATGAGGAGGTTTAACCCCATATTTATACTAGAAGCTCAACCGTATTCCTCAGCCGTATTTCCATCTTCAAAATCTCAACCGTATTCCTCAACCGTATCAAAATCACACTTTGGATGACCAAAACACACGATACGGTTGAGTTTGGCCGTATACGGGAGAGATTGGCCGTATCGGGGGAGGGACAAGGCAGGATACGAGGGGGAATGGCCGTATACGGCTGGCATCAGGCCGTATACGCCCTAGCCAGGCCGTATATGGTTGGGTCTAGGCCGTATACAGCTGGATTTGCCCGTATACGGCTTGGTGCCTCCCGTATCGTGGTCCGTCGGTTGTCTTGAATCTTCGTTTGGGCATAACTTCTTCATCCGATGTCCGTTTTGAGCGTTCTTTATATCCACGCGATCGTAATCTCCTAATGAACAAAATGACATAGGTTAGAGGTCATAATTCCAAGCGGAGCTCAAAAAGTGCTAGAATACGTGAACCGGAATGCTTAAGATCGTTTATGCTCTATTTTATTCGTTTTTAGGCCTTTTTAGTTGATTCTTGAAGCATCGTCTATATTTTAGCCATCATTATGAAATTTAGTATAAAAATGTATATTTCAAATGTTTTCATCCATAATTGGGCTAAAAAGGTGAGATAATGGCACGTTAAAACTTGACTTTTTGCGTGTCATCAGTCACCAGAAGGGACATGTGGCTTCTTGTTGTCCTAACAAGAAGTTGGAAGCATCATCTAAGTTAGTGATAAATGAACAGACACATACCAATTCTAGTTCAGCTATAGACAGGTTAGGTATCAAACCTGGATTAGGTAGTAACCTGTAAATATTCTGAAAAGAAATGGTAATCATAGTGTCTCTCCACCTAAACCTAAACGGCCTTATTCTCAATCTGAAATTGTTTTAAATAAATCTAGAGATAAGACACCGTCGAGATTTAGGACCCCTAATAGAAACCACAGTCAGTTTGAGAGTGGTTCTACTTCACGTGCACAAGGACAAAGTTATGTGCCTAGGAGGTTTTCTACTCACTCTCCTCATAGGCAAAAGACTTCAGATCATCAACAGCCTCAAATTCCTGTGAAAGTAACCAAGACTCCTGATGAGAATAGTTATGGTTATTTCAAGGAAGTTCAGATTGTTGATGATAAGGGACAAACCAAGACCGTAATGGCTTGGGTCCCTCTTGAAAACTAATTGTGTGCAACTTGTTATGTGCAAGAGCAGACTGTGAACAAGGACAGCTGGTGGTATGTAGACAGTGGATGCTCAAGACACATGACAGGAGAACGAAGTCTATTGACAGACTTCAAGGAAGGTCTCAAGCAAAAAGTCAATTTTGCAGGAGATAAAGGAGGAGTGATTACGGGAAAATGAAAAGTTTCAAATGGAACTTTGACTCTTGAGGATGTGAACTATGTTGAAGAACTAACTCACAACATAGTGAGTGTTTCCCAAGTCTGTGATAAAGGACATCCAGTTTACTTTAATGAAAAGGAAGCCTTAGTCCTGAAGCCCGGATTTACAATTCCTGATGAATGGATATTGATGAGGGCACCAAGGAAGAAGGACATCTATGCAATCAACATGGGTGTTCCTAACTCTTCAATGGTATCTACATGTTTATTATCCAAGGCTTCGGAAGCAGATGCTTTGTTATGGCATAGGAGAATGGCACACCTGAACTGGAGAAAGATGAATTACATAACCAAAAATGGTTTGGTTCTAGGTGTACCACAAAAACGTTTCGAGTCTGAAGATAAGTGTGTTCCTTGCATGAAAGGAAAGCAGCACAAGAAACCACACAGATCTAAGACTGAAAACTCTATCTCCTCACCATTTGAATTGCTACACATGGACCTCTTTGGCCCTATAAGCAAGAGAAGTCTAGGTGGCAAATGGTATTGTTTGGTTGTCACAGATGACTATTCTAGATTCTCGTGGGTATTCTTTTTGGGATCTAAGGATGAAACTCCAGGAATTTTAATTGAATTCTTTGATCTGGTAGAGAATGTCTATAAAAGAGAGTGAAGCGTATTCGTAGTGACAACGGAACAGAATTTAAGAATTCAACGTTGAATATCTATTGCTTAAGAAAAGGGATATTACATCAATTCAGTGCACCTTATGAACCTTAACAGAATGGTGTAGCTGAAAGAAAGAATAGAACGTTGATTGAAGCTGCTAGAACAATGCTTGCTGATTCAAAGCTTCCGGTCATCTTTTGGGCAGAAGCAGTGAATACAGCATGTTATGTTCTCAATAGAGTTCTTACGATTAAAAGACATAACAAGACTTGTTATGAGCTTTTAAACAATAAGAAACCTAACTTAAAAGGGTTTGAACCCTTTGGAGTTTCATGCACCATATTAAAGACCGGACATCAAGCTAAATTTGGTGAGAAGGCTGACGAAGGATTTTTCCTAGGTTATATGCCCAATTCGCCAAACAAGAGAGTCTTTAATAAAGTCACAGGACGTTTGGAAGTAGTTTATAACATTGAAGTTACGAGCTATTCACCGGATGTTCATAAGGGCTTAGATTGGCAATTTGATTATTATGATCTTTTTGCATCATTTAAAGTTCCTATTAGTGACTATGTTAGTGATTCAGAGATTGCTGAACATTTATTGTCTGAAGATGTGGATATTGGTCATACTTCAACATCGAGTGTTTCGAATTCTGGAATCAAGAAAAATGTTGATCCAAATCAATCATCTACTAGTGGATCTCAAAAATCCAAAGTAGATACACCTCTAAATGAAGAAGAGCTGACTGACAAATTAGTGGATGAAATTCTCACACGACTGAGAGAGTTAAAAATATCTATGGGTATTGATAACTCACAGCTATCTAGAGAGGGTGTACCAGATTTGGAAGACATTCCTGAACAGCACAGTGTTCTTGAAGAAATCGGTACTAACTTAGGAAATGAGATTCCAGTTGAGCCTGTTGCTTCAACAAGAACGAGTAAGAATCATCCCGTTGAAAACATCATCGGTGATATTAATACTCCGGTTCAAACAAGGACTCAATTAAAAGCTAGTACGTCTGAAGATTTAGAATACCAAAGCTTGTATACTGCATTGAAAGAGACAGGGATACCTAATCAATGTCTACATTCATGCTTTATCTCACAAGTTGAGCCGAAGAATGTTCAAATGGCTTTAAAAGAAAGCTCGTGGGTAGAAGCAATGCAAGAGGAACTATCACAGTTCACAAAATTACAAGTATGGGAGTTGGTTGACCTACCAAAGGGAGAATATCCAATTGGAACTAGATGGGTATTTAAGTGCAAGAGAGATGATAAGGGAATCGTTACTCACAATAAAGCTCGTCTAGTGGTTCAAGGTTTTAATCAACAAGAAGGTATAGATTACAATGAAGTGTTTGCACCAGTTGCTAGGCTAGAAGCAATTAGGGTGTTCTTAGCATTCGCATCATATTATGGTATAAAGGTTTATCAGTTGGATGTTAAGAGTGCCTTCTTGTATGGCAAAGTAGAAGAATTGGTGTATGTTTCACAACCGCCAGGGTTTGCTGATCCTGAGTATCCATATAGAGTATATTGTTTGAATAAGGCTCTATATGGATTACATCAAGCACCAAGGGCATGGTATGGAACACTATCAACGTATCTACTTGAGAATGGATTTACAAGAGGATCAATTGATAGTACATTGTTTGTAAAATGGAAGAAGAAAGTGTAACACCCGCCAAATTAGGACTAGCAATTAGTGCCTAATCAGATGTTAATACATGTAATTAGTTCTGTGTTAGGCTAATTAATGTATCGAATTATATATATTGTTGAATATATACGAAAATGCGATGTGATTAAATCGTACGCAATTTAAATCGAATGTATTTCGATCCAATTTAATACGGACGTTGGTGACCAATTTTATTAAATAACGCTTTATGTCAAAAATATTATTATGATAATATTTCGTATTCATTTGGATTATACAAACAAAACTTATATGATTTAAAAATGTAAAACGCGCAAACAAATTAACTTACATTTTATAACCCAAATAATAATTGATTAGTAAAATATTTAAACAATATATCGTGTAATAAATTGTATTTTAAAACTTATAATTAAAATGTAAAATAATTATTTAACGATTAAAAGACGGAGAAAACGAACACCACGCGGAACGCGGGGCGCAAACTGAAAAGTGGGGATAACCCCCACCTCCCACTTTTCTTCTTCATTTCATCTTTTTCTTCTATCTCTCTCTTATCTTTTCTCTCTAAAAGAAAAACACCCCAAAACCATTAAAATCGCAAAATACTACTACCAAATGCACTCGTATCATCAATACTTTTAGAGATTCACGACCACCTCGCTACGATCTACAACGCTATCTTTCCGGATTTTCATTTCGGCAAATTGTAAGTTTCCGACAAAATCCCGAAATCTCTCGAATCTTAGTATTTTTCACTTGTGGTTGTTTATACAACATATATATGTCCCTTACTAAGTATATAACACGATTTCATAGCTTAAAAACGAGTTTAAAACGGAATTTTGGCCGGAAAAACATTAACAGCCGGACTTTCTGGGCTGGTGTTCATCCATGCGACACAAGCCTTGTGTCGCATGTTGTGTCGTATTTTGCCACTTGTGTCGTATAAAACCTCCTGTGTCGTACCTTGTGTCGTACCAGATAATTAGTGTCGCAAGTCTTGCGACACAACCACTATGTCGCATACACCATACGACACAATCACTATGTCGCTGTTGAATCAGCATCTCGCATCTATGCGACACAACCCTTGTGTCGTATAGACATTGTGTCGCATTCCTATGCGACACAACCCTTGTGTCGCATGACAAACTTTTGTGTCGCATATTGTGTCGCAAAACACAGAAAACTCAGATTTTTACTAAGTGTCGAGACCTAAAATTTTAACACCTGATTTTACCCAAATTCGGATCCAGATGCGTTTTTCGTCAAAGCAATATAGTAGAAAAAAAAAAAATTTCCAAGTTGACCTGGCAGCTCTACCCCAGCCAGGGGCTCTGCCCCTTGGACCCCGCCAGGGGCTGCCGCCCCTTGGACCCCGCTACCAGGGGCGCTGCCCCCGGACCCCCGTACTTAGATTCCGTAACGGCTTCTAAAACACAATCAAAACACATTTTTCAAAGTAAAACGCCACGAAATCACAATAATAATAGTTGAGATTATTATTACAAATCCGTCACCAACGGGCCGTACACGTTTTCAAACACTTAGCAAATCAACCAAGTCATAGTAATTTGGACATATATAGTTGTGTAACAACTACAAGGGTGATCTTTTGAGATACCCAATCAAGTTTATAACCATCGCGTGTCGTGGACACCCTCAGGTTACAAGTCTTTGGACTTCATACTCGGCTAATCAACTCAAGTTTATTAAGTTAAACTCACAAGACTCAGGTGAGTCTCATAGCCCCACTTTTTACTATTTTACTCAGGGGTGTGATATATTGCTCATTTTTAACATGTGAACGCGAGTACAAACATTTCCATATACTACATGAGTTTTTCACAACTAATCATTTAAAGTCCTCCGTCAGCATAGTTGTTAATACGTTGTAGCGTGAATATTAGTATATGGTACCATATAGGATTGACCCACCTCGTCCGGGTTAGCAAGCACTAACCGGGTAAACGGACGTACTAATATTGTGGATTAGGCATTCGTGGAGGCACCTCGCCCGGAATTCTCTATAGGGGACCCGGCCCTCGAGTTAAGCTCAACTATGTGCTCATGGCTGTATACACGATGACTATCATTTAATTGCTGGATGCAATTCATTATTTAATTGCTGGATGCAATTCCTTATTTAAATCTTGCGGTTCATACTATATTAACTGATTTCAAACCTGTGAGCTCACCAGCTTTCTAGCTGACCTTTTAGCATATATCGCAGGTACCAAGCAGTAGGATGTTTCTGCTTCAGGACCTTAGCTCGAGTCAGCATACAGAAGATTGAGATTTTCTTGCATTAGTATATTTTGTACAGGTACTTATGTACTGAAATCTCCTTTTATTTAAACTCGAGCTATGTAAAGCTTTAAATGTTGTAAACATTTCAGTTATCAATATATTTTGTTAAAACGACGCATATAGAGTCGTTTACTATATATCTTTGTGCTTTGTTATTGATTAGTAACACCCAAATCAAGCTTCCGCAAATCATTAAATTTGGGGGTGTTACAGATTGGTATCAGAGCCTAAGGTTATAGTGAACTAGGTTGCATTTAGTGAGCCTAGACTATGACCATTAGGCAGTATTCCTTATTAGGAATAACTGGTTCAGTGATTACAGCATACGAGTTTAATTTAACATAGCCTGATCAACTATGTACAATTAAGCAAAGATGATGTAAGACCTGAAAGTAGTTATGGCTGAACAGGGTACACTAGAAGACTCTGACCTCGAGAGAACCGAGACTTAAACATGTTTATGCTAGACACTCAATAGGCTATATTATATAGGAACTATATGAATATAGGCCTCAACCTTACTAACGCTTTATCTCAGAAATGGCAAACACACCATCAAACTCATCTCGCTCACAATCCGGGTCGCAGAACCCAAGGGTAGCAAGGAGGAACAACAGGTTGCCTCGAGCTGGCCCGTACCCCACTCACTTCACCTTGCCGGCCTTAGCCGCTAGGGTGAACCAACACGAGCAGCGACTTCGCACCATGGATGTCGTGCTGCAAGAAACCAACAAGAACTGGAGACTTACATCCCTTGAACGCATCGAACAAGTCTCCGACGACCTTGAAACCACAAACAACAATATGGATGTCCTTCGCAACCAAGTAATAGCGATAAGCGTGGAAAATGCCCTCCTGCGTCAAAGGATGGAAGAATGTGAACAACGTTCACATGAAGCAGAAGAGTATGCCCGTGGACTAACACAACGACTAGCGCTAGCGGAAGATAACGCCCGTCAAGCTAGCAGACTTGCAAACACTGTGGACCGTCTGGTCACGATGATGGAACAAATTAATCTACGTTAAGACTAGTGTAGTCTTTGTCTTGTAATCTATCCTGTAATCTAGTAACTATCTACGCGCTACTCTAAAATTTAGTCGGATGTAACAATTCCCGACGCCTTTTGTAATACATCCGTAGGATGAAACCTTTGAACTCGTATTACCTATTGAATATTCCTTGTTGATTCGACTCATATTAATTGTCATTTTTCCATGTTGATGTCATGTATTACTGCTTTTATATATGTACATCTATAACAAATACAACTTCCCTACGAAATCTCACGTATCTTCATTTCTTTTATTGAAGAATCATGCCACCAAAGTCAAGACCATACACTGATGCTCAGCTTACATCCCTTATAACCCAGGCTGTTACTGAAGCCTTGGCTCGGAATACTCCTCAAAATTCCACCAGAAACAGCGATGCCACTGAAACCACTACTGCTAAACCTTGTTCTTACAAGGACTTTCAGAGCTGTAAACCCTCAAGCTTCAAGGGTTCTGAAGGAGCCATCGGACTGATCAGATGGTTCGAAAAGATGGAAACTGTTTTCCGTGTCAGCAAATGCGCGGAGAACGACAAAGTAAACTTCGCCACCTGCTCTCTCGAAGATGATGCCCACTCTTGGTGGAACTCTTATACCCAATCAGTGGGTGCTGACATTGCCTACCAACTAACTTGGGAGGACTTGAAAGCAAAACTCACTGCCAAATACTGCTCAATCGCCAAACTCCAAAAGCTAGACGAGGAGTTCTGGAACCTAAAGGTTCAGGGTGGTGATATCGATGGTTATACCACCAGATTTCAACAACTCGCCGCCCTCCGCCCAGCCATGGTAAGCACAGAACCTGATAAAATCAGGAAGTACGTCCTTGGTCTTCCTGAGCCTGTTCGGGGGCACGTCGCCTCTTCCAACCAAACCACCATTGACGGTGCAATCCTACTGGCCCAAGACATGATGTCAATGAGCCAAGTTTCTGAACCACCCACATCATCCTCCCACAACAACAAACGAAAGTGGTCTGACTACCACAACAACCACTCCAGCCAACAAAACAAGAAACCCGACACCATCAAAGCCTACAACACCACCACCGACATCACACGGGGCTACACTGGGAGCAAACCCTATTGTTCCAAGTGCAGTCGCCACCACGAAGGTTCCTGTGGTCCCTTTTGCAACAATTGCAAGAGGTACGGCCATCTCACCAAAGACTGCAATTCTCCTACCAACAACAATTCCAACAACAACACCAGACCACCCAAAGTCTGCTTTGAGTGTGGGAAACCCGGGAACTTCAGGGATACGTGCCCAAAGCTGAAGAATAACAACAGCAACAACAACAACCTCAACAGCAACAACAACAACAACAACACCCGAAGCAGAGCTTTCGTCATCAAATCCGGGGACGCCCGCCAAGACCCGAATGTGGTCTCGGGTATGTTCCTCCTCAACAACTCACATGCTTCTGTTCTATTCGATACTGGTGCTGATAGAAGCTTTA
The DNA here is from genome assembly GCA_949592205.1 of Helichrysum umbraculigerum. Taxonomy (NCBI): domain Eukaryota; kingdom Viridiplantae; phylum Streptophyta; class Magnoliopsida; order Asterales; family Asteraceae; genus Helichrysum; species Helichrysum umbraculigerum. Next base: position 104,430,710 of record CATIUR010000003.1, on the reverse strand, counting down.
TCTCTGATGACTTTTGCCCACTACTTGACATCACTCCTGTTGCCTTAGATGTTAAGTACACTGTAGAGCTAGCAAATGGGAAACTTATAGAAACCGATAGTGTGATACCTAATTGCACTTTAAACCTAGCTGATGAAACCTTTTCAATCGATCTTGTACCCGTTGAAATCGGAAGTTTCGACATTATCATTGGAATGGACTGGTTGTCCAAACACCGAGCCGAAATCATTTGCTACGATAAGATTGTCCGCATTCCACTCGCTGCCGGTGGAACCTTGATCATACAGGGGGAGACCGGTGGGACGAGACTCAATATCATCTCTTGCTTAAAAACCCGAAAATTCCTGAGAAAGGGTTACCCTGCAATACTCGCACACATCACAGAGAAGAAGTCAGAGGAGAAGCGACTTGAGGATGTGCCAATTGTTAGAGACTTTCCCGAAGTCTTTCCGGAAGAACTACCTGGTTTACCTCCACCTAGACAGGTCGAGTTCTCAATTGATCTCGTGCCGGGTGCCGCACCGGTGGCCCGCGCACCGTACCGTTTAGCCCCATCCGAACTTCAGGAGTTGTCTGCCCAGTTACAGGAACTTCTGGATAGAGGATTCATTAGACCGAGTTCTTCACCTTGGGGAGCTCCGGTCTTATTTGTTAAAAAGAAGGATGGTTCATTCAGAATATGCATCGACTATCGAGAGTTGAACAAATTGACCGTCAAGAACCGTTATCCACTTCCTCTCATTGATGATCTATTCGACCAACTTCAGGGTTCAAGTTTCTACTCAAAAATCGATCTGCGATCAGGTTATCATCAGTTACGAGTTCGCGACACCGATATTCCAAAAACAGCTTTCAGAACTCGTTACGGGCACTACGAATTCCAAGTGATGCCCTTCGGCCTAACCAACGCACCGGCTGTATTCATGGACCTCATGAATCGGGTGTGCAAACCTCACCTCGATAAGTTTGTCATTGTCTTTATCGATGACATACTCATTTACTCGCGCAACGAGCAAGAACATGCGCAACACCTTAAAACCATCCTGGAACTACTTAGACACGAGGAGCTGTACGCAAAATTCTCTAAGTGTGAGTTCTGGATTCAAACTGTATAATTCCTTGGTCACGTGATCGACAGTCAGGGAATTCACGTTGACCCAACAAAAATTGAGGCTATCAAATACTGGCAAGCACCCACCTCTGCAACTGAAGTACGACAATTCTTGGGTCTTGCTGGGTACTATCGGCGATTTATCGAAAATTTCTCCAAAATAGCTCAACCACTTACGGTACTGACTCGGAAGGACAAAAGGTTCGATTGGACCGATAAACAAGAGTCAGCATTCCAACTTCTGAAATGAAAGCTTTGCAGTGCTCCAATTCTATCCTTACCCGAAGGCACCGATGACTTCGTGGTATACTGCGATGCTTCTCACCAAGGTCTCGGTTGCGTGCTGATGCAACGAGACAAAGTCATTGCCTATGCTTCACGACAGCTGAAAATTCACGAAAAGAACTACACCACTCATGATCTCGAACTTGGAGCTGTCGTTTTTGCTCTCAAAATCTGGAGACATTATCTCTACGGCACTAAGTGCACAATCTTTACCGACCACAAAAGTCTCCAACATATATTCGATCAGAAGGATCTCAATATGAGGCAACGTCGATGGGTCGAGTTGCTTACCGATTATGATTGCGAGATCAAGTACCATCCAGGGAAGGCTAATGTCGTAGCCGATGCCCTCAGCCGAAAGGAACGACCAAAAGCACTTCGAGTCCGAGCTCTCAGTATGACCATTCACAACGATCTTGCCCTTCAGATTCATACCGCTCATATCGAAGCCCTGAAACCTGAAAACCTCAAAAACGAAGCCTTACGGGGTATTGATAAACAATTCGAAATCAAATCTAACGGAATTAGGTATTTCTCAAACCGAATCTGGTTGCCTAATTTCGGGAACTTACGAGACTTGGTGATGGATGAAGCTCACAAGTCCAAATATTCTATCCATCCGGGATCCGATAAGATGTACCACGGCATCAAGGAATTTTATTGGTGGCCGAACATGAAAGCCGAAATCGCCACTTATGTCAGCAAGTGTCTTACTTGCTCGAAAGTCAAAACCGAACATCAGAAACCACCTGGTTTACTCCAACAACCTGAAATCCCTGAATGGAAATGGGAACAAATTGCCATGGATTTCATAACCAAACTACCCAAGTCGTCGAGCGGTTGCGATACCATTTGGGTGATCATCGATCGCCTCACCAAATCTACTCACTTCCTGGCAATCAAGGAAAACGATAAAATGGAACGCCTTGCACAAATCTACATCAAGGAAATCGTTTCTCATCACGGTGTTCCAATCTCGATCATCTCCGACAGAGATGCCCGTTTCACTTCTCACTTTTGGCAGTCACTTCAAAAAGCAATGGGTACCCGTCTCGATATGAGTACCGCGTACCATCCTCAAACCGATGGCCAAAGTGAACGAACCATCCAAACCCTGGAAGATATGCTACGCGCCTGCGTAGTTGATTTCGGTACAAACTGGGAAAGACATCTACCGTTGTGCGAATTCTCGTACAATAACAGCTATCACGCCAGCATTAAGGCTGCACCTTTTGAGGCACTGTACGGTCGTAAGTGCCGATCACCGATCTGTTGGACTGAAGTGGGAGATAGTCAACTCACTGGTCCTGAACTCATTCACGCCACCACTGAGAAAATTGTGGAAATCCAAAAGCGACTCAAAGTCGCACGTGATCGTCAGAAAAGTTATGCTGACGTGAGACGCAAACCACTCGAGTTCCAAGTTGGGGATCGAGTACTCTTAAAAGTATCGCCTTGGAAAGGCGTCATCCGTTTTGGCAAACGCGGGAAGTTGAATCCCCGGTATATCGGGCCTTTTGAGATCCTCGAACGGATTGGCCCCGTAGCTTATCGATTGCAGCTGCCATCCGAACTCAGCAGCGTGCACCCTACTTTTCATATTTCCAATTTGAAGAAGTGTCTGTCTGATGAGACACTTATTATCCCACTAGATGAGATTCGTGTTGACGATAAACTTCACTTCGTTGAGGAACCCGCTGAAATTATGGACCGTGAGGTCAAACAACTGAAACAAAGTCGTATTCCCATCGTCAAGGTCAGATGGAATTCGCGGCGTGGTCCGGAATTCACCTGGGAACGGGAAGACCAAATGCGACTCAAATATCCTCAACTTTTCACTGATTCTACATCAAACACGACTTCGAACTAAATTTCGGGACAATATTCTTCTAACAGGGGGAGAATGTAACACCCGCCAAATTAGGACTAGCAATTAGTGCCTAATCAGATGTTAATACATGTAATTAGTTCTGTGTTAGGCTAATTAATGTATCGAATTATATATATTGTTGAATATATACGAAAATGCGATTTGATTAAATCGTACGCAATTTAAATCGAATGTATTTCGATCCAATTTAATACGGACGTTGGTGACCAATTTTATTAAATAACGCTTTATGTCAAAAATATTATTATGATAATATTTCGTATTCATTTGGATTATACAAACAAAACTTATATGATTTAAAAATGTAAAACGCGCAAACAAATTAACTTACATTTTATAACCCAAATATAAATTGATTAGTAAAATATTTAAACAATATATCGTGTAATAAATTGTATTTTAAAACTTATAATTAAAATGTAAAATAATTATTTAACGATTAAAAGACGGAGAAAACAAACACCACGCGGAACGCGGGGCGCAAACTGAAAAGTAGGGATAACCCCCACCTCCCACTTTTCTTCTTCATTTCATCTTTTTCTTCTATCTCTCTCTTATCTCTTCTCTCTAAAAAGAAAAACACCCCAAAACCATTAAAATCGCAAAATACTACTACCAAACGCACTCGTATCATCAATACTTTTAGAGATTCACGACCACCTCGCTACGATCTACAACGCTATCTTTCCGGATTTTCATTTCGGCAAATTGTAAGTTTCCGACAAAATCCCGAAATCTCTCGAATCTTAGTATTTTTCACTTGTGGTTGTTTATACAACATATATATGTCCCTTACTAAGTATATAACACGATTTCATAGCTTAAAAACGAGTTTAAAACGGAATTTTGGCCGGAAAAACATTAACAGCCGGACTTTCTGGGCTGGTGTTCATCCATGCGACACAAGCCTTGTGTCGCATGTTGTGTCGTATTTTGCCACTTGTGTCGTATAAAACCTCCTGTGTCGTACCTTGTGTCGTACCAGATAATTAGTGTCGCAAGTCTTGCGACACAACCACTATGTCGCATACACCATACGACACAATCACTATGTCGCTGTTGAATCAGCATCTCGCATCTATGCGACACAACCCTTGTGTCGTATAGACATTGTGTCGCATTCCTATGCGACACAACCCTTGTGTCGCATGACAAACTTTTGTGTCGCATATTGTGTCGCAAAACACAGAAAACTCAGATTTTTACTAAGTGTCGAGACCTATAATTTTAACACCTGATTTTACCCAAATTCGGATCCAGATGCGTTTTTCGTCAAAGCAATATAGTAGAAAAAAAAAAATTTCCAAGCTGACCTGGCAGCTCTACCCCAGCCAGGGGCTCTGCCCCTTGGACCCCGCCAGGGGCTGCAGCCCCTTGGACCCTGCTACCAGGGGCGCTGCCCCCGGACCCCCGTACTTAGATTCCGTAACGGCTTCTAAAACACAATCAAAACACATTTTTCAAAGTAAAACGCCACGAAATCACAATAATAATAGTTGAGATTATTATTACAAATCCGTCACCAACGGGCCGTACACGTTTTCAAACACTTAGCAAATCAACCAAGTCGTAGTAATTTGGACATATATAGTTGTGTAACAACTACAAGGGTGATCTTTTGAGATACCCAATCAAGTTTATAACCATCGCGTGTCGTGGACACCCTCAGGTTACAAGTCTTTGGACTTCATACTCGGCTAATCAACTCAAGTTTATTAAGTTAAACTCACAAGACTCAGGTGAGTCTCATAGCCCCACTTTTTACTATTTTACTCAGGGGTGTGATATATTGCTCATTTTTAACATGTGAACGCGAGTACAAACATTTCCATATACTACATGAGTTTTTCACAACTAATCATTTAAAGTCCTCCGTCAGCATAGTTGTTAATACGTTGTAGCGTGAATATTAGTATATGGTACCATATAGGATTGACCCACCTCGTCCGGGTTAGCAAGCACTAACCGGGTAAACGGACGTACTAATATTTGGGAAGACGAATGTGGATTAGGCATTCGTGGAGGCACCTCGCCCGGAATTCTCTATAGGGGACCCGGCCCTCGAGTTAAGCTCAACTATGTGCTCATGGCTGTATACACGATGACTATCATTTAATTGCTGGATGCAATTCATTATTTAATTGCTGGATGCAATTCCTTATTTAAATCTTGCGGTTCATACTATATTAACTGATTTCAATCCTGTGAGCTCACCAGCTTTCTAGCTGACCTTTTAGCATATATCGCAGGTACCAAGCAGTAGGATGTTTCTGCTTCAGGACCTTAGCTCGAGTCAGCATACAGAAGATTGAGATTTTCTTGCATTAGTATATTTTGTACAGGTACTTATGTACTGAAATCTCCTTTTATTTAAACTCGAGCTATGTAAAGCTTTAAATGTTGTAAACATTTCAGTTATCAATATATTTTGTTAAAACGACGCATATAGAGTCGTTTACTATATATCTTTGTGCTTTGTTATTGATTAGTAACACCCAAATCAAGCTTCCGCAAATCATTAAATTTGGGGGTGTTACAGATTGGTATCAGAGCCTAAGGTTATAGTGAACTAGGTTGCATTTAGTGAGCCTAGACTATGACCATTAGGCAGTATTCCTTATTAGGTATAACTGGTTCAGTGATTACAGCATACGAGTTTAATTTAACATAGCCTGATCAACTATGTACAATTAAGCAAAGATGATGTAAGACCTGAAAGTAGTTATGGCTGAACAGGGTACACTAGAAGACTCTGACCTCGAGAGAACCGAGACTTAAACATGTTTATGCTAGACACTCAATAGGCTATATTATATAGGAACTATATGAATATAGGCCTCAACCTTACTAACGCTTTATCTCAGAAATGGCAAACACACCATCAAACTCATCTCGCTCACAATCCGGGTCGCAGAACCCAAGGGTAGCAAGGAGGAACAACAGGTTGCCTCGAGCTGGCCCGTACCCCACTCACTTCACCTTGCCGGCCTTAGCCGCTAGGGTGAACCAACACGAGCAGCGACTTCGCACCATGGATGTCGTGCTGCAAGAAACCAACAAGAACTGGAGACTTACATCCCTTGAACGCATCGAACAAGTCTCCGACGACCTTGAAACCACAAACAACAATATGGATGTCCTTCACAACCAAGTAATAGCGATAAGCGTGGAAAATGCCCTCCTGCGTCAAAGGATGGAAGAATGTGAACAACGTTCACATGAAGCAGAAGAGGAAGCCTTAGTCCTGAAGCCCGGATTTACAATTCCTGATGAATGGATATTGATGAGGGCACCAAGGAAGACGGACATCTATGCAATCAACATGGGTGTTCCTAACTCTTCAATGGTATCTACATGTTTATTATCCAAGGCTTCGGAAGCAGATGCTTTGTTATGGCATAGGAGAATGGCACACCTGAACTGGAGAAAGATGAATTACATAACCAAAAATGGTTTGGTTCTAGGTGTACCACAAAAACGTTTCGAGTCTGAAGATAAGTGTGTTCCTTGCATGAAAGGAAAGCAGCACAAGAAACCACACAGATCTAAGACTGAAAACTCTATCTCCTCACCATTTGAATTGCTACACATGGACCTCTTTGGCCCTATAAGCAAGAGAAGTCTAGGTGGCAAATGGTATTGTTTGGTTGTCACAGATGACTATTCTAGATTCTCGTGGGTATTCTTTTTGGGATCTAAGGATGAAACTCCAGGAATTTTAATTGAATTCTTTGATCTGGTAGAGAATGTCTATAAAAGAGAGTGAAGCGTATTCGTAGTGACAACGGAACAGAATTTAAGAATTCAACGTTGAATATCTATTGCTTAAGAAAAGGGATATTACATCAATTCAGTGCACCTTATGAACCTTAACAGAATGGAGTAGCTGAAAGAAAGAATAGAACGTTGATTGAAGCTGCTAGAACAATGCTTGCTGATTCAAAGCTTCCGGTCATCTTTTGGGCAGAAGCAGTGAATACAGCATGTTATGTTCTCAATAGAGTTCTTACGATTAAAAGACATAACAAGACTTGTTATGAGCTTTTAAACAATAAGAAACCTAACTTAAAAGGGTTTGAACCCTTTGGAGTTTCATGCACCATATTAAAGACCGGACATCAAGCTAAATTTGGTGAGAAGGCTGACGAAGGATTTTTCCTAGGTTATATGCCCAATTCGCCAAACAAGAGAGTCTTTAATAAAGTCACAGGACGTTTGGAAGTAGTTTATAACATTGAAGTTACGAGCTATTCACCGGATGTTCATAAGGGCTTAGATTGGCAATTTGATTATTATGATCTTTTTGCATCATTTAAAGTTCCTATTAGTGACTATGTCAGTGATTCAGAGATTGCTGAACATTTATTGTCTGAAGATGTGGATATTGGCCATACTTCAACATCGAGTGTTTCGAATTCTGGAATCAAGAAAAATGTTGATCCAAATCAATCATCTACTAGTGGATCTCAAAAATCCAAAGTAGATACACCTCTAAATGAAGAAGAGCTGACTGACAAATTAGTGGATGAAATTCTCACACCACTGAGAGAGTTAAAAATATCTATGGGTATTGATAACTCACAGCTATCTAGAGAGGGTGTACCAGATTTGGAAGACATTCCTGAACAGCACAGTGTTCTTGAAGAAATCGGTACTAACTTAGGAAATGAGATTCCAGTTGAGCCTGTTGCTTCAACAAGAACGAGTAAGAATCATCCCGTTGAAAACATCATCGGTGATATTAATACTCCGGTTCAAACAAGGACTCAATTAAAAGCTAGTACGTCTGAAGATTTAGAATACCAAAGCTTGTATACTGCATTGAAAGAGACAGGGATACCTAATCAATGTCTACATTCATGCTTTATCTCACAAGTTGAGCCGAAGAATGTTCAAATGGCTTTAAAAGAAAGCTCGTGGGTAGAAGCAATGCAAGAGGAACTATCACAGTTCACAAAATTACAAGTATGGGAGTTGGTTGACCTACCAAAGGGAGAATATCCAATTGGAACTAGATGGGTATTTAAGTGCAAGAGAGATGATAAGGGAATCGTTACTCACAATAAAGCTCGTCTAGTGGTTCAAGGTTTTAATCAACAAGAAGGTATAGATTACAATGAAGTGTTTGCACCAGTTGCTAGGCTAGAAGCAATTAGGGTGTTCTTAGCATTCGCATCATATTATGGTATAAAGGTTTATCAGTTGGATGTTAAGAGTGCCTTCTTGTATGGCAAAGTAGAAGAATTGGTGTATGTTTCACAACCGCCATGGTTTGCTGATCCTGAGTATCCATATAGAGTATATCGTTTGAATAAGGCTCTATATGGATTACATCAAGCACCAAGGGCATGGTATGGAACACTATCAACGTATCTACTTGAGAATGGATTTACAAGAGGATCAATTGATAGTACACTGTTTGTAAAATGGAAGAAGAAAGTGTAACACCCGCCAAATTAGGACTAGCAATTAGTGCCTAATCAGATGTTAATACATGTAATTAGTTCTGTGTTAGGCTAATTAATGTATCGAATTATATATATTGTTGAATATATACGAAAATGCGATTTGATTAAATCGTACGCAATTTAAATCGAATGTATTTCGATCCAATTTAATACGGACGTTGGTGACCAATTTTATTAAATAACGCTTTATGTCAAAAATATTATTATGATAATATTTCGTATTCATTTGGATTATACAAACAAAACTTATATGATTTAAAAATGTAAAACGCGCAAACAAATTAACTTACATTTTATAACCCAAATAATAATTGATTAGTAAAATATTTAAACAATATATCGTGTAATAAATTGTATTTTAAAACTTATAATTAAAATGTAAAATAATTATTTAACGATTAAAAGACGGAGAAAACGAACACCACGCGGAACGCGGGGCGCAAACTGAAAAGTGGGGATAACCCCCACCTCCCACTTTTCTTCTTCATTTCATCTTTTTCTTCTATCTCTCTCTTATCTTTTCTCTCTAAAAGAAAAACACCCCAAAACCATTAAAATCGCAAAATACTACTACCAAACGCACTCGTATCATCAATACTTTTAGAGATTCACGACCACCTCGCTACGATCTACAACGCTATCTTTCTGGATTTTCATTTCGGCAAATTGTAAGTTTCCGACAAAATCCCGAAATCTCTCGAATCTTAGTATTTTTCACTTGTGGTTGTTTATACAACATATATATGTCCCTTACTAAGTATATAACACGATTTCATAGCTTAAAAACGAGTTTAAAACGGAATTTTGGCCGGAAAAACATTAACAGCCGGACTTTCTGGGCTGGTGTTCATCCATGCGACACAAGCCTTGTGTCGCATGTCGTGTCGTATTTTGCCACTTGTGTCGTATAAAACCTCATGTGTCGTACCTTGTGTCGTACCAGATAATTAGTGTCGCAAGTCTTGCGACACAACCACTATGTCGCATACACCATACGACACAATCACTATGTCGCTGTTGAATCAGCATCTCGCATCTATGCGACACAACCCTTGTGTCGTATAGACATTGTGTCGCATTCCTATGCGACACAACCCTTGTGTCGCATGACAAACTTTTGTGTCGCATATTGTGTCGCAAAACACAGAAAACTCAGATTTTTACTAAGTGTCGAGACCTAAAATTTTAACACCTGATTTTACCCAAATTCGGATCCAGATGCGTTTTTCGTCAAAGCAATATAGTAGAAAAAAAAAATTTCCAAGCTGACCTGGCAGCTCTACCCCAGCCAGGGGCTCTGCCCCTTGGACCCCGCCAGGGGCTGCCGCCCCTTGGACCCCGCTACCAGGGGCGCTGCCCCCGGACCCCCGTACTTAGATTCCGTAACGGCTTCTAAAACACAATCAAAACACATTTTTCAAAGTAAAACGCCACGAAATCACAATAATAATAGTTGAGATTATTATTACAAATCCGTCACCAACGGGCCGTACACGTTTTCAAACACTTAGCAAATCAACCAAGTCGTAGTAATTTGGACATATATAGTTGTGTAACAACTACAAGGGTGATCTTTTGAGATACCCAATCAAGTTTATAACCATCGCGTGTCGTGGACACCCTCAGGTTACAAGTCTTTGGACTTCATACTCGGCTAATCAACTCAAGTTTATTAAATTAAACTCACAAGACTCAGGTGAGTCTCATAGCCCCACTTTTTACTATTTTACTCAGGGGTGTGATATATTGCTCATTTTTAACATGTGAACGCGAGTACAAACATTTCCATATACTACATGAGTTTTTCACAACTAATCATTTAAAGTCCTCCGTCAGCATAGTTGTTAATACGTTGTAGCGTGAATATTAGTATATGGTACCATATAGGATTGACCCACCTCGTCCGGGTTAGCAAGCACTAACCGGGTAAACGGACGTACTAATATTTGGGAAGACGAATGTGGATTAGGCATTCGTGGAGGCACCTCGCCCGGAATTCTCTATAGGGGACCCGGCCCTCGAGTTAAGCTCAACTATGTGCTCATGGCTGTATACACGATGACTATCATTTAATTGCTGGATGCAATTCATTATTTAATTGCTGGATGCAATTCCTTATTTAAATCTTGCGGTTCATACTATATTAACTGATTTCAAACCTGTGAGCTCACCAGCTTTCTAGCTGACCTTTTAGCATATATCGCAGGTACCAAGCAGTAGGATGTTTCTGCTTCAGGACCTTAGCTCGAGTTAGCATACAGAAGATTGAGATTTTCTTGCATTAGTATATTTTGTACAAGTACTTATGTACTGAAATCTCCTTTTATTTAAACTCGAGCTATGTAAAGCTTTAAATGTTGTAAACATTTCAGTTATCAATATATTTTGTTAAAACGACGCATATAGAATCGTTTACTATATATCTTTGTGCTTTGTTATTGATTAGTAACACCCAAATCAAGCTTCCGCAAATCATTAAATTTGGGGGTGTTACAGAAAGACTTTCTTCTCGTGCAAGTTTATGTTGATGACATTATCTTTGGATCATCTGATGAAAAGATGTGTCAAGAATTTGAGAAAGTAATGAGAAAAAGGTTTGAAATGTCTGCAATGGGAGAATTGAATTTCTTCTTAGGATTACAAGTTGATCAAAAGAAGGATAGATTCTTTATTCATCAATCTAAATACACATATGAGCTATTAGAACGCTTTAAGATAGATGAAAGTAAGGTCTACAATACTCCAATTCCAGTCAATCATGGACTAGGTCCAGATACATCGAGTGATAGCGATGTGGATCCAACTCTTTATAGAGCCATGATCGGATCACTCATGTATCTAACAGCCTCTAGGCCTGACGTAATGTTTGCTGTCTGTTTATGCGCAAGATATCAGGCTAATCCGAAAGAGTCACATATGCAAGCTGTTAAACGAATCTTTTGTTACCTCAAAGGGAAACCTAAGCTGGGTCTTTGGTATCCGATTGATGGAGACTTAGATCTCGTAGCTTATACTGATTCGGATTATGGAGGATGCAATCAGAATAGGAAATCTACGACCGGAGGATGTCAATTCCTAGGAGGTAGATTAGTATCCTGGCAGTGCAAGAAGCAAACCTCGGTAGCCATTTCTACATGTGAAGCTGAGTATGTTGCAGCTGGCAGCTGTTGCTCTCAAGTTCTTTGGATTCAACAGCAACTGCGGGATTATGGGTTAAATATAACCAATACTCCTATGATGATTGATAATGAATCAACTATGTCGATCACCAATAATCCGGTAAAGCACAGTAAAACTAAGCACATCGATATTCGACATCATTTTATTAGAGATTGTGCTGAGAAGAAATTGATAAAGTTAGTTAAGCTTCCATCATTGAATAACTTAGCAGACTTATACAAAAAGGCGTTCGACAGAGCAAGGTTTGAGACGTTGGTTCAACTAAATGGAATGAGAAATCCAGAGTGATTAGTCTTCCAAGGGTATTTTTGTAATAGTTAGTCTTTTTATGTGTTAAAAAAAAAGGCGTATGGCATTCATTTGCTTGTTACCTAAGGGGAATCGCCTTTATTAAAGAATATAAATATAATATTCATTAAAACTTTTTAAGTTTTTATCTGCAAAAACTAGGGAGATGATAGTACATTAGGAGAATAAGCTTCACAATAATAAGCTTAAGTCCTAAGTATGATATGTTAGTAGGTTCAAATAAAGTTACTTTAGAACTACAGCGGTTCTATCAGGTATGTGTTTATTTTATTTGATTATACACCTATATCCACACGTTATAATTTGTTTATTTTTAGTGAAAACTTTAGATGGCTTCATCATATGATGTACTGGTAGGCAAATTATATGAAATTTTCTAAGCTTTAAGAAGTTAATTAACATCTTGTTTATTATCTTGTGTTACTATTCTATGATGTATGACATTAGTCTTAATTGTTGAAAGATGGTATTACCATAAACTGTTATCATGCATTTTTAATTTCAATTGACAAATAGTAGCAATATGGGTATTAACTTAATTACTGGTAACTTTGTTGTACTGAGTACATATCTGAAGCCTTTAATTATTAAATTAATATTCTCAAATGTATTTTGAATTATGCTAGAAGGGATCCTCTGCTGTACTAGGTACAGACTTGGATAACATAGCATATTCAAGGTATGTCTGATATTTGTCTAACCTTAAAATTAAAGTGTATGTTATATGTTTCGAAAAGATACATCATTTATTAACCGCTACCTTGAAATTAAACGATGCAGTGTTATGATTTTTACTTGAAATTCTTCAGTATGTCATATAATAGGAAGCACTTGATAATATTCATACTAATAATAAAGTTTTTGCTTAGAAATTCGAGTATAATTTGTTTATGTGGATCATAATACCGGTAATCGTTTTGAACTGTCTATAATTAAAAAATATATTCACTTCCAGTGAGTAATGTATTTATTAATTATGCTATGTGGATAAAGGTACCTAAGATATAGTTTTATAAATATAAATGTATAAATGATAAATTTAGTTGTAATTTTATAGTAATTTATTTGAATTTCATGAGGTATGTATACTACCAATCTACTTTGACTTTTTATTAAATACTTAATTGCGTATTCTCACTAATATGATCCCTATGCAGATAAACTCTTGTTCATTTTGTTTATGTATTTTGTTTTTGCTCAAGTGATTAATAAAATGGTACTTGATGCCAATGTTTATATAATCGTATTTTTATCTTATTTTATTTTTATCTTTATGTTTAAGTAAAGTTGTTGTGTTTATTAGAATTTACCCTTTGGAATTAAATTATACTGAATATTTTCTATTTTGAGTTGAACAATCGTAACAAATACAAGTGAAAAATAATTTTATTTTAGACTTGTACAAATGATGGGTTTTTAATTTATACTTAACATTTAATTCGCGTTTTTATTTAATCATGCGAGTTGACATAGTCAACATGCGGATCGAGTTACATTCTCGTGAATCGAGTGAAGAGTATAAAGGGGTGGTCAAGCGAGTCCACAGTCACCGAGCCCACAACAAATTCGCGAGTTCACTTATACTCTGCGGATCCACTTACTGGCGAAACGAGGCGAAAACTATATTTTCGTTTGATTTCGATTCTACGAGTACGAGGAACGAGTTTTTGATCCGTAACAATTATTCATCTTTAGATTGCGAACATTTTGAGGTATAAATCAACACATTTCACCATTTAAATTACAAGAAATCGAAGTTTTTAATAAACTAGGGTTTCGGTTTGAAGTTAGATCGATTCACGTAGATTAAACTATTGTTAGAACACGAATCCTTACGGTTAATGTTAAACGAACAGTAATAAACGTGAATGTATCGATTAATCGTGTTAAAACTAACAAAATCATCGATTTTTAGTTTAAACTCGCGACGGATGTTCATCAAACGAGTTGAGCTTTCGATTCAACTCGCAGCGAGTTGACTAGCGGATCGAGTTGATTAGTGGATCGACTGGCGAGTTGATCTGCGGATCGACTTGATTAGCGAGTTCAATTGGATGCGAATCCAATTGAGAGTTGACTAGCGAATCGAGTGATACTCAATTCGCATGTTGTTACTCTGCGAGTCCAGGAGTTAAGATTTTTTTTTTCAGTAATAACTTTTATATATTTTGGATTCCTATGAACTTATATATATATATATCGAAAGTCTACCGATTCAAAATGTAATCGAGTGGCGTGTCCTAATTTTATATTAGCGGTATAATATATATATTTGTTTTATAAAACGTTATAGACTTGAGAATTTCCTATTAGCAAGTAATTAACGGAAATTACATATTGGACTTACGACTTATGAGTTATAAGTTATATATGTTACATAGTTATACGACTTGAGACAATTATGTAACAAGTTATATATTCTAAATTTAGAACTACGATGTTTGATGAATTTTAATTCATATATACATAATAGTTTAAAATTTATTTATTGTAATTAACGTGCATTAATTGTTTTTGTTATGTGTGTTATTATGCAGATATGGCTAGACAGTTTGATAAAGGTCACAATATTCTTGTGGATCTAGATCTTACAGTCAAGGGAGCTAGACAAGTAGCTCAAGTACTTACATTTTTCGCACGTTCACGCATTAGATATGCGATTACAAAGTGTCCACCGATCTCTCTGTCAATACTGAACGATTTTTGGAGGGATATTCAGTATGACGAGACGGTCAATCCACCGGTCATCCAAGCAACGGTTAACCAACTACCGGTTGCATTTACAGCTTCTGTCCTTCGTCAGATTTTGCATCTGGGTACAGAAGACCAAGAAGATGGTTCTACTGAGTACTCAAGTGATTTTATTGAGGGTGCACTAAGCCGTATGGGCTATACGGGTGAGCGTAGAGGACGACAGTTCCTAAAGGCTCTAGTTATCGGCCAGTGGAGATTCTTGTGGCACGTTATTGTCACTATTTTTGGACCGAAGAAGGGCGGTTTTGATGAGCTGAGCCCTGCTCTTGTATCGGCGGTACTGTCGCTGGTTTACAATAAACCATACAGTTTTTGTGATTACATTTTTGGCGAGTTAGCTAGGCAGATTTCGGGTTCTGTCAGATCACGTTTTATGATCTACCCGAGGTTCTGTATGATGATTATTCGTGCTCGTCCTCCGGATATTGTTATACCTGAGCCGCACTTACGTGTTGATACTATCGCGCTCAGAGGATACAATGCGATGTTTCAGCAGACTATTCGACGGGAGGAATATGTCAAGCCGGAGATCCATGATCTTTTTGGCTATCTTATTGATCCTGCTTACATTACGCCACCGAACAATGGATGGCTAGATGTTGGTGCTGCTGCTGCTGTTCCAGAACCTGTAGCTGATGTGGGTCACGCTGAAGGTCCACAAGAGCTTCTGGAGGATGTTTTGGAATAACCTGGACATGCTGGGGAACAGGTGAACCCAAATGTTGCTGCCCAGGTGATACAGGAGGTGCTGGTTGAGCATGATGATGCTACTGATCCCTTGCTACGGGATATTGATAGTTATTTTGCACCACCTGAGGTAATGTTTTCATTATATAATATTATAGATACTTAGTTAATAGATTATGTTTTATTAATCATATAGTATAATATTATTATATATTTATACTGATATTAGATATTTAGTTATTTGGATATTATTTCTGATTATAAAATATAAATATCATTAAACGAACAGGAAGCTGAAGCTGAGACTGTAAACCCAGAGGTTGCAATTCCTGAGGGGGAGCAGAGACAGCAAGATTGATCAGTTGTTGTACCGGTTAAGGTATTATATCTGATTAATCTTAAAATATATAGAACTTGTATGATAGAGCTTTACGCTAATCATAAATGTTTAATATATTTAACATTTAGGATCCTGTTGGATCATCTGGAGGTCGTGATGGTGAGACGGCTTCAGATGAGGATTCTAAGAATACACCTTCTCCTCCTCCGTCTATTTCTGAAAAGAAGAGGAAAGGTAAGAGTATTATGGAGGAACGTCCTGAGGAGGTTGAAACTCCTTTGAGGAAGAGGTCGAGGAATTTGACCATTAGAGAAGGTTAGTATTATGCAAAATTAGATAATCTTAACTTGTTGTTTATCAGGAGTTACACTGAGACAGTTAATTCTGTGACAGTTGCTCAAGATACACCGCAGGTTGAGACGGTGATATCGGTAGAGTCTGAACCGATGTATGTACCTGATAAGGTATGCGATATAAGTTTAGTACTACAAGTATTACAAAATTAATTAGAGATTGAGACAGCGTAATCTGTAACAATTACTTATTTAATTTTTGTCTAATGTTATTTAGGAGATTGTTGACTTAGTACGTTCGGAGCCGATTCCGACTACTACAGCAAGCACATTTACAGCTGATCTTCTGACGACAGTGATGTAGTGCAAAAAGTCACGTTTTTACCTGCATTATTTGTCCCATATTTAGCTATTTTCTAATCATTATTCATTAACTTTTGTTAGAAAGGTATAAACTTGCCGGTCCTGTGAAAATCATGCAAAAAGGTCAGAAAACTAACCGAAATAGGCACCGAATTGAGCCAAACCCTAAATCTATTGTAAACTCCATACCAAGACCTCACAATTATCTTATTTTGTAGCTATGGAGATTACGAGAACGTGGATATAAGGATTGCTCAAAACGGATCAAGGATGAAGAAGTTATGCAAGAAACAGCACAGCCGAAAGCTACGAAACGTATTTTGGAAAATCCTGGGCCCCACACATCCAATTTCTACCAAATTGGCATCATTAGAAGCGTAACGGAATTACGAAACCGTAGGCGAAAGAATCAAGTCAAACGGACACGAAACGAAGAATATACGGCCTTCCGAAGCAACGAGAAAAGTCAGATAAATCACACGGCCTACCACATGGCCACCCCCAAGCCGTACACGGCCTAGAGGAGGCCATACACGGCCCTCAACTAGCCGTACACGGCCTGGTTGAGGCCGTACATGGCCTGTTTTGCTCTCACACGGCCTCTTCCTTGCTTCGTTTGCTTGTACGTGTGCTTGTGGACTTGTACTCTTGGATCAAAGGCTTGCCTATAAATAGAGGCTTCATTCACCTCATTCCACACACCAATTCTTCATAGAATTCTCACTTTCTCTCTCACACACTCTTTCTTTCTCTTTCTAGTTTAGCTTTCTCTCTCTAGCACTACTCTTAGGAGTTAGAGGAGAAATAGTAGGGTTTTAGTTAGTTAGCTCTTGGTTAATATTTAACCAAGACTAACGGAGGGGCTACTCTTGTAATAGTGTTAGGGATATTTCGAGGGTCTTATTTGTAATATTGTCCAAGATATTGCGGAGGTTACGCTCGTGTATTCTTTCAACATTATTCAAACTACGCGTTACATTCGGTTATCTCTTTCCTTATCTTTCATAATGATGATTATTATTATTGTTGCTATGCTAGATTTAGGATTGTTTGTTATGCGTAGGGAGTAGTTACCTTGTGCTTGTTATGATTGAGTTAGTTTATGTATTGCGGGTGATGTTATTTTAAATATGCAATTGGGATAATATTGTTATGAAACAACGGAGGTAACGTTATACGGCTTTCATTTGTATAGCGCCGGAAACATCACGAATGTGTGTAGTACGGAACGTGGAAGCTATGAAAGTCGTGGGCATAATCCGTTGTGGAATAATGTTCCCAATTGTTACATATTGAAAACCGGTGTACTGTTAACTTTACATTTATGAATTTCTAAACCTAAATGCCTTTCCTCCAATAAACGTGGTTAGAACCTGTATGACAAGGAGTCATGTACCTTGATCAACCGGTCACTACCTATCTGTGTTTTCAAATCAAATAAATCAACATGGTCTGAATTGTGTAGCTGTGGAAATACTGCCAAAACCTTTCGTATAGTACACCGTGAATCAATCAGGGATTTATTGGGAATGTAATGAGGGCTGGTTTATATCATAGATGGTTAAACGTTAATACAAACTTAGTTAAACTAGTCCAGAGTGATCATAAAGTATGTGGCACCGGAAAGACCGTAAAACGGCACAGTACTTCGTATAGCATTTAAATACGTTGGAAAAGCTAAGGAACTGTCGTCGGTTGAAGACTGTGTCACATCCTTGTTGAACCACACAGCTCTGGACTAAACAAAGACCATTAATGTAGAGTTAGCAGTCACCAAACCAAGTCTTAATCATAAATGCCTTGTCTAGTCTTAGTATCTTCACAATGTTAAGAACGGTCAGAACTTTTAGTGGGTCTGTTACTCTATCTCATGCGCCCAGGAATACTATTCCAATAAGGGTCACTTTTCCACCATATGGAAAGTGTTGAAGAGTTGAGCAACCTCCTCTGATCAGAATCACCATAGCCTAGCAACCCAGTGACATACTGTCTGAGAAATCAAACAGTAGGGTGTTAGTGTTTACACTATGAATACTTAGACGAAAGCAAGACACAAATCTTTAAAAGACATTTTCATAATTAAACCTTAGACATCACCCCATACATAAGCTAATGAAGTCATAGCAAGCACTACCCTCCATTTTTACTTTTATGCGTTATTAGTTTAAGTAGTTTAATTAGATAATTAGATAATAAAAACCAAAACAACTTTCTATCAATCTACTCAACCCTAGCTTAATTACTGATTTGTCGGAACTAGCTCTGTTTCAATTCTGCCGTCGTGAGGAACGACCCTGGATCATCCTTACCACATACCTATATCAGGTATTCGTACCTAGTATTAGTAGGTAGTTCGGAGGATTAGGCTCCCCCCGACCCTTATAAATTTAAAACTTACCATCCCACCGTTGCGCCCGTTGCGTGAACGACCGTTTCGGGCGTAACAAGTTTTTGGCGCCGCTGCCGTGGACGGTAGTACGATTCGGAGCCTGTTTAGATAGATTAGTTTTTAAGCGATCCTTTTTGACTTGGATTCACCGTCCTTGTCAGAAGTTACTTTCTGCCCGTAGATTAGCGTAGTTAGCCTAGTTTAGCTTAGAATAACTTCCCTCCATACCACAACTTTAATTCTCAAAACCTTCTTCTTGTGTTGTCTTCACTGATAACTTGGCAATGGCAACTTTACAACAACTAAAAGATCAAATTGATAGTCTTTTTAAAATAGTCCAAGATAGATATAGGAGTGATGCCGACTTAGAAAATGAATGGCAAAGGTGTAGGATGAATTATTCGGATAACATAGGGAACTTAGATCCTCAATTACAATATCAGTATAACCCTTATGCCTTCCAACAACACTACCATCCTGAACCATTCAGAGTCTACCCACAACCATCTTACCCTATATACGAACCACAACCATACGAGAGTTCTAACTTGAGAGAAATGTCCATGACTAATCCCAACAGTAATGTCACTTTCTCACCCTCTTTCACCCCATATGAACAACAAATAGCTGACATGCTTAATGGATATACTGATAAGCTGTCAAAAATGGAAAAAATAGTCCAAGAAAGTTGTGAGAGAATTAGGGATCAAGTTACAACCATCTATAGAGTACAGGAAGATGAGAGGCATCCACACACCATACCTACTTCACTTGACATAGACTTTCAATCTCATGAGCCTGGTTGAAAAATTCTTCCAAACCCTTCACCTACCCAATCTTCTAAATCCTCACTTCCACCTATTCTCAACCTATCTACATCCGAAACCGATGAGGAGTTCATTCTAGAGGAACTTTCCGAGTCATTGCAACTTGAAACTCTTGGCCGGAGTGACAAGGATGACGAGGTAGACGAAGAGATAGAATTAGAAAGCCTGGAGATGGAGATTTACACAGAAGACCCAGCTTCAGAAGGACCAGAGGAATACGCACCAACTCCGAGAAGTGATCTCATTCCAATTAAAACCAACGTGGTTGACAACAGTCCGCAACAAGTTGTGGTTGACACTGTCCCACTTATCTTTCCGAATGAATCACCCCCTGATCTAGTTGTACCTTCTACCTTAGACCAGCCAATTACCCAAATAGTTGATAAGAATGTTGCTACAAGATTGGAGACGTCAACGGATACTGTCCCACCTCCATGCCCAGAGTACAACATTCTCACCAACTCAAAGACCATAAGAAGTAAGGTGGGTTTTGCATCATGGTTGCCTTACAAACCATCTCTCCACACCATAATGACGTATACGTCCTGGAGTGGTAAGGACACCTTTGAGCAACCCATTCTGCCCATCCAACTCAAGGAGGTAATCAAAGTTGAGAGATTTGTTACGCCTCCGGTAGAACAATTCCCTCACTTTGAATTATTTCCTCATATTGGACATACCCTAGCCTTAACTTGCCTCAAACTCATAGGTATGTACCAATATTACCACTTGTGTCTACTAATGGATGCAAGAAAACCACTAGGATCTCCTGATATATAGTGTTAGAGTCAAGCTAGAGACTCAAACAAAAACAAGTGCTTCTCGGGAGGCAACCCGTGTCTAACGTAGTTTTATTAGTAGTAATCATAATAATAGTTAATCTAGGATAAGTATTATGCTAACATGAATAAGTAGAAAATAAAACCCTAAATTGCATGTTCAAGGTTTTCTTCATTTTTATGAACTAAGAAGGATGATTTTTCAAAACGGACTTCAAACTTTTGTTAAAACCTTCAAAACTTCCTTCTCCCACTTGTTTGAGCTTTATTGCAACATCTATTTTTCATTATCTAAAGTTCTTAACTATCCTTTCACTCACAAACACGGGATTAGCAACCTTAGTAATCTTACACTACCCACTCACATATTTCGAGCATTTGAGGTACTTGCGTATATTTCTGTGAACATACATAAAAGATCTTTAAATGATTTATCTAAATAACATGATTTGTATGTCAATATGTGTATTATGCTCGAACTCGTTTAAAAATATGTGTTGTGGACATCTTTATACTTGGTTGCCTGATTTAATTGCTCATATTAATTCCCATATCTGTTGTTTGTGCTATAGTGAAATTTTAGGCAACTAACACTTTTATTTGTGAGATCAAACTCTAAGTCATATACTGGTTTGTTTCTTCAAAGCACTCACTTTGATAGTTCCTTAGCAAACCAGTGAATCTATGATCTGGAGAATGATCACTTGTTTGTTAGATCTTGTTTGTTCTATTAAACAGGGACTGCCGCCTATGGATGAAGAGCTTTTGAGTATAATGGAAAGAAGACAAGGGGAGCTTACAAGTTCATTTAATTTGGGAAACTTTTGAAAATTGATTTTCAGGAGAAGAGATGGCTCTTTCTGGCACATAGATGGTCACATTCTAGTTGTCAATGACTAGGTCATCGAGTAGAATACATCAAAATTCACCACATCCCAGAACTACACTTTACAATTTCCATGGCTGCTAGCATGGTGTTACATGGAACCCAAAATCATCACTACCATCCACCATCACCTTATCCACCCACATTCGCCCATCCATCCACCCCTTCACATTTATCATTACCATCCGGGATCATTTGTTCGCCATGGAATCAAGGAATGAGTACAGAGTATATGGGATGTAAGCTAGAGATCTCTGCTGATTAGAACAACATCAAGTTTATTTTATTAGTTTGTCGGAGAACATCTCGGATGAAATGGTCGTCGGATTCAGCACTTTCAGATCATCTAGAGCAATTAGTCTACATCAGCAGCTCTTGATGATTAGGATCCTCATCCATTATCTCTACCCAACATATGGTGTATCTTGGTTGATTCTGCATGTATCCAGAAGAAGACATCACTTCGGTTCACTTTATACAATCTATCCTTTTGGTCTTAGTTATTTTTGTGGGAAAGTTAGTGACAAGATTGGATGAAGAATATGCCAATATGAGCTCGAGTGCACTTCATGAAGACTGACTTTGATCCAGCAAACACTGGTGCCAACACAGTCTATTTTTCAGATCCTCAGCTCACCGATGTGCTGACAATTTATGAGGTTGCGAATGAAATATTGAGCAAAGAGATGACGGACGTTCATGAAGAAACCGCATTCTGCAAGGAGCCAGCTAAAGAAATTCCAACCATCGGCAGATTGCGGATTCTTTCTTCAAAATATCTCTTGCCTCTATCGTAGGGAAGTTCCTTTCTTTTCTGTTATGATTTTCTCCATTACCATACAGCCTAATATGCCTAAATTCTAAGTATGGGATTCAATCCCACCATCTTTTGAAAAACACTTAAAAATTGTTCTACTGTTTCAAACCCTAAGTGTGGGATTTTCCCCGAAGAAAATCCTACATCTTAGCAATGAACATTGAGGACAATGTTGTTTTAAGTGTGGGATATACGGTATGATATACCGCAAGTTTGTATTTGCCTGTCCAAAGTAATACCTCTTCTTTCATTCAAAAATTTTCAAAATTTTTTGCAAAACCAACCTAAAAGGTTGAGATTTTAACCATCAAAACATTCGAAAACCCAACCTCGAAGGTGTCCGACATCCATTCGGTTGATTTCGAATATTTTTCTAAAGATTTTAGTCTTAGAAGATTCTTTCAAAGAAACGAACTTTCTGTCAAAATAAATAAGTTGCTTTGGAAATTAAGATAAGGCAAAAATAAGAATGTATCTTAAAATAAAATTGAGAAATCCACTAGGCATCGCATGACTTGGTGCATATGACCCTTTGATTGTGAGGTACTTGAGCCTTTAATAAGCATTCACTTTTAATGCTTCACTTTCATTTCTGAGCTTGGGCCGATGCATGTGTCTTTGAATTAGAACTTGCTCCTGTAATGCGTTTCGAGACCATACCAATGAGTGCCGTACACGGTATAGGTGCAATTAGAGGATCTTGGCATTTATTAGGATTAACCCATTCCTTTCATATCTTTTCAAGGCAACCCTTCCAACTTTCTTTCAAAGATTGTTGATGATCCGATTAGAAAACCCTTTGCGCCTTAGCCATTTCATTTCTCTAAACCCTAAATCACTTCCCCACAACACAAACACTTTCCCGCCAAACACCATTCTAGCTCGTGAATCTTCATAGATCATAAGTAAAGGGCTGCTTGAGGTATCTTTCTATTGGTGTCTCATCTTCAAACATCTCTCTGTACCTATCAAGAGTTTAAAGAGGGAAATCCAAAATGAAGATACGGTACAAAAGCGAAGATTACTCATCACGAAGATATTATCCGCCAATGACAGTACGAAAAATTGGTACTTGTCAAAAGAGAAGTCAAAGATGTCTCACTATACGAAGGATCTCCAAGGTCATAAAAAAAAAAAAAAGAAAAAGAAAAAGCAAAGAAAAAGAAAAAAGAAAAGAAAAGCAGACCTTGGAGAGCTCCTAGAAGAAGAAGACTACTCTCCAGAGAAGAAAAATCTATCAGAACTCAAAAGAAACATCAAGAGAAGAGATTATTCCTCTAGGAGATGAGTCTACTCTAGAAGTTATCTCAAGTGAAACTTGATTTGATCTTTGAAAGCTCCGAGTCTGAAGTTCCAAAACCCTAAAACCATTAACTAAACTACCCCTATCCTTACCCACTTTACCCTTACTCACACAACCCACTAAAATGCCTTGGGATAATTAGCACCGTTCTCAAAGGAGTGGTGGAGATTCGATTCTCGACCAAGCCTATGACGATAAGCACTGCATGACTGGCAATGAGCGATTTCGTTTCAATAGATTATAGGTAACCCGATACACTTTGAGTGAATTGAGTGACCCACTTGTGAGAATCGCCCAGTCATGTACATTTACATCTCGAGAGTTGCAAAGTATGCCAAAAAGGGTTGATCAATTTTATGTTTAAGTATAGTTAATTTTTGTTGATGCTTACTTTCTAAAAATATTTTATCTAATTTGAAGAAAGTGACTTTCTGCAAAAGATACTCTAAGCATCCTAAAAGATTTTTTTCAAAAAGTTATTTTCCAAATGAGGTTTGCTTAAGGACAATCAAAAGCTTAAATGTGGGATATTTGATGTAGTGCAAAAAGTCACATTTTTACCTGCATTATTTGTCCCATATTTAGCTCTTTTCTAACAAATACATCTTAAAATAATCATTATTCATTAACTTTTGTTAGAAAGGTATCAACTTGCCGGTCCTGTGAAAATCATGCAAAAAGGTCAGAAAACTAACCGAAATAGGCACCGAATTGAGCCAAACCCTAAATCTATTGTAAACTCCATACCAAGACCTCACAATTATCTTATTTTGTAGCTATGGAGATTACGAGAACGTGGATATAAGGATTGCTCAAAACGGATCAAGGATGAAGAAGTTATGCAAGAAACAGCACAGCCGAAAGCTACGAAACGTATTCTGGACACGCCTGGGCCCCACACATCCAATTTCTACCAAATTGGCATCATTAGAAGCGTAACAGAATTATGAAACCGTAGGCGAAAGAATCAAGTCAAACGGATGCGAAACGAAGAATATACGACCTTCCGAAGCAACGAGAAAAGTCAGATAAATCACACGGCCTACCACACGGCCACCCCCAAGCCGTACACGGCCTAGAGGAGGCCGTACACAGCCCTCAACTAGCCGTACATGGCCTGGTTGAGGCCGTACATGGCCTTTTTTGCTCTCACACGGCCTCTTCCTTGCTTCATTTGCTTGTACGTGTGCTTGTGGACTTGTACTCTTGGATCCAAGGCTTGCCTATAAATAGAGGCTTCATTCACCTCATTCCACACACCAATTCTTCATAGAATTCTCACTTTCTCTCTCACACACTCTTTCTTTCTCTTTCTAGTTTAGCTTTCTCTCTCTAGCACTACTCTTAGGAGTTAGAGGAGAAATAGTAGGGTTTTAGTTAGTTAGCTCTTGGTTAATATTTAACCAAGACTAACGGAGGGGCTACTCTTGTAATAGTGTTAGGGATATTTCGAGGGTCTTATTTGTAATATTGTCCAAGATATTGCGGAGGTTACGCTCGTGTATTCTTTCAACATTATTCAAACTACGCGTTACATTCGGTTATCTCTTTCCTTATCTTTCATAATGATGATTATTATTATTGTTGCTATGCTAGATTTAGGATTGTTTGTTATGCGTAGGGAGTAGTTACCTTGTGCTTGTTATGATGTAGTTAGTTTATGTATTGCGGGTGATGTTATTTTAAATATGCAATTGGGATAATATTGTTATGAAACAACGGAGGTAACGTTATACGGCTTTCATTTGTATAGCGCCGGAAACATCACGAATGTGTGTAGTACGGAACGTGGAAGCTATGAAAGTCGTGGGCATAATCCGTTGTGGAATAATGTTCCCAATTGTTACATATTGAAAACCGGTGTACTGTTAACTTTACATTTATGAATTTCTAAACCTAAATGCCTTTCCTCCAATAAACGTGGTTAGAACCTGTATGACAAGGAGTCATGTACCTTGATCAACCGGTCACTACCTATCTGTGTTTTCAAATCAAATAAATCAACATGGTCTGAATTGTGTAGCTGTGGAAATACTGCCAAAACCTTTCGTATAGTACACCGTGAATCAATCAGGGATTTATTGGGAATGTAATGAGGGCTGGTTTATATCATAGATGGTTAAACGTTAATACAAACTTAGTTAAACTAGTCCAGAGTGACCATAAAGTATGTGGCACCGGAAAGACCGTAAAACGGCACAGTACTTCGTATAGCATTTAAATACGTTGGAAAAGCTAAGGAACTGTCGTCGGTTGAAGACTGTGTCACATCCTTGTTGAACCACACAGCTCTGGACTAAACAAAGACCATTAATGTAGAGTTAGCAGTCACCAAACCAAGTCTTAATCATAAATGCCTTGTCTAGTCTTAGTATCTTCACAATGTTAAGAACGGTCAGAACTTTTAGTGGGTCTGTTACTCTATCTCATGCGCCCAGGAATACTATTCCAATAAGGGTCACTTTTCCACCATATGGAAAGTGTTGAAGAGTTGAGCAGCCTCCTCTGATCAGAATCACCATAGCCTAGCAACCCAGTGACATACTGTCTGAGAAATCAAACAGTAGGGTGTTAGTGTTTACACTATGAATACTTAGACGAAAGCAAGACACAAATCTTTAAAAGACGTTTTCATAATTAAACCTTAGACATCACCCCATACATAAGCTAATGAAGTCATAGCAAGCACTACCCTCCATTTTTACTTTTATGCGTTATTAGTTTAAGTAGTTTAATTAGATAATTAGATAATAAAAACCAAAACAACTTTCTATCAATCTACTCAACCCTAGCTTAATTACTGATTTGTCGGAACTAGCTCTGTTTCAATTTTGCCGTCGTGAGGAACGACCCTGGATCATCCTTACCACATAGCTATATCAGGTATTCGTACCTAGTATTAGTAGGTAGTTCGGAGGATTAGGCTCCCCCCGACCCTTATAAATTTAAAACTTACCATCCCACCGTTGCGCCCGTTGCGTGAACGACCGTTTCGGGCGTAACAGACAGCTTTGACTCAGCCACTTCCACCGCGTACATTTGAGTCACATGTTGCTTCGCTGACACCACCTGGTCCGACGATCATTCCTATTACTCCTATGACTGATGCTGAAAGGATTACATCCTTGGAGTCGAAAGTGAAGGAGTTAGAGAAGGTTGTTGCGAGGGTTCCAGAGTTGGTTGTAAACAATCTTACTCTTGGCCAGCAAGTGCTTCAGCAGAGTCAAGCTTATAACACACTGCTGCAGACTCACAATACACTACTTGATGATTTTACTGCCCAGCGACTGAAGCTTGATAACTTAGAACGTTAGGTGTTAAGAGTTAATTCAGGACAGTCTGCTCAGGGGGAGGTATTGGTATATCTGGAGTTGTGCAAGCAGGATGAGCTGAGAAGGAAAAGAGACTCTGACAGAGACGATGATCCCAATGCACCGAGTGGTGAGCAGACCGGTCCTTCAAAGACTGGTGAGCAAGCTACGATTCAGGGGGAGTCTGGTGGTGATGCAAGTGGTGCTGGAGCTGGTACAAGTGCCGATAAGACTGCACAGGTTGATACAGAAGCTGGTAAGATAGCTTAGTATTAGCATAGTGTAGAAATTATTGGTGTTAATTTGTACTGAACAAATGTAAACTTAATATTATTGTGTAAATATATTCGGCTTAAGGTTATTATTATTTTAAGTAAAATATGTTTTATGTAATTTGAGTTTATGTGATTTTATATATGTTAAGATAAAAATAGTGATCGAAAGACTTCCGACTCATTGAGTAGTCGAGCGGCGTGTTCTGATTTATATCAGCGGTCAAAATTTTATTTTAACTTAGACATTTTAGACTTGAGAGTTGGTATAACTGACAAGTTAAGAATGTGATAACTAGGTAAATGATATATAATTTAAAGATATAGTTGAAAGTTAAGTTTTTGGAAAATATAACAGTTCAATTAAGTCTTAGAAATTATATAAGTTAATTAATAGTAAACATGAATGTTTGGTGATTGTTCACAAGACATTAGAGTTTAAAGTTAATTAAATATTTACTAAGTGTTTGACATAAGACTTTAGAAATCTTAGTTTGATTCAGGGTAATCAATAAAAGATTTAAGAGTTATATAGAATGCGTTTATATTATTAGGTTTAATAATACAAAAGGATTAATAAAGAAATTCTTAGATTGGTTCAGGGAAATCAATGAAGAATTTGAATTATTGATATATTTGTATTTATGTTTTTCTCTAGGAATGGAAATGCTAGAACTATCAGATTCATAAGATGATAATTTGGATGAGATAGATGAAGATATTGATTATGATATTGAAGAAGGAGAGTTCAAACTTCCTGAAGATTGGACTGCAGTATTTGAATCTGTGATAGATGAAGTTGTTGATCTGGATGCAAATGTAGATGAACATGTTGTGAATCCGTCAAGGACTGAATTTGTTTTTGTGGAACGAACAAGGAGAATCAGTTGTTGATTTAGAAGCTTTTGAGAATGCTTCTGAAGATTCAGATACTGAAGTTGAAGAAATAGAGGACAAATACAAACATTTGGTTGGTAATCCAATGTTTATCCAAGAAATGCTTAAGAAGAAAAAGGAAAACAAGCCACGCATTTTGAAAGAAGTTGATATTACTGGAAAGTGTGTACTTAAATCTGGCATTATTGGATGGTATTATGACTCTGACCTGAAGCTCTTCGCGATCAAAAGGTTTGACGGGGTTCAATATTTTGAGAAGAAGCTTGCAGTGTTTAGTTCGTTGCCTCGATATGAGATTCGAGACTTGGCTAGATTAGATATGATAAATCCGAGTAATGATGATTATGCTAAGTATGTTGAGCGTATTATCAGGACTGAGGGATTATATATGAAGTTTTCAAAGATTAAGCCAAGGAAAGGAAAAACGATAAAGCTGAACGAACTCAGTCAGAGGACACGAAGAAGAAGAAGGAAGAAGGTTTATCCAGCAGTCAAATGCATTAAGCAAATACCTATGAAGACTATGCCTCCGAATATTTTGGGAAAGTTGAAATATTGCGGGGTAGATGCTGGAACAGGAGAAGCCTTTATGATTGAAGCTGATGATGATTATCCTGATGGCAAAAAAGAGATTCTTCGTGTTTATGATCACAGACACCTGATGAACTTGTCAAAGGCAGATCTGATTATGTTATACAAGAACAAGATCATTTCTACTATTGCTTGGGGTGATTTAGCACGAGATTATCACAGGATGGTTAAAACATGCATCAAGCTTAAAATTTTTGCAGGTAGTAAGATTTACACTTGAAAAACAAAGACAATATGAAGATAAAGACGCTAGAGCTATTGTCAAGGGGGAGTCTGTTGGAACATAGTTTGTGACAACAGATCTAGCTTGTCAATGGAACTGGTGTAATTATTATCATGTTTGTACATTGATTTAGATTTGTAAATGGATATTTGTTTTGTTAGTAATATTCGTTAAATATATTAGTATGTTAAAGTGTTAGACGAATATTGTAAACGAAATAAATAAATACGTTTGGTGCGAGCCGAGATCTCAAGTCGCAGCGAGCTGAGCTGCAAGATGAGATCTGGATCAGTGATAGACATAACGAGCCGAAGCCATAATGGGCTTGGGCTTACGGAATGAGTCGAGTCAACTCGCAGGCCCAGCGGTTGCGAGTTGAGACGACATATTTAATGTTTTTCAAACCGTGAAAAACATAACAATTGTAAACACTTTTGCAATTCTGATTTCATACCTGCGAATTTAGTAATCCAGAGAAAAATAACCTAACGGCTAGGCTTTGACGTTTATACGTTTAAGCTAAGTATTAGTAAACCTAAAACGCGAACTTATTCGTTGTTAGTAAGATAACACCGTATTAAGGGATTCCGCACCTTAATACTACAGATAACGAAGTTATCGATCCTAAGAACTAGGGACTTACAAAAAGAGTCTGTTGTTGACTCTAAAGTCGTCAACCATAACCCATCAGATGAAAATTCTGATTTGTTAAAAAATAAAATTCTGTCTGATGTGATTATTGTTGATGACTCCGGTGTACCTAAGTCTGTAAAGGCTTGGGTCACCGTTTCTCACTAATCTCCTTATTTTTGTGTGTTGCAGCAGTCTGAACGTGTGAGAGATGGTATTTAGACAGTGGCTGCTCGCGACACATGACTGGCGATGTGTCTCTTCTTGTGAATATTAAACCATACGCAGGAGGATATGTTGCCTTTGCTGGAGATACAGGAGGAACGATTTCGGGTCGTGGAACGCTAACAAATGGAAATGTTAGCTTTGAGAATGTGAATTATGTGGCACAACTCAATCACAACTTGCTGAGCGTTTCACAAGTTTGTGATAAGGATTATACCACTGCATTCACAAAGACTGAATGTGTTATACAGAAGCCGGGTTTTGTCATTCCTGAGGAATGGGTGCTAATGCGAGCAACTAGGAAAGATGACACCTATGTTCTGAATATGCAAACTCTTGAGACAACTAGCGAGTATACTTTTCTCCTTTCAAAGGCTTCTGAGAAAGAATCACTTCTTTGGCACAGACGGATGGGACATATTCATTTCCGTAAAATTAATTTCCTCATAAAGAATGATTTGGTGAATGGAGTTCCAAAACAGTCTTTTTCTTTAAAGGATGACTGTATTTCTTGCCACAAGGGCAAACTCCACAAAAAGTCCCATAAGTCTAAGATAGTGAATTCTATTGCTGCACCATTGGAGCTCTTACATATGGATCTTTTTGGTCCTATTTCTACAAAGAGTATTGGTGGCAGATCTTATTGCTTGGTAGTTACGGATGACTACGCAAGATTTTTGTGGGTTTACTTTCTAGATTCAAAGGGTGAGACGGCGGACATTTTGGTATATTTGTTGGATAAGTTGGCAAATCTATGCAACTTAAAGGTGAAGAGACTGCGTAGTGATAATGGTACCGAGTTCAAGAATTCTACTCTCGAGTTATTCTGTGCTGCAAGAGGCATTGAACATCAATTCAGTGCTCCAAGAACTCCTCAACAGAATGGAGTTGCAGAACGTAAAAATAGAACTATCATCGAGACAGCTCGGACCATGCTAGCTGATTCTAAGTTACCTATAATCTTCTGGGCTGAGGCAGTTAACACTGCTTGTTATGTTCTGAATCGGGTACTCACGGTTAAGAAGAAGAACAAAACATGTTATGAACTTTTTAATAACCGTAAGCCAAATCTACAGTTTCTGGAGCCATTTGGGTGTCCGTGTTTAATTATGATTACTAAAGATAAAATCTCAAAGTTTGACGATAAAGCAGTTGAAGGGATTTTTCTTGGTTACTCAGTGAATTCTCCAAACAAGAGAGTTTATAACAAAACAACAAGTCAGATTAAGGAGCACTTTGAGGTTAAATGTTTGCGTTATACGGATCCTCCTCAAGGAACGGGTCCGGATTGGTTTTTCAACTATGAGGGTATCTTTAATTCTTTCAACTTACCTGAAATAGATCAAGAGGAAGAGTTAGTCACCCTACTCCATGGAATCAGTCTTTCTCAAGAGACATCTGATTCTCCCTTAAAACCATCCAACCCAAACCCTGATTCGGCATCAAATCAAACATCCACCTCAACACCTACTCCAACACCCACTCCCGCACCTGCCACAACACCAAGTCCAACACCCGCATCCGCATCTACATCCACACCGTCACCTACACCCACAAATAAATCATCTTCCACTACACCGTCTTCGGATGCTCCTTCTACTTCTAAGTCTATCTATACGAAGGAGCTTCCCTATGATCCAAACATGCCTTCATTAGAGGAAGAAGGGGAGGAAGAGGATGAGGAAGAGGAAGTAGAAAAGACGACCTATTCTCATTATCATACTCAAGGAGATGAAGATGATGAGGCTTCACCGAACACTCTTGCAACTGAAGGAGATTTGAACAACTTGGAACTGAATCTTGTGCCAGATCCTTTTTCAGTGACTCGGATACATAAGGATCACCCTATTGACAATATTCTTGGTGATCCTCATGCTCCAGTTCAAACGCGACATCAGGTGAAGCAGACTGATACTGGGTAACTTTTGGGTCTTGTGGCCAATATCAATTCATGTCATCTATCGCAAATTGAACCCAAGAAGGTTGAAGAGGCCTTAAAAGATCCATCCTGGGTCGAGGCCATGCAAGTGCACCTGTTGCAATTTGAAAAGTTGCAAGTCTGGGAAGTAGTTCCATTGCCCAAGGGTGCCCACTTGACTGGCACTCGTTGGGTATATCGTAATAAGATGGATGATCGGGGCGTTGTGATTCGTAATAAAGCACGTCTAGTAGTTCAAGGCTTCAGTCAAATTGAAGGTCTGGACTATGATGATGTATTTTCCCCTGTTGCTCGGTTGGAATCCATTCGCATTTTTCTGGCATACGCGTCTTTCAAGGAATTTCGCGTCAATCAACTTGATGTGAAAAGTGCATTTCGGTATGGACAGGTAGATACCGATGTGTATGTTAAGCAGCCTCCTGGTTTTGAAGACCCTGCGCATCCTGAATACGTCTGTAAATTAAACAAGGCGTTGTATGGTCTTCACCAAGCTCCGAGGCTTTGGTATGAGAGGCTAACTACATATCTGATTAAGCATGGTTTTGTGAGGGGAAACATAGATAGAACGCTATTCATTCTTCGTGAATAGTCTGGGGATAGGGAAGATATGTTACTTGTGCAAGTTTACGTGGACGATATTATCTTCGGTTATACAAATGAGGCAATGTGCAAGAACTTTGAGAAAATCATGAAGTCTGAGTTTGAGATTAGCACGATGGGGGAGCTCACATTCTTTTTAGGTGTACAAGTTGAGCAGCTTGCTAAAGGTATTTATATACATCAGTCAAAATATGTCAATGACATGTTGACTAGGTATGATGTGCTCAATTGTAAAACCTATGGGACTCCTATCGAGCTTAATCACAATCTTAGACTTGCTGAGGAAGACGAAGATTGCAAAGAGAGGGACTATCGTTCAATGATAGGTTATCTTATGTATTTGACTGCCTCTAGGCTGGACATCGTATTTGCCATGTCAATCTGCTCACTTTATCAGGCTAAACCAAAGGTGTCTCATATGAAGGCAGTAAAGCGAATTTTTGGTTATCTCAGAGCTAGACCTACTCTTGGTCTATGGTATTCAAATGAGAAGACATTCGCTCTTACAGCCTATTCGGATTCGGATCATGGCGGTTGCAGTATAGATAAGAAGTCAACAACTGGTGGATGTCAATTTCTGGGATCGCGTTTGGTCTCTTGGCAGTGCAAGAAGCAGACTACGGTTTCTCTTTCTACAGTAGAGGCTGAGTATGTTGCTGCTGCAAGCTGCTGTGCCCAAGTTCTCTGGATTCAGCAACAACTACGCGATTACAGGTTACTTCTTACTATGACTCCTATTCACATAGATAACACTGCTGCCATATCTATCACACGCAATCCCGTACAGCACTCTAAGACCAAACACATAGAACTTAGGTTCCACTTCATATGGGATTGCTATGAAAAACACTTGATAGACCTGGTCCATATAGACACCCTTAAGCAAAGTGCCGACCTATTCACCAAAGCCTTTTCGCGTGCTCGATTTGATGAACTGGTCAATATGATCGGTTTAAGGTTCTTTGTGTCTAAAAAGTAATGTGTGACTTGGATAGTTAATTTTATTTGCATTTATTTGTGTTAAAAAAAATGGCAACTGCCACTCTTTATACTCTTTAGTATCAAAGAAATGCACGGTTGCTACATTTTAAAATAGACGTTGAGTTGTGTCTGTAAACAACTTGGGATATGATAGTACATCGGGTAACATGCACAAAATGGAATTTTAAGGTTTATCTTGGATGTGTCAGTAGGTTTATCTGACATATTTAAAACTGTTTTTATAAAAATTAGCTTCATCATACGATGTGTTGGTAGGCATGATACACATCGGTCTCTGAGTTATTAAGAAGTAACTTAAATACATGTCTATGATCCTGTGGTAAATACCTTATAATGTACGACTCTAAGTCTTAATTCTTTAGCGTAGCTTGACATACTTCTATTTTTAGATCGTATATCTGAGATCTCTTGGGGGAGTTTGCTGATTGTTTCCTCTGTTGTACGTAAGTGCAGACCTGGTCTCAATTCAGCTTACTCTCAAAACTAAGCAAACGTGAGTCAATGTACTTGCAAAGTCTTAAATACTAAGATACTGATCAAGGTCGCCAATTGAATAAAAGCAAGTTTGGTTTGACCGTGATCGGTTTTGCTTAAACCTGAATCAAGTGTATGTTGCTCTGTTGTACGCAAGTACAGACCTGTCACCGCTGACTTGATTCTTAAAATTGATACTCTTATATTCTTTCTAAATATGGAAACTATGTTCATATCTGGGTTACAGGGGTATATCTATGGTGGGGACCACAGTGAAATATTCATACTAACAATAAAAGGTTAACTCACAGACACGGATGTAACATGTTTAGGTGGACAAACAATACCAATAATCGTCTTGAAATAACTTTTATAAAAGGTGTTTTAATTGTGCCAAGTAAATTTAAAGTGGACAAATATACTGATGATCGAAATAACACTTACTATTCCTAATAATTGCATGTTATTCCGATATGATCCCTAAACATATTCACACAATTCCGTCCCCAAAAATAGATTGTTAGTAAGTTTTATTATTTATTTTATTTTATTTTAATTTTTTCTGTTATATTTTATTTCTATGTTATTTTCCCAAGTCATTTATCATTTGTAATTTATAAACGAGATTAACACTTAACTGTTAAAAACCACAAAATCGATTCGAATGCTCGCTGCGATGTTAGCACTGCCGTCGCTAGCGACGTTGATTTCAACGTCGCATTTTAGGGTGGACTATATATAGTTTCCAACACGACGTCGCTCGTTACACTATTTCAAATAGTACCTGCGACGCCGGCATGTGCGACCTCGTACCCGATTTGCTTTTCGACTCGATTTCGTTCTTTACAAGGCTTTTGTGGTGATTTACTTGCGTTTTATTGTTCTCCTCGTTATTACGCACACTTAGGTACTAATCTTAACCTTTTTCACCACGTATTTTTGCTTAAATCGTTATATGTATATTGCGGTTTTAGGGGTTTCGGTTTTGGGTTAAATTAGATGTGTAATCGTGTGATACACAACGTATAATTTATGTTTTCGTGAACACCATTCATCGCCGCACCTTGTAGTGCGTTTGTTTTTGAAAACCCCCAAATTTGTAACTTAAGTTTTCTGGGTTGGGTTTGAATGTTCGTCAGTGCGACGTCGGCTGCGACGTCCTGGCCAACGTCGCATTATTTTGTAATTATTTATTTGTCTGCGCCATTCTACGCTACGTCGCATTTCCTGCGCCGTCATGAGCGACGACGTGCACTACGTCGCACCATTTTAAATAATGTGATTAAATTCACAATTAATAGCAAAATGAGACGTCCCCTTTAACTTCGCTCGAATTTTGTGCTATGTCAAGGGCAATGACGCTTTGGATTTTATTCTGATTTTAAGCGACGTACTTTTCAACGTCGCTATCTGACTTGCGACGTCAGTTACAACGTCGCTTATTCCAGGAAATGTGTGACAATTTTTTTTGTAACAAGTGATACTTTTTTGCTGATTTGTTTCGAGTGGCTATTTGATTATGTTTTGCAGATAATGGCATCTACTTTAGCATTTGAAGCACGACACAATACGGCTGCATTTTTAGATGATACATTGGATAAGGCGGAACCGTTTCGCCCGATGATTGCATTCTTACGCCGTTCGAGGGTTTTCCATGCTATCTCAGATAATACTGTCGCTTACAAGAATCTGATTGCTCCATTCTGGAGAAATGCTACCGTCATCACTGAGAACAACGTCACTCGGTTGGTTTCTACAGTTCTCGATACTCAAATCACGATAACGGAACAAAGCATTTGGGAACTCTTTCAGCTAAATGATCAACCAAACATGCCTATCAACTTTGATCCAAATTTTATAGTTGGCGCAATGCAAAGAATTGGATATCCGGGCGTTCCTGCAGACCAATACCGCAAAGCCAATCTGACGCGGGTTTGGAGATACTTGATGCATATTTTCATTGTTTGCTTGGGAAACAGGAAAGCGGGTACGGATGGGATGAGCAGGAGTCTAGCTTCTGCTATGCTTGCTTTGGTCTACAACAAGCCGTTCAACTATTCTGGATTTATTTTCAAGGCTATGGTAGACAATGCAAACGCTGGGAATCAGAAATGGTTGTTATATCCTCGTTTTATTCAGCTTCATATCAATCGTCATCATCCAGCACTTATGGCACAGGGTGATGTAGATAATATATTGAAGATATCACCGATGATGAACCGCATCTTCGCGGTCTGTTCAGCTTATGAGAAAGGGGTTCAAGCACAACCGGATATTTTCTTATTTGGTGCGATTCTCGATGAAAACTACGTGCCACCACCTGATCCTCAATATATGGACGCCACACCGGCTCAGCAACCCCAGCAACCGTTCGTCGATATTCCAGTTCATGCTGCGGGGGAGCAGGTCGATAATGTTTTGGTCCAGATCGAGCAATTTGGACATGTTGATGATGTCCCAGAAGATTCAGGCTCTCACGACACTGTTGCGGGATCTGATTCTGAAGATGTTACTGTTGTACAACCAGACGATGGTGGGGAAACGCCTTCGGATTCTGACGGTGCTGTACCGCACCCTTCTTAGATGGATAGAATTCGACTTCAGAATCCACGGCAGTATCAGCGAATCAAACGCCGATTGAAACAGGGTAGAGTTTATGTTCCGAAGAATACTGGAAAACGTATTCGAGACGGTGATGATCCCGAGGATGCACACTTTGAGCCTCGTCGCCGCCGTTCTCGTCAATCTACTTCTACTAGAACTCCAGTGATTCCTTCGCCTCAGCAAACCTTGGCTGTTGAACCTACTCCTGCATATTTACAGAAAATGATGGCTGATATGCTGAAGTTGCAGCAGCAGATGCAGGAACAGGCTGAGAAACATGCAACCCAAGCTGCGATCATTGAGACACAAGCTACTCAGATTATCGAGCTACAGAATAGGGTTAATGTGTTAGAAGGCAGGTTAATTGCCTCGGGGGAGTCTGGGTCTGGGGTACCCAATGTTGAGTCAATTGAACCTGAGTCTGTAAACCCCAACCCTGTACTTGAAACTGAAATTAATGAAAA
Organism: Helichrysum umbraculigerum; assembly: GCA_949592205.1. NCBI lineage: Eukaryota > Viridiplantae > Streptophyta > Magnoliopsida > Asterales > Asteraceae > Helichrysum > Helichrysum umbraculigerum. The sequence goes on along the minus strand of CATIUR010000003.1, from coordinate 104,393,796 downwards.
TGTACCTCGTTTGGATTATTTCTCTATTGATGACATTCCAGGACAGCCGAGACCGCTGGCAGTTGACTACTCATTCGCTGATTTATCATTTATCCAAAGAATGGCCAACGAAGATGGTTCTGAGACGGCAGGATCAGAATATATGTTTGATATGGATGATGAGGTCTCGGTTGAAGATGAGCATCTGGACGATGATGAAGAGTATGATGATGCTCCATTTATTGAGACAGATTCAAGTGAAGATGAGGGTCCTGCAAAAGCCTCTCGTGGAGAATCTAGTACTTCTCATGCAGGGACAGCTCCAGAGGAACCGGAAAAAGAATCTGAGACTCCTGCACCAGAAACTGCTAAGAAAAAGGAAACTACTGAAGAAAAGGCAGAAAGAAACAAGCAGTGGTGGCCTCGTGGAAGAAATGCTACTTCTATACCTGTGAAGTGTCAGTTTTACAAGGTTAATGGAAACTACACTGGGGTGATAAAGAGTAGGAAAGTTGAAAAGAGATTGTTTATGATTAAGAGGTTAGATGGTATTCAGTATTTCAAGCTTAGATTCAAGAAATTGAGTACCTTGCCTAAAGGAGAGATCAACAGATTAGCTCAATTAAATTTAATTAATCGGGTTGATAACAATTATGCTGATTATATTCAGAGAACATTACGTCAAGAAGTTCAAACCAAGAAGTATAACAAGTTAAAACCGACGTTAGGAACGCAGTATTCTTATAAGAAGAAATTGGATCCAGCTACAGGGCGATCGATTGTTAAAGTTTATTATCCGCCTGCTGACTGCGTGACTGATATACCTCTAGAGTCAGTTCCGTATTATTTTCTTCGCAGATTTGTTAAGTGGGAACTAGATCCACATACTGGTGAAGCGGTGATTACTTTTGTTCCAGATACACAGAGCCGTGGCCAGAAGTTGGAGGTATTTGGAATCTGAGACAAGCTACTTTCAGAGTATTTGATCCGACGAGTTTAATAAATCTTCATGAAAAGGACTTGCGTAAACTCTATGATGATCGGATTCGAGTGAATAGAAACAACGAGTTCAACTCATGGTTAGCTGATCAATTCTACAGAGTTGTTACCGTTTGTGTGACTCATGGAATTCACACTGATGGACAGTTTCCTGCTGGCTGGGTTTAATTGAAAAAATCTTTGAAGACTGATAACACGTAAAAAGTCATGTTTTTACGTATGTTATCTTCAGCATTTTAGGCACAAAGTTAACAAAAACATACTTAAAGGACATTATTCATAAAGTTTTGTTAACTAAGTCAAAACGGAGTCGATGTTTGTAAAATCACTGAAAATGGCATGAAAAATGTAAGAAACGGGGCAAAACTGCTTCACCGTACCTCCGTTCATTCATTTTAATGCATCTTGAGCTATACTCTGAGTTAGGACCTCTAACTTATGTCATTTTCTTCGTTAGGAAATTACGAGACCGTGAGCGTGAGAATCACTCAAAACGGATAAACGATGAAGAAGTTACGCCCAAACGAAGAAATGAAGAATCGAAGAACTGAATACGGGCAAACACAGACCGTATACGGCCAAGCTAGACCGTATACGTCCTGGCACAGACCGTATACGGACTGTACAGACCGTATACGGCCTATGCTCAGCCGTATATGGCCCAGCTCAGCCGTATTCACCCTATGCTTGCCCGTATACGGTCCAGTTCAGCCGTATTTGCCCTAGCTCAACCGTATCGTGCGTTTGGGCAATAAAAATCAGACTTTTATTCGGGTTTGCAATACGGTTGTGCATTTGAAGATTTGGATACGGTCTACAGATACGGTTGTGCATTGCCTATATATAGAAGTCTCATTTCCACATTTTCAACACAATTCATCCATCCAACACTCTCATACTTCAATTCTCTTCGTTTTCTTTACGTTCACTACAACAAAACTGATCTTATAGGACGCCTAATAGTGTCCTAAAAGGGTACTTTATAGGACTTTTTATCTAATGGGACCAAAAGTTTAAGTGTCTCATATAAAGGCGTTGTAATAAATAATAGGCGTCCTAATATACATAATGCAACACTTTCCTATCGGTCCCATCACACGTTTAATACAACACCAACAGCGTCCTAATAACCGACATGATAGGACACTTTTTGATGCTTTAAATACTAACATAAGCATACATGCTATTAACTCATGAGACACATACAAACGTCCTAAAAAATGTTTAATAGGATGAAATCATGTGTTGCATTAACATCCTTATAAGGACCAAGAAAAGGGTCCTAATACAAAGGTTTTTATTAGGACCAATTTTGGTGTACTAACCAAAATTCTCATATCTACTAAAACGGCATATTTCCTATAGCAATAGCGTCCCGATAAATCACATTACAAGCCTTTTTTTTTTTGCCACATTTTCTCATCAGTACTTTTGGAGCCATTGTGAACATCCAAAGAATTACTTTATTGAATACGATTTAAAATTACTAATATAAAACACTGATTTACATAAAAAGTACAACAGTTAATATGGCAACTCAAACAACTCAATAAATGCAAGTAAAAAAATTCAACTCTTAATCAAACAACTCACTCCATAACAAAAGTGTTTAATCTAATAACGTATGATTACAACGCAACTCAAAAGTACCAAGAAGCGACAAAACTAGAAGTATAGTCCTAAGCCATCATGCATTATCCTCGAACACCACCTACAATCAAATAACGTGTAATTAGCGCTTGGATTTTGTATCAATTTGAAACAATTAATTACAGTTGATATAAAGGTCAAAGTGCTACCCTAATATTTAAACATAGATGATGATATATAATATAATCAACAACTTACATCAATGATGAATAGCTTCCTGCAAATCACCTAGAGTTATCTTAACATAGCTCGTAGTCGCTATGGTGCATTCTATATAACCAAATTTCTACATCAGCAAGTTAATGGCTTCTATCTGGTAATGGGTCAGTTGGATACACTCCCAATGATTCTGTTATGATGCCATTATAACCAACTTTCTGCATCAGCGAGTTAATGGCCTCTATCTTTGTACAACCTGAAAGCCCATATTACAAGAATCACATAGCATGAAATGTCAGTTCTATAAATTGAATCAGGCTGCAAACTGCAAAAGATTGATTTAGAAGTGGCAAAGTTGTGTGAGTCATTTTTAGTGCAGGTAACTAGTCAAATTGAGTTTGGGTCAAAACAATTCAATTTTCATGCATGATCAAAATGGGTTGGTTCAAGTAGACCAGGAAAGTAAGATGGATACAGAAAAAGGTTAAGAAAACTAAGTTAAAATATGAAAGTAAGGAACAAAAGTCTTTACTGTGCAAAGAAGCTCAAGACTTGTACTACAGCTCAAAAAGTCTTAGTCTTTACTGTAAAACAAACAACAACCCAGTCAATATAATTAGCAGTTGTTAGTAAGGAAAACTGTAGATTGAAAGAATGGCAATTATAGTCACAATTGGTGGGAATTGCCAATCCCTTATAGAACTGTAAGGAAAAACATGCATCATGTAATCCATATACTCCTTCCAGTGGATATGCATACATCAACTGATCAAGTTTTCTAAAAACATGCTACTTTTCATGATGCATAATTTAGGAAATATGTAGCTCAAAAAGTTACTTATAAGCCTAATAAGTGTCATAATGGTTTTATCATGACCAAGAGGTTATTGATTATTGAGTGACTTTATAAATGGGGTAATTGTAATAAGCACAAGTTTTTGGAGCTAATATAGATTAGTACAAATCCTACCTGGTCAACTCATAATCCTTGAAGCCGCTTGTAATGTAGCAAGCTTCCAAAGTCCCTATGCATCCAGGCAAACCAGGTTCTCCACTATTCACAACTTTCTTCCAAGTCCCAAAAATCGAGCTGAATCACAAAATTTTGTGCTTGGTAGTAAAATTCATAATAAAATGCATGACAATATTAGAAGCATCTTCTAGTTTAGAAAAAAATAATATAATCAATAGCTAGTGATCATACCATAATCGCTAAAGTGGTCTTGTTACCTTCAAACTTTCTTATTATCAAAAAAAGCAGCACCATCTTTCATCGCATCCTGAAGCAATAATCAATTATTTAATAGCACCATTTTATTATACACATGTTCATTCAAACATGAACGCCAATCAACATATTTTAACATTTACTTGATGACTCTCATTAGGCATCTATCAACTAGAGCATCAAGATTTAAAATAATAATAATTATTATAATAATCAACTCTGTTAAACTCATTGGCTAAAATATGTATATGACTATACGTGAACATCATTTGCCGATTATAAGATCCAAGAAAAGATCCCAAAAAAAATCAACACATAAACATAGAAATGCCTAAACACATCAAATAGAAACCATATTATGCACAAACCAGGGGGACTCAATTAATTCCAAAAACCATAACTCAGACAGATCTCTTTCTTTGAGCAGAAGACATATCTCTTTCTAATATGTGCGATTTAAAGATGTTAAACACGTAATAATACCTCAACAAATGCTTCATTTTACCCCCAATTTCCGTTTAAGCTTGTATATATGTTGGTTCTTGGTAGTGGAGGGGGAATTATTTGAGATCACCTTCAACTTGCTTTACCAGTACACGAAGTAATAATCACCTTCATTTTACTGGGTATTTTGACGATTGATTTGAAGAGAGCAAATGGAGGTTGAATAGTTTTGATTTGAGCCCTAATTTGATTTGAAAGTGAACGAAAGTTAAAAGGCTGCGGGAATCACAGGAAAATGATAGAGGGAATTGAAAATTTTAAAATATTTAAAGTTTTTGACAAACAAATTACGGAGTAGTAACTAACTACGCCAACAATGACGTTTCTAAATATTAAAGATATGGTAATTATGGTTACATTATTTTTTTTACTATATAAAAGGATTTTAGATGATAATCTTAGAATTAAGATTAACAATCTTTTAATATAAAAATAAGATTAAAAGTGTACGACTATTTAACTATTTATATAAACATCGAAACTTTTTACTCTACTTCACCTAAAAACCATAAACGAATATGAGTATACATTTTGTAAATAGAAACAATTTTTTGAAAGAGATTGAGATCTTTGTAGATTCATTGATATCAATACGAGGAAAAACGTGGAGAATGATGGATCGTATATATATGGTTAGAAACACATATTTATGATTAAAAAAAGGATTTGAATGCAATACATTTTTATTTTGGATAGTATTGATTTTGCTTACAGTTACGAAAAAATTCGTGAATATTGAGAATATGTCATGGGGTTTTGGTTTAATTATTTATAAGATATTTCAAAATAATATGCGTCCAAAATAAGTGTCGCATTTCTATTTACGTTTGTTTCAACATAAGAGCACGGTGTCACATTTCTATTTACGTTTATTCAACACGATGGTCCATTTTTAAGGGAGTGGTTCGATGTTGAATTAAGTGTAATAATGTAAACATAAAATATTTTTGGTCCAATGAGATTGCGATGAAAGAAAATACAAATAATTTATAAAAATATGAGACCTACTTGCACCCTTTTATGTAATGTTGGGCGTTTAACACCGCTCATTAACACCGGCTGGTAGTGGCAAAATCGCCAAAGTATTTAATGAACGTCATTTCTCCTCTAATCCTAGCAGTTTAAGGGTATATTTGGCAAAACTAACTTGTAATTGAAGTATATCTATCTATAATCTATAACTACTTATAAATCATCTTGCTAATTTATATTAAGAAACTTTTAAGATTTAAGACTCAACATTGCCATACATAAACCTATAAAAATGTTATCATATGTCATATATTTCCCACTCTTTCACTATATAGTATCATGAATACGAGAAAACTATCGTTGTATTGAGTCAACATTATAGATAATCTATTGGTGAATAACAATCGATGTATACATCCCGTTGATGTTTATAACATATATCGTATTTCGCTACATGGCACGGGTAGTGTGCTAGTAATATATATATATATATATATATATATACGTTTACACGTTAAACCTTAACCTTAATGAGAACTTAGAAATTACCAAGTTACCTTTTTGTTCGATTTAATTATATGAGAATCCATTAATTGAATATATAATTAGGAAATAAACTATTTAAATTATCATGTGAACATTATGGTATATTAAATATTAATACTCCGTAATTACTACTACTTTCAATACAAATTATTTATTCATTACAAATGTGCATACAACTTTTTTAAAGCGGTTATTCACTCCTTATTTTTACTGATTTCAATTACATTCCCGGCGCATTGCGGGGTTGAACATAATTAATTTACCTATATGGGACTATGAGAAGAAATTAATATAGATAATATTATGATTTTATTCTAACCTTATTCATAACTGAATCATTAATTTGATAATTTTATCAATGAAACTTACGCTCTATGTTTTTTGTTTGGGAATGGTTCAGAGGAGAACAAAAAGGGCAGGGGGAAGGGAGGGCAGGGACTATTTTATAAATATAACAAAGTTTTGGACCTGACTGAAAAACTACCCGAAAAATTGTTCAAAAATTATCAAAAAAAAAAAATTTCAATCAAAAAAATTCGAATATTAAAGATTCTGTCAAAAATGTTAAAAAATATAAGATGCGGCAAAAATATACAAGATGCAGTAAAACTGTAATATTGATTTTTTAAATTCAAGAATAAAACCAGTATATAGATAAGATGCAGTAAAATAAGTATAAGTAGTTTTTTTATTTGAACACATAAAATACCAAAACAACATAAGATGCAGCAACAATATACAAAGATGCAATAAATATATAATATTAATTTTTTAGATTTAAGAATAAAATCAAGGTTTACATAAGATGCAGTAAATAAATACAAGATGCAGTAAGAAAAAATATTAACAATTTATCAATATAAAAATAAACTTAAAATTGCTAAAAATTGTAAGATGCAGTAACTAATATACAACATCCAGTAAACAAAGTAATACTAACTTTAAAAAATTAAAAATAAAATCAAAATTTACAAACACATAAAAATTCTAAACAAATATAAGATGCAGTAAATAAGTACAAATACAAATATACATTAATTGAACGTAAGATGTAGTAGAAAAATGCAAGATGCGGTCGATTTTTTCAGATCTAAAAGGTAGATCTTGTCTTAGTAACGCAAGATGCAGTAGAAAAATGCAAGATGCGGTCGATTTTTTCAGATCTAAAAATAGATCTTATCTTAGTAATGCAAGATGCAGTAAAAAATACATGATGCAGTCGATTTTCTTTTCCAGATCTAAAAAGTAGATCTAGATCTAAAAAGTAGATCTAGTTTTTAGATCTAGATCTACGAATTTTCAGATCTGGATCCTCTTAGATCTTAATGTTTTTATAAAGTAGTGATGTTGTGAAGATGATGACGAAAGCGGTGGTGGCGTGGAGCGGCGGAAGAAGTGAAGAAACATCACGGTTGGTTACATCCGGTGGAGGCCGGTTCACCAACGGTGATGGTTTGCACCTCAAAACTCTCCGGCCATAAAAAACGCCATTGTTTCTCCGCTTAAAAACGCGACGGTGGTGGTTACGGTGTAGCGACAGTGGCGGCGGTGCATCGACGATGGTGGCGAAGGTTGCGGTGGTGTATCGACGGTGGTGCGCGGTGGTTGCGATGGAGCAGCGGTGGTAAACAATAAAGGTGACGGTTGTAACACCCGCCAAATTAGGACTAGTGATTTAGTGCCTAATCATATGTTAATACATGTAATTAGTTCCTTGTTAGGCTAATTAATGTATCGAATTATATATATTGTTGAATATATACGAAAATGCGATTTGACTAAATCGTACGCAATTTAAATCGGATGTATTTCGATTCAATTTAATACGGACGTTGGTGATCAACTTTATTAAATAACGCTTTTATGTCAAAAATATTATTTTGATAATATTTCGTATTCATTCGTATCGTACAAACCAAACTTACACGATTTAAAACATTAAACCGCGCAAACTAAATAAACAAACTTATATTTCATAACTACAATATAAATTAAATTGTATTTTGAACTTATAATTAAAATGTAAATAATTATTTAACGATTAAATGACGGAGCAAACGAACACCACACGGGACGCGGGGCGAAAAACTGGAAAAGTGGGGATAAACCCCCACCTCCCATCTTTTTCTTCATTTCATCTTTCCTTCTATCTCTCTCTCTTCTTTTTCTCTCTAAAAAGAAACAAACCACCAAACTTATAAAACCGCAAAATACTACCACGAAACGCGACCGGATCACAAATATTTTTAGAGATTCACGACCACCTCGCGACGATCTACAACGCTACCTTTCCGGATTTTCATTTCGGCAAATTGTAAGTTTCCGACAAAATCCCGAAATCACTCGATTCTTAGTATTTTTCGTTTGTGGTTGTTTATATAACATGTATATGTCCCTTACTAAGCATATAACACGATTTCATAGCTTAAAAACGAGTTTAAAACTGATTTTTGGTCGGAATTAACGTTGACAGCCGGATTTCTGGGCTGGTGTTCATCCATGCGACACAAGCATTGTGTCGCATGTTGTGTCGTATTTTGGCTTTAGTGTCGCATAAAATCCCTTGTGTCGTACCTTATGTCGTACCAAAGATTTAGTGTCGCAAGTCTTGCGACACAACCACTATGTCGCATAACCCATACGACACAATCACTATGTCGCTGTTGAATCAGCATCTCGCATCTATGCGACACAACCCTTGTGTCGTATAGACATTGTGTCGCATTTTCTATGCGACACAACCCTTGTGTCGCATAACATCTTTAGTGTCGTATATTGTGTCGCAAAACACAGAAAACTCAGATTTTTACTAAGTGTCGAGACCTAAAATTTATCACTCGATTTTACCCGAATTCAGATCCCAGATGCGTTTTTCGTCAAAGCAATATAGTAGAAATAAAAATTTTCCAAGCTGACCTGGCAGCTCGACCCCAGCCAGGGGCTCTGCCCCTTGGACCCCGCCAGGGGCTGCCGCCCCTTGGACCCCGCTACCAGGGGCGCTGCCCCCGGACCCCCGTACTTAGATTCCGTAACGGCTTCTAAAACACAATCGAAACACATTTTTCAAAGTAAAACGCCACGAAATCACAATAATAATAGTTGAGATTATTATTATAAATCCATCACCAAAGGGCCGTACATGTTTTCAAACACTTAACAAATCATCCAAATCGTAGTAATTTGGACATATATATAGTTGTGTAACAACTACAAGGGTGATCTTTTGAGATACCCAATCATGATTATAACCATCGCGTGTCGTGGACACCCTCAGGTTACAAGTCTTTGGACTTCATATTCGGCTAATCAACTTACGTTTGTGTAAACGCATTCAGACTCAGGTGAGTCTCATAGCCCCTCTTTTACTGCTTTACTCAGGGGTGTGATATATTGCTCAACTTTTAACATGTGAACGCAAGTACCAACTTTTCATATACTACATGAGTTTTTCGAAACTAATCATTTTAAAGTCCTCCGTCAGCATAGTTGTTAATACGTTGTAGCGTGAATATTAGTATATGGTACCATATAGGATTGACCCTCCTCGTCCGGGTTAGCAAGCACTAACCGGGTAAACGGACGTACTAATATTTGGGAAGACGAATGTGGATTAGGCATTCGTGGAGGCAACCTCGCCCGGAATTCTCTATAGGGGACCCGGCCCTCGAGTTAAGCTCAACTATGTGCTCATGGCTGTATACACGATGATTATCATTTAATTGCTGGATGCAATTCATTATTCAATTGCTGGATGCAATTCATTATTTAAATCTTGCGGTTCATACGATATTACTTGATTTCAAACCTGTGAGCTCACCAGCTTTATAGCTGACCTTTTAGCATATATCGCAGGTACCCAGCAGTAGGATGTTTCTGCTTCAGGATTTAGCTCGAGTCAGCATACAGACGATTGAGATTTTCTTGCATTAGTATATTTTGTATAAGTACTTATGTACTGAAATCTCATGTTATTTAACTCGAGCTATGTAAAGCTTTAAATGTTGTAAACATTTCAGTTATCAATATATTTTGTTAAAACGACGCATATAGAGTCGTTTGCTATTTATCTTTGTGCTTTGTTATTGATTAGTAACACCCAAATCAAGCTTCCGCAAATCATCAAATTTGGGGGTGTTACAACGGTGGAAGGTGGTGGTGGTGGTGGAAAGTGGTGGTGGTGGTTCGTAGTTAGTGTGTTTTTTAGAGAGAAAAAGAGATAATTGTGTGTGTGTGTTTTGTGAAAAGTGATAAAAATGGGGCTGCCCATTAATCTGTCTCTTAAATCTAATTTACACAAAAATTGCAATTCAGTCCCTCCATCCAAAATGTTTGCAAAATGATCCTTGCATGACTTGTCATGATTTTAACCATTGATGAAGGGAATGGATGGTCAAGATTACTTTGCCCTCCTTGCCCTCTTTAAACCCCATTCCTCTCTGATCTGGAATCTTTTTGTTTATGCATCTTAAAAAGAAAACTCCGTAATTTTCTTTTTCTTTATTTTTTGGTTTGTTTGTTTTTAACTCAAATTTTAATTCCTCCAAAATGTGATCCATTTATATACAGGGGAAAAAAAACAATTGGTCTCCCTCTCTATTCTTTCAACCTTCCCGCCCGTAGGTTTTCCCCAAAGAAGCTTCCCGCCTGTGGATTTTCCCCAAATCAAAAGTTGTACAACTTCCTCCATGGCTCCATAACTTCTCCCTCCTCCATCGTTCGTCGCTACTAGGCACCACGGTAAACCCTTGGTTCTGTTGTAGATTAGGGTTTTATAGAAGAATTGTTTGTTTGTTTTATAATTTATATACACATTTTCGGCGCAATACTTAGAAATAAGTTAATCCGGTCTGTTTGTAGATAATTATTGACCATATTTCTCTTCATATGGTGAGTATTCTCACTATAAAGCAAAACAGTTTATGCAAATAACTGATTGTCCAAGCACGTACTTCCTTACTATTCTATGTAAAAAACCATTGTATTTGTACAAGTACGTGCTATCTTACGTATCAAATGAGGTGTTTAATCATTAATTAGTCCATCATGTAAGACTTGGAAAGTTTGTTCTGCTTTCAATGATGGGTGAGGGGTTTGCATTAGAATTACAATAAGACCACTCATATCGGTAAACGTCGGTTTTCGTCGGTTTGAAGTGACGGAGCCGACGCCGATGGCATGACTCCATCGGTTCGGCTCGTCGCTTTTCTTAGTCGGAAATCCGATGCGTACTATTTTTTTTTTTTGTTTTTTTTTGTGTGTGTATAATGTTAGAGGTAAATTGGTAAATGTGGAACCCAAAAATAGAAGTGACTGGTCACTGATGGCATGGGTTTGTCAGTTTCAGTCAGTTTTTGAAAAAACAAAAACTGACGTGGCGTTGATGTGGCTCAATCGGTTTCAGTCAGTTTTAGTCACCATTGGGAGTAGTGTTAGAACAAAACCTACATTTGTTGTACTACACGAATTTTACAATTTTTGCAATAAGATATGAATAAATTAGTTTATTTTTCATGAATATAGTTGAATTTGTTGTAACCATGATATATATAGTGCTCTCTAACTTTTTGTAGCATACTCACTCACACAATTGTTATTCCTACAGGAAAAAAAATAGAGTAAGTTACTCACATTCATAGGGGATTTTAAGATGCATAGTCAATGTGGTTGAAGAAGTTTTCTGATTTTTGGAATCTGTATGATACAAGTTTTTACCTTTCATGTAGCAAATTAAGAGAAGGTATCACTTTCAACCATGAATTGGTTTAGTTGACGTGTCCCATTTGGCCATGAAAAATCTCATAAACAATTTATTTTGGCACTTCTATAATCATATTGGTCATAAGTCAATCAGACTCATGGCCAAAACTAAACACATATGCTCCAAGTAAATATATTTTCAATGGTCCCAATGGGTTAGCCAACCTAAGACAGTTGGTGATAAAAGAAATGGGGCGAATGTTTAATTATCAACTGAGGTGCAGTTATCTGGTTTGGGGTCAAGATGGGTATTTACGGGTCAAGTGGGTTCGACCCATGGGTGTATGATGATGTAATTTCAAGAAGGCAGCAGGGTAGTCACAAATATTGGCTATGAAGAGATGTCATTTTTGTATTGTTCATACAGTTTAGTTTAATAAATAGAGTCACTAGAAATTTTGTAATAGTGTTTGGTAAGTAGAGTCACTAGAATTTTTGTAATAGTGCAGTAGTGCGGCAGGGGTGATTTCAGTGGCATGTAAAGTGTTTGATGTAAATACTTGGGGTTTGATTAATAAAATCTATTGTTTTTTTATCATAAATATAGTAGTTATTTTGATATAGCAAAAAATTGTGAGAATATAAGCTATGATGTATAATGTATTGTTGTTATTATTATCATTATGGTGGAAATGATATAGTACTCTTTTACATTTTAATGAAAATAGCATTGATGCGTATTATACAAACAATATAACTTGCAAATTGCAAAATAAAATCAAAAATATTAAAAGTTAAAATAATGTTGCCTTTAATTAGAAAATAATACGTACGGAGAAGTATTTAAAAATGAAATCTTCTATTAGACTCTACATACTAAGAACCCATCCACTAACCGTTCTTTATATCTTAATGTAATAAGACTCACATGTCACGTGCCGTATTAGCCTTGACTATATTACGACATGAACAAATAAGTTTCCTTTAATACTTACTAATCAGATCAATGCACATATAACGTATCTTACTAGCCTCTACTACGATGAGACAAAACGAATAAGCCTCCTATAAAACTTAATGTAATAAGACTCATCGTATCAAGTGTCCTATCAGCCTATGATATAATAGGACCCTCAACGAATACGTGTCCTTTAATACTTACTAATAAGACTCACATACAACGTGTCCTATTAGCATCTACAATAATAAGACCAAACACATAAGCGTCCTTAAAAACATAATGTGATAAGACTCAACATATCAAGTGTCTTATTAGCCTTTGATATAATAGGACTCCAAAGAATAAAGTGTCATTTAAACTCAATATAATAAGACTCACTTATCAAGTGTCCTATTAGTTGCTACTATAATACGACATTAACGAATAAGTGTCCTATAAACTTAATGTAATAGGACTTAAATATAAGGTGTCCAATAAGGTAATACAATAACTGGAATAAAAAATCTAAAGTGTCCTATTATATGTTTTTAAGGATGCCTTTTTATAAATGTCTCATGAAAAAGGTCCTAATAGCCCATTTTTGTTGTAGTGGTTTTTATAGTTTTGCTCTCTCTCTAGGATAGTTTAGATAGTTTCTCTCTCTAGAGCTCTCCGTCTCTAGAGAGATAGTTAGTTGGTTAGCAGTAGAGAGAGAAGGAAAGCTGATATTGTAATCACGGTGTAATAAAGAGCATACTTGGTACAAGACTCTGCATTTCTTTTCCAGCTGTTACTCTGCTCAATTTTCTGGTGATATCTATCTTTTCATACTCATATACTATGTCCGAATTATTTCTGCCTGCTTGTATGATGTATGTTACTATTGTTACCATGCTTATTGAGTAGTGTGCTGTTGCGGTTGTTGAAATGTAGATATTTAGGTATAGGGATGATGTTGAATTAATCTTTAAAACCATATAATTGGGGATTGTTATATTTGTCATGTCTAAACTTATCATGCATCTAGACTTAGTTATGGATCACCCTTTCCAGTCCTTCGCGTGACTACTACTTTAGGCTTAGAACTTGATCACCTCTAGGTACAGTAGGAAGTTATCTATGTTATAGTACGAAGCCGTGTCTATCACTGTAATTCGGCTGAAGTACTGGGTATAGCTTTGGAAACACCACTGGTGGAGTACAACGTGGAAGCCCCTGAAAAAGCCGTCCGTGCCAACACTGTGGATTACCTAGAGACCCTAGAATATGGCCTAGGAACCTGTATAGCTATGGAAATGTTACAGTACACCGTCTTTCGACCCCTGTAACTGAAGCTATGGAAACACTTCGGCATAGTACACCGTACCTGTACCTAGGGATAAAAGCTGTGGAAATATCTTAGTACACCAAAATCATATCCCTGGTTACGAGGATCTGTGGAAATTGTTTAAGTGAAGTACACCATGAACGGTTCCTAGGGTAGTACGTTGTGGAATGAGTATGCATTGTACACCGCTAGTGTTCCTAGGGCTGAATGACTGATTGCAAAGGAGAGTCTAGATCATGACAGAAGTATTTAAGCTATTCAACCGTAAGGAATGAGTCTAGTGATGAAAGTCAAGCCCAGCAGTGGTTCAGGATTCTTAAAACCCCTAGATTCTACAAAACTGATAGTTTAGAATAACAAAGTAATGATCTGAACATGTTTAGGAGATGGCATTTACATTTAGGTGCTAAGAACGGTCAGAATAACCCAATGGGCAGTCTGTTACCTTATTCCTGCACCCTTCAAGGGTCACTGGTCCAAAAGACAGTGTGGGGGGTTGAGCAGCCTGTTCTGATCAGAATCACGATAGCCTAGGTGCTCAGTGACATACGGATTCTAGTAATTAACTAGAATAAGTAGGGACCTAGTTTTTACACCCATAATGCAATTGTCTATTAACTAAAAATGTCCCCAATTATCTTTATAATAAGCATCATCCCGACAACCGATTATCAAAGTTTCAACTGCCGCAATTCTCTATCTGTCTACCTAGCTACCGATTCTCCTCTATCTTTTATTTTACTGCACGTAGTTAATTAGTTAATTAGAAAACCAAAAACTCCAAAAACCTACCTACTTGCACAAACCATCCTAAAAGCGAACTCTGTTTTTGGCATCACTTCTTTTCAATTCGCTCCGATTTAAGAACGACCTCGAGTTATACTTACTGCTTACTCACCCTTGTAGTAGGTAGTATTTATAAGTTGAGCCCCAGCTCTTTATAAATTTAAAACCCACTGACCTAGCCAAGCGGGAGGCTCGCAATGACAGGAAGCGATTCCTAAAATCCGACCGTTCGGCTGGCGATCAAGTTTTTGGCGCTGCTGCCTGGGATCGTAGAGCGTTACGATTCTGAAGTCGCCTTAGATAGAATAAGCCTTTAGGAGACCCTTTTCGTATAGGTTGTCTTCAACTTATCCGAAAGTTACTTTCTTTAGAATAAATTAGCTTAATTTAGAATAAAATGAAAAATCCAAAAATATCTTTCTACGATTCACCGCCTTCCTATCCCATTTCTCCATCCGCCAGCAAGCCGACTGAAGAAATGATGACTATGGACGATGCTGAGTCCTTCAACCACTTGGAACAAGAGTTGAAATCCGACTTTCACTCATCAACGGAAGAAGCCTCCGCTGGACCAGACGACGATTCTAGAACCTTATGGAAACTCTTAGATCTTGACTTAGGAATCCATAAATCTCAACAGAAGATCTCAACTTCTGCTTCTAGCATTCCAAGCTATCAGGTTTTACCTGCACCTGAGATTAAACATTCCTTAGAAAATATCCATAGATTCCCTGATTTTGTCGATAATGTTCACGGAAACCCTCAACCCTTTCATTCCTCATCTAATGAAGAACGAATCCCCATAAGGAATGAGGATATTCATGAATATCTTCCAAAATCACCAATTTTTGTATACCTCGTACCGGAACCTTCGTACACCATTTATCGTGTTGTAGATAAGGAAATACCGAAAGATGCAGATAGTGATGAAATCCGATACGTTGGTTACTCTTTTGATCCTGGTAATAGATTGGATGTATGCAAAGCATTTGCCTTACACTTAAATATGTCTGATTTTCCTTACTCAGTAGAGCAAAGAGAAACCATCTTAAGGATAGACATACTCGTAGGTATTCTCCACTGTCTTCCGACCCAAAAGGAAGATGGTATCTTCACACGATATCGAGAGCAAGAGCGAAAGCTTTTATCAGAAATAGATCGCCTCATGGATCTATTTTCCTGCACCAATTATCAACCGGTTTCTCAAACCATGGTTAATCGTCATGTTGCAGCTATGATAAAAGAGCTTGAGCTATTAACTTCTAAAGATCCCGCGATCACTCTCGTCATTTGTGGAAAAATTCCATTCTTCGTAGATCCCGCCGCTTATATAATCGCCAAGTTGCAAGAAATATTTCCTGGAGCAGACGACAACAAGATAGAAGCCGCTTTCTTTGTTGAAAGAAAAGATATCCACGTTAAACTCGCTTCGTTGTTCGATCAATCCAAATTCCCTTTCACCGTTTCTCAAAGATCTCTAATTTTGGATATTACCATTGCAGTGCAAACTACAAATGGTAATCCCGACTCAAAAGAGGAACTTAGGTTTCAGAGAATTTTAGGAAATCTTCTTCACGACCTTAATAATATAGACCGCGGTATGCGAATAGGAATTTCAAAAAAAAAGAAAGTTAGATGGGAATTCAATAAGTTTATTAACAATCTGCTAGAATTAGGCCGGAAAGAACATAGGATTCTTAGCGAATTCGAAAATTTCTCATCACACCCTGCCGAGCTAGTTGATTATGTCATTAACATTCTAAACTGTAATTTTCTACCTCGCTATACTTCAAGATTGCTTTCAAGCAATCCCCTTTAAACTGTTTTGGAACAATAGTTGAGCTACAGACTTAAACCAAGCGCTTTTTGGGAGGCAACCCAAATCTTTAATTAGGTCTTTATAATAATTTTCTTAGGTTAAAAATATGTTAGTTTAATTATTAGTTTAATTTGTTTCTTAAGAAAAAGTCAAAAAGCTCTTAAAATCTTTGTCTCCGCAAAATCTGCACAGTTTCTAAAAACGTGAAGATCTTAAATTCAAATATTTTTAGAAAGTTTTTAAAATTGTTTGGATTTTTTAAAAGGGTCAAGAGTTTAAACCAAAAATATCGTTTGTTTTATTAGTTAAGTAGTTTTTCATTTCCGTCTTAAATAAAACCAATATTTTTGTTGCACGCAGTTCACTACAGAATTTTCAGACTTCTGCTAAAATCATTTAGTTTAAGTTTTTAAATTACCCAAATTATCTAGTGAATACATTGTAAATTGTCATTAAACACAAATGGTAAAAAGGTAGAAGTTAAAAAGGGCAAAAATGAGTCAAACCAAGTCAAACAACATAAAAAATTCATTTTTTTCCTTCTTCTTCTTCCTTTGGCCGACGGCCTCCACCCCACCACACCAAATCCACCATTTTTCACCATTGTTGCTCAAACCAAGCTTCAAATCTTCATATCTAGGTCATTTTTGGTTCATTTAACATCATTGCATCTTCACTAAGGTATGATCCAAGCTTTAACCACCAAAATTCTCTAACTTTGTTAACCTAGGGTTTCAATTAGGGTTTTGATGATTTGTGCTTTACATTGCGAAATTGAGCTTTGATTCTTGCTTAGTAATGATATAAGATGATGTAGGAACTAGCATTGCTAGTTAGATTGAAGTAATTTGATGTTTGACTTTGGAAAGTTGACATTCTTTGACTTTTATGGCTAGTTAGTCCATTTTTGACCAATTGATGATTAAATTGCTTATGATAAGTTGTTTATTGATTGCTTGATGCTTAAAATGATTAGTATAACTTATTCGTTTGCTTCATTTGCGGTTAAATGCGTATTATGGTCAAGTTAGCAAATTAAAGTAAGCGTGAAACGTTGACTTTTGATAAAACGTCTCCATTTTGAAATAAAACTCTTGGTTAAAATGATGTTTTGGCTTAAGTTGATGCTAATGCCTTACTTTGATTTGCTAGTTCAAGTTAGTATTATTATGGATTGAGCAATTGGCTAGAGAAAACCTTACTTTGGTAAAATTGACTTTAAAAAGTCAATATTGCTTAATTTGTAGTAATCTAATGACCATTCTAGCTTGTAAGAGTCAAGATTACATTGTGAGATTGAATCCTTGAGAGTATTAAGGCACCCTACCTTTGAAACAACTACTTTTTTTTTAAAGTAGCATCTAAATTGCCATGGTCACTTTAAAGGATCCACTTTTACAACACGATTGTTAACTAAGGAAACTTTGTTGCACTACTTGCATGATATGGTTAAAAATGCTAATTACTCGTTTAAATAATCATGATAGTTTGCATTTTGTATGCGGTAATAGGTTATGCTTGCCATGATAAGGTAATTACATGATTAAGATTTAGGTCTATATCATACATGCTTATGATGGTTAAGTGATCTTTTGACTTGTCTTATAGAAATCATTAAAGACTTGATAGCCTATTATTGTAAACCAAAGTTTCTTGTGATAAGATGAGTTTGGTTGGATTATTAATTATTACAGGTTATTGGGACTGCTCATATTCTAAAGCCCACATTTCGAATTTTCGTCAAAAATTTAGAATATGACCTAGTCCATAAACTTGTAATTATTCTTGGTAATTCACTTTGTTCTTGTTTTTTCTCTTATTTACAGATGGCTGAGATTCCTCGCTATATCAGAAAATCCATCAAAGATCCAGAGATGCGGGAAAAGTTTCAGACATGGTTAACACATGATTTAGGGGAAAATAGGTACATAGTGTGGGAAGACTTGGAGCAGATTGGTTTAAAACAAGGTTTTGAAAAATTGATTATGTTCAAGGAAGGGAATCGAAATCTGCGAGCCTGGAAGAATCTGTTTGAGATTAGGGAAAATGTTTATCGGGAATTAGTTGCTGAATTCATGGTTACCTTCCAGTTTGACAAGACAACCGATAAACTAAATGATGACCGAATGATCAGATTCAACTTTTTGGGCAACCCTCAACAAATGTCATTGGCAACTTTTGCTAGTCACCTTGAGCTATACACTGAGTATCAAGTCACTACTTCTTTCTTCTTGAAAGCAAATAGAGAGGTGAAACAGCGAGACCACACTGCTATCTGGCAAGAATTAACTGGAAATCAATTTCAGTCTAATGTCAAGGCCACCAGTTTTCTTGATAAGCACCATCAGGTTCTCCACAACCTCCTTGCATGTAGCATTCGAGGAAAAAGAAAGACCAAAGGAGCTGTTGGAGTAAAAGATTTGCTGATTATCAAGAGCATTATAGAGCAGGAGAACGTTAATGTTGCTTATATAGTTGCTGATAGGATCCTCACTGAGTCAGGATACACCGAATCAGAGTCTGCTTATATGGGAGCAGTAATCACTAAGTTAGTTAAGAGAATGGGGCTGTTAACTGAGGAGGTGATCGGTAACTTGACACCGGTAGTGAACAGGGTATCTAAGCCGTATAACATCAACTACATGGTCAAAGTATGGTTGTTAGAGAAGGATGCTGATGGGCAGATTAGATGGAAGGAGGGTGAGATCATTTCGGGAGTTCATATGAGACCCCCGAGGAGCAAGAGTGTTAGGTTTGAGTTCGATGACAGCACAGTCCACCGACAGCCTAGGATCACTGTTGCTCATGAGCGAGAGGAGGGAGAGACTGCCGCTGCTGAGGCACAGAGTCCACTGATACCGCCTGCTCGAGAGTTTGGTTGGGGAGATCCGGTAACATTCGAGCTCATGTACGGTATGTTGGGTATGCTTAACTCACACTACACACATGACACATATTTGGCTGCTGAGTTTGGATTCCCACCACCTGCACGCCCTACATGGGTATGCGGCCCACGACCACCCAACTACCACACCATGCCACTACACCCTCTTTCCATAACACCATCCACTACCACCATTCCTTACACTACCATACCACCCACATCTTCCACCCGCACTGTGCCCATCGAGATCCCTCGCGCCCGCCGTACCAGGACTACTCCTACGGCTGAGCCGGTTTTCTCTGTGCACACTGCAACACCACATATGCCGCATATCCCATATGTTGGGCAGCCATCCTCCCGTGCCATGACCCATCCAGGACCAGCTGAGTCAGCCATATCAGACACATCTTTAGAGACAGACTCACCTCAGTCAGGTTTTAGACAGGACATGCAGGTTGACGATCAGGTTCTGGTTCAGACAGACTATATGCCAGATATGACTACTGCTGCTTTGCCTACTTTTTCAGGATTCACAGGGATGCTCCAGAGCAACCCAGTGCCATCCTCTGAGTTTCCACCGTACCAGATGCCCGGTGCTTCCATTGGATTATATGAAATTGCAGACATGGGACTAGATCCAAACTTTCATTTGTACCTGATCCAGCCACCAGTATCTGGCAGACAGCGAATTTCATCTTCAGCATCAGTCTCCCGTAGAGCCTCGAGTGGACAGCACTCTGCTTCACGTGCTGGACCTTATGGCTCCATGCCACCTCCAGCTCATGGACCACCAGCCTACCAGGATCTTCCTCGACCTTGATCTCATCTTATTTCACTATCATTTATGTTGGATGACTGTATTACTCTATTACTAGTATTTGGGATAACTGTATTAACTGTTGCTGCAGACTTGTTATGGTTTCAACCTGTAATCTGGTTGGACCCGCCTATCTATCTTATCTTATCGTTTATCTATTATTTTACTTATGTTATGTTTTGTTTAGTTAATTTCTAGGTTACTTGCGAATAATAGAGAGCAGTAGATACTATAAAAATTTCCCAAGGAGAGCCCGAGATGACGCGCAAATCACGCAAAGATCCTGATTTGAGCCTATTGAACTACCCTACCAAATCAGAATCTTCAAACACACATCTCAGTCTTTTCTAGGGGAGTTTTTCGTTCCACTTTCTTAATGATTTGTTTTCATCGCCTATAATTCTCCGTGTTTCCCATCATGCTTAAATTCTAAAGTGTGGGATTATAAATCCCTATAATCCCACACAAATCAAACCAACTTAGAAATAGAGTTCCGAAATATTTTCAAGCTTTAAGTGTGGGATTCCTCCCAAAAAGAAGAATTTTAGACTTAGTTTGAGAACATTAGGGACAATGTTCCTCTAAGTGTGGGATACACGGTATGTTATACCGTATTCTTTGACTTTGATTACTTGTCCAAAGTATAACTTTCTTAAAAACAAGTCTAACTTCGACAGTGAAGTTTTCACTCATTCAGTTGGCTTGATTTTTTTCTAAAAACCTCATTTTTGCTAAAATTTTTAAATTTTTGACTCTAAATAAATTTGAGAAAGATTGATTTTTCCAAAAATTGATTAAACTGCTTTGGAAAGTAAGATAAGTTAAGATACGAGTCCCTTGAAAATGAAATGTTAATTGAAGAGCATCGCACGGCTAGGCACATACACCCTTTTTGCAGTGAGGTACTTGAGCCAATAAAAGCATTCATCTTTAATGCTTCACTTCTTCGTTTGATGTGTGTGCCAATGCATGTGCTTTGAGTTAGAACTTGCTCTTGGTATACGCTTCGAGACCACACTAATGGGCACCGTACGCGGTGAAGGTGCAGTCAGAGGACCTTGACATTTCATAGGATTAAAACCCCATTTCTTAAAAGCCTAACCCGTCCAACTCTCATTCGTGAGTGTTGAAGATCCACTAGTTAAACCCTTTGAGCCTTAACCTTTCATTTCTTCAAATCCACCATTCACCACCTACCCTCACCTTTTCAAAAATTTTAAACTTAGAACGTTTTGAAGTTATGAAAAGCGTTATTTAGGCATCCTTGCCACTTCTGTCTCACACACTCTCAGTTTCTCCCTGTGTTCTCTCAGAAATCTTGTGTGTGTTAAAAATTCATATATCTATTGAAAGCAAGAATTCAGGTGCGAAAAATTGGCACCTTTTCTGAAAAGCTCAGTCAACATGAGATGTCAAAAAGGACAAAGTGTCCAGGATCTCTCAAAAAAGAATATATATAGAAAAGAAAAAAGAAAAAGAGAAAAATCTCCGAAAAAATTCCCACAAAAAGAAAATAAAGCTTAGTGCTTAAAATTCTCGAAAGAATGCCTATTCAGAGAATCAGTCAACTCCGCGTGCGTTCCCGAGAAGAAAGCCATCAAAGCTACCTTTCTTCATATATTCCTTCGTGTGCGTTTTCCGTTTTAAAAAAGTGTCTAGATAATTCGATTCATAACTTTAGGACCTCTAAGTTTAAATAAAATACCCCGTTTTTCACTTCCAAAAAATTCACCATCCTCCGTACCCCTTTGTTCCATCACCCACTCAAAAACCCGAAAAATGTCTTGGGATGATTAGCACCGTTCTCATTGAAGTGGTGGAGATCCGATTCTTGATCAAGCTTATGATGAGAAGCAATGCATGACCGGCTTTATGAGCGATTTCGTTTGATTAGAATGATAGGAAACCCGATACACTTTGAGTGAATTGAGTGACCACCTTTGTGAGATCGCCTAGTCATGTACAATATCCATCGAGAATTGTGAAAGTATGCCGAGGTTAACATTTCAGGTTTAAGGGGGGACTATCTTAATGATGCTTGCTTTCTAAAAAGGTTTACTCAGTTTTTGAAAAATTGATTGATCTCTGGTTGTTTACTGTCAAAGATTCTCAAAACCAGATTTTTCAAAACCTTATAGCAGGTGAGAATTTTAAAGTTTGCTTGAGGACAAGCAAAAGTCTAAGTGTGGGATATTTGATAACACGTAAAAAGTCATGTTTTTACGTACGTTATCTTCCGTATTTTAGGCACAAAGTTAACAAAAACATACTTAAAAGGACATTATTCATAAAGTTTTGTTAACTAAGTCAAAACGGAGTCGATGTTTGTAAAATCACTGAAAATGGCATGAAAAATGTAAGAAACAGGGCAAAACTGCTTCACCGTACCTCCGTTCATTCATTTTAATGCATCTTGAGCTACACTCCGAGTTAGGACCTCTAACTTATGTCATTTTCTTCGTTAGGAAATTACGAGACCGTGAGCGTGAGAATCACTCAAAACGGACAAACGATGAAGAAGTTACGCCCAAACGAAGAAACGAAGAACCGAAGAACCGAATACGGGCAAACACAGACCGTATACAGCCAAGCTAGACCGTATACGGCCTGGAACAGACCGTATATGGCCTGTACAGACCGTATACGGCCTATGCTCAGCCGTATATGGCCCAGCTCAGCCGTATTCACCCTATGCTTGCCCGTATACGGTCCAGTTCAGCCGTATTTGCCCTAGCTCAACCGTATCGTGCGTTTGGGCAATAAAAATCAGACTTTTATTCGGGTTTGCGATACGGTTGTGCATTTGAAGATTTGGATACGGTCTACGGATACGGTTGTGCATTGCCTATATATAGAAGTCTCATTTCCACATTTTCAACACAATTCATCCATCCAACACTCTCATACTTCAATTCTCTTCGTTTTCTTTACGTTTTTATAGCTTTGCTCTCTCTCTAGGATAGTTTAGATAGTTTCTCTCTCTAGAGCTCTCCGTCTCTAGAGAGATAGTTAGTTGGTTAGCAGTAGAGAGAGAAGGAAAGCTGATACTGTAATCACGGTGTAATAAAGAGCATACTTGGTACAAGACTCTGCATTTCTTTTCCAGCTGTTACTCTGCTCAATTTTCTGGTGATATCTATCTTTTCATACTCGTATACTATGTCCGAATTATTTCTGCCTGCTTGTATGATGTATGTTACTATTGTTACCATGCTTATTGAGTAGTGTGCTGTTGCGGTTGTTGAAATGTAGATATTTAGGTATAGGGATGATGTTGAATTAATCTTTAAAACCATATAATTGGGGATTGTTATATTTGTCATGTCTAAACTTATCATGCATCTAGACTTAGTTATGGATCACCCTTTCCAGTCCTTCACGTGACTACTACTTTAGGCTTAGAACTTGATCACCTCTAGGTACAGTATGAAGTTATCTGTGTTATAGTACGAAGCCGTGTCTGTCACTGTAATTCGGCTGAAGTACTGGGTATAGCTTTGGAAACACCACTGGTGGAGTACAACGTGGAAGCCCCTGAAAAAGCCGTCCGTGCCAACACTGTGGATTACCTAGAGACCCTAAAATATGGCCTAGGAACCTGTATAGATGTGGAAATGTTACAGTAAACGGTCTTTCGACCCCTGTAACTGAAGCTATGGAAACACTTCGGCATAGTACACCGTACCTGTACCTAGGGATAAAAGCTGTGGAAATATCTTAGTACACCAAAATCATATCCCTGGTTACGAGGATCTGTGGAAATTGTTTAAGTGAAGTACATCGTGAACGGTTCCTAGGGTAGTACGTTGTGGAATGAGTATGCATTGTACACCGCTGGTGTTCCTAGGGCTGAATGACTGATTGCAAAGGAGAGTCTAGATCATGACAGAAGTATTTAAGCTAGTCAACCGTAAGGAATGAGTCTAGTGATGAAAGTCAAGCCCAGCAGTGGTTCAGGATTCTTAAAACCCCTAGATTCTACAAAACTGATAGTTTAGAATAACAAAGTAATGATCTGAACATGTTTAGGAGATGGCATTTACATTTAGGTGTTAAAAACGGTCAGAATAACCCAATGGGCAGTCTGTTACCTTATTCCTGCACCCTTCAAGGGTCACTGGTCCAAAAGACAGTGTGGGGGGTTGAGCAGCCTGTTCTGATCAGAATCACGATAGCCTAGGTGCTCAGTGACATACGGATTCTGGTAATTAACTAGAATAAGTAGGGACCTAGTTTTTACACCCATAATGCAATTGTCTATTAACTAAAAATGTCCCCAATTATCTTTATAATAAGCATCATCCCGACAACAGATTATCAAAGTTTCAACTGCCGCAATTCTCTATCTGTCTACCTAGCTATCGATTCTCCTCTATCTTTTATTTTACTGCACGTAGTTAATTAGTTAATTAGAAAACCAAAAACTCCAAAAACCTACCTACTTGCACAAACCATCCTAAAAGCGAACTCTGTTTTTGGCATCACTTCGTTTCAATTCGCTCCGATTTAAGAACGACCTCGAGTTATACTTACTGCTTACTCACCCTGTGTAGTAGGTAGTATTTATAAGTTGAGCCCCAGCTCTTTATAAATTTAAAACCCACTGACCCAGCCAAGCGGGAGGCTCGCAACGACAGTAAGCGATTCCTAAAATCCGACCGTTCGGCTGGCGATCGAAGACCAAGCTGAAGACACGGGGGAGTTTGTTGGTACATGTTAGTGTGTCTGTCAATTGGTCTAGCTCGTAGTTAGTTTTGTAATAGAATTAGTGTTTCTGCCTCCTGCGTCGTTGTCTGTAATGTCGCAGGTGCGACGTCAGGGTTTTGGGCTTACGACGTTGTTAACGTCGCATGGGCCTGGGCCTGCGACGAAGCAGGTACCAGAGTTTGTATAAAAACGTTTTTCGTTTTCAGTTTTAGGGTTGACGAAACCCTAAACGTAATCAGTCAAAATCTCTGTAATCTAATCGGTTATAAGCAATAAACGAACGTTTGGTTTGCATATTATTGTGTTTGATTGCTTGCTTATTTGTGTTTGTGATCTAATCATTGATTCCGCAAGTGATTGGGTTAACTCGTTCTGTTAAGATCCGCGTTACGGGACTATCACATGGTTAGCATTGGTTTACTTTGCTCCTTTGGTTATCGTTTATGGGTTCTTGGTGGTAATCACTTGGTTGTACCACACCCATCAATCGCTACCTCATTATGACTCCACCGAATGGAACTGGTTGAGGGGAGCGTTGTCAACAATCCATAGAGATTACGGGTTTTTGAACACGATTCTTCATCACATCACGGACACACATGTTGCACATCATTTGTTGTTCACAATTCCTCATTATCATGCAATGGAAGCAACAAAAGCAATCAAACCAATCTTAGGAGAATATTATCAGTTTGATGACACGCCAATTGTTAAAGCAATGTGGAGAGAAGTTACTGAATGCTTCTTTGTTGAGGCTGATGAAGGTGATGACAAAACCAAAGGTATCTACTGGTTCAATAATAAGATGTAATTAAAGGCATTATATTTAATTTGTTGGTGTTGATATGCTAGATCTAGTGTTATAAATCATTGTAACCGGGTCGTATTGTACGTACGTTCATCCTTTGCCAATTACATGGCATGTAATTTCATTGTTTTACTTGGATCTTAAGTTTTTATATCAATCAAAAAACGTTCTACTTAAAATTATTTATTACTATACGGAGTACTATATTATCTCCAGGGCCGGAGCTAAAATGGTGACAGCTGGGCAGATGTCCCCTCAAGAATTTTAAAATAAAATAAAATAAAATAAAAATTAAGGTATAAGTGACAATTTCAAAATTTTGCCCCCTCAAAACGATAAAGAATAAATAAATAAATTTTTTGCCCCCTTCATTCCGAATTCCTAGCTCCACCCCTGGGTGTACATAAAAGCTAGTAGATACTATATGTGTTGCATAAGCTTTGGTAGAACCACACGTTAGTTCAGATAATTAGCAGATAGATTACTCAAACAAAAAAATGGCCCCCCTTCATGTATAAGACCACTTGCAACGCGCATTCTGGGGGCGTTCTGGGCTGATGTGGAGACTGAGAATGCCCCTGCACGGGCGCAATGGGGGCATTCTGGGGGGCATTCAGGGGGCAGCGTGCGTCAAAACACGGAGAAAGTAAGGGGCAGCGTAGAATTTTTTATTATTTTTCTCTTTTTTTTCTTTTCTTTTTGATTTATATTTATGTAAATATATTATGTTTAATTATGGTATGGTATTTTTATTAATTAATTAATGGAAAGTATGGGCGTTCTGGGCATTCTGGGTTTACCACTGCAAGCGCTGATGTGGAGTTGACGCTGACGTGGAGCTGATGTGGAGCTGAGAATGCCCCAAAGGGGCAGCACGACTGCAAGTGGTCTAAATATGATGATATCCAATATAAACAGTAGTAACTAAACTCCATGAAGAAATATTTTTCTTCACCTCATTTCTGTTGCAACTTTGTAAGTCGGTCTTTTCTGTGACCCAGAGTATATAATAGAGTTAGAGAAGTTCCATTAGGATTTAGGAACTCTGTACGGGTTATTTGAATCGATCCCTTCATTTACAAGTCTTGCAATATCAGTCCGATTAGCATGCAAATTGCCTTTGACAAAAAAACTTTGTAGTATGTTTAACTCCTCTAAACTTTCCTTTTTAAAGAGGCTAGCCATTATCGTATCGGGTTTGGCATGTAAATTGTTGTCCTTGATCACATTGGGATTATTTGGATCTAGAATTTTGACTGATGAAGTACCATTATTTTCATGAGATTGAGAGAGGAAGGGCCTTGATTCCTAATTTTCTTTTGGAATAAGTATTTATAAATGTACGTATTCAATTTTAGTAAAAAATCTATAGTATTTATCCAACTTATAACACTTATATTATATGTATCAAATTTTCAAAAATCTCTACTGTATGTATTAGACGGTATTTCTGGTGATGTGTTAAGTTATATGGATGACACATGGCACATTTTAGAAAGGACATGTCATCAAAAATACCGTTCAATACATACAATATAGATTTTTAAAAGTTAGATACATACAATAGAAGTATTATAAGTTGGATACAAACTATAAGATTTTGATAAAGTTGAGTACATTTACAAATGGGAGCTGATTTTGGCAAGTAAGTTTTTACTTGTCACAAGGAAACAGTACAACTGTTTATGCCTATAGTACAACTGGTTAATGCATTATTTCCTTGTGACAAGTAAAAGTTTACTTGCCAAAATCAGCTCCCTTTACAAATACTTATCCCTATTCTTTTCACAGTTGATGCCTATCCATTGACTGAATATGTTGTCAAATGACATTGCAACATTATATCAATATGAGTAGAGACCTGATTTTAAACGTAACGAGAACGAAAAGAGTTGTTAAACACAAAAGGGGGCAAGATGGGCTAGTTGGGTGGGTTGGGTAACTGGTCAAAACGATCATCTTTGTTTCAATTTTGAATAGATAGCAAGTATATATGGAAATATGAAACAAACTAGCTTATAAAGTTGTAGGTCTTAAAAATGTCTTATGAGTGACTTTACACCCATTTGACTCATTTCCTTTTTAGCTTAACTTTTTAATTCAAGGGTTTTTACTCATCATAGAAATCGTTCCAATCATAATTAATTGAGTTGAAATGCCGCTTCTATCACATAAGTTATATATGTATAATAACGTATATCCTACTAATGAGTCAATGTGTTCCCTAGAAAGACATTGTAGAATCATAACTGTTCCGTTTTTTGCTAAAATCGAAAACCGAACCGTAAGTTCGATTTTTGAAAAATCAAAAACCATTACTGTTCGGTTTTTTCGGTTTTGATTTTTATTCGGTTTTTCGGTTCGATTTTTCAATTTATCCATATTTTGACATTTTTATCAAATAAATCTGATAAAATAAGTTAAGACTTTAAGAGGAACAGTTTGTGTGTGCGCATTAATTATTTTTAGTTTTTTAGGAATAACAGTGAGAAATGATTTTACACGATGCTGAGTATGAGTTTAAATTAAAATGAAAAATAGGAAGAAGCTCGAACAGTTGCGTGGCTTCCAGATATCAGTGTCTGAAAATTAAAATTACCCAGATTTTCAAAATTTTCCGGGTACCGTCTGTTGCGCTGAAACTATATATATATGGCGAAGGTGGAAAACGGGCAAACGATGGAAATCATCAAGAATAACAACAATAAAGAGATCGTATGCAAAAGGTGTAAACAAACCTACACCACATCTTCAAACAACAATTCTGCTTGTCGATTTCATCCTTCTTTCTTCGTTTGTCGACGTCACGACGATCAGAGAAGGTAGTATTTCTTAGCCCTTGAATTTCTATCCTATTTTAATAATAACATATTAACAACCTAACTGCTAGGGTTAGTAGGCAAGCAATTGGATCACAGTTTCTTGTAATTATGTTGTTGTTTTACAGTATAATTGGATTGGATTTATTGTTATTTTTAATGTAATCATTGTTTGAATTCTTAATGACCATTGCTTATTGAGAAAATAGACACAAGTTGTTTTTGTTTCAACTTCTTAAACATTATTAGTTATTACTATGTGATTAGGTATTCTGATTGCATTTGACTAAAGGCACAGTCGGTCTACTTGTCCGAAAGTTGTCGATTCGACGATTCATAACTACATTTGAGAGTTGCTGTAAGACTGTAAATGCATCATGTATTACTACTTGCATTCACTATAAATAGGTTTGTACTTGAAACGAAAAAAAGGTACAAATTTCCTTATGAAGGATTTAACTACACAATTAAGTAGTGCTTGAAACCTGAAAGGTTGCAAATTTATTGGTTAGACTAAAAGGCAGCACTGTGTCACACATAACTCATAATTTACAGAAGGGTTGTAGCCATCATCGCAGCTAATACATAGCAGCCAATGAATGTAGTCGTATCCCCTGACTTGATTCTCTTGCTGCTGCTGCTCATGTATTTTATAAAGCCTCATCTGGCACCCCCGATGTTACTATCTCTATGATTGTATAGCATTTGTTGCAAATCGGTATAACCATCATTGCAACAATAGAAACTCATACAGGGAAAAGAGATAAATGAGGGGTAAAAACACAGTGTGTTTCATTCCTATATTTGGCATTTGGTATAGCAAACTGCACAAATATATGCTGTATTCTCGTGCATAGAGTTAGGTCCCTTACGAACCTGGTCATAACTAAAGGCGATAATTCTGACCTATTTACATATAAATTGTTGGATTTAGGTTATGCTTTACTCTAACAGGGGGTTAAACTAGAGGATATAAATAAATAATAATAATGATTAAACGAGTTAATGCTCATCAGAAGTCTAGTCAAATGTATAAAGAACTCCTATACTGCTTTTATTAAGAAAAACTTTGTAACAAGATAGTTTTTGTGATCGTATTTACACATTAGTTATCTATAGAGTTCATATAAATGGATAACTTATCAAGGCCTGGCCTGACCCGTTTTGACCATACCCTACCCACCCTTTCTTCCTTGCCTATAAATTACAGAAAGTTGTAATAGCAAGTTAGCTTAAGAGGAATAATAATAACAATACAACTAAATAAATGCTCTGACTCCATTTGATACAGTTTTAATTTGTTTTGGGCTTGGTTACAAGGTTGAAAAAGTCGGAAGTCGGGGGCGAGTCGGTCGGGACCTCGGAAGGACTAGTCGGGATTAGTCGGGACTAATCGGGGACTAGTCGGATTTGACTTTTGTTGACTTTTTATACATTTAAATAAAAAATTATAAGTTTATGGGTAAATATATATATGTTTTAAAGTTAAGGGACTTAAATTGTATAATTTTTTAACTTATTAGTGAAAAGTACCCCTTTCTCTTTCATCATTTCCTTTTTGTAACAGATCTGAGAGATCTTCTTCATCTGGTTCTCCTTTCTTCTCCATCTACTTCTAGTTCTTCATATTCTTCATCATTTACTACCCATTCCCACCGCTTTTTCCCCCATTTTCTTTCACATTTAGCAAGAAAAAACAATGAAAAAACAAATCCGAGCAAAAAGCGAAGGATTCTGGACTGTTGACCACCGTTGACCGGCATTGACCGGCGTTGACCGACCCAAGGTAGCGACTTGGGTGAGGGTGAGTCGGGATGGTGATGGAAAGCGACTAAACGGGGACTAGTCGGCCTGGTCGGCCGACTTTTACAACACTGCTTGGTTATCTTGGAAAGTGTTTGGAATGGGATGTATACATCCATGTATAAACATCCAGGCACCACTCCACATTTTCATTGGTTATGGAAGTGTTGTAGCCATCATCCCAGCTAATACATAGCAGCCAATGAATGTAGTTGTATACCCTCGACTTGATTCTCTTGCTGCTGCTGCTCATGTAGTTATAAAGCCTCATCTGGCACGACCGATGTTACTTTCTCTATGATTGTATAACATTTGTTGCAAATCGGTATAACCATCATTGCAACAATAGAAACTAAGATGGGGGAAAAAGATAAATGAGGGGTAAAAACACAGTGCGTTTCATTACTATATCTGACATCTCACATCTGCCATAGCAAACTGCACAATTATATTTTGTATTCTCATGCATAGAGTTAGGTCCCCTACGAACCTGGTTATAACTAGAGGTGACAATTTTGATCTATGTACATATAAATGGTTGGATTTATGTTATGCTTTACTCTAACAAGGGGTTAAACTAGAAGATGTAAATAAATAATAATTATGATCAAACGAGTTAATGCTCATCAGAAGTCTAGTCAAATGTATAGAGAACTCCTAAATTGCTTTATTAAGAAAAACTTTGTAACAATATAGTTTTTGTGATCATATTTAGCACATTAGTAATCTATAGAGTTCATATAAATGGATAACTTATCGTGGCCTGGCCTGACCCGTTTTGACCCATTACCCGACCCACCCTTTTTCCTTGCCTTTATATTACAGAAAGTTGTTACAGCAAGTTAGCTTAAGATGAATAATAATAACAATAAAACCGAAATGCTCTGGCTCCATTTGATACAGTTTTAATTTGTTTTGCCCGTGGTTATCTTGGAAAGTGTTTGGAATCGGATATATACAGTGATGTATAAACATCCAGCCACCACTCCCACATTTTCATCGGTTATGGAAGTGTGGAGCACGTTAAACTTGTACATGAGTTGATGAGAAACAAAATTTTCCTTTCATTCCATATATTTTAATTTAGTGTATGTAGCAAAATGAAATTCTAGAGAAGTTGAAAAGCTTTGTTTTGGCTGAGTAATCGTATAACCATATGGTTCTTATATAAACCTATTCGTTTTTTCTTTCATCTCTTTTTTTTGGGTAGAGAATGTACATATCTTATTTTTTTAGATTACCACATATGCATTCTGCTAATGATCTATCACACTCCACCACAACGCGAAGAACTTCGGAGTGTAGATGTCATTCCTTAATCTCAAATGAAGCTATTTTTCTTGCTTTGGGCAATTGGGTGCTGAAAATTTGATATGTTTCTACATGTGTGTTTGGGCACATTTCATTATTTGGCGTAGATGTTAACCTGAAATCATATGTTAACGTATTCATGCCTTATGTATTTCTTATTTTTGAAGGTACTACGAACTGGGACCTGATGATCCACCATATGCCGCTAAATTCTATGATTGTTGTGGAGCAGAGGAACCCACTACGTCTGGCTGCACGACCAGTTTCCATATCTCGTATGATGATGATGCCTGAAAGTGTATCTGTACCGAAAGCATGATGGTACTATATGTATATAGTTTTTTTTTTTCAAAGAATAAATAAATTAATGGGTCAAGATCTACCCTTGTTTATGTTATTCATGTTGCAACCCGTCTTGATGTTTTCACTTTACTTTTTCCATCTAGTAATATTTATATTGATTCCATGTTTACTTCTACAAAGGTCTATTCACTATCCGACCATTTATCTTTACCTATGTTTAGGTTCTTCAAAATTTAGCAGATTGAGCGTTATAGGAGCTTTAGGGTGTGTTTAGTCGTGGAAATTTTTCACAATTTTCAGAATTACCTTTCGTTTGAAAATTTATGGACACATATTTTGTCAAAGTCAACAAGCCTTTAACATGTGGATCCGATCCTCCCAGCTAAATCATGAACCCCATGTTTGTTGAGCAACAACATATTAAGCCATCCACAAAGTAAATAAACCCATTTAACCACATTGGTTTGTTCGACTACTTGAAGCTTACTTTCGCTGTGTGTATTTTTGGATAGAGTTTTCTGTGAATTATGTTTTAATACTACAACGTGCTCATAACTGACTCTGACATTCTAAAATTTATACTCTAACATTATAAAAAATGAAATGCCTTTCAATTAGAAATTTTTGCTCTAACATTATAAACTTTTGCGTTGCATATCCAAAATTATATAAGTTCAACCACATGAAATGCATAAACTCAATAGAGAGAAACTACATGTGTATCATAACTATTTTGATAATTTAATACTCCGTACTATGTAATGATAAAATAAAATTAAAAAGTAAAGTGACATGGACATTCTGAAGTCTACATGAGTGATTATTTAAGTGGGATTAGTGCAGGGGAATCCACTTAACTTTAGTCCGATGTCTATAGTGTGTACCCAACTTCGTTTTGATCTATTGTATGTATCAACCTTTCAATGTTGGTCTATTGTGTGTATCCGGCTAACATGGCACCCATGTTTGATGATATGT
The DNA here is from genome assembly GCA_949592205.1 of Helichrysum umbraculigerum. Classification (NCBI taxonomy): domain Eukaryota; kingdom Viridiplantae; phylum Streptophyta; class Magnoliopsida; order Asterales; family Asteraceae; genus Helichrysum; species Helichrysum umbraculigerum. The sequence goes on along the minus strand of CATIUR010000003.1, from coordinate 104,360,760 downwards.
CAATGACGTGTCAGATGACGTGGCAAATTATACGGTTGACACGTTATCAAATTAGTCATTGTATACACACAATATACCAAAGTTGAAAGATTGATACACACAATAGATCAAAAAAAAAGTTGGGTACATACTATAAACATCAGACCAAAGTTAAGTGTGTTCCCTTGCACTAAACCCTATTTAAGTATAGAGAGTCATACAGTAGTGAAACGCCCCAATTTCTCCCTTTCTATAAAAGATAATTTATTACATTTTTATTCTGATTCCATCTGAATATTATAACATTTTTCATATTTTGACGACTTTAAAAGTCAACCATAAACTATTTTGTTACAACTTACAATATTCTTTTCATCTAAACATTTGATTTAATAACATAAAATGGGCGACTTATACAAGTGACATCATTACAATAGTTTAAAAGAAGGGAAGCTTGTCTAACCATACAACAAGCTCCAGTCCACGTTAACCTCTGACAATCACAATCATATCTTCAATAATATTGGTTCAACCGAACCAAACCTACAAAATAAACAACTGAAAGGAATAAGCTAACGCTTAGTGAGCATATGAGCAGCTAAATGAATAATTTATCACACAATATTATATAACAAGTATTATTTCATTCTTTTTCTTATATGCTAAGGATCCTTAACTTTATTCTATGCTAATAATATATTATTAGCTATCACACGAGCCTATGGCCGCAACTATTACCCGCACCAAACTATAACCATCCAGCTCATGACCGTAGCCATTCCTGGACACCATAATTATATATTCAAATATTTCCACATTATAAATATCAATTACACATAATTATTGAGCAATCGTAGAAACTCTTCCTGGACTTTGCCCCTTAGTATCCCACCTCTCGGGTGATAGCATACTAAGTATTTATTTCATGCTAATTATCCACAATTAGTCTTACAGTTTGTTTCCCAATTAATGCCCGCGTATCAAATATCATTAATTGAGACTTTCCATTCACCTCGCGGAAGTGATGGAGTAACCCCGACACAAGTCCATTAGAAGTGTCTACAATTCCCAATCCACACAATTCACGTATTCACATAATCATTTTCATTTACTGTTAAGAATCCTTATTATTATATCATGCTAACTTTTATATAATTAGCAATTAACACAAGCCAATGGCCGCAACCATTGCTTGCAAACCCACAATCACAACACAATTTATATCTCAACAGTTTTATCATTTATCCACCTGCTATATCATAGCACAACACATCATATCCATCTATTTATATTATATAAATAATGGAAATTCATATCACACTTTCCTTATATCAAACATTTACCAATCATCTGTATGCTATATTATAATAATCAATATATATAAGCATACATCCCTCTACAACCCAATTACATACAATTAATCATTCATCAGATTATGTAAGGCTCTTGCTCGTAAGCAATATGGATTACATAATCATTACCCATTTAACCCCCATAATACTCACATTTGCTTTTTAGGCAAGATAAGAGTCTTAACACAATGTTGGTGAATTCCACGTCTTGAATCACCTATCACATAACACATAATTGTAACGACACATTTAGTCTCTGTAGATTATAAAAATCACGCAACTAGACTTCTCATATTGTTATTATTTTTTAACCTTATATTACGTTAACTAATCATTAAAACCATGACTTAAGTCCCATAAACGACTCAAGTGAATTTCCATTCAAATTCCTAGTTTTCACCTCACTTTATAATCTGTTATTATTTTCTGTCTTATACCTTGACATTAATAACAATCCAATTTACACAAGATTGAGAACATGTCTAAATCAGTACACAATTGCGTCGCAACCACTTAGGATCGCGTCGCGATCCACAATATCTCGCGTCGCGATCATACAAGATCGCGTCGCAATCCCCGTCATGCACAGACCTGAAATTTCTGGATTCTAGCTTCCTTCTCGAATTTTATGCACAATTATTCATCATATCCTGTTTCTAATTGTTTCCAGCAGCAATTTAACATCATTCTAACCTTAGTTTTGTATCAAAATCATCATCTCATATCAATCATACTATAACTAAATTCTAGGTTAAGAAACAAACCAAGAATACTTACAAATTGAGTTAGGAAGAAGATGAACATGATGATAATGAAAGATTTCCAGCTTCTAAGCTTGGATTGTAGTTTCAATTTTAATGGTTTCTTCCTCCTGGTTGAATCGCAAAAACCCACAGGGACTATACTCGTATTTTATTTTTGGGTTAAAAACAAAAATGGAAGCTTTGATACTTTAAATCCCGTTTTTGAAACCGACTGAATCGCATCGCGATTGTCCCCAGTCGTGTCGCGATCTTATACTGTTCAGGCCTAATAATTTCAATTTATTACACTTTCTACCCCAAACTTATATCACTTTCTAATTCATATTTAACTATATATTTAATTGTCACAATAATACTTTTAGATTTTTGGGGTGTTACAACTATCCCCCAATCATTTAATTCGTGTCCTCACGAATGTCCTTGGTATCTAGTTAACCTTAATATTTCTTCTCACTCAATGGTATTTACTCATTACTTAACTAACTAGTTCATGACATGAATGTATGTCATTCATATGTTTGAACTTTTCTTGTCTGTTTCTCACAAGTTAATCACATTTAAAACTTAGTTCAACGGACATAAACCATATACTATTACGGCTGTAATTTCCACCTCGATTCCTATAAAATAATATACGCATTAAAATTCAATTAACCTGTCTCATCAGCTAGATACATACATGTAACACCCCCAAATTTAATGATTTGCGGAAGCATACTTGGGTGTTACTAATCAATATACAAAGCACAAGATATATAGCAAACGACCTCTAAATGAGACGTTGTAAAGCGATTTCATATGAAATAAATGTTTGAAAACTCAATGTTTTCGTATACAAAATGTAGTTCCCTAGAGTCCACGCGTGTAGCGGGAGATTCTATTACATAATCAAAATGTACAAAAGATAATGCTGAGAATCTCCGTTAATGCGATTTAGTTGAAATCATGCGACTTTAGCTATGTCCTGGAGTAATCCTACTCCGTCTGGGTACCTGAGAATACATGTTAAAAGGGTCAACACGAATGTTGGTGAATCTCACAGGTTTGTAAGTAATATCAGTTTTTGAAACACAAGATTTCATCAGTAGTGCCCGTAGGCATAAATCAAGTATTTGCAATCCTGCAAATGTAAAATAAGTAAGTTATACCGTTGCCATGAGGCTCATAATCGAAGCTTAACCCGTAAGTAATAAGTTGATCCCGTGACATGCTCGTAACTGAGCAAGCATAAGTAACGAATAATAGTCGCCCGTTTATATAGTACGGTTCGTGGTAGCGCTACTACCCCGGGCGGGGAGGGTCATTTCCCTAATGGATCCATTAACTAGTGTTCGCGCTTAAGTCCATAACTAACGATATATGATGGAGAAACTTAAGTAGAAAGTAAGTAACTCATGCAATCCCGTATAGTAAAATGAATAGTTCGTACTTGTGTTCAAGGGAAGTAAGCAATGTATCTCACCCCGTATGTAAAACAGTAAAAGTGGGGCTGTAAGACTCACCTGAGTCGTGGAGCGTTAAACCGATAAACGAATGATGCTTAAACAAGCAATGAGATGTCCGCAGACTGATAACCTGAGGGTGTCCACGACACGCGATGGTTATTAATATGAGTAGGTAGTTGCAAAGACTACTTTTGTAGTTGTTCGTTCAACTATAATGTCCAAATTACTACAATTCGGTTGTTTGATTAACTTGTGTTTTGAAAATGTGTACGGCTCATTGGTGATTGTTTGTAACGATAATCCCGATATCATCATTATGTTTTGAAGTGTTATACTTAAAAGTGTATTCCAAAGTGTTTTAGAAGTCGTATCGTATAAGTGTTTGAGGTTGTACAAGTTTTACACTGGGTGTAAAAATATTTTGACAACTTTCTGTTTTTGGCGACACTTGGCTCGCTATAGGCGACACTAGTTAGGCGATACTTGGTGAGTGTCGCTACAGGCGGCCCTGGTTAGGCGACACTTGGTGAGTGTCGCTAGATTTCTGATTTTCAATTGAGGAGCGACACTTGGTTAGTGTCGCTATAGGCGACACTTATAAATTTTGGCGTCACTAAGGGAGTGTCACTATTAAAAATCGGGTTAAGTAATTCAGCGACACTTAAGTAGTGTCGCTATAGGGGCGACACTTAGGCATAGCGACACTTGGATAGTGTCGCTAGTACTGTTTTTGGCACACTAGCGACACTTCCAACTGTTCGCCGGAAATTGGGCCGAAAATGAGTTTTCCGGCCGTCGCTTGGTCCAATACTTTTACCCAACCCATATTTGGTCATTTTGAACATATATGAACGATAAACATGTAAAAATGAGTGAAATCGGAGAGTTTTGGGTTTTTGTCGGAAACTTACGCGGTGTCGAAATGAGATTCCGAAAAGATGAAGTTGTAGATCGTTACGTCGTGGTTCTTTTATTCCAAACGAGCGAGGTAATTTGGTGGCGTTTGGTGGTAGTTTTTAGTGATTTAGTGTGATGGTGGTGATGGAGGTTTTTGAGAGGAAAGAGAGAAAGAAAGTAGAGAAAGAGAAGAAGAAATGAAGAGAAAGAGGAGGAGGTGGGGTTTTGTTGAAAGCCTCACTTCCTCAGCTCCAGCAATTGTGCTCCAGGCAGTGTTCGTTTATCCGATCGTTTAAGCGTTAAACGATTATTTTATACGTTTTAAAATACAAATAATTATTCAATATTTTTGTTGGAGTACTTTATTAAATATTTTATATTCGAGTTATAAAATGTAACTTATATTTATTTTTGGATTGTTTGTGCGTTTTATATTTTTAATCGCGTAAGTTGTTAATCGTATTATACGAAATGAATATGATATATTATCAAAATAATATTTTTGGGTATAATAGCGTTATTAAATAATAATATATTATTTAATAAAGATCGTTCACCAACGTCCGTATTTACCGATCCGAATTACATTCGATTCAAATTGCGTACGATTTAATCAAATCGTATAATTGTATATATTCATCAATACATTTTGATACATTAATTAGCCTAAATCCGAACTAATTACATGTATTAACAAGAGATTAGGCACTAATTACTAGTCCTAATTTGAGGGGTGTTACATTCTCCCCCTGTTAGGAGAATTTCGTCCCGAAATTTAGCTCGTGGTTGCGTTTGATGTAGAATCAGGGAATAACTGAGGATACCTGAGTCGCATTTGGTCTTCCCGTTCCCAGGTGAATTCCGGACCACGCCGCGAATTCCACCTGACCCTAACGATGGGAATACGACTTAATTTGAGTTGTTTGACCTCACGGTCCATGATTTCAGCGGGTTCCTCAACGAAGTGAAGTTTGTCGTCAACACGAATTTCATCGAGTGGGATAACATGTGTCTCATCAGACAGACATTTCTTCAAGTTAGAAATGTGAAAAGTGGGGTGCACGATGCTGAGTTCGGATGGCAGCTGCAATCGATATGCTACAGGGCCAATCCTTTCGAGGATCTCAAATGGCCCGATGTACCTGGGATTTAACTTCCCGCGTTTACCGAATCGGATTACGCCTTTCCAAGGCGATACTTTCAGGAGTACTCGGTCCCCAACCTAGAACTCGAGGGGTTTGCGTCTCACGTCAGCGTAACTTTTCTGACGGTCACGCGCGGCTTTGAATCGGTTTTGGATTTCAATGATTTTCTCCGTGGTTTCATGAATGAGTTCAGGACCAGTGAGCTGACTATCTCCCACTTCAGTCCAACAGATCGGTGATCGGCACTTACGACCGTACAGTGCCTCAAAAGGTGCAGCCTTGATGCTGGCGTGATAGCTGTTATTGTACGAGAACTCGCACAACGGTAGATGTCTTTCCCAATTTGTACCGAAATCAACTACGCAGGCTCGTAGCATATCTTCCAGTGTCTGAATAGTTCGTTCGCTCTGGCCATCCGTTTGAGGGTGGTACGCGGTACTCATGTCAAGACGTACCCAGTGATTTTTGGAGTGTTTGCCAGAAACGAGATGTGAAACGAGCATCTCTATCAGAGATAATCGAGGTAGGAACACCGTGTCGAGAAACAATTTCTTTGATGTAGATTTGTGCGAGGCGTTCCATTTTATCGGTTTCCTTGATTGCCAGGAAGTGAGCAGATTTTGTGAGATGATCGACGATCACCCAAATGGTATCGCAACCTCTCGATGACTTGGGTAATTTGGTTATGAAATCCATGGCGATTTGTTCCCATTTCCATTCGGGAATGTCGGGTTGTTGAAGTAAGCCGGACGGCTTTTGATATTCGGCTTTGACTTTTGAGCAAGTAAGACACTTGCTGACGTATGTGGTGATTTCAGCTTTAATGTTTGGCCACCAATAAAACTCTTTGATGCCGTAATACATTTTATCGGACCCCGGGTGGATTGAATATTTGGACTTGTGAGCCTCATCCATCACCAAGTCTCGTAGGTTCCCAAAACTAGGCAACCAGATTCAGTTAGAGAAGTACCTAACTCCATTAGGTCTGGTTTCGAATTGTTTATCCATGCCTCGTAAGGCCTCATTTTTGACATTATCGGGTTTGAGAGCTTCGAGTTGAGCGGTGAGAATTTGGATGTTCAGGTCGTTGTGAATTGTCATGCAGAGGGCTCAGACTCGGAGTGGTCTTGTTCGTTCCTTTCGACTGAGAGCATCGGCAACCACGTTTGCCTTGCCTGGATGATATTTGATCTCACAATCGTAATCGGTGAGTAATTCAACCCATCTACGTTGCCTCATGTTAAGGTCTTTTTGGTCGAAGATGTGTTGGAGACTTTTGTGGTCGGTGAATATGGTACTTCGGGTACCATAAAGGTATTGTCTCCAGATTTTGAGGGCGAATACCACGGCCCCTAACTCGAGGTCGTGAGTCGTATAGTTCTTCTCGTGAACTTTGAGTTGTCGGGAGGCGTAAGCAATGAACTTGTCTCGTTGCATCAACACGCCACCAAGACCTTGGTGAGAAGCATCGTAGTATACCACGAAGTCATCGGTGCCTTCGGGTAAGGACAGAATGGGTGCACTGCAAAGCTTTAGCTTCAACAGCTGAAATGCTGACTCTTGTTTATCGGTCCAATCGAACTTCTTTTTCTTCTGAGTCAGTACCGTGATTGGTTGTGCTATTTTTGAGAAGTTTTCAATAAACCGGCGATAGTACCCCCGCCAATCCCAAGAATAGGCGTACCTCGGTGGGAGTTGTTGGCGCTTGCCAGTCCTTGATTGCCTCGATTTTTGATGGGTCTACATGAATTCCCTGGCTGTCAATCACGTGTCCAAGGAATTGAACGGTTTTTATCCAGAACTCACACTTAGAGAATTTGGCATAAAGCTCCTCGTGTCAAAGTAGTTCTAGAATGGTTTTGAGATGTTGCGCATGCTCTTGTTCGTTGCGCGAATAGATGAGGATGTCATCAATGAAGACGATGACAAACTTGTCAAGATAGGGTTTACACACCCGATTCATAAGGTCCATGAATACAGTCGGTGCGTTGGTTAGACCGAATGGCATCACTTGGAATTCATAATGCCCATAACGGGTTCTGAATGCGGTTTTTGGGATGTCGGCATCGCGGACACGCAATTGGTGATAACCTGATCGAAGATCAATATTTGAATAACAGCTTGATCCTTGAAGTTGATCGAACAGATCATCGATTCGGGGAAGTGGGTATCGGTTCTTGACGGTTAGCTTGTTCAATTCTCGGTAGTCGATGCACATTTTGAATGAACCGTCTTACTTTTTGACAAACAAGACCGGAGCTCCCCAAGGTGAAGAACTCGGTCTGATGAATCCTCTATCCAGGAGTTCCTGCAACTGAGTGGACAACTCCTGAAGTTCGGATGGGGCTAGGCGGTACGGTGCTAGGGCCACCTGTGCGGCACCTGGCACGAGATTGATAAACGCCAAAATGTACTAAATTATAGTACTAATTACCCCTTCGTTTAATAGGTTTCTAATTCATTTTGTGTGAATAAGATACTTATTTCGTTCATATTTGCATTTAGGAGTTTATTTGGAGCTTGGATTGAAAAGAAACGGAAAACGAGCTTATTTGGAAGAAAAGTTGCTAAAAGAATAAAACATTGGACAATAGAAGATTGGATCGAAGAAAAGAAGCTAAGAGAGTGAAGATATGCAAGATTGGATTGGATTGAAGTATAAATGAAGCTCGAATCGGAAAAAGAATGAAAGATGAGCTGAAAATGGAGGAAGAATGTAAAAGCTGAGTTTTCAGACAGCTGTTAGTATTTTGGCCATAACTTTCTCATACGAACTCCGATTGAGGTGATTCAACTTGGAGAAATTAGCTAACACATAGGGCTACAACTTTCATTTTTTCTATTTTTTCTGAAAATGCATCCATACGGCGTATGGATGTCCATACGCCGTATGGATTGAAAAACTGGGCTGAAACCTCTTATCGCGGGCTGGACTGATGGGCTTTTACATCCATACGCCGTATGGAATTCCATACGCCGTATGGATGACTTTTTCAGCTATTTTAGACCGATTTTAGGGTTTTCACTTCATAACTTCATACAAACCAAAACCATTCGATCAGAGACGATTAGAGGGGGTTTTTCCCTCATTTCGGGAGCATTTTGAAGGTAGAAAGCAAGAAGATTTGAAGCCCTTTCGATTGTTCAATCATTCTTTCGATTTTTCGGTTCGAATACTTTAATCCTTTTCATTTGATTATGATTTCGGTTATGTTTTCGTTTCTGATTTTCTGGAACATTATGAGTAGCTAAATCTTTATTGTATTTGCTTGGATGATGATACTTAGATGATGATTTGATTATTGAATTGCGGATTATATCGGATTTTATGAATGTTTTATTTGATGATCCTTGGTTATTGAATGATTAATAGCAATTACCTAACGTGGTTTTATGATTAATTGAGATTGATTTCCACTTAATTGTAAGATTATTGATGATTGTTGATTTCAATTGACGATTGTTGCTGAATATATTGAGTTTGACGGGTTAGGGTTAATAATTGGTAATGATCATTGATGAACAAGATAACTTTCATTAGTTATAGACTTTGTTGATTCAAGTCAAGAAAATAAATCACATAGACGGTGTTGGTTTAATTTGAAATACAATTTTGTAGGCAACGTTAAATTGAACTGTTAGCGTGTTGAAAACAACTCTGTGTCTTTCTTAATTGTGTTTATATCAATTTATCCTGTAAGGAAGATTGGTAATATTTATCAAATCACCAATAAATCCATATGTTAGCTATTCAATAAAATGATTTCCGTACTCTAAGGAAAGTAATCCAAGCAAATGCATTTAATCTATCATTTGAATCAAGTAATTTTATTTGATTAATTGTTTACTAATTATTTTCTTTTAAGTTTTATTTAATAAATTAGTTTTTATAATTGTTAATTAATTGTTCGATCGGAACTAAAACGCCCCCCCCCCCCCCCCCCCCCCCCCAATATTTACTGCTTTCATTATTTGTATCAATTTCCAATTTATTTAATTTGACATCCGTTCCCTGTGTTCGACTCGGACTTACCAAATCTATACTGATATTCGATCGGGTATTCTTGCCTGGTTGTGTGAGAAGTATATATAAGCTATTTCTATTTTATAAATTAATAAACTAGATGCTTTCACACGCACCAAGTTTTTGGCGCCGCTGCCGGGGAACGGTTTGATTCAGTTGGATAAATTGGAATTTGTTTTCTGTTAATTATCAGTTTTAATTTAATCTTTATTTACCTGTTTATTTGTATTATTTGTGTATAGGATTAGTTTATAATTTGTGTTATATTAAGAGTCTTGTTCTACCCTTCGTATTTGGAGGACGATTTCGGAGAATATTTACGAGCTCTCTTTGAACCACCCATCGATCAATCGGAACCAGATTTAGAAATGGCAGACGACATTGCCAATATGACTCTCGAGGAATATTCGAGCAGAAGGCGTAGCTACCTTGGCCCAGGAGTAGTGAGGCCCGCAATTGCAGAAAACGTCGAGTTCGAGATAAAGGGACAATTCCTAAAGGAGCTTAGGGAAAACCCATTTCGAGGAGAGGAGAGAGAAGATGCTAACGAGCACGTGGAAAAGATTGAGGAGATTGCCAATATGTTCAGCATCTCTAACATTACATGTGATCAAGTCATGCTCCGAGTGTTCCCAAGAACACTCAAGGGAGCCGCGAAAAGATGGATTACTAATGAACCAGCTGGATCCATCACCACGTGGGAAGATCTCCGCACAAAGTTTCTAATGATGTACTGCCCGCCATCCAAAACGTCGAAGATGATCAACGAGATTCGAAACTTCAAGCAAGACTTTGACGAGTCACTGCACCAAGCGTGGGAAAGGTACCAGGACTTGATGCATAAATGTCCACAGCACGACCTAAACGACCAGCAAATTATAATGATATTCTACAGGGGAGTGGATCGTGCTACAAGACAGCAATTAGATGCTCAAGGACATATCCCGAAGAAGATTCCTAGGGACGCCTTAGCAGCTATTCACGACCAAGCAAAGCATTCTCGGTTATGGGATGATGGTTCCTCTAGGAGAAAGAGGTCAATTAGCAATGACGATGGACTAGCCGTCATAACTGCTAAGCTGGACAGCATGGGAAGAGACATAAAAAAGGTGACTGAGACTGTCCATGCAATCCAAGTAGGGTGTGACAACTGTGGAGGAACGCATTTAGTCAAGGATTGTCCCGAAATGAATTCTGTAGAAGTGAGAGAGGAAGTTAAATGTGTGGAAACTCACGGAGCTTACTGCCAAGGTAGTGGGGAATTTTTCCTAAGACCATACCAGGAAGGAGGTAGCCAGTTCCGCCAGACCCAGCCAGGTCTTTTCACTAAGGAACAACCCTCAGCAACCTCCCCCGAGAAGAAATCCAATTTGGAAGAAATGATGGGGAAGTTTTTGACTGCTAACGAGAAGTTTATTGCTAAGTCTGGACAGCGGATGGACGCCATTGAAGCATTAGTTCGGAATCAAGGAGCGGCGATCACGCAAATTGAGGGAACCATTTCCAACATAGCTAAGGTTCTCCAACAGAGATCCCCGGGAACTTTACCAGGATGCACCGAAACCTACCCACGAGACCATGCAAAGGTAGTGACTACCAAAAGTGGAAAGGTTCATGAAAACCTTAACTTTCAAAAGAATCATGTGTCGAAGCTTTTGCCTGAAAAGGAGAAGGAAGCTGAGGTTGCCAAAAATTTAAGGGTGGACACAAAAGCTGATCAAATTGCTAAGGATAAACAATATGCGAAGGATCATGCGCCACCCCCACCTTACCCAGCAGCTTTGAGGAGAGGAAAATATGAAGCTCATTATCATCAACTTCTAGAGAATCTGAAGCAGCTTCATATCAACATTCCGTTTGTGGAAGACATTGCCCAAATGCCTAAGTATGTGAAATACTTGAAGGAGCTCTTGACTAATAAGAGCAAGTTGGCAGAAGCAACCACAGTAATGATGAATGAGCGATGCTCAGCCATGATGCAAAACAAGTTGCCACCAAAAATGAAGGATCCGGGGAGTATCACTATACCCTGTCAAATTGGTAATTTGGACATTGCGAATGCACTAGAAGATCTTGGGGCTAGCATATCTATTATGCCTTATACTATGTACGCTAGACTTGGGCTAGGAAAACCTAAATCCATCTGAATGTGCATCGAGTTGGCTGATCACTCTGTTCAATACCCCAGAGGGATGGTTGAGAATGTTTTAGTCAAGGTTGATAAGTTTGTGTTTCCCTGTGACTTTGTGATTCTTGACATGGTAGAGGATCCTAAGGTGCCTATTATTTTAGGTAGACCCTTCCTAGCCACTTCCAGAGCGTTGATCGATGTTTTTGATAGGAAAATAACCATGAGGTTGGGGGATGAGAAGGTTGTATTCAATGTGAATGAATCTAAGCAATATCCGGAATCAGTGGATGAGACTTGTTACTTTGCTAGCATGAGAGAATTATCTGAGGATGACGAGAGTTTGCAAAGTTTGAAGGATGACGTAGATGTAGACCCAATGATTCTTAAAGAATGGACGGGAAGCCTCGAGGAAATCCGTGACATCGAAGAATTCGATAAATTGATCGAGGAGATAGAGACAACTTGCGATGAGGAGCTGGAGAATGAGGGCGTCAAGCTAAAGGAGAGTAAAAAGTCAATCTTGACAAATGGAATCTCGATCAAAACGGAGACGCGAATTCTAAGTCATTGTCACAATGGTCCTACTAGAGGGCATAAGGGACCTAATTACACGTCACGAAAGATGTTGAAGGCGAAGGCATTACCTATAAAAGGTGCACGGGTTGTGGTGAAGTTCCGTAAGCGATTGTTTTCACGATTTGGAACGCCGAAGGTTTTGATCAGTAATAGTGAAACGCATTTTACGAATGCACATTTGGAGAAAGTGTTAGGGATGAAGGCTTATGTTAACGCCCAATTATATATGGAGCGCACCAAGAAATGGCATGATTCACGTTTTAAATCAAAGAGTTTATTTGAAAAAGGTGATAAGGTTCTCCTATATAGTTCTCGTCTGCATTTGTTCCCTGGTAAGTTAAAGACACGCTGGACAGGACCTTTTATAATTGAAAAGGTTTATCCTTTTGGTGATGTTGATCTGCAAGGTCATTCTGGAAAAACTTTCAAGGTTAATGGAAGACGTTTGAAGAGATACGATAGTGATGCAAGGGACTCCAAGCGTGATTTGGAGTTGGATTTGAATTAAGTTGTGAAGCAAGATGTTGAGCTTACCGACGTGATAAACAAAAGCGCTTTCGGGAGACAACCCGTTATTTTGTTATTTTGTTTTATTGTTTTTGCTTGCAGGTTTGAACTTTGTGGGTATGTTCCCTGGAAACCCTCACGAGACTACAACTCGTCCACTCAGGATGCTGAGAGGTTTAAAGGCTTGTTGCATACGCTAAATGCAACCGTGATGCCTACGGAAGTGTGTTGTTGTATTTTATTTCAGAACCAGTTCATTCATGAATTTTTCTTCTTAATCAGGGGAGTTTTTCTGTTTCACTTCTTTTCTATTCCCTAATATTATGTTTCTTTTTGCAATGAGGACATTGCATATTTTAAAGTGGGGGATGGGGAAAAGAAGTTCACTTGTCCTAGGTTATCAAATTGCATTTAATGGTAGATATCATTTTCAAGGGCATTCTGTATTAGTCATTTTTCAGTCTAAATTTTTCTTTTAAAATTTTAATTTTTCTTAAGTTTAGCTAATTTTGTAACAAAATTGGGGAATTCAAATGAATGAATAAATCTTAAATTGCAAATATGAGATAGTTCATAATGTGATGTATCGATAGGCAATCTATATGAAAGTTATTGAGCCATTGAATAAATTAATGTAGTAAGTAGGTTTGCCTGAGAGGATCTTTAGTAAGGTATGGCTGTTGCCTTAATTCTTATATGGTAGCGTGTTTTAGCCCTCAATTCTGAAATCTTAATGGTCATCATTTGGGAATATACTGGGTGTTGTCTCCTTTGTTGTACGAAAGTACAGACCTGGTTTCCGTCAGTATATTTATTTGAAAAATAAAAAAATAAAAAATGAATAAATGAATAAACCAAGACCAAGTTAAGTCGCTTTGTTGTACTAAGGTACAGACCTGTCACCAATGTCTTGGCCTGAAAAATGATTGATTTAATTTAGATTTTCTTTATTGAGGAAAGTTGTGGTGCGTTAGTTGTATGAGGATATTTTGCTATTGGGATTCGAAGGTAAAGCCTGCTAGAATAATAAGAGTTAAGCTCAATGGCTGTAATATAGATTGTTTAGGTGGACAACAATATCGGTAATCCGTGTGATTTATCTTTTATGCCGAATAATAATTAGTGAAGAATTTGGTTTCCTGATAGAGTTTCTTGATTGCTAGATTTAATGAAAAATTAGTTTTAAGAGTAAAATTTGGGTTGTGAAATGCTGGCTAGTTTGTAAGTCCCTATGTTTTAGATATTTTGCCTGTTCATGATTTTAACTGATAGTCTACTTGAGGACAAGTAGGATTCAAGTGGGGGATGTTTGATAAATGCCAAAATGTACTAAATTATAGTACTAATTACCCCTTCGTTTAATAGGTTTCTAATGCATTTTGTGTGAATAAGATAATTATTTCGTTCATATTTGCATTTAGGAGTTTATTTGGAGCTTGGATTGAAAAGAAACGGAAAACGAGCTTATTTGGAAGAAAAGTTGCTAAAAGAATAATACATTGGACAATAGAAGATTGGATCGAAGAAAAGATGCTAAGAGAGTGAAGATATGCAAGATTGGATTGGATTGAAGTATAAATGAAGCTCGAATCGGAAAAAGAATGAAAGATGAGCTGAAAATGGAGGAAGAATGTAAAAGCTGAGTTTTCAGACAGCTATTAGTATTTTGGCCATAACTTTCTCATACGAACTCCAATTGAGGTGATTCAACTTGGAGAATTTAGCTAACACATAGGGCTACAACTTCATTTTTTCCATTTTTTCTGAAAATGCATCCATACGGCGTATGGATGTCCATACGCCGTATGGATTGAAAAACTGGGCTGAAACCTCTTATCGCGGGCTGGACTGATGGGCTTTTACATCCATACGCCGTATGGAATTCCATACGCCGTATGGATGACTTTTTCAGCTATTTTAGACCGATTTTAGGGTTTTCACTTCATAACTTCATACAAACCAAAACCATTCGATCAGAGACGATTAGAGGGGGTTTTTCCCTCATTTCGGGAGCATTTTGAAGGTAGAAAGCAAGAAGATTTGAAGCCCTTTCGATTGTTCAATCATTCTTTCGATTTCTCGGTTCGAATACTTTAATCCTTTTCATTTGATTATGATTTCGGTTATGTTTTCGTTTCTGATTTTCTGGAACATTATGAGTAGCTAAATCTTTATTGTATTTGCTTGGATGATGATACTTAGATGATGATTTGATTATTGAATTACGGATTATATCGGATTTTATGAATGTTTATGTGTTTATTTGATGATCCTTGGTTATTGAATGATTAATAGCAATTACCTAACGTGGTTTTATGATTAATTGAGATTGATTTCCACTTAATTGTAAGATTATTGATGATTGTTGATTTCAATTGACGATTGTTGCTGAATATATTGAGTTTGACGGGTTAGGGTTAATAATTGGTAATGATCATTGATGAACAAGATAACTTTCATTAGTTATAGACTTTGTTGATTCAAGTCAAGAAAATAAATCACATAGACGGTGTTGGTTTAATTTGAAATACAATTTTGTAGGCAACGTTAAATTGAACTGTTAGTGTGTTGAAAACAACTCTGTGTCTTTCTTAATTGTGTTTATATCAATTTATCCTGTAAGGAAGATTGGTAATATTTATCAAATCACCAATAAATCCATATGTTAGCTATTCAATAAAATGATTTCCGTACTCTAAGGAAAGTAATCCAAGCAAATGCATTTAATCTATCATTTGAATCAAGTAATTTTATTTGATTAATTGTTTACTAATTATTTTCTTTTAAGTTTTATTTAATAAATTAGTTTTTATAATTGTTAATTAATTGTTCGATCGGAACTAAAACCCCCCCCCCCCCCCCAATATTTACTGCTTTCATTATTTGTATCAATTTCCAATTTATTTAATTTGACATCCGTTCCCTGTGTTCGACTCGGACTTACCAAGTCTATACTGATATTCGATCGGGTATTCTTGCCTGGTTGTGTGAGAAGTATATATAAGCTATTTCTATTTTATAAATTAATAAACTAGATGCTTTCACACGCACCAAGTTTTTGGCGCCGCTGCCGGGGAACGGTTTGATTCAGTTGGATAAATTGGAATTTGTTTTCTGTTAATTATCAGTTTTAATTTAATCTTTATTTACCTGTTTATTTGTATTATTTGTGTATAGGATTAGTTTATAATTTGTGTTATATTAAGAGTCTTGTTCTACCCTTCGTATTTGGAGGACGATTTCGGAGAATATTTACGAGCTCTCTTTGAACCACCCATCGATCAATCGGAACCAGATTTAGAAATGGCAGACGACATTGCCAATATGACTCTCGAGGAATATTCGAGCAGAAGGCGTAGCTACCTTGGCCCAGGAGTAGTGAGGCCCGCAATTGCAGAAAACGTCGAGTTCGAGATAAAGGGACAATTCCTAAAGGAGCTTAGGGAAAACCCATTTCGAGGAGAGGAGAGAGAAGATGCTAACGAGCACGTGGAAAAGATTGAGGAGATTGCCAATATGTTCAGCATCTCTAACATTACATGTGATCAAGTCATGCTCCGAGTGTTCCCAAGAACACTCAAGGGAGCCGCGAAAAGATGGATTACTAATGAACCAGCTGGATCCATCACCACGTGGGAAGATCTCCGCACAAAGTTTCTAATGATGTACTGCCCGCCATCCAAAACGTCGAAGATGATCAACGAGATTCGAAACTTCAAGCAAGACTTTGACGAGTCACTGCACCAAGCGTGGGAAAGGTACCAGGACTTGATGCATAAATGTCCACAGCACGACCTAAACGACCAGCAAATTATAATGATATTCTACAGGGGAGTGGATCGTGCTACAAGACAGCAATTAGATGCTCAAGGACATATCCCGAAGAAGATTCCTAGGGACGCCTTAGCAGCTATTCGCGACCAAGCAAAGCATTCTCGGTTATGGGATGATGGTTCCTCTAGGAGAAAGAGGTCAATTAGCAATGACGATGGACTAGCCGTCATAACTGCTAAGCTGGACAGCATGGGAAGAGACATAAAAAAGGTGACTGAGTGTGACAACCGTCAATTTAGGACAAGAATTTAGTGCCTAATCAAGTTTTAATACATGTAATTAGTTCTGTGTTAGGCTAATTAATGTATCAATCATTATATATTGTTGAATATATATCTACAATTATGCGATTTGTTTAAATCGTACGAATTTCAAATCGAATGAATTTCAATACAATAAATATGGACGTTGGTGACAAATTTTATTAAATAACGTTGTTATGTCAAAAATATTATTATAATAATACTTCGTATTTATCGGTATCGTACAAACAGAAATTTCACAATTTAAAATGTTAAAAACGCGCAAAACTAAATAAACCAACTTACATTTATAACTCAAATATAAACTTATTTGTAAAATAACTAAATAAAATATCGCGTAATAATTTGTATTTAAAATGTACCAATTAATGTTCAAAATAATTATTTAACGTTTAAACGACGGAGCAAACGAACACCACACGGGACGCGGGGCGAAAGTGGGGATAAACCCCACCTCCACCTTTCATTTTCTTCATTTCATTTCCCATTCCTCCCTCTCTCTTTTCTTTCCCCTCTAAACAAACAAACCACCAAAACTCACCAAATCGCAAAATACTACCACGAAACGCGACCGAATCACAAATATTTTTAGAGATTCACGACCACCTCGCGACGATCTACAACGCTATCTTTCCGGATTTTCATTTCGGCAAATTGTAAGTTTCCGACAAAATCCCGAAATCTCTCGATTCTTAGTATTTTTCACTTGCGGTTGTTTAGATAACATATATATGTCCATTACAATGTATAGAACATGATTTCATAGCTTAAAAACGGGTTTAAAACGGATTTTTGGCCGGAAAAGGTCGTGACAGCCGGATTTCTGGGCTGGTGTTCATCCATGCGACACAAGCATTGTGTCGCATGTTGTGTCGTATTTTAGCCTTTATGTCGCATAAATTCCCTTGTGTCGTACCTTATGTCGTACCAGATATTTTGTGTCGCCAGTTCTGCGACACAACCACTATGTCGCATACCCCATACGACACAATTACTATGTCGCTGTTGAATCAGCATTTCGCATCCATGCGACACAACCCTTGTGTCGTATGGACTTTGTGTCGCACTCCTATGCGACACAACACTTGTGTCGCATAACCCTTTTTGTGTCGCATTGTTATGTCGCATAAAACAGCAGGTTTTCAAATCTCAATTTCACTAAGTGTCGGAACTATATAACCTCAAACCCTTATACGATACGACTTATAAAACACTTTGGGACACATTTTCAAGTGCAAAACGCCAATTTCAAGATAATAATACTTAAGGTTTATTATTTCAAATCCGTCACCAACGGGCCGTACGCGTTTTCAAAACATACTTCAAAATCAAACAAGTCGTTGTAACTTGTCTCAATTCAATCAAACAAGTCGTAGTAACTTGTAACAATTCAATCAACCAAATCGTAGTAATTTGGACATATATATATAGTTGTATAACAACTACAAAGGTAGTCTTTTGAGATACCAGTACAATTAATAACAATCAAGTGTCGTGAACACATTCAGGTTTCAAGTCTTTGGACATCAACACACTGCTAATTACTTCAAGTTTATTAAGTTAAACACATCAGGAATCAGGTGAGTTTCATAGCCCCATTTTCACTGCTTTACAACTAGGGGTGTGATATTACTACTCGATTTTGTTTTACAAGTAGAACGCAAGTGACAAACTTCAAATACTACATGAGTTTCAAGCTAATCAATTTAAAGTCCTCCATAAGCATAGTCTCTAGTATTTTATAGCGTGAATGTTAGTATATGATATCATATGGGATTGACAATCCTCATCCGGGTTAGCACGCACTAATCGGTCAAACGGATGTATTAGCATTTGGGAAGACGAGTGTTGATTAGGCACTCGTAGGAGGCAAATCAGTTAGGTTTCCTTAATTGGGCCTGACAAATCAGTTAAGCTCAGACTATGTGCTCATGGACAGTATAACTTTTATTTTGCTTAATTGCAATTTAAATTCAATATAAATCTTGCGGTTCTGACAACTATACATTGACATACAAACCTGTGAGCTCACCAGCGTTTTCGCTGACCCATTTTAGTATTTATCACAGGTACCCAGCAGTAGTTTGGCTGCACAAGCAAGAATTATTAGCTCGAGTCAGCATACATATAACTAGAGATTGGACTGCATTATTATATTTTGTAAAAGTAATTATGCTATGTAATCTCTCAAATTTCAGGAATCGAGCTAATGTAACTATATTTTGATGTAAACATTTACTTTATCTATACAAGTTTAAAACGACGCATATAGTGGTCGTTCATTATATCTTGTGCTTTGTATATTGATTAGTGACACCCAAATCAAGCTTCCGCAAATCATTAAATTTGGGGGTGTCACACTGAGACTGTCCATGCAATCCAAGTAGGGTGTGACAACTGTGGAGGAACGCATTTAGTGAAGGATTGTCCCGAAATGAATTCTGTAGAAGTGAGAGAGGAAGTTAAATGTGTGGAAACTCACGGAGCTTACTGCCAAGGTAGTGGGGAATTTTTCCTAAGACCATACCAGGAAGGAGGTAGCCAGTTCCGCCAGACTCAGCCAGGTCTTTTCACTAAGGAACAACCCTCAGCAACCTCCCCCGAGAAGAAATCCAATTTGGAAGAAATGATGGGGAAGTTTTTGACTGCTAACGAGAAGTTTATTGCTAAGTCTGGACAGCGGATGGACGCCATTGAAGCATTAGTTCGGAATCAAGGAGCGGCGATCACGCAAATTGAGGGAACCATTTCCAACATAGCTAAGGTTCTCCAACAGAGATCCCCGGGAACTTTACCAGGATGCACCGAAACCTACCCACGAGACCATGCAAAGGTAGTGACTACCAAAAGTGGAAAGGTTCATGAAAACCTTAACTTTCAAAAGAATCATGTGTCGAAGCTTTTGCCTGAAAAGGAGAAGGAAGCTGAGGTTGCCAAAAATTTAAGGGTGGACACAAAAGCTGATCAAATTGCTAAGGATAAACAATATGCGAAGGATCATGCGCCACCCCCACCTTACCCAGCAGCTTTGAGGAGAGGAAAATATGAAGCTCATTATCATCAACTTCTAGAGAATCTGAAGCAGCTTCATATCAACATTCCGTTTGTGGAAGACATTGCCCAAATGCCTAAGTATGTGAAATACTTGAAGGAGCTCTTGACTAATAAGAGCAAGTTGGCAGAAGCAACCACAGTAATGATGAATGAGCGATGCTCAGCCATGATGCAAAACAAGTTGCCACCAAAAATGAAGGATCCGGGGAGTATCACTATACCCTGTCAAATTGGTAATTTGGACATTGCGAATGCACTAGCAGATCTTGGGGCTAGCATATCTATTATGCCTTATACTATGTACGCTAGACTTGGGATAGGAAAACCTAAATCCATTTGAATGTGCATCGAGTTGGCTGATCACTCTGTTCAATACCCCAGAGGGATGGTTGAGAATGTTTTAGTCAAGGTTGATAAGTTTGTGTTTCCCTGTGACTTTGTGATTCTTGACATGGTAGAGGATCCTAAGGTGCCTATTATTTTAGATAGACCCTTCCTAGCCACTTCCAGAGCGTTGATCGATGTTTTTGATAGGAAAATAACCATGAGGTTGGGGGATGAGAAGGTTGTATTCAATGTGAATGAATCTAAGCAATATCCGGAATCAGTGGATGAGACTTGTTACTTTGCTAGCATGAGAGAATTATCTGAGGATGACGAGAGTTTGCAAAGTTTGAAGGATGACGTAGATGTAGACCCAATGATTCTTAAAGAATGGACGGGAAGCCTCGAGGAAATCCGTGACATCGAAGAATTCGATAAATTGATCGAGGAGATAGAGACAACTTGCGATGAGGAGCTGGAGAATGAGGGCGTCAAGCTAAAGGAGAGTAAAAAGTCAATCTTGACAAATGGAATCTCGATCAAAACGGAGACGCGAATTCTAAGTCATTGTCACAATGGTCCTACTAGAGGGCATAAGGGACCTAATTACACGTCACGAAAGATGTTGAAGGCGAAGGCATTACCTATAAAAGGTGCACGGGTTGTGGTGAAGTTCCGTAAGCGATTGTTTTCACGATTTGGAACGCCGAAGGTTTTGATCAGTAATAGTGAAACGCATTTTACGAATGCACATTTGGAGAAAGTGTTAGGGATGAAGGCTTATGTTAACGCCCGATTATATATGGAGCGCACCAAGAAATGGCATGATTCACGTTTTAAATCAAAGAGTTTATTTGAAAAAGGTGATAAGGTTCTCCTATATAGTTCTCGTCTGCATTTGTTCCCTGGTAAGTTAAAGACACGCTG
The DNA here is from genome assembly GCA_949592205.1 of Helichrysum umbraculigerum. Lineage (NCBI taxonomy): Eukaryota > Viridiplantae > Streptophyta > Magnoliopsida > Asterales > Asteraceae > Helichrysum > Helichrysum umbraculigerum. Next base: position 104,339,538 of record CATIUR010000003.1, on the reverse strand, counting down.
GACAGGACCTTTTATAATTGAAAAGGTTTATCCTTTTGGTGATGTTGATCTGCAAGGTCATTCTGGAAAAACTTTCAAGGTTAATGGAAGACGTTTGAAGAGATACGATGGTGATGCAAGGGACTCCAAGCGTGATTTGGAGTTGGATTTGAATTAAGTTGTGAAGCAAGATGTTTGTCCCTTACTTAGGATCTAACAGAACCGAGTCACTCAATCGTTTGCGGAATCAACGATTAAGTTATCACACGAACACAATGAATAATCAAACACAATAATTATGAAACCGAACGTTATATTATTGCTTATGGTCGATCAGATTACAGAGAATTTTGACAAATTGTGTTTAGGGTTTCGTCAACCCTAAAACAGAAAACGTAAATTACTTAAATACAAAACTGGCATCTGCGACGTCGTACGCGACGTCGCAGGCCCAAGCCCATGCGATGTTGACTACGTCGCAGGCCCAAAACCTAACGTCGCACCTGCGACGTTACGCGCTACGTCGCAGGAGTCAGGAAACGCAAATCTAAATACAAACTACGAGCTAGACCAACTGACAGACACTAAACATGTACCAACAAACTCCCCCGTGTCTTCGGCTTGGTCTTCAAAAATCTTCTTTAAACCCAGCCAGCAGGAAATTGGCCATCTGCATGAATTCCATTAGCCACGCAGACAGTAACAACATTGTAAAACTGCTCGGCTAAACGTCTGTTGAACTCATTCTTCTGACCAACACGAATCCGATCATCATAGAGTTTTCTTAAATCTTTTTCATGAAAATTAATCAAACTCATCGGATCATACAGTCTAAACGTTGCTTGCTTCACATTCCATATACCTCCAACTTCTGGCCACGGTTCAGAATCTGGAACGAAAGTAATAACCGCTTCACCAGTCTGTGGATCAAGTTCCCATTTTACAAGTCTTCTCAGAAAATAATAAGGAACTGGTTCCAGAGGTATCTCAGTCAAACAGTTAGCAGGCGGATAGTGAACTTTAACCATAGGCTTCCTGGTGACTGGATCAATCTTCCTTTTCCATGTATACCGAGTTCCCAACGTCGGTTTCAATTTAGAATATGTCTTCGATAACACTTCCCGACGTAAATTTCTCTGAATGAACTCGGCATAATCATTCTCGAACGGATTAATCAATTTAAGCTGAGCTAATCGATTAATCTCTCCTTTTGGCAACGTGCTCAATCTATCAAAACGCATTCTGAAGTACTGAACTCCATCTTCTCTCTTAATCATAAAAAGATTCCTCTGACACTTCCAGCTTTTAATAACTCCGGTATAATTTCGACTAACCCGGTACACTTGACATTTAACTGGAATAGGAACTGGATTTCGTCCCTTAGGCCACCATTTCTTATTTCTTTCTCTCTTTTCTTCAGCAGTTAATTTCTTCTTAGGAATATCAGAAGATTCAGTTTCAGGAACTGCTGAGTCCGGTGCCTGTGTCTCTGGAGCTGGAGTTGCAGCAGAACTAGATTCTCCATGTTGAGCTTTAGCAGGTCTCTCATCTTCACTTGAATCAGACTCTATAATCGGTGCACCATCATAAGCTTCCCCAGAATGTGCATCATCATACGTTTCATCTGAATTCAACTGTTCCTCTTCAATCGAAACATCCTCATTCATCTGAAAATCATTATCCGTTTCTTCCTCAGAGCCAACTCCACTAGCCATTCTTTGAATAAACGATAAGTCCGCAAATGAATTGTCAACAGCCAGCGGTCTCGGTTGCCCTGGAATATCATCAACACAAAAGTAATCCAAAACAGAAATATTTTCATTAACAGTTTCAAGTACAGGGTTGGGATTTACAGACGCAGGTTCACTTGACTCTAAAGTGGGTATCCCAGACCCAGACTCCCCCGAGGCAAGTAACCTGCCTTCCAAAATATTAACCCTAATCTTCGTTTCCTCAAGCTCCTTAGATTGAACCTCGATAAACGCAGCTTGTTCAGCAATCTTTTCGTCTTGAGCCTCCAGCTTTTGCGTCATCTTCTGCATATCTTCCATAATCTTTTTCATGAATGCTGGAGTCGGTTGAATCTCAAAATCAGCTTGCGGCTGTGGATTGACTGGAGCTCTGGCTGATGAAGAACGACGAACACGACGACGAGGACGATAAGTTTCATCAGCAGAATCATCACCGTCTCGTGTACGTTTCCCAGTATCCCTTGGAGGTACATACTTGCGTCCTGCCCTGATCCGACGCTGAATTCTCAAATATCTGAATGAATCGGATAGCCTGATACGTTCCATCTCAGAGGGATGCGGAACAGTACCATCCGAATGCTCAGGCGTCGGACCCTCATCCTGAGGACCTACATTTTCTGCAGCTTGTTCAGAATCAGAACTCTCGACCGTGTCGTGAGATGCTGGATTGTCTGAGTCAACGTGCCCAAACTGCTCGATGTTCTCCAAAATAGCCTCCACATGCTCCCCCGCAGCTTGAACAGGAATGTTCACAGGTGGTTGCTGCGGTTGCTGTGGTGCTGGAATGTCCATATATTGAGGTTCCGGAGGCGGTACGTAATTCTCATCAACAATAGCACCGAATAAGGGAACATCCCTTGCCGCCTGAACCCCACCTGCACAAATAGTAAAGATCCGATTCATCATCGGTGAAATCTTTAATTGCTGATCGATGTCACCCTGTGCCTGAAGATCTGGATGATAACGATTGATGTGCAACTGAATAAATCTCGGATATAAGATCCATTTCTGATCCCCGGCATTCGCATTATCAACCATAGCCTTGAATATAAAACCCGAGAAGTTGAACGGCTTGTTGTACACTAATGCTAACATAGCAGAAGCCAAACTTCTGCTCATACCATCCGTTCCACCTTTCCTATTGCCCAAACAAACGATAATCACGTGCATCAAATATCTCCAAACACGTGTGAGATTCGCTTTCCTATACTGATCCGTGGGAATCCCGGGATATCCAATCCTTTGCATAGCTCCCGAAACGAAAACATGATCAAAACCGACTGGCATATTCGGTTGATCATTCAGCTGTAAAAGTTCCTGAATACTCTGTTCTGTAATAGTGATTTCCGTATCAAGAACTGTAGAAACCAGTCTTCGAACGTCGTTATCAGTAACAACAATTGCGTTTCTCCAGAAAGGGTTGATCAGATTTCCAAAAGCCACAGTGTTATCCGAAATGGCGTGGAATACCCTTGAACGCCTCAGAAATGCAATCATCTGATGATACGGTGCAGCTTTATCAGAAGTATCATCAAGGTAAGCAGCAGTATTGTGATGCGCTTCGAAAACAAGAGCCATATCTGCAAAAACAGAAACATACAAGATATTCTCGAAAAGCGTTAGAAAAACAAAGTATTCCAAACTTATCACCTAGACGTTCGGTTTCATAATTATTGTGTTTGATTATTCATTGTGTTCGTGTGATAACTTAATCGTTGATTCCGCAAACGATTGAGTGACTCGGTTCTGTTAGATCCTAAGTAAGGGACAAACAACTGGTATCAAAGCTACAAACACACATATCAAATCCTAAACCCTAAACCCTAAACCTAAACCTAGACCGAAGATCCTGGTTAAACAAATACAGCCAAAATCCAAGACAAGGTCAGGCTAAAATCCAAGACAGGGATGGTATCCCACCAGACCAGAAGGCCGAGATCCAGGATAATAAAGGAATTCCTCCAGACCATAAAACCAAGATTCAGGACAAAGAGAGAATTCCACATGATCATTAGCCAACTGAAGCAAAAATGGTCATATCTAAGTGACCAGATAAAAACTTTAAGGTGCTGGACCACCAGAAAGCGCAAAAGAATCCATGACCGGAAGAAGATCCTTCTAGCCGCGGACGGGCGAGTAGCGACACTCTTTTGGGCTGAAGCAGTAAGCACTATCTTTGTCGTTCAGCTAGGAACTGAAAGAAATCACTCGCCATTGCTGGACAGGATTTAAAAGTCAGAAAAACGAACATTTGATTGGTAACAAAAAATGTCATTTTTCTGTAATAAGCGACGTAGTCGATGACGTCGCATTTCAAATAGCGACGTAGTAAAGGACGTCGCAGAAAATCAGAATAATAACAATAGCGACGTAGACCGTGACGTCGCACATAATTCGAGCGACGTCGATAGGTACGTCGCATTTTGCAATTTATTGTGAATTTAATCACATTAATAAAATAGCGACGTAGTGAGGGACGTCGCGTAGGACGTCGCGGTAAAAAGCGACGTAGGGAAGGGCGACGTAGGCATGTAAGAATAACTAATGAGAGCGACGTAGTCCACGACGTCGCAGCGTACGTCGCACTGAAGAACATTCATCCCCAACCCAGAAATCCTAACCATCAAATTTAGGGGTTTTCAAAATCAAAGGCACTAAAAGGTGCGACAACGAATGGTGATCACGAAAACATAAATTATACGATGTTTAGATCACGATTACACAACTAATTCAACCCAAACCGAGAACCCTAAAACCCGCAATATACATTTAACGATTAACGCAAAAATACACGGTGAAAAAGGGTAAGATTGGTACCTAAGTGTGCGGAATAACGAGTAGAAGAAAACTACAAGAGTGAATCGGAGTGAAAACGGCTACAAATCACGAAAATGCTCGAAGCAGTGCTACGTCGCAAATCGCCAATGGTACGTCGCAGGCTACGTCGCAGGTGAATATTGAATAGTGTGATCGACGTTTTACGTCGCGGGTGAGACTATATATAGTCTAACCCTATGTGCGACGTAGGCTGGGACGTCGCAGGCGACGTTGAGTGGGACGTCGCATAGAGCAGTCAGTATGTGATTTGAGTCGATTTTGAAATTTTCAAGAACCATTTACTCGTTATTTTAGCAAACAATATCTAAATGAGTCGTGACTTGGGAAAAATAACATAGAATAAGAAATAAAACATAAAATAACGAAAAAATCTTTTTGGTATTTTCTTTAATATCACAAAAGGTAAAAATATAACAGAATAAAATTACTAACACTCTATTTTTGGTGACGGAGTTGTTTTGTCTTATTAGGGATCATATCGGAATAACATGCAATTATTAGGAATAGTAAGTGTTATTTCGATCATCAGTATATTTTGTCCACTTTAAATTTACGTGGCACATTTAAAACACCTGTTATAAAAATTATTTCAAAACGATTATTGGTATTGTTTGTCCACCTAAACACGTTACATCCGTGTCTGTGAGTTAACCTTTTATTGTTAATATGAATATTTCTCCGTGGTCCCCACCATAGATATACCCCTATAACTTAGACATGAACATAGTTTCTAAATTTAGAAAGAATAGAAGAGAATCAATTTTAAGAATCAAGCCAGCGGTGACAGGTCTGTACTTGCGTACAACAGAGCAACATAACTTGATTCATGTGTAAGCAAAACCAAACGCAGTCAAACCAAATTGAGTGGCGACCTTGTTTAGTACCTTAAATTTAAGACGTTGCAAGTACTTTGACTCACGTTTGCTTAGTTTTAAGAGTAAGCTGAATTGAGACCAGGTCTGCACTTACGTACAACAGAGGAAACAATCAGCATACTCCCCCAAAAGATCTCAGATATACGATCCAAAAATAGAAGTATGTCAAGCTATGCTAAGGAATTAAGACATAGAGTCGTACATCACGAGGTGTTTACCACATGATCATAGACAAGTATTTAAATTACTTCTTAATATCTCAGAGACCGGTGTGTACCATGCCTACCAATACATCGTATGATGAAGATAATTTAGATAAAAACTGTTTTAAGTGTGTCAGATAAACCTACTGACACATCCAAGATAAACTGTTGATGCATTTTGTGTGTCAGTCAGTTGGTCAAACTATTGTAATTGTCAAAGTCAATTAGTCTGCGTATGTATAGTGTTTAGCGTGTCAACAAAATGTAATTATATAGAATGGTGACATTGTAATTGGGCCTGCGACGACATGGGCTACGTCGCATTGGGCCTGGCCTGCGACGTTGGGCTTAACGTCGCAGGGCCCAATAGGTGTGATATAAATAGCGAGTTACAAGTCAGAATTAGGGTTGGACATAGTTTTGTGGTGTGGAGCCGTTTTAGAGGAAGAGAGATTGTAAACGAGTTTGTGTTTGGTGATTGTAACGTTTATAATCAAGTGTTAATATATACGAAAACGTTATAGAGATTTGTGTGTTCGTGAATCAAGTTATTGATTGTTTATTATTCCGCATTTACAATCGATTAAACGATCCGATCAGATCCCACGGCACGGGACTATCAACTGGTATCAGAGACGTAGAATCAAGGATTCGTCGGTTTCGGATCGTGCTTTAGAAAGTTTTCGGTTTGATTCGCGAAGGTTTTATTGTTTAATCTTCGTTTCTGGGTTGATTGGCTTGAAGATTCCGTTTTCTGAAGAGTTTTTCTGGGTTTGTTCGTCGTTCGGTTTTCGAAATTCGTTAGGGTTTCGAAAATTTTCGATTTTTGGGGTTTTGGCCGCTGCAGCCCGACTGTGCGACGTAGCCTGCGACGTCAGCTGCGACGTCGCGTGCGACGTAGTGATTTGGACTTTAATTAGTCCGTGCGACGTACCGTTGCGACGTACCGTTGCGACGTCATCCGCGACGTCGCTATTTTGACTTTAATTAGTCTTTGCGACGTAGGCTGCGACGTCGCTAGGCTCTGCGACGTTGGACTGCGACGTAGGACGCTACGTCGCATTTTCGATTCTTAATTGAGTCATCGGACTTCTGCGACGTTGCTATTTTTCTCCGACATTAACCTCGTTCTAGATTCGTAAAAAAAAAAAAAAAAAAAAAAAAAAAAAAAAAGTTTTTTGGCGGGAATCTCCGGAAAAATTTTGCGTTTTCAAATTTTTTCCATAGGCTTAAAAGTGTTCAATTTTAGTCTGAAAAAGTTTCATTTTACCCGGCCAGTTTTTGACGTTTTCGGACGAAATTTTGGCGGGAAAAACGCGAAAAATTTTGTAATTTCAAATTTTGTTTTTAGGCTTAGAATTGCTTCATTTTAGTGTCGGAAAAGTTTCGCTATACTCGGGTAGTCGTCAAAATTATTCGAATTCAGTATTGGAGGGAAAAGTCGCAAGAGGCCAAATACCTTTCTGGTTTGAAAATGTCTTCTAAAGCTGATATGCGTTGCTATAGTGGAGCTGTTAGTGAGATTGAACCCCCCATGCTTACAGATGATACTGATTATGCTACATGGAGATTTGAGTTCGAAGCCTTTATGTCTGAAAATGATCCAGATATGTGGAACTCATTGGTTGAAAGATATGAAAGACCAGTAGTTGGAACAAAGAATTTAAGAGTATCACCACAAAAGTCTTACATTGGCATGACACTAGAGGAAAGAAAAGCATTCGATACCGAAAGGAGAACTTATTCAACAATTGTCAAATGCTTATCAAAGGAAGTTCAACAAATGTTTAAACATTATGTTATTGCATACGACCTCTGGCATGCAATTGAAACACGATGTGGTGGATATGAAAAATATAGGAGAAATAGAGTGGAACTTGTCAAGAAACAGTTTGACACATTTGATTTACTATCAAATGAATCTTTAGAAGCACTCTTCAAAAGATATTCCCAACTCGTAGATGAAGTGGCTGATGGAGGAATAGTACTTAATAATGGAGAGGTAAATAAGAAGCTATTACGGGCATTACCTAAGGACTGGGCTACCAATGTGGAGATTTTGGAACAAGATCCAGAAATTGAAATCATGGATTTGGAAGAACTCATCAGAAAGTTACAGGCTGATGCTCTTGACATGAAGAAGAAAGAAAAGATGTCAGCGGCTTCCACTCAAAATCCTAGTCTCAATGAAACTTCCAGATCTAATTCCAAGTCAGCTACATCTCCTTCTGGTAGCACTTCATATGCTTCCTATACTTCTCAAACAGCTCCTTCAAAGGCTACTGAGGATCATGCTACAATCTTTGCAGCTTTCCTCAATTCGTATGAGAATTTTCTTTCCAAGAAGGCTAGTACTCTGCAGCTCACTGAGGAAGACTTTGAACAGATCGACTCTGATGATCTCGAGCAAATGGACATCAAATGGAGCATGGCCATGATAACCCAAAGAACCAAGAAGTTTCTTCAAAGAACGGGCAAAAAGGACCTGGATGACGATGGTGATACAGGTCTTGGTTTTAATAAAAGCAAAGTGAAATGCAAGAACTGTCAGAGTTTTGGACACTTTGCTAAGGAGTGTGAAAAAGAAAGATATCCATCATCTGGTTTCACTACACCTTCAGCTCCCAAGACTCCAGAGAAGAATACAACATCACAGGCTATGACGGTGTATTCTCAGGGGGTGTTTGATTTTAGTGCACTTCAAGGAGAGGTTCAACACAGTGCGCTTTTGGCAAAGATACATGCGGTACATGATGAACCTAAGGTACCCATAAAGTGTGTTTCCTGTTTTACATTAACTGAATCTCTTGAGAATTATCAATATGACAATTTAGATTTGAGAGAAAAAGTTGTTAAACTCACTGACTCAAACAAGTTTTTGAAAGCTAATGAATTTCTTTATGAAAAACAAATTGAGGCTTATAAGTTAGACACTGAAAAATACAAGTCTAAAGTTTTTAGCCAACAAGATGCTATTAATAGCTATCTTAAAGAAATTGAACTTTTGAATAAAGAACTTTCTGAGCTAAAGTCTGAGTCTGACAATTTTAAAAAGGGAATCACGAATTTCTCAAATTCTCATAAACTCTTCGATGAAATGGTTGACAAGATGAGGACAGATAAAAGTAAAGCGGGACTTGGGTATCCACCTCCCACTAACTATTATCCTAAGCCTGTTAAGGAAGGGATCGAAGAAGTAGTAGCTGACTACTCGTCTTGGTCAGCTACCAAAGATAAAGAAGCTAAGCCTAAGAGGCAGGGAAAGGAGAAAACCAATCGGACAGAGTATCCTTTGCCCACTTTTGTTAAGTCTGATAATTCACCTTCAGTTAGTGTTGAGGAGGTCGTTGAGGTAGAAGATATACCTGAAGAGTCTACCATTAAGGTTGAGAAAATAAATGTCAAACCTGAAAATTTCATCATTACAACTGAAAATGATGATTATTTTAAATGCAAAGGCAAAGCTAAGGTTGACAATGAATCCTCAAAAGTTGTAGTTGATAAATCTGAAAAGAATAAACCTTCAAAATCAACTAACTCAACCTCAGGAACATCTACTTCAACATGTTCTCCTAAGAGTGCATGTTCAACAAATGTTCCTGGTCATAGACCTTCTGTGTATTGTCCTCCACCGAAACGATTTGAGGGAACTCATTGGAATCAATCTTTTGTGGAACGACGTTCTTGTTTCCATTGTGGACAACAAGGACATATAATTAGGGATTGTCGGTTATTATCCCTAGATAGGTTTGGTAGAGGGATGCCAAGAACTTCCTCCTTTAGAAATTCTTATTCAAAATCGTTTTCTAGGCGTGCTTTGTATTCGCCTATATCAAGATATGCATCCTCTTCTCCAAAACCCGTGGCTAGAGTAAACAAAGTTGTGCCTAGTAAACCTCAAGTTCAACAGCACAACATTGTTGAAAACAACTCATCTGAACCTACAAAGGTTTGGAAACCAAAATCCACAAACAACACATCAATGAAATCTTCTGAGTTTTTAAAATATCATAAACTCATTGATGTGATGATTATGGATGACCATGGACAACCCAAGTCTATCAAGGCTTGGGTGTCCCATAAGTACTAACGTTTAATTGTTTGTGGTGGTGCAGTCAGGTTATTGAAAGCTAACATTTTTAGTGACTGCATGGATGTGGATATTGTTGGAAGAATGCGATGATGAATTGTGATTGGATGAGATTTTTGATGTTATGAGGTGGTAAAAGTGATAACAGGCATTTGATTTGACTTGATATGTGATTTTGATACTTTTCTTTTAAATTTTATTATAGGTGCAACAGCCATTCTTTATACTTTTTAGTATTAAAGAAATGCAATGTTGCGAAATTTATTCAATTAAAAAATACAAAAATATGTTTAATGTTTAAGGGGAGTATTTTTGGATTGGATATAAGAATTTGCTGTTCAGGGGGAGTAATTCTGAATATTAAAAATTCTGATTATTTAATTCAGAAATGTGAACAACAAGATTCTTAATTCTTGAAAAGATGTTGGATTGTGTGTCTGTAAAACAACTTGGGATATGATAGTACATCGGGTGACATGCATAAAAATGGAAATTTTAAGGTTTATGTTTGATGTGTCAGTAGGTTTATCTGGTATATTTAACACATCTTTTATAAACATTAGCTTCATCATATGATGTATTGGTAGGCATGGTACACACCGGTTTGTGAGTGAGTAAGAAGTAATAATAAAACTTGTCTATTACTTTGTGAAAAATGTTATATGATGTATGACATAAGTCTTAATTGATAAATGGAAGTACTATCATACACTGTCATAATTATGTAAATGTAAAATGGGCATATAGTGATAATATGATTATTCGCCTAACTAATGGTGACTATTGTTGTACTCACGTACAGACCTGAATCCATTAGTTATGCAAATAGTCTCAAACTTGTTATGTTCATACTAAGGGACCCTCTGTTGTACTTTGTACAGATCTGGGGCCACTAGTATCTTCATAGTCAGTTTGATGTATGCCTAAATATAAATATCAAGTGTATGTTACGAGAAAACCGAGATAAACTTGGTCTTGTAATCTCTACCTTGTGTGAATATGCAGTGTTTATTTTACTGAAGTTTATCAGTATATCATATAATAGGTTTCTCAAAATTAATCTTCATACTAACAATAAAGGTTAGCTCACAGATACGGATGTAACATGTTTAAGTGGACAAACAATACCGATGATCGTCTTGAACTAATTTTTATAAAAGGTGCTTTAAATATGTCAAGTAAATTTAAAGTGGACAAATATACTGATGATCGAAATAACACTTACTATTTGCTAATAATTGCATGTTGGCCTGATATGATCCCTAAGCAGACTTAAAACAATTATATCCCCAATTTATTTTAATCTTCGTTCTTTGTTTTTCATTTATAAAGAAAAATACAAAAAGATTTTATTTCTATGTTATTTTCTTCAATATCACATATCTTGTTAAAGTCAAATATTGAAGATGTAAAGGATGTCAGCTATTCTCCAAAGTTTGTGAAGATAATTCTATCGGAGAAGTTGCTGATGATTGAGAGATGGTCACTGAGTTTGAAGATCTTATTGTATGATAAATTTGTGTCAGTCACATGAATTTGGACATCAAGATTTCTTGGAAGACCATGCTATCTCAAAGGGGGAGTTTCTGATTGTCAAAGACATGAAAGAGTTTGTTGATGAAGACTAATTGAAGACTTATTTGACCAAGCTGATGACAAGGGGGAGTTTGTTGATGCATTTTGTGTGTCAGTCAGTTGGTCAAACTATTGTAATTGTCAAAGTCAATTAGTCTGCGTATGTATAGTGTTTAGCGTGTCAACAAAATGTAATTATATAGAATGGTGACATTGTAATTGGGCCTGCGACGACATGGGCTACGTCGCATTGGGCCTGGCCTGCGACGTTGGGCTTAACGTCGCAGGGCCCAATAGGTGTGATATAAATAGCGAGTTACAAGTCAGAATTAGGGTTGGACATAGTTTTGTGGTGTGGAGCCGTTTTAGAGGAAGAGAGATTGTAAACGAGTTTGTGTTTGGTGATTGTAACGTTTATAATCAAGTGTTAATATATACGAAAACGTTATAGAGATTTGTGTGTTCGTGAATCAAGTTATTGATTGTTTATTATTCCGCATTTACAATCGATTAAACGATCCGATCAGATCCCACGGCACGGGACTATCATAAACCTTAAAATTCCATTTTGTGCATGTCACCCGATGTACTATCATATCCCAAGTTGTTTACAGACACAACTTCAACGTCTATTTTAAAAATGTAGCAACCTTGCGTTTTCTTTAATACTAAAGAGTATAAAGAGTGGCTGTTGCGAATTTTTTTTTTTTTTTTTTTTTTTAAATTGAATTTAAAAACTAAAAAAAATCCAAGTCACAAATCATTTCTTTGACTGAAAGAACCTTAAACCTATCAGATTGACCAGTTCAATAAAACGTGATCGCAAAAAGGCTTTTGTGAAAATGTCCGCACACTGCTTAAGGGTATCTATATGTACGACATCTATAAGGTGTTTCTCAAAGCAATCCCGTATGAAGTGGAACCTAAGTTCAATATGTTTGGTCTTAGAGTGCTGTACGGGATTGTGTGTTATAGATATAGCAGCTGTATTATCAATGTAAATAGGAGTCATAGAGAGATTGAACCCGTAATCACGCAGCTGATGCTGAATCCAGAGAACTTGAGAACAGCAACTTGCAGCAGCAACATACTCGGCTTCAGCTGTGGAAATAGCAACCGCAGTCTGCTTTTTGCACTGCCAAGAAACTAAGCGCGATCCAAGGAACTGACATCCTCCAGTAGTTGACTTCATATCTATCTTGCAGCCACCAAGATCCGAATCCGAATAGGCAGTTAACTCGAAGTTTTTCTCGTTTGAATACCATAGACCCAGAGATGGCCTAAAAGCGAGATATCCAAAAATGCGTTTTACTGCCTTCATATGAGACACCTTCGGATTTGCTTGAAATCGTGAGCAGAGTGAAACAGCAAACACTATATCTGGTCTTGAGGCAGTCAGGTACATGAGAGAGCCTATCATTGAGCGATAGTCTTTCTCCTTGCAATCTTCATCGTCCTCATTAGGTCCAAGATTGTGTCTTGCTTCAATTGGAGTGCCGTAGTGTTTACAGTTGAGCAATTCATATCGCTTTAACATGTCAGTGACATATTTTGACTGGTGGATATAAATTCCATTGTCAGATTGCTCAACCTGTAGTCCCAGAAAGAACGTAAGTTCCCCCATAGCACTCATTTCAAACTCAGATTTCATCGGTCTTTCAAAATCCTTGCACAACTGATCATTAGTTGATCAAAAAATTATGTCGTCCATATAAACCTGCACAAGTAACAAATCCGCTCCTTCCCATTTGATGAAAAGCGTGCTATCAATCTGTCCTCTGTCAAAACCATTCTTCAGCAAGTACTTGGCAAGTCGCTCATACCAAAGTCGAGGAGATTGATGAAGACCATACAAAGCTTTCTTCAGCTTGCAAACATGATTAGGATGCTTTGGGTCTTCAAAACCAGGAGGCTGACACACATAAATCACTTCGTCGACATCTCCATATAGAAAGGCACACTTCACGTCAAGTTGATACACACGGAATCCTTTAAAAGAAGCATAGGCTAGAAAAATCCGAATTGATTCCAAACGAGCAACAGGAGCGAAAACTTCATCATAGTCAATACCTTCTAATTGACTATATCCTTGAACTACCATACGAGCTTTATTTCGAATAACCGCCCCACGATCATCCATTTTGTTACGGTAAACCCAACGAGTACCCTTCAAGTGAGCACCCTTGGGTAGAGGAACAATTTCCCAAACATTCATCTTGTTTATTTGCTGTAGTTCCTCCTGCATAGCCTCGACCCAAGATGGATCCTTTAAGGCTTGTTCAACCTTTTTAGGTTCAATTTGAGACAAATGACATGAATCGATATGAGCTATAAGTCCCAAAAGTTGCTGAGCTGAAGTCTGCTTTGCTTGCTGTCGTGTTTGAACAGATGCATGAGGATCACCAATGATATTATCAATGGGGTGATCCTTATGTATACGAGTTTCTGGTATGGCACTTGGCACAAGATCCACACCCAGATTGTTCAAATCTCCCTCAGTTTCAGGAGTAGCAGCAGACTCAGGAGAGGCTAACTCTTCTTCTTCTCCTTCATCTTCATGAAAAAATAAGTGAGAGTATGCCATTGTTTCTTCCATTTCATCTTCTTCTTGAGGTTCCTCTAAAGGAGGCATGTTTGGATCATATGGAAGCTCCTTTGTGTAGTTATAAACTGTTTTAGAAGGAGCAGCCGAAGATGGTGGAGTAGGAGATGGTGTAGTTGGTGGTGATTTGGTTGTTGGTTGTGGTTGTGTGGGTGTTGTTTGTGAAGGTGTAGGAGTAGTTTGTGGAGGTGTAGGATTAGTCGGTGGAGGTGCGGGTGTTGCATTGGGAGATGGGTCGGATGGTTTATTATGTACAGGTGTATCTTGAGTAAGATCAAGCTCATGAAGTATAGAGACCAATTCTTCCGTTTCATCTTCTTCCGGAATATTGAAAGAGTTGAAGAGGTTTCCATAGTTGAAAAATCAATCCGGACCCGTTCCTTGAGGAGGTTCCGTATACCTTAAACATTTCACTTCAAAATGCTCCTCAATCTGATTCGTTGATTTGTTAAAGACTCTTTTGTTCGGAGAGTTGACTGAATATCCAAGAAAAATCCCTTCAACAGCTTTATCACCAAACTTAGAGACCTTATCTTTTGTTATCATGATCAGGCATGGACACCCAAATGGCTCTAGGAACTGCAGATTTGGCTTACGGTTATTGAAAAGTTCATAACATATTTTGTTCTTTTTCTTAACCGTGAGTACTCTGTTGAGAACATAACAGGCAGTATTAACTGCCTCAGCCCAGAAGATGATTGGTAACTTGGAGTCAGCTAACATAGTCCGAGCTGTCTCGATGATTGTCCTGTTCTTCCTTTCGGCAACTCCATTCTGTTGTGGAGTCCTCGGAGCACTAAATTGATGCTCAATACCTCTTGTAGCACAAAACAATTCGAGAGTTGAGTTCTTGAATTCAGTTCCATTGTCGCTTCGTATCCTTTTCACCTTCAAGTTGCACAGATTTGCCAACTTGTCCAACAAATACACCAGAATCTCAGGAGTTTCCCCCTTTGTGGTCAAAAAGTAAACCCACGAAAACCTTGAGTAGTCATCAGTAACTACCAAGCAGTAAGACCGACCACCAATGCTCTTTGTAGAGACTGGACCGAAAAGATCCATATGCAGTAGTTCCAATGGAGCATTTATGGAATTCACCTGCTTAGACTTATGGGACTTCTTACGTAACTTTCCTTTTCGGCAAGAGATACAGTCATCCTTTAGAGCAAATGACTGTTTTGGAACTCCTAGCACAAGGTCATTTTTAGTCAAGAAATTCATTTTTCGGAAATGAATGTGTCCCATTCGTCTGTGCCAAAGCAGTGATTCCTTTTCAGAAGCCTTAGACAAGAGACACGTATACTCGTTCGAGGTCTCAACAGTTCTCATGTTCAGAATGTATGTGTCATTCTTTCTTGGTGCTCTCAGTAACACCCATTCTTCTGGAATGACATACCCAGGCTTCAGTATCACACACTCTGTCTTTGTGAACGCAGTGGTATAATCTTTATCACAGACCTGTGAAATACTTAGCAAGTTGTGCGTAAGCTGTTCCACGTAGTTCACATTTTCAAAACTAACATTGCCGTTAGTTAGCGTTCCTCTTCCAGAAATGGTTCCCCCAGTATCTCCAGCAAAAGCAACATATCCTCCTGCGTATGGTTTAATATCCACAAGAAGAGATACATCGCCTGTCATATGTCGCGAGCAGCCGCTATCCAAATACCATTCACTATCTTTAACGCGTTCTGACTGCTGCAACACACAAACGAAGGAGATTAGTGAGAAACGGTGACCCAAGCCTTTACAGACTTAGGTCGACCGTGGTCATCAACAATAAGCACGTCAGATAGGATTTTATCTTTAAACAAATTAGAATTTTTATCTGATGTGTTATTGTTGACGACTGAAGAGTCAACATCAGACTCTTTTCGTTTCCAAACTTTAGAAGGTTCGGAATTGATATTAGAAGTAATGTTGGGCTTTTGAATTAGCAAAGATTTTTGCTCAACATTACTTGGCTGTAAAACAGGCTTGGGAGAGTTTGAGTGACGCCTAGGTGGAGATTTTGAAAAAGAATTTCTGTAAACAGATGTCCTAGGCATCTCTCTCCCATAGCGCTGATTTGACAGCTTTGGGCATTCACGAATTAAATGTCCTTGTTTCTTGCAGTAGAAACAAGAACGAGTCTCAGCAAACGGTTGAGGCTGAGGAATTACCACAGGAGATGAAGAAACATTTCTAGAACATGAACATTGCGTACACGTTTTAGAAGATGTTTGTTTTGATTGAGAGGTTGAAGTTGATGGTTTATCATACGAAACATTTTCATTTAATAATTTTCTTTGCAAAATCTTTACAGGTGACTGTAAAGTTTGTTGTTTCGAGTTTAAAACCTTGGCTTTTCCCTTATTTGGTTGAACCTTAATTTCAGGTTCAACCTTTGAAATCACTTTTTCAGGTTTAACTGCAACCTTCTTAACCTCAGGATACTCCTGATCCGTAATGTCCTCAATCTCAACAATCTCCTCAATAATAACAGGAGATTCATTCTTTAACTCAACACTCTCCTTAACACTAACAGGAGATTCATGCACAGACTTAACAAACGTTGGCAAGGGGTACTCTGGCCGCTTGGTTTTCTCCTTTGCCGGTTTGTTGTGTTTGGTCTCTTTAGCATCTTTAGCTTTTAGACCATAAAGCTTTGACCAATCAACTGGAATCTCTTCAAAGCCCTCCTTAACAGGCAGGGGACAGTGAGTAGTAGGAGGAGGGACTGAGTGGTATCCCAATCCCTCATTCTTTTTCCCACTTGTACCATGCTTGCTAAGAATTTCATTAAACACAACCGTTGAGGAATTTGAACCTAAGATTTTACTCTTATAATTCTCATACTCATTTTTTAAATCTGTAAGTTCTTTATTTAGCAGTTCAATTTCAACAAGATAGCTTTTAATGGCATCTTCTTGACTAAAGACCTTAGATTTATATTTCTGAGTATCTAACCGATGAGCCTCAAGATGTTTTTCATAAAGTTTCTCATTAGCTTTTAAGAAATTATTTGACTCGGTTAGTTTTTCATTCTTTTTCCTCAACTCTACGGTTTCATTCTGAAATGCCTTTAGAGATTCAGTTAACTTAATGCATGAGATACAATTTAATGGTTCATCAGGTACCTCATTCACAATGTGAGCCATCAAACACTGTTGGTAATGCTGGGAAACAGCCGTCCAATCCTGACTTGTAGGCTCAAAAGCAATCAGGGCATTATCAGCAGGCCCTTTCTTGGTAACTTCCATTTCTTTGGCCTTTGGAGGAGTAGAAGGTGTTGTGAATCCCGATGCTGGCATTTTGGGTTTCTCGCACTCCCTGGCGAAGTGACCCAAATTTTGACAATTGTAACATCGGACCTTACTCTTGTTAAATCCAAAGCCAGTCTTTCCATCACCTTCCAAGCTTTTACGCCCTGTCCTCTGCAAGAACTTTTGAATTCTTCGGGTGATCATTGCCACATTCCAAGTTAGATCCATTTGCTCCAGATCATCTTCATCAAGCTGAGCATAGTCTTCCTTAGTCAGCTCCAAAGTAAGATTCGGTTGAGTAACCAAATCCTTGTATGAGCTTAAGAAAGCTGTGTAAATGGCAGCTTGCTCCTGAATAGCAGGTGAGACTTGAACCTGTTGTTGATTTGAAGAAGGTCCAGTCATGAAAACAGAATGAATCCCATCGGAAGAAGAAGAAGAGGTTGATGAAGCATTTGTATTTGTCACGAAGGCGACTCCAGATCCATAAGTCTTTCCAGAGTTGATCTGAACACCATACACACTAGGATTCTGAACAGCAGCACCAGACCTAGTTTCTTTCTTCTTAATCTCCATCGCGTGAGCTTGAAGATCCCCTATCAACGTATCCAAAGACATGTTTGCAAGTTCTTCATTTTCTTTTAAAAATTGAACTTTAACATCCCAAGAACTTGGCAACACATCCAGTAGCTTCTTATTTACTTCAATTGAAGGAAAAGTATAACCCCCTTCAAACAACTCACCAACTAACCGTGAGTACCTAGTGAATAAAGAAGTCGTGTCTTCATTAGGAAGGATGTCAAAGATATCGTACTGTTTCTTAATCAGTTCGAGCTTGGCTTCCTTGTACTTATCATTTCCTCCACAACGAGTTTCAATTGCCTTCCATAAATCAAAGGCTGTTTCAGAACATCCTTGGTTAGACACATTTTAATCATTGAAAAAGACTTTCTTTCAGTATCAAAATCTTTCTTCTCCTCGGGAGACATAGCTTTATAGGTCTTAGCAGGACGAATGCCACGGTATTCCCCTTCAGCTAAAGGAGCTACATAACGCTCACGTAATGGTCCCCATAATTCTCGACAATGAAAATCAATGTATTGCTCAACTCGGTCTCTCCAGTATACATAATCCATGTCCGCAGTAAATAATGGAGGTTTATTACTTGAACCTATGTCATTACTTTGTTTAATCATTTCTCTCAGACCTCTAATATCCTCTTTATCAGCTGCCATTGTAATTACTTAACTGAAAAACTATCTTCTGATCTTAGCGACGTAGATGATTACGTCGCACAAAGATTATGCGACGACGTTAGGTACGTCGCAAAAAGCAAAGGATTCAATTAAGAATCAGAAATATGCGACGTTGAGAGATACGTCGCAGATGACGTCGCAGAGGACGTCGCAGAATCACACTACGTCGCAAGAAGACGTCGCAACACAGCGTCGCAGAAGACTAATTAAAGTCAAAATAACGACGTCGCGGATGACGTCGCAACAGTACGTCGCACAGACTAATTAAAGTCCAAATTACTAACGTCGCACGCGACGTAGCAGATGACGTCGCAGGTAACGTCGCAAAACGCGAAAACCTGCGGCCAAAAACCCTAAAAACGAATTTTTAACCCAAAAACCAAAACCACGAATGAAGATCGACGAAAACCTTCAATAATCCCAGTAATATTGATCGAACACCTGTAAAAACACAAAAAACAAACGTAATAATCACAAAACAATATGAGAATCACGTCGCTTTATCCCTAACTCGATCCTAATCGCCAAAAACGAGCACTTTCTGCTTTGATACCAGTTGTTTGTCCCTTACTTAGGATCTAACAGAACCGAGTCATTCAATCGTTTGCGGAATCAACGATTAAGTTATCACACGAACACAATGAATAATCAAACACAATAATTATGAAACCGAACGTTATATTATTGCTTATGGTCGATCAGATTACAGAGAATTTCGACAAATTGTGTTTAGGGTTTCGTCAACCCTAAAACAGAAAACGTAAATTACTTAAATACAAAACTGGCATCTGCGACGTCGCACGCGACGTAGCAGGCCCAAGCCCATGCGACGTTGACTACGTCGCAGGCCCAAAACCTGACGTCGCACCTGCGACGTTACGCGCTACGTCGCAGGAGTCAGGAAACGCAAATCTAAATACAAACTACGAGCTAGACCAACTGACAGACACTAAACATGTACCAACACAAGATGTCGAGCTTACCGACGTGATAAACAAAAGCGCTTTCGGGAGACAACCCGTTATTTTGTTATTTTGTTTTATTGTTTTTGCTTGCAGGTTTGAACTTTGTGGGTATGTTCCCTGGAAACCCTCACGAGACTACAACTCGTCCACTCAGGATGCTGAGAGGTTTAAAGGCTTGTTGCATACGCTAAATGCAACCGTGATGCCTACGGAAGTGTGCTGTTGTATTTTATTTCAGAACCAGTTCATTCATGAATTTTTCTTCTTAATCAGGGGAATTTTTCTGTTTCACTTCTTTTCTATTCCCTAATATTATGTTTCTTTTTGCAATGAGGACATTGCATATTTTAAAGTGGGGGATGGGGAAAAGAAGTTCACTTGTCCTAGGTTATCAAATTGCATTTAATGGTAGATATCATTTTCAAGGGCATTCTGTATCAGTCATTTTTCAGTCTAAATTTTTCTTTTAAAATTTTAATTTTTCTTAAGTTTAGCTAATTTTGTAACAAAATTGGGGAATTCAAATGAATGAATAAATCTTAAATTGCAAATATGAGATAGTTCATAATGTGATGTATCGATAGGCAATCTATATGAAAGTTATTGAGCCATTGAATAAATTAATGTAGTAAGTAGGTTTGCCTGAGAGGATCTTTAGTAAGGTATGGCTGTTGCCTTAATTCTTATATGGTAGCGTGTTATAGCCCTCAATTCTGAAATCTTAATAGTCATCATTTGGGAATATACTGGGTGTTGTCTCCTTTGTTGTACGAAAGTACAGACCTGGTTTCCGTCAGTATATTTATTTGAAAAATAAAAAAATAAAAAATGAATAAATGAATAAACCAAGGCCAAGTTAAGTCGCTTTGTTGTACTAAGGTACAGACCTGTCACCAATGTCTTGGCCTGAAAAATGATTGATTTAATTTAGATTTTCTTTATTGAGGAAAGTTGTGGTGCGTTAGTTGTATGAGGATATTTTGCTATTGGGATTCGAAGGTAAAGCCTGCTAGAATAATAAGAGTTAAGCTTAATGGCTGTAATATAGATTGTTTAGGTGGACAACAATATCGGTAATCCGTGTGATTTATCTTTTATGCCGAATAATAACTAGTGAAGAATTTGGTTTCCTGATAGAGTTTCTTGATTGCTAGATTTAATGAAAAATTAGTTTTAAGAGTAAAATTTGGGTTGTGAAATGCTGGCTAGTTTGTAAGTCCCTATGTTTTAGATATTTTGCCTGTTCATGATTTTAACTGATAGTCTACTTGAGGACAAGTAGGATTCAAGTGGGGATGTTTGATAAACGCCAAAATGTACTAAATTATAGTACTAATTACCCCTTCGTTTAATAGGTTTCTAATGCATTTTGTGTGAATAAGATACTTATTTCGTTCATATTTGCATTTAGGAGTTTATTTGGAGCTTGGATTGAAAAGAAACGGAAAACGAGCTTATTTGGAAGAAAAGTTGCTAAAAGAATAAAACATTGGACAATAGAAGATTGGATCGAAGAAAAGAAGCTAAGAGAGTGAAGATATGCAAGATTGGATTGGATTGAAGTATAAATGAAGCTCGAATCGGAAAAAGAATGAAAGATGAGCTGAAAATGGAGGAAGAATGTAAAAGCTGAGTTTTCAGACAGCTGTTAGTATTTTGGCCATAACTTTCTCATACGAACTCCGATTGAGGTGATTCAACTTGGAGAATTTAGCTAACACATAGGGCTACAACTTTCATTTTTTCCATTTTTTCTGAAAATGCATCCATACGGCGTATGGATGTCCATACGCTGTATGGATTGAAAAACTGGGCTGAAACCTCTTATCGCGGGCTGGACTGATGGGCTTTTACATCCATACGCCGTATGGAATTCCATACGCCGTATGGATGACTTTTTCAGCTATTTTAGACCGATTTTAGGGTTTTCACTTCATAACTTCATACAAACCAAAACCATTCGATCAGAGACGATTAGAGGGGGTTTTTCCCTCATTTCGGGAGCATTTTGAAGGTAGAAAGCAAGAAGATTTGAAGCCCTTTCGATTGTTCAATCATTCTTTCGATTTTTCGGTTCGAATACTTTAATCCTTTTCATTTGATTATGATTTCGGTTATGTTTTCGTTTCTGATTTTCTGGAACATTATGAGTAGCTAAATCTTTATTGTATTTGCTTGGATGATGATACTTAGATGATGATTTGATTATTGAATTGCGGATTATATCTGATTTTATGAATGTTTATGTGTTTATTTGATGATCCTTGGTTATTGAATGATTAATAGCAATTACCTAACGTGGTTTTATGATTAATTGAGATTGATTTCCACTTAATTGTAAGATTATTGATGATTGTTGATTTCAATTGACGATTGTTGCTGAATATATTGAGTTTGACGGGTTAGGGTTAATAATTGGTAATGATCATTGATGAACAAGATAACTTTCATTAGTTATAGACTTTGTTGATTCAAGTCAAGAAAATAAATCACATAGACGGTGTTGGTTTAATTTGAAATACAATTTTGTAGGCAACGTTAAATTGAACTGTTAGCGTGTTGAAAACAACTTTGTGTCTTTCTTAATTGTGTTTATATCAATTTATCCTGTAAGGAAGATTGGTAATATTTGTCAAATCACCAATAAATCCATATGTTAGCTATTCAATAAAATGATTTCCGTACTCTAAGGAAAGTAATCCAAGCAAATGCATTTAATCTATCATTTGAATCAAGTAATTTTATTTGATTAATTGTTTACTAATTATTTTCTTTTAAGTTTTATTTAATAAATTAGTTTTTATAATTGTTAATTAATTGTTCGATCGGAACTAAAACGCCCCCCACCCCCCCCAATATTTACTGCTTTCATTATTTGTATCAATTTCCAATTTATTTAATTTGACATCCGTTCCCTGTGTTCGACTCGGACTTACCAAGTCTATACTGACATTCGATCGGGTATTCTTGCCTGGTTGTGTGAGAAGTATATATAAGGTATTTCTATTTTATAAATTAATAAACTAGATGCTTTCACACGCACCAGAGATCAATCGAGAACTCAACCTGTCTAGGTGGAGGTAAACCAGGTAGTTCTTCTGGAAAGACTTCGGGAAAGTCTCTAACGATTGGCACATCTTCAAGTCGCTTCTCCTCCGACTTTTTCTCCATGATGTGTGCGAGAATTGCTGGATAACCCTTCCTCAGAAGTTTTCGGGTTTTCAAACAGGAGATTATGTTTAGTCTCGACCCACCGGTCTCCCCCTGTATGATCAAGGTTCTACAGACGGCGAGAGGGATGCGGACGATCTTATCATGACAAACAATTTCTGCCCGATGCTTGGATAACCAGTCCATATCCACGATGAAGTCGAAACTTCCTAGTTCAACAGGCATAAGATCGATTGAGAAGATTATGTCGGCTAGGTTTAAAGTGCAATTAGGTATCACACTATCGGTTTCTATGAGTTTACCATTTGCAAGTTCTACGGTGTACTTAACATCTAAAGCCGCGGGGGTGATATCAAGTAGTGGGCAAAACTCATCAGAAATAAAGCTCCTATCGGTACCAGTATCAAATAGAATAGAAGCAGATAAGTTGTTGAGGAGAAACATACCCGAGACCACATTCGGGTCTTGACGGGCGTCCCCTGAGCTGATCACAAAGGCTCTGCTCCGGGTGTTGTTGTTATGGTTGTTGTTGTTGTTGTTGTTGTTGTTGTTGTTGTTGTTGTTGTTGTTGTTGTTGTTCTTCAGCTTGGGGCAGTTGCTCTTGAAATGCCCAGAATTTCCGCACCCAAAGCAGGTCTTTGGTGCATTGGTGTTGGGGTTAGGAATGTTGGCTCGGCAATCCTTGGCTAGGTGCCCGAACCGTTTGCAGTTGGTGCAAGGGCAGGAACCGTCATGATGACGATTGCATTTGGGACAGTAGGGTTTGTTCCCGATGTACCCTTTCTTTTACGTAGTCCCTGAGGAATAAGCCTTAACAGACTCAGGCTTTTTGTTGGTGGTTTGGTTAGATGAGTTGGGGTTTCCTTCCCATTTGCGTTTGTTGTTTGCAGATGGGGTTGATGTTGTGCCTCGGCGGACAGAGGTTGCCGTCAGTTCATGGGCCATACGGATGGCGCTCTGAATAGTACCCGGTTTGGATGAAGTCACCAGGTCTTGAAGTCTGTCAGGAAGTCCATCGACATATTTCTCGATCCTCTTGTACTCAGGATCGACCATGGTTGGGCACAGAATTGCTAGTTGGTGGAAACGGTTGGTGTACCCCGTGATGTCATCAACCTACATTTTGTGGTTCCAGATTCCACTTCCAGCTGTTTCAATTCATCCCTGGGACAATACTCGCCCCTCAACATCTTCTTCAA
Source organism: Helichrysum umbraculigerum (assembly GCA_949592205.1). Classification (NCBI taxonomy): domain Eukaryota; kingdom Viridiplantae; phylum Streptophyta; class Magnoliopsida; order Asterales; family Asteraceae; genus Helichrysum; species Helichrysum umbraculigerum. Next base: position 104,315,792 of record CATIUR010000003.1, on the reverse strand, counting down.
CTCCTCCCACGGGAGTTTGTAAGCATTAGCAATACCCACAGTCTGGGCATAGGTGTTCCACCAGGTGAGAGCGGTGTCAGAGAAAGTACTGACGGAGAACTTGACCTTGTCTTCCTCCGGGCAGTTGCAGATAAGGAATACAGATTCGATTTTCTCGATCCAGCGTACTAGACCGATTGCTCCCTCAGTACCCGCAAAGCTCAAGGGTTTGCAGTTCTGAAAGTCCTTGTAAGAGCAGGGTTTGGGTTGTGGCCCATTAGTAGTTGTATCTTCGCTACTAGGAGTTGGTGTTCGGGTGGCCAAGGCTTGTGCCACGCTGCGGGCAATCAGACCCGCAATTTCGGCTTCACTAAGGGTGATTTGTCGGCGAGGTGGCATGATGCTGAACAAGAAAAGAACAAGGAAAAGAAATAAGATAATTGCATGAAATTTCTGATATATCACAAGTGTATATGATGAGATACACGATAACAGTACGAGGTGATAATCACATTCCATTTAGATAATCGAGTTGGATACACGGTACAAGTTTTTCCATAAGGTTACCGAACAGTCGTGTGGGTGGTAGCGTGCCTCAAGCATGTCCCTGTATCTTTGAGTCGTGGAGCGGTACCTAGTCTCCTCCGTTGACTTCCTGCCCAAACGTTTGATCCATGTTTGGGTCCTACGGGTTAGGTTGGTGGCCACTTTCTTCCAGTAACGGATCTTATCTTTGATTCACGTAGGGACAAATCGGTTTGAGATTCTCAATCTTTGTTCATAGTCTATGCACTTACGCTTAAGTGCCCAATTTCGGCCGTCTAGTCCCACGGCCTGATCTCGCACTCTTTCATATTCTTCAATGTCGATGCCAATCATTTCGAAATTCTGATTTTCGTTTCCCTCTAATACGATTTCTCCTTCTGGTATGATATCCCCATCAAGATACGTGTACTGAATTTGTTCCTCATGGACTTGGTCACTATCTGACGTGTAGTCATCCATTTGGGAGTTTGCAGCTTTGAGTTCTATAGAAATGACAGAGAGAGGATTTTAGTCCTTGGAAGTACGTTGATTTCGGGTGTTAGATGTGATTTTCATAAAATCATTAGAGTGCGCCACAAAGTGGTGTGACGGTAATCAAGTCTGTCATGGTCGGTGCAAACCGCTGAGAGAAGTTTGTATGTGTCACCAGAGAAAAGTCGGCTATCTCTATAGCGAGGCCTATTCATATATATTCAATATATAACAGCCTAGTAGTATAGCCAGTGAGTGAGGCCTATGTATGTATATACTCGTATATCATATAATAGCCTAGTATATGTCTAGCACAAAACAAGTAAGAGTCTCGGTTCTCTCGTGGTCAGAGTCAGCTAGTGCATTCCTGTTCAACATAACCCATTTTAGATCTCACATCATCTTCGTTTAATTGTACATAGTTGATCAGGCTATGTTAAATTAAACTTTTATGATGTAATCACTGAACCAGTTATACCTAATAGGGAATACTGCCTAACGGTCATACTCTAGGCCCACTAAATGCAACCTAGTTCACTATAACCTTAGGCTCTGATACCAATCTGTAACACCCCCAAATTTACAGTTTAGCGGAAGCAAGCTTTGGGGTGCTACTAATCAAGTATTCAAGCACAAAGGTTACGGTAAACGACTCTATATGAGACGTTTGAAAACGTTATATTAATTTAATAAGTATTACAAAATACATAGCTCAAGTTCGAATAATATCTAGTGATTCTAATACATAACATCTATTACAAAAGTCATGTAGAAAATCTCCAAGCGTGTGAATGCATGCGACTCGAGCTAATAAGTAGTCCTGCTGGGCAACCCTACTGTTGCTGTGTACCTGAGAATGCATCACTAAAAAGGTCAACCAAAAGGTTGGTGAATCTCACAGGTTTGTAGTAAATAATCAGTTTGAACATATCCAGTGATAAAAGTATTTGTACAGTTTAACCAAGTAATTAGTAATGATTGCACGAATGCAATCGGGTTGATATACATTGCCATGAGCATCATAGTCGAAGCTTGACCCGTAAATCAGTGGTACAGCCAAGTACCGTATAGTGTGCCCCCCGTGAGTGCTAATCTAAAATACTCATAAGTAACGAGTAAGAAACGCCCGTTTATACAGTACAGTTCGTGGTAGTGCGTGTTACCCCGGGCGGGGATTGTCAGTCCCATATGGATCCATATACTAAAACTCGCGCTTATCCTATAATTAACAACTATGATTCGGAGGCCTTTAGTGGATTAATCGTAACTCATGCAATTCAGTATATCCGTAAGTCTGTAAGTCCGTAAAGTAGTAAGTCTGTACATGTGTTCCAGTAAAACAAGTAATGCATCTCACCCCTGAGTAAAAACAGTAAAATAGGGGCTGTGAGACTCACCTGAGTCTAGTAAGTACGTATGTGAAATCAACCAAGTAAAGTGGATGTAAGTCCGTAGATCGGTTCTCAGAAACCTGCAACCTTCTGGCGTCCGAAACGCACAAGGTCGTAAGTAAACAAGTAAATAAGTTGGTGTCTTGAAAGATCACACATGCTAGTTGTCAACTCAACTAGTTAATGTCCAATATTTGTTTGTTTAGTATTTCGTTTGTAGTTTGAAAACAAGTATGGCCCGTTCGTGACGGTTTTGTAATGATAATCCAAAAGTGTTATTATTATATGTATCGTTGTATGTGAGTATTCGACACTCAGTGCAAAAAGTATTTTCAAGTTCCTGGATGACGGGGGTCCAGGGGCAGCGCCCCTGGTAGCGGGGTCCAAGGGGCGGCAGCCCCTGGCGGGGTCCAAGGGCAGAGCCCCTGGCTGGGGTCGAGCTGCCAGGTCAGCTTGGAAAATTTTTATTTCTACTACATTGCTTTATTAAAAATCGCATCTGGGATTTAAATTCGGAAAAATTGATTAAGGTTGGCCGCGGACTGAAATGGCTGTGCGAATTGAGTTCGCGATGCGAACTGAGATTGGACTCGCGAAACATAGTGGGTTCGCGATCAAAGTTCGACTCGCAAGTCAACTCGCGAGTCGACTCGCATGTCAGCTCGATCCGCAGTCCGTTTCGGTTCGTTAATTGGCTTCGCGAGTCGAGATCTCGGTTCGACTCACAGGACGGCCGAGATCTGGGATCTCAACTCGCGAGATGAACTGTCAGCGATTTTTGATGGGTTTTCGATTTTTATAGCATTTTTAACGGGATTTTTGGGCATAATCTTGTTGAGTGGACTCATTAACATGTAAATAAACGCTTTTCAAGTAATTAAAAGAGTTCTAAAGCTTCATACCAAGAAATCGAAAATGGAGAAGATGGAGATGGAGATGATCTTGATGCTTCTATTTGGTGATGATGATGAACGATTTTGATGGTGGTGTTGGTGGTGTTGCTGCTGCCGATCGGAGGAAAAGAGGGAGAGATTTGAGAGAGTTTAAGGTGTGGGTGTGTGTGTAAAGTGAAATGAAATGGGAAAGGAATGGGATAATAAGGGGTAGATCGGTTGTTTGAGTCCGCGGGTCGGGGCTGACCCATTTGGGTCTCGGCTCGCGTGGTTGTGTTTCCGAATTTTGTATCACGAGTTGTAGTCGGTTAAATCCCGTAGTTGTTTAAATGTTATTTCGCGTTATTTGTTAAAGTGAGTCCAAAATGTTTTTAGCCGAAGTATTTTATCAAGATACTCCAATTCAAGTTATGAAATTTACAAAAACATAATTTTTGGTTATTAATCGCTCGTTGGGGTGCGTTTTGCGTGCTTTCGTCGTGTTCAGAGTGTTTTTATCAATAAGTAATACTTGTGATATATTCTCACAATATATTAATGTAAATAACGTTTGTTTGGATAATTCCACATTATTTATAAATTTGTCACCAACGTCCATATTAGTTAATGTCGGACTTCGTCCGGTCCATCCGTGTACGATTTCAGCAAATCGCGTACGCGTGTATATAATTGCACTAAATCCTATGTATATTTAGCCTGATATAACTAAATACACATAATAATCACATAATTAGGTACAGTAATGATAACCTAAAATGTCGGGTGTTACACAGCTCGCTGCCCTCCGCCCAGCTATGGTGAGCACGGAACCCGATAAAATCAGAAAGTACATCCTTGGCCTTCCGGAACCTGTCCGGGGGAACGTCGCCTCCTCAAACCAAACCACTATTGACGGTGCCATTCGATTAGCCCACGACCTCATGGCTATGAGCGAGGGCTCAGAACCACTCACTTCGTCCTCCCACAACAACAAAAGAAAGTGGTCTAACAACCACAACAACTACCAGAACAAGAAACCTGACACCATCAAAGCCTACAACTCAACCACCGAACCCAAACGAGGTTACACCGGGAACAAACCCTACTGTTTCAAGTGCAACCGTCATTACGAGGGTCCCTGCGAGACTCCCTGCAATAACTGTAAGAGGTACGGACACCTCACCAAAGACTGCAGGTCCCCCAACAACTCCAACAACAACTCCAACCGCAATGCCAGGCCGACCAAAACCTGCTACGAATGCGGAAACCCGGGGCACTACAGGAACGAGTGCCCAAAACTGAAGAACAAGGGCAACAACAACAACGCTAAAGGTAGAGCCTTTGTACTCAACTCTGGGGACGCCCGTCAAGACCCGAATGTGGTCACGGGTATGTTCCTCCTCAACAACTTAACTGCATCTATTCTGTTTGATACTGGTGCCGATAGGAGCTTTATATCTGATGAGTTTTGCCCACTACTTGACATCACCCCCGTGGCCTTAGATGTTAAGTACACCGTAGAGCTTGCAAATGGTAAACTCATATAAACCAATAGTGTGATACCTAATTGCACTTTAAACCTAGCGGACGAAATCTTTTCAATTGACCTCATGCCTATTAGAATCGGAAGTTTTGATGTCATCGTGGGTATGGACTGGTTGTCCAAGCATCGGGCCGAAATCGTCTGTCATGATAAGGTTGTTCGCATTCCTCTCGCCGTCGGTAGAACCTTGATCATATAGGGGGAGACCGGTGGGTCGAGACTGAATATCATCTCTTGCTTGAAAACCCGAAAATTTCTGAGAAAGGGTTATCCAGCCATCCTCGCACACATCATGCAGAAAAAGTCAGAGGAGAAGCGACTTGAGGATGTGCCAATCGTACGAGACTTTCCAGAAGTCTTTCCCGAAGAACTACCTGGTCTACCGCCGCCTAGACAGGTTGAGTTCTCGATTGATCTCGTGCCAGGTGCTGCACCGGTAGCCCGAGCACCATACCGCTTAGCCCCATCCGAACTTCAGGAGTTGTCCACCCAATTACAGGAACTCCTGGATAGAGGATTCATCAGACCGAGTTCTTCACCTTGGGGAGCTCCGGTCTTATTTGTGAAAAAGAAGGACGGATCATTCAGGATGTGTATCGACTACCGAGAGTTGAACAAATTGACCGTCAAGAACCGTTATCCACTTCCTCGAATAGATGACCTGTTCGACCAACTTCAAGGGTCGAGTTGTTATTCAAAGATCGATCTTCGGTCAGGTTATCATCAGCTACGTGTTTGCGACACCGACATTCCGAAAACTGCTTTCAGAACCCGTTATGGGCATTATGAATTCCAAGTGATGCCCTGTAACACCCCCAAATTTATTGTTTTGCGGAAGCACGTTTTGGGTGTTATGAATCAATAATCACAGCACAAAGATATATAATGAACGACCACTATATGCGTCGTTATGGACTTGTATTGATAAAACAAAAGTTTACATCAAAAATATTGTTTACATTAACTCAGCTTGAAATTGAGAGATTTAAGTACATAATTAATCTATACAAAATATAATAATGCAGCTAAATCTCTGATTGTTTGCATGATGACTCGAGCTAATTGATCCTTACTTGAGCAGTCCAACCTACTACTGGTCACCTGTGATACATGCTAAAATGGGTCAGCGAAACGCTGGTGAGCTCACAGGTTTGTATGTCAACACATATTTGTATGAACCGCAAGATTTATAATTGAATTTATAAAGCAATTAAGCAAAATAAAAGTTATACAGCCATGAGCACTGAGCTTAACTTGAGTTGTCAGGCCCACTTAAGGAAACCTAACTTGAAATGTCTCCCACGAGTGCCTAATCCACACTCGTCTTCCCAAATGCTAATACGTCCGTTTGACCAGTTAGTGCGTGCTAACCCGGACGAGGATTGTCAATCCTATATGATATCATATACTAACATTCACGCTACTACGTATTACCAGACTATGCTATGGAGGGCTTTAAATTGATTAGCTTGAAACTCATGTAGTATTTGATTTGATTTGTACTTGCGTTCAACTTGTAAAACAAAACGAGCAATAATATCACACCCCTGATTGAAAAGCAGAAAAATAGGGGCCATGAGACTCACCTGAGTCTTGAAAGTTTGGATTAATAACTTGGATTGATTTGTCTTGAAGTGTTGTCCGAAGACTTGTAACCTGAAGGTGTCCATGACACGCGATGGTTATTAATTGTTTAGGCATCTCGAAAGATGACTTTTATAGTTGTTTGTCCAAATTACCCCGATTTGGTTGATTGACTTGTCCAAATTACTACGATTTGGTTGATTGAATTGTATGTTTGAAAACGTGTACGGCCCGTTGGTGATTAATTGTAATAATAGTTTTGATGTTATCACATTGATTTCGAAGCGTTATACTTGAAAAGCAAATTCCATTATGTTTGAAAAGTTGTATCTCATAAGCGTTTTGAAGTTGTACAAGTTTGACACTTGGTGAGAAATGTGCTTACGGAATCTAAGTACGGGGGTCCGGGAGCAGCGCCCCTGGTAGCGGGGTCCAAGGGGCGGCAGCCCCTGGCGGGGTCCAAGGGGCAGAGCCCCTGGTTGGGGTCAAGCTGCCAAGTCAGCATGGAAAATTTTTATTTCTACTATATTGCTTTGGTGAAAAACGCACCTGGACTTGAAATTGGGTGAAATCAAGTGATAAAATTTAGGGTCTCGACACTTAGTGAAAATCTGTGTTTTCTGGTTCGTGCGACACAATATACGACATAAAAGTTTGTCATGCGACACAATGGTTGTGTCGCATAAAAGTGCGACACAAGAGCTTAGCGACACAAGGGTTGTGTCGCATAAGCGTACGATGCTGATTTAACAGCGACATAGTGGTTGTGTCGCATGGTATTTGCGACATAAGATACGACATAATATTGTGTCGTAGAGGACCCGACATAACTGGGTTTATACGACACAAGATACGACACAAAGGGTTTTATACGACACAACCTGCGACACAAGGCTTGTGTCGCAAAGATGAACATCAAAACAGAACCCAGCGACTGTCGATAATTTTCGACCCAAAACTCAAATCTAACCCATTTTTAAGCTATAAAATCGTGTTTCTCTTGTTTAATAGGCATACATACACTTGAATAACCCATAAATATGTAAAAATAAGCTAAAACGAGAAGTTTCGGGAATTTGTCGGAAACTTACAAAGTGTCGAAACGAAAATCCGGAAAGATGGAAATGTAGATCGTGATGCGGTGGTTCCTTTTCTCTAATTACTTTGTCGATTTGAGTTCGTTTGTGGGTGTCATTTGGTGATTTGGTGATTTTTGGTGTGGTTTGTGTTTGAGAGAAAATGGAGAAAGAGAGAGAGATGAAAAGATGGTGATGATGAAAATGAGATGGTGGGGAGGGGGTTTGTCCCCTTTGTTGACCGGTTGGGTGGGGCCCACGGGTGTGGGCTTCACCCGTTTTTCGTTCCCCGCGTTTGTGCTCCGTGCGGTGTTTGTTTTCTCGATCGTTTAAACGTTAATTATTTATTTTTATGAACAAATATGCGTTTTAAAAATACGAATATTCACTCAATATTTTCGTTGAAGTATTTTACCAAATACTTAATAACTATGTTATAGAATGTAACTTGTTTCGTTTGTTTGCGAGTTTATCATTTTAATTGTGTAATCGTTGTTGTACGATATGAATCAAAACTGAAATATTATAAAAATAATATTTCGGATATAATAGTGTTATTAAATAATGTTACATTATTTAATTAAATTATTCACCAACTTCCGTATTTAATTGACCGAATTACATTCGATTTGAACTTGTACGATTTAAATCAAACCGCAATACTTGTATATATTCAACAATATATATATTAGTTGATACACAAATTAGTCTAACACAGAACTAATTACATGTATTAAAACTTGATTAGGCACTAATTACTAGTCCTAATTTGACGGGTGTCACATTCTCCCCCTGTTAGAAGAATTTCGTCCCGAAATTTAAGTTGAAGTCGCGTTTGAAGTAGCATCAGTGAATAACTGAGGATACTTGAGTTTCATCTGGTCCTCCCGTTCCCAGGTGAATTCCGGACCACGCCGCGAATTCCATCTGACTTTGACAATGGGAATACGACTTTGTTTGAGTTGTTTGACCTCACGGTCCATGATTTCGGCGGGTTCTTCAACAAAGTGAAGCTTGTCGTCAACTCGAATCTCATCGAGTGGAATGATAAGTGTCTCATCAGATAGACATTTTTCAAATTTGAGATGTGAAAGGTGGGGTGCACACTGCTAAGCTCGGCTGGCAGTTGCAATCGATATGCCACTGGACCAATCCTCTCGAGGATCTCAAATGGTCCAACGTATCTGGGATTCAACTTCCCTCGTTTGCCAAATTGAATTACGCCTTTCCAAGGTGATACTTTGAGTAGTACTCGTTCCCCAACCTGGAGCTCGAGTGGTTTGCGTCTCACGTCAGCATAGCTTTTCTGACGATCACGTGCGGCTTTGAGTTTGTTTTGAATCTCGAAGATTTTCTCGGTTGTTTCGTGAATGATTTCTGGACCCGTGAGTTGGCTGTCCCCAACTTCAGTCCAACAGATAGGTGATCGGCACTTACGACCGTAAAGTGCCTCGAAAGGTGCAGCCTTGATGCTGGTATGATAACTATTGTTGTACGAAAATTCGCACAATGGTAGGTGTCGTTCCCAGTTTACACCGAAGTCAACTACGCAGGCCCGTAGCATGTCCTCCAGTGTTTGAATTGTTCGTTCACTTTGGCCGTCGGTTTGAGGATGGTATGCGGTACTCATGTCAAGACAGGTACCCAGTGATTTTTGAAGTGATTGCCAAAAGTGAGATGTGAAACGACTGTCCCTATCAGAGATAATCGAGATTGGAACACCGGGTCGGCTTACAATTACTTTCAGATAAATTCGGGTAAGGCGTTCCATTTTGTCGGTTTCTTTGATCGCCAGGAAGTGAGCAGACTTGGTGAGACGATCGACGATCACCAAAATGGTATCGCAACCGCTCGATGACTTTGGTAGTTTGGTAATGAAATCCATGGCGATTTGTTCCCATTTCCATTCAGGAATGTCGGGCTGTTGAAGTAAACCAGAAGGTTTTTGATATTCGGCTTTGACTTTCAAGCAAATAAGACACTTGCTGACATACGTGGCGATTTCGGCTTTCATGTTTGGCCACCAATAGAATTCCTTGATGCCGTGGTACATTTTATCGGATCCCGGGTGAATAGAGTATTTGGACTTGTGAGCTTCATCCATCACCAAGTCTCGTAGGTTCCCAAAACTAGGCAACCAGATTCGGTTTGAGAAACACCTAACTCCGTTAGGTTTGATTTCGAATTGTTTGTCCATGCCCCACAATGTAACACCCCCAAATTTAATGATTTACGGAAGCTTGATTTGGGTGTTACTAACCAATAACAAAGCACAAAGATATATAGTAAACGACTCTATATGCGTCATTTTAACAAAATATATTAATACTGAAATGTTTACAACATTTATAGCTTTACATAGCTCGAGTTTGAAATAAAATGAGATTTCAGTACATAAGTACTTGTACAAAATATACTAATGCAAGAAAATCTCTATCTTCTGTATGCTGACTCGAGCTAGAAGTCTTGAAGCAGAAACAACCTACTGCTTGGTACCTGCGATACATGCTAAAAGGTCAGCTAAAGCTGGTGAGCTCACAGGTTTGAAATCAAGTAATCATAGTATGAACCGCAAGATTTAAATAGTTGAATTGCATCCAGCAATTGATAATGATAATAATCGTGTATACATCCATGAGCACATAGTTAAGCTTAACTCGAGGGCCGGGTCCCCTATAGAGAATTCCGGGCGAGGTGCCTCCACGAATGCCTAATCAACATTCGTCTTCCCAAATATTAGTACGTCCGTTTACCCGGTTAGTGCTTGCTAACCCGAACGAGGAGGGTCAATCCTATATGGTACCATATACTAATATTCACGCTACAACGTATTAACAACTATGCTGACGGAGGACTTTAAATGATTAGTTTCGAAAAACTCATGTAGTATATGAAATGTTTGTACTTGCGTTCACATGTAAAGTAAGCAGTGTATCACACCCCTGAGTAAAACAGTAAAAATAGGGGCTATGAGACTCACCTGAGTCTGAAAGCATTTAAACAAACGTAAGTTGATTAGCGAGTAATGAAGTCCAACGACTTGTAACCTGAGGGTGTCCACGACACGCGATGGTTATAATCTAATTGGGTATCTCAAAAGATCACCCTTGTAGTTGTTGCACAACTAGATATATGTCCATATTACTACGATTTGGTTGATTTGTTAAGTATTTGAAAACGTGTACGGCCCGTTGGTGAGGGATTTGGAAAATAAACTTTAAGTATTATTATCATGTATTTGGCGTTTTGCACTTAAAAGTGTGTCCCAATGTGTTTTATAAGTCGTATCGTATAAGTGTTTGAGGTTATATAGTTCTGACACTTAGTGAGATTGAAAGTTGAAAACCTGCTGTTTTATGCGACACAATCATGCGACACAAAAGTGATTATGCGACACAAGGGTTGTGTCGCATAAGAGTGCGACACAAAGTCTATACGACACAAGAGTTGTGTCGCATAGATGCGAGATGCTGATTCAACAGCGACATAGTGATTGTGTCGTATGGAGTATGCGACATAGTGGTTGTGTCGCAAGACTTGCGACACAAATTATCTAGTACGACACAAGGTACGACACAGGAGGTTTTATGCGACACAAAGGCCAAAATACGACACAACATGCGACACAAGGCTTGTGTCGCATGGATGAACATCAGCCCAGAAAGTCCGGCTGTCACGATATTTCCGGCCAAAATTCCATTTTAAACTCGTTTTCAGGCTATAAATTCGTGTTCTATACGTTGTAATGGACATATACTAGTTATAATAACAACCACAAATGAAAAATACTAAGAATCGAGAGATTTCGGGATTTTGTCGGAAACTTACAATTTGCCGAAATGGAAATCCGGAAAGATAGAAATGTAGATCGTCGCGAGGTGGTCGTGAATCTCTAAAAATATTGATGATACGAGTGCGTTTGGTAGTAGTATTTTGCGATTTTAATGGGTTTGGGGGGTTTTTCTTTTTAGAGAGGAAAGAAAAGAGAGAGAGATAAGAAAGAAGATGAAAATGAAGAAAGAAGGTGGGAGGTGGGGTTTATCCCCACTTTTCAGCTTTCGCCCCGCGTTCCGCGTGGTGTTCGTTTGCTCCGTCGTTTAACGTTAAATAATTATTTTACATATTAACCGGTAAGTTTTTAAAATACAAGTTATTAAGCGATATTTTATTTAAACATTTTACTAATAAATTTATATTTGAATTACAAAATGTAAGTTAGTTTGCGCGTTAAATATTTTTAAATTGTGTAAGTTTTGTTCGTACGATACGAATTGTAATTTGAATATTATTAAAATAATATTTCCAACATAATAGTGTTAATTACTAAAATTGGTCACCAACGTCCGTATTTATGGAAATCGAAATACATTCGATTTAAATTGCGTATGATTTAATCAAATCACATTTTCGTATATATTCAACAATATATATAATTCGATACATTAATTAGTCAAACACAGAACTAATTACATGTATTAACATATGATTAGGCACTAATTTCTAGTCCTAATTTGGCGGTTGTTACATTCTCCCCCTGTTAGAAGAATTTCGTCCCGAAATTTAGCTCGAAGTCGTGTTTGATGTAGAATCGGTAAATAGCTGAGGATATTTGAGTCGCATTTGGTCTTCCCGTTCCCAGGTGAATTCCGGACCACGCCGCGAATTCCATCTGACCTTGACGATGGGAATACGACTTTGTTTTAGTTGTTTGACCTCACGGTCCATGATTTCAGCAGGTTCCTCAACAAAATGAAGTTTGTCTTCAACCCGAATCTCATCGAGTGGAATAATAAGCGTCTCATCAGACAGACACTTCTTCAGGTTTGAAATATGAAAAGTAGGGTGCACGTTGCTGAGTTCGGAGGGCAGCTGCAATCGATAAGCTACAGGGCCAATCCGTTCGAGGATTTCAAAAGGCCCGATGTATCTGGGGTTCAACTTCCCGCGTTTACCAAAACGGATGACGCCTTTCCAAGGCGATACTTTTAAGAGTACTCGATCCCCAACTTGGAACTCGAGTGGTTTGCGTCTCACGTCAGCATAACTTTTCTGACGATCACGTTCGGCTTTGAGTCGGTTTTGGATTTCCACAATCTTCTCAGTGGTGACATGTATGAGTTCAGGACCAGTGAGTTGACTATCTCCCACCTCGGTCCAACAAATCGGTGATCGGCACTTACGACCGTACAGTGCCTCAAAAGGTGCGGTTTTGATGCTGGCATGATAACTGTTATTGTACGAGAATTCACACAACGGTAGATGTCTTTCCCAGTTTGTACCGAAATCAACTACGCAGGCGCGTAGCATATCTTCCAGTGTCTGAATGGTTCGCTCACTTTGGCCATCGGTTTGAGGATGGTATGCGGTACTCATATCAAGACGAGTACCCAAGGCTTTTTGAAGTGACTGCCAAAAGTGAGAGGTGAAGCGGGCATCTCTGTCAGAGATGATCGAGATTGGAACGCCGTGATGCGAAACGATTTCCTTGATGTAGATTTGTGCGAGGCGCTCCATTTTATCGTTTTCCTTGGTTGCCAGGAAATGTGCAGATTTTGTGAGGCGGTCAACGATCACCCAAATGGTATCGCAACCGTTCGATGACCTGGGTAGTTTGGTTATGAAATCCATGGAAATTTGTTCCCATTTCCATTCGGGGATTTCAGGTTGTTGGAGTAAGCCTGAAGGTTTCTGATGTTCGGTTTTGACTTTCGAGCAAGTAAGGCACTTGCTGACATACGTGGCGATTTCGGCTTTCATGTTCGGCCACCAATAAAATTCCTTGATGCCGTGGTACATCTTATCAGATCCCGGATGGATAGAATATTTAGACTTGTGAGCTTCATCCATCACCAAGTCCCGTAAGTTCCCGAAATTAGGCAACCAGATTCGGTTTGAGAAATGCCTAATCCCGTTAGATTTGGTTTCAAATTGTTTGTCAATACCCCGCAAGGCTTCGTTTTTGATGTTTTCAGGTTTCAGTGCTTCGATCTGAGCGGTATGAATCTGAACGGTAAGATCGTTATGAATGGTCACACTGAGGGCTCGGACTCGAAGTGGTTTTGGTCGTTCCTTTCGGCTGAGGGCATCGGCTACACCATTAGCCTTCCCTGGATGGTACTTGATCTCGCAATCATAGTCGGTAAGCAACTCGACCCAACGACGTTGCCTCATATTGAGATCCTTTTGATCGAAGATGTGTTGGAGACTTTTGTGATCGGTAAAGATAGTGCACTTAGTGCCGTAGAGATAATGTCTCCAGATCTTGAGAGCAAAAACGACAGCTCCAAGTTCGAGATCATGAGTGGTGTAGTTCTTTTCGTGAATTTTCAGCTGTCGTGAGGCATAGGCAATGACTTTGTCTCGTTGCATCAGCACACAACCGAGACCTTGGTGGGAAGCATCGCAGTATACCACGAAGTCATCGGTGCCTTCGGGTAGTGATAGAATTGGAGCACTGCAAAGCTTTTGTTTTAGGAGTTGGAACGCTGATTCTTGTTTATCGGTCCAATCGAACCTTTTGTCCTTCTGAGTCAGTACCGTGAGTGGTTGAGCTATTTTGGAGAAATTTTCGATAAATCGCCGATAGTATCCAGCAAGACCCAAGAATTGTCGTACTTCAGTTGCAGAGGTGGGTGCTTGCCAGTCTTTGATAGCCTCGATTTTTGATGGGTCAACGTGAATTCCCTGACTGTCGATCACGTGACCAAGGAATTGAACGGTTTGTATCCAGAACTCACACTTAGAGAATTTGGCATAAAGCTCCTCATGTCTGAGTAGTTCTAGAATGGTTTTGAGGTGTTGTGCATGTTCTTGTTCGTTGTGCGAATAAATGAGTATGTCATCGATAAAGACAATGACAAACTTATCGAGGTAAGGTTTGCACACCCGATTCATGAGGTCCATGAATACAGCCGGTGCGTTGGTTAGACCGAAGGGCATCACCTGAAATTCGTAGTGCCCGTAATGAGTCCTGAAAGCAGTTTTTGGAATATCGGTGTCGCGAACTCGTAACTGATGGTAACCTGATCGCAGATCGATTTTTGAGTAGTAACTTGAACCCTGAAGTTGGTCGAATAGATCATCAATGCGAGGAAGTGGATATCGGTTCTTGACAGTCAATTTGTTCAATTCACGATAGTCAATGCACATTCGGAAAGAACCGTCCTTCTTTTTAACGAACAAGACCGGAGCTATCCCCAAGGTGAAGAACTCGGTCTAATGAATCCTCTATCCAGGAGTTACTGTAACTGGGTGGACAACTCCTGAAGTTCGGATGGGGCTAAACGGTATGGTGCGCGGGCCACCGGTGCGGCACCCGGCACGAGATCTATTGAGAACTCAACCTGTCTAGATGGAGGTAGACCAGGTAGTTCTTCCGGAAAGACTTCGGGGAAGTCTCTAACAATTGGCACATCTTCAAGTCGCTTCTCCTCCGACTTCTTCTCCGTGATGTGTGCGAGTATTGCAGGGTAACCCTTTCTCAGAAATTTTCGGGTTTTTAAGCATGAGATGATATTGAGTCTCGTCCCACCGGTCTCCCCCTGTATGATCAAGGTTCCACCGGTAGCGAGTGGAATGCGGACGATCTTATCGTAACAAACGATTTCAGCTCGGTGTTTGGACAACCAGTCCATTCCAATGATGAAGTCGAAACTTCCGATTTCAACGGGTACAAGATCGATTGAAAAGGTTTCATCGGCTAGGTTTAAAGTGCAATTAGGTATCACACTATCGGTTTCTATAAGTTCCCCATTTGCTAGCTCTACAGTGTACTTAACATCTAAGGCAACAGGATTGATGTCAAGTAGTGGGCAAAAGTCATCAGAGATAAAGCTTCTATCAGCACCAGTATCAAATAGAATGGAAGCATTTAAGTTGTTGAGGAGGAACATACCCGAGACCACATTCGGGTCTTGGCGGGCATCCCCAGATTTGATGACGAAGGCTCTGCTTCGGGTGTTGTTGTTGTTATTCAGCTTTGGGCACGTGTCCCTGAAGTGCCCGGGTTTATTCAGTTTTCCACACTCAAAGCAGGCTTTGGGTGTTCTGGTGTTGTTGGTAGGAGAGCGACAGTCTTTGGTGAGGTGGCCGTACCTCTTGCAATTGTTGCAAAAGGGACCACAGGAACCTTCATGGTGGCGACTGCACTTGGAACAATAGGGTTTGTTCCCAGTGTAGCCCCGTGTGATGTCTGTGGTGGTGTTGTAGGCTTTGATGGTGTCGGGTTTCTTGTTTTGCTGGTTTGGGTGGTTGTTGTGGTAGTCAGACCACTTCCTTTTGTTGTTGTGGGAGGATGAAGCGGGTGGTTCAGAATCTTGGCTCATGGACATCAGGTCTTGGGCCAATAGGATTGCACCGTCAATGGTGGTTTGGTTTGAAGAGGCGACATGCCCCCGAACAGGCTCAGGAAGGCCAAGGATGTACTTCCTGATTTTATCAGGTTCAGTGCTTACCATGGCTGGGCGGAGGGCAGCTAGTTGTTGGAATCTGGTGGTATAACCATCGATATCACCACCCTGAACCTTTAGGTTCCAGAACTCCTCGTCTAGCTTTTGGAGTTTGGCGATTGAGCAGTATTTGGCAGTGAGTTTTGCTTTCAATTCCTCCCAAGTTAGTTGGTAGGCAGTGTCAGCACCCACTGATTGGGTATATGAGTTCCACCAAGAGTGGGCATCATCTTCGAGAGAGCAGGTGGCGAAGTTTACTTTGTCGTTCTCCGCGCATTTACTGACACGGAAAACAGTTTCCATCTTTTCGAACCATCTGATCAGTCCGATGGCTCCTTCAGAACCCTTGAAGCTCGAGGGTTTGCAGCTTTGAAAGTCCTTGTAAGAACAAGGTTTAGTAGTAGGGGTTTCAGCGGCATCGCTGTGTCTTGTGGAATCCTGTGGAGTATTCCGAGCCAAGGCTTCAGTCACAGCCTGGGTTATGAGTGAGGTAAGCTGAGCATCGGTGTAAGGTCTTGACTTTGGCGGCATGATTCTTCAATAAAAGAAACGAAGATACATGAGATTTTGTGGGAATTTGTAATTGTCACAGATGTACATGTATAAAAGCAGTAATACATAACATCAACATGGAAAAATGACAATTAATGTGAGTTGAAACAGTAAGGATGTAACACCCCAGTTTTCAAGGTATTACTCTAGTAAATAAAAATAAGTTTTTATAGCTCAGTTTTACAGTATTATTTTAGTGTACGATAATATATACATCTTTTTAATTTTAGATCTCTAAATTATGAGATATGATAGAAAACGCAAACTAGTTGTCCAGTTCCAGACTGTGTAGTATAGTAAATAAACAAAAGATATAGATAATGATACGTACTTTGTTCCTGTATTCTCAAAAAGTCCAGAACCTCAACGGAAGAACTAGAAAAAAATCGCAGGAAGCTAAAATCCAACAAGAAATCAGTTTTTCAATCTCAAATTCAAGTTCAAATCATCAAGAGAATCATCCTCTATCATCTCTAGATCTTTGTAAGTTGTTCTTTCTTCTTAAGAACCCTAGAAATTGGGTTTCATGGGTTTTAGCTAATTAGTATGAATTAATCCGAAATTAGGGTTTATAATTGATTAGTTAGTGTTAGTATAACCTATAAACAATGATTAGAATCCTAATTTCTTATTACAAGTGATAGGTTATGATTATGGTTTATGAAATTTCTCATGAATCATATGTTTTAGTTTATAGCATGATTTTGATATGTTAGTAGATTGAATTAGTGATTAGAAAGTAGTTAAATTCATTATAAAGCAATGATTTTGATTATGATAAGTAAGTTAGTTAGTTTAGTTGAAGTGAAATTAGTAAACCTCAAGTGGGGGAGAAAGAAATAGATGATTAGTCATTGAAAGTGTGAATTAGTTGTTGATTATGTGCTATGTGTATGTAATAGGTGCTAAAGAAGAATTGTCATCATTTGATCATCTTGTTTCAATTTGTGCTACAAACCAAGGTGAGTTTATGAATTGAATAGATCATGATCATGTAATTTGTTGTGATTAGTTTATTGTTTATATCATGATTATGATGAAAGCTTGTGATTAGAATGGTTAATGCTTATTAGCCATATTTTGATTAGAATAGCTAACCAAGGTTAGCTTTGTATGATTAGTGGTTAACTTGTGTTAGCCGAATATTGATTAGTTATGTGCACATATGATTAGAATTGTGAAAGTGGAGTTGCAAGAAAAAGGGAAGTAGTTCTTTACTTTGTTCATTATTTGCTTTATGTTAATAATGCATTGTATTGATTAGATTTCATACTCTCACTAAGCAAATTGCTTAATTAGTTTAGTTATGTTGTAGGTACAAGTGAAAGTGGACGAGGTAAAGAAATTGCAAAAGGCTAGAAGTGGAGTTGCTAGCTTGTTGTAAGTTACACAAGCTTCTCTTTAAATTATCGTTTTGAAACCTTGTAAGATCGCCCAAACAATGTTTTGACATGTTTTGGTTTTGAAAGCAATGACTAGATAGATTATGTGTAATAGTATAAAGTTGTGAAAGATTAGTAGATAATCTTTAAAAAGTGTTAAGTTATAAGTTGTAATAGAAGTGATATTTTGATTATGTATATATTGAAAGTTTATTGAAAGTCAAGTAATGTTATTAGTCAAATTGGAAATGTGTTTAGCTATTGAATGGGTCAAATTAGCCCTTTTGGATCAGCGGGTCAAAATGGTTCAATACGGGTCATAATATCACTTATGGGTCAATTTGAGTTAAGGAAGGGTTTAGAGTATGATGATTAGCCACACAAGTTTGTTTTGATAGTAGAAATGTGTATGTACAAGTTCAGCTCCTAAGTCTCTATGGTTTGAGACTTAGTATGTTACCAAAATGTTGAAATTTAGCCGAAAATGACCCATAAGCCCAAATCCCGATAAAATGAGAAATTTGAGAAAGTGCGAAAATAGAAAGTTTCATTTTGACCATAGTAAAGTGCCTGCAAAGTTTCATGTCTTAATTCTTAGTCGTTTACAAGATATGCGTGTTCAAAGTTCGGTTTTTGGTATGAAATAGTGCAGGTTCAGGTTTAGTCTGCAGGTCATGGGAATACGATCGTATTCCCATGAATACGATCGGATTCCCAGGAATATGGCGTATTCCGAGATCGTATTCCCTTAATTTGGTTCTGTTTCAAAACTGTGCAAAAAGGGTCAATGAATACGACCGTATTCCCCAGAATACGATCGTATTCCACTGAATACGATCGTATTCCCAAGAATACGATCGTATTCCCAGTGTTTCAGAAGAATCAAAATTTTGTTGAGCTTATTTGTTTGACAATGCAATAGTAGATAATAATTAGAGTATTGGGACCGTTATAAGTTAGTAATAGTTACATAAGGATGAAAAAAAAAAATGTTCAGATTTTCAGGGCGTTTCAAGTTGGTATCAGAGCGATGGTTTAAGAGATTTAAGCAATCCACAGTAGGATTGCCTAAACTTAGACCACTTATAAATGTGCAGTAGTTAATTCCAGTTATATTTTTGCATATGATCAGTAGATTATGATTAGAGTAAGAATGATTGCTTGGGTTGGAACATATTTAAGAATTTTGAATAGAAACATGTATTTAGTTTAATATAACTACGTCTGGCCAACGAGGTTATATTTTGCTAAAGCATGTGGGAGATTCAAAGTTGTTAAATATGTGAAGATAAAGGCAATCATTATTTAATAATTGTAGTAGAGATTTTTATGTCTTAATTGTGTTTCTATATTGTTTAGTAAATGGAATCCACACCAAACAAAGAAGCTGAGGGTTCAAATGTACGTTCTCCCACTCAAGAGGAGAATGTTTCAGAAAGAAGTTTAGATCCTGAGGATCGGATGCTATTAAAAGATGTCATTGGGCAAGCCCTACAAGAATTTGCTCCTAAGGTATATACCCGAATGGAGCAAATTATTAATACACGATTAGTAGAATTTGAACAGAAGCATCCTGTCTTAGTTAACCCTCAGTTGAATAGTGAAATGTTAAGTGCTCAGCAGCAAATTAATAAAGAAAAAGAACGTTTTGAATATAAAAACTTCGCAAACTGTAGTCCCCCAGAATTTCATGGTGAAAGAGACCCGATTAGTAGTCATAGGTGGATTAGTAAGATAGAAGAAACTTTTCTACTTTGTGACTGTCCAGAAAGACTACGAGTGTTGTTTGCTGCCCATCAGTTGAAAGATAGTGCTCAGGATTGGTGGGGTACACAAGTTAAAACACATGGTGCTGTGGAAGCTGCAAAGTTTTCTTGGAGTATGTTTAGAGAAAAGTTTATAGCAGAATTTGCTCCAATGGCAGAAGTAGAAAGACTGAAAGGAGAGTTCTTAGCCATCAATCAAGGGAAAATGTCGGTAACTGAGTACACTAACATGTTTTATGATAAATCTCAGTTTTGTCCCGAATATACCTCGAATCCAGGGTTAATGAAGGATCATTATTACCGACATTTAAACATTGATATCAAAGAAGCAGTTGACCCAACTATTTATGATTCTATTCCTAAGATGATGAATAAAGGGTTGACTCGAGAGAAAGAGTTGCAAGTGAAAGCTGAGGATAGAGCTAATAAGAGAAAAGCAGAACAATCTTCTTCTCAATCACAGCAATCTAAGAAATTCAGAAATTTCGGAAAGCAGCAATCATCACAACCACAACAACAAAAGTCACAATCTCAACAATCAAACCGTCAATCTCAAGCTCCAGTTCGGGAATTTCCCAAGTGTAATAATTGTGGCAGAAAGCATCCAGGAGAATGTCAGTTAGGGAGTACAGCTTGTTACAAATGTCGTCAGCAGGGGCATATCGCTGCTAATTGCCCTAATCCATATAGAATGTGCTTTTATTGTTATAAGGATGACCACTTACAAGCTAACTGTCCTGCTAAACTAGAAGATATGAAAAGAAATGAACAGAAGAAAGAAGCGGAAAAGAAAAGAGAAGCGGGCGGACAGAAAGCTAAAGGTCGTTCTTTTCAGATTACAGCAGATGAGGCAAAGGAGTCACATGACGTGGTGACAGGTACCTTTATAATTAACACTATACCTGCCCATGTTTTATTTGACTCTGGAGCCACCAAATCTTTTGTATCATTATCATTTTGTGAAAGGTTGAATACTCCTATTGTTAAATTAGAACGCCCTTTAGAAGTTGAAATTGCCGATAGCAAATTAGTCATTGTTAGTGATGTTTATAGAGGGTGTACTATTGAAATAGGAGGTGAAGTATTCAAAATAGATTTGATTCCCATGCAAATGGGGGAATTTCATGTAGTTATAGGAATGGATTGGATGGGAAAGAATAAGGGTATGATAAATTGTCATGAAAAGATAGTTCTCCT
The DNA here is from genome assembly GCA_949592205.1 of Helichrysum umbraculigerum. Classification (NCBI taxonomy): domain Eukaryota; kingdom Viridiplantae; phylum Streptophyta; class Magnoliopsida; order Asterales; family Asteraceae; genus Helichrysum; species Helichrysum umbraculigerum. The sequence continues at coordinate 104,294,986 of CATIUR010000003.1, read as the reverse complement.
GAAAGCACCTAGCGGAAGGGAGATTATTGTTTATGGCGAGCGTTCTAGTAGATCCATTCCTGTTTGTACTTTTGCTCGAGCTAAAAGATTCTTGTCGCACGGGTGTCAAGCCTTTTTGGCGCACGCAGTTGATAATTCTAAAGTTGTACCAGAACTTTCCAGTATTCCAGTTGTGAAAGAATTTTCTGAAGTGTTCCCTGATGAACTTCCAGGTATTCCACCTGATAGACAAGTGGAATTCCGAATTGATCTTATTCCTGGAGCTATTCCAATTGCTAAAACTCCTTATCGGTTAGCTCCAACTGAAATGCAAGAAATGATGAAACAATTGCAAGAACTTTTAGATAAAGGTTTCATCCGTCCTAGTAGTTCACCTTGGGGAGCTCCAGTGTTGTTTGTCAAGAAGAAAGATGGTTCCTTAAGAATGTGTATAGATTACCGGGAACTAAATAAAGTGACCATTAAGAACAGATATCCCTTGCCACGAATAGATGACTTATTTGATCAGTTACAGGGTGCCAGTTTCTTTTCAAAGATTGATCTTCGTTCTGGCTACCATCAGTTAAAAGTAAAGGAAGATGATATTTCAAAAACTGCTTTTCGTACTCGTTATGGTCACTTTGAGTTTACAGTTATGCCCTTCGGCTTAACTAATGCTCCAGCTGCATTCATGGACTTGATGAACAGAGTTTGTCGGCCCATGCTCGATATCTTTGTTATAGTTTTCATTGATGATATTCTTATCTATTCTAAAAGTGAAATTGAGCATGCAGCACATCTCAGGCAAGTTCTTGAAACACTTCGTTGTGAAAATTTATTTGCCAAATTTTCTAAATGTGAATTTTGGTTACGAGAAGTCCAATTTCTTGGACACGTGATCAATCTTCACGGTATTCAAGTTGATCCTTCCAAAATAGCAGCAGTAATGAAGTGGGACCCTCCTACGAGTCCTACTGAAGTCAGGAGTTTTCTTGGCCTAGCTGGCTATTATCGTCGTTTTATCCAAGACTTTTCAAAGATTGCTACTCCTCTGACTCAGTTGACTAGAAAGAGTGTTCAGTGGAAGTGGGGAAAGGAGCAATCCAAAGCATTTCAGATGTTGAAAGAAAAGCTTAGCCAAGCCCCTATTCTTGTTTTACCCGAGGGCAACGAGGATATGGTAGTGTTTTGTGATGCTTCAAAAATTGGATTAGGCTGTGTTCTTATGCAGCGTGGGAAAGTCCTTGCTTATGCTTCACGCCAGTTAAAGTCACATGAGCAGAACTATCCCACTCATGATCTTGAGTTAGCAGCTGTGGTCTTCGCTCTTAAAATTTGGCGCCATTATCTCTATGGTGTTAAATTCATTATTTATACAGACCACAAAAGCCTCAAATATTTCTTTGATCAGCGTGATTTGAACAATCGTTAGAGAAGATGGCTAGATTTAGTCAAAGATTATGACTGCGACATACTTTACCATCCTGGCAAAGCGAATGTTGTAGCCGATGCTCTTAGCAGAAAAGTTAGCCATTCCGTTCTTTCAGTGAAATCTCTTCAAATGACTGTGCTTCCTCAGTTATTTGATTCTATTAAAGCTGCTCAGATTGAAGTTTTAGCCTCTAATGACTCAAATAACCAACGTTTAGCGGGTCAACTTTCTGAATTAGTTGATGATTCTAGAGGTTTAAAGACTCGTTTTGGTAGGATCTGGATACCAAGAACGAGTGAAGTAAAGAAAACGCTACTAGATGAGGCGCACAAATCCAAGTATTCTATTCATCCTGGTGCTACCAAGATGTATCGTGACTTGAAACGTGACTATTGGTGGCCAGGTATGAAGCGTGATATAGTTAAACATGTTCAGAATTGTCTCACTTGTCTGCAAGTTAAAACAGAGCACCAGCAACCATACGGTAAACTTCAGCCTTTAGATATACCGGTATGGAAATGGGAACACATCACCATGGATTTTGTTACCAAGTTGCCAAAGACCCCTAGGCAACATGACACTATTTGGGTGATTGTGGACCGATTGACAAAAAGTGCTATCTTTCTTCCTATTCAAGAAGCTTCTTCTTCAGAAAAGTTAGCCGATCTTTATGTTAAAGAAGTTGTTGCTAGGCATGGAGTTCCACTTTCTATAGTTTCAGATCGTGATACTCGTTTTACTTCTCGATTCTGGAATAAATTTCAAGAAGACTTGGGAACTCGATTGCATATTAGTACAGCTTTTCATCCTCAAACTGATGGTCAGAGTGAACGTACCATTCAGACTCTTGAGGATATGCTTAGAGCTTGCGCCATTGACTTTGGTGGCAGTTGGGATACTCACCTTCCATTGGTCGAGTTTTCTTATAATAACAGTTATCATTCTTCGATCAAAATGCCACCATATGAAATGTTATACGGTAGAAAATGTCGAACTCCAATTTGTTGGGGTGAGATTGGTCAGAGAGAGCTTGGAAGTACAGATATAGTACAGTTAACTACTGAAAAGATTGATCAGATTAGAGAAAGATTAAAGATGGCACAAGATCGACAAAAATCATATGCAGACAAGCGGAGAAGGCCCATTGAATTTCAGGTAGGCGATAAGGTGTTACTTAAAGTTTCACCTTGGAAGGGAATTATCCGATTTCGGAAGCGAGGAAAGTTGAGTCCAAGGTATATTGGACCTTTTGAAATTATTGATAGAATTGGCAAGGTTGCGTATCGATTGCAATTACCAAAAGAACTTGGTAGTATTCATGATACATTTCATGTGTCTCAGCTCAGAAAGTGTTTAGTTGATGAGGCTTCTTATGTACCACTGACAGAAATAGAAATAAATGATAAGTTGAGTTATATAGAAGAGCCAGTTAAAATTCTTGATCAGAAAGTAAAGCAGCTCAGAAATAAATCAGTTTCAATAGTTAAAGTTCAGTGGCAACATAGGAAGGGTTCAGAATTTACTTGGGAACCGGAGGAGTGGATGATGATATACTACCCTGCGGTGCACCAAGAATGGTTCGTGAGGACACGAACAGAATAAGTGGGGGAGAGTTGTAACACCCCAGTTTTCAAGGTATTACTCTAGTAAATAAAAATAAGTTTTTATAGCTCAGTTTTACAGTATTATTTTAGTGTACGATAATATATACATCTTTTTAATTTTAGATCTCTAAATTATGAGATATGATAGAAAACGCAAACTAGTTGTCCAGTTCCAGACTGTGTAGTATAGTAAATAAACAAAAGATATAGATAATGATACGTACTTTGTTCCTGTATTCTCAAAAAGTCCAGAACCTCAACGGAAGAACTAGAAAAAAATCGCAGGAAGCTAAAATCCAACAAGAAATCAGTTTTTCAATCTCAAATTCAAGTTCAAATCATCAAGAGAATCATCCTCTATCATCTCTAGATCTTTGTAAGTTGTTCTTTCTTCTTAAGAACCCTAGAAATTGGGTTTCATGGGTTTTAGCTAATTAGTATGAATTAATCCGAAATTAGGGTTTATAATTGATTAGTTAGTGTTAGTATAACCTATAAACAATGATTAGAATCCTAATTTCTTATTACAAGTGATAGGTTATGATTATGGTTTATGAAATTTCTCATGAATCATATGTTTTAGTTTATAGCATGATTTTGATATGTTAGTAGATTGAATTAGTGATTAGAAAGTAGTTAAATTCATTATAAAGCAATGATTTTGATTATGATAAGTAAGTTAGTTAGTTTAGTTGAAGTGAAATTAGTAAACCTCAAGTGGGGGAGAAAGAAATAGATGATTAGTCATTGAAAGTGTGAATTAGTTGTTGATTATGTGCTATGTGTATGTAATAGGTGCTAAAGAAGAATTGTCATCATTTGATCATCTTGTTTCAATTTGTGCTACAAACCAAGGTGAGTTTATGAATTGAATAGATCATGATCATGTAATTTGTTGTGATTAGTTTATTGTTTATATCATGATTATGATGAAAGCTTGTGATTAGAATGGTTAATGCTTATTAGCCATATTTTGATTAGAATAGCTAACCAAGGTTAGCTTTGTATGATTAGTGGTTAACTTGTGTTAGCCGAATATTGATTAGTTATGTGCACATATGATTAGAATTGTGAAAGTGGAGTTGCAAGAAAAAGGGAAGTAGTTCTTTACTTTGTTCATTATTTGCTTTATGTTAATAATGCATTGTATTGATTAGATTTCATACTCTCACTAAGCAAATTGCTTAATTAGTTTAGTTATGTTGTAGGTACAAGTGAAAGTGGACGAGGTAAAGAAATTGCAAAAGGCTAGAAGTGGAGTTGCTAGCTTGTTGTAAGTTACACAAGCTTCTCTTTAAATTATCGTTTTGAAACCTTGTAAGATCGCCCAAACAATGTTTTGACATGTTTTGGTTTTGAAAGCAATGACTAGATAGATTATGTGTAATAGTATAAAGTTGTGAAAGATTAGTAGATAATGTTTAAAAAGTGTTAAGTTATAAGTTGTAATAGAAGTGATATTTTGATTATGTATATATTGAAAGTTTATTGAAAGTCAAGTAATGTTATTAGTCAAATTGGAAGTGTGTTTAGCTATTGAATGGGTCAAATTAGCCCTTTTGGATCAGCGGGTCAAAATGGTTCAATACGGGTCATAATATCACTTATGGGTCAATTTGAGTTAAGGAAGGGTTTAGAGTATGATGATTAGCCACACAAGTTTGTTTTGATAGTAGAAATGTGTATGTACAAGTTCAGCTCCTAAGTCTCTATGGTTTGAGACTTAGTATGTTACCAAAATGTTGAAATTTAGCCGAAAATGACCCATAAGCCCAAATCCCGATAAAATGAGAAATTTGAGAAAGTGCGAAAATAGAAAGTTTCATTTTGACCATAGTAAAGTGCCTGCAAAGTTTCATGTCTTAATTCTTAGTCGTTTACAAGATATGCGTGTTCAAAGTTCGGTTTTTGGTATGAAATAGTGCAGGTTCAGGTTTAGTCTGCAGGTCATGGGAATACGATCGTATTCCCATGAATACGATCGTATTCCCATGAATACGATCGGATTCCCAGGAATATGGCGTATTCCGAGACCGTATTCCCTTAATTTGGTTCTGTTTCAAAACTGTGCAAAAAGGGTCAATGAATACGACCGTATTCCCCAGAATACGATCGTATTCCACTGAATACGATCGTATTCCCAAGAATACGATCGTATTCCCAGTGTTTCAGAAGAATCAAAATTTTGTTGAGCTTATTTGTTTGACAATGCAATAGTAGATAATAATTAGAGTATTGGGACCGTTATAAGTTAGTAATAGTTACATAAGGATGAAAAAAAAAATGTTCAGATTTTCAGGGCGTTTCAAAGGAATATTTGATAGATAGTACGAGTTCGAAGGTTACATCCTACAGAGTTATTACAAAAGCTGTCGGGAATTGTTACATCCGACGAATTCATAGAGTAGAGTTTAGATAGTTATTAGATTACAAGATAGGTTACAAAGCAAAGACTACACTAGTCTTAACGTAGATTAATTTGTTCCATCATTTCAATGAGGCGATCCACAGTGTTTGCAAGTCTGCTAGCCTGTCGGGCGTTATCTTCTACTAGTGCTAGTCGTTGTGTTAATCCACGGGCATACTCCTCCGTTTCCCGGGAGCGTTGTTCACATTCTTCAAGCCGGTGTTTCAAAAGAGCGGTTTCAACGCTTATCTCCACCACCTTGTTGAAAAGAATGTCTATGTTATTAACGGTGGTTTCGTGGTCCTCGGAGACTTGTGCAATGCGTTCAAGAGATGTAAGTCGCCAGTTCTCGTTGGTTTCTTGCAACACGACATCCATGGTGCGAAGTCGCTGCTCGTGTTGGTTCACCCTAGCGGCTAAGGCCGGCAAGGTGAAGTGAGTGGGGTACGGGCCAGCTCGAGGCAACCTGTTGTTCCTCCTTGCTACCCTTGGGTTCTGCGACCCGGATTGAGGGCGAGATGAATTTGATGGTGTGTTTGCCATTTCTGGGATAAAGCGTTAGTAAAAGTGAGGCCTATATTCATATAATTCCTATATAATATAGCCTATTGAGTGTCTAGCACAAACATGTTTAAGTTTCGGTCCTCTTGAGGTCAGAGTCTTCTATTGTACCCCGTTCAGCCATAACTACTTTCAGGTCTTACATCATCTTTGCTTAATTGTACATAGTTGATCAGGCTATGTTAAATTAAACTTGTATGCTGTAATCACTGAACCAGTTATACCTAATAAGAAATACTGCCTAATGGTCATAGTCTAGGCTCACTAAATGCAACCTAGTTCACTATAACCTTAGGCTCTGATACCAATCTGTAACACCCCCAAATTTAATGATTTGCGGAAGCTTGATTTGGGTGTTGCTAACCAATAACAAAGCACAAAGATATATAGTAAACGACTCTATATGCGTCATTTTAACAAAATATATTAATACTGAAATGTTTACAACATTTATAGCTTTACATAGCTCGAGTTTGAAATAAAATGAGATTTCAGTACATAAGTACTTGTACAAAATATACTAATGCAAGAAAATCTCTATCTTCTGTATGCTGACTCGAGCTAGAAGTCTTGAAGCAGAAACAACCTACTGCTTGGTACCTGCGATACATGCTAAAAGGTCAGCTAAAGCTGGTGAGCTCACAGGTTTGAAATCAAGTAATCATAGTATGAACCGCAAGATTTAAATAGTTGAATTGCATCAAGCAATTGATAATGATAATAATCGTGTATACATCCATGAGCACATAGTTGAGCTTAACTCGAGGGCCGAGTCCCCTATAGAGAATTCCGGGCGAGGTGCCTCCACGAATGCCTAATCAACATTCGTCTTCCCAAATATTAGTACGTCCGTTTACCCGGTTAGTGTTGCTAACCCGAATGAGGAGGGTCAATCCTATATGGTACCATATACTAATATTCACGCTACAACGTATTAACAACTATGCTGACGGAGGACTTTAAATGATTAGTTTCGAAAAACTCATGTAGTATATGAAATGTTTGTACTTGCGTTCACATGTAAAATAAGCAGTGTATCACACCCCTGAGTAAAACAGTAAAAAGAGGGGCTATGAGACTCACCTGAGTCTGAAAGCATTTAAACAAACGTAAGTTGATTAGCGAGTAATGAAGTCCAACGACTTGTAACCTGAGGGTGTCCACGACACGCGATGGTTATAATCTAATTGGGTATCTCAAAAGATCACCCTTGTAGTTGTTACACAACTAGATATATGTCCAAATTACTACGATTTGGTTGATTTGTTAAGTATTTGAAAACGTGTACGGCCCGTTGGTGAGGGATTTGGAAAATAAACTTTAAGTATTATTATCATGTATTTGGCATTTTGCACTTAAAAGTGTGTCCCAAGGTGTTTTATAAGTCGTATCGTATAAGTGTTTGAGGTTATATAGTTCCGACACTTAGTGAGATTGAAAGTTGAAAACCTGCTGTTTTATGCGACACAATCATGCGACACAAAAGTGATTATGCGACACAAGGGTTGTGTCGCATAAGAGTGCGACACAAAGTCTATACGACACAAGAGTTGTGTCGCATAGATGCGAGATGCTGATTCAACAGCGACATAGTGATTGTGTTGTATGGAGTATGCGACATAGTGGTTGTGTCGCAAGACTTGCGACACAAATTATCTAGTACGACACAAGGTACGACACAGTAGGTTTTATGCGACACAAAGGCCAAAATACGACACAACATGCGACACAAGGCTTGTGTCGCATGGATGAACATCAGCCCAGAAAGTCCGGCTATCACGATATTTCCGGCCAAAATTCCGTTTTAAACTCGTTTTCAGGCTATAAATTCGTGTTCTATACGTTGTAATGGACATATACTAGTTATAATAACAACCACAAATGAAAAATACTAAGAATCGAGAGATTTCGGGATTTTGTCGGAAACTTACAATTTGCCGAAATGGAAATCCGGAAAGATAGAAATGTAGATCGTCGCGAGGTGGTCGTGAATCTCTAAAAATATTGATGATACGAGTGCGTTTGGTAGTAGTATTTTGCGATTTTAATGGGTTTGGGGGGTTTTTCTTTTTAGAGAGGAAAGAAAAGAGAGAGATAAGAAAGAAGATGAAAATGAAGAAAGAAGGTGGGAGGTGGGGTTTATCCCCACTTTTCAGCTTTAGCCCCGCGTTCCGCGTGGTGTTCGTTTGCTCCGTCGTTTAACGTTAAATAATTATTTTACATATTAACCGGTAAGTTTTTAAAATACAAGTTATTAAGCGATATTTTATTTAAACATTTTACTAATAAATTTATATTTGAATTACAAAATGTAAGTTAGTTTGCGCGTTAAATATTTTTAAATTGTGTAAGTTTTGTTCGTACGATACGAATTGTAATTTGAATATTATTAAAATAATATTTCCAACATAATAGTGTTAATTACTAAAATTGGTCACCAACGTCCGTATTTATGGAAATCGAAATACATTCGATTTAAATTGCGTACGATTTAATCAAATCACATTTTCGTATATATTCAACAATATATATAATTCGATACATTAATTAGCCTAACACAGAACTAATTACATGTATTAACATATGATTAGGCACTAATTTCTAGTCCTAATTTGGCGGTTGTTACACACAAGGCTTCGTTTTTGACGTTATCAGGTTTCAAAGCTTCGAGTTGAGCAGTGAGAATCTGAATATTCAGATCGCTATGAATTGTCATGCTGAGGGCTCGGACTCGAAGTGGTTTCGATCGTTCCTTTCGACTGAGGGCGTCGGCAACAACATTCGCCTTCCCTGGATGGTATTTTATTTCACAATCGTAATCAGTAAGTAACTCGACCCATCGACGTTGTCTCATATTGAGATCCTTTTGATCGAATATGTGTTGGAGACTTTTGTGGTCGGTGAAGATTGTGCATTTAGTGCCGTAAAGATAGTGTCTCCAGATTTTGAGAGCAAAAACGACTGCTCCAAGTTCGAGGTCATGCGTAGTGTAGTTCTTTTCGTGGATTTTGAGTTGTCGTGAGGCGTAAGCAATGACCTTGTCTCGTTGCATCAACACACAACCGAGACCTTGATGTGAAGCATCGCAGTATACCACGAAGTCATCGGTGCCTTCGGGTAACGATAAGATTGGAGCACTGCAAAGCTTTTGTTTCAGAAGTTGAAATGCTGACTCTTGTTTTTCGGTCCAGTCGAACTTTTTGTCTTTCTGAGTCAGTGTCGTGAGTGGCAAGGCTATTTTTGAGAAATTATCGATGAATCGTCGATAGTAGCCGGCCAGTCCTAAAAACTGCCGTACTTCTGTTGGAGTTGTTGGCGATTGCCAATTTTTGATAGCCTCGATTTTTGATGGATCGACATGGATCCCTTGACTGTCGATAACATGACCAAGGAATTGAACGGTTTTTATCCAGAACTCACACTTAGAAAATTTAGCATACAGCTCTTCGTGTCTAAGTAGTTCTAGGATGGTTTTGAGATGATGCGCGTGTTCCTGTTCGTTTCGTGAGTATATGAGAATGTCGTCAATGAAGACAATGACAAACTTGTCGAGATAAGGCTTACACACTCGATTCATAAGGTCCATGAATACAGTCGGTGCATTGGTTAGACCGAATGGCATCACCTGAAATTCGTAATGCCCATAACGGGTTCGGTGTCGCGAACACGCAATTGATGATAACCTGATCGAAGATCAATCTTGGAATAGAAACTCGACCCTTGAAGTTGGTCAAACAAGTCATCGATTCGAGGAAGTGGATAACGGTTCTTGACGGTCAATTTGTTTAATTCTCGATAGTCTATGCACATTCTGAAAGAACCATCTTTCTTTTTGACAAATAGGACCGGAACTCCTCAAGGTGAGGAACTCGGCCTAATGAATCCCCTTTCCAGGAGTTCCTGTAATTGGGTGGACAACTCCTGAAGTTCAGATGGTGCTAAACGGTATGGTGCTCGGGCCACAGGTGCAGCACCAGGCACTAGATCGATTGAGAACTCAACCTGTCTTGGCGGAGGTAGACCAGGTAGTTCTTCGGGAAAGACTTCAGGAAAGTCTTGAACGATTGGCACATCCTCAAGTCGCTTTTCCACCGACTTTTTCTCCATGATGTGTGCGAGGATTGCTGGATAACCCTTTCTCAGAAATTTTCGGGTTTTCAAACAAGATATGATATTGAGTCTCGTCCCACCGGTCTCCCCCTGTATGACCAAAGTTATATCAGCGGCGAGAGGGATTCGAACGACCTTGTCGTAGCAAACGATTTCAGCGCGATGTTTGGACAACCAGTCCATACCAATGATGACGTCGAAACTTCCTATTTCAACAGGCATAAGGTCAATGGAGAAGGTTTCGTCGGCTAGGGTTAAAGCGCAATTGGGTATCACACTATCGGTTTCTATGAGTTTACCATTTGCAAGTTCTACGGTGTACTTAACATCTAAGGCAACAGGGGTGATGTCAAGTAGTGGATAAAACTCATCAGAAATAAAGCTTCTATCAGCACCAGTATCAAATAGAACAGAAGCAGTTAAGTTGTTGAGGAGGAACATACCCATGACCACATTCGGGTCCTGACGGGCATCCCCAGAGTTGAGAACGAATGCTCTTCCCTTTGCATTGTTGTTGTTGTTGTTGCCCTTGTTCTTTCGTTTGGGGCATGCATCCCTGAAATGCCCCATCTCTCCGCATCCATAGCAGGATTTGGGTTGTTAGGTTTTGTTGTTGGAGGTGTTGTTGTTGGATTTGGGAGCTCGGCAGTCTTTGGTCAAATGCTCGTACCTCCTGCAGTTGTTGCAAGGAGTACTGCATGGACCGTCATGGTGGTAGTTACACTTGGAACAGTATGGTATGTCTCCAGTGTAGCTACGTTTGGTTTCAGTATTGGTGTTGTAAACTTGGGTGGTGTTGGTTTTCTTGTTTGGTTGGTTTTGGTGTTCAGAGGGTTTTCGCTTGTTGTTGGAGGAGGTATTGGGTGTCTCACGGCTGACAACCAGCGCCATGAGCTCATGTGCCAGCCGGATAGCACTTTCAGTAGTGGTTGGCTTAGATGAAGCGACGTTCCCCTGAATGCTCTCAGGGAGGCCGCGGATATATCTTTTGATGCTCTTTTCCTCCGGATCAACTAAACCCGGGCATAACAACGCAAACTGCTGGAATTTGGTGGTATACCCAGCAATGTCAGTTCCCTGCACCATCAAATGCCAGAACTCTTCCTCTAGACGGTGCAGTTCTTCTTCGGGACAGTACTTCTCCCTCAACTTCTTCTTCAGCTCGGCCCAAGGTAGCTGATTAGCTATCTCAAGACCTAAAGAGTTGGCGTGGGTATTCCACCACGTAAGTGCACCTTCTTGAAAGGTGTAAGTAGAGAATTTGACCTTATTATCCTCCGCACAGTTGCAGAGGTTGAAAACAGATTCCATCCGTTCTATCCAACGGACCAGTCCAATGGCACCTTTCGTGCCCATGAAGTAGAGTGGTTTACAGCTGAGAAAATCCTTGTAAGAACAAGGCTTGATGACAGGGGTATTACTGGGAGCTTCACCAGTATTTCGGGAGTTTCTAGGCGAGTCCCGAGCAGCCAAGGCATCGGCCATAGCCCGAGAAACGATAGCATTGATTTCCGCATCACTGTAACTTTTCTTCTTGGGCGGCATGATTCTTCAAGAAAGAAAGAAACAAAAGGTACATAAGAAATTGTACCAGAACGAAAATTACAATAGATGCATATATGTAAAAGCGGTAATATAGGACATCACAATGTAAAATCAATAATATAGAATAATTGAGGGGAATTGTCAATTGATATTACGAGTTCAAAAGATGATAGACAATTCCAAATTACGAGTTCCAAAAGTTACAGGATTAGATGTTTTACAAAAGTACCGGGAATCGTTACTTCCGGTTAAATTACATAGGTCCTACGAAAGCATATTAGGGTACAGATTCAGCCTAAGCTAATTCTGACGTAAGTTGAGTTGTGGCAGCAGTGCAGTGAGATGATTCACAGACTCTGCAAGTCTGTTGGTAGTTCGGAGGGCGTCTTCGGTTTCCCTTAGACGTGTCTCGCACTGATGCAGCCTTGATTGTAGGACATAGATTTCATTTCGGTTGCCAATCACTTGGTTGTGGACAACCTCTATGGTTTTGATTGTTTCTTCCACTTGATTTTGAAGAGTTTTCATGACGTTGACAGTGTGCTCGTGATCTTCAGAGACTTGCTCGATTTGTTCCATAGCTGTGAGTCTCCAGTTTTCACGAGTCTCTTGGAGTTCGATATCCATAGCGTTAAGTCGTTGTTCGTGGTGATGTACCCTAGCGGTTAAGTCCGGTAGAGTGGGGTGAGTTGGATATGGGCTAACTCGAGGCAACCTGGTGTCCCTCCTAGCTACCCTTGAGTTTCGTGATTCATGTGGATAAGAGCGTGATGAACTTGGTGGTGTGTTTGCCATTCTGAGACAAAGTGTTAAGAAGAATGAGGCCTATATCCATATAATAACTTATGTAATATAGCCTAAGATTGTAACGAGGCCTATCTACGTATACTTAGTATCACATAATAGCCTATTGGGTGTCTAGCACAGACTTGTTTGAGTCCCGGTTTCTCTCGAGGTCAGAATCAACTAGTGTATTCCTGTTCAACATAATCGTTTCAGACCTTACATCATATTTCCTTAATTGTACATAGTTGATCAGGCTATGTTAAATTAAAGTCGTATGCTGTAATTCCTGAACCAGTCATGCATAATGAGGAAATACTGCCTAACGGTCATAGTCTAGGCCCACTAAATGCAACCTAGTTAACTATAACCTTAGGCTCTGATACCAATCTGTAACACCCCCAAATTTATTGTTTTGCGGAAGCACGTTTTGGGTGTTATGAATCAATAATCACAGCACAAAGATATATAATGAACGACCACTATATGCGTCGTTATGGACTTGTATTGATAAAACAAAAGTTTACATCAAAAATATTGTTTACATTAGCTCAGCTTGAAATTGAGAGATTTAAGTACATAATTAATCTATATAAAATATAATAATGCAGCTAAATCTCTGATTGTTTGCATGATGACTCGAGCTAATTGATCCTTACTTGAGCAGTCCAACCTACTGCTGGTCACCTGTGATACATGCTAAAATGGGTCAGCGAAACGCTGGTGAGCTCACAGGTTTGTATGTCAACACATATTTGTATGAACCGCAAGATTTATAATTGAATTTATAAAGCAATTAAGCAAAATAAAAGTTATACAGCCATGAGCACTGAGCTTAACTTGAGTTGTCAGGCCCACTTAAGGAAACCTAACTTGAAATGTCTCCCACGAGTGCCTAATCCACACTCGTCTTCCCAAATGCTAATACGTCCGTTTGACCAGTTAGTGCGTGCTAACCCGGACGAGGATTGTCAATCCTATATGATATCATATACTAACATTCACGCTACTACGTATTACCAGACTATGCTATGGAGGGCTTTAAATTGATTAGCTTGAAACTCATGTAGTATTTGATTTGATTTGTACTTGCGTTCAACTTGTAAAACAAAACGAGCAATAATATCACACCCCTGATTGAAAAGCAGAAAAATAGGGGCCATGAGACTCACCTGAGTCTTGAAAGTTTGGATTAATAACTTGGATTGATTTGTCTTGAAGTGTTGTCCGAAGACTTGTAACCTGAAGGTGTCCATGACACGCGATGGTTATTAATTGTTTAGGCATCTCGAAAGATGACTTTTATAGTTGTTTGTCCAAATTACCCCGATTTGGTTGATTGACTTGTCCAAATTACTACGATTTGGTTGATTGAATTGTATGTTTGAAAACGTGTACGGCCCGTTGGTGATTAATTGTAATAATAGTTTTGATGTTATCACATTGATTTCGAAGCGTTATACTTGAAAAGCAAATTCCATTATGTTTGAAAAGTTGTATCTCATAAGCGTTTTGAAGTTGTACAAGTTTGACACTTGGTGAGAAATGTGCTTACGGAATCTAAGTACGGGGGTCCGGGAGCAGCGCCCCTGGTAGCGGGGTCCAAGGGGCGGCAGCCCCTGGCGGGGTCCAAGGGGCAGAGCCCCTGGTTGGGGTCAAGCTGCCAAGTCAGCATGGAAAATTTTTATTTCTACTATATTGCTTTGGTGAAAAACGCACCTGGACTTGAAATTGGGTGAAATCAAGTGATAAAATTTAGGGTCTCGACACTTAGTGAAAATCTGTGTTTTCTGGTTCGTGCGACACAATATACGACATAAAAGTTTGTCATGCGACACAATGGTTGTGTCGCATAAAAGTGCGACACAAGAGCTTAGCGACACAAGGGTTGTGTCGCATAAGCGTACGATGCTGATTTAACAGCGACATAGTGGTTGTGTCGCATGGTATTTGCGACATAAGATACGACATAATATTGTGTCGTAGAGGACCCGACATAACTGGGTTTATACGACACAAGATACGACACAAAGGGTTTTATACGACACAACCTGCGACACAAGGCTTGTGTCGCAAAGATGAACATCAAAACAGAACCCAGCGACTGTCGATAATTTTCGACCCAAAACTCAAATCTAACCCATTTTTAAGCTATAAAATCGTGTTTCTCTTGTTTAATAGGCATACATACACTTGAATAACCCATAAATATGTAAAAATAAGCTAAAACGAGAAGTTTCGGGAATTTGTCGGAAACTTACAAAGTGTCGAAACGAAAATCCGGAAAGATGGAAATGTAGATCGTGATGCGGTGGTTCCTTTTCTCTAATTACTTTGTCGATTTGAGTTCGTTTGTGGGTGTTATTTGGTGATTTGGTGATTTTTGGTGTGGTTTGTGTTTGAGAGAAAATGGAGAAAGAGAGAGAGATGAAAAGATGGTGATGATGAAAATGAGATGGTGGGGAGGGGGTTTGTCCCCTTTGTTGACCGGTTGGGTGGGGCCCACGGGTGTGGGCTTCACCCGTTTTTCGTTCCCAGCGTTTGTGCTCCGTGCGGTGTTTGTTTTCTCGATCGTTTAAACGTTAATTATTTATTTTTATGAACAAATATGCGTTTTAAAAATACGAATATTCACTCAATATTTTCGTTGAAGTATTTTACCAAATACTTAATAACTATGTTATAGAATGTAACTTGTTTCGTTTGTTTGCGAGTTTATCATTTTAATTGTGTAATCGTTGTTGTACGATATGAATCAAAACTGAAATATTATAAAAATAATATTTCGGATATAATAGTGTTATTAAATAATGTTACATTATTTAATTAAATTATTCACCAACTTCCGTATTTAATTGACCGAATTACATTCGATTTGAACTTGTACGATTTAAATCAAACCGCAATACTTGTATATATTCAACAATATATATATTAGTTGATACACAAATTAGTCTAACACAAAACTAATTACATGTATTAAAACTTGATTAGGCACTAATTACTAGTCCTAATTTGACGGGTGTCACATTCTCCCCCTGTTAGAAGAATTTCGTCCCGAAATTTAAGTTGAAGTCGCGTTTGAAGTAGCATCAGTGAATAACTAAGGATACTTGAGTTTCATCTGGTCCTCCCGTTCCCAGGTGAATTCCGGACCACGCCGCGAATTCCACCTGACTTTAACAATGGGAATACGACTTTGTTTGAGTTCTTTGACCTCACGGTCCATGATTTCGGCGGGTTCTTCAACAAAGTGAAGCTTGTCGTCAACTCGAATCTCATCGAGTGGAATGATAAGTGTCTCATCAGATAGACACTTTTTCAAATTTGAGATGTGAAAGGTGGGGTGCACACTACTAAGCTCGGCTGGCAGTTGCAATCGATATGCCACAGGACCAATCCTCTCAAGGATCTCAAATGGTCCAATGTATCTGGGATTCAACTTCCCTCATTTGCCAAATCGAATTACGCCTTTCCAAGGTGATACTTTGAGTAGTACTCGTTCCCCAACCTGGAACTCGAGTGGTTTGCGTCTCACGTCAGCATAGCTTTTCTGACGATCACGTGCGGCTTTGAGTTTGTTTTGAATCTCGAAGATTTTCTCGGTTGTTTCGTGAATGATTTCTGGACCCGTGAGTTAGCTGTCCCCAACTTCGGTCCAACAGATAGGTGATCGGCACTTATGACCGTAAAGTGCCTCGAAAGGTGCAGCCTTGATGCTGGTATGATAACTATTGTTGTACGAAAATTCGCACAATGGTAGGTGTCGTTCCCAGTTTACACCGAAGTCAACTACGCAGGCCCGTAGCATGTCCTCCAGTGTTTGAATTGTTCGTTCACTTTGGCCGTCGGTTTGAGGATGGTATGCGGTACTCATGTCAAGACGGGTACCCAGTGATTTTTGAAGTGATTGCCAAACGTGAGATGTGAAACGACTGTCCCTATCAGAGATAATCGAGATTGAAACACCGTGTCGGCTTACGATTTCTTTCAGATAAATTCGGGTAAGGCGTTCCATTTTGTCGGTTTCTTTGATCGCCAGGAAGTG
The DNA here is from genome assembly GCA_949592205.1 of Helichrysum umbraculigerum. NCBI lineage: Eukaryota > Viridiplantae > Streptophyta > Magnoliopsida > Asterales > Asteraceae > Helichrysum > Helichrysum umbraculigerum. The sequence continues at coordinate 104,278,517 of CATIUR010000003.1, read as the reverse complement.
AGCAGACTTGGTGAGACGATCGACGATCACCAAAATGGTATCGCAACCGCTCGATGACTTTGGTAGTTTGGTAATGAAATCCATGGCGATTTGTTCCCATTTCCATTCAGGAATGTCGGGCTGTTGAAGTAAACCAGAAGGTTTTTGATATTCGGCTTTGACTTTCGAGCAAGTAAGACACTTGCTGACATACGTGGCGATTTCGGCTTTCATGTTCGGCCACCAATAGAATTCCTTGATGCCGTGGTACATTTTATCGGATCCCGGGTGAATAGAGTATTTGGACTTGTGAGCTTCATCCATCACCAAGTCTCGTAAGTTCCCAAAACTAGGCAACCAGATTCGGTTTGAGAAACACCTAACTCCGTTAGGTTTGATTTCGAATTGTTTGTCCATGCCCCACAAGGCTTCGTTTTTGACGCTATCAGGTTTCAAAGCTTCGAGTTGAGCAGTGAGAATCTGAATATTCAGATCGCTATGAATTGTCATGCTGAAGGCTCGGACTCGAAGTGGTTTCGATCGTTCCTTTCGACTGAGGGCGTCAGCAACAACATTCGCCTTCCCTGGATGGTATTTGATTTCACAATCGTAATCAGTAAGTAACTCGACCCATCGACGTTGTCTCATATTGAGATCCTTTTGATCGAATATGTGTTGGAGACTTTTGTGGTCGGTGAAGATTGTGCATTTAGTGCCGTAAAGATAGTGTCTCCAGATTTTGAGAGCAAAAAATGACTGCTCCAAGTTCGAGGTCATGCGTAGTGTAGTTCTTTTCGTGGATTTTGAGTTGTCGTGAGGCGTAAGCAATGACCTTGTCTCGTTGCATCAACACACAACCGAGACCTTGATGTGAAGCATCGCAGTATACCACGAAGTCATCGGTGCCTTCGGGTAACGATAAGATTAGAGCACTGCAAAGCTTTTGTTTTAGAAGTTGAAATGCTGACTCTTGTTTTTCGGTCCAGTCGAACTTTTTGTCTTTCTGAGTCAGTGTCGTGAGTGGCAAGGCTAGTTTTGAGAAATTCTCGATGAATCGTCGATAGTAGCCGGCCAGTCCTAAAAACTGCCGTACTTCTGTTGGAGTTGTTGGCGAATGCCAATTTTTGATAGCCTCGATTTTTGATGGATCGACATGGATCCCTTGACTGTCGATAACATGACCAAGGAATTGAACGGTTTTTATCCAGAACTCACACTTAGAAAATTTAGCATACAGCTCTTCGTGTCTAAGTAGTTCTAGGATGGTTTTGAGATGATGCGCGTGTTCCTGTTCGTTTCGTGAGTATACGAGAATGTCATCAATGAAGACAATGACGAACTTGTCGAGATAAGGCTTACACACTCGATTCATAAGATCCATGAATACAGCCGGTGCATTGGTTAGACCGAATGGCATCACCTGAAATTCGTAATGCCCATAACGGGTTCTGAAGGCGGTTTTCGGGATATCAGTGTCGCGAACACGCAATTGATGATAACCTGATCGAAGATCAATCTTGGAATAGAAACTCGACCCTTGAAGTTGGTCAAACAAGTCATCGATTTGTGACACCCTCAAATTTCGGTTTGCGGAAGCTGTCGGGTCGGGTGTCACTAAATCAAATATCACCGCATAAGATACATAATGAACGACTCTAAATGAGACGTTTGAAAATAATTATACATTTCCCAAAATAGAACGTTTACAACGTTATGAGTTTAATAATAATTTCCAAATACATAATTTGAAAATACTAAAGTAGATGCAGAGTTGTCCCAATTGTTGAAAATATGCGACTCGAACTAATAAGATCTTGTAGCGATCCTAATCCTGCTGGGCAACCTGAGAACACATGCTAAAACAGGTCAGCTACAAAGCTGGTGAGTTCATAGGATGGTTAGTTGAAAACATAAAGTAATAAAACAATTTATGTTGGTAAAGTTATTTCCAAAATCAGTGATTTTTGATATGTAATACGTTGAAGTTTGTAACGCCAATGTGTAAAGGTCTAATCTAGGTATTTCATACCTAACTAGTTTGAATTGTAAGTCTACCATTGAAATTGTTTGTCTAACTTAATGTTCAATTACCCCGATATGGTTGGTTGCATTGTTACAAGTTACTTAGACTTGTTTGTCTTAAATTGATACAAGTTACAACTACTTGTTTGTTTGAAAATAATACAAGTACAACGACTTGTCTGCTTATAAATAATACAAGTACAACGACTTGTCTGCTTGAAAATAATACAAGTACAACGACTTGTCTGCTTGAAAAAAAATACAAGTACAACGACTTGTCTGCTTGAAAAAAAATACAAGTACAACGACTTGTCTGATTGAAGTTGTGCCCACTGCAATACCGTGGCATCGTTTTGTACCCACTTTACCGTGGTATCGTTTTGTACCCACTTTACCGTGGTATCGTTTTGAAGTGCTCGAGAGCATAGTTGAAATGTAGAGCTAGTAGTACTACGACATACTAGCTATTGCAAATAAGTGTCGACCGTACAACGACGCGTCCGACTTGAATGATTGTGTTTGTATGATTGTATGTATACTAACATACATAAATATTATTGAAGTTAGCACCAAGTGCTTATGATAATATATAAACATGTAGATATATATATATATAGATACCTATATTTGTCAAATGAGCAAACGTAAGTAACAATCGTGACACGCATGAAAATAATTGATTGTATCTAAATACGTATAAGCAAAAATTTAGATATTAAGTAATACGTTGGTCCTAGGTATGAATACTCATCACCTAGTTGAATTGTATTAGTATAAAGGATCTATACTAACATATGATGCTATCGTATACTTCTAGCCTAAAGACTAGCGAGTATATTTGGGTTCTGAATTGTATTGGCAATATTAGTTCCTAAAAGAGAAACTGATCCTGTAAATGTATGTATGTCGTCTAGTGTAGGTAGAACTAACCAGTTCTAATGTATTTGATAATATTGTCCCGCGACAATATGGCCAATGAATAGTAATAACTATATCCAGTTATACCTAAGTAATTGTTTTCCAACAATCTGATAGTGTACGATTGTGACCTATCTAGGTTAGGTCTTGATATTGTTCCAAAACAATGTGTTGGGTGTAATTCCTAAGTATTACACATTTGTATTACATACAGTAATAAGATTGATTGTGAATTATAAAAGATTATTAATATAATTCGAAAACAGTTGTTGTGCATGTGTTTCACCCCAAAAACAGTAAAACAGTTGAAAGAGTGGGGCTATGAAACTCACCTGAGCCTAATGAGTTGCTAACACGCAATAATGATGTTGTTCAAGAGTAATGATGTCGTCTCCAACGACTAAAACCTGCCGGGCGTATTAAACGCGCAAGGTTTTAAAATGATTAGATGTCTTATCATATCATCTATGCTAGTTGTTCATCCAACTAGTAATGTCCAAATGATTTGGTTTAACTTATTAGAATTTAGTTTTTGAAAGATGTGTACGGCCCGTTAGTAAGTTTTTGGTAATAATAATCTCAACTATTATTATTATATTTTGATTGTTGTATCGTATTTAAATTGTTATAGTTAAAACTGCTAGTTATAGGTTTCTGCCGAAAGTTATGGTTTCTGCCGAAGGTTATAGTTTATGCCGAAGGTTATGGTTTATGCCGAAGGTTATAGTTTATGCCGAAGGTTATGGTTTATGCCGAAGGTTATGGTTTATGCCGAAGGTTATGGTTTATGCCGAAGGTTATGGTTTATGTCGAAGGTTATGGTTTATGCCGAAGGTTATCGTTTTAGGTTTCTGCCGAAAGTTATGATTTCTGCCGAAGGTTATAGTTTATGCCGAAGGTTATGGTTTATGCCGAAGGTTATGGTTTATGCCGAAGGTTATGGTTTATGCCGAAGGTTATGGTTTATGCCGAAGGTTATGGTTTATGCCGAAGGTTATGGTTTATGCCGAAGGTTATGGTTTATGCCGAAGGTTATAGTTTATGCCGAAGGTTATAGTTTATGCCGAAGGTTATGGTTTATGCCGAAGGTTATGGTTTATGCCGAAGGTTATGGTTTATGCCGAAGGTTATGGTTTATGCCGAAGGTTATGGTTTATGCCGAAGGTTATGGTTTATGCCGAAGGTTATGGTTTATGCCGAAGGTTATAGTTTATGCCGAAGGTTATGGTTTATGCCGAAGGTTATGGTTTATGCCGAAGGTTATGGTTTATGCCGAAGGTTATGGTTTCCGAAAACAGAAACTGTTACCATTTTCGAGTTTGTCAAAACGAGTTTCAAGTTTTGATTTGGACATTTTATAGTTTGATGAGCTACAAAACAAGTAAATAAATGTATTAAAGTAGTTTTAAGGTGTCGTTAACTTACAAGTGTCGGTTTTTAAAAAAAACCGAAAAGATAGGATTGTAGATCGTTGCGTGGTGATCGTTTTTCCCTAAAGGAGCTTTGAGATTGGAGGTCGTTTGACGGTGGTTTTTGGCGGATTATGGTGGTGGTGGTGGTAGGTTGTAGAGAGAGAGAGATGAGAGAAAAGGTAGGTGAAAAAGAAGAAGAAAATGAAGAAATGAGGTGGGAGTTTGGGTTTTTGTTAAAACTCAGATCCCTAACTCGTGTACTGTGGTCTCCAACCAAAGTACAAAATGTCCGTGATTTCGTACCCGTTTAAAATGTAGATTTATTATTTAAATCCATAATTTTGTTTATATCATTTTGTAAATATTTTTAATAAAATATTTCACTTGAACTATAAAATGTCATTATTCAAAGTTTAAAATCGTCGCGAAATTTGACTTTTTGACAGGGTGTTACATTCTCCCCCTGTTAAGAAAATTTCGTCCCGAAATTTAAAGTGATGTCAGGGTTGCGCCTGGTCTGGGGAGCAATGCACGTACGAGGTATTTGTCGAATAGATTGCAGACACATGATGTCTATAACGAGGTTGAATAGCAGTCACTCCATGACCGCATCATGTTTAATCGTTGTGGTCACATTCTGACTGTTTTGTAATTGGTTATATCAGGGCTGAGCGATTTATCGTTGAGTCGATTAGTCTACTGAAAGTAAACATTGAGTTTGGTTGGTGAGTGTTCTATCGATTGGTCTGCTGAAAGCAAACTTTGGGTTTTATGTGGGCCTAGGTCAACTAGCCCTAAGATGTGATCGACATTAAGTCGTTAAAATGATGGTGGGGACAATAAGTACACGTTTAGCGAATCTAAAATTGAAGAGTTATGTTTTCGAGGAGAGGTTGTACTTACATTATTGTTGGAGACTTATTTGATTTACTCGGAGTCGATTAGGTGAATTTTGCGTCTTTTTGGGCAGTCCTTCTTGTAATGACCAGGTTCCTTACATTTGAAGCATATCCTTCGAGAGTCGGGATTGGCGGGAACTCTGCAGTCCCGGATTACGTGACCATATCGTTGGCATCTTTCGCAGGGTAATCCGCAAAATCCGTCATGATGACGTTTGCAGCCGTGACAAAATGGTTTGTTACCCGCATAGCCTTGTCTGTCGTTGGGTTCAGCAGCGTAGGACCTCAAGGGTTCAGGTTGATTCGTTGGGTTTTGGCTAGAGCTGGAACTTCCATTTCCTTTTTGTTGATTGTTTTCTGTTGCAGGTGGCCCACGTCGAACCACCTGTGCCATGAGTCTGTGGGCCATGCGAATAGCCTCTTCAATAGTAGTGGGTTTAGAGGCGGTGACCATTCCCTCAATTAGCAACGGGAGTCCACCAATGTACCTCCCGATTCGTTTGTTTTCAGGGTTTACTATGTTTGGACAAAGGGATGCTAGTTGTTGGAAGCGATTGGTATATGTTTCAATGTCGTTGTCCTTTACGGTGAGATACCAAAGTTCGTCCTCAAGTTTGTGAAGTACTTCGATGGGACAATACTTGTCCTTCATGAGTTGTTTCAGGTCTTCCCACGGAAGTTCGTGAGCAGTGTCGTTTCCTACAGTTCGGGTGTGAAAATTCCACCAGGTAGAGGCATCATCCTGGAGGGTGTACGTGGCGTACAAGACTTTGCAGTCGTCGGGGCAGTTGCACATGTGGAAAATAGATTCAATTCTCTCGAACCATCGAATTAATCCGACAGCTCCTTCAGTTCCGACGAAGTTTGGTGGCTCGCACCTCAGGAAATCCCTAAAAGTGCAAGGCTTTACTTGGCTATGAGTAGCTAGAGTCGCAGTCACTGCTTGATTAATGATTTGATCTTGCTCAGCTCGAGTGAAAGTTGGTCGTTTAGGTGGCATGATTCTTGAACAAGAATGAAATGACAAAGTGTGAGATCTTTAATCAAAGATGATGATTATTACAATGACATAAGTAGCTAACTTGAGTTGGTATTTATGATACACGGGATTCTACGATCCTTGACGTGGAAGTTTTTGATATTGTAGGTGGCAGGCGCATCGCTGCCCTTCTTGTATTGTTGGTACAACAGTTTAAGTAACCGTTGTCTAGTTTTCTTTAGTTAAGTTATCATGAATCTCATGTTTTTCAAGTGTTCTGACCAGTTGAGTTGTAGTTTCTAGGTGCGGTCGTATCATGACCAAGTTGTGTTTTCTATGTAGTCAATCTAAGACTATGTTATTGTGGGTAGTCCAATGGACTATATCGTAGTACTAGAATATCGTACGGCCATTCATACCTGTGTATGTGACAACTACCGTGTTCTCGGTGGTGTTGAAGCAGGGTCCACCAACACAACCCATGTGTGTGGTGACATCATTGTGTATTTATTGATTAAAGCATTACATGCTAAATTGGTAGTATATACATATATGGTGTACACGTAACTATGCAAGCATACGTACATAATAAGAGTCAGGTGTGGCACCTCGTGCCCAGTTAAGTAAGTGTATATGTATATATATGTAAGTCGTACATGCAACTATAACAAGTCTACATGCATAATTGTAGTAGCACCTAGTGCTATAATTGTAGTATAAGTCGTACATGTAACTATAACAAGCCTACATGTATATTGAAGTAGCACATCGTGCTATAATTGTAGTGCCCGAAGCACTGTAATTGCAGTACCCATGTACTGTGAATGTAGCATCAACATGCTATAATTTGTAATGTAGACATAATATGAGGTTTGCACTAACGTGCCCATATTGTGGTATCAACATACCATGAAATCGTAGCACCACGTGCCATGTGTTGTTTGATTTGTAGCCCCAAGGCCAAAAATGTGTTTGAAGTTTGAATTTCTCAGTTGTAGCACAAAGGCTAAAATGTGAGTGCCGTGGCACCCAAGTGTTGAATTGATTGATTTACATGATCAAGTTGTGATTTGGGTTAATTTGTTGTGGACTTAGTCAACACTAATCCAATTGTGATCCATATGGTCAAGGTTGAAGAGTTATCAGTTTGTTTTAAGTTTCATGAAGGTTTAGCATGTGCGGGTTTCCATTCCCATTGATAACGTTTGTACCTCCTTCCCGAGGTTCAGTGATAAATGTGTCGAGTCGCGATGGTGAGGAAGACGGCGATATGCCTCTTCGCGAGTATGTACTGGTTCAGCGGAATTGATTGTATATATATACTCGATATATATATAGGTATGTAATAGTAGTACACATGTAAGGCCTATTAATATATACCTACAGTACATATAATAGCCTAGGGTGTCTAGCACATAACAATCAGAGTCAACTACGCATTCCTGTTTCAGTATAACCCCTTTCAGACCTTACATCATCTTTATTTAATTGTACATAGTTAGCTACGCTATGTTAAATTAAACTCGTATGATGTAATCCCTGAACCAGTCATACCTAATGAGGAATACTGCCTAACGGTCATAGTCTAGGCCCACTAAATGCAACCTAGTTCACTACAACCTTAGGCTCTGATACCAATCTGTGACACCCTCAAATTTCGGTTTGCGGAAGCTGTCGGGTCGGGTGTCACTAAATCAAATATCACCGCATAAGATACATAATGAACGACTCTAAATGAGACGTTTGAAAATAATTATACATTTCCCAAAATAGAACGTTTACAACGTTATGAGTTTAATAATAATTTCCAAATACATAATTTGAAAATACTAAAGTAGATGCAGAGTTGTCCCAATTGTTGAAAATATGCGACTCGAACTAATAAGATCTTGTAGCGATCCTAATCCTGCTGGGCAACCTGAGAACACATGCTAAAACAGGTCAGCTACAAAGCTGGTGAGTTCATAGGATGGTTAGTTGAAAACATAAAGTAATAAAACAATTTATGTTGGTAAAGTTATTTCCAAAATCAGTGATTTTTGATATGTAATACGTTGAAGTTTGTAACGCCAATGTGTAAAGGTCTAATCTAGGTATTTCATACCTAACTAGTTTGAATTGTAAGTCTACCATTGAAATTGTTTGTCTAACTTAATGTTCAATTACCCCGATATGGTTGGTTGCATTGTTACAAGTTACTTAGACTTGTTTGTCTTAAATTGATACAAGTTACAACGACTTGTTTGTTTGAAAATAATACAAGTACAACGACTTGTCTGCTTACAAATAATACAAGTACAACGACTTGTCTGCTTGAAAATAATACAAGTACAACGACTTGTCTGCTTGAAAAAAAATACAAGTACAACGACTTGTCTGCTTGAAAAAAAATACAAGTACAACGACTTGTCTGATTGAAGTTGTGCCCACTGCAATACCGTGGCATCGTTTTGTACCCACTTTACCGTGGTATCGTTTTGTACCCACTTTACCGTGGTATCGTTTTGAAGTGCTCGAGAGCATAGTTGAAATGTAGAGCTAGTAGTACTACGACATACTAGCTATTGCAAATAAGTGTCGACCGTACAACGACGCGTCCGACTTGAATGATTGTGTTTGTATGATTGTATGTATACTAACATACATAAATATTATTGAAGTTAGCACCAAGTGCTTATGATAATATATAAACATGTAGATATATATATATATATAGATACCTATATTTGTCAAATGAGCAAACGTAAGTAACAATCGTGACACGCATGAAAATAATTGATTGTATCTAAATACGTATAAGCAAAAATTTAGATATTAAGTAATACGTTGGTCCTAGGTATGAATACTCATCACCTAGTTGAATTGTATTAGTATAAAGGATCTATACTAACATATGATGCTATCGTATACTTCTAGCCTAAAGACTAGCGAGTATATTTGGGTTCTGAATTGTATTGGCAATATTAGTTCCTAAAAGAGAAACTGATCCTGTAAATGTATGTATGTCGTCTAGTGTAGGTAGAACTAACCAGTTCTAATGTATTTGATAATATTGTCCCGCGACAATATGGCCAATGAATAGTAATAACTATATCCAGTTATACCTAAGTAATTGTTTTCCAACAATCTGATAGTGTACGATTGTGACCTATCTAGGTTAGGTCTTGATATTGTTCCAAAACAATGTGTTGGGTGTAATTCCTAAGTATTACACATTTGTATTACATACAGTAATAAGATTGATTGTGAATTATAAAAGATTATTAATATAATTCGAAAACAGTTGTTGTGCATGTGTTTCACCCCAAAAACAGTAAAACAGTTGAAAGAGTGGGGCTATGAAACTCACCTGAGCCTAATGAGTTGCTAACACGCAATAATGATGTTGTTCAAGAGTAATGATGTCGTCTCCAACGACTAAAACCTGCCGGGCGTATTAAACGCGCAAGGTTTTAAAATGATTAGATGTCTTATCATATCATCTATGCTAGTTGTTCATCCAACTAGTAATGTCCAAATGATTTGGTTTAACTTATTAGAATTTAGTTTTTGAAAGATGTGTACGGCCCGTTAGTAAGTTTTTGGTAATAATAATCTCAACTATTATTATTATATTTTGATTGTTGTATCGTATTTAAATTGTTATAGTTAAAACTGCTAGTTATAGGTTTCTGCCGAAAGTTATGGTTTCTGCCGAAGGTTATAGTTTATGCCGAAGGTTATGGTTTATGCCGAAGGTTATAGTTTATGCCGAAGGTTATGGTTTATGCCGAAGGTTATGGTTTATGCCGAAGGTTATGGTTTATGCCGAAGGTTATGGTTTATGCCGAAGGTTATGGTTTATGTCGAAGGTTATGGTTTATGCCGAAGGTTATGGTTTATGCCGAAGGTTATAGTTTATGCCGAAGGTTATAGTTTATGCCGAAGGTTATGGTTTATGCCGAAGGTTATGGTTTATGCCGAAGGTTATGGTTTATGCCGAAGGTTATGGTTTATGTCGAAGGTTATGGTTTATGCCGAAGGTTATGGTTTATGCCGAAGGTTATAGTTTATGCCGAAGGTTATGGTTTATGCCGAAGGTTATGGTTTATGCCGAAGGTTATGGTTTATGCCGAAGGTTATGGTTTATGCCGAAGGTTATGGTTTCCGAAAACAGAAACTGTTACCATTTTCGAGTTTGTCAAAACGAGTTTCAAGTTTTGATTTGGACATTTTATAGTTTGATGAGCTACAAAACAAGTAAATAAATGTATTAAAGTAGTTTTAAGGTGTCGTTAACTTACAAGTGTCGGTTTTTAAAAAAAACCGAAAAGATAGGATTGTAGATCGTTGCGTGGTGATCGTTTTTCCCTAAAGGAGCTTTGAGATTGGAGGTCGTTTGACGGTGGTTTTTGGCGGATTATGGTGGTGGTGGTGGTAGGTTGTAGAGAGAGAGAGATGAGAGAAAAGGTAGGTGAAAAAGAAGAAGAAAATGAAGAAATGAGGTGGGAGTTTGGGTTTTTGTTAAAACTCAGATCCCTAACTCGTGTACTGTGGTCTCCAACCAAAGTACAAAATGTCCGTGATTTCGTACCCGTTTAAAATGTAGATTTATTATTTAAATCCATAATTTTGTTTATATCATTTTGTAAATATTTTTAATAAAATATTTCACTTGAACTATAAAATGTCATTATTCAAAGTTTAAAATCGTCGCGAAATTTGACTTTTTGACAGGGTGTTACACGATTCGAGGAAGTGGATAACGGTTCTTGACGGTCAATTTGTTTAATTCTCGATAGTCTATGCACATTCTGAAAGAACCATCTTTCTTTTTGACAAATAGGACCGGAGCTCCCCAAGGTGAGGAACTCGGCCTAATGAATCCCCTTTCCAGGAGTTCCTGTAATTGGGTGGACAACTCCTGAAGTTCAGATGGTGCTAAACGGTATGGTGCTCGAGCCACAGGTGCAGCACCAGGCACGAGATCGATTGAGAACTCAACCTGTCTTGGCGGAGGTAGACCAGGTAGTTCTTCGGGAAAGACTTCCGGAAAGTCTTGAACGATTGGCACATCCTCAAGTCGCTTTTCCACCGAATTTTTCTCCATGATGTGTGCGAGGATTGCTGGATAACCCTTTCTCAGAAATTTTCGGGTTTTCAAACAAGATATGATATTGAGTCTCGTCCCACCGGTCTCCCCCTGTATGACCAAAGTTCTATCAGCGGCGAGAGGGATTCGAACGACCTTGTCGTAGCAAACGATTTCAGCGCGATGTTTGGACAACCAGTCCATACCAATGATGACGTCGAAACTTCCTATTTCAACAGGCATAAGGTCAATGGAGAAGGTTTCGTCGGCTAAGGTTAAAGCGCAATTGGGTATCACACTATAGGTTTCTATGAGTTTACCATTTGCAAGTTCTACCGTGTACTTAACATCTAAGGCAACAGGGGTGATGTCAAGTAGTGGATAAAACTCATCAGAAATAAAGCTTCTATCAGCACCAGTATCAAATAGAACAGAAGCAGTTAAGTTGTTGAGGAGGAACATACCCGTGACCACATTCGGGTCCTGACGGGCATCCCCAGAGTTGAGAACGAATGCTCTTCCCTTTGCATTGTTGTTGTTGTTGTTGCCCTTGTTCTTTCGTTTGGGGCATGCATCCCTGAAATGCCCCATCTCTCCGCATCCATAGCAGGATTTGGGTTGTTAGGTTTTGTTGTTGGAGGTGTTGTTGTTGGATTTGTGGGCTCGGCAGTCTTTGGTCAAATGCTCGTACCTCCTGCAGTTGTTGCAGGGAGTACTGCATGGACCGTCATGGTGGTAGTTACACTTGGAACAGTATGGTATGTCTCCAGTGTAGCTACGTTTGGTTTCAGTATTGGTGTTGTAAACTTGGGTGGTGTTTGTTTTCTTGTTTGGTTGGTTTTGGTGTTCAGAGGGTTTTCGCTTGTTGTTGGAGGAGGTATTGGGTGTCTCACGGCTGACAACCAGCGCCATGAGCTCATGTGCCAGCCGGATAGCACTTTCAGTAGTGGTTGGCTTAGATGAAGCGACGTTCCCCTGAATGCTCTCAGGGAGGCCGCGGATATATCTTTTGATGCTCTTTTCCTCCGGATCAACTAAACCCGGGCATAACAACGCAAACTGCTGGAATTTGGTGGTATACCCAGCAATGTCAGTTCCCTGCACCGTCAAATGCCAGAACTCTTCCTCTAGACGGTGCAGTTCTTCTTCGGGACAGTACTTCTCCCTCAACTTCTTCTTCAGCTCGGCCCAAGGTAGCTGATTAGCTATCTCAAGACCTACGGAGTTGGCGTAGGTATTCCACCACGTAAGTGCACCTTCTTGAAAGGTGTAAGTAGAGAATTTGACCTTGTTATCCTCCGCATAGTTGCAGAGGTTGAAAACAGATTCTCAAAAATAGCTCAACCACTCACGACACTGACTCAGACGGACAAAAAGTTCGATTGGACTGATAAACAAGAGTTAGCGTTCCAACTTCTGAAACAAAAGCTTTGCAGTGCTCCAATTCTATCACTACCCGAAGGCACCGATGACTTCGTGGTATACTGCGATGCTTCTCATCAAGGTCTCGGTAGCGTATTGATGCAACGGGACAAGGTCATTGCCTACGCCTCACGACAACTCAAAATCCACGAAAAGAATTACACTACTCATGACCTCGAACTTGGAGCTGTCGTATTTGCTCTCAAAATATGGAGACATTATCTATACGGCACTAAATGCACAATCTTTACTGACCATAAAAGTCTCCAACACATATTCGATCAGAAGGATCTCAACATGAGGCAACGTCGATGGGTCGAGTTGCTTACCGATTACGACTGCGAAATCAAATACCATCCAGGGAAGGCAAACGTTGTTGCCGATGCCCTCAGTCGAAAAGAACAATCGAAACCCCTTCGAGTCCGAGCCCTCATTATGACTATCCACAAAGATCTAAACATCCAGATCCTCTCAGCTCAGATAACCTCAAGAACGAAGCCTTACGAGGCATGGACAAACAATTCGAAATCAAACCTAACGGAGTTAGGTGTTTCTCAAACCGAATCTGGTTGCCTAGTTTTGGGAACTTACGAGACTTGGTGATGGATGAAGCTCACAAGTCCAAATACTCTATTCACCCGGGATCCGATAAAATGTACCACGGCATCAAGGAATTCTATTGGTGGCCGAACATGAAAGCCGAAATCGCCACGTATGTCAGCAAGTGTCTTACTTGCTCGAAAGTCAAAGCCGAATATCAAAAACCTTCTGGTTTACTTCAACAGCCCGACATTCCTGAATGGAAATGGGAACAAATCGCCATGGATTTCATTACCAAACTACCAAAGTCATCGAGCGGTTGCGATACCATTTTGGTGATCGTCGATCGTCTCACCAAGTCTGCTCACTTCCTGGCGATCAAAGAAACCGACAAAATGGAACGCCTTACCCGAATTTATCTGAAAGAAATTATAACCCAACACGGTGTTCCAATCTCAATTATCTCTGATAGAGATAGTCGTTTCACATCTCGCTTTTGGCAATCACTTCAGAAATCGTTTGGTACTCGCCTCGACATGAGTACCGCATACCACCCTGATGTGACCTAAAAAGTCATGTTTTTAAGTATATATTTCTGCACTTTTTAGACTATTATTTGGTAAAAACATTTCCAAACCATCATTATTTACTAAAAATCACCAAGGTAGTCTAAATATAGACGTTGCTGTAAAAATCGGTTAAAACGTCCAAATAACACGCAAACCGAGGCAAAACTATCACCTTAAATATTCCTTTCTTGATTTTATTATGTAATTAGATCTTAATTCATATTTTATGATTCCATAGGAAAATACAAGACCGGAGGTGAAAGAATCAGAAGAAACGGATGAAGAACGAAGAAGATGTGCAGTCTGGAAGCCCGCCGATCGTCATCCGAAACACGCAAAAGTCAAACACTTCCAAATTTGGCAAACTTAGTGTCATTAGAAGCGTAACGGAAAAACGAATCCAACGGCGCAAGAATCAAGCAAAACGGAGTCCAAACGAAGAAGATACGGACGAACCAAGCAACGGGGGAATCAGTATACAGCATATGGAGCACCAACCCCCCCCCCCCCCCTTGCCCACCTAGGTACCGTATACGGTACCCTAGGTGCCGTATACGGCCCTTAGGGTGCCGTATACGGGGGGTGTTGTGCTTGAAGGGTGTCGTTTGCCCCCCCCTTGGTCCGCTTGCCCCGTATGCTGCTTTGATGCTTGTACTTGATGCTTCAAGGCTTGTACCATGGCTTTCCTTCTTCCCCTATAAATAGTCACCTCCATTTCTCATTTCCAGACACCTCTCATTCACATTTCTCTCTCTCTCTCTAGTTTCTCTCTCTAGCACTACTCTTAGGAGTTAGAGGAGAACTAGAGAGAAGATTAGGAGTAGATTAATTATGTAGTTAATTAGTAGAGGCTAGCTTATGTAATGCTTGGATATTAATGAAGAAATAGAAGTGTTATTCTGCTCGCAATTCATATCGGTATTTTCTGTCCTTTCTATTATTAATTTGTCATATTGTTCTTGTTTGATGTATGTGATTTATTAATATTAGAAATGTTTATTGTTATGCATTGCGAGTAATTACTTGTATGTTTGCCATGATTAATGAGTAGTTTGTGGTGATATATCTAATTGGGATAACACCATTATGAAACAACGGAGGTAACGTTATACGGCTTTCATTTGTATAGCGCCAGAATCATCACGAATGTGTGTAGTACGGAACGTGGAAGCTATGAAAGTCGTGGGCACAATCCGTTGTGGAATAATGTTCCCAGTTATTATATATTACAATTGTTTGTGAACTTATAAGCTGAACCTCTACCCGTTTATCTGTCCAACTTATGCTGTGGTTTGTATCCTCCTCCCTAGAACCTGACCAATTGCTAGAAGTAGGATTGCCAACTATTCTGTGTATGATGATCAATGAACTCAACATGGTCGTTGTTCCCTTGATTGAAACATATCCGAGGGACACGAAGCATAGGATTAGAGATATATTAGGTTCATGCTTATCTGTTGTGTATCTTTGGGACAACTTTCGGGGTATCCATGATGTAATCCTTAGGTCAGTACTATGATGCAAGTATTCCGTCCTATTGCATGTTCTTGTTTGATTGTTGCTTAGGTACTGCATACTAGACATACAATAACACTGTTGCTGCCTTAATGATTATGTTTTCATAAACATGATAAATATAATACAGATATGTTTGAAAACTTGTGGTGCTGTTTAACTATATATTTATGATTTTAAACTAAACTATCACCTTTCCTCCAATAAACGTGGTTAGAACCCTTTTGACAAAGGAGTCATGAACCATTGATCAAAACGGTCACTACCTATCTATGTTTTCCAAAATAAACATGGTCTGATTTTGAAGCTGTGGAAATACTGCCCAACTCATCGTATAGTACACCGTGAATTAATCAGGGATTTATTGGGTTGGGATTTATAATTAAAGTGAACGGGTTGTTTAGCTATCATAGATGGTTTTTTCTGTAATACAAGCTTAGATATATTGAGTTCAGATGGCTGTAAAGTATGTAGCCCAGTTAAGGCCATAATACGACCGAGTATCCGGTTTAACGTTGGAAACACCTATGGTGGAGTACAAACACGTACAAACTACGGAAAGTTTGAAGGCTGTATATTGTGTTACATCCTAGCATAGTCTGTGATCCAGGAAAGACCGTAATACGGGAGAGTACACAATGTAACCGTGGAAAACTCTGTGGGTTGAAGACTGTATCACAGCCGAACATCTCTGAACTCAATCACAACCATTAATGTATATGTTAATCAGTCACCACCTGTTTTAAATCTTAAATGCCTTGCCCAGCTTAGATATCTTTGTCTGTGTTAAAGAAAGGTCAGTGGATAAATTACGGACTGTCGCCTTATTCCTGCACCCCATCTGGCGGGTCACTTGGTCTCCTCATGAGAGACGGTGAGGAGGGTTTCAAGACATTCCGATCTGATCATAATCTTGATAGCCTAGTACTCAGTGACATATTAGTCGGTTAACCTGATTAGTAGGGTGCTAGTGTTTACACTACTAGGTTTTCTACGTGAAAGCAAGACACAAATCTTTAAAAGACATTTTCAAACTAAAACATCATCTCAGCTATTCTAAGTCATGGTAAACCACGTCTTCGTTATCCTTAAGTGTTATATATGCTAGTCTCCCTTTTAGTTTTTATGTTTTATTAGTTTCAGTAATTTAGTTTAATTAAAAACCAAAACAAAACCCCTCCAACTTATCAAAACCCTAGCTTAAATACCGACTTATCAGAACTAGCTCTGTCTCAATTCTACCGTTGTGAGGAACGACCCTGGATCATTCTTACCGCTTACTCGTATCAGGTATTCGTACCAGTTCCAGTAGGTAGTACGGAGGATTAGGCTCCCCCTGACTATTACAAATATTAAAACTACCCTGCCGTGTATCTCGGTGGCCGGACCAACGACCGGAGTAAAATCCGACCGACCGCTGGGGGCACGACACACCCTCAAACCGACGGCCAAAGCGAACGAACAATTCAAACACTTGAGGATATGCTACGAGCCTGCGTAGTTGACTTTGGTGTTGTAACACCCCCAAATTCGTTTAGCGGAAGCATTTAGTTTGAGTACGGGGGTGCCACAATAACAAAGCATGCATACGTATCAGAGATTATGATTACAACAGAACATAATATATTAAGATGCCAAAAGTATTAATTACAAAGTTTACGATTCATCGAATCGTACAAGTTAAAAGTAACAAGTTTACAAAAGTAGATTTCTGAAATATGACTAAAACATTTCAGTTATACTAAAGAAATCCATGTGTTTCCAAAAGTTGGCATCCTAAACTTCACGGGTCGCCTAATTCTCCATGTGTGTTGGCGATTCTTATATGCGCAGCTAATTCCCTGAAAAATATAGTAAAAGTCAACAACTAGGTTGGGTAATTCACAGGTTTTATGTTTGCAAGTACAGTTGATAACCCACTTGTTGTTTATACAGTAACGTTGGGATGTCACCCAAATGTGTAATTCGTAAAACCAAATACGTTTCCAAATAGTTGTTTGTAGGAAAGTTCGTATCCTAGTAGTTGTAGGAAATCAGTATCCTATTTTCAAGTATGTTCTGTAGGAATATACGTATCCTAATCGTAGATATGTTTCGTTGGGATGCTGCCCAAAAGTGTAGTTCAAGTTATAGTAGGAATGTAGGTATCCTATTAGTTAATCGTAGGGATGTCAGTATCCTAATCGTTTAGTGGGACCATGTCAGTAGGAACCCGGTGCCCATGTCAGAAGGGACTTTCCATCAGTTTAATAACAATAGTAGACCCATGTTCGCAGGATCTAGTGCCCATGTCAGAAGGGACTTTTCAATAGTGTTGCCCATGTTCGTAGGGACTTTTCAATAGTGTTGCCCATGTTCGTAGGGACTTTTCAATAGTGTTGCCCATGTTCGTAGGGACTTTTCAATAGTGTTGCCCATGTTCGTAGGGACTTTTCAATAGTGTTGCCCATGTTCGTAGGGACTTTTCAATAGTGTTGCCCATGTTCGTAGGGACTTTTCGTTACCCAATCCGTTATATAAAGTGTTGCTGGTTATCCTCCAGCGTTCTCAAAACATGTTCATGTGTTTACAGCATTGGTAGTATGAAAGTATTATGTAACACCCCCCCTAAGACCCGTACCTGGACCACGTGCGGGCGGTGTCACATATTATGTTGTAATCGTCAGTTTGTTTATCAGTTTGTTTACCAGTTCAATGTACTCCACTTGTTTGAGTAAAATAGTATACAACCATGTTTGTATAAAAGTGTTTGACTATGTTTTCCACTCCTGTTCAAAGCAGTTAAAACAGTAAAAGTAGGGGCTGTGAACTCACCTGTTGAGTTAAGTAGTTGTGCGAGTGCTAGCAAACCTAAGCCCAAGTACAGTCCGAGATCTCCTAACGTCCTAAACGTACGAGATTTAATAAGTATGTGGATGTCTAAGTTAATCATCCATGCTAGTGTTTGTACAACCAAGTTATGCACAAGTGTTTGTTAAACGTTTACGTTTGTATTTCGTTGTTTGTGAAAAGGTATACGACTCGTTGGTGATAGTTTGAAATCATAATTTCAATAAAATAGCGTGTTTGTAATGTTTGTAAAGTTCACATATAGCATTGTATGTACGTATTCGTTATCGGTTACGTTCGACACTTAGTGTGAAAATAGTTTGTAAAGTTTCTGTTTTCTGCGACACAATATGCGACACAATGGTTGTGTCGCATGGTGCGACATAATACTGCGACACAAGAGTTGTGTCGCAAAGATTCGAGGTGCTGAGTCAACAGCGACATAAAAACGTTGTGTCGCATGGGTTTTGCGACATAAGGTGCGACATAATCGTTGTGTCGCAGGGATACGACATAAAATGGTTTGGTACGACACAATTGTTGTGTCGCATGGTTTCTGTGACACAGTATGCGACACAGTCGTTGTGTCGCATAGATGAACACCAGCCCAGATACATCGGCTGTCGCGATTTTTCCGATTAAAAACCCAATCCAAACGTATTTTTAAGCTATAAAATCGTGTTTTCTTTGTTGTATGGGTTAATACTAAGTACATTAAACACTAATATGAAAGAAAACTTCAAAATCAAAGAATTTGAGGGATTTGTCGGAAACTTACGAGTGGCGGATTTGAAATCCGAAAAGGTAGAAAGATAGATCGTGTTGCCGTGATCGTTTTCCTCTATTTTGTTTGATGATTCGGCGTCGTTTGAGGGTAGTTTTGGTGTAATTAGTGTGGTTTTTGGTTTTGTTTTTTTTTTTTTTTTTTTTTAGAGAGAGAGAAAGATGAGAGAAAAGAGAGTGTAGAGAGAGAAATGAAAGATGGAGAATGAGAATGGTGGAGGTGGAAGGTGGGTTTTGTTCCACTTTCATCTCCTGCGTTTTCGTCCCGTGTTTGTTTACCCGATCGTTAAATGTTACATTATTTTAACTGATACATTTTTAATTACATATTTCATCTTATTTTTTAATTAGGATCTTTTTATGAAATTAATTCAATTAAGTTATAAGATTTTTAACTTTGTTTTATTTTAATTATACGAGTTGACGTTTTAAATTGTAAAATGAGTTGTAAATATTTTTGACAAAATATTAAAGTATTTACGACGTTATTTAATAATTTCATTTTATTAAATAATTTTGTTCACCAACAGTCGTATATGTTTGTCGCGTTTGTTTTCAGATTGTTCAGTACGTAATTACAACTAATTACGAATACGTAATACTACGCGTATTATCTAGTTGGGCTTTGCTAGACTTACCTCTAAAATGTGTTGTGAATTCACTCAAGTAGGGAATTAGCCTAATAATGCAATTGTTTAGCGTTAATAATTGTGTTTAAATTTGCGGGGTGTTACAGGTGTAAACTGGGAACAACACTTACCATTGTGCGAGTTTTCGTACAACAACAGCTATCACTCCAGCATTAAAGCTGCACCATTCGAGGCACTGTACGGTCGTAAGTGCCGATCGCCTATCTGTTGGACCGAAGTGGGAGATAGCCAACTCACGGGTCCGGAAATCATTCACGAAACAACCGAGAAAATCTTCGAGATTCAAAACAAACTCAAAGCCGCACGTGATCGTCAGAAAAGTTATGCTGACGTGAGACGCAAACCACTCGAGTTCCAGGTTGGGGATCGAGTACTACTCAAAGTGTCACCTTGGAAAGGTGTCATTCGATTCGGCAAAAGCGGGAAGTTAAACCCCAGATACATTGGGCCATTCGAGATCCTCGAGAGGATTGGCCCAGTGGCATATCGATTGCAGCTGCCATCCGAGCTCAGCAGTGTGCACCCCACTTTTCACATTTCTAACTTGAAGAAATGTCTATCTGATGAGTCACTTATTATCCCATTCGATGAAATTCGTGTTGACGACAAACTTCATTTCCTTGAGGAACCCGATGAAATTATGGACCGTTAGGTCAAACAACTCAAACAAAGTCGTATTCCTATCGTTAAGGTCAGGTGGAATTCGCGGCGTGGACCGGAGTTCACTTGGGAGCGGGAGGACCAAATGCGACTCAAGTATCCTCAACTCTTCACCGACTCTACATCAAACGCGACATCGAACTAAATTTCGGGACGAAATTCTTCAAACAGGGGGAGAATGTGACACCCGTCAAATTAGGACTATTAATTAGGGCATAATCCTTTGTAAATACATGTAATTAGTTCTGTGTTATGCTAATTAATGTATCAAAATATATATTGATGAATATATACGATTATGCGATTTGATTAAATTGTACACTTTATAATTCGAATGTAATTCGAACCAGTTAAATACGGACGTTGGTGAACGATTTTATTAAATAATATAACATTATCTAATAACGCGATTATATCCAAAATATTATTTCTTATAATATTTCAATGCAAATTCGTATCGTACAAATAATATTAAACGCGCAAACAAAACGAAACAAGTTAGGTTACAATTTACAACTCAAATATAAAGTGTTTTGTTAAATATCTCAATGAAAATATAGAGTAATTATCCGTATTTTAAAACTTATAATTAAGCGTACATAAATAATTATTTAACATTTAAACAATCGGGAAAACGAACACCGCGCGGAGCGCAAACACGGAGAACCAAAAATCGGTGAAGCCCACATCCGTGGACCCCACCGAAAATCAGCCTAAAAGGTGAGGGTCATCACTCCCCCACCTCATTTGTCACACACCTCTATCTCACTCTCTTTCTCTTTTCTCTCATTTCTTCCACCACCACAACACCACCTCCATCAAAAATCAACAAAACTAGCATCAAACGACATCAAATCTTCAAGGTTTTTAGAGATTAACGACCACCAGGCAACGATCTACACTTCCATATTTTCAGATTTTCATTTCGACACCGCGTAAGTTTCCGACAAAAACCCGAAACTCTCCGTTTTTGCTCATTTTTATGTATTTGTTGTTTA
This sequence comes from Helichrysum umbraculigerum, assembly GCA_949592205.1. Taxonomy (NCBI): domain Eukaryota; kingdom Viridiplantae; phylum Streptophyta; class Magnoliopsida; order Asterales; family Asteraceae; genus Helichrysum; species Helichrysum umbraculigerum. The sequence goes on along the minus strand of CATIUR010000003.1, from coordinate 104,257,271 downwards.
TATAAGCTCAAAATGTCCATATAAGGGTTGGGTAAAAGATTTGGAACGAATGGTCGCCGGGAAAACGCGTTTTCGGCTCAAAATCCGACGAACAGTTGGAAGTGTCGCTAGTGTGCCAAAAACAGTGCTAGCGACACTAGCTAAGTGTCGCTATGCCTAAGTGTCGCCCCTATAGCGACACTACTTAAGTGCCGCTGAAATACTTAACCAGATTTAGATTAGCGACACTCCCTTAGTGACGCCAAAATTCATAAGTGTCGCCGTAGCGACACTACTCAAGTGTCGCCCAACTATTGAAAATCAAAAAATATAGCGACACTTACTAAATGTCGCCTAAGCCTGTAGCGACACTATCCAAGTGTCGCCAAAAACAGAGAAGTTGGAATATTTTCCTAAGTCTTGAAATGTAACACTCAGTTTTCGGGTCTAGTAGTATTAAATATTTTCTAACTGTGAATCATTACTAAATGTGTTAGAAAATGGGTTCGGTGATTTATTTGAAAATAAATGGGTAAAAGAGTCAAATAATTTATTGTGACTAATAAATTATTAATTGTTTTAAATTAACTTAGTTGACGGTAAAATAAAATAATGGTTCCTCGTAAATGGGTTTTTAGTTCCAGACAATGATAAGTACGGGAAATGAAAATTAACCAATTATATGTTATACTCTATTTTGAGTCGGTTTATAATTTTCATCATATATCTATATACATACATACTTACGCACATACATACATACCAAAACATGAGAAACCCCAAATCAATTCACCCAAATCATCTCATAACATGGAATTGAAGCTCTAGAACTCAAATTCAAGCCTCTTTAATCAATCTAATCAAGGTATAATCTTGTGTTCTTCATTTTCTAAAATCTAGAAATTGGGGGTTTTGATGTTCTTGACTTTAATCCGAAATTAGAGTTTCAAATGGTTGAATTGATGTTAGTTAAGCTTTAATAACATGGAATAATCATTCCATCATCATCATAAACATGTTTTAATTACTATTTCTTGAATTTTATGTAACCCTAGAAATTGGGTTTTGAGTATTTGATTGAATTAGTATGTGTAATTTGAAATTGAAGCTTGAAATGCATTAATAATTGTTAGTGGATGTTAATTTCATGATTAGAAGTGAAACCCTACCTTGAAAATGTAGAAATTGATGAATGATCATATAGATAGTTAGGGGTTTAGTTGTTTATGTAAAATTCATAGCTTTAAAGCCTAGAGTAATGGTGTTTAATTAAATAAGTGTTGATTCATGATGATGATTAGTTGTGTTCAAGCTAAAATGTGTAAAGTTAATTAAGTGTTTATGGTAGTTATGATAATTATGAGGTGTTTTGATGGATTAGTAATAATTATAATAGGTTAAATGATGAAGTGTTGTTAATGATCATAATTTGATAAGTGATGGCGAACTAATGATGTTAAAGGTGATTATTCATACTCTTGGAATGAATAATGTGAAATTACTATAAGTACTAATTTGGTTAATGTGTAGTTGAAAAGTGATTATCATGATATCTAATTCAAGAAGTATGAATTTGGTATTGATAATTGGAATTGTTGATGTAAGTATATTTGAATGGTGTTATATACCTTGGAGACCTGTAACTAACTTGTATTATTCTACTGTATTGTCAGATGTGCAGAAGGCTCAGTGATATTAGACTACTGAGTGGATGCCTGAGGTGGTCGGTGAGTGGATCTCTAATCCTCAGCGTAACTTGGTTGTAACAAATTTGGTTACAACAAGTAACGTGTTATTACTTTATTAGTTGCATTGATGATTGCGTTGATAGTAATAATACTGTTGATACGTTGACTAGTTGAATATGTGACTTGTTGATTACGTGATCACTTGAATTAGTTGGCCTTCGGGCATCAGTTGTTAATGAGGCAACGAGTTGTTGAACTGTTGGTTGGGCTAGTTGGTTATCCAAAGTTTAACACACCTCCTGTGTTAGTTGAAGATAATCACTAGCTATCGGTCTCGTCCGTATAGCCATACGGATAGGTTGGATAAGTGTTCTTGGGGAGCCTCCCGGGTTTATGGTTATCCCCAGAGCCGCCGATCCTCATTATGGTGTTGTTGATTAGTTGAATTGTTGCATTGTTGAACTGATGTATTGTTGATGTGTTGTATTGTGTACTTGCTTGTTTAGTGCTAAGAGTTGTACACAAAGTTGTTGAACTAAGTTAGGTTGTTGATTAGTTATCTGCTCACTTAGCGTTATGCTAATCCCCCACATTATCCCTTCTTGCAGGTTTTGCATATAATTTGGGTGGGCAAGAAGTTGGACTAGAAGGAATGTTTGACTACGAGGCTCTACTCTGATAGTTGATTTGTATAAAATAATGTTTCATCATGTTTTTAAATAACACCTCGGTTGAAGAAATTATAGTTTTGAAAAGGTTGAATTTTATATGTTGATACAATGAAGTAAATTATGAATATCTATTTGGACTTACGCTTCCGATTTACTAGATTTAAATGATTATAAATGAGGGGTGTTATAAGTTGGTATCAGAGCATAAGTTTGGGTGAATTGTACATTATAAGATGTTCAATCCCAAACTTAGATTTGTGTCAAGTCAAACATTCCCGGGGTGGGGATTAGTGGTTGCATGAGAAAGTTGTTATTGAATGAGTACTAACCTATAACAAGATGCAATAGTGTTGTTTTGGATGTAGAGACGGAGGAACATGAGGAACCGTCTGGTATTCTCAATGATTCCTCAATACTCGTGGGCCTAGATATGCCAGGTAATCTTCGATAAGCTTGAATTGCTTACTTTGCTATGATGTGATTGCTAGAAAAGTAAATTGAATGATTGGTGATAATTACTTGTTAATGTGATGATATGGATATTAATGAGTAATTAAGAAGGAAATTGAAATTTTAGAAAAAGTGTTGAAATGGTGTAGATACATTGTTGACAAAGGTGTATTAGTTATGTTATATGAAATTAAGTGTATCTACAATATGAAAATAAAGTATATGTGATTATAAGTTGATAAATGCAATATGTGATTATAGTTCCTTACAAGGGGATTATTTGATATATGATAAACTGAATTGATGTGACTCGCTATGGTGAGATTAATGGGATGTTGGTATTCTCTATTAATAAGTTTGGAGTTGTGTGGTTGTCCAAATTAAAAAGTGTACATTAATTAGAATATGTGTTTTTGACTGAGAAAAGTCAAGGTTGAATGTGGTCGTGTCAAACTTGATAATAACTACGTTATAAAGTGATGAATGTGACTTGATGTTTATGTGTTTAGCATTAATCATAATTGAGTTGAATTATGATCTTTGTATGGAAAGTGTTAAGATAGAAAGTCAAAAGTGGTCAACGAGTCCAAATGTGTGTTGGCAAGTTGTGAAAAGTCAAAGTAATTATGAATTTGGAAAACTTGTTGTAATTGGTCTAACAATGATGATCTTAATGTGAATTGGTGTTTTAAGGGGATAATACGATACCAATAGTGAAACGGGGTTAGTTTGACTTAGAATAGTCAAACGAATGTGGAATGGGTAATTAAATGGTGGATACATGGGTTGAAACTCAAACGGGTTGTTGAAGTGCCCAAATGGGTCACTTATTGGTTAAGTGGTTAAAATACTTGATAGTTCGAGTATAAAGATTGTTAAAGTTATTTTAAGTCCTACATATAGTGGGAATGTGTGTTGAATGTGTTTCGGGTAGTCAATGTGGTTGTTTTTTTAATGATGCCCAATTGGACCCCTAAACGGGTCAATGAGCCAAAACATAACATAATGGATATATATAGGTGATGAAGGAGCCCACACGTCTTAAATATATATAGAAACATGTTGGTAAAGGGTTGAAGTCTGAAACCAAGCCATTTGGAATATGGCGTGTCCACTAAAATGGTCGGAAATGGCCTAAAATGAGTTACACGTCCGTTTTCTCGTAAAATGTGAAAATTTAAAAAGTGTAAAAAGGGAAAGTTTTATTTTGGCATAGTGTAGGTGCCTGCAAAATTTCATGACCTAACTCTTTACGGTTTGTGAGATATGCGCGTTTGAAATTCGCATTTTTGCATTAAGATGTTCAGTCTGCTGTGCAGACAGGGGACCCGGCGGCTGGAGGTTATAGCCGGCGGCTGGAGGTCCAAACCTGCGGCTGGATGCCCCAAGCCGGCGGCTTCTTTTGGCTTTAAAACGCACTTTTGTTCTGTTTGCTAAAAATTGGTGTTAGCCGGCGTCTCGACTCGGGTAGCCGGCGGCTAGATAGGTTAGCCGGCGGCTCATGTAGCCCAGCCGGCGGTTTGTAGCATTTTCAGGAAATAAAATTTTTTTTTTACGTTTTGTTCGACGTTCGTCGTAATGTTCGACGTAAAAAGTTCCGTTACGAAATTTCTGTGTCTGAATAATACGAAATTTACATGTCCACTCAAAAACGGCCCAACGATCAAAGCTCATCGCTTTGCCATGAGCCCTGTCAGTTTTCGGCACTTCGGGGCAGTTTGGGGCCCGAAAATCGCGTTTTATTGTTTTTCGAATCTTATTTCGAACTTTTAGCTTACGTTTTGTATTGGGCTTTTGTTTCATTGAGCCCAGAGATCATTCCTCTGACTATATGCAATATTAAAAATTGTTTTTAAGAGGTCCACATATTTTATGGTGTATGAGTCGGTTGTAGGCAGTTTATTTAACTGCAAAGTATACCAGTAAATGGTATTGTTGATTGCTACTAGCAAGAATTAGTAAACATTGATTAGATAATCATGTGAACTATATTATGTGGACTAATTGAAATGTGATGAAGTAGTTGAATTACTTAAAGTATTATAAAATGTTGAACTAAGCGTTTTAAGAAATTACGAAATAAGCACCTGAGCTTATATTGATGTAATAGTTGAGCATGAAATACTCAATTGTGATTTGATTAAAGGTATATAGATTGACGATTATGTGTTGAATATTATACATAAGATTGATGAATTGTTTAGTACTAATGTACTATAAGTATTAAGTTGTATAAATAATTTTAATATTGAATTGGGTAATAAAGAAGTTGCTTGATATATTCGTGTCAGACATTGGTGTAGTATGTCTGTGTTGTTAATGTATACATGATCATATGAGTAGTTCACATTAAAAGTGGTAAGTTGAAAATAGTAGCAAGTTAATAATTGGGAATATACTTGCTATTACAGGTTGTTATAATTGTGTAAAGTGTTGATATTACTGTTGAGAAATATGTGAGAGTAAAGATAATTACTTAGGAGATAAATGGTATGAAGTGGCCTGAGAATAAAGTGTGACTGACATAATATGACGACGTCTGGCCAACGTATTTATATTATGCCATTTCACATGGAGTTGTTGAGGTTACTAAGTACCATATAAAGTTAAGTGGTTTTAAAATAACAGGTAAGATATGTTGACCTGTAGTTGAGAAATAGTCAAGGATAGACTAAAATGAAAGAGTGGTAATCCACTAAGTTGTTGTTGCTAATGTTGTATTGTACAAGTGATGTGTATAGGTGATGTAATGTCAATAGTATGAATTAAAAGTTGATTTAAGCAAAGTAGAGGTCGGTTGATTACGAATAATATTGTGTTAATATTGTTGAAAATATGATTAATGACTACACCTTGTGTTGTTGAAATACCATTGATGATGATACATGGTATTAACAGGTGTTGTCTTAGCATCCAAATTGGTGTAATAGGATGCTAGTTGATTATATAATAGTAGTTTTAACCATAAGAATTGACCTCTACATACTCTTTATTGTTTATTCTATATGTGATTATGATTAAATGAATTGTGATTCTTTTCGAATAAGAGTTTCATATAATCAAGTTATATTTATAATTACAAGTTGTAAAGTTGTAATCAACTAGTTGCAAAAGTGAAAATTTCTAGCAATGTGCATGTTAGCTAAATTGCTAGTTGTAAATTGAGCTGAACTTTTATTGTTAATGTGCATGTTGTGGTATGCAATACCACTTGTTGTGAATAGTGTAAAGTTGAAATGTTCACATGGATATGTGTTACTTTGACTACCGATAAATACGTGTTTTAAATTGTTAGATGACTAAGTATGACTGGTCATGTAAGTGGTCATTTAAACTTATCAGGGACAGGATGTAGGAGTAATGCTTGTGCATTGGAATATATAGGAAAGATCATGTACATGTGGATATGGGCATGAAGAAAGAGTTGAAATTGTGATAACAAAATTAAGACACAACTTATGTGTTTATGTGAATTCAGTTGATATACACCCTGGTGGTGTGTAAGTTGATAAAATAATACATATTTGTGTAAATAGATTGGAATGTATACACATTGACGTCTTGTAATTAAGGGTATGCATGATGGTTGTAAATATATAAGTTATTTTAACTTGTACACCTTTCGTGTGCATCTGATAATGAGTAAATATGTGATTAGAAGTGTATGGAAGCTATAGTATTGGTAAATTAAAATAGGAGTGAGTACGTGATCCTAATTCAATAAATTGATTAAGGGCGATCAGATTTCGAGGACGAAATCTCTTTAAGGAGGGGAGAGTTGTAACACCCAGTTTTCGGGTCTAGTAGTATTAAATATTTTCTAACTGTGAATCATTACTAAATGTGTTAGAAAATGGGTTCGGTGATTTATTTGAAAATAAATGGGTAAAAGAGTCAAATAATTTATTGTGACTAATAAATTATTAATTGTTTTAAATTAACTTAGTTGACGGTAAAATAAAATAATGGTTCCTCGTAAATGGGTTTTTAGTTCCAGACAATGATAAGTACGGGGAATGAAAATTAACCAATTATATATTATACTCTATTTTGAGTCGGTTTATAATTGTCATCATATATCTATATACATACATACTTACGCACATACATACATACCAAAACATGAGAAACCCCAAATCAATTCACCCAAATCATCTCATAACATGGAATTGAAGCTCTAGAACTCAAATTCAAGCCTCTTTAATCAATCTAATCAAGGTATAATCTTGTGTTCTTCATTTTCTAAAATCTAGAAATTGGGGGTTTTGATGTTCTTGACTTTAATCCGAAATTAGAGTTTCAAATGGTTGAATTGATGTTAGTTAAGCTTTAATAACATGGAATAATCATTCCATCATCATCATAAACATGTTTTAATTACTATTTCTTGAATTTTATGTAACCCTAGAAATTGGGTTTTGAGTATTTGATTGAATTAGTATGTGTAATTTGAAATTGAAGCTTGAAATGCATTAATAATTGTTAGTGGATGTTAATTTCATGATTAGAAGTGAAACCCTACCTTGAAAATGTAGAACTTGATGAATGATCATATAGATAGTTAGGGGTTTAGTTGTTTATGTAAAATTCATAGCTTTAAAGCCTAGAGTAATGGTGTTTAATTAAATAAGTGTTGATTCATGATGATGATTAGTTGTGTTCAAGCTAAAATGTGTAAAGTTAATTAAGTGTTTATGGTAGTTATGATAATTATGAGGTGTTTTGATGGATTAGTAATAATTATAATAGGTTAAATGATGAAGTGTTGTTAATGATCATAATTTGATAAGTGATGGCGAACTAATGATGTTAAAGGTGATTATTCATACTCTTGGAATGAATAATGTGAAATTACTATAAGTACTAATTTGGTTAATGTGTAGTTGAAAAGTGATTATCATGATATCTAATTCAAGAAGTATGAATTTGGTATTGATAATTGGAATTGTTGATGTAAGTATATTTGAATGGTGTTATATACCTTGGAGACCTGTAACTAACTTGTATTATTCTACTGTATTGTCAGATGTGCAGAAGGCTCAGTGATATTAGACTACTGAGTGGATGCCTGAGGTGGTCGGTGAGTGGATCTCTAATCCTCAGCGTAACTTGGTTGTAACAAATTTGGTTACAACAAGTAACGTGTTATTACTTTATTAGTTGCATTGATGATTGCGTTGATAGTAATAATACTGTTGATACGTTGACTAGTTGAATATGTGACTTGTTGATTACGTGATCACTTGAATTAGTTGGCCTTCGGGCATCAGTTGTTAATGAGGCAACGAGTTGTTGAACTGTTGGTTGGGCTAGTTGGTTATCCAAAGTTTAACACACCTCCTGTGTTAGTTGAAGATAATCACTAGCTATCGGTCTCGTCCGTATAGCCATACGGATAGGTTGGATAAGTGTTCTTGGGGAGCCTCCCGGGTTTATGGTTATCCCCAGAGCCGCCGATCCTCATTATGGTGTTGTTGATTAGTTGAATTGTTGCATTGTTGAAGTGATGTATTGTTGATGTGTTGTATTGTGTACTTGCTTGTTTAGTGCTAAGAGTTGAACACAAAGTTGTTGAACTAAGTTAGGCTGTTGATTAGTTATCTGCTCACTTAGCGTTATGCTAATCCCCCACATTATCCCTTCTTGCAGGTTTTGCATATAATTTGGGTGGGCAAGAAGTTGGACTAGAAGGAATGTTTGACTACGAGGCTCTACTCTGATAGTTGATTTGTATAAAATAATGTTTCATCATGTTTTTAAATAACACCTCGGTTGAAGAAATTATGTGACACCCGGTCAAAATAACCCAAAATTAGCACCTAATTTAAACTTTTAAAACACGTAATTACATACGTGTCAATACTCAAGTACACAAGTATTATATATATATGTATATATATAAACCGAAACGATTAATTAATAATCGCAAATACACGAACCAAACAAAACGTAGAAACCCAAAATAAAATTTGGTGAAAAACATTTTTAAACAAAGTATTATTATTGAGAATAATAACTACGTACTCCGTTTGAAATTTAAATACATTTTAGATACTGAAAACTATCCGTACACGTTAAGTAAAACTAAGATATATTTTTATATCTCATTAAAAGTATTTTTATAAAATACTTTAATTAAAAACGTATACGATATGATATTTAGAAATTTTCCATTTTAAAATATTATACTATTTTACGATCGGGTACGCAAACACGGGTCGAAAATTACCCATCTACCTCAATAATTGAGGCCGGTTATAATACCCGACCTCAATTATTTTACACACACACGCACCCATTTTTGATCACTCTCTCGGCTCCCTCCTCTCCTCTCTTTCGGTTTCATTTCAAGCAACAACAATAACATAAACATAATCATCATCATCTAGCTACTTCATCATCATCATCACCGTGATCTTCATCATCATCAACATCCATTTCGTTTTCAAAATTGTAAGAATCGTTCACCGTTTCTTTTTAATTTCATGTTTAAAATACGTAGTATAACTTGTATTACCATTGTATTAAGTTATTGTATGCGAAAAATTGGTTAAAACTAAGTTAGAATTGGTTTTGTATGTTTTCTGCACGAACAGACCTGCAAAAACGTATGATCCACGCGGCGTGTCCTCTAGGACGCGGCGCGTCCTTTTAAAAACTCAAAGTACACGGCGCGTCCTCATGTACACGGCGTGTACTTCATAAAACCATAGAACGCGGCGTGTCCGTTTGTACGCGACGCGTCCTTCATCAAAACCATAGCACACGGCGCGTCCTTTTGTACACGGCGCGTCCTTTAAATAACAGAGCCCCCTATATATTTCATGATCCAACGGATCAATAAACTAGCCCTGCGAATTTTAGCTAAAACAGAACAAATACTTTTTCGAAAACGTCGACGATTTCACATATTTCAGGGTAGCTTCTCGATGAAAAATTTATTGTAACGGATTGGGCTCAAATTCGCTAGGTCATTCAAAAACAACCAAATGGTCAAGGCTAAGTACCTTAGCCTAGCCAGTTTTAAGCTTTCCGGGGTCATCTAGGGGTCGAAAATGGCATATTTCGGTTTTCGGACTCGTGCCAAATTTTGTAACTTATGAAATAAAGAGTAACGGATATAATGAAACTTCAAATGTAATACAATTCAAATACATTGAACGTAAGTAACTTAACGAACAACTAAACAAACAAATTATTAGCGTACACTTACAAACATACAACCTTGCGTGTTTAGGACATTAGGAGATTACTGTTGGAACACGCACGCACATTAGGATTGCTTGCTCATCAGGTGAGTCTCACTGCCCCTTTTTACTGTTTTACTTTGGGGGAGATGCATCGCTTGTTTACTAAATGTATTTGTTACTGAATATACTTGTTTACTGTATGTACTTGTTTGTTGAAAGTGATTGTTTACTAAAATTACTTGAATTACTAAATACATTTACAAATGTATTAAATTACTGACTTATTTACTTACTGATCTTAATACAAGTACAAAATGTATTATTTTACTGACTTTAATACAAGTACAAAATGTATTATTTTACCTATTTAAATACAAGTACAAACTGTATTACTTTACAAACTATAATACAAGTACAAAATGTATTATTTTACTGATTTGAATACAAGTACAAAATGTATCGTTTTACCGACTTTAATACAAATACAAAATGTATTATTTTACAAACTATAATACAAGTACAAAATGTATTATTTTACTGATTTGAATACAAATACAAAATGTATTATTTTACCAACATTAATACCAGTACAAAAGGTATTATTTTACAAACTATAATACAAGTACAAAATGTATTGTTTTACCGACTTTAATACAAGTACAAAATGTATTATTTTACCGACTTTAATACAAATACAAAAATGTATTATTTTACCAACATTAATACCAGTACAAAAGGTATTATTTTACAAACTATAATACAAGTACAAAATGTATTGTTTTACCGACTTTAATACAAGTACAAAATGTATTATTTTACCGACTTTAATACAAATACAAAATGTATTATTTTACCGACATTAATACCAGTACAAAAGGTATTATTTTACAAACTATAATACAAATACAAAATGTATTATTTTACCGACTTTAATCCAAATACAAAATGTATTAATTACCGACGTATTGCCTTACTGAACTGCATGAGTTTCTATTTAATCCAATGAAGTCCTCTGAATTATAGTCGTCAGTTATACGATAAGCGCGAATTTTAGTATATGGATCCATATGGGACTGACAATCCCCGCCTGGGGTGGTAGCTCCACCACGAACCGCACTAGTATAAACAGGCGTTTCTTATTCGTTTGATATGAGTATTTTTGGATTAGTACTCACGGGGGCAAAAACTACAGACGTGTTAAGCTTCGACTATAATGGCTCATGGCATGGCAATAAATTGACCGACTACACCCACTGTACTATGTTTGTGAAATACTTGATTACTGACTTACTACTATTGTACAATTATACATTACTGTTTTACTATCGTAAATGATTTACTTACTGATTTACGCAAACTGTTTACTACTGTACATACAAACCTGTGAGATTCACCAACCTTTTGGTTTACCTTCTTAGTGATGTATTCTCAGGTACACAGCAACAGTAGGGTTGCTCTGTAAGGATGGCCGCAGGATATGCTAAGCTAGAATGAGTCGCATGCATAAACACTTGAAGATTTTATTGGCATAATCTTTTGTACTTTGATTATGTGTTTAAAATCTTTTGATTAACTTTGCGAACTCGCAATGATGTACTACTTATAACTTAAAACCTTGTACTACTTTTGTTATACTGTAATGTATTTCTAAAACGTCTCATTTAGAGTCGTTTGCTTGTACTTTGGTGTTTTGATATTTGATTAGTGACACCCAAAACTCGCTTCCGCAAAGCATTAAATTTGGGGGTGTCACAAATTATAGTTTTGAAAAGGTTGAATTTTATATGTTGATACAATGAAGTAAATTATGAATATCTATTTGGACTTACGCTTCCGATTTACTAGATTTAAATGATTATAAATGAGGGGTGTTATATGAAACATTTTATACCAACCAAATCGGATACTATACAATTTATACACGAGACATATATACTTTGTTAAGTATACAATCACACTAATATCATAATAAAAGTCGAGATTATTATTTTAAACAATCACCAACGAGCCGTACACGTTTTCAAAACACAAGTTAATCAAACAACCAAATCGTAGTAATTTGGATATTTTAGTTGAACGAGCAACTACAAGGGTAATCTTTGTAACTACCTACTCATATTAATAACCATCGCGTGTCGTGGACACCCTCAGGTTATCTGTCTGCGGACATCTCACTGCTTGATTAAGCACCGTACGTTTATTGACCGAACGCTCAAGACTCAGGTGAGTCTCATAGCCCCTCTTTTTACCGCTTTTCACCCAGGGGTATGATTCAATGCTTATTTTAACATGTGAACGCAAGTACAAACTTTACAATATACTACATGAGTTGTTTTTCACTAATCATTTCAAAGTCCTCCGTCAGCATAGTTTGGTAATACGTTGTAGCGTGATTATTAGTATATGGTACCATATAGGATTGACCCTCCTCGTCCGGGTTAGCATGCACTAACTGGGTAAACGGACGTACTAATAATTGTTCAGACGAGTGTGGATTAGGCACTCGTGGAGGCACATCGCTCGGAATTCTCTATATGGGACCCGACCCTCGAGTTAAGCTCAGACTATGTGCTCATGGCTGTATACACTATTATTTATTTGCTGATTGCAAATTACTACTTAAATCTAGCGGTTCATACGATATTACCTGATTTCAAACCTGTGAGCTCACCAGATTTATTGTGGTGGATTCAAACCTGATTTCAAGCGTTGAATTTAATGGTGCAATTTTCATAATTTTTGGATTTATCGTTTGTGAGATAATTGATGTTGGGGGTAAATAGGTTTTGTATATGTAGAACATTCTCTTTGTACACATGGCTTGATATCATTGGTTCCCTCATTCTCACACAAATTCATATTCTCATTTGAACCCTACCCTTACGTGGAATGGAATGTTAAATGTGTATTTGGGTATGTATGAGACAAATATTACGTGGAATGGAATGTTAAATGTTGAGGATATTACTTTTTCAATTATACTAAAGGTCGGGGTATGACACCATTGATGTGATTTAAGCCATCATTATGACGCATCCTTAAAAGAGAATTGTGTTCATTTAGTCTTTGTTGTGGATGTCAAACCACATACTATTGTTAAGGTAATAAAAAATGAAGATATGATTTAAGACATTGATTTATATAACGAAATTATAACTTCGTTGGCTGCAATTGAGCACATCATGGCTTCATTTCCATTTAAATAATAAAATTTGTTATTTGAGCGAAATATATGTTCATTGTATTGCAAACATATATACATATTTTATTCGTGGACTTTGGTTACCAACTGTGGTTTGGAGTTAACATGTAGCATGTAGTTGAGCAATGCATGTATAATTTATAATTTATGTGTATACTTAATTGAGAAACAAATGCTTACTTTGGAGCATGAACCCATTGGATACTGTTGTTGTTATGTACATTTAGGTTGGGCATTTAGCTTAGAGAACAAATTATCGTTGGATAGTCCACAAATATGTATGATTATTTCCGTCCCAGTTAAAGCGTCAACTTTAACTTTGCACACAATTTTAAAAAATTTTATAAACTACACTTTTCACCAATCATAATAACATATCAACCCATTAAAATATAACCTAAAATAGTAATGGATGCTTGTGATGGGACTAATGTTTATTAAATGGAAAAGTAATTTAAATGGGTAAATAATTGTAGTCCAATAAAATATAAAGGAAAATTTCATATTTAACACTTTCAACCCTTCAACTTTTCAAAATATACATATTTAACCCCTAAAGTAAAGCTAACAACACGATTCTATACGTGCAGTTTTGCTGCACGTATTATTTCTCCAATTTAAATAGTAGAAATGTGTATTTGGATATCAAGTAAAATCTGAAATGACGTTTCTTGTGTCATATATTTGGGGATTTATATATAAGGTAAAATACATAATAAAAAAAATTTAGCGTATAATCTTGGAATTTAATTGAAGGAATTTATTTGATGAAAATCATTTAAAGAGATAAATGTGCTGATACAAAATATTGACAAACAACAACGCCAGGAATATACAATTAATGTAGGTATTCATTGAATTTCAATTTTAAAACATTAAACATTTAAGTAATTGTTTTAGAAGCATTTTTGGTTAGCAACAACTTTTTTATGGACTTTTAAAAATATAATTAATGGAAACGATTGTTAGGTCTAAATATATATATGCTTAACTCTACATATGAAATAGTGATTGGTTGATGAGAAAACTTGATCGGATAAGATTAGGAGAGAATAATAAATCAACCAATGAGATAATTAAGTCTATATGTAGGTCTATGTAATTAAGTCTATGTAGCATTACTGTTAATTAAGTAGGTTAGTAACAATCTAACCAAAATTTTTATGAATCTCATAAATAAGATTGTATTGCTATTTGGCTAGGTTATTATGAAATAATATGGTGTATATCTACTCTAGTAGATTTGAGTTTAAGATGTTGAAATGGAGGGATTCGAAATCTTCTAATTGTATAATTTCAAAATTTAAAATCATACTGATACATTGTGATGAGATCATAATCTTTAACTCACAGCAAGAAAGATATGCTCTCAAAATAGTTTACTTGAATGGTCAACACAATTAAATAATATATGTATTTGCATTCAGAGTTTTTTAACATTTTTTAAATAGCGCTTGATCCGTGTATCAATATGTTAATCCTACAATCTAAATTAATAACATGCTTATATACTTTCCCCGTCTCAAAATAACAGTATTTCTTTTTCAACTTTGACCTTTAATATTTTTATTTGTGTTATATAATACTTGATGCTAAGTATACGAATGAATTGAGTTTTAAATGTAATTTTATTGGTATAATTTTCATCAAGTATTATATAACATAAACAAAGATATTAAATGTCAAAGTTGAAAAAGAAAGAGTTTACAAAGTCAAAAGTGGACAGTTTTTTTTGAGACGGAAGGAGTATATTACAACATTTCGATAAACATATTGATACATGGATTAAGGGTTATTTAAAAAATCTATTGAAATAAGTTAGATACAAATTAACATATATCAATTAATTGTGTTGACTATTCATGTAATCCATATGAGAGAATATTTCTCTTGCCGTTGAAGATTATGATCTCATCTCACTGAATTTGAATGATTTTAAAATTTGAAATTTAAAATTAAAAGATTTCCTTACTAGAATTGAATTTGAATGATTTTAAAATTTGAAATTTAAAATTAAAAGATTTCCCTATTGGAATTATTAACATGCTATGTAATTCTACATGTAAAATATATTTTATTATCGTCTTAAATATAATATTGGAATCACCGAAACACCTTTATGATATATCATTATAATTAAGTTTTAACGGGTCACTTGCGTCCTTTTTAATTTAGTAAATTTTAAAATATAATTTCTAACTTATTAAAAAATTATATTTATTAATCAATTACCCAATTACGTATAAAGAGTATTGTAATTTAATTTATTAATTAAAACATTATCCAAATCGATATGTTATTTTTCTATTTTTAATTCACCGAGTGAGAATAAAATACGTGAAAAGGTTAATATAGACTTTTATAAAATAACCATATTTCACTCACTTGTATTCAAAATTTTGTATTTCTTTTAGTCTCTATATACTAAAATTCGTATACATAATATGAAACCAACGAAATACTTAATATATGTATTAACGTACATATTTTATTATTAGAAATAATATACTTAGTACGAAATTTCATATAAACAATCTATGGCCCATGTGTATACATGAGTTTAAAATCTAGTTGTATATATATAAAAGACAATTGATATTTACTTACATATTTAATAATAATGTTAATACTTTAATCGACCATTGTTGACTAATCTTTCCATTTGAAATTACATTCCACGTTCATTATTTAGTAATATTTAATGGGGATAAATAAGCTATATGATTTTTGAATTAAGCATTTAATTAATAGGGTTGACTAATGCATTGTGTATCCTATAATTAAGGGGATGAACATTTGTCATTTGAAATTCAAACAATAGTTCTGTGTACTAATAAAGTGATGATTGAGGATCATAGGGGAAGGGGATATTTGAGGAGAAGGAGGGGAAGTTTTAATGGTGGCCCTTGGATGATCTTTTAACTTGAATCAATGGTTACAAGGGATGGCAATTGTGTAATTAATTTAAAAAATAGGGGTTATAATTAACAAAAAAAAACATAACATAAATATTTACCCTACACCCCTTTCACTTATTACACTTTCACACTTTAACCCTCCCACTTTCTTTTCTTCCTCCCCTCACCTTCTTCTTCCCCTCTCACCTTCTTCATCCCCCAACCCCACCTACAACCACCCCCATTTGCTGTCACCACCTGACTGCCGCCACCAGCCGCCGCTGGCTGCCGCCACCTGTCGCCGGCTACCGCCAGCCGCCGCCGTCACCTGCCGGAATTTTTTTCAATTTTTTTTTTCAAATTTTTTTTTTCAAAATTTTTTTTTACAATTTTTCTAAATCTTTTTCTTATTTTTTTATTATATATTGTATCCCTTTTCTACTGCATTTTTAATAAAACTATAAGCTTTTTTCACTGCATTTTTGCATATTGTTGTTAATTAACTAAATAAAAATGCATAAAAAAGCGAATAATATGTACTAAGTAATATATATTCAAAATCCAATAAAAATAACAATACGTATTTTACTTTTTTTGTACAAAATGCATTAAAAATGGATAATATATTATATATAAAATGAAGTAAAAAACAAACAATATGTAATAAATGATTTACAAGTAAAAATGCAGTAAAAATAACAAAATGCAGTATAATTTTAATAAAATGCAGTACAAAATATATTTTTGTATAACATAAAATGTAGTAAAAAAAATTAAATGCAGTATAATTTTAACAAAATGCAGTAACATATATGTTGTATAACATAAAATGCAGTAAAAAAAACAATATATCTTAGATCGAGTTGTTTATGTAAAATGCAGTACAAACATCAAAATGCAGTAATAAAAAGGATAATGTGTATAATACAAAATGCAGTAAAAACATCAAAATGCAGTAATAATTTTAACAAAATGCAGTACAAAATATATTTTGTATAACTTAAAATGCTAGTAAAAAAATAAAATGCAGTGTAATTTTAACAAAATGCAGTAAAAATAATAAAACACATTTTGTTAAAATTATACTACTTTTTGTTACATCCATCACCACCACTCTACAAAAAACATTAATTAAATAGCTAATACATACAACTCCATATATAACATATTTTTATGTAAGAAATATAAAGTACTGAAATTGTAAAGCAAAAGACAACGTGTATGTTTTTATACCATTTTTCAACATCCTTCAGCAAACAGAGAAAATATGAGCTAATAACGACAAATAAAACTCTAAAAGCATCCTTTTTCTCATTTCAGTCAATTGCAAATAAAATTTCAAGTAGCAAGGAGATATATGTACAAACAGAAGTACCTTCGGAGACAACCACCGGTTGTTCTTTGCATGAGATCCACCGTCGTTATTTGCAGGAGATTTCACGATCGTTCTTGTCGGAGATTTCTCTATCGTTACTTACCGAAAATTTCACTGTCATTCCTTCCGTAGATCTCACCGTCATTATTCACCGATGATTTTTGCATCGTAACCACATCCACTGTCGCGTCTCTCCACCGTCTCCGGCGGCTAGGCCTAACCTGAAACATAACCGCCGTTTTAGATCCAGTCGTGACGGAGGTTGTGGTGGTGATGCCGGAATCTGCAGGTTTCGTTGAGTGATTGTGTGTTGTTCCCGTGATTTGAAAGTTCATCCAAGTGATGAAATGGCGGTGCTGCAGCTTGCAAGTTCCGGCGAGTGGTCGTGGTACTGAGTTTTGTGTTAGATCTAGTCGATTTTGTTTGTATATCTTCTATTTTGTGTTAGATCTAGTTGATTATTTGTGTTAGATTTGGTCGATTTCATTCGTATATCTTCAATTTGTGTTGGATTTTAATCTATTTCGTTTGTATATCTTCAGTTTGTGTTAGATTCGATTGTGTTTACGGTTTTGTTATGATCGGATCTCGTTATTCAGTTGGGTAAAACTTAAAAAAAACAATTTTCGGCGACCGGCTGGTGGTGCCAGAGGCGGCTAACGGTGGCAGTTGGCGGCGGCTAGTGGCAGTGGGTGGTGGTGGGGTGTTGGATGGGGAGGAAGAAAGTTGGAGGGGATTGTAAATTATATTTAAAAAGTGGAGGGTTAAATATGAAACTTGTTTATGTGACATGTGGCACATTTTTAGTGGTTGAAAGCTTCTCCTCACTTCTCCTCAAAACACCCCTTCTTCTCTGAACCTTACTCTAAAGTGATGGGGTTAAATTAGTCTTTTTGAGAGTCCATAATATTAATATTAGGTAAACATTCAAGTTAATCCAAATCAATGGACCTAATTAATTTGACTAAATCAATAAAGGGTAGGGATTAGATTAAGATGGATTAATTTCAAATTGTTTACACGTTATTATTCCTCTTTTAATAATAATATAATGATTAATAATAATAATGATATCAAGAGCCTAGAGTTGAAAACTAATAAACAACTAATTTCCAACTCATTAAACACACATTAACAACTCCAGTAACTCCATACTCAAAGGCATGTCCAACTCCGGATGAATCTGCCTCCTTGACAGTTTATAGTAAAAACGCTGTAACTTCTTCTAGAAAACTCCAAATGAAACATCATTTTTTGCGTAGGAAAGTAGACATATAGAGCTTTCTAGCCATATATCACACATTAAATATGGACACACATTGTTCTAATTTATTCTTTTAAGTTGACCAACATTTATGAAAACTAGTCGTATGGGTGATGCGTCTCGTATCAATTTTATCTTGTTCTTTATTAAACTAAAACAATGATTCCATGTCGCCAAAATTTTACTAACCACTTCCACTAATATTGCCATTAAGGGCACATAGAGTGGGCCGGTAATTTTCAGCATTTTTCACCGTGAATGTCAAGAAGTCAAAATTATCGACTTTAGACAGGCACACACTAATTCACAATCGATTTAACTTAAAATGCGTATACACACTCGGATTTTGACGGTGAATTTGGTACTGAATTTGGCTTATGAAAAAGGGAAAAATTAATAGAAGTTTGAAAAATTGAGGTACAGTTTCACGGTTCAATTTGTTTCTCGAGGTTTTGAGCCCCTTTTCTTGAGCAATTTGTAACATAAAAATTACTTTTACAACTTTGGGGTGTGATAAATTGAGAAAATACAGCTAATGGTCACAATTGTAATAAATCATCATTTAAGGGGCATAAATGAAAATTCCTAAGAAGAATAAAAAACTCACAGTGTTCGTGTTCAGTTCCCCTCACTCTCACAAACACAGCAGTTCCACCGTGACCGGCGATCATATTCTCCGGTCGTCCATAACGGTAATGCTATTTTAAACCTTTTATTAACTTTATATAAATTTATTGAAAAAAATGGTGTAACTAGCTTTTGATTGTGTCAGGATATTAAAATTAGGGTTTGTTTATAATCAGAAGTACGTAATATACAGGGGAACCCTAATTAGTTATCCATCTGTACTCTGTATATCAAGGATTTGAATAAAGGTTATTGAACTCTCTTAGGGTTTGAAATTGACACCATTAATCAATTATATCCATTTGCATTTGCATTTGCATTACATAATAGGATCTAGTAAAAATCGATTTGCTTCTTAGTCGTGAATGCAATTATATCATTTAATATTGTGCTATGCTAAACAGCTGGTGTAATTAATTAACAGTGGGGGATAAATATGGCTGAACGGCAGTCTGGTGATCAACATGATACGCAAATGCATTCTCCTGCAAAAGATGATATGATTGGATATGTGAATGCGATGGAAGCTGCGTTGCTTCCATGTCTTCCTGCAAGAGAGCTTCAAGCGATTGATCGATCTCCCCACCCTTCACATCAGAGTGAGCTCTACTGTCACTTATTTTACAGCAGACTTAGATAATTACTGGTATTATGTTAGTTCCTTTTATATATTGCATCATTATATGGTACATTTTCCTGAATTTGGGGTTCCATTGTGTCTTTTGTTTAACATAAATATTTATTCACTTTATCGAATAATTAGATCATAGTAATGATTGTGATGATCCACAGCGTAATACTTCCGAAAATATGAACACTTGCATATATGTACAGTTAGAGGCGGCAATTTCAGCTCATTTTATGGAAACGTGTCAATTAGAGTAGAGACTTATACATAACGGCTCTAACGGGTCGATGTATAAAATTAGCTGAACTGAAATGGGAATGGTCCAACAGGTTAAATGGTCAAACGTGTCCTACTGTGTATTCGAATGCTTTCAGTGTCCTGACTCCTGTATAATTATACTTGAGAGAGAATCTCTTTTTGATGTTATAAGTTTTGTAATCACGTCAACTACGTTAGTTAATTACAAAAGACCAGTAAGTGGTGGTACGTAGCTCCAAGCTGATCCGATCTGAGTACCGATTCGTTACATGTATTTAACATATTTTGATCCAATCCCGTTACCTGTTACCCAACCTGCCCACCAGACCCATTTTGCCACCTCTAACTAATAGCAGGGGAGTGATAGCTCATGCTTTTTTTTTTTTCTTTTTTTCTTTTCATATACTAGAGACACTCCAAGGGTGTTATATTATTAAGTCAATATATTAGTCCCTCATATTCTGGAATGAATGAATGATTTTTTCTTTATTCCAATTGAGCCTGCAGCAGTCTAGCCCTCTAGTTTCTTCGAATAAGTAGTCTACTAGAACTTGCTCACTTTATACTCATGAATTTGATAGTGTCTCACTTCATGAAGATTTTTCACCTATCATTATGTTTTTATTGTTATACTTGTCTTGCGTAAATTTTGCAATAATGTCCAGCTAATAAACATTTTTGTTGTCTTAGTTGATGTGGAGAGGCATGCTAGAGATTATATGGACGCTGCTAAAAAACTCCAACTCTACTTTATCGGGCTGCAGCGTGAAGATCAGCCGACCAAAGAAGAATTGTTGCACAAGGTAATCAATTTGGGGTTGGCGATTAATTAAATTTTGTATTGTAAGCTTAACAATCAAGAAACCATGAGAAGGTGACTAGTTGTGGTTAAATTCCTAATTAAATTGCAGGATATTGCAATGATGGAGGAAGAACTGAAGACGAAGACTGATCTCATCAAGAAACAAGAAAGATTGATCCAGGGTTGGAGAAAGGAGTTGAAAGACCAATTAGAGAAACACAATTCTGAGTTGGAGAGGGTTTAGATGTACGGTCAGGTTACATAGTTATTTGTATTCATTCTATTGATTAATTTACATCATTACTTGTGGTAGCTTTCATTTATCTAATGGTATGCACTTGCTAACACTTTAAAAATGAAACAAAGCGTCAACTTGAAATCATTTCTTGAATAGGGTGAACTTCCAGAGTAAAATGATTTCTGCTCCAAACTTTGAAAAATCAAAGTTGGGTCATCTTCGTTAAAATCAAGCAAAATGTCTGTCTTAGTGGATAATAAATGTTGCTGAAATTGGTAAGGCCCTCCCAGTAACTTAAATAAAGCAGATCTACTTGTTATGATAGATGATCAACATGGGGGTTACAAATTCTTGGAGGCTATGCAGTGCAACAGTCGTCTACATCTCATTCCATACCTTGGAATTTGCAGGGGAAGGAGAAAGTCCCACTCTTTTATACGTTCACCCTAAACCTTGGAATTTGCATACTGCAATCAGACATCGAAATTGACCTTTCCATATTATTGGAATCTTAGTAATTCTGCCAAAGCCTAGTTAACTGTGAATGATTACCAATACGGAAACTGGAAATTAAAACAGATGTTATTTGGTGTGTACTTTAAAGGTAACAGCAATGTTGGATTCTGAAGTGCAGTGTAACAGAATGGCTTATTTACTTAACAAGTGGGATTCCTAAGAGATCAAATACAGGTTGACCCGTATCTCGGAACCAGGTCCAACCCAACATTGTATAAGCTTAAGATGGACATCAGATAGTAAAGTACACACAACGTAACTTTCGCATGTCCCTTGTAAGAAGCTAGCACCTGGCGGGCTGCCACCTTTAAGACACTGGCCTGTGTAAAGAGTAAACGGTTTATGAGGTGACACTCCAATTCCATCTCGAGTCCTGCATAGTTGAAGGCCTGGCCCGCCCAATTTAGTACGTAATCCAGCAAACCAACACTCATACCTAAATCCAAACATCTGTAGTTAAGATTCTGAGATAATCACAAAGTGTGGCACTCGATCCCTGGAATTAAAGGAAGGACTATTTTACTCATTGATGTTGCGGCAGAAGCGTACTTTTCAAGAGCCAGCATGGCGGACATTGAAAAGTGTGTGTTCCGTCACATAAAGAGAAATCGTGGGCCAGGTCAGAGAGGCGTGACTGATGTATTTTAGCTTCTGCAGATTATCCTCTAAGGATTGTGCAACTGAAGCTACAAACAGGCACAAATCGAGAAGTAAGCCACTTGGATTGGATACTTTAATTTCCAGGCTGTTTGTGTCTCCTGGCTTTGGATCGCTATCGAATGAAGTAAGCGCAAAGAGAAGGAGTATTAGTGAAAAAACATCTGAAACTGTTGTGTTATCACCACCTCCACTAACCACTATGCTAAAAGGTAAGGAATTAGAGAGAGCACACAAAAATACTAGTAACTGATCAGTTATTATGCACGCAGCACCTTAAGATTATCTGAAACAACAAATTATACCGCTCCTCAGGTAAAGATAACACAAGACTAACACTAGCTACTATACAAGTGAAGAATTTGATTCATTTGCTTATTAATTGGTCGGTTGGCCTATATCTTTTACTTTTATCTGGCCAGTAAAAAGAGTAAAATTGGAAAATGGGTCAAATCTGCCCAATGTCGCCCCAAGTGTAATACAAATGCATACGACCTCCTCAATTATACAGCATTCATAAGTAGACTTCTACTGTAGTGTGATAATTAATTTTATTTGACAAATTAAATATTCATCAAACGCCATTAAAACTTTAGGGCAAAGAGCCAAAAAAATACCCATTTTGACCCATTATCCAACCTTTTGGAATTGACGTTAGATAAAAAGCTTTATCACCTGAATTACATAAGACCATGAGGCCTCCAAGCGCTGGGTAAAACAATAATAAATAGCAAGCTGCACAGCTTCAGATCTGAGTACGCTTGCGTCACTATGTTTTCAGAATTGTTACCCATCAATGGTTCGTTCACATTCATCATCTTCTTTGATGCTAAGCCAATCCAAAGGGGAGAGGGAATGCATCGAGCTTAATGGAAATAAGGAGATTGAATCTCAAAAGCATCTTTTAATGCCCAAATAGCTTCACAAGCAGCATGTAACACTTTTGACGAGCCGGAGATGAGACTAATGCCACAAGTCAAGTCACCAAGCAAGAAATTAAAGCATCTGCGGTACCTCGATACCTGATGCTTTAATTATCAAGATCCAAAATCTCTTTAAGACCTCATCATGTTTGGTGGGCAGGGAAGCTATAAGACCATGATGTAACTATTTTAATGCACACAATAGATGCATACTCAGGATGGATCGTGGGTAAAACCAGAAACCTACATATATGAAAGTTTGAAATATAATAGTTGTGCATTTATGATTATATTATTATTATATCTTTGGTTGAGAGTATATCCTCTTTGAAGAGCAAGCTCCACTATGGCAATCCAATAGCTTCTTCATAACTGAGCAACTTGATCTGTACTGAAGCTGCCAATGACAAGCACCATCTAATTAGGAACTAGGCGATATCATGGAAATTGGAGACGATAAAGTGTTTTCTTGAAAACTACTAGATGTTCTCTTATGTAATATTGTTAACGAACACTATAGTATAGAAGTGAAAAGGTAACGATATTAATTGATTAACGAACACTATATGTATGATATTGTTAATCAATTACATTTTACAAGCAAAATATATTAACTGATTAATGAGACAAGACTAATATGGTAAGCTAGCTCTGCAATTTTATATCATACCTTAACCAGTAAGTCATCTAGCGACTCCAGCGGTCTAACATTATAATCTAACTTTTTTATACGAACAATGTTGACCGTAAACCCCATATGCTCCCAAAAAACCACCCTTGTAGAATTATTTGCACTGGTAGAAACTAAGTTTGAAAAAACTCTCGATCAGCTCGGATTGGTTTGACGTGGGAACATCTTCATCCCTGTGGTCATAAGATGATAGGACATGTGACTATGTGAGAACCAAATTCTAAGAAACCAACACGTAACTGTATTATATATCTAATAATCTACACTAATTAAGGGTATGTTTGGTAAAATAGCTGTAGGCTGTAGCTGCAGGCTGTAAGCTGTAGCTGTAGGCTGTAAGCTGTAACTTTATTTATATAGAATTGTTTGGTAACTAGCTATAGCTGTAACTTTAAAGTGTAAAATGACATATAAGGGCATCAATATAATAGATGAACTATAAATTTAACAAATAATATTTATTATGTAAATGAAGTACTTTATTGATTGGATAATATAATAGTCATTTTTTCTCAAAAGTTTGTAGCCATATGTAAATTCATGCCTGCTTGGATCTTTCAGAATTTATTTATAATTATTTCTCTTATTCAAAAAATTTATATAAATAAATAGGTACATCCGTAAATTTTAATTTTTTTTTTCACATTTGAAACAAAAATTTCTTTTATTGAAATAAATAAAATAATAAGTAAAAGTAGTAACAAAGTTTGCATGCCGTGGGTTTTTTACATATTAATAAAGGAAGTGGGATTAATTGGTAAGGCTTTTAATTCAAGGGTAACTGTGTAATTTTATGTTTTAAAAGTTCCTTCAAGTTTTAAACGCTTTCAGAAGTAGCGTTCCATTTGAAGCTTTTTAATTTGAGATAAAGCTTAAAGCTCTAGTTCACCAAACAAGACTTTAAATTTTGTAGGAGCTTTTATTTTTAAAATTAAAAGCTAAAGCTCCTAAAAGCTCTTAAAAGCTCCATGCCAAACAGGCCCTAAATATCAGGGAACTTTCAAATACATATGACTAATAGTGCTTCATTATTGCTAATGATTTTATATTACGAGTACCAATAGGAGTTGTAAATAAGCAATCTTTGTACCACAACTGATATGCTTGATATTATGTTATCTCTATTTGTTACAAGTAAATTAAAGAGATTGGAAACCAAGTCAAAAATGGCAAAAGGTACCTGAAGTCGATAACTTCAACTTCCCGACGTTTATGATGAAAAACGTCGAAAAAATTCCGACCCACTGTCCCTGCAGTTAACACTAAACTCCACTAATACAGATAACTTGACCATTTCACATATTGACCATGGAGAAGTTTAATATAGTAGTGGATAAATAACTGAAAGTGAAACTCTAAAATTAAATTGCTTAAGTGCTAATGGCCAAACATGTATGTGTGTGTCATAATACTTGTGAAAAAGAAAACTAAAATGAAAGATAACATAAAGGTTTATCATTTACGTTAAAGGTTCCAAATTTTTTTGATATGCGAGTATTATTTATATTTATATACTTTTTTTAATAATAATAGTAAATAGTAAATAGTAATAGTAATCTTCTATAAATAAATAAAATATACTTAAAGCAAAATAGCTTGGGACAATCCCAACCCTTAATTGCTTTTTTCCATCATCATCCAACGATCAAGATTAATTTAATAATTGTTACACTTAACACCCTTTTATATTTAAATTAATAAATAACTTAAATAAAATAAACAAAAATTAAAAATATATTCCATAAAAACATCGGATAGTTTTAATCCCATTCAATATTCAATAAACTATTTAAATTAAATAATTAAATTGAATTTTATTATATACGAGGAAAAAAATCGGCCGGACTTTTTTAATTTGGATTTGGATTTCAATTGCATTTAAACTTAAATTATGAGTTAAATAAATCAAATACATACACATCTTTATTTGAATAAATTATTCCACTATTTTTAATATATATTGATTAACTCTCTAAAGAATCCATGTTTTCTTACAATATAACCCCAGCCTTACCTATAAATTCTTCCTATGTTATATCTGTAGTCACGTTTTCAATAAACTAAATCACATCATACGGATTAAAAAAACCCCATGCGGATCGCATCATACGGAAGGATAAAAACCCCAAGCAGCTTAAATCTAACTTTGAATCTTCTCTTCAATGGCTTCAAACACTCTATTCACCTCAATGCTGATTCTGATAATTCGATCATCAAAGTAAATGTTCTCAACATGTGGAAGCAATATTTTAGGAATAACACCGCGACGGTTGCTTCCATCGACATGGTACTTGCGGATGAGCATGTAAGTCTTTTAAAAATTTACTACTGCGTTTTTTAATTAACACTATATTCTGAAACATAAATTTAATTTTCTTCCATTGATGTATGTATATATATGTATGTATGTACATTGAATTTAGCTGTACGTATGTATGTATGTTCGATAGAACAAGTTGCGGATCGGTTTGTTATCTGGAACAATTCCTAATATGGTACTTTCATCGCATAGAGTACAGAAAAATCGCATGTAAAGGATGATAAAGTATAAATAGAATATAGGATGATAAATATATTCAACAATAAAAAGTGAAAAGGATCATATAATGCCAAAGATAAACTATGTGGAATCATCAAATAACATGCCTTAACATGGGAGTCGGCCAAGATAAACTATGTGGTACTATCAAGACTTTGAAAAAAATCAACGCAAGGAAAAGGATGATAAAGTATAAGGTCAATCAAATTGGGTTTAAATTTAGGGAACATATTTTTAATAGATCTGGAGCATTTGGGAAAATACATACATGTAGTTGCTACAAAAATTTAAAGTAACTCATTTTTCAATTAAATTCAATCAGTTTAAAAATGATTTCACACTTAAAGATATACTCTCTTCAATTAAAAAACAAGAAAAATGTTATAGGTAGCCCTTAGGGCTAAAAATAAGAAATTCAAATATGAGCCAATCATTTTTTAGTCCATTCGTTTACATACAATTTAAATTCTCACTTTATATACAGTCTATCAAAAATAGAAGCATCACAATAAGAACCAAAAAAAAAAAAAAAAAAAATACATACTAACCATACTCATTTCGTACATCACTAAAAAAATTAATTTTATAATACAATATGATTTCTTGATCCATATTTGTCCAATTTAAAAAACCATAACATTGCATTTAATTATAAAAAATCGAACTATATTAATTTAAAATACATAATTCCTTAATGATTTAACAAAATTAAAACAATACTCAATTATAATATAAATATAAATATATATATATATATATATATATATATATATATATATATATATATATATATATATATATATATATATATATAAATAGACTCACCCGCGTTGTCGCGGGTCTTTTATCTAGTTATCCTTTATAATAAATTGTATAATATCATCTTTAAGCTCAGAATTAATTATATATACTTACCGGCTTACCAGTTACCACACATATTTAAAAGTAGATCTAATTATCTTATTGGTTAAAAATATTTTCTTTAAATTTTATTTAATTTACCTTTTACTTCTACCGATCACGTCTAGTTTCATTGACTATATTTTATAACTACTAGAGTACCAAACAATTGATTAACCTTTAACCATCTAAACATAAAACAACGTAATATCATCGTATAATAAGTTCATAGAGAAGAGTTCAATTGAGACCATTTATTTTGTGTGAGAATGGGGGAACCAACCACGATATGCCATGTGTCACTTTTTTCTCTCGCATCCACGTTTTTAAAAATTAAATATCTCACAAACGACAAGTCGAAAAATCATGAAAATTGCACCATATTTTTCAGCGTTTTATCCTCTTCGATTTGCCGTCCATCAAGGCATACTTCCGACGAACTTTTTTTTTTCATTTTTTTGGTGGGTTTTACATATTAGTAACACATGTGTTAGTGATTGATTATACATTTGATTTAGGGTTTAGGGTTAGGGTTTAGCAGGGTTTAGTGTTAGGGTTTAGTGTTAGGGTTTAGCAGGGGGGTTTAGTATGATTTAAGGTTTAGAGTTTTATAAAGCGTTTAGGGGTTAGGGTTTAGGGGTTATGGTTTAGGGTTTAGGGTTGGGAGTTTGGGGTTTCGGGACCCAAAACCCTAAACCCTAAACCCCAAACCCTAAACGCAACACTGTAACACACGTGTTAGTAATGTGAAACCCACTAAAAATAATGGAAAAAAAAAACTCGTCGAAAGTATGCCTTAATGGACGGCAAATCGAAGAGGATCAAGCGCTGAATCTAATGGTGCAATTTTCATAATTTTTCGATTTGTCGTTTGTGAGATATTTAACTTAAGGGGTAAATGAGTTTTGTATTCTCTTTGTACACATGACACCGTATCATTGGTTCCTCTATTCTCACCTAAATATCACCCAAATTTTTAGTTTCATTTGAACCTTACCCTAAGTTCATACATGACATCTTAAAGACGCGTAAAAAATGTAAAACTTACTCCAAACAATAACTCGAGTTAGAATCACGACACAATGGCATCTGATTGACCAACCATCCAAGAAATTCACCGGTTGCCGACGTCCAATACTTTTGCTCATTTTCTTACAACTAACTCAACTTCTTTTTATTGATTATTCTCCATCAGAAAAATAGATACAGAATATATATCCATCTTATCGATCAGTCTTCAGTGATGTGGGTAGAAATAATCTTCGGTTTGGTAATCTACCGATTAGTACGCCGTTTCTTCTACGATGATGATGAACAACACCTTGATTTTGGTACTACCGGTTCCAACGCTCTTTTCGCCGTCGCCGATCGGTATTTAATTTCCCCAATTTCAATACTCAACATTTAAACCCTACTAATGCACTTCTATTTAACAATTTCAGCTCATTATCTATTCGATTGATTCTGCTATTTAAAATTTAAACTCTAGGAATATATATTTATTAAACTTTAAGTAGCTGAAGTATTAGATTAGAACTTGTAATATTATGTGGTGTTTAGGATTCTTGTATTTAAACCTATTTTTTATACAATAGATACTTCCTTGTATTTTCTTTAAGGCGTTAGTGTTACATAACGAGAACTGGAAAACACTTAACAACAGTCTCTTTACCTTTCGGGTAGGGGTATGACTGTCTACATCCTACCTCCCCCATACCTCGCCCTCGGTGGGATTGGGTAGTGTTGTTGTACTATAGCAAAAACAAATCCATGTATAGTCTCCGGCGTTGCGTTTTGCCATTTTGCTATGCTGATTATATCTACTTTTACTCATATAAGCATAAGCAGTTGAATAAAACGGATTTGGGAGATAATGTTTGGATTTGGTTTTGCTATAATGGAACACGATTATCAGATAATTGTGTTTTGTTACAACTGATTGTTAGCTTCTGCTACTTAAAAAGACAAAAGTTCAAGCAGTTTTAATAGGAAATCCAAATGGCCCCTTATTCTGCTTAATAATCATCACATAATCACTTTGCAAGTCCAAGTCCAAATCCAAACACTCCCTTGTTAGAAGATTGATTGGCTTTGAATCATGTGAGTTGTTTAATCTTATTCAAAGAAATCCAAGTTTTTATAATACACCATGTTATGGAGTTTCTTATGTACCTACGAATGTGTGAGAGTAGAATTTGCATGATGCTCATTTGATATTTTATGGAAATTTTACAATAAGATTGAAGGATCTCTTTATAGAATCATAGTTTTATGGCTTGAACTGCGCACGTAAAAGCAGAGAGACATTAGAGAGTGAAAAAAAAAGCAAGTGAGATAAATGTGTACTTTTAACAAGTGATCATCTGTTTTGCTTATGTATGCGAACTGCACTTGTAGACTTCAAGCTCTATATGGTGGAAAAGCTTATGTCGGTCTCCGTATTCCTGACCCTGATACTGCTTTGCGACAGAATATTGATTTGGTCCTCGTAACGAAAGGGTAACTTACATCTCACCTTTCCACTCGTATCTTGCCGTTTACATTTTATTGCAATTCTCTCTTTCCCTGAAAGAATATTAGACATAGATGTGGAAATATCGACAAATTAATTTATGAATGGTTTGATCTGGGATAGTTTTCTATTTTAAATGCGTCAAACAGATGAAAGCAAACAAATTAGCATAAAATGAAATGGATCAAATGTATTAAAAGTCTCTCAAGGTGTATCTTTAATGCATAAAACCATGTAAATCATTCTATTCAATCAAATGGAATTTACTTATAATAATATAAAGGTGCAATCATATTTGACACACTAGTGTTTATTAATATTTAAGAAAAATTGGACAAAAGATGTTTTGGCTATACCTGAACTGACCCATTTTGACCCATTAGCCAATCTGTCTACCAGTCCATTTTACCACCTCTAGCTAGTCATAATTATCTTAGTACTTTAAATGTTATATTATTTCAGGGAGGCAGTGGTTGTTTCTGTAATCAATGCTTCTGGGATTGTATCCATTGATGGGGATGGAACTTGGGTGTGCACAGGTCATTCTAAGCACAAAACAGAGCGTCTTCAGGATCCGGTGAAGATTATTTTCTGTTAGATTATATTTAAGCTGTGGTATCGCTTACATTTCATTAACTAATGATGATTTCAATCCAAGCTTTTAGCCGCAAGTTAGTTTATGCATGTGATTTACTGTTGAGCTATCAAGTGTCTAGTTATATTAATTTCTCTCAACGCTTAGGGTTTGCTCAGAATGAGACTGCTACCTTATACATAAGTTTTTCAGATAAATGGTGAACTACAAGTTGGTTGTAGTTTCACATACAGAATAATATGGAAAGACAGTTACAAAACAACTCTCAAGTAATTTTGCATACATAAGAAACACTTTCTGAAAATGTAGGCATGTGAAGGAGAAGAACTAATGTATTAATTAATGATTAAAGAGGTGTGCCGAACCAATGCCTTGGACAGGTATTTGAGTATCATTAGCAACTTCAATGAGAAGATGTGTGGTGGGACATGATTTTGGCTGAATATGTTTATCATTTTTTCAAATTATTTAAAGGACCAAAATACGTGAGAAAGCATTGATAGATGTGGTTCATCGGATAACATTAAAAACAATTTTTCATTTGATAGTGATAATATTGGAAGATTCTTAGTCAGATGACTATATGTGATCATTTAGAAAGTTAAATGATGCATTTCACACATTAGTTATACTT
Organism: Helichrysum umbraculigerum; assembly: GCA_949592205.1. Classification (NCBI taxonomy): domain Eukaryota; kingdom Viridiplantae; phylum Streptophyta; class Magnoliopsida; order Asterales; family Asteraceae; genus Helichrysum; species Helichrysum umbraculigerum. The sequence goes on along the minus strand of CATIUR010000003.1, from coordinate 104,226,035 downwards.
TTTTTTTCTAGATCATATGGAATTACATATGTTTCAATCTTTATATAACTATTAGCGTTATCTGATTTGTCTTCCATTTTGCTATTAAATAAATATAAGATATCCCAAGAAAGCACCCGCAGATAAAGTGAAAGCCTCTAAGAGGGTTGCATCCTTTACGTCAACATTGTGTCCGAAAGAATAATAGTAGTATTGCTTACCGTGAAATGGAGTGTGAGGGTGGTTGTCCCTATTTATTGATTTATTATTTGCTCCATTTCTTACATCATCTTTGTGTTTTTTATCTGCAATAGATGGTGGAGGCCAAAAGACAAGTTGCAGTTCTTGAATCTTATCTTGAACAAAGGGGAGTTACTCTTCCAGATGGATATTTGTCCTGCAAGATCGTATGCCCCAACCCAAACTTCCGGTACGGATGAATGAATTCCCATTTAAGTTACTCATGATGGTCACAAAATTTATCAACAACAAAGATCTTTTCTTTGAGACATAAAAACTCATTTTAAGAATTTTATAGCTTGATCTATTTTTGAAATAATTTCAGCACCATCCATCCAGATTACTTTCCACCTGAGGTTGTAACGTATGAGCAATGGGCAGAACTGAAACCAGAGAAAAAGAGCATATCTGGCTGGATTAAAGGTGCTCTACGTAGCGATAAGAAAGAAATGCAGGAGTCAATACAACAGAATCTTAGTTTCATTCTTAGCACTGCTCCAATGTGGGATAGGTATGATGGGATATTTTTATTTTCTTTCTAGGAACAGAGATATCTTGCATAATATCTAGAGGTGGTGGGAAAATGGGAGGGTCAGGTAATGGGTCAAAACAGGTTGGCTTTGGTCGACCTGAAAAGATTCTCTGTCCAGTAGTCCAGAATATATTTTGTAAATTGTCAATACTCAAATATATTACAAAGATACCCAAGATTATATTACTTGAATACTAATCTATTTTTTTAATATGTGATTTTAGAGGTTTTATGCATCTATCCGCGTGTAAATTAACTATCGACCAAATCCTTTTAAGCTATTTTTTATTCTACTCGCTTGAACTATCTGAGGTCGATTTGACTCTTTCAGAAGTAAATGGGACGAGATTGCCATCTCTGTTGATAGTAATGAAGTATTGTGTGTATGTGTTAAGCTACTTGCTTGTGGTACTTTCTAATGAATGAAGGTTTTAAGGACATCAAACAGGTGGCTCGTAACTGAATTTGTATCTATATCATGTCCCCTGCAGGTTGGAGCTAAAAAATAACAAACACCTGTTAGGAGAATTTTTAGAATTCAAAGGGAAGCAAGATGATATCGCGTTTTTAAGAAATATAAAGAGATCAAGAGTTAGCCGTATGACTATCCAAAAAACAAGCATGTTCGGTTTAGGTATATGCTAACAGCACTCGTCTATTATCTCTCTTGGATGAAAAGCTTACTTAGAGGTAGAATAATGGGTGGGTTGGCTGACCCATAAAAAATTTTCTATTCGATTTTGTAATCCTACAAATAAATAATACACTAAATGTGATTAATACAAACTATGATATTACAAAAATATCTTTCAAACTTATTCTGATCAGGCCCGCTCTAGGAGTTTTTCATACAGTAGAATACATTTCAGATGGCTTTCAATTTGTTTGACCAATTTAAGTATTTCTTTTTTGGGTTTTAAGCCATATGGCCCGTTAGAACTCATTTATAGGTAAATGGGTCAAAATTGTCCCTTCTGGTTTCTAATGAGCATCTGTTGTGACTGATTACAGCTCCTTCGAAGCTTCAAGTTCTATATGCACCACGAGATTACAGAAATGAAGGAGCTTCCGGTTTGGAGTGGAATGAGGTAACAGTTAGATCGAGTACAGAGGTGTTGTTTCAGCTTCAAGACACGGCTAAGATCCAGAAAATTAAATTGTCGTCAATCATATCTATGTCACTAAGCCTTTGATTTTTCTGTGGTGGTTGTATGATCAACTATAACTGAAAGGAGAAGTTTATTAGTCATGTAATGTTATACTTGATTTACTTCATTTACTGCTAGTTTGGTGCATATATTAATTTTGATGCTTGGTAGGGTTGTATATTGACCAGCTGTATTGTTGTATTTTCATCTTGGTGGGAAGAGATCATATGTTGATTAGTGAAACCTATTCATCATATAAGTACAAACCAAGAAGTAATCATGTACTATTATATTAATCAAATGGTTACTTATGTATAATGTGACCACTAGAAAGGGCATTTATATCCATCAAATTAGTACACCATTCTTTAATATGACCATGATGATAAAAGGGTCAGGGTGATTGGCTTTTGTGGGTATACAACTCGATACCCATATGTGGTTGGCGTGTAACCAGAAATCAAACAGTTCAGGAAAGAGAGGGAGGAAGGTATTTAAAGACAATTAAGTTGAAGTATATCGAGAACAAAGACATGGAACACTTGAAGATAACGTGTGTTACGTGTCATGATATCAGGATTAGAAAAGGACTTGCACACGTGATGGAAGCTAGGATGCATTGCATGGATGTGTATTTAAAATGGGTAAGGGATATATACAGAATCGATCATGGATGTGTTTAAAGTATATTTAAACTTCTTGTGATTTATAAGCAAGACAAACTGTACGGTATTAAAAAGCTAATTTGGGTCTTTATGCAAGTGGTGCCGTCATGGTATCGTAGAAGGTTGGTGTGTAAACTAATCGTGAACCACATGTTTGAAGTTGTAAGAAAACTGAAAAACTACGTGCCTCATGGACTTTTGTTGGAGCAGTCAATCAAGTTTGTGATTGCGTACTCATTGATCAATTCACATTAGCAGTTGTGTACATGTTTCGAATTTTACTAATATATCATATCATATGTACTTTCTGATAATAGACTCTTTAACACATACGATGGATGCTTAGAGCACACGGAGTGGGCAAAGGCAGGCGTCAGCGTTCAACACCTTGAAAGCCGGGAGTCGGCGTTCACCACTCCCTGCTGGCATTTACTTTGAGTGTTCAATCTAGAACGCCGGATGCAGTGGGGTTTTAATTTTTGTTTATTTTATTGGTTCAAAATCAATTTTGTGGGTCAATTTGAACTTCGAGTTGAACACTGAACCACTTCCCTCAAATTCGTACTCGTGTTAAGTTTCATATATACTTAAACATCGAACTGAAAATCGAGTACAAGAGCGGTCACTCCTTGTGCTATTGGCACTATAACAACATATACTTTAGGGGTGTTGATATATACAACAAACTTTTGATACATACAACAAAAATATGCATTACAGCGTTGTACAGTACTGCATGAAGAAACATAAATGTTGGTGTATGCATTAAGTTGTTTGTTGAATTTATCAATACCCATACTTTAGTACTGCTAAAGTGCCAAAACTTATTTCAAAATATAAAATATATGTGGTATATGGGTTTAAATACTCAATTTTAATTTTCATGTCTTTGACCTGATAGTATTTAAGTGATACAATATCAAATTAAGAGGATAACTACTAGTTGCACCTTAAAATCATTGGTTTGCTCAATGAAAATTTGTAATTAAACTAGCTTTTTCAGTAAGTTTTTGATCTGATAAGGTAAAGATGAAGCAAATTATTTTCACATATACATTCAAAGCAAAATGTTGTACTTGTCCCTTTTTGATAATAGATCTTTTTGTAAGTTTTGATTCATTTATATATATGTATATATTAATGATCAAGCATTATTTTTATACCTGAGTGCAAAATGGATTGGGCCGACTCGTTACTCTCCGCGGCTTGCGTAAGGACCCGTTATAGTGTATCGAACAACAATAAGGGTGGTATGAATCGGCGGTAGGAGATGAACAGTGATCTCCTATTGATGATGAACGTAGGAGGTGAATAGTATTGAATAGTATTGAAGGTGTATTATGAGGTGTTAGGGCATGAATAGTGATTATGCCCTATATTTATAGTATTCCACCTTCACCTTGGTGAGCAAGTTTGCCACGTGTCATCATCTCATGGTTTTGATCCTACGATGGAGTCATCATCTGGTGGTACTGTTCATCGTACGGTTGAGTCATGATCGCATGGTTGTGATCGTACGGTGGAATTACCATCTGGTGGTACTGTTCATCGTACGGCTAAGATATGATCTTGGTACTTTGAATCGTACGGTTGTAATTAACGCGTCCTGCATGTGGGTCCCCTGTAATGACGTGGACCAATAATATGGGGAGGATAAAACCCATGTCGGCCTTCGGGGAACCACCACTAACGTGGGTGGAATCCGTTACGAGGCTGTCCCCTGACAGGGGACACAAACCCTAATGCCATGGATTTATACCGCCTTCGTGAGTCGGCCCATGGGCCTCCCTGTGGGTTTGTCAGGCCTGTTAGTTGGTCCGTCCTGTGTAATGTTCGCCTGTTTAACTTGTGAGGCCCATTCAGGACGGTACACGATTAAGTCCCCCCAGTTTAGTTTGCTGAGATTTGCATCAGGGAACTAAACTCTAAGATTTCCTTTCTCAGGCGAGACATTGCCATGGTCTTTAATTACCATGTTATTTACAGGGAAGAAGCCTTATCCTTCCCTGGGTAAATGATTTTCAAATGGCCTTTCGATGTTGTTTGAATCCGGGACGTTGGTTTTGTCAGGATAGACGTGTCATTTTCTTGGCGTTTCATTTTTTTTTTACTGATGGTGTCCCATCATTATGTCAGAATGTGAGTGTTTACCTGCCCGAGGTGTCCGTATTTATCGAAGGGTGTGCCGGTGATTGCGTGTGCGCGTGGGGTATTAATTGCTACAGCTTGCCACACGCGCCCACGCCTGAGGATTTATCTCAATCGTACACGTGTATGGCTTGGATTAAAGCCCACGAGCCCATGGGCCTGAGGCGGTTACTTTCTTTCGCCATAAATAGGCATACCTTGGCAGTTTTTCCATTTTACTCTCATTTCACAAACATTGTTTTCCTTCTCTGCAACTTCCGACGCTTTTTTAGAATTCCGGCAAGCATCTTTTTGGTTTGTTTTCTTGTTCCTGTGTTCTCTCTCTTGTATCCTTTAGATTGCTTTTTTATTTGTATAAAATAATGGAGCTGTCTTCGTCTGCCACTACCCCTGCCACCACTTCTGTCATGAGCGGTCCCTTGGCTAGGGTTACTGCTCAGTTTTCCGGCGGTATGGTTGACGGTATTAGGAGTAAAATAGATAGGGACACCCTCTTACAGTTGATTTCCCAGTACCCTTGTATAGATCTTTTTGAGGCGATCGCGCCGTTACCCTCCCAGCGGGCACATATGCCTCCCTCTGGAAAGGTTACTGTATACTCCGACTGGTTTTCCCTTAGTAACTTCAGGCTTCCCCCCACTCCCTTCCTGATTTCCCTATTAGAGTATTATGGGATTGGGTTTTCCCAGCTACATCCATTAGGGCTTCAAAAAATAATAATGTTCGAGGTGTATTGTAGATTACACAGGAAAGAGCCCACCCTGTTATATTTTGCTAGCCAGTTTACAATAACCAATTCTCCGGAGAGTTGGTTTTCGGTAGCCAAGCGAGGAGGCAAAAATACCAACTTTTGTGGTTCCCGGTTAGATGGTTGGAGGGGGTGGAAGAAGGGTTTTTTTTATGTTGATGACAAGTTTATCCCATCTGATAAACGGGGGGTTTTGCAGTGGGTAAACCCGCAAGCCTGGGTCTCTAGACTTGCGCCTGTAAAAAATATGAACCCTGTGATTCTTGAGACAAATCCGGAGGTTGACATGAATTTCCTTCGGCTCCTGAGACAGGCCGGAGTAGTAATGAGGCCCTACCCAGACTCCGTCCTGGCTATGGCTAGTATGAGCAGGAACTGGAACAGGGAAGGCCGCATTCTTATATGCACGTATAAAAATAAAGGTAGGGAGTGGTGGTGTTCAGGCGGCTCTCAAATGTTTAGATACCTATTTATAATGTGTAGCGTTTTAACTCTTTTTCCTCTTGCAGTGATGGATTTCAATAGCTTCCTGGCAGCTGATGACCTTTCTGGGGTGGAGATTGGTCATACCTCTGTAGATAACATACCTGCCAACGACGATGGGTCCCCCCAGCAAAGCATTCCTGTCGGATCCGACGTCCCGGAGGATTATGAAATGGTCAATGACCTCGGGGCATCCACAGGGAGAAAGAAGAAAAAGACTGCCCCAGGAGGTAGGTCGAAGAAGAAAAAGACTGGCAGTCACCCTGTTTCCTCCAGTGAAGCTGGGGGTTCCGAGGATGTTGTTTATATTTCTCAACCCTCCAGGCTGCATGACTCTGCTACAGGTATGCAATGGTTCGCTAGCTTATTTGTTCCTTATGTTTTGGTAAAAATTTAATGATTTGGTAAAAATTTAATGAGTAATTTTCTTTTTCAGAGGAGGAGGAAGAGGGTGGTGAGAACCCTGCTCACCGCAAGAGGAGGAGAATTCAGTTCAGGACTGAAGACAACTCTTCTTCACGTCATCAATCAGGAAGCTCCAACAGCCTTTCCTTTGTGAAGAGGATGGCTAATGATGATGATGATGCGGTTGATTTTTTGGGCAGTGCTCGTGTTGCCACTCCTAGTGCTCCTGCTGAAGACCTCTCTGGTCTTCCTCCCTTTGTTCCCAACTGGTCCTTTCATGCTGACAACCTGGGGCACGATCTCCAATCCTGCAGAGACTATGTTCATCACGCAATGTCTCCAGCTATTGGGAAGAGAATGGCCTCCCTGAACTCTCGTCAGAGTATTAACCGGGGGATCAAGGCCACATTCGACTCTTTCATGTGGAGCATTAACACTTTGAAGGTGGCTGATCGTTTGGAGGTGCTTGCCAGGAAATTGAGGATTGACCTGAAAAATGAGCAGGCGCGGGCAGCACACGAGCGTGAACAGTTTGAGAAATTCAAAGCAGATCATGTTGGTGATATTGCCAGGGTGACCAGATGAATTTGGAGATTGAGACTCTGAAGACTCAGTTGGCAGAGCAGGTATATTTTTATTTCCTTTGCTTTTCGTTTTCTGCTACCTGCTTGGGACTTATCACCCGAAGTGTTTTATTTGTTTAGGCCCAAAAAGCAGTCGAGATGGAAGCTTCGCTGCAAAGAGCTAATCAGGAGCTAAATGCTGCTACCCTGCAAAGGGATGAGGCCCTAGCTGCTAGGGACAGGACAGCCGAGGAAAGAGATCAGGCCCTTTCTGAAAGGGACGCTGCGACCGGAGAAAAGAAAAAGTTGCAGGCCGGTCTCCCTGACCTGATCATCACCTCAATGGGCTGTCCTGGGATTATTAATCCTTTCGGCAAGTTGGTTCAGTATTCAAGAGGCCAGGGCCGTCATGAAACAGCTACTTTGGCTGCTCAATTTTTGAACCCGCTGCCTGAAGCTCTTGACAAAGCTTGAAGAGGCAAAGACGACCTTGAAGAATTTATCTACATCTCCCTTCCTGGAGAAGTTAGTCGAGGATCTTAATATGCCTGTCGATATGATCCTGGCTATGAAGCCATAGTTATTTTTCTTATGGACAAATTGTATATGAACGTCTAATGCTTCTTGGGCATGTATATTTTTATTTATGTTTTTAATGTATGCATGCTTCTTGTTAAGTGTTTACTTGCAAGTTTTGTTTTGAATATTTACACTGTTTGGGTGTGATGAGTGTAAGTTGAGTGGTCATGACCTGGCAAATTCTAGTTTGCCGGTTGTGCAGGAAGGTTCAGCTAGCAAGCCTAATGGCGAATGCCTGTGTCCTTCCTGCCCTGATCTGGTTCAACGCTTTGCCAACCTACTGGTTGAGGTGAACCTCTGCCAGGGATAGGGCTAGAATTCACCTTCCGCTATGGCAGGACCGTCACTCCTGACTGCCTTTTTATGGTGGATGTATCACCTGTGTGCAGGGAGTGAGGCTATGTGGAGATGCATTGTGCAAATCCGGCCAATAGTAGGGCCTTGTGCATATGACATTCCTTGTGTAAAGGTGGTATGTCCCTGGCACATTTGTGATAGTTGTATTAACATAAACATGAAGTAAGATAACTTTAATTTGGCACGAACAACTTAGTTTTATTGATAAAAAAGTGATTCAACAAAACATGCCAAGCAGGAGGGGTGATCAAGTCCTCCTGGGTTTACAGATAGTTGTTCAGACGTAACATTTTTTCAAGTTTGTTGCGTGCCATGTTCGTGGAACAGGAGTACCGTCAAGTTGTGTCAGGCTGTAAGCTCCATTGCCGTGGGCCAATGTTACTTGGTAGGGTCCTTCCCATTTCTGTCCAAGCTTTCCTGTATCTTCAACCCTGGAAGCTTCATTTTTTCTCCATACATAGTCTCCGACTTTATAATGCTTGTATTGCACCTTCCTGTTGTAGTACCTGGCCATTTTTTGTTTGTTTCTCTCTTGACGGATAGCTGCCATCTCCCTGGTTTCTTCTGTCAGATTCAAGTTTTCTTGCAGGGATATCACATTGGCATCCTCTTCAAATGTTAGGACCCTTTCTGTGGGGACACTGATCTCTGCAGGGATTACCGCCTCTGTTCCATATACTAAACTGAAAGGGGTAACCCAGGTACTATCATTCTTTGGCAATGTTCGATGTGCCCACAGGACGTTTGGGAGTTCTTCGACCCATCCAGTCCTGGACCTTCCCAACCTAGCCTTGATCCCTGCAACAATGTCCCGATTGGTTACCTCCACCTGTCCATTAGCCTGGGGGTGGGCTACAGAAGTAAATGTTTGCTTAATTGAGAGCTCTTCGCACCATGATTTGAAGGGATCAGCCGCGAATTGTGTTCCATTGTCGCTTACAATCTCATGTGGGATTCCAAAACCACACACGATGTTTTCCCAGACAAAGTTCACCATTTTCTTACCAGAGATCTGAGCCACGGGCTTTGCTTCCACCCATTTAGTGAAGTAATCAATCGCTACCACAATGAATTTCAATCCTCCAGCTGCAGGTGGGAAAGGTCCTACAATATCGATCCCCCATTTGTAGAAAGGCCATGGTGAAGTGACAGGGATGAGATCGTGCTTCGGGGTTCTGGAGATAGGTGCATGAATTTGGCAGGACTGGCACTTTCTAACTATCTCCAGGGTGTCTTGATGCATTGTGGGCCAGAAATACCCCTGGCGCATTAGCTTTCCTGTGATCGCGCGAGGGCCTGAGTGGAGGCCACAGGAGCCCTCGTGAACTTCTCTGATAAGATTCTCCGCCTGTCTAGGACCAACACACCTGAGATTTGGTCCCAGGAATGACTTCCTGACTAATTCACCCTTTTCCATGAGATACATTGGTGCTTTAACCCTGATTTTCCTTGCCTGAGCCCTATCAGCAGGGAGTGTCTCGTTAAGTAAGTACTCCCTGATGGGGGTCATCCAATTATCTCCGTCTTCCTCTACTGGGTTAACTTCATAACTTCTGTCAATTGACTTCTGTTTTAGAACTTCGACCAACACTTCTTTGGTTAAGTGAGCAAAGGTGAGTGTAGCTAGTTTGCTTAAGATGTCAGTTTTTTTGTTTTGACTCCTTGGGACCTGATCAATTTTGAAGTGGCTGAACTTGTTTTTGATCTCTTGCACAACTTCCAGGTACTTTTTCATTGCCTGCTCTTTAGCTTCAAAGTTTCCGTTTATTTGGTTGGCCACTAACTGTGAGTCAACATACACTTGGATGGACGTGATGTCCATTTGTTCAGCAATCTTTAATCCAGCGATTAGTGCCTCATATTCAGCTTCATTATTTGTTGCGGGGAATTCGAACCTTAAAGCATAAGTGTGTTCTTCTCCAGCCGGACTTGTAAGAATTAGCCCTGCTCCTGACCCCCAGAGCTGGCTGCCCCGTCCGTATACAGTTCCCAGGTTTCCGTTGGCGTGCTGTTGACGGTCAGTGAGCTCTTTCCTTCCGACTCCCCTGGAAGTTCAGCCAGGAAGTCTGCCATTACTTGTCCCTTCATTGCATTCCTAGGGCAAAAAGTGATTTCATGCTCACCTAACTCTATTGCCCATTTTGCCATTCTTCCTGACTTTTCTGGTTTTAGCAGCACCTGTTTGATCGGCTGGTCGGTTAGCACCACGACCGGGTGTGCTTGAAAATATCGACGCAGGCGCCTGGCCGTGTGCACCAGGGCCAGGACCAGTTTTTCTATCGGGGAATAATTTAATTCTGCCGGTTGAAGTGCTTTGCTGACGAAGTACACGGGCATTTGTATCTTGTTCCTCTCTGCAATCAGGACTGAGCTTACTGCTCCACTTGAGGCTGCCAAATACAGGGTCAGTGTCTCCCCTGGTATTGGTGCTGTGAGTGTTGGGAGTTCCGCCATGAGGGTCTTCATGTCTTGAAATGCTTGTTCAGCCTGTTCAGTCCACCTGAAGTCACTTTTTGCTGTACCCTTTAAGGTGGAGAAGAAAGGTAAGGCTCTTTCTGCCGCCTTAGATAGGAACCTGGTCAGGGCGGCCAGCTTTCCTGAAAGGCTTTGAACTTCCTGCTTTGTTTTGGGGGAAGGCATGCTTGTTACCGCCTGGACTTTTTCTGGGTTTGCCTTGAACCCGCCTGTGGTGATCACGTGTCCCAGGAACATTCCTTCTTCAACCCCAAAGCTGCATTTACTGGGATTGAGCTTCATATTAATACCCCGAAGGGTGGTAAATGTTTCTGAAATGTCTTCCAACATGCTTGCTTCTGATGTGCTTTTAATAACAAGGTCATCTACATATGCCTCGACATTTCGGCCAATTTGACCCCTGAAAGCGGAATCGATCACCCTCTGGTATGTGGCTCCTGCGTTTTTTAGTCCGAAGGGCATTTTTCTGTAACATAAAATCCCCTGGTTGGTGTGGAATGCTGTCTTGTCTTTATCATGCTCGGCCATTTGAATTTGATGATAGCCTTTATAAGCATCCAGGAAGCATTTTAGTCTATAACTTGCTAAGGACTCAACTTTCCAGTCAATCTCAGGCAGTGGGTAATTGTCTTTTGGGCAAGCCTTGTTTAAGTCTGAGTAATCAACACACATTCTCCAGGAACCATTAGGTTTCTTTACCATGACAAGGTTGGCCACCCATGTCTGGTACTTAACTTCTCTTAGTATCCCTGCGCCCACAAGGTCTTCCACCTCTTTTTGTAAGAAGGCACTTCGTTCAGGTGCCATCCCACGCTTCTTTTGTCTGGAGGGAGTCACACCAGGTCTAACATTCAAGGAGTGCTCAGCGATGCTTCTTGGGACGCCTGTCATATCGGATGGCCGGAATGCGAAAACGTCCTGATTTTCAGTTAACAATGCTTTTAGCTGCTGCTTTACCCTGGTTGGGCGTTTCTTACCAATATACACCGTCTGGTTTGGGTGTTCTTGGTTTATCACAATCGCCTCCTGTTCATTGTCTGGTTGAGGTGCATTCTCTGGTTCAGGCGTATTGCTCACCTGAGAACATTCAATTTGTAGTAGCCTGTCTGCATGAACAGTTGCCACTCCTTCTGGTGTTGGGAAACGTACCATACCATGTACTGTTGAAGTGATTGCTTTAAACTGGAGCATGGCTGTTTTTCCCAGTATAACATTGTACTTAGAGGGAGAGCGAACAATTACAAAATCGAGGGTAGTTGTTCTGTACCGCGGATAAGCTTCCAACGTAACTTCAAGCTTAATCTTTCCTATCGGCCAATTTGTCTCTCCTGAGAATCCTACCAGAGGTTGTAGGAATTCTTCCCTGCTATTCTTGATATGTTCTGGTAATTGTTCGAAGCAATGCTCGTACATGATCTCTGTATAACTACCACTGTCTAGATAAACTCTGCTGACTTGGAAGTTTGCTATTCTTGCCGTAATGACGAGTGGTTCTGCCGAGGGGTTTACGTGATGTATGGCTGGAAAAGATATTTCTGTCAACTCCCATAATTCCACCTGCTCTATTTTTCGTTTCTGCCTTGGGGCTAGGGGGCTGATCATGAGTATTACTGCATCAGGCTTGGGTAATTCGGCTGTGGTTTTACCTTTTTTGACTTCACCCTGTTGGAATTCCCTAGCGCCCTGGGCTAAGTGTTCTAATTTGCCCTCTTTGATTGCTTTATAAATCTGAGCTTTGAGCTCCCTGCATTCGTTGGTTTCATGGCCTGTTTCTTTGTGGAACTTGCAATATTTGCCATTTTCTTTCGCTTTAGAGTTCATAGGATTTGGCTTTTTGAATCCCCTGGCCACAGGCTCGGTTGTCAATATCTCATGCGGGGTTTTTGACAGAGAGGCAATAAGCGCATCTTTTTCCCCATGTCTGTTATAAGGCTGGAATCTATTTCCTTTTCCAAACTTTCCTCCCTGTATTCCTTTACCCTTTCCCTGATAAGGTTGAGACCTGTGGTCGTTTTTCGAATTGTTTACGGCCTGCTTGATCCTCTGATTAAGCTTGCGTTTCTCCATCGCCCTGGCATAGTCTCTTGTTTGAGACACTTGTATAGCAAAAGTTGGCGGTGTATCGCCGATGAACTTATCTACCAGCGCCTGAAATCTGCTTTCATCTAAGCAGGATATAAAACCCGACACCTGTTGGCTTTCTGGCAGTCCTGGTATTTTCAGGCATTCATCGGTGTACCTGTCAATAAAATCTTCCAGAGATTCATGATTGTGTTGTTTTATCATATGCGCCTCGACATGCGATCTTACATGTTTCTTCTTCTGGTGGAAGTGGCTTACGAATTTTCTTCTGATGTCATCAAAACAGGTGATGCTTTTTTCAGGCAAATCCCAAAACCAGGACTTAGCATAGGATCTTAGGACTGATGGGAACATTTGGCAAGCGACCGCATCCTCCCAGTGCTGAGTTTTAATAACATGGTGGAACGACTGTATGAAGTCTTCAGGGTCTGTAGTTCCATCATAAATTCCTAAATTAGCAGGCACTGTAACTCCCAAGGGGAGTGGAACGTTAGCGATAGCAGGGTGAAACTGTGTATTTGAGTCAAGGATTACGTTTTGTGGCTGTGGTGTTTTTCCTTGCATTACTGCCAGGAGGTTTGCCAGCATTGGTGGTAATGGTGGGGGAGGCGGTGGTATTGCAGCTGGTTGCATTAATTGTGCCAGGAGTTGACCCAAAGCATTTGCGGTCTCCTGGACAGATGACCCCTGTGTGTTTTGGGATGGCGTTTGTTGAAATGAAGTGTTCTGAAATGGCCCCTGTTGAGGTGGCGCCTGTTGATACGAGGTTTGCTGGAAGCTATGTGCAGACGGTTGTGGAAATGGTGTTTGTTGAAATGGTGCCTGCTGGAATGATACTTGAGGGAATGGTACTTGCTGAAATGGCACCTGCTGGTATGATGCCTGCTGATAAGGTGCCTGCTGGTATGGTACCTGCTGGTATGATACCTGCTGGTATGGTACCTGCTGATATGGTACCTGCTGGAATAATGGAATGTTTTGCTGTGGAAACTGCTGGAAGTTTTGCATTAGTGGCTGTTGAAATGTTTGTTGGGGAGGTGGTTGACTACCGCTTGATTGAGTCTGTGTGAACGGCTGAGAATTCGATCCGTGTAATTGTTGTTGTCCACCCCCCTGCGTTGGTCTTTGAGATTGCGCTGTTTGCCCCCCTGGAGTACTGAAATCCAGATGGCGGCGTGCTTCTTCTAGCCGTTGGCTCCATGTAGCCATTTCTCCAGCAGTTGGCGGCGGTATTTGTGTGTTTTGAGGCCTAAACTGCATCGTGTTTTCACCGGCCATTGGAGTTGGACCGGTATTTGATGTCATGATGCCTGAGCTACTGAGTCTGAGTAGAGTCAATTAAAAAAAAACATTTATTAGCTCAATAAAAGAGTTAGGGTTTCAACAAATGGATGGCGCCATTTGATCAAGCATTATTTTTATACCTGAGTGCAAAATGGATTGGGCCGACTCGTTACCCTCCGCGGCTTGCGTAAGGACCCGTTATAGTGTATCGAACAACAATAAGGGTGGTATGAATCGGCGGTAGGAGATGAACAGTGATCTCCTATTGATGATGAACGTAGGAGGTGAATAGTATTGAATAGTATTGAAGGTGTATTATGAGGTGTTAGGGCATGAATAGTGATTATGCCCTATATTTATAGTATTCCACCTTCACCTTGGTGAGCAAGTTTGCCACGTGTCATCATCTCATGGTTTTGATCCTACGATGGAGTCATCATCTGGTGGTACTGTTCATCGTACGGTTGAGTCATGATCGCATGGTTGTGATCGTACGGTGGAATCACCATCTGGTGGTACTGTTCATCGTACGGCTAAGATATGATCTTGGTACTTTGAATCGTACGGTTGTAATTAACGCGTCCTGCATGTGGGTCCCCTGTAATGACGTGGACCAATAATATGGGGAGGATAAAACCCATGTCGGCCTTCGGGGAACCACCACTAACGTGGGTGGAATCCGTTACGAGGCTGTCCCCTGACAGGGGACACAAACCCTAATGCCATGGATTTATACCGCCTTCGTGAGTCGGCCCATGGGCCTCCCTGTGGGTTTGTCAGGCCTGTTAGTTGGTCCGTCCTGTGTAATGTTCGCCTGTTTAACTTGTGAGGCCCATTCAGGACGGTACACGATTAATTAATATTACTACTAGCTTTTAAATCCGTATATTCACACATGTCGTTGAGTGTGTATTTGATTTTTATTTATAGAAAAGAGTGTAGGCAGTAAAAGTCTATCATTTTATATGGATTTAAACATATGTAATGAAGTGAAGTATGAAAATATGAAAATATCTTGTGATCAGATTGCGGAGGAGGTTAAGACAGCAATTGAGTTAACTTTTCTCCTTGATATTAACTCAAAGTTAAGTTTTTTACACGTGTATAATTATAGTTTACATATTAGCTTTTGATCTTTATTTGACGATTGATAAGCATATCATGAAAATGACATTACAATTTTTGTGAACATCTCTATAAATCTTGGGGGAGGTTTTTGTATAGAAAAAAAAAATAATCAAACATTTGAGCACCGCCAAAATCTAAATGACGTTTGGGATCAAAATAAAGCGTTATTGTTAAAAAAAACCTTAGGGTAAAGTTATGATTGTCTACATCTTACCTCCCCATACCCCCCATTCGACGGGATTAGATAGTTGTTGTTGAATAAAAAAAACCCGTCTAAAATGCCGATAAAACTCCTTGTACTAAAAATGATATTTGGAAAATTTAATTCAAACATTCATTATGAATTTCTATATCTTAACTACCGAAGCATATGATGGAAAAAGTACATATAGCAAACGACATTACTTAGCATTGATTTTTCGTCAACTTATAAATCATATACATCAATAACTTATAGCATATAATATTAATGGAATCCGAAAAACTAAATATCGCATGAAATAAAAGACGTAAA
The DNA here is from genome assembly GCA_949592205.1 of Helichrysum umbraculigerum. Taxonomy (NCBI): domain Eukaryota; kingdom Viridiplantae; phylum Streptophyta; class Magnoliopsida; order Asterales; family Asteraceae; genus Helichrysum; species Helichrysum umbraculigerum. The sequence continues at coordinate 104,210,705 of CATIUR010000003.1, read as the reverse complement.
TTAGTTTTGTAATGCAAATTGAACATTTGTAGGAAAAGAATAGGAAGAGGGGGTTCTGATACCATTAAATAAAATCAAATTCAGTTAATCGACTAAATCATTATATTTTAATAAAATTATTTAAAAATTGAAACATCTAATAATCAATACCCTATCAGATTCAAGTTAAATTGTGAAGAAATTTGCTAATGTGATTCTAGCAATATATATAAATATAAACTATTAGTATAGATTTAGGATCAGAAGGGAATTGTGATTTTGGAGGGCAAGGAGGGCAAGGGTCCAATTTGCAATTTATATAAAATTAATTTTTAAATGTTGATCATATGATAGGAAACTGAATAATTCACACTCACACTCAAATCTACAAAACACCTCCATTAATCATTCGCACTCACACTCAAATCTCATTCTTCATCTCTAAAATCACACACCTTCATCCATCATCTATCTAATCATGGCCGATAACGGCGAATAAAAGCTCATCGTCGTCGCACGTCACTTAGCCAAAACCCTCGGTCACACCGACAATGCTTTCGCCGACGACATCCTCCAAATCTTCTCCAATTTCGACGGCAGATTCAAACAAAAACTCAATCACAACACTAATGTTGATCAAACTATTAAAAACCTCGACCGACGTCTCTCTAAATACTTAACCGTTGACCAACCGATCTGGTCAAACTCCGTCAACGCTTCATCGTTCCTCCAATCCGTCGATGAATTAACTCTCCTAATCCGAGATTGTAACGATGTTCACGATGATGATACGGTTGATTCGATTAGTATCGATCGAGCTAAGGATTTTTTTTATGAGTTTTAACGATGTTCACGATGATGATACGGTTGCTTCGATTAGCATGGACATTGATAGGGTTTTTTTGGTTGTGTATATAGATATATGATGTGTGTATATATAGGTCTCAGATTAAGCGCGTTGAATAGATGCTTTATGATAGTGACAATGACGATTATAATATATACTTTTTAGATCTGACTACATCGTATATTTTTCCACTGCATCTTACGTTATTGAATCTTACGTTACCGCATCTTATCAACTTTTTAGATCTGACTGCATCATACATTTTTCCAATGCATCTTACATTACCGCATCTTAAATGCAACTAATGTATATTTTCCCTAATACTTATTTAATGTATCTTGTATACCGTTACTGCATCTTAGAATTTAATTAGCATTTTTATGTGTTATAAATCTTGATTTTATGTTTGAATTTATAAAACTAGTTTTACTTGTCTACTGCATCCTGTATTTTTGTTACTGCATCTTGTATTTTTTTTTTGTTACTGTTACTACGTCTTTTGTATATTTGTTACTGCATCTTGTATATTTTGTTACTGGATCATGTATTTTATTGTTATTGCGTCTTTTTTATATTTGTTATTGCATCTTATATATTTATCACTGCATCTTACGTTCTTTATTTATTTTTGACCGAATCTTGCATATTAAATAGTTTTATAATTGAACAATTTTTTTGAACATTTTAAGGATTTTTTTATGACATTTTACAAGCAAATCCATACCTTTGTCAAAATTGCAAAAAAGTCTCTCCTCCTTTTTACAAATTTATCAAAATTGCAAAAAGGTCCCTCCACCCTATTCCCTATGCTCCTCTGATCTCTACCCATTAGTATAAGGTTAAAATATAATATACTCCTTCAGTTCCGATTTATTTGTTCATCTTTTCATTTTGGATTTCTCAAAATAATTGTCCTTTTTTCAAAATCAACCTATCAAAATGCTTAAAAATTGTAAAAATTAAATCCTATTGGTGATCAACAGTAATAAATGCATTTTTCTTAAACTGTGTATTTCTTGTCTGGTGAATAGTGATAATAATTTTGGAACTGAGGGAGTAATATATAGTAGCAGTAATTAAGTTAAAAGTAAATAGAAAATAAATTAAAAGAGGAGGGAAGTCCTCCTTTCAAAGTCTCTCTCTAGCATTTCTTCTGCTTGAATTTGAAGCTGTCTTTTATTTTATTTTATATTTTACATTTTATTATTTACATACTTATATGTTATCTCTCTTCTAGAATCTGTATATACCATCTCCTTCCCTTTTCTCCCCTTTAGGGTTTCGTCCGTACACTCCTTTCTTTTTCAAACACACAGTGGTTTTTCTGCAAATTCTAGGGTTTTACACTTGTTAATTTCTCTCCCATGGCGGCGGAGAAGCTTAGGGATTTAAGTCAACCGATAGACGTTCCGTTACTTGATGCTACTGTTTCTGCCTTCTATGGCACTGGATCTAAAGATGAGGTTTACCTCAATTCCTTTCACCTTCTTCCGTTTAACTACACTATTATATTACTTGAACATGAATGTGATTCAGTGTCACAATTTTTTGTGTTTGATGTTTATTGATTATATACATTCATGTTTACCGTGTTAATGGACCTTATGATGATGATATTGTATACTATTTGCTCCGTTAGAGTGTGTAAAAATGCACCTGTTTAGCGTCTTGCATGAAGGATTGGTAGTAGGTTGTGTTTAGGAACAAACTTAAGACCTGAGTGTTGTTGTATCAGCAACAATTGACCCAATTCAGCTTACTAGTAACGTTTATCGTGTTTAATTGGTGTTGCAAAAGAAATAATGGTGTTATTTACTGGATTGAGATATTACGATTTGCAGTCTCAGTTAGTTGCTGTTGAAATTACTGACTGAGTAGTGACATCAGGTTGTATTGGAAGTTTAAAAAAATACAGTTGATTATTGATTACAAGCTTTTGATCATGTGGTTTCTTTATTTTATGCGTGTAAATGACTTACAACATCAGTATACCACCTCCATGTCTCCTTACTTAGGTTTAGAAATGTAAGCTCTTTGACATAGTAGCAGAACTTAGAAAATGAAGAAGTATGTGGTGCATCAAAAGTTCCTTTTATGGTTGAGAGTCACTTATTAATATGTTTCGCTGGGTGGAGATGTGTCTGTTCTGAGGAAGGACTTATGTTTTCTGAGTTATATCACATTTTGCATCAAATATTGATTTCCTTGACGACGGTCAACATCTGGAGTCAGCTTTAATATAATTTCAAATAGGTTGATATACCATCAGAAGGACCAATTATATAAAATTCTTAGAAATCTTATACTGAAAACCTCTACTTCTGGTGTCATGAATGGGCTATTTATCCTACACTAAAAGTCGTACGGAAAGTATGGTAGATAGGCATTACTAAGATTCGAATATGATCACTTAACTAGGATCCAATACCATTATTAAGGGTGGATAGAAATCTCTATTACAAGTTGACAACACAGCTGAATGTCAATGAATCAAATACTGCATACTAGAGAGTAAAGACTGTGGGTAGTTTGTAAAATTGATTCATCTGTTCTCTTCTTTGTTCTGTTCTACTAGAACAGTCATACGTTTACATATACTTGGAATGGACCAGTTCTCCTGAAGTCAACTAAGGCTCTGCATCAGGATAAAAGCAGCTACTTGCATATGGTTAATTGGAGTGTACTTTAAAAAAATTCCAATTATTCATATATGGTAGTTTTGGCTGAGGAATCTGTATCAAAATAATTTGTTAATGTAATCTTATCTCCTTTGTGATATCTCATTCTTCTAGTTCATCATGTTGTTCTGGTTATTTTTTTAGTATGTTCTCTCATTTGTGTATGTTGATAATACAGAGGACTGCTGCCGATCAAATATTGCGGGAATTGCAAAACAATCCAGATATGTGGCTACAAGTGGTTCACATTCTGTCCAGTACGCAGAGCTTGAACACCAAATTCTTTGCTTTACAGGTCACTGTTTTGATATTCCGTATTCTGTGCCCGTCATAAACTATTTCTATGTGTTACTAGTGTTGAAATCACAAACATTAGAGAATTAGTGGCATCCCAAGGTGAATTGTTGCAGTAAATAAAGGATGTAATAGAATTAAGTGTATTCAAAGTAGGGGTTTCTTATACATGGATACTGCACGTTACTTTATTTATAGTTGTCAATTTGTAGACTTGTAGTTATGATGGCTGATGGAATTTACTGGTTTTCTGTCTACAGGTTCTTGAGGGTGTTATCAAGTATAGATGGAACGTATTACCTGTTGAGCAACGGGATGGAATGAAAAACTACATATCTGATGTTATTGTAAAGGTATCAATTGCTTTTGGTCTTGTTTTTGGGACCCTCCTTTATAAGTTATATGATATATGATATTTGTCACATTTTAAATCTGATTTAACTTTCCCTATATTTAGCTTTCGAGTAATGAGGATTCTTTCCGCCAAGAAAGGTTGTATGTTAACAAACTTAACATTATACTGGTTCAGGTGAGCTGTTGTTTACTTCACCCTTTTAAATATTTGCACTTTGAAACTATAATGAAATTACCTGCATATGCATATTCAGATTTTGAAACACGAGTGGCCTGCCAGGTGGCGGAGTTTCATCCCAGACCTGGTTACAGCAGCCAAAACTAGTGAAACAATCTGTGAGAACTGTATGGCAATACTGAAAGTATGTCTGATCTGTCTTCACTTCTCTTATCTCAATACTTTGTAGTAGCAGATGTGGTCTAAGTGATGTTTGTTCTTTTCCAGCTCTTAAGTGAAGAGGTATTTGATTTCTCTAGGGGTGAAATGACTCAACAGAAGATCAAGGAGCTTAAGCAATCTCTAAACAGGTAATTATGTGATTTTTCACGTTTTTCTAGTTTTACCATTGATATTCAAGTCAAGCTCCAACTGAACTGTGCTTGTTTCTTGTGGTTGGTAACAGCGAGTTTCAACTCATTCATGAGCTATGCTTATATGTTCTATCAGCATCTCAAAGAACAGAGCTAATCAGGGCAACACTAGCTACATTACACGCTTTCCTTTCATGGATTCCTTTGGGATATATTTTTGAATCTCCGCTGGTGTGTATTTTCTTACTCGTTATTCACATCATAGAGATTAAAATTATATTAGCGCTTGGAGTTGCTTGTTGCATGTCTCATGAAATTGAGACCAATGTTGCTGTATGTTACAGCTAGAGACGCTACTTAAATTTTTTCCTGGGCCGGCATATCGTAATTTGACACTGCAATGCTTGACAGAGGTAATGATTAATATAAGGCATAGAAATTAATATACCTGGCTTTTGATTAAAAAAATGCAACTAACACATTTGTGTCGCACATTCATTGGCACAGGTTGCTGCCTTGAATTTTGGAGATTTTTACAATGTACAATATGTTAACATGTATACCATATTCATGGTCCAGTTGCAGGTATATCAGAATTGCATGATTTGAATAGATGTTTTAAACTTTCTGCTGTATTTTACCTCATTCTTTGTGCTTTTATTCTAATGTATATGCCAATTGTGTGTTTGCTTATTTTAGGTCGTTCTTCCAACTAGTACAAATATACCTGATGCATATGGTAATGGCTCAAGTGAGGAGCAGGTGAGTGTAGTATTTAATAGGAAATGCGTGTTATGTCTATCCTATATGGATATGAACTACAGAACAAATGCTGAATTATAACTTTTGTTCTTATTTCTGTTTTCAGGCATTTATTCAGAATCTGGCATTGTTTTTTACTTCATTCTACAAGGCAAGTTTTTGTTATGAGGCAATTGTTTTCTTCTGTCTGTAACTAATACCTGAGTATGCCTCTTTTACTTTTTTATAATAAAATAACACCCGAAGTTTTAACTGAGCCTATGTTGTTAGGCTGTGTACTTATGGTTAATCTTACTCCCTCCATCCTGAAATCTACAGTGTTTGACTAGGCCCATAGTTTTATTATTGATGTATATTGATTAAATATCTACAACGCCACTTAATTAAAAAAGAGCTTGTCAACTAATATCAAAGTACAAGTGAAATATTGGTAAAAGTAGATCTGGACTTGTACTTGACAAGAAAGGAAATGCTGCATTTCCTATTTTAATAACAGAGGACGCATATAATAATAAGTTCAACAGCATATATAGTATCCTGGATGCAGTTTCATATTTATGTACTGCAAGCTACACAAGATAATCATAATATTAGAACTGACATAGCGCTCTGGATGCAGTTTCATATCCGCATCCTGGAATCCACACAAGAGAACATAGCTGCACTTTTGATGGGCCTTGAGTATCTCTTGAACATTTCTTATGTGGATGATACGGAAGTTTTCAAGGTATGATGCATTGTTTTGTCTTTTCAATGTAAATGGAAAATTGTTTTGTGGATGATCATATCCGCATACGGAAGTTTTCAAGCTCTGCTCTTTTGTTAATGATAAGATGGGTGGTTTACTGCAAAAGAAAGGTCCTATGTGTTATATCATTCTTTGTCATTGTGTTGGGACAGGTTTGCTTGGACTATTGGAACTCCTTTGTGTTAGAACTTTTTGAGGCAAACCATAATCTTGAGAACCCTGCAGCAACTGCAAACATGATGGGACTGCAGGTATATTATGTTTCCTCACAACATAGTTTGTTCAACTGTGTACATGGTGTCATTATCATTGCTTAAATACGAAAACTGATTATTTGGGCTAGTCTTTTTATTGGTAATGAGTCAAACAGGTAAAGTAGTTTATGCTAGCTATGAAGGAAACGGGTCAAACATGCCAAATGGGTTGAAAGTCTCCCAATGTGTATTCAAATGCTTACAACCCCTCTAAATCGTTTTAACTTCTAATCAAGCAAAGCATTTACATCCTATATAGTCTTTTAAAATGTTAAGTAATGACTTATTGTTCATTAAAATAGAAGATATTACTTGGATAAAAGATATTTGCTGGTCAAACTAACCCCACCTGTTTGACCAGAACTTAGAATTATCAGTTTTTTCCAATCTCATCTTGATCCGTTACGCCTCCCGTTTTATCTGCATGTGTTTTACTACTATTTTATGCGATATACTATTTTGAATGTGCATGTACTTGTTTTGTTTAGCATGGCTGATCTTGGATGTTGTGAAATTTGGCTTATCTTTCTTTAAAATCTTCAGAATCCAATGATTCCTGGTATGGCTGATGGTCATGGTACACAACTGATGCAAAGACGGCAACTCTATGCGGGATCTATGTCAAAGTTGAGACTACTTATGATATCCCGCATGGCGAAACCTGAAGAGGTATTAATTGTTGAAGATGAAAATGGGAATATTGTTCGTGAGACCTTGAAAGACAATGATGTTCTTGTTCAGTATAAGGTAATGTTATATTTTTAATTATAGAGGAAGACAATTAAAAAAAATAGTGATCTTTGTATGGCTAAATTAGGTATATTGTTTGCAGATAATGAGAGAAACGCTCATCTATTTGTCGCATCTTGATCACAATGACACTGAAAAACAGGTATGGTATTGAGAACTTCAGTTGTTCCAAAATTTCTCCGTTCATATACTGTTGCATTTGGGTAATGCTCATATATTGTTACATATGGCTAATTCTCATATATCGTTGCATTTGGCTAATGCTCATATTTTTTATATATCTTCTTACACTTCTTTTTTCCAAACAGATGCTGAAGAAGCTAAGCAAACAACTGAATGGTGAGGATTGGACATGGAACAACCTGAACACCCTATGCTGGGCAATAGGATCTATATCTGGATCCATGATGGAAGATCAGGTAAATACCATAGAATTTAATGTTTCACGTGCATTATATTACATAGTATCATATTTGTTGCTATTTTGTGTCTTTGGCAGGAGAATAGGTTTCTTGTGATGGTTATTCGTGATCTACTAAATCTTTGTGAAATTATAAAAGGAAAGGATAACAAAGCTGTTATTGCAAGTAATATCATGTATGTTTGTCTGATGTTCTATCACGCTTAAATATTTTAAACATCTATCATTCAACTGCTAGTCATTATAATTAAATTACCAACATTGCTGAATTTTCTTAAAAGAATTTGGAATCTTTCCAACTTAAATGTTCTACTTTTTGGTGTACTGCCAGGTATGTCGTTGGGCAATATCCAAGATTTCTGAGAGCCCACTGGAAGTTTTTGAAAACTGTTGTAAACAAGTTGTTTGAGTTCATGCATGAGACACACCCTGGGGTTCAGGTTACATATAGCTTTCATACTTGTTCTTACTTTGTTTTATTTAGATCAGAATTTAATATATAGATCTAGCACCTTTAATTGCACATGGGGGTTAAGTGCTCTATAAACTGACTTCTCTGTTTTTCTGAATTTAAACTTATAATTTTTATATGATGAAGTTAACTTTCTTATCTTGTCAGGACATGGCATGTGACACATTTTTGAAAATTGTACAGAAATGCAAGCGCAAGTTCGTTATAGTGCAGGTAATAATGAAATATATGTTTTGATCTGCATATCATTTTTTAACTTGTTGAATACATTTTATCCTATATTAACTTAACTAATACTAATGTAACTTTTTTGTTGTTTTAGGTTGGTGAGAGTGAGCCATTTGTCTCAGAACTGCTTACCAGTCTTCCAACAACTATTGTAGACCTTGAGCCACATCAGATACATACATTTTATGAATCTGTAAGTCCAGGTGTCCTGGTTACATCATACAATTAAATTTTGTTATTGAATATTGTTTTTTTTTGGGCTGAAATTGAATATTGTTTGGTTATACCATACAATGCACATTTATTTGATTTATGTATTTATTTTGGTAGGTGGGTTATATGATTCAAGCAGAATCCGAGGCCTTAAAACGGGAGGAATACTTACAGAGGCTGATGAATCTCCCCAATCAGGTAAGATTCTTCTAGATTGGGGTTCTTATAATGCAGCCTAATATTATCCTGTATGACGAGTTCTTTTTTTATGCAGAAATGGACTGAGATCATAGGACATGCCCGTGGTAGTGTTGATTTCTTAAAGGATCAAGATGTCATTAGGACTGTACTTAATATACTGCAGGTTTGCCACTTATAAGCATAATAATCTCCTTTTTACCCATCTTCTGTACTTGTCATATGCGTTAAGCTGCTGTGTCATTTCTGTTATGTTATGTAGTGCTGGTTTTTATTTACCGTTAGGCATTAGTAATTATTTATTCTATGCAGACGAATACAAGTGTTGCCAGTGCACTCGGAACACACTTTTTGTCTCAAATAACCCTCATCTTTCTGGACATGCTTAATGTCTACAAGTATGTTTCCGACTTACCTATTTGCTGTAGATTTCATTGTTTTGCAGTGGTTAATGATTGTTTCCGTTTATTTTTGTGTGTTGATCAGAATGTACAGTGAGCTAATATCATCTAGCATCGCTGAAGGTGGACCGTATGCATCTAGGACGTCTTATGTAAAACTTCTGAGGTACAATGTTTATGATATACGGGATTATAAATGTCGAATGGTCATGCTTAAGTCACTGTTTCTCATAACAGGTCTGTGAAGAGGGAAACACTGAAGCTGATTGAGACTTTTCTGGATAAGGCTGAAGATCAACCACAAATAGGAAAGCAATTTGTGCCCCCGATGATGGATCCAGTGCTTGGTGATTATGCTCGGAATTTGCCCGATGCTCGAGAATCGGAAGTTTTGTCTCTCTTTGCCACAATTATTAATAAGTATGTTTTGGGTTGGCAACATCCCAACATTTAAAATTTGCCTCATCATGGTCGGTACTTGGAAGAGGTGGCAGTTTCAACACATTCACTTATGAATGAGTTGATATGGGTTGTCTTTTTGATCTCAAACAGGGTCAAATTAAGAGATTCAGCTAAATGAGGAATAGGTCACATTGGTGGGATGGGTCAAAAGACTACTTATAATACATAAAACCTCCTAAATCATTTTTGTTCGTAGTTATAATTTTTTATTGTAATAATAGCGATCTTTATTATAGAACGTTAATTATATACAGAAAAGTTTTTGCAGTTTAACCCAACTCAACCCTGTCCATTTTGACATGTACTAAAACATGACCGACTGAATTTTGACCTATTAAGGAATTGCCCTTCTCGCCAGCTCTAAGTTGAGTGATTTGCAATTGTGGTTTCTCTCTTCTTCTCTTCTTTCTTATTTTCTGCCCAAAATGTAGGTACAAGATTGCTATGATTGATGACGTTCCACGTATATTTGAAGCTGTCTTCCAGTGCACCCTAGAGGTGAGATTGTTTTGATTAATTTGTCTTGTTAAATTGTTATTAAATTCTACGATGCAGTTTACACAGTCTTGTATCATGCTTGGTATTATTATGTCTCACTTGTTTGACACATCTGTATTTCTGGTACAGATGATAACTAAGAATTTTGAAGACTACCCTGAACATCGGCTCAAGTTTTTTTCATTACTTCGGGCCATTGCTACGTATTGTTTTCGAGCTTTAATCCTGTTGTCCCCCGAGGTGTGTTTTAACATTTATCATTTAATCTGATTCTCACTCTTTTACTCGTTTTTGTAGTTGTAGCTTGATAAAGTAAGTTGATAAAAAAATATAGCTCTTGTTTGGAACAGGATTTTGGATTGTACTCTTTTCTAAGCCTAATATAGGAATGAAAAAATGTTTATTGGCCAACGATGGGTAATTTAAAGTCTGTCAAAGCAGTTTGGATCTAATTGACACAAGAATTTATTTTAATCTCATATGAACTGACACACGAGAACATATTTTACTCTCTTAGATAGTTCATGTGGGTACAAACTGTTATTATAAACTCAGATTTAGAGATTTTATGCGTTTGAATACATTTTGGATGAGTTTCAACGTATTTGACTTGTGTCTGTAGTTAAATCTTTTAGCCTAACTGATTTGACCCGTTAGAGATAAAATCCAACCTCAGATTTACATGTTGGTATAGAAATTTATAAATGGGTCAAACTTGCTAGTTGCTACTTCTCTATCCAAATCCCAATTCTTGTTCTACTTGGCTTTTTTTAATTTGAATTTCTTTTGATGCATCAGCAATTAAAGCTTGTCATGGATTCCGTCATGTGGTCTTTCAGACACACAGAAAGAAACATTGCTGAAACTGGGCTTATTCTGTTGTTAGAGATGCTGAAGAACTTTCAGGTTAATTTCTGTGACCCTCAATTCTTATATAATGTGTATAATTCTATGCATGTGTATTTTAAAAGCTCCATTTTCTAACCTAGCAGAATTCTGAGTTTTGCAATCAATTCTACCGTTCCTACTTTGTGCTGATTGTGCAAGAAATATTCGCTGTTCTAACCGACACTTTCCATAAACCTGGTTTCAAGCTGCATGTCCTAGTGCTGCAGCACTTATTCTGTCTGGTACTTCATTGTCTTGACTTTCATCTAATTTTATTAATTAAAGAGTTCTTAATCCAAAGACTTGAAATACTATACTACGACAATTTCAGGTGGAATCTGGTTCATTGACCGAACCTTTATGGGATGCCTCTACTGTTTCATATTCTTACCCTAGTAATGGTATATTTGTTAGAGAGTACACCATTAAGCTTCTGTGTGGCTCTTTTCCCAATATACCAGCATCTGAGGTAGTAAATGCTTTTAACAACTTTATACTTTTCCAGCATATAACAGGCATTCATCAATAGAGGACCTCATTTTTTTGTTTGCATACAGGTTACTAGGTTTGTTAATGGACTTTTCGAGTCGAGAGCTGACCTTTCTACATTCAAGAACCACATTAGGGACTTTCTTGTGCAGTCTAAGGAATTTTCAACACAGGTAAGCACCCATGAGGGTTAAGGAAGATGTGAAATTTGTCTGCCAGCTCAATTATGTAAAAAGTGATGGTTAATATGGTATAAATGTGCACTTGCAGGATAACAAGGACCTGTATGCGGAAGAAGCTGCTGTGCAGAAAGAAAGAGAGCGACAACGGATGCTTAGTATACCTGGACTAATTGCACCCAGCGAAATACAAGATGAGATGGTTGATTCATAAATCGGGTACTAATTATATGGATACTTACTAATGGAGGGGCAGTGTCGTAAATGTTTCTTGTATTTCTGAGGTAAGAGTGTCTTGGATACAAAAGAAAAAAGCATTTGTGGGTGTAGAGTAGTACTAGTAGTAGTATAGATTCTACTGATGTAGGAATGTTTGTGTGGGGATGATTGATTCATGTTTTGACATTTGTAAATTGATGACATGAAAGAGAATGTTAGTTGGGTATACCCGCCAGCTCTTCTCTTATTGGTTTTCAAATAGTGTAAATTCATGACTACTAGCAAAAGTTTTGCAGTATTTTCTTTATAAATACAATACAATGGTGTGAAACCTTCAGAATCTGTCTTGTGCATGACTGAATGACGTAACTAAATAAACTTAAATCTAGACTTAAAAGATATGATCAGTGAATGTGACAATTTGATTGGATGAAATTATAAGGAAGTAAAATATCAATCAATGAACAAGTTTGGTCTTTTATAGGTCCATATAATTAGTCATGTTTAATATATAAATGTTGGTTTGAATATCATATGATTTTTCAAATTTGACTATAGGTAGTTTTTTGTTTATTCTATTGTAAATAAGGGTAACTTTACCGTTCTCGATCTTTTACAATGTAAAACTCTTAAGAGATGTTCTATAACATTTTATAAAGGGTGATATTAATCAAATTCTCATCTAGCCCAAGGTTTGTGGAAGTCGACATAGTGTAATGCCCAACAGGTGTTGTAATATCTGATTAGGCATGGCCGATGAAACTATACAATATCATGCTATCCCATTATATTATCATGTTCATTAGCTGGCCTTATTTGATTTCCTTTTGTGTTCAAATGTGATCATAAACAGTTCACACTTCACGCGGTGATTTTAATTCATTTACGAGTCAACAAGGCCCAGTTTGGGATATCTATATGGGTTGTAAATTGTAATATGGTGGAAATACTGGCAACTGTAATTCTACTATTATATAACTAGACTAGATCATAAACTACTATTACTAAAGTAAATGTGATAATAGTTTACAGAAACATTTTTTATAATTATGGAAAATCTATTTAGTAATCCTTTACTTAACAATCTAAGATAATGATGAGTCTTTTTGAACATTCATCTATTTGTAAAAAAGGAAGTTAACTGATACATTCTACAACACCAAACATTACACGAACGAACCGAACTACCAAGGCAAACACATGACATAACTAAAGAAATTATAACTGGTAAACCCAGATTAGCAAGGGAAAAACAAGCCACTGAGTATGCTGCTATTTTCCTCCAAGGTTTAGTAACACAAAACGATGCTTTGACCAAGTATATACACCAATGAGTTTGATAGAAATTTTCACCATCAACTGCAATGTAGATAGATTTTTTCAATAAAACTGTAATGATATATCTATGAATGACATCCTTACAATGTCGTATTGTGTCCCTATGCCTGTGTCTACACATCCTCAACAGATTCGAATTATCATCTTGGAATTTTCATTCACCAACTGCAATGAAAGGAAGTCCCCTGGAAACATAATTGAAGTGATGTCAAAATATGATTAAGGAATTCAAACCTAAATCTTCGTGGAAATTTCGACCCATTTACTTATTAGTAGGTTGATTTGGGTTATGTTTATTCTGTAACGGGTCGAAAGTCACACAACATGAACTTTTAATGCAGAAACCTTCTAAATAGTTTCTATTCAAAAACTAGAGTGTTATAATTTTAATAAAGGTATTGTGGTCATATTTGACATACTAACTGCTTATTGAACAAACAGTCAAGTAGCAACTCCACAAGTAGCAAACAAATATGTCATATTTGACATATTTGACATACTAGATGCTTATTAAACTAACTGCTTATATGTGCTTATGTTTATTTTGTTTATTAGCAAACAAACAGTGTAAGTATTAAAAGCAAAAAAATAAAAAAAGGAAACAACGAGCATACCTTACTCCGCCAAACAAGTGTAGTATCAAAATCTTGCTGAAAAAATCTCCTGCTCAAGACAGAAACATACAGCATATGAACAAGTATGAAGTACAATCCAACTGGCACATGATTCTGTAAAAATAGTCATCTACCCCATAATTTTCATCAAATATGTCTTCGAAATTATAAAATTAGCTTGGGAAAAAGGATACAATATGATTAACTCCATAGAAATTCCCTAAATTTATGATGAAAAGGGCCATCTATAGCTAATGTTTTTAGGGCTTTGGCTTCACTCATGACAAGATGATTGAGGGGATGTATATGTGCTTATCTTTCATTCCACCATAAAAGACAAGCATGAATAGCCTGATGGGAGGTGGAAATTTCGACCCATTTACTTATTAGTAGGTTGATTTGGGTTATGTTTATTCTGTAACGGGTCGAAAGTCACACAACATGAACTTTTAATGCAGAAACCTTCTAAATAGTTTCTATTCAAAAACTAGTCTGTTATAATTTTAATAAAGGTATTGTGGTCATATTTGACATACTAACTGCATATTAAACAAACAGACAAGTAGCAACTCCACAAGTAGCAAACAAATATGTCATATTTGACATATTTGACATACTAACTGCTTATTAAACTAACTGTTTATATGTGCTTATGTTTATTTTGTTTATCAGCAAACAAACAGTGTAAGTATAAAAAGCAACAAAAAAAAAGGAAACAACGAGCATACCTTACTAAACAAGTGTAGTATCAAAATCTTGCTGTTAAAATCTCCTGCTCAAGACAGAAACATACAGCATATGAACAAGTATGAAGTATAATCCAACTGGCACATGATTCTGTAAAAATAGTCATCTACCCCATAATTTTCATCAAATATGTCTTCGAAATTAGAAAATTAGCTTGGGAAAAAGGATACAATATGATTAACTCCATAGAAATTCCCTAAATTTATGATGAAAAGGGCCATCTATAGCTAATGTTTTTAGGGCTTTAGCTTCACTCATGACAAGATGATTGAGGGGATGTCTATGTGCTTATCTTTCATTCCACCATAAAAGACAAGCATGAATAGCCTGATGGGAGGTGGAAATTTCGACCCATTTACTTATTAGTAGGTTGATTTGGGTTATGTTTATTCTGTAACGGGTCAAAAGTCACACAACATGAACTTTTAATGCAGAAACCTTCTAAATAGTTTCTATTCAAAAACTAGACTGTTATAATTTTAATAAAGGTATTGTGGTCATATTTGACATACTAACTGCTTATTAAACTAACTGCTTATATGTGCTTATGTTTATTTTGTTTATCAGCAAACAAAGAGTGTAAGCAAAAAAAAAAAGGGACACAACGAGCATACCTTACTCCAACGGGAGGCGGAGTTGGGTGGGGTAGGTTTGGCTCAGCAGCCGAGAGACTTCAACGAGTGCTCTATAAGATGACCAGTCCATCCTTTCCAAGTTATATGAAAACACATAGTAACCGGCATATCCTGTAGTAGTATCTGTATACGCCACAAAGTATGTGACACTTCCCTCAATTAACTCAACAGAATGGTTGAGAAATTCAAGCCTATGCCTACGTTGTCTAAGATGACTTCCTGGAACCCGCGATACTAGATAATAGCGAGTGTGACCTTCCTTAAGTCTCCACAAACTAATATTCTTCCGCATAAACCCCCCAGCAGGTGAAGAATCCTGTTCTACAGTAATCAACCAACGATAGCTTCCGCAAACAGCTAAGGGGTCAATACGGGGGTGTGGTCGCAGCATATGTTCAAGTGATGCCCTATACACCCGTAGCTCTCCATAGAAGGCCGAGATGCAGTAAAGTGTAGTGTTTTCCCAGAGGAAAATGGAATGTACGTCATTGAATCTTCGGGCAGACAGGAAGTGCACCCGCTGTGGCACATGGATGATCCACTCACGACTATAAGCAAGATAATCACAATAGGAGACTACGAGGAAGTCGACTGCTTCTAAGTAAAAGACGCGAACCCATGTTATTAAACCAATCGTTTGACGAATCTGGTCACCAATGACTTTGACGGAATCTGTTATCTTGATATCCTGAATGTCAGCCCTCCCGTCATAGGGAACGGTTATACGTTCCATTCTCCCACTACAAATATTCAGTATAATCAAATCCCATGTTGGCGATAGTTGGAAAACAAGCCATCCACACCAAACACACTTTAGGACGAGCGTGTGCACAAGCATATTGACATTCAGTGCCGGGTTCTCGTTGATGTATGTAAGCATATGTAACTCGAAGCTTCTTCGATCGTCCTGTCGAACAGCAACAATTGAATTATTAGGGTTCTCCATGTTTGGAAGATACAACATTGTAACAAACCAAATCGGATTGCGTATACGTTCATTGTATCGACGTACAAAACTCTGTTCCGATAATAGTCCTCTCATTCTTCTGGATGTTGCTCTAAGATTAGCTATCTCAATAACGTCACTCTCCATGGCAATTAGGTTAAGTTCATCATCACCAAGATTTTGAAAACGCGAGGGAGATGCAGGTTCCTCATCAACAGCATCTTCATAACGCTCGGGAGAATCATCCGCCATTGAAAACCTAAATTTTTGATTAGATTCCTTTTTCAAGGACGAACCCTAATTTTGATCTTTTTCGATAATTCGAGAAGAACCAGTGCGTGAAAACCTAAATTTTTTATTAAATTCCCTTTTCAACGACGAACCCTAATTTTGATTATTCCCTTTACCAGTGCGTGAAAACCTAAAGTTTTGATTAGATTCCCTTTTCAAGAACGAACCCTAATTTTGATTATTCCCGCCCTTTTTTGATAATTCAAGAAGAACCTGTGCGTTGTTTGGGGGCTTATTTGGACTTAGGGTAAATTACATTTTTATCATGTGGTTTTTCATTTTCCTATTTTTGGTCCTTTTATTTTTTTGATTATAATGGTCGTCTTTATATTTTGTGATTTTTCCAAAGTTAGTCCTTTTAGTGTATAAATGACTAAACTAATGTTTTAAATTTCTTTTTTGATTTCGATATCTTTTCCTATAATTTTTTACTTATCTCGTATAATTCATTTCCTCTTCTTCTTTAAAAACTTATCAAAAGAAGTCGATTTGATATTTTAGGGTTTTCCGATATTTGTTTTAATAAGTTATTAAGAAAAAAGTGAAAATGGAATTATAAGGGGTATAGATAAGTAAAAATATTATAGGAAATGATATCAAAAAAGAAATTTAAAAGGCTAGTTTAGTCATTTATACACTAAAAGGACTAGCTTGGGAAAAAGTATAAAACATAAGGATGACCATTATAATTAAAAAGGTAAAAGAACTAACTAAGGAAAAAGCACAAAACATAAGGACGACCATTGTAATTAAAAAAAGTAAAAGGACTGAGAGTGGGAAAATGAAAAACCAGAAGGACGAAAAATGTAATTTACCCTTGGACTTAATAAGCTTTGGATAAGTTCATTTTATGTTTGCTTATATTTGCTTATTTTGTAAGAGGCTTTAAAAAAAGTTTCAATTTCTAAAGTTATTTGCTTACAAGCAATAAATTACATTCTATCAATAATCATTTCAAGATAAATATGTACTATAGTATAATGATATGAGGCACTAAAATGTAAAATTTTGTGCTACAAACCTTATTTGATTTGTTAAATCTCAAGGGTGCATGAAAATGATAAATTATTCTACTCTTAATTATCATCACTAAGTTCATTACAAAATAGATTTGTGTAGCTCCTTTCTCAACCCCAGACAAGTCCCAACTACAATAACTGACCCCTACTTTGAAGCTCTACAAATACTCAAACAGTCGGTGCACACAAATTTGTTTCATCCAAGATAGTTATAGAACATCATTTGTGAAGCAAACATGTTTGCTTGTGACGACATTCTTGGCACAACCATATATACTTTCAAACTATTAGAATGAAATAAAAATAAAGTATTCTAATTCAGTTACCTTAGTTGTGCAAATTGGAATCCTGGAAGTCCGAATGGGACTACTAAACCACAGCACTAGACATGACCTTTGTAACGTAAGCAAAAGTATGTGAAAAAAACAGCATGTAAACTTCATATGATGGAATAAAAAAGAACAAAGCATGCTAAGCGTGAACATAAAAGGATGATAATAGTGATGATTACCTTTGAGTGACTAAGAAGAAGTTGGCCAATCACTTGCGGTGACCCAAAACTACAGCTTAGTCCTTCCTTTGTGGAACCAAACGAGGAAACTCGCATCGGAATAAGGCCTCCCCATAAGCACAGCGTGAGTAGTGTCATATTCAGATGGACCAAACTACATCAACAAAACCCAGCTGCTCTTTCGAAATGCCAACAAAAAGATATATAGTTCACATACCTGTTTTTGATTCTTAGGGTGCATAATTGATAAAATCATTTAATCTTGATGCCAATTTATCTACGTCGGCATGCAGACTCTGGTGCTCATCACTAGATCCACTTATGTGGTGAGCCTCAAGAGCATTGGTTTACATCAGATCCATCCTTCATTGAGATATTTTCAGCAAGCATTTTGGTCGAAGAAGGTAGTAACTTATATCTTCATCTTTGTCGTGCCGCGCAGGTGGTACTCAGTATCCTTGGAATCTTTACCAGGGCACAAACCGACAATGAAATCAACCAAGACTCGGTCATAGATATCATTTAATCGCAACTAACTATCAAGATATATGAGGAATAATCTAGTCAAACTCACCTTATTACTACGACGTTGATTATGGCTCACATGCTCAATTATAAGCAGGAGCAATCTGTCGTACAATCATCACATCCTATCACTTCGTTTCCATTGGTCTTCACTCAAAATTAAACAATGTCGAGCGCTGTCTAGTTCAGCTAGACTCATCATGAGTTGCATACCGGCCATTTACCTACATGAAAGACAAGAAAACAGTCAGGTGTGAATCTTTCATGAATATACAACAACTCAATATTGGTTTCTTTTCTTCAAGTTAAAGTTTTGACTTGGGTAGCAAACTTTTTCACAGAAATCAAAACCGAATCGAATGAATTGACAAAACACACACTTGAGAAATTAAACACCAGATAGATGAAACTATCATATACATCTTATTAAGAGTTTTTTTGTCACGTCAAAGGTTTTTTGCTTATAAATCTAAAACTCTATTAGCGTAAGGATCTTAAACATAATATCACAAGTGTTATCCATTTGAGATATATGAGCTGCATATATTAATATATGAAACATGTATAGATCGGTAGGGATAAACATATATGGATAATAATAACCAAAGTTTTCGGATACATCAACACCAAACCAATATAGTTATGGAGATTTGGTCACAGATCGAAGAACAAAATAGTTAAGAGTGTTTAATAGATCTCAATTATTACATCTGGAATACATTTATATCAAAACTCATCGAGAATATAAATAAAAATTACCTTAGCCCATCAATCAATCCATTCGATTCATAACTTGTGCAACGATTTGATATAGATCAGTATGTCATCGATTTATATTGATTCATATAACATAATAATAATAAATAAATAATATAGATAAATAAATATTGATGCTTTGGCTGGAGATTGATGAAAACAAGACGATGGAAATTCAGAAAGAGTTTTTCTCCTGAAAGTACGCCGCTTTAGTTGTTGACTACCTCTCTCTCCGATTTTAATTGGTCGCTTTATAATCCGGAGTGTTTATCTTCCTGCCACCCAAACATATTATACTGTTTGTGTTTGAATAGATGATAATAATAATTTCTATATAGGTCCGTTGTTGTTATTATTATTATTATTATTATTATTATTATTAATTATTATTATTATTATAATAATAATAAAAAAAAATTATTAAAAATCAAAGAAGTTACAAGAAATTAGAGGGGTTATTATTATTATTATTATTATTATTATTATTATTATTAATTATTATTATTATTATTATAATACTCGTATGATTATATCTATCTATCTATATTATACCTACTAGTTGTAAGCCCGTGCACGGCAACTAAAGGTACTTTCATAACAATGGTTATTGAGTCACAATATGTTAAATCGACTATAAGAAAGTAACAATCCAATTTATATTTAGAAGAACTAAAGCAAAAAGGAATACGAAACTAATATGTTAGCAATTTTATCATATGAGAGAAATCGACTATAAGAAAGTAACAGAACTAAAACAAAAAGGAAAGCAAAACTAAAATCATATTCATCAACCTCGTGAAGTGCCAGTTAATATCACAATCGTAACAGACATATTAACACTATAAGCATTTGAAATTCAAAAGTAAAAACAAAGCATATCAATATTAATAGGCAGACATCTAGCAAAACTTAGAAAAATATTATGATCAATATAACAAAGTCTTCTAAAATCTCATTCTATGAATAATCGGTTTTATGTAGGAGATGATCTTTTCTTTTGCACCTTTTTTTACTCTGCAATTAGAGCAAAAAAGTATGTGATTAGATTAATTGAAATCAATGAAAAATAATCATAAACTAAAGATTGTTGAAGTAGCTTGTATAAGAAAGCTAGGACGCGCGCTCAAAGTAGAAAAACTTTAATTAACCAAAATAACTAAACAATAAAAACTCCATGACATGCCAAAATCAATCTTTGGGAAAAGAGCTATGATGTACACCAAAATCGAATTGAAGAAAGCTATGAGAAAGATGGTACAATATATCTATTTGAAGATTAATTATACGAATAAGGAAATTGTATACTTGATCTTACGATATTAATGTATATAATCATGAAAGTTATTTATAAATAAAAATTGCGTAACGGTAAATATCCTTAGGGTCATCTAATTGTAATCTAAATCAATATTCAACCAATATCACTTTATAACTTATAGACGTCCCATGTCTCATTTTTCTAAAATTTAAATGTTAGCTTCTAGATTATGATCATTTAGTAATTTTCTTACAAAATATAAGTTAAGAATTTAAATAAAGGTTAAGAATTTCATACTAATATAACGTTTGGCTTGATAACCACTTGCATATATATTTATTCAAATTTGAAATAACGACTTCATACATCATCATAAATATATTATTATATTGAGAATGTTATGTTAAATTGTTGTTGGTATAATTATTTAGACCATTTAATTTTATTATTTGAAAATATAGAGGGACCACCACTTTGGCATTGCCTACGTGGCAAATTCTGAAGGGCTTTACTACTCGTTTAGTAGATACACATACATAAATATACCTATCTTTAATCTTTAATTTATATATATATATATATATATATATATATATATATATATATATATATATATAAACTAGATTCAAACCCGTACGATGCACGGTAATTTAAATTTAGAATTTGTAATTTATAGTATATCATAATGTTAAAGAGTGATTGATATAAAAAATTAAAAGTAGAATCCAATAAAAGGACATAAAGAAAAAATCTTGAAGAATTGAATATGCACAATCGATATCGAAGACTACATATTCAAAGTTCAAAATGAATAATGTAAAAAGTTTAGAAAGAACATTTAAGAAGTCTAGGTCAAAACTTGTACAATTCATGATAATTTAGAATTTATAATTACTAACAACTCAATCGCAATATAGCAACATTAATTGATTGTTAGACGATGTGTATTCATGCAAGATAAGTCGTCTATGCTAAACAAAATTTTGATCGATATAGAGCAAATCATACATTTCACATATTCCCCGTGTTACAAAGAATAATGACCACACATTCTAGGGTAGTTATTCAAATTTTCATCTTATCAGCAAACTCATTACCCATGACATAAAATTTTAGACAGAATAATTCAATCAAGAAAGAACTGAAGGCACAAATTAAACCAGGCTCGTAAACAAAATAATTAATACACAATTGCGATTTATAATTGAAGGTTAATTTTACGAATTCCACCTTGATTCAAATACAGCTTACAAAACACATTACTATATTACTTGAAACGCCCCGAAAACAGAATCATATATTTTTTTTTTTTTTACACTTTCGGTTTATAACACTCTTAATTATGTCCCATGACAACCCCATATGTATGGTTTAACCTTAATAGTTATTCCTAGTTAAAACAAGCTTTTTAAGACCTAAAATTTCATTTTTCAATGTCAAACGCGATCCGAAAAAGTGGGCGGGATCGCGTTCCTTAGTTATAAACTTTCGGTTACCATTTTTGCCTTACGAACGCGATCCGGCTCAAGTTGTCAGGATCGCGTTCCTTAGTGTAAATCCAGAAGTCAGCAAAAGTCAACTTTTTAACCAACTTCAAACGAGCATAACTTTTTACTCGTGCATCCGTTTGACCTGAAATTTTGCGTGCACCTTCATATGACCAAAACGAAGACTTCCCTTTTTGCACTTTTTCAAATTTCACAATGACACGGGATTTTGGCGTATGACTCTTTTTGACCCAAAAACGACCATTTTGGGAGATTACCAAGTCTCAAATCATGAAGGCTGAGACATTGGACTTTTATAACGCCCCTAATTTAGAATACAATTTTTTTTTTTTTTAAACATCGCGGAAGCAATATCCCATATATATAACCCTGGATTAACCAAAATATACATAATCCTTTACATAAGTATTTCGTTATATAACTACACAATTAGATGGGCGTTACTTTAACAAAACATTTAAAGTAGTACAAAAGTCATCAGAGTTCTATCATTGTCGAACACTCCTTCAATTTACTCCGAGACCCGCCCTTAACAAAATATATTAACCTGCAAGGAGTAAATAACGAGGGATTAGCACGAAGCTAAGTGAGTTAACTCATCACTAACACTACACTTAGTTTAACACCATGAGTCTACAACAATTAACACTTTGACTCAACATCACTAGAGAATCGGTGGCCCTTGTGGCGCCCTCAGCCGCGGTGGCCCACCAAGCGACACTTACACCAACTGCAGGCCAATACAGTGGTTAACCGATAACGATTTGCTACCTTTAGTCAACACAAGCTCCATTTACAACACATGTTTACAACTCTCGTGTTGACTAACCTGTAGCAAAACGTCCAACAAGATTGACCTCTTTAACACAATCACCAATAGGTTTCTTAACACTTGCTTCTCATTCACAATATGCCTTAACACAAGAATGCACAAATAACACTTGAAGTAACCACATAAGTGATTACCAAACATAGTGAGAGATCAAAGTCCACTCACCTGTCCACTTTAACTTCAGTTACTCAAGTGACTAAACTCACTGAGTCTTCGCCTTGTCTGTAAACACATCAAAACATTTGAGTCAGTAACTAATTCCAAGTTCTCACAATTTACATAACATAATTACATGTTGTTGAAACAATCATCATATCCTATAGCACATTGCATTTAACTCAAACAATTAAGTAATCATCATTTGTATTTACTTAATCTATCAATTCACTACTACCAGATTACATGTATTGCCAAACCATAAATGTTATCGGATTACATTAACAATTAAACAAAACAACAATTTTCTGCAGGGCAAGGGAAGCCGCCGGCTTCCCATTCAAGCCGCCGGATTCAAAGGCAAGCCGCCGGCTTCCAAGACAAGCCGCCGGCTTCAACACCTTTTCACCAGTTCCACTTTGTACCCGAGCTCAAAATTAGAAGCCGTTTGGCCGAAGCCGCCGGCTTTAAAGCCAAGCCTCCGGCTTCTAAGGGAAGCCGCCGGCTTCCTGTGTTCTTCAGACCTGGGCAGCAGCAGCTAGAACTCTGCACGAACAAAAACGAACCAAAACCCAAAATCGACCAAAACTCAACTTGTAACTCAGATTTTTATCGATTTCAATGTACCATAACACCTAATAACAACATACAACCATGATTCAAACAACAATTCATCACAAATCCTCAAAATCACTTATAACCTAACTTACACATTTTCAAACCAAAAACTCAAGAACAATTATGTTTTTATCACTTAATCAAGTGCAAGAAGTTTAATCATCATCATCAAATCGATATGCAACCATCTATTTAGCTCATCAAACTTCAAATCATAATAATCAATAATTTACCTAAAACTCATTATATATAAAAATATAACTTACAAGATAGAGAGGAATCAAGAATGGGATGATGAGGATGATTATCTTAGTGATTTCAAGCTTCAATCATCAAGCAATTTGTATAATCTTTTGATTTGGTAAGGATTTGAGCTAGGTTTTTAGAGTTAGGTTAAAACTAGATGAAGAATGGGGATTTGGGGAAAAATGAATCGATCCCCTCCTTTTTATTAAAACCGGCCCCTTTTATTTACAGTAACATATTATACCACCTTTTGATCTATTGTCTGGAACCTAAATACTAATTGCGAGAAAATTATTTTATTTTACCGTCGTCTAATATTATTTAAAACAATTAATATTTTACTAGCCACAATATCTCCTGAGGCTTATTTAACTATTTATTTTCAAAATCAAACATATTCAAACAATTAAATGTGCGTATTTAAATTAAAATAAGTACCTGATTCTACTGGACCCAATTTCAGGGTGTTACAAATCTTCCCTCCTTAAAAGATTTCGTCCCCGAAATCTAACTAGACACGAACAAACTAGGGTAACGGGCCCTCATACTCGACTCGGTCTCCCAAGTAAGATTTTCTCCCAAACTATGTTTCCATTTCACTAGAACCATAGGTATCTCCTTCTTGCGTAATTTAGTCACCTTTCTATCAACTAACTCAATGGGCTGTTCTACTAATTTCTGACCTTGGTCAACTCTAACATCTTGTAACGGAAGGATTTGGGTTGGATCCTCCACATTACATTTCCGCACATAGCAAACATTAAAGGTGTCGTGAATACCACTTAATTCAGAAGGAAGGTCTAAGGCCACAGTTTGGTCATTAACTACTTGGCGAATTTTGAATGGACCTATAAACCTCGGAGCCAATTTTCCACGCTTACCAAAACGAATCACACCCTTCCAAGGTGACACTTTTAAATAAACCAATTCTCCTTCGACAAAATTAACTGGTCGACGACGCGGATCAGCATACTGCTTCTGTCTATCTCTAGCGGCTTTCAATTTCTCGCGGGCTATAGCAACTTTATCGGCCGTAATCTGAACAATATCGGGACCCGCAAACTGTTTTTCTCCCGCCTCTAACCAACAAGTCGGCGTTCGACAACGACGTCCGTAAAGCATTTCATATGGCGGCATACCAATACTCGAATGATACGAATTATTATACGCAAATTCTACTAACGGCAGGTGAGAATCCCACGAACCTCCATACTCCAAAATACACGCCCTCAACAAATCCTCGAGAGTTTGAATGGTTCTTTCTGACTGTCCATCTGTCTGAGGATGATATGCAGTACTAAGATTAACTCGAGTACCTAACTCTTTCTGAAGATTCTGCCAAAAGCCTGACACAAACCTGGAATCTCGATCTGACACAATAGATAATGGTATTCCGTGCCTCGATACAATCTCATTAATATACAATTGAGCCAAACGGGTCAAAGAAGCAGTTTCACTGGTCGCAAGAAAATGGGCGCTTTTGGTTAAACGATCAACAACAACCCAAATCATATCATTACCTTTCTGCGTACGTGGTAATTTGGTGACAAAATCCATAGTGATGTGTTCCCATTTCCACTCGGGTATCTCCAATTGTTTCAACGAACCATATGGCTTTTGATGCTCGGCTTTTACTTGGGAACAAATATGACATGATTCCACAAATCTGGCGACATCTGTTTTCATTGTTGGCCACCAATAAAGAGGTTTCAAATCGTTATACATTTTCGTGCTACCAGGATGAATAGATAATCTCGATTTATGAACCTCCGTCAAAATCAACTCACGAAGTCCACCAATTAACGGGACCCAAACCCGAGACTGAAAAGTTTTCAACCCACGTGAATCATCAACTAACAAATCCTTTCGTTTCAACATGATCTCGGATTTCAAATTAACATCCAATAAAGCTTCAATATGTGCGACTCTTAGCTGAGAAATCAAATCAGAGGACACCTCTAATCGCATAAAACAAATCTTGTCACTAGATATATTTCGACTCAATGCATCCGCAACCACATTAGCTTTACCCGGGTGATAACGGATCTCGCAATCATAATCTTTAATCAATTCTAACCACCGCCTCTGACGCATATTCAATTCTTTCTGCGAAAACATGTACTGAAGGCTTTTATGATCCGTGCAAATTACACATTTCGTACCATACAAATAATGTCTCCTAATCTTCAAGGTAAAAATTACAGCCGCAAGCTCCAAATCATGCGTCGGATAATTCTTTTCATGTGGTTTAAGCTGTCTAGAAGCATACGCAATTACACGATCTCTTTGCATTAAAACACCACCTAATCCGGTATGCGATGCATCACAATATACAATGAAATCATCCGACCCATCAGGTAACGCCAAAACAGGGGCTTGACACAATAATTGCTTTAATGTCTGAAAAGCTGCCTCTTGTTGCTCGGTCCACTGAAATTTCACATCCTTCCGAGTTAACTTAGTCAATGGGCTCGCAATTTTAGAAAAATCTTTGATAAACTTTCTGTAGTATCCTGCTAATCCAAGGAAACTTTTAATTTCTGACGGAGACTTAGGCGCATTCCAATTCATAACAGCTTTCACTTTAGATGGATCCACCCTAACCCCGTCTTTGCAAATGATATACCCCAAAAACTGCACCTCACGTATCCAAAACTCACATTTCGAAAACTTGGCATAAAGCTGCTCTCTTTTCAAAGTTTCAAGTATTAACCTCAGATGCATTTCATGATCCTCTTCAGACTTGGAATAAATTAAAATATCGTCGATAAACACAATCACAAACTGATCAAGATAGGGACGACACACATGATTCATCAAATCCATAAAGATTGCAGGAGCATTCGTTAACCCGAACGGCATAACCAAAAACTCATAGTGACCATACCTCGTGCGAAAAGCGGTTTTAGGAATATCCTCCTCACGAACTCGTACTTGATGATATCCCGACCTCAAATCAATTTTGGAAAAATATGAGGATCCTTGCAATTGATCAAACAATTCATCAATTCTAGGCAACGGGTATTTGTTCTTCACCGTTCTCTTATTTAATTCCCGATAATCGATGCACATACGGAGAGTACCATCTTTCTTCTTCACAAATAACACGGGAGCACCCCACGGCGATGAACTCGGCCTAATAAATCCCTTATCTAACAATTCCTGAATTTGACCCATCATTTCACGGATTTCGGAAGGAGCTAATCTATAAGGAGCCCTTGCTACTGGAGATTAACCAGGAATTAAGTCAATTTGGTATTCTACATCTCTTACAGGGGGAAGACCAGGCAATTCATCCGGAAACACGTCCGAATATTCAGAAACCTCCCGAATATCGGAAATGGATTTCTTTTCTACTTTAACATCTACAACATAGGCCACAAAGGATTCACAACCCTTAACTAAAGACTTCCTAGCCTTCATCATGGATATTACCGGAATACTACCCTTTGCACGCTCCCCACGCGCCACAACATATGATAGATTGGAAACTGGGATTTTTATCAACTTTTTATGACAAGAGATGTCGGCTTTGTTTTGACTCAGCCAGTCCATACCAAGAACCACATCAAAACTAGGGATTTGCATCAATAGGAAAGAAACTGGAAATTCATGATCCTCTATTAATATACTAGCTCCGGCTACCGATGTGGTAACAGGAACTGTCTTACCATCAGCTACCTCAACTTCTAAGGGATTAGAAATCACAGAGGGCATCAATTTCAGTTAATCACAAAATTGCACTGATATAAACGAGCAATTTGCTCCAGAATCAAATAATACACGAGCTGGTACAGAGTTAACAAGGAAAGTACCAGTAATCACATCATCAGTAAGCACAACATCATCCACGGTCATTTGAAAAGCTCGACCCGTAGCAGCTGGTGGAATCTTCCTTTTCTGGCCAAAAGATGAGGAACCTCTAGCCGCACCCGTACCCTGCTTCCTTGCATCCGGACAATCACCCGCTCTATGTCCTTCTTTATGACACGTCCAACACACATTATTTTGATAAGTACAATCAATCGCATTATGACCCAACACCCCACATTTCATACACCTTGACGTCCGAATAGAACAAGGTCCGGTATGTTTTGATCGACATCTTGCACAATAAGAATTATCCATCGGAACACCACCATAACTAGTTTTCTTGTTTGATTGGGAAGGTTTCCGTCTTTGTTTTCCTTTACCGGAAGAATCACTCTTCGGTTTCTGTGCATACTTTTCTTTATTTTGCAACCTCCTAGCCACAACATCACTATCCACGGATCGTGCCCACTCAAAAGCCTGAGAAATACTATTAGCCATTCTCACAGTGGTACGATAATCTGGAGGTAAGGTTTTCACAAAGTGGCTAATTTTGTTTCTTTCAGTCGGGACCCACTGTTGCACAAATCTTAATTTCTCAGAAAATTGCCGGATAAGCTCATCGATTGACATCTCATCCGTCTTTCGTAAATCCATAAATTCCTGTCTGACACGATCAAGATTATATTCCGAACAGAACTGTTTGCATACCTCGGCATGAAAATCCTGCCATTTAATAGAACTCCTTTGTTGTGGAGTGAAATGAGCAGTTATCGAATCCCACCACGACATAGCTTCACCTTTCAACAATTGGACAGTATAGGGAACTTTGTCTTCCTCATCACAGTGACAAACCTCCAACTTTCTTTCCACATCACCAACCAGTCTAAGGTAACCGTAGGATCAGGACTTCCAGAGTAAGAGGATGGTTTACTAGACATGAAGGTTTTAAGAGAACATCCTTTCTTTGGCACCTGAAATGGTGGAAATAAATGTGCCTGATAACCAGTCGATCCAAATGAAGGAAATGGCATTGATGACTGAAAAACATAACCCTGCTGCTGTTGTTGTGAAACATGAGGAAAAGTAACCGGAATCCGAGTAGAAGCAGTAATGGGAGGAGTAGTAGTAGCAACATGTGAATAAATAGGAATGGATCGTTGAGATGACCCTGCACGTTCTCTCTCAAGTTCAACTACCCTGTTCTCTAATCTTAGTATATAATCTTGACTAGTTTCAACCTCAGTATTTACCGGATTCGAAGTACCATTATGATCCTCGTCTTCTGGGGCGGAGTGAATAGCAGAGACATTATAGAGAGTACGGGGTGGTTGCTCATTTTCTGCCATCTGTCATCAAAACACATCTCAACACTTGTTAATTGTTAGTACTAACATACTAACACATTTCACACTATAGCTAATCCCACAACCCGGAATGTTTGACAACTCGACACTAGATTTGGGATTAAACACTCTAAGTTGTTCAATTCGCCCAAATCTAAGCTCTGATACCAACTTATAACGCCCCTAATTTAGAACACAATTTTTTTTTATTTTATTTTTTATTTTTTTTTAAAACATCGCGGAAGCAATATCCCATATATATAACCCTGGATTAACCAAAATATACATAATCCTTTACATAAGTATTTCGTTATATAACTACACAATTAGATGGGCGTTACTTTAACAAAACATTTAAAGTAGTACAAAAGTCATCAGAGTTCTATCATTGTCGAACACTCCTTCAATTTACTCCGAGACCCGCCCTTAACAAAATATATTAACCTGCAAGGAGTAAATAACGAGGGATTAGCACGAAGCTAAGTGAGTTAACTCATCACTAACACTACACTTAGTTTAACACCATGAGTCTACAACAATTAACACTTTGACTCAACATCACTAGAGGATCGGTGGCCCTTGTGGCGCCCTCAGCCGCGGTGGCCCACCAAGCGACACTTACACCAACTGCAGGTCAATACAGTGGTTAACCGATAACGATTTGCTACCTTTAGTCAACACAAGCTCCATTCACAACACATGTTTACAACTCTCGTGTTGACTAACCTGTAGCAAAACGTCCAACAAGATTGACCTCTTTAACACAATCACCAATAGGTTTCTTAACACTTGCTTCTCATTCACAATATGCCTTAACACAAGAATGCACAAATAACACTTGAAGTAACCACATAAGTGATCACCAAACATAGTGAGAGATCAAAGTCCACTCACCTGTCCACTTTAACTTCAGTTACTCAAGTGACTAAACTCACTGAGTCTTCGCCTTGTCTGTAAACACATCAAAACATTTGAGTCAGTAACTAATTCCAAGTTCTCACAATTTACATAACATAATTACATGTTGTTGAAACAATCATCTCATATCCTATAGCACATTGCATTTAACTCAAACAATTAAGTAATCATCATTTGTATTTACTTAATCTATCAATTCACTACTACCAGATAACATGTATTGCCAAACCATAAATGTTATCGGATTACATTAGCAATTAAACAAAACAACAATTTTCTGCAGGGCAAGGGAAGCCGCCGGCTTCCCATTCAAGCCGCCGGATTCAAAGGCAAGCCGCCGGCTTCCAAGACAAGCCGCCGGCTTCAACACCTTTTCACCAGCTCCACTTTGTACCCGAGCTCAAAATTAGAAGCCGTTTGGCCGAAGCCGCCGGCTTTAAAGCCAAGCCGCCGGCTTCTAAGGGAAGCCGCCGGCTTCCTGTGTTCTTCAGACCTGGGCAGCAGCAGCTAGAACTCTGCACGAACAAAAACGAACCAAAACCCAAAATCGACCAAAACTCAACTTGTAACTCAGATTTTTATCGATTTCAATGTACCATAACACCTAATAACAACATACAACCATGATTCAAACAACAATTCATCACAAATCCTCAAAATCACTTATAACCTAACTTACACATTTTCAAACCAAAAACTCAAGAACAATTATGTTTTTATCACTTAATCAAGTGCAAGAAGTTTAATCATCATCATCAAATCGATATGCAACCATCTATTTAGCTCATCAAACTTCAAATCATAATAATCAATAATTTACCTAAAACTCATTATATATAAAAATATAACTTACAAGATAGAGAGGAATCAAGAATGGGATGATGAGGATGATTATCTTAGTGATTTCAAGCTTCAATCATCAAGCAATTTGTATAATCTTTTGATTTGGTAAGGATTTGAGCTAGGTTTTTAGAGTTAGGTTAAAACTAGATGAAGAATGGGGATTTGGGGAAAAATGAATCGATCCCCTCCTTTTTATTAAAACCGGCCCCTTTTATTTACAGTAACATATTATACCACCTTTTGATCTATTGTCTGGAACCTAAATACTAATTGCGAGAAAATTATTTTATTTTACCGTCGTCTAATATTATTTAAAACAATTAATATTTTACTAGCCACAATATCTCCTGAGGCTTATTTAACTATTTATTTTCAAAATCAAACATATTCAAACAATTAAATGTGCGTATTTAAATTAAAATAAGTACCTGATTCTACTGGACCCAATTTCAGGGTGTTACAACTTTTGACCACTCGTCATATATATATCAAAACAAAGTTGCAAGAGTATTCACTTTACACTTAACACATCTCTAACCCATTTTAGATCATAGGTACATTTAACGACCCAAATGACCCCTTTTTGACCCGCTGACCCACAATGACTATTTTGACCTATTGACTAGCCAATCACAACCCATAATTGACTAATGGAAGGTTTGACTACATGTCAACACTCCATAACCAATAAAACACAATTTGACTACTTTCAACCATGAACACATTTTTATAAACACTAATATATTCAAACACTAACATTAAAACTTGAAAACCATAATATACATCATTTACTAGTATTCTTGACCTCAAAGATCAAAATATATCAAAATTTCATATGTCATGGCTCACCATGACTATCTTTTAAAACATGTCTAAAAGGGCGATTTACACAAGCTAGAACAAACGATACTTCAAAGAGAAAACTTGCCATACTCTAATATCATGTAATCCACGCTATCCCTTTAAACTGCTTTCCCCTTTCCTTGACCACTTCCACCTAAAACATAAAACACTTAAACAATAAGCAATTTTGCTTAGTGAGCATATAAGCAATTTAATCAAATAATACATAACATGGCTACATAAACACTATGCTAGTAAAACTAGCAACTCTATATCATAACTTCATAAGCTTCATATCACTAACTTATGATTGTACCCACCTCTAGCTCGGAAGCTATCCGGTAACATGTACAATCACAATTCATATCACTATGATCATATACAAATAATACACTAAATCTCCACTTGATTGTACCAACCTCTAGCTCGGAAGCTATCCGGTAACATGTACAATCAATTCATATCATAACACTTTCACAAGTAACAATTTAAACAAATAAATCTTAATTAACTTCACATGATCATATGCTCCTCTTACTCGAAAGTAATATGGAAACACATATAACCATTCACTTGATTAATTCTTATACTACTCACCTTAGCTTTGAATTGATGATTACAACGTACAACCAAAAGTAACAATTCCAACTTCTTATCACCTATACATATATCACATAACAACATATTCAATCTCAATGAAATCATAATTGTAAACCATTAATCACTTTTAAACCCTCCCCCACTATGGTTAACCTAATCAATTCATTAACACTTTCACTTAAATCATGTTCTATCATAGTTTTCATAATCTAATTGCATCATAATTCACACTTTTAACTAGTTAACACTAATTCATAAGCATATAATCAAAACCCCATGTTTACTCAAGAACACCTATATCCAATCAATCATATTCATCACTTTTGAGTTGTAACTTAATCATTAACTAGCTCAATAACACTAATAAACAACAACTATAACAATTCTTAACCCTAATTTCGTATTAAAAAGCACTAATTTCACTAAACCCACTAACCCCACTTTCTAGGTTATACATTTAAGGAAGAATCATACTTACAAATGGTTAGAGATGATGAAGAAGGTGATAATTTAGAGATTACAAGCTTGAATCCAAGATTAAAGATGATGATTTGAGTTAATTTGAAGTATTTGAGATGAAGAAGAAGTTTGAAACCCTCTGCTCTTTCTCTATTTCGTTTTCTCACTGGATGTTTTTGGAATAATCAGGAAAACACGCATATATGTATATTAAACCTTAATTCTTTTTATCACACAGTCTGGAACTGAAAAACCTATTTACGTTTTCTATTATATCTCATTATTTACACAATATTGCTTCATTATAAAATTATATCTGCGTACGAATTTAAATTCCTGATAAAATTGGGGTGTTACATTACTATATATACATATATTATGCGATAGACGCTCACTAATAAACTCATAAATGTGTGCAACATAAGAAGTAATTACATGCAATTTTGATTAATAACCACATACCTTGACTTTATACATCACTACTTGTAGGGGTGTTAATCGGGTCAACCCGACCCGAATAAGAGTTAGTCGGGTCGGGTTTTTCATAAATAAATACTTACCCGCAACCCGACCCTATTAAGTAATCGGGTTTTCGGGTTCGGGCTAGTCGGGTTGCGGGTTAGTCGGGTCGGATTAAATCGGGTTTCGGGTTACCCGTGTAACGCTACAATTTTCTAATGACTGTAAACAAAAATATAGTTGGCTTTAACTGTTTAGCTAGTAGACTAAAAATTTTAATAAATTTATGAAGATGACTATGACTCTATGAGTTACACGAGTACACAATTCATTGAATGATGATTTAAGAAGATGGCCATGAGTTACAAATAATAGAAGCTGAGTTTTGTTTTCAATTTTGATATAACGAGTCGTGCAACATCTTTCAATATTTAAAAAAGGGGTTAATGTACAAATTTGTTACCGTACTTTGCGAAAATATTCATTTGGGTTAATATTTAAAAAAGGGGTTAATGTACAAATTTGTTACTGTACTTTGCGAAAATATTCATTTGGGTTACTTTACTTTTAAAATGTTCAATTGGATTACTATACTTTCAAAATGTGTTTAATTAGGTTACCAAACTTTCGCCATAGTTCAATTAGGTTATTGTACTTTTGAAAATGTACATAACAATGTGCAATTAGGTCACTAAGTACTGTAGCAAAAATAGGCATGAAAACACATTTTGAAAGTACAGTAATCCAATTGAACACTTTAAAATTACAGTAACTCAGATGAACATTTTCGCAAAGTACAGTAACCAATTTGTGTATTAACCCTTAAAAAAGCAACTAAACTTTAACACTCCTATCCAATGAAAGCATACATATACAACTATCTCAATATCTTCCGTTATTTAAATCATCATAATCATAATCACACTCGTATATATACACACACATTGTTAGACTGTACATTAATGTTACCTGGCGTAAAACTAACTATTGTCACTGAGTTTTTAGTATACATGTAAGCTAATTAGGTGCATGGTTAAAATCAGGTTAATCGGGTCAACCCGTACCCGATTAAGTTTCTCTATTTTAACCCGTAACCCGACCCTAATAAGCATTCAGGTTGATCGGGTTAACCCGCATAACCCGATTAAAATTTTTAACCCTATCAAACCCGACCCTAATAGTCCTAATAGGGTTCGGATCGGGGGTTGGATTTTTTGACACCCCTAACTACTTGATTCCGATCCAAGTATTACATACACCCTACAAAAGTATGAAAGAAGTGGATATTAAATATCGAATTGATTAGTAAAATATACATACAAATTATGCTTAATGCTTAATTAAATCAAAAGTTGTGTAACCATAACAGATTAACAGATAACATAGATGATTAATTTCATTGTATAATCATAAATATGAGGATTGAATGTATAGTGAAAATTAATTACTTTAATCGTAAATATTTAAAGTTTACACGTCGTTCACTATATATAGTGAACATCAATTACGTTAATGAATAATACACTGTAACTTAAATAATATTAGTTGTTAATTAGTGTTTTAGTAGGAATATTATATTAATAATAGTTATAAGTGATACGTACTATGTTATCAATTTAACTCTCAATAATTTAATACATTATTTTATTAATTTAAATATTATAATAATTCTATTTACTCTACAACTTTTAATTAATTACTTAATATGGTATAAATGTGCACTTGCAGGATAACAAGGACCTGTATGCGGAAGAAGCTGCTGTGCAGAAAGAAAGAGAGCGACAACGGATGCTTAGTATACCTGGACTAATTGCACCCAGCGAAATACAAGATGAGATGGTTGATTCATAAATCGGGTACTAATTATATGGATACTTACTAATGGAGGGGCAGTGTCGTAAATGTTTCTTGTATTTCTGAGGTAAGAGTGTCTTGGATACAAAAGAAAAAAGCATTTGTGGGTGTAGAGTAGTACTAGTAGTAGTATAGATTCTACTGATGTAGGAATGTTTGTGTGGGGATGATTGATTCATGTTTTGACATTTGTAAATTGATGACATGAAAGAGAATGTTAGTTGGGTATACCCGCCAGCTCTTCTCTTATTGGTTTTCAAATAGTGTAAATTCATGACTACTAGCAAAAGTTTTGCAGTATTTTCTTTATAAATACAATACAATGGTGTGAAACCTTCAGAATCTGTCTTGTGCATGACTGAATGACGTAACTAAATAAACTTAAATCTAGACTTAAAAGATATGATCAGTGAATGTGACAATTTGATTGGATGAAATTATAAGGAAGTAAAATATCAATCAATGAACAAGTTTGGTCTTTTATAGGTCCATATAATTAGTCATGTTTAATATATAAATGTTGGTTTGAATATCATATGATTTTTCAAATTTGACTATAGGTAGTTTTTTGTTTATTCTATTGTAAATAAGGGTAACTTTACCGTTCTCGATCTTTTACAATGTAAAACTCTTAAGAGATGTTCTATAACATTTTATAAAGGGTGATATTAATCAAATTCTCATCTAGCCCAAGGTTTGTGGAAGTCGACATAGTGTAATGCCCAACAGGTGTTGTAATATCTGATTAGGCATGGCCGATGAAACTATACAATATCATGCTATCCCATTATATTATCATGTTCATTAGCTGGCCTTATTTGATTTCCTTTTGTGTTCAAATGTGATCATAAACAGTTCACACTTCACGCGGTGATTTTAATTCATTTACGAGTCAACAAGGCCCAGTTTGGGATATCTATATGGGTTGTAAATTGTAATATGGTGGAAATACTGGCAACTGTAATTCTACTATTATATAACTAGACTAGATCATAAACTACTATTACTAAAGTAAATGTGATAATAGTTTACAGAAACATTTTTTATAATTATGGAAAATCTATTTAGTAATCCTTTACTTAACAATCTAAGATAATGATGAGTCTTTTTGAACATTCATCTATTTGTAAAAAAGGAAGTTAACTGATACATTCTACAACACCAAACATTACACGAACGAACCGAACTACCAAGGCAAACACATGACATAACTAAAGAAATTATAACTGGTAAACCCAGATTAGCAAGGGAAAAACAAGCCACTGAGTATGCTGCTATTTTCCTCCAAGGTTTAGTAACACAAAACGATGCTTTGACCAAGTATATACACCAATGAGTTTGATAGAAATTTTCACCATCAACTGCAATGTAGATAGATTTTTTCAATAAAACTGTAATGATATATCTATGAATGACATCCTTACAATGTCGTATTGTGTCCCTATGCCTGTGTCTACACATCCTCAACAGATTCGAATTATCATCTTGGAATTTTCATTCACCAACTGCAATGAAAGGAAGTCCCCTGGAAACATAATTGAAGTGATGTCAAAATATGATTAAGGAATTCAAACCTAAATCTTCGTGGAAATTTCGACCCATTTACTTATTAGTAGGTTGATTTGGGTTATGTTTATTCTGTAACGGGTCGAAAGTCACACAACATGAACTTTTAATGCAGAAACCTTCTAAATAGTTTCTATTCAAAAACTAGAGTGTTATAATTTTAATAAAGGTATTGTGGTCATATTTGACATACTAACTGCTTATTGAACAAACAGTCAAGTAGCAACTCCACAAGTAGCAAACAAATATGTCATATTTGACATATTTGACATACTAGATGCTTATTAAACTAACTGCTTATATGTGCTTATGTTTATTTTGTTTATTAGCAAACAAACAGTGTAAGTATTAAAAGCAAAAAAATAAAAAAAGGAAACAACGAGCATACCTTACTCCGCCAAACAAGTGTAGTATCAAAATCTTGCTGAAAAAATCTCCTGCTCAAGACAGAAACATACAGCATATGAACAAGTATGAAGTACAATCCAACTGGCACATGATTCTGTAAAAATAGTCATCTACCCCATAATTTTCATCAAATATGTCTTCGAAATTATAAAATTAGCTTGGGAAAAAGGATACAATATGATTAACTCCATAGAAATTCCCTAAATTTATGATGAAAAGGGCCATCTATAGCTAATGTTTTTAGGGCTTTGGCTTCACTCATGACAAGATGATTGAGGGGATGTATATGTGCTTATCTTTCATTCCACCATAAAAGACAAGCATGAATAGCCTGATGGGAGGTGGAAATTTCGACCCATTTACTTATTAGTAGGTTGATTTGGGTTATGTTTATTCTGTAACGGGTCGAAAGTCACACAACATGAACTTTTAATGCAGAAACCTTCTAAATAGTTTCTATTCAAAAACTAGTCTGTTATAATTTTAATAAAGGTATTGTGGTCATATTTGACATACTAACTGCATATTAAACAAACAGACAAGTAGCAACTCCACAAGTAGCAAACAAATATGTCATATTTGACATATTTGACATACTAACTGCTTATTAAACTAACTGTTTATATGTGCTTATGTTTATTTTGTTTATCAGCAAACAAACAGTGTAAGTATAAAAAGCAACAAAAAAAAAGGAAACAACGAGCATACCTTACTAAACAAGTGTAGTATCAAAATCTTGCTGTTAAAATCTCCTGCTCAAGACAGAAACATACAGCATATGAACAAGTATGAAGTATAATCCAACTGGCACATGATTCTGTAAAAATAGTCATCTACCCCATAATTTTCATCAAATATGTCTTCGAAATTAGAAAATTAGCTTGGGAAAAAGGATACAATATGATTAACTCCATAGAAATTCCCTAAATTTATGATGAAAAGGGCCATCTATAGCTAATGTTTTTAGGGCTTTAGCTTCACTCATGACAAGATGATTGAGGGGATGTCTATGTGCTTATCTTTCATTCCACCATAAAAGACAAGCATGAATAGCCTGATGGGAGGTGGAAATTTCGACCCATTTACTTATTAGTAGGTTGATTTGGGTTATGTTTATTCTGTAACGGGTCAAAAGTCACACAACATGAACTTTTAATGCAGAAACCTTCTAAATAGTTTCTATTCAAAAACTAGACTGTTATAATTTTAATAAAGGTATTGTGGTCATATTTGACATACTAACTGCTTATTAAACTAACTGCTTATATGTGCTTATGTTTATTTTGTTTATCAGCAAACAAAGAGTGTAAGCAAAAAAAAAAAGGGACACAACGAGCATACCTTACTCCAACGGGAGGCGGAGTTGGGTGGGGTAGGTTTGGCTCAGCAGCCGAGAGACTTCAACGAGTGCTCTATAAGATGACCAGTCCATCCTTTCCAAGTTATATGAAAACACATAGTAACCGGCATATCCTGTAGTAGTATCTGTATACGCCACAAAGTATGTGACACTTCCCTCAATTAACTCAACAGAATGGTTGAGAAATTCAAGCCTATGCCTACGTTGTCTAAGATGACTTCCTGGAACCCGCGATACTAGATAATAGCGAGTGTGACCTTCCTTAAGTCTCCACAAACTAATATTCTTCCGCATAAACCCCCCAGCAGGTGAAGAATCCTGTTCTACAGTAATCAACCAACGATAGCTTCCGCAAACAGCTAAGGGGTCAATACGGGGGTGTGGTCGCAGCATATGTTCAAGTGATGCCCTATACACCCGTAGCTCTCCATAGAAGGCCGAGATGCAGTAAAGTGTAGTGTTTTCCCAGAGGAAAATGGAATGTACGTCATTGAATCTTCGGGCAGACAGGAAGTGCACCCGCTGTGGCACATGGATGATCCACTCACGACTATAAGCAAGATAATCACAATAGGAGACTACGAGGAAGTCGACTGCTTCTAAGTAAAAGACGCGAACCCATGTTATTAAACCAATCGTTTGACGAATCTGGTCACCAATGACTTTGACGGAATCTGTTATCTTGATATCCTGAATGTCAGCCCTCCCGTCATAGGGAACGGTTATACGTTCCATTCTCCCACTACAAATATTCAGTATAATCAAATCCCATGTTGGCGATAGTTGGAAAACAAGCCATCCACACCAAACACACTTTAGGACGAGCGTGTGCACAAGCATATTGACATTCAGTGCCGGGTTCTCGTTGATGTATGTAAGCATATGTAACTCGAAGCTTCTTCGATCGTCCTGTCGAACAGCAACAATTGAATTATTAGGGTTCTCCATGTTTGGAAGATACAACATTGTAACAAACCAAATCGGATTGCGTATACGTTCATTGTATCGACGTACAAAACTCTGTTCCGATAATAGTCCTCTCATTCTTCTGGATGTTGCTCTAAGATTAGCTATCTCAATAACGTCACTCTCCATGGCAATTAGGTTAAGTTCATCATCACCAAGATTTTGAAAACGCGAGGGAGATGCAGGTTCCTCATCAACAGCATCTTCATAACGCTCGGGAGAATCATCCGCCATTGAAAACCTAAATTTTTGATTAGATTCCTTTTTCAAGGACGAACCCTAATTTTGATCTTTTTCGATAATTCGAGAAGAACCAGTGCGTGAAAACCTAAATTTTTTATTAAATTCCCTTTTCAACGACGAACCCTAATTTTGATTATTCCCTTTACCAGTGCGTGAAAACCTAAAGTTTTGATTAGATTCCCTTTTCAAGAACGAACCCTAATTTTGATTATTCCCGCCCTTTTTTGATAATTCAAGAAGAACCTGTGCGTTGTTTGGGGGCTTATTTGGACTTAGGGTAAATTACATTTTTATCATGTGGTTTTTCATTTTCCTATTTTTGGTCCTTTTATTTTTTTGATTATAATGGTCGTCTTTATATTTTGTGATTTTTCCAAAGTTAGTCCTTTTAGTGTATAAATGACTAAACTAATGTTTTAAATTTCTTTTTTGATTTCGATATCTTTTCCTATAATTTTTTACTTATCTCGTATAATTCATTTCCTCTTCTTCTTTAAAAACTTATCAAAAGAAGTCGATTTGATATTTTAGGGTTTTCCGATATTTGTTTTAATAAGTTATTAAGAAAAAAGTGAAAATGGAATTATAAGGGGTATAGATAAGTAAAAATATTATAGGAAATGATATCAAAAAAGAAATTTAAAAGGCTAGTTTAGTCATTTATACACTAAAAGGACTAGCTTGGGAAAAAGTATAAAACATAAGGATGACCATTATAATTAAAAAGGTAAAAGAACTAACTAAGGAAAAAGCACAAAACATAAGGACGACCATTGTAATTAAAAAAAGTAAAAGGACTGAGAGTGGGAAAATGAAAAACCAGAAGGACGAAAAATGTAATTTACCCTTGGACTTAATAAGCTTTGGATAAGTTCATTTTATGTTTGCTTATATTTGCTTATTTTGTAAGAGGCTTTAAAAAAAGTTTCAATTTCTAAAGTTATTTGCTTACAAGCAATAAATTACATTCTATCAATAATCATTTCAAGATAAATATGTACTATAGTATAATGATATGAGGCACTAAAATGTAAAATTTTGTGCTACAAACCTTATTTGATTTGTTAAATCTCAAGGGTGCATGAAAATGATAAATTATTCTACTCTTAATTATCATCACTAAGTTCATTACAAAATAGATTTGTGTAGCTCCTTTCTCAACCCCAGACAAGTCCCAACTACAATAACTGACCCCTACTTTGAAGCTCTACAAATACTCAAACAGTCGGTGCACACAAATTTGTTTCATCCAAGATAGTTATAGAACATCATTTGTGAAGCAAACATGTTTGCTTGTGACGACATTCTTGGCACAACCATATATACTTTCAAACTATTAGAATGAAATAAAAATAAAGTATTCTAATTCAGTTACCTTAGTTGTGCAAATTGGAATCCTGGAAGTCCGAATGGGACTACTAAACCACAGCACTAGACATGACCTTTGTAACGTAAGCAAAAGTATGTGAAAAAAACAGCATGTAAACTTCATATGATGGAATAAAAAAGAACAAAGCATGCTAAGCGTGAACATAAAAGGATGATAATAGTGATGATTACCTTTGAGTGACTAAGAAGAAGTTGGCCAATCACTTGCGGTGACCCAAAACTACAGCTTAGTCCTTCCTTTGTGGAACCAAACGAGGAAACTCGCATCGGAATAAGGCCTCCCCATAAGCACAGCGTGAGTAGTGTCATATTCAGATGGACCAAACTACATCAACAAAACCCAGCTGCTCTTTCGAAATGCCAACAAAAAGATATATAGTTCACATACCTGTTTTTGATTCTTAGGGTGCATAATTGATAAAATCATTTAATCTTGATGCCAATTTATCTACGTCGGCATGCAGACTCTGGTGCTCATCACTAGATCCACTTATGTGGTGAGCCTCAAGAGCATTGGTTTACATCAGATCCATCCTTCATTGAGATATTTTCAGCAAGCATTTTGGTCGAAGAAGGTAGTAACTTATATCTTCATCTTTGTCGTGCCGCGCAGGTGGTACTCAGTATCCTTGGAATCTTTACCAGGGCACAAACCGACAATGAAATCAACCAAGACTCGGTCATAGATATCATTTAATCGCAACTAACTATCAAGATATATGAGGAATAATCTAGTCAAACTCACCTTATTACTACGACGTTGATTATGGCTCACATGCTCAATTATAAGCAGGAGCAATCTGTCGTACAATCATCACATCCTATCACTTCGTTTCCATTGGTCTTCACTCAAAATTAAACAATGTCGAGCGCTGTCTAGTTCAGCTAGACTCATCATGAGTTGCATACCGGCCATTTACCTACATGAAAGACAAGAAAACAGTCAGGTGTGAATCTTTCATGAATATACAACAACTCAATATTGGTTTCTTTTCTTCAAGTTAAAGTTTTGACTTGGGTAGCAAACTTTTTCACAGAAATCAAAACCGAATCGAATGAATTGACAAAACACACACTTGAGAAATTAAACACCAGATAGATGAAACTATCATATACATCTTATTAAGAGTTTTTTTGTCACGTCAAAGGTTTTTTGCTTATAAATCTAAAACTCTATTAGCGTAAGGATCTTAAACATAATATCACAAGTGTTATCCATTTGAGATATATGAGCTGCATATATTAATATATGAAACATGTATAGATCGGTAGGGATAAACATATATGGATAATAATAACCAAAGTTTTCGGATACATCAACACCAAACCAATATAGTTATGGAGATTTGGTCACAGATCGAAGAACAAAATAGTTAAGAGTGTTTAATAGATCTCAATTATTACATCTGGAATACATTTATATCAAAACTCATCGAGAATATAAATAAAAATTACCTTAGCCCATCAATCAATCCATTCGATTCATAACTTGTGCAACGATTTGATATAGATCAGTATGTCATCGATTTATATTGATTCATATAACATAATAATAATAAATAAATAATATAGATAAATAAATATTGATGCTTTGGCTGGAGATTGATGAAAACAAGACGATGGAAATTCAGAAAGAGTTTTTCTCCTGAAAGTACGCCGCTTTAGTTGTTGACTACCTCTCTCTCCGATTTTAATTGGTCGCTTTATAATCCGGAGTGTTTATCTTCCTGCCACCCAAACATATTATACTGTTTGTGTTTGAATAGATGATAATAATAATTTCTATATAGGTCCGTTGTTGTTATTATTATTATTATTATTATTATTATTATTAATTATTATTATTATTATAATAATAATAAAAAAAAATTATTAAAAATCAAAGAAGTTACAAGAAATTAGAGGGGTTATTATTATTATTATTATTATTATTATTATTATTATTAATTATTATTATTATTATTATAATACTCGTATGATTATATCTATCTATCTATATTATACCTACTAGTTGTAAGCCCGTGCACGGCAACTAAAGGTACTTTCATAACAATGGTTATTGAGTCACAATATGTTAAATCGACTATAAGAAAGTAACAATCCAATTTATATTTAGAAGAACTAAAGCAAAAAGGAATACGAAACTAATATGTTAGCAATTTTATCATATGAGAGAAATCGACTATAAGAAAGTAACAGAACTAAAACAAAAAGGAAAGCAAAACTAAAATCATATTCATCAACCTCGTGAAGTGCCAGTTAATATCACAATCGTAACAGACATATTAACACTATAAGCATTTGAAATTCAAAAGTAAAAACAAAGCATATCAATATTAATAGGCAGACATCTAGCAAAACTTAGAAAAATATTATGATCAATATAACAAAGTCTTCTAAAATCTCATTCTATGAATAATCGGTTTTATGTAGGAGATGATCTTTTCTTTTGCACCTTTTTTTACTCTGCAATTAGAGCAAAAAAGTATGTGATTAGATTAATTGAAATCAATGAAAAATAATCATAAACTAAAGATTGTTGAAGTAGCTTGTATAAGAAAGCTAGGACGCGCGCTCAAAGTAGAAAAACTTTAATTAACCAAAATAACTAAACAATAAAAACTCCATGACATGCCAAAATCAATCTTTGGGAAAAGAGCTATGATGTACACCAAAATCGAATTGAAGAAAGCTATGAGAAAGATGGTACAATATATCTATTTGAAGATTAATTATACGAATAAGGAAATTGTATACTTGATCTTACGATATTAATGTATATAATCATGAAAGTTATTTATAAATAAAAATTGCGTAACGGTAAATATCCTTAGGGTCATCTAATTGTAATCTAAATCAATATTCAACCAATATCACTTTATAACTTATAGACGTCCCATGTCTCATTTTTCTAAAATTTAAATGTTAGCTTCTAGATTATGATCATTTAGTAATTTTCTTACAAAATATAAGTTAAGAATTTAAATAAAGGTTAAGAATTTCATACTAATATAACGTTTGGCTTGATAACCACTTGCATATATATTTATTCAAATTTGAAATAACGACTTCATACATCATCATAAATATATTATTATATTGAGAATGTTATGTTAAATTGTTGTTGGTATAATTATTTAGACCATTTAATTTTATTATTTGAAAATATAGAGGGACCACCACTTTGGCATTGCCTACGTGGCAAATTCTGAAGGGCTTTACTACTCGTTTAGTAGATACACATACATAAATATACCTATCTTTAATCTTTAATTTATATATATATATATATATATATATATATATATATATATATATATATATATATATATATATATAAACTAGATTCAAACCCGTACGATGCACGGTAATTTAAATTTAGAATTTGTAATTTATAGTATATCATAATGTTAAAGAGTGATTGATATAAAAAATTAAAAGTAGAATCCAATAAAAGGACATAAAGAAAAAATCTTGAAGAATTGAATATGCACAATCGATATCGAAGACTACATATTCAAAGTTCAAAATGAATAATGTAAAAAGTTTAGAAAGAACATTTAAGAAGTCTAGGTCAAAACTTGTACAATTCATGATAATTTAGAATTTATAATTACTAACAACTCAATCGCAATATAGCAACATTAATTGATTG
The DNA here is from genome assembly GCA_949592205.1 of Helichrysum umbraculigerum. Lineage (NCBI taxonomy): Eukaryota > Viridiplantae > Streptophyta > Magnoliopsida > Asterales > Asteraceae > Helichrysum > Helichrysum umbraculigerum. Next base: position 104,166,121 of record CATIUR010000003.1, on the reverse strand, counting down.
TTAGACGATGTGTATTCATGCAAGATAAGTCGTCTATGCTAAACAAAATTTTGATCGATATAGAGCAAATCATACATTTCACATATTCCCCGTGTTACAAAGAATAATGACCACACATTCTAGGGTAGTTATTCAAATTTTCATCTTATCAGCAAACTCATTACCCATGACATAAAATTTTAGACAGAATAATTCAATCAAGAAAGAACTGAAGGCACAAATTAAACCAGGCTCGTAAACAAAATAATTAATACACAATTGCGATTTATAATTGAAGGTTAATTTTACGAATTCCACCTTGATTCAAATACAGCTTACAAAACACATTACTATATTACTTGAAACGCCCCGAAAACAGAATCATATATTTTTTTTTTTTTTACACTTTCGGTTTATAACACTCTTAATTATGTCCCATGACAACCCCATATGTATGGTTTAACCTTAATAGTTATTCCTAGTTAAAACAAGCTTTTTAAGACCTAAAATTTCATTTTTCAATGTCAAACGCGATCCGAAAAAGTGGGCGGGATCGCGTTCCTTAGTTATAAACTTTCGGTTACCATTTTTGCCTTACGAACGCGATCCGGCTCAAGTTGTCAGGATCGCGTTCCTTAGTGTAAATCCAGAAGTCAGCAAAAGTCAACTTTTTAACCAACTTCAAACGCGCATAACTTTTTACTCGTGCATCCGTTTGACCTGAAATTTTGCGTGCACCTTCATATGACCAAAACGAAGACTTCCCTTTTTGCACTTTTTCAAATTTCACAATGACACGGGATTTTGGCGTATGACTCTTTTTGACCCAAAAACGACCATTTTGGGAGCATACCAAGTCTCAAATCATGAAGGCTGAGACATTGGACTTTTATAACGCCCCTAATTTAGAATACAATTTTTTTTTTTTTTTTTTTAAACATCGCGGAAGCAATATCCCATATATATAACCCTGGATTAACCAAAATATACATAATCCTTTACATAAGTATTTCGTTATATAACTACACAATTAGATGGGCGTTACTTTAACAAAACATTTAAAGTAGTACAAAAGTCATCAGAGTTCTATCATTGTCGAACACTCCTTCAATTTACTCCGAGACCCGCCCTTAACAAAATATATTAACCTGCAAGGAGTAAATAACGAGGTATTAGCACGAAGCTAAGTGAGTTAACTCATCACTAACACTACACTTAGTTTAACACCATGAGTCTACAACAATTAACACTTTGACTCAACATCACTAGAGGATCGGTGGCCCTTGTGGCGCCCTCAGCCGCGGTGGCCCACCAAGCGACACTTACACCAACTGCAGGCCAATACAGTGGTTAACCGATAACGATTTGCTACCTTTAGTCAACACAAGCTCCATTTACAACACATGTTTACAACTCTCGTGTTGACTAACCTGTAGCAAAACGTCCAACAAGATTGACCTCTTTAACACAATCACCAATAGGTTTCTTAACACTTGCTTCTCATTCACAATATGCCTTAACACAAGAATGCACAAATAACACTTGAAGTAACCACATAAGTGATCACCAAACATAGTGAGAGATCAAAGTCCACTCATCTGTCCACTTTAACTTCAGTTACTCAAGTGACTAAACTCACTGAGTCTTCGCCTTGTCTGTAAACACATCAAAACATTTGAGTCAGTAACTAATTCCAAGTTCTCACAATTTACATAACATAATTACATGTTGTTGAAACAATCATCTCATATCCTATAGCACATTGCATTTAACTCAAACAATTAAGTAATCATCATTTGTATTTACTTAATCTATCAATTCACTACTACCAGATTACATGTATTGCCAAACCATAAATGTTATCGGATTACATTAACAATTAAACAAAACAACAATTTTCTGCAGGGCAAGGGAAGCCGCCGGCTTCCCATTCAAGCCGCCGGATTCAAAGGCAAGCCGCCGGCTTCCAAGACAAGCCGCCGGCTTCAACACCTTTTCACCAGCTCCACTTTGTACCCGAGCTCAAAATTAGAAGCCGTTTGGCCGAAGCCGCCGGCTTTAAAGCCAAGCCGCCGGCTTCTAAGGGAAGCCGCCGGCTTCCTGTGTTCTTCAGACCTGGGCAGCAGCAGCTAGAACTCTGCACGAACAAAAACGAACCAAAACCCAAAATCGACCAAAACTCAACTTGTAACTCAGATTTTTATCGATTTCAATGTACCATAACACCTAATAACAACATACAACCATGATTCAAACAACAATTCATCACAAATCCTCAAAATCACTTATAACCTCACTTACACATTTTCAAACCAAAAACTCAAGAACAATTATGTTTTTATCACTTAATCAAGTGCAAGAAGTTTAATCATCATCATCAAATCGATATGCAACCATCTATTTAGCTCATCAAACTTCAAATCATAATAATCAATAATTTACCTAAAACTCATTATATATAAAAATATAACTTACAAGATAGAGAGGAATCAAGAATGGGATGATGAGGATGATTATCTTAGTGATTTCAAGCTTCAATCATCAAGCAATTTGTATAATCTTTTGATTTGGTAAGGATTTGAGCTAGGTTTTTAGAGTTAGGTTAAAACTAGATGAAGAATGGGGATTTGGGGAAAAATGAATCGATCCCCTCCTTTTTATTAAAACCGGCCCCTTTTATTTACAGTAACATATTATACCACATTTTGATCTATTGTCTGGAACCTAAATACTAATTGCGAGAAAATTATTTTATTTTACCGTCGTCTAATATTATTTAAAACAATTAATATTTTACTAGCCACAATATCTCCTGAGGCTTATTTAACTATTTATTTTCAAAATCAAACATATTCAAACAATTAAATGTGCGTATTTAAATTAAAATAAGTACCTGATTCTACTGGACCCAATTTCAGGGTGTTACAAATCTTCCCTCCTTAAAAGATTTCGTCCCCGAAATCTAACTAGACTCGAACAAACTAGGGTAACGGGCCCTCATACTCGACTCGGTCTCCCAAGTAAGATTTTCTCCCAAACTATGTTTCCATTTCACTAGAACCATAGGTATCTCCTTCTTGCGTAATTTAGTCACCTTTCTATCAACTAACTCAATGGGCTCTTCTACTAATTTCTGACCTTGGTCAACTCTAAGATCTTGTAACGGAAGGATTTGGGTTGGATCCTCCACATTACATTTCCGCACATAGCAAACATTAAAGGTGTCGTGAATACCACTTAATTCAGAAGGAAGGTCTAAGGCCACAGTTTGGTCATTAACTACTTGGCGAATTTTGAATGGACCTATAAACCTCGGAGCCAATTTTCCACGCTTACCAAAACGAATCACACCCTTCCAAGGTGACACTTTTAAATAAACCAATTCTCCTTCGACAAAATTAACTGGTCGACGACGCGGATCAGCATACTGCTTCTGTCTATCTCTAGCGGCTTTCAATTTCTCGCGGGCTATAGCAACTTTATCGGCCGTAATCTGAACAATATCGGGACCCGCAAACTGTTTTTCTCCCGCCTCTAACCAACAAGTCGGCGTTCGACAACGACGTCCGTAAAGCATTTCATATGGCGGCATACCAATACTCGAATGATACGAATTATTATACGCAAATTCTACTAACGGCAGGTGAGAATCCCACGAACCTCCATACTCCAAAATACACGCCCTCAACAAATCCTCGAGAGTTTGAATGGTTCTTTCTGACTGTCCATCTGTCTGAGGATGATATGCAGTACTAAGATTAACTCGAGTACCTAACTCTTTCTGAAGATTCTGCCAAAAGCCTGACACAAACCTGGAATCTCGATCTGACACAATAGATAATGGTATTCCGTGCCTCGATACAATCTCATTAATATACAATTGAGCCAAACGGGTCAAAGAAGCAGTTTCACTGGTCGCAAGAAAATGGGCGCTTTTGGTTAAACGATCAACAACAACCCAAATCATATCATTACCTTTCTGCGTACGTGGTAATTTGGTGACAAAATCCATAGTGATGTGTTCCCATTTCCACTCGGGTATCTCCAATTGTTTCAACGAACCATATGGCTTTTGATGCTCGGCTTTTACTTGGGAACAAATATGACATGATTCCACAAATCTGGCGACATCTGTTTTCATTGTTGGCCACCAATAAAGAGGTTTCAAATCGTTATACATTTTCGTGCTACCAGTATGAATAGATAATCTCGATTTATGAACCTCCGTCAAAATCAACTCACGAAGTCCACCAATTAACGGGACCCAAACCCGAGACTGAAAAGTTTTCAACCCACGTGAATCATCAACTAACAAATCCTTTCGTTTCAACATGATCTCGGATTTCAAATTAACATCCAATAAAGCTTCAATATGTGCGACTCTTAGCTGAGAAATCAAATCAGAGGACACCTCTAATCGCATAAAACAAATCTTGTCACTAGATATATTTCGACTCAATGCATCCGCAACCACATTAGCTTTACCCGGGTGATAACGGATCTCGCAATCATAATCTTTAATCAATTCTAACCACCGCCTCTGACGCATATTCAATTCTTTCTGCGAAAACATGTACTGAAGGCTTTTATGATCCGTGCAAATTACACATTTCGTACCATACAAATAATGTCTCCTAATCTTCAAGGTAAAAATTACAGCCGCAAGCTCCAAATCATGCGTCGGATAATTCTTTTCATGTGGTTTAAGCTGTCTAGAAGCATACGCAATTACACGATCTCTTTGCATTAAAACACCACCTAATCCGGTATGCGATGCATCACAATATACAATGAAATCATCCGACCCATCAGGTAACGCCAAAACAGGGGCTTGACACAATAATTGCTTTAATGTCTGAAAAGCTGCCTCTTGTTGCTCGGTCCACTGAAATTTCACATCCTTCCGAGTTAACTTAGTCAATGGGCTCGCAATTTTAGAAAAATCTTTGATAAACTTTCTGTAGTATCCTGCTAATCCAAGGAAACTTTTAATTTCTGACGGAGACTTAGGCGCATTCCAATTCATAACAGCTTTCACTTTAGATGGATCCACCCTAACCCCGTCTTTGCAAATGATATACCCCAAAAACTGCACCTCACGTATCCAAAACTCACATTTCGAAAACTTGGCATAAAGCTGCTCTCTTTTCAAAGTTTCAAGTATTAACCTCAGATGCATTTCATGATCCTCTTCAGACTTGGAATAAATCAAAATATCGTCGATAAACACAATCACAAACTGATCAAGATAGGGACGACACACACGATTCATCAAATCCATAAAGATTGCAGGAGCATTCGTTAACCCGAATGGCATAACCAAAAACTCATAGTGACCATACCTCGTGCGAAAAGCGGTTTTAGGAATATCCTCCTCACGAACTCGTACTTGATGATATCCCGACCTCAAATCAATTTTGGAAAAATATGAGGATCCTTGCAATTGATCAAACAATTCATCAATTCTAGGCAACGGGTATTTGTTCTTCACCGTTCTCTTATTTAATTCCCGATAATCGATGCACATACGGAGAGTACCATCTTTCTTCTTCACAAATAACACGGGAGCACCCCACGGCGATGAACTCGGCCTAATAAATCCCTTATCTAACAATTCCTGAATTTGACCCATCATTTCACGGATTTCGGAAGGAGCTAATCTATAAGGAGCCCTTGCTACTGGAGACTAACCAGGAATTAAGTCAATTTGGTATTCTACATCTCTTACAGGGGGAAGACCAGGCAATTCATCCGGAAACACGTCCGAATATTCAGAAACCACCCGAATATCGGAAATGGATTTCTTTTCTACTTTAACATCTACAACATAGGCCACAAAGGATTCACAACCCTTAACTAAAGACTTCCTAGCCTTCATCATGGATATTACCGGAATACTACCCTTTGCACGCTCCCCACGCGCCACAACATATGATAGATTGGAAACTGGGATTTTTATCAACTTTTTATGACAAGAGATGTCGGCTTTGTTTTGACTCAGCCATTCCATACCAAGAACCACATCAAAACTAGGGATTTGCATCAATAGGAAAGAAACTGGAAATTCATGATCCTCTATTAATATACTAGCTCCGGCTACCGATGTGGTAACAGGAACTGTCTTACCATCAGCTACCTCAACTTCTAAGGGATTAGAAATCACAGAGGGCATCAATTTCAGTTTATCACAAAATTGCACTGATATAAACGAGCAATTTGCTCCAGAATCAAATAATACACGAGCTGGTACAGAGTTAACAAGGAAAGTACCAGTAATCACATCATCAGTAAGCACAACATCATCCACGGTCATTTGAAAAGCTCGACCCGTAGCAGCTGGTGGAATCTTCCTTTTCTGGCCAAAAGATGAGGAACCTCTAGCCGCACCCGTACCCTGCTTCCTTGCATCCGGACAATCACCCGCTCTATGTCCTTCTTTATGACACGTCCAACACACATTATTTTGATAACTACAATCAATCGCATTATGACCCAACACCCCACATTTCATACACCTTGACGTCCGAATAGAACAAGGTCCGGTATGTTTTGATCGACATCTTGCACAATAAGAATTATCCATCGGAACACCACCATAACTAGTTTTCTTGTTTGATTGGGAAGGTTGCCGTCTTTGTTTTCCTTTACCGGAAGAATCACTCTTCGGTTTCTGTGCATACTTTTCTTTATTTTGCAACCTCCTAGCCACAACATCACTATCCACGGATCGTGCCCACTCAAAAGCCTGAGAAATACTATTAGCCATTCTCACAGTGGTACGATAATCTGGAGGTAAGGTTTTCACAAAGTGGCTAATTTTGTTTCTTTCAGTCGGGACCCACTGTTGCACAAATCTTAATTTCTCAGAAAATTGCCGGATAAGCTCATCGATTGACATCTCATCCGTCTTTCGTAAATCCATAAATTCCTGTCTGACACGATCAAGATTATATTCCGAACAGAACTGTTTGCATACCTCGGCATGAAAATCCTGCCATTTAATAGAACTCCTTTGTTGTGGAGTGAAATGAGCAGTTATCGAATCCCACCACGACATAGCTTCACCTTTCAACAATTGGACAGTATAGGGAACTTTGTCTTCCTCATCACAGTGACAAACCTCCAACTTTCTTTCCACATCACGCAACCAGTCTAAGGTAACCGTAGGATCAGGACTTCCAGAGTAAGAGGATGGTTTACTAGACATGAAGGTTTTAAGAGAACATCCTTTCTTTGGCACCTGAAATGGTGGAAATAAATGTGCCTGATAACCAGTCGATCCAAATGAAGGAAACGACATTGATGACTGAAAAACATAACCCTGCTGCTGTTGTTGTGAAACATGAGGAAAAGTAACCGGAATCCGAGTAGAAGCAGTAATGGGAGGAGTAGTAGTAGCAACATGTGAATAAATAGGAATGGATCGTTGAGATGACCCTGCACGTTCTCTCTCAAGTTCAACTACCCTGTTCTCTAATCTTAGTATATAATCTTGACTAGTTTCAACCTCAGTATTTACCGGATTCGAAGTACCATTATGATCCTCGTCTTCTGGGGCGGAGTGAATAGCAGAGACATTATAGAGAGTACGGGGTGGTTGCTCATTTTCTGCCATCTGTCATCAAAACACATCTCAACACTTGTTAATTGTTAGTACTAACATACTAACACATTTCACACTATAGCTAATCCCACAACCTGGAATGTTTGACAACTCGACACTAGATTTGGGATTAAACACTCTAAGTTGTTCAATTCGCCCAAATCTAAGCTCTGATACCAACTTATAACGCCCCTAATTTAGAACACAATTTTTTTTTATTTTATTTTTTATTTTTTTTTTAAAACATCGCGGAAGCAATATCCCATATATATAACCCTGGATTAACCAAAATATACATAATCCTTTACATAAGTATTTCGTTATATAACTACACAATTAGATGGGCGTTACTTTAACAAAACATTTAGAGTAGTACAAAAGTCATCAGAGTTCTATCATTGTCGAACACTCCTTCAATTTACTCCGAGACCCGCCCTTAACAAAATATATTAACCTGCAAGGAGTAAATAACGAGGGATTAGCACGAAGCTAAGTGAGTTAACTCATCACTAACACTACACTTAGTTTAACACCATGAGTCTACAACAATTAACACTTTGACTCAACATTACTAGAGGATCGGTGGCCCTTGTGGCGCCCTCAGCCGCGGTGGCCCACCAAGCGACACTTACACCAACTGCAGGCCAATACAGTGGTTAACCGATAACGATTTGCTACCTTTAGTCAACACAAGCTCCATTCACAACACATGTTTACAACTCTCGTGTTGACTAACCTGTAGCAAAACGTCCAACAAGATTGACCTCTTTAACACAATCACCAATAGGTTTCTTAACACTTGCTTCTCATTCACAATATGCCTTAACACAAGAATGCACAAATAACACTTGAAGTAACCACATAAGTGATCACCAAACATAGTGAGAGATCAAAGTCCACTCACGTGTCCACTTTAACTTCAGTTACTCAAGTGACTAAACTCACTGAGTCTTCGCCTTGTCTGTAAACACATCAAAACATTTGAGTCAGTAACTAATTCCAAGTTCTCACAATTTACATAACATAATTACATGTTGTTGAAACAATCATCTCATATCCTATAGCACATTGCATTTAACTCAAACAATTAAGTAATCATCATTTGTATTTACTTAATCTATCAATTCACTACTACCAGATAACTTGTATTGCCAAACCATAAATGTTATCGGATTACATTAGCAATTAAACAAAACAACAATTTTCTGCAGGGCAAGGGAAGCCGCCGGCTTCCCATTCAAGCCGCCGGATTCAAAGGCAAGCCGCCGGCTTCCAAGACAAGCCGCCGGCTTCAACACCTTTTCACCAGCTCCACTTTGTACCCGAGCTCAAAATTAGAAGCCGTTTGGCCGAAGCCGCCGGCTTTAAAGCCAAGCCGCCGGCTTCTAAGGGAAGCCGCCGGCTTCCTGTGTTCTTCAGACCTGGGCAGCAGCAGCTAGAACTCTGCACGAACAAAAACGAACCAAAACCCAAAATCGACAAAAACTCAACTTGTAACTCAGATTTTTATCGATTTCAATGTACCATAACACCTAATAACAACATACAACCATGATTCAAACAACAATTCATCACAAATCCTCAAAATCACTTATAACCTAACTTACACATTTTCAAACCAAAAACTCAAGAACAATTATGTTTTTATCACTTAATCAAGTGCAAGAAGTTTAATCATCATCATCAAATCGATATGCAACCATCTATTTAGCTCATCAAACTTCAAATCATAATAATCAATAATTTACCTAAAACTCATTATATATAAAAATATAACTTACAAGATAGAGAGGAATCAAGAATGGGATGATGAGGATGATTATCTTAGTGATTTCAAACTTCAATCATCAAGCAATTTGTATAATCTTTTGATTTGGTAAGGATTTGAGCTAGGTTTTTAGAGTTAGGTTAAAACTAGATGAAGAATGGGGATTTGGGGAAAAATGAATCGATCCCCTCCTTTTTATTAAAACCGGCCCCTTTTATTTACAGTAACATATTATACCACCTTTTGATCTATTGTCTGGAACCTAAATACTAATTGCGAGAAAATTATTTTATTTTACCGTCGTCTAATATTATTTAAAACAATTAATATTTTACTAGCCACAATATCTCCTGAGGCTTATTTAACTATTTATTTTCAAAATCAAACATATTCAAACAATTAAATGTGCGTATTTAAATTAAAATAAGTACCTGATTCTACTGGACCCAATTTCAGGGTGTTACAACTTTTGACCACTCGTCATATATATATCAAAACAAAGTTGCAAGAGTATTCACTTTACACTTAACACATCTCTAACCCATTTTAGATCATAGGTACATTTAACGACCCAAATGACCCCTTTTTGACCCGCTGACCCACAATGACTATTTTGACCTATTGACTAGCCAATCACAACCCATAATTGACTAATGGAAGGTTTGACTACATGTTAACACTCCATAACCAATAAAACACAATTTGACTACTTTCAACCATGAACACATTTTTATAAACACTAATATATTCAAACACTAACATTAAAACTTGAAAACCATAATATACATCATTTACTAGTATTCTTGACCTCAAAGATCAAAATATATCAAAATTTCATATGTCATGGCTCACCATGACTATCTTTTAAAACATGTCTAAAAGGGCGATTTACACAAGCTAGAACAAACGATACTTCAAAGAGAAAACTTGCCATACTCTAATATCATGTAATCCACGCTATCCCTTTAAACTGCTTTCCCCTTTCCTTGACCACTTCCACCTAAAACATAAAACACTTAAACAATAAGCAATTTTGCTTAGTGAGCATATAAGCAATTTAATCAAATAATACATAACATGGCTACATAAACACTATGCTAGTAAAACTAGCAACTCTATATCATAACTTCATAAGCTTCATATCACTAACTTATGATTGTACCCACCTCTAGCTCGGAAGCTATCCGGTAACATGTACAATCACAATTCATATCACTATGATCATATACAAATAATACACTAAATCTCCACTTGATTGTACCAACCTCTAGCTCGGAAGCTATCCGGTAACATGTACAATCAATTCATATCATAACACTTTCACAAGTAACAATTTAAACAAATAAATCATAATTAACTTCACATGATCATATGCTCCTCTTACTCGAAAGTAATATGGAAACACATATAACCATTCACTTGATTAATTCTTATACTACTCACCTTAGCTTTGAATTGATGATTACAACGTACAACCAAAAGTAACAATTCCAACTTCTTATCACCTATACATATATCACATAACAACATATTCAATCTCAATGAAATCATAATTGTAAACCATTAATCACTTTTAAACCCTCCCCCACTATGGTTAACATAATCAATTCATTAACACTTTCACTTAAATCATGTTCTATCATAGTTTTCATAATCTAATTGCATCATAATTCACACTTTTAACTAGTTAACACTAATTCATAAGCATATAATCAAAACCCCATGTTTACTCAAGAATACCTATATCCAATCAATCATATTCATCACTTTTGAGTTGTAACTTAATCATTAACTAGCTCAATAACACTAATAAACAACAACTATAACAATTCTTAACCCTAATTTCGTATTAAAAAGCACTAATTTCACTAAACCCACTAACCCCACTTTCTAGGTTATACATTTAAGGAAGAATCATACTTACAAATGGTTAGAGATGATGAAGAAGGTGATAATTTAGAGATTACAAGCTTGAATCCAAGATTAAAGATGATGATTTGAGTTAATTTGAAGTATTTGAGATGAAGAAGAAGTTTGAAACCCTCTGCTCTTTCTCTATTTCGTTTTCTCACTGGATGTTTTTGGAATAATCAGGAAAACACGCATATATGTATATTAAACCTTATTTCTTTTTATCACACAGTCTGGAACTGAAAAACCTATTTACGTTTTCTATTATATCTCATTATTTACACAATATTGCTTCATTATAAAATTATATATGCGTACGAATTTAAATTCCTGATAAAATTGGGGTGTTACAACTCTCCCCCACTTAAATTGTTCGTGTCCTCACGAACATTCTAGGTACATACTATATCTTAGTCAAATCTTAAGATTATTAATACATACATAACAACAAGAACACTAGAGATTCAACGACATCAGAGTCAAAATGTAAGCATGTATGGGATTTAAGGATATAGGTACCTGACGTCACATTTGATGACTCCTTCTCTTCTCCCTCAGTTATCTGGTAAGCACGAACTTTTAGTTTTGGGACAGTCATAGCTACTTTTTCCTCCATTCTCTTACGTCTATCTCTTGCCCTATCCGGGCAGTCAGCCTGAAGATGATCATCTTTGAAACAATAATAACACAAACGAAGAAGACTTGGGCAATTCGATGCCATATGCCCCGGTCTTCCACACTTAAAACATTTGCACTCCCCTGTATGCTTCCTACCACATCTCTCACACGGGGGTATTTCTCTCGGTTGGGTTTGAGCACTAACTTGCTGTAATGGTTGTGGTTGTGTTAAAGTCTCCTCAAAACGTGTTTTCTTAGACACAACAGATGGTGAAGTGGTGTGTTCAACTTTTCTCTTACTAACTGATTCAGCAATTCTAGCTTGTAAATCCTTTTCACGCACTAATGCTCTATTCAAGATCTTAGCAATGGTATTATAAATAAGTGGGTCAATGGATTCACGAATTTCAAGGTTAAGATGACGATAAAAATGGTCGGTCAACAACTTAGGATTGGAGGTGTACTCAGGACAGAACCTAGCTTTCTCATGAAATGCCTTAGAATACTCGGCAACTGACTTACTTCCATGCTCAATCGCTAAAAACTCTCCTTTTAACTTCTCTAATTCTGCAGGTGGTAAAAATTCCTCTCTAAATATTTCTTTAAACTTGTCCCAGGTAAACCTCAAAGCTACCTCAGGACCATACGTCTCTAACTGTGAATTCCACCACTCATGAGCATCTTTCTTAAGTTGATGGGCTGCAAATATCACTTTGGACTCATCCGGACACTTACACAACAAAAAGGTTTCCTCAAGTTCACTAATCCAACGATTACTAATAACTGGGTTTAACTCTCCACTAAACTCGGGCGGGTTACACGTAGCAAAACTCTTATATTCAAACTTCTCTTTCTCTTTATTCGTCTCGACATGAGTTGAGGAAGTACTAATATTTCTTAAAAGAGCTATATGTTGTCTTTCAAACTCACTAAACCTCTCAGTCAACATGTTTTCCATCCTAGTAATCATCGTTGGGGTAAAGGCTTCTAAGGATTGTCCAACTATCCTCTTTATCATTACTTCTTCCTCATGAGTCAAATTTCGGTTCTCCTCTTGCGGGGGAGAACGTTCATTGGTATTCTTATTAGCATCCATCTAACACAAAATCAATAACTCAATTAGTACTTTCAATCTCCACATAATATAAACAACAATTTAAACTGCATACACAATTTATCAAAACAATTCTCTCTGCATTATGTTTAAGTGCTATGAATCACCCATGTGCAATAGTATAATATTAATTTCGTTGGCCAGACGAAATCATATTAGACTTACCACACACTTCTATTGATTACCCTTAAACACAGTCAGTCATAACAACAAATCTTATAATCATATGGAAACATAATCATGCATTCATAATAGTTTAAGACTACGCAATCCTAAAGTGGATTACATAATTCTCTTAAACTATCGCTCTGATACCAACTTGAAACGCCCCGAAAACAGAACCATTTTTTTTTTTTTTACACTTTCGGTTTATAACACTCTTAATTATGTCCCATGACTACCCCATATGTATGGTTTAACCTTAATAGTTATTCCTAGTTAAAACAAGCTTTTTAAGACCTAAAATTTCATTTTTCAATGTCAAACGCGATCCGGGAAAGTGGGCGGGATCGCGTTCCTTAGTTATAAACTTTCGGTTACCATTTTTGCCTTACGAACGCGATCCGACTCAAGTTGTCAGGATCGCGTTCCTTAGTGTAAATCCAGAAGTCAGCAAAAGTCAACTTTTTAAACAACTTCAAACGCGCATAACTTTTTACTCGTGCATCCGTTTGACCTGAAATTTTGCGTGCACCTTCATATGACCAAAACGAAGACTTCCCTTTTTGCACTTTTTCAAATTTCACAATGACACGGGATTTTGGCGTATGACTCTTTTTGACCCAAAAACGACCATTTTGGGAGCATACCAAGTCTCAAATCATGAAGGCTGAGACATTGGACTTTTGACCACTCGTCATATATATATCAAAACAAAGTTGCAAGAGTATTCACTATACACTTAACACATCTCTAACCCATTTTAGATCATAGGTACATTTAACGACCCAAATGACCCCTTTTTGACCCGCTGACCCACAATGACTATTTTGACCTATTGACTAGCCAATCACAACCCATAATTGACTAATGGAAGGTTTGACTACATGTCAACACTCCATAACCAATAAAACACAATTTGACTACTTTCAACCATGAACACATTTTTATAAACACTAATATATTCAAACACTAACATTAAAACTTGAAAACCATAATATACATCATTTACTAGTATTCTTGACCTCAAAGATCAAAATATATCAAAATTTCATATGTCATGGCTCACCATGACTATCTTTTAAAACATGTCTAAAAGGGCGATTTACACAAGCTAGAACAAACGATACTTCAAAGAGAAAACTTGCCATACTCTAATATCATGTAATCCACGGTATCCCTTTAAACTGCTTTCCCCTTTCCTTGACCACTTCCACCTAAAACATAAAACACTTAAACAATAAGCAATTTTGCTTAGTGAGCATATAAGCAATTTAATCAAATAATACATAACATGGCTACATAAACACTATGCTAGTAAAACTAGCAACTCTATATCATAACTTCATAAGCTTCATATCACTAACTTATGATTGTACACACCTCTAGCTCGGAAGCTATCCGGTAACATGTACAATCACAATTCATATCACTATGATCATATACAAATAATACACTAAATCTTCACTTGATTGTACCAACCTCTAGCTCGGAAGCTATCCGGTAACATGTACAATCAATTCATATCATAACACTTTCACAAGTAACAATTTAAACAAATAAATCATAATTAACTTCACATGATCATATGCTCCTCTTACTCGAAAGTAATATGGAAACACATATAACCATTCACTTGATTAATTCTTATACTACTCACCTTAGCTTTGAATTGATGATTACAACGTACAACCAAAAGTAACAATTCCAACTTCTTATCACCTATACATATATCACATAACAACATATTCAATCTCAATGAAATCATAATTGTAAACCATTAATCACTTTTAAACCCTCCCCCACTATGGTTAACATAATCAATTCATTAACACTTTCACTTAAATCATGTTCTATCATAGTTTTCATAATCTAATTGCATCATAATTCACACTTTTAACTAGTTAACACTAATTCATAAGCATATAATCAAAACCCCATGTTTACTCAAGAACACCTATATCCAATCAATCATATTCATCACTTTTGAGTTGTAACTTAATCATTAACTAGCTCAATAACACTAATAAACAACAACTATAACAATTCTTAACCCTAATTTCGTATTAAAAAGCACTAATTTCACTAAACCCACTAACCCCACTTTCTAGGTTATACATTTAAGGAAGAATCATACTTACAAATGGTTAGAGATGATGAAGAAGGTGATAATTTAGAGATTACAAGCTTGAATCCAAGATTAAAGATGATGATTTGAGTTAATTTGAAGTATTTGAGATGAAGAAGAAGTTTGAAACCCTCTGCTCTTTCTCTATTTCGTTTTCTCACTGGATGTTTTTGGAATAATCAGGAAAACACGCATATATGTATATTAAACCTTAATTCTTTTTATCACACAGTCTGGAACTGAAAAACCTATTTACGTTTTCTATTATATCTCATTATTTACACAATATTGCTTCATTATAAAATTATATCTGCGTACGAATTTAAATTCCTGATAAAATTGGGGTGTTACATTACTATATATACATATATTATGCGATAGACGCTCACTAATAAACTCATAAATGTGTGCAACATAAGAAGTAATTACATGCAATTTTGATTAATAACCACATACCTTGACTTTATACATCACTACTTGTAGGGGTGTTAATCGGGTCAACCCGACCCGAATAAGAGTTAGTCGGGTCGGGTTTTTCATAAATAAATACTTACCCGCAACCCGACCCTATTAAGTAATCGGGTTTTCGGGTTCGGGCTAGTCGGGTTGCGGGTTAGTCGGGTCGGATTAAATCGGGTTTCGGGTTACCCGTGTAACGCTACAATTTTCTAATGACTGTAAACAAAAATATAGTTGGCTTTAACTGTTTAGCTAGTAGACTAAAAATTTTAATAAATTTATGAAGATGACTATGACTCTATGAGTTACACGAGTACACAATTCATTGAATGATGATTTAAGAAGATGGCCATGAGTTACAAATAATAGAAGCTGAGTTTTGTTTTCAATTTTGATATAACGAGTCGTGCAACATCTTTCAATATTTAAAAAAGGGGTTAATGTACAAATTTGTTACCGTACTTTGCGAAAATATTCATTTGGGTTAATATTTAAAAAAGGGGTTAATGTACAAATTTGTTACTGTACTTTGCGAAAATATTCATTTGGGTTACTTTACTTTTAAAATGTTCAATTGGATTACTATACTTTCAAAATGTGTTTAATTAGGTTACCAAACTTTCGCCATAGTTCAATTAGGTTATTGTACTTTTGAAAATGTACATAACAATGTGCAATTAGGTCACTAAGTACTGTAGCAAAAATAGGCATGAAAACACATTTTGAAAGTACAGTAATCCAATTGAACACTTTAAAATTACAGTAACTCAGATGAACATTTTCGCAAAGTACAGTAACCAATTTGTGTATTAACCCTTAAAAAAGCAACTAAACTTTAACACTCCTATCCAATGAAAGCATACATATACAACTATCTCAATATCTTCCGTTATTTAAATCATCATAATCATAATCACACTCGTATATATACACACACATTGTTAGACTGTACATTAATGTTACCTGGCGTAAAACTAACTATTGTCACTGAGTTTTTAGTATACATGTAAGCTAATTAGGTGCATGGTTAAAATCAGGTTAATCGGGTCAACCCGTACCCGATTAAGTTTCTCTATTTTAACCCGTAACCCGACCCTAATAAGCATTCAGGTTGATCGGGTTAACCCGCATAACCCGATTAAAATTTTTAACCCTATCAAACCCGACCCTAATAGTCCTAATAGGGTTCGGATCGGGGGTTGGATTTTTTGACACCCCTAACTACTTGATTCCGATCCAAGTATTACATACACCCTACAAAAGTATGAAAGAAGTGGATATTAAATATCGAATTGATTAGTAAAATATACATACAAATTATGCTTAATGCTTAATTAAATCAAAAGTTGTGTAACCATAACAGATTAACAGATAACATAGATGATTAATTTCATTGTATAATCATAAATATGAGGATTGAATGTATAGTGAAAATTAATTACTTTAATCGTAAATATTTAAAGTTTACACGTCGTTCACTATATATAGTGAACATCAATTACGTTAATGAATAATACACTGTAACTTAAATAATATTAGTTGTTAATTAGTGTTTTAGTAGGAATATTATATTAATAATAGTTATAAGTGATACGTACTATGTTATCAATTTAACTCTCAATAATTTAATACATTATTTTATTAATTTAAATATTATAATAATTCTATTTACTCTACAACTTTTAATTAATTACTTAATATGGTATAAATGTGCACTTGCAGGATAACAAGGACCTGTATGCGGAAGAAGCTGCTGTGCAGAAAGAAAGAGAGCGACAACGGATGCTTAGTATACCTGGACTAATTGCACCCAGCGAAATACAAGATGAGATGGTTGATTCATAAATCGGGTACTAATTATATGGATACTTACTAATGGAGGGGCAGTGTCGTAAATGTTTCTTGTATTTCTGAGGTAAGAGTGTCTTGGATACAAAAGAAAAAAGCATTTGTGGGTGTAGAGTAGTACTAGTAGTAGTATAGATTCTACTGATGTAGGAATGTTTGTGTGGGGATGATTGATTCATGTTTTGACATTTGTAAATTGATGACATGAAAGAGAATGTTAGTTGGGTATACCCGCCAGCTCTTCTCTTATTGGTTTTCAAATAGTGTAAATTCATGACTACTAGCAAAAGTTTTGCAGTATTTTCTTTATAAATACAATACAATGGTGTGAAACCTTCAGAATCTGTCTTGTGCATGACTGAATGACGTAACTAAATAAACTTAAATCTAGACTTAAAAGATATGATCAGTGAATGTGACAATTTGATTGGATGAAATTATAAGGAAGTAAAATATCAATCAATGAACAAGTTTGGTCTTTTATAGGTCCATATAATTAGTCATGTTTAATATATAAATGTTGGTTTGAATATCATATGATTTTTCAAATTTGACTATAGGTAGTTTTTTGTTTATTCTATTGTAAATAAGGGTAACTTTACCGTTCTCGATCTTTTACAATGTAAAACTCTTAAGAGATGTTCTATAACATTTTATAAAGGGTGATATTAATCAAATTCTCATCTAGCCCAAGGTTTGTGGAAGTCGACATAGTGTAATGCCCAACAGGTGTTGTAATATCTGATTAGGCATGGCCGATGAAACTATACAATATCATGCTATCCCATTATATTATCATGTTCATTAGCTGGCCTTATTTGATTTCCTTTTGTGTTCAAATGTGATCATAAACAGTTCACACTTCACGCGGTGATTTTAATTCATTTACGAGTCAACAAGGCCCAGTTTGGGATATCTATATGGGTTGTAAATTGTAATATGGTGGAAATACTGGCAACTGTAATTCTACTATTATATAACTAGACTAGATCATAAACTACTATTACTAAAGTAAATGTGATAATAGTTTACAGAAACATTTTTTATAATTATGGAAAATCTATTTAGTAATCCTTTACTTAACAATCTAAGATAATGATGAGTCTTTTTGAACATTCATCTATTTGTAAAAAAGGAAGTTAACTGATACATTCTACAACACCAAACATTACACGAACGAACCGAACTACCAAGGCAAACACATGACATAACTAAAGAAATTATAACTGGTAAACCCAGATTAGCAAGGGAAAAACAAGCCACTGAGTATGCTGCTATTTTCCTCCAAGGTTTAGTAACACAAAACGATGCTTTGACCAAGTATATACACCAATGAGTTTGATAGAAATTTTCACCATCAACTGCAATGTAGATAGATTTTTTCAATAAAACTGTAATGATATATCTATGAATGACATCCTTACAATGTCGTATTGTGTCCCTATGCCTGTGTCTACACATCCTCAACAGATTCGAATTATCATCTTGGAATTTTCATTCACCAACTGCAATGAAAGGGAGTCCCCTGGAAACATAATTAAAGTGATGTCAAAATATGATTTAGGAATATAAACCTTAATCTTCCATTCGATCTGTCCATTAAACACAAACTACAACCCTCTGGCCCGTTTCCCTTGTTATATAATGACTAATAATAATTATAGAGCAAATATTTACCAGCCTCCATGTCTCGAAAAATAGTCATTGTCCAATGACACAGCAAGTGCAACAGTTACCGCCCTCTCTGCCAATGTCAGTGGACGGGCTACTTCAAATTCGGAAACCTAAAAAACAGATTACTCATATTAAGACTATACCTTATTTCAAAATATAAATTGTCCAAAGTGCATGTAGGAATACCTTTCCAGGAAGATCTAACACAGGATCATGAGCCGCATTCCCAAAACGAATTACATACTGACCAGCATCAGTGAACACCTACATCATATTCATCAAAAATATTTTAAGCATTTGTCACCAACTCACCATTATATGTTTTAAACCAGATTATCAAGTTAAAGATTACAATTTCTGTTGAAGATGAAGTAGTAGACATACGTTCATCAATATCCGTACAAGCTAAACGAAAATGCATCCAATAGATATGTTAAATAGTGGGGTGTAAGTTTAGCCAGATAAGGTTTATTAAAGGAGTTTTGCAATATCATGAAATATTTTGGTTGATCGTTGACTACATTAGATATGGGAACACACTTCCATAGACATTTAGGCAACAAACTCAACTTTGAAATGACAAGTATCAATAGAATAATAGCACTAACCTCAAAACCAAAACCTCGCCAATCACGATCTATCTCAGCCAGCACCTCACCATTAGCATCCTTCAAAGTAAATGTCCAATACCAAAAGCCAGGATTCTCAACTACTGCAAACTGTTCATTACTGCGAAAGGACCATTCCAATTTCAAAATAGAGACCAAAAGGCTGATACAAATCATAGATCCTACAGAAAATGACAATAGCCTACAGAAAATAACATTACCCCAAATACAAATCATAGATCCTCCTCCAGAGATGCCATCTTCTATGAACCACACCAACTTCCTGAAGACATAATGTATTGTAAAGTTGGAAAGCAAGTTCTACAACAAAACAACAATGTTTACATACATTGAATTCGTATCTCAAAACATATACAAAATGGGCATACCTTTCCACCTACTTCTGCATAGATTGAGCTGGTTATCCACCAAAACGGCCTTCGAACCTATATGTACGCATTTGAGTGCAATAAATAACTCATGAGGGCACTCAAAAGAAAGTTAGAACAATATAAATGGAAAGCAAAAAGCCCAAAATCTGGGATGTAGCTAAATTAGTTATATGTCCAGCAGTCTTACCCGAAACAGCTCATTACCAGATCCATCGGTTATAGTAGCCACAAAGGGCCGTCTCGTACGAAGTAACTGACAATGCAGCATGAGAAATGTCAAATAACCATATATACCAACAGATGAGCAGATAGAACATAAGATTCCAGTTAATGAGGGTGCTACGTAACCTATGTTTCTTAATTGAATCCCCAAAACAATGCTCTAGTAACTTCAGTATTATAAACGGGATGTGGAAGTAGAATTTAAATAACATAAGTATTACGTTGATATACCTGTCTGAAAATGACATTGCTCTCCTCACGGATAAACCCTGCAGGCTGAAAAAAGTACACATGAACACTTATGTTAACTACATATATATCAAAACTTAAAGAGAGAACCGGAGATGAAAATTACCACTTGTGGGTTGCTGACATCAACTATTGCATATCTGTTCTCCTACAATATAACAGTCATTTTTTATTCAGAAAGTGCTAACACTTCTTATATAACGGAAATAATAAATCAAAAATTTGTACTGGTGATAGAATGTTATCAAATTTACCTGTTCAAAACCAAGTGTGAGGTTCGCCCATTCTATGTCCCTAGTAATAAGCAGATTAGATCGTGAAAGAAGCGGTGCGATAATAGCCTGCAAGAACCAACAAACGAATACTGTTTGTCCTGAAAGTAAAGCCATCTACATCATGCATTTCTGCAGTTGTCATACTATTTGACTAATTATTAAATAGAACTAAAAAGGAAATAATCTGAACTACGCCTAAACCTTGAAACATAAGATAGTTGTATCATTTCATTACATACCTCTTCCGGGGATGCAGACTCTAGAGGCTCTGTGGCGAATTTTCTGGAGACATAATGTTTATCCCCGGTTACAGAGCTGCCAGAAAAGTAACTTCCACTTAAACCTTTTGTGCTTGTTTCTTCTTTGCTTGCATGTTCAACAGAATTTTGTTTTCTTTTTGCAAGGGTCTTTTTCATTTTATCGTCAGCAACCCACAACTGCACTAGAAAGTCTCTACTTAAGTTTGGACCATTGTCTATCGCAAATGATCTTGAATGCAACTTTCTCTCAGATGCCAAACTTTCAGCATGAGCAATGTCCCCTTGAGCCAAACCAGTTTTCTTGGAAAATAGGAGCTTATCAGCAAGAATAAGACCATTTTGTTGCTTGTTCAGTAGAGAGTGATTTCGTGAATTGCGTGTTGGTATAGCGCTAATGACTTTCGGCAACCGAGTGACACGCTGCACATTCTTTATCCAGTTCATTGTCAACTAATTTGAAACAGCTCTAAAGACTTAAACCTTGTTTTAATTGATCTTTACCCACACATTTTCTCCATTCAGTCCTGCTTGAGAGCAAAGGTTGCAGTTTAGACTAGAACAGATCATATCATCTCATATCCAAGTGATATATACGTATGTAGATGTAGATTCATACTCTTTAATATTTATTCAGCATATCATTATATACCACAAGTAACTCTATAGACACTTCTTTTATGTATTTTCATTTACGGTCAGTACAAACACAGACAGATGCACAACGACTAACAATATTTACTATACATACTCTCCAAAAAGTTTAAGGTCGGATCCAGGGTTCAGCTGGTATAAAATTACCACACACGGACAATATCACTACAAGTGTGCCTGTGTAATTGTGAGAATGCATTAAGATACATAGTCACATACACATCCTCCAAACAGCTTAAGGTCAGATCATCCAGAGATCTATTTGTACACAGTCACAGAGCATCCACATCTACATTTATGTATGTGTGTCTATCTAACTGTGCAAATGCGTACAGATACATACACATTCACCAAACAGCAAGGATCGGACCATCCAACTATGTAGAGCTTTGACACACAAACTAACATTGATCATGTGAACGAATACAGACACAGATACATAACAAAATCGATTTTAAATTTATGAAGCAACAGAAGGACAGTAAGAACATCATGCATATATACTGAATCTATACAATGTCATACTTAGTAACAGTTTCTCAAAGCACACTCTTACTCAATTTCAACCATACATACAACATACAGAATAACAGTTGCTCAACAATGTCATATTGTTAAGGTCCTTGGACGAATCGTTCTAAATTAAACAATTAAGCAGATAATATATGTGCGGCATGAAGGATAGTTCCTAATAAAGTCAAACCTGATATCATAAGAAACACAGAGGCCGTGTATACCGATTATAACGATCATACACATACTAGAACTACATAACTGTATGTACGTATCATCGAGATAAAAATACAAATTCAGCTACCTAACAGTATCAATTTCAAGCTGACGAAGCAACGAAATGAGGAATAATACATAAATTTACAGCGTCGCCGGAATAACGATTTCTCGAAGCACATTGAAGTTACGAGAAATTAACAGATCGTGCTTAGAAATGCATATAGTATCACTTACGATTGATATCAGTTGATAAGAGCTAGGGTTTAGTGAAATAAACATGTAACAAGCATGATGTATGTGAATGTAATGAAGATGAATAAAAACCTAACCTCAGAAGAAGAATGAAGAAGAATCTGGAAGGCGAAGGAGATTGATTAAGAGTTCCGGCGAGGAATTAAGTAGCAGTAAACGGTTTGTGATTGTGAGAGAGAGAGAGATATGTATATATAGTCGTAGGGAGCAAGGAAGAGACGCAGTACTCAACTTCAGCAACAAAATGCACACAACCTGCTTACTTATTTTAGAATATATATTAATATATTATTGCAAATTCAAGTAAACTAGTTTTAAGACCCGTGAAAACACGGGTTTTGTTAAAAAAAGTTTAAATGCGTAACATTAATATAAAAATAAAATTCATATTTATATATACTATCTATACAATAAGCGTATAAACATGTAATAACTCATTTAAACTTGTTTTATATATACTATCTATACAATAAGGGTATAAGTGTAAAAACACGGCTTTGTCAAAATAATCAATAAGAAAGATATATATTTGGCTTTTTTATATACCATATAACATCAAAATAAAAAATAAATATAGCTTGAATGCTCAGGAGATTAAAATCCTAATTCTTACCAAAATCCAATAAGTGCTTACATTACACAAACTTCAATTTAGACCGTGCATACCATGATCAGTCACCTTTGGTTTGTGCAAAATCAATGAAATAAATCTTGAAAATAACATGTAACCATCTGTTACAAATCAATGAAATAATTATATGCAAACTTCTATTAATTCCATTCCATGTAATTGTACATGCCTACATACATTATACCAAATTATTATAGTAGCATTTTACATACAACTCCATTAAGACACCAAAGAAAAACTGTTCTAGGTTTCTTTGAGTGAATTTGATGCGGGGATCGAGTAATTTTTTTATGGATCCTTGTGAAGCTTCACATCTCTCTGCAAGTCCTACTTCTAGCATTCGTACTACTTCTGACATCTTTGGCCTGTGCCCAGGAAGAAACTGTGTGCACAACATTGCCACTTTCACAATTTCTTCTAACTCGATTCGATCATAATTGTTCTTCAAATCTTTATCGACTAAAATATCCAATTTCTTTTCTTGATGGATCTTTTTCACCTAAAAGTTCACAATGGTTTCAGTTAAGCATTGTAAATAAGAACATGAATATTGTAACTAAGGTTTATGTACAAAGTTCCTTAACTTATAAGTACATTACCCTTCTTTAAGGCTAAAATGTCATAATACGAAGTATTAATTTTTATAAAGATAAATTACTTAGTTATGTGAATGAGAAAATTCGTAACATTACCCTTTCATGCTATTGTTTTCTACAACCACCAGAAACCATTAGCTTAAAAAAAAAAAAAAAAAAAAGGCTTACCCAATCAAGCATTACTCCTTTCTGGTTAGCAGCTTTGCCGAATTCTATAGCTCGTTGTCAAGTGATGAGTTCAAGGAGAAGAATTCCAAAGCCGAAGACATCTGCCTTTTCAGATGACTGACCAGTGCAGAGATACTCGGGTGCTATATGTCCTACGGTGCCACGAACCGCAGTGGTTACATGAGAATCTTGATGGTCTAGAAGCTTTGCTAAACCAAAGTAACCAACAACTGCCTCACAACAATCATCAAGCAATATATTTGCAGCCTTCACATCCCTATGAATAATTTTTGTGTCACATTGTTCATGAAGATACAACAATCCTCTTGCTGCCCCTAATGCAATTTTCTTCCTTATGCCCCAATCTAACACTGGTTTAGCTGTCACAATTACGCAAAAATAATAATGAGTTATCTGGGACATAATGGGATAACATGTGAAATACAATTTACTTACGTTAGCCAGGGCTTTAGCACAACTGTTGGACACACATATCATCAGTTGGGTCCAAGTATCATCAGCTGGCCAATGGACTACTTAACTATACATGAATGTTAATACTGTATTTTATTTACTTTTCTTTATTTTAGTTTTTATGTCGAAAATGTATGTAAATGGTATTGTATCAATTAGCTTAACTTTCCTAAAGTGGCGCCAAAAATTATTGTTTTCTTTTAGTTTTTATGGACGAATAATAGCTTGATAACGCCATAAAAATGTTACCTTTAAGCCGAGAAGCAACGCTGCCATTAGACATAAAAGGGTAGACCAAAAGCTTTTCGGTTGGAGTCATACAAAAACCATATAATCTGAGTAGGTGACGATGTACTGCTAGGCTGATCATTTCAACCCCCGTTTGGAACTGTCATTCTCCACCCGCAGCGCCACCATCTTTAAGGAGTTTCACACCCACTTATGTCCCATCTTGTAATTGCCCTTTATAGACGTGCCTGAAACCTCCTTTCCCTAATATATTTTTGTTGCTATAATTGAGCCAAATACCTGCCCAAATAAAACATGTTATCACAACCAACCAAAAACTGTCATGCCAGTAAAACCTTGATCAAAAGTTCAAAATCTTACCCGAATGTCCCTTTCACAGTTTTGCACAGAAAAGGAACCGAAGGAGCAGATGTCCACGTAGCTTACCCGAATATAGAAGTCGCCTTGTCGGCCCTTGTAGTGAACCCAAGGAATCCCATAACATCCATTCAATGTGCTTTTGCATTAAGAAAAATCCACAAATCAGATGATAAATAGACTACCATATAAATATTCACTTGAAACATTTAAGGTGCGACACATACCTGTATACTTGCCACTCGTACGGAGGGCCATAGTTGCAACTTTTACTGTTACGGTGCTCAAACTTCAATGCAACCTATAATATTAGTCAAAAGACAAAACATTAGTTAGAAATGATATGTTATTATGAATCATCGATGAACATATATTTCCTTAGCATACCTCAACTGCATCAGGGCAGGTTCTACCACTGCCACCGCAAACCTCTTACCAACATAAACCTGCCCAAAACCACCTTTGCCCAACTTCCTTTGTGTCTTATACATAGGAGAATTACCCACTTGCACCTGCAATAAATCATAATATAAAACGCAATCAACATATAAATGCATAAGTTATACATAAGGAAATAAATCAGCTGTCAGGACAAATGCTAAATAATCATCCATTGTAACCTGACTATAACAGCCCTAAATTAATAAATATGTACAAACAGAAATATACCCTATCAGGTACAGGAGTTGCGTTTCCTTCTTCTTCAACTCCCATTATCTTATCAGCACTTCCACCTTCCATAGCAATATCTTTATCCGCAACACCGTTGACAACCGGTTCTACAATTCCAACAGCAGCCGCGTTTGGAACAATCTCACAAGGCGGCTCAGGGTCTAAATCAAACAACTTAATGCCTCTTCCTCTACCACCACCAGCTGGCCTCCCTTTTCCTACAGCTGCAGCATTACCCCTTCCTCTCCCTCCACCAGTTTTCCTTCTTGTTGTTCTGTTTGCAGCTGGCGCAAAAATATTTTCAGCTTGATTGTTCGGTTGAGTGGCAGGCTGCTGAAGATCTCCAAGCCGTTTTGATCTACGTGCTCCACTTCGCAGTTGTGGCATCGTCACCCATACAAATCACATCCAACTCATTTCCCCCCACACAAACAGCCTCTTCAATTCTCTTATCAATTATATCAACACCTGGACAAAAAATTATATGAACATCTGACGGTGTTGATCAATTATATTTTCACTTCAAATATAGTATGGCATTCACATTAAACAACCAAAATCGCAGTCATAGGAGAATTAAGAGAATTGATCAATAAATCAAACACCTCCATGATCCTTATACTGAAATTTAACATCTTGGCACGTTTAATTAACAGGGAGGGGAATGAATATATAAAGCTGATGATTAACATATTTACTTGAGATTTTTACTTTGAAATAACTCAAATGTGTCTTTGTGGTTTAAATTTTCTTTATTTAAATGTAAATATAATAATAATTATTAATATGCTTTCCGAATAATAATTATTTCCGAAAATTAAATAAAAAGATGATACCGAACCTTCATGTTCCACATGCTTAGTCTGGTAAAATGCTTTCCGAATAACCTGAAATTTATCATTATTAATTAAAGTAATTAAAAAAAAAAGTTTGAATTGCAAGTGAAACCTAACAAACTAAAACAGACCTCTCCAACTTCCTTGGCTACATCAACAGCGACGGTTAGGAACTCATTCAGCGAAGAATCTGAGATACATAAAAATAATATTTATTATAGCCTTTTCTCTGCTCAATAATTCCCCAATTTTCTTCACCGGTACACGGATTCAGATCCAAATTCCACTTCTTCTTCTCTAACCCTAACTTTTCACCTATTACTTTCATTATCTCCACTGCATCATCAATTCACACAAACGACAGTTATTATTAGTTAATTCGTTGCTCGAGGTAGTGAAATTAGAAGACGAAGAGTAGGTTACCTTCTCGTGCGTCGAGTTTTGGAACTGATTGTCCGGATCTGTTGAGAAATATTGAAATCTCTAAAACAACCAAAATTAAAGCATTGACTAATTGATTCAATTGTAATCAACAAATAGATTGTACAAAGTTATTAATAGATAGATCGAAATAAAGATAAATTGATTTACCTAATTTCGTGATAAAGCTCAAAGAAGATAGAAGGAGAAGATGATGATACTAAATTTCTATAAGAACTATTGAAAAATCAGATGGAGAGCTTAACAGAGAAAATTTTGAATTATCATTGGTTTGTAACAATGAAAAAGGGAGGCGTGCACAGCAATTTTGAGATAAGCGTGCAAAGTAAATTGGGTTTTTAGCATTTCGAAAAAAGTGGGCGGTTAAAAGCTTTTGTATGTCTAGAAAGTCACGAAATAAATTAAAAAATTAGTTTAGATAATTTTTTTACCTTTTTAAAAACCTTAATATATTACATACTCATGACATCAGCGGTTTAACCATATTGTGACACATCATCATCAAAACATACCTCATGACTTGCCAAGTTAGCTTCATGACATCAGCCAAACCCCCATTTATTAGTATAGATAGATAGATAGATACTCGGAAATTGTTATGATTGATTTTGATTAGATTTACATAAACTTTTGTTAAAAAAATGTTTGCGTGTCCTTTTAGTTTTAAATAAATAATATACTAGTATATCGCCCGCGCAATGCAGCGGATAAAAAATATATAATTATTTTTAATTTCGTTTTTATTAAGATCGGTTTTGTGTGGTGGCGTCGTTGACCACGTAGGTTGTATCACAGAGTGAATCGTTTTGTACGGGACCCTCGAAAAGGTTTAAATTCTTTTCGTTTATGTTTTTGGTCCATTACAACATTGATTTTGTAATTTTACATTATATTTGAATTTAGAAAAACTGATTATTTGTAACACCCGCTAAATTAGGACTAGTAATTAGTGCATAATCAGATGTTAATACATGTAATTAGTTCTGTGTTAGGCTAATTAATGTATCGAATTATATATATTGTTGAATATATACGAAAATGCGATTTGGTTAAATCGTACGCAATTTAAATCGAATGTATTTCGATTCAATTTAATACGGACGTTGGTGACCAATTTTATTAAATAACGCTTTCATGTCAAAAATATTATTATGATAATATTTCGTATTCAATACGTATCGTACAAACAAACCTTACACAATTTAAAATATTAAAACGCGCAAATTAAATAAACTAACTTACCTTTTTATAACTCAAATATAAAGTGATTAGTAAAATATTTAAATAATTATTTAACGTTTAAACGACGGAGAAAACGAACACCGCACGGGACACGTAGACGGAGACTGAAAATGGGATTTAAACCCCACCTCCACCTCCATTTCTTTCATTTCATTTCTTCTTTCTCTCTCTCCTTCCTCTCTTTTCTCTCAAGTTTCATCACCACCAACTCATAAAAATCGACAAATAAACATACTAAACGGCTTTGGATCTTATCGCTACTTTGGAGAAAAACGTTCACCTATTCCCGATCTACAACGCTATCTTTTCGGATTTCTCATCCGACACTTTGTAAGTTTCCGACAAATCCCGAAATCTCTCGTTTTTAAATGTTTTCACTTGTTAGTAGTTGGTAACAACTTATAATGTCCCTAGAAGGGTTGGGTAAAAATATTGAACCGATCGGAAACTCGAAAACACGATTTTTGCTCGAAATCCGTCGAACAGTCGATAGTGTCGCTAAAATGCCAAAAACAGTGCTAGCGACACTATAGTGTCGCTATGCCTCCCTGTCGCCTATATAGCGACACTACTTAAGTGCCGCTGTAGCACATACACCGTCACTTCGGTAGTGACGCAAACATATAACTATCAGCAGAAACCATGCGACACTTCGTAAGTGTCGCTATTATCCGTAGAAGCTCATCACTTTCAGTAGAAACAAGTGACGTCCGGTTACTACTGATGACGTCACCCGAACCTCATACCGTCACTTCAAGAGTGACGCATACACTATTTAACGACACTTCTCTAGTGCCGCCCTATATGTTACCCGACACTACTTAACGACACTCCCTTGGTGCCGCCATACTCTTTTACCCGACACTTCTTTAGTGTCGCTATATTGCACGTCACTTCTTAAGTGACGCCTAAATGTCAGAATATCATTCTCTTATACGACACTACTTGAGTGCCGCAATGTTACGGAACCCGTCACTTCTTAAGTGACGCATAAATATGATACACGACACTATCTTAGTGACGCATACCCTTACACTGACACCAATACCCGACACTCCATAAGTGACGCATAGAACATGTAAGTGACGCATATAAGTGTCGCATAAAACCGCAGGTTTTCAAACTAAAATTTCACTAAGTGTCGAACTTATATAACCTCGAACCTTTATACGATACGACATGTAAACCACTTTGGGACACCTTTGTAAGTGCAAAACATCAATAATTTGATAATAATACTTAAAGTTTATTATTTCAAACCGTCACCAACGGGCCGTACACTTTTCAAATACTTAAACTTATCAACCAAATAGTGGATATTTGGACATTATAGTTGGACGAACAACTACCGGGGTGATCTTTTGAGATACCCAATCATATTTATAACCATCGCGTGTCGTGGACACCCTCAGGTTACAAGTCTTTGGACTTCACACTCGGCTAATCAACTTACGTTTGTTTAAACGCTTTCAGACTCAGGTGAGTCTCATAGCCCCTATTTTTACTGTTTTACTCAGGGGTGTGATATACTGCTCAACTTTTAACATGTGAACGCAAGTACCAACTTTTCATATACTACATGAGTTTTTCGAAACTAATCATTTTAAAGTCCTCCGTCAGCATAGTTGTTAATACGTTGTAGCGTGAATATTAGTATATGGTACCATATAGGATTGACCCTCCTCGTTCGGGTTAGCAAGCACTAACCGGGTAAACGGACGTACTAATATTTGGGAAGACGAATGTTGATTAGGCATTCGTGGAGGCACCTCGCCCGGAATTCTCTATAGGGGACCCGGCCCTCGAGTTAAGCTCAACTATGTGCTCATGGCTGTATACACGATGATTATCATTTAATTGCTGAATGCAATTCATTATTTAATTGCTGGATGCAATTCATTATTTAAATCTTGCGGTTCATACGATATTACTTGATTTCAAACCTGTGAGCTCACCAGCTTTATAGCTGACCTTTTAGCATATATCGCAGGTACCCAGCAGTAGGATGTTTCTGCTTCAGGATTTAGCTCGAGTCAGCATACAGACGATTGAGATTTTCTTGCATTAGTATATTTTGTACAAGTACTTATGTACTGAAATCTCATTTTATTTAAACTCGAGCTATGTAAAGCTTTAAATGTTGTAAACATTTCAGTTATTGATATATTTTGTTAAAACGACGCATATAGAGTAGTTTGCTATATATCTTTGTGCTTTGTTATTGATTAGTAACACCCAAATCAAGCTTCCGCAAATCATCAAATTTGGGGGTGTTACAGATTGGTATCAGAGCCTAAGGTTATAGTGAACTAGGTTGCATTTAGTGAGCCTAGACTATGACCATTAGGCAGTATTCCTTATTAGGTATAACTGGTTCAGCGATTACATCATACGAGTTTAATTCAACATAGCCTGATCAACTATGTACAATTAAGCAAAGATGATGTAAGACCTGAAAGTAGTTATGGCTGAACAGGGTACAATAGAAGACTCTGACCTCGAGAGAACCGAGACTTAAACATGTTTATACTAGACACTCAATAGGCTATATTATATAGGAGCTATATGAGTATAGGCCTCAATCTTACTAACGCTTTGTCTCAGAAATGGCAAACACACCATCAAATTCATCTCGTTCTCAATCCGGGTCGCAGAACCCAAGGGTAGCAAGGAGGAACAACAGGTTGCCTCGAGCTGGCCCGTACCCCACTCACTCCACCTTGCCGGCCTTAGCCGCTAGGGTGAATCAACACGAGCAACGACTTCGCACCATGGATGTCGTGTTGCAAGAAACCAACGAAAACTGGCGAATTACATCTCTTGAACGCATCGAACAAGTTACAGAGGATCACGAAACCACCGTTAATAATGTGGACGTTCTTTTCAACAAAGTGGTAGAGATAAGCGTGGAAACCGCTCTTTTGAAACACAGACTTGATGAGTGTGAACAACGCGCACGGGTATCAGATGAATACATTGGCAGTTTGGTTCAACGACTGGCCTTGGCTGAGGACAATGCTCGACAAGCCAGCAGACTTGCCAACACTGTGGATCGTCTCATCGAAATGATGGAGCAAATTAACCTACGTTAAGACTAGTGTAGTCTTTGTCTTGTAATCTATCCTGTAATCTAGTAACTACCTAAGCACTCCTCTATAATTCGGTCGGACGTAACAATTCCCGACATCTTTTGTAATACATATGTAGGATGTAACCTTTGAACTCTTATCATCTATCAAGTATTCCTTGCTGTTTTTCGACTCATACTAATTGCCATAATTCTTTTCATATTGATGTTATGTATTACCACCTTTATACATGTACATCTGAAATAAATACAGCTTTCTTACAAAATTCTCATGTATCTTCATTTCTTTTATTGAAGAGTCATGCCGCCAAAGACAAGACCTTACACTGATGCTCAGATTACGTCACTCATAACCCAGGCTGTGACTGAAGCCTTGGCTCGGAATACTCCACCACACTCCACAAGAAACAGCGATGCCGCTGAAACCCCTGCCGTTAAACCTTGTTCTTACAAGGACTTTCAAAGCTGCAAACCCTCGAGTTTCAAGGGTTCTGAAGGAGCCATCGGACTGATCAGATGGTTCGAGAAAATGGAAACTGTTTTCCGTGTCAGTAAATGCGCGGAGAACGACAAAGTAAACTTCGCCACCTGCTCTCTTGAAGATGATGCCCACTCTTGGTGGAATTCATATACCCAATCAGTGGGTGCTGACATTGCCTACCAACTCACTTGGGAGGAATTGAAAGCAAAACTCACTGCCAAATACTGCTCTATCGCCAAACTCCAAAAGCTAGATGAGGAGTTCTGGAACTTAAAGGTTCAGGGTGGTGACATCGATGGTTATACCACCAGATTTCAACAACTAGCTGCCCTCCGCCCAGCTATGGTGAGCACTGAACCTGATAAAATCAGGAAGTACATTCTTGGTCTCCCTGATCCTGTTCGGGGACACGTCATCTCTTCAAAACCAACCACCATTGACGGTGCGATCCTATTGGCCCAAGACCTGATGTCCATGAGTCAAGATTCTGAACCACCCACTTCATCCTCCCATAACAACAAACGCAAGTGGTCTGACTACCACAACAACCCCTCAACCCAACAAAACAAGAAACCCGACACCATCAAAGCCTACAACACCACCACTGTAACATCCTCAAATTGGGCTTAGAAGTAATCGGGATTTTCTGTAAATTTTAAATGCGATTTAAAATTGTTATTGCATTTGATTGTATAATTAATAGGTCGATAAGCCTCAGGAAATATTGTGGCTAGTGAAATATTATTTGTTTTAAATTTATTTAGTTGACGGTAAAATAAAATTGTATTTCCCCGCAAATGGTTTTTAAGTTCCAGACAATAATAAATACGGGGAATGAAAATTAACACTTATAGGGTATATTATATGGGATGGATCAGGTTTTATTCCCACACATTCATACATACATACGTATGAACATATACACACACACATTCATTCCAAAACCAAAAACATGGAGAAATCATCAAAATTAGAGCTTCATAATTCGGATTCAAGCTTCAAACGCATGGATTATCATCTTCTAATCATCCTAATCAACTTGTAAGTCTCAAATCTTTGATTTAAGAACCCTAGAATTTGGGGGTTTGGGTGTTCTTGATGTAAATCCGAAATTAGGGTTTGATTTTGTGCAATAGTTGTTAGTTATGAGTTATTAACATAGATTAATCATTTCATTATCATTCAAAGCATGTTATAAGTGTTAATTTCGTGATTTCTATAACCCTAGAAATTGGGGTTTTGAATATTTGATTTAGTTGGCATGATTAATCTTGAATTTAAGCTAGTAATGATCATATTATCATTAGTTGATAAGAAATTCTTGATTATAAGTAAAACCCTAACTTAGAGAGGAAAGATTATGGTGTATTCATGATAAAAGTTGTGATTTAGTTGATAATTCATGAAGTAAAGATTTTGGTTATGTTATAGTTGTTAATTAGTGCCTAATCCATGATTATGACATGAGCTCTAACTTATAATGGAAGAATTTGATTAAGTGTTTATGAAGTGTTTTAATGGATTGTTAATTTGGAAGCTATTAATCTTGTTATTGGTGTGATTATGTTAGTTAACAATGATTAATGTGAACTAAGGTGATAAGTTGATTATAATTATCATGATTTATTAGGTGAGAGTGAACTAATGAAGTTAATAGTGATAATTCATATTAATGGAATGAATTATGTGAAATTACTACACGTGATAACTAAATTGATGTATAGTTGAAAAGTGGTTAACATGATATCTAATCATGATTAAGAAACAATTCAAGAAGTATGAACTTGATGTTTGTGATGATTGTGATAATACATATGAATTGAGATTGTTGGTATAAATCTATTGGAGTAATGTTATGTAGATTTGATACAAGTAACTGACTTGTGTATTTTGTTGTATTCTCAGATATGGAGAAGACTCAGTGATATTAGACTACTGAGTGGGCGACTATGGTAGTCGGTGAGTGGACTTTGATCTCTCACTATAATTTAGTGATCACTATTGTGGTTACTTCAAGTGTTAAGTGTTATTCCTGTGTTAAGTTGAATTGTGAATTGTGTTAAAGTGTTAAGTGTTAAGTGACCTATATGGTAACTGTGTTATATAGAGGTCAACTATGTTGGACTGTGTTGTTACAGGTTAGTCAACACAAGGGTTGTGAACATTCGTTGTAAGTAAGGCTTGTGTTGACTAAAGGTAACCAACAGTTATCGGTTAACCGCTGTATTGGCCTGCAGTTGGTGTAAGTGTCGCTTGGTGGGCCACCGCGGCTGAGGGCGCCACAAGGGCCACCGATCCTCTGGTGATGTTGAGTCAAAGTGTTAAATGTGGTGAACTCATGGTGTTAAACTAAGTTGTATTGTTAGTGATGAGTTAACTCACTTAGCTTCGTGCTAATCCCTCGTTGTTTACTCCTTGCAGGTTAATATCTCTTGTTACGGGTGGGTCAAGGAGTAACTGAAGAATGTTTGACTAGGATTACTCTGATTATCATTTAATACAGTTTAAAATGTTTGATTATATAATGTCCAGGATTTAAAGGATTGTTTTGTAAACGTTAATAATAAATACTTAGAACTTAGGTAATGGAAGATGACGACATGTCATTTTATGTATATATATGTTTTGGGACTTGAGCTTCCGAATTGTTAAAAAAAAAAAAAAAAAAAAAAAAAAAATAGGTGTAAATTCTGGGGCGTTATAACCACAGACATCACAAGGGGCTACACTGGGAACAAACCCTATTATTCCAAGTGCAGTCGCCACCATGAAGGTTCCTGTGGTCCCTTTTGCAACAATTGCAAGAGGTACGGCCATCTCACCAAAGATTGCCACTCTACTGCCAACAACAATTCCAACAACAACACCAGACCACCCAAAGTATGCTTTGAGTGTGGGAAACCCGGGCACTTCAGGGACACGTGCCCAAAGCTGAAGAACAACAACAACAACAACCGCAACAACAGCAACAACAACAACAACACCCGAAGCAGAGCTTTCGTCATCAAATCTGGGGACGCCCGCCAAGACCCGAATGTGGTCTAGGGTATGTTCCTCCTCAACAACTTAAATGCTTCTGTTCTATTTGATACTGGTGCTGATAGAAGCTTTATTTCCGATGATTTTTGCCCATTACTTGACATCACTCCTGTTGCCTTAGATGTTCAGTACACTGTAGAGCTAGCAAATGGAAAACTTGTAGAAACCACCAGTGTGATACCTAATTGCACTTAAACCTAGCTGACGAAACCTTTTCGATCGACCTTATACCCATTGAAATCGGAAGTTTCGACGTCATTATTGGAATGGACTGGTTGTCCAAACATCGAGCTGAAATCGTTTGTCACGATAAAATCGTCCGTATCCCACTCGCCATTGGTGGAACCTTGATCATACAGGGGGAGACCGGTGGGACGGGACTCAATATAATCTCCTGCTTAAAAACCCGAAAATTTCTGAGAAAGGGTTACCCTGCAATACTCGCACACATCACCGAGAAGAAGTCGGAGGAGAAGCGACTTGAGGATGTGCCGATTGTTAGAGACTTTCCCGAAGTCTTTCCGGAAGAACTACCTGGTCTACCTCCGCCTAGACAGGTTGAGTTCTCAATCGATCTCGTGCCGGGTGCCGCACCGGTGGCCCGCGCACCATACCGTTTAGCCCCATCCGAACTTCAGGAGTTGTCCTCTCAGTTACAGGAACTTCTGGATCGAGGATTCATTAGACCGAGTTCTTCACCTTGGGGAGCTCCGGTCTTATTTGTCAAAAAGAAGGACGGTTCATTCCGAATGTGCATTGACTACCGAGAGTTGAACAAATTGACCGTCAAAAACCGATACCCACTTCCTCGCATTGATGATATATTCGACCAACTTCAGGGTTCAAGTTTCTACTCAAAAATCGACCTGCGATCAGGTTATCATCAGTTACGAGTTCGCGACGCCGATATTCCAAAAACTGCTTTCAGAACTCGTTACGGGCACTACGAATTCTAAGTGATGCCCTTTGGTCTAACCAACGCACCGGCTGTATTCATGGACCTCATGAACCGGGTGTGCAAACCTTACCTCGATAAGTTTGTCATTGTCTTTATCGATGACATACTCATTTACTCGCGCAACGAGCAAGAACATGCGCAACACCTTAAGACCATCCTTGAACTACTTAGACACGAGGAGCTTTACGCTAAATTCTCTAAGTGTGAGTTCTGGATTCAAACCGTTCAATTTCTTGGTCACGTGATCGACAGTCGGGGAATTCACGTGGACCCATCAAAAATCGAGGCTATCAAAGACTGGCAAGCACCCACCTCTGCAACTGAAGTACGACAATTCTTGGGTCTTGCTGGGTACTATCGGCGATTTATCAAAAATTTCTCTAAAATAGCTCAACCACTCACGGTACTGACTCAGAAGGACAAAAGGTTTTATTGGACCGAAAAACAAGAGTCAGCGTTCCAACTCTTGAAACAAAAGCTTTGCAGTGCTCCAATTCTATCCTTACCCGAAGGCACCGATGACTTCGTGGTATACTGCGATGCTTCTCATCAAGGTCTTGGTTGCGTGCTGATGCAACAATACAAAGTTATTGCCTATGCCTCACGACAGCTGAAAATTCACGAAAAGAACTACACCACTCACAATCTCGAACTTGGAGCTGTCGTTTTTGCTCTCAAAATCTGGAGACATTATCTCTACGGCACTAAGTGCACAATCTTTACCGATCATAAAAGTCTCCAACATATCTTCGATCAGAAGGATCTCAATATGAGGCAACGTCGATGGGTCGAGTTGCTTACCGATTACGATTGCGAGATCAAGTACCATCCAGGGAAGGCTAATGTTGTAGCCGATGCCCTCAGTCGAAAGGAACGATCAAAACCCCTTCGAGTCCGAGCCCTCAGTATGACCATTCATAACGATCTTACCATTCAAATTCATACCGCTCAGATCGAAGCCATGAAATCTGAAAACATCAAAAATGAAGCCTTGCGGGGCATTGACAAACAATTTGAAATCAAATCTAACGGGATTAGGTATTTCTCAAACCGAATCTGGTTGCCTAATTTCGGAAACCTACGAGACTTGGTGATGGACGAGGCTCACAAGTCTAAATATTCTATTCATCCGGGATCCGATAAGATGTACCACGGTATCAAGGAATTTTATTGGTGGCCAAACATGAAAGCCGAAATCGCCACTTATGTCAGCAAGTGTCTTACTTGCTCGAAAGTCAAAACCGAACATCAGAAACCTCCTGGTTTACTCCAACAACCTGAAATCCCTGAATGGAAATGGGAACAAATTGCCATGGATTTCATAACCAAACTACCCAAGTCGTCGAGCGGTTGCGATACCATTTGGGTGATCGTCGATCGTCTCACCAAATCTGCTCATTTCCTGGCAATCAAAGAAAACGATAAAATGGAACGCCTTGCACAAATCTATATCAAAGAAATCATTTCTCAACACGGTGTTCCAATCTCGATCATCTCCGACAGAGATGCCCGTTTCACCTCTCACTTTTGGCAATCACTTCAAAAAGCTTTGGGTACCCGTCTCGATATGAGTACCGCGTATCATCCTCAAACCGATGGCCAAAGTGAGCGAACCATTCAAACCCTGGAAGATATGCTACGCGCCTGCGTAGTTGATTTCGGTACAAACTGGGAAAGACATTTACCGTTGTGCGAATTTTCGTATAATAACAGCTATCATGCCAGCATTAAGGCTGCACCTTTTGAGGCACTGTACGGTCGTAAGTGCCGATCACCGATCTGTTGGACTGAAGTGGGAGATAGTCAACTCACTGGTCCTGAACTCATTCACGCCACCACTGAGAAAATTATGGAAATCCAAAACAGACTCAAAGCCGCACGTGATCGTCAGAAAAGTTATGCTGACGTGAGACGCAAACCACTCGAGTTCCAAGTTGGGGATCGAGTACTCTTAAAAGTATCGCCTTGGAAAGGCGTCATCCGTTTTGGCAAACGCGGGAAGTTAAATCCCAGATACATTGGGCCTTTTGAGATCCTTGAACGGATTGGCCCCGTAGCTTATCGATTGCAGCTGCCATCCGAACTCAGCAGCGTGCATCCTACGTTTCATGTTTTAAATTTGAAGAAGTGTCTGTCTGATGAGACACTTATTATTCCACTAGATGAAATTCGTGTTGACGATAAACTTCACTTCGTTGAGGAACCCGCTGAAATTATGGACCGTGAGGTCAAACAACTGAAACAAAGTCGTATTCCCATCGTTAAGGTCAGATGGAATTCGCGGTGCGGTCCGGAATTCACCTGGGAACGGGAAGACCAAATGCGACTCAAATATCCTCAACTCTTCACTGATTCCACATCAAACACGACCTCGAGCTAAATTTCGGGACGAAATTCTTATAACAGGGGGAGAATGTAACACCCGCCAAATTAGGACTAGTAATTAGTGCCTAATCAGATGTTAATACGTGTAATTAGTTCTGTGTTAGGCTAATTAATGTATCGAATTATATATATTGTTGAATATATACGAAAATGCGATTTGGTTAAATCGTACGCAATTTAAATCGAATGTATTTCGATTCAATTTAATACGGACGT
This sequence comes from Helichrysum umbraculigerum, assembly GCA_949592205.1. Lineage (NCBI taxonomy): Eukaryota > Viridiplantae > Streptophyta > Magnoliopsida > Asterales > Asteraceae > Helichrysum > Helichrysum umbraculigerum. The sequence goes on along the minus strand of CATIUR010000003.1, from coordinate 104,127,386 downwards.
TGGTGACCAATTTTATTAAATAACGCTTTCATGTCAAAAATATTATTATGATAATATTTCGTATTCAATACGTATCGTACAAACAAACCTTACACAATTTAAAATATTAAAACGCACAAATTAAATAAACTAACTTACCTTTTTATAACTCAAATATAAAGTGATTAGTAAAATATTTAAATAATTATTTTACGTTTAAACGACGGAGAAAACGAACACCGCACGGGACACGTAGACTGAAAATGGGATTTAAACCCCACCTCCACCTCCATTTCTTTCATTTCATTTCTTCTTTCTCTCTCTCATTCCTCTCTTTTCTCTCAAGTTTCATCACCACCAACTCATAAAAATCGACAAATAAACATACTAAACGGCTTTGGATCTTATCGCTACTTTGGAGAAAAACGTTCACCTATTCCCGATCTACAACGCTATCTTTTCGGATTTCTCATCCGATACTTTGTAAGTTTCTGACAAATCCCGAAATCTCTCGTTTTTAAATGTTTTCACTTGTTAGTAGTTGGTAACAACTTATAATGTCCCTAGAAGGGTTGGGTAAAAATATTGAACCGATCGGAAACTCGAAAACATGATTTTTGCTCAAATCCGTCGAACAGTCGATAGTGTCGCTAAAATGCCAAAAACAGTGCTAGCGACACTATAGTGTCGCTATGCCTCCCTGTCGCCTATATAGCGACACTACTTAAGTGCCGCTATAGCACATACACCGTCACTTTGGTAGTGACGCAAACATATAACTATCAGCAGAAACCATGCGACACTTCGTAAGTGTCGCTATTATCCGTAGAAGCTCATCACTTTCAGTAGAAACAAGTGACGTCCGGTTACTACTGATGACGTCACCCGAACCTCATACCGTCACTTCAAGAGTGACGCATACACTATTTAACGACACTTCTCTAGTGCCGCCCTATATGTTACCCGACACTACTTAACGACACTCCCTTAGTGCCGCCATACTCTTTTACCCGACACTTCTTTAGTGTCGCTATATTGCACGTCACTTCTTAAGTGACGCCTAAATGTCAGAAAATCATTCTCTTATACGACACTACTTGAGTGCCGCAATGTTACGGAACCCGTCACTTCTTAAGTGACGCATAAATATGATACACGACACTATCTTAGTGACGCATACCCTTACACTGACACCAATACCCGACACTCCATAAGTGACGCATAGAACATGTAAGTGACGCATATAAGTGTCGCATAAAACAGCAGGTTTTCAAACTAAAATTTCACTAAGTGTCGAACTTATATAACCTCGAACCTTTATACGATACGACATATAAACCACTTTGGGACACCTTTGTAAGTGCAAAACATCAATAATTTGATAATAATACTTGAAGTTTATTATTTCAAACCGTCACCAACGGGCCGTACACTTTTCAAATACTTAAACTTATCAACCAAATAGTGGATATTTGGACATTATAGTTGGACGAACAACTACCGGGGTGATCTTTTGAGATACCCAATCATATTTATAACCATCGCGTGTCGTGGACACCCTCAGGTTACAAGTCTTTGGACTTCACACTCGGCTAATCAACTTACGTTTGTTTAAACGCTTTCAGACTCAGGTGAGTCTCATAGCCCCTCTTTTTACTGTTTTACTCAGGGGTGTGATATACTGCTCAACTTTTAACATGTGAACGCAAGTACCAACTTTTCATATACTACATGAGTTTTTCGAAACTAATCATTTTAAAGTCCTCCGTCAGCATAGTTGTTAATACGTTGTAGCGTGAATATTAGTATATGGTACCATATAGGATTGACCCTCCTCGTTCGGGTTAGCAAGCACTAACCGGGTAAACGGACGTACTAATATTTGGGAAGACGAATGTTGATTAGGCATTCGTGGAGGCACCTCGCCCGGAATTCTCTATAGGGGACCCGGCCCTCGAGTTAAGCTCAACTATGTGCTCATGGCTGTATACACGATGATTATCATTTAATTGCTGAATGCAATTCATTATTTAATTGCTGGATGCAATTCATTATTTAAATCTTGCGGTTCATACGATATTACTTGATTTCAAACCTGTGAGCTCACCAGCTTTATAGCTGACCTTTTAGCATATATCGCAGGTACCCAGCAGTAGGATGTTTCTGCTTCAGGATTTAGCTCGAGTCAGCATACAGACGATTGAGATTTTCTTGCATTAGTATATTTTGTACAAGTACTTATGTACTGAAATCTCATTTTATTTAAACTCGAGCTATGTAAAGCTTTAAATGTTGTAAACATTTCAGTTATTGATATATTTTGTTAAAACGACGCATATAGAGTCGTTTGCTATATATCTTTGTGCTTTGTTATTGATTAGTAACACCCAAATCAAGCTTCCGCAAATCATCAAATTTGGGGGTGTTACATTATTATATAGAGATATTTCTAGTTAACTAATTGAGATGTATTTATAGGATATAGATGAAGTCAAATATGATTTAATGTAATAATTTTCCATTTAGTTACTTTTAATATTTACCATATATAAACGCTGAAAATATAACTATATTAATTACCACATCTCAATTAATGGATTTGACTGAGGGTATATATGTAATTTCCGATAGGACATTTTAAGCCAAATACCCAAACCCTTTATAAGGGTTATAGATTATAGATATAGATATAGATTATAGATTATAGATGACTGAGGGTATATATGTAATTTCCGATAGGACATTTTAAGCCAAATACCCAAACCCTTTATAAGGGTTATAGATATAGATTATAGATATATCAAGTATAAAAAAGGGGATTTTTCATATGATGTAGAAAAGTCTTAGTACAATTAAATAACCATCACTCTATTTATTTTATAATAAACTGGCACTTTCGAATTAGTAAATAAAGAGTCATATACTATGATTTCATGTATAACAACATCCCCAAGTTTAGAAAAATATATGAAAAAACATTTACTAAAAGTTGAATCTTCTCATAAATAACTAATTTAGGAAAGTGTAATTATGCAGTTAAAAACACATAATGTATATCAATAGGATTGGATTACAATTTACAATACTCCAGAATTTTTAACCTTGATCTTTTTATGACGTAAATAATTTTTCAATTTTTCTTTAGTTTTCTCTATCACATAACTTATACGTTGCTAACATATATGTTACTCTACTACGGAGTATTTATTTATATCTATACATAATTATAAAGTATTGTATAATTCATAAAGTTTCTAAGTATATAAAAATCAACTTTCAACTAATTTAGAGCACTTGAACACTATATTTAATTTTAGGTATTAGAAAAAGAGATATCATGTTAATTGATTTTATGAATAATGAATAACTTAAATTGATAAATGTTCACCTGCTTATAATTATTCTATGGCTTTGGGTTACTTACTAGAATGAAGTTACTCAGGTTTTTGACTTCTTCAAAATTTCAAGATAAAGAAAGTTTGTATATGGACTCCCGAAGTAGAGCAAAGAGCCAATCCAGTTCCGTTTAAACATTTATTCTCTCGATGTACAGATAATCTCCGATAAGTAGTTTACGAAGATGGTCCATAGTGATATGGCACGTAAGATGTGGTTCATGCTTTATACACTTTGTCATGCATTATTTTACCAAGTTCGACATACATGCTTACTCTTATATAAATGTGAGTATTTGAATCGAATATAATATATACATATAGTGCAAAGTATATAGTGGGGGACATTACATATATAAACTTTAAAACTATATACGAGTGGAAGTTAAATACAGAGTGTTACTAGTATATAAGAAATTGGTATGCTATTACGTATGGTTTTTAATACTTTCATAAAGATATTCAATTTAGGAAATAATAAAAAAAATGTTTACTTAAATCAACTATATCTATAGTCTATAAAATATATATTTAAAGATAACTGTAGTTTATTAAATTGTTCAAAGTGATAACTCGTGAGTCGTGATAAGTCCTTGTAGTTGCTAGTCGATTTTGTTTTCCAAGTAGGTGAGAGGTTTTAAAGTTTTTTTTTTTTTTTTTTTTTTTAAGAAATTATATTATGGTATAGATTGAACACTCTGTGAAAGCTTGATATTGTTATTTGTTCCTATTCTGTTAAACCTGCACTTAGCAATTATATGAGTATTGCAAGTAGTATAACGATTGCTATACTTTCAACTTACCGTTATAAATAAGTGGTGTGGAGTTTTTCATTCGTGGTTTAGTATAGAGTTTTTTCGGATACAACGGATTTAAACTATAATCGTACAGAATAACAAAATGTTAATGTGGCAATTCATAAGATTTTAAAACGTTTGCTCTTGGTACAAATGAAAAAAAAAATGCCTAAATTATGAGTGTAAATGTCAAAAGAAGGTAGTTCATGTAACACCCCAAATTCGTAAGTTGAAAGTTTATTTAAATGCATTTAATTATAAGTTATATTTTAATGACAAAGGACCTAACATGTAGAAATATTATGAAATGGGGTTAATTGGTTGGTTAAAAAGTTAAGTTATGTCTAAGAAACTTGAAGGACCAAATATGACAATTAGTAGAGTATAAGGTGAAAAGTGTAATTGTTAATTAAACCCCTTATTTAGACAAATCTAGAATAAACCAGACTTGTTTCTGGTTCGTACGCACAACAGAGAGAGAGCGAGAGTGAAGGAAAGAGCAAGGGGAGAAAAATAGTCCAATTGATCCCTAATTCTTGAAGTTTAAGATTTGATTCTTCCATATTTATGATCCTTGAGGTAAGATGCATCTCTTTCACCTTTCAATTTCATGATTTAAAGGAATTGGGTTTATGAACCCTAAGATGAAATGTTAAGAAAAGTTAAAATTAGGGCTTGACACATGTTATGTAGGTGATATTAATCACTTTTGTATTAGTTGTTCATGTAGAAGCTGAATTTTATGAAAAAGTGTATTAAAAGGGTTCATGTAATTAATGGATTCTTGAGTATTGGTGAAGATGATGATATAATCATGATATTAAGTTCCTATTGAGTTGTAGGCATCATTGTTAGTTGTTGCATGCTAGAATTCATGAGAAAGTAAAGAAATTATGAAATAAGTGTGTAAGGCTAATATGAGAAAGCTTGTATTTTTGAGCTAAAATGTAAGAATTAAAGATAAGAAATGCATAGAAATTGGTTAGCTTGGATGAGAAATCCTTGAGAAGAAGGTTATCACTTTAAATGGTGAATGACCTTGTTATTGTGTTATGTGTTTAGGTGACCATTGAGCTATATTGAGAATTTGCTAAAGTCCTTATGTTCATCCATTTTAATTGGCAAAGGTGAGTAATAGTTAACTTAAAGTGTTGTATGTGGTAAGAGAGTATTTAAGAAATTTTATAATGTATGTGAAAGTAAATGATGACTAACTCATGTTATGTTTGTAGTAAGAAGATAAATTGTAAAGTTTGTAAGAATGTAAGGGTGTACGAGTACACCATTGGTAAGTGGTAAGAATGTAAGGGTGTACGAGTACATCATTGGTAAGTTTGAAAGAACGTTAAGGGTGTACGAGTACACCAATGGAAAGGTTATGTATTAGGTGTTTCACACGAGTGTGAGCACCTATTGGTAAGTGAAAGTAAGAAAGTAAGAGTATGTTACAATAACGGTAGTAAAGTATTATGTGATATGTGTATTGTGAAAGTCGTATGTTAAGTTTCTATTACCTACTAAGCAAGTTGTGCTTATTCCGTTATTGTTGTTAATGATGTGTAGGTAAGCGGGTCAAGTGGTAAGTTGGGCAAGGAATGCAAGGAATCGGCTAAGGGTGGAACTTGCTAGCTCATTAGTAAGTTGAATCCCTTATTTTGTAGAATCATGCTCTTGGTAGAACTTTTGAAAGCCCTATTTGTATAAAGAAATGTTTGAGTATGAAATGCTAGAAAAGAATGTTTTGAGCACGTTTTGTGAGAAATGGAAGTGTTGGGTTAAGTGTTAAAGTGGTAAATGTTAAGAATGTTATTTTCGAAAGGAAGTTGTAGTTTGAATGTAAATTGGATAAGTCTTTTGCTTAATGGGTCATTTTGGTGTCCAAATGGGTCACAACTAGCTTGAAGGGTTTAAAAGAGTTAATGTCTTGATTTGTTAAGTTGAATTATGTTGGAAGCTTGGTCATTTAAAAGTGTCGAAATGGCCCTAAGTTGGTGACGTGTCCAAAATGGTAATTTTTGTGAAATTTGAAAAAGGGTCAAAAAGGAAAGATTTATATTGTTATAGTAGATGTGTGTGCAAAATTTCAGGTCATAACTCTCAACGAGTCATTAGTTATACGTGTTTAAAGGTTGATAGTTTTGAGAAAATGAGGCAGTTTTGAAAGGCAGTTTTGAGTCAAAGGGCCAGTTTTGGGGGCAGGTTTGAGGCTCAAGAAGCAGTTTTGAAGGGTAAGTGTAAATACGAAAAACCTTTATCTTGTTGTAGTGAAGGTGTCTACAAAATTTGGTTTTCTAATTATTAACGAGTAAAAAGTTATGTGTATTTGAAAAAGGCAGTTTTGGGCGAAAAAGGTAGTTATGAAAATGGGTAGTTTTGCCCATGACGTATGTTGGTCAGTTAACTTGTGTAGCCTTTGGTACGTAATCGCGTATCATATTTTAGTTGAATGTTGGGACCTAAACAAGAGTAATTCATTAGAAAAAAAAAAATCGGGGCGTTTCAAGTTGGTATCAAAGCAATGGTTTAAGGGATTCGAGTGTCCACCGTTAGTGGATACTTGGACTTAAACATTGTAGTCAGTTAGTAGAGCATGATTTAAAGTAGTTGAATGCAGTATTAAAGTATGTGCATGGTAGTTAATTGCAATTGTATGCGAGAAGTAATAAATTGCATTTTTGTATGTGTAAGTAGTTGTTAGATCGTTGAACACTTATGAATTAAGACATGATGTGATTACATTTGCGAAATACAATGCAATGAGATAATTATCGCGTCTGGCCAACGTATTAATTATCATATGGCATTGTATCGAGTTATAAGAGTCGCGTGATGTTGAGATGATTAAGTTAATACGACCCTTAATTGTAAGCAATTGTAAGTAAGTGTATGTTATTAAGATCTTGAGCTTTATTAATCGAAAAGTTTATTAATGTTGTTATAGAAGGAGCCAGAGTTTTAGAAAAGAATGTCTAGAGAAAGTTCAGATAAAGAAGGTTCAGATAAGGAAGAGTCACCGGTACAAGAAAGTAGTGTTATGATAAGCGAGTTAAAAGGGTTGATTTCCAGAGAGGTAGCTAAAGCGTTAGAAAAAGTACTTCCTTTTCTGTTGAAAGGAATCAGAGAAGAAATTACCGAGACAACTAGGAAGGTGATTACAGAAGAATTTCAGCGTAGGGAAGATGTAATCAATGAGAAAGCACCTGTAGTTGATGACCAAGAGGAGAGACAGAAGTTAACTTATAAGAATTTCATGGCTTGTAAACCACCAGAGTACTACGGTGAGACCGACCCGATTAAGTGTATGAGATGGCTTTCGGAAGTTGAAGGGGCCTTTGAAGTTGTTGAATGTCCAGATAGGTTGAAAGTAAAGTATGCTGCAAGTTTGTTAAGGTCAAATGGAAAAGAATGGTGGGATTTTCAGAAACAAACATTGGGTGCAGCGATAGCGAGTGGAAAATCTTGGGATGAGTTTAAGAAAATGGTTGAATCGGCCTTTTGTTTGGAGCAGAGTTAACAAAGATTAGAAGAGACTTTTTACACATGAAGCAAACGATAGAAACGGTGAATGAGTTAGCAGGAATATTCTTAGAAAGAGCTCGTTTTTGTCCTGAATATGCGGAGAATCCTAAAATGCTTAAGAGTCACTTCCATAATGTGTTAAAGAAGGACATACGACAATTCTGTAAACCGGAAAGATGGACAAAGTTTGAGGATTTAGTCAATGAAGCCCGGAATCGAGAGATAGAGATTAGTAGAAATGATGATAAGTCATTAAAAAGAAAGGTGACACAACAATCTGAGTCATCAAAAAGGGTCAAGTACAGTGATAGTGATAGTAGCCGAAGTGGTAGTAGTAGTGACAGAGATAGTGATGATGGCAACGATAGAGACAGCGGTAGCAATTGTGGCATGGTTAGTGGTAGCGGAAGCGGTGGTAACGGAAGTGGTAGTGTTAGAAGCAGTGAAAAGGATAGTGATAGGGAATGTAGTAGCAATGATGACGAGGAAGAATTGACTGAATGTGAGAGATGTCATAGGAAACATATGGGTGAGTGTTTAGCAAGAATGAAGGGATGTTATCAGTGCGGGAAGGAAGGTCATATCAAGCGTGATTGCCCTGAGTCGAACCTAGTATGTTTTAACTGTCATGAGTCGGGACACATGAAGAGGAACTGTCCTGAACTTTAAGGTACTTTTGTGATAAGTTGTCGAATTATGTTATATTGTTGTATATGTGGTTTGATTTAGTAAGGAACAGTAGTCAAGATAGGAAGAAAACTTTTCTATAATGTTTAGCTAAGTGGGGGAGTTGCAGTCGTTACAGTCGTTAATGGTAGAAGTATATGAGAGAAAGTGTAGATGATACGAGATTTCTTGAGAACGAGAGGAAGAATGGCTTAGTTTTGTCTAGTAGAATAGTAAGTAGTGATTGTGAGGACACAATCTAATTTAGTGGGGGAGAGTTGTAACACCCCAAATTCGTAAGTTGTAAGTTTATTTAAATGCATTTAATTATAAGTTATATTTTAATGACAAAGGACCTAACATGTAGAAATATTATGAAATGGGGTTAGTTGGTTGGTTAAAAAGTTAAGTTATGTCTAAGAAACTTGAAGGACCAAATATGACAATTAGTAGAGTATAAGGTGAAAAGTGTAATTGTTAATTAAACCCCTTATTTAGACAAATCTAGAATAAACCAGACTTGTTTCTGGTTCGTACGCACAACAGAGAGAGAGCGAGAGTGAAGGAAAGAGCAAGGGGAGAAAAATAGTCCAATTGATCCCTAATTCTTGAAGTTTAAGATTTGATTCTTCCATATTTATGATCCTTGAGGTAAGATGCATCTCTTTCACCTTTCAATTTCATGATTTAAAGGAATTGGGTTTATGAACCCTAAGATGAAATGTTAAGAAAAGTTAAAATTAGGGCTTGACACATGTTATGTAGGTGATATTAATCACTTTTGTATTAGTTGTTCATGTAGAAGCTGAATTTTATGAAAAAGTGTATTAAAAGGGTTCATGTAATTAATGGATTCTTGAGTATTGGTGAAGATGATGATATAATCATGATATTAAGTTCCTATTGAGTTGTAGGCATCATTGTTAGTTGTTGCATGCTAGAATTCATGAGAAAGTAAAGAAATTATGAAATAAGTGTGTAAGGCTAATATGAGAAAGCTTGTATTTTTGAGCTAAAATGTAAGAATTAAAGATAAGAAATGCATAGAAATTGGTTGGCTTGGATGAGAAATCCTTGAGAAGAAGGTTATCACTTTAAATGGTGAATGACCTTGTTATTGTGTTATGTGTTTAGGTGACCATTGAGCTATATTGAGAATTTGCTAAAGTCCTTATGTTCATCCATTTTAATTGGCAAAGGTGAGTAATAGTTAACTTAAAGTGTTGTATGTGGTAAGAGAGTATTTAAGAAATTTTATAATGTATGTGAAAGTAAATGATGACTAACTCATGTTATGTTTGTAGTAAGAAGATAAATTGTAAAGTTTGTAAGAATGTAAGGGTGTACGAGTACACCATTGGTAAGTGGTAAGAATGTAAGGGTGTACGAGTACATCATTGGTAAGTTTGAAAGAACGTTAAGGGTGTACGAGTACACCAATGGAAAGGTTATGTATTAGGTGTTTCACACGAGTGTGAGCACCTATTGGTAAGTGAAAGTAAGAAAGTAAGAGTATGTTACAATAACGGTAGTAAAGTATTATGTGATATGTGTATTGTGAAAGTCGTATGTTAAGTTTCTATTACCTACTAAGCAAGTTGTGCTTATTCCGTTATTGTTGTTAATGATGTGTAGGTAAGCGGGTCAAGTGGTAAGTTGGGCAAGGAATGCAAGGAATCGGCTAAGGGTGGAACTTGCTAGCTCATTAGTAAGTTGAATCCCTTATTTTGTAGAATCATGCTCTTGGTAGAACTTTTGAAAGCCCTATTTGTATAAAGAAATGTTTGAGTATGAAATGCTAGAAAAGAATGTTTTGAGCACGTTTTGTGAGAAATGGAAGTGTTGGGTAATATGTTAAAGTGGTAAATGTTAAGAATGTTATTTTCGAAAGGAAGTTGTAGTTTGAATGTAAATTGGATAAGTCTTTTGCTTAATGGGTCATTTTGGTGTCCAAATGGGTCACAACTAGCTTGAAGGGTTTAAAAGAGTTAATGTCTTGATTTGTTAAGTTGAATTATGTTGGAAGCTTGGTCATTTAAAAGTGTCGAAATGGCCCTAAGTTGGTGACGTGTCCAAAATGGTAATTTTTGTGAAATTTGAAAAAGGGTCAAAAAGGAAAGATTTATATTGTTATAGTAGATGTGTGTGCAAAATTTCAGGTCATAACTCTCAACGAGTCATTAGTTATACGTGTTTAAAGGTTGATAGTTTTGAGAAAATGAGGCAGTTTTGAAAGGCAGTTTTGAGTCAAAGGGCCAGTTTTGGGGGTAGGTTTGAGGCTCAAGAAGCAGTTTTGAAGGGTAAGTGTAAATACGAAAAACCTTTATCTTGTTGTAGTGAAGGTGTCTACAAAATTTGGTTGTCTAATTATTAACGAGTAAAAAGATATGTGTATTTGAAAAAGGCAGTTTTGGGCGAAAAAGGTAGTTATGAAAATGTGTAGTTTTGCCCATGACGTATGTTGGTCAGTTAACTTGTGTAGCCTTTGGTACGTAATCGCGTATCATATTTTAGTTGAATGTTGGGACCTAAACAAGAGTAATTCATTAGAAAAAAAAAATCGGGGCGTTTCAAGTTGGTATCAAAGCAATGGTTTAAGGGATTCGAGTGTCCACCGTTAGTGGATACTTGGACTTAAACATTGTAGTCAGTTAGTAGAGCATGATTTAAAGTAGTTGAATGCAGTATTAAAGTATGTGCATGGTAGTTAATTGCAATTGTATGCGAGAAGTAATAAATTGCATTTTTGTATGTGTAAGTAGTTGTTAGATCGTTGAACACTTATGAATTAAGACATGATGTGATTACTTTTGCGAAATACAATGCAATGAGATAATTATCGCGTCTGGCCAACGTATTAATTATCATATGGCATTGTATCGAGTTATAAGAGTCGTGTGATGTTGAGATGATTAAGTTAATACGACCCTTAATTGTAAGCAATTGTAAGTAAGTGTATGTTATTAAGATCTTGAGCTTTATTAATCGAAAAGTTTATTAATGTTGTTATAGAAGGAGCCAGAGTTTTAGAAAAGAATGTCTAGAGAAAGTTCAGATAAAGAAGGTTCAGATAAGGAAGAGTCACCGGTACAAGAAAGTAGTGTTATGATAAGCGAGTTAAAAGGGTTGATTTCCAGAGAGGTAGCTAAAGCGTTAGAAAAAGTACTTGTGACACCCGGTCAAAAATGACCCAAATTACGGTCCTAATTTGAATTTTAATTACGAAGTATTAAATAATCCGAAACAATTATTTAATAATCACACGTACACAAATCTGGTAGAACGCAGAAACCCAAATTAAGATTTGGTGAAAAACATTTTCAAACAAAGTATTATTATTGAAAATAATAACGACGTACTCCGAAAATTATTTAAATACATTTTAGATACAGAAAACTATCCGTGTATTTCGAGTTAAACTAAGATATATTTTTTATATCTCATTGGAAGTATTTTTATAAAATATTTCAATTGTTAACACATACGAAATAATATTTAGAAAATTATCATTTTTAAATATTACACTACTTAACGATCGGGTACGCAAACACGGGTCGGATAATACCCACTTACCTCAATTATTGGAGGCCAGTTATATCAACCGACCCCCAATAATGTAAAACACACACACATTCTTGATCTCTTCTCTGATCTCTCTCTCGCTCTCGGTTCCAATTCAACAACAACAATAACAATAACAAGATCACAATCAGCAAGCATCATCATAATCATCATCGTAATCATCATCTCTGATCATCACCATCATCCGTTCATCACCACCATTCTAATCCAAAAATCATTGTAAGGAAACAATTTCGTTTATACTCATTTTTATGTTAACATACGTATTACAAGCTTATTATAACTTGTTTGTGAAAGATTGAAACTAAAAACATAGGGGAATTTTATAAAAACTTAGGATCAGACTGTGAGGAAGACGGAGCTACAGTGCTCCGTATAAATGACGCGATCGTGTCATTTCAAAATGAAAAACACGTTTTAACGAATTATAAAACCACGCGATCGCGTGAAGGGTTAAATGTTACGCGATCGACCGAGGGAAGTCACGCGATCGGGTCATGGACATTGTTACGCGATCGGCCGAGGAGGTCACGCGATCGGGTCAAGGGAAACATCACGCGATCGGCCGAGTATATCACGCGATCGCGTGAGCTGTAGTTTTTGGTCAGATTTTTGAAAATAAAAACTATTAACATTCGGAAACAATACGATACGTTAGGATAACTTATGAAGTATATATATACGAACAAACTTAATTATATTTTTGAAATATAATTATAACCCGACAACAACGAGTCGTACATTTTTACAAACTAAGTAATTAACCTAACGAACAACTAAACAAACGAATCATTACGCGTACACTTACAAACATACAATCTTGCGTGTTTAGGACGTTAGGAGATTACTGTGGAATACGTACGCACTTTAGGAATTGCTGGCTCTACAGGTGTCTTACAGCCCCACTTTTTACTGTTTTCACATTTGGGGGAGATGCATTACTTGTTTTACTCGAACACATGTACTTACTCACTGGAATACAAACTGAATTACTGGTATATCTATTGCATGAGGTTACTTAATCCAATGAAGTCCCTTTAATCATAGTCGTCAGTTATGGTCTTAAGCGCGAGTACTAGTAAATGGATCCATTAGGACTGACAATCCTCACCCAGGGTAGCACGCACTACCCCGAACATTCAGTATAAATGGGTGTTTCTTACTTGTTACATATGAATGTCTGGATTAGCATTCACGAGGGCAAAATCACTGATTGTTAAGCTTCGACTATGGTGCTCATGGCAATATATACGGAAACTATTGCGACTGTGCAATATTTACTCAATGATTTACAAGCTAATGTGTTCAAACTGTTACTTACTATAAACCTGTGAGATTCACCAACCTTTTGGTTGACCTGTTTTAGTAATGCATTCTCAGGTACACAGCAACAGTAGGGTTGATCTGTACGGATGGCCCAGCAGGATATGCTTAGTAGCTCGAGTCGCATGCAATTACTCATATGAAGATTTTACTTGCATTATCTTTTGTATAATGATTATGTACTTAAAATCTAACAAATCATTTTGCGAACTCGCTAATGATGTAATACTTTTGAAAACTTATGTATTAATGTAACATCTTTTATAACGTCTCATTTAGAGTCGTTTGCTTGTACTTTGGGTTTGATTATTGGTTAGTCACGCCCCAAAACAGTCGCTTCCGCAAATCATAAATTAGGGGGTGTGACAGATTGGTATCAGAGCCTAAGGTTATAGCGAACTAGGTTGCATTTAGTGGGCCTAGACTATGACCGTTAGGCAGTATTCCTCATTAGATATAACTGGTTCAGGGATTTCAGCATACGAATTTAATTTAACATAGCCTGATCAACTATGTACAATTAAATGAAGATGATGTAAGATCTGAAAGGGGTTATGTTGAACAGGAATGCACTAGTTGACTCTGACCACGAGAGAACCGTGACTTGTATTTGTTCTGAGATAGACACAACTAGGTGGATAATAAGTATATATAGGTTACACCTATATGATTAGGCTTGTTAAGATCCTCCGATATTTGGTAACACACTCACTGTACAAAAACACTTTAGAATAGGCCTATGGTAAGTTGATCGAGTCAAGAAAATAGTACCGGGATATGCCCTGACAGAGAGGGTCATCTCTTCGAAATAGACTTACCCTAGGTAGAGATTAAGAACTTCGACACCTTACTCTGCACAAACTGGTCAACAGAGGACCATTCTTCACTCACCTATCAGTTTAAACGTTCGAATCCAGTATTCTCTAAGTACAAATCTTTTCTACTTTCCTATCACATTCCGCAAAACTACTGATATCTGTTCGGATGTAATATCTTTTTCCTTTTGAAAACCTTAATCCTCGTAATCATTTGAACTCGCAAGTTGGATGATTACAATCACTGTTATTCTACACTATTGATTGTCACTTGTGTTGTGATATATTACTGTTATATATGCAACTACGATGATCATATTCTTGTACGAAACTCTGACATGTCCCTTATCCTCATTGAAGGAACATGCCTCCACGACAAAAGTTCACTCAAGCTCAGGTCGATCGACTGGTGGCTGATGCAGTACTTGCCGAACGACAACGATCTGAAAGTGTCGAAACAACACCAAATGCCCCTGTAGTGAAACCCTGCACCTACAAAGACTTCCTTAACTGCAATCCTTTGAGCTTCAAAGGCACAGAAGGTGCCATTGGGTTGTTGCGATGGATGGAGAAGACAGAGGCAGTCTTTCGCATCTGCAGTTGCCCTGAGAACTGTAAGGTCAAGTTCTCCACCTACACTTTCATGGATGATGCTTTGACATGGTGGAACACTTATGTTGACTCCATAGGCCAAGACATTGCTATGGAAACTCCTTGGGATGAACTGAAGAAAATGCTCAAGAATGAGTATTGTCCCAGGGATGAAATTCAACAGCTTGAGGCGGAATTCTGGAATCTCTCCACTCAAGGGAACGACATTGCCAGCTACACTTCTCGATTTAATCAGTTGGCGCACCTGGCCAACGTATTAAGACATGATGTGATTACTTTTGCGAAATACAATGCAATGAGATAATTATCGCGTCTGGCCAACGTATTAATTATCATATGGCATTGTATCGAGTTATAAGAGTCGCGTGATGTTGAGATGATTAAGTTAATACGACCCTTAATTGTAAGCAATTGTAAGTAAGTGTATGTTATTAAGATTGTGACACCCGGTCAAAAATGGCCAAAATTAGGGGCTAATTTAAACTTTAATTATTCGTACTCGGTACGAATCAAAAACAAAGTATTCGGATAATATATATATAACGATATATATAACACAAAATGATTATTTAATAATCACAACGCGAACAAATCTGAAACCACTCAGGAAACATAAAAATAAAAGTTGTCCCAAAACATCTCCAAATAGAATATTATTAACAGAAATAATATTACGGTACTCGGAAAATTTGCAAAACTCTTTTTGGATGATTAAAACTATCCGTAAGTTCAAAGTGAAACAACGATATAATTTAGTATCACACTAAAAGTATTTTGTGAAATACTTCAAATAAAAACTTATACGATTTCAATTTTAGAAATTTATCGTTCGAAAACATTTTTACTAAATAACGATCGGATACCAAAACACGGGTCAAAGTACCACGGAGTGGGGCGAAACTGGATCAACCACCTCCAATAATTGGAGATGGCCGATCATTTCTATCTCATTCTCAATATCACTCTCGGTCTCTCTCTTTTCTCTCTTTCGGTTTCATTTCAACAACAACAACAAATCAAACCACAGCAACACCAACCTAATCATCATCTTCTTCTTCATAATCGGATCATCATCATCATCGTAGTACTCGTCATCTCCATTCACGGTTCAAATTTTACTAAGTAAGAACATTCATCAATTCCCGTTAAATTTATGTTTATAATACGTTATATAGCATGTATTAGCTTTGTATTAAGTTGTTGTAAGCGGAAATAGGATTTAGAAATGGTTTTGTATGTTTTCTGCACGTACAGAGTCGAACCAGTTACGTGAATCCGGCGGATTCGGGTGAATCCGGCGGATTCCTGCCCAGAAAACATGAACACGGCGTATTCAATGGAATACGGTCGGATTCCCGTGGTTTGTCATGAATACGGTCGGATTCTTGGGAATCCGGCGTATTCCCTCTATTTTTCTGGAATACGGCGTATTCAAGGGAATACGGCGTATTCCCCACAAATGCCACCAATCCGGCGGATTCAAGGGAATCCGGCGGATTCCCCCTTTTTATTTCAGGATCCAACGAATCAATAAAATAGCCCTGCGAATTCTAGCTAAAACAGAACATGTAAATTTTCGAAAACGTCGACGATTTAACAAGTTAATACAGGGTAGCTTCTCGATGAAAATTTTATTATAACAGATTGGGCTCAAATTCGCTCTGTCATTCAAAAACAACCCAATGATCAAAGCTAAGTACCTTAGCCTTGTCAGTTTTAGGCCATCCGGGGTCGTTTAGGGGCCGAAAATGGCAGATTACTGTTTTCAGACTCATACCAAATTTTGTAAACTCAAACATAAACATTTAAACAATACATTGGATAATCCTTTTACTCATTAGAATCTCACGTGTTTAGGAATCTAAGGGATTTCAGAGATTGTCTATTCCACGTCGAATATATTCATTTGCTCGGATTGACTCAGGTGAGTCTCACGGCCCCATTTTCAATGTTTACATGTTTTAATAATTGGGGGAGATGCAACACAAATTATTTTCGTGATCACTGTTATTCGGTTAGTTAATTTAGTTGTTAACTTAATTAACTGCATTGTTACTTGTATTCGGTTTACCATTTTGGTACATGGAACGGTTATCATTGTCGGTCTTGATTTTCATTGTTCGGTATATGCACGAGTGTTTTAATTCGGTAAAAGTCCTCAACAGTGTATGATTCATTAACTTAATAAGGCGCGGTTACTAAAGGATAGTACTATCATGGGAGTGACGTCCCCGTCCGGGTTGCTAGCTACAACCAAGTTAAAAACGGGCAATTTAGTAATTGTCATGGGTGTGTCACCAAATCGGGAGGCAAAGATCGGGTTAGGCTTTGAATCATAGCTCAGTGCAATACAAATTGTTATTATCGGTAAATCATTGTTCGGAAACCTTAATTGGTTTAATCATTGGTCGGTAACCCTAGTGGGTTAATCATTGTTCGGTTACATTGTTTATCATGGTTCGGTACATTGTTATTCATTGATCGGTTTATACTGTTAAATTATCGTCGGATAATCATGTTGATCACATCAATGTTTATTTAAACCTGTGAGATTCACCAGCCTTATAGCTGACCTTTTAAGTGTTGTATTCTCAGGTGCTCATCAACAGTAGAAATGGTCTACAGGATAAGCTAAGCTATCACGAGTCGCATGCTTTCAAACATTTGGGACCACATTGCCTTTACTTTTGTATTTTCAAATTATGTATTTGGAAATTTCCTATAAACCTCGCAGCTTTGTAAAACTTATTTGGTAATGTAATATCTATTTTCAAAACGTCTCATTTAGAGTCGTTTGCTTGTACTTTGGTGCTTTGAATATTGATTAGTCACACCCAAATCGTCGCTTCCGCAAATCATGAAATTGGGGGTGTGACAGATTGGTATCAGAGCCTAAGGTTATAGTGAACTAGGTTGCATTTAGTGGGCCTAGACTATGACCGTTAGGCAGTATTCCTTACTAGGTATAACTGGTTCAGTGATTACACCATACGAGTTTAATTTAACATAGCTTAGCTAACTATGTACAATTAAATAAAGATGATGTAAGATCTGAAAGGGGTTATGTCGAACGGGAATGCATTAGTAGACTCTGATCACGAGAGAACCGGGACTCATGATTGTTTTGTGCTAGACACAACTAGGTGGATATATGTACGTATATATGGTATATATATATACGAAGTGACTATTATATATATTGTAGATATATATATATATGAATAGGCCTCGACTGTTTGGTAAAATACTGGATATACATGATAATCGGTTATTCCTAGGGCGACATTGTACGGATACCCCGTCAGTGGTCTAGTTCGGTTGATACATAGATAATCACGTTCGGTTAGCACTTCGGATATATAATTCGGAAATATACTTGGTATGTATATTAACAAGCTTCGGGCACGGAATATGTTATAGACTATTAAAAATAGTATTTATATTTGTAGACTTCGGATAATCAGAATTGTACTCGATGTTCGGGTATTGATTTAGGTTTCGTGTCTACCCAGTTTAGACCACTATTAGAAACTAAATCGCTTAAGGTAAACAGATGCACCATAGGGCTTGCTAATTGTAAGTTGATCTAATCAGGATAAATAGTATCGGGATGCACACTAGTTTTAGAGGGTCATCTTTTCAATGTAAACTTACCCCGGTAGAGTTAAGAAAATTTTTACATCGTATTCGGTACTCTGATTATTGAAAAATTTTCATTCCATCGTCGTATTGTTTTCATTCGTAAATCGGTCTTTCTCTAAGAACTAAAAATTTTCCTATTATATCTATCAAGTTCATTTGAACAGTAATGGCAAACCTTACAATGGATAACCCTGCGTCGAATGACGAATCAATTTTTAAAATATCACTCCGGATGTGATAGCTTTCGGCATTTTTGTAAACTTTAACTCTTGCAATCTTTGGATACATATGTTTAATAATCTTCAACTATGATTTCATTTAGGGTTAAACTTCGGTTTTAGAAACGGTGTACTTTGATTTGGCATATGTGTCAACTTTGAAAACTCTGACAATTTTAAAAATTCTGACAAACTTTGAAAACTCAGGGATTTAAACTACGATTTTTATCTACGATTTCAACTACAACCTAAACTACAGTCTTTACAATGTTTTCAATTATGATTTGTGACTCTGTTTTATAAACTACGTATCTCTCTTTTATGAACTATTTGGAACTGTTTTACGAACTACGTTAGTTACTACGTAAGTTTTAAATCGGACGTAACGACCATTTTATTCCCTTATACGGTTAGTATACAATGAGATTAGCAAATTGTGGCTAATTGAATCCGGTAGTGTAATACGTAATTACACTTTAAAATTCAATGGCTAGGCTTTCTGTCTAGATCGGTAGCTTATATATCATTGTTAATATACATGGTCAAATCGGCCATCTTGTCGGAATCATTCATTCGGAGGAAAACTAATCGTTTTCCTAATCATGGATAAATCATTGATAGTATAAGACATAGCATTCGGTTAACTAATACGGTATAAAATTCGGTATACATGATTATGTATGCAAATCGGTTAAGATGTAAGTTCGGTATTCACTTCGGTGATCCGGTTCGGTGATATTATTCGGTTTAAGTACTCAAAAACTATATTTGCTAATATAGGACGTTTATACTTCATGAACGGTGTCGATAGTTACATTGAACTCTAAGAACACCGTAGGAACTCATTGAATTCGGCGGATTATAAATCCAAATCATAGTGATACTTGTTAAGACGGACCGACCGTGTCACATGGGTAACGGTCGGGTAAAGAATCGGACTTCACCATTATTCAATTGAGATCAGTAGGTTTAAGCCTAACAAGGGGAGAAGGATAAATCGGATGTCTTAGTATTAGACATATCACATAGTCGGCCTTATTAACACGCGAGCATAGGTTTCACTTGAATTTCGGGACGAAATTCTCCTAACAAGGGGAGAATGTGACACCCGGTCAAAAATGGCCAAAATTAGGGGCTAATTTAAACTTTAATTATTCGTACTCGGTACGAATCAAAAACAAAGTATTCGGATAATATATATATAACGATATATATAACACGAAATGATTATTTAATAATCACAACGCGAACAAATCTGAAACCACTCAGGAAACATAAAAATAAAAGTTGTCCCAAAACATCTCCAAATAGAATATTATTAACAGAAATAATATTACGGTACTCGGAAAATTTGCAAAACTCTTTTTGGATGATTAAAACTATCCGTAAGTTCAAAGTGAAACAACGATATAATTTAGTATCACACTAAAAGTATTTTGTGAAATACTTCAAATAAAAACTTATACGATTTCAATTTTAAAAATTTATCGTTCGAAAACATTTTTACTAAATAATGATCGGATACCAAAACACGGGTCAAAGTACCACGGAGCGGGGCGAAACTGGATCAACCACCTCCAATAATTGGAGATGGCCGATCATTTCTATCTCATTCTCAATATCACTCTCGGTCTCTCTCTTTTCTCTCTTTCGGTTTCATTTCAACAACAACAACAAATCAAACCACAGCAACACCAACCTAATCATCATCTTCTTCTTCATAATCGGATCATCATCATCATCGTAGTACTCGTCATCTCCATTCACGGTTCAAATTTTACTAAGTAAGAACATTCATCAATTCCCGTTAAATTTATGTTTATAATACGTTATATAGCATGTATTAGCTTTGTATTAAGTTGTTGTAAGCGGAAATAGGATTTAGAAATGGTTTTGTATGTTTTCTGCACGTACAGAGTCGAACCAGTTACGTGAATCCGGCGGATTCGGGTGAATCCGGCGGATTCCTGCCCAGAAAACATGAACACGGCGTATTCAATGGAATACGGTCGGATTCCCGTGGTTTGTCATGAATACGGTCGGATTCTTGGGAATCCGGCGTATTCCCTCTATTTTTCTGGAATACGGCGTATTCAAGGGAATACGGCGTATTCCCCACAAATGCCACCAATCCGGCGGATTCAAGGGAATCCGGCGGATTCCCCCTTTTTATTTCAGGATCCAACGAATCAATAAAATAGCCCTGCGAATTCTAGCTAAAACAGAACATGTAAATTTTCGAAAACGTCGACGATTTAACAAGTTAATACAGGGTAGCTTCTCGATGAAAATTTTATTATAACAGATTGGGCTCAAATTCGCTCTGTCATTCAAAAACAACCCAATGATCAAAGCTAAGTACCTTAGCCTTGTCAGTTTTAGGCCATCCGGGGTCGTTTAGGGGCCGAAAATGGCAGATTACTGTTTTCAGACTCATACCAAATTTTGTAAACTCAAACATAAACATTTAAACAATACATTGGATAATCCTTTTACTCATTAGAATCTCACGTGTTTAGGAATCTAAGGGATTTCAGAGATTGTCTATTCCACGTCGAATATATTCATTTGCTCGGATTGACTCAGGTGAGTCTCACGGCCCCATTTTCAATGTTTACATGTTTTAATAATTGGGGGAGATGCAACACAAATTATTTTCGTGATCACTGTTATTCGGTTAGTTAATTTAGTTGTTAACTTAATTAACTGCATTGTTACTTGTATTCGGTTTACCATTTTGGTACATGGAACGGTTATCATTGTCGGTCTTGATTTTCATTGTTCGGTATATGCACGAGTGTTTTAATTCGGTAAAAGTCCTCAACAGTGTATGATTCATTAACTTAATAAGGCGCGGTTACTAAAGGATAGTACTATCATGGGAGTGACGTCCCCGTCCGGGTTGCTAGCTACAACCAAGTTAAAAACGGGCACTTTAGTAATTGTCATGGGTGTGTCACCAAATCGGGAGGCAAAGATCGGGTTAGGCTTTGAATCATAGCTCAGTGCAATACAAATTGTTATTATCGGTAAATCATTGTTCGGAAACCTTAATTGGTTTAATCATTGGTCGGTAACCCTAATGGGTTAATCATTGTTCGGTTACATTGTTTATCATGGTTCGGTACATTGTTATTCATTGATCGGTTTATACTGTTAAATTATCGTCGGATAATCATGTTGATCACATCAATGTTTATTTAAACCTGTGAGATTCACCAGCCTTATAGCTGACCTTTTAAGTGTTGTATTCTCAGGTGCTCATCAACAGTAGAAATGGTCTACAGGATAAGCTAAGCTATCACGAGTCGCATGCTTTCAAACATTTGGGACCACATTGCCTTTACTTTTGTATTTTCAAATTATGTATTTGGAAATTTCCTATAAACCTCGCAGCTTTGTAAAACTTATTTGGTAATGTAATATCTATTTTCAAAACGTCTCATTTAGAGTCGTTTGCTTGTACTTTGGTGCTTTGAATATTGATTAGTCACACCCAAATCGTCGCTTCCGCAAATCATGAAATTGGGGGTGTGACAAAGATCTTGAGCTTTATTAATCGAAAAGTTTATTAATGTTGTTATAGAAGGAGCCAGAGTTTTAGAAAAGAATGTCTAGAGAAAGTTCAGATAAAGAAGGTTCAGATAAGGAAGAGTCACCGGTACAAGAAAGTAGTGTTATGATAAGCGAGTTAAAAGGGTTGATTTCCAGAGAGGTAGCTAAAGCGTTAGAAAAAGTACTTCCTTTTCTGTTGAAAGGAATCAGAGAAGAAATTACCGAGACAACTAGGAAGGTGATTACAGAAGAATTTCAGCGTAGGGAAGATGTAATCAATGAGAAAGCACCTGTAGTTGATGACCAAGAGGAGAGACAGAAGTTAACTTATAAGAATTTCATGGCTTGTAAACCACCAGAGTACTACGGTGAGACCGACCCGATTAAGTGTATGAGATGGCTTTCGGAAGTTGAAGGGGCCTTTGAAGTTGTTGAATGTCCAGATAGGTTGAAAGTAAAGTATGCTGCAAGTTTGTTAAGGTCAAATGGAAAAGAATGGTGGGATTTTCAGAAACAAACATTGGGTGCAGCGATAGCGAGTGGAAAATCTTGGGATGAGTTTAAGAAAATGGTTGAATCGGCCTTTTGTTTGGAAGCAGAGTTAACAAAGATTAGAAGAGACTTTTTACACATGAAGCAAACGATAGAAACGGTGAATGAGTTAGCAGGAATATTCTTAGAAAGAGCTCGTTTTTGTCCTGAATATGCGGAGAATCCTAAAATGCTTAAGAGTCACTTCCATAATGTGTTAAAGAAGGACATACGACAATTCTGTAAACCGGAAAGATGGACAAAGTTTGAGGATTTAGTCAATGAAGCCCGGAATCGAGAGATAGAGATTAGTAGAAATGATGATAATTCATTAAAAAGAAAGGTGACACAACAATCTGAGTCATCAAAAAGGGTCAAGTACAGTGATAGTGATAGTAGCCGAAGTGGTAGTAGTAGTGACAGAGATAGTGATGATGGCAACGATAGAGACAGCGGTAGCAATTGTGGCATGGTTAGTGGTAGCGGAAGCGGTGGTAACGGAAGTGGTAGTGTTAGAAGCAGTGAAAAGGACAGTGATAGGGAATGTAGTAGCAATGATGACGAGGAAGAATTGACTGAATGTGAGAGATGTCATAGGAAATATATGGGTGAGTGTTTAGCAAGAATGAAGGGATGTTATCAGTGCGGGAAGGAAGGTCATATCAAGCGTGATTGCCCTGAGTCGAACCTAGTATGTTTTAACTGTCATGAGCCGGGACACATGAAGAGGAACTGTCCTGAACTTTAAGGTACTTTTGTGATAAGTTGTCGAATTATGTTATATTGTTGTATATGTGGTTTGATTTAGTAAGGAACAGTAGTCAAGATAGGAAGAAAACTTTTCTATAATGTTTAGCTAAGTGGGGGAGTTGCGGTCGTTACAGTCGTTAATGGTAGAAGTATATGAGAGAAAGTGTAGATGATACGAGATTTCTTGAGAACGAGAGGAAGAATGGCTTAGTTTTGTCTAGTAGAATAGTAAGTAGTGATTGTGAGGACACAATCTAATTTAGTGGGGGAGAGTTGTAACACCCCAAATTCGTAAGTTGTAAGTTTATTTAAATGCATTTAATTATAAGTTATATTTTAATGACAAAGGACCTAACATGTAGAAATATTATGAAATGGGGTTAGTTGGTTGGTTAAAAAGTTAAGTTATGTCTAAGAAACTTGAAGGACCAAATATGACAATTAGTAGAGTATAAGGTGAAAAGTGTAATTGTTAATTAAACCCCTTATTTAGACAAATCTAGAATAAACCAGACTTGTTTCTGGTTCGTACGCACAACAGAGAGAGAGCGAGAGTGAAGGAAAGAGCAAGGGGAGAAAAATAGTCCAATTGATCCCTAATTCTTGAAGTTTAAGATTTGATTCTTCCATATTTATGATCCTTGAGGTAAGATGCATCTCTTTCACCTTTCAATTTCATGATTTAAAGGAATTGGGTTTATGAACCCTAAGATGAAATGTTAAGAAAAGTTAAAATTAGGGCTTGACACATGTTATGTAGGTGATATTAATCACTTTTGTATTAGTTGTTCATGTAGAAGCTGAATTTTATGAAAAAGTGTATTAAAAGGGTTCATGTAATTAATGGATTCTTGAGTATTGGTGAAGATGATGATATAATCATGATATTAAGTTCCTATTGAGTTGTAGGCATCATTGTTAGTTGTTGCATGCTAGAATTCATGAGAAAGTAAAGAAATTATGAAATAAGTGTGTAAGGCTAATATGAGAAAGCTTGTATTTTTGAGCTAAAATGTAAGAATTAAAGATAAGAAATGCATAGAAATTGGTTAGCTTGGATGAGAAATCCTTGAGAAGAAGGTTATCACTTTAAATGGTGAATGACCTTGTTATTGTGTTATGTGTTTAGGTGACCATTGAGCTATATTGAGAATTTGCTAAAGTCCTTATGTTCATCCATTTTAATTGGCAAAGGTGAGTAATAGTTAACTTAAAGTGGTGTATGTGGTAAGAGAGTATTTAAGAAATTTTATAATGTATGTGAAAGTAAATGATGACTAACTCATGTTATGTTTGTAGTAAGAAGATAAATTGTAAAGTTTGTAAGAATGTAAGGGTGTACGAGTACACCATTGGTAAGTGGTAAGAATGTAAGGGTGTACGAGTACATCATTGGTAAGTTTGAAAGAACGTTAAGGGTGTACGAGTACACCAATGGAAAGGTTATGTATTAGGTGTTTCACACGAGTGTGAGCACCTATTGGTAAGTGAAAGTAAGAAAGTAAGAGTATGTTACAATAACGGTAGTAAAGTATTATGTGATATGTGTATTGTGAAAGTCGTATGTTAAGTTTCTATTACCTACTAAGCAAGTTGTGCTTATTCCGTTATTGTTGTTAATGATGTGTAGGTAAGCGGGTCAAGTGGTAAGTTGGGCAAGGAATGCAAGGAATCGGCTAAGGGTGGAACTTGCTAGCTCATTAGTAAGTTGAATCCCTTATTTTGTAGAATCATGCTCTTGGTAGAACTTTTGAAAGCCCTATTTGTATAAAGAAATGTTTGAGTATGAAATGCTAGAAAAGAATGTTTTGAGCACGTTTTGTGAGAAATGGAAGTGTTGGGTTAAATGTTAAAGTGGTAAATGTTAAGAATGTTATTTTCGAAAGGAAGTTGTAGTTTGAATGTAAATTGGATAAGTCTTTTGCTTAATGGGTCATTTTGGTGTCCAAATGGGTCACAACTAGCTTGAAGGGTTTAAAAGAGTTAATGTCTTGATTTGTTAAGTTGAATTATGTTGGAAGCTTGGTCATTTAAAAGTGTCGAAATGGCCCTAAGTTGGTGACGTGTCCAAAATGGTAATTTTTGTGAAATTTGAAAAAGGGTCAAAAAGGAAAGATTTATATTGTTATAGTAGATGTGTGTGCAAAATTTCAGGTCATAACTCTCAACGAGTCATTAGTTATACGTGTTTAAAGGTTGATAGTTTTGAGAAAATGAGGCAGTTTTGAAAGGCAGTTTTGAGTCAAAGGGCCAGTTTTGGGGGCAGGTTTGAGGCTCAAGAAGCAGTTTTGAAGGGTAAGTATAAATACGAAAAACCTTTATCTTGTTGTAGTGAAGGTGTCTACAAAATTTGGTTGTCTAATTATTAACGAGTAAAAAGTTATGTGTATTTGAAAAAGGCAGTTTTGGGCGAAAAAGGTAGTTATGAAAATGGGTAGTTTTGCCCATGACGTATGTTGGTCAGTTAACTTGTGTAGCCTTTGGTACGTAATCGCGTATCATATTTTAGTTGAATGTTGGGACCTAAACAAGAGTAATTCATTAGAAGAAAAAAAAAATCGGGGCGTTTCAAGTTGGTATCAAAGCAATGGTTTAAGGGATTCGAGTGTCCACCGTTAGTGGATACTTGGACTTAAACATTGTAGTCTGTTAGTAGAGCATGATTTAAAGTAGTTGAATGCAGTATTAAAGTATGTGCATGGTAGTTAATTGCAATTGTATGCGAGAAGTAATAAATTGCATTTTTGTATGTGTAAGTAGTTGTTAGATCGTTGAACACTTATGAATTAAGACATGATGTGATTACTTTTGCGAAATACAATGCAATGAGATAATTATCGCGTCTGGCCAACGTATTAATTATCATATGGCATTGTATCGAGTTATAAGAGTCGCGTGATGTTGAGATGATTAAGTTAATACGACCCTTAATTGTAAGCAATTGTAAGTAAGTGTATGTTATTAAGATCTTGAGCTTTATTAATCGAAAAGTTTATTAATGTTGTTATAGAAGGAGCCAGAGTTTTAGAAAAGAATGTCTAGAGAAAGTTCAGATAAAGAAGGTTCAGATAAGGAAGAGTCACCGGTACAAGAAAGTAGTGTTATGATAAGCGAGTTAAAAGGGTTGATTTCCAGAGAGGTAGCTAAAGCGTTAGAAAAAGTACTTCCTTTTCTGTTGAAAGGAATCAGAGAAGAAATTACCGAGACAACTAGGAAGGTGATTACAGAAGAATTTCAGCGTAGGGAAGATGTAATCAATGAGAAAGCACCTGTAGTTGATGACCAAGAGGAGAGACAGAAGTTAACTTATAAGAATTTCATGGCTTGTAAACCACCAGAGTACTACGGTGAGACCGACCCGATTAAGTGTATGAGATGGCTTTCGGAAGTTGAAGGGGCCTTTGAAGTTGTTGAATGTCCAGATAGGTTGAAAGTAAAGTATGCTGCAA
This sequence comes from Helichrysum umbraculigerum, assembly GCA_949592205.1. Taxonomy (NCBI): domain Eukaryota; kingdom Viridiplantae; phylum Streptophyta; class Magnoliopsida; order Asterales; family Asteraceae; genus Helichrysum; species Helichrysum umbraculigerum. The sequence continues at coordinate 104,100,553 of CATIUR010000003.1, read as the reverse complement.
GTTTGTTAAGGTCAAATGGAAAAGAATGGTGGGATTTTCAGAAACAAACATTGGGTGCAGCGATAGCGAGTGGAAAATCTTGGGATGAGTTTAAGAAAATGGTTGAATCGGCCTTTTGTTTGGAGCAGAGTTAACAAAGATTAGAAGAGACTTTTTACACATGAAGCAAACGATAGAAACGGTGAATGAGTTAGCAGGAATATTCTTAGAAAGAGCTCGTTTTTGTCCTGAATATGCGGAGAATCCTAAAATGCTTAAGAGTCACTTCCATAATGTGTTAAAGAAGGACATACGACAATTCTGTAAACCGGAAAGATGGACAAAGTTTGAGGATTTAGTCAATGAAGCCCGGAATCGAGAGATAGAGATTAGTAGAAATGATGATAAGTCATTAAAAAGAAAGGTGACACAACAATCTGAGTCATCAAAAAGGGTCAAGTACAGTGATAGTGATAGTAGCCGAAGTGGTAGTAGTAGTGACAGAGATAGTGATGATGGCAACGATAGAGACAGCGGTAGCAATTGTGGCATGGTTAGTGGTAGCGGAAGCGGTGGTAACGGAAGTGGTAGTGTTAGAAGCAGTGAAAAGGATAGTGATAGGGAATGTAGTAGCAATGATGACGAGGAAGAATTGACTGAATGTGAGAGATGTCATAGGAAATATATGGGTGAGTGTTTAGCAAGAATGAAGGGATGTTATCAGTGCGGGAAGGAAGGTCATATCAAGCGTGATTGCCCTGAGTCGAACCTAGTATGTTCTTACTGTCATGAGCCGGGACACATGAAGAGGAACTGTCCTGAACTTTAAGGTACTTTTGTGATAAGTTGTCGAATTATGTTATATTGTTGTATATGTGGTTTGATTTAGTAAGGAACAGTAGTCAAGATAGGAAGAAAACTTTTCTATAATGTTTAGCTAAGTGGGGGAGTTGCAGTCGTTACAGTCGTTAATGGTAGAAGTATATGAGAGAAAGTGTAGATGATACGAGATTTCTTGAGAACGAGAGGAAGAATGGCTTAGTTTTGTCTAGTAGAATAGTAAGTAGTGATTGTGAGGACACAATCTAATTTAGTGGGGGAGAGTTGTAACACCCCAAATTCGTAAGTTGTAAGTTTATTTAAATGCATTTAATTATAAGTTATATTTTAATGAAAAAGGACCTAACATGTAGAAATATTATGAAATGGGGTTAGTTGGTTGGTTAAAAAGTTAAGTTATGTCTAAGAAACTTGAAGGACCAAATATGACAATTAGTAGAGTATAAGGTGAAAAGTGTAATTGTTAATTAAACCCCTTATTTAGACAAATCTAGAATAAACCAGACTTGTTTCTGGTTCGTACGCACAACAGAGAGAGAGCGAGAGTGAAGGAAAGAGCAAGGGGAGAAAAATAGTCCAATTGATCCCTAATTCTTGAAGTTTAAAATTTGATTCTTCCATATTTATGATCCTTGAGGTAAGATGCATCTCTTTCACCTTTCAATTTCATGATTTAAAGGAATTGGGTTTATGAACCCTAAGATGAAATGTTAAGAAAAGTTAAAATTAGGGCTTGACACATGTTATGTAGGTGATATTAATCACTTTTGTATTAGTTGTTCATGTAGAAGCTGAATTTTATGAAAAAGTGTATTAAAAGGGTTCATGTAATTAATGGATTCTTGAGTATTGGTGAAGATGATGATATAATCATGATATTAAGTTCCTATTGAGTTGTAGGCATCATTGTTAGTTGTTGCATGCTAGAATTCATGAGAAAGTAAAGAAATTATGAAATAAGTGTGTAAGGCTAATATGAGAAAGCTTGTATTTTTGAGCTAAAATGTAAGAATTAAAGATAAGAAATGCATAGAAATTGGTTAGCTTGGATGAGAAATCCTTGAGAAGAAGGTTATCACTTTAAATGGTGAATGACCTTGTTATTGTGTTATGTGTTTAGGTGACCATCGAGCTATATTGAGAAATTGCTAAAGTCCTTATGTTCATCCATTTTAATTGGCAAAGGTGAGTAATAGTTAACTTAAAGTGTTGTATGTGGTAAGAGAGTATTTAAGAAATTTTATAATGTATGTGAAAGTAAATGATGACTAACTCATGTTATGTTTGTAGTAAGAAGATAAATTGTAAAGTTTGTAAGAATGTAAGGGTGTACGAGTACACCATTGGTAAGTGGTAAGAATGTAAGGGTGTACGAGTACATCATTGGTAAGTTTGAAAGAACGTTAAGGGTGTACGAGTACACCAATGGAAAGGTTATGTATTAGGTGTTTCACACGAGTGTGAGCACCTATTGGTAAGTGAAAGTAAGAAAGTAAGAGTATGTTACAATAACGGTAGTAAAGTATTATGTGATATGTGTATTGTGAAAGTCGTATGTTAAGTTTCTATTACCTACTAAGCAAGTTGTGCTTATTCCGTTATTGTTGTTAATGATGTGTAGGTAAGCGGGTCAAGTGGTAAGTTGGGCAAGGAATGCAAGGAATCGGCTAAGGGTGGAACTTGCTAGCTCATTAGTAAGTTGAATCCCTTATTTTGTAGAATCATGCTCTTGGTAGAACTTTTGAAAGCCCTATTTGTATAAAGAAATGTTTGAGTATGAAATGCTAGAAAAGAATGTTTTGAGCACTTTTTGTGAGAAATGGAAGTGTTGGGTTAAATGTTAAAGTGGTAAATGTTAAGAATGTTATTTTCGAAAGGAAGTTGTAGTTTGAATGTAAATTGGATAAGTCTTTTGCTTAATGGGTCATTTTGGTGTCCAAATGGGTCACAACTAGCTTGAAGGGTTTAAAAGAGTTAATGTCTTGATTTGTTAAGTTGAATTATGTTGGAAGCTTGGTCATTTAAAAGTGTCGAAATGGCCCTAAGTTGGTGACGTGTCCAAAATGGTAATTTTTGTGAAATTTGAAAAAGGGTCAAAAAGGAAAGATTTATATTGTTATAGTAGATGTGTGTGCAAAATTTCAGGTCATAACTCTCAACGAGTCATTAGTTATACGTGTTTAAAGGTTGATAGTTTTGAGAAAATGAGGCAGTTTTTGAAAGGCAGTTTTGAGTCAAAGGGCCAGTTTTGGGGGCAGGTTTGAGGCTCAAGAAGCAGTTTTGAAGGGTAAGTGTAAATACGAAAAACCTTTATCTTGTTGTAGTGAAGGTGTCTACAAAATTTGATTGTCTAATTATTAACGAGTAAAAAGTTATGTGTATTTGAAAAAGGCAGTTTTGGGCGAAAAAGGTAGTTATGAAAATGGGTAGTTTTGCCCATGACGTATGTTGGTCAGTTAACTTGTGTAGCCTTTGGTATGTAATCGCGTATCATATTTTAGTTGAATGTTGGGACCTAAACAAGAGTAATTCATTAGAAAAAAAAAAATCGGGGCGTTTCAAGTTGGTATCAAAGCAATGGTTTAAGGGATTCGAGTGTCCACCGTTAGTGGATACTTGGACTTAAACATTGTAGTCTGTTAGTAGAGCATGATTTAAAGTAGTTGAATGCAGTATTAAAGTATGTGCATGGTAGTTAATTGCAATTGTATGCGAGAAGTAATAAATTGCATTTTTGTATGTGTAAGTAGTTGTTAGATCGTTGAACACTTATGAATTAAGACATGATGTGATTACTTTTGCGAAATACAATGCAATGAGATAATTATCGCGTCTGGCCAACGTATTAATTATCATATGGCATTGTATCGAGTTATAAGAGTCGCGTGATGTTGAGATGATTAAGTTAATACGACCCTTAATTGTAAGCAATTGTAAGTAAGTGTATGTTATTAAGATCTTGAGCTTTATTAATCGAAAAGTTTATTAATGTTGTTATAGAAGGAGCCAGAGTTTTAGAAAAGAATGTCTAGAGAAAGTTCAGATAAAGAAGGTTCAGATAAGGAAGAGTCACCGGTACAAGAAAGTAGTGTTATGATAAGCGAGTTAAAAGGGTTGATTTCCAGAGAGGTAGCTAAAGCGTTAGAAAAAGTACTTCCTTTTCTGTTGAAAGGAATCAGAGAAGAAATTACCGAGACAACTAGGAAGGTGATTACAGAAGAATTTCAGCGTAGGGAAGATGTAATCAATGAGAAAGCACCTGTAGTTGATGACCAAGAGGAGAGACAGAAGTTAACTTATAAGAATTTCATGGCTTGTAAACCACCAGAGTACTACGGTGAGACCGACCCGATTAAGTGTATGAGATGGCTTTCGGAAGTTGAAGGGGCCTTTGAAGTTGTTGAATGTCCAGATAGGTTGAAAGTAAAGTATGCTGCAAGTTTGTTAAGGTCAAATGGAAAAGAATGGTGGGATTTTCAGAAACAAACATTGGGTGCAGCGATAGCGAGTGGAAAATCTTGGGATGAGTTTAAGAAAATGGTTGAATCGGCCTTTTGTTTGGAAGCAGAGTTAACAAAGATTTGAAGAGACTTTTTACACATGAAGCAAACGATAGAAACGGTGAATGAGTTAGCAGGAATATTCTTAGAAAGAGCTCGTTTTTGTCCTGAATATGCGGAGAATCCTAAAATGCTTAAGAGTCACTTCCATAATGTGTTAAAGAAGGACATACGACAATTCTGTAAACCGGAAAGATGGACAAAGTTTGAGGATTTAGTCAATGAAGCCCGGAATCGAGAGATAGAGATTAGTAGAAATGATGATAAGTCATTAAAAAGAAAGGTGACACAACAATCTGAGTCATCAAAAAGGGTCAAGTACAATGATAGTGATAGTAGCCGAAGTGGTAGTAGTAGTGACAGAGATAGTGATGATGGCAACGATAGAGACAGCGGTAGCAATTGTGGCATGGTTAGTGGTAGCGGAAGCGGTGGTAACGGAAGTGGTAGTGTTAGAAGCAGTGAAAAGGATAGTGATAGGGAATGTAGTAGCAATGATGACGAGGAAGAATTGACTGAATGTGAGAGATGTCATAGGAAACATATGGGTGAGTGTTTAGCAAGAATGAAGGGATGTTATCAGTGCGGGAAGGAAGGTCATATCAAGCGTGATTGCCCTGAGTCGAACCTAGTATGTTTTAACTGTCATGAGCCGGGACACATGAAGAGGAACTGTCCTGAACTTTAAGGTACTTTTGTGATAAGTTTTCGAATTATGTTATATTGTTGTATATGTGGTTTGATTTAGTAAGGAACAGTAGTCAAGATAGGAAGAAAACTTTTCTATAATGTTTAGCTAAGTGGGGGAGTTGCAGTCGTTACAGTCGTTAATGGTAGAAGTATATGAGAGAAAGTGTAGATGATACGAGATTTCTTGAGAACGAGAGGAAGAATGGCTTAGTTTTGTCTAGTAGAATAGTAAGTAGTGATTGTGAGGACACAATCTAATTTAGTGGGGGAGAGTTGTAACACCCCAAATTCGTAAGTTGTAAGTTTATTTAAATGCATTTAATTATAAGTTATATTTTAATGACAAAGGACCTAACATGTAGAAATATTATGAAATGGGGTTAGTTGGTTGGTTAAAAAGTTAAGTTATGTCTAAGAAACTTGAAGGACCAAATATGACAATTAGTAGAGTATAAGGTGAAAAGTGTAATTGTTAATTAAACCCCTTATTTAGACAAATCTAGAATAAACCAGACTTGTTTCTGGTTCGTACGCACAACAGAGAGAGAGCGAGAGTGAAGGAAAGAGCAAGGGGAGAAAAATAGTCCAATTGATCCCTAATTCTTGAAGTTTAAGATTTGATTCTTCCATATTTATGATCCTTGAGGTAAGATGCATCTCTTTCACCTTTCAATTTCATGATTTAAAGGAAATGGGTTTATGAACCCTAAGATGAAATGTTAAGAAAAGTTAAAATTAGGGCTTGACACATGTTATGTAGGTGATATTAATCACTTTTGTATTAGTTGTTCATGTAGAAGCTGAATTTTATGAAAAAGTGTATTAAAAGGGTTCATGTAATTAATGGATTCTTAAGTATTGGTGAAGATGATGATATAATCATGATATTAAGTTCCTATTGAGTTGTAGGCATCATTGTTAGTTGTTGCATGCTAGAATTCATGAGAAAGTAAAGAAATTATGAAATAAGTGTGTAAGGCTAATATGAGAAAGCTTGTATTTTTGAGCTAAAATGTAAGAATTAAAGATAAGAAATGCATAGAAATTGGTTAGCTTGGATGAGAAATCCTTGAGAAGAAGGTTATCACTTTAAATGGTGAATGACCTTGTTATTGTGTTATGTGTTTAGGTGACCATTGAGCTATATTGAGAAATTACTAAAGTCCTTATGTTCATCCATTTTAATTGGCAAAGGTGAGTAATAGTTAACTTAAAGTGTTGTATGTGGTAAGAGAGTATTTAAGAAATTTTATAATGTATGTGAAAGTAAATGATGACTAACTCATGTTATGTTTGTAGTAAGAAGATAAATTGTAAAGTTTGTAAGAATGTAAGGGTGTACGAGTACACCATTGGTAAGTGGTAAGAATGTAAGGGTGTACGAGTACATCATTGGTAAGTTTGAAAGAACGTTAAGGGTGTATGAGTACACCAATGGAAAGGTTATGTATTAGGTGTTTCACACGAGTGTGAGCACCTATTGGTAAGTGAAAGTAAGAAAGTAAGAGTATGTTACAATAACGGTAGTAAATTATTATGTGATATGTGTATTGTGAAAGTCGTATGTTAAGTTTCTATTACCTACTAAGCAAGTTGTGCTTATTCCGTTATTGTTGTTAATGATGTGTAGGTAAGCGGGTCAAGTGGTAAGTTGGGCAAGGAATGCAAGGAATCGGCTAAGGGTGGAACTTGCTAGCTCATTAGTAAGTTGAATCCCTTATTTTGTAGAATCATGCTCTTGGTAGAACTTTTGAAAGCCCTATTTGTATAAAGAAATGTTTGAGTATGAAATGCTAGAAAAGAATGTTTTGAGCACGTTTTGTGAGAAATGGAAGTGTTGGGTTAAATGTTAAAGTGGTAAATGTTAAGAATGTTATTTTCGAAAGGAAGTTGTAGTTTGAATGTAAATTGGATAAGTCTTTTGCTTAATGGGTCATTTTGGTGTCCAAATGGGTCACAACTAGCTTGAAGGGTTTAAAAGAGTTAATGTCTTGATTTGTTAAGTTGAATTATGTTGGAAGCTTGGTCATTTAAAAGTGTCGAAATGGCCCTAAGTTGGTGACGTGTCCAAAATGGTAATTTTTGTGAAATTTGAAAAAGGGTCAAAAAGGAAAGATTTATATTGTTATAGTAGATGTGTGTGCAAAATTTCAGGTCATAACTCTCAACGAGTCATTAGTTATACGTGTTTAAAGGTTGATAGTTTTGAGAAAATGAGGCAGTTTTTGAAAGGCAGTTTTGAGTCAAAGGGCCAGTTTTGGGGGCAGGTTTGAGGCTCAAGAAGCAGTTTTGAAGGGTAAGTGTAAATACGAAAAACCTTTATCTTGTTGTAGTGAAGGTGTCTACAAAATTTGATTGTCTAATTATTAACGAGTAAAAAGTTATGTGTATTTGAAAAAGGCAGTTTTGGGCGAAAAAGGTAGTTATGAAAATGGGTAGTTTTGCCCATGACGTATGTTGGTCAGTTAACTTGTGTAGCCTTTGGTATGTAATCGCGTATCATATTTTAGTTGAATGTTGGGACCTAAACAAGAGTAATTCATTAGAAAAAAAAAATCGGGGCGTTTCAAGTTGGTATCAAAGCAATGGTTTAAGGGATTCGAGTGTCCACCGTTAGTGGATACTTGGACTTAAACATTGTAGTCTGTTAGTAGAGCATGATTTAAAGTAGTTGAATGCAGTATTAAAGTATGTGCATGGTAGTTAATTGCAATTGTATGCGAGAAGTAATAAATTGCATTTTTGTATGTGTAAGTAGTTGTTAGATCGTTGAACACTTATGAATTAAGACATGATGTGATTACTTTTGCGAAATACAATGCAATGAGATAATTATCGCGTCTGGCCAACGTATTAATTATCATATGGCATTGTATCGAGTTATAAGAGTCGCGTGATGTTGAGATGATTAAGTTAATACGACCCTTAATTGTAAGCAATTGTAAGTAAGTGTATGTTATTAAGATCTTGAGCTTTATTAATCGAAAAGTTTATTAATGTTGTTATAGAAGGAGCCAGAGTTTTAGAAAAGAATGTCTAGAGAAAGTTCAGATAAAGAAGGTTCAGATAAGGAAGAGTCACCGGTACAAGAAAGTAGTGTTATGATAAGCGAGTTAAAAGGGTTGATTTCCAGAGAGGTAGCTAAAGCGTTAGAAAAAGTACTTCCTTTTCTGTTGAAAGGAATCAGAGAAGAAATTACCGAGACAACTAGGAAGGTGATTACAGAAGAATTTCAGCGTAGGGAAGATGTAATCAATGAGAAAGCACCTGTAGTTGATGACCAAGAGGAGAGACAGAAGTTAACTTATAAGAATTTCATGGCTTGTAAACCACCAGAGTACTACGGTGAGACCGACCCGATTAAGTGTATGAGATGGCTTTCGGAAGTTGAAGGGGCCTTTGAAGTTGTTGAATGTCCAGATAGGTTGAAAGTAAAGTATGCTGCAAGTTTGTTAAGGTCAAATGGAAAAGAATGGTGGGATTTTCAGAAACAAACATTGGGTGCAGCGATAGCGAGTGGAAAATCTTGGGATGAGTTTAAGAAAATGGTTGAATCGGCCTTTTGTTTGGAAGCAGAGTTAACAAAGATTTGAAGAGACTTTTTACACATGAAGCAAACGATAGAAACGGTGAATGAGTTAGCAGGAATATTCTTAGAAAGAGCTCGTTTTTGTCCTGAATATGCGGAGAATCCTAAAATGCTTAAGAGTCACTTCCATAATGTGTTAAAGAAGGACATACGACAATTCTGTAAACCGGAAAGATGGACAAAGTTTGAGGATTTAGTCAATGAAGCCCGGAATCGAGAGATAGAGATTAGTAGAAATGATGATAAGTCATTAAAAAGAAAGGTGACACAACAATCTGAGTCATCAAAAAGGGTCAAGTACAATGATAGTGATAGTAGCCGAAGTGGTAGTAGTAGTGACAGAGATAGTGATGATGGCAACGATAGAGACAGCGGTAGCAATTGTGGCATGGTTAGTGGTAGCGGAAGCGGTGGTAACGGAAGTGGTAGTGTTAGAAGCAGTGAAAAGGATAGTGATAGGGAATGTAGTAGCAATGATGACGAGGAAGAATTGACTGAATGTGAGAGATGTCATAGGAAACATATGGGTGAGTGTTTAGCAAGAATGAAGGGATGTTATCAGTGCGGGAAGGAAGGTCATATCAAGCGTGATTGCCCTGAGTCGAACCTAGTATGTTTTAACTGTCATGAGCCGGGACACATGAAGAGGAACTGTCCTGAACTTTAAGGTACATTTGTGATAAGTTTTCGAATTATGTTATATTGTTGTATATGTGGTTTGATTTAGTAAGGAACAGTAGTCAAGATAGGAAGAAAACTTTTCTATAATGTTTAGCTAAGTGGGGGAGTTGCAGTCGTTACAGTCGTTAATGGTAGAAGTATATGAGAGAAAGTGTAGATGATACGAGATTTCTTGAGAACGAGAGGAAGAATGGCTTAGTTTTGTCTAGTAGAATAGTAAGTAGTGATTGTGAGGACACAATCTAATTTAGTGGGGGAGAGTTGTAACACCCCAAATTCGTAAGTTGTAAGTTTATTTAAATGCATTTAATTATAAGTTATATTTTAATGACAAAGGACCTAACATGTAGAAATATTATGAAATGGGGTTAGTTGGTTGGTTAAAAAGTTAAGTTATGTCTAAGAAACTTGAAGGACCAAATATGACAATTAGTAGAGTATAAGGTGAAAAGTGTAATTGTTAATTAAACCCCTTATTTAGACAAATCTAGAATAAACCAGACTTGTTTCTGGTTCGTACGCACAACAGAGAGAGAGCGAGAGTGAAGGAAAGAGCAAGGGGAGAAAAATAGTCCAATTGATCCCTAATTCTTGAAGTTTAAAATTTGATTCTTCCATATTTATGATCCTTGAGGTAAGATGCATCTCTTTCACCTTTCAATTTCATGATTTAAAGGAAATGGGTTTATGAACCCTAAGATGAAATGTTAAGAAAAGTTAAAATTAGGGCTTGACACATGTTATGTAGGTGATATTAATCACTTTTGTATTAGTTGTTCATGTAGAAGCTGAATTTTATGAAAAAGTGTATTAAAAGGGTTCATGTAATTAATGGATTCTTAAGTATTGGTGAAGATGATGATATAATCATGATATTAAGTTCCTATTGAGTTGTAGGCATCATTGTTAGTTGTTGCATGCTAGAATTCATGAGAAAGTAAAGAAATTATGAAATAAGTGTGTAAGGCTAATATGAGAAAGCTTGTATTTTTGAGCTAAAATGTAAGAATTAAAGATAAGAAATGCATAGAAATTGGTTAGCTTGGATGAGAAATCCTTGAGAAGAAGGTTATCACTTTAAATGGTGAATGACCTTGTTATTGTGTTATGTGTTTAGGTGACCATTGAGCTATATTGAGAAATTACTAAAGTCCTTATGTTCATCCATTTTAATTGGCAAAGGTGAGTAATAGTTAACTTAAAGTGTTGTATGTGGTAAGAGAGTATTTAAGAAATTTTATAATGTATGTGAAAGTAAATGATGACTAACTCATGTTATGTTTGTAGTAAGAAGATAAATTGTAAAGTTTGTAAGAATGTAAGGGTGTACGAGTACACCATTGGTAAGTGGTAAGAATGTAAGGGTGTACGAGTACATCATTGGTAAGTTTGAAAGAACGTTAAGGGTGTATGAGTACACCAATGGAAAGGTTATGTATTAGGTGTTTCACACGAGTGTGAGCACCTATTGGTAAGTGAAAGTAAGAAAGTAAGAGTATGTTACAATAACGGTAGTAAATTATTATGTGATATGTGTATTGTGAAAGTCGTATGTTAAGTTTCTATTACCTACTAAGCAAGTTGTGCTTATTCCGTTATTGTTGTTAATGATGTGTAGGTAAGCGGGTCAAGTGGTAAGTTGGGCAAGGAATGCAAGGAATCGGCTAAGGGTGGAACTTGCTAGCTCATTAGTAAGTTGAATCCCTTATTTTGTAGAATCATGCTCTTGGTAGAACTTTTGAAAGCCCTATTTGTATAAAGAAATGTTTGAGTATGAAATGCTAGAAAAGAATGTTTTGAGCACGTTTTGTGAGAAATGGAAGTGTTGGGTTAAATGTTAAAGTGGTAAATGTTAAGAATGTTATTTTCGAAAGGAAGTTGTAGTTTGAATGTAAATTGGATAAGTCTTTTGCTTAATGGGTCATTTTGGTGTCCAAATGGGTCACAACTAGCTTGAAGGGTTTAAAAGAGTTAATGTCTTGATTTGTTAAGTTGAATTATGTTGGAAGCTTGGTCATTTAAAAGTGTCGAAATGGCCCTAAGTTGGTGACGTGTCCAAAATGGTAATTTTTGTGAAATTTGAAAAAGGGTCAAAAAGGAAAGATTTATATTGTTATAGTAGATGTGTGTGCAAAATTTCAGGTCATAACTCTCAACGAGTCATTAGTTATACGTGTTTAAAGGTTGATAGTTTTGAGAAAATGAGGCAGTTTTGAAAGACAGTTTTGAGTCAAAGGGCCAGTTTTGGGGGCAGGTTTGAGGCTCAAGAAGCAGTTTTGAAGGGTAAGTGTAAATACGAAAAACCTTTATCTTGTTGTAGTGAAGGTGTCTACAAAATTTGGTTGTCTAATTATTAACGAGTAAAAAGTTATGTGTATTTGAAAAAGGCAGTTTTGGGCGAAAAAGGTAGTTATGAAAATGGGTAGTTTTGCCCATGACGTATGTTGGTCAGTTAACTTGTGTAGCCTTTGGTACGTAATCGCGTATCATATTTTAGTTGAATGTTGGGACCTAAACAAGAGTAATTCATTAGAAAAAAAAAAAATCGGGGCGTTTCAGTTCATCACAATTTTACTATAATAGAGGGAAACCTCATTTCATATCAATACTTGGTCTAGAACAAGCAGTTTCTGTAAATGGTTGATAGTGCAATTCTGTTAATATACAAACAGATTAAATATACTTTGCTATTTTATTATTTTTGATCTTTGATAAACCCTGTTTCTTGATACACTCGCGTCATTTTGTATGAGAAAAGCCAAAACACAAGCATAAGGGGATCAAAACAGACATATTTTGACTTAAAATATAGATTTTTGGTTACTGGAGACCATAAACAAGCAATGCCCCAACTCCAGCAAGACCAACTACAAGTCCAAGAATTACACCGATAGGAGGAAGGGTCCCACCAACAGCTTTTCCAGTGAACGGATCATATCCTGCAAATCGCTTTTTAGGTGCTCTACATTGGGGGCACAAGTACTCATCCGGCTGCAAGTTTCCAAATCAATGTCAACACTAACCGGAATATATAGGCTGATGATTAATTTTTATGTTTGCTGATTAACAAAAAATGTTGTGAAGAGAGCTTGCCTGTTCCTCAAAAGGCTTGGATAATGTATATATGAAGCCACAGTCCAAACAAATATGAGTAGCTCGAGCCTGAAAATGCAGAAATAATAAAAGGATAATACTTGCAATTGCTTGATGAGGCAAAATGGACTGGTCGTCATAACTATGTCGTTACAATAAAAAAAAAAAAAAAGGTTATTGGAGGGAACCTTTAACCCCGGATCCGTAGATCCACGGAGCCCCACCCGCAAGAGGCAACCCGTTCGGCTAAACACCTGGCCCCAGTGACCCCACACACGGAGCATAGGATTTTTTGTACTCCCAGAGGCTTGAACCCGGGTGGGGCGTGGGGATTTGCGGCGGCGGTACCACTGAGGCAAAGCCCCATTGGTATGTCGTTACAATAAGATTCTAACCTTTTGTGCATCAGTTAATTTGCGTCCAAAACGAGGAGGCTGTGGGCGTTTTGGTAGTCGTTTAACATCTACGTAAGCACCCCTGCATCAAAACCGGATATTTATTCAAACTTTTCTTTTCGCATAAAGCTCATGGAATAGCCAAACTATTTTATAGGCATTGGGTAGCTGATAGAGATTGCAACCTGCTAACAACAAAGTAAACAGAATCAGGCACGGCCTGAATGGCAGTTTTGGTGAACCCAAGTCTGTCAGCAGGCCAAAGTTCATCTCCAAAGAAACTACTTGTATATATCACTTGATCTCCGACTTTCAACCCTGCTTTTGCTGCATTTCCACCCCCATCAACTCCCTGAATTCAAAGATATAACAATCATTTACACAAGATTTGATGAACAGAATTATAGTGCATTTCCATTTCTATTATTTAGAGGATGAGAAGAGTTTTGAATCTCTAAAAAACCAATGAAACTAAAAAAACGTGTAACGTCTTCATTCTTAGAATAGAGAATGTAGAAAACCAAATATCACAGTTTTCACCATTATAGTTGAAAAAAGGGAAAACATAGATGGATTTCTGTTTCTCATTATCAAATATTCAACATTTTAGAGAACATTATATTGAACATGTTTTATCGTTTTCTAGTTATCATAGAAGAATTCTCAGGAAGACTAGTAGTTTCCTGCATCTAAGCATGGTCGTCTTAATTATTGCAAACCAGGCTTTCATACTGTTGTCAATAATACAACATGGTTGCTAGCGAAACAGAAACAAACTTATATGCTCTTTTTAACTGATCATAACATGTGTTTATCAGCTTACGAACGTATTACCTTATGGTTGCTTGCTATGACTAATGATTTTTAAATGAATGTTATCATCTATATTAACTTTAAAAGTAGATCAATATTAAAAGCTTGAAAGCATGTTGTTATTCTATATCGATAAGTATAAAAGGCTTAAAAACAAACAACTTGGAGTTGGGATGAAGAACACTAACAGTGATAATAACGCCACCACCTTCCCCAGGTTTAGGACCCAAAGTGAGGCCTAAAGGCTTGTCAACTTCAACCTCAATTTCCTTTGCAGCCCCTGCAGTTTTTCTTGCTTTCACTTCCAACCCTCCAACTCCTCTAACAGCTTTGACACTTGTCTTGTTACTGGATTTCAAGAAACTAACGGAGACGCTTCTTTTAGCATCTTGAATTGACACACCTTGAAATGTTGTTTTCTGTACCACAAAATGAAGTATGAATAAAACATTTCAAAGAGGTACATTATGGTTAACTATTTAAAAAAGAGGTAGACATGAACCTGATGAGGTGATGATAATGGGTATGAGTTTCGTGTTGCGAAGGCGGTGGCCGGACCAGCACCGGATCCGAGTGCAGCAGTGGTTGACATGTTGTTGGGGGTTATGGCACGAGAAGGAGGGGAGTTTGAGAAGTGAAGACATAAGGAGTAGGTGTGTGGACGTGATTGGTCACCATCATCATTGGATAACTTACACTTGTTGCCACACGCTCAGGATCCATTCCTTTTTCCCTTTTTTTTTTTTTTTTATAAAAAGTACATATTTTTAATTAAATTATTTATCTCAATTAATTCTACTGTAAAGCCGTTTTGATAAACGTAATTTCCTCGTTAAAATCGTCAGAAGTCATTTTTCCTGTACAACTCTCTTTTATGTCATAAAAGTTCCTACAGTTTTTCAATATTGTGAATTTAACCACTTTAGAAGTTTGATTGCCAAGTCATCAACAGTTTTACCAAACTACCACATATAGAGGTTTTCGGATCATTAAAAGCGTCCATTGTTATATAATCCTATTTCTTTCGGTTATCTAAAGGGTGAAACCAACCCTCTGGCTCTAGGTACCCCCACCAACTGGTCTAACGTCCAACATAGCTTCTTTTGGTTATCATACAAATGCCCATTTGGTTGCATGTTTTTAATCCAAATGCAATAATACATAAAATCAGCAAATAAAGAACAGTATGAACACTTGTAAAACAACTATATCCTTCCATAATTCTATAAAATGAGATTGCTAATACATCCATGTCTCAACATATCCATCAAACTGGTAACAACAAAAAGAAAATAAAATTTAAGGTGCTAACGCCAGAATGGGAACGAATCGAATATATCAGGAGGTAAATGCATTCTTTTGGTTCTTTCAGTTGTCTCCAGGAAGAGACTTGATGATATCAGAGTCACCTATGACAACGATACCACAATTGGTTAGGTGTGTTATGAAATAATAAATCAGCATAAACAACGAATATAACTCTATTTGTGGGTTACCTGCATCAACAATACTTAGGCATGATACTCTGAAATATTTTCCACAGGCAGTTCCTAGATCCACATTGTCTGAATATAAAAATTAAAATAATAAAAACGTAAGCAATGGAATAGTATCATGTAAGGTCATCTCATAATACAAACTTTGAAAGACTCTGAAAAACCGCAATTTATAATATGAAATAATGGCAGTTTAAATTTCAAAAGATCAATCTCAAAATATTACACATAAAGATTTACACTCTTGTAGAACTTCCGTATATTCACATGATACTTACACATACAAAGAAAGAAGAAAAAAAACAATAGAGACGAAGAATAACTTCTAAAATGCCACTCAAATGGTGGACAAAATGAAATTGTAAGACACTCTTATATTTGGGGTATGACCATTAGACACAAAACCTAATCAAAACTATAGAGCCAACTTCTCTCACTACCCAACCGAGGAGCCTTAAATGTTAGGATGAACCATTTGGTATATACCTTAATAAATGACTAAAGCTAATGTGGAAATACTTTAGACCTCGTATTTCACTTAATAGCAATTATATATCATTAAAAGATCATTATTTCAACAAAAAAGAAGGCTTAGCACAAAACACGCTCGTTGAAACAATATAGTTCAATCAAACAAATCACATGCAATATGACAGATAAGTTTAGCAGTTGCATTACTTGCATCTTGTTGACATCATATGACAAAAATACCTTAGTCTGTTTGGCTTAGATAGAAATAACAAAGAAATCTGATTGTATATATCGTGAAAAAAAAAAAGAGGTTGGAAATGACATCCAGAAGTAAAATACAGATGGCACCAATATCAGATGTGTAGTAGTCTTAAGCAGTCCATACATGATTACCAAATATTATGTGCATTGCCATTCCCTTGTTTCATCTACTGTTATCAAGTGTTTCATATTAATAGTGCCATAATTCCATTATATCTTAGGGGGTGTTTGGTAGGATGGAATGGTAGAGAATGGAATCAAAACATGGAATGGAAATGAAGAGAAAGAGAATGAATACACAGAAACATAATTAGTTTACTTGTTTGATATCAACAGGGAATCAAAATAGAGAAATGACTACATAATGATTCTCTAGTTTGGTAACCTCAAGCAATTGAATGGGAAACAGTTTATGCAAATTCTCAAGCAATTTCTGGGTTTATCCACTTTGTTCATAGCCATAAAAAAACCCACCAACAAATCCCCTAAAATTTTTATGCAACGAATTCACATGGAAACAGTTTACAAATTCATGTGATTCCATTTTGAAATTAAGAATACCAATAACAAAGTATGAATAAATTATCAAATGGATCAAACCCCAAGATTCACAATTCAACCCACGTTCATAACAATATTCTCGTTCATAACAATACTCTGGGTTTGTGATTAGTGAACATGATCCTCCTGACAATTGGTGATGATGCTTCCTTGTCAACTTTACTGAATTCCCCGTGGACCAATCTTATTTTGCTTCTCAAAAATACTACTATTTTTCTTCAACTCCCTGACCTCATATTTTTCATGGAAAATTGCTACCACTATTTGCAACTTCAACCCCATTTTTCTGCTTCCAAAACTTTCCAGGTTATGTTTTTCTTGAACTTTATGAAACCCCAATATCAAATTATTGAACTTTAATCAATAAAACCAACTGGGTATTTGGTTTTGTTATGCTTCTTGAATTTATTTACCTCATTTAAGTTCACAAACGTATAGGATTATTCACAACCTTCGATCGGTTTCGAACCACCATTTCAACGCCGGCAACCACCACCATGGTCGGCTTCAGATCTAGATTCAAGTTCACGATTTAAGTTTTAAAAAACTTAACTTTCAACGCCGGCAACCAACACCAAGGTATGAGTGAAGATGGTGATGATGATGAAGAAGCAGCGAATCTTGAAAATTAAAAACGTAGATCAATGGAAATCGGTGGACGGATGAACGGAGGAGGGTGGCGAGTAGCCGCCGGGAAGACATGGCGGACTTTGTGTGCTTGTGTGTGTGCTAGGGTTTGAAATGTGTGGATAGATTTGTAGGATGTGAGACTGAAATGAACAAATTTTGGAAGGTTTTCTACTTTTTTATTTTTACATTTACAGATTCTGGATGCAAAAACAATTGCAGAGAAAGGGTAGTTGTGTGCTTGAGTGTGTGCTATAGGATTCCCAAATTTTGTAAGCATGTGCGTTGCACATGTTGGTGAATATTTATACCCCATTATTTAAAGGTAGTTGTTCATTCACACGGGGAAAAACTCAAGAAACAAGCTGTGTTTATTTTTCCTTTCCCAGCTTTCTTCGTGTTTTTGTGAGGAATCAAAAACAGAGAAAGAGAATAGATATCTGAACTGTTGTTTCCATTCTCTATCCATTCTCCGTTTCAACCAAACAAGAGATTGATTCTCTTTCCCTTTCTCACCTTTCCATTCCGTCCTACCAAACACCCCCTTAATTTGATTAGTGAGAATGGAGTGAGGGTATGGGTTTGATCCCTGACCGAGGTGTGTGGCTAATTAATTGAGTCTGTATAAACGAGAATCAAACCCACTTAGGCATACTCTGAGTCAAGTCTCAACCGTGTTTAGATATCCATTCTTGTTCACATTAAGGACCCATACCCATAGTGATTCCTATTTTCAGATCAAACATACCCTTACTAATACCAACTAACAGAGTACCATAACCAAACTTCATTGATAGCACTTAACAAGCAGCAACTATTATGTGCAACTATCAATTCATCCGAAAGTAAGATCCATTCCGATATGGCATTGTCTCTAAATAGACATATACAATGCTTTTTGGCTACTAATAAACATCTGCATCCACTTTACTAGATTTTCTATACATATCTAACACATCCTAATACAAACATTATAGTAGACATATACAAATTAACTCTGAACATCAATATGCTAATCAAATTCAAGCAAGCATAAACTGCACATTCATCATCTTACAAGTAAAAAAAAAGTATCAACGTTGCACTTACTTCCATTGTAATGATGAACCCCAACCTTGGCAAGCATGGCATAATACTCGATCTCGGACTTCCTCAATGGCGGACAATTGTTAGAAATGATAATCAACTTACCTACAATTATTAGTTACATTCATTCAAATTCAATCAATAGCATATACATATAATTAATGTAATTAAATAAAATAAATTAAGAATTACCTTTGGAGCTCCTGAGAGATTCAAGAACAGTTTTGTAACCAAGAGTGTATTTACCACTCTTCATCACAAGCGCCAGCCTGTTGTTGATGCTCTCATGTGTCTTCTTCTGCAATTTTACCAAATTTTACAAAAGTTAATAATCGTGAATTTACAGACGATAATAGGAAGATATAAGCATAGAAATATGTGAGTTTAACTTACCGTTTTCTTTCCGGAGACCATGGTTGCTATGGATCGAAGAGAATTTGGGGATTGGGAGGGAAAAGTTAGGGTTTGGTGAGGTGCAGCTGTGTTAGGGTTTGTGGTGGTTTATTTACAGCAAGATGGAACCGGTGAGAGTTGGGCTCATATTCAGTTGTTTGACAATTGGGCCTCATTGTCTCTAAAATGAGTTTAGCAATTAATTAATAATTAATTAATTATTATAAATTAAAAGTAAAAAATTATAATTATAATGTTGGTTAGTTTTCTGTTTTGTGTCACGAATTTAGGTGAAATTTTGTTTTGTGTTAGAATTAGAAAATGAATTCACATACAAGAGAATGTTTTGGAAAATTACTACATATAAAAATAAGTGATTTTTACTTAAGTAACCTGATATTTTCTTTAAAACAACTTACAACACATTTGAATATAAACAATTACAATTTAGATAGCATATATTCCGATGGTAACCTAGTCAGTGAAGAATGTGCAAAACAAAGACGAATGCCATTACCAACTGGTAAAGACCGTCATAGGGTCGTTACCCTTTAAAAAGACACTCTAAAATACCCTCAGTTACATGAGATGAACAATAAAAGTTTAAATAATTACCAACGTTAGAAAGACATTCATCAACAACATCACTTACCACATCAACAACTCATGGTCTTTTGTAAGAATTCTACTTCTCGGTCACAAGCATCCAAAAATGACAACAATTCTATAAATGTTTGTTTTGAAACTTTGATGTCCAAAAAATGTGGCATCCAAGCTATGTTTGTTAGCTTTCCATGCATTGTCCCTTCTTTTAACCAGAAACCCAACATACATACATGAATGGCTCACAATTCAAGCCTATTGCACCAGACGTTTACAATTATTCCTTGTGAAATGAACATAGCACATTGCACTCGATACAAGATAGCAGCACTAGTCAACAAGCTAAGGTCAAATGCCCGAATCAGATCCAATAAATAATTGTGCAGTTGGTGACTTGGTGATGAGTTTGAACAAAGCAAAAGCATATATATCGTTTTAGCCCGTGGAACCGCATGAGTTAACTCCTTAAGACTTTTAGAAGATAAAATGATATCAAAAAATGCAACAAATCACTTACTTTCTTCTTAGCTTTTAGTACCTACTAGTGCTAAGAATTGAAAAACTCAGACCTTAAAATATCCATATATCAGAGACCTATAAGTTTTTATGACATTAGGAATTCATTTTGTCTGATGAATTAACACAACACACCAAAATTAACCTCGTCTTAGGTGGCTAACAATCAGATACCACAGAGAACTTTCTAAAGGAAACTAGGCAACGTAAGAGCGCAAAACATCATAACAAAAATTTGTAACCTCAATTATGAGAATATAGTTGAATTACACTTATATTATAAGATCTAACAGACCTACAAGCGCTAATTGAATACAGGATAGTAACATTTGATGGTAACTTTTACAGTGTGTAAACAGTGTAATCCTTAATGCTATTTGCTACAGGCCAAACCCCACATTGTATAGACACAGCCAGCAACTTACTGGAACTTAAAGAATCACCAGTTTTCATTTCTCTTCAAACTCAACATCTATAATCTCTGGATCAGACTTTGAAGAGGAAGAAGGACGGTTCCCACCTTTCGTGAAGAAATCTCCTTTTGGCTGCCAGACAATATTTCCACAGCTGGCACAGCGCACCATCTGGTTCTTGTTGCCAATAAACTGCCTCTTACAAGCAGGACATGACCCCTGTTCAAGTCATTAATAATTTAATAGATTTTGGGAATAGATAATCGCTATAAATGTGCAGCCAACTTTCTGGAGTTTTATGCACCATGAATAATCTATTTTAATCCAAGTATATGTTGATAGATTTGGTCAATGACATAATAAATTATCCCTATCGTCAACAACAAACGGTCGATGCAACTTTGCCACCAAGGATAGAAACAATAGGTAGCGAAATTGGTTGAATTTTAGCGCAAGAACAGCGTGTGGTTACAGAGTCAGAAACACTAGCTATTGGAAAGAAAAAATAGTCAATTTTATTATATAATTAATTTGATTTGAGATTATTTATAAGTATATACCATCTTAATGATATTCAACTTGCCAGATTTTGCACACTGGATAATGTACATGCTATTATTTAAGATTCAGTTATTTAGGTCAACGAAGTGAGAGATCAACCCTAAAATCAAAATATCTAAAGGCAGTATTTGAAAGCGCAATCAAAAGTCAAAACTATAAAAGCAAGGAATTACCTTAATGACCAGGTTATTGGCAATAGCACCAATAAGTAGAGGGCCAGCAATTGGCAGTACCCATGTTGCAATTATTAGGATCCTGAACAGCCATCCAGAAAGAGCAAACCATAGGAAGAAGATAGTCTGCAGATATAAGAAAAATATTATTAGTTCAACTTACACAAAACCACAAAAAAGTTAATCCGTAATCTACACTTCACTACCACATACATCTTAGGCAGATTGCCACATACATTGACAATTTATTAGGAGAAAATGACATCATAAACTCAAAAGGCTTTCAACCTAACCATATAACTATGTTAACCCATCAATACAACAATGCATATCTTTCAAATTGATGCAAATAACAATACACATATCCATTCTGACCGCTCTACCATTCAATGACACCAAAAGTCATCAGCACACAACGCAGCATTGATAGAGTAAGAGTGTAGGATGTACAGCTAACTCTGCTCTACAGAGAAGCTATACAGGGCTATATGTCCCAGATAGAGCCGGAAATATCTGTCCAAACCTCCAGAATCAAGTTGGGTGATTATCTAAGCTTTTACGGATGATTTTTGACCAATTTGCATCCCTTGAACAAAGGTGGATTCTCTATTTCTTTTAGACATCACTGGCTCAGGATGTATCCAATGAGCGGATGAAAAATTTGCAAAAAATTAGATTATTTCATCAGTGCCACCGGCTTCTGCATGCCCAGATAATGACTGTACAGGTCACAACCTACAACCACGATACCATCTCCTACTCACCACCACCGTCACCACACACCGCCATGCACCACCACCAAAAATGACAAAAAAGAAGCTGCAGTAACCACATAGCTCATTTGTTGCCTCACTACAGTCTACTTCAGAAAGGACAAATGAAATTTGAATAATAACAAATGTGTTTGTGGTATTAAGCAAGCACATAGTTATGTAATGTGTCTGGTGCATTATTTTTTGTTAGAATCTATTTTATATTTTTTTGCATTTACAATACTAATACTTCTATAAATTTGGATGAGCTTTTAGATTAATAATCTAATACAATACTTAATTTTTCTAATAAAACACTCCAATTAACAAGTTCACATTAAGCAACGAGAAATCATATGACAATTATATATGTGAACCCGGCCCAACCCATTAAAATC
Source organism: Helichrysum umbraculigerum (assembly GCA_949592205.1). Taxonomy (NCBI): domain Eukaryota; kingdom Viridiplantae; phylum Streptophyta; class Magnoliopsida; order Asterales; family Asteraceae; genus Helichrysum; species Helichrysum umbraculigerum. Next base: position 104,078,602 of record CATIUR010000003.1, on the reverse strand, counting down.
TAACACTATCAACCCGTATATCAAACTCTCAATCCTATAATGTTTGCTCAAATATAAGAAGGTCCCATACGAATCAAATGCAAATGTTGAGCTAAGAGCCTGAAACTATCATCAGGATATGAGATACATACATTTTGCAAACTCTTTCAAAGGTCTCAAACTTAAAGGGGCAAAGCAAGTTGCTGCTGGAGTATCCAGTCTTGCATGATTATACTTTTAACTACCAATAGTTTTGTGGATGATAAGAGTCACACCAAATAAAAAATAACAATTATCACTGAGATTGAACATAAAACCCAAAATTGAGAAGGCCATAGATATTGAAATAAAACAACTCCCTAATATTTACTCAGTAAAGCTCATGCTAAGGTATCCAGATATCATGGCAATGTATATAAAAGTCGCTCGAAAGCCTATCAACTTATCCTCCATTAAAACAACCATAAGAAAATCGCACAAAACCTATATTCCCGGAGTTCACACAAAGACGTAGCTTTAGTGGATGAGCCAGAAAGATCCAAGCATTACGATATCATTAGCACACATAAAACGCACCTAATCTTCTATTAACTTGCTGCAACACTTATTCCTACTTTCCAAATTCCAAATAGTATTATACTACAGACAACTTAACTTTCAGACAATAAGCGTCACAATTAGTACCCTGCAACTTTATCCAACCAATTCAATCCAAAAATAAACTTCAACATATAATAGTTTCTCATCGAAAAGCCATATATTATCAATCGTCCAATCCAATTCTTCCCTCCATCTGTTTAGCAATATACATACCATGCACTTTAACTTGAAACATACAGTATCATCACATTATATAACAACTTATAATCTATCTTTGCATAAAGCAAAACATTAGTTACTTACCCCAAAGCTCTTTCCTAAAGGAGTATCCAAAGAGTCACCAATTTGCTTCCTATACTGCAACAAAACAAATAAACGAAATCTATCAGAATCTTCAAATTTAACCATAAAAAATGAAACAGCTTCAAGAATAAAAACTACAAATTTAGGTAATTAAACAAACTCTAGGCCAATTGCGACTGAAATCAAGGCTAAACGTCCTCCATCGCTGCGTAATCAAATAATCACGGTCAAGTTCTCTGGCACGGTCAGACGCCGACTGCGCGGCGGAAGAAAACCGTTGCCGAACCGAATACTGACGATCAATTCGTTCAGCTGTTTTCTTAGTTTCATAAAGTAACTGTTCAAAACCGTTATTAGCGCTACGCCAAGCGTCTTTCCAGGCTTCACCTGACGCCATACGCTTGGCGAATCCGTCAAAATCGCTGCGCTGAAATGCTTGAACTAGAACTGAGTTAGGTGAGTTGACGAATCGTTTGTTGGTGGAAGGATGAAATCGTTGGGATTTTGGTGAGAGGAGTGGGTGCCATGGAAGGCTTGTGGTCATGGTGGAGATGAACTGAGGGTTTAGGGTTTTGGGGAGACGGTGTTGGGTTGGGTTGGGTTGGGTTGGGTGGGGTTGGGTGGTGACGATGGTGAGAGGTTTCTTGTGGCTAACGATTGATTGGGGAAAATAGAAGTATTTGAAGGGCTCTCGTCTCTGCCGTAATTAATCGGATTTCATTTCATTTTAATTGGGTTTTGGTAATTGGTACTAACTAATGGACCCGTGTGGTGTAACAAAAAATATAATTGTAAGAACATATTGATGTATTTTCTATGTATAATTAAGTATACAAATTAAAATACTCAAAGTACACTAAACTTCGGGTCGACTTCAACTTATTGATCTGTGTTAACACGGGTTCGACGATAAGTTTTGTTTAAAAACAAATACAACATGATGCGCCTTGAACTTTTCTACTAATTGATTAAATGCAATTATAACACCAACAAACTCACCCTTGAAGAACAAAGGCAGTGTTCTAATTAGAAAAAAGTTCATCACTAAAAGGTACAATCGTGACCCAAGAAATACATGTAACAAAATGGGTAGATGAGACTGTTACTAACAAAGAAAGATGACAGAATTATTTCGACTCAAACACCTTTCAACCTGTTAGTGAGAGTTAACATCCTGTCCAAAATTTAGTTGTCATGGGTTCTTTTCAAACACCTGTTTGCACAATTTAGAAAACAAATAAGTTAGCTTTGACTACATTTGATTAACATAGCTTCTAGTAAAAAGCAAAATAACAAATGGTGATCCATAGTTCCTAAGGATACCTTTTATTTCTTTTACACTATTATTAATACTTATAGCATACATAATCATCGCCATAATCTCTAGCACAGCTACATTTGTAAAAGGACCTCAAATTCTAGCAAGCAACATAAAAGATTAGCACATAAAACTAAATTAAACTAAAATACAATTAGCCAACAAATACACAAATACTAAAAAACTTAATGTGTTCTGATCGATAAACAAAGATATAATGTGTTCTTAAGGTTTTCAACAATGGTAAAGTAACTTAGTTCCAATATCTAACACATTTCTTACCTAGTTGAAATCAAATGCCTCAAGTGTCACAACCTGACCTTCATTTGTTTCATTCATTTAACAATTTTAAAGGCCTAAAATTAGCAGAAACAATGCAAGGTTGTTCCATGAAATCAGAGGTTGGTTACTATTAGGGGCCTTAATATTCGGGATTTGGCCTACACTCAGGACATTATCATAAAGATATTTGAGACTATGGGGGCTCTAATCTTGCATTCTTTAAACTCTATCATAGATTTTTAAGAGTATTTTTGGGAGATAATACCACTTACTTTAAAGTTTGTAGAATAGAAATTGTAAACAAAGAACTTTGTGAGAATTCTACTGTGAAATTAAATAAAGTTTACAATGATGTCAATCTGTACGCACCACAAGTTTGAAGTGATTGTTTGATTAGCAATGCCGCTTGAACAAATGAAGCACCATGACTTACATAAATAATAAGCACCTGCACTAATGTACCATCAAAATAATTTCCATAGCATGTACTATAAGTAATTGACTGAAACCGTTAAAATGTAGGCTGAGTAAACATGTGTGTAGAATGCAGCCATAAACACCATTAATTTAAGATTGAAATTGTCTATTTTACCTTAATCATGAGAAGCAAAGGTGAAGCATAAAGAAACACATTCATTTTCAGTTTTTCACTGAAACATCAATAGCCCATGGAGGCCAGAGCCCGCTGCTATTTTACTTGTTAGCTTTCAGAAAAGCATAAAAAATGGAAGGAAAAAAAACCAGCTAATCCCTGTTATCAAAGATTATTAGCTCCAATCTAAAATTCGATGATTTCAAAGATAACGGTACAACAAAGAAATAAGCATGGATTCAAACTTACAGTAACAACTTGAAAAGCGATTGACATCGTTTTAACTTTTCATACCATTAGAAATAAAATTGTTCGCCATATGCAAATAAAATCGATATCTGCACACACATGTACAATAATTTTAATAACTGATGTACTTATTTTTATCTTTGGTAATAATAATGGTGAAGAACAAATAAAATAAAATACCTTAAGATCAATATTGTTACGATTAGCAAGTGATGAAGCAGACTGGGGATCGTTGAGAATAAGTTGCCATTTGCTAACACCGTGTTTTTTACACCTCAACGTCTTTAAGCTATAAGGCAGCATGGAGTGCTTTGTCATTTTCAGCGTGAACACCATTTACAAAACCTGAGTTATCATACTCTGGACCAGGAACAGCGGCCAAGGACTCTCAAGCTCCCGAATAAAGATTGTTGTCAGAAGTATTGAGAATTGATGTAGGAATCTCTTGCAGCCTTTCTTGCATGTTAAAAAGACATAAATAAGCCACTTTAGTTATCCAACAACAGGTAACAATAAAATGATCAGTTCGTGATAACGTTACGCTTATGACATAAAAGTTATGAGCTTTGCTCATAAGAAAACCTACTTTTACACCAATATATAAACTAAATCGATAATATTCAATAAGATCGACACATGACTTCCTAATAAACATCTTTACCTCTTCTAAAAGGATAAGTGATCGGACTATATTCACATATAGTGGCTTCTAAAAAACTACCAACTCTAAGCAATAGTAAATACTGATTTCATATAAACAGCAAGAGCAGAAAATCCTAAAGAAGATATAACAAAGCTGCCATTAAAATAATTTCAAAATAAATCAAACAAATTCAAAACTTTAGAGATCATCGTAAGGTCATAAACAGAATAGAATATCAAAGTGAAATCGAACAACAGCTCTCAATAACGTTTTAGCAATATGTACAATCATAAGTTGTGAACTCCACTTAAACAAACAAAAGTCAGAACTATAAAACATATTATATGTGATTCGGAGTTTGAATTCAACCTGTAAACAGTTCATTACGGAGTATAATTCAATACCTGTTTGTAAATATGCCCCTCTCCTACTTCTTTCTTGAGTGTGGTCACTTGATAATTCAAACTGATTATAGCCTTTTGGCGGTTTTTCAACAATCTCTTGCAGCTTTCCATTGTGTTCATCATCACGATCCATCTCAGGAGCCTATTGTGTGACCCATAACATAAGGTCTGCTGATTGAAATGAAACCAGAGCATCATATCGACTCCTGAAGAACACCAATGCAGCTTCACACTCCTGCATTCATTTACCAATATAACTCATTCACATCTACTCTATATATATATATGCAGATTTGATTAAATTAAATTCATGCATATACATGTTAGATAGTGTGAGTCCCGAATACTTACTTAAAGTATTAAACTACTAACACAATTAATTGTCGGGGAGGGGGGGGGGGGGGGGGGGGGGGGGGGGGGGGTGAATACAATTTTTCAAGTTTAAAGATATTTTATTGATTTCAAATCATAATATCCCTGTACAACAATTACTTGTGGGAATAGATAAGACAAACTAATCTAAGTAATTGACTTGATGACAAATAATTAATTATAACAAGTCATTCAGCGATAGATGCTGATGAATATCAATGATCACAAACACAAGTGTTTGGCACTACACTCGCTGATGACTCAGAAATGGCTGCTGAAAGATCAGAGGTTATAATTAATGCTATTCAAAGGTGTATTCAATTCGGTTGTTGAGTCGACTATTTATAGCCGAAAAAACAAAACAAATATTATTCCAAGAATAATATTTTTCAACCGTTTGAATATTTTATCAAAGATTTAAAACTGTAACACCCATTATTCGGGTCTAGTAGTATTTTAATATTTCCCGACTTTGAATTATTATTTATGTGTCGGAAAATGGGTGCGTTGTGTTATTTGAAAATAAATGAGAAAAGAGTCGAATAATTTATTGTGACTAATAAATTATTAGCCGTTATAATTTAATTTAGTTGACAGTAAAATAAAAGATTGTTTTCGTGAATGGTTTTTCGGTTCCAGACAATAGATTAAGAAGGGGAACATTTTATTTGGGTTGGAAACTAAGTCGGTTGATAGAAACCGACCTTTAACTCTCAAATAGATCAGCTTTATCATTCTTATCCCTTTTACTCCCTCACCTCCTTTCCTTCACCTTTAAGAAATGGCAAACTTCACCAAATCATACCAAAGCTTGTAACCCAAACGGATTTTAATGATTTCGAGTTGCAAACACCATTTTCGCAGCATCAATCATACATCTGTAACTTCAATAAAGTGAGTATTAATCTGATTTTGGTTTAGAAAGTGGGTTTTATGGGTTTTTGCTTGATTTCGTCAAATTGAAGCTTGTATATGTGTTATTTGATGTTAGTTGTTGTTGTTAGATGTTGTATGATGTTTAGTTTGAATTAGAGAGGCTCAATTTCGAGTTAGAACGAAGTTTGATTCGAATTATTGATTTCAGCGACGAACTTCGCGATATGAACGAACTTCGCTGCGAACTTCGCGAACTTCGCGAACTACGCAAACTTCGCGAACTTCGCAAATTTCAAAAGTGCATAAGTGTTAGTAGCACTTTTAGCGACACTTGAAATGACAAATTTTCTTTAATCACGGATTGTGCTGAAAATTACATGGTCACTCGGAAACGGCCCAATGATCAAAGTTATATGATATTAGCCTAGTCAGTTTTAGGCCTTTCGGGGTCGTTTAGAGGCCGAAAATGGCATTTTTCAGTTTTAGAAATGTGTTTCGGGATTTTCTGATTGTGTTTCTGATTAGTCTTTTGTTTTATTAGACATCAGAGATAATTGTTGAGTAAATATGTTTCAATGATGATAATTTGGTTATTGGTTAACTAGCTAAAGACTTAGCTAGAATGCAATGGTGAAATGTTTATTATTTTGTAATTGTACATTTGAGATGCTATACGATTATAGAACGAGTTACTAACTCATTGATTAATTGTATTCTCAGATATGGAGAAGGCACAGTAATATAAGACTTCTGAGCTTGCAGTTGAGGTGACGGTGAGTGGATCTTGGAACTCACTCTTCGATTTAGTTGTAACTGTTTGGTTGCAACAAGTGATTGTTGATCTGTTGATAAAGTTGCTTGATTAAGATTGTTGACCGAATCTTATGTGCTTGTTGACTTATGCGAATTGGTTGTTTTGAGGTCAACACGTTGGTTGGGCTAATTGGTTATTGTGTGAATTACACGTGGTCTTACTTCATCTGTTGTGTGTAGGACCTGTGTTTGAGTGTAATAACCATTAGCTATCGGATATTGGCCTTACAGATTGTTGGATAAGTGTTCTTTGAGAGCCACCGCGGCAGAAGGGTTTCTCAGGAACCACCGATCCTCATAGTTGAACCATTGAGTTGTTGATTGTTGTGTGTACAGTTGTTTGGTGTAAACAGGTAGTTATGCTAAGTGGAATTGTACGTGCGTAATTCACTCACTTAGCTTTGAGCTAATCCCTCATATTACTTCTTGCAGGTTATGTTTTGGGTTGTGGGTTGCAAGAAGGAGATGCAAGTAATGTTTGACGCTAGCGACTCTGATATAGTTTTAATAAACTATGTTTTGTACTAAATAATACCCCGTCTTGTTATAAGTTGATAATGTTTTATAAATACTAAGTTGATGTGTATTAAACTTAAGGTTTGAAAAAGTTGTGTACATTATATTCATGTATATTATTGAAATATGTTTTTTTTTTTAAAAAAAAATATGCTTCCATTACAGAATATAGTAAAATATTGTTTACTAAAATGAGGGGTGTTATAAAAACCTTGGGAAAAGGCATAAATCTTTGACAACTCACAATTCTGAAAATATTCTTGAGTGTGAAACTATATTTGCAGATAAAGCAGATTTCTTTATCTGCAAACAGATACAAAATATTCCTAGTTTCATTCCCAAAGTGGAAATAGTCTTTTATCCAGATATATGCGGGGAACCTTCTCAAGTACATGGGTATTTGTCAGTCTCATGTACTTTCCTCTTAAAGTTGCAGATTCTTTTCTAAGAGATCAGTTGATCTTCCACTTCAATCGAAATCTTCTATCTCTTTCTTCAGAGAGCAGCATCAGTTAACTTTCAGCAACTTGATGTCTTGAGTTACATGGACTGATCAACGAGTATGGATACTCGCTGAAACTGCATTACAATTCATACTAGCTGCTCAACAAATAGCAGTTTTAACTACTTAAGTTATCAGTGACGCTGATACCAAATCAGCATCACAACACTTGTTTTGTCATACATAAATTTAATAGGGAAGGGTCAGTGACCCAACAATCTCCCCCTATTTATTTATGGCAAGACAAGTATTATCAGATTGCAATCATTTACAAAACATTACAAGTGCATAGTAAAATAAATAGCAATATTTAAGAAGGAACTTTGATTTATAGATCATAATCAAATGTTTTTACAATGAATGATCTAAGCTAGACTATCTTCAAATTCCTTCTTGACTTCAGCGAACTTGTTTCCTTTATCATCAGAAAGTCTTCGCTTGAGTTCCTTTTCCAACAACTCTATGAATTCAGGGTCAGCGTTGCATCCTTCTCCATAGTATTTTACAGCTACCAGATGTTCAGTTTTGGCAATTGAAATCTCAAACGCTCTCTGGAAGCACTGCTGATTAATTGGATCGACGTAGAACATCCCATATTCAGGTTCTCTGATCACTCTTCCTGGATAAAAGTGAACACCAAATGGAAGAGTGTAATTGGTACCCTTGCAGTTTGGAAGCACTCCTTTGCTTTGAAGCATCTGAGTTTCTCTAATCTTTTCAGCTTTTGTAGTTCTTTTCACCCTCTTCCTTTGGCTGCCAGCTAGCTCAGTCTTGAGTTCAGAGATAGGAAGCTTCAGATCTTCTTCAGCGTCATTCAGAGCAGTGACAATGTCATCAATTTTCTTCAAGAGGAGAGGTTTGTTGGCAGTAGAGATGTTCTGAATGCAAGTGTATACTTCTCCTAGCTCCTCTAGGTTCAGCTTCTGTTTCAGATTCTTTACAAGGACAAACTCTATTTTGCTGGAACCTTCTCTGACCAGCTCCAGATAGCTTTTCTTCTCATCCTTCTTTACTTTGGCGGTCACTTTGACAATCTTTGCATCACGCTTTCTGCTACTGACAAACTCCTTAATTATTTTCTTCTTCTCTTCTGCATTTATGAGTTTCTGATTACCTTCTTTTAATATATGCTCCTGAATGGCAACAGCATCCATTCCTTTCTTTCCCTCTGATTCAACATCTATCAATAGAAGTTGGTTTGTTTCAGCTTCCTTTTCTTTCTCAAGCCTCATGGATGATTCTTGAAGATTGGCCTGCTTTACTTCTTTAAAGGATAGATTGAGTTTCTTTGCTTCCTTTCTCAGCATCAGTTCCACTTCTGGATTCAGGTCATGGGAGCTGGAATCTTCAGCCATTTTCTCATTCCCTTTGTCAGTGACAACCACTTCTTCTTTATCATCCTCTTCTTCTTCTTGAATTATTCTCTTTCTTTTTCTGCCAACAGGGATGCTTATCTTTCTTGAGGAAGTGTGATCAGTTTGAACTGGTTCTTCAGGTTCAGTATCTTCTTCAGATACCATCATTGTGGGATGCTCCCCCTCAACTGATCTGATATTACTTTCAGCAGCTTCTTTTTCTAGTTGCTCCCCCTCAGCTGATCTGATCTCTCTTTCAGCTATCTCTTTTTCAGGCTGCTCTTCTTCAGCTGATCTGATCTCACTTTCAGCTTTTTCTTTTTCAGGCTGAGGTTCAGTAGGAGTAGATTTGGAAGATAAGTGTTGCTCCCCCTTAACAGATGCATGAACATTTTCTGTATCAGCTTTTACTTGCTCATCAGAAAGCATCTCAGGATTGGTAGAGAGGGGATCAATGGAAGTTGTTTTCTCAGGTTCAGCAGGAGCAGTTGTAGAATCAACCTTTGCATCATCAGTTGTGGAATCAATATTAGCAGCCTTCTCAGATTTATCATCATCACTTACTTCAGTGACAATAAATTTCTCCCCCTCAGCCGATGAAGTGCCAGCTTCAGAGGTTGACGATTGATTGAGAAGCTTGTGAATGACATTCTTGAGAAGTTCTTCAAATCTGAGAAGAGCATCAGCCATATCACGGAGACCTGACATAGAACCTATCTGAAAACCTCTAGTTTGCTGAAGTTCAGATCTATCATTGGGTGTGAACTGTCCATCAGATACTAGACCAGACAGAGTGGACTGACATTTAGAGATGCTGGAGAGAATGGACTCAACCGTGGCATGTGCAGTCAAGGAGCCAGAATGAGCTTCATCCACCTTAAATGCCAGATCTTTGAAAGCCGTAAGAAGACTTGGGGGAAGCTGACCCTGAAGCTTTTGAACTTCACTAGATACAGAATCAAACGATTGTTTGACCTGATCAGAGACTGGAGTGGAGAAGGAGCTGAGATCCTTCTTCAGAGTATTGACCTCAGTGGTGAGATCAGTGAGTTTGGTGTGGAGCTGACTGAAGGATCGTTCAGTGGCCTGCATGTGGTTCTCTTGAATAGCGGCCAGTTGATTGATGGCATTTAGGATAAGTGTGGTGTTACTTACTGGTGGTGGAGGAGGTGGAGGAGGAGGTGTAGACTGATGTGGTGGTATAGACTGATGTGGTGGTGTTTGTGGATTCTGCAGTTGTTGATTTGATTGTGGCGGTGGTGATTGATGTGGCGATGTATGATGTGGTAGTGTCTGAGGTGGTGTCTGATGAGGTGGTGAAATAGGTCTATTTAATTGTAAATGACAATCAAGAAGAGTAGACACTGATTCAGTACCTGATTGAGTGGGATTGCCAATATCTTGATGATGATCATCAGATTCTGTTCCAGAAAAATCTTCACTCTCTGCAGCCTCATCTATAGTCAAATCATTAAAGAACAAGGAGCCAGCTGCATCTTCTATGACAACATCTTCTTCATCATCAGGCTCATCAACCAAGCCATATTTAGTTAACCCAGCCATGTATAGATTTTCCGACCCAAGTAAATCTTGTGGAGCTGATGATGCTCCAGCTTCAGAGATTGATGGACTAGCTGATTGAGTAGCTTCAAGTGGTGGTACCTGTTCAGCTGCAGCAGAGGATTTTATTATTGTAGATGCAGGTTCTTGTGGTTCTGAGATAGGATCAGCTGGAGTAGGAGCAGTAGATTCTTGTATAACTGGAACAGATCCAGTTGATGGTTCAGCTACAGGTTCTCGTTCAGGCTGCTCATTCATAGCCATTTCATTACCAGCTGCATTCTTTTCTTCAGCTTCTTCTTCAGTAGCATCAGAATCTGAAGTTTCATACTCTGGTCCTCCTTCAGGGATTCGTTTGAGCATTTCTTGAGTGAGAGTGGAAGAGGGTTCTGAGCCATCATCTTTGACTCTGTAAGCAGATTTGTTAAGGAAAATTTGCTTACCTATTTTAGCAACAGGCATAGAGCCTCCTCGACCATACATTTCTCCTGCTGGATTGACACCATATTGTTTCTTCATGATTCTCTTGATAATCAGCGACAAAAATCTCGGATAAGGAACTGCAGGGTCTCTTTTCGTTGCCTTAACTCTGGTTTGTAAGTCATTGTAGATCAGATGAGCTATGTCTATCTGACTGCTAGTAATGATAGCGTGAGCAATTTGCCGCTGAATGCCATTTGCTTGATCATGTGAACCCACACTGGTACCCAAGCATTAAATGATATGCCCGAAGAAGTAGCTCCATTCCCCGCTCATCTTACTCCTGGGAACAGCCACTTTAGGCTTTGCTTCAGATTCTTCATAATCAATACGAGTAATAACACTCTTTGATTCTTCATCTCCAATTGGTTCCACCCAACTGCTATCCTTCTTCTTGTAATCCAAGCCAAGAGCTTTTCTAAACTTTTCCAGTCCAAACTCAATTTTGACCGTTCCATTGTTAACTGTTCCTCTGAAACCCGCATAATCCTTCCCTTCTACCCATTGAATGGTATACCAGAGCTCATACAGATATGGAAGATACATGGGTTTGGGGTCTCTGGTAATGGCTTTGATGATGGGAGAGTATTGAAGACAACTTACAACATCTTCATAGTTTTCAACTTTAGGTGGAATGTTCAGATTTGCAATGTGATTGCAGGGTTTTACAGTTAGTTTGGAATGATCAAAACCAACCGAAGGTGCTTTCAATGCTTTGAGAGCATCACTTGGGATGAATGGAATGTTATCAGTAGGGATTGCCTTTCCTTTAACCATTTTGAGAATTGGTGAAGAAATTAGGGTTTAAGAGTTTTTTTTTTGGATTTTGGGAGCGTTTGATTTTGATTTTGGGTGAAAATGAGTTGTGATTATGGAATGGAATCGTTTGTGGGTTTTTATATGTTACTGTGGACGTGGGTGATTGGTTGAAAAAGTGGGAGAGAGAAAAATGATGTGGGAGGAAAAAGTGGGCGACTCGACTACCCACATCCTGTCGCATTGAATGTTGCTTTTTCAAAACGGTTCATGGTATAAAACATTTAAATTTAAATGAAATAGTATTGGTAATAATAGTATTTCGAAGTTTTATCTAAAAGATAGTGACAAGGACAGGCTCAAAAGTTATTCTCGCTGATGAATCAGTTAGAGATAACTTAACAGCCTTTCAACTCGCACCGTTTTAACCATCACAGGGATCAGCTCCAGTGTTATTCTCGCTGATAAATCAGTTAGAGATAACATAGCAGCTGTTCAACTTGTCCGTTTCAGCCTGCAAGGATAACAAACATGTCAAGGATGAGCTCCAACTTTATTCTCGCTGATAAATCAGTTAGAGATAAAGAAGCAGCTATTCAACTTGTCATGTAGTTTAGCATCAGTGAGTTCAAAAGTTCTTGAGACAAGGATGAGCTTCAGTGTTATTTTCGCTGATAAATCAGTTGAAGATAACATAGCAGCTTTTCGACTTGTCTCAGCCTGCAAAAACAACAAACAAATTAAGGATTTTTTTTAGTAGTCCTCGTCAGGATTAGTGAAGGACATTTCATGAGGATAGTATCTTTCAGTGAGCTCCACTTTGTAACGAGTGGGAGCTGGCCGAGGATAGTAAGCATCAGGTTTGATTTTTCGTTTGATCCAGGTTGATGCTACTTTCTTGGCACGCGTTACAACCCTCTTCCAATGCTTCAAGCGATCTTTGATTCGAGTGGGAACAGATCGCTTAGCAATTCTTCTTTCAGTCTCTATTTGTTTGCATTTGTGCATCAGCTCCTAGTTATGGTTGCTGAGCTGAGACACTTGATCTTGAAGTTCTTCGTATGCATGAGCACTTTCATAGTTATTGAGAATTTCTCCAACTTCATTGTAGAGTCTTCTGTCACCGAACTCATCCAGACTTACAAATTCTTGAGGAGATTCCTCTTGAATCTCATTTTCAGGAGAAGTAGAGCTTGAATAGTATTCCATTCTTAAATTTTTGCTTTATTTGGAAAGAAAAAAGTGTGTACTTGTTCTTTATGAAAATGCTAGTCCTTTTATAGAGCAAAAATTTGTGAACAGGCTAATTGAGAATATTTTGAAAGTTGTGGTTTGGAATGACAAGACTCTGCAAAAGATTGACCACTATTTTCATGGGAAAATGTGAGTTATTGTTTTAACCTATTAACATTATGACTAAAAAGAAAGCATTAAAGTTATTTACATTTTGGGTCAACTACATGTCTTTTCACATAGAAAGCAGTACATGTAGACAATAGCATGCATGAACTTATCATGCATTTAACATTCCAAGCTCGCTGATCAGAAAATTGAACCTTGTTTCATTTAAGGGTTTTTTAAAGATGTCAGCGAGCTGATGTTCAGTGGGAATAAAGTGCAATTCCACATCACCTTTCATCACATGATCTCTGATAAAATGATATCTAACATCTATGTGTTTAGTCCTAGAGTGATGAACAAGATTATTGGTGATGGCAATGGCACTTTGATTATCACAGAAAATGGGAATGTTTCTAACCTTAATTCCATAGTCAGCAAGCTGGTTTTTCATCCATAAGACTTGAGCAGTGCAGTGTCCAGCGGCTATGTATTCAGCTTCAGCAGTGGAGGTGGACACTGAGTGTTGCTTCTTGCTTGACCAACTGACCAACTTTCCCCCTATTAGCTGACATCCTCCAGATGTGCTTTTTCTATCAATCTTACACCCTGCATGATCAGAATCTGAAAAACCTATTAGATTAAACCCTGAGCCTCTGGGATACCAGAGACCCAGGTTAGGAGTACCCTTCAGGTACCTAAAGATTCTTTTCACTGCAGTGAGATGTGATTCTTTTGGATTTGCTTGATAGCGAGCACATAAACAAGCTGAGAACATGATATCAGGCCTACTAGCAGTAAGATATAGAAGAGATCCAATCATTCCTCTGTACGGTGTGATGTCCACTGACTTACCTTCAGTGTCAGCGTCCAGCTTAACAGGAGGAGCCATTGGAGTTTTCAGGATGGAACAATTTTCAAAGTTAAACTTAACCAGGAGATCTTTAATGTATTTGCTTTGATTTATGAAAATTCCTTGATCAGATTGCTTAACTTGGAGACCCAAGAAGAAGTTTAGTTCTCCCATCATGCTCATTTCATATCTTTTTTACATATGAGAAGAAAATTCTTTGCAAAGTTTCTCATCAGTGGCACCAAAGATTATGTCATCAACATATATTTGAACCATGATTAAATCATTTTTGACTCTTTTATAAAACAAGGTTTTATCTATTATGCCACGTGAATAATTTGATTTGCAAAGAAAGTCAGAGAGTGTTTCATACCAGGCACGTGGAGCCTGCTTCAGACCATATAGAGCTTTGCTCAGTTTGAGCACATGATCAGGATGCCGAGGGTCAGTGAACCCTGGAGGCTGAACAACGTATACTTCTTCCTGGAGATCACCATTCAGAAAAGCACTATTGACATCCATCTGATACACTTTGAACTTCTTATGAGCAGCAAATGCAAGAAACAGTCTGATTGCTTCCAACCGAGCTACTGGAGCAAATGTTTCATCGTAATCAATTCCTTCCTCTTGTCTGTAGCCTTGAGCAACCAGTCGAGCCTTGTTTCTAATGATAACTCCATTTTCATCCATTTTGTTTCTGAACACCCACTTTGTGCCAATGATTGTTTTCTTTGGTGGCCTAGGCACTAAACTCCATACTTTGTGTCGTTCAAACTGATGCTGCTCTTCCTGCATGGCAGTAATCCAATCAACGTCTTCTAAGGCTTCGTCTACCTTCTTTGGTTCTATCAGCGACACGAAGTTCACATATAGGCAGACATTGCTTGTTGCTGCTTTCCTTGTCTGAACCCCTGAATCCTTGTTTCCAATTATCTGATCAATGGGATGACTTCTTGTCCATTTTTTCGTTCTAACAGGTACAGGCGCTGATTGTGGTTCCTCAGCTTCAGAGACCTGATCAGCTTAATTATCATCAATGACCATTGGTTCGAGATCAGAGATTGGATTGTCTTGATTTTCAGTGATAGTGAGAGGGTTGTCTTCAGCTTCAGGTGATGATGGAGGAGATGGATCAGGAATCATTGGAGTTAAAATTGAAGATACAGAGAAAGAGTAAGAGGTAAGTCAAATGATTCTTCATCTTCAAACATGTCATCAGTTTCTGTTTGAATTCTCTGAGAGCTGAAGCTTTCTTCAAATGTAACATGAACTGATTCCTCTATACATTCTCTTATGAGATTATATACTCTGAATGCTTTAGATATCAATGAATATCCAACAAAGATTCCTTCATCAGCTTTTGGATCAAACTTCTTTAGCTGATCACGTGTGTTAAGCACATAGCATGTACTTCCAAACACATGAAAGAAACTTATGTCAGGCTTTCTTCCTCTTAGAACTTCATAAGCTGTCTTGTTATGTCGCTTGACAATAATAGACCTATTTTGGGTGAAACAAGCTGTACTGACAGCTTCTGCCCAAAAATACCCTTTCAGTCCAGCTTCAGCGAGCATGGACCTAGCAGCTTCAACAAGAGTTTTATTTCTTCTTTCAGCGATACCATTTTGTTGAGGAGTTCTAGGTGCTGAGAAGTTTTGAGATATTCCTTTTTCTTCACAGAATGATTCAAGTGTTGCATTTCTGAACTCAGTGCCATTGTAACTTCTCATCATTCTGATCAGCTTTCCATTCAGTGTTTCCATTCTTTTGACAAAGCTGATAATCTCATTAGCAGCTTCACTTTTATTCTTTAGAAAGAAAACCCATGTGTATCTTGAGAATTCATCAATGATGACCAAAGCATGCCTTTTACCACCAAGGCTGGCAATGCTCACTGGTCCAAATAAGTCCATATGAAGTAGCTGAAATACTTCAGAGATAGAGGAGAATTGCTTTGATTTGAAAGCTGACTTTTGATGTTTTCCTTTCTCACACGCTGAGCATAACTTGTCCTTAGAATAATTCATGGTTGGGAGACCATAGACAAGTTCATCTTTAGCCAGCTTGTTGATAGTTTTGAAATTCAAGTGAGATAGCCTTTTGTGCCAAAGCCAATTCTTTTCAGTGACTGAGCGAGAATACAGACAAAGACCTTTTAGAGATTTTGCTTCAGCCATGTTGATTGTATACACATTTTTCTTTCTTTTAGCATCGAGAACAGGCTTTCCTTCTTTGTTCAATATCGTTCCAGTGAATTCATCAAACAGAACCTTATTCTTCAGTGAGCATATTTGGCTTACACTAAGTAAGTTATGCTTCAGACCTTCTACATAAGACAAATCAGAAAATGATATGTTTCCATTGCTGAGAGTTCCATGACCTTTTGTATACCCTTTTGAATTATCACCAAATGATACTGAGGGTCCTTTTTTTCTTGGTAGTTTTTGAGGAGAGATTTTACACATGTCATGTATTTAGAGCATCCACTGTCCAAGTACCAGATACTCTTTCTCCCCTGCACAAACAGAAACATTAATTCTTTTTGGGAACCCACTTTTTAGTGGGTTCAGTTGCCCTTTTGGCATTAATGTTTACAGAAGATGTGTTGGAAGTGGTAGCAAGGGATACACTGAGTTTATCTTTTGACGCTCCTTTGCTGAAGGATACTTTGGACCTGATGAACCCATCCATCTTGCATTCACTGGCAAGATGTGACTTTTCTTTACACTTGTAGCATTTTCTACGTCTCAGTGTGGAGGAGGATGAACCTGAGTCAGATGGGATAGGTCCAAGTATCCCTTTTTGCTTCTCACCAACCATGTAGCTGGTGAGAACATTAAGCTGATTGGTTAATGAGTCAATTTGGGAGTTGACAGAGCCTGATGTTGAGCCCATGCTTTTACCTTTCACTGATTTTCCTTTATTTGAAATTTTAGTTTTGATTGGTGCAAGATTGAAGGTCGGTGACAAAGGTTCGTTTTCTATTTTTAACTGTTCACTGGTGGTGCTCACTGATTTTTCATCATCAGCTTCTTCACCAGAGATTTTTGTTTGTTTTAGAGGCTCTGACAAACCTGTTAGTTCTAGTACCATCCCCCCATGAGAACTTTGTCATAAGACACTGATCCTCAAAAGAATCATTTTCAGAGACTAGTGGCTTGCTAGCGATGTTAGCAGCGAACTCATAGTCTCCTCCAATGATTGCTTGAACCTGCCTAGGAATTTGATTGTTGACACACTCAGTGACCATCTTAGCTGATTTGCACCAGGAGTCACAAACCCTTTTTAGGTTTGCAAGATCCTTTTTAGCATTTGCATGACGCTGCTAAGCTAATTGCTGCTTAGCATCTTTCATCTCAAAAATTTCTTTGTGACATTCAGCGAGTTCATTTGTAAAAGAAATTAATTTTGCATTTAATTCTTTTTCAATTTGTTGAGCATAAGCAATGCCACAAACAAGACCATCAAGTGTGTCAGCTTGTTCTTCCTTAGTAAGCATATCAAATTTGTTTACCTTAGATTGAGTTTCTTTGTTCCAAACTGAGGCTGATGATGTATCCCCAGCTGATGAACATGTGCTGACTTCATTCTGAGCCATCAAGCATTCCAGTTCTTCACAGCTTTGCACAGAGGATGACATGGATTCAAGGAAGTCAAACGTGGATGTTGGAGAAATGGCTTCTTCTTCAAATAACCTCCAAAGGTCATTCACTGGATCAATGCTGAATAAAGAATCTTCAGAATCATCTGAAACATCAGTGTCATACTTATATTCACTGTTCGCCATAAGACATAAACCAGCCATTTCTTCCGGATCGGATGAGGATGTATCGCTGGTGGTTTCATTAGTGATGCAATTTGTCAGCACATCCCTGTCTTCAGCGACCAGACCCTTTTCCTTTCTCTTTGTGAATTCCTTCAGCTTCTTATACTTGGCTTTGTATTTTGATGCCTTGTCAGTTTCCTTTGCATGTTTTTCATGAGTGGAAGATGACTTACACTCAGATGCAAAGTGACCAAATTTATGACAATTAAAGCACAAGACTTCAGATTTTTTGAAACTTTGTTTTCCACTTATCTTGTTTTTGTAGCGTTCACTTGGAAATCTAGAAAATGAGTTTTGTCTAGATTTAGAATAAGATGTGCCCTGTTTTGAAATTTTTTTGAATTTTCCAGCCATCATTTTCATTTCCTCATCTAGTGATTCAAGATCACTCTCATCATCATTTACTGACACATCAGCTTCATCACCAGAGTGTGGTGAGATTTCTTTAGTAGATTTACCTTTAGCCATTAAAGCAATATTGTTCAGTTTGTAACTTTTGTTTAAGGCTTGTTTTTGAACACGGTTTTGTTCTTTGTTTAAAAAGGTGCCAAAAAGTGATTTTAAATCCATGTTTTTCACAAGTCCAGTGTCTCTAAGTATATCAATAGAGTGTTCCCAAGAACTGGGCAGAGAGTCCATGAATTTGTTCATAACATCTAGAGGTTCCTTTTTAACTCCAGCAGCTTTTAAATCATTCATTAAGCAGTTAAACCGATTGTATATCTGAGTTAATGTTTCACTCTCACTAGCCATGAAAAGTTCATATTGCCTTTTTAGAAAAATTCTTTTGTTTTCAATCACATGATCAAGACCTTCATACATGGTACACAAAGTATTCCACATTTCTTTTCCACTAGTGCAGTTTATAATTGAGTGATAAACATCATTTGGTAAAGACATGACAATGAAGGATTGTAACAGAGCGTCAATATCAACAAGAGTTTTATCTTCCTGAGACCATTGGCTTTGAGGTTTTATGATGCTCCTAGGAGAATCTTCCTCTTGACTAACATTAGGTGCAGTCGGATTCCTTTCAACCAAGATCGTAGGAACATATGGGCCTTCATTTAAGATTTTAATTAGGTGAACATTTTGGGCCCTTAGAAACAACATCATACGACCTTTCCAGAGGGAGAAGTGCTCAGGGTCAAATCTGGGCGGTTTCCTTTTGGATCCATTGTCAATGTATGCAGATGATTCCTTAGAAGTGTTAGTAGTCATTATAGATCTGAATATTAACTTATTCAATCTGCTCTGATACCAATTGTGAGTCCCGAATACTTACTTAAAGTATTAAACTACTAACACAATTAATTGTGAAAGGGGGGGGGGGGGGGGGGGGGGTGAATACAATTTTTCAAGTTTAAAGATATTTTATTGATTTCAAATCAAAATAATTCTTTACAACAATTACTTGCGGAAATAGAGAAGACAAACTAATCTAAGTAATTGACTTGATGACAAATAATTAATTATAACAAGTCATTCAGCGACAGATGCTGATGACTATCAATGATCACAAACACAAGTGTTTGGCACTACACTCGCTGATGACTCAGAAGTGGCTGCTGAAAGATCAGAGGTTATAATTAATGTTATTCAAAGGTGTATTCAATTCGGTTGTTGAGTCGACTATTTATAGCCGAAAAAACAAAACAAATATTATTCCAAGAATAATATTTTTCAACCGTTTGAATATTTTATCAAAGATTTAAAACCTTGGGAAAAGACATAAATCTTTGACAACTCACAATTCTGAAAATATTCTTGAGTGTGAAACTATATTTGCAGATAAAGCAGATTTCTTTATCTGCAAACAGATACAAAATATTCCTAGTTTCATTCCCAAAGTGGAAATAGTCTTTTATCCAGATATATGCGGGGAACCTTCTCAAGTACATGGGTATTTGTCAGTCCCATGTACCATCTTAAAGTTGCAGATTCTTTTCTAAGAGATCAGTTGATCTTCCACTTCAATCGAAATCTTCTATCTCTTTCTCCGGTCTTTGACTTCAGAGAGCAGCTTCAGTTAACTTTCAGCAACTTGATGTCTTGAGTTACATGGACTGATCAGCGAGTATGGATACTCGCTGAAACTGCATTACAATTCATACTAGCTGCTCAACAGATAGCAGTTTTAACTACTTAAGTTATCAGTGACGCTGATACCAAATCAGCGTCACAACACTTGTTTTGTCATACATAAATTTAATAGGGAATGGTCAGTGACCCAACATATAGGATATTAAGACCTTTTCCCTAAGTTCAACATCCATGTTACGACTTGTTAATTTATTTCCTGATTCACAGCCAACCATTTTAAGCGAATTTGATCGAGTTCCACAAAGCCCACACCTTTCAGTATTGGGTTCACAACACTTCTTACCGGGGACAGTTGTCATCACTTTATACATCTTTTCCGCATCCTCCTGAAAATAGAAAATAAATATAAGAGTCCAACTCGTTACATCTTATAGGCTTAGGACGGTTTTTTACCCAACTCTTACAAATTAAGCCCCGTGTATAAATTTCTTTAACAGTTGTTTCTCTTAGACATTCCATCAAATACTTGTTGTGCGCTAAGTCACCCATTCCAGACCTATATTTAACATTTATACATATAAACGAAAATCAAACAATCGGACCCTTTACTAAACAATTATCACAAACGGAAACACATATAAATATGAAACCTAACACCTTCAATTCAAAGTCGTAACCTACATATAAATCGTTTAAACGAACAGATATATAGTACATGTTTTAGTTTTGAAATCGAAACCCTCTTCCACAAATGTTTAATATAAAGGCAAAAATAATATACATACCTTCTGAGAAATGATGAGTGACCTGATTTGAATTCGCCAAGAAGAAACTTGAGGAGAGAAGCATGAAGAAGTTATGGTGTTTAAACCAGTGCTACTGCTACATTGATACCAAAATCAAATTAGAATGGTAATAGAGAAATCGAGAAAGAAAGAAAAATTAGAAGATAAAGTGAAGCATTCAAGCAAGTTATTTATTAAAGAAATCTACAGTAACGAAAAGTGAAAGAATACCTTGTGGAGAAGAATGTATTAATGAATTACGTATTGCGTTTGAATTTTAATTGGGGCGGTGTACAGAGAAACCAAGGCAAAAGGCTGGCGTGATGGACCTGGGTAAATAAAACAATTAAATTAAAAGCCTATTAAACTTGATAATCAACAAAAAATATAAACTTGATAATCAACAAACCTTCACAAAATCAGATTCAATAGGGAAGAAAGAGAGTTGGAAGAAGCCAAATGGAAACACTATGGAGCGAATCTCGTAAATTTGAAGATTGGGAAAAAATGAGAGTGAAAAACCTTATGAAGAAAGGGAGTTTGATTATTCCGCTGTTGCTGGTTTGATTATTCCGCTCTAACAAATTGTTGTTATCATCATCTTCATTCTTTAGATCAAAATCTAGATGCTTTCAGATCCAATCAAACACATTATATGTAATTAAAACCTAAGATACAAACACAAAAATTAGTGTATATAAGAAACCTAAAATCGAAGCATACCATAGTAAAATTAATGAGCAAACAATGTACAAACAAAATCAATAAAACAAATTACTCCAGATTTACCTTTCATCTCTGTGACACCCGTCAAATTAGGACTAGAAATTAGTTCCTAATCATTATATAATACATGTAGTTAGTGCTATGTATTAGACTAATTGTATGTATCAAAATATATATTGATGAATATATATATCTGTACTCGATTAGATTTAATCGTTCATTTTCAAATCGGTCGAATTCCGATTCAATTATACGGCGTTGGTAAAAATCAAGTGATTAAATAACATGGAATTGTTATTTAATACCCTCATAATTATTATATATTATTTGGATAATATATCAAGTATCTCGTATCGTACAAATCAAACGTCCACGACAATACTATATATAAATAATGAATTATTATTGAAATTAATAATTATTATTTACATCGGATAAAATAAAACATGTTTCGTTTTATACCATTTTACTCAAACGCGACGAAACCAATTAAATCCTATCTGTCTCTCAAACATAAAACAAAGATATATTTTATATCTCGTTAAATGTATTTTTATAAAATACTTCAAATGAAAATACGTACGATATCATTTTTAGAAAATTATCGTTTTAAAATATTATACTACTTTTACGATCGTGTACGAAAACACGGGTATTTTGTACTACGAAATTAGGCCAACTAACTCAAATAATTGAGTTAGCCGACCCTTTGCCTTCATTTTCATTTCATTCTCAAACTCCCTCTCAACTCTCTCTCGGCTCTCTCGATTTCACCTCAAAACAACAACAACAATAACAAATAACAACAACAAGTAGCAGCTAGAGATTATCATCATCATCGTGATCACTTCCATCGTTTTCATCATCATCATCCTCACGCCTCCATTTTTAAATACGTAAGGAATCGTTAACTTAAACTTTGTGATTTTGTATTTAAATACCTTGTATTATCATGTATTGATGCTAAAATAGAGTATTGTTGGTTAGAATGTGGATTAGAATTGGTTTGGGTATGATTTGGAATGGACAGAGTCGAACCAGACCCCAGAAAACATGATCCACGCGGTTCGTCCTTTTGTACGCGGCGCGTCCTTTCAAAACCAAAGAACACGGCGTGTACTAGTCGTACGCGGCGCGTCCTTTCAAAACCAAAGAACACGGCGTGTACTAGTCGTACGCGGCGCGTCCTTTCAAAACCAAAGAACACGGCATGTACTAATCGTACGCGGCGCGTCCTTCAAAACCAAAGAACACGGCGTGTACTAATGTACGCGGCGCGTACTTTAAATGGCAGTTCCCCCTATATATTTCATGATCCAACGGATCAATAAACTAGCCCTGCGAATTCTAGCTAAAACAGAACATGTAAATTTTCGAAAACGTTCCCCCTATATATTTCATGATCCAACGGATCAATAAACTAGCCCTGCGAATTCTAGCTAAAACAGAACATGTAAATTTTCGAAAACATCGACGATTTAACAACTTAAAACAGGGTAGTTTCTCGATGAAAAATTTATTATAACGGATTGAGCTCAAATTCGCAAGGTCACTCGGAAACGACCCAATAATCAATGCTAAGTACCTTAGCCTTGTCAGTTTTAGGCCATCCGGGGTCGTTTAGGGGCCGAAAATGGCAGATTACTGTTTTCAGACTCGTACCAAATTTTGTAAATCATGAACTAAAGGGTAACGGATATAATGAACTTGATTAACAACTAAACCTATACGATACGACTTATATATGAAACACATACACTTTTATAAGTACAACAAATCATGCAAAATAATAATAGTTTGAAATTATTATTACAAGCCGTCACCAACGACCCGTATACATTTTCACAAACTCAAACCTAATCATTTACCAAAGTATTTGGTCATAACTAGTTGAGGGAACAACTAGCATAGATGGTCCTTAGAGTCATATAATCAATCAAAACCTTGCGCGTTTAATACGCCCGGCAGGTTCAATATCTAATCATTATCAAAACCTTGCGCGTCTAAGACGCCCTGCAGGTTCAGTCGTTGTAACGACATCAAATCACTGTGAATCATTATAATTGTTGGCTAACAATTCATCAGACTCAGGTGAGTCTCATAGCCCCTATTTTAAATGCTTTTACCTAGGGGTGAGATACATGCTCTGTTTTGTTTTACATGTGAACGCAAGTATCAAATTATCACGTATGCTGCATGAGTTGTTTTCATCTAATCAATCAAAGTCCTCTGAAGCATAGTTCTGTTAATATGATTTAGCGTGAATGTTAGTGTATGGTACCATATGGGATTGACAATCCCCGTCCGAGTTAGCAAGCACTAACCTGTCAAACGGACGCATTATCATTTGTTCAAACGTATGTTGATTAGGCATACGCATAGAGGCACCCTCGATCAGGCACTTGATTGTGATCCTGACCCCTCAGTTAAGCTCAGACTATGTGCTCATGTTAGTTGTATCAATCTTTACTTATTTGTTTAATTACAAATATTCATGTGATACTCATTATCCAATTATTTACATGCTTTGTAAATCAAATCATTAAATCTTGCGGTTCACAAATCATATATTATCATATCAAACCTGTGAGCTCACCAGCTTTATAGCTGACCTTTTAGCATGTTATCTCAGGTACTCAGCAGTAGGTTGGACTGCCCATCAGGATACTGTAGCTCGAGTCGCATACAATCATATAATCATCAAGAGATTTCCTTGCATTTCTATATTTTGTATAAATTAGATATGTATTAGAATCTCTCAAATATCTATGCGAACTCATCTTTTGTAAACCATATGTAGACTCTTACGTTAATCAATGTATTTGTAAAACGACGCATGTAGTGGTCGTTCATGATGTATCTTATGTGCTTTGTGTATTGATTAGTAGCACCCCGATGTATGCTTCCGCGAACAGTAAATTTGGGGGTGTTACAATCTCTATCGAACCTCGTTAATCCTACTATCGAAACCCACATAATATTGACAAAGAAAAACCAAAAAAATGGTTAGGTGGAACATGAAAGGAGCAGAGAAAGGAAGAAATGAGATGAGAGAATAAGAGAAGACATCTAATACTGAATAACCATTGATGAAGAAAGAAAACCTATTAATTAATTTTTGGGCGGTGCACAAAAAAAGAGACGGGCGTGACATTGGTTTACACAGGAGACCAATTAAATATAAAGCATGCAAAGAAAGTTTAGTGATAAGCATTTAAATGTATAGAAACTCACAAACCAAATCATATTTATTTATTTAAAATAAATCAAAAAAGGAGAAAATTCCTTGCATTTGAGGGTATCCACATCATCACCATTCCCTGCACCAGATTGGCTCGTTATATATTAAAAATTATTCAAAATCATGAGAAAATTCCTTGCATTCTAGGCTATCCACATCATCAAAATTTCTTCTCGTGGTTGGGCCAAATCAACTTCATGACATCAGCTGAAGTTGCCCTTTTATATATAATACTAGGCTTTGAGCCCCGTGCAATGCACGGCTGTTTAAAAAGTTCAGTTATATTATTGTTAATTTGTTAGTAGGCCAACATATTAATATTGTTAGGTTCAAGGTGCAATTATTATTGAAATTAAAAAAAATCAATAAACATAAATTAAGCTTCTTTGCAAGTGACGTTGGCTGTGTTTTATTTGATACTCTTGCCACTTTATTTTACATAATAACATAAATCAAGTTATATAATAAAGTAATTAAACTATTTTAATGAATTGTAGAAATTGATAAATAGAGCCAAATAAAACACGGTGAATTCTAGAAAGATATATAATAAGTATTACATGTATTGGTAAAATAATTTAGGTATTTGAGCCCGTGATCGCACGATAATGTATGCAAAACTATTATATATTATGAAATTTTTTTAACAATGTCAATATTGTGATTGAAAACTATAAATTTGTCATTAAAAATAGAAAAATAATATACAACAACCAAAACATATGGTAATAAAAACTTCAAAGTCTTTGTAAGTAATAACATTAGAAACAAATACAACATGTTTACAAATATTAA
Organism: Helichrysum umbraculigerum; assembly: GCA_949592205.1. Classification (NCBI taxonomy): domain Eukaryota; kingdom Viridiplantae; phylum Streptophyta; class Magnoliopsida; order Asterales; family Asteraceae; genus Helichrysum; species Helichrysum umbraculigerum. The sequence goes on along the minus strand of CATIUR010000003.1, from coordinate 104,053,395 downwards.
AGTAAAAAATTACAATTACAAATGTTATACTCCCTCGGTCCCTCGGTCCTATTACAAATGTCCACTTTGACTTTGCACGTAGTTTTAAAATTCTCTACTAACTCCACTTTTCACCAATCAAATATTATATCCACCCACTAAACTCTTTTTTGATTGGTTAAATATCAAAGTGGACATTTCAAATGGGACATCCCAAAATAGTAATGTGCATATTTCAAATGGGACGGAGGGAGTACAACTTTAATATAAGCAACATATGTAATAGTTTCTAACATTGTTGTCTCAACTCAACATTTCAATCTTCCAATATAAACTTGTAAAATATCTACATATAGTCTATCATGAATGAAAATCGATTAGCATTGAAATAAACTCAATGAGACAACGGGTCTACTTGACTCTTGTGTTAATTAATACAAAACAAACCTAGTCAAAATAAACTTAAATGATTAAAATTTGGTCAACCTATAACTTAAGATGTTTAAATATTTAGGAAAAAAAGTTAGAAGGGCTAGAAAAATAATAATAAAAAGTGTGAGGATTAAACTATTATTAACCCTTATTGAAATTGAGTTATAATAATATTATTTAATTAATTAAAAATTGGAAAGCCATGTGGCATCCCTAATAATTTAAGAAATTATTTAGGAGTAATTATAATTTTGACATGTCATCATAATGAATAAAAAGATGACAAATAAGCTAAAAAGTCTTTCTTTTATAAATATGAATGAATAGATAGATTGTTGGTAGGTAATGTGACTCATTTGTACAAAGGAAAAACACAAATCTCGTCCTTTGATCATAACTACTCCTTTGATCATTACTATTTGACAAACTAATCTTTTTGACTCTATAATTAAACAAAATAATCCATATATTTATGTAGTATACGACGATATTGGCGATAATGAATTAAAATCATACTTAACCCATTTAATACAAGAAGTCAAATGGTTATTTATTAGTTTAACATTAAAATCAATAAAAGAATGTCAAGGTCAATGATGTCCAGCTCAACTGGTCAGAGGCTTGGGGGGTCAATGATAGGAGACCTGGGAAACCCAGGTTCGATTCTTGAGGCCAGCGGGTTTTACCATTAATTCGTTGTCGTGCCTTCGGGCGGACGGATTATTGGGTTTTTCCCGGATTTGGAGTAACCTGGGGCGCTTAAGGGCTCCGTACGGCTGGATTGGGCCAGTCTATGGAGACTTAGCCAATGGGTCTCCCCGTACGAAGTACTTAGGCGATTTCTGTTAGCCTTTCAAAAAAAAAAAAAGAATGTCAAGAGCGATCACGATATTCAAATGTCTGCGAAAATAAATGCAATTAAATAAGATAAGTTAATTCATTATCGTTAATACGGATGATAACGGCGATAATGTATTATTTTGGCATTAAAAAATTATGTTTCGTAAACCATATTTACATGTGATAACATCACATATGCAGGTGTCACTAACTGTCCACAAAAGCATAGCCTTCATCGTAAAGTTATGTTTACGCTAAGCATCATACACTTAATACCATCATATCACAACTCTTTCAATTCATTTATTAGTGGTTGTAGAAACACGTCCAAGTTTTGACCATGGCTCTTTCTTCCATAGATAACCAAGTAAAGTTTAACATACGAGTCTTTCAAGCACATCCAAGGATGTAAATTATATATTGTAAGAAAAACAGGTCATAAGGAATAAGGATTAGAATTTGAATTATTAGGGTTGAAACCGTCGATGCATAACCCAAGGCGGACATTTCGTATCTCTTCCGCAGATAATGGATGTGTTTCGTCAAATTGCTTCCAAGCCTTGCCATCTCTTGGATGTGACATACTGCCCTCCTTTGTTGTATGATCAGAGTGCCCAAGTCATCTCTTTGGTCGTCATTTTTGACTCTTTCCCCAATAGGCATGTAGGTCAATACCAAGTAAGGAACATTGCCTCTTTTGTTACGAGGTTTATGACAGTATTGACAGTGGGTTAGCGATAAATCATCATTCTTATAGAATAGCATGCAATGGTTCTTGCAAGTATGTTACCTCTTTGTTGGGAGACTAAGTTTCTTCAAAACTGTTGTTTTAGTCTGATTGAAGTTTGGTGGTAGATTATTATTATCAGGTAACATGCTTTTAAATATGAGAAGTATGTGATTAAAGGTAGACTCGGGTACATTAAAATCCCACTTCCAATTCAACAAGCACGTGACAACTTGTAATGTTGACCATTCTTCACACCCATTATACAAAGGCTGCTTCTCAGTTTAACATGTCATAAAATTCCTTTGTCTTGGAATTTGGAGCATGTTCCATGGAGGTAGTTGATTGAAAACCGTTGGCATAAATGTTCTCCGACACCATTTGGGTCATACCATCATCATGTTGATCGTCAACAGCCATTAGATTAGAACACTCTCCCACCTTTTGGATTTCCGTTTCACCATGTCAAACCCATTTTCTATAATTTGGCATGAAGCCCTTTAAAAGCAAGTAGTACCTAACGTCGTTTCTAGATCCACATGGAGTATTTTTTTTCTTTTTTAACAAGGACATTTAATTTGAAGTACTATTTCTCCACTTGGTGTTTCTTTTTTATCAACAATTATTTCATTTGAATAGACAAAATTCAAAAACATGTCTACTTTGTCACAGTGATCCATACAAATAAATCATCTGATACATCCTCTCTCGGTCACTACTTGACGACATAGTCTATCTAAGTCAAAATCACCTCATAGAAGTAACAATTACACAAGAAAAGTCAAAATACTCGTCATAAACAGACCTAAAATTTTAATATCAGCCCCTTAAAAGTAAAAATACACAAATGTTTGACTTCGAAATCAGCCCATTAAAAGTAAAATATTCTTAAGTTAAGTGTATAAAAATACATATTTGTTAGTTTGTCGCACCCCCAAATTAACAGCAGCGGAAGTCGGGTCGGGGTGCGATTAATCATAAATCATCACACAATTGTTACAAGCAGACGACCTCTAAATGAGACGTTTAAAATTACATTCATCAGAAATATAAATATTGTTTACAAAAGATCAAGTTAAGTCGATTACAAGAGTTCGCATCTAGAATCAAGGAGATTCAAAAACATAACTATCTCTACAAAATATAGTAATGCGTGGAAATCTGTTGGTATGCAAGTTATAAAACCATGTGACTCGAGCTAAGTCTATCCAAGGCTTCCTATAGCTGTTGTGTACCTGACATTACATACTAAAACGTCAACATATCGTTGGTGAGTTCATAGGTTTAAAGAGTTATCAAAGTTGGTAATCACAAGATTTATCAGTTTATACGATTACAAATAAGTAAAGGTATGCTATATCCATGAGTCTCACAGTTTGACGCTTAACCTAGTTTGTGCCTCGGGCAGGTGCATATCCGGTGCACCCGTAACAATCAAATACTATTGTGTCCGTAGGTTGTCTAGCGGGACTAGCCCGGACAGGGATGTCAATCCCCGATAGATCTATCCAATAATACTCACACTAGGGCTGGCAACCAACCCGTGAACCCGAAACCTGACACGAACCCAACCCGAATTTTATAAGGTTAGGGTTCGGATTTTTTAGGCGCCAACCCGTCAACCCAAAACCCGCCAACTCGATATTTTTTTGGGTCGGGTATGGGTCAGCAAATGCATTTTTGGGTTGAACCCAACAACCCGAAATTCAGTTAATATCACTATAAATTTATTTTAATTTAAATATGACACTTTATTTAGACCTTTCCGGTTACTGATTTATAATTTTTTCTTTGATATTTTTACGTTTTGATATAAGTTAGTGATTAATGATATTTTGATGATCAATTCAAATTGATATAATATTTATCTTTATTAATTTTGAAATATTATAGTTATTTATGCTTAATGATTAGCTATTTTTTTGAAAAGATTGATCAACGTGACTTAGCTGACCCAAAACCGACCTGAAAACACGAAAATAACGTTAAAATTTGTTGAATTATTAGCAATCTGGGTTGGGTTGGGTTGGGTTCGGTTTGTCGGGTTTTGGGTCGGGTTGAAATACGCAACCCGATTTTAAAATCAGATTGGGTTCGGGTTGACCATTTCTGACCCGCCAACCTGATAACCCAAACCCACCAACCCAACCCAACCCGAACTGCCACCCCTAACTCACACTTATAAAATTAACGAGCTATGATAAAGTGAGGACTTTTATTGGATAAAGGTCTCATGTAATCCATATAAAAGTTGTTTAAGTACTTGTGATTATAAAATAGTTGTGTAAATCAGTTGTAGTATGTAATCTCACCTCTGAGTATAAAACAGTAAAAAGGGGCTATGAAACTCACATGAGATTGGTATGCTAATAAGTAAGCAAGCAGTGGGTGTCAATGTCCCAAGTAAGCAACCTAGCGCCCTAAACGCATAAGGTTGTGAGTAAGTGGGGTGTGAGTGTCCACTTATATAATCAAGTGCAAGTGGAGGGTTAATGTCCACTCAACTAGTTATGTCAAAATGTTGGTTTAATGTCTGTGTTTAGAAAACGTGTATGACCCGTTGGTGACGGTTTGAATGGTAATCTCCAAAAGATTGTTATTAAGTTCTCGTTTCATCTGTTACACTTAGGAAAACATTTCCAGTTTGTTTGCAGTTTATAACTGAGTGTGAAAATATTATATGGGGCTCCGGGGGTAGCGCCCTTGGTAGCGGGTTCCAAGGGGCAGAGCCCCAGGCTGGGGTCGAAAAGTTGTTATTTTGAGTTAAATTCCAAGCGTTGAAAAGTTGACTAAAATTGACTGCGAAGCGAGATTAAAGTTCGTTGCAAACTGAGTTTAATTTGCTTCGCAATCTGGGTTTGGTTTGCAAGTCAGTTCGCAGGCTACTTCGGTCCGTAAGTGGGTTCGCATGTGGGTTCGCAGTTATTTTCGCTGGTCAGGTTCGCATCGCAAAACCTTATATTTTCCGGATAAGGTTGTGAACCGAAATTCAAATGTGCGAACTGAGATTCTCAGTTCGTAGCGACGGCCATAACGAGTTTTAGGCTTGAATCAACATTTTTTCTTGGATTATGGACATGTTTTAGTTGAGTGAGCACTATAATATGATAATAAATGCAGTACAAGTGTTTCTAAAGCTGGTCTAGAGAGAGAGAGAGTCGATTCTTACAAAGTGTGTGCGATTCAAAGCCGAAACGAAGGGGACGAGGATCGGTTTGTGCTCCTTGCTCCTTTCCTTGCTTTCTTCTTCGAAAATGGTGGTGGATGGTGGCGGTTTGGGGGTGTTTGGGGCTGATTTTTAGAGAGGGAAAGTGAGGGAGAGAGATGAGAGAAAAAGGATGTTTGTGTGTGTGTGTAAAAGTGAAGGGAAATAAAGTGAAATGGGGTGTGTTTGGTTTAAAGAAGTAGAAAGGGGATGGGGAAATGGTGTTGGGGCCGGCCCACTTGTGGGCTCCACAAGTGAGGTCCGGTCAATTGTTTGTTCCCTCGAGTTGTGCTCTGTGGTGCTCGTTTACTCGTTCGTTTTAATTAGATCGTTTAAGTTAATACTTTTTGTTAATGATTTTAAAACACTATAATTTAATAGAAGTTTACCCAAAATAATAAAATAAAAAGTTATAAAAATATAACTTAGGCTTATTTCGTTCGTCGGATGCGTTTCGTGCATTTTACGTCGTGTAAAGTTACGTTTTAACAACACGTATATTATGTAATATATTCTCGTAATATATTAGAGTAAATAATGTTTGTTTGAATAATTTCACATTATTTAGATAATTTGTCACCAACGTTCATATTTACAGTTGCGAACTCCGTCCGGTTATCAGTCGCACGATTTAACCAAATCGTGTACGTGTATATATTAATATACAAAAAGTTTCATATAATTAGCCTATTACAGAACTAAATACACGAAATTACAAGATAATTAAACACTAATTATAGTCTTAATTTGACGGGTGTCACATAGTTTAATTTGATTACTTGTATTCCCATAGTGTTAAAATACAAAAATTAGAAAAAGTACGTCCCAAATCCGTCCCAAAATCTTATATTTTTTGACGGATTTGGACGGACCAATAAGTTTTTATTTTATTTAAATATCATTTTAATACCAATAAGAAAACACGTACTCTAATTTGTTGTTATATCGATAGAGCACATTCCATCAAGGCATCTCAGATATTTGCTACGGATATGGACTTTGAGAAGAGCACATTCCATCAAGGCATCTCAGATGTTATGTTAAGGTGTTTTACTTGGTGTTTATTTTGTAATTTGAATGTTGTGTTTGTTTTTGTTTGGCTAGTTTTTTAAGTTTTACCATACCCCCTCAGGTTCTATCCAGGAATGAAGATGGGTGAAACACTTGTTTCCGTCGAGGCTATGGTAAAACTGTTCCGTTTTCTCTAAACTAGTTTGGTCTGACAAACCTATGCACTAATGATCATTTTGTCTATATTGTAGCCTGGGTATGGTGCATTTGTGAAATATTTTCATATTACAAAGACTACTCATTCTTCTGGTGATAAAGTAGTAAGGGTTTTTTGTCTTGTTGCTCTTGTGAATTACTTATTAGGTGGTGTTTGGCGGAGCTTATTTTGGAGCTTATTGCTTATAAGCAAATAAGCTCAAAGTTTATGAATTCTCTGTCACATGTAATCAAATAAGCTAACCAAATAAGCTTATCCAAACACTAATCTTAAGCTTATGAAGCAAATAAGCCACCAAAATAAGCCCAGCAGAGGTGCTTGCAGTGTGATGTTTTCTTATGATTATTTGTTTAATAACCAATACGTTGGGTCACTAGTTCAATGTGCTACTAAAGACAGTGACCCTGATCCTTTGATATTCATAGCCGCACAAAGTTTTCTCTCTCTTTAACTTCTCTCCAGTATTTGTTTGTTGCTCAAACAGATAATACAGAGACATCATCATGCATCATAAGTCCCCAGCAAGTCAAGTATATCTTACTTCAAATCCCTTGTACATAATATTTACATAAGACATATACATTTGAAGTGGTCTGATCCATATTTGTTTATGTTTGATTTCTAGCATTTTGTTGAATGGAAGACCCGTGGATACGAGGACTTGTGTTTACAAGGTTTGTCTACATTGGTCCTTGTGGGCATCTATTAGATATGCCAAACTGGGTGGGTTGAGTAACGGGTCTAAGGTACAACTTTTGGTACGGATCAAAATAGGCTGGGTTGGATTGGCCTATTATCTAATGTGTCAAATGTGATCACAAAAATGACATATATCTCCAACAAGAATCTTATTATTATCATATTTTCAATAAATTATTTAGAAAGTTTTATGCATAAGATGATACACCAGAAAGGACTTTCGAGCTGGATACTTATAAGATCTTTGATTTTACCCATTTGACCCATACAGATTAAACATAGTTCGAATCAACCCTGTCATAAGTAACTGGGTTGAAATTGCCACTTTTGCTGATACATATGTATGCAGGGCCTTGTGGTCCATTTGGATTTTGTTATACGTTAATGTGTTACTTGTTTTCTATATTTCCCTCTCAGGATCCTGGACCGCAGAATCCAACACATGTAACACATATGCTTAGATATGGAACCAATCTTCTTCAAGTGGTAGGCTAGTTCAGTGGTATTAGTTTACAAAAGCTCTCTGTTTCCAACTTTAATTGCTTAAATCCTCCAGATTCAATCATTAACCTGTCCATAGCTCGTTAAGGGAAGTATATTATAGCTGTTGCCTTCATGAGAATGGTCTCAAATCCGAGCACTACTGCCGCTCCGGATTATGTGCCACCAGCTGCGCCTGCATCCGAATTAGGTATATTCTTGTCATGTATAAGGAATTAGATTTGTGGAAGGAACTGTTACATATACTTGTCATGTATAAGGAATTAGGTATATACTTGTTACATGTATAAGGAATTAGTCCGTATGATGTTGCAAGATGCCTGTTTCTTGGGAATGATTTCTTTAAGGCGGCACCACATGGTAACGAAACGATTAGCATATTTGTGGCTGTGTGGAACAACAAAGGTGATGTAATAATCTTCAGCGTATCATATTCAGAAAAAGATATTCACATACGTGCCTCTATGTGCACCAGTTCCTGCTGTTTAAAAGCCTTCTAATGTTGAGTTATCGTTTTCTATTGTTCTAATGAATCACAAACTTGTTCGGATTGAATCAATTTGCCTCCACACTGGAGAACCCGTGCACTGGAAACCCTGATAACAATATGGGCATCGAGTAATAATGGTGACAAGTTTCATCAAGAATGCGAATTGGTCGGTAAAGGTAGCTATTTTGATGAGTGGTTTGTAGATAAAAATGAAAGACGACGCGGTCTTTTCAGGAGAGAATTTGTGGTCACATCTTCAACGGTTATATCTGAAAGCGACTCCTCCCCTTATGCAATAGTTTATGGGTACGCCAATGGAGATACAGAAGTCTTACGATTCAATTTGTTTTCTGAAAAAATGGAAGCTCAAGAGGTGGATTCATGTGCGTGGAAGCAATATCTTTCCGGCCACACAGGTGCCATACTCTGTCTGGCTGCACACCAGATGGTGGGTACATCCACAGAGTTTAACTCAAACTTTTATTTAATCTCGGGAAGTATGGATTGTACAGTACGTATTTGAGATCTTAACTCTACAAATCTTATTGCAGTGACGCACCATCATGTACAACCAGTGCGCCAAATCATCTTACCCCCACCCAACACTGACCGTCCTGGAGTGATTGCTTCTTATCTGTTGGAGATGATTCCTCGCTTTAGCTTCACTTAACACGCTCCGTGTTGAGAGGATGTTTCCTGGACACCCTTACGTACCTTCAAAAGTAGTATGGGATAGTACACGAGGTTATTTGGCATGCTTTTCCCTTAATCAGTCAGCAACATCTGATTCATCTGAAGTATTGTATATTTGGGATATAAAGTCGGGTGCCCGAGAGCGTTTTCTTCATGGTAGTGCTGCGCAGTCGATGTTTGACCATTTCTGCACAAGTAGGAATAAGCTGCGAGCTCTATTGAGTGGAACACTTCTGTTTCCTCGTTGCTTCTGTCAATGACTGAGGATACACAAGTTTCTCAGTCTCAGCCAAATACTCCAGATTTCTCAAACAGTGCACATCCAATTACATGCTCTTGCCCTTTCCCCGGAATTGCAACAATCACTTTTGATATGACTTTATTGATGTCCCTTAGAATTGATTCTTTTGAAATTCAGAATGATGCCCATGAGGTTCCGACCCCAAGAATAGGGTTGGACCGAATGACAGCTTTTTGAAGGAACGTGGAGTTGAAGAGCCCAGACCTTACCCATTGGGCACTGATGGTGGAGATATTTTACTAGAAACCCCAACAGATGCTACAGAATACACTGATTGGGCTCCTTCACTAGAAGGATGTTTATTTCGGTTCAGTTTGTCAGTTTTGCACTTGTGGAATGTCGATGATGAGCTTGACAAACTGTTAGTATCTGACATGAAGCTTAAGAAACCTATAAATTTCTTTGTGGCTTCTGGTTTACTTGGGGACAGAGGGTGGAAGAAGATGGATAGAAAGGAAGTTTTGTTTGTTTGCCTAACTGACAAGCATGACACAAAATATGGGTGTTTTGTTTATTACAGGAGATAAGACCCTTAGAAGCTAGAGTCTGGAGGACTGAGTCACCGGGATGACCAAGTCTTTGGTGCCAGAGAGAATAGTTATTTGAAATTGTAACAAATGCTGAAGCCGCAACATGTAAAGGATACAAATCACCAGTGCTGTCACAACGAAGAAGGGTTCGACGGGTATGATAATCCCGTATGGTGAAACCATATGGATCAAAGTCAATGGAACATTTATTATCGACAGTGAACTTGCGTACTGAAACAAGGTTTTTAATGATATTCGGAGTGACAAGTACATTTTTAAGGTGTAAAGGACGATAGGGATTGGGAATTTGTGCATGACCAGAATGAGTAACAGGTATGGAATATCCATTACCGACAATAACTGAAGGAACATTTCTATTAATAAAAGATGATTGAAGATTACCGATATTCGAAGAGAGATGAGAAGTCGCCCCCCTATCCATATACCATTGCTTATCTTCAAAATTCATTGTAATTATAATCAAAATAAAGCAATTTCGTCCTGTGATGGCTGCACTTTTCAAAGAGATTGAGATTGGAAATAGCAATTTGGTGATAGCAACTTTTTGATCCAATTCCTTTGCACGTTGCTAAAAATCTAAAATCAGAATGGCAATTTTATTTGGTATTGGAACCAGCGATTTGACAATAGCAATTTTTAACCAATGGTGATGCACCTTGTGAACTTGAATATAGTAATCTGTTTGGATGCTTTTTGCAAAGAAGTAGATGAGTTCAACGATTAGAATTAATTCGTAACAGACGATTTTAAGAACGAGAATTTAAGGGTAAGTGACGGCTAGGGTTTGAGAGGTTTTGAGAGGGAGAGGCTCTGATACCATAAAATAATAAAGAAGTGTCTTATTTTTGCTTGTCTTAGATTGAAACATATTACATGAATATAAAGAGAGAATACGAAACCCTAAACAATAATGGGCCAAGCCCTATCTAACACTAACGGGCTACTATATTCGTTAACACTCTCACATTAACTTTTCCTGGTCCAAGTGCAACATTAGAGGTACCATATTTCTGTGTCTACAATAAAATGTTAATAAGACATAGATCATGTCTCACAATTGATATATTTATAATAATGTTTCAGCTTTGGAGATCATCATCCGAGTTCTGTGCAATCAGGTCCTTAACTATGGTGTCCCTTGCTCAACATGTGATTAGCTTGTCTCATTCATGCTCCTCAGCAACCAGGTAACACAATATTTTGTAACTAAAAACTTTTCTTAAATAAAACTATAATCTTTATAAATAAACTTGGTGGTGTTTGTGCAACTTTGTCAGACATGAGGGGTGGCCTGAAAGTTTTGGGAAGTGGAATACAAAACTCACATATGAACACTTCAAAAAGTAAATCTGCAATGCATACTGAAATAAGTATGCAAAGAAGCCTGTCGTGTGCTTTTGACGTGAAAACTAATCAGGAGTGTCAATATAAGTAGTTAGATATATATTTGTATTGCTCTGCCAGCAGCAGTGAGTCGGTAATCAGGCAAAGAAGTAGGTTTATAATACGTTATTTACTTATTTTGACATTTCGTTCGAAAAGATTATGCAGTATATCAATAGTTTTGAATGTTTCTTTTTTTTTTTTTCCGGACCGTTGCTAGTGTTACAAAGTGGTACATGACCTTTGTAATCTACTGCAATCGCCTGGATTTCTAGCGCAGCACCTTGATACGTGTTCTTGACTTCTTGTGATCCATTGTAAATATGATATCAAATGCAAAATATTGATGTATTCTTTTTGTTTTTCAGTGCTTTAGCAGCGTTTTACACAAGAAAGTTTGCAGAGAAATTTCCTGACTTTAAGCCACCTTTGCTCCAGGTAACTTCCTGTGCATTCGGAGTTTAGTAGTCATAAAGGTTGGTTGCGGTTGCTCATTATCTTCATTGAATCTTTTGGTTCATTGGAAGTATGCGAACTTTGGAGGTCTTGCATTACAAGTCCTTATTTTGCTAACCACAAATATATAAAAGACAATACTTTATACATAATGCAGCTTCTCTTAGAAATCTTTCTTATGGCTCTGCAGAATCTGATGGCATTCATGGTTCAGTTCCAACATGTTAGCTTTAGTGTTTGCTTTTTTTCTGATACTCTCTTTTTAATATACAGCTTTTGGCAAGACAAGAGTGAGCATGTTCGGATGGCTGCACGTTCATCGTTTCACTGTGCTGCTTCAAGAGCCATTCCTCATCCCCTACTTAATAACAAGCCCTATAACAATGATTCAGTAGGATCTGCATCATTAACTTTGAACATGGATAGAGTTTTTCAAGAAAATGTGACAGAAAATACTCTGCTAAGGAGGATTCCGAGATGGTATCATGGTTAGAATCGTTTGAACGTCAAGATTGGATATCTTGCGTGGGAGGAACAAGTCAAGACGGAATGACGTCTCATATCGTTGTTGCCGCTGCTTAGGTTGTATGGTATCCAAGTCTGGTGAAGTTAAGTCTTGCGATGCTGTGCATTCAACCACTACTAAAATTAGTAATGGCCATGAATGAAAAATATAGTTCCACAGCAGCTGAGATTCTAGCAGAAAATATGGAGAGCGTATGGAGTGTGTGCATGAGTGCTGAAATACCTTGTTTGATTTCGGATATATTTCTTCAGATTGAACATGGTTCAGTAACATCTCTTGAAATTCGCGAGTCTTTGGTTGAAATTCTTCTACCCAGTTTAGCAATGGCTGAAGTACCAGTGTTTTTACATGTGATAGAACGACATATATGGTCTACTGCATCTGATTCTCCTGTTCATATTGTTTCCCTCATGACCCTTATCAGAGTAACTCGCGGTTCTCCTAGAAATTTGGCTCCTTATCTAGAAAAGGTTTGTAACTCATTACTTCTAAGCTGCTTTTAGTTGGGGTTGTTTCTATGAAATACCCATGTTTTATTTTTCTGTTTTTGGATAGTGTGATTGTGATTCTGATGTAATTATCAGTTTCATACGAGCGGCAAGATAATGGTTATGTATAGGGAAAACTAAAAGTAATTCTTTGCCCCCTTCTTACCCTTGTATAAATACTTTTAATTTACTTCTGTTGCCTTGGTATTACTCCGTATGAAATAAGAAATTGTTGATGAATACTTTGTTATGAATTACTCTAACAGATAACTTATAAAAGACAGTGTTATAGCTAATGAGGAATAAGGACTTAAAGAAATGGAAAGCAAGGATGTTTTATAAAAACCCAATATGGATAGAATTACATTACCAATACATCAGTAAGATTATGGCGCTTCTATGACAGTTTTTTAGCTTATGGTATATTTCAGTTTCAGCTATAATACGTTTAACATTTACCAGTTTGCAGGTGGTAAGTTTTATTTTACATACAATGGACCCTGGTAACATGGCCATGCGTAAAAGTTACTTGCAAAATTCAATGGCTACATTGAAGGAAGTTGTGCGTGTATTCCCCTGTTATAATCACAGGCATACTCTTACATACATTTCCAGGATCGTTCATACATATCAAACATCATACATCATGCTAACAATCATCATACAAGAATTAACATCAGGAGAATAAGAAACGGGTTGAACCCAAACGTATATATTGATCTTTCTGAATATGTGGGTTACATCTTTCTGTTACAGATACATACATATTTATATTATACGAACAGGTGCTACAGAAAGGTTGCGATGCTTCAATCTAATCGTTACAGTTAAACGGTGCAACCCTTAACCACTAACTGTCGCCTCTTTGTCTTGTTGGTTTGTTGGCCTGCAGCCCAAACCAGAATCTTTAACGGGCTCTATTCTGACCCATTAATACGTACAATAATACATACCCCATTCCTGATTTTGTTTGGCCCATTTGACATTAAAGTCCAACATATTCCCTGTTGGGCTAAAATGAAGTGTAACAGATTTGGGTCAGAATTGCTACCAAGTATAGTTCACGCTGCTGGTTCAATCTGTTCTCGCTGCCAGTTACCATTCCCACCGCTAGTTCAACAGCAGTCACCACCGCTGGAGTTCTCACTGCCAGTTATAGTGCAGTTCTCGCTGCTAGGCCAATTCTCACTGCCAGGTCATTTCAGACAGTTCTCACTGCCAGGCATAATGAAGTTCTCGCTGCTGGTTTCATTCACACTGCTAAGTGATCTGACATACTTTCCAGACTGTAAGATTCCATCTGTCCAATACCCATCATACGCGTGCTGGTGCATTACTGGAGCCACATGGAGGTGTCATAAACTTTATATTCTTAAGTATATCTTGTGGAATATTTAGAGCATGCTTACATTAGTTTAATGGATTACTTTTGTATAAGTAATGGGTCTAGGTTCATTGTAAAGTGTGTGTCTTGTAAGTCTTGAATCATCAGTTCAAAGGTGTCTGAAAGTGTGATTACAGTAGCCTCTGTAAGTCATACAAAATTGTTGAAGTCTCTAGGTTAATTGTAACCCTGATACAATAAGTGTATCCGTATTATTATCAATAATAATATTGAGGCTTTGTGTAAACTTCTCTTGTTGTTTCATTACTGTTTTATTGTTACAAACTCATTATTCTTCCTAACTCAACAAGTGTGATTCCGCAACTTCTTGTTGTTAATTCAAAGCTTGTGTGTGTGTAATATAATTCATAGTTTGCTGTGATTATATTTGGGACTTGTCAAGTGGTATCAGAGCATTGGTTAGCTTTGAAACTAGGAAGCTGTTTGTCAACATCTTTGTAATCAAACAACTGTAATAATGTCTGATTCAACAGAAGGAGTTCATGTGTCAAAAATACCTATTTTAGATCCAGATGAGTATGACTGGTGGCAACACAAAATCAAGCTGCACATGTTACTCATTGATTATCAGTTATGGGACATAGTGGAAAATGGCCCAAAATACAAGCTGGATGCAAATGGTGTTAGGCTGCCAAGAGTAGCACCATCTACTGATGTTGAAAGGAAAGAAAGGGGAATAGAGCTCAGAGCACATAGCACACTTCTAGCTGCTATACCACATAAACATGTGAAGCAGTTTGAGAAATGTGAAGATGCTCAAATTCTGATGCAAGCCATTCACAAACGATTTGGTGGTAATGAAAGCACCAAAAGAAATAAAAGATCCATGCTGAAGCAACAATATGAAAATTTTGGATCTGTCAAATCTGAAACATTAACTCAAACATTTGACAGATTCACTAAGCTTGTGGGTGACCTTGAAAATCATGATGTTAAGATTGATAAAGATGATCTTAACAGAAAAATTTTAAGATCACTTGGAGATGAATGGAGCATGTATACAGTGGTTTTAAGGCAATCAAAAGATCTGGACAACAAGGAGCTTAATGATCTATACAATGATCTTATTTCCTTTGAATCAGAAGTAGAAGGAAGAAAGCAATCTTCAAGCTATTCACAAGGTACACAGAATGCTGCTTTTCTGTCATCAGGAAGAGGTAATGTAGAATCTAAATCACATGGTTTTAGCTCAAGTTCTTATGCAGTACCTACTTCATCTAGTAGAGAATCATCACAAGAGAAATCTTGTGATCCAATATTGGAGTCATTTTTTGCTAGTCTAGTGAACTCTTCACTAACTAATGAAATTTTAGAGCAAATTCATCCTGATGATTTGGATGAATTAGATCTAAAATGGCAAACTGCTATGATTTCAATGAGAGTAAAGAGGTATTTGCAGAGAGTAGGAAAGAACAACTTTGCTGTAAAGAGAGAAGACAAGGCAGGTTTTGATAAGAGCAAAGTTGAATGCTACAACTGTCACAAGTTGGGGCATTTTGCAAGAGAATGCAGATCAGGAAATCAAGATGGAAATGTACAAAGAGCTGGGAATTCTGGAGCTGTAACACAAAGAAGAAACATTCCAATCCAAGCTCAGAATAGAGGAGATGCAGAGAATGCTTTAATAGCATTAGATGGACCAGACAATGGTTGGAGTGATGAATCAGAATTGGAAGCTCAGAACTTCTCATTCATGGCAGAATCATCAGGATCATCAGATGATAAAGTTCCTTATGAGGTACAGGCTAAACTATGCACTTCTATCTGTAAACAAACTGTTGAAAATTATAGAAGTCATAATGCTAATATTATAAAGGAACTAAATGGATGGGATGATAGAAGTAAAAACTACATTCGGGCCATAGAAGACTTAGAAAAACAAATTGAGGCATACAAAAAGAATGAAACTCAATATATTTATGATGTTGAGTATGCAAGATGGGAGAGGGATGTAGCCAATGATAAAATTGATGAGCTAAACAAAAGGATAACAGAAATCACTAAAGAAAGGGAATATATAGAGCTTAAAGTAGAACAGTTAGAATATGTTTCAAAAAATGCTCAAAACTGTATTGAAATGCAGATTCACAATAGATTCAAAAGTGGTTTGGGTTATCAAAAGGTACCACCACCTTATAATGATAATTATTTTCCCACAAAACGTGATATAGACATAAGTAAGCTAAATGGGAACTTATCTGATGAAGAGAAAAAGGTGGATCCTGTAAATGTCAAAGAACAGAATGAGGATAAGGTTGAAATCACTGAATGGGTCAGTGATAATGAATGTGAATCAATAGTTAAACCTGAAAACAAACCTGTAACTCAAGTAAGTCCAGTAATTAAATTTGTAAAATCAAAAGAAAAACTAGACTTAGTAGCAACAGGTAAATCAAAAGGTAAGGTTGAAAATAATCAATATGATTCTAGTGTTAACTGTGGTCACTGTTGTTGCAAAGCTAGTCACTCACCATCTTCACAAAATTCAAGAACAGGTTCCAATGGACATCAAAGAAATTGGAATCAAATGGTCTCTCAAAAATTGGGACCAAATTTCAAAAGGGTAAATGTGAAACTGTGCAACATTTGTGGAAGATCAAATCATCTTCAACATGAATGCTTTTACAATCCAAAAAGGAAAATGAAAGCATCATGGTCAAAAACTAACAGAAAAGCAATTAAAAATTCAAAAACAAAAGAAAATTCTGTTAGTAAGAACAAAGAGGTCAAGGCAAAGTCTGATCCCACTGCTGCATCAAAAAGAAATGCAGCAGTGCCAATAAGAAAGAATGCCAAAAGAAGAAATGTGACTAAAACCACTGGATCAGTTCCCACTGCCAGTGTAAAACATGTTCACACTGCCAGTGCAGTTCCCACTGCCAGTACAAAACGTGTTCACACTGCCAGAAATGTTCACACTGCCAGGCATGTTAACACTGCAAAATCAAAATCCAAGGTTAAGTCACACACCAGCTGGGTTTGGAGAAATAAAAATGTTCCCAAACACACCAATGCATCAAAATCAATAATCATCAAGAGAGTTGATTTTGTTGATGCACATGGGAAACCCAAAACCAAAAAGGTTTGGGTTCCCAATGCAACTAATCTTTGAAACTGTTTTTCTTGCTGCAGATAAAGGGAACTAGTCTGTGGCATATGGATAGTGGTTGTTCCCGGCATATGACAGGAGATAGAAGATTGCTACAAAATTTCAAATCTTTTGATGGTGGATATGTAGCTTTTGGAAGTAATCCAAGAGGAGGAAGGATTATAGGAAAAGGAGTCATTAACAGTGACAAAATGAGGTTCAAAGATGTTTATTTTGTTGATGAATTGAGGTACAATTTGTTAAGTGTTAGCCAAATCTCAGAAAATAAAAATCCTGTGCTTTTTACTGAAACTGAATGCTATAATCTTTCTGATAAATTTAAATTAGATCAAAATCTGATTTTAATGAAGATCCCAAGAAAGAAGGATTTATATGCATGTGAATTGGCTAACATGGTACCTCAACAACACTTAAAATGTCTATTTTCAAAAGCATCAGTTGATGAGTCTGATCTTTGGCACAGAAGAATGTGTCACATGAATTTTAAAACAATTAACAAGTTAGTCAAAGGCAAACTTGTTAGAGGTCTTCCTGAGAAAACATATTCATGTGATAATCATTGTGTTGCATGTCAAAAGGGAAAGCAACACAGATCTTCTTATAAGTCCAAACTTGTTAACTCCATTGATACACCATTACACTTATTGCATATGGATTTGTTTGGTCCCACTCATGTAAGTAGTATTGGTAGAAGGTCATATTGCTTAGTGATCATTGATGATTTTAGTCGTTTTAGTTGGGTATTCTTTCTTAGAACTAAGAGTGAAACAGGTAATATACTTAGATCATTCATTACTAACATAGAAAACCAAACAAATAAAAAGGTTAAGATCATTAGAAGTGATAATGGAACAGAATTTAAAAATCAAGAGATGGATAAATTCTGTGAGGAAAAAGGTATTGAAAGACAGTTTAGTGCTCCTAGATCACCACAACAGAATGGTGTAGCTGAAAGAAAGAATAGGACACTAATTGAGGCTGCTAGATCTATGTTAGCAGATGCCAAATTACCTATGACCTTTTGGGCAGAAGCAATCAACACTGCTTGCTATGTTCAGAATAGGGTAATAGTTGTTAAGCCTCACAATAGGACACCTTATGGTTTATTCTTTGACAGAATACCATTGGTTAGCTTTTTCAAACCATTTGGATGCCCTGTTACTATCTTAAATACCAAAGATCACTTAGGCAAATTTGAGAGTAAAGCAGATGAAGGTGTTTTTGTTGGTTACTCTACTCAAAGCAAATCTTATAGAGTATACAACAGAAGGTCTAAAGTGATAGAAGAGACTTTGAATGTGAACTTTAATGAAAGAACACCATGTGTTGAAGGAAAAGGACCAGCTTCAATGTTTGATATTGATGCTCTAACAAAATCTTTTGGAGATATATATGAGCCAATTCATGCAGATACAGGTTCAGGAAATGAAGCAACAATAACAGGTCAAAAGAATGAGTCTGTATCAGAATACATTCTTTTACCCATTTGGACACCTGACCCACCAGAAGTTTTCCAAACTTCTTCACCACATCAGACAGAGCAGGTCACATCAACTCAAGATGAGAATGCAGGCTATGACATTGGCAATACATCTTCAGATTCTGAGGTACAACCAGAAATAGTACCACATGATGTACATCCAGAAAATGAAGAAAGAGAAGAGAATGAAGCTGCTGATCAGAATCAAGAACCATTAAGTCCCACATTGATTGATTCAAATCTCTCAATGGATCTGAATGAAACAAATTTGGAAGCACAAATTCCAGAATCATCATCTTCACATTTTCAAGCTCATAAAAGCTATTTACCATTGGAAAATGTGATAGGTGATGTAGAAGCAGGAATTCTTACAAGAAGGCAAGCTAAGGCTAATGAAGATCAAGCTCACACTTCCTTGTTTGCTTGCTTTCTATCTCAAAATGAACCAAAGAAAATAAGTGAAGCTATCAAAGATTCAAGTTGGATAGAAGCAATGCAAGAAGAGTTACTGCAATTCAAAATTCAGAAAGTTTGGAATCTGGTTGATCTTCCAAAAGGAAAAAGGGCAATTGGGACAAAATGGGTTTACAGGAACAAGACTGATGAAAGGGGTATTGTGATCAAGAACAAAGCAAGATTAGTGGCACAGGGTTATACTCAAGAAGAAGGCATTGATTATGATGAAGTATTTGCTCATGTTGCAAGAATTGAAGCTATTAGACTATTCTTGGCTTATGCTTCTTTCAAGAACTTCAAAGTGTATCAAATGGATGTCAAGAGTGCATTTTTGTATGGAGACATAGATGAAGAAGTATATGTGTGTCAACCAACAGGATTTGAAGATCCAAATCATCCACATAAAGTGTACAAATTAGAAAAGGCACTTTATGGATTGCATCAAGCACCAAGGCTATGGTATGACACACTGTCTAAATACTTATTGATTAATGGATTCAGAAGAGGTACAATTGACAAGACTTTGTTTTTCAAAAGATACAAAGATGATATTTTATTGGTACAGATTTATGTTGATGATATCATTTTTGGATCTACCAAACATTCATTGTGCACTGATTTTGAAACTCTGATGCATCAAAAGTTTCAAATGAGTTCTATGGGAGAACTAACTTTCTTTTTGGGTCTGCAAGTGCAACAAAAGAAAGATGGAATCTTTATTTGTCAAAGCAAATATGTGAATGATATTCTGGACAAATTTGGTTTCAAGGAAGCAAAGGTATCAAGCACACCTATGGACACAAGACAAAAGTTACATGCTGATCTTGAGGGGGAGTGTGTTGATGAGCATCTGTACAGATCTATGATTGGTTCCCTCATGTATCTAACTGCAAGCAGGCCTGATATTATGTTTGCAGTATGTGTGTGTGCAAGATTTCAAGCAAATCCAAAATTGTCACATTTGTTTGCAGTCAAGAGAATTTTTAAATATCTTAAAGGTCAACCAAAATTGGGCCTTTGGTATTCAAAGAATTCATCTTTTGACTTGATTGCATACACTGACAGTGATTATGGAGGAGCAAATGTGGATAGGAAATCAACTTCAGGAGGATGTCAATTTCTGGGTGACAGATTAGTATCATGGCAATGCAAGAAACAAACCTCAGTCTCAACATCAACAGCTGAAGCAGAATATGTGGCTGCTGCAAGTTGATGTGCTCAGATTCTATGGATTCAAAATCAGATGATGGATTATGGTTTGACTTTCATGAATACTCCTATGTTTATTGATAATAATTCTGCAATTAGTATCATAAACAACCCAGTAAAGCATTCTAAGACTAAACACATTGAAATCAGATATCACTTTATAAGAGATTGTCATGAGAAAAGGTTGATCAAAATTTTCAAAGTTCATACAGATAATCAATATGCAGACTTGTTTACAAAAGCTTTTGATATTGGAAGGTTTATGTTTTTGATAACAAGCATTGGCATGATCAACTTTGATTAACACATCTCTTTAAAAACGATTTTCTAAGTGTTTGGGTCTAAATTGCACCTTGCTTCTGTTCTCACTGCTGGTATTATACCATTCTCGCTGGTAGTTCTGTTCTCACCGCTAGCAAAAATCTTACTTTTAATCACTACTGTTATTCTCACTGCTAGCATTGTGTGCAATTCTCACTGCTAGTGCAATTCACACTGCTAGCATAAATCTCAAGTTTCACCACTAGTGTCATTCTCGCTGCTAGCCAAATGCCTGTTCTCACTGTTAGTGTCATTCTCGCTGCTAGTGTTTTCTTTTCAATTTTAAAATTAGGGCTTGTAACCGCCAAGTATAAAGGGTAGTTACAACTTCATTGTTCATTCTCACTGCTAAAATACTTTCAAAAGCGAACATTTTCATCTCTCTCAAACTCTCAATTCTTTCTCGATTCTCAATCAATTCGATCAATGGCGTCATCTTCTTCTTCCTCTGTTCGACTTCCGATTCCTGCACATCACAATTTATGTGCATATCTCGAAAAATCCAAAGGTTCAGAAGCTTATCATGGAATGATTGATTTCTTATCAAACAACAATCTGTTCTTAGCCCTCACTATGAATCCAGAAATCTATCTCAATCATTTGAATGACTTCTGGACATCTGCAACTAAAACAGAGGTTGATGGCAACATTGTTATTGTGGCTACAGTTGCAAAGAAGAAAATCACAGTTTCTGAGGTATCTATTCGTACTCACCTCTATCTTGATGATGCTGATGGTATGGATTGTTATCGTATATATGATATTTTTAATCAATTAGTGTTGCTAGGGTATGAGGGGGAGAATAATAATAAATTGACATTTTTTAAATCCATGTTTTGCCCTCAATGGAAGTACTTAATTCATACCCTGCAACAATGTATTTCACAGAAAAGAACTTCATTTGATCAGTTTAGCAGCAACATTGCATCTGCAATAATCTGCTTAGCTAATAACTTAAAGTTCAATTTTTCAAAATTGAGTTTTAATGGAATGATATACAACCTGGAACATCCCAAGGACAAATTTTTGATGTATCCAAGGTTTCTGCAAATATTCTTTAATAAAGAGCTTACTAATTTGCCAAGAGATGGTGACAAATTAGTACTATCTTCACATAACAAAAAGATTTTTTCAAATATGAAGATGGTAGGAAGCATTAAAGGAAAACCATTTTCTGGAAGGATAACTGATTTAACTGCACATATGACTGGTGCACCTTCCAATGCAGTGAATGAACCATCTCCTGCACCTATTACTCAGGATGAAGCAATCCCCTCTTCATCTCAACCAAGAGTAATAGTGTATAACAGAAAGAAAACAAGGGACCCTAAGCCAACCAAATCACAAGCCAACAGAGCAAAAACACA
Organism: Helichrysum umbraculigerum; assembly: GCA_949592205.1. Lineage (NCBI taxonomy): Eukaryota > Viridiplantae > Streptophyta > Magnoliopsida > Asterales > Asteraceae > Helichrysum > Helichrysum umbraculigerum. The sequence goes on along the minus strand of CATIUR010000003.1, from coordinate 104,031,549 downwards.
GGCTGTTGAGACTCCTCTTTCTCAGCAGTTTCAGCCATTTGATTTAAATGAGGTGGTCAATGAGGGTAGTGAACATATGGAAAGGGCTGCCACTACTGTTTCTCTCCCACTGGAAGAACATGACAGTGGTAATGGTAATAGGACCCAATCCATGGCAACACAGGATATGGAAATACCCTTTGATGCATCTAATGCAGATACATCATTGGATATTAACAAATCCAGTGGTCCCAGTACCAAGAAACAAGGGACATCTGATAGACATGCAATGCATGGTACAGATGGTGGTTCCAATGATCCACTGAAGGAGGTTAACACTTCCAGAAGTGGTGAGGACTGTTTTAAACTAAAGAAATTGATGAATACCTGTACCAAATTATATAAACTTGTGAAAAGACAAAGAAAACAAATCATCAATCTTCAGAAGGATGTGAAGAAGTTGAATGAGGAAATAGAGAAGTTGAAAGCTGATGGTAAGCCACAGGAATTGAAAAGAGTATCAAAACCAAGAAAATTAAGGCTTATAGAATCAGAAAGCTCTTCAAGCTCATCTTCTGAAGAAAGTGACATGAATGGAGCAGATCAATATGAGTTCACTGGAGCTAAAAGTGTTGGTGGTGGAGTAGGAACATCTAAGTTGACTGAAGCTCAAGCTGATGATCTGATTGCTCAAGAAAATCAGGAGTATACCACTTTATTTCCAAGTCTAAATCAGAAAGAATTCACACATATGGAAGTAAATGAGCAAGAGCCTGAACCAATCTTAGGAACTGGTCTATTTGAAGATGTGCCCAGTGATAAAAGGGATGAAACAAGTGAAAGAACAGCAAATGATCACTCTGGACTTGCTGCTACAGAGAGTGAAGCAGCAGAAGTTCTATTGAAGGTGGCAGAGGATTCCTTTCAAGCTCCAAAAAGAAATGTTGGTATATCTTTGAATGAACCTGATTCAACTCAAATCAAAGAAAAGAAAAATGAAGCTTTAGCCAGCAAGGACAAGGGAAAAGGTATTTTGATTGAGCCTGAGAAAATAAGCAAAAATAAAAGAGCTCAGGAAGAAGCAAGTGAAAGGTTGGCTAGAGAGCTTGATGAAGAGTTGAATGCAGAAGGTAATGATGATCTAGAAGTAAGTGAAAGGTTTGCCAGAGAGCTTGAAGAAGAGTTAAATGCAGAAGGTTATGGTGGTCAACCTAATCTGATTGAGGTTGAATTTGAACCAGGAAAGAAAATTATGATGACCAGAGAAGAGCAGATTTACTTTGATGAAAAGCTTTATCAGGGAATGTATCAAGATCAATGGTCAAAAATATCTGCAGAAGAAAGAGAGTTTGAGCTAGAAGAGTTGCTAAGAAGAAAAAGGGCATTTGAAGCAGCTCAAAGGCAAGCAAAGCTCCAAGCAAAACCAAAGACCAGAGCTCAAATGAAGGAAATTTATGTGAGCTACATAAAAAATCAAACTGGTCTGACCTTGACTAAGCTAAGAAGATGGGAATTTGATAGCCTGAAGAGAAGATATGAAGCACTGCATGTATTCTTTCCAAAGACTCAAGATGAAACTGTGGCTACAAGCAGTGGAAAAAGAAAGAAAGCTGCATCCAGGGCATCTGATAAGGAAACAGGAAAGAAAAGGAAAGTGCCTTCTGAAGATGATGAAATGGACATGGATAGACTGAAATCAATGGTGGTTCATGACACAATTGATACTACTCCTACACCTCTGCAAGTTCAATATCCAATTATTGATTGGTTTCTGGTAAGAAGAGAAAAGAGAAGCTCAATCTACCAAGTGGTGAGGGCAGGAGACCATGTTGAATTCTATGAAACATTTTCTGAAATGTTGAAGCACTTCACCAGGATGGATGTTGATCAGATGTGGGATGTGGCTAAAAAGAAATACTCAGATGTGAGTGAAGATAATGGAAACAAAGTGCTATACAACTATCTTCACAGGATGTATGAACCAAGCCCAGAAATGAAGTACTTTCAGAAGCCATCCTCTCCTGTGTCTTACTGGTATTGCTTTGATCATAATGGTATTTATTATATTAATCAGTTAGATGCTTCCACTGGATATTTTAGATGTGATTTAGAGTATCCATTCCCTCTTGATCAAATGAAACAAATGCTTGAACTTAAAGTGCTCTGCAAAGATGTTGATCTAGCTGCTAGTCTCATATATCGATTTGAGATGTCAATTAGGAGAAGAGAAGCAGAATTGTAGAAAGATTGAAGCATTTTGTATTGATTGAATGGTTGAAAGATGAACTGGTGCAGATTGGCTAAGTGAAACTTATGAGTTTTAGGAATGCATAAGTTTAGGGGGAGATTGTTGGGCTAAAATGAAGTGTAACAGATTTGGGTCAGAATTGCTACCAAGTATAGTTCACGCTGCTGGTTCAATCTGTTCTCGCTGCCAGTTACCATTCTCACCGCTAGTTCAACAGCAGTCACCACCGCTGGAGTTCTCACTGCTAGTTATAGTGCAGTTCTCGCTGCTAGGCCAATTCTCACTGCCAGGTCATTTCAGACAGTTCTCACTGCCAGGCATAATGAAGTTCTCGCTGCTGGTTTCATTCACACTGCTAAGTGATCTGACATACTTTCCAGACTGTAAGATTCCATCTGTCCAATACCCATCATACGCGTGCTGGTGCATTACTGGAGCCACATGGAGGTGTCATAAACTTTATATTCTTAAGTATATCTTGTGGAATATTTAGAGCATGCTTACATTAGTTTAATGGATTACTTTTGTATAAGTAATGGGTCTAGGTTCATTGTAAAGTGTGTGTCTTGTAAGTCTTGAATCATCAGTTCAAAGGTGTCTGAAAGTGTGATTACAGTAGTCTCTGTAAGTCATACAAAATTGTTGAAGTCTCTAGGTTAATTGTAACCCTGATACAATAAGTGTATCCGTATTATTATCAATAATAATATTGAGGCTTTGTGTAAACTTCTCTTGTTGTTTCATTACTGTTTTATTGTTACAAACTCATTATTCTTCCTAACTCAACAAGTGTGATTCCGCAACTTCTTGTTGTTAATTCAAAGCTTGTGTGTGTGTAATATAATTCATAGTTTGCTGTGATTATATTTGGGACTTGTCATTCCCCCCTAATGACAAATGCCAAAGTCTTCAATCTTCTTGATTGCTTTCTTCCTGACTTGGGTACTCGAATTCTTCAATGCTTGGTTCACTATCATCTTTACTGCTCGTGTGCCGAATTATTGCATTGTTGCACACTTCCTTTGCTTTGTTACCCATACTTGCTTCTTGATCATCTTCTCTTCCTTGCTTACTTGGTTTCTTGTGATCACCAAACGTGATCAACCCTACTTCTTACTTTCTTTCTTCTGATCGTATGATCAAACTCTTACTGTGAAACGCTACGGTTTCTCTTACTGTTGCAACGCTACTGTCTCTATTACTTGTTGAAACACTATGGTTTCTCTTACTGTCTTACTTTGAAACACTAGAGTTATTTTTTACTTTCTTACTTAGACAATCGTCCGGCCACGGTTGTCTATTTCGTACTCGTACTGAACTTACTCCGTTTAGGTGTTGCCCGGTTTTTTTGCAACTCCTCGGTTTTCTTACTTTCTTACGTGAACCACAATGGTTCGGTTTCTTACTTGCTATTTTGTAATTTTAATCTAAAGGGAAATGGTTTTTTTTCTTTAGATAAAAAGTACAAAACTTGTTAAAATCCTTTCTCTGTAAATCCTAAATCTAATTTGAATTAAAAATCAATAGATGAAAAGGATACTCATACACATACGCTCCTTTAATCGATCGATTACTCGTCTCTGTTTTCTTGACCCCCAAATACACGGCGATGGTGATTTGGTCTTCTACTTTCTCCTTTGGCGCTTACTCTTGCAACCCTTCTTCTGGGTTTTTTCAATCGATCTTCCTTACAAACCACATCAATCGATCTTCATCCTCTCCAATCGTTGTTGCGGTTCTTCTTCAACCGATGTCTGGTTTCTTTCTCTGATCTTACTCCAATCAACGAATTGAACAGGTTCGTTTCCTTCTTTCTTTCTTACTTGATTGATTCAGTTTGAATCAAAAAACTGCTTTAATTATTTCTTTCGTTCTTGCGGTTGATTCCTTGAATGATAATTGCAACATGATTTAATCGATGTTTGATTCCTCGTGCTCTGATACCACTGTTATAATCACAGGCATACTCTTACATACATTTCCAGGATCGTTCATACATATCAAACATCATACATCATGCTAACAATCATCATACAAGAATTAACATCAGGAGAATAAGAAACGGGTTGAACCCAAACGTATATATTGATCTTTCTGAATATGTGGGTTACATCTTTCTGTTACAGATACATACATATTTATATTATACGAACAGGTGCTACAGAAAGGTTGCGATGCTTCAATCTAATCGTTACAGTTAAACGGTGCAACCCTTAACCACTAACTGTCGCCTCTTTGTCTTGTTGGTTTGTTGGCCTGCAGCCCAAACCAGAATCTTTAACGGGCTCTATTCTGACCCATTAATACGTACAATAATACATACCCCATTCCTGATTTTGTTTGGCCCATTTGACATTAAAGTCCAACATCCCCATGGTAGCTCTGAACGACTCATCTACTCGATTGGCTGTTGAAGATGCTATTGGAGATATTAACAGAGTTATCATCCGTGTATACGAAATGCTAAGGTAGTGACAGATACTTGTTATGGTTACATAATCGCTTAGATGATTAATTATTTTTTCATTTTTTTTTTGTAACTCTGGGAATTTTAAGTACCAACTATAGTTCTTAGGGTTATGATTAAGCTAACTTTGTAATATAAATAATCAACTATAACCACCAACAACTTAGAGGTGAGTTTGTAACCAACAAGGCACCAACCATCTTAAGGTGGTTATGCTAAAACTGTTAATCTTTTAATCTGGTAACTACCTACAGGTGGTTATGAATAATCAGTTGTTAATTATGTTACATAGTTTTACACTTTTACAGGTGAAATTATAAATATGATGTTCCAGGAGTTGCATAACATGTGTATTTCTTTATTATCATTTTATAGATGCTTTGTATTTATAATTTCTTATGTCACTGTAGTATGACTAAAGTAAAGATCTTGGATGCTAGTGGACCTCCAGGACTTCCAACTTTGCTTGGACGTGCAACTGAAATGACTGTAAATACTGCGATTTCAGTCTTGAGCTTTTCACCTGATGAAGATGTACTTTTCTGTTCTACGTGTGAACTTTTTTAAATCGTTTGTCGAATTCATCCCCTTGTAAGTTCATGCACCATTAACAGTAGCATGCTAACCCCTCTTATAAGGATGCATGACCGATCATGATCTACACATTTCTGTGATTTTCCTGGCCTTACCCACACGGCCACACCCCCAACGTCACATACCATCTGACTGTTTACTATATGCTTTTCTAATATGATAAGCTTCTTTGCGCTATAGTGCTATACTGTGTGTGTATCTATATCCTTACAGTTGTATTTTTTTTTCTTTTTTCCGTTAACAGGGTTTGATAGCTTTCTCTGAGCACGGTCTAATGATCAGATGGTGGTCACTGGGTTCCATGTGGTGGGAGAAGATTAGTCGGAATCTTGTACCTGTTCATTGCACTAAATTGATTTTTGTTCCTCCATGGGAGGGTTTCTCTCCTACTTCCACAAGGTCTAGTGTTATGGCTAGTGTTATGGGTAACGGGAAGCAATTTTCCCAGGTAATTCTTTTATAAAATGACTAGGGTATCGATCTGTGTAATCAAGCTCTCGGGGCCTGCTTGGTTTCAGCGCCTTTCCAAGGCCTAGGGTTCCAGCGAAGGCCTGTGGTGTAGGCGGCAGCTAGGTTTTTGTAATGGTCGGCCTTTTGTAATTAGGTTCTGATACCATAATAATCCAGAGAAACGTATTGTATTATAGTATATATCTGTTAGGTTACACGTACATAGTATAGTATATATAGTGTATAATGTTAGACTTGTACACCCTCTAGTTTACACTAATACTATTTGTATACATAATCTAATAGCGGGTCAGAGGGGCTGAAAGTCATCTGAAAGGTGTTCAAAATTATATATGCATAAACCGTCAAATCTGCTATAAACAAAAAGTTAAGATCATTATTTCAATAGTATAGTTTTGTATTTTTTGTTGACATGCGGTATTGTTTTGTGTAACATATTCGTCAATAATTGATATAAAAATTAACATAAACAGCTGTTTGCTGCTCAGCCCAACCTGACCAGATGCATACTTTACACGTGTTCTTAGAAATTCCCAATCAGCCTGAAAGTATGTATAACTTTTAACTTGACTTGATTCAACGAGTGTTCTACTAGTTAAGTATCTAAATATGCCTGACGATGAATGAGGGTTTCTGTAAACCTATTATTGATTCTGGTATCTTGTAGTTATAACGAAATGTGAAATAGGTAAAGTTGGATTGATCACAACTAGCAGATACTCATTTAGTGTTTTGATCTGACAGGACAATTCAAGGGACTTGAGCGAAATGGAGAGATTGAAACTGTTGCTACATAACCTTGATCTCTCGTACAGGCTAGAATGGGATGGAGGAAGGAAAGTATTACTCAAACGACATGGCCAGGAATTGGGAACCTTCCAAATTATAACCTGAATGCTTTGTCCAGATTCCATATACCGAACTTTGAGCATCTAACCATCAACGGAAGAGACTGCCCTCCAGTTCGAAATTGATCAAAATTTTTGGGTTACATTACCTTTCTTAATCTGGCAAACAAAGGTCCGATCATTGGTGAAAGCATGTTTTAGCCAAAACCAGCCTCTGCCTTCACGTTGACATGCTAGTGATACCAGCCTGTGTTTTACTCTAGCCATTAGTTGCCCATATTTAGTGCATAATCATATACACCACATATTGAATATTGATTCTTTGATTGCACAAAATCAAAAGACTATTGGGTCGCATTTGGCACCTATAATGAATGTTGTTTGTAAATGTAGCAAACGAGTTTTTTATTTTTTTACCTGTGCGTTGTGGTGGAATTTAAAAAAAAAAAAATACTTTTAGATCGGGAATATAGTTCTCTTTATAGGTTGTTTGCTCATTTAGTAAAACTTAAAACATAAAATAACTTTACTTTTCAGGCATTGTAGGGTGTTTATCGGAATAGTTTTGGACTTTATTAAGTCGATAGTACGTACTGGATTTTTTTAAAAAGATTTGTACTAAATTAAATAGCAAATTTAAATTTGTATCGTACTCTTGACCTATTTTTCCATGATTTTGATCTAAAATCAATTTTGATTGATTAAGTTGATTTAATAAACTTGAAATGAAAACACTCAATATATCATGATAACTATAAAGCTTTAAGAACTTAATTTAGTAAATGTTAGAACTATATATATTGGATTAATATACTAATAATAAAAAATCGATTTAGTCCTTTTAACATACCTTATAACCAAATATTTTATACTGAAGTGATTTTATATGGTATTTTAACCAATGAAGTTGATTATATGATAAAAAGATTCATTCATTTTTCAAAGAACTAAACACAACTTACATTTCAACTCTAATGAAAATTGTTATAGCAATATAATTATAATTTTATGTTATATTTAATATGTGTTTTTGTATATATACATCTAAAAAGATTAACCATGTTATCTTTTGAATGTTATTAGACATTCATGGTTGTGTTTGTTAGTACTACTCAAATTGCAAAATTATGTTACATATATAAAGTAGGTGAGATCCCGCGACAACGCGGGACTTCGACATTTGATTTTATAATTGTGTATTAAAAATTTAAGTCAAATGAAATTGTACCATAAACCAAATTTTTATAGAATATAATCACCAAGCATTCACGTATATAATATGCATATAATAAGAAGGCGGTATAGAATTAATGTAACCCTGAAAACTATTTTTTAAAACTCGATTTAACAGTGAATTCAGTCTACTTGAAATAACTGTATTTTGTGATTCAAACCTTAATTTCTATCCAAATCGTACATTGTTGTGATCATATACACATATGGATAAGCGATGATAATAGTTTTTGAATAACGAATCACAAAAAGAAAATAGAATGTTATTATGGTTGAATATGACATATATTTGTCTATATTATTTGGAATTATTAGTTAATCATATAATATTTTAGTTACGACTTTAACGTATTTATCATATTACGGTTGTATGGTTACATGGACGTCCAGTTTTTAGTTTCATGATGTTGATAAAAAAATTCATGCAATTAACCAATATAGAAAAATATTTCAAATACGATTAGCTTATTTATAAATTACCACTTAAAATGTCATGATATTTAAACTATAAGAACTAAAAAGTACTGAGAGTGTCAATTTCAATAGTTGTGTGTACAAATTTTAAAAATTGAAAAAAAATGTAGGAAATAATTTTAATCATATGATCTTTATGGATGGAACCAATCTAAGGTCCAGATTGCTCCATGATATCCTGTTTTAATTACATATAAAGATTAAATATATTTATACATGTCCATCCCTCTATTTACTAATGTTATATCTATACATGTCCATCCCTATATTGATTAATTCTTATATCTATACATGTGCATCCCTCTATTTATTAATTCCTTTTTATTTCATTGAGTTGCAATAGTAACAAATGAGTATGAATAAGTTAGAATAGTAACAATAGTCGCAATAATAACAAATGAGTATGAATATGTTATGAATAGTAACAATTACCAAAGGTAATTGTATGCATGTACATTTCTTACTTTGACATTAACTCATACTAAAAAAAAAAATGAATTTAACATAGTAACCAATACGCTTACTAAACAAATACAAACTAATCTAACATGCACATCGTTAAGATATTTTCATTAGATAAATCAAACACTTACAAAACAATCTTATGTATAATCTTGTGAAGCCGTGAATTATAGACTGTTACTCACTCATTGACAGCACGAAATCAGTAGTGATGGGGGACCTATCTAAATTATGATGCTTAATCTCAAATGTTAAATTCTAGCATGTTAGTTATTTTGGAGAGGTGATTTTTTGTCGTATAGACCTAGTAGTGGGTGAAATATATCCAATTCATACTACGAAACAAACATTTATTTATTTCTCCTTTACACCTTATCAACACATATATTATTCTTATTTGAATCCTAAAGCCAACGATGCGAAATGATTACACGTTCATGTTACAATTTTAGATTTAAACAAAATTAAAAAATATAATACCCTAAATTAACATACAAAATAATGAAGTCTACAGAACACCGTGATGATTGCAAGATTGCAAATCAGACAAGCAAATCCTTAGTTTTGATCAATTATGTATCCAACAGATGTATCATCTCACGAATCTACGGGTTATACTTTTGCTACTTATATAAACAAGACATACAATTTCTTAAATGTATCACTTTTATTACCATAAATTTCAATGCGCAGCCCTTCAATCCGAAATATGCAGGGTACGATTATTAACTAAAGAAGACATGTTTCGGATCCATCCCATCATACTTGATAATCGTAAGACAAATAAATCTTACCATCTAATTCTTTTTTTTAGAAAGGCTAGTATCTTATCACTACTACCACACGAATATATATAACAATCCACGAATATTTACAATTTGTCCTATCATAGGATTTGAACCCTCAACCTCAAGGTTGGAGTGTCGCTCTATACCGCTAGGCCACACTAGTACATAAACGGCTATTTATGACGGTGAAAAACGCCATCTTAAGCGGTGATCAGACCGCCCCTGATGCCGGCGACACAAATGCCTGACAAGCTTTCGAAGCGGGCAAACGACCGTTTCAAAAAGTCATATTTGAAGCGGGTGTTTTTGTTATTGAAGCGGTTAACTTGGGGCAATAATTGGCACGTCACGAATGTTAGAGCGGTTTTTTTTATGAAGGTTCAGGAGCGGTTCAGTAGCATTATTTTATTATTTTTATTCTCGTGGCTCAATTGGATCGGTTTGCTTTTTCCTACTTAGGAGCGGTTCTTGAGCATTGTTTTATTAATATATATATATATATATATATATATATATATATATATATATATATATATATATATATATATATATATATATATATAAAATATATATATAAATATATATATATACACATATATATATCGATCGTACGTGTTCAAAACCAAATAATGATCGATTACCAAATTACCAAAACACACACACACACACACACACACACACACACACACATATATATATATATATATATATATATATATATAAATGTTGTACATGTAATATATAAATTAGATACATGTTCAAAATAATGTCACCTAGCTAGCTAGCTAGTAATATCTAATCGATTATCAATGTAGCATGTTGCAAATTCAGATCCCCACGTAGTGACAGAAGCGTCCAACTCTCTGGATGTATATGGCTTGTTTGATCTCCAAATCTGCATAGAAAAATATACAATGACAAGCTAGTTATGATTTGATGTACGTACGTGTCCATTATACAAAGAACACTAGCAACTATATATTTAGGCTAGGACTTACATTGCCTGGAAAGTTTCTTTCCATATTTATAACCATCTGGAACATGTGTTTCATCAAGTAGTACCCACATTCCCAGCCAGATTCTTGTTGGGGACACTAATTACGTTAAAAAGTTAGTTCGTTAAACAACTTTTTTCAATGTGCATATATATATATATATATATACAAGAAATTCAAAACAACTTACATCAACCATATTCCACGTCCATTTCCGGGATGATTTCGCCCTAATTAAAAACTCAATATTATTAAATTGGTATAAGTTAAAAGAACACATGGCCGGGTATACTGTATAGTCTATCTAGAGGATTTGTACATATTGAAAAGTTTAATTAGGACTCTTACTCTTCTACTCTTGTTGTGAGAGCATAAGATAGGGGAACCATCCCCTTCCTCATCGAATCCACAATGTACCCAGTGTGTTCAACTTTATCAAGAATGAACAGGACCCAATGTTCAGTACTGCCAACGAGTTTAATTAACCATTTTAGTATTAGTATATATAAGTATAAATATTTATTGATTAAAACAATATAACAAGCAAATATATAGACATAGAGAGATATAATATAATAAGTACCTATGGTAATAGGGAGCAATAAAATATTGTTTGTCACTATGAAGATCAAACTGATCACAGATGTGTTTTACGACATTCTTGCCGGCAAAAAAGTCTTCGCAAATACGGAATTCGATGGCATGCGGTGATAAGAACGCACATTTGCTTTGACCCCCCCATCATGGAACGCAGCTGAAACTCGTGCCTAAAAACAAAATAAAATGAATTAAACTATTAAAGTGAATATATACATATTAACATATACACATACATCGCAAACCAAGAAATGATGCCGATATCCAGCCATCCATTCGTCATCCAGATTAGCAGCCCCTCGTATTCAATATATTCCCGCTGTGAATCCGCATACATATTGTTTGGCGGATCAAGCGGAATCACAGGACTCCCAACCATCGATTCCCGAAATCGCTCACCTAGTTGCCTGATTCCTGCCGGCCTCTGTTCCATAAGGCAAATTCGTTTGGTCTGTTCAATTTCAGACTTTGATGGTTGAGGTTCTGAAGTTATTGGTGGTGGCAATGGGCGCTACATAACAAAGTATCAGATTAATTATAAGGCAATAATATATATATATATATATATATATATATATATATATATATATATATATATATATATATATACATCATATACGTTAACCATTTAGAAAAAAAACCGCACATATGCATCTTCTGCGGGAAATGATTGGCTGCTACTGGGTATCAAATTAGATGATGGTGATGTACTCTTGTTATTTGTGGAGATGCGGGGTGATGCTTCACTTGGATGCTACAATATATATATATATATATATATATATATATATATATATATATATATATATATATTATTGAGTATGTATAAACATAAGACATATGTACATCATTATTTGGCATAAATAAGACATATATATTACCTGTGAGTGACGTGCCGTGTCATAAGGTGTTGAGTCGGAGCCACTCCTAAAGTACTCATGTGGCAACTCCTCGCGTCCAAGCTACAAGATACATTTATAAAGAACAGCATCTCAATATAAAGTGTTACAATAACACACTTTTATATTAAATACAAATGAACGAATATGTACCTTGATAGCAGTGCGAGGCCATTGAATAATCTCACTTTTTGCTTGGCCTAGAAGAGTGATTTCCTCCTTTGGAATTGGAATGCCAAGGGATTCATAACGTTGTTCTACGGTGTCAATGTAAGTCCGTTTGTATGGATCGATAACGAGGTTATCTTACGTATTAAGGTGCGGAATCCCTCAATACTAAGTTTACGGATTGTAAACGGTTGTTTCGCAAGTAATTAGCGAATCGGGTTTTGTTTAAGCTTTGTATCGATTAATTAGAGGATTAATCGATCAATACCTAGCTTAAGAATGCTTGAAATCGCCTAAGTATGCTCTGGAAATCGTAAGGGTAAAGTTAATTTTCGTTTAGGGTTATGATTTGTATTTATAGGTTTTTCCCGTCTCGGTTCGCCACCGAGTGGGCTTGGCGAGTTCAACTCGCTTCGCAGCCCAGTTGGCCCAGCGAGTTGACTCGTCTCGCTTCGCCATATGACTGCCTTAGCGAACTGAACTCAGTTCGCCTCGCAAGAGCATTTTGGTCAACATTTTCCAGCAATTAACTATTAACTCTAAAATGTTTACCAACCTATATTAATCATTTACAATAACAAATCAATGTATCAATCTTGATTACAATTAACGTTTTAACTATTACAAGCTAGATCTGTTGTCACACACTCAAATGTCCCAACAGACTCCCCTTTGACAATAGCTCTAGCGTCTAATCTCAAAAGTCTTCAAGTTATCTTTGATCATTCCTTGTAAAGTGCACTCCCAAACTGTATTCCTAGTCTGATGCATTTTGAAACCATCGACTGATAATATCTCGCAGCATCTCTCCATCCTTCATTTGCAACAATCTTGATCTTGTCTAACATCATCAAGTCAGCCTTTGATAGATTCATAAGATGCCTACGATCATAAACTGTTAGAATGACTTTCTCTTCATCTTCAACTTCGTCATCTTTCTCAAACATAACAGCTTCTCCAGTCACAGAATCCACTTGCCACCTACACATGTTCCCTAAAACATCTTGTGGCATTTTCTTGATTGGAATCTGTTTGATGCATTCGACAGCAGGATATACTTTGATTCTCCTTTGTCTTCCAGTTCTCTCACTTCTCTCATTCAATTTATGAGTTTTACCTTTCCTTGGCTTAATCTTTTCAAATTTTCCAGACCAAACTTCAGATCTAAGAATTCTTTGAACATATCTAGCATAATCATCATTAGTCGGATTATTCATCTCAAATCTAGCCAAGTCTCTCACATCATATCTTGGTAGAGAACTGAAGACTTTGATATTCTTCGCAAAATACTGTACGCCATCGTATCTCTTGATTGCAAACAGCTTTAAATCCGAATCATAGTACCATCCTAGAATACCTTTTCTGGGAATTCGGTTTCCAGTTATATCAACTGTAGAAACTCCAACCTGTTCTTCCTTCTTCTCCTCAGGCAGTCTGAACCATGGATGTTTTCTTGGAGCTTCTTTCTCAGCTTCAGAATCAGTTGAATCTTTATCAAGATCAACTCTTTCTCCAGTTTCAGTTTCAATTACAAACTCTGTTGCCGTAGAATCCATAAAGTGTTCATCCACATGTGAATATGGATCTACAACTTTATCTATCTCGACCACAGGAACTGAAGTCCAATCATCTGGCATTATGAACTCTCCTTCTTCTAGTTCATAATTAACCTCATCCTCTGATTCATCAGGAATTTCTGAGTCGGATTCATTCTCAGCATTCTTTTATGTAACCGATTTAATCAACACAAATTAGATAAACAATATAAATTCTTTCATTGATTTCCCTGAATCAATCTAAGAATTCCTTTATTTATCTCAATTGTATCAATTACTTGCACATGATTTTTACTTGTCAAATAAATCTCAAGTCTAAATCATATAAAATAATCTTATATCATTTTGACTTACAAATAAAATCTTAAGTCAAAATCTTATATAATTACCTATTAAACTTAACTTACAATAATTAATCTTTCAGAGTTATTACAATCCAAGATTAATTCAATGTACATAAAAGTTTAATCTTACACAAATCTCAAAAATATAAACTACTTAAACTATTGAGTAGTTTTCGTACCAGCTTCAGCACCAGCACTTGTACCTGCACCACTTGCACCAACTTCGTCACCAACAGCAGATCCTGACTCCCCCTGAACTTGAGTCGGCTCACTAGTCTGTTTCGGACCAGTCGGCTCACTCTCATTTCCTTTATCAGCATTGGGATCATCATCTTGATCATTTCTGCGCTTCTTCCTCAGCTCATCCTCTTTGCAAGCAGCAATGTATGCCCTTACCTCCCCCTGAGCAGACTTGTCCGGAACAAATCGTAACATTAGACGTTCCATCCGGTCAAATCTCTCTTGGAGATCCGCATGCATTTCGAGCAAGTTTGATTGAGCATCCAGCATCGTCTTGTATGCTATCGCTTGTCTCTCCATAGCAGCAGCCATGAGTATGCTGAGACTGAAGTCGAGCAACCTCACTCTCAAGATTCAAAGGAGTAGAAGCAGGTGCTGGTTGTGCAGGAATTGCCATGCTAGCAACAGCTTTGCGACCAGCCTCATGTCCCGGTTCTGCAAAAGCATCATACAGCTTTTGTGCAGCAAGACGACTCTGCTTAGTCGTCTGAAACATAGAATGAAAAGGATTTTCCTGTAAGACACCCTAAGTTAGTACTTGTCAAGGCAATAGCCGTCTCAAATACCTACTAAGTATTACAAAACCAATAAATAACAACGTTATCAACACACAAATCTCTAACCTTCTCTGAGGCTTTAGATTGGCGTGTGGTCGGACGCTGCCTCGTTGGTTCTTCTGGCACAGTTTGTGCAGGTGCATTTGAAGCTGTCATACAATATGATATCTCAGTTTCAACTTGCAAATTAAGCACAAACTCATAGAAATAAACTCTTAAATTGATAACCTGGCATTCCTCCAATGTTGAAAGCCGGAGCAGAGGTTCTAACACGCTTTGGACGTGTTTGTTTAGGAGCTTCATCAAGCGGACGCTTGCCTCTCCTGTCCTCTCGTGTGATAATCCGAATTTCTTCGGTATCAGTAGAACTCGAATCAGATGCAGGTAATCCATCTTTCACAGATGGAACTGATGGGCCCGCACCACCAAGATCACGTGTACCCTCAGGTCGGGAAACCTCTGGGTGTACGTCTTCTTGTTCCTGTTCACAATATAATATCTCAAGTTGAGAATGCAATCACACAGTTGCCAAGTTAAAACAAACATACTATGACAATACCTTAAACTGATCTATCTCTGTCAAGATCGGATCAGTAGCATCATCATTCTGAATTAGCACTTCATGTAGAATCTCCTGTGCTATCTCAGGATTTGCATCCTGGTTCAGTACATCATTTATCAAACCCTCAGGATTGATATCAGCTTGTGGTTGTTGCTGTTGTTCCTGCTGTTCTTGTTCTTGTTGTGGCTGTTGTTGTGGTTGTGCAGCTAGCCTTTGTTCAGCTGCAGCCTGGTCCTCAGGCGTATCCATCCTCCCGAAATTGGGCAAGGCAACATAGTTCTCATTTACTATGTGCCCAAAAAGATCAACTAACTCAGGCTTTACCTCATCCTTCCGTTTTGAAGAAAATTGAAACATCGCATTATAACCCCTTTGATCCATCACTCGAACCTTAAGATCTCTAGGCAAATCAGGGAAATCCGGTAATGCAATGTCTAATCAGAAGCATAGTAAACCTCGGATAGATCTTGAAAAGAGAAGACCGAGCAGTTCCTTGAATCTGGCTGACAAAAGAACTAAAAATGTATCCAGAGATGCTAAACGGTATATTGTATACCAAAGACATCACAATTGAAATCAATTCTGGACTCAGCTCATCAAATCCTCCTTTCTTGTTCCCAAAAACAACTACAACCAGATGGCACAGAAACTTCCACTACCCAAGTACCAAACCCTTCTTCATCTGGTTGCCTTGGAAATGACCAGTATACCCCATACGCTGCAATGCGCCTTGAATAAACTTCATCGGGTAAGGCAAGTTCCTGGCCTCTTGAGCAGCAGTTCCAAGTCTCAACGCCTCTCGAACGACGTCAGCAGAAAACACAACCGGACGGTTGTTTACCATCGAACGAATGACCGGTGGGTTAACAGAAGAATCATAAGAAACTTTATCCCAGAACTTGTCCAAGATTCCACCATCAATCGGAGGATTAGCAGTGACTGCATACTTAACCCTCGATCGTCCTAGATACTCTAACACCTCAGTGCAACGATAAGCTCCAGGTGCAGTAACATCTAAGTCGATTCTAATGTTGTGATCCTCATGGAAAGAACGTCCTGCCATTTTCGGTAGAAAAGTAACAACAACAATTACGTTAAATAAACGAACCATTAGTTAATTTTGAACTTTCACGCATTATGATTTAGAAAATCATCAAACGTCTAAGTCAACTATTAACTAATAACTTAATTCACTCAACCTCAATTGAACCTAAAATTATAAACTTTATTGTACAATTGTAATCTCTGAATTATATCAAGTTCGTCATAAAGATCTAAACTCAAGTAAAAACACCGCCGATAAACAATCGGGACACGCCGCTCGACTACACTATAAGTCGGAAGACTTTCGACATTAATACTCCAAGTTTAAGTGAAAAGATCAAAATTTAAGTTAAAATACCGCTGATTATACATCAGGACACGCCGCACGATTACACTTTGAATCGGAAGACTTTCGATATTTTAAGACTCAAAGTTTGACAAAAAGCATGTAATCACTTATAAATAAAGTTCTTAAGTCTAAACATGCCAAATAATAAGAACTTGTAATTTATTTGTAACTTTAAAGTCCTCAAATCAAAAACAAGTTATAGTTTCACTAATTTAAATTTAACTTTATTTGACAAATGTAAACGAAGTCCAATTTAAATTGTTAAATCATATAGAAAATAACCAAAGTCACTTAATAAGTTCAGCTCGCTTTGGTCAATGTAGGTCAACATACTCAATTCGCTGCGGGTCAAACAAAGTCAAACCCTTCAGTTTGCAGCGAGATGAGGTCAACTCGCCACGGCCAACAAAGGTCAAAAAGTGGTCTCGCTGCGGTCAAAGTGAGTCAAATTACTCAATTTGGCTCGCGAGAGCGGGTGGCGAGCTGAGTTCATCAAGAACTCACCTCGCCAATAAATACTTGCTAACCCTAATCCAAACTCGCTACAGTCAACGAAGTCAAAGGCGGATCTGGGTTCGCAGGAGCGTGCTGCGGACCGAGTTCATCAAGAACTCGCCTCGCAACGGCGACGGTTTTTCAAACCTTTAAACCCTAAATCAATGATCTAAACACGTATTTAGCAATCAAACACTACTAACATGTTCTTAATCACTCGATTTATCATTATCATCTAGTTTTAGGCCTTATAATTCATTAATTCATCTTGAATCTATGAATATCGAAGCCGAACCCCTAGAAATGATAAAAACTTCGATTACTCAAAAACTAGACGGTGAAATGATATGAATCTTACATCAAAATGATCGCAATGAAAAGTTGATCAAGATTCACGGAGCGAAAAATTCCTTCCTTGCACAAAAATCGAGAAATCAAGCGAAAAGCTCGGTTCACTTCGTTTCGCCAAAAGTCGCTGCGCAGAGGGGTTTTGGATTCGCTTTGGGTGTTTGGGAAAGTGTGCTTTGACTTGTTTGACTCGCCTCCTTTTATATTTCTAGTCCAATTCGCCTCGCCTTAGGTCAACTCGCCAAATTTGACCAACATAGTGAATTTAACTTTAAATATAAAGCTAGCTTTAAATAATTATTTCAAGTCAAATATTTTGCGAATTTGTCACAATAATTCATCACGGAACAATAAATAATTGAATAACTCACTTCCAAAGGTATAATACAACAAATTAAATTAAAACGTAAACTTTTATTCATTTAAAATGTAAAAATTACATAAGATAAAAGTACTTAACTAGACTCAAATACTTAAACTAGATGAAATTCTAACTGCTTCGGGATCATATTAGGAAAAATAAGCATTATTTATGAGCTTTGTATTAAGTCTAATACGATTTGTTAGTAAAATTCATATAAATCCCATAGAATTATAACTTCACTAGCAACAAACTTATATTAATAAAATTATATCTTATTTACCTTTATCCACACGACATAACAATTTTTATAGATAAAACAACTTTTTATTTATTCGGACCTAATTACTCACAAAAGTGAACGATCCATTGTCTTTTGATAGTTCAAGAGGATTACCGGTATTATGATCCACATAAACAAATTAAACCTAGATTTAAGAGCAAACTTTATTATTGTTAGTGTGAACTATATCCAATATGTTCCCCAATATAATATACCGAAGAATTTCAAGTAAAACTAATTACACTGCATCTATTAAAGCTTCAAGGTAGCGGTTATTTTATAACATACACTTGATTTTGTTTTGAGATTTTGACAAATACCAAACGTCATTTAAAGATACTAGTGGAACCAGGTCTATACTTAGTATAACAGAGGATCCCTTAGTATGAGTAAACTAGTTTGGGACTATTAACGAAATTAGTGGAACCAGGTCTATACTTAGTATAACAGATGATCCCTTAATTTTGTTAATAACCATATTACTACCATTTGCCTTGTCTTTTAAAAGTTTAGATTTTTGATAACAGTGCATAGAAGTACCATCATTCAATCAATTAAGACTTTATGTCATACATTATGAAGTTGACCACTAATGGATATAGACACGTTATATTATGACTTCTTAAATGCTCAAAAATCTAAGAATACTTTGCCTACCGATACATCATATGATGAAGCTATCTAGACTTTTTATTATTCTTATCACTTATCAAAACAGTACGTATTATAATCTGTGGATATAGGTACATAACAAGATAAATATAAGTTATTACTTAGCTAAAGGCATAATTCTAGTGAAACCTATAAGAATCTACTAACACCTCGATCCTAGTACTTAAGGAATTATTTTTCTTAGGCTTATTCTCCTAATTTACTATCATCTCCCGAGTTTTTACAGTTAAAACTCAAACAAGTTTCTAAAAGAACTACATTTGTTCTTTTATTGGAGGCGATTCCCCGCAGGTAACAAGCAAATTAATGCCATACGCCCCCCTCATTTTTTATTTATTTAAGTCCTAATACAATGCTAGAAAAGTAAAAACAAACTAACTAAAACACATACACCTTTGGAAGACGCGTTATTTCGGATTTTGCATGCCGTTCCGTTGAATCAATGTCTCAAACCGCGTCCTGTCGAAAGCTTTGGTATACAAGTCTGCCAAGTTATCAGTTGAGGGGACCTTGACTAACTGTATAAGCTTCTTCTCCGCACAATCCCTTATAAAATGATGACGAATCTCTATGTGCTTCGTCTTGCTATGTTTCACCGGATTGTTAGTAATCGACATTGTGGATTCATTGTCAATCATAACGGGAGTATTTGTATAATTCAACCCATAGTCTCGTAGTTGCTGTTGTATCCAAAGTACTTGAGATACATAGCTGCCAGCAGCAACGTACTCAGCTTCACATGTAGAGATGGCAACTGAGGTTTGCTTCTTACACTGCCATGACACCAATCGACTTCCCAAAAACTGACATCCTCCACTTGTTGACTTCCTATTAAGATTGCATCCACCATAATCAGAATCCGTGTAAGCAACAAGATCCAAATCTCCCTCAGTCGGATACCAAAGTCCCAGCTTAGGCTTCCCTCTAAGGTAGCGAAGAATCCGTTTTACAGCTTGCATGTGAGACTCTTTAGGGTTAGCTTGATATCTTGCGCAGATACAAACTGCAAACATAATATCCGGCCTGGATGCAGTTATACATTAGTGATCCGATGATAGCCCTATAAAGTGTAGGATCTACATCTTTATCACTCGATGTATCCGGACCAAGTCCATGATTTTCCGGAATGGGAGTTTTGTAAACTCTTGTCTCATCCATCTTAAATTTCTCTAGTAACTCATGCGTATATTTGGATTGATGAATGAAGAACCCATCTTTCTTTTGATCGACTTGCAACCCTAAGAAAAACGTCAGTTCTCCCATTGCAGACATCTCGAACTTTTTCATCATTACTTGTTCAAATTCTATACACATCTTTTCATCCGAAGATCCAAAGATGATATCATCAACGTATACCTGAACAAGCAGAAAGTCATCTTTCTTCCATTTCACAAATAGTGTACTGTCTATCTTTCCTCTTGTATATCCATTATCTAGTAGATAAGTAGACAATGTTTCATACCATGCCCTTGGCGCCTGATGTAATCCATATAAAGCCTTATCTAATCGATACCCTCTATCTGGATAATGAGGATCAGTAAACCCTGGAGGTTGTGAAACATACACCTTTTCCTTGACATCACCATACAAAAAGGCACATTTGACATCCAACTGAAACACTTTGATTTCTTTGAATGCAGCAAATGCTAAGAACATCCTAATTGCCTCAAGTCTTGCCACAGGTGCAAACACTTCATTATAATCAATGCCTTCTTGTTGATTAAAACCTTGTACAACTAAACGAGCTTTATTGCGAGTAATGATTCCTCGATCATCTCTCTTGCACTTAAATACCCATCTAGTACCAATCGGATATTCTCCCTTTGGTAGATCAACCAACTGCCAAACTTTCAATTTCTTGAATTGAAAAAGCTCCTCTTGCATTGCCTCAACCCATGAGTTATCTTTCAAGGCCATTTGAATGTTCTTTGGCTCTTCTTGAGAGATAAAGCATGAATACATGCACTGATGAGCTTCACTTTCACTGAAAGCAGCATTATGTGAGTCGGTGAACTCGAATGACTTGGAAGCACTTCCTCTTGTTTGAACAGGAGCATGTGGATCACCAATAATATTTGAAGGCGGGTGATCTTTAGTAGCTCTAGAAACAGTCACCGGTTCACTCTGTAAATCATCACCCAAGTTTGTTGATATCTCATCCAATTCTTGTTCATCTTCGTCAGTACCCTCTAGATTATCAGAAGATAAATCATCCCATAACGATCTAGTAGGTAGAAAAATTCCATTAAGAGCCCTTTGTTGATATTCTCGAAATACCGGGTCTATATGAAATGTAATACCTGAAGAAGTCTTTGAAGGAGTCTTAGGTGATTCTGGTAAAGATTCATCAGAACTAGAATCTTCTTCCTCAACAACATTCCTAACGGCATTTGTTGTAGGTCTAGGAGGAATATCTCCATCATCTGACAACACGTGGTCTGGAATGTTGGGATGTATAGTGTAGTCACTTATTGGAACCTTTAATGATTGAAAGAGATCTGAATAGTCGAATTGCCAATCTAATCCCTTATGATCATCATGTGTATAGCTCGTAACTTCAATGTTATAAACTATTTCAATACGCCCAGTGACTTTATTGAAAACTCTTTTGTAAGGGGCGTTAGCCACATAACCTAGTGTGACACCTCTCCAAATTAGGTATTAATTAAGCCTAATCTATGCATTTATCTTACGTTACTTTTCTGTAGTTAACCCAATTATATGATATGAGTTAAGTCTAGTTTGCCCAACCCGATTAATACATAAAGTATTACGACAAATATAATTATTTATAATTAAAA
The DNA here is from genome assembly GCA_949592205.1 of Helichrysum umbraculigerum. Classification (NCBI taxonomy): domain Eukaryota; kingdom Viridiplantae; phylum Streptophyta; class Magnoliopsida; order Asterales; family Asteraceae; genus Helichrysum; species Helichrysum umbraculigerum. Next base: position 104,009,714 of record CATIUR010000003.1, on the reverse strand, counting down.
ACAAAATGTACGATACCAAAATCAACTGAAAACTGACTCATTATTAATATTTTTAAAACAAAATTTAAAATATCGCGAAACTATTTTTATAGCGAATTATACGTTTATATTAAACGTCCTGTAGAAAAATACGGGTACAACGCAGAATGCTATTTAAATAGCCCAAATAATAAAAGTATTATTTTTAATATTCATTATTAAGTATTTAGAACATTTCGGTAAAATAAAATTTGCGAGAATAAAATGTAAATTGGCAATTTATTATACCCGTACTTAAAATTCACGGGCTAAATATTAACCCGTAACCACCCAAAATAATATCTGAAACCTTCCTTAATTCGCGTGCCACATCTTGATCCAATAGATCCCACCACTTGCCCATATTATTGATCTTGTTTTATACTACTATCTAAATATAGTAAACACACACACTGCTTCTTCCTTTTTTCCCCCCTGCTTCACCTTTTTTTTTTTTTTTTTTTTTTTGTGACCATACGATGGAGCAACAGCAGTAGAAAAAGAGCAAGAACAACAAGCTCATCTTCATCCTCTCTTATTTATAATTATCCACACTTCATCACAAACTAAACAATAACAACATAATCATCATCTTAACCTCGTCATCATCATCTCGAATCATCATCATCTCGAATCATCATCATCTCATTTTATATCACTGTGAGAAAATTTCCTTATGCTTTTCTTTATAAACTTTGTTGTTACATTATGTAATTACTTGATATATAGGAGTGATTGAAACAAAAAGTGAATCAAAACTTAAGTTTGGTGAAGATCATGAAACTGCTTAAAATTTCAGTGTACTTTAATAAATTCTATAAAATCGTACAAGTTGAATTAACACTTGGGACCACTTGGTAATCTTCGTATTTATGTTAGTAACAACTTTCGTGTAGAACATGTTTCATGAAAATGCATCGATTTCATGCTATAAACTGATTTGTGAAGATGAGTCATGAAAAACGAATTTCTGAAACACTCTTGATCATGAACCTATTGTGAGAGTTGTGGTTATCTAAAAATCATGAAAACCAAACTGGAAGTAGATGACATATGTAGTAACATTGTGTAAAAATTTCGGATTCTATCGATAAGTTTTGATCCCCGAGAACAAGCTCGAAAAAGTCGAAAAACTGCAAAACATGGTTTAGGACTGTTGGACTGATTTGGGTTGTTTTCTCTAAACTGTTTTAAACTAAATATAAGTATGTACTTAGTATTAAAATCAAATCTGGTAATCCTAGCTGGGTGGTTAAGCGCTGTCTTCTGAAGTGAAAGGTCACAGGTTCGAAACCTGTGACATGTTGTGTTTTTTTTTTTTTTTATATAAGTGGGCTTGCTGTTGGGCCGAACTATTACACATCAAAAGCTGGGCCGGGACTTATTATTACACTATTGGGCCGTGGGCTAAAAAGAGATAATGGGCTGCAAGTTCTAAACTTAAATGTATTGGGCCAAAACTATTTAAATGGACAGGTTAAACAATTGGGACAAACAAGTAAATGGGCCAAATAAAATAATACGTGATTGGGCCAAAAGATTTCTTTCATATAATAAACGATTATTTGGGCCAAGTGTAATGGGCCAAGCCCACTTGGACCGTGAGATTTAGAAACATAAATATATATTGGGCCGAGCCTAACGAACCATTAAACCAAACGTTAAACCTAAACGTTACCTTTTTATATATATAACGAAATATTTTAAATAATGTTATATTTATATATACGTATTATTTAACGACGACACAATATATTATATATATATATATATATTATAACGAACGTTCGAATAATGTTATAACTATATATATATATATATATATATATATATATATATATATATATATATATATATATATATATATGAACTAAGTTTGCGTCAACGCATTCGAATATTATATATATGTAACGTAATTACATCATAGATACAAACAAACAAAACAATGACTCGAGTTAGTCACAAATGTTTTTACGTTACAAAACATTAGATGTTTTCAAAAACATCTATACAAACAATTCGTACACATCGTTAAAGCAATACAATCGATCAACAACAAACAACTTATTAACGTAGTTTGACGTTAATCAAACGCTAATATTATTACGCGTTACCTTATAGGTTGTTGACGGACTTGTCAGGGCGACTCGACTATTACTCTCAGCTAGCACTCATATCATTTACCGACTACCACTGTGAGTTCACAGCCCCTCTTTTCACTGTTTTAAATGCTTTTAAAACCTGGGGTGAAAACATAACAACTGTCTTGCTACTGATATTTGTTTATAAATGCTTTATGCTTTATTACAAACTGTTTATATATGAAAATACCTTTTCATACTGTTTTGGGATATTAGATAACAGATCCTAGCACGAACTTAGATCTCAGCGTAGCATAAAAGCCCTTATGAACTACGAACTATAACCATCAACTAGGTGACTCTAGCCACTGAGTATACGAATAGTACTATTGTCGTGACGACCCTCCCACAGATGTCGGAGTGTATACTTAACTTTGTCCAGTATGGCAAAACAACATAACGAGGTTGTGGTTTGGTTATAGGTTTAGGTTACGTGACTTTTACTCGTCGGGTTTAGCTCACCCTGCGAGAGGATTAGAATCTATGTTTCCCACAAAACTTATCAGGAAGCGGTTCCTGCAAACGACTATTTTAGGAAATGTTATCCTCGACAGGTTAACTTGTGTTTCCTACGGACATCTATTTTGGAGACGTCAGCTCTGATCGGGTTTATTCGCGTCTCCTACAAACGATTACTTGGAATTGGTTTTCCACATGTTTTTATCAAACGAGATTTGATAACTTATAAAAGACTTGATATATACTGTTTTATACAAACCTGTGAATTCACTCAACAATCATGTTGACGTTTTACTATGTTTTCAAGAAATTAGCACGTGAGTAAGATCTGCATGCATTTCAGGACGACCAACCCTCAACGCATTAGGATGCCACCTTCTTTTGGGACATTGCTGGATTTCAAATTAAATAAACTGGAAATCCTCTTTTGATTAATGTATTCTTATGAAATACAAATTTTCAAAACTACTATTATTGTTACGACTTCCTAAGTCGTAACCTCTTTTGTAAACTTTATTATTGGGCATCTTAATTAATATCGTTCTGTTATGACATTGAGCTCTGATAATTTGTATGTACGCATGGATGTTGTTTAATCCGCTCGTCGCGAGCCCCGCCACGTCACACGCTTCCGCAAACCAATTAAACTTGATTATGAACTTAAACGGTAATTACGGTTTGGCGGGGTGCGACAGACTTGGTATCAGAGCCAATGGTTATATCGAACTAGAAGTCTTTAGGTGGACTAAACCCTAGAGACCTAGACTATAGCCTGTACTAAAATCATTCATGCATTCATATTCTTGCATACACATGTATTTATATGTTCTGATATATATATATCGTACCGAAACTATTGTTTCAGCATGGCTCGAGAGTTCCCGATTTTCATCTTTGAGTCTGATGACGAGGATTCGTCGGAGCATGAGAGCGAGGTCAGCTCGCCACAGGAGATTCCCCCGACCCACCCGCGAGTGACTTCGGACGACACTGGGTACGTTGCACCACCAGTACCACCACCACCTATGACTGCACCCGTCCCAGCATCTGCAGCACCTGTAGTACCTACTGGCGCCTTCACACGGACGAGGCTACAGGATGACGCCGAGGATGCGGACCATATCGTGTAACCGGGAGTTTCCCATAGGGCCCCTAGCGCCGAAGGATAAGGCGCCGATGGTTGAGCGAGAGATGCCACGTGACGAGCCGCCACCGAAGCGACTTCGACCCGCCCATCTGGAGTACATGCCCACTACACTGCAGCATTGGAGATCACTTGAGGGCATACCATCTACACTCGAGGTTGGAGCGACTTCTCACGCCATGTCTTACATTTCCCTCACTGGAGAGCCCCTGGAGTTGACCGTCCCCACCTTGGTCGCAGTGACCCGCACACTTTTCAGCTGGCATAACAGCATGCGGGGTGAGGTTTATGAGCTTCTGAGCGATGCCTCCCGTCTGGATGGAGACATGATAGAGGTGGATCAGCGACTCGATTTCTTGGATTGTCACAGAGACACGGACAGGGCAGTTGTCGAGGCTACTAGGGCACGTGTGGCAGACCTGGAGAGAGAGGCGAGGATTGCTAGGATTGTGTCTGGAGTTTGTGTTTTTATGTCAGTGCTGGCGACCGCCATTGGGCTGTTCTTACCCCGTTTTTATTAGATGTTGTATGACAGTTATGTCTGTATGTCGTTTGTATGTCAGGATTGTATGTGTGTAGTAGATTGTAGCTAGCAATTGATGGATTCTAGCGAATTCCATCACATTTTGGTATAGCGCTAGTGACAGATGGGTATATAGTTAACCCCCATCACATTTTGTTATAGGCGGACTTACGATGAGAGTATAGTGACCTCATCACATTTTGTATAAGGCTGCTAACTGATGGGCACATATAGAAAGTCCTATCACATTTTGTTGTAACATTAGGAACTTGATGGGTATAAAAAGTCCCATCACATTTTGTATGAACACTACGGTGTAACCAATCGGATTATATAATATAACTATATGTTTGGTTTACATCTTGTGATATTTGTAAGTTTATATTAATTGTTATAATACTCTTATATCGGACATGCATGTTAGAACGAAAACTGACTAATAACATCCTGTGATCATATCATGCGTTCTTCAAAAACGTATTTCACTTGGAACTTTGACTCTTTCCAATTGACCAACTGTAAATCATGTGAAAACGTCTTTTCACATTTATTGCATTCATTTTTCATATCCTCGTTCTTGGCATTGATGTCTGCATTTTATTCATCGCAGGACATGCCTCCCAAACCGCGCAGCACCAGAATTAGGCGTCGAACCGCCACGACACCTAACAATGAAGAGACTGCTGAACAGATGATCGAGCGACGTATTGCTGAAGGCATTGCGCGACATGAGGCAAGTCGCAATCGAGAGACTGCCAGCGGATCTGGAATCAGAAACACTACGAACGAAACGCCGGTTAACACTGCACGAGGTTGTACCTTTAAGAACTTCACGGACTGCAAACCAACTACCTTCCATGGAACTGAGGGTGCTATAGGCATCGTCCACTGGATAGAGAAAATGGAGTCGGTGCTGGATATCAGCAACTGTGCACCCGACACTATGGTGAAGTATGCCACCTGCATGCTTTCTGACAAGGCATTAACCTGGTGGAATGCTCAAGTCGAATCCCTTACTCGACCAGTTGCCTATGCTCTCTCTTGGGAAGAACTGAAGACACTAATGCTGGAAGAATTCTGTCCCCGCAATGAACTGCAGAAGCTAGAGACTGAGCTCTGGAACATCACCATGGTCAATGCTGACATTACTGGCTATACAACTAAGTTCCAGGAGCTAGCTCGTCTCGTCCCTCACATGGTGACTCCAGAGGCCAAGCGTATCGATCGCTACATCTGGGGTTTAGCACCACAGATTCGGAGCATGGTAACTTCGGCCCAGCCGAATACCTTCAGGAGTGCCGTAACTTTGGCACATAGTCTGACTGATGACGCTGTGAGAATGGGAACCCTGACCAAGAAGGCTGCGTCAGGAAAGGTTGAACCAGGTAACACTGAAGCTGGAAGTTCTGGAGTTGTTAAGAGAAAGTGGAACGGAGGTGGTAATGACCGACAGGGTCAGCAGAACCATAAGAGGACTGGAGGAAACCAGAGGGCATATGTCGCCAACACTACTGAGGTAAGACCATACTTGGGCAACAAGCCTAAGTGTAACAGGTGTAGTAGGCACCATGAGGGTGCGTGTACTGCCAACCCGAACACTCGAGGAAATGGATGTTTCTAGTGTGGTGACACTAGTCACTACCGAAACCGATGCCCCAAACTCAACAACCAAAACCGTAACAACCAAAACAACCAGAACCGCAACAACAACCATAACCAGAACAACCAAAACCGAAACAACAACCCGAACCCCAACAACCGCAACAACCCTGGTAACAACCGTGGCAACAATAACAACCGCACCAACAACAACAACCCAGCCAACAACAACAACCCACCAGCTTAGGGAAGAGCGTTTGTTCTTGGAGAACCAGAGGCACGTCAGGACCCTAATACGGTCACTGGTACGTTTCTAGTAAACAACCATTACGCCTACGTGTTATTTGATTCAGGTGCTGATTTAAGTTTTGTATCTACCGAGTTTAGACCACTATTAGAAATTGAATCTCGTAAGTTAGATAACAAATACACTATAGAAGTAGCATACGGTGAACTGATCGAATCAGAAGAAGTAGTACCGGGATGTACCTTGGAGTTGGAAGGTCATCTGTTTGACATCGACTTACTACCGATTAAACTAGGAATTCGACATCGTAGTCGGCATGGATTGGTTGTCAAAGAATCGCGCTGAAATCATCTGTTTTGAAAAGATGATACGTCTACCGTTGCCGACTGGAGAAATATTGGTAATACAAGGAGAGAAACAGAAGAGTGCTTTGAAGGTAATCACTTGCCTGAAAGCCAGAAAGCATCTGCGAAAAGGGTGTCAAGCATTCCTGGCACATGTTGTAGAGAAGAAATCCTAGGAGCGACGCTAAGACGATATACCTATTGTTCGTGACTATCCGGGAGTGTTTCCTGAGGATTTACCGGGATTACCGCCCCCACGGCAAGTCGAATTCCGTATCGATCTGGTGCCCTGAGCAGCACCAATCGCTCGTCAACCTTATCGCCTGGCTCCCTCAGAGATGCAAGAACTGTCCACGCAATTACAGGAACTTCTGGACTTAGGATTCATCCGCCCAAGCTTTTCACCTTGGGGAGCTCCAGTCTTGTTTGTCAAGAAGAAGGATGGATCTATGCGGATGTGCATCGATTACCGAGAATTGAACAAGGTAACCATCAAGAACCGATACCCGTTACCTCGTATAGACGATCTGTTTGATCAGCTGCAAGGGTCGAGCTACTATTCGAAAATCGACCTACGGTCTGGATATCATCAGTTGAAAGTTCGAGAAGAGGATGTACCGAAAACCGCGTTCAGGACTAGCTACGACCGTTACGAGTTCCTAGTCATGCCATTTGGGCTGACAAACGCACCGGCAGTATTCATGGATCTCATGAACCGAGTTTGCAAACCATACCTCGATAAGTTTGTTATCGTGTTCATTGACGACATCTTGATATACTAAAAAACGAAGGAAGACCACGAACAACACCTGAGACTCATCCTCGAACTTCTAGAGAAAGAGAAGCTTTATGCAAAATTCTCTAAGTGTGAATTTTGGATAAGAGAGGTTCATTTCCTTGGTCACGTGATCAACGATAAAGGAATCCATGTGGACCCATCCAAGATTGAGGCAATAAAAAACTGGGAAGCACCGAAAACCCCAACCGAAGTATGTCAATTTCTTGGTCTAGCTGGCTATTACCGTCGATTCATTGAGAATTTCTCAAAAATAGCCCAGCCCCTCACCACTCTAACGCAGAAAGACAAGAAATTTGATTGGAGCGACAAACAGGAGAATGCTTTTCAACTGCTGAAACAGAAACTGAGCACTGCACCCATTCTGTCATTACCTGAAGGGACAGATAACTTTGTTGTTTATTGTGATGTGTCGCATCAGGGGATGGGTTGCGTTCTAATGCAAAACGACAAGGTCATTGCTTATGCATCTCGTCAACTGAAGGTACACGAGAAGAATTACACAACGCATGACTTAGAACTGGGAGCAGTTGTATTTGCATTAAAGATTTGGAGACACTATCTGTATGGCACAAAGTGTACCATATTCACGGATCACAAGAGTCTCCAACATATATTCGACCAGAAGGAACTCAACATGAGACAACGACGTTGGGTTGAATTGTTGAACGATTACGACTGTGAAATCAAGTACCATCCGGGCAAGGCTAATGTAGTAGCAGACGCCCTAAGTCGTAAGGAGAATGTTAAACCGCGCAGAGTCTGAGCTTTGGGATTGACCATCCACTCGGATCTCATTGCACAAATCCGGGATGCGCAAGAGATAGCGTTCACACCGGAACGTCTGAAGGACGAATCATTGAAAGGAATGGAGAAGCAACTGGAAACAAAGGACAACGGAGTGTTGTACTTTATGAACCGAATTTGGGTACCATGCGTAGACGAATTACGCCAGCTGATACTAGACGAAGCCCATAAGTCCAAGTACTCAATACACCCTGGTGCTGATAAGATGTATCAGGATGTGAAAGGTTTCTATTAGTGGCCTGGCATGAAGAGAGATATTGCCACATATGTTAGCAAATGCCTGACTTGTGCGAAGGTTAAGGTTGAATACCAGAAACCGTCCGGGCTTTTACAACAACCTGAATTGCCACAGTGAAAATGGGAACACATTACCATGGACTTCATCATGAAACTACCAAAAACGAGATCTGGAGCAGATACCGTCTGGGTGATTATCGACCGATTGACGAAATCAGCCCACTTCTTGGCCATGAAAGAGACAAGCATAATGGATACACTAGCGAAACTCTACCTGAAAGAGATTGTGGCCAGACACGGGGTACCGTTATCCATTATCTCTGATAGAGATAGCCGATTCACGTCAAAATTCTGGAGATCATTTCAAGAAGCCTTAGGCTCTAGACTCGACATGAGTACAGCCTATCATCCTCAAACCGACGGCCAAAGCGAACGAACGATCCAAACGCTCGAAGATTTGCTACGAGCATGTGTGATAGACTTTGAAGGTAGCTGGGATACTCACCTCCCTTTAGCCAAGTTTTCTTACAATGGCAGTTATCACACCAGTATTCAAATGGCACCATTTGAGGCGTTGTATGGAAGCAAGTGCAGGTCACCACTCTGCTGGGCAGAGTTGGGTGATAGACAACTCTCTGGACCAGAGATTGTCTAGGAAACCACCGATAAGATAACTCAAGTGCTTAAATGATTGAAAGCTGCACGAGACCGACAAAAGAGTTATGCAGATAACCGCCGAAAACCTCTAGAATTTCAAGTAGGAGATCGAGTTCTACTCAAAGTGTCACCCTGGAAGGGAGTTGCCCGATTCGGAAAGCGAGGAAAACTGAACCCACGATACGTTGGACCTTTTGAAATCCTTGCAAGGATTGGTCCTGTCGCTTATAAGCTTAAACTTCCAGTAGAACTTAGCAATATTCACGACACTTTTCACGTGAGTAACCTCAAGAAGTGTCTAGCCGACAAAACGTTAATCATCCCTCCTGACGAAGTTTACATTGACCCGAAACTCAATTTTGTGGAGGAACCTGTCGAAGTAATGGATTCGAAAACGCAGAAACTACGCAACAGTCAAATCAAACTTGTGAAAGTTCGTTGGAACTCGAAACGAGGCCCAGCATTTACTTGGGAACGCGAGGACAAAATACGAAAGAAATACCCTCACCTATTCGAAACCGTGACTGCGACTCACGACTCGACTTAAATCTCGGGACGAGATTTCTCTAACTGGGGGATGATGTTGTTTTGGTCAAAATTTACTAAAAGCAATTAAGTGATCAAAATTAGTTTGTGAGGTCAGGTGTAAAAATTACTTTCAAGATAATTACGCTTTTACACGATTATCTCTATGAGTAAGTATATGTTTTGTGTTAAAAAGATTGATAGAATCTGTGGATCCTTGCTGAACAAACGTTTCAATACAAAAACTCTAGTATTAATAAAGGATAATGACAATTTAGATAATAAAATGTAAGCAAAAAGTGATTAAGACGATATAAACGATAAGTAAATGAAATTGACACGATGATGTACGAGGAAAGCCCTTGATCAAGGTTGATCGCCGGCACAAAACCTCAGGAAGGATCAAACGATCCTTGCCTTTGTAAATCTTATAAAAAATAAATGTAATCGATTACAAACTAAGAGCGCAAGGATGATCGGCTAAGTGAATGTGTGTGAATTTAGCTAAGTGTTGAAGAAATAATCGTAAAATAAAGAAGTAGCAGAGTGTTTGTGTGTTATTCGAGTGTGAGTAGTGAAAATTCGTTAACCTAAATGATCATCCATGCCTCGTTTAAATAACAGGAGCGTTTAACAATAATTCCGAGAAATCAGGGATCCTCCGATGAAAGATGAAGACCACCAACGTTTCTTTTGACTCTATTCCACACGTGCATAAGACTTCGTTTTCTTTGAATCGTATCAGAATCCCTTCACATAATCCGGAGCATATCTCATTAACGCGTTTCTCCCAAGACCTGGTCAACACTTCAAGAAAATAAACACGTTAAACAACACATGATCCTGAACTATTACAGGTTCAGGATCCTGGGCTTATGCGTACTCCAAGATTTACTCAGGATCCTCACTTAAGGATCCTCCACTTTCAGTATCCTGCACAATTATGTTAGATAAATATATCCTGACTAGGATCCTGCAAGACAAATAACAAGAATATATCCAGGATCCTTACTTACATTAGTGATCCTAAAAACAGACTTACAGGCTATCGTTATCCTGAGATACGAGTATAAAATATAAACGATTTTCATACCTGCGAGGTGCACACATGATGCTAATTAGGATCCTACAAAGGTTAGTAAAAATCTACCCACAACAATTTCCCCCGAAGTTATAACGTTTATGAGGATCCTTAACGTTGTAACTTCCCGCTTAAATCGAGTTTGGTAGTTGCACGGATAACTGTGCCTGGCTACTTATAGCTATCCTGACGCACATCATATCACACTTAACCTCCACCCCGTCTTCTTCTCCATAATTCTTCAGGTATTACGTTTCTCTCTTTTCTTTCGTTTTTCGTTAATAATGAAACCCGTAACTAGAAGCGACCTTCCTGAATTCACTGATCAGAAAATGATCTCCGACCCTGTCCCATCTTCATTATCCGATTCCGACTTAGAAAAACTTAAGAGCGCTTTCCCAAGGAATATCATTTTCCGACCTCATGATCCTAGTCTCCATGCTGATCATCGATCTGATAAATGGATATGCTTCCCCGAATTTCCCTTTACTCTAGGACTAAGATATCCATTCCCGGAGATTTTTAGCGATTTCTTCGGCATGACAGGGTTATGCTATTCACAAACAATGCCTATGATTTGGCGCACCCTTTTCGTTATTCATTCTGTCAATGAATCTCATCATACTCATCTTGGAATTCCTGAAGTAGCCCAAACCTCTCATCTTCGATCGCACGGTTCGAATTACTTTCTTTTTAAAATCAAGCCCAAACGTAAACACCTTGTACTCTGCGCCACTCAGAACAATCCCAACTGGAAAGAGAGATTCTTCTTCGTCGATCGCAAATGTCTTCCTGACAAAGAATTGATCCCCACTTTTTGGCTCACAAAGGGTAGGATCAGAATCACCTTAGGATTCTATTTTACATGTATCTCTATTTCTAATTTGTTTAGTTTCTCTCGCAGCTGTCTTTGAAAACTTGGCTCCTCCTCTTTCCAACACAGAGGAATTGATTCAGAACTTCCTACAAGTTCCTGAAAGCGTCATGACATTTTTACCTCCTTCTTTACCAGAAGTCATGAAAACTGAGAAAACTACTCCTACTTCAACAGGTAAATTTCAAATCTCTCTCTTAGAAATGCTTATTTCTTATTCATGTAACAATTTTATCCTTCCATAATCAGCATCCTATTTCTCCTTGTCGGACATCGACGACGAGGATATACCGATCAAAGTGGAGAAATCAGTCCCTGAATCCAGTAAGGCAAAAAACCCTAATCCTCGCACCAGGTCAAGCGTCAAGAAAAGGAAAACTGTTATCTCTGAGGATCCTGATGAGCCCAATCTGGACTTTGAGCAGGTATATTTCATTTAGCCAATTCAATTCTGCAATCAAATTCCTTTTTCTGCACATTTATTAGCATTTGTTTTGTTCAGGCCATGGAACAGGCCATAACACGCTATAAAGAAAAAGAAGAGATGATCGAGAGCATGAAGAAGTCAGCTGCTGTTGATGCTCAAAAGATAGCCTCCTTAAGAAAGGAGATAAAGGATGCCGAAGATTATGCATCTCAGAAGGATATCATTGCCCAGAAAAGAATTGACGAAGAGCGAGAGGTTATGATCGCTGCTGTCAAGAAGGATGCAGCTGCTACTGTACTCAAGGCTAGGATCCTCATGGCATCTGAAGCGAGTGCCAGAGGTTTGGACACATCCTTCTGGAATCTTGAAGCTTGGCAAGAGAAACTGGCAAAGCTAAAAAGTGAGAATCCAGAAATGGGGGACCTCTTGGACGGCAGCAGCAGCAAAGCTCTCAAATCGTTGACCAATAAGGCTTCTAAAGTGTCTCCTCAAAAGACATTAATCCAAGTTGATGATGTGGAAATGGATGATTCTGAACCAAAGAAGGATGCCCCGGAGGAATCCATACCAGTGAAAGAAAGCAACACAATGGGCGAGGAAGGCAAATGACTAGCAAGAGCCCATATTCCACTTTCAAGCATTTCATTTTCATGACCTGCGGTAACAAACAATTTTAATTTGGGATGAGGTTGACCTGGAATGGTCAACCATGGTGGTGTGGTTTATGGTGACCACAAGACAATTTTTATTTCCTGCACTCCTTTTGAACTCTGATCTCAGGATTGAATTATCCTGTAATCTTTTGCTTATAAATAATATTAGGATATTATCTATGTCTCGCATCTTCAAAATACTGAGGAGATTCCCTCAGTATAAACATACTTGCTTGATGGTAGTTTAGAAACAGGATCCTGAGGAGATTCCCTCAGAATATACCTAGGATAACGAGAAAATTTTCTCAATATCCATTACGTATCATAGACTTCAAGGATCCTTAATAGGATCTGAAACAATCTCTAGTTAGGGATCCTTGGAATCAAGGATCCTTAACTATATTCGACGTAGACTCAAGTTTAGGACCCTGAGATTCCAGGATCCTAAAATACTTTGCAGATAACCATAACTCCAATGAATATTTCCTGTAACATGTAAATGTTCATATTTTGTCAAAAAATTGTGAAAACAATTTATTTTTCGAAAAACATTGTAATCTTAAAAAGACTTCGTGATCCTTAGATCAAAATAGTTTTTGATAATTATGAAAACATTAGAGCTAATAAAGTTATTTATTAGACTTAACCAATGAAAATTTTGATAATGTGAAAACATTATAACCACTAGATAGCTTTAAGAAAACTATAATCGGTGACATGTAAATGCCAAATCGTTGGGTAATGTGAAAACATTACAAACCGTTTGATTCTTGGGCTACGCCATTTGAGACATGAAAATGCCTAACCAATTGAGTAGTGTGAAAACATTACAAACCTTAGAGTGACGTGAAAACGACACAAACCTTAGATCGATACGTTTAGTGCACATCAGTATCGACATTCGTTAGCGCTTGATCTATAGGCCAATGGAAATGAAGTTGTCGGGTACCAGAGGCATCACCGATTCCCTAACCGTGGCACTATAATCAAACATCGTGCGCTCCTGGCGAGGTGTCAAAACCCTTTTCGTAGAGAGGTGTTTATCCGTACGGAAACCTCTAAACCTTAGAGAATCGCTGGGATCCTTAACGGAGGAGAGGTGGCCAACCTCTAATCTGCATTTCATGATCCTTAGATGCATGAATCTACAACAAATACAAAATCTTGTGTAAAGGTGGGTGTTAGTTTGCCTAACACCCCTCCGATGCTTAAGTCAGTACACCATTCAATGAGAACAATAATAATGAAAAAGTTTCATGCATATACTAATATATAATCATAATACACACATACATACACATATATATATATATATGAAAACATTAGAGCTAATAAAGTTATTTATTAGACTTAACCAATGAAAATTTTGATAATGTGAAAACATTATAACCACTAGATAGCTTTAAGAAAACTATAATCGGTGACATGTAAATGCCAAATCGTTAGGTAATGTGAAAACATTACAAACCGTTTGATTCTTGGGCTACGCCATTTGAGACATGAAAATGCCTAACCAATTGAGTAGTGTGAAAACATTACAAACCTTAGAGTGACGTGAAAACGACACAAACCTTAGATCGATACGTTTAGTGCACATCAGTATCGACATTCGTTAGCGCTTGATCTATAGGCCAATGGAAATGAAGTTGTCGGGTACCAGAGGCATCACCGATTCCCTAACCGTGGCACTATAATCAAACATCGTGCGCTCCTGGCGAGGTGTCAAAACCCTTTTCGTAGAGAGGTGTTTATCCGTACGGAAACCTCTAAACCTTAGAGAATCGCTGAGATCCTTAACGGAGGAGAGGTGGCCAACCTCTAATCTGCATTTCATGATCCTTAGATGCATGAATCTACAACAAATACAAAATCTTGTGTAAAGGTGGGTGTTAGTTTGCCTAACACCCCTCCGATGCTTAAGTCAGTACACCATTCAATGAGAACAATAATAATGAAAAAGTTTCATGCATATACTAATATATAATCATAATACACACATACATACATATATATATATATATATATATATATATATATATATATATATATATATATATATATATATATATATATATAATCAATGAAAAAGTAAGGATCATAGAAGTACCTCATATAGCGAACAGAAATATTCAACTTACACATGATAGAGTTTCAAATGAATGGCATTCCAGGATCTTGGAAGTAGTCCTCCATCCATATTGGCCAACCAATATGCCCCATTTCCAGCATCCGAATCTATCAAATAAGGACCTTCTGTGACACCCGTCAAATTAGGACTATTAATTAGGGCCTAAACAATTGTAATACATGTAATTAGTTATGTGTTAGGCTAATTAATGTATCGAAATATATATTGATGAATATATACAATTATGCGATTTGATTAAATCGTACAAGTTTCAAATCGAATGTAATTCGGTTCAATTAAATACGGACGTTGGTGAACGATTTTATTAAATAATATATTATTATTTAATAACACTATTGTATTCAAAATATTATTTTGATAATATTTTATATAAATTTCGTGTGATACGATTAACAATTTACGCAATTTAAAGATTTAACGCGCAAACAAAACGTAACAAACTAAAGTTATAATCTTATAACTCTAATATTAAGTATTTAGATAAAATACTTCAACTAAATTATCGAGTAATTAATTTCATTTTAAAACGTATAATTAAATGTTTTAAATAATTATTTAACGTTTAAATAATCGGGAAAACGAACACCGCACGGGGCGTGATTACACGGAGCAAAAAGTGGAGACCCACACCTCGGTGGGCCCCACCGATTTTCAGCCAAGAAAAGGGGTGAGGTCACCACCTCCCCACCCCACTTTCTCTTTTACTCTCTCTCTCTTCTTATCTCTTTCTTTCATTTTCTCTCTAAAACAAACACCCACCACCACCACTTAAATCACTAAATAACACCCACAAACGACATCAAATCTTCAAGATTTTTAGAGATTGACGACCACCACGCAACGATCTACACTTCCATCTTTTCAGATTTTCGTTTCGACACCGCGTAAGTTTCCGACAAAAATCCCGAAACCTCTCGATTCTTAGTGTTTTTACTTGTTTGTTGTTTATAATAACTTATAATGTCCATATAAGGGTTGGGTAAAAGAATCGGACCAAGTGGTCGCCGAAAAACACGTTTTTGGCTAAAAATCCGTTGAACAGGCTTAAGTGTCGCAAAGACGACCAGTATAGCGTCACTTCGTGCGTCACTTAAGTGACGCATAGAGTGTCGCTAAAAACCCTAATTTTTCCTAAGTGTCGCTAAAAGCCCTATTTTTCCGTCACTACCTAAGCGACGCACTTTTAATATCCGTCACTACTAGCGTCACTTGCCTAAGTGACGCCTATAATCGAAAATTGAATTTTATACGAGACATCTGATCGACACTACCCTAGTGACGCCTAGAACCTTAAACCGACACTTGTTATCGTCACTCCCTGAGTGTCGCTACCTCATGCGTCACTTCCCTAAGTGACGCCCTAAACTCATATTTCGCAATTTTATGCGACACTTCCTAAGTGTCGCCTAAACTCTTGAGTGTCGCTATAAGTGACGCATAAAACAGAAGGTTTCAAACCATTTTTACTAAGTGTCGAGACCTAAAATTTACCACTTGATTTCATCCAAATTCAAGTCCAGATGCGTTTTTCACCAAAGCAATTTAGTAGAAATAAAATTTTTTTGAGCTGACTTGGCATCTCGACCCTAACCAGGGGCCAGCCCCTTGGACCCCGCCAGGGGTTGCCACCCCTGGAACCCCGCTTACCAGGGGCGCTGCCCCCGGACCCCCGCCATCTAAAGTTTATAAATACTTTTAAGTATAACACTTCCAAAACATCTATAAAATATACTTAAAGCAAAATACCATGGAATAATCCCGACCCTTAATTGATTTTTTTCCAAATTGATCTAACGATGTAGATTAATTTAACAATAATCACACTTAACCCCCCCTTTATATTTATCATTAAATAAAACATTATCTATTAAATTTAGAATGAATAAATAAATTAATTATTTAATGTTAAAATATATTTATATTGATACGGAATAAAATAAAATAAAATCGCCAAATAAATAAATAAAAAACGCCAAAGATGAATTAAATGAAAAAAATTGCGTTAAACTAATTTTGGAAAACTTCAAAAACCAAAAAAATAGGTAAACCAATAAATTTATTAAATATTAAAATGTTTTTAATTATATGATACGGAATAAACTCAAAAAAATCACCAAATAAATAAAAAAAACGCCAAATATGAATTAAATGAATTTTTTTTGCCATAAAGTAATTTAGTAAACTTCAAAAACCAAAAAAATATGATTTGTACGTACGAACATTACTTCCTATATGTATATTTATTATATCATTTTTTTATTCTTGATGGTTACACAACCCCTAAAATATCAAATTAAAATATTAATTAATATAAATAATCCACTAATCTACGGAGTAAAAAAAAAAAGAGTAAATTACATTGCCCGTCCCTGTGGTTTGCACGTTATTACAAAGCCAGTCCCCGGGTCGGGTATTCCTCGGAGCCAGTCCCTTGACCCGGAAATTTGTTTCACTCCCAGTCCCTACGTCAAACGGGCGTTAAATATGCTTGTTATCTAATCTCACGTGACTTGCATATGGCCGAGTAAATTACATTGCCCGTCCATGTGGTTGTCCGTAAATTACATTGCCCGTCCCTGTCGTTGTCCGTAAATTACATTGCTCGTCCCTGTGGTTGTCCACACAATACCCGACCCGAGGACTGAGACCGTAATATACGAACAACCACAGGGACGGGCAATGTAATTATGCGGCCATGTGCAAGTCACGTGGGATGAGATAACAAACATATTTAACGTCCGTTTGACTTAGGGACTGGGAGTGAAACATATTTCCGGGTCAAGGGACTGGCTCCGAGGAATACCCGACCCGGGGACTGGCTTTGTAATAAGGTGTAAACCACAGGGACGGGCAATGTAATTTACTCAAAAAAAAAAAAAAGCCCTAAATCATTCCACCCGCAAAAAAGTCGTCTCTTTCATCCCATCCCTAAAACCCTCACAAACCCCTGCTCCCGTTTCTTTCATTCGAATCCTTTAGCTTTATACACCGATCGAATCCAAGCCAAATTAACAAATTTCGTGCCAAATTTTCTTTTATGCTTACTTCTTTGAATTTTTGTATCTTCTCGATTGTCATTACAAAGCATGATTTGGGTAAATGATTCAGAAATCAGGAATCACATGTTGGTCTTAAGTGTTCTCGATGCTTTGATGATAAAGTGAGTTCTCATCTATTACCATTATAAAAATTGTCTAATTATATTATATATAGTTCTCAAATTAATGTTGTGAATCTGATTTATATCTAATTTTTAATTTTCGATGTATGTGTGTTTTAGATCATATCACCCTTTATTT
Source organism: Helichrysum umbraculigerum (assembly GCA_949592205.1). Lineage (NCBI taxonomy): Eukaryota > Viridiplantae > Streptophyta > Magnoliopsida > Asterales > Asteraceae > Helichrysum > Helichrysum umbraculigerum. The sequence continues at coordinate 103,991,734 of CATIUR010000003.1, read as the reverse complement.
TTATATTTTACCCACTTTTGGATAGTATCATTGGTTACATATGGATCGACGAGAATCACGTGTTCATGCTCGATGATATGTTTCAGAATCAACAATTAAAACTTGACTACCCTCCTCAAAATTTCACATCTTTGTCAACAATGGTATGATATATATGTTTATTTTGTATCTATATCTTTCTAGGAGGTTTATTTTGTTTTTATTTTTATTATTTTGTGTTTCATTTACAGCACTAAAAAAGAAGAGACTAATGCAATGTATGTTAAAGATTGTATGTATCTTCAATATTTGTTGTTAGGATGACTTAGTTTGTTGTTCAGACTTCAGAGGATTCTACCTTTCAGGATTGAAGATAACGACATTCGATTGGCTCAATATCACTCAACATATTCATAACGGTAATTTTGTTTCTAATTTTGATCTTTTTTTTTTTCAATTTCATAATTATGTAAATTTTAATACGATTTATGGGTTTCATTGTATTGAATTAGTTTCGTTGTATTTTTCCTTTATAAATCACAAACAGTCGTTGTATGATAGGTGTTTTATGAAATGCTTCAAAGAAATATAGTTTGAGTTGTTAATGTATATGTCAATGATTTCCATTCTGAGTTCGGCTAAATATGAAAGATAGATTCAACAATATGTCTATCTGACTTCGTTTGTGTATTTTGTATTTAGATGCATTCCTTCGCTCTATTGGTGATCTGAGGATCAGTAACACGCTGGATTTGAGGGCAAGTGTTGTACCTAGCGTAGAGGTAATAATCCTTTGCCCTGACCAACATTTTTTAACATGACAGTTGTTAGAGATGACAAGATGGATGGGTCGTTTAATGAACCAAAACAGGTTAAAATTGGATTTGTTTCAGTACGGGTTAAAACAGGTTGGATTGGGTTGACTTTGAACAGAGATCTTATAACTAATGATTGCTTTTATATTGGTTACAAATCGACATTCTTACAATAATAATAATATGACTATTTGAATGAAGTTATTTAGGAAGTTGTATGCATTACAAAATAGACTTCGCATGATAAAACTAAATTTTTATTCGACCCATACACTCTTAAACTAAATATTTTGATTCGACCAATTTAACCATTTTAAGATAAAACTAAACCCAAATCAGTTATAATTCCCTTAATTGGGTAGGCTTTTTATTTAGATCATTGTGCTTATTTTTAAGATACTCACCGCCCATCTTCAAGCGTCTTTTTGCAATTGACCTGCGACTTCACAGGTTTGGTTCTAAATGAAATATACCAGTGAATACCAAAAATTGTTATACTGTGAATTCTTATATGATGTGTATATTATTTGACTCACATGATGGATATGCCATGGTTAATACACTGTGACTGCCAAATCACGCAAGGTAATGATTACATTGTTATTCAAATGTATTAGAGCTGAAAAATCTAAGATATTAGCTAAAAATGGAACGTCAAATGGGTTGAATGTCATTTTAAGTACGTTTTTAATGCATAAGACTTCCTAAAGTTATTTATTATAAAAATGAAGTATATGATTATGGTAACAACGTAGTTTCTCTATTTATTTTTAACGAACTACAATCCATAAGAGAATGAAAAAAAGATTTAGCGGTCAACCCAACCATGGAATGAAATGTTTCAACCCATACTAAAAAATATGTGTCAACATGAACCTGTTTTGACACGTTAACCAACCCGCCTATCCGGATTTTGCCACCTCTAGCTTTGTAGCACACTATATTTTACCTATTGCTATAATATAGTAATATGTATACGCCTCTAGGTGGTAAGATTTATTTCAAAGGTGAGTTTGCTTGCTTCCGAGGGGTGCAGGGCATATCTATCCATATACTACACATCTGCCCATATGATTTTTATGTCATCTAATAAGCATATTTTTGGTATTTATCCAAATATTAGTTCTTTAATCTTTACATGCATCATAAATGACTTAATTCATTTTTGTAAACAAAAATATTTCAGGTAGCTGCAGGAGATGGAACAGCCATGTCACCTCAAGCTCAAGCTGCAATTTCAAACATGGAGTAAGAAATCTTAATTATTATAAGGGAAACATGTTACATAGGTGGCAGTTTGTACTCATTTACATATGAGGGTTGATTTGGGTATATGTTTAATCTCAAATTGGTCACACAGGTCAAGTTTCTTTCGAAGTGTATAATAAATGCATAAACATGTTAAGTAGGCACTTATTAATTCAAAAATATGTTTTTTGGTAATCTTATTAATATTAAAAAATGTTGATTATTTGTAAGAAAAAACTGGAAAAAGAGTGCGGGAGTTGACCCTACTGGAGCTGACTCATTTTCTGACTAGACTAAAATGTTAATATGTTTCAAGCTAAATGCATTTTGACCCCTTACCCAACCAGCTCGACTGGCCCATATTGCCACCTTTGGGAATTGGGAGATGTCCTGACTTCTAATGGTACATTCACGAGTAGATTTGTACACTTTCATCCAACTGCACTAGCTCATAAGGTCTTCTGATTATGCCAACCAAAACCTGGGAGTATGCATTCTTGCTCACTGAAGTTGTGAGGGGTAAATTTGTGAGGGCTGACGAGGACTCTTATATAATCTTGATTCGGAAAGATTCATGCATATGTATGATGAACCCGTTGAGCTTGCACTAAGAAACCTTGTGGCTAGAAGAATAGATTATATGCTAAAAAACAAAACAAAAGATATGTTGTTCTAGATATTTAGTCGTGCACTTCTTTATTCGCATTATTATTTATCTAGAATTTCCTTCTTATTATCTAACCTATTAATTAATAGTATGTTTTAGCTTTTCAGTACTTAGAACCCGTTTGCCGATTGGCATGAAAAAATAAACATGTAATGGTAATGATCCATGTTAAACGTCACTTCATTCCGGATATATTATAAGCAAGCATTGCAGAAGATTTGAAGTATGCCAGATCTATAAGCACACATGAAAGAAGTTTCGTTCTTGAGGTTTAAAAAATAAGAAGTCATGATGCTTGGGGTTCAAGTGTTGCATCTAAGGCAAGCATTGGTAAGCTCATGGTTCTTCATGACATTTTAGATTTCCATCAACAGGTACAATTGTCACTATCATTTTTATAGTAATCAACCGTATAAACATTATAATTATTAATAAGTTATATACTTGACGCCTATTGATTCGATTTAATCTCCAACTATATGATTTTCAAGTTTCTGCAGGTGCTCGGATGTGGGTTTCGCCCATTACTTTTGTGGTTCTTTGTTTGCTAAAGGAGGTGAGATCAAGTTTTATGTTGGTATTCTTCAAGACCTTCAGTTTGTGCATTTTTTGTTTTACATCTGGGTCAATCACTATGATTTGGAGCAATATCGTCCTTGATGATATCAGTTTCTTCAAGCATTCCATGTGTGGATCATTAAGGATTTATTATAATAGTTTCTGTTTCAATTTCAATCAATTAGTCAAGTAGTTTATTTTTAGCAATACGTGTCTTATCAGTTTCAAAAAAAAGGTTATTGGAGGGAACCTTTAACCCCGGATCCGTAGATCCACGGAGCCCCACCCGCAAGAGGCAACCCGTCCGGCTAAACACCTGGCCCCAGTGACCCCACACACGGAGCATAGGATTTTTTGTACTCCCAGAGGCTTGAACCCGGGTGGGGCGTGGGGATTTTTTGTACTCCCACCTGGCCCCAGTTTCAATGTATCAAAGGAATGGCTTTTCTCCTTTCCTTCAATCGTGATCTCCATAGATCTTCCGGATCTAAATCAATGCAATTATATTTTCTCTAAAAAAATAAAAATAAAAAATATAAGCCATATAAGTAACACCAATTTTTATTTCTTTTTCACTTTTATGTATAATATATATATATATATATATATATATATATATATATATATATATATATATATATTTGGATTTGGATATATACAATGACTCTTTTATCGTACCAATTTTACGTTAATTTTTTTTTTATATTATGTATTCACTTATTCATACATCTTTACTTTTATGCGATTATCTAAAATCTATAGAAAAATTATATGTTACTTTTTATAATTGTGTTGGGTCTTGAAAAATTTGATATGTTGTCCCGAGTAGTCGTGGCTATATATATTTATCAATAATACTTTGTAGTTTACATATTTAAAAACTACTCATATCTATATTATAATAATTATAACATGTAAATAATAGTAGTATTATTATGAATGTAGTATTCGTAATTGACAGTGTACCCAATTATACTTATATATATATATATATATATATATATATATAGGGAGGTTAGAACCAACTAAAAGTTGAGAACCTTGAGAACTACTAGATAACGTGTTTGTTCACATGTGATTAACTTCAATCATATGTGAACATAGATGTACATTTAATTGATAAAGAAAAAAGTTAAAAAAAATCCTAAAATTATATTGAAAAACACAAAAAACAAATATACGTTCACACGATAATGTGAACAAATAGTACTTTACTCCGTTACTTGAACTATAATAGTATTTAACATCAACATTAATCATCTTTAAAGCGTCAATAAACAGAATTTATGGAAAATAATTATGTTCAATCCCGTGTAGATGCGGATCCTATTTTATCTTACAAAAAAAATATTATAACTAATTATTTTAAAAATATATATTTACTTGCCGGCATTACCGTGGGTCTTAAAGCGATACATAAAAATATTTTAATACAAAGAATTGCAAGGTATGTTACATAAACCCATCAACCTTTCAAATCTTTATATTAAAAATAGGCATTAATATCCATGAAATTATTTGTTAGATGTCAAAGGAGATTCTATTATTGACGAACCCGTCAAAGGTATGTTAAAAAAATAAATATATTCAAAAATATCTATATGTAAAAAATAACATTTAGAGTCACCCGCGTTGCAGCGGGTCTTGTATCTAGTAATGATAATATCGAGATTATTATTACAAACAATCACCAACGGGCCGTACACGTTTTCAAAACACAAGTTAATCAAACAACCAAATCGTGGTCATTGGACATTATAGTTGAACGAACAACTACAAAGGTAGTCTTTGTAACTACCTACTCATATTAATAACCATCGCGTGTCATGGACACCCTCAGGTTATCTGTCTGCGGACATCTCACTGCTTGATTAAGCATCTTACGTTATTGACTAAACGCACAAGACTCAGGTGAGTCTCATAGCCCTCTTTTTACCGCTTTTCACTCAGGGGTGTGATTCAATGCTTATTTTTAACATGTGAAATCAAGTACAAACTTTACAATATACTACATGAGTTGTTTTCCACTAATCATTTCAAAGTCCTCCGTCAGCATAGTTTGGTAATACGTTGTAGCGTGATTATTAGTATATGGTACCATATAGGATTGACCCTCCTCGTCCGGGTTAGCATGCACTAACTGGGTAAACGGACGTACTAATAATTGTTCAGACGAGTGTGGATTAGGCACTCGTGGAGGCACCTCGCTCGGAATTCTCTATATGGGACCCGACCCTCGAGTTAAGCTCAGACTATGTGCTCATGACTGTATACACTACTACTTATTTGCTGGATGCAATCACTACTTAAATCTTGCGGTTCATACGATATTATCTGATTTCAAACCTGTGAGCTCACCAGCTTTAAGCTGACCCATTTTAGCATGTATCACAGGTACCCAGCAGTAGATTGGACTGTCTCAGGATTACTATAGCTCGAGTCAGCATGCAGACGTTAGAGATTTTCTTGCATTAGTATATTTTGTACAAGTACTTATGTACTGAAATCTCTCATTTAATGGAACACGAGCTATGTATAGCTGCAAATGTTGTAAACATTTCTTATAATTAATATATTTTGTTAAAACGACGCATATAGAGTCGTTTGCTATATCTTGTGTGCTTTGATATTTGATTAGTAACACCCAAAGTATGCTTCCGCTAAACAGTAAATTTGGGGGTGTTACAGATTAGTATCAGAGCCTAAGGTTATAGTGAACTAGGTTGCATTTAGTGGGCCTAGACTATGACCGTTAGGCGGTATTTCGTTACTAGGCATGATTAGTTCAGGAATTATAGCATATGACTTTAATTTAACATAGCCTGATCAACTATGTACAATTAAGGAAAGATGATGTAAGGTCTGAAACAGTTATGTTGAACATGAATACACTAGTTGACTCTGACCTCGAGAGAACCAAGACTCGAATTTGTTTGTGTTAGACACCCTAGGCTATTATGTGATATTATTATATATATACATAGATAGGCCTCACTTTCTCTAACGCTTTGTCTCAGAATGGCAAACGCACCATCCAATTCATCGCAAACTCATCCTCATGGATCCCAAAACCCGATGGTAGCTAGGAGGAACCCCAGGTTGCCTCGAGCTGGCCCATATCCCGCGCACCTCACTCTACCAGGTTTAGCCGCGAGGCTACACCGTCACGAGCAACGGCTTAACACCATGGACATCGAACTCCAAGAAACCAACGAAAATTGGAGACTTACATCCCTAGAGCGCATCGAACAAGTCTTGGAGGATAACGAAACCACCATTAACAATGTGGACGTCCTTTTCAACAAAGTGGTGGAGATAAGCGTAGAAACCGCCCTCTTGAAACACAGATTAGAAGAATGTGAGCAACGCTCAGGGAAACAGAAGAATATGCCCGTGGATTGGTACAACGACTGGCCTTGGCTGAAGACAACGCCCGACAGGCCAGCAGACTTGCAAATACTGTGGATCTTCTCATTGAAATGATGGAGCAGATTAATCTACGTTGAGACTAGTGTAGTCCTTGTCTTGTAATCTACCTTGTAATCTAGTAACTACTTAAGCGCTACTTTATGATTCGGCCGGATGTAACAATTCCCGACACCTTTTGTAATACATCCGTGGGGTGTAACCTTTGGACTTGTATTATCTATCAAATATTCCTTGCTGTTTCAACTCATATTAATTGCCATTTTTCATATTGATGTTATGTATTACCGCTTTTATACACGAGCATCTGTGACAAATACAATTTTCCTACAAAATCTCATGTATCTTCATTTCTTTTATTGAAGAATCATGCCACCGAAGACAAGACCATACACCGATGCCCAGCTTACATCACTCATAACCCAGGCAGTGACTGAAGCCCTGGCTCGGAATACTCCACAGAATTCCGGGAGAAACAGCGATGCCGCTGAAACCCCCGCTGCTAAACCTTGTTCTTACAAGGACTTTTAGAGCTACAAACCCTCAAGCTTCAAGGGTACTGCGGGAGCCATCGGGCTAATCAGATGGTTCGAAAAGATGGAGACCGTTTTCCGCATCAGCAAATGCGCGGAGGACGACAAGGTTAACTTCGCCACCTGCTCCCTCGAAGATGATGCCCACTCTTGGTGGAACTCATATTCCCAATCAGTGGGTGCTGACGCTGCCTACCAACTCTCTTGGGAGGACTTGAAAGCAAAACTCACCGCCAAGTACTGTTCGATCGACAAACTCCAAAAGCTGGACGAGGAGTTCTGGAACCTAAAGGTTCAGGGTGGTGATATCGATGGTTATACCACCAGGTTCCAGCAGCTCGCTGCCCTCCGCCCAGCTATGGTGAGCACGGAACCCGATAAAATCAGGAAGTACATTCTTGGCCTTCCGGAACCTGTTCGGGGGAACGTGACCTCCTCAAACCAAACCACTATTGACGGTGCCATTCGATTAGCCCACGACCTCATGGCTATGAGCGAGGGCTCAGAACCACCCACTTCGTCCTCCAACAACTACAAAAGAAAGTGATCCGACAACCACAACAACTACCAAAACAAGAAACCCGACACCATCAAAGCCTACAACTCAAACACCAAACCCAAACGAGGTTACACTGGGAGCAAACACTACTGTTCCAAGTGCAACCGTCACCACGAGGGTCCCTGCGAAACCCCCTGCAACAACTGTAAGAGGTACGGACACCTCACCAAAGACTGCAGGTCCCCCAACAACTCCAGCAACGCCAGGCCGTCCAAAGCCTGGTACGAATGCGGAAATCCTGGGCACTACAGGAACGAGTGCCCAAAACTGAAGAACAAGGGCAACAACAACAACAACAACGCCCAAGGTAGAGCCTTTGTACTCAACTCTGGGGACGCCCGTCAAGACCCGAATGTGGTCACGGGTATGTTCCTCCTCAACAACTTAACTGCATCTATTCTGTTTGATACTGGTGCCGATTGGAGCTTTATATCTGATGAGTTTTTCCCACTACTTGACATCACACCAGTGGCCTTAGATGTTAAGTACACCGTAGAACTAGCAGACGGTAAACTCATAGAAACCGATAGTGTGATACCTAATTGCACTTTAAACCTAGCGGACGAAACCTTTTCAATTGACCTCATGCCTGTTAGAATCGGAAGTTTTGACGTCATCGTGGGTATGGACTGGTTGTCCAAGCATCGGGCCGAAATCGTTTGTCATGACAAGATTGTCCGCATCCCTCTCGCAATCGGTAGAACCTTGATCATACAGGGGGAGACCGGTGGGACGAGACTGAATATCATCTCTTGCTTGAAAACCCGGAGATTTCTAAGAAAGGGTTATCCGGCAATCCTCGCGCACGTTATGGAGAAAAAGTCGGAAGAGAAGCGACTTGAGGATGTGCCAATCGTACGAGACTTTCCAGAAGTCTTTCCCGAAGAACTGCCTGGTCTACCACCACCAAGACAGGTTGAGTTCTCAATCGATCTTGTGCCAGGTGCCGCACCTGTGGCCCGAGCACCATACCGCTTAGCCCCATCCGAACTTCAGGAGTTGTCCACCCAATTACAGGAACTCCTGGATAGGGGATTCATCAGACCGAGTTCATCACCTTGGGGAGCTCCGGTCTTATTCGTGAAAAAGAAAGACGGCTCATTCAGAATGTGTATCGACTACCGAGAGTTGAACAAGTTGACCGTCAAAAACCGATATCCACTTCCTCGTATAGATGACCTGTTTGACCAACTACAAGGGTCGAGTTTTTATTCAAAGATTGATCTTCGGTCAGGTTATCATCAACTACGTGTTCGCGACGCCGACATTCCGAAAACTGCTTTCAGAACCCGTTATGGGCATTATGAATTCCAAGTGATGCCCTTTGGATTAACCAACGCACCAGCTGTATTCATGGACCTTATGAATCGGGTGTGCAAACCTTACCTCGACAAGTTTGTCATTGTTTTTATCGATGACATCCTCATCTATTCGCGCAACGAACAGGAACACGCGCAACATCTCAAAACCGTTTTAGAACTACTTAGACACGAGGAGCTTTACGCCAAATTCTCCAAGTGTAAGTTCTGGATACAAACCGTTCAATTCCTTGGACACGTGATTGACAGTCAAGGAATTCATGTAGATCCTTCAAAAATCGAAGCTATCAAGTGCTGGCAAGCACCTACCACACCGACCGAAGTGCGGCAGTTTCTAGGACTTGCCGGGTACTATCGGCGATTCATCAAAAATTTCTCAAAAATAGCTCAACCACTCACGGTACTGACTCAGAAGGACAAAAAGTTCGATTGGACCGATAAACAAGAGTCAGCGTTCCAACTTCTGAAACAAAAGCTTTGCAGTGCTCCAATTCTATCACTACCCGAAGGCACCGATGACTTCGTGGTATACTGCGATGCTTCTCATCAAGGTCTCGGTTGCGTGTTAATGCAACGAGACAAGGTCATTGCTTATGCCTCACGACAACTCAAAATCCATGAAAAGAACTACACCACTCATGACCTTGAACTCGGAGCTGTCGTGTTCGCGCTCAAAATCTGGAGACATTATCTCTACGGCACTAAGTGCACAATCTTTACCGACCACAAGAGTCTCCAACACATATTCGATCAAAAGGATCTCAACATGAGGCAACGTCGATGGGTCGAGTTGCTTACCGATTACGATTGTGAGATCAAATACCATCCGGGTAAGGCAAACGTTGTTGCCGATGCCCTCAGTCGAAAAGGATGGTCGAAACCACTTCGAGTCCGAGCCCTCAGTATGACGATTCACAATGATCTAAACCTTCAAATTCTCGCTGCTCAACTCGAAGCCTTGAAACCCGATAACGTCAAAAACGAAGCCCTGCGAGGCATGGATAAACAATTCGAAATCAAACCTAACGGGGTTAGGTGTTTCGCTAACCGAATCTGGTTGCCTAGTTTTGGGAATCTGCGGGACTTGGTGTTGGATGAAGCTCACAAGTCCAAATATTCTATCCATTCGGGATCCGATAAAATGTACCACGGTATCAAGGAATTCTATTGGTGGCCGAACATGAAAGCCGAAATCGCCACATACGTCAGCAAGTGCCTTACTTGCTCGAAAGTCAAAGCCGAGTACCAAAAGCCTTCTGGCTTACTTCAACAACCCGACATTCCCGAGTAGAAATGGGAACAAATCGTCATGGATTTCATAACCAAACTGCCCAAGTCATTGAGCGGTTGCGATACCATTTGGGTGATCGTCGATCGTCTCATGAAATCTACTCATTTCCTGGCGATCAAGGAAACCGATAAAATGGAACGCCTCACACGAATCTACATCAAGGAAGTCGTTTCTCGACACGGTGTTCCAATCTCGATTATCTCCGATAGGGATAGTCGCTTCACATCTCGCTTTTGGCAATCACTTCAGAAATCGTTGGGCACCCGTCTCGATATGAGTACCGCATACCACCCTCAAACCGATGGCCAAAGTGAACGAACTATTCAAACACTGGAAGACATGCTACGAGCCTGCGTAGTTGACTTCGGTGTAAACTGGGAACAACATCTACCATTGTACGAGTTTTCGTACAACAATAGCTACCACTCCAGCATTAAGGTTGCACCTTTCGAGGCACTGTACGGTCGTAAGTGCCGCTCACCTATCTGTTGGACTGAAGTGGGAGATAGCCAACTCACTGGTCCGGAAATCATTCATTAAAACCACCGAGAAAATCGTTGATATCCAAAACAAACTCAAAGCCGCGCGTGATCGTCAGAAAAGTTATGCTGACGTGAGACGCAAGCCACTCGAGTTCCAGGTTGGGGATCGAGTACTCTTAAAAGTATCGCCTTGGAAAGGCGTAATCCGATTCGGCAAATGCGGGAAGTTAAATCCCAGGTACATTGGGCCATTCGAGATCCTCGAGAGGATTGGTCCAGTAGCATATCAATTGCAGCTGCCATCCGAGCTCAGCAGCGTGCACCCCACTTTTCACATTTCTAACCTGAAGAAATGCCTATCTGATGAGTCACTTATTATCTCACTCGATGAAATTCTTGTTGACGACAAACTTCACTTCGTTGAGGAACCCGCTGAAATCATGGACCGTGAGGTCAAACAACTCAAGCAAAGTCGTATTCCCATTGTCAAGGTCAGGTGGAATTTGCGGCGTGGTCTGGAATTCACCTGGGAACGGGAGGACCAAATGCGACTCAAGTATCCTCAACTCTTCACCGACTGTACATCAAACACGACATCAAACTAAATTTCGGGACGAAATTCTTCTAACAGGGGGAGAATGTGACACCCGTCAAATTCGGACTATTAATTAGGGCCTAAACAATTGTAATACATGTAATTAGTTATGTGTTAGGCTAATTAATGTATCGAAATATATATTGATGAATATATACATTTATGCTATTTGATTAAATCGTACAAGTTTCAAATCGAATGTAATTCGGTTCAATTAAATACGGACGTTGGTGAACGATTTTATTAAATAATATATTATTATTTAATAACACTATTGTATTCAAAATATTATTTTGATAATATTTTATATAAATTTCGTGTGATACAATTAACAATTTACGCAATTTAAAGATTTAACGCGCAAACAAAACGTAACAAACTAAAGTTATAATCTTATAACTCTAATATTAAGTATTTAGATAAAATACTTCAACTAAATTATCGAGTAATTAATTTCATTTTAAAACGTATAATTAAATGTTTTAAATAATTATTTAACGTTTAAATAATCGGGAAAACGAACACCGCACGGAGCTCGATTACACAGAGCAAAAAGTGGAGACCCACACCTCGGTGGGCCCCACCGATTTTCAGCCAAGAAAAGGGGTGAGGTCACCACCTCCCCACCCCACTTTCTCTTTTACTCTCTCTCTCTTCTTATCTCTTTCTTTCATTTTCTCTCTAAAACAAACACCCACCACCACCACTTAAATCACTAAATAACACCCACAAACGACATCAAATCTTCAAGATTTTTAGAGATTAACGACCACCACGCAACGATCTACACTTCCATCTTTTCAGATTTTCGTTTCGACACCGCGTAAGTTTCCGACAAAAATCCCGAAACCTCTCGATTCTTAGTGTTTTTACTTGTTTGTTGTTTATAATAACTTATAATGTCCATATAAGGGTTGGGTAAAAGAATCGGACCAAGTGGTCGCCGAAAAACACGTTTTTGGCTAAAAATCCGTTGAACAGGCTTAAGTGTCGCAAAGACGACCAGTATAGCGTCACTTCGTGCGTCACTTAAGTGACGCATAGAGTGTCGCTAAAAACCCTAATTTTTCCTAAGTGTCGCTAAAAGCCCTATTTTTCCGTCACTACCTAAGCGACGCACTTTTAATATCCGTCACTACTAGCGTCACTTGCCTAAGTGACGCCTATAATTGAAAATCGAATTTTATATGAGACATCTGATCGACACTACCCTAGTGACGCCTAGAACCTTAAACCGACACTTGTTACCGTCACTCCCTGAGTGTCGCTACCTCATGCGTCACTTCCCTAAGTGACGCCCTAAACTCATATTTCGCAATTTTATGCGACACTTCCTAAGTGTCGCCTAAACTCTTGAGTGTCGCTATAAGTGACGCATAAAACAGAAGGTTTCAAACCATTTTTACTAAGTGTCGAGACCTAAAATTTACCACTTGATTTCATCCAAATTCAAGTCCAGATGCGTTTTTCACCAAAGCAATTTAGTAGAAATAAAAATTTTTCGAGCTGACTTGGCATCTCGACCCCTACCAGGGGCCAGCCCCTTGGACCCCGCCAGGGGTTGCCACCCCTGGAACCCCGCTTACCAGGGGCGCTGCCCCCGGACCCCCGCCATCTAAAGTTTATAAATACTTTTAAGTATAACACTTCCAAAACATAATGATAATATCGAGATTATTATTACAAACAATCACCAACGGGCCGTACACGTTTTCAAAACACAAGTTAATCAAACAACCAAATCGTGGTCATTGGACATTATAGTTGAACGAACAACTACAAAGGTAGTCTTTGTAACTACCTACTCATATTAATAACCATCGCGTGTCATGGACACCCTCAGGTTATCTGTCTGCGGACATCTCACTGCTTGATTAAGCATCTTACGTTATTGACTAAACGCACAAGACTCAGGTGAGTCTCATAGCCCTCTTTTTACCGCTTTTCACTCAGGGGTGTGATTCAATGCTTATTTTTAACATGTGAACGCAAGTACAAACTTTACAATATACTACATGAGTTGTTTTCCACTAATCATTTCAAAGTCCTCCGTCAGCATAGTTTGGTAATACGTTGTAGCGTGATTATTAGTATATGGTACCATATAGGATTGACCCTCCTCGTCCGGGTTAGCATGCACTAACTGGGTAAACGGACGTACTAATAATTGTTCAGACGAGTGTGGATTAGGCACTCGTGGAGGCACCTCGCTCGGAATTCTCTATATGGGACCCGACCCTCGAGTTAAGCTCAGACTATGTGCTCATGACTGTATACACTACTACTTATTTGCTGGATGCAATCACTACTTAAATCTTGCGGTTCATACGATATTATCTGATTTCAAACCTGTGAGCTCACCAGCTTTAAGCTGACCCATTTTAGCATGTATCACAGGTACCCAGTAGTAGATTGGACTGTCTCAGGATTACTATAGCTCGAGTCAGCATGCAGACGTTAGAGATTTTCTTGCATTAGTATATTTTGTACAAGTACTTATGTACTGAAATCTCTCATTTAATCGAACACGAGCTATGTATAGCTGCAAATGTTGTAAACATTTCTTATAATTAATATATTTTGTTAAAACGACGCATATAGAGTCGTTTGCTATATCTTGTGTGCTTTGATATTTGATTAGTAACACCCAAAGTATGCTTCCGCTAAACAGTAAATTTGGGGGTGTTACACCTTCCCACTTTGGTGCCAGCTTTCCTTCTGCAGTATTCTTAGTATTTTAAAATACTTTTCTTAACACCAAATCTCCTACTCGAAACCTTCTAATCCTGACATTCTTGTTGTAGGATCTTGATATCCTTTGTTGGTATGCTGCAATCCTAAACTTAGCACGATCCCTTAGTTCATCCACAGTATCTAGATCCTGAATCAATGCTTCCTTGTTTGCTTCCAAAGTCTGCATCCGGGATCTCACCGTTGGGATCACCATTTCTGTTGGTATCACAGCTTCTGATCCAAACATCAAAGCAAAAGGAGTCTTCTTAGTTGCTTCTTTTTCTGTAGTCCTATCAGCCCATAAAACAAAAGGCAATTCTTCAGCCCATCTTCCCTTATTAGCATCCAGCCGTTTCTTAAGATTATTGATTATGATCTTGTTGCTAGACTCTGCTTGTCCATTAGCTTGAGGATGGACTGGTGTTGAAGTGATCATCTTGATTCCCTAACTTTCACAGAACCTAGTTGTTCTTCTTCCAATAAATTGAGATCCATTGTCGCATACTATTTCTGCCGGGATCCCAAACCTTGCGAGGATATTTCTCTTAATAAACGAGATAACATCTTTTTCCTTTACTTGAACAAACGCTTCAGCTTCAATCCATTTTGAAAAATAATCCGTCATTGCAAGCATAAACACTTTTCCTCCTGGAGCAACAGGTAGTTTTCCAACACTATCCATCCCCCATTTCATAAACGGCCATGGTGAGATTATTGGATGCATCGGTTCTGCTGGTTGATGATGAATGTTTTCGTGTCTTTGACAAGCATCACATTTGTGAGCAAAATCCATGGAATCCTTCTTCATAGTAGGCCAGAAGTATCCTGTCCTTAAAGCTTTTGAAAATAACGCTCTGCCCCCAGAATGATTCCCACAATCTCCTTCATGTATATCCTTAAGAACTGCTTCTGCTTCAGGATCCTCAAGGCACCACAATAATGGTCCTGCAAGTGATTTCTTATATAGTATAACATTTTCAATAGTAAAACGGGATACCTTTAACCTGAAGGCTTTGGGATTGTTTTCGTCCTTAGGGATCACATCGTGTTGTAAGTATTCCATGATTGGTTGCATCCATGATCCTGACTTGCCCCCAGAACCTGATGCATTCATATTATCTCCAGGCTGAGGATCCTCAACATCACACACTTGCTTCCTGTTAAGATCCTTATCAGCAATGGCGGGTGCTGCAATATGTATAATTGGTATTTTGACATCCTGTGGGATCCTTAGGCTTGATCCTAGATTAGCCAAGGCATCCGTTTCAGTGTTTCCCTCCCTTGGTACCTGTTGAATGTCGAAGATCTCGAAGTTACCTGCAAGATCCTTAACAATCTCCTAATATGCAGCTAATCTATCTACTTTTACAGTATAAGATCCATTATAATGATTAGCAATTAATAACGAGTCAACATATACATTTAGATACTTTATTCCAATACCCTTAGCTAATTGTAATCCCGCTATTAATGCTTCATATTCTGCCTCATTATTTGTAGTTTGAAATTCACATCTTATGGCCTGAGGCATAATATCACCTTGAGGTGATTTTAATACTATTCCTAATCCAGTTCCTTTTATATTAGAAGCACCATCAGTGTATAGTGTCCATCTTTCACTTATTTGATTTAGTTCTTGCACTTCCAAATCTACTTCATTTTGAAGATCACTAGTAAAGTCAGCAATAAAATCCGCTAGAGCTTGAGATTTAATTGCGCTCCTAGGTTCATAAATCAAATTATAAGCACTTAATTTCACGGACCATTTAGCCAAACGTCCTGACATTTCCGGTTTTCTTAAAACGTTTTTAATAGGATAATTACTTCTTACATGTATAAGGTGTGTCTCAAAATAATGCCTAAGTTTAGTTGATGCCATGACCAATGCAAGTATAAGTTTTTCAAGATGAGAATACCTGGTTTCAGCATCTAATAGGCTTTTACTTACATAGTAAACAGGATGTTGCTGCCGTTCATGATCCTTCACGAGCACTGCACTTACAGCACTTCGGGATACTGACAAGTAGAGATACAATGGCTCACCATTCTCAGTCTTCATCAATAAAGGAGCTGATGACAAGTAATCCTTTAATTCCGGAAATGCAGCTTCATGCTTTTCTCCCCACTCAAACTTTTTGTTCTTCTTTAGGATATCATAGAATTTTTTGCATCTGTTTGAGGATCTTGAAATAAAACGGTTCAAAGCTGCTATCCTTCCCGTTAATCTTTAGATATCCTTTGGACTTGATGGAGACTTTAGACTAAGAATAGCTTTGATCTGTTCTGGGCTAGCTTCTATCCCTCTCTTGGTCACCATATAACCCAAGAACTTTCCAGCCTCCACTCCAAAGTGGCATTTCGCAGGGTTGAGCTTCATGTTGTAGTGATCCAGGATGTCAAAGGCTACCTTGAGATCCTGAAGATGATCCTCAGTTTTCTTTGACTTTACTACCATATCGTCAATGTAAACTTCCATTGTGCTTCCCAATTGATTTTTGAACATCATATTGACTAGCCTTTGATACGTTGCACCTGCATTTTTAAGACCAAACGGCATAGCGATATAACAATATATACGTGTGGGGGTTATAAAGGCTGTGTCCTCCTGGTCTGAAGGTTCCATCTGGATTTGTTGAAATCCTGATGAAGCATCCATAAAGGTTAGGATCTCATGCCCAGCTGTAGCATCCACCATTGAATCTATATGAGGCAATGGGAAAGGATCCTTCGGGCAGGCTTTATTGAGATCCGTATAGTCCACGCACACTCTCCATTTCCCATTCTTCTTTTGTACCACTACCACGTTTGCCAACCATCTTGGAAACTTTACTTCCATTATCATGCCAACAGCAAGCAATCTTTCAACATCTGCTTGTATAATAGCATTCCTTTCCGGTGCAAATTTCCTTCTTTTTTATTGAACCGGCCTGAAACTATTATCAATGCCAAGTTTATGAGTTATAATATCCTTAGATATACCTGTCATATGCTCCGGCTTCCAGGCAAAAGTTGATTTCCTCTGACTTAAGAACTTCATCAGATCCCGTTCAAGATCCTCTGGGATCCCTGAACCTATCAACACTTTTTCTTCAGGATCCTTCAAGCTAATCGGCACTTCTTTGACATCCTGCTCTTTTGTATCCAGGACATCCCATGCCTTCTTCCTTAATTGCTATGCTGACGGAGGCTTGGCAGTAGATTTCATCGACGTTATGTAACAGCCTTTTGCTTCTTGTTAATCGCTACTGATCTTGACTACCCCCCATGGAGTCAGTAACTTGACACATTGGTGATACGTTGAAGGCACCGCTTTCATATCGTGCAACCAGGGTCTTCCTAGGATAATGTTATAGCTTGACAAACAATCCATAACACAGAATTTCTGAATAGAATTTACCCCTTCAATGTAAATCGGCAACTTGATGT
The DNA here is from genome assembly GCA_949592205.1 of Helichrysum umbraculigerum. Taxonomy (NCBI): domain Eukaryota; kingdom Viridiplantae; phylum Streptophyta; class Magnoliopsida; order Asterales; family Asteraceae; genus Helichrysum; species Helichrysum umbraculigerum. The sequence continues at coordinate 103,974,103 of CATIUR010000003.1, read as the reverse complement.
CACCAACTGTATTCTTTGCTTCTCCACTGAATCCTACCAATACTGTAGATCTCGAAGTGATCTCTGATTCCCGGATACCCATTCTTTTCAACATTTCAAGACGGATGATGTTGACTGAGCTTCCTCCGTCAATCAGGATCCTTCGCACAAAATGATTGGCAACATATAGAGTAATAACCAAACCATCATGGTGAGGATCCTGAACGTCTTCCAAATCATCTTCATCAAACGCTATAACCCTCTCGTCTTTCTTCGTGGAAGTCCTTGTAGGTTTATATGGCATTTCTAATTTGGACTCTCTCGCGTGCCTCTTAGCTGCTGAATAAGAAGTACCACATATGTCAGAACCACCAGAAATAAAGTTAATTACCTTGGCGTCTGAAGGTGGAGATCCTGCTCTGGTAGGGATCTTGCGATTATCCTGGGATTCAGGATCCTGAAGTCTGTTATGATTCTTCGCGTGATCCTTCTTTTTCCCAAGTAAATCCTTCAAGTATCCTTTGTTGAGTAGATGGCTGATTTCTTTCCGTAGAGCTATGCAGTTTTCAGTTGTGTGGCCGAAATCCTCATGGTAGGCACACCATTTAGATTTATCCTTCCATGCATAAGGTTTGTCATTCTTCTTTTGCCATCTTGCCTTATCTCCTAGATCCTACATGGCACACAATATATCTGTTGTATCTACAGAGAAATTATAATCAGTTATTTTAGGATATTCTTCATCATATTCGTCAACAGCGTTTACACGACGATCCTCATTTCTGGAATAAGGTTTGTTCCTGCTTGATCTGAACGAGGACGAATCTGCCTTCCTGTTAGGTCTATCATATGATGATTGAGTATCCACCCTTTTCTGTATCATTGCATCCTCTTCTAGTCTAATGAACCTCAAAGCTCTATTTCTGACTTCATCAAGGTTCCTGCAGGGATTCATAACAAGATCCTCATAGAATGGGAAATCCCTCTTGATTCCCATCTTAAAGGCTTGCACAGCAGTAGGCATATTCAAATTAGGAATGTTCAAGGATTCTCTTCCGAATCTCCCTACAAAATCTCAAAGGGACTCATTAGCTTTTTGGACAATTCTATACAAATCCGTAGTTAGTTTTTCAAATGTTCTACTGCAAGAGAATTGATTATTAAATAAATTAACTAAATGAGCAAATGAAGTAATAGAGTAAGGAGGAACGTTCAATAGCCATTTTAGCGCGGATCCTGTGAGAGTGGAGCCAAAGCCCTTACATAAGCAGGCTTCTTTAAGATCAGATGGAATTGGAATGATCTTCATTCTCTCCCTGTATTGCGCAATGTGCTCTTCAGGATCCGTCGTTCCATCATATAGCTTCATATTGGGCGTTTGAAATCTCTTTGGAACCTCAGCATCACAAATAGGTGGTGCAAATCTTGAGATCCTATGCGCGGTTGGTGCAACTTCTGGAATCGGTTGTACAACTCCAGGGACACTTGATATCATATCCTTCAACTTCTGTATTTCTTTCGCCATTATGGGGCTAACTCCAGGATCCTGAAAATTGTTAGTCCCAACGGTATCATTAGAAGTAAAATTATTGTACATGTTACCACCATCAGGGGTCCTGTATGAGGATCCTGGATTAGTTTGTTGATCCCTTGACGTAGAGACTCCTGTAGCATAGATTGGATCTGGGATGCTAGCGCTCCCTTGCATGGATACAAAATCTCCTTGATGCTCCATGGATGGCGGAGTGCCAAAATCAAGGATCCTGCTTCGGATAGTGTAACACCCGGTCAAAAAGGCCAATTTTCACGCCTATTTTAAACTTTAAACAATCGTATTTAGTACGTATTACTTTTAGATAATGTGTTATTATTTTAATAAACGTTATTTACACGGGAAATATTAAAATATTTTAGAACATAAATCGTTTTGTTTAAAACGTAATTTAGCTAGACGAAACTTAAATACTTTCGTATCATCTAAAAATGATATATTAGAAAACTAAAACGACTCGTACGACTTAAACTTAAACATTTTATTTTTATAAAATGTTCCAACTCGAAACCATTATTAATTATACGAATAAATATTACGAAATTTAAAAACATTATTTATTTTACAAACGGGTAACGAAACACGGGTATTTGACACTGTGGTTGGAGACCACAGTCCGCGAAGCGGGATCTGGAATTGGGTAAAACCCACCTCCACCCCACCTCACTCTCCCATTCCCTTTCATTTTACACACACAAACACTCTCCACCCAATTACCACAAATTTTCGGAACTACAAATCGACCCACGAATTTTACATTTTCGGAATCACCAACAAGAGAGGAACAACATTTACAAAGGCAACATCATCATCTTCTTCCTCGTTTGACCTCGATTCGCAATTGTAAGAAATTCCTAAATTTTTAGATTTAATCATTTTGGTGTAATGTTTGGGTGTAATGTTTACACAACTTAGTTATAACCTAAACAACCAAGAAACCACGATTTTTCAGCTTGAAAATGAGTTTGATTTGCGATTTTGGCCGGAAAAACGCGAAACCCGAAAGTTTCTGGGCTGCTGTTCTTGAGTGCGACACAAGCCTTGTGTCGCATACTGTGTCGCATGAATTACTCATGCGACATAACCCTTATGTCGTATCCTTGTGTCGTATCCTTGTGTCGTACCTTGTGTCGCAGACTCCATGCGACACAACCCTTATGTCGCTATTGATTTAGCATCACACGTATTATGCGACACAACCACTGTGTCGCAAAGCTCACTGTGTCGCACCATGCGACACAACCCTTGTGTCGCATGAACCATTTTTGTGTCGCATGTTATGTCGCAGAAAACAGAAAATAGCCAAATTTTTCTAAGTATCGGAAGACGTTCTCAAATGACAATTTAAATACGATACGACTCACATTCAAAACAAATATACTTTATAAAGTATACGAAAACTCGAACCTAATAATAATATGAATTATTATTACAATTTCACCAATCACGAACCCTACTTACAAACATACGAAATCTCTCGTGTTTAGGACACTAGGAGATCATATTTGGACACGACTCGTTACATTAGGACGCTAGCTCCTCAGGTGAGTTCATAGCCCCTCCTTTTTACTGTTTTCACTGATTTCGGGGGAGATACATACTCATGATTTACTTACTTTTCATTGGTAAATGAATTTACAACTGCTTTACAAATGTTTGCAAATGACATATTAGATTCCAACACCCTCGAGACAACTGTACATCATATGCAAGCTAAGTGTGCCTTAGCAAGACAACAACTAGAATTATACAAGGAACAACATTTAAACACTTCGTCACATCGACGATTCAGTATTACTAGATTTGGCTAGTTTACTCGTGAAATACAACCTAGAGACCACACTTACTAATCAAGTCACGATTTATAGAACCGACTGATAGTATCCATCATTTAAGTGCTGCAGGTACTTTTCGACAACTAAGTGATATAATGACACACTTAGGCATTATGTACTAATCCGAATAGCTAGGTGACATTTATACGCATCTAGACATGACATGCTACGCCCATCATCTAGGTGGTGATTAGTCACACTTAGATGCATTGTGAACACTAAACTTTACTCATAGGTGTAGATTGTTAGATTACACCTTCAACATTACCGTAGGGTAATAAACGCACATAAATTGAGTGTAGTGTTTATCTGTAGATAGCTTACACTAATTTATGTATACATAAACTGTTAAGCACGTAGTGCTTCATTAACGATTAAACAAGCATGTAATGCTTCATCTGATTACATAGTAGGCATGTTATGCTACTGCCGAGCCTGTAGGGCCATCACTGGGCGCGTTGCGCTACTTCCGGGCACGTTGTGCTACTTCCGGGTTCGTTGAACCACTACTTGGCACGTGGTGCTACTTACGATTACATGTACATGATGATGTACACACGCTTACACTAACAAGCACGCGGTGCTTCGCTTATATATATATATACATGTACACACCCTATTTACACCATTAAGCACGTAGTGCTTCATTAACGTTAAACAAGCATGTAATGCTTCATATGATCACACAGTAGGCATGTTATGCTACTGTCGAGCCTGTAGGGCCATCACTGGGCGCGTCGCGCTACTTCCGGGCACGTTGTGCTACTTCCGGGTTCGCTGAACCACTACTTGGCACGTGGTGCTACTACTGATTACCTATACATGTTGATGTATACATTACTACATTGCTAAGCACGTGGTGCTTCATACATATGCATACCTATTACGCATCTCAGGTACGGAGTGCCTCGCTACATTTGACCTTAAGCACGTGGTGCTTCATTGTTTATCCAGTTTAAGCACGTGCTGCACTTGAACATAAAGTATGCACGTAGTGCTACTTTCATAACTATATACTTGCGGGATAATCCGTTGGATTATTGGGACTCGGGATACTTATTAACTAATCAACATATGTTGTGGTTCCTACATGGGTAGGTGACTTACTTCTAGGAACCCGTACTTCTAAGTAAAGATTAATAGCCGATACATACTAAACTCCACTATCTAGTAAATCATATGGTTAGGGTAACCTACACCCCGATATATAACTTTTGTAATGTCCTTGCAAACTCATTAAATCTAAACACACGGTGTATAACCGCTTTTATAATACGGATGGTATTATCACACGATTTCATATTAAATACTCTGTGAACTCACCAGCTTTATAGCTGACCTGTTTTAGTATGTATTCTCAGGTGGCCAGCAGGATTAGGACCACTACAAGATATGCTAGCTCGAGTCGCATGTTTTCAAACTTTGGGACAACACTGCATTTACTTTTGTATTTCAATTTATGTAATTGAAAACCACTATTAACTTTGTAAACGTTTTATTTGGTAAATGTATAACTATTTTCAACGTCTCATTTAGAGTCGTTCATTATATATCTTTGTGCTTGTGATATTTGATTTAGTAACACCCGACCCGACTGCTTCCGCGACCCGAAATTTGAGGGTGTTACAGATTGGTATCAGAGCCTAAGGTTGTAGTGAACTAGGTTGCATTTAGTGGGCCTAGACTATGACCGTTAGGCTGTATTCCCCATTAGGTATGACTGGTTCAGGAATTACATCATACGAGTTTAATTTAACATAGCGTAGCTAACTATGTACAATTAAATAAAGATGATGTAAGGTCTGAAAGGGGTTATACTGAAACAGGAATGCGTAGTTGACTCTGATTGTTATGTGCTAGACACCCTAGGCTATTATATGTACTGTAGGTATATATGAATAGGCCTTGCACGTGTACTACTATTACATACTTATATATATATCGAGTATATATATACAATTAATTCCGCTGAACCAAGACATACTCGCGAAGAGGCATATCGCCGTCTTCCTCACCATCGCGACTCGACACTTTTATCGCTGAACCTCGGGGAGGAGGTACAAACGTTATTTATTGGAATGGAAAACCACACATGCTAAAACTAATCGAATCTCTAGACTTTGACCATACTGGTCACGATTGGATTAGTATTGACTAAGTCCACAACAAATTAATTATCTCAATCACAACTTGATCATTTAGAACAATTAATTCAACACCTCAGTGCTTTGGGCACTCACATTCTAGCCTTTGTGCTACATTTGGGAAATCACATAATTACAACACATTTTGGCCTTGGGGCTACAATCAAACAATACATGGCACGTAGTGCTACGATTTCAAGGTATGTTGATACCACAACTTGAGCACGTTAGTGCAACCTTCACAGTACGTCGATACTACAATCATGGCATGTTGATGCCACACTCATAGTACATGGGTACTACAATATAAATGCCGCGGGCACTTCATTACAGCATGTGGTGCTGCGTTTCATAGTACTTTGGTACTACAATTACAAAACATTAGTATTTCAATTACTGTGCTGATAGCACTGCATTATAGCATTAGGTGCTACTTCAATTATACATGTAGACTCGTTATAGTTACATGTACGACTTACATATATACATATACATTTACTTAATTGGGCACGAGGTGCCACCACTAACTTTTACTATGCACGTATACTTGTATAGTTACGTGTACACCATATATGCATATATGACTGCTCTACTGGACACAAGGTGTCCCACTTGATTGCTTTATGTAGGAACACTCGCCATAAGCATTTGTACATTTATACGCATACGTGACTACCTTACTAGGCACGAAGTGCCACACCACGACTACTAAGGCATGTGATGCCTCATACGATGAGTGCAGTCTAATTCATTAGGATTACATCTATAGTACCTTAGTACTACATTATATAGTCTGTTAGACTACGACAGCAGCATGAACTCGATTGATTACACATAAAATACAACGGAGCCGTTAATACGACTACACATCTAAAACTCTAAAGTCCGAGGACTTTCCAACGAACACCTTAAATGATTCATGGATCCTATCTCACTTTGATAAAATACTTGGAGAAATCAACACTATCACGACAACTTACACCCGTTTGCCTTTCTTAAAGGAACATGTCTTCAAGGCAACTGACTTTCGACGAAGCTGAACTCGCCCGATACATTGCTCAAGGAGTGACCGATGCGTTACTCTCACGAAATCTACGAACAGACGGTGAGGCCACACTAAACAACCCGCTCCAAACGAGACCCTGCACTTATAAAGAATTTATGAGGTGCAAACCATTACACTTCTCTGGAACCGAAGGAGCTATTGGCTTAACTAGGTGGATTGAGAAAATGGAATCCATATTCTGTCTCTGCGAATGCCCTGACGACCGCAAGGTCAAACTCTCTACCTGCACTTTTGAGGAAGGTGCACTTACCTGGTGGAACACCCAAGTTCATTCCATGAACACCGAAGTTGCTTACAGGATGCCCTGGGAGGAACTGAAACAAATGCTTAAGGAGGAGTACTGTCCTAACGAGGAAATACATCAACTTGAGGTTGAACTCTGGAACCTCGCTGTAAAAGGGAATGACATCACCTCATACACCACTCGATTCCAACAATTGGCACCTTTATGCCCAAACATAGTAAACTCAAAGCCCACGCGTATCAGAAAATACATTCTAGGTCTTCCTGAGCCTATACGAGGGAACGTCATCTCATCCGCACCTACAACCATCCGAAAAGCCATACGTTTAGCTCATGAACTAATGGCGATGAAATCCGACTATGAGACACTCCCTCGATCTCCTAATCCCCATAGCAAGAGGAAATGGGATGGAAATCCCAGCAATAGCCACGAGCTAACCTTAAGACCTGAACCCGTACCACTCAGTATAATCAAACCCGGAGAAAAGAAATACAAGGGAAACAAACCCTTCTGCCCCAAATGCGAAAGCCATCATACGAGGGCGTGTGGCACGCCATGCAATAGGTGCAAAAGCTATGGACACCCAACTAAGAACTGCAGAGTCCCTACTACTATCTCAAACCCGAACGGCCCGAAGGTCTGTTTCGAATGCGGAGACCCGGGACACCTCAAAAGAGACTGCCCGAGACTTTACAACAACGCCTAGCGGGATCTCTAAGGTAGGAAGGTTACATCCTTTCTCAACAACTTAATCCTTTAACTCGTTAAACATCTAGGTGTCATCCCTCACACCATTTTGGAAAATTCAAACGCTTAGGGCAGAGTTAAGCTTAGAGTTTGCTTTCAGCAGACTAGTTAAATTATTATCTGCTAGATATTTGGTCCTGATAGGACTACTCACAAAACGGTCACTATGTGACAACCATCTAGTCCTTAATGGACTACGACGTAAACGGTTACCTAACAACCACAAATTAATCATACCTCGAACAAGCAATATAGTCAGAATGTAACTACGACGATAAATTTCGACACAGTCATGGATTGACTGCTCCTCAACTCCATCATAGACATGATATGTCTACTATCTACTCGATAAATCTCTCGTACGTGCATTGCTCCCCAGACCCCACGCGACCACGACATCATTTTAAATTTCGGGACGAAATTTTCATAACAGGGGGAGAATGTAACACCCGGTCAAAAAGGCCAATTTTCACGCCTATTTTAAACTTTAAACAATCGTATTTAGTACGTATTACTTTTAGATAATGTGTTATTATTTTAATAAACGTTATTTACACGGGAAATATTAAAATATTTTAGAACATAAATCGTTTTGTTTAAAACGTAATTTAGCTAGACGAAACTTAAATACTTTCGTATCATCTAAAAATGATATATTAGAAAACTAAAACGACTCGTACGACTTAAACTTAAACATTTTATTTTTATAAAATGTTCCAACTCGAAACCATTATTAATTATACGAATAAATATTACGAAATTTAAAAACATTATTTATTTTACAAACGGGTAACGAAACACGGGTATTTGACACTGTGGTTGGAGACCACAGTCCGCGAAGCGGGATATGGAATTGGGTAAAACCCACCTCCACCCCACTTCACTCTCCCATTCCCTTTCATTTTACACACACAAACACTCTCCACCCAATTACCACAAATTTTCGGAACTACAAATCGACCCACGAATTTTACATTTTCGGAATCACCAACAAGAGAGGAACAACATTTACAAAGGCAACATCATCATCTTCTTCCTCGTTTGACCTCGATTCGCAATTGTAAGAAATTCCTAAATTTTTAGATTTAATCATTTTGGTGTAATGTTTGGGTGTAATGTTTACACAACTTAGTTATAACCTAAACAACCAAGAAACCACGATTTTTCAGCTTGAAAATGAGTTTGATTTGCGATTTTGGCCGGAAAAACGCGAAACCCGAAAGTTTCTGGGCTGCTGTTCTTGAGTGCGACACAAGCCTTGTGTCGCATACTGTGTCGCATGAATTACTCATGCGACATAACCCTTATGTCGTATCCTTGTGTCGTATCCTTGTGTCGTACCTTGTGTCGCAGACTCCATGCGACACAACCCTTATGTCGCTATTGATTTAGCATCACACGTATTATGCGACACAACCACTGTGTCGCAAAGCTCACTGTGTCGCACCATGCGACACAACCCTTGTGTCGCATGAACCATTTTTGTGTCGCATGTTATGTCGTAGAAAACAGAAAATAGCCAAATTTTTCTAAGTATCGGAAGACGTTCTCAAATGACAATTTAAATACGATACGACTCACATTCAAAACAAATATACTTTATAAAGTATACGAAAACTCGAACCTAATAATAATATGAATTATTATTACAATTTCACCAATCACGAACCCTACTTACAAACATACGAAATCTCTCGTGTTTAGGACACTAGGAGATCATATTTGGACACGACTCGTTACATTAGGACGCTAGCTCCTCAGGTGAGTTCATAGCCCCTCCTTTTTACTGTTTTCACTGATTTCGGGGGAGATACATACTCATGATTTACTTACTTTTCATTGGTAAATGAATTTACAACTGCTTTACAAATGTTTGCAAATGACATATTAGATTCCAACACCCTCGAGACAACTGTACATCATATGCAAGCTAAGTGTGCCTTAGCAAGACAACAACTAGAATTATACAAGGAACAACATTTAAACACTTCGTCACATCGACGATTCAGTATTACTAGATTTGGCTAGTTTACTCGTGAAATACAACCTAGAGACCACACTTACTAATCAAGTCACGATTTATAGAACCGACTGATAGTATCCATCATTTAAGTGCTGCAGGTACTTTTCGACAACTAAGTGATATAATGACACACTTAGGCATTATGTACTAATCCGAATAGCTAGGTGACATTTATACGCATCTAGACATGACATGCTACGCCCATCATCTAGGTGGTGATTAGTCACACTTAGATGCATTGTGAACACTAAACTTTACTCATAGGTGTAGATTGTTAGATTACACCTTCAACATTACCGTAGGGTAATAAACGCACATAAATTGAGTGTAGTGTTTATCTGTAGATAGCTTACACTAATTTATGTATACATAAACTGTTAAGCACGTAGTGCTTCATTAACGATTAAACAAGCATGTAATGCTTCATCTGATTACATAGTAGGCATGTTATGCTACTGCCGAGCCTGTAGGGCCATCACTGGGCGCGTTGCGCTACTTCCGGGCACGTTGTGCTACTTCCGGGTTCGTTGAACCACTACTTGGCACGTGGTGCTACTTACGATTACATGTACATGATGATGTACACACGCTTACACTAACAAGCACGCGGTGCTTCGCTTATATATATATATACATGTACACACCCTATTTACACCATTAAGCACGTAGTGCTTCATTAACGTTAAACAAGCATGTAATGCTTCATATGATCACACAGTAGGCATGTTATGCTACTGTCAAGCCTGTAGGGCCATCACTGGGCGCGTTGCGCTACTTCCGGGCACGTTGTGCTACTTCCGGGTTCGCTGAACCACTACTTGGCACGTTGTGCTACTTCCGGGTTCGCTGAACCACTACTTGGCACGTGGTGCTACTACTGATTACCTTTACATGTTGATGTATACATTACTACATTGCTAAGCACGTGGTGCTTCATACATATGCATACCTATTACGCATCTCAGGTACGGAGTGCCTCGCTACATTTGACCTTAAGCACGTGGTGCTTCATTGTTTATCCAGTTTAAGCACGTGCTGCACTTGAACATAAAGTATGCACGTAGTGCTACTTTCATAACTATATACTTGCGGGATAATCCGTTGGATTATTGGGACTCGGGATACTTATTAACTAATCAACATATGTTGTGGTTCCTACATGGGTAGGTGACTTACTTCTAGGAACCCGTACTTCTAAGTAAAGATTAATAGCCGATACATACTAAACTCCACTATCTAGTAAATCATATGGTTAGGGTAACCTACACCCCGATATATAACTTTTGTAATGTCCTTGCAAACTCATTAAATCTAAACACACGGTGTATAACCGCTTTTATAATACGGATGGTATTATCACACGATTTCATATTAAATACTCTGTGAACTCACCAGCTTTATAGCTGACCTGTTTTAGTATGTATTCTCAGGTGGCCAGCAGGATTAGGACCACTACAAGATATGCTAGCTCGAGTCGCATGTTTTCAAACTTTGGGACAACACTGCATTTACTTTTGTATTTCAATTTATGTAATTGAAAACCACTATTAACTTTGTAAACGTTTTATTTGGTAAATGTATAACTATTTTCAACGTCTCATTTAGAGTCGTTCATTGTATATCTTTGTGCTTGTGATATTTGATTTAGTAACACCCGACCCGACTGCTTCCGCGACCCGAAATTTGAGGGTGTTACAGATAGGAGTAGTGACCCGAGAAGCAGGAACATCGTTCCTGACCCTCATAGTTTCTACATCCTTCCTTAGGATTTCGTTGCTCTTCTCCACTCGTTGAAGCTGCTCTTTTACCTGCGTGAACATAGAAACAATATCCCGGTTAGAAATCATAACAGGGTCTGGATCCGATAGGAATCCGGCCCCCATAGTAGTGGATCCAGCCGATGAAAACCTTTGATAGACATTTGGCGACTGTGGTTGAGATGATGTGAGAGGTGGAGCGGGAGGAAGAGTGGTTCTAATGGATGATGATAATGGTACAGTGGATGATGTAGATCGTCCTTGGCTCGACATTTTTGACAAAAACCTTTTGGAAAAGATGGCTCAACAAGGATCTTAACAAAAATTTAATTAGGCAAAACACCAATTGCCCCACGGTGGGCGCCAAATTGTTTTGGTCAAAAATTACTAAAAGCAATTAAGTGATCAAAATTAGTTTGTGAGGTCAGGTGTAAAAATTACTTTCAAGATAATTTCGCTTTTACACGATTATCTCTATGAGTAAGTATATGTTATGTGTTAAAAAGATTGATAGAATCTGTGGATCCTTGCTGAACAAACGTTTCAATACAAAAACTCTAGTATTATTAAAGGATAATGACAATTTAGATAATAAAATGTAAGCAGAAAGTGATTAAGACGATATAAACGATAAGTAAATGAAATTGACACGATGATGTACAAGGAAAGCCCTTGATCAAGGTTGATCGCCGGCACAAAACCTCGGGAAGGATCAAATGATCCTTGCCTTTGTAAATCTTATAAAAAATAAATGTAATCGATTACAAACTAATAGCGCAAGGATGATCGGCTAAGTGAATGTGTGTGAATTTAGCTAAGTGTTGAAGAAATAATCGTAAAATAAAGAAGTAGCAAAGTGTTTGTGTGTTATTCGAGTGTGAGTAGTGAAAATTCGTTAACCTAAATGATCATCCATGCCTCGTTTAAATAACAGGAGCGTTTAACAATAATTCCGAGAAATCAGGGATCCTCCGATGAAAGATGAAGACCACCAACGTTTCTTTTGACTCTATTCCACACGTGCATAAGACTTCGTCTTCTTTGAATCCCTTCACATAATCCGGAGCATATCTCATTAACGCGTTTCTCCCAAGACATGGTCAACACTTTAAGAAAATAAACACGTTAAACAGCACATGATCCTGAACTATTACAGGTTCAGGATCCTGGGCTTATGCGTACTCCAAGATTTACTCAGGATCCTCACTTAAGGATCCTCCACTTTCAGTATCCTGCACAATTATGTTAGATAAATATATCCTGACTAGGATCCTGCAAGACAAATAACAAGAATATATCCAGGATCCTTACTTACATTAGTGATCCTAAAAACAGACTTACAGGCTATCGTTATCCTGAGATACGAGTATAAAATATAAACGATTTTCATACCTGCGAGGTGCACACATGATGCTAATTAGGATTCTGCAAAGGTTAGTAAAAATCTACCCACAACAGATGTGACACCTCTCCAAATTAGGTATTAATTAAGCCTAATCTATGCATTTATCTTACGTTAATTTTCCGTAGTTAACCCAATTATATGATATGAGTTAAGTCTAGTTTGCCCAACCCGATTAATACATAAAGTATTACGACAAATATAATTATTTATAATTAAAAACAAAATGTACGATACCAAAATCGACTGAAAACTAACTCATTATTAATATTTTTAAAACAAAATTTAAAATATCGCGAAACTATTTTTATAGCGAATTATACGTTTATATTAAACGTCCTATAGAAAAATACGGGTACAACGCAGAATGCTATTTAAATAGCCCAAATAATAAAAGTATTATTTTTAATATTCATTATTAAGTATTTAGAACATTTCGGTAAAATAAAATTTACGAGAATAAAATGTAAATTGGCAATTTATTATACACGTACTTAAAATTCACGGGCTAAATATTAACCCGTAACCACCCAAAATAATATCTGAAACCTTCCTTAATTCGCGTGCCACATCTTGATCCAACAGATCCCACCACTTGCCCATATTATTGATCTTGTTTTATACTACTATCTAAATATAGTAAACACACACACTGCTTCTTCCTTTTTCCCCCCCTGCTTCACCTTCTTTTTTTTTTTTTTTTTTTGTGACCATACGATGGAGCAACAGCAGTAGAAAAAGAGCAAGAACAACAAGCTCATCTTCATCCTCTCTTATTTATAATTATCCACACTTCATCACAAACTAAACAATAACAACATAATCATCATCTTAACCTCGTCATCATCATCTCGAATCATCATCATCTCATTTTATATCACTGCGAGAAAATTTCCTTATGCTTTTCTTTATAAACTTTGTTGTTACATTATGTAATTACTTGATATATAGGAGTGATTGAAACAAAAAGTGAATCAAAACTTAAGTTTGGTGAAGATCATGAAACTGCTTAAAATTTCAGTGTACTTTAATAAATTCTATAAAATCGTACAAGTTGAATTAACACTTGGGACCACTTGGGAAATCTTCGTATTTATGTTAGTAACAACTTTCGTGTAGAACATGTTTCATGAAAATGCATCGATTTCATGCTATAAACTGATTTGTGAAGATGAGTCATGAAAAACGAATTTCTGAAACACTCTTGATCATGAACCTATTGTGAGAGTTGTGGTTATCTAAAAATCATGAAAACCAAACTGGAAGTAGATGACATATGTAGTAACATTGTGTAAAAATTTCGGATTCTATCGATAAGTTTTGATCCCCGAGAACAAGCTCGAAAAAGTCGAAAAACTGCAAAACATGGTTTAGGACTGTTGGACTGATTTGGATTGTTTTCTCTAAACTGTTTTAAACTAAATATAAGTATGTACTTAGTATTAAAATCAAATCTGGTAATCCTAGATGGGTGGTTAAGCGCTGTCTTCTGAAGTGAAAGGTCACAGGTTCGAAACCTGTGACCTGTTGTGATTTTTTTTTTTTTATATAAGTGGGCTTGCTGTTGGGCCGAACTATTACACATCAAAAGCTGGGCCGGGACTTATTATTACACTATTGGACCGTGGGCTAAAAAGAGATAATGGGCTGCAAGTTCTAAACTTAAATGTATTGGGCCAAAACTATTTAAATGGACAGGTTAAACAATTGGGACAAACAAGTAAATGGGCCAAATAAAATAATACGTGATTGGGCCAAAAGATTTCTTTCATATAATAAACAATTATTTGGGCCAAGTGTAATGGGCCAAGCCCACTTGGACCGTGAGATTTAGAAACGTAAATATATATTGGGCCGAGCCCAACGAACCATTAAACCAAACGTTAAACCTAAACGTTAACTTTTTATATATATAACGAAATATTTTAAATAATGTTATAATTATATATACGTATTATTTAACGACGACACAATATATTATATATATATTATAACGAACATTCGAATAATGTTATAACTATATATATATATATATATATATATATATATATATATATATATATATATATATATATATATATATATATATATGAACTAAGTTTGCGTCAACGCATTCGAATATTATATATATGTAACGTAATTACATTATAGATACAAACAAACAAAACAATGACTCGAGTTAGTCACAAATGTTTTTACGTTACAAAACATTAAATGTTTTCAAAAACATCTATACAAACAATTCGTACACATCGTTAAAGCAATACAATCGATCAACAACAAACAACTTATTAACGTAGTTTGACGTTAATCAAACGCTAATATTATTACGCGTTACCTTATAGGTTGTTGACGGACTTGTCAGGGCGACTCGACTATTACTCTCAGCTAGCACTCATATCATTTACCGACTACCACTGTGAGTTCACAGCCCTTCTTTTCACTGTTTTAAATGATTTTAAAGTCTGGGGTGAAAACATAGCAACTGTCTTGCTACTGATATTTGTTTATAAATGCTTTATGCTTTATTACAAACTGTTTATATATGAAAATACCTTTTCATACTGTTTTGGGATATTAGATAACAATCCTAGCACGGACTTAGATCTCAGCGTAGCATAAAAGCTCTTATGAACTACGAACTATAACCATCAACTAGGTGACTCTAGCCACTGAGTATACGAATAGTACTATTGCCATGACGACCCTCCCACAGATGTCGGAGTGTATACTTAACTTTGTCCAGTATGGCAAAAACAACATAACGAGGTTGTGGTTTGGTTATAGGTTTAGGTTGCGTGACTTTTACTCGTCGGGTTTAGCTCACCCTGCGAGAGGATTAGAATCTATGTTTCCCACAAAACTTATCAGGAAGCGGTTCCTGCAAACGACTATTTTAGGAAATGTTATCCTCGACAGGTTAACTTGTGTTTCCAACGGACATCTATTTTGGAGACGTCAGCTCTGATCGGGTTTATTCGCGTCTCCTACAAACGATTACTTGGAATTGGTTTTCCACATGTTTTTATCAAACGAGATTTGATAACTTATAAAAGACTTGATATATACTGTTTTATACAAACCTGTGAATTCACTCAACAATCATGTTGACGTTTTACTATGTTTTTAGGAAATTAGCACGTGAGTAAGATCTGCATGCATTTCAGGACGACCAACCCTCAACGCATTAGGATGCCACCTTCTTTTGGGACATTGCTGGATTTCAAATTAAATAAACTGGAAATCCTCTTTTGATTAATGTATTCTTATGAAATACAAATTTTCAAAACTACTATTATTGTTACGACTTCCTAAGTCGTAACCTCTTTTGTAAACTTTATTATTGGGCATCTTAATTAATATCGTTCTGTTATGACATTGAGCTCTGAGAATTTGTATGTATGCATGGATGTTGTTTAATCCGCTCGTCGCGAGCCCCGCCACGTCACACGCTTCCGCAAACCAATTAAACTTGATTATGAACTTAAACGGTAATTACGGTTTGGCGGGGTGCACAGACTTGGTATCAGAGCCAATGGTTATAGCGAACTAGAAGTCTTTAGGTGGACTAAACCCTAGAGACCTAGACTATAGCCAGTACTAAAATCATTCATGCATTCATATTATTGCATACACATGTATTTATATGTCCTGATATATATATATCGTACCGAAACTATTGTTTCAGAATGGCTCGAGAGTTCCCGATTTTCATCTTTGAGTCTGATGACGAGGATCCGTCGGAGCATGAGAGCGAGGCCAGCTCGCCACAGGAGATTCCCCCGACCCACCCGCGAGTGACTTCGGACGACACTGGGTACGTTGCACCACCAGTACCACCACCTATGACTGCACCCGTCCCGGCATCTGCAGCACCTGTAGTACCTATTGGCACCCCTCATCAGTCAGTGGGGCCTTCACACGGACGATGCTACAGGATGACGCCTAGGATGCGGACCATATCGTGTAACCGGGAGTTTCCCATAGGGCCCCTAGCACCGAGGGATAAGGCGCCGATGGTTGAGCGAGAGATGCCACGTGACGAGCCGCCACCGAAGCGACTCCGACCCGCTCATCTGGAGTACATGCCCACTACACTGCAGCACTGGAGATCACTTGAGGGCATACCATCTACACTCGAGGTTGGATCGACTTCTCGCGCCATGTCTTACATTCCCCTCACTGGAGAGCCCCTGGAGTTGACCGTCCCCACCTTGGTCGCAATGACCCGCACACTTTTCAGCTGGCATAACAGCATGCGGGGTGAGGTTTATGAGCTTCTGAGCGATGCCTCCCGTCTGGATGGAGACATGATGGAGGTGGATTAGCGACTCGATTTCTTGGATTGTCATAGAGACATGGACAGGGCAGTTGTCGAGGCTACAAGGGCACGTGTGGCAGACCTGGAGAGAGAGGCGAGGATTGCTAGGATTGTGTCTGGAGTTTGTGTTTTTATGTCAGTGTTGGCGACCGCCATTGGGCTGTTCTTACCCCGTTTTTATTAGATGTTGTATGACAGTTATGTCTGTATGTCGTTTGTATGTCAGGATTGTATGTGTGTAGTAGATTGTAGCTAGCAATTGATGGATTCTAGCGAATTCCATCACATTTTGGTATAGCGCTAGTGACAGATGGGTATATAGTTAACCCCCATCACATTTTGTTATAGGCGGACTTACGATGAGAGTATAGTGACCTCATCACATTTTGTATACGGCTGCTAACTGATGGGCACATATAGAAAGTCCCATCACATTTTGTTGTAACATTAGGAACTTGATGGGTATAAAAAGTCCCATCACATTTTGTATGAACACTACAGTGTAACCAATCGGATTATATAATATAACTATATGTTTGGTTTACATCTTGTGATATTTGTAAGTTTATATTAATTGTTATAATACTCTTATATCTGGACATGCATGTTAGAATGAAAACTGACTAATAACATCCTGCGATCATATCATGCGTTCTTGTCGTGACCCCAGCGGTCGGTCGGATTTTACTCCGGTCGTTGAACCTTCCGGCAAGGGCGCGCAGACAGTGTGTTTTATATTTATTATGCTGGGTATCCTAAGTTTTGATACAACTTAAAGACCTAAAGGGCAGTAAGCGGTATGTATGACTCATGTGTCGTTCTTCAAACTACAACGGGCATGAGAATCTAGGAGGATTAATTATCTTTTGTGATTTAGCTGGGATTTTTAAAACTTTTTGATAGGTTGGTTGGTTTTTTTCTAATCTAATTACTAAAATTAAAAACTAAATTAAAGACAGGGGTTTGTACGGAGTACGCGGAGAAATCAAGATAAGGAATATGTTTGCTGTGACTTCGGCAATGTTATTTGGATGGATAGTTATGAGGGATAAGGTTACTAGGTGTGATGATTAATCCGGTGAGGTCATAGAAACTTAATTGGTAGATAAAGTATTATGCCTACGACCTTTACTCGGTTTCCCACGTATTTATGTTAACGCTATACCGGATACTCGGGCGTTTTACAGCTTTTCCGTTATACCAATTAGGGTTCCAGATTACTCACTAGATATTCCTGTATTTCTTAATGAGCTACAACTACGATCCTACTATATACCTAACGTAGAGTTGTCCGCAATCAGATATACGATATGTCACATGGATAGCAGTTATAGAATGTCCAGTACACCGGAAGTTCTCCCAAATGTACAGACCAATTCAACTGACAACTATCCTCTAATCCAGGTCCCCATTTACAGACATCCGGAGGACGTTAGTATCATGGCATGAATTGTTCAGTGAACAATAACATGAACAGGGTTTAACCCGCGGAACCGGTTGGGATAATCTATCTAACGGTCAGCTGAATTGTTCATCATTAATCATACAATCATTACAACTAATACATACATGTTAACCTATCTGTATTATGTTTATTATGTTTACGAAAATCTAATCAGCAGGGCAGTGATAATGTTTACGTATGTCTAGCATGCAGTACCTAAGCAACAATCAAACAAGAACATGCAATAGGACGGAACACTAGCCATCACATTAATTGACCTAATAATCAAATCATGAATATCCCGGAAGTTGTCCCAAAGATACACAACAAACAAGCGTGAACCTAATCTATCTCTAATCCTATGCTTCGTGTCCCTCGGATGTGTTTCAATCAAGGGAACAGCGACCATGTTGAGTTCATTGATCATCATACACAGAATAGTTGGCAATCCTACTTCTAGCAATTGGCCAGGTTCTAGGGAGGAGGATACAAACCACAACATAAGTTGGATAGATAAACAGTCAGAGGTTCAGCTTATAAGTTCGCAAACAGTTTTTAACTTACACAGACAGAGTAACAGTATGTTTACAATTGGGAATCATTATTTCTACAACGGATTGTGCCCACGACTTTCATAGCTTCCACGTTCCGTACTAC
The DNA here is from genome assembly GCA_949592205.1 of Helichrysum umbraculigerum. Lineage (NCBI taxonomy): Eukaryota > Viridiplantae > Streptophyta > Magnoliopsida > Asterales > Asteraceae > Helichrysum > Helichrysum umbraculigerum. The sequence continues at coordinate 103,954,932 of CATIUR010000003.1, read as the reverse complement.
ACACATTCGTGATGATTCCGGCGCTATACAAATGAAAGTTGTATAACGTTACCTCCGTTGTTTCATAATGGTGTTATCCCCAACTGTATATTATGTCATAACTATCCTAACATTGCATACATCACAACAAACATTGATTTGCTAGCCTAACATAATTCTAGCATTCATTCCTAAACATGCATAATAAGAAAGCATAATTAAAAGAATAAATGCGAGAGATTGTATTAAACCTGAATAAGAGAGTAATACAGACAAATCTTCACAAATCTGAAGTCTCGGAGTAACTCCGTACAAAAGCTACTGAGAGCTTCTACTCTAACCTACTAATTCTCCTCTAACTCCTAAGAGTAGTGCTAGAGAGAGAATGTTAACCTAAATCTAGAGAGAGAGAGTTTAGAGAGAGAAAGTGTGAAAGAATGAAAAATGAGGTGTGTTGAATGAATGAGAGGAGCCCTCTATTTATAGATGAGGAGGTTGAAGCTTGGTACAAGTCCTAAAGCATAAAGAACAAGCATCAAAGCGCATACGGGGGGTTCTAGACCAGGGGGGTCAAACGGCACCTCACAAAGCAAACACCCCCGTATACGGCACCCATAGGGCCGTATACGGCACCTAGGGTACCGTATACGGTACCTAGGTGACCAGGGGGGGTTGGTGCTTGGTTTGGCCTCCGCTTGTTTCCCGGTTGCTTGGTTCGTCCGTATCTTCTTCGTTTGGGCTCCGATTTGCTTGATTCTTATGCCGTTAGTTTCGTTTTTCCGTTACGCTTCTAATGACACTGAGTTTGCCAAATTTGGAAATGTTTAGCTTTTGCGTGTTCCGGATGACGATCGGCTTGCTTCCAGACTGCATATCTTCTCCGTCTTTCGTCCGTTTCTTCTGATTCTTTCACCTCCGATCTTGAATTTTCCTATGGAATCATAAAATATGTATTAAGCTCTATTTTCATAAGAATATTGAGAACGGAAAATTTAAGGTGATTGTTTTGCCTCGATTTGCGTGTTATTTGGATGTTTTAACCGATTTTTGCAGCAGCGTCTATATTTAGACTACCTTGGTGATTTTTGGTAAATAATGATGGTTTTGAAATGTGTTCACCAAAGAATAGTCCAAAAAAGTGTGGAAATATACTCTTAAAACATGACTTTTTGGGTCACATCAAGTATCCCACACTTAGACGTTGCTTGTCCTCAAGCAACACTCATCAACATCCCCTTTGAAAACATTTTTAGAAACAGATTTTTGAGGAGAGTTATGACATCCTCATCGGTCACCGTTTTCTCGTATGAGTAGATAGTTTCAGGAAACCAAGGAAAAGTAAGATGATCCTTTCGGAAACAAGAAGCGATTCTCATAGGCATACTTCCAACTCTCGTGATCTCGGAGTATACATGACTAGGCGATCTCACATAAGGTGGTCACTCAATTCACTCAATAGTGTATCGGGTTTCCTATCAATCTAGTTCAAACGAAATCGCTCATAAAGCCAGTCATGCAGTACTCATCGTCATAGGCTTGATCGAGAATCGGATCTCCACCACTTAGGTGAGAACGGCGCTAATTATCCCAAGACATTCGGGGGTTGTAATGTTTTGTGAGGGTTAAGGGGTATGGATAAGGAAAATTTTGGTTTGTAAGGGTGTTGCTTAACTCAGGCTTTCCAAGAATCATGAAAAACTTATTTGTAGAACGGATGAAGTAGCTACTCGTCTTCTATCGGATCTCCCTTTTTATGGTTGATACTCTGAAGCATCTTGAGCTTTATTTTCTTTTTTTCTTTTCTTTTCTTTCTTTTTCTTCTTTTTATTTTCTTTTCTTCTTCAAAAATCCTTTCTCTTATCTTGATCAATTTGAGTCTTTACTTCGGGTGCTAATTTTCCCGCACCGTTGTTCTCTTTGTCTTTCCTGTGTGCTAATTTTCCCGCACTTTTTAGAGAGGTTTGATTCTTTTTGGAGAACACGAACGAGTAGGATAATCGAGTTGGATATTCTTCAAGATGTTTTTCATAACCTCAGAAATTCTAAGATAAGGTTTTGGGAATTTGGGAAAGTAGGTTTATGATGAGGGTTTTTGAAGAAATGAAAAGGTTTAGGCTCAACAGGGTTTTCTAGGCGGATCATCGATACTAAAAATGAGTATCGGAAGGGTTTTGGGCTTGAAAGAGAAGGCTAAAAAAAAAGGGTTCAAATCCTAAGGAATGTCAAGGTCATTTAATTGCGCCTATACCGGGTACGGTACACACCGATGTGGTCTCGAAGCGTATGTCAAGAGCAAGTTCTAATTCAGAGATACATGCATCGGCACACACAAGAAATGAACAATGTAGCATTAAAAATGAATGCTTTTAAGGCTCAAAATCTCACTGCAAATTTTGGTTGTATGTGCCTAGTCATGCGATGCCCTCTTAGATTGTCGTTTCATTGTTTAGGAAATTTCTACCTTAATTTCCTTAAGTTTTTTGGAAATATTTTCCTCATATTTTGAAAATGATTTCTTTCAGGCATACCAAAACTCAAAAATTTAGAGTTAATCGCAAGATTTAGCTCATATTTTAGTTTTATTGAAAAATATTTTTGAAAAATTTGAAAAAAAATTTAGGGAACATTTTCTGAGATATGCCATGTAGACATAAAAATCGTTTATCCAAGGTATTCTATACCTACCATCCCACACTTAGAGGAACATTGTCCCTAATGTTCTCTTGAGTTGAGATTTTACGACTAAAATCCCACACTTAGAGTTTGAACATGTAAGAAAATGTTTCCTAAGTGTTGAATTGGGCTGGAATCCCACACTTAGTGATAAGTTAGGATGTAGCATAGATTATAACACATAAACTTAAGTGAACGTAGAATCATCAAAAACGGAGAAAGGTTTAAAATACTCCCCATTCTGTTTACTGGACATGACCAGATTAGTGTAGAAATGGTGAGTGTGATTTGCTGGATTAGAGGACCAGTCTCGTGTAAGATTATCCATTCCACAATAAGCTAAGTTCTGCAATAAACATCAACACATCGTCATATCTCAAAAAATAACAAAGAGTTATAAAAATCTAAGTACTGAAATAAGATAAAATAAGCTAAATAAACTAAAAGTCATCAAGTAGATCATCGCTGTCAGGATCGAAAGCAGCAATAGCAGCAGCAAGGACTGAGGTGGGTGATAGTGCAGGCTCCTCAATGGTATCCATGCTCGGCTCAGTAATGCCAGTAGAGACATGAGTGTGAGGTGGGCTAAAGACATCCAACACAGCCATCAACTGCTCAGTAAGTGAAGGCTCTACTGATGCACTCCCTGATGACATGGTAGGATCAACAGCAGCAGCAGGTGGAGTAGTGGAAGGTCCAGCGGCGAACGGTCCAGTAGGAGGGAAGAATGACCAGGGCGGGCGAGATGGTCCTGGGTCCGGACCTAGATGGAACGGACAGTCAGAAGGCCTCGGAAGCCCTACATGCACACAGAGGGTGGACATGGTGTCGTGCTGAAGATGGAGTGTCTGAAAGAGAGCCCATACTGCGGCAGGGTCAGCTAGATTGATCCCGTACTCAAAAGTGGGTACAGGAGCTGACTGACGGCCAGGTGATGGGGGTCTCTCAGCGGATGGCTCCTCATGAGTGATCGGGACATCAGTAAGGTCCTCCTTGCTAATAGTGGGCATGGTCCTACGTGCTCTACGTCCTTGTCTGCGATCTCTGCGACGTCTCGATGGTTTCTCAGCTATGATCTCTCTGGTGTCACCGGAGCTGTCCATCCTGAAACAAACAAAATAAACAGGTAATGCATAAAATGATAAATACAAATGCACAGAGATCTGATTACAGTGTGAAGATGTTTTATAAAGATTTCTGTTATCAGAGTTCTGGCATTTGCATTTTTAAAACTTATCTTCTGATTTTGAAGTTTATAGTCAGATAAGTAGCAAATCCTAAAATTTCGTTAGAGATGATCATACTTAACAAAAAATAAACTAGGAAGTAAAAATTTGACAGAAAAGTAGAGATAAGCTTGGGGTGCCTCCCAAGAGCGCTTGTTTTACGAGTCTCTAGCTTGACTCTTTGTACCTTTCTTGAAGACTCATGGAGGTTCAAAGATGAAGACGTCTTCCCTCATGGGAAAGTCCTCAACATAATGCTTTAAGCGATGACCATTAACCTTAAAATTACCTTCTGGAGCCTCGAGTTCGATTGCGCCATAGGGAAATACCTTTGAGATCGTGAATGGTCCGCTCCACCTACTTTTGAATTTACCGGAGAATTTCTTGAATCGCGAATTGAAGAGCAGCACTTTATCTCCTTGTTTGAACCTAGAGGGCTTTAACTTAGCGTCGTGGACCCTTTTAGTTCTCTCCTTGAAGCTCAGCGAACTGTCGTATGCTTGGTCTCTTAGTTCTGCTAACTCATTCATTTGCATTCTCCGTTGTTCTCCAGCTGCTGAAATTTCCAAGTTGCAGTGTTTTAATGCCCAGTACGCCCGATATTCCAACTCAATTAGGAGGTGACACGCCTTTCCGTAGACTAGCCGATACGGTGTGGTTCCTAATGGTGTTTTGTAGGCAGTTCTGAATGCCCATAACGCATCGTCTAATTTTTCGGCCCACTTGTGCCCGTGATTTCTGACAGTTCGTTCCAATATCCTTTTCAAAGCCCGATTTGTCGCTTCAGCTTGCCCATTAGTTTGTGGATGGTAAGCCGTCGATGTTTTGTGAGTGACACCATACTACTGCAGCACTTGCATGAACTGAGTATTGCAGAAATGCGTGCCACGGTCACTGATTATAGCCCTAGGAGTTCCAAATTGACTGAACAGCTTTTTGAGGAATTGGGTTACTACTTTTGAATCGTTGGTCAGAAAAGCTTGAGCTTCGGCCCACCTGGAGACGTAGTCAACTGCGACTAAGATGTACTCTTTACCGTTAGATTTAGGGAATGGTCCCATAAAATCTAATCCCCAGATATCAAAGATCTCCACGGCCTGGATATTAGTAAGTGGCATTTCGTTACGGGCTGAGATATTGCCTTGCCTTTGGCAAATATCACAGCGCTTTACCAGGTCGCAAGCGTCTCGGAATATGGTCGGCCAATAAAAGCCGGCATCGTAAACCTTTCGTGCAGTCATTTTGTTGCCATGGTGTCCTCCAGTAGGTCCGTGGTGGCTCTGGTGTAGAATAAGTTATGCCTCCTTCCCATCGACGCATCTTCGAATAAGTTGATCGGGACAAACCTTAAAGAGATAAGGATCGTTCCAATAATAGTTCTTGACATCTCGGAAGAATTTTCGTTTCTGAGAGGTTGGCATTCCTTTTGGTATGATGTTTCCTACCAGATAATTGGCAAAGTCAGCATACCAAGGGTTGTGTGTGAACTGTGACCCTTGTTGGTAGCCTCCTATAGTCATGAGTTGTTCTTCGGGGAATTGATCTTGAATATCGTTCTCGTGCAACTTCTCCATTGATGGATTTTCCAATCGGCTAAGATGATCGGCCGCAACGTTTTCTGCTCCTTTCTTATCTTTTATCTCAATATCAAATTCTTGTAGGAGTAGAATCCATCGTAGAAGGCGCGGTTTAGCATCTTGCTTCTTGAAAAGGTATTTCAAAGCGGAGTGATCTGTATAGACAATAGTTTTGGACAAGATTAGATAAGAACGAAATTTATCAAAAGCAAATACTACCGCAAGCAGCTCCTTTTCTGTAGTGGTATAGTTTTCTTGAGCATCTGTGAGCGTTTTGCTGGCGTAGTATATTGGTTGAAAGTGTTTCTCCTTCCGCTGTCCCAGTACAGCTCCAACAGCGAAATCACTGGCGTCGCACATGATTTCAAATGGAAGACTCCAATCGGGGGCAACCATGATCGGTGCATGTACAAGCTGATCCTTCAGGTAGTTGAAAGCTTTGAGACATTCATCTGTAAAGTCAAACGGAGTATCTTTTTCGAGAAGATGAGTCATAGGTCGAGAAATCTTAGAGAAATCCTTAATAAAGCGACGGTAGAATCCGGCGTGACCTAGAAAACTTCGAATGGTTTTCACAGAAGTAGGGGGTGGAAGCTTCGAGATGGTCTCAACTTTTTCTTTGTCAACTTCAATTCCAGATTTAGAAATGCGGTGTCCAAGAACTATGCCTTCTTTCACCATGAAGTGACATTTCTCCCAATTCAGAACTAGGTTTGATTCTTCACATCGAGCAAGCATCCTATCCAAGTTAGAAAGACAAGTGGTGAACGAATCCCCAAAAACTGAGAAATCGTCCATGAACACTTCCATGCATTGTTCAATCATGTGGTGGAAGATTGCTACCATGCATCTTTGAAAAGTCGCAGGTGCATTACATAAACCAAAAGGCATACGTCGGTAAGCAAATGTTCCATAGGGACAAGTAAACGTCGTTTTTTCTTGGTCCTTCGGATCGAGAGGTATCTGAAAATAGCCTAAGAAGCCATCAAGGAAGCAATAGAATTCATTTCCTGATAACCTTTCGAGCATCTGATCAATGAATGGTAGAGGGAAATGATCTTTGCGTGTAGCTTCATTCAGTTTCCGATAGTCGATACACACCCTCCAACCATTGACGGTTCATGTTGGAATCAATTCATTGTTTTCGTTAGTGATGACCGTCATGCCTCCTTTCTTTGGGACGACCTGAACTGGGCTAACCCATGGGGAATCTGAGATAGGGTAGATCAGACCGGCATCCAGGAGTTTGATAACCTCATTTTTCACTACGTCTTGAATCTTCGGGTTGACTCTCCTTTGCCTTTGAACTGATGGTCTAAAGTCGTTTTCCATTAAGATCTTATGCGTGCAGTAGTTCGGACTAATCCCTTGTATGTCAGAGATTTTCCAAGCAATCGGCTTTTTGTGTGACTTTAGAACCTGTACCAGCCTTGCTTTCTCTTCGGGCTTTAATTCTTTAGATATGATAACGGGTAAGTGCGAAGTTTCTTCAAGAAAAGCATATTCAAGGTGTGGGGGAAGTTCCTTTAGTTCCAATTCGGGTGGTTCTTCAGTAGATGGTTTCATCCTGGCAATCTCGTCTCTTTTAAGCTCGTCATACGTTGTTTGATAATCTGACTCCATTGCAGGTGATTCTGGAATGTCGGCTGATGCTATCTCAACCCATTCTGTATTGTTGGACAGCTCATCTTTTCTCAGCTCATATTTTACTTGGGAAGATTGAGAGATTGCTTTTTCTTCAGTGATAATTTCTTTTCCTTTGTCAGTTGTTGCAAATCTCTGAAATTGAGCTGATGAAGACTTGCTGATGGTGATTTCTGGATTTTCACAACCTTCAGATGGTTGCAAAGTAGGTGTTTTAAGCATTGACTCCATGTTTTTAAGAGTCTTCAGAATTTCTTCCTTTGAGAGAGATGAATGATCTACTTCAGAAGTCGGGTTCCTTCGTAGTAGAGTGACAGGAGTGCCATATCCAAGTGGAACAGTCAAGATGGAATTGAGCTGCGGCTCGGAATTCTTTAAAGGAAATAGTAACTCTCCATATGCGTTGGAAGAATCCGAGATAGCTGAGCATAGACCCGCACCTTCTTCACAGAGTATTCTTGAAGTGATGATAGTATTGGGAAGGGGGTTAATGCTGCTTACTGCGAGGATCTCTTCCAAGTGTTCTTCAATTATTTCCTGCATAGAATCTACAAGACCAAGATCTTCTCCCACAGGCTGTTTCATTAGTTTATCAACATTGAAGGTGACCTCTTCAGTTCCAACTCGGAGTTTTAAAGATTTTTCATTTACGTCAATGATGGCCTTGGCAGTGTTTAGGAAAGGTCTGCCAAGGATGAGTGGAACCCGGGTGTCCTCTTCAATATCCATAACAACGAAATCAACTAGAAAGACGAATTTGTCGACACGGACCATAATATCTTCAGTAATTCCTCGAGCGAGATTAACTGATCTATCTGCTAATTGGATGGTCATACGTGTAGGCAAAAGTTCGTTTAATCCTAGTTTCCTATAAAGCAAGAATGGCATGAGGTTTACACTAGCTCCTAGGTCAGCTAAGGCGTTACTTATTTGAACATCCTGAAGATAATAAGGAATAGTGAAACGGCCAGTATCTCCAAGCTTAGGGGGTAGTCCTTGTTGCATAATTAGAGAGCACTCGGCATCTAGGGGCAAGTTAACTATCTGTCTAAGTTTTTCTTTGTTGGATATCAGTTCCTTAAAGAATTTAGCACAACTGGGCATTTCTACTAAAGCATCTAATAATCTGACGTTTAAGTGTAGGCTTTTGAACATTTCTAAATATTTTCCAAATTGAGCTTCTTGTTTCTCTTTCTTAAGCCTATCAGGGAAAGGTATTCGAACGGGTTTAAAAACTTCTGGGGCTTTAGAAGGTTCTGGCTCAGGAGAAGCGACAGGAGAGTTAGCTTGTACTGAGTCAGTGGGTAGAGAAGTAGAAGGTTTATCTGAAGGAATATCTAAGGTTTTCTCGTTCTTAGTCTCTTTTCCTCCTCTAGTGACCACAAGCATGTCATCGTGCTCATAGGATGAGTGAAAGACAGAATTGTAGATCGCTTCCTCCCTTTGCTTCTCCTCAACTTTTAAAAACAATCTTTTAACATTATCCTCCATGTTTTTAATTAAATCATTTGAAATTCTAAGCAAATAATCATTTTGGTTTTGAAAATCAAGAATTCGTTTGTTTGTATTATTTTGCTCAACCATGAAGTTATTGAAAATCCTATTGTTTAGACGAGAAGTCAATTGGGTAGGAGTAGAGAGAACTAAAGATTGAGACGGGGGTAGTGTGGTTAACCGCTGAACGAATGGTTTAGAATGAAAGGATTGGTCAAGGTTTCTACCAGTGGTGTCAAGAATTTCTTCGTTGGCCCGTCTGTTTGGGAAGAACTTTGGGGGCTTCTTCTTTTGCATGGGTTTAGAAGATTCTTGCAAGTCCTTGACAACTTTAGAGATGGATTTGAGTTGAGTTTTCAAGATGTCCAAGGCTTGATCTGAAGTATTCCTTTCCTCTGAAGTGGATTCATCTGGCTCCAAGTCATGATGGTGCATCGTTATCGTCTCAATCAACTTCCAAGCTTCGTCTGAGGTATGTTGCATGAAGTTTCCGGATGAAGCAGCTTCGAGGGTTTGTTGGTGCTGAGGATTTAAGCTGTTGTAGAATGTGCAGACCAGATTCGTTTCAGCCAACTGATGGTTTTGACATCTTCCGATAAGATTCTTAAATCGTTCCCAAGCTTTGCTTAATGATTCGTTAGTTTCCTGACGGAAGTTAGCAATGTCGGTCTTAAGCTTGGTTTGCATGGAAGGAGGAAAGTACTTAGCTAGAAACTTAGTAACCATCTCTTCCCGTGTATGAATTGAATTGGGTTTGAAATCATAAAACCAGGTTAAGGCTCGAGAAGATAGAGAATAAGGAAACAGATGGAGTCGAAGAAGGTCTCTATTGGTTCCTATTATATCGAAGGGGTCGGTAAGGTTGATGAACTTGTTGAGATGGGCGTTTGAGTTTTCAACCGAAAGACCATGAAACTGACACTCAGATTTAATCATTTTTATGTAGTGAGGCTTAATTTCAAGGGTTTCGTCGGTTGGTGCTACGATCGGTCCTCCTCGTCCCTCTAGCAATGGCTTGATTGATGAGGCGAGCGTGATACGGTTCGTCATAACTTGTAAGGTAGAAATTAGGGTTACGGAAAGGAAAACTAATCTAACTAAACTAAATTAACCTAATTAATCTAATTAACCTAAGGATAAAGCAGGTAACTTCCGGATGATATTGATCTCCCGAAAGGGTCGCTAAATAACTAAGATAACTAAATTCCTAAAGTCGGTCGTTGTAGTCCCCGGCAGCGGCGCCAAAAACTTGTCGTGACCCCAGCGGTCGGTCGGATTTTACTCCGGTCGTTGAACCTTCCGGCAAGGGCGCGCGGACAGTGTGTTTTATATTTATTATGCTGGGTATCCTAAGTTTTGATACAACTTAAAGACCTAAAGGGCAGTAAGCGGTATGTACGACTCAGGTGTCGTTCTTCAAACTACAACGGGCATGGGAATCTAGGAGGATTAATTATCTTTTGTGATTTAGCTGGGATTTTTAAAACTTTTTTATAGGTTGGTTGGTTTTTTTCTAATCTAATTACTAAAATTAAAAACTAAATTAAAGACAAGGGTTTGTACGGAGTACGCGGAGAAATCAAGATAAGGAATATGTTTGCTGTGACTTCGGCAATGTTATTTGGATGGATAGTTATGAGGGATAAGGTTACTAGGTGTGATGATTAATCCGGTGAGGTCATAGAAACTTAATTGGTAGATAAAGTATTATGCCTACGACCTTTACTCGGTTTCCCACGTATTTATGTTAACGCTATACCGGATACTCGGGCGTTTTACAGCTTTTCCGTTATACCAATTAGGGTTCCAGATTACTCACTAGATATTCCTGTATTTCTTAATGAGCTACAACTACGATCCTACTATATACCTAACGTAGAGTTGTCCGCAATCAGATATATGATATGTCACATGGATAGCAGATATAGAATGTCCAGTACACCGGAAGTTCTCCCAAATGTACAGACCAATTCAACTGACAACTATCCTCTAATCCAGGTCCCCATTTACAGACATCCGGAGGACGTTAGTATCATGGCATGAATTGTTCAGTGAACAATAATATGAACAGGGTTTAACCCGCGGAACCGGTTGGGATAATCTGTCTAACGGTCAGCTGAATTGTTCATCATTAATCATACAATCATTACAACTAATACATACATGTTAACCTATCTGTATTATGTTTATTATGTTTACGAAAATCTAATCAGCAGGGCAGTGATAATGTTTACGTATGTCTAGCATGCAGTACCTAAGCAACAATCAAACAAGAACATGCAATAGGACGGAACACTAGCCATCACATTAATTGACCTAATAATCAAATCATGAATATCCCGGAAGTTGTCCCAAAGATACACAACAAACAAGCGTGAACCTAATCTATCTCTAATCCTATGCTTCGTGTCCCTCGGATGTGTTTCAATCAAGGGAACAGCGACCATGTTGAGTTCATTGATTATCATACACAGAATAGTTGGCAATCCTACTTCTAGCAATTGGCCAGGTTCTAGGGAGGAGGATACAAACCACAGCATAAGTTGGATAGATAAACAGTCAGAGGTTCAGCTTATAAGTTCGCAAACAGTTTTAAACTTACACAGATAGAGTAACAGTATGTTTACAATTGGGAATCATTATTTCTACAACGGATTGTGCCCACGACTTTCATAGCTTCCACGTTCCGTACTACACACATTCGTGATGATTCTGGCGCTATACAAATGAAAGCCGTATAACGTTACCTCCGTTGTTTCATAATGGTGTTATCCCCAACTGTATATTATGTCATAACTATCCTAACATTGCATACATCACAACAAACATTGATTTGTCTAGCCTAGCATAATTCTAGCATTCATTCCTAAACATGCATAATAAGAAAGCATAATTAAAAGAATAAATGCGAGAGATTGTATTAAACCTGAATAAGAGAGTAATAAAGACAAATCTTCACAAATCTGAAGTCTCGGAGTAACTCCTTACAAAAGCTACTGAGAGCTTCTACTCTAACCGACTAATTCTCCTCTAACTCCTAAGAGTAGTGCTAGAGAGAGAATGCTAACCTAAATCTAGAGAGAGAGAGTTTAGAGAGAGAAAGTGTGAAAGAATGAAAAATGAGGTGTGTTGAATGAATGAGAGGAGCCCTCGATTTATAGATGATGAGGTTGAAGCTTGGTACAAGTCCTAAAGCATAAAGAACAAGCATCAAAGCGCATACGGGGGATACTGGACCAGGGAGGGTCAAACGGCACCATACTAAGCAAACACCCCCGTATACGGCACCCATAGGGCCGTATACGGCACCTAGGGTACCGTATACGGTACCTAGGTGCCCAGGGGGGGTTGGTGCTTGGTTTGGCCTCCGCTTGTTTCCCGGTTGCTTGGTTCGTCCGTATCTTCTTCGTTTGGGCTCCGATTTGCTTGATTCTTACGCCGTTAGTTTCGTTTTTACGTTACGCTTCTAATGACACTGAGTTTGCCAAATTTGGAAATGTTTAGCTTTTGCGTGTTCCGAATGACGATCGGCTTGCTTCCAGACTGCATATCTTCTCCGTCTTTCGTCCGTTTCTTCTGATTCTTTCACCTCCGATCTTGAATTTTCCTATGGAATCATAAAATATGTATTAAGCTCTATTTTCATAAGAATATTGAGAACGGAAAATTTAAGGTGATTGTTTTGCCTCAGTTTGCGTGTTATTTGGATGTTTTAACCGATTTTTGCAGCAGCGTCTATATTTAGACTACCTTGGTGATTTTTGGTAAATAATGGTGGTTTTGAAATGTTTTCACCAAAGAATAGTCCAAAAAAGTGTGGAAATATACTCTTAAAAACATGACTTTTTGGGTCACATCAGTTCTTCAAAAACGTATTTCACTTGGAACTTTGACTCTTTCCAATTGACCAAGTGTAAATCATGTGAAAACGTTTTTTCACATTTATTCCATTCATTTTTCATATCCTCATTCTTGGCATTGATGTCTGCATTTTATTCATCGCAGGACATGCCTCCCAAACCGCGCAGCACCAGAATTAGGGGTCGAACCACCACGACACCTAACAATGAAGAGACTGCTGAACAGATGATCGAGCGACGTATTGCTGAAGGCATTGCCCGACATGAGGCAAGTCGCAATCGAGAGACTACCAGTGGATCTGGAATCAGAAACACTACAAACGAAATGCCGGTTAATACTGCACGAGGTTGTACCTTTAAGAACTTCACGGACTGCAAACCAACTACCTTCCATGGAACTGAGGGTGCTATAGGCATCGTCCACTGGATAGAGAAAATGGAGTCGGTGCTGGATATCAGCAACTGTGCACCTGACACTATGGTGAAGTATGCCACCTGCATGCTTTCTGACAAGGCATTAACCTGGTGGAATGCTCAAGTCCAATCCCTTACTCGACCAGTTGCCTATGCTCTCTCTTGGGAAGAACTGAAGACACTAATGCTGGAATAATTCTGTCCCCGCAATGAACTACAGAAGCTAGAGACTGAGCTCTGGAACATCACCATGGTCAATGCTGACATTACTGGCTATACAACTAAGTTCCAGGAGCTAGCTCGTCTAGTCCCTCACATGGTGACTCCAGAGGCCAAGCGTATCGATCGCTACATCTGGGGTTTAGCACCACAGATTCGGAGCATGGTAACTTTGGCCCAGCCGAATACCTTCAGGAGTGCCGTAACTTTGGCACATAGTCTGACTGATGACGCTGTGAGAATGGGAACTCTGACCAAGAAGGCTGCGTCAGGAAAGGTTGAACCAGGTAACACTGAAGCTGGAAGTTCTGGAGTTGTTAAGAGAAAGTGGAACGGAGGTGGTAATGACCGACATGGTCAGCAGAACCATAAGAGGACTGGAGGAAACCAGAGGGCATATGTCGCCACCACTACTGAGGCAAGACCATACTTGGGCAACAAGCCTAAGTGTAACATGTGTAGTAGGAACCATGAGGGTGAGTGTATTGCCAACCCGAACACTCGAGGAAATGGATGTTTCGAGTGTGGTGACACTGGTCACTACCGAAACCGATGCCCCAAACTCAACAACCAAAACCGTAACAACCAAAACAACCAGAACCGCAACAACAACCATAAACAGAACAACCAAAACCGAAACAACAACCCGAACCCCAACAACCGCAATAACCCTGGTAACAACCGTGGCAACAATAACAACCGCACCAACAACAACAACCCAGCCAACAACAACAACCCACCAGCTCAGGGAAGAGCGTTTGTTCTTGGAGCACCAGAGGCACGTCAGGACCCTAATACGGTCACTGGTACGTTTCTAGTAAACAACCATTATGCCTACGTGTTATTTGATTCAGGTGCTGATTTAAGTTTTGTATCTACCCAGTTTAGACCACTATTAGAAATAGAATCTCGTAAGTTAGATAACAAATACACTATAGAAGTAGCAGACGGTGAACTGATCGAATCAGAAGAAGTAGTACCGGGATGTACCTTGGAGTTGGAAGGTCATCTGTTTGACATCGACTTACTACCGATTAAGCTAGGAAGTTTCGACATCGTAGTCGGCATGGATTGGTTGTCAAAGAATCGCGCTGAAATCATCTGTTTTGAAAAGATGATATGTCTACCGTTGCCGACTGGAGAAATATTGGTAATACAAGGAGAGAAACGGAAGAGTGCTTTGAAGGTAATCACTTGCCTGAAAGCCAGAAAGCATCTGCGGAAAGGGTGTCAAGCATTCCTGGCACATGTTGTAGAGAAGAGATCCGAGGAGCGACGCTTAGACGATATACCTATTGTTCGTGACTATCCGGGAGTGTTTCCTGAGGATTTACCGGGATTACCGCCCCCGCGGAAAGTCGAATTCCGTATCGATCTGGTGCCCGGAGCAGCACCAATCGCTCGTCAACCTTATCGCCTGGCTCCCTCAGAGATGCAAGAACTGTCCACGCAATTACAGGAACTTCTGGACTTAGGATTCATCCGCCCGAGCTTTTCACCTTGGGGAGCTCCAGTCTTGTTTGTCAAGAAGAATGATGGATCTATGCGGATGTGCATCGATTACCGAGAATTGAACAAGGTAACCATCAAGAACCGATACCCGTTACCTCGTATAGACGATCTGTTTGATCAGCTGCAAGGGTCGAGCTACTATTCGAAAATCGACCTACGGTCTGGATATCATCAGTTGAAAGTTCGAGAAGAGGATGTACCAAAAACCGCGTTCAGGACTCGCTACGGCCATTACGAGTTCCTAGTCATGCCATTTGGGCTGACAAACGCACCGGCAGTATTCATGGATCTCATGAACCGAGTTTGCAAACCATACCTCGATAAGTTTGTTATCGTGTTCATTGACGACATCTTGATATACTCAAAAACGAAGGAAGACCACGAACAACACCTGAGACTCATCCTCGAACTTCTAGAGAAAGAGAAGCTTTATGCCAAATTCTGTAAGTGTGAATTTTGGATAAGAGAGGTTCACTTCCTTGGTCACGTGATCAACGATGAAGGAATCCATGTGGACCCATCCAAGATTGAGGCAATCAAAAACTGGGAAGCACCGAAAACCCCAACCGAAGTACGTCAATTTCTTGGTCTAGCTGGCTATTACCGTCGATTCATTGAGAATTTCTCAAAAATAGCCCAGCCCCTCACCACTCTAACGCAGAAAGACAAGAAATTTGATTGGAGCGACAAACAGGAGAATGCTTTTCAACTGCTGAAACAGAAACTGAGCACTGCACCCATTCTGTCATTACCTGAAGGGACAGATAACTTTGTTGTTTATTGTGATGCGTCGCATCAGGGGATGGGTTGCGCTCTAATGCAAAACGACAAGGTCATTGCTTATGCATCTCATCAACTGAAGGTACACGAGAAGAATTACACAACGCATGACTTAGAACTGGGAGCAGTTGTCTTTGCATTAAAGATTTGGAGACACTATCTGTATGGCACAAAGTGTACCATATTCATGGATCACAAGAGTCTCCAACATATATTCGACCAGAAGGAACTCAACATGAGACAAAGACGTTGGGTTGAATTGTTGAACGATTACGACTGTGAAATAAAGTACCATCCGGGCAAGGCTAATGTAGTAGCAGACGCCCTAAGTCGTAAGGAGAATGTTAAACCGCGCAGAGTCCGAGCTTTGGGATTGACCATCCACTCGGATCTCATTGCACAAATCCGGGATGCGCAACAGATAGCGTTCACACCGGAACGTCTGAAGGACGAATCATTGAAAGGAATGGAGAAGCAACTGGAAACAAAGGACAACGGAGCGTTGTACCATGCGTAGACGAATTACGCCAGCTGATACTAGACGAAGCCCATAAGTCCAAGTACTCAATACACCCTGGTGTTGATAAGATATATCAGGATGTGAAAGGTTTCTATTGGTGGCCTGGCATGAAGAGAGACATTGCCACATATGTTAGCAAATGCCTGACTTGTGCGAAGGTTAAGGTTGAATACCAGAAACCGTCTGGGCTTTTACAACAACCTGAATTGCCACAGTGGAAATGGGAACACATTACCATGGACTTCATCACAAAACTACCAAAAACGAGATCTGGAGCAGATACCGTCTGGGTGATTGTCGACCGATTGACGAAATCAGCCCACTTCTTGGCCATGAAAGAGACAAGCACAATGGATACACTAGCGAAACTCTACCTGAAAGAGATTGTGGCCAGACGCGGTGTACCATTATCCATTATCTCTGATAGAGATAGCCGATTCACGTCAAAATTCTGGAGATCATTTCAAGAAGCCTTAGGCTCTAGACTCAACATGAGTACAGTCTATCATCCTCAAACCGACGGCCAAAGCGAACGAACGATCCAAACGCTCGAAGACTTGCTACGAGCATGTGTGATAGACTTTGGAGGTAGCTAGGATACTCACCTCCCTTTAGCCGAGTTTTCTTAATATAACAATTATCACACCAGTATTCAAATGGCACCATTTGAGGCGTTGTATTGACGCAAGTGCAGGTCACCACTCTGCTGGGCAGAGTTGGGTGATAGACAACTCTCTGGACCAAAGATTGTCCAGGAAACCACCGATAAGATAACTCAAGTGCTTAAACGATTGAAAGCTGCACGAGACCGACAAAAGAGTTATGCAGATAACCTCCGAAAACCTCTAGAATTTCAAGTAGGAGATCGAGTTCTACTCAAAGTGTCACCCTGGAAGGGAGTTGCCCAATTCGGAAAGCGAGGAAAACTGAACCCACGATACGTTGGACCTTTTGAAATCCTTGCAAGGATTGGTCCTGTCGCTTATAAGCTTAAACTTCCAGTAGAACTTAACAATATTCACGACACTTTTCACGTGAGTAACCTCAAGAAGTGTCTAGCCGATGAAACGTTAATCATCCCTCCTGACGAAGTTTACATTGACCCGAAACTCAATTTTGTGGAGGAACCTATCGAAGTAATGGATTCGAAAACGCAGAAACTACGCAACAGTCGAATCAAACTTGTCAAAGTTCGTTGGAACTCAAAACGAGGCCCAGAATTTACTTGGGAACGCGAGGACGAAATACGAAAGAAATACCCTCACCTATTCGAAACCGTGACTGCGACTCACGACTCGACTTAAATCTCGGGACGAGATTTCTCTAACTGGGGGAGGATGTGACACCTCTCCAAATTAGGTATTAATTAAGCCTAATCTATGCATTTATCTTAAGTTAATTTTCTGTAGTTAACCCAATTATATGATATGAGTTAAGTCTAGTTTGCCCAACCCGATTAATACATAATGTATTACGACAAATATAATTATTTATAATTAAAAACAAAATGTACGATACCAAAATCGACTGAAAACTGACTCATTATTAATTTTTTTAAAACAAAATTTAAAATATCGCGAAACTATTTTTATAGCGAATTATACGATTATATTAAACGTCCTGTAGAAAAATACGGGTACAACGCAGAATGCTATTTAAATAGCCCAAATAATAAAAGTATTATTTTTAATATTCATTATTAAGTATTTAGAACATTTCGGTAAAATAAAATTTGCGAGAATAAAATGTAAATTGGCAATTTATTATACCCGTACTTAAAATTCACGGGCTAAATATTAACCCGTAACCACCCAAAATAATATCTGAAACCTTCCTTAATTCGCGTGCCACATCTTGATCCAATAGATCCCACCACTTGCCCATATTATTGATCTTGTTTTATACTACTATCTAAATATAGTAAACACACACACTGCTTCTTCCTTTTTTCCCCCCTGCTTCACCTTTTTTTTTTTTTTTTTTTTTTTTTGTGACCATACGATGGAGCAACAGCAGTAGAAAAAGAGCAAGAACAACAAGCTCATCTTCATCCTCTCTTATTTATAATTATCCACACTTCATCACAAACTAAACAATAACAACATAATCATCATCTTAACCTCGTCATCATCATCTCGAATCATCATCATCTCGAATCATCATCATCTCATTTTATATCACTGTGAGAAAATTTCCTTATGCTTTTCTTTATAAACTTTGTTGTTACATTATGTAATTACTTGATATATAGGAGTGATTGAAACAAAAAGTGAATCAAAACTTAAGTTTGGTGAAGATCATGAAACTGCTTAAAATTTCAGTGTACTTTAATAAATTCTATAAAATCGTACAAGTTGAATTAACACTTGGGACCACTTGGTAATCTTCGTATTTATGTTAGTAACAACTTTCGTGTAGAACATGTTTCATGAAAATGCATTGATTTCATGCTATAAACTGATTTGTGAAGATGAGTCATGAAAAACGAATTTCTGAAACACTCTTGATCATGAACCTATTGTGAGAGTTGTGGTTATCTAAAAATCATGAAAACCAAACTGGAAGTAGATGACATATGTAGTAACATTGTGTAAAAATTTCGGATTCTATCGATAAGTTTTGATCCCCGAGAACAAGCTCGAAAAAGTCGAAAAACTGCAAAACATGGTTTAGGACTGTTGGACTGATTTGGGTTGTTTTCTCTAAACTGTTTTAAACTAAATATAAGTATGTACTTAGTATTAAAATCAAATCTGGTAATCCTAGCTGGGCGGTTAAGCGCTGTCTTCTGAAGTGAAAGGTCACAGGTTCGAAACCTGTGACCTGTTGTGATTTTTTTTTTTTTTTATATAAGTGGGCTTGCTGTTGGGCCGAACTATTACACATCAAAAGCTGGGCCGGGACTTATTATTACACTATTGGGCCGTGGGCTAAAAAGAGATAATGGGCTGCAAGATCTAAACTTAAATGTATTGGGCCAAAACTAGTTAAATGGACAGGTTAAACAATTCGGACAAACAAGTAAATGGGCCAAATAAAATAATAGGTTATTGGGCCAAAAGATTTCTTTCATATAATAAACGATTATTTGGGCCAAGTGTAATGGGCCAAGCCCACTTGGACCATGAGATTTAGAAACGTAAATATATATTGGGCAGAGCCCAACGAACCATTAAACCAAACGTTAAACCTAAACGTTACCTTTTTATATATATAACGAAATATTTTAAATAATGTTATGATTATATATACGTATTATTTAACGACGACACAATATATTATATATATATATTATAACGAACGTTCAAATAATGTTATAACTATATATATATATGAACTAAGTTTGCGTCAACGCATTCGAATATTATATATATATAACGTAATTACATTATAGATACAAACAAACAAAACAATGACTCGAGTTAGTCACAAATGTTTTTACGTTACAAAACATTAAATGTTTTCAAAAACATCTATACAAACAATTCGTACACATCGTTAAAGCAATACAATCGATCAACAACAAACAACTTATTAACGTAGTTTGACGTTAATCAAACGCTAATATTATTACGCGTTACCATATAGGTTGTTGACGGACTTGTCAGGGCGACTCGACTATTACTCTCAGCTAGCACTCATATCATTTACCGACTACCACTGTGAGTTCACAGCCCCTCTTTTCACTGTTTTAAATGCTTTTAAAACCTGGGGTGAAAACATAGCAACTGTCTTGCTACTGATATTTGTTTATAAATGCTTTATGCTTTATTACAAACTGTTTATATATGAAAATACCTTTTCATACTGTTTTGGGATATTAGATAACAATCCTAGCACGGACTTAGATCTCAGCGTAGCATAAAAGCTCTTATGAACTACGAACTATAACCATCAACTAGGTGACTCTAGCCACTGAGTATACGAATAGTACTATTGCCATGACGACCCTCCCACAGATGTCGGAGTGTATACTTAACTTTGTCCAGTATGGCAAAAACAACATAACGAGGTTGTGGTTTGGTTATAGGTTTAGGTTGCGTGACTTTTACTCGTCGGGTTTAGCTCACCCTGCGAGAGGATTAGAATCTATGTTTCCCACAAAACTTATCAGGAAGCGGTTCCTGCAAACGACTATTTTAGGAAATGTTATCCTCGACAGGTTAACTTGTGTTTCCTACGGACATCTATTTTGGAGACGTCAGCTCTGATCGGGTTTATTCGCGTCTCCTACAAACGATTACTTGGAATTGGTTTTCCACATGTTTTTATCAAACGAGATTTGATAACTTATAAAAGACTTGATATATACTGTTTTATACAAACATGTGAATTCACTCAACAATCATGTTGACGTTTTACTATGTTTTCAGGAAATTAGCACGTGAGTAAGATCTGCATGCATTTCAGGACGACCAACCCTCAACGCATTAGGATGCCACCTTCTTTTGGGACATTGCTGGATTTCAAATTAAATAAACTGGAAATCCTCTTTTGATTAATGTATTCTTATGAAATACAAATTTTCAAAACTACTATTATTGTTACGACTTCCTAAGTCGTAACCTCTTTTGTAAACTTTATTATTGGGCATCTTAATTAATATCGTTATGTTATGACATTGAGCTTTGAGAATTTGTATGTATGCATGGATGTTGTTTAATCCGCTCGTCGCGAGCCCCGCCACGTCACACGCTTCCGCAAACCAATTAAACTTGATTATGAACTTAAACGGTAATTACGGTTTGGCGGGGTGCGACACCTAGGAAATATCCTTCGTCTGCTTTCTCACCAAACTTTGGTTGATTTTGAGTCTTCAATAGTGTACACGACACACCAAACGGTTCAAAGCCTTTCAAATTTGGTTTCCTTTTGTTCAAAAGTTCATAACAAGTCTTGTTATGCTTCTTAACAGTCAGAACCCTATTTAGAACATGACATGCTGTACTCACTGCTTCTACCCAAAAGAAGACACGAAGTTTTGAATCTGCAAGCATAGTTCTTGCGGCTTCGATCAATGTCCTATTTTTCCTTTCAGCTACACCGTTCTGTTGAGGCTCATAAGGTGCACTGAATTGATGTTCAATTCCTTTTCTCAAACAATAGACATTGAGTGTCGCGTTCTTAAATTCGGTACCATTATCACTACGAATCCTCTTAATTCTCGTTTTGTATGTATTTTCTACTAGATCAAAGAATAGTATTAAAATACTGGGGGTCTCATCCTTTGATCCTAAGAAATATACCCACGAAAATCTAGAGTAGTCATCTGTGATAACTAAGCAATACCATTTTCCACCCAGACTTCTTTTGCTTATTGGGCCGAAGAGATCCATGTGGAGCAAATCAAATGGCGAGGAATTAGAGTTTATTGCTTTAGACTTGTGTGGTTTCTTGTGTTGTTTCCCTTTCATACAAGAAACACACCTGTCTTCCAGCAGAAAACTCTTTTGTGGTACACCTTCAACTAACCCATTCTTGGTTATGTAGTTCATTTTCCTGAAGTTTAAGTGTGCCATCCTCTTGTGCCATAAAAGTGAGTCGGTTTCTGAAGCCTTGGATAGTAAGCATGTTGACGCCATTGAAGAAGTGGGAGCACCCATGTTTATTGCATAGATGTCCTTCTTCCTTGGTGCCCTCATCAAGATCCAATCTTCTGGAATCTTAATCCCTGGCTTCAAGATTAAATCCTCCTTTTCATTGAAATGAACTGGATGACCTCTATCACAACATTGGGATACACTCACTAGATTATGAACTAGTTGTTCAACATAGTTCACATTCTCAAGAGTCAAAGTTCCATTAGAAACTTTTCCCATTCCTGTTATCATACCTCCTTTGTCACCAGCGAAATTTACACGCTGTCTCAAACCACCTTTGAAGTCTTGAAGAAGACTTCTATCTCCTGTCATGTGTCTCGAGCATCCACTGTCTACATACCACCAACTATCCTTGTTCACAGTAGGCTCCTGCACATGACAATAGTACACAATTAGTTTTCAAGAGGGACCCAAGCCATAACGGTTTTGGTTTGTCCCTCAACATCTACAACCTGTGTCTCTCTAAAATAACCATAACTGTTTCCATCAGGAACCTTGGTTACTTTAATCGGAGCTTGAGGTTGTGGATGAGAAATGGTCTTAGGTCTATATGGAGACTTGGAGGTTTGTCTCCTTGACATATTAGCCTAGGATCTAGACTCATGATTGTAATTATACGAAAAATTAGATCCATGTGTACGAGGAGTAGAGCCATTCTCATTACGACTATGGCTTCTACTTGGTGTTTGAAACCTTGACGGAATTTTATCTTTAACAAAATTATCATTATGTGTCAAAATCCGTTTAGGTTTTGGAGGTGAAACACTATGTGTTCCATCTCTTTTCAAAATGTTTACAGGCTTAGTTGCAGGTTTGTTACCCAACCCTGGCTTGATACTCGGCCTGTCTACATAAGCCTTAAAAACTCCCGGAGTAACATTGCTATTACTCGGTCCTACACCTGCTTCTAATTTCTTATTTGGACAACATGAAGCTACGTGTCCCTTTTGATGACATCTAAAGCAGGAGATATGTTTTCTAGGCTTACTTTCAATCCCCTTATTCAAGTCACTAGTTGTCTGAATCACTAAAGGTGGTTCCTGTTCTTTACTAACATGATCGTCTAGTTTAGATTTATCCTCACTAGGCAATGGGTCCTTAATAACAGGCTTTTCTAACTCATCAACCTGTGACTTATTCGATTTCTTATCAGTAGAAACATCTGTCATTTCTACATCTGTTGAAGCAGTTTTGTAGTTATCATTGAAAGGAGGGGGTACTTCATTATATCCTAATCCAGACCCATCCTTAGGACTACGTTGTGAACCAATTATACTAGTTAATGTCAAAGAGGAAGTTCTAAAACATTCGAACTTACAGTTCATCTCCACTAACTTCAACTTAGAATCAGCCAATTCTTTATCCTTATCTGCTATGGTCTGATTTAATTGAGCTAAGTTCAGATATAACCCATCTATAGTAACAGCCTGTTCATTGACTTTGTCTCTAAGAGTGGTCTTATCTGTATTAGCTCCCTTAAGTTTTTCTTTGAAATCTGACTTATCCTTTTCTAGTCTATGTACGCTATTTCTAGTTTCCTCTAAGTCTTTATATAAGGCCTCATATGATTCATTGACAGATCCTAACTGAGACTTTAAACTAGAAACTAAACTGCATACATCAACAAGAGTAACAAAATCGAAACATACCCGTTTCTGGTCAGTTTGAACATCAGCCATTTGAGCTACAAAATCTTCAGCAGTCAGATCTTCAGTTGATCCAAAATCAATCACATCATCATCTACCAGAGGAATCATCATATCAGGAACTTTGACTTGATATTCCTCAGCAGTCGGCATGTATGATGTTGTCTCGACGGTCTTTTCTTCATCAACAATTTCAGCCATGAGTGCTTGCTCAGACATAGCACTCCAATCAAAAGAACCGTCCAACTGCTGAACTACTAGAGCCTTAGAGGCTAAAGAACCATCCTTCGGATTTGCGGTCTTTTCAACTTTAGGTTTTTGGCAATCCCTAGCAAAGTGACCATTGTTTTGACAATTGTAACACTTTACTTTGGATATATCCAAAGTACCTTTTCCACCTACCATCTTTCTTCCGGTCCTTCTAAGGAAATTCTTTACCCTCCTTGACACCATAGCTAGCTGCCACTGGAGGTCCATTTCCTCTAAATCATCCGGATCAATCTGATCATAATCCTCATCATACTTTGAGGGATCTGTGATCTTTCCTTGTATCTAGTTTTCATAACAAGCTATAAAGGAAGCTAGCATAGCCAATTGTTCTTCAGCAGTCTTTACACTCATTGGCATATTTGCATATTCCCTTGCAGTTTTGAGTGTAGTCTTGGTACTAGACTTCCCTTGAGTATTACCACCAGCAGAAGAAGACACTAAACAGAGTTCATTTGTAACTACTTCACCATCTTCATCTGTTTCACCAATAGTTACCAAAGCCTTGGTCGAACTTGATGAAGCAGTATTCAGAGTGGTGTTCCCATAATACAGTCCTGGATCCTGAACCTGATCAGAATCAGAATCTCGAGTCTTCTTGTCAAAATCATAACCTTTAAGCCGATCAATTGCTTGCTCCAAGGTCATAGTGGAATACCTAGTTTCATTATCCTTGAGCATTACACCATACATTTCCCACATCTTTGGAAGACCTTCAACAAACTTGTTGACTATCTTCGCATCAGTATAGTCAATGCTATGGTTGTCAAGCTCACTCAGCAGATGGTAGTAGCGTTCAGTGTAAGCATCTAGAGTCTCTCCTTTCAAAGCTTTGAACATCATCCACTGCTTCTCTAGAAGATTTTTCTTACCGGCTAGTACCTGAGGACTTCCTTCACCCCTTTTCTCAAGAGCTTCCCAAAGATCTTTAGCAATATGGAAATATTTAAGCTGGTGATTGATATCCTTAGGCAAGCTCATCTTAATCATAGAATGAGCCTTGTTTTCCCTCTCACATTCTTTCTTCTGATCCTCACTCATTTGGTGGTAAGGGATTTCCACAGTAACACCACCAACAATCTTAGTGGGAGGGGTATAGCCATGTTTGATGCACATCTAAACACTTAGGTCATGGAATCTACAGTATGATTCAAACCTGTCTTTCCATCCATAGTAGTCATCCAGTCTTAACAATTTAGGCGGTCCACTCGATTTTCCAACCTCGTGTTCCATCTCAATCATCCTACTTATGTCCGACATCTTAGCAAATCCTTACGAAGTACTTAAAAAATTAAAAATCAGAAACTTGGGTTCGCAAAAACTCAGTTCGCTAGAACTCAACTCGCCACGCGGTTCAGTTCGCCAAAACTCAGTTCGCAATGCCAACTCAACTCAGTTCGCAAATCTCAGTTCGCCAAGACTCAGTTCAGTTCGCCAAATCTCAGCTCGCAGAATCGGCTGAAAACCCTAAAACGCTGAGTTTTAGGTTTCTAAACGATTAAACCCTAAGATTTCGATCGTACACTAACCTAAACACTTCCAGAAATCGATTTTGATCGAATTAACGCAAGTATTCACGCTCAATCGATCCTAATCAACCGAAATCAACCCAAATAACCTCGAACCTACGCGTATCTAGCCGTAGGCTCTGATACCAATTGTAAGTCCGTTTGTATGGATCGATAACGAGGTTATCTTATGTATTAAGGTGCGGAATCCCTCAATACTAAGTTTACGGATTGTAAACGGTTGTTTCGCAAGTAATTAGCGAATCGGGTTTTGTTTAAGCTTTGTATCGATTAATTAGAGGATTAATCGATTAATACCTAGCTTAAGAATGCTTGAAATCGCCTAAGTATGCTCTGGAAATCGTAAGGGTAAAGTTAATTTTCGTTTAGGGTTATGATTTGTATTTATAGGTTTTTCCCGTCTCGGTTCGCCACCGAGTGGGCTTGGCGAGTTCAACTCGCTTCGCAGCCTAGTTGGCCCAGCGAGTTGACTCGTCTCGCTTCGCCATATGACTGCCTTAGCGAACTGAACTCAGTTCGCCTCGCAAGAGCATTTTGGTCAACATTTTCCAGCAATTAACTATTAACTCTAAAATGTTTACCAACCTATATTAATCATTTACAATAACAAATCAATGTATCAATCTTGATTACAATTAACGTTTTAACTATTACAAGCTAGATCTGTTGTCACACACTCAAATGTCCCAACAGTCAACTTGAACAAACACATGACCCGGCACTAGTCCTTCTTTGTGAGCCGGATATGTCATCCCCCTCGCCCATCTAGTATCATGACTACCATATGGCATCATAATCTGACATGGAGCAGAGGCCTGTAAAAAAATAATTATATAACATTTATAGTAAGTATTAAGATTTATTATTTTATATATAAACACACACACACACACACACAGACACACATAATGTATTTAACATCTAAGGAATCACCTCATCCTCATCAGACCAGTCTATTGATACATCTGAAGCAGAAGACAATACGTGTTGTTGTCCACCCTTGAGATTGTTCAAGTCTTCTTTAACTCTGGATAATTCAGCTCTGCAATTTTGTATATCGGTTGCAGTACATTTGTTATCATCCTCAATACGCTCAGTGAAGGACTCAAATTCCTCAAGTGTGACTGCTTTCCGTTTTTCACCCTTCTTCCTATGTCCTAGGGCTTTTTTACTACCAACTACACTGGACACCGTCCGAGTCCTTCCCCCGTGCTCTTTTCCCTTGTACCTTGTTAGGGAATCTTCCCCCCTCTCATTATATGTACCATCATTCAACATTTTTCTCTCCGTTGCCAACTGTTAACCAATGTAACGTAATAAATATTGACGTGTTATAACATATATATTTAGCTAGTGGTAACAGAAGTTAGTAGCATATATATATATATATATATATATATATATATATATATATATACATATATATATATATATATATATATACATATATATATATATATATATATATATATATATATATATATAGTACGTATTCAGAGTAACATATTACCAACTCTTCTGAAACCATCATAAGATACTGCCTCATAATATGAACCCTCGTTTTCTTCCCCTCCCTTTGTCTGGCATAAAGATATAAAATAGAACGCTCGGACTTCAGTTTTGCTAGAACTGGGTATTGTTCATGTATATCTACTTTGTTCTTGTAATAATACTCTCTCAATCCAGCATATCCCAATCGACCTACACGGGCAGGATCCGTGTTCTTAGCGGCACTAGCATTGGCTTTCTCACTCTTTGCATTCACATATGAGATGTAAAAGAATGAATTGTCTGTGACAGTTTTAATTAAAATCATTTCCTACTTAAATCATTAGAAGCAACGGATACAAATTAAACATGTTCAATAATTAAATACCTTGAAGTCTTCCGTGGTCCTCGACTTAACAAATGTTGGCCACTCTTCCTTACTCAAATAGGAATATTTTTCAAAGGGAAGTAAACCCTTAGCAGCAAACTGAGTGGTAAGCTCACTTTTAAACTTCCTCCAGATTTTATTTACCTTCCTCAAATGTACACCTTTGTAGTTATCGTTTGGTATGTTCCAATAACTTTTTGTTATGTCCGATAATCGATTTAACATTTGAGGAGTCACTTTGCTCATGTCATCATGTGGAACTTCCTTAGTGTTCCATTCCAGATAGTATGGAATTTGTACTCTGATCTATGTACCAAACCATGAGGTATAATCTGGCCTATAGTCTCCTACCGGTTCTCCATATTTGGTGAACTCAATTAAACGGTTTGGATCCTGAGTGTAGTCATTACCCTTTGCAGCCCCTCGTCTTTTGCCTACCATTTCGTTTATAATAACCTACAAAAAATTAAATATCATATTACAGAACATTCAACGTACGTACCTTAACGTACTAAATCATATGAATATATATAATATAATACACAAATAATAAATAACATAAACAAGAAACAGTCTTAAACATGTGTACGATCAATTAAATTCTTTTCTTTTACACATAGATTCAAATTCAATTCAATTCGACAAAGATTATTTACATACAGGCATTAAATACTCTTTATACATACATTCAATTCATCTCAAATACAAGCAGATTGTTATTTATAAAGAAACAATTAAATGCTTATACTTTACAGACGACAGAGATTCTTTACATACACGTGTGACTAATATATATACTCCGTATTTAAGAAAAAATAACACATATGTGTGGACCACAAAACATGAAAGATCATATACTCCATAACAGTTCGGATATCACTTTGGGAGAAAGATTCTTAATTTACATACGGACACGTACTGCCAACAACATTAACATATACATATCAAAGAGAATGTGTATATATATGGATGGACCACTGCACCAAACATATATCTATAAACGGAAACAAACAAAATACACTTTTGCAATGTATATGGACCACTGACGTTAATTCTTAAATGTGCATCACTTGTTATCGAACCAAGTGAATTTATAGTTCCAAAATTTAACAAATTTGATAAATATGACCTCTCTCTCTCTATATATATATATATATATATATATATATATATATATATATATATATATATATATATATATATATATATATATATATATATATATGTGTGTACAAATTTAATAAAATCATCGAAATATAATCCATATATTCAATTAATAAACAAAGAACTTTGACGTGGCAGATAATTAAGTACCTAACAAGTACTACTACTTATCCGGAGAATAAAGAATCAGTCAGCAAGTGGAAATCGCTGGAGTGCAACTAAAGAAGAAGATGAAATGCGCAATGGTAGAAAGTGAGGAAGAAACAAGAGCTTCTATGGCTTTTTGAATGTTTTCAATGATTTTGGAGCGAAATTCAAAATATTTGACTGAAAATTTTCAAATAATTTGGACTGGTTAAAACATCAAACCGCTTCATAATATTCTTAATCACCGCTCTATAATGAACTCTATATACATATATTTGGACGTGGGCGGGAAATGAAAAAAACCAACGTTTTATAATCAATTATCAAATTATTAATATTATTACTAATATTATTACTAATATTATTAGATATCGGTTCTTGTTAGGAAGAGGTTTAGGGAGGGAATGGAGAGAAGCAAATAGGGATGTGACAAGTGTCCTCCTCCATTTCTCCACCTCCTTTATTTCTCCACCTTCTACATTTCTTCACCATTATCATTTATCCTCCATTTTTTTCTTAAATTTTTTTAATTTATTTTTTATATTAATTTTTTTCTTGACTTTTTCGTATTTTTTTTTTAATTTTTTAATTTTTTTTTTTTTTAGAGTTTTTTTTTTTTTTTTTTTTTTTGCGTTTTTCAACCTTATCATTTAACCTTTTACACGACTTATTTATAATTGTTTTTGTTTTTTTTTTCACGTTTTCAACCTTTTTATGTAGTTGTTTTACCTCACATTATTATATGTAAATACAATTTGATAATACAATTTTATATATAGTATTACAAAAAAAAAATATTTATGTGATGTACCATATTTATACCATATGAATGAAATAAATTTTGATATAACAAAATTATAACTTCAATGCATCGTAGAATTAAAATTATGATGCACCATATTTTATAACTATGATGCACCAAGATTTATACACTAATAATGTTTATCGTATATCAAAAAGTCGGAGCGTCATATTTATAACTATGATGCACCATATTTTATAATTATGATGCACCATATTTTATAACTATGATGCACCACCTTTTTAATTTAATAACAATGTTTTATAGTATATTATGAAAGTCAATGCATGATATTTTAAACACTCGATGCACCATGTTTTAAAAATATGATAAACCATGTTTTATAACTATGATGCACTACTTTTTATAATTATGATGTACCATATTCTATAACTATGATGCACCAACATCGTATATCTAAAAGTCGGAGCGTCATATTTATAACTATGATGCACCATATTTTATAATTATGATGCACCATGTTTTATAACTATGATGGACCACTATTTTAATTCAATAACGATGTTTTATAATACATTTTGAATGTCAATGCATGATATTTTTAAACAATCGATGCACCATTTTTTATGACTATGATGAACCATGTTTTATAACTATGATGCACCACTTTTTAATTCAATAACGATATTTTATAGTATATTTTGAAAGTTGATGCATGATATTTAAATACTCGATGCATCATATTCAGAAAAAATCAGTGTATCATATTTATAATGTTGGTGAACACAATAATAATTTATTTTATTGCAGCTTGTTTTTGATATTCATGTGCATCGCTATATATAATTTCTGGTGCATCACAAATTTGAAAATGATATATAAAAAAGAAAAAACTAAATAGGAAAAAGGTTAAAAACTAATTTTTAGATTTGAAATTTTTTCTAAAAAAATGTTAACAAATTTTATTTAATTATTTTTTTTAACAAAAGTGTTATAGAAGTTTTTACATGTTAAATTTTTTTTTTTTTAAGTTTAAAATCTTTTTTTTTATAATAAAAAAATAAATTAAAAAATGGAAATAGAAAAAAAAATGGAGAAATGACAAAAAAGGGGAAGAATTGGATAAATAGGTGAAGAAATAAAAAAAAAAAAAAAAAAAGGAAGGGGAAATGAATAAAAAAGGTGGAGAAATGAAAAAAGGAACGGGAAATGAATAAAAAAGGTAGAGAAATGAGGAGACACTTGTCACCTCCTTATTGGCTTCTCTCCCTTCCCTCACTTTTACCCCTTCTCTCAGGAACCTCACCCATATTATTATTATTATTATTATTATATTATTAATATCAAAGGTACAATGAATTATATGACATTTCTTTATATTAGATTAATAAAATTAATTTATGGAGCGGTTTTGTTATAGAGTTGAAAATAATATTTATGCAAGTAACAACATATATCAGTGGCGGGTTTATTATATGTTTGATCGATTTCCTTTAGTAGTATATATATACAATTTTAGCTCACTGTTTATTTGTTTTGCCAATATATCATGCATAATTATAATATAGTAATGTAGTACCTCTTTGCAAATTCAGTTGTGCCTTCAATTACCATTTGGTACAAATTATCATCTGTTAAGTTGTATAAGTTGACGGGTTGTTACAACTCTATAATAAATTCAAATTAAAACATATAACATAGGAAAGTTTAATGCATGATAATAATACAAAAGAGATCGAGTTGTGCCTTCAATTACCATTGGGTCTAATTTATCATCGATTAAGTTATAATAAGTTGACGGGTTGTAATTACAACTCTAAAATAAATTCAAATTAAAACATAACAGGGAAGAAGGTTGTATATATATGTACTTCATGACATAACATATACATGCATATATATATTCCCAACTGTCTCGTTTTTTAGAAGAAATATAATTAGACATATATATTACTCCGTAAATACCATTACTAAGAGAAAGCCACAAATTAAGCTACAAAAGTCAAAGACCAAAACAACCAAACACAAGAAGTAATTTGGACAGACAAGCTAGACATGCAGCAGGAGCCAAACCCACAAAATCAAGAACTAGACAGACAAACAATAGAGACCAAACCACCTCACCCTAAAAGGCTAAAACTACATGAGGGAAACAACACAAACATTATAACCACCAGTTATTGAGGACACTGATCGATTTGAAGTACAAAGTTGGTTAACTACATATATTTTATGATCAATTTGCATATATCCAGTTTTTCAAACCATATACGCTTACCACGACCATATTCCATGACCATTTCTCAGTTATAAGAAACAATTGTCTAACCATTGTCGTTTTAGTAAAAACACTAACAAGCTATGTGAATTTATAAGACTTCCAATCTTTTGTCATCTTCATCGAATCCAATATGGTTCCGATGTGCTTGACATTGTCAAGAATGATAGCACCAATGTTTACTACATGGTTGTAATACATACCTTTCAATATAGGAAGCAAGAAAACACTAATCATTGTGAAGAGTGACGTGGTTAATGTTATAGGAGACAGCAATTGTACGTTTCCTCGCTTAAATATGGATTAAGGAACACACTGTAATCACAGGGAAAGTGCAGTTTCTGTACGTCAGCAAAGATACAATTAAGTACCTAAATATATAAATTCAAAAAAATTTAGTATAGAATTGAATTAGAATATAATACACATTTTTTGTTAATTACAGATATATGTATGATTTAACGCACTTACATATATCGACCACCAACAGATTACTGAAATCGAGCCAACTGTTTGTCACCCTATCCAGACCACTCTGCGCCTGCTCCCAAGAAATCTGATAAGGGGAGTCAAACTCAATTGATGAGACACATTTTCTCATCGAACAATGATTTGAACGGCGCACCATTTTGAGAATTCTTTCATTCCATGTTTCTCAGAAAGCGTAGATGGTATTGATATATTATATGGATATTAATAAATACACATAAAATTAAGATATTTTATCAAAACATATATACATACATGTACATCATCTGCTGATAATTGCTGAACACTGCTGGTGGATGCGGATGGTGAAAGACAGCTACTAGTGGATGCACTGGTGGTTGGGTGGTGTGGCAACTCCTCGCCGTCATGCTACATTACGATTAAAAAGTTATTGAATAAATTATGTACATAAATTTATAAGGAACATATACACAATTAACTATATATTAGATCGAATATAACACGTACATTACCAAGTCCCAAAAAATTGTAATGCGGAGTCCCTACTTTGTTGTGTGGGGAGTCGACTCTCATGACCAAGCTAACAAACTCATGAAACATATACGGGGTCACAAAAATTGTGATGCCCCTGCTACAGGTCACCGTACCCCAATTCCTGAATTGAACAATTCTGCCATCAAAATATAACACAAACGGATGTATCCCCAGCACACTAGACACCGCCCATGTCCGCCCCCGTGCTCTAATCACTTGTATTGTAAATGCCGGATATCTTCTGCCCCTGCCACATCAAACGTACAATCCTTCAGCACTTCGATCACTCTCCTTCTCCAACTAAAAAAAGCGCTTTCTATGATTTTAGCATTGGTTCGGGTCACCCTTTTGGTTTTCGGGTTGATCCAACGACAAATATTAATTAATTCCTTCTATATAGAGAGAATCATCTAGGGGACCAATTTCAATTGTTACATCAAAATCAATATTCAATTCGATCAGTATCTACCCTTTTAACATATAATAATTAAACAAGCGTTGTTTCATAAAGAAAATCCCTTTCTGTATGTACTCACAACAATCAATAACATATACGGAGTAAGATATACACCTAAAAAATGAAACAAACTAACAAATATATATATTTTCACGGAAAAATTTTAATGTGCAATGGGTTGAAAAAAATAAACTTTAACCAAGTTTTACCGGTGGATTTTTTGGAGAAGGTGGTGCAGAAGTGGAACGGAGCCGAAGACGACGATAAAAGAACACAATCCCGATCAAAACTCAAAAGTGTTTTCTGTCTCTATGTGAAACAAAAAGTGTTTTTTCACCAATAAACCTTTTTGCATAATTGGAGCGAGTATTATCAAAACCGCTTCAAAAAAAGATACAAGGCCGCCACGTCATTATCTACCACCGCTTCAACTGCCCGGATCAACTTTTTGATTTTTTAACGCCATTTTTGGGAGCAAACAAAAAACAAAAAAATAATAATTGACGCTTGAATTATTATGGTCGATGATGTGATCATATTAATTATTAATTACTATTAGTAGTGGTTATTATTTAATTAAAGTAAATTAATACAGTATTATATGTGTGCACCATACGTTTGTTTCAATAATAAATCAAACTTAAACAAAGGGACACGATCGATCCATTTAAGTTTTTTTGATTGACATTATATTCAATTTTTTTGATTGATGACGGCATAACCCAGTTTCATATATATATGGTAGTATAAAATAATAATATATATATCTAAGATTAATATTTTTAAAAATATAATCAATTACATATTTAGAATTAACTCTCGACTTTCTTCAACGATAATTCAACACCTTTAATGTGTCCCGCGCGCATCAATATACCATGATATACGTAGTAATAGTTAAGTACATACGTGTGTGATCATATTAATTATTAATTACTATTAGTAGTGGTTATTATTTAATTAAACTAAATTAATACAGTATTATATGTGTGCACCATACGTTTGTTTCAATAATAAATCAAACTTAAACAAAGGGACACGATCGATCCATTTAAGTTTTTTTTATTGACATTATATTCAATTTTTTTTATTGATGACGTCATAACCCAGTTTCATATATATATGGTAGTATAAAATTATATATATATATATATATATATATATATATATATATATATATATATATATATATATATCTAATATTAATATTTTTAAAAATATAATCAATTACATATTCAGAATTAACTCTCGACTTTCTTCAACGATAATTCAGCACCTTTAATGTGTCCCGCGCGCATCAATATACCATGATATCATAGTTAAGTACATACGTGTGTGATCAACATGCATTCACTCACAACCTTTTATTATTATTTAATTAATTTCCTGAACTATTAATTTTACGATAATTCACGGTGTATCATGCCAAGGTGATTAATATATATAGATATGGAATTCCCTATGGATTTTTGGGGACATGAGGGCCGGGTATATGTGTTGGGTGTATACGGTAAACTCCTCTTAATTACTAGTCACAAACACTCTTTTATATATATATATATATATATATATATATATATATATATATATATATATATATGCAGTTAATCGTTCGGAAGTGCGTGGAATTGAATTACATGCATGGATCGGATCATATCTCATCTCTTTTTAATAAGTTCTCGCGTGTGGTTCCCCCAAAATTCCATGCGCCAAAAACTTATTTATATAAACTAACATATATATATATATATATATATATATATATATATATATATATATGTGTGTGTGTGTGTATAGGATCCAGTTCAATTGAGAACCAAAAAAATTGCGAGAACCGTGAGAACTACTAGATTGCATGTTTGTTCACATGTAATTAACTTGATTCACATTTGAACATTGATTTAGGTTAGATTGGAAAGAAAAAAAATCAAAAAATCCTTAAATTATAGCGAAAAACGCAAAAAGTTAAATTTATGTTCACATATGAACGATAATATGAATAAATCAGGTAAAACGTGTTTTAAGACATAATTTTCGAAATTTTTTTTCCCAATCTAACCTAAATCAATGTTCACATGTGAATCAAGTTAATTACATGTGAACAAACATGCAATCTAGTAGTTCTCACGGTTCTCGCAATTTTTTTGGTTCTCAATTGAACCGGACCCTATGTGTATATATGTATATATGTATATATGTATATATATGTATATATATGTATATATGTATATATATATACATATATATATATATGTATATATATCACCACGAAACATGCACAATGAGTACCTACAACACCAATGTACGTCCAACATTATCACAATATATAAAATTAACTCAGGGTTTTGACTTCCTTAATTACCCCACCACTATCACCGTACGTATCCGCCACGACACTAAGTTAACGTTTAACGTACACAACCTCTTCATGCACTTGTATTACGTACTGGGCCTAGCTAAGCTAGTACCATGTTTCGTTTGAAGATTTGACATGCATGTATATATCACGTACTCAAGCTAGTATCTCTTTCATATATATCCACATATATAAGACACACACACACACACATATATATATATATATATATGTGTGTGTGTGTGTGTGTGTGTGTGTGTCCAAAAGTTCAAATGAGAACCACAAAATGTACATACCTCCGAGAACTTTTTAATTATTATTGAGATTTAATTTTCACATGTATAATGATTTAATCACATGTGAACGTACATTGTTTAAGATTAATGCATATATGTTTTGATGTGACTCAAAAAGTCATATTTTTAAGTATCATTTTCCCCACTTTTTGAGCTCATCTTTAGTGAAAACATCTTAAAACAATCATTATTTACCTAAATTCACTAAAGAGGTCCAAATTCAGGCGTTGTTATAAAAGTCCCTGGAAACAGCCAAATAACGAGCAAAACAGAACAAATAAACATCAGATGATTCCCACAAACTCATTTACCCTATGAGACACATCCTCTAACTTCAACATATGATAATATAGGTACAAACGAGTCCAAAGAATCAAGAATCATGCAAAGCAAGGAAGGAATGGAAGAGATATTGCGAAATCAGAGCACTACAAGTTATTTCGTCACCGCCAGAGCTACACATACCCAATTTCTATGAAATTGGTATCAAAAGAAGCATAACGGAATTATGAAGCCATAGGAAAAAGAATCGGGTCAAACGGACATCAAACGAAGATGTTACGGGCGTTTTAAGTAACTAACGGGAACCGATACAGGACCAGGCACCGTATACGGCACCTGGGGTACCGTATACGGCACCTAGGGTACTGTATAAGGCCCCACAAGTACCGTATACGGCCACTAGGGTGCCGTATACGGCACCCCTTGCCCTCGTGGTTCCTGTTTTGTGCTCTGCGCGCTTGTACGTGATGCTGTGAAGGTTGTACGGAGGACCCACGGCTTTCCCTATAAATAGTGGCTCCATTTCCTCATTCCTCACCTCCTCTCCCTTTCTCACTTTCTCTCTCACACACAAGTCTTTCTCTCTAGTTTCTCTCTCTAGATTTTCTCTCTTTAGAAATCTAGAGAGGACTAGAGAGAAGTAGGTCGTCGGTTCGAGTCTAGAGGAAGGTTTAGCATGGTAGTCGCGTTGTAAACGAGTCCTTCAAGTTCAGACTGTCTGTAATCCTCAGTATTACACTGCTGTATTCCTGGTGATATCTATTCCTTTACTTACTGTTATAATGTTTGCCTTGCATGTTATTTCAGTTTGTGTTTGTGTTATTACCATGATTATTGAGTAGTTTAATATTGTGATTGTTGAAATGTAGATATTAGGATTAGGGGTGATGTTAAATTAATCTTTCATTTATAATTGGAAAGTGTTATGCTATGTATCCGGTTAAGTTTATCCTAAATATAGATCTAGTGTCTCGTTTCCCTTTCTAGACTTTCACGTGACCATTGCCTTAGGATAGGATCCGATCAACCCTAATACTACGTAGATATGGTTATCTCAAGTTACAGTATGAAGCTATGAGCGTCTCTTTAATCGGCATTGTACTTCGTATAGCGTTGGAAACACCACTGGTGGAGTACAAATACGTGGAAACTAAGGAAATGCCATGAGATTTCTCATCGTGAATTACCTAGAAGTTACCCTTCTAGAACTTGGGTCTAGGAATCAAAGCTGTGGATATGCCAGCAGAGTACATCATTAGTAAACCTCTGGAACACTGTGGAAATGTCACTATAGTACATTGTTAGTACACCTCCCTATTCGGGATACTGTGGAAATGCCCTAGTATTGTACACCGTTATGGTCGGAACACTATGGAAATACACAGAGCCTGGTACACCGTTAGTATAGAGGGGTAAGAACACTATGGAAATACACTAGTGCACCGTACACCGTGATTATTCCTAGGATGAACGCCTGTATGTGAAGGAGGGTCTGTATTATAGATGGTAGAATTCGTGCTAAAGCCAGAATAAAAGAGTGAGTCTTGTAATAAGAATAATTCTTCTTAGGGAAATACCTGACTCCAACATGCCAATAGCTTAACATACATAGGATATAGTGTAATCCATGATAATATTAAATAGACGATTAGGTGTTAAGAAAGGTCAGTTGATGGAATACTATAACGCCCCTCATTTAATACAACAATATAATATTAAGTTTGGCGGAAGCGACTACTATAATTACATATTCTATTAAAACCTGCTAGAAATTTTCGCAACCCTTTATACAATATGTTTAACTACTAAACAATCATAATTAACATGTTTACAAACCCGGGGCATTATATACTATAAAACATAATTTATTACAAACTGGATCAGAGTTGCAAGTTTCAAACATTCCCAGCATCAAAACATCCTTCCTGACTACCCACATAATATACATCACCTGCAGGAAGTAATTTGAGGGATTAGCACGAAGCTAAGTGAATGAATAATTAACTACAATTCAATTTAGCTAGCAATCTGTTCACAATCAATAATGCAACAAATATCGTCAAGAGGAACGGTGGTTCCTAAGGACCCTGTTCCGGGTGGCCCCATCAGAACACTTAAATCAACTGTAGGCCAAAACAGTGATTAACCGCTAACTAAATGCTAATCTCCATCAACACATGTACGCAACCCTGTGTTGACCAACATTAGCAATCAAGTCCAACCGACAATCTAGTTGACCTCTGTATTCATCAATCAAGCTCACAGGCTAATCAAACCACCAATCAAATGGCATATCATTTCCAAGTTAACATTCTATCAATAGTAATCCTATAATTACTGATTGAAATCAAACTGACACAACCAAATCAAATTATGAGTTTCAAATCCACTCACCTGATTATCTCGTTTCACTTACTCAGCTGTCTTATCTCGCTGAGCTCTTTGTTTATCTGAGAATCAACAATCAGGTAGAAGTTAGAAATCAAGATCGTAACACTTGAATCACATCAATTTAAATCATTAGGAACTTAACTCAATTAACATTACAAATATCATAAGTTCCTAAATACAACAACTATCATGTATTATTATGTTAATAAGTACAATTTACATTGCAAACAACAAGTCAGAACAAGTCTTAAAAGTTAAACAAAACTTTTGCTGAAACACACCCCAAGCCGCCGGCTTGGGTAAGGAAGCCGCCGGCTTCCGGTCGCCACCCGCCGGGTCCCACTTTATAACCGCCGGGTGAATTAAAAGTTGCGGTAACAGAACCTAAACACGTTTTAAAGGCTGTAGGAGCCGCCGGGTACGGGTTTTACCCGCCGGATCCCCGGTTTAGGCATACTACCCGCCGGGTACAGGTGAAACCCGCCGGGTTCAACCGACGTACAGGGGATACTCAGTTCAGCTATGGCAGAAACTCAGCAAACAAATTACAACATATAAACCACAAACTCGATTTCAGTAGCATATATTCACTCATATAGCATCATTTAAACATGTTATAACATACCATAACATCAAGATCATCAAACACATGTATTCACTCAAAGTATAGATTAACAAAAATCAAAACTTACCACTTAGAACTAAAAACAAGTTGGTGGTGATGATTTACTAGCTAAAATCAAGATCAATCAGCTCAAAATCACTTGTTCCAAAGCTTGTTTGCAAAGGTTTTAAAGGTTTTGAAGTTTTAGGGTTTATGGTTTCCAAAAATGGAAAGTGATAAACTTTCCTATTTGGGAAAGTATTTAAGGCGGTTGAGATTTTACACCGACCCGTATCCACTTAAAACTAGTCCCCTTTTAATCTAATGTCTTGAACCTAAAAAACATTTGCGAGAAACTTCTTTTATTGCACCGACGACTATAGTAAATTAAAACAATCAATAATTTACTAAGCACAATAAGTCCTGAGGCTTATTTAACTAAGTTTCGCAAATAAACAAATAATATCAAATAATTTCCAATACAATAAAATATATTAATTTAAAATTAGAAATTACCAGACCAGAAGAGAGGATGTTACAACTCTCCCCCCCTTAAGAAGATTTCGTCCCCGAAATCTCATCACGATCAAACAATCCAGGATATCTGGATCTCATACTATCCTCTGTTTCCCACGTTAGGTTTTCACCTAAACTATGTTTCCATTTTACTAACACCATGGGAATCTGTTTCTTCCTAAGTTTGGTCACTTTTCGGTCAAGAAGTTCAACTGGTTCTTCTACTAACTTTTGACTCTGATCAACTTTCAAATCTTTCAAAGGAAGAATCTGAGACTGGTCTTCAACGTTACATTTCCTCAAATAACAAATGTTAAACGTGTCATGAATACCAGCAAGCTCTGGAGGAAGATCCAATGTAACAGACTGATCATTAACAATCTGTCGAATTCTAAAAGGTCCAATATACCGAGGAGCCAATTTGCCACGTTTTCCAAACCGAATTACCCCTTTCCAAGGCGAAACTTTCAAGTAAACAAGTTCACCTTCAACAAAAGTAATTGGTCGACGTTTAGGATCAGCATATTGTTTCTGTCTATCACGTGCAGCTTTCAACTTTTCTCGAGCCACCGCCACTTTATCAGCTGTCATTTGAACAATATCTGGACCTGCAAACTGTTTCTCACCTGCCTCTAGCCAACAAGTTGGAGTTCTACAACGGCGTTCATAAAGCATTTCATATGGAGGCATGCCAATACTAGAATGATAAGAGTTATTATAAGCAAACTCAACCAATGGCAAATGAGAATCCCAAGAACCACCATACTCTAGAATACAAGCTCTTAACATATCCTCAAGCGTCTGAATCGTACGTTCTGACTGACCATCTGTTTGAGGATGATAAGCTGTACTAAGATTCACACGTGTACCCAATTCATGCTGCAAACTCTGCCAGAAATGAGATACAAACCTTGGATCTCTATCAGATACAATCGATAATGGAATACCATGCCGAGTAACAATCTCATTCATATACAACTGTGCAAGCTTACTCAGAGATGCAGTATCACTAGTAGCTAGAAAATGAGCACTTTTGGTCAATCGATCAACAATAACCCAAACCATGTCATTTCCACGGACAGTTCTAGGCAGTTTGGTTACAAAATCCATAGTCAAATGTTCCCACTTCCATTCAGGAATCTCAAGCTGTTTCAACGACCCATACGGCTTCTGATGTTCAGCTTTAACTTGAGAACAAATATGACAAGAACTAACAAACCTTGCTACATCCACCTTCATTGTAGGCCACCAATACAAAGGTTT
The DNA here is from genome assembly GCA_949592205.1 of Helichrysum umbraculigerum. Lineage (NCBI taxonomy): Eukaryota > Viridiplantae > Streptophyta > Magnoliopsida > Asterales > Asteraceae > Helichrysum > Helichrysum umbraculigerum. Next base: position 103,914,615 of record CATIUR010000003.1, on the reverse strand, counting down.
CAAGTCATTATACATTTTAGTGCTTCCTGGATGTACAGACAATCTGGACTTATGGGCTTCATTCAGAATAATATCCCGAAGACCACCAAACAAAGGTATCCAAACACGAGACTGAAAGGTTTTTAATCCTCTCGAATCATCCAATAACAATTCTTTTCGATTCAACATAATTTCAGATTTCAAATTATGATCTAACAAAGCCTCTAACTGTGCAGCTTTAATCTGACCCACCAAATCAGAAGAAACTTCTAAACGCATAACATAAACTCGATCAGAAGTCACCTTGCGGCTTAAAGCATCAGCAACCACATTGGCTTTCCCTGGATGGTATTTAATCTCACAATCATAGTCTTTGATTAGCTCTAACCATCGTCTCTGACGCATATTCAACTCTTGCTGTAAAAATATATACTGAAGACTCTTGTGATCTGTACAAATAACACATTTGGTGCCATACAAGTAATGCCTCCAGATTTTTAAAGCAAACACAACTGCTGCAAGTTCTAAATCATGGGTAGGATAATTTCTTTCATGAGGTTTGAGCTGACGAGAAGCATAAGCAATCACACGATCTCGCTGCATTAAAACACAACCCAAACCAGCAATCGATGCATCACAATAAACAATAAAATCATCGGACCCATCTGGCAATGCTAACACAGGAGCCTGACATAACAACTGTTTCAGAGTCTGAAAAGCAGCTTCCTGTTGTTCAGTCCATACAAATTTTTCATCCTTACGGGTCAATTTAGTCAACGAACCGGCAATTTTGGAAAAATCTTTAATAAACTTCCGGTAATAACCCGCCAAACCAAGAAAACTCTTTATTTCTGAAGCAGACTTTGGAGCTTTCCAATTCATAACAGCTTCAATTTTCGAAGGATCAACTTTAACACCATCATTACAAATAATATGACCCAAAAACTGTACTTCCCGAATCCAAAATTCACATTTAGAAAACTTTGCATACAAATGTTCTCTCTTTAAGGTTTCCATTACCAACCTCAAATGCATTCCATGCTCTGATTCGGATTTAGAATATACCAAAATGTCATCGATAAACACAATCACAAATTTATCAAGAAAAGGTCGACAAACACGGTTCATCAAATCCATAAAAACTGCGGGAGCATTTGTCAAACCAAAAGGCATAACCAGGAATTCAAAATGACCATATCTGGTTCTAAATGCAGTCTTTGGAATATCACAATCCCTAACACGAACTTGATGATAACCTGATCTCAAATCAATCTTTGAATAAAATGAAGATCCCTGCAACTGATCAAATAAATCATCTATTCTGGGCAAAGGATACTTATTCTTTACAGTACGTTTATTCAATTCCCTGTAATCAATGCACATTCGAAAAGACCCATCTTTCTTTTTCACAAACAGAACTGGTGCACCCCAGGGAGAAGAACTAGGCCGAATAAACCCTTTATCTAACAACTCCTGTATCTGATTCATCATTTCACGTATCTCAGATGGAGCTAATCTATAAGGGGCTTTGGCAATAGGTGAAGAGCCAGGAACAAGATCAATCTGGTATTCAACTTCCCTAACCGGTGGTAGACCAGGTAATTCATCAGGGAATACTTCCGGATACTCAGAAACAACCGGTACATCAGAAAGGGACTTCTTTTCTAACTTAGCATCAATCACATAAGCTAGATACGATTCACAGCCCTTGGACAAAGATTTCCTAGCTTTCATCATACTAATCAAAGGTATACAAACATTATCCCGTTCTCCTCGAGCCACGACATATGACTTTTCAGAGATTGGAATTCTAATCAGCTTATTGTGGCAATCTATACTTGCTTTATACTGACTTAACCAATCCATACCAATAATCACATCAAAACTAGCAATTGGCATCAACAAAAAGGAAATTGGGAAAGTCTGGCTATCTATTATAATACTAGCTCCAATTACCGAGGTGGTAACAGGAACCGATTTGCCACTAGCTATTTCTACCTCAACTGGGTTTGTTATCACAGTAGGCATCATTTTCAACTTATCACAGAAGTACACAGATACAAATGAACAATTTGCACCAGAATCAAACAAAACACGAGCTGGTACAGAATTTACAAGAAAAGTACCCGTGATCACGTCATCTGTATGGACAGCTTCATCCACTGTCATCTGGAATGCCCTACTAACTGCAGATGGCGGAGTCTTCCGCTTCTGACCAGAAGAAGCTGATGAACCAACAACTGTCCCCGAACCCTGTCTCTTAGCCTCAGAACATTGATTTGCACGATGACCTTCCTTATGGCAATTCCAACACACATAAGTAGGAAAAACACAATCTTTGGCTTCATGCCCAATCACACCACATTTCACACATCTAGTGGTTTGCACAGTACACGGCCCAAAATGTCTAGCTCTACACTTAATACACCAATTGGGACGATCAGAAGTACCACCACGACTTTCTTGTTTCTTACCCTGCTGATTTCCTTGCCACCGTTGCTTACCTTTACCAGAAGATTCACTCTTAGATTTCTGAGAAACCATTTCTTTACTTGGTACTTGTTGAGGTTTCAAATCACTGTCAACAGATCGAGCTAACATGAAAGCTTGAGGAAGAGAGCTCGCTAATCTCACTGAAGTTCGATAATGATTAGGTAAAGTACCCACAAACTGTTCTATCTGAGTTCTCTCATCAGGAACCCACTGCTGAACAAACCTGAGTTTCTCTGTGAACTGATTTATCAAATCATCCATTGACATGTTATCAGTTAATTGTAAATCCATAAACTCTTTTCTAATCCGAGCTATATCATAGTTTGAACAATACTGCTTACAAACTTCATTACGAAAATCAGACCATCGGATAGATGCTTTCTAAAAGGAAGATAATACAGAAGTGATCGAGTCCCACCAATTCATAGCTGCTCCTTTTAAAAGTTGAGTTGCATAAGGGACTTTCAGTTCTTCCTCACATTGACAGACTTCAAATTTCTTTTCAACATCTCTCAACCAATCTAGAGTCACAGAAGGATTCGTACTACCCGAATACACAGACGGATTACTGCTCATAAAGGTTTTAAAAGAACACACCTTTTGCTTTGGCGGTGAAATCGTACCAAACACAGGATGAGATGATTCAACCTCTTTTTGTTGTTTATACATTCTAAGTGCTTGGTTTTCCTCTTCCAATTGAAGCAGATACTGATCCCTTTCTGCCTCTTCTCTAGCATGGAAAGAAGTACCAGCATTCTCATTCCGGTCATCATGAGTCTCAGCAGCAACTTCAGGCCTTGAGGCATTATTAGGGTTAACAGGTAGTTGCTCGTTATCCGCCATATCTGATAAACACCACAACAGCTTACAAATCATTAGTCGTTAGCACCTATTCTACTAACAGTTTCACATTCAGTACATAATCCCATTCCCAAGAATGTTTGACCCAACACAATCAAAGTTTAGGATTGAACATACAATCATATTCAATTGCCCCAAACTATTGCTCTGATACCAACTTATAACGCCCCTCATTTAATACAACAATATAATATTAAGTTTGGCGGAAGCGACTACTATAATTACATATTCTATTAAAACCTGCTAGAAATTTTCGCAACCCTTTATACAATATGTTTAACTACTAAACAATCATAATTAACATGTTTACAAACCCGGGGCATTATATACTATAAAACATAATTTATTACAAACTGGATCAGAGTTGCAAGTTTCAAACATTCCCAGCATCAAAACATCCTTCCTGACTACCCACATAATATACATCACCTGCAGGAAGTAATTTGAGGGATTAGCACGAAGCTAAGTGAATGAATAATTAACTACAATTCAATTTAGCTAGCAATCTGTTCACAATCAATAATGCAACAAATATCGTCAAGAGGAACGGTGGTTCCTAAGGACCCTGTTCCGGGTGGCCCCATCAGAACACTTAAATCAACTGTAGGCCAAAACAGTGATTAACCGCTAACTAAATGCTAATCTCCATCAACACATGTACGCAACCCTGTGTTGACCAACATTAGCAATCAAGTCCAACCGACAATCTAGTTGACCTCTGTATTCATCAATCAAGCTCACAGGCTAATCAAACCACCAATCAAATGGCATATCATTTCCAAGTTAACATTCTATCAATAGTAATCCTATAATTACTGATTGAAATCAAACTGACACAACCAAATCAAATTATGAGTTTCAAATCCACTCACCTGATTATCTCGTTTCACTTACTCAGCTGTCTTATCTCGCTGAGCTCTTTGTTTATCTGAGAATCAACAATCAGGTAGAAGTTAGAAATCAAGATCGTAACACTTGAATCACATCAATTTAAATCATTAGGAACTTAACTCAATTAACATTACAAATATCATAAGTTCCTAAATACAACAACTATCATGTATTATTATGTTAATAAGTACAATTTACATTGCAAACAACAAGTCAGAACAAGTCTTAAAAGTTAAACAAAACTTTTGCTGAAACACACCCCAAGCCGCCGGCTTGGGTAAGGAAGCCGCCGGCTTCCGGTCGCCACCCGCCGGGTCCCACTTTATAACCGCCGGGTGAATTAAAAGTTGCGGTAACAGAACCTAAACACGTTTTAAAGGCTGTAGGAGCCGCCGGGTACGGGTTTTACCCGCCGGATCCCCGGTTTAGGCATACTACCCGCCGGGTACAGGTGAAACCCGCCGGGTTCAACCGACGTACAGGGGATACTCAGTTCAGCTATGGCAGAAACTCAGCAAACAAATTACAACATATAAACCACAAACTCGATTTCAGTAGCATATATTCACTCATATAGCATCATTTAAACATGTTATAACATACCATAACATCAAGATCATCAAACACATGTATTCACTCAAAGTATAGATTAACAAAAATCAAAACTTACCACTTAGAACTAAAAACAAGTTGGTGGTGATGATTTACTAGCTAAAATCAAGATCAATCAGCTCAAAATCACTTGTTCCAAAGCTTGTTTGCAAAGGTTTTAAAGGTTTTGAAGTTTTAGGGTTTATGGTTTCCAAAAATGGAAAGTGATAAACTTTCCTATTTGGGAAAGTATTTAAGGCGGTTGAGATTTTACACCGACCCGTATCCACTTAAAACTAGTCCCCTTTTAATCTAATGTCTGGAACCTAAAAAAACATTTGCGAGAAACTTCTTTTATTGCACCGACGACTATAGTAAATTAAAACAATCAATAATTTACTAAGCACAATAAGTCCTGAGGCTTATTTAACTAAGTTTCGCAAATAAACAAATAATATCAAATAATTTCCAATACAATAAAATATATTAATTTAAAATTAGAAATTACCAGACCAGAAGAGAGGATGTTACAAATACGGTCTGTTTCCTTATGCCAGCACCCCGGGTAGAAATATCCATTAGAGGGTCACTGTCTTTAGACACGTGTGGGGGGTTTCAAAGCAGCCTGTGACTGATCAGAATCATGATAACCTAGGATTCCAGTGACATATGCTTTTAGGGTTTTAATCCTGAAATGTAGGGTCTTAGTGTTTACACCAAAAGTCTGTCTGCCAATTGTCTGGAAGACTGATAATCCCTTATAGGATCTTAACTTTGTATTGCTTTGACAAGGTATTATTAAGTTGCGGAATACTTAATAATAATAATGAAGAAGACAATTAATAACACAATTATAATCAAAAGCTTCAATCTTATATATGTGAATAAGACGAATACACAACTGTATTAGGGTTTACACCTTGAAGCTAATCACTAGAATTTATCGTCTAGCTAATCTACAGGATCTCTATTTATAATACATAGAGTCCTTTACAATATCAATCTATTAAGGAATCCGTATCTATCCCAAATATATCTCTAACAAACTCTATCTAACCAACAGTGGCTACAATATATACTAACAGTGGTTGTACTCGACTATACACACCAACAGTGGTTATCACTTAGAGTTATTTACAAAATACAAATGCTAACACTAACAGTGGCACTGCTAGACAAAACAACTTGACAGTGGCACTGTCATTACAAAACATAACTAGGAGCGGCTATGATAGACAGCAGTGGTTAACACTTGTAATTCTGAGCAGATTTAGCAATGGCTTAGATCCCAACAATCTCCCCCTAAACTTGATCATTCTCAGCAATGCATCAAGTTTCTTTATTGATCTTCTTTCTTTGGAGATTTCTCTTCTTTCTTCTTTTCCTTATCTTTCAACTCTGCTGTGACAATCCTCCAATTAGGGTATTTACTTAGCCTAATTTCATGCATTACCTAGAGTAATTCCCTGATTTAGTGAATTCAAACTATTTTGTGTATAAGTTCTGTGTAACTTACTATGTGATACGTGATGTATTTGATTTTAATTATGTGTATATATATATATATATAATTACGTACGAAATAAATATATCAAACTATATGAAATTGAACACGATAATATTAGTGATACAAAATAATTAATAATTCGAAAATTATTAATTACAACTATTATATAATTATATTATTGAAATAATATAATACATTATACGTTTTAATAATAAACGTATTAATCGCGAATAATAAAGTTCCAAAATGAACTTCGAAAATACTTTTGGATAATTTTTAGTTTGAAATTATTACATAAAAGTATTACAACGAAAAGAAAACGAAACATGTAGACGATTTTGTTACGAGTAATACGAACAGAAACAATTTTTAAACGCGCCTAAAGGTTTTAAATAATAAAAGTATTATTTCGTAAGTTACTGTTTTAATGTGTAGAACATTACCTCAAAATATGATTTCCGAATTTAACTGAAATCTGGCACGCGTTTTGAACTATACAGTAATTTTACTGTAAACAATTATATTATACTTTTGACAAAGTATTTCGCTTATATCATTAGCAATTACTAACTTCGAGATATAGAGAAACATAACGCGTAATTTTATTATAACTAAAGTACCACAAATTATACCCGTACACGAAATTAACGGGCTAAAAACTACCAATATTACACGTTCTAAAATATCTGTTCGACAAATTGGTACGCACACCATACTCCCTCCTTATCTGCCTTTGAAAAATTTGTCTCCAATAATACAATACCACCTACATTTTTATCTGTAAAAACCTCACACACTACACCTTCACTGGTTCTTTCTTTGGTTCTCTGTGATCTTCAAACAACAAGAACAGAGGGAGTAGCAACAAGCAGGAAAAGAAGCAACACCATTTCATCTTCATCATCGTCACTCTCATCATCATCTCAAAACACAAACATTAAACACTTCACAAAAATGATCACCTAATCATCTTCATCATTTTCGTCATCAACAACATCACAGAAATCATCATCATCTCCATCTTTAACATCATTGTGAGGAAATTTTCCATTTTATTTCATTTCTATAATTTCTTCAAACTATTATGATTGTTGATGATTATTGTTGTAAAAATGTTTAAAACATGTTACTATGAGTTTATATAACATATAATGAAGCTTGATCATGTTAAAAACGGATTTAAAACCAAAATCATTGGGTATAAATAAGAACAGAGACGAACTGCTGCTGCAGGATCATCAAGATCCGGCGGATCCAACCCTGATCCGGCGGATCCTTAGCCCAAAAACACTTGTATCCGGCGGATCCTTCGTATGATCCGGCGGATCACCTTTAAACGACTCGCAAACGACTTGAACACTTAGATCGGAGGACGAGTAAATGACACTCGAGATCCGGCGGATCCATGAAGGATCCGGCGGATCCTCAAACTTTACACGCGCATGAACTTTCGGCTAAAACGATACACGAGTAAAAGACAAGCCAGATCCGGCAGATCACCATATGATCCGGCGGATCCACCATTTTGTAACCAGATCCGGCGGATCCCCTTTAGATTCGGCGGATCCTCAAACCAAAAACCCAATGATCCGGCGGATCCTTATTAGATCCGGTGGATCCTTTTAAACTCGAATGAATACGGCGTATTCACCTGAATACGGCGTATTCCCCTATTTGTCTTGAATACGGTGTATTCACCAGAATACGGCGTATTCCCCACTTATCCAACTTCTGACTTGTGCAATTTAAATAATGTACAAACTAATAAATAGTACACGACTTATAGTTATTGATTATACAAAATAATGCGATACGAGACTTAGTAATATTTCGGACATTTTGGACACGACAAAACTTTGAGACAATTACAAAATATATATATATAAACAAACGGACAATATATATATATATATATAACGAAACGTATAAATGAAACGATTTGATTTATCTAGTACAAACTATATACGACAAACGAAAACAAGTTATATTTTGTATAACTAACCAAGCTATGTTTTGAAAACATAATTGACAACAACGACAACTACATTCATATTTATGTATATATGGATTTTAACAATGACGACAACTAATATATATATTAGAATATATATATTCAACTAATATGTATATAAATATACATACTTGAAATTAACGAATAATTGAAACGCAAACCTCACCAGCAACTGAAATATTATAAACTTTACAACTTAACAAATAATCCATATACTTATACAAGTATTATTATGTACGTCTAGGTATTTGAGGACGCACTTGGATTGTTTGCTAGCTATTTTGCTGAAGACTTGCTACACGTGAGTTCACAGCCCCGCTCTTTTATTGTTTTAAATGCTTTTAAAACCAGGGGTGGAAAACATAGAACAATGTGATATGACATGCTATATGCTTTATGTATTGCGTTGCATGCTATTATGTGAAATTGAATAACATGATTTCTTTCACACTATTAAACTTGAACTGTTTCTATAAAATGTTTTCATATTGAATTAACTTGAATTAATTATATGAAACGTTTTCACAACATTTTGGGAATAAGACAGCAGATCTTGGTACGATCCTAGGTTTACGCGAGGTAGTTGTAGTGCACATAAGTCCCAGTGCTTACAACCTATAACCATTAGCTAGGTGACTCTAGCCACTGAGTATACAGATAGTACTATCGATTTGACAACCCTCCCAGGATATTACTCGTTGGTCATTCCAACCCCATCGACGGCAGTCGTAACGAGGAGTGTATACTTACCGTGTTACTGAGGCAAAAACAAAACAACTAGTCGTGGTTTGGTTATAGTACTAGTGTCGTTACTTTAACTCTAAAGGTTTAGCTCACCTTGGAGGGATTATAGTCTATATTTCCCACTCAACTATACGAAACTAAACAACTAAACAACAACTTGGTTTGGGAAGGATATTCCCTGTGATGACTAATAGGACAGGTGTTCCTTTGAGATCTATTCTAGGAAACGTTTACCTTAATTGGTTAAACTTGGTTTCCCACAAAAACAACTATTCATAGGAAATGTTTACTTAAATGTTAAACCTGTGTTTCCTGCTATAACTATTATTGGAATGTTTACTTTATTGATAAACCTGAATTCCTGTTAACTATCTGTTGGAAAATGTTTGCTTGACTGCTAAACCTGATTTTCCTTAACCATTGAAATGGATATGTTTACTTAATTGATAAACCTGTATATCCTGCAACTACTTGTTAGGAAATGTTTATGATTAAACTTGTGTTTCCTACACTGCTATTATTAATGTAAGAATGACATTCTTACATATTTAGGAAATGTTTTCTGTAATTAGAATACTTGTGTTTCCTACTTACATATTAATCTTATGTTTGTGTACATGAATGATTTATACAAAACTAAAACCTGTGAATTCACTCAACATTCAATGTTGACAGTTTACTATGTTTTTCAGGGAATTAGGACTCAGGTACTCCTGCATGCATAAAGGACGTAGGCAACCTGACTATTTATGATGCCACTTTTGGGACACATGGATTCCTTTGTATTATCAATTTCATTGATTATACTTATGAAATCCCTCTTTATTAAACTTGTATTTTTAAATACTTAAGTTGTCTTTGACAACCCTAACTTATGTACGACTTTATAAGTCGTATCTTTTGTAATAACTTTAAACTTATGGCATCTTAAATTTATATGTATGTTCTGTATGATCATATACTCTGATACAATGAATGCACTATCGAATCTATCCGCCCCCGACGCTTAACATTTATTAAAATGCTTCCGTTAATCAAATAAAAGCTTCCGCTAAACTGTTATTAAACGAGATTACCATTTTGGGGGTGTGACATCTGCCAACTGTTGTCTTTTGTAAAATTGATTAACCACCATGTACAAAGCTTTAAAAGCTCCTTCAATCTGTGCCTTGGTTCTGAGACGAAAATTAATCAACTTTCTAAGCACTTGTGTTCCCAGAACATACCTTCTATCATCCAACATGAAGATATATTTTCCATCTTTAAACTGTATCATATGTACTCCTGCTCTAGCAAAATATCTCCACAAATACACCTCAGACCTATTATACCAAAAATGATCATACCAGGTTTCAGGTTCAAACATCATCTGTTAGTATTCATCCATTCTTCTCTCATACATTACACTTGACTGTTGTCTATCTTTATCTTTTCTCAATCTGTGCAAGTCAATCACCTCAATCCTTGTAAATCTTCTTAGAATATCAGTGATTGATCTGTAGTGCTCATCCAGACCAAGTTCCCTGGTAACCTTTATCTCTTCACCAGCTGTACTTCCATAGTCAATAAATACTCCTTCTCATCCAGTAATCCTTGGAGAATTTCCACCAACATAATGAGTTATTTCTTTGCTATCAGAATATGTTTGAATCATTTTGCTTAACTCTTCTTTATCTCTTGGCATGTCTGGAATTTGTCTATCATTGGCTAGAGTAGATCTCCACTTACTTCTGAAATTTTCATCATTTTTCATCTTGATCTCTCTTGCCTTTGCTTCTTCTTTTTCTTTCTCCTCTTTTTCTGCTTGATCTTTTAAGAACTTTTGTAGATCCTTTTCAGCCTTTCTTTCTTTTTCCTTTATCAACTTCTGTAGCTCTCTATCTTCTTCCACATTTTTCTCCCATTCTTTTGCATCTTTTCCAAGATATCTATCATATGCTTTCTCTAAGTCCTCTAATTTCATTCCTTCCAATGCAGCTCTGGGTGCATATCTTTCAGTAAGCACTTTGACCAATTCCTTTTTCCTCTGAATAGCAGTAGAAGGTTTATTCCTTTTCTTTTCTAATTGAGCTTGTCTTTTCTGTCTTGCCTCTCCTCTCTTGTCTTTTTGAGCATTGCAAACCCTGGAGTTAAATCAGCACTACCAACCTTTTTATTGTACAGTTTAGAAATCCTCTCAGGCTCTAATACTTTACCCTCAGCAGCCATTTCATTCAGCATTTCAGCTGCTTTTGGAGTCATCTTTACCATACTAGCATCATTCATAATTACATCTACGACTCCTTCTTCTTTTCTCTTTGATTCTGCAGCCCTTCTTAACTTTCTTTCATCATACTCTTCCTAAACTCTTCTATCCTCATCAATATCAATCTGCTCAACTATTTTCTTCACCTTTGGTTTTTCATGTAGAATACCTTTACCTTTGTCTTTTGGATCAATACTTGGAAGTTTAGACTCAGGTTTAGGTGGTGAAGTAGTCTCTTTGATTGTAACAGGTGGTTGAATGATTCTATCAGTGGTAGGTGTTATAATAGGCTTGACAGTGGTTGCTGTTGATTGTGGTAAAGTGATAGCAGTGGCTGTGGGTGTAATGCTAACAGTGGTTGTTTTTGAGGTGACTGTGGTTGCTACTGGAGCACTAACAGTGGTTGCAACTCCAGCATTGGTTGAGAGACTACTAGCAGTGGTGCTAGCAGTGGTTACAAGTGTAGAGCTAGCAGGGGTTGTTACCTTAGCCTTAACAGGAGTTGATCTTTTTGGAATTGATTTCTTTCTGCCATACATCTTTATTGACTTGAACTCCTCCTCAGTTTTAGATTTGACCTTTGACTCCCCCTCACTCTGATCATCTCCACCTTCCATGTCTTCAGTTTCAATGGACTTTTCTACCTCAGTATTATCCACCACCATTCTATCATCAAAACTTACTCCAGCACTTTGAGCAAGTTGATTTCCAAATCTATCCCACAAGTACATGTTGATGGTAGCCTTTTGAGGTAAACTTTTATTCAAAGGGAAAACCTTGAGAGCTTCAGCTACAGATGCATCAACATGTGTAACACCTGCTAAATTAGGATAATTATTTATGCCTAATTGATTGTAACTAGTTGTAATTAGTATGTAATAGGACTAATTACAGGCTCTATTTGTATATATATAAGTTGAATTATATATATATGTGTGTTTTTACGCGATTTGGATAAATCGTACTAATTAACCGGACGGAGTCCGACACAATTATTTTGACGTTGGTGACAGAAACTTACCTAATTAATGAGAACGTATTTTATTATATAAAATACACAGCGAACAAACATTATTTATAATATCGCGACGACATTTTAAATAATCTGCGAATACGTATTAAACGCGAGTTAAGAATTTTAATACTTCGACAAATTGTTTTTATAATTAATTTCAAGGAATTTCATTAAAATATTCCCGTCATCTTTTAAAAATATAACCGCTTGATTTAACGCCTAAACGATGGAGAAAACGAACACCGCACGGAGCGCGGCGCGTGGACTGAAAAATGGGGGCTTTCACCAAAACCCCCATTCTTCCTCCCTTTTTCCTCATTCAACACACACTCTCTCTCTCTCCTCCTCTTTTCTTTCTTTTTTTTCTCTCAAACATCACCACCCAAAAACCTCACTAAATCGACAAATAAACATACTAAACGACGCCGGATCATACCACCTCTTTAGAGAAAAACGTTCACCACTTCGCGATCTACAATCCAATCTTTCCGGAATTTCATTTCGGCAAATCGTAAGTTCCCGACAAAACCCGAAACTCTCCGTTTTTACTCATTTTTACGTTTTTATGGTTTATATATACTTAAAATGTCCAAAAATGGGTTGGGTAAAAGATTTGGACCGAACGAAAGCTTTTCGACCGATTTTCCGGCCACCAAATTCCGATCAGACCGCTACGTCGCAGAGACGCTGGACTATCTGCGACGTAGCTCAAAACGTCGCATTTTGTGGCCAACGTCGCATTTAGCGACGTCACGGCCTACGTCGCACAGATATCCCCACGTCGCACTAGCGACGCAGCCTATTACGTCGCATTAACTTGCGGACGTCGCACATAGCGACGTAGACTTTTACGTCGCAAACCGAACCAACGTCGCATTAGCGACGTCGCCTCCTACGTCGCATTGATTTGCGAAGGTCGCATCATGCGACGTACCTCCCTACGTCGCACCCTACGTCGCATGCTACGTCGCATGCTACGTCGCACAAACCAGAACCTTGAAAAGTCAGATTTTACTAAGTGTCGAACTTACCCAACTTCAAATACTTATGTCATACGACTTAACAAACGTCATAGAACATACTTTCTATTACAATTACACTAAATTGCGTTATAAATGATAACACTTTGAATCATTATTACAAACCGTCACCAACGGGCCATATTTGTTTTCAAACTACAAACGAATTACTAAACAAACACTTGGACATAATGAGTTGTGTAAACAACTAGCCTAGATGGTCTTGCGAGACATCTACTTACTTAACTTTATATGTTTAGGCATTTGAAGGTTACGGGTTCGGAGAACCTACGGTTGATATTACTTACTCGTTTATTGATATAAACGTACTTGCAAAGACTCAGGTGAGTCTTACGGCCCCACTTTTACTGTTTTATCTTATTGGGGGAGATACATGCTACTACTTTTTCTTGAACACAAGTACTAAACTGTTTACTATACCAAACGGAATTGCATGAGTTGTTACTATTTACAGAAGTCTCTCCATCATATATCGTTAGTTATGGACTTAAGCGCGAACAGTAGTTAATGGATCCATTAGGGAAATGACCCTCCCCACCCGGGGCAGTAGCGCTGCAACGTACCGATTTACACGTATAAACGGGTGACAACTTATTCGTTACTGATGCTTGCTCACTTACGAGCATGTCACGGGAGCAAACATATTATTACGGGTTAAGCTTCGATTATGAGCCTCATGGCAACGGTATAAACTTATTTATTTACATTTGCTGGATTGCAAATACTGATTTTACGATTGCTGGATTGCAATGGCTGATTTTACGCCTATGGGCACTACTAATGAAATCTCGTGTTCAAAGCCGATATTATTTATAAACCTGTGAGATTCACCAACCTTTTTGGTTGACACTTTTTAGCATGTTTTCTCAGGTACCCGGATGGAGTAGGATTACTCCAGGATTTTAGCTAGAGTCGCATGATTTCAACACAACTGCATTAACGGAGATTCTTAGCATTATCTTTTGTAGATTACGATTATGTAATAGAATCTCCCGCTATACGCGTGGACTCTAGGGGAAACTATATTTTGTATACGAAAACACTAAGTTTTCAAACATTATATCTATGGAATGTAACTAATTTACAAAACGTCTCATTTAGAGGTCGTTTGCTATATATCTTGTGCTTTGTATATTGATTAGTAACACCCCAAACTATGCTTCCGCAAAACAGTGAATTTCGGGGGTGTTACAGATTGGTATCAGAGCCTAAGGTTATAGTGAACTAGGTTGCATTTAGTGGGCCTAGACTATGACCATTAGGCAGTATTTCCTTATTAGGCATGATGGGTTCAGGAATTACATCATACGACTTTAATTTAACATAGCCTGATCAACTATGTACAATTAAGGAAAGATGATGTGAGGTCTGAAATGGTTATGTCAAACAGGAATGCGTTAGTAGACTCTGACCACGAGAGAACCGAGACTCTTACTTGTTATGTGCTAGACATACGCTAGGCTATTATGTGATATACGAGTATATACATACATAGGCCTCACTCACTGACCATGCTACTAAGCTATTATATATTGAATATATATGAATAGGCCTCGCACGTAAACACACTCGCTATAGAGATAGCCGACGTTTCTCTGGTGACACTTACGAATTTCTCTCAGCGGTTTGCACCGACCATGACAGACTTGATTACCGTCACACCACCTTGTGGCGCACTCTAATGATTTTATGAAAATCACATCTAACACCCGGAAGCAACGTACTTCCAAGGACTAAAATCCTCTCTCTGTCATTTCTATAGAACTCAAAGCCGCGAATTCCCAAATGGACGACTACATGTCTGATAGTGACCAAGTCCACGGGGAACAAATCCAGTACACGTATCTCGATGAGGACATCGTACCAGAAGAAGAAATCATGCTGGAGGGAAACGAAAATCAGAATTTCGGAATGACTGGCATCGACATAGAAGAATATGAAAGAGTGCGAGATCAGGCCGTGGGACTTGACGGCCGAAATTGGGCACTTAAGCGTAAGTGCATAGACTATGAACAAAGATTGAGAATCTCAAACCGATCTGTTCCTACACGAATCAAAGATAAGATCCGTTACTGGAAGAGAGTGGCCACCAACTTAACCCGTAGGACCAAAACGTGGATCAAACGTTTGGGCAAGAAATCAACGGAGGAGACTAGGTACCGCTCCACGACTCAAAGATACAGGGACATGCTCGAGGCACGCTACCACCCACACGATCTGAACCTGGAGTCGGAAGACGAATCCGAAGGCCAGGAACCCTAACTAAGAAGGAACCAATCGACTAGCAAACTATGGACCGCCTTGTCACGCTAATGGAACCAATTAATCTACATTAAGATTAGTGTAGTTTTTGTCTGTAATCTATCTCGTAATCTAGGGACTATCTAGCACTACTCTATAAACTAGTCGGATGTAACCATTCCCGACACCTTTTGTAATATCTCTGTAGGATGTAACTTTTGAACTCACTTTATCTGTCAGATATCCTTTGTTATCTCAACTCACATTAATTGTCATTTTCCATGTTGATGTTATGTATTACTGCTTTTATACATGTACATCTGTGACAATTACAATTTCATACAAAATCTCATGTATCTTCATTTCTTTCATTGAAGAATCATGCCGCCAAAGACACGACCGTACACCGATGCCCAGATCACCTCCCTTATAACCCAGGCTGTTACTGAAGCCTTGGCTCGGAATACTCCACCAAATTCCTCGAGAAACAGCGATGCCGCTGAAACCACTACTGCTAAGCCTTGTTCTTACAAGGACTTCCAGAACTGCAAACCTCTAAACTTTGCAGGTACCGAGGGAGCTATCGGTCTAGTACGCTGGATCGAGAAAGTTGAGTCTGTATTTCTTATCTGCAACTGTGCGGAGGGAGATAAGGTTAAGTTCTCCGTTAGTACTTTTACTGACACCGCACTCACCTGGTGGAACACTTATGCCCAGACTGTGAGTGTTGCTACTGCTTACCAACTCCCGTGGGAGGAGTTGAAGAAGATGTTGAGGGGCGAGTATTGCCCCAGGGATGAATTGAAACAACTAGAAGTGGAATTTTGGAACCATAAGATGCAAGGTAATGATATCACCGGCTACACCAACCGTTTCCACCAACTGGCACTTCTGTGCCCAACCATGGTCGATCCTGAGTACAAGAGGATCGAGAAATTTGTTGATGGTCTTCCTGAGAGACTCCAAGACCTGGTAACTTCTTCCAAACCGGGTACTATTCAGAGCGCCATCCGTATGGCCCATGAACTAACGGCAAATTCTGTCCGCCGTGGTACAACTTCAACCCCATCTACAAACAACAAACGCAAGTGGGAAGGTAACCCCAACTCATCCAACCAAACCTCCAACAAAAAGCCTGAGTACATTAAGGCTTATTCATCTGGAACTTCGGAGAAGAAAGGGTACAGCGGGAGCAGACCCTACTGTCCCAAATGCAACCGCCACCATGACGGTTCTTGCCCTTGCTCCAACTGCAAGCGGTTCGGGCATCTAGCCAAGGATTGTCGAACCAACATTCCCACCCCCAACACTAATGCATCAAAGGCCTGCTTTGGGTGCGGAAATACAGGGCATTTCAAGAAAGATTGCCCAAAACTGAAAAACAACAACAACCCTGCTCGCGGCAGATCATTCGTTATCAAGGCTGGGGAAGCCAGACAAGACCCGAACGTCGTGACGGGTACGTTCCTTCTCAACGACCTTACTGCTTCTGTGTTATTTGATACCGGTGCCGATAGAAGCTTCATATCTGAGAAATTTAGCCCTTTACTTGATACTACTCCCACTGCCTTAGATGCTAAATACATTGTAGAATTAGCTAACGGCAAACTGATTGAGACTGATAGCATCATACACAACTGTACACTTAACCTCACGAACGAAACGTTTTCCATTGATTTAATCCCTGTCGAGATCGGCAGCTTCGATATTATTGTCGGTATGGATTGGTTATCCAAGCACCGAGCTGAAATCATCTGTCATGACAAACTCGTTCGTATACCTCTTGTCTCAGGTGGAACCTTAGTCTTACAAGGGGAGACCGGTAGACGGAATCTGAATATTGTATCCTGTCTGAAAACGAGAAAATATCTACGAAAAGGGTACCAAGCCATCCTCGCACATGTAACGGAGAAGAAGTCGGAGGAGAAGCGACTTGAGGATGTTCCGATCGTGCGGGATTTCCCGGAAGTCTTTCCTGAAGACTTGCCCGGACTTCCGCCACCTAGACAAGTTGAATTCCAAATCGAACTTGTGCCCGGAGCTGCACCCGTGGCACGAGCCCCTTACCGTTTAGCACCATCCGAAATGCAGGAGTTGTCTAACCAACTACAGGAACTCCTGGACAGAGGATTCATTCGACCAAGTTCCTCACCTTGGGGAGCTCCGGTCTTATTCGTGAAAAAGAAAGATGGGTCTTTCCGCATGTGTATCGACTACCGAGAGCTGAATAAGCTAACCATAAAGAATCGGTACCCACTTCCTAGAATCGATGACCTGTTCGACCAACTCCAGGGATCGAGTGTTTACTCGAAGATTGATCTACGGTCGGGTTATCATCAACTCCGAGTCCGTGACAATGATATCCCAAGGACAGCTTTCCGAACTCGTTATGGGCATTATGAATTCCAAGTGATGCCATTCGGGTTAACCAACGCACCGGCCGTATTCATGGACCTTATGAATCGGGTGTGCAAACCATATCTTGACAAATTCGTCATTGTGTTCATCGACGATATTCTGATTTACTCTCGCAACGAACAGGAACATGCTCAACATCTGAAAACCATTCTAGGACTTCTGAAACACGAAGAGTTATATGCCAAATTCTCTAAGTGTGAGTTTTGGATTCGAACCGTTCAATTCCTCGGACACGTGATTGACAGCCAAGGAATTCATGTTGATCCCGCCAAGATTGAAGCAATCAAGGGCTGGGAGTCACCGACCACTCCAACCGAAGTGAGACAATTCTTAGGTCTTGCTGGTTATTATCGCCGATTCATCGAAAACTTTTCAAGAATAGCTGTTCCACTTACCACACTGACTCAGAAGGATAAGAAGTTCGAATGGACGGATAAACAAGAGTCAGCCTTCCAGCTATTGAAAAACAAACTTTGCAGTGCACCAATCCTGTCCTTACCCGAGGGCACCGACGATTTCGTAGTTTACTGCGACGCCTCACACCAAGGACTTGGTTGTGTGTTGATGCAACGAGAAAAAGTCATTGCCTATGCCTCACGACAACTAAAAATTCACGAGAAAAACTATACGACCCACGACCTCGAGTTAGGTGCTGTGGTCTTCGCATTGAAAATCTGGAGACATTATCTCTACGGTACGAAAAGCACTATCTTTACCGATCACAAAAGTCTCCAACACATATTCGATCAGAAAGATCTAAACATGAGACAACGTCGCTGGGTTGAGTTACTTAGTGACTACGACTGCGAGATCAAATACCATCCGGGCAAGGCTAACGTAGTTGCCGATGCCTTAAGCCGGAAAGAACGAGTGAAACCCCTTCGAGTCCGAGCACTTTCTATGACAATTCGCAACGAGCTTCCTGCTCAAATCCTTACCGCTCAACTTGAAGCACTCAACGATGAAAACTTGAAAAATGAAGCCTTGCGAGGCTTGGATAAACAATTCGAAATCAAACCCGATGGAACTCGATACTTCTCTAACCGGGTGTGGTTACCCAAATTCGGAAACTTGCGAGATTTGGTGATGGCTGAAGCTCACAAATCTCGATACTCTATACATCCTGGATCTGACAAGATGTATCATGACGTCAAAGGGTTGTATTGGTGGCCTAACATGAAAGCTGACATCGCCTTGTACGTCAGTAAATGCCTAACCTGTTCCAAAGTAAAGACCGAACACCAAAGACCCTCTGGGTTGCTTCAACAACCTGAAATTCCTCAATGGAAATGGGAACAGATTTCCATGGACTTCATTACCAAACTACCGAAAACTTCGAGTGGTTGCGATACCATTTGGGTGATCGTGGACCGTCTCACGAAATCTGCTCATTTTCTGGCCATCAAGGAAACCGACAAGATGGAGCGTCTGACTCGCATCTATGTCAAAGAAATCATCTCGCGACACGGTGTACCTATCTCGATCATCTCGGATAGGGACAGCCGTTTTACTTCTAACTTTTGGCAATCATTACAGAAATCTCTTGGTACTCGTCTGGATATGAGTACTGCTTATCACCCGCAAACCGATGGCCAAAGCGAGCGAACTATTCAAACACTGGAGGATATGCTACGAGCCTGCGTAGTCGACTTCGGTACTTCTTGGGAAAATCACTTACCGTTGTGTGAGTTTTCCTACAACAACAGTTACCATACCAGCATAAAGGCTGCACCCTTCGAGGCACTTTACGGACGTAAGTGCCGATCACCTGTCTGTTGGACTGAGTTAGGAGAATCTCAACTCACGGGTCCAGAAATCATTCAAGAAACTACTGACAAAATCGTTAGTATTCAAAACCGGCTGAAAGCCGCACGTGATCGTCAGAAAAGCTATGCTGACGTGAGACGCAAACACCTTGAGTTCCAGGTAGGAGACAAGGTACTTCTCAAGGTGGCACCGTGGAAAGGTGTTATTCGATTCGGGAAACGAGGCAAACTAAATCCTAGATACATCGGACCATTCGAAATCCTTGAAAGGATTGGTCCAGTGGCATATCGCCTGCAACTTCCTGCTGAACTTAGCAGCGTACACAACACATTCCACATTTCTAACTTGAAGAAATGTCTGTCTGACGAGACGCTGATTATACCGCTCGACGAAATTCAAATCGATGATAAACTTCATTTTGTCGAGAAACCTATGGAAATCATGGACCGTGAGGTCAAGCAATTGAAACAGAGTCGTATTCCCATAGTAAAAGTCAGGTGGAATTCTAGGCGCGGCCCTGAGTTCACCTGGGAACGGGAAGACCAAATGCGACAGAAATACCCACATCTCTTCCCAGACAACGCACCGTCCGTGCACTCAAACTAATTTCGGGACGAAATTTCTTTAACAAGGGGAGAATGTAACACCTGCTAAATTAGGATAATTATTTATGCCTAATTGATTGTAACTAGTTGTAATTAGTATGTAATAGGACTAATTACAGGCTCTATTTGTATATATATAAGTTGAATTATATATATATGTGTGTTTTTACGCGATTTGGATAAATCGTACTAATTAACCGGACGGAGTCCGACACAATTATTTTGACGTTGGTGACAGAAACTTACCTAATTAATGAGAACGTATTTTATTATATAAAATACACAGCGAACAAACATTATTTATAATATCGCGACGACATTTTAAATAATCTGCGAATACGTATTAAACGCGAGTTAAGAATTTTAATACTTCGACAAATTGTTTTTATAATTAATTTCAAGGAATTTCATTAAAATATTCCCGTCATCTTTTAAAAATATAACCGCTTGATTTAACGCCTAAACGATGGAGAAAACGAACACCGCACGGAGCGCGGCGCGTGGACTGAAAAATGGGGGCTTTCACCAAAACCCCCATTCTTCCTCCCTTTTTCCTCATTCAACACACACTCTCTCTCTCTCCTCCTCTTTTCTTTCTTTTTTTTTCTCTCAAACATCACCACCCAAAAACCTCACTAAATCGACAAATAAACATACTAAACGACGCCGGATCATACCACCTCTTTAGAGAAAAACGTTCACCACTTCGCGATCTACAATCCAATCTTTCCGGAATTTCATTTCGGCAAATCGTAAGTTCCCGACAAAACCCGAAACTCTCCGTTTTTACTCATTTTTACGTTTTTATGGTTTATATATACTTAAAATGTCCAAAAATGGGTTGGGTAAAAGATTTGGACCGAACGAAAGCTTTTCGACCGATTTTCCGGCCACCAAATTCCGATCAGACCGCTACGTCGCAGAGACGCTGGACTATCTGCGACGTAGCTCAAAACGTCGCATTTTGTGGCCAACGTCGCATTTAGCGACGTCACGGCCTACGTCGCACAGATATCCCCACGTCGCACTAGCGACGCAGCCTATTACGTCGCATTAACTTGCGGACGTCGCACATAGCGACGTAGACTTTTACGTCGCAAACCGAACCAACGTCGCATTAGCGACGTCGCCTCCTACGTCGCATTGATTTGCGAAGGTCGCATCATGCGACGTACCTCCCTACGTCGCACCCTACGTCGCATGCTACGTCGCATGCTACGTCGCACAAACCAGAACCTTGAAAAGTCAGATTTTACTAAGTGTCGAACTTACCCAACTTCAAATACTTATGTCATACGACTTAACAAACGTCATAGAACATACTTTCTATTACAATTACACTAAATTGCGTTATAAATGATAACACTTTGAATCATTATTACAAACCGTCACCAACGGGCCATATTTGTTTTCAAACTACAAACGAATTACTAAACAAACACTTGGACATAATGAGTTGTGTAAACAACTAGCCTAGATGGTCTTGCGAGACATCTACTTACTTAACTTTATATGTTTAGGCATTTGAAGGTTACGGGTTCGGAGAACCTACGGTTGATATTACTTACTCGTTTATTGATATAAATGTACTTGCAAAGACTCAGGTGAGTCTTACGGCCCCACTTTTACTGTTTTATCTTATTGGGGGAGATACATGCTACTACTTTTTCTTGAACACAAGTACTAAACTGTTTACTATACCAAACGGAATTGCATGAGTTGTTACTATTTACAGAAGTCTCTCCATCATATATCGTTAGTTATGGACTTAAGCGCGAACAGTAGTTAATGGATCCATTAGGGAAATGACCCTCCCCACCCGGGGCAGTAGCGCTGCCACGTACCGATTTACACGTATAAACGGGTGACAACTTATTCGTTACTGATGCTTGCTCACTTACGAGCATGTCACGGGAGCAAACATATTATTACGGGTTAAGCTTCGATTATGAGCCTCATGGCAACGGTATAAACTTATTTATTTACATTTGCTGGATTGCAAATACTGATTTTACGATTGCTGGATTGCAATGGCTGATTTTACGCCTATGGGCACTACTAATGAAATCTCGTGTTCAAAGCCGATATTATTTATAAACCTGTGAGATTCACCAACCTTTTTGGTTGACACTTTTTAGCATGTTTTCTCAGGTACCCGGATGGAGTAGGATTACTCCAGGATTTTAGCTAGAGTCGCATGATTTCAACACAACTGCATTAACGGAGATTCTTAGCATTATCTTTTGTAGATTACGATTATGTAATAGAATCTCCCGCTATACGCGTGGACTCTAGGGGAAACTATATTTTGTATACGAAAACACTAAGTTTTCAAACATTATATCTATGGAATGTAACTAATTTACAAAACGTCTCATTTAGAGGTCGTTTGCTATATATCTTGTGCTTTGTATATTGATTAGTAACACCCCAAACTATGCTTCCGCAAAACAGTGAATTTCGGGGGTGTTACAACATGTATATCATCCTTTGCATTTTTATCACCACCTGCAGACTCACCAACATACACAACCATTCTCCTGTCATTAACAGCATCCACATTATCATCAATACCTTCATTCACCACATAATCAGAAACATTCAGTTCATCTTCCACAAAATCATCATTCTACTGCACATCATCATTAAAAATTTCATCACCAGCTCCCCCATCCATATCATCATCACCATTATCATCATCATTATTGTCTCCATCACCATTACCATTATCTCTATCTTCAGGCATAGAATCATCATTCTTTTTCTCCCCCTTGCCTGAAGATCTGGCAAGTTCTGCAGCAGGCTTTAAGATCTTATCCACTGCATCTTCTAGAATAGCCAACCTGGATTTCAGCTCAACAATCTCAGCTTCTTGCCTCACTATCACTTCCCTTTGCTGAGCAATAATAAGATCCTGCTCTCTATTGGTTCTTTGTTCAACCTTGACCTTATTCCACAGCTTCAAGAGATCATCAGCCAGTAACTGTTTCGTCAATTTCAAAGTTCCACTAGCCTCATCAACATTGGAGTGTGACCTCCTAGTTGAATCATTGACCACACCTACCTCTTGCCTAGCAAGGACAGCATATGCCCCTTGGTTCTTGGTACTGGGACCTGCAGGTGTGTCATCACCAATTGGATCAATTGGTTCAACATCTGCAGTTGCCTCTGGTTGGGTCTGATTGATGTTACCATTGTCCTGTTCTCCCAGTGAGCTAGAAACAGTAGTGGCAGCCCTTCCAGAATGAACACTCTCATCAGCAGTGTTCACCTGTTGTGGTGAAATAGGTGGCCGAGAAACATGAGTAACAGGAACCTCATGAGTATGTTTATCATTCTTTTGCTTTTTGTTTTTCCTTTGGGTTGGCTTATTGGTCCCTTTTTTTCTTTTCTTGCCACCTTCTGGTGTGTGTTCAGGCACAACTGGTTCAGTTGGCCTGTCACCAGTTGGTCCAGGTGATGTTGGTAATACACCACCAGTGGCAGAAGGTGTGACTATCATTGTGGGAAACAAATCAGTCTCCTTCTTTAAAAAATCATTATAATAAATGCCCATCTCCTTAATTGTTTTCAATGATAATCGATTAAAGGCAATTATTTTCTTAGGATTAGCCAAATTCTCAACCTGACTATTCAAGATCAACTGGATGAACCTAGGATACATTATGTTTTTTTTTTTCTTCTTAGTGGTGATATTACTAATCATCCCTTCTAAGATAAACCCAGAAATATTAAATTTTCTACCCTATGCTAAACATATGATAGGATAGGCAATCCCTGAACTAAAGTCATTGAAACCAGTTCTCTTATAAGACATACATACCAGAAAGGTATGAATGTAAAACTTCTAGTGGGGACAAAAGAAAGATTTATAGAAAGTAAATTTAGACCTTGTCTTGCCGAATCCTTCATACCCCATGGACCTAATGCTATCCATCAAATCAGTTTCTTCAAGAGTAGTCAGTCCATTAGCATCTTGAAGTTGAAGAAGATCACGAATAACATCCTCTGTAACCACTACCCTTGTATTCTGAACAGTCGACACCAATTGTTGAGTAGTGCCGTTGGTCTCAACAGTAGCCTTATTCCAGAATACATTAATGGCTTCCCTTGACATCTTTGGTGTAACTGTAAGCGCATAGTAAATTGAACTCTGTTTCAGAAAATTGATAATTCTCTGATAATATGCTTCGGATGGTGGTGGATCTTGCAAGAATGCCACCATGTTATGCGATGGAAAGATTTGAAGATCATTAGAAGATGATGATGCCATTGATTCTAACAGTTGATTGAACAATCGAGAGCGGTTATTGAGGGTTTATATGATTTTGAAAGCGTAATTGGAAAAATAAAGTGTTTGGGCTTTTATACCATTGAATAAAATAGCAGTGCCAAGCCCTAGAAATTAAGACTAGCAGTGGCACTGTCATTTAAACCCAACAGTGGCACGCCTCGAAAATAAGCCCATCAGTGGCACTTAAGTCAAGCCTCTTAACCACTAACAAAGCTAACAGCGGCTACTAGTCTAGCAGTGGCATCCGACCAAGGAAACCACAACTTAGAACTAGCAGAGGCTGAGACTTAGCATTATTAGAAAAGAACCAATTTTTTTTTTAATCAAAATTAAACAAGAAGAAATAAACATATTATATTCCAGCAGCAGCTATGTCTTCTGACAGTGGCTTAGAATCCTGCAGTGGCCAGAAACAAGTAACAGATGCAAAAATACACACTAACATACAGCAGTGGTTGAAATTATATTGACAGCGGCAGAAGTAGACTAACAGTGGCACCATCTGTTATCATGAATAAGCTAACAGTGGTAGCACTTGACTCTGTCACAAACAACATAGTTTCAACACTGTTAGTATCAAATCCTGACCAAAACACTTAAGTGAGATTGATCATACCAATGTTAGTGATCAAAAATGTAAATCTTCCTACATCAAATGCTTTTGTAAAAAGATCTGCAAGTTGATTATCAGTATGAATTTTAAAGATATGAATTAATCTTTTATCATAACAATCTCTTATAAAATGATATCTAATCTCAATGTGTTTGGTTTTTGAATGCTTAACAGGATTTTGTATGATACTAATAGCAGAAGTATTATCAATATAAATAGGAGTGTTTAGAAAAGTTAACCCATAGTCAAGCATTTGATTCTGAATCCAAAGCACTTGTGCACAGCAACTTGATGCTGCAACATACTCTGCTTCAGCTGTAGATGTTGAGACTGTGGTCTGCTTTTTGCATTGCCATGACACTAACCTATTTCCAAGAAACTGACATCCTCCACTTGTAGATTTCCTGTCCATGTTCTCCCCTCCATAATCACTATCTGTAAAGGCCTTTAACTCAAAATCTGCTCCTTTTGCATACCATAAGCCCAAAGTTGGTTGACCTTTTAAATATCTGAATATTCTCTTGACAGCAAACAGATGTGATTGTTTAGGACTGGACTGATATCTAGCACATAGACACACTGCAAACATAATGTCAGGTCTTAATGATGTAAGATACATCAAAGAACCTATCATATAGACCTATATAAGTGAACATCTACATCTTTCCCCTCAAGGTCAGCATGTAAAGGTTTGTGTGTCTCCATAGGTGTGCTAGCTATCTTAGCATCTTTATATCCAAACTTAACCAAAATATCATGCACATATTTGCCTTGGTTAATGAAGATACCATTTGGTTTATGCTTCACCTGTAATCCTAGAAAGAAAGTGAGTTCACCCATTGAACTCATCTTAAACTTTTTGTGCATCAATTCCTCAAACTCCTTGCACAGTGAATCCCTTGTAGACCCAAAGATAATATCATCAACATAAACTTGTACCACCAATATATCTCTCTGAATTCTTTTGGTAAACAGTGTTTTGTCAATAGTACCCCTCTTAAAACCATTCTTGAGTAAGTACTCAGATAAAGTGTCATACCAAGCCCTTGGTGCTTGATGCAAACCATATAATGCCTTCTTCAACTTACACACTCTATCTGGATATTTTGGATCTTCAAAACCTGGAGGTTGGCATACATATACCTCTTCATTAAGTAGCCCATGAAGAAAACCACTCTTCACATCCATTTGATATACCTTGAATCCTTGATAAGAAGCATATGCTAGAAACAATCTAATTGCTTCTATTCTAGCAACAGGAGCAAAAACATCATCATAATCTATACCCTCTTCCTGTGTATACCCCTGTGCTACCAACCTAGCTTTATTCTTGATTACAATTCCCCTTTCATCTCTTTTGTTCTTGAAAATCCATCTGGTACCTATTGCTCTCTTACCCTGTGGTAAATCAACCAAATCCCACACATCTTGTATCTTGAACTGAAGTAATTCCTCCTGCATAGCTTCAATCCAACTTGGATCTTTGAGAGCTTCCACAGCTTTCTTTGGCTCCATTTGAGACAAGAAACACACATATAATGAAGTATGAAGATCTTCTTTTCTTACTTTGGTCTGATGTCTAGTCTGAACAGGAGAACTAACATCACCAATCACTTTATCCAATGGATGATCTCTATGCACAATATACTTAGATGTAGGTGTTTCAAGTAACTCAGCTTCCAGATTGGGACCCAACAAATTATCCATCTCTGAATCTGAAAGAGACATTCTATCAATTCTGTGCTTTGAAGGCTTAGGAGTGGCTTCTGAATCTGACAAAGAATTTCTTTCAAAAATTTGAAATGGAGGACTTTGTTCATAATTCTTTGGTGACACTTGCTCTCCATCTGACAATCCTGGCATATCTAACTCATTCTCTGAACCTGCTTGTGAGCCCTTTGAAGTAGATGTTTGAGGATCTGCTGGTGTTGGATCACTTGTATCCACTGTTGTACCTTCTTTCTCATGAGGTGAACCATCTGGTTCTGTTTGATCCTTTTGAAATGCTGCTGGTGGATCTGGAGACCAAATTGGAAATAGAACATATTCCAAATCAGTCCTTTTAGTCTGAATTGAGTTCCCATCTCCACCTGTATCATTCCCTGCATTTGAACCTGCACTAGTAGACAAATCTGGATATCTAAAAGCATGGGTTAGTGCATCAAGATCAAACAACACATCTGGACCTTTTCCTGCAACACTGGGGGAGTGTTCATTAAAGGTCACATCCATAGTCTCCTCAATGATTCTAGTTCTTTGATTGAATACTCTGTAAGCCTTGCTTTGAACAGAATATCCAACAAAGATAGCCTCATCTACCTTACTTTGAAACTTACCTAGGTGGTCTCTAGTATTTAGGACAGTACAAGGACACCCAAAAGGTTTTAAGAAACTAACCAATGGTTTTCTCTTAAAGAACAGGTCATATGGTGTCTTGTTATGAGGTTTAACTATCAAAACTCTATTCAAAACATAGCAAGCAGTACTGACTACCTCTGCCCAAAAGGACATAGGCAATTTAGCATCTGCTAGCATACTCCTAACTGCCTCAATTAGTGTCCTATTCCTCCTCTCAGCTACTCCATTTTGTTGTGGAGTCCTAGGTGCACTAAACTGTCTTTCAATACCCTTATCATCACAGAATTTGTTCATCTCTTGATTCTTAAATTCTGTACCATTATCACATCTGATGATCTTAACCTTTTGATTAGTTGAATTTTCAATCCTAGTTATGAATGATCTAAGTATTTCACCTGTTTCATCCTTTGTTCTAAGAAAGAATACCCAACTAAATCTAGAATAATCATCAGTAACCACCAAACAATAAGACTTCTTCCCTTGACTAGCTACATTTGTTGGTCCAAATAGGTCCATGTGTAACAAGTGTAAGGGTGTAGTATTGGTATTCACAATCTTGGTCTTATAAGAAGTTTTGTGTTGCTTGCCCTTAAGACAAGCTACACAACGGTCACTACACTCATACAGTTTCTCAGGTAAGCCTCTTACAAGTCTATTCCTGACTAACTTATTCATAGTCTTGTAATTCATGAGACACATTCTCCTATGCCAAAGTTCAGACTCATTTACAGTAGCTTTAGATATCAAACAGTTGACATTTTGAGATTCCATCTTGTTTAGATCACTACAGTATATATTATTCTTTCTTGGAACTCTCATCAAGATCAAATGATCAGGAATCTTAAGTTTTTCAGAGAGAATAAGGCATTCTGTGTCAGTGAAATAAACAGGATTCTGCTTATCTGTGATTTGACTCACACTAAGCAGATTATATCTCAATTGTTCAACATAATAAACATCATTAAAAGTTAGCTTACTACTGTTAACTTTGCCTTTTCCTGTGATCTTTCCTCCCTTTGGATTACTGCCAAAAGCTACATCTCCACCATCAAAAGCTTTAAAATCTTGTAGCTTGTACCTATCACCTGTCATGTGCCTTGAGCAGCCTGAATCAATATGCCATAAGCTCTTTGGCTTGCCCTGCACATACAAAAAGAGAAAGATTAGTTTCTCTTGGGAACCCAAACCAATGTGGCTTTGGGTTTCCCTTTGGCATTATTGACATCAACCCTCTTGAAGATGATTGATTTCAATGCCCCATTGATTTTGGAAACTTGTGATGTAGAAGCATTTTTATGTTTCCAAAAACAATCAATTTTAGACCTGACAGTGGTTAAAGGTTTGACAGTGGTCACTTTGAGATTGGTGTTAATTACCCTAGCAGTGACAGCTTTACTTGGTATAAACATCCTTTTGGAGTGTTTAATACCAGCAAAGGTACCACTGTTAGTAGTGCCCAAACCATCCCCTGTTCTGGTCTTGCCTCTGTTAGCCATTGGCAGTGGCACTGCTGCAGCATAGTTGATAGTGGCTGCAGCCTTACCTCTGTTAGGCTTATTTTTTAACTCTTGGATTGTACCACTGTTCCTATTATTCTTAGGATTATGATAGCAGTCCTGCTGAATATCTACCACAAATAAAGCAAGATTTCCTTTTAATACACTCAAACCCATTACCCAATCTTTGTGAAACCAATTGGTTCTAGTTTCTTTGATTACCCCTGGGAATTGGCTTGTTCACAATATTTGCAGTTTTCACATTGGATTTACAAGCACAATTAACACATTGACTTTCAGATTTAACATTATTTTTAAGCTTAGTCTCATTGTTAACTTTGTTACTAACATATCCTAGACCTGATCTAGATTTGTTAGTTCTCTTTACCTGCTCAATCTGAGCTCTTGCCTTCTCAACAAACAACTTTTTACCCTCTTCTAGCTTATCACTTTTAAGTTCAGAAACTAGACCAGTAATTGATTTATCACTCTCAGACATAGATTTGCAACTAGATGAGTTATCACTATCACTCTCATCATCCTCAGTCCAATCAGACACATCTACCTTATCAAAATTCACATTATCACATAAATCACTAACTGGGTCCACCTTTTTTACCTCTTCTGAAATTCCTACCTTAAGTTTATCTAAATCTAGATCACTTTTAGGTGGGAAATAAGTTTGATTGTAGGGTGGTGGGATAGCATTAAGGTTGTATCCTAAACCAGTTTTCAATTTATCATGAATTTGTGATTTGATTAGGTTCTGCACACCTTTTGAAGCATTTTCTAAGTCATTTACTTTTAGTTTTATTGACTCTTTTTCAGAATTAGCTTCAGATAGCTTTAAATTCAGCTGATCTACTTTATCTTGTAAAACTTGCTTTTCCCAATTTAAATATTTAATATCAAGATGAAATTGGGATTCATTTATCTCAAAAGCTTTAATTTGTTTTTCAAGATTTTCAATAGCTTCTGTTGCATGTCTACTTTTCATCTCACAAGCTTTCAATTCATCACAAACAACCACATTATGATCCCTGTAGAATTTAACCATTTTCTTACATGCAGGTGAACATAATTTAATTTGTACCTCATATGGAATCTCAGAAGATTCTAATTACTCAGTGACTGCCATCAATGCTTGATTCTTTACAACCAGCTCCTCTTGAATACTCCAGTCAAAACCCATTCCATCCTGAGCTACCAAAGAATCTGATGTGCTATTCTGAACAGGTACTATTCTCCTCTGTGGTCCATTGTTCCTATTCCCATTGCCATTCACTTGAGCCCCACCAGATTGGTTGCTTCTACACTCCCTTGCAAAGTGCCCCATCTTATGACAGTTGAAGCATTCTACTTTACTCTTGTCAAATCCTACAACTCCATCCCTCCTGTAAGTAAAATTCCTATTTCCAGATCTCTGCATGAATCTTTTTGCTCTAATGGTGATCATTGCCATCTGCCACCTTAGATCCATCTCCTCTAGGTCATCATCATTGACCTGTTCTAAATCTTCAGCAGTCAGTGAAGAATTCACATGAATAGCAAAGAATGATTCCAATATTTGATCATTGGATCTAGCACCAGATGTGCTAGCACCATTAACTTCACCAACATATACAAAAGCAGCATTGTTTGTACTTCCAGAAGGCTGCTTTGTTGCTTCTACCTCTGACTCAAAATTTCTCAAATCATTGTACAGATCTTCAATTTCCTTTTGTTCAAGATCTGCACTTTGCCTAAGCCCCACAGTATACATGTCCCATTCAGACCCAAGTGATCTAAAAAACTTTCTGTTAAGATCATCCTTGTCAATCTTAACATTATGATTTTCCAGATCACCTACTAGCTTCTGAAATCTGTCAAAGGTTTGAGTCAATGTTTCAGACTTGACTCCAGCAAAATTCTCAAACTGTTGTTTAAGAATTGATCTTTTATTCTTTTTGGTGTTATCATTACCACCAAATCTCTTCACTATTGCTTCCATCAACACCTTGGCATCCTCACAGGATTCAAACTTTCTCTGATATTCATTAGGAATAGATAGAAGCAGTGTACTGAGAGCCTTCCATTCTGTTGCTCTCTCCTTCCTTTCAGCATCAGTTTTTGGTGGTGGTCTTTCTAATCTCTCACCATCTGGACCTTTTGGATAGTTTGGTCCATTCACAACCACCTCCCACATCATGTAGTCAGTAAGCAACATGTACTGCCTAATTCTGGTTTGCCATAGCTCAAACTCATCTGGTTTGAGCATGGGAATCTTTGTAGCTTGAGTACCCTCCATAGTTTCAGTAGACATCTTTGAGTGTTTTTGAGAAAGCTTCTTCCTGTAATTAACTTCTTCAAAATCAAAGCAATAACCTGCTCTGATACCACTTGATAATCCCTTATAGGATCTTAACTTTGTATTGCTTTGACAAGGTATTATTAAGTTGCGGAATACTTAATAATAATAATGAAGAAGACAATTAATAACACAATTATAATCAAAAGCTTCAATCTTATATATGTGAATAAGACGAATACACAACTGTATTAGGGTTTACACATTGAAGCTAATCACTAGAATCAATCGTCTAGCTAATCTACAGGATCTCTATTTATAATACATAGAGTCCTTTACAATATCAATCTATTAAGGAATCCGTATCTATCCCAAATATATCTCTAACAAACTCTATCTAACCAACAGTGGCTACAATATATACTAACAGTGGTTGTACTCGACTATACACACCAACAGTGGTTAACACTTAGAGTTATTTACAAAATACAAATGCTAACACTAACAGTGGCACTGCTAGACAAAACAACTTGACAGTGGCACTGTCATCACAAAACATAACTAGCAGCGGCTATGATAGACAGCAGTGGTTAACACTTGTAATTCTGAGCAGATTTAGCAATGGCTCAGATCCCAACAAAGACATCTAATTTACTTTATAATAAATATCACCCCAAAACCCTAGTCATCAAAGTTTCAGCAATCACATCTCTACCTGACTGCCTACAATCTATCTTTATTTTCCCGTCATTTACTTTTATTGCAATTAGGATAAATATAAAAACCACCAAAAATCTATCTACCTCCCCATCCTAGTAACGACCTTCGTCTAGAGTGATTCACTTCAATTCAATTCGCTCCAATTTAAGAACGACCTCGAGTTATACTTGCTGCTGGCTCCCAAGGTAGGTAGTAATATAATTTGAGCCCCAGCTCAATAAATTTAAAACTTCACTGTCGCCCGGGTCTCGTCCGGCCGGTGCAACGACCGGAGTGAAATACCCCGATCCGACCGCTGGGATCCGCGACAAGTTTTTGGCGCCGCTGTCGGGGATCGTTGAGCGTCATGTGTGACACCCGGTCAAAAAGGGCCAAAATTAGGGGCCAATTTAAACTTTAATTATTCGTACTATGTACAAATCAAAAACAAAGTATACGGATAATATATATATAACTATATATATAACACGAAATGATTATTTAATAATCGCGAATACACGAATATAACAAAACGTAGAAACTCAAAATGAAAGCGAGCGAAAAACATTTTTAAATCAAGTATTATTATTAAGGATAATAATTACGTACTCTGTTTGAAATTTAAATACATTTTAGATATCGAAAACTATCCGTCAAAATAAGTTGAAATAAAGTTATATTTTTATAACTCACTAAAAGTATTTTTGTGAAATACTTAAAATAAAAACTTATACGATTTCAATTTTAGAAATTTATCGTTTGAAAACATTTTACTAAATAACGATCGGGTACACGAACACGGGTATAAAATAACCACCAATTTCAATTATTGGAGCCGGTGTATATACCCGACTCCAATAATGTAAAATACACACACGCACACAGAGACTTAGTCTCTATCTCTTCTCTGCTTTCTCTCGTTCCATTTCAATTCAACAACAACCACAACTAAAACATTAACAAGATCAAGAATCAGTATCATCATCACCATAATCTTCTTCATCATCATCATCGGGTCATCACCATCATCCTCACGGTTCCAAATTTTACTACGTAAGAACACTAATCAATTCTTGTTAATTTTTCGTTTAAAATACGTAATATATCATGTTGTAGCATAATACTAAGTTCCTTGTTTGCGGAATTCGTTTTAAAGTTGGTTTTGTAAAGTTTCTGCTCGTTTCTGCTCTAACAGACACGAACCAGTGGTCATCACGCGATCGCGTGATGTTTTTCTTGAATTCACGCGATCGGGTCAAATGGGAAATCACGCGATCGGCCGAAAGGGTCACGCGATCGGGTAAACGGGAAAGTCACGCGATCGGTTAGGAGATTCACGCGATCGCGTGAGCTTATATTTTGGGTCAGAATTGTTAAGTGACATTTTTATAAACTTCAAACGGAAATACAAAGTTAAACATTGAAATATAATATGATCGAATACATATTAATACAAACTTAACCATTCGGATAAAACATTGATTCGGATTACATAGGTTAATCAAATGCTCATTAGAATCTTGCGTGTTTAGGACTCTAGGAGACTTCAGGGATTGTCTATTCCACTTCGGATATACTCATTGCTCGGATAGGCTCAGGTGAGTCTCACGGCCCCATTTTCAATGTTTACATGTTTTAATAATTGGGGGAGATGCAACACAAACTGTTTTCGTGATCACTGTTATTCGGTTAGTTAATTTAGTATTAACTCAAGTTATCTGCATTGTTATTTAATTCGGTTAATCACATTGGTTACATTGTTCGGTTATCATTGTCGGTCTTGATTTTCATTGTTCAGTATATGCACGAGTGTTTTAATTCGGTAAAAGTCCTCAACAGTGTATGATTCATTAACTTAATAAGGCGCGGTTACTAAAGGATAGTACTATCATGGGAGTGACGTCCCCGTCCGGGTTGCTAGCTACAACCAAGTTAAAAACGGGCACTTTAGTAATTGTTATGGGTGTGTCACCAAATCGGGAGGCAAAGATCGGGTTAGGCTTTGAATCATAGCTCAGTGCAATACAAAATGTCATTATCGGTAAATCATTGTTCGGAAACCTTAATTGGTTTAATCATTGGTCGGTAACCCTAATGGGTTAATCATTGTTCGGTTACATTGTTTATCATGGTTCGGTACATTGTTATTCATTGATCGGTTTACACTGTTTAAATTATCGTCGGATAATCATGTTGATCACATCAATGTTTATTTTAAACCTGTGAGATTCACCAGCTTTATAGCTGACCTTTTAAGTGTTGTATTCTCAGGTACACAGCAACAGTAGGGTTGTTCAGTAAGGATGGCCCGCAGGATATCCTAAGCTAGTACGAGTCGCATGCTTACAAACATATGAAGATTTTCCTGTATTATATTTTGATAACTATTATGTATTAAAATCTTCAGAAATCATTTTGCAAACTCATTGACATTGTAAACTTACGAACAAAAACTTGTATTACTTTTGAAATGTTATGTATTTTCAAAACGTCTCATTTAGAGTCGTTTGCTTGTACTTTGGTGCTTTGAATATTGATTAGTCACACTCAAATCGTCGCTTCCGCAAATCATGAAATTGGGGGTGTGACATCATGATTTGAAGTCACTTTAGATAAATTAGTTGTTAGGAGACCCTTTTCGGTTAGGTTTGCCAAAGCTTATCCAAGAAGTTATTTGCTTTCTTAGAATAATCTAGTTTAGTTTAATATCAATAAAAATGCAAAACCCAAAAATATCAAAAACCCTAGGAAAACTCTTAGCTCTTGATTTAGGAACCCATGAGTCTCACCAGAAGATTTCAACTTCTACTTCCAGCATTCTAAGCTATCAGGTCCTTCCTGCCCCTGAGATTTCATACTCCTTAGAGAACTCTATAGAATTCCCTGATTTTGTTGATGATGTTTCCCAAAGAAACCATCCAAAATCTCCTGTTTTTCTAAACATTGTACCAGAACCTGCGTCAGTCAAGTACCGTTTGAATGATAAAAGCATACCAATAGACTTAGATGGAAATGAACTCCCATATGTTGGCAACTCTTATGATCCCGTTTGACGATTAGATGTATGTATGGCTTTTGCCAAACACTTAGGTACATCTGATATTCCCTTCTCGGTTGAGCAAAAAGAAGTCATCGATAGGATGAACAATCAGTTGGGTATTCTTCACCGTCTTCCCAAAGAAGTCTGAACCTTCACTCAGTACCATAATGAAGAACTAAAGCTTTTAACCATGATAAATCTACTTATAAATCTATTAGCCACTACCGATTACCAATCAGTCTCACAAACTAGGATCAATCGTGCTGTTGCAAAAATAATAGATGAGCTTAAGTTCTGGATTAGTAGTGACCCTGCAGTTGTTCTAGTATTTTCTAGTAAAATTCCGTTCTTCGTTGACTCCGCCGCCTATATGACCTCTAAGTTGTTAAAAAAGTTCCCTGGAGCTGACGATAACAAGATAGAAGCCGCTTTCTTCTCCGAAAGGAAAGAGATCCACACTTCCCTCATATCTTTATTCGATCAGTCTCACTTTCCATTCACTGTCACTCAAAGGTTAATAATCATCAAGGCCACCATAGTAGTTCAAACCACTCACGGAGACCCTGATTCAAAAGAAGAATGGGAATTTCAAGGAATCCTAAGAGAACTCTTAAACGACTTAAATCATATAGATCAAGGAATACGAATAGGAATTTCTAGTCCTAAGATAGTTAGTAGGGAATTTAATAAATTCGTAGACAATCTTCTAGCGTTAGGAAAGAAAGAGCGAGCCATTCTGAGTGAATATGATCAATTTTCCTTACTTTCTGCAAACCTAGTTGATTACGTGATTAAAGTTTTACTTTGTGAATTTATTCCCCGCTATACTTTCCCCTAACCGAGAGCACCAAATTCTGTCCACCAAATGCTCTCGGATTATTTTTAAATTTAACCCACAAAGTCAAGCTACCGACTTTAACCAAGAGCTTTTTGGGAGGCAACCCAAATTTTAGATGTATAATTAGGTTAAATTTTCATTTTGCAAAAATACAAAAATGTTCTTTCTAAAATTTAATTCGCGCAGACCCGAATTATAAACAGTTTTAAGAAACTTTAGCAAAGTTTATTTTTAAAATTTTTGTTAAAATAATTTTTGAAATTGTTTTCTAAATTTTAAAGAGCACAAAAAGATTGTCTTGTTTTAAATAAACCGTGTTTGAATTAAACAAATTCGCGTGCGAATCTTTGTGCAATTTAAATCCGAAAACTTTTTGGAAAATACAAGCATACTTTTTAATCACTTTCATTAATAAAAATTTTAAAATCAAGAATAAGTAGCTATGCCTTGTATTTTCATTAAAAACCCAATTTAATTAAATAGAGAAGGGTATAAAAGGAACACACATACACACATGTGGTCAAAACAAGTCAAACATCATCTTCTTCCCCTCCCTTCCCCCCTTCGTCGCCGGCCAACACCACCACACCCCTATCTCCTTCATTTCTTAACCAAATCACTCGATTCAAAGCCCCATCTTCATCATTTTGCATCCTTTGTTGCATACTCATCATCATTTCATCATCAAAGAGGTAATCCCTAGCTTATTTTGTTGAATTTCATTACTTTTAGAAAAACTAGGGCTTGTAACTAGTTTGTGATGATTTCATGGTTCAAATTCATGCAAAATGATGTTAATACATGCTCTTGATGATGCTAAACGTGTTTGTGATCTCAATTTGGTTGAATGATGCATGATTAATGTAGTTGATGATTAAAGTGTTGACTTTTGCCAAATTTTGACTTTTCTTAACTAGTTGGATGATTACTTGCTTTTGTTGACTTTATTTGATGCAAATAAGTTTGAAATAGCATTGTTAGCATAACTTTGTTATTCATTCACTTAAGGAAGTTGGTTAAGTTAAATTTTGATGATTAAAGTAAGCTTAACTTTTCAAAAACTCACCATAGCCATCATTTTTCATAAAAACCTTTCTTTTAAAAACTTAAAGGATGACTATGGATGCTTTCTAAATCATATAAGCTTATGAGATTACCAAAAGAGACTTGTAACTTGTTATCATCTCTAGAAAATGACATTTTAATCAATGAAATGCTCGGTATCTAGCTATGAAGTTACACACATACCTACTTGCTTCAACCTTTATATAGTCATTAGTTAAGTCATAAGGAGGTGAATGGTAATCAAGTACTGGTCTTTTGAGATATTGAATGAGCATGGAATTCTTGATTTGATGATAACTTGTGGAAATCTTTATGTTTAGGAGCAAATTAAGTCTTTCATGGTAGATTCACTCATTAGAATAAGAAATGAGGATTTGGATGTTGTTGCGGTTTGGTTTTAGGAAGTTAAAACTTTTTGGGATTGCTCAGTTTCTAAAGACTACATTTCCGATTTTTTTCTAAAAATTGGAATACACTTAATGCATTTCTAGAAAGATTTACTTGATGAATCTTGTTGTTTTTTTGTCACAGATGGAGAGAGTGCCTTCCACACTCAGGTACCTGGCCACCACACCGGATGACAGAGCATTAGTCAGACAGTGGCTCAGTCGACATCTGAACAGCAACCGATGCATCGTCTGGAAAGACATGGTGAAGTTGGGGCTTAGACAGGATTTGAGGGAGTTGTTGAGCTATGAGACGGGTGGTCAGCAGTATGATCCTTTGATCCGCCTCTTCAATATAGACGAGGATGTTTACCGTGAGACAGTGACAGAGTTCATGCTTACCTATCAGCTTAACCAGAAGATGGGTGTCACCGACAAAAGAAAGATTTCATTCAGATATCGGGGACAGTTGTATCGGATTTCAGTCGCTGATTTGGGGGTACATCTGGGTTTATATACAGAGTCTCAGGTCGACTCTGCATGGTTCAGAACCAGCATCAGGGATATTTCTGGCCTTTCTGACAGACACCACAGGGAGATTTGGTCTGAGCTAGCGGGTACTACCTTCAGAAGCAATGTGAAGTCTTCTACCTTAATCAAGCCGGTTCACCATATTCTTCATAAATTATTGGTTTGTTCACTATTCGGCAAGAAAGAGTCTGGGGCTGTTGTTGCAGAGGAGTTATTGTTTATGGATGCGATCATCGAGAGGAAAAACATCAACATCGCATCCATGATCGCTGAGAGACTGTTATTGGAGAAGGATCTGGAGAAACCGATGTTTATGGGATCTATTATCACTAGACTTTTACATGGCATGGCTTTGCTGACAGATTCTGACATTGAGGGATACAGAGTTTGTGCCAAATCTCAGCCCTTCGACCTCGATTACTGCAAGTTGGTTCGTCTGATTGAGGAGGATTCAGAGAAGCGGTGTATCTGGAGGAACACGAAGCAGGTTATCCCAGGGTGTTTTCTGACAAAGAAGCGGGTCAGAGGTTCTTCACCAGCAGCAGAGGCATGTACTTCTAGGGCTACTGATCAGGTAGATGATGATCACGAGGTCCCACTTGCAGGAGCTGAGATCGCCGGGCCACCAGCCCAGGCCACTATCCTTCCGACAGATCCAGTGACCTCGTTGACTCGGTACTATATTCTTGATGCCTTGGAGAAGGACCGTGCACATAGGTTGTTGATTTCGCGACATCTTGGTCTCCCGGACCCTGAGCCTTACTTATACCGATGCGGTCCAGCACATTCCCCCATTCCACCTCGTACTACACAGCCACCATCCACCAGGACCACTCCAGCACCGGAGCAAGTTCATTCGGTTGAGACAGAGATACCAGCAGCATAGCCAGTCATTTCTGCACCTGTAGTTCCTCACCCTTCAGTAGCCAGCGGATCCCAGGGATTTGATTATGTCTATCTGAGCACGGATTCGGTTTCCTTCGATGAGCATGGGATGATGTTGAGATTAGGGCCGCTTGCTTCTGGTGATGTCCCTAGTGAGAGCATGCTTCGTCAGTCTTATCTGCTAGAGACGGCAAAGGTTTCATCAGAGACTTTGTTGCAGTGGGGCATCACATATCCACTGAAGATGACAGCTACAGCTCTCCGAGATATCCTGATTCAGCATAGGCTTCTTATTATTGATGGACAAAGGGTATCTAGTGGCCAGTAGTCAGTTGCAGGTCCACCTTCAGCACCAGACCCTACTCAGCCTTCTGACATTCCAGACCAGGGATCTCCAGCCGCCTAGATCACATCCTATCTACATCACTGATCATTACTCTTATACATTGACTTTAGTATTATTATGATGTGTTGCTACTTATTACTCTATATTTTGGATATTATATGTATCAGCCATCTGTTTGGCTGCCTATCTTTTGTACTTTATCATATTACATATCTTATATTTATTACTTATTATGTTTATTTCTGTTCATGGTTGAATAAGTGTGAGTGTTGAAACGAATCAAAATGAGCAATTGACGAGATGACGCGCATTCAGGAACGGAAATCCGTGGAGGCACGCCACAGCAACGCTACACTTGTGCGACGGATAGCTATCACATCTCATGGAGGAGGAGTTTTCTTCCGGAAACTCTCGCGTATCTAGCAGTTTAAGGTTCTAAGTGTGGGATTTCATCCCACACTACAAAAAGTCTATCAGAATCCGATTCCCGGAATTCTACCCCAAACAGAATTCCACTAAAGAAGAATCGGAGCACCTTCAGATAGCATGACGGATACATTAAGCCAGACACGTCGTTTGAAACTGCGCTATCTTTCAGAACTTCTCTACAGCTTCAAAACGACATCTGGGGAGTTTCTTTACCACCTTCCTTTTGCATAAGCTCATAAATATACGTTTCTCGTATTGCTCACTATAATCTATACCCTATCCTAAACTTATCACTAAGTGTGGGATTCCAACCCAAACAGACACTCGAGAAACATTTTCTTACATGTTCAAACTCTAAGTGTGGGATTATTACCTCCAGTAATAATCTCAACTCAAGAGAACATTGGGGACAATGTTCCTCTAAGTGTGGGATAGCAGGTATAGAATACCTTGGCAGTTTTATGATGATATATGACTTTTCGTCCGAAATAGCAAACTCAGAAAATGTTCCTAACAATTTTTTTCAAAAATCAAGTTTTTCAAACCAATTTTTCAAAAATAAGAATAAAGCATGAGTAAATCTTCCGATTCACTTTGCTAGTTTTGAGTCAAAACACCCTTTTTGGAGGAGCTATTTTCAAATATGAGCAAGTTATTTCGGAATCTAGGGAATATAAGGTAAAAATTCGTTAAGCAAGAAATGACTATCGAAGAGGAGCATGGCTAGGCACATACAAACCATATTTGATGTGAGGTATCTTGAGCCCAAAAGCATTCATCTTTAATGCTTCACTTTCATTTATTGTGTGTGCCGATGTTTGCATCTCTGAATTAGAACTTGCTCTTGACATACGTTTCGAGAACACATTGGTGTGTACCGTACGTGGTATAGGTGCAATTAGATGACCTTGACATTCCCTAGGATTAACCC
The DNA here is from genome assembly GCA_949592205.1 of Helichrysum umbraculigerum. Taxonomy (NCBI): domain Eukaryota; kingdom Viridiplantae; phylum Streptophyta; class Magnoliopsida; order Asterales; family Asteraceae; genus Helichrysum; species Helichrysum umbraculigerum. Next base: position 103,874,009 of record CATIUR010000003.1, on the reverse strand, counting down.
CATTTTCACATACCTTTTCAAGCCCAAAACCCTTTCCGATGATCATTTTAAGTATCGATGATCCGCTTAGAAAAGCCCTTTGAGCCAAGCCTTTCGTTTCATTAAACCCTCATAACCAAACCACTACCTCCCAAAAAACCCCCAAAACCTATCTGAAGGATTTCCAAGGCCGTGAATAACACCTTTCAGAGTTCTGCTTATCCTACCATCTTCGTGTTCTCCAAAAAGACAAAGTCTTAAGGTACGTAAAATTGGTACCCCAAAGAAACAAGGTGCGGAAAATTGGCACCAAGAAAAGACTCGAAATGTTCAAGATAAAGGAATTCTGCAAGAAAGAGGAAAATCCTCAGAAGATCTATGAAGAAGAAAAAGAAAATAAAAAAAGGAAAAATTCAAAGAAAAGAAAAAGAAAATTTCCAAGAATAAAGCTAAAGTGCTTCAAGTATCAACATCTCAAGAGAAATCCAATAGAAGACAATCAGCTACTTCTGAATAAAGTTATTCACATCTCGGAAGTCTCAAATATACGGCAAACTCCTTACACGCAAACCCTTACCAACCAAAACCTTACCCAAAAATATCCATACCCCCTTAAACCACACTACAACCCATATGAATGTCTTGGGATAATTAGCACCGTCCTCACCTAAGTGGTGGAGATCCGATTCTCGATCAAGCCTATGACGATTAGTGCAGCATGACTGGCTATTTGAGCGATTTCATTTGTTTAGATTTGATAGGAAACCCGATACACTTTGAGTGAATTGAGTGACCACCTTTAGTGAGATCGCCTAATCATGTGTACTGCAAGATCACGAGATTTGGATGTATGCCCAAGAGAATCATTTCTTGTTTAAGGAAGGGTTATCTTATCTTTTCTAGGTTCCGGAATATCCTGCTTTCACGAGGAAATAGTGACTCTGGAAAAACTGTTTTGTCTCACCCTAAAATCTGTTTTCAAAAATATTTTCAAACTGAGTGTTGCTTGAGGACAAGCAACGTCTAAGTGTGGGATACTTGATGTGACTCAAAAAGTCATGTTTTTCAGTATCATTTTCCCACTTTTTGAGCACATCTTTAGTGAAAACATCTTAAAACAATCATTATTTACCTAAATTCACTAAAGAGGTCCAAATTAAGGCGTTATAAAAGTCCCTGAAAACAGATAAATAACGAGCAAAACAGAACAAATAAACATCAGATGATTCCCACAAACTCGTTTACCCTATGAGACACATCCTCTAACTTCAATATATGATAATATAGGTACAAACGAGTCCAAAGAATCAAGAATCATGCAAAGCAAGGAAGGAACGGAAGAGATATTGCGAAATCAGAGCACTACAAGTTATTTCGTCACCGCCAGAGCTACACATACCCAATTTCAATTAAATTGGTATCAAAAGAAGCGTAACGGAATTACGAAGCCATAGGAAAAAGAATCGGGTCAAACGGACATCAAACGAAGAAGTTACGGGCGTTTTAAGCAACGAACGGGAACCGATACAGGACCAGGCACCGTATACGGCACCTGGGGTACCGTATACGGCACCTAGGGTACTGTATACAGCCCCACAAGTATCGTATACGGCCCCTAGGGTGCCGTATACGGCCCCTAGGGTGCCGTATACGGCACCCCTTGCCCTCCTGGTTCCTGTTTTGTGCTCTGCGCGCTTGTACGTGATGCTGTGAAGGTTGTACGGTGGACCCAAGGCTTTCCCTATAAATAGTGGCTCCATTTCCTCATTTCCACACACCTCATTCCTCACCTCCTCTCCCTTTCTCACTTTCTCTCACACACACAAGTCTTTCTCTCTAGTTTCTCTCTCTGGATTTTCTCTCTTTAGAAATCTAGAGAGGACTAGAGAGAAGTAGGTCGTCGGTTCGAGTCTAGAGGAAGGTTTAGCTTGGTAGTCGTGTTGTAAACGAGTCCTTCAAGTTCAGACTGTCTGTAATCCTCAGTATTACACTGCTGTATTCCTGGTGATATCTATACCTTTACTTACTGTTATAATGTTTGCCTTGCATGTTATTTCAGTTTGTGTTTGTGTTATTACCATGATTATTGAGTAGTTTAATATTGTGATTGTTGAAATGTAGATATTAGGATTAGGGGTGATGTTAAATTAATCTTTCATTTATAATTGGAAACTGTTATGCTATGTATCCGGTTAAGTTTATCCTAAATATAGATCTAGTGTCTCGTTTCCCTTTCTAGACTTTCACGTGACCATTGCCTTAGGATAGGATCCGATCAACCCTAATACTACGTAGATATGGTTATCTCAAGTTACAGTATGAAGCTATGAGCGTCTCTTTAATCGGCACTGTACTTCGTATAGCGTTGGAAACACCACTGGTGGAGTACAAATACGTGGAAGCTAAGGAAATGCCATGAGATTTCTCATCGTGAATTACTTAGAAGTTACCCTTCTAGAACTTGGGTCTAGGAATCAAAGCTGTGGATATGCCAGTAGAGTACATCGTTAGTAAACCTCTGGAACACTGTGGAAATGTCAGTATAGTACATCGTTAGTACACCTCCCTATTCGGGATACTGTGGAAATGCCCTAGTGCATTATACACCGTTATGGTCGGAACACTATGGAAATACACAGAGCCTGGTACACCGTTAGTATAGAGGGGCAAGAACACTATGGAAATACACTAGTGCACCGTACACCGTGATTATTCCTAGGGATGAACGCATGTATGTGAAGGAGGGTCTGTATTATAGATGGTAGAATTCTTGCTAAAGCCAGAATAAAAGAGTGAGTCTTGTAATAAGAATAATTCTTCTTAGGGAAATACCTGACTCCAACATGCCAATAGCTTAACATACATAGGATACAGTGTAATCCATGATAATAGTAAATAAACGATTAGGTGTTAAGAAAGGTCAGTTGATGGAATACGGTATGCCTTATGCCAGCACCCCGGGTAAAAATATCCATTAGAGGGTCACTGTCTTTAGACACGTGTGGGGGGTTTCAAAGCAGCCTGTGACTGATCAGAATCATGATAACCTAGGATTCCAGTGACATATGCTTTTAGGGTTTTAATCCTGAAACGTAGGGTCTTAGTGTTTACACCAAAAGTCTGTCTGCCAATTGTCTGGAAGACATCCAATTTACTTTATAATAAATATCACCCCGAAACCCTAGTCATCAAAGTTTCAGCAATCACATCTCTACCTGACTGCCTACAATCTATCTTTATTATCCCGCCATTTACTTTTATTGCAATTAGGATAAATATAAAAACCACCAAAAATCTATCTACCTCCCCATCCTAGTAACGAACTTCGTCTAGAGTGATTTACTTCAATTCAATTCGCTACGATTTAAAAACGACCTCGAGTTATAATTGCTGCTTGCTCCCAAGGTAGGTAGTAATATAATTTGAGCCCCAGCTCTATAAATTTAAAACTTCACTGTCGCCCGGGTCTCGGCCGGCCGGTGCAACGACCGGAGTGAAATACCCCGATCCGACCGCTGGGATCCGCGACATGCTTAAAGAAAAATAGCTTGATTATATAACCTTTAAAAACATATTTATATTTTTCGTTCACGTACATGTGCACATTTGATTTGTGAACATGTGAACACGTACGTACTTCATATTTTTGGGTTTTTAACTTTTGTTTGACAATAATATGAACATTAAATTTCGTTTATATGTAACTAATTTGTTGCGTTTGTTTAAAAACTATATATTTAATTTAAAAGTTCTCGCTGTTCCGTACCTTTTTGTGGTTCTCGATTGAACCTAGCTAATTAACCCTGTATATATATATGTGTGTGTGTGTGTGTGTGTCAGGGTCGACGTCCCCCCTCCCCGCAAATGTATATATGCCCATATATACATCATCACCACATGATCATGTGACCGACATTTTTGCCGGGGTAATTTTAATATATATTTGCACCCAATATATGCATGCATGGTTGTAGGATCGAAAGGTACATTTGATTTAATTTGTCCGATATATATATATATATATATGTTAATGTGCTCGCTCCTTGTTGGGGGGCCGCGAGGGGGGGGGGGGGGGGGGGGGGGGGGGGCAGGGGGCAAACGTGTATCAATTAAAATGGTACCGATGTTAGGTGTGCGCTCCAAGCCTAGATGTATCATGTATATGGCTAATGTTTGGCACGCTCATTTTCTAGAGCTTATAGGAGCTTGTAGGCTTGTAGCTTGTGGTTTTCATAAGCTCTATTTCGTCCATAGTCTTTTTAATTATATATAAGATAGAAAAATATTATAAAAATTTAAAACCAATAATTACGTATATTATTGAAAGATGAAAATTTTATATATTTTTTTAAAAAAATGTAGGCTTTTTGATATCGTACGAGTCGAACTTTGAATACATCTATTGTATGTATTAAACTTGAATATATGGTCTATTTATATGTACAATTTTCTTTTAGGTAAGCCTCAAATAGGAAAGTTTCTTTTTTAGCTTTATCCAAAAGGATGTAATACATACGATAGAACAAATAAGCCATTTAATCATATAAAATAGTAAAAAGTATAAAGTTTGATACATAATGAAATAATATAAAACTTCCTTTAACTATATTTGATTGATGCCCCCCTATTTGATTGATAGTCTGCTCAAGTAATTGCCGTATCCAACTACTCGCAAAATCTTATCAACATTTATTATTGAGGTTTCGATGAATATTTTATTTGCCTCACTGACAGAGTACAAAGCTACAAATATATACGTGCAACGGTACGTTGATGTGCAACACTAGTTAAATTTGATTGAAGCGGGTAATTCTACAAATATATACGCTATTAGTGATTTGCAATGATCACAATTTTTAACCGCTACAAATGCTTATTATCATTTACTCGACATACATATACATATACATATACATACATATATATATATATACACACACACACTAGGTGGGGGGTGTTTACTACTTTTGACTTTTGAGCGCTATAAATGTATTCTCTTTGCTATATCTGTCATATTAATACTCAAATACATATGGTTCGCTTTTCTGATATGATTATCATCTTCCCAAATATGATCATCAAATTTCTTTTTCATCATCATATTCACAACTACGGTAAAAATACGTACGTAGTCCCCTACGACCGCGATTTCTTTGTTTAAATCCTATACGGAGTATACTCCATAGAAAACATATTTAGGGGTCGAATTCTTTGGACCCAAAGCAGAGAGGCTAAGAGTCCTCAATACCCATGGTTTGTTGTGACAGCCATTATCAAGAAGGAAGGAATTCCTCAAAGCAATAATCATTGGGTGTTCGATCTGTTGACATGGGTAGCAAGTTTAGAAGATTCAAACTTATTGGATCCCCTCCATATTGCTACATATAAGATATGCCTAGCTAGCTTGTGTATTTCTTTGATGCAGCGATGCTTCACGGCTAATTTCTTCAAAATCATTCTTGATGTTGCAGTCATAATGAACACCTCATTGTTTTATCTTCGTAGCCAAGGGTTGTGTGGTTGAATTTGTTGTTATCTTCATAGAATGCATCATTAATTATATATATGTACAAATTTGAGAAGTCGTTATCTTCAACTTGTCACCTGATCTAGTCATCTAGATGTTAAAAAAGATTGTTATGTGTTGGTATATATGTACACGACTTAAGCATGTCCGGAAATTAATGAGCATATGGGGTCACACGCGTTAACACGTAGATACCGCTTATTTAACCAAGTTAAATTAACTATAATAACTAGTTGAGTTATTAGTTAATTTGAGATCATTTAATAAATGTTATTAAAATTATAAAGTTCAAGGTGAAAGTTATTAGGACTAAAATGTTACTTCTAATTACTTAAAGGGTTTATAATTAATTAATTAATAATAAAAGGTTATTATTATTTAATTATTATTATGAAAGGATTATGTATATTAATATATATATAAATATCCTTTGCTTGCATATGATGATTGATACGTACGAATCAAAGAAAAAAAAACCCCAAAGCTTTGACTTTTATATCCAATTTTTTTTCCTCCCTTTTGTGTTCAATCGACGAAAATAAAATCTCTTAGAGGTGTTTGTTGCTTTTGTCGTAAAAAGGCAAAGGAAAAGAAAGACATTTAATTCGGTTAATTGAACTAGCATTCGGGTGGTGATCGACAACGTGTTGTGTGTGCTATCGTAGAGGGTTTTTACCATTAGTGAAACTTATTTGTTTTACTAAACGATTTATTGGAGCTAGCTAAAAGATACACAACTATTAACCCTTGTTAATTATACGTATACATGTTTAATATTCCGCTGCGTGCTCATGTATTTGATTGTCAATTGTGATGTTATTTTCTAACAGTGGTATCAAAGCTTACATGCAATATGTATAGTTACTTGAGAATTCAAAACTTGGTGGGGGTTTTTGGGTTGGGATTAAAATCAATTAAAAAGGAAAAATTTATGTTTTTTTTATATTGGTTTGGCCAAAAGAAAGAAAAGAAGAAATTTTTATCTTTTTGTTTATATAAATTATCTACCCATTATTAATGGTTAATTGTAAACCCTCATAGCAAGTTTTGAGTTATTAGATATATATTGAACATGGTTTATATGATAATTGCATGTTATGTATATGTTGTATCTTTTTTATGTTTAATTGTTAAAAAGGGATATCCATGAATAATTCATGCAAGGTTAGTTCATGGATAAAACCCTAATAATTTCATATAGATGCATGCGAATTAGGATAATAAAATTTGGCTAAATAACTTTGTTGATTATGTGTTTATATGCAATTTTCATAAGTATTTGCTGCTTGACACCAGTTCACTATAAAAATCATATAAAATCAACCGTAAAGAATTAGAAGCTCAAATTTTTACACAAGATGTACGACACATAGGGCTACAACTTTGTAGTTCTGTGCTAAGGCTATAGATGATCCTATCTCAGCCTGATATGGCCTTGAACACAGCTGATTATCTGGATCAGCTTTACACTATTTGCAATGTGATTCTATTATATGTGAATTTAAATGTGGCTTACGCAACCAAGTTACCTTGGTGTATGTGGTCCTACTTCCTTTGAAGAGGGAGCCTAGTTTAAATTACACATACTAAAACATAGTGGCCATAGGATCAATGCCCCTTAAGATAGTCGATTGTAGTTTAGTTTAATTATTATTTGCCAATTGTTGACTTGTGACGCAAAAATTGTTTTTAGAAAATAAAATTAAACTTGACTAAATGGCTATGAAATAAGATTTATTATTTCCTTGCAAATCTTATGTCAACTCGGGTTGGGCTCACATACCGTAATTTTCTCCCACGACGAGATTTGCAAGTTAATAATTTGTTTTAAATCACGACTAGGAGCTTGTATACGAGAGGTATCTTCGGCTTGATGTCTAAATCGACGGGTTGGATAAAACGATGTAAAGATCCTAGCCCCTCGACTGGCCTCTTCATGGCCTCTCTTGTACATGGCCGAAAAGGTTTAAAACATGTTGAATCGTCAATTTTAATAAAAGTGCAATCTCTAATTTAATATGGATATTAAATTGGACATCTTGACGCACATAACTTAATTGAAGAATGTTTTTTTTTATTATTAAAACCTATGATATGAATATGGTGCATGCATATTCATACATATTTGATAACACATCAAATTGCGTTACCCTAAAACTTAAGTCATTGCCATCCAATCGTAAGAACACTTGCAGTTGCTTTTTACTCTGCGTGAGACGTAGGTAAATTGCAATCCCAAGGTAAATTACCACTCATCGTGAGACGGTGGTGGACTATTTACAGTTCTTAATTGGACGACTTAAAACGAGTTAAGCGGTGAGATCCTTAAGCCCGTGGCAAAAGATGGGATGAAACATGTTTACAAATTTACTTATGCTTGCTTCATATGTATTATTTGTAAGTCCCATAATTTCTAGGAATTGCACTAGTAATGCAATTATTGATCGTCACTTACCTTTTGAGTAACATCATTACTAGCAGATCAACCGATGTAATGGTGCTATGTCAATAGGATCCTAGCCTTTTAGAAAATTAATAGTTTACGTGGTTAAACTTGGGTAAATTAATTTTTCTATAAAGATTAATTATATAAAATACTGATTTTTAAACTTTATCTGTTTTGTAGATGGCAACTAATCCTGCCCAAAACCAAAACACTTCGTCTTTCAGGCAACAATTTGAGAGAGAGAAACTTACTGGTTCTAATTTCAATGACTGGTATCGTTCATTGAGGATTGTCCTCCGATCTGAAAAGAAAGCTGATGTTCTTGAACAACGGCTTATGAACGCCCCTGCTGCAAATGCTTCTAATGAAGAAAAGGCAGCGTATTCTGCTGCTTATGATCGTTACAATGATGTTGCTTGCTTGATGCTCGAAAGCATGTCGCCCGAGCTGAAAGAGCAATTTGAGTTCCATGGCCCATTTGATATGATAAATGAGTTAAGGTCATTGTACGAAAAGCAAGCTGGAGTGGAGTTGTTTGACATTGTTCAAAAACTACATTCTTGTAAGCATGAATCAGGGAAACCAGTTAGTCCACATGTTCTTAAAATGAAGAGGTATTTGGAGCACTTGGCAAGGCTCAACTATGTTTATCATCAACCTGTTGCAATTGGACTAATTCTTCATTCTCTTTCTAAGGAGTTTGAGGGATTTGTGCGCAATTACAACATGCATAGTATGAATAAGACCGTAGTTGAACTTCATTCTATGCTCATTGAGTATGAGAAAAATCTTCCCAAGAAAGCTGAAACTCCCGCTGTGATGATGATCAAAGGGGGTAGAATCCAGAAGAAGCCGCAAGCTGCTAAAGGAAATCCGAAAGGGAAAGGCAAGAATAAGCAAACTGTTGCTCGTATTCCCAAACCCAAGAAGAATCCTCTAGCTAAGAAAGAGCATCCGGAAAAAGATGAGGTATGCCACCACTGTGGTGAAGTGGGGCATTGGAGAAGGAACTGTCCTGATTATCTTACCGAGTTGATGAAGAAGAGGAAGCAAGCGACTGGTAATACTGCCAGTACTTCAGGTATCTTTACCATAGAATTATATTCTTTTTCTAAACATGACTCTTGGGTATATGACACTAGTTGTGGTACTCACATCTGTAATACCTTACAGGGCCTTAGAGGAAGAAGGAAACTGAAGCCAGGAGCTTTGCAACTAAAAGTGGGCAATGGTCTGCCAGCAGCTGTTGAAGCAATTGGAAATTATGATTTAATTTTGCCTTCTGGTTTAGTAATTTGTTTAGACAATTGTCATTACGCACCTTCTATTACTAGAGGTGTTGTTTCAGTTTCTCTTTTGAAAGACAACGGTTATGTAATGATAATGGTATTTCTGTTTCTAAAAATGGTGTTCATTGTTTTGATGCTATTCCTTGTGATGGTATTTATGAAATAGATATGCGTGGTTGTGTTTCAAATTATAATTCTATGTATCATGTTAGCAATAAAAGAGCCAAGCCTAACTTGGAATCTACTTATCTATGGCACTGTCGTCTTGCTCACATAGGCAAGGATCGCATTAAAAGACTTCAACGTGAAGGTCTTTTAAAATCAAGTGATAATTCATCATTTGATAAATGCGAGTCTTGTATATCTAGCAAAATGACAAAGAAACCTTTTTCACATCAAGTGGAAAGGGCTTCTGATCTTCTTGGGATAATACATACCGATGTTTGTGGTCCACTTAGACATGTGTCTAGAAAAGGTGCTAGCTACTTCATAACCTTTACGGATGATTTCAATCGTTATGGTTATGTTTACTTGTTGAAACATAAACATGAAGTCTTTGAAACATTCAAAGAGTTTAAAAATGAAGTAGAAAATCAACTCGGAAAAACCATCAAGATCCTTCGTTCGAATCGAGGTGGTGAATACTTAAGCCAAGAGTTTAAGGATTATCTAAAGGCGTGTGGAATTGTCCAACAGCTTACTCCTCCATATACACCACAACATAATGGGGTATCGGAGAGGAGGAATCGAACCTTGTTAGACATGGTGAGATCAATGATGAACCTTACAACTCTACCTCTATCATTTTGGGATTATGCTCTAGAGACTGTTGTACGCATTCTCAATATGGTTCCAACCAAGAAGGTTGATAAGACACCACATGAATTGTGGCATGGAACGGTCCCTAATTTGTCTTACTTAAAGGTCTGGGGATGTGAGGCGATGGTAAAGAGAGACACGCCTGACAAACTCGAGCAAAGATCTATTAAGTGTATCTTAGTAGGATACCCAAAGGAAACGATGGGTTACTACTATATCCCTTCTGAACACACTGTCAAAGTTGTGAGATATGCGGAATTCTTTGAAAAGGATCTCGTACTTCAAAAAGACAGTGGGAGGGCGGTAGAACTTGAAGAAATTCAAGAAGATGCATCACCTTCTGAAGACACTAGTAATCATCAAATTGAACAAGAAAGTCTTGAGGTTCAAGCTAATGATGAGGTTCCACTTCGTAGGTCCAATAGGACTATACGTGCCCTCGAGAAGTTATGTCTAAATGTAGAAACTGAGGAGCATGTATTAGGGGATTTAAATGAACCTAAAAACTTCAAAGCTGCATTATCAGATCCAGAATCTGAAAAATGGCTTGAAGCTACGAAAGTGGAAATGAAATCCATGAAAGATAATCAAGTTTGGAGCTTGGTTGATCTTCCACCCGATGCTCAAACCGTTGGGTGTAAATGGATCTTCAAGAAGAAAACTGGCATGGATGGAAATGTACACACCTACAAAGCTCGTCTTGTAGCGAAGGGTTATACTCAAGTCTACGGAATTGACTATGAAGAAACCTTCTCTCCTGTGGCATACATTCGAGCGATTAGGATTCTTATAGCCATAGCTGCGTACTATGACTATGAGATTTGGCAAATAGATGTCAAAACTGCCTTCTTAAACGGTTATCTAGACGAAAAGGTCTATATGGATCAACCTGAAGGTTTTATTGACCCATCTCATCCCAACAAAGTATGTAAGCTTCAAAGGTCCATTTATGGACTTAAGCAAGCATCTAGAAGTTGGAATAAACGGTTTGACGAAGAGATCAAAAAGTTTGGTTTTCTTCAAAACCATGATGAGCCATGTGTATACCTCAAGGCTAGTGGGAGAAATGTTACTTTTCTGATCTTGTATGTCGATGACATATTAATCATGGGAAACAACGTTCTAATGTTACAAGATGTGAAATCCTATCTTGGAACATGTTTCGCTATGAAAGATTTAGGAGAAGCGGCATTTATACTTGGAATCAAGATCTATAAAGATAGGTCAAAGCGGATGATTAGTTTAAGTCAAAAAACTTATATTGATAAGATTCTAAAGAGATTTAGGATGGAAAATTCCAAGAGAGGGAATATTCCAATGCTCGAAAAGCTTGACTTAAGTAATAAACAAGGTGCGTCTACACCTGATGAGGTGAAGCAAATGCAAAATGTTCCTTATGCTTCGGCTGTAGGATCCATTATGTATGCTGTGAGATGTACTAGGCCTGATGTTGCGTTCGCGCAAAATATTGTAAGTCGTTTTCAACAGAATCCAGGAGTAAGACACTGGACTGCTGTTAAGAACATTCTTAAGTACTTGAGATCTACTAAAGATATGGTTCTGGTTTATAGGGGAAATCCTGCAGCTGAGCTTAAAGTAACTGGTTATTGCGATGCTGGATTTCAGACTAACAAAGATGATATGAATCTCAGTCAGGATACGTCTTCACCTTAAATGGAGGAGCAGTAGATTGGAAAAGCAAGAAGCAAACTACTACTGCTATGTCTGCAACAGAATATGAGTACATTGCTGCCTCGGAAGCCGCCATGGAAGCTGTTTGGATTAGAAAGTTTATTTTTGGGCTCTGCGTGGTTCCCTTAAATAAATCACCTATGGAATTATATTGTGATAATTCAGGTGCAATCATAATTGCCAATGAACCTGGAGTTCAGAAAGGTGCCAGACACTACCAAATGAGAGTTCACTATGTTCGAGAACAAATCGAACTAGGTGAAATCAAGTTACTCAAAGTTCGCACAGAACATAACTTAGCTGATCCGTTCACTAAAGCTTTATCGAGAGCAAAGCTTACTGAACATGCTGAAGGCATAGGACTTCGTCTAGCTAGTTATCCCATGTAATTCTGTGATTAGTATTTGGATATGAGATGTAAAACATTTTATTTATTAATGAAATAAAGTACTTGGTATGTTTATTTTATTTAAATATTATTGTATCTCATTTTTGCATGTTTAATCCTTGAATAACTTATTATTATTCTAAACTATCCAATGTCGATTGACTCTATGGGAATATAGTCAAACTAAGACATATCTGAGTGATTGGTCAGAAAGGGTCTCACTAAACTCACATGATATTCATACAAGATGCATATCGAATTCCCCAAATTATCGAATTATTACTTTATGGATCGTCGTCATTGAGGAATATTCGAAAATGATTATTTACTGAATCCTTAGACTTGAGATGCAAGTAGGTTCAGTGTGTATGGATTGCATCTTCTTGATATGGTTCTAACTATTCGTAAATGGTAGTTACACAGGACTATTTTCAGAAGTGTAGTGAAATGCATGACTGACACGTGCAGTCAATACAGAATTTGTTCCTTCAATATGTTTTTGAAGAATGATACTTCTAGGCCGCTCATTAGGTATTAATCAGATGTGTGTATGGCCATACCAAAATGAAATCTAGATGTGTCTCGATTCATTTTGTAATCTCGATTAATTACATGAAATGAGAAATAGAATATTTAAATCATGAAATGACTTTGATCCATACTCATGATTAACACCAGTATCTGAAACAAAGGGATTGTAAATTATGAAATCATTATCTGAGACTTTATGAAACGAAACTCAGAAATTTCTGGGAACATTGGAGTGTTGCTAGACGCTAACCAATGTTATTGCTTAAGACATGTCCAAGTGGGAGCTGTTGGTATATATGTACACGACTTAAGCATGTCCGGAAATTAATGAGCCTATGGGGTCACACGCGTTAACACGTAGATACCGCTTATTTAACCAAGTTAAATTAACTATAATAACTAGTTGAGTTATTAGTTAATTTGAGATCATTTAATAAATGTTATTAAAATTATAAAGTTCAAGGTGAAAGTTATTAGGACTAAAATGTTACTTCTAATTACTTAAAGGGTTTATAATTAATTAATTAATAATAAAAGGTTATTATTATTTAATTATTATTATTAAAGGATTATGTATATTAATATATATATAAATATCCTTTGCTTGCATATGATGATTGATACGTACGAATCAAAGAAAAAAAAAACCCCAAGCTTTGACTTTTATATCCAATTCTTTTTCCTCCCTTTTGTGTTCAATCGACGAAAATAAAATCTCTTAGAGGTGTTTGTTGCTTTTGTCGTAAAAAGGCAAAGGAAAAGAAAGACATTTAATTCGGTTAATTGAACTAGCATTCGGGTGGTGATCGACAACGTGTTGTGTGTGCGATCGTAGAGGGTTTTACCATTAGTGAAACTTATCTGTTTTACTAAACGATTTATTGGAGCTAGCTAAAAGGTACACAACTATTAACCCTTGTTAATTATACGTATACATGTTTAATATTCCGCTGCGTGCTCATGTATTTGATTGTCAATTGTGATGTTATTTTCTAACATTATGTACGCGTTTATGAGTCTATTCTTTTCGATAAACACTAGCTATTTCAATAAAATTATGATATAATATTGTATGTTTTCATGTTATAAAATTACTATATGTATAATGTGTATATTGTGTTATTTTAAATTATCATTTTTTTGACAAAAAAACAATAACAATTTATGAGAAAGGGATATGATATATACACATAATTAAAAAAGAAGAATTGAATTAGCTAGGGAACTTTTCTTTCACGAGAACAGTACTGTATATATATAATTTGTTCCTATATACTCCCTATGGATCGATCCAAACTATATAAAGTCATAAACACTATTTTAGTCAAAGTAGCTCAAGATTTCCCTTTTAAGTCATGTCGAGATAAACTAATTAATTACTCTCTTAATTACTCCGTATTCCTATTATACCACGGTTCAGCCAAACCAACCATGGTTGACAATTTGACCCTACCAAGGTTAGCGAATAGCTAGTTTGTTCTTTGCACGTACGGTGTTCACACACTTTTAATAACGCTCCAAAGTATCACCCACTTCAACAAAATACAAATTTATAATAAAAAGTAAACCGCTTCAACACTAGAACTAAACCGCTTCAATAGGTGTTTAAAGGTTGGAATATTGTGGTAGATAAATGGTCTCAATCGTAAATTATATCTACCCTTGTTATGTGTGTAGTACTATAAATATACACATGCACATAAGGTCTCTTTTGCATTCAAATTAACATCCAATGTCCAAAACCCACTTTGTTCCGTTCCCATTATCAAAAATTGAAAAATATAATGCAGTTATGTTTTTGTCAAACATCCATAAAAGTACCAACACACTCTTAACAACCGCGATTTCCCTGTTTAAATCCCTTTCGAAGTTGTTTCATATGTTCTTATGTAAACCTCATTGTAAAGATGTAGAATCAAAAGGCAAGGGCTCGGAGTATACTCACGATTGAGCGTAAGCGTAAAATGATGAACGTAACACGCGTGCTTGCGGGTCTGACTCCTATTTAAGTCCCATAAAACATGAGGTTTATAATTAGATATGATCCATCTAAGGAAGAATAAGAGCCGTGGAGAACGGAGATGGATCCAGAACTATTTACTGTATGAATTGAAGAGGTTGAAAGCTATCACTGCACGTTTTTATCGGTATGACGATTATGATTTTAGCACAAGAGCTGCACTTAATCGTCTAAATAACTTCGTAGGATCGCTTCAAGTTCCGAACGTGTATCTACATTCTCAAGTTTAGAAATCTCAAATCTGGATGTTTTTATCATCTCTTTTATATATATATATATATTTATATATATATATATATATATATATATATATATATATATATATATGAACCAAGCTAAATGTAAGTGTGATATGTGTACGTAGTTCTTAACTTTAATGGAAATTATGTTGTTAAAATAAAAATAAAAATGATAGCATAACATATTTAATATTATATTGGTACATATTGGAGGCTGAGTTTGTCAACCGCTTCATTGTATAATATGATTGTGGTTGGAATTTAGAAATATGCCTAGCATTTAATTGAATAATTTGAAGTATATACGGAGTAAAAGCTTTAGATCTCAAACGTTATCATTCCCAATGTACTACATACCGTATAGCATTAACGTGGAGTACAACTAGTAAATTAACATTACATAGTTTCTTGATTAATTAACAAACGTTACATCATTTCTTATACAAATAATTCAAAATATCTCTTGATCACGCCCGGACGGTCGGTTCGGAGGAGGCTCCGGTCGTTGCGGTCCTCCCGTCTAGGCGGAGATCAGGGAGCTTAATATTTATATGTGCGGGGCCTAAGTGTACCTAGTTACTATAGGGGTATAGTAGCAAGGATGACCTAGGGTCGTTCTCTATTGTGGATCTTGGACGAGGCAGGCGAACTAATCTAACTAGCGGGTTTTTAACAGAGTGATTGGGGGTTTTGTTTTTGGGTATTTTCTACTTAGGCCGCTAAAATTAAAACTAAAGTAAATAAAATAAAGGTAGATAGCAGATAATCTAGTGAGGGTGTTTGCTATGACTTTGGTAGCCTATTGATTGGAACGATGTATGATGTATGAAAACGTGTTCTAAAGGTTTGTATTTCACTTATTTCAGGTGTCTGTGGAGTAAGCACTAGCCCCATACCGATAGATTTCTCAATCAGTATGTCACTGGGAAACTAGGCTATCCTGAGGCTGATCGGAGTAGTTTATCCAGTCCACAACACTAACCGGTGAAGGTATAGTGACCCTTTTTGGGATGAATCCCTGGGTGCATGAATAAGGCGACAAACCAACTCGACGTCCGACCTTTCTTAACCCCACAATAACACCTAATCTAAGTAAAGCATTTAAGACCAAGTTTATAAAGTGTGCTTGATTACTTCCTATCGATGGGTTGGTGAGTCTGGGTGTTGGATTATGACTCGTGATTCACATAGACTGATACATCGACTCTTTCCGTGGTTACTGCACTGTATTCTACCGGAGGTATTTCCATTGCTGAACCAAGGACCTAGTCGGAATTCAGCTCTGCTGGTCACAGAGTCTCCGTTATTCCACAAGGCTTAGTAACTGCGGCTTTTCCTCGGCTTCCATGTGTTAACTACACCGGTGGTGTTGTCGACGCTATACCGAGTAATCAGCCGTCTTATGGTACCTTACATTGCTTCATAAAGGTTAACCCAGACTGCTAAACTAAGTTTGTATTTAAGAACAGTATTTACCATCTATGACCTAAACCAGCCTGAACTTTTATATTACCAATAAATTCCTAACTTGTCAACAGTGTAATATTCACGTTCATGTTAGAAAACCGTATTTCCACGGGCACAGTGTACTTTGCGTTCAGAATAGAAAGCAGTATTTCCACGGCTCCAGTGTACTTAGTGTTCAGTTTGAAAGTCATATTTCCATAGCCACAGTGTACTTTGCGTTCAGAATAGAAAGCAGTATTTCCACGATGACGATGTACTTAACGTTCATTTAGAAAGCGATGTTTACACTATTTAACAAGTCAGACCATGATCATATTTGACACAGATAACTAAGGACCTTTTATGGGGTTCGCGACGTCCCATAATTGAGGCCGTAATCACGTTTACTGGTTGAAAGGCGATTAGTTAAACAGGTTTAAAATCATGGATATAAAGTAAATCAAAGCACTAGTTTTCATAGCATCATTCCAATCAATTTATGACTAACTACATCATAGCAAACACACAATATAACTACTCACTAATCATGGCAATCAATCCTAAATCTAGCATGATAACAGTAATAACAATCATCATAATAAAATAGATAAAGGATAGATATAACCGTAAATAGAGCGTAGCTGAATACAACTTGAGCGTACACGGACGGAACTCCTAGTAAGCGCCAAGCGTTATTACAATATTACCCCTCTATTAGCTCGATAATCGAGACTAACTAGCCGCTAATCTACTACTAATTACTAACTAATCTAGAGAGAGAGTAGTGAGAGAAAGTGTGTTGAATGTGTTGGATGTTGTGAAAATGGTGAGGATGAAGCTTCTTTATATAGAGATCGCACAACCGTATCGTTTGCCCGTATCTGAACCTTCAAACGCACAACCGTATCGCACAGGCATATAAAAATCGGATTTTTATCGCTCAAACACACGATACGGCTGGAAAAGGGTGAATACGGCTGAACGGGGCCGTATACTGTTGTGCACTAGCTGTATACGGCTGGTTTTGGCTTTATATGGCTGTGCAATGGTCGTATACGGTCAAAACAGACCGTATACGGTCATATATTGGCCGTACACGGTCTAGCTTGGCCGTATACGGCTTGTTCCAGCAGTATGCTGGTTCCTCGGTTCTTCGTTTCTTCGTTTGGGCGTATCTTCTTCGTCGCTTGTCCGTTTTGAGCGATCTTTATATCCACGCGTTCGTAATTTCCTAACGAAGAAAATGACATAAGTTAGAGGTCCTAACTCGGAGCGTAGCTCAAGATGTGCTAAAATGAGTGAACGGAAGATTCAATGATCGTTTTTGCTCTGTTTTGCTCATTTTTAGGTTGTTTTTGACGATTCTCGAAACATTGTCTATATTTTAGCCCTTGTGATGAAATGTGACGTTTAAGTTCATATTTTGAGTGTTTTCATAAATAATTGGGCTAAAATGGTGAGATAATGACATACAAAAACATGACTTTTTGCGTGTCATCAAATATCCCACACTTAGACTTTGCTTGTCCTCAAGCAAAACTCAAAATTCTCACTTGCTTTTAAGAGAAAACATTTTTGAAAACACGAGTTTAGTTTGGGGTGAGTCAAAATATATCAAGAACAACCATCTTCATATATAAGCAACATATCCTGGAAATAAGAGAAAGTAAGGTATTCCTTTCAGAGGCATAAAATGATTCTCTTAGGCATTCTTTCAATTCTCGCGATCTTGGAATGTACACGACTAGGCGATCTCACAAGGTGGTCACTCAATTCACTCATAGTGTATCGGGTTACCTATCATTCTAATCAAACTAAATCGCTCATATGCCAGTCATGCAACATCCATCGTCATAGGCTTGCTCGAGAATCATATCTCCACCACTTAGGTGAGGATGGCACTAGTTATCCCAGGACATTCAGAGTGGGTTGTAATGGCAGGTGACGGTTACGGGGTATGGATAAGTGGGAATTTTTGGTTTAAAAGGGGTTTTGCTTATCTTAGGACTCCTAGACTTTTGAAAAACATCATTTAAACAACCTTTCCAATGAAAACGGAAACGGATAACTTTAAGGGAGAAAGATAGCTGTTTTTGACTTCTATCTTTTGAAAATACGCAGGAAAATTTATATTTCTATGAGCAGGGATTTTCGAGAGGTTCGAAGCACTTAGCTTTATTCTATTTTCTTTTCCTTTTCTTTTGTTTCTATTTTTTTGGGCTTTTCTTTTTATTTTGTTTCTTTCTTTTTGCCCTTTTTGAAATCCTTTTCTTTCTTTCATCTTTTTCATCCTTTGGATGACTTTGCATTTACTTGGTGTCAATTTTTCACACCATAAATTCTCAACTTTTGATTTTTATCAGGGGAACGCACGCGATAAATTTTTAGTAAACACCGATATTTGTGATTTGGGGTGAAAGCGAAAAGGATATTTAAACGACATTTTCCACCAGTTTAAAATTTCTAAGATAAGATTTTTGGTGGGTGTGGAATAAATGGGTTAAGTTATAAAGGGTTTTGAAAGAAACGAACAGGCTAAAGCTCAACAGGGTTATCTAGGCGGATCATCAACACTAAAGATGAGTGTTGGAAGGGTTTTGGGCTTGAAAAGATATGATAAAAGGGGTTAAATCCTAAGGAATGTCAAGGTCATCTAACTGCACCTATACCGCGTACGGTACTCTACCAATGTGGTCTCAAAGTGCATACCAGGTTCAAGTTCTAATTCCGGATGCATGCATCGGTACACTCAAACAAACGAATAGTGAAGCATTAAAGATGAATGCTTATAAGGGCTCAAGATACCTCACTGTAAGTTTTTGGGTTTGTTTGTGCCTAGCCATGCGATGCCCCTCTTAGAGTATCATTTTAAGACCTAAGAAATTCCTATCTTATTTACTCTTAATTTCCAAAACAACTCACTCATATATGAAAATGCTCCCCCTTAAGATATTTTAACTCAAAAAAATTTTGAAAAATTTTAGCAAAAGTGAGTTTTTAATAAAAATAGAGGAACATTTTCCGAGTTTGCTTTTGGAAACTAGAATTTAAACAAAACAACTTAAGGTATTCTATACCGCTTTCCCACACTTAGAGGAACATTGTCCCTAATGTTCTCTTGAGTTGGGATTTGAGGAAAATCCCATACTTAGAGTTTGAACATATCGGAAAATGTTACTCAAGCGTTTGTTTTGGGCTGGAATCCCACACTTAGTGATAAGTTGGGGATATGGTATAGACTACTTTTAATGAGAAATTAAAGCTAACAATCATATATACAAGAACAAGAGTGGGAACGAGATAACTCCCCTAGCGAAGCGAAGGTGGAAGGATGGGATTTCTGAAGGTGTGCTGAAGAGGAGATCTTGCCAGGGATTTCTTCTTCTACGGTTCAATGAAGATCTTTCGGTGTGCAAAACCTCTCAAATAGCAGCTTTATTGTCCATCTTATCACTTCTTTCACTCTCTTGTGAAGATATCTCGTAAGTGTGAACACATTGGGTATACTTTTACCAACTTTTCAAAATAGCTTTTTACCAAAAAGGTGCCTTAATCCAGAATTTGTGAAAGATGTTTGCTAATACAGAACAAGTTTTGAGCCATGTGTTTTTAAACGAGTAAAAGCATAATGTGTGAAAGTAGCACACAAGTACATCAAATGCTCGAAACATATGACCTTATCAAAATTTTGATTCCTTAATTTCTGGATTAGGTGGTAGAAGCTGAAGTGGTGTTTTGAAAGCATTTGGTATACCCAAGTGTGAAAGATAGTCAGAGATATATCACTTCTTGGAAATTTAAAAATTAATACTACTAATAATACTAATACTAAGGATACTTATTGCACGGGTTGCCTCCCGAGAAGCGCTTCTATTTAGAGTCGAGGGCTCGACTTCTCCTCCTGGATCAGCCAAAGGAGGATCTCCCAGGACTTGGGATGCGGAATGGGAGTGTCCTGGGGTTTGGTGGATAGAACCTCATCCAATGACGTGCGATAACTTCCGTGATGCTGGGGATTCTCGCCACATGAAGAGGGTAAGTATCGAAATGCTCCTCGGCAGTCCTTTGCAAGTACATAAGATCCATTATAGTGTCTTGGACTGCTTTGGAGATTGGTCCATTAGTGTCCACAAGAGTATCTCCATCGTGCTCCAACGTCTCACGCATCGGTCGATCTGTACTAAGGGTGTCCATAAACCTGAAGAAGTGTAGGTGGATATCCTCATGTGTAGCGTTGCTGGTGCTCTGTCCTAGCTCTTCGATGGATCTGAATATTCCCTGAATCATCTGTTTCTGATGATCGGTGTATGTGAGCTCTGGTTTCAGGAAGATGTTAATCATCCTGTTGTAAACCTCACGCAGTCCATCATGGAATAGCTGTCTGGGTTGCTCCTAGAGGATAGAACCGAAAATATCTTGAAGCTGTTCGGAGACGAAATGTGCTACGTTAACTATCACACCTTCTGGAATAGAGGAAGGGATAGTTCGTGCTCTCTCGCCTGAACTGATATGCTCTAGCTTCTCGATAATGATATGGGCGTGATGCTCGATAGTGCAACTGATGAAAAATCTGTGTGGTGAGGATTCGTCGATGTGATCATTATCAGCCATAGACTCAAAAAGTCCTCTGAGAGCTGTGATCAGCTGAACATCAATCTCGTCTTCAGGGTTCCCAGTAGCATGATCCATGTTGTGTCTGAAACTTTGGAGAAACTCCATCTGTTGGCGCGAATATGGAAATGCGGACCTGATCAGTGCCTGATATACTCTGTAGTACGTGGTCTTCTGGTCTTCATAGAATTCCAGAATGTCTTGAGAAGGCTCATCATCGTCTGGTGATTCTCCTGCAAGATCATCGGCGAAGGCGTTGATGCGACTAACTAGATGTTGCAGACTCAGATAAGAGTTGGCATGATAGACCTCATACTCAGTCTCAATATCCTCAATAATATCCCTCTGATGATGCGTGTAATCGATAGTAGAATCTCGTATGATCGCGATCAGAGTTCGGAAATCCTCCCCGTGTTCTTCGATAGCACTAAGCATTTCTTCTGGTTCAGACACGATCGGGATTTCGATGGTTCCTAAGGTAGGTGGTGGGATGATATCAGTAGTAGGAGGAATGATTGGATTTAGGCGCAGACGGATAGAGCGGGTGTCGATCGGAACATCTATGAAAACGACGTCGTCAGGAGGTGGCTGAGACTCGTCGGTGATCTGAGACACTGGCTGGGAAGAGTCCATCTCGATATCCCTCTCATCTTGAGAGTCAGAATCATCACTTGTACCTCCAAGCTCGAAATGTGATCGAGGCTCAGATGAGTCAAGGGGTGGAATCCCTTGAGGAGGTATATGTGGCTTAAGTAGAGACTCGTCATCAAGAGAGTGGTCAATCGATAGATCCTCTGAGTCGCTCTCTGGCAGAGGGATAAAGTTTAAAGCATAGTCTATCTGCATAATCTCTGCGGTCGGAGGGTGTGACTCAGGAATGTGTGGTAGTGTAGCTTCCTCTGGATCTTCCTCTTCTTCTTCTACCTCTTCCTCTTCTTCCTCAATCTCCTCTTCTTCCTCTATCTCTTCTTCCTCGGGATCGGAAGTAATCTCAATGGCCTCGTCAGACATCGGGGTGTCTGGTTCAGAATCATCATCCGTGGTAACTCTTCCTGTCGAGATCGCACATATCTCTGCATGCTCTGTGATAGACTGATCAGCTTGATCAATCTTGAAGGTGATAGTCTCTCCATGAGATCTAAGACTGATAGTCTGAGAGTATACGTCGATGATGGTGCGCGCGGTGTTTAAAAATGGTCTACCTAAGATGATAGGGATATGGACATCCTCCTGAATGTCCATCACTACAAAGTCTGTGGGAAATAGGAACTTATCCACTTGAACCATGATGTTCTCAGCTATACCCTTAGGATGTCTAACGGATTGGTCTGCTAGGTGGACGCTCATTTTGGTCGGTTTAAGGGGTCCTAATTCCAGTCTGGTGTAAAGCGAATAGGGCATCAGGTTGATACTGGCTCCTAGGTCGGCTAGAGAGTGTATCATGCCCGAGTGATAGATAGAGCAGGGAAGGGTGAAGCGTCCAGTATCTCCTAATTTCTCAGGGATGGAGTTCTTTATCAGAGCTGAACATTCCGCGTTCAGTGGGACATTGGGTACTTCGGGTACCTTATCCTTTGTCGACAAGAGCTTCAGGATGTGTTTAGTACTGGAAGGGGTTCTGGACACGGTGTCCAAGAACTTTCCATCGAGACGGAAATCATTAACCTTATAGGCTTTCCTAAGACGGTTGGGAAACGGGATGCGTACTTCCCTTTGCGGTGTAGGGACAGACGGGGACTCAACTGTCGGTGGGACAGGAGTATCCTCTTTCACCGGAGAAGGAGTGGAAGGATGGCTCAGTGCCATCTTTGGGTCTGTAGTATTCATCTGTTTGGCCTCTTCTACGTGTGGATTCTGTACCGTGTTACTAGGGAGATTACCCTGGGGCCTAGAGTCAAGGAGTTGAGCTAGCTGTCCTATCTGGGTCTCAAGATTTTTGAGAACGACCAGTTGGTTCCTAATGTATAGGTCGGTTTGGTCCTGCCTAGCACTAGTCTTTTGGTTGAATTGGTGTTGGCCTTGGATAAACTTAGTGAGGGTGTCATCTGAACTAGTAATGGGTACTATGGTCTTAGAGGGTTCGGTCGATTGAGCTGCATCGGGCGCAGTCAATGATAAGGGTTGATTATAAGTGAGTTGGGATTGTTGATAAGACGGGTACCTAGGTTGGTAGTTTGGCTGAAAAGGTTGGTTCCTAGGTGGGTATTGGGTGTTTCTAGTCCTAGGCGGAGAGGTTCGAGCGAAACCAGATGGGTTCTGTGGGCGAGCTGGAAATTGTGCGTAGTAAACCTTTCCGTCAGCAGGATCCTCGTACTCAACCTGATAGCTTTTCGTCGGAAGGTTGGCACAGTGTTGACATGCTTGAACTTGATGGGCGTGCTAGGATGGTTTCTTCATCTCGCCAATCTGCTTCGTAAGATGCTCGATCTTCTCAGTCAGGGACTTGATAGCTTCGGTTTGGAAGGGGTTGGGTGCAGTAATCGGTGCTGATGGTGAGGAATGCTCACCAGAGTTCCAGTCGTGATGGTGCATCGTCATATTCTCGATTAGGTTCCAAGCTTCCTCATCGGTGAGTTGCATGAAGTTGCCTTGAGCAGCAGCGTCGAGAGTAGTGCGATGGTTCGGAGCAAGACCGTTGTAAAACGTGCACAACTGACTAGTCTTCTCTATGAGATGGTTTGGACACTTATTCAGCAAACTCTTGTATCTCTCCCACGCCGTGTAGATAGACTCATCATAAGCTTGGTGAAAGTTCATGATGTCGTTCTTGTACTTGGTCTGCTTAGCCGGAGGAAAGTACTTAGTAAGGAACTTTGTATCCATATCTGTAACACCCTCAAATTTCGGGTTGTGGAAGCGATCGGGTCGGGTGTTACCAAATTAAATATCACAAGCACGAAGGTATACAGTGAACGACTCTAAATGAGACGTTTGAAAATAGTTATACATTTCTGAAATTAAAGTGTTTACAAGTTGCGAGTTCACATAAAAGTAGTATTACATTCTACTAGTACTGAAGTAAATGCAATAAATGTCCTGAGTGTTGAAAACATGCGACTCGAGCTAGAATCCTGGAGGCCAATCCTATTACAGCAGTGTACCTGAGAATGTACACTAAAAGGTCAGCTGGAAAGCTGGTGAGTTCACAAGTAATTTGTAATAACAAGTAGTTCAAGAAATATGTATTTCATTCAGAAATGTAAATCAGTTTAACAGTTTAAATAATAATGATTACCCCTCGAGGAAATTGTGAGAAGTTATGGTAAACAGGTGAACCTACTTAGTAGGTTCCTAGTCAAGTAAAAGGGAACCAATTCCCAGTGGGTGTGTTATCAGGTAAGTTATTGCCACCTGGCAATACGTATACAGGTGTGGCGTAAAATGACTAACTGTCATGCTACTGGTCGAAAAAGGTCAAACGGGAAGAATCCGTAGACAGACTGTATTGCTCCCCGGAAATATGGTACGGTTAATTTGTATATTTCCAAGTATTGGTGCCTCTGGTATTAGTAAGTCACAATGCCACCTGGCATGAAAGGTTGCACCCCGGCAACGTAATCAAGTTGTTTATTCTGAAATCGTATCATATCGGTACGGTTTGTAAGTACGGTCAAGTGAGCAAAATCTCGTAATTTCCTGAGTCTCCGACTCGTAAGTATCTAGTAATCACCTACAGTGATGGTAATGGGTATCCCCCAAAGGAAATGTCAAGTTATGTCCCGCAGGGCCATGTTTAAGTAAATTAACCAGTTATCGAGCCAACGACCCCAACCGTAATAATTCGTAGGTCCGTTGTTGAAAGTAAGTAAAGCATAAGTCCATATGCTGAAATGAGTAACCGTGCAGTTCCGCAGAACTACGATAGAGCATAAATTCATATGCTGAGCCAACGACCCCGACTGTAATAGTTCGTCGGTCCGTTGCTGAGTGTGAGCATCCAGCTCGTAAGTAAGTTGTACCACCCACCGTGGTATCGTGAGCCCTCAGCTCGTAAGTCGGTTGTACCACCCACCGTGGTATCGTGAGCTCGTTTGTAAATCCGTAATACCAACCATATTGGTATCGTTTTTGTGCCACCCACCGTGGCATCGTTTTGCTTCACATATAGTGACAGCGTTCGTTATTCTCCCGCAGGAGATGTAAGTAATCGTTTTGGCAGTGTACGACATGCCCGTAAGTAAATTTAGCCCAAGGCTAGTAAAGTGTTACAGGCACTCATCAGTACCTCTAGTTGTTACGTAATTCACAGTAGTAAATCTTACTAAGAAAGTAGGAATGTCACCTAGGTATGGGGGTAAATCATAATCATCTGTTAGGTACGTATCTACGTCACCTAGTTTGTCTGAAGTAATGTGTAAAGTCAAAGTACGTTAACACGTCACTTAACTGTCGGGAAGTACTTACAGTACTTAGTCAAAGTCATCCGCTAGTTCGTAAAGGTAGTCAACGCTAAACTAGCAAGTCGGTGCCTCGAGTTGGTGTTCATAAGTCCACCGGTCATTACTGGTAATTAGCAATTCACTGATGTAGTGAGGCGTTTACTCCCTAGATATCATATGTAATATAATTCTAGGTGCTTCTAACACGGTCATACTTAATATCTCTAAGTATGGTCAAATGGCTCATAGCTGTCGTAATCTAGCACCGTTACCGTAAACTATTGTAAAACATTTGTAAAGATTTATACAGTGGAAAGTAGTAAAACACGAGTATGCATTCCCGCCCCGAAATCAGTTGGAAAACAGTAAAAGAGTGGGGCTATGAACTCACCTGAGGAGCTAGCGTCCTAATGTAGCGAGTCGTACCGATAGTAATCTCCTAGTGTCCTAAACACGAGAGATTTCGTATGTTTGTAAGTGTGGTTCGTTATTAATGATTCGTAATAATAATTCCTATTATTATTAGGTTTGAGTTTTCGTATACTTTATAAAGTATATTTGTTTTGAGTATAAGTCGTATCATATTTAAGTTGTCATTTGAAAACGTTTTCCGACACTTAGAAAAATGTGGCTGTTTTCTGTTTTCTGCGACATAACATGCGACACAAAAATTAGTCATGCGACACAAGGGTTTTGTCGCATAGAGTGCGACACAAGAGCTCTGCGACACAGTGGTTGTGTCGCAAAAGCTTGCGATGCTGATTCAACAGCGACATAAGGGTTGTGTCGCATAAAGTCTGCGACACAAGATGCGACATAGCGTACGACCTAAGATACGACACAAATGGAATTATGCGACACAACATGCGACACAAGCGTTGTGTCGCATCGATGAACACCAGCCCAGAAACCAGCGACTGTCGCGTTTTTCCGATCAAAATCACAAATCAAACGCGTTTTTGAGCTGTAAAATCATGTTTTCTTTGTTGTTTAGGTTATAACTAAGTTGGGTAAACATTATTACACCCAAACATTACACCAAAATGATTAAATCTAAAAATTTAGGAATTTCTTACAAATGCGAATCGAGGCCAAACGAGGAAGAAAACGAGGGTGTTGCCTTTGTTAATGTTGTTCCTCTCTTGATGGTGGTTCCGAAAACGTTGGTGATGGTGGTGGCGGTGGTCGACCGGCGGTGGTGGTGGTGGTTGGTGGTTATGTTTTAGAGAGAAAATGGGATGAAGGAGATGATAGAAATGAGATGAAATGGGGAGGGGATTTGGGTTTTGTCAAACTCAGATCCCCATTGCGTGGACTGTGGTCTCCAACCACAGTACAAAATATCCGTGTTTAATTTGTCCGATGTAATTTAGAATAATATTTTAAATTCTAAAATTTATTTATATTATCTTGAAATGTTTATTAGTGAAGGCATTTTATAAAAATACTATTTTGAAAGGAAAATTTAATTGTTTGTTTTTCGAGCGGTCACGAATAGTTAAGATGCGTTTTGATCTAAAACGACTCACGTTTTCAAATGCTTGATATTTTAAATCTATGATTTTGTTTACATCAATTTGTAAATATTTTTAGTAAAAATATTCCGCTTGAATCTTAAAATGTAATTATTTAGAGTTTAAAGTTGGCGCGAAAATTTGACTTTTTGACGAGGTGTTACATTCTCCCCCTGTTAATAAAATTTCGTCCCGAAATTTTGTATGAAGCCGTGGTCGCTTGGAGTCTTGGGAGCAATGTACGTATGAGGAATTTATCGATTAGGCATTAGACATATCCTGTCTTATAACGGGGATGTAGGGCAGTCAATCCATGACTGTGTCGCGGTTTATCGTTGTAGTCACATTCTGACTATGTTGCTTACATGTTTAAGTTGTGGTAACTAGGGAACCGTTTATCTTGTAGTCCATTCGGGACTAGATGGTTGTCACAACGTGACCGTACGATGAGTTGTCCTATCAGGACCAGATGATTGGTAAACGATCGGTCTATTTAGTTCGCTGAAAGCAAGCGTTAAGTTTTACGGGGGCCCAAGTCAACTAGCCTAATGATGCACTTGGCATTAAGTAGGTTAAAAGCGATGTTAATGAGTAAAAGTACCGTTCGGTGTAGCCAGAATTGAAAAGTTTTGTTTCGAGGGAAGGTGTACCTACGTTATTGTTGGAAATTCGTTCAGTCGGATAGTCTGCTGAAAGCAAACTCTAGTTTTCACGTTTAGCTTAATTGGTATTATTTTGGAATCGACATTCCCGTCGATCGAAACGTTGTGTTTAATTTGAAGGTTTAGTATCGAATAGGGGCATACCCGTGATATTGCTGCGGTTTCGTCCGGTCCCTCCGGAGCTGATCATGAGGATTTTTCGTTTCTGATTTGGGCAATCTTTCTTGAAATGTCCAGGAGTGTTGCACTTGAAACACGTTTGTTGTCCGTTGGGATTTGCAGGAACTCTACAGTCCCGAATTTGGTGTCCGAATCGTCGGCATCTCTCGCAAGGTGAGCCACAAGGGCCAGAGTGGTGACGTTTACAGTTGTGACAGAAGGGTTTATCCCCCGCATAGCCCCGCTTTCCTTTGTATTCAGAAGGGTAAGATTTCAAGGGTTCGGGTTGATTTGTTGGATCATGACTAGTGCTGGAATCGCCATTCCATTTTTGTGTATGGTTTCCAGTTGTGGGGGTTCCGCGTTGAACCACCCGCGCCATGAGGTTGTGGGCGATGCGAACGGCGTCGCAAATAGTGTTGGGTTTAGAGGAGGTAACCATGTCCGCGATTTGTGCCGGAAGTCCTTCGATGTATTGTTCGATTCGTTTGCTTTCTGGGTTTACTAGAGATGGGCAAAGGAGTGCCAGTCGGTGAAAACGATTGGTATAGGTCATGATGTCGTTGTTTTTCACGGTAAGATGCCAGAGTTCATTCTCAAGTTGGTGTAGTTCCTCGCTAGGACAATATTCGTCCATCATCAGTTGTTTCAGTTCCTCCCAAGAAAGTTCATAGGCGGTGTCAACCCCTACGGCTTGGGCGTGAGCATTCCACCAGGTTAGAGCAATGTCTTGAAGGGTGTAGGTAGAGTATTTGACTTTGTATCCATCGGGGCAGTTGCAAATGCGGAATACAGCTTCCATCTTTTCGATCCATTGGATCAGTCCGACAGCCCCTTCAGTACCAACAAAGGTTGCCGGGTTACAGTTCAGAAATTCCTTATAGGTGCAGGGACGCGTTAGGTTTTGTGCAGCTAGGGCTTCAGCCACTCTTTGCTCAGCATATTGGTCACGTTCTGCTTGTGTGTACGTTTGTCGTCTACGCGGCATGATTCTTAAACAAGAATGAAACGTTAACGGTAAGTTCTTTATTCGAGAATTATGTCTATTTCGTTGGTATGTAAGAAGTACATGTTCGAAAGTTCTCAGACTTTTAGTTTCGTTGTATATATATTAGTTGTTCACGTATGCCTTAAAGTAACCTACCAAGACTATGGTATGGCATCTAGTCTAACTGACTATTGTGTGATACTAGTGTACGGTAGTTGTAAGTCTATCAGTTGGTGCGTAGTACCCTAAGTACTAGAACAGAGTAATCCTGTACTGTTATATTGTGCCATCAGCACAGCAGCGAAATTCCCTATTGTATCGTAAAAGTAGTACCCGAGTATTGTAAGTTACAGCACCACGTGCTGGAGTAGTATTGTGCCCAAAGCACGATGCAGCACTACGTGTCACATGTTATCCAAGTATAGCCCTCATGCCGATAGTAAGTTTCGATAGGAATTCGTGGACTCAGTTATTACGAGCATCTCTCGCAATACTAGTCAGTTGTGACCAACCTGGTCACAATTTGAGATCAAGTCATAAGGGTTGGGAAGTTGGCGATATGCCACTTCGAAAGTGTGTATCAGTTATACAGCGGAATCATGTCAGGTATAATCATACCTACCTGTATATAGGTGTGCAGGAATAGTATACACGTAAGGCCTATTCATATATACCTACAGTACATATAATAGCCTAGGGTGTCTAGCAAGTAGCAAATAACAATCAGAGTCAAATACTGCATTCCCTTTCAATATAACCCCTTTCAGATCTTACATCATCTTTGCTTAATTGTACCTAGTTAGCTACGCTATGTTAAATTAAGTTCGTATGATGTAATCCCTGAACTAGTCATACCTAATGAGGAATACTGCCTAATGGTCATAGTCTAGGTCCACTAAATGCAACCTATTTCACTACAACCTTAGGCTCTGATACCAATCTGTAACACCCTCAAATTTCGGGTTGCGGAAGCGATCGGGTCGGGTGTTACCAAATTAAATATCACAAGCACGAAGGTATACAGTGAACGACTCTAAATGAGACGTTTGAAAATAGTTATACATTTCTGAAATTAAAGTGTTTACAAGTTGCGAGTTCGCATAAAAGTAGTATTACATTCTACTAGTACTGAAGTAAATGCAATAAATGTCCTGAGTGTTGAAAACATGCGACTCGAGCTAGAATCCTGGAGGCCAATCCTATTACAGCAGTGTACCTGAGAATGTACACTAAAAGGTCAGCTGGAAAGCTGGTGAGTTCACAAGTAATTTGTAATAACAAGTAGTTCAAGAAATATGTATTTCATTCAGAAATGTAAATCAGTTTAACAGTTTAAATAGTAATGATTACCCCTCGAGGAAATTGTGAGAAGTTATGGTAAACAGGTGAACCTACTTAGTAGGTTCCTAGTCAAGTAAAAGGGAACCAATTCCCAGTGGGTGTGTTATCAGGTAAGTTATTGCCACCTGGCAATACGTATACTGGTGTGGCGTAAAATGACTAACTGTCATGCTACTGGTCGAAAAAGGTCAAACGGGAAGAATCCGTAGACAGACTGTATTGCTCCCCGGAAATATGGTACGGTTAATTTGTATATTTCCAAGTATTGGTGCCTCTGGTATTAGTAAGTCACAATGCCACCTGGCATGAAAGGTTGCACCCCGGCAACGTAATCAAGTTGTTTATTCTGAAATCGTATCATATCGGTACGGTTTGTAAGTACGGTCAAGTGAGCAAAATCTCGTAATTTCCTGAGTCTCCGACTCGTAAGTATCTAGTAATCACCTACAGTGATGGTAATGGGTATCCCCCAAAGGAAATGTCAAGTTATGTCCCGCAGGGCCACGTTTAAGTAAATTAACCAGTTATCGAGCCAACGACCCCGACCGTAATAATTCGTAGGTCCGTTGTTGAAAGTAAGTAAAGCATAAGTCCATATGCTGAAATGAGTAACCGTGCAGTTCCGCAGAACTACGATAGAGCATAAATTCATATGCTGAGCCAACGACCCCGACTGTAATAGTTCGTCGATCCGTTGCTGAGTGTGAGCATCCAGCTCGTAAGTAAGTTGTACCACCCACCGTGGTATCGTGAGCCCTCAGCTCGTAAGTCGGTTGTACCACCCACCGTGGTATCGCGAGCTCGTTTGTAAATCCGTAATACCAACCATATTGGTATCGTTTTTGTGCCACCCACCGTGGCATCGTTTTGCTTCACATATAGTGACAGCGTTCGTTATTCTCCCGCAGGAGATGTAAGTAATCGTTTTGGCAGTGTACGACATGCCCGTAAGTAAATTTAGCCCAAGGCTAGTAAAGTGTTACAGGCACTCATCAGTACCTCTAGTTGTTACGTAATTCACAGTAGTAAATCTTACTAAGAAAGTAGGAATGTCACCTAGGTATGGGGGTAAATCATAATCATCTGTTAGGTACGTATCTACGTCACCTAGTTTGTCTGAAGTAATGTGTAAAGTCAAAGTACGTTAACATGTCACTTAACTGTCGGGAAGTACTTACAGTACTTAGTCAAAGTCATCCGCTAGTTCGTAAAGGTAGTCAACGCTAAACTAGCAAGTCGGTGCCTCGAGTTAGTGTTCATAAGTCCACCGGTCATTACTGGTAATTAGCAATTCACTGATGTAGTGAGGCGTTTACTCCCTAGATATCATATGTAATATAATTCTAGGTGCTTCTAACACGGTCATACTTAATATCTCTAAGTATGGTCAAATGGTTCATAGCTGTCGTAATCTAGTACCGTTACCGTAAACTATTGTAAAACATTTGTAAAGATTTATACAGTGGAAAGTAGTAAAACAGGAGTATGCATTCCCGCCCCGAAATCAGTTGGAAAACAGTAAAAGAGTGGGGCTATGAACTCACCTGAGGAGCTAGCGTCCTAATGTAGCGAGTCGTACCGATAGTAATCTCCTAGTGTCCTAAACACGAGAGATTTCGTATGTTTGTAAGTGTGGTTCGTTATTAATGATTCGTAATAATAATTCCTATTATTATTAGGTTTGAGTTTTCGTATACTTTATAAAGTATATTTGTTTTGAGTATAAGTCGTATCATATTTAAGTTGTCATTTGAAAACGTTTCCCGACACTTAGAAAAATGTGGCTGTTTTCTGTTTTCTGCGACATAACATGCGACACAAAAATTAGTCATGCGACACAAGGGTTTTGTCGCATAGAGTGCGACACAAGAGCTCTGCGACACAGTGGTTGTGTCGCAAAAGCTTGCGATGCTGATTCAACAGCGACATAAGGGTTGTGTCGCATAAAGTCTGCGACACAAGATGCGACATAGCGTACGACATAAGATACGACACAAATGGAATTATGCGACACAACATGCGACACAAGCGTTGTGTCGCATAGATGAACACCAGCCCAGAAACCAGCGACTGTCGCGTTTTTCCGATCAAAATCACAAATCAAACGCTTTTTTGAGCTGTAAAATCATGTTTTCTTTGTTGTTTAGGTTATAACTAAGTTGGGTAAACATTATTACACCCAAACATTACACCAAAATGATTAAATCTAAAAATTTAGGAATTTCTTACAAATGCGAATCGAGGCCGAACGAGGAAGAAAACGAGGGTGTTACCTTTGTTAATGTTGTTCCTCTCTTGATGGTGGTTCCGAAAACGTTGGTGATGGTGGTGGCGGTGGTCGGCCGACGGTGGTGGTGGTGGTTGGTGGTTATGTTTTAGAGAGAAAATGGGATGAAGGAGATGATAGAAATGAGATGAAATGGGGAGGGGATTTGGGTTTTGTCAAACTCAGATCCCCATTGCGTGGACTGTGGTCTCCAACCACAGTACAAAATATCCGTGTTTAATTTGTCCGATGTAATTTAGAATAATATTTTAAATTCTAAATTTTATTTATATTATCTTGAAATGTTTATTAGTGAAGGCATTTTATAAAAATACTATTTTGAAAGGAAAATTTAATTGTTTGTTTTTCGAGCGGTCACGAATAGTTAAGATGCGTTTTGATCTAAAACGACTCACGTTTTCGAATGCTTGATATTTTAAATCTATGATTTTGTTTACATCAATTTGTAAATATTTTTAGTAAAAATATTCCGCTTGAATCTTAAAATGTAATTATTTAGAGTTTAAAGTTGGCGCGAAAATTTGACTTTTTGACGAGGTGTTACAATATCCGTCCAGGAGGTGATAGAGCCGGTCTCTAATCCCTCAAACCAAGTCAGCGCATGGTGAGTAAGCGAATAGAAGAACAGGTATAGACGGACTACATCCTGATCAACCACGTTCTGCTTGTACGAGTTGGTAGTCAGAATGAAGCGGTTGATGTGAGCGTTAGGATCGTCATGGGCTAAACCATGGAATTGGCAAAACTCCTTGATTAACTGAATGATATGATGTTTAAGCTCGAAGGACGCGCCGTCGATAACCGGATAGTTGATGGGTCCACCTCGACCTTCAATTGATGGTTTGGTGTTGTCGGCGAGCGTGACACGTGCAGCCATCGGTTGTCGGTTGCGGGAGCGTTTCTCCTTGCGGATCGTTCGGATGATCGGGTCAAATATCGTTGAGTGTCGTGGGAAGGAATTTTCGAATGAAACAAGGAAAACTAAACTAAACTACGGGGCACTAGAAAGAAAAATTCGTCTGGAACGTCTTCAGATCGTACGGATGATTCCCTGGCAGCGGCGCCAAAAGCTTGATCACGCCCGGACGGTCGGTTCGGAGGAGGCTCCGGTCGTTGCGGTCCTCCCGTCTAGGCGGAGATCAGGGAGCTTAATATTTATATGTGCGGGGCCTAAGTGTACCTAGTTACTATAAGGGTATAGTAGTAAGGATGACCTAGGGTCGTTCTCTGAATCAGTGTATTGTGGATCTTGGACGAGGCAGGCGGACTAATCTAACTAGTGGGTTTTTAACAGAGTGATTGGGGGTTTTGTTTTTGGGTATTTTCTACTTAGGCCGCTAAAATTAAAACTAAAGTAAATAAAATAAAGGTAGATAGCAGATAATCTAGAGAGGGTGTTTGCTATGACTTTGGTAGCCTATTGATTGGAACAATGTATGATGTATGAAAACGTGTTCTAAAGGTTTGTATTTCACTTATTTCAGGTGTCTGTGGAGTAAGCACTAGCCCCCTACTGATAGATTTCTCAATCAGTATGTCACTGGGAAACTAGTCTATCCTGAGGCTGATCGGAGTAGTTTATCCAGCCCACAACACTAACCGGTGAAGGTATAGTGATCCTTTTTGGGATGAATCCTTGGGTGCATGAATAAGGCGACAAACCAACTCGACGTCCGACCTTTCTTAACCCCACAATAACACCTAATCTAAGTAAAGCATTTAAGACCAAGTTTATAAAGTGTGCTTGATTACTTCCTATCGATGGGTTGGTGAGTCTGGGTGTTGGATTATGACTCGTGATTCACATAGACTGATACATCGACTATTTCCGTGGTTACTGCACTGTATTCTACCGGAG
The DNA here is from genome assembly GCA_949592205.1 of Helichrysum umbraculigerum. Taxonomy (NCBI): domain Eukaryota; kingdom Viridiplantae; phylum Streptophyta; class Magnoliopsida; order Asterales; family Asteraceae; genus Helichrysum; species Helichrysum umbraculigerum. The sequence continues at coordinate 103,839,834 of CATIUR010000003.1, read as the reverse complement.
GTATTTCCATTGCTGAACCAAGGACCTAGTCGGAATTCAGCTCTGCTGGTCACAAAGTCTCCGTTATTCCACAAGGCTTAGTAACTGCGGCTTTTCCTCGGCTTCCACGTGTTAACTACACCGGTGGTGTTGTCGACGCTATACCGAGTAATCAGCCGTCTTATGGTACCTTACATTGCTTCATAAAGGTTAACCCAGACTGCTAAACTAAGTTTGTATTTAAGAACAGTATTTACCATCTATGACCTAAACCAGCCTGAACTTTTATATTACCAATAAATCCCTAACTTGTCAACAGTATAATATTCACGTTCATGTTAGAAAACCGTATTTCCACGGGCACAGTGTACTTTGCGTTCAGAATAGAAAGCAGTATTTCCACGGCTCCAGTGTACTTAGTGTTCAGTTTGAAAGTCATATTTCCATAGCCACAGTGTACTTTGCGTTCAGAATAGAAAGCAGTATTTCCACGATGACGATGTACTTAACGTTCATTTAGAAAGCGATGTTTACACTATTTAACAAGTCAGACCATGATCAGATTTGACACAGATAACTAAGGACCTTTTATGGGGTTCGCGACGTCCCATAATTGAGGCCGTAATCACGTTTACTGGTTGAAAGGTGATTAGTTAAACAGGTTTAAAATCATGGATATAAAGTAAATCAAAGCACTAGTTTTCATAGCGTCATTCCAATCAATTTATGACTAACTACATCATAGCAAACACACAATATAACTACTCACTAATCATGGCAATCAATCCTAAATCTAGCATGATAATAGTAATAACAATCATCATAATAAAATAGATAAAGGATAGATATAACCGTAAATAGAGCGTAGCTGAATACAACTTGAGCGTACACGGACGGAACTCCTAGTAAGCGCCAAGCGTTATTACAATATTACCCCTCTATTAGCTCGATAATCGAGACTAACTAGCCGCTAATCTACTACTAATTACTAACTAATCTAGAGAGAGAGTAGTGAGAGAAAGTGTGTTGAGTGTTGAATGTGTTGGATGTTGTGAAAATGGTGAGGATGAAGCTTCTTTATATAGAGATCGCACAACCGTATCGTTTTCCCGTATCTGAACCTTCAAACGCACAACCGTATCGCACAGGCATATAAAAATCAGATTTTTATCGATCAAACACACGATACGGCTTGGAAAAGAGTGAATACGGCTGAACGGGACCGTATACGGCTGTGCACTAGCCGTATACGGATGGTTTTGGCCGTATACGGCTGTGCAATGGCCGTATACGTTCAAAACAGGCCGTATACGGTCATGTCTTGGCCGTATACGGTCTAGATTGGCCGTATACGGCTTGTTCCAGCCGTATGCTGGTTCCTCGGTTCTACGTTTCTTCGTTCGGGCGTATCTTCTTCGTTGTTTATCCGTTTTAAGCGATCTTTATATCCAAGCGTTCGTAATTTCCTAACGAAGAAAATGACATAAGTTAGAGGTCCTAACTCGGAGCGTAGCTCAAGATGTGCTAAAATGAGTGAACGGAAGATTCAATGATCGTTTTTGCTCTGTTTTGCACATTTTTAGATTGTTTTTGACGATTCTTGAAACATTGTCTATATTTTAGCCCTTGTGATGAAATGTGACGTTTAAGTTCATATTTTGAGTGTTTTCATAAATAATTGGGCTAAAATGGTGAGATAATGGCATACAAAAACATGACTTTTTGCTTGTCATCATCTCTCTTTTGATTCATAGACTTCTCGAGTTCTTTGAGTTGCTTCCATAGATTTTCGTACTTCTTCTTTTGTTTATTGAGTTTTTTGGTCCATATGTTAACTTGAATATGCCTTACTTCATCCCTTTGCCCTGCATAATTTAAAAGTCCCATCATTGGAGAAGGATGACGTGGAGGTAAACCATCATCCGGAATTTGAGAAGATGATGCCAATTCCATTTTATATTGTTTTTTAAAGATAATCTAAGAGTTTAGTAATGTGGACTTTGGAATTTGATGTATATATAGCCTGGGCAGTCAACTCGACCGAGATCTCGGCGATATCTCGGCGATATCTCGAATCTCGGACCTCCTTGACCATCTCGGTTTAGAATATCGCTACCTTATCTCGCCGGCGAGAATATCGCCGAGATTGGGCGATATTTTGGCGATTTTGTCCATCTCGGATCTCGGTTATCTCGGCGATATCACGTTTTTTCGGGGTTTTTTTTTTCACGGCCTGTTGATCATAATATCCGGCCAACGATCGTTGAAGAAGATAAAAGAGAAATGAGGGAGAAGAGAAAGAGAAGAGAGGAGTACCTTTTGATCATTATATCTCGATTGTGGTGGTGGTGGTCGGACTTGAAGATCGACGGTACAGTGGATAGGAATGGGAGGTTGCTGCTGCTTTTTTTATGAGATGGAAGAGAGATGGAAAAGAGAAAGTAATGACAGATCCATGTGTCACGGAGTATTAATTTACATCAATAAATAATAGGCATATTTACATTTAGTCCCTAAACTTCTACAATCTTTCATTTATGTACTACACTTCAAGTAACATCTATATTTATTCATATATAATTTTAAAATTTATTAAAATACTAAAAAAGTCAATAAAAGTCAAAATCCGATATCTCACCGATATCTCACCGCTATAACCGATATTTCAAATCTCGGACCTTGAACGATATTTCATTTTCAACCGAGATAACTGCATGGTATATAGCCAAAGAAAATTTAAGATTTTAAAATAATACCTAAAACAAATTAAATACAAAAAATGTATTAGAACATGACATGTGTCACATTGGAGAAGGCTACTAGTAACACTCTCGGTTGATATTTGAAGGGTTCCTATTTCAATTCAATGTATATTAAGTAAAGATATACGTAGTAACTAGTTCTATGACCCGTGACTACACGGGCTTTGATAGAAAATAATTCATAAAATTATTTGATATTAATTTATAAGTATAATAGATACTCCGTATTAATTTGTAAGTAGAATAGATGTAGAATAAGTTAATTGATATATATATATATATATATATATATATATATATATATATATATATATATACTCCGTATATTGTATGTTGTATCCATTTTAGCGATACAATACAATTACACTTTTTTTATCTTGTAGCCATTCGTAGATTTCTGTATCTTATAACAGGTGGATATACATGAATTACTTGTTAGTCCATTGGGCTTGGTGATTTAGTTGGCCCATTTTTACATGCTAGCATATGTATGAGGTATGATCATAATTAAAATAGGGAGCGGCTCCAGTGGGTGGCCCAAATACCCATTTTTTATAAAAAATATAAAAATATTATCTACAATACACGTTAATACAAATTCTACAAAATGGTTTTCTTTTATTGATAGCCAATTTAGTGATGATTCATACGTTTTAATTGTCATATAAAGATTCCACCTCTAATTATTATGTTTTAAGAATTATTATTATGTAAATGTTAAATACATATGTCTAGAAAATGAATCGATTTGTACCGACACACTCACATATGTACAAAACACTAATTCATTCTAAGAAAAATACTTTTTGTGAAACAACAATGACAACCGATTTAATTTCATTATCATCTTTGCCATGCTTACTCTACAATATTATAGTAAGGGGGTGATAAATACACCAAATAATTTGATTCCAACACCGAAATTATGCTATAATGAGTTGTACTGCAAGCTGTGACTGATAGTGTGTTATGTACTAAACATTTTTTATGTTGTATCTATCAACTCCCAGTCAATAATATAAAGCTAGAAAATAGACTAATAGATGATCTGTAAGCTAAGAATACGTACTACATATATGACTAATAAAGATAAAGATAAACATTAAGCAATATGATTTTAGTAGATAGAAACATGAATACATGATGTAACAGACCAATAGCAACTTTTTTTACTATCAAATTTTGTATCTGGCGAATTTTACACCCTTCATCAAAATCAAGATCTAATATAATACATTAATATGTATTACATGGATATTAAAAAATGAAAATACAATACTTTGCAACTGGTTGAAATATTAAAATCTGATATGTGCCTAGCAAATTCCAGTAGTGAAGTATCTTCCTCAATTTCCTTAGCTGTTACAAAATATCTTTCAAGATTCAAGTTAGAAGTCTACATTCATCAAACCCGAGATTCAACTTGCAGAACTTAAACTAACATGTGCTTAATTGTATACAATCAAAGTAAAAATGAAAGAATGAGCAAACATTGAATAACTTATGAAAACTTTTGCACAAGAAATCAAATGAAGGTTATAGTTTCTGCATAAAAATGAGCAGCATATTATGTCTCTCCAAAATTCTTCATATACCAACCCATATTTTCTACTTCTAAAAATCTAAAAATAGTGACAACTTACACCTATTTCTTCTTATAGAACAAAAATTGCATCTTTTTGAAAACATTAATCAATCCATTCTAAGTTAGTGAAGTATTATTACACTTTAATATGACCATGAAAATGAAAGTATGAAGCAAACCTGTTAGCGAAGTATTATTACAATTTAATATTATACCTAAAAATGAAATATTCAAGATTAATTTAGACACATAAAGGCTTTGTAGATACTATATGTCAAGCTCAAGCTTGGAGCATTAATTTGGTCATTATCATCCAAATAGTAATTAGATTGTTAGTCTACTGGTAATGCTTAGTTATATGTTACCAGAGTATCAATTTAGAAATGTTAACAATATACGTAGTATCAATATAAGGATGAGGTTAATATCAAAGTAATGCTCCGAGCTTTGAAACAAATACTTACCATATCATGATTTTCTATGCGGAAGCTTTATAGAGATACTTGCAATCAGATCAAAACCTTAGCGAACACAAAGCTATCAAAATCTAAACCACTTTCTTTCCAATACACTCTTGAACTTGCCAAAGTCATGATATAATCCACCATCACCACCAAGATCTGAACAATGTAATCTCACTGACCAATTTCTATTAACCAAATGATAATACAAACATCTATTAGTAGCATGACATACACATTATCTCTTCCTGCAAACTGTAAAAGTCGTTAAATCCTGCAATATCAAGGAATATATGTAGTTGTCACATGCAATCTGTTCCTCATAAACAAATAGGTCAAAATTGCCACCTCAATGGATTATTATCTATAGGTGTATGTGTGTGTATATCTAGAGGAACAAAAATAGAGTAGCTGGATATCCTTTATAACTTATAAGATTTTGCGTTATTAGGTTCATGATGCAGTAACCAAAATGGTGGAAAAGTCTTACGGATAACAAAAACTGGTTGACATGAAAAGAAGCTATATTCAATAGAAGACTCCATCCGGGAAAGGTTTCTTAGAGGAAAGTATACAGTATACAAAACTGATTATGATCAATTCAGCTGCAAAATTAAATTTTGATCAATTACAATTGAAAAATAATGCCATGCCTTATAGTCTAGAATCTAGATGCATCAACCCTTAAATTATTAGCAACTGAACAATGTTTCTATAAATACAAATTCCATTAAAATAAATTAGAACCTAATATCATACTAATAACCAAACATTGAACTAATTGAAACAAAAACAAAAGGTGTGAAGCCAACCTGATTTAGAAGTCATATAAATAAAAAAGGTCTGACTTCATTTGATTCATATGTTGATTACATAATTTCAAATAACTAAACAATCAAATATATAACTTAACCCATATTAAAGAAGTCAGGACACAAACCCAACAAATGGTTAGACAGTATAATCATTATTTAGATTCTAATGGTATTGTACGTAAGACTAAAGAATGATTTTTGAAAGAACTATATAATAAATAATGTTAGTCCAAAATATATATTGTATATAGAAAGAGAATATGTGTAAGAATTTCATGCAAATTAAGGTAAGAATGAACCCATGAAGCGAAAGTTTCCGCGTCCTGTTCTTCGTGGCCTAATGATCCAGGCATTTGCTTACTACATGTTTGAGTTCTGTATAGAGCAAGAATAAGAGAAAACAAACATGAGAAAAAGGAGTTTAAAAATTTGTACTGTAATTAAGGTTTTATGTATGTAATGTATTTATTCCTACGAACCCTGCATCAGAGTAATTTCCAAGCTATAATCCTTTGTTATGAACATAATCAGAGATGCTTTGATTCCAGATGGAAATGTGGCGCCTTTCGGAACGAAATTTCCCTACCAAATAAAAACAGATTATATTAGTACAATACTTAATTCTAATTAAGCTTTAAGAAGCATATGGAATTATCAAGTAAACAACTAATTAATCAAATACATGGAATATTACCTGTGAATCTCTATCAAGTTCAGCCCAATAATCTATGAAACAGATCATATATCGAAGTGATTTCTAACAACTAATTACTGAAAAAGGAAAAGGAAACAAAAACTTAAAAATAAGCAAAAGTCAAAGGACACCTCTTCACTTAGACATATTATCAAACACTTGGTGTGCATCACTTAGGTGCTCATTAACACACATAACACAAAACTTGGATTAGCCCTTTTCTGCTGCAACTTTAAAAAATGAAATACAGTAACAAAGATAGAAAAAATATTCAGAAATTTGTTAGTAAATAAATTACGGCTTAATTCATGATGAACACAATGAGAGACAAAAACCTGTAGGAATCGATGTAACAAAAACCAGAAGTTTACTTGTCCATCTCTAGCTGTCGGATTGCCGAAATAAAATGAAAGACAGCCTGACCGTATAGCTTATGATTGCAGGACAATGTCTTCAGGGATTTCGAAATGGAGCAAAATGAATGGCCATTGAACTTGATGACCGTGATGAAGATGAAGATGAAGAATCGTAAGGCCAATGAAATAGGCACCGAGAGATGAAAGTTGGGGATGGAAATTGAGAGGTACATGGATGTAAAAGAAACCGATGGAGAAGAAAGAGAAGGGAAAGTCTCTGTAATATTATTTTGAATGTATTTTGTGTGAGAATGAAGCTTTAAAATTTGATTGGTAAAGAAGGGTGGTGGAGTAAATGAATGACAGGTGAAGCGTGAAGCGTGCGTTGAACTTCAATAAAAGTTTACATCTGTAATAAACAACCTAATTAATGCTCAATTATTTTTTAAAAAATTCAAAACTCTAAGAAAATTTCTTGCATAAGAGGCATGCCAACTCAGCATTGAGATTGTCTAAGAATGTGACAAATCAGCAAAATGACATCAGCATCAACTCCCTTTTATTAGGTATGTAAGATAGATATTGTGTGATGGAGCAGTTATTATTCACCTAATACAATATATAGCCAAAGATTTTGATGTATATATAGCCAAATTTTTTTTTAAGATTTTAAAATAATACCTAAAACAAATTAAATACAAAAAATGTATTAGATCATGACATGTGTCACATTGGAGAAGACTACTAGTAACGCTCTCGGTTGATATTTGAAGGGTTCCTATTTCAATTCAATGTATATTAAGTAAAGATATACGTAGTAATATATGAGATATTATGTGATGGAGCGGTTATTATTCACCTAATACAATATATAGCCAAAGATTTTGATGTATATATAGCCAAAGAAAATTTAAGATTTTAAAATAATACCTAAAACAAATTAAATACAAAAAATGTATTAGAACATGACATGTGCCACATTGGAGAAGACTACTAGTAACGCTCTCGGTTGATATTTGAAGGCTTCCTATTTCAATTTTTCAATTCAATGTAAATTAAGTAAAGATATACGTAGTAATATATGAGATATTATGTAATGGAGCGGTTATTATTCACTTCTCAATCTAACTATAAATGTATGTCACCAAGGAAATTCAACTACTCACTTGACCTGTCTTATCTATACACATTTTTTAAGAAAAATCAATTCAATGTCTGGAATCGAGTTTCAATGTATATTTACCCTGCCATACACCAACTATCTACCAGTAGTTAGTACGGAGTAATAATTATGAGACGGAAATAGTAATCAATAGGTAACAAACTAATACTCCTATTATTGCCTTTTTTTTGAACTTTTTTTGTGTTTCCCTTTCATCCATTTGGTTTATTATAATTTTTAAATTTTTTGTTAATCAGATATTTATTTATTTTTTTTTTTGGTTTTTTAGTTATTAGTTATAATAATAAGGGAGAAAAGATTAACTATGAAGATTAAATATACACCATTAGATCGCATGAAGAAACTAATCAAAGGGTCCAAATTGCTCCATTGTATTCTGTTTTATAAATTAAATTAAAAAGAAAAATAAAAGATTGATTTATATATGATATATATATCATCCAAAAGGCCAAAAAAACATCACACAACTTCATCACCAGTTTTCCACTCAAATTGAATATTAGACCACACCCAACAGTGACAGAAACTGACAGAAACCGACGCGCCACATCAGCGCCACGTCAGCTTTTTCACCAAACTGACAGAAACTGACGGACCCGTCCCAACAGTGGTCCGTCAGTTTTTTTTTACACTTATTTCAACCATTTAATTAATTAAACAATACACAATTAATTAAAATTAAAACATTTCATTCAAATTAAAAACATTACAATACTTAAAATAAAACGTTACACTAATTAAAAAAATTCAATAATTAAAATAACATTACACTAATTATTGAAAATAAAAGTAGACTAATCCGAGCTCGATTCTTCGTCTTCGTTTGCATCCTCGTTCTCGTTCTCGTCTTCATCCGAAGCGTCCATGTTGTACACATTTTGATATTCTTCAACGACTTCTTTGCGAGCCAATTTGATAAGTTTTAATTCTTTTTTGGTTGCTCGTTTTGGAAGACTTTTAGAAAGAAAACTCAAAGCCTTGAACATCGCTTTTTTAACATTGTTTTTTTAATAACTTCAAGCGTTTCGGTGGATTTTAAAGCATTAGCTTTAACCGCTTCAAGTGCTTCAAGTCTCTCGGACGAGATACTACCTCGTGAAGACGAGCCGGCATCCGAGGATTGAGAAGTCTTTGTCGCTTTTCGGCCCATTGGACGGCGAATCAAGTCGTCGCGGAACAAGGTCCTCATGTTTGCTTCTAGAGTAGTTTCGGTTGGGTTGTCATTTTCACCAAGATCGACGGCTTCGGGTTCGGCTTGAAAAGCGCGTTTATTGCTCATTACGCCTTGCTCGGTGAAAAACTTCGGGTAATGTTTAAGAACATCCCAGCAAGGTTCGTAAATGAATTTTCTTCTCACTTGTTGGAGAAAACCTTTTTTTGCCGCGTTTAAAACGTCGTTGTCTCCGGCACCGCTTTGATGACCCGATTCTCTAAATTTACTGTGGATCCCCTCGAAAGTCTTGACATCGTGAGATATTTTGTTCCATTTTCCCGTGAGTTGATTGAGGTTGCGTTCTCTTTTAACCACCGAATTGTAACCCGAATGGACGTTTTTCCAAAAACTCTCATTTGTTTGATCGTTACCGATAATGCCATTTTCGGAACAATGAATCCACCGTTCCGCCAAAATTTTTGCTTCGTCGTCGGTCCACCTAACTTGAACCCGTATTGGAGCGGCTTTAGTTTTCTTCCCCTTTTTCTTTTTTGGATCCAGTTGTGGCTCGGGATCCGGTTGGGTCTCGGGTTCCGCTTCGGGTTCGGGATCTGCTTCGTCGGAACTTTCTAGTATGTTTTGTGAGAAACGGGAAGGTATTTGTTGGTACCCTTGTGGGTTAGCGGATGTAGTCCCATAGTACGTATTTGGTGACCAATTGCACGGTGGAATTTGTTGGTTTGGGCACCAACCGGTTTGTTGGGTAAAAGAATTGGGAAATTGTGCGAAATTACCAAATCCAAACCCCGGATTTGGAGTTTGATTGGGTGTCGGGTTGTTTAACAAATTTTGCCACATATCGTAACCAACATTTTCTTGCTCATTTTGTTGTGATTGGGATTTGGATTTGGATTTGGATTTGGAATTGTTATTTTTTGACATTTTTTTGGAAGAGTGTTTGATTTTTGGTGTGAGCAATGTATGAATGTTGAAAGAGTGAATGAATGAATGGTGTTTAAATAGGTGAAAATTTGATTTTTTTTTTTTAAAAAAAAAAAATGTTTTTGGCATCCAAACGGCTATATTACCGTTTTTAAAAAAAAATTATTTTTTTTTTCAACGGTCACTTCCTTTTTTTTTTTTTGAAAAAAATGTTTTTTTTTTGTTTTTCTCGTTCCTCGCACACAAACATACCGACGCAGCGTCGGATAGCCGACGGAAAGCAACCGACGGACGAACCGACGGGCCGGTGCCAACGGTTCGTCGGTCGTCGCTTGAAACCGACGCACACCGACGAGAAGCGTTGGGAGAGGTCTTATGCACTATCTTCTACCTTTCTTTTTATCTGATCAGTTCATGATAATCTTTTTCACAACAAATGTAAACATTCCACCGACCGCGATTTCTCTGTTTAAGTCAGCTCTCATCGTTTCACGATTATAGGCCCGTAAAAAGGATATTTTGTTCTTTCAACTTCTTTTGGTTATGGAACTCAAAGATCCTTTTGCTTTGTAATAGCTTGATCTTGCTTGGGTGCCTTATTGTGAAGCTGCTCAATATATGATTTTTTTCTAAGGTCTTGACGCCGTAAAAGTATTGCAGCGTCTGATACAAAAGTTGTTCTCTTCATTCTTATTGTTAACACCTTCTTCAACATTGCAAAGAGCTCTTTGTTTGAACGGATTCAATTGTAAATCTGTAATGTTACCTTATGTCAAGATTGTTTATTTTCAATAATGTTACTTTATGTCAAGATTGTTTATCTTCAATTTCTTGAATTAAATATAAATGTACGTATATTAAAGACTTGTATTATGTTATCAATTTAATAATTTAACACGTACGACATTTAATACCCGCTTCACTGGATTAAACCGCTCCAACGGACATTATATTTTTGTTTTTGAACATACAACGGACATTACTTGTATCGTCGAAAAGAATAACCCGCATCAAAAAGTTATTGAAGCGGTGTTTCATCACACCACCCAATTCTGCCAATTAATTAATAATGCTACAATTTTTAATTTTAATATTTTATAAATATGCATAGCATGGAAGAAGTAAATTATCACCAGATAATTTTATTAGTTTATAGACCAAACTTTTAATATAGAAGATCTACATAAAACAAATCATATATATATTCCCATGATTCAAATTGAATGTTCTATACAACTTTCAATGATATTAAATAAAATTAAATAAAGAGAATTAACTGGGTACATTTTGCTAGGAATTAAGGAAGTTAATTCGGAGGGAATTGATACTGCCATCTTCTCTCGGCAATTGATACTGTCTACAACTTCATTTTAAGAGAACATAACATCTCCTTTAGGGACCAGATGTTGAAGAATTATAAGCCATTTAGAGTGGTTCTGTATCATAATAGTGGGCAAACGCAGCCGGGAACATCAACGATATGATTCGAAAACTACACATGGCAAACGATTTTTAAATAGGGAAATCGCAATCGAAAAAGAGTATAGTAACTTTTGTTGTGAAAAAAGATGATCACAAAAATGGATTTTTATGATCATGATTCATATTGGAGATATTGTTTGGATGATCAAAGCGTCTGTAATGGGTATTTATAATGGGGTATGCTAACGAACGAGTAACGATTGAGTGCCCTTTTGAATCTACCACAATTTTTAGGGCGGTTATTTATCTAAACCGCTACTTATTAGGACACAGACAAATAATATTGAACCATTCGTAATTTTCTTCGTTCTCCATTGCAAAAACTAAAACAATCATAATCATAAAAATATATAAAAACGATTATCGATCGGCCAATGTGCATACACATGTTTGAAAGCTAGTAACATATATAACATTAACATACACTCACACCTTAAAATTACATAACAACATATTGTACAATATACAACATATTACATACCAATAAATCTAGGTGGTTTTGTAATCACGTAATCTTACTCTCTATTTAATCTCTTTTGAATCGCTGTTACAATGATGATAATTGTATAACTGTGATCTCAAGTCTACCTTGACATTAACAACAACAAAAGTCTCAAAAGACCAGATTAGCTGGATTGTCCAACGTTTCTTGTAATACGATATGTTTTTGTTGTTGGTGACTATAAGATCATTAGAGTGATTTGCAGGAGTATTTTCATTCCGTCATTGAGATTTGATTCGGCTATGATTGGCGGAAGAATTAAACAGGGAAATCGCGGTTTTGAATGAATATTGTTCTGAAAGAATATCACGAAATCGTGACTGAATTGAAAATGGAACTGCTTCATTTTGTTGCTTGGATGCTAATAGGTTGCAAAAGTGACATCCAAAGCTAATCTATCTATCTAGTCTATCTATCTAGTCTATCTAGTCTAGTTTATATATTATAACAAAGTGGTAATAGGGTTGTCATTATACAAATAGACCCATATAAATTAATCCTAACCATTCAATGGATTAGCACTTTAAATTATAACCATTGATTAAGATTAACAATTTTGACAACCTAAATAGTGGATTAGGATCGGCTAAAAGACTAAAATGTCCTACAATTATTGAATTCCTAAAATATAAATAAAATCCGGTTCTTAATAAATTAAAAATATTAGTAATTAAAAAGTCAACAATTTGATTCCATGTATAGCACAAAATAAATTCGTATTAATTGAGTTCTTTAATTTAGGTAGTCCAATTATTAAATGGAGATAATATTTATAGATTTCGTAAACCATTCCAAAAAAACTCATTTTTTCTAAAATCTTTTCTTTCTTCACTATATACGGCTAATGCCATTTAATTACTAAAATATATGTATTAATTTGTACGAAGAACAATCAATAAGGATCTCAATAATTTTTAACCTTGACCTTGCATTTGTTATAGCCATGGTACGTATTTGCCTCCAATTTGGTCTCTTCACAAAAAAATATACTACCATCTTATTGTTTAGCATTATCCATGGTTGACGGAAAAGTTTTTACCCCGTTGAATCTTATTAGTGATCAAAGAGTACAATTGGAAGGTGCGTGAGAAGGTGTTTATGGTATGGAAACAAAGCTACATAAACAATCATTCAGTAATCGCTTCAATGGAAACCGTACTTATGGATCAACAGGTCTTGAATTTTTGGTCCAAATTATATTCTATTATATTGAATGAATGTTAATGCTTTATCTATACTGTTGGTATTATCTTTAGTATGCTTTTTGATATCATAAAAAAAAAATTGTAAAGTAAACAACTTACAATAAGTATCGTATTTATCGCAGCAAAACTTTTACTTCAACTTCATACATTATTATTGATATGGAGGAAAAAAAGTATCAACCTACTTTTTGTTGCTAGGCTGTACATTATCTATGGAGGATCACCGATTCGTGTCCTTTAATACAGAGTAACAAACTAATCCTTTATTATTACAAATTAACAATGGCATACATATTGTCAATCATTTAATTATAGTTATACTTCTACTATATAAAATGACTGTTGTTAAATGGAGATGGTGTAGGCATAACACCTACTCAACTTGCTAACATAACACAAGAAACAATCAGGAGGACCCATTGGACTACTACCTTAAGTCACCCTACAAGTTTGTTGAGCAAGTTCGATCAATCACTGAGGTAAAATAACTTAGATCCTTCCTCTAATATAACAATCTAAAATAGACAGGTATTTCTCAATATATTATTTAAATAGCCAAAGTTTCATATGTTTCTATTAGGTCTCCGCTTGTGTGATTAAGGCTATAGTGAGTAGATTATTGCTCGAAGAATGTTGGTTTACCTATTCCTATAAAACGTGTAAGAAGAAGTTAACAGCTGCGAAGCTGCTACTGAAAAAGTATATGATTGTAGTGAATGTGGCCCTTTCAAAAAATTTGTTGGCAAGTAAGTCATGTAGATTGAAACAATAAGCATTTCACATTAATTTTCATTATACTAACACTCTATTGGACTTCAATTAGGGTTATGACCGTCATCAGGGTACATGATGCGACGTGATCAACATCGCTTATTTTGTTTGACAATCAACTTTTAAAGTTAATGAATAGAAGTATTTCATACCTCAATCGTAAAGTGCAAACCGTATGATTTTTTTTTAGAATGGCAAACCTACAATCTAACCCACGATTATGTGCAACCACCACGAATATTTACAACTCACTCCCTGAGGCTTGAACCCCCAACCTCTAGGTTGAAGAGTCTCTCTCATACCGCTAGGCTAAGAGCCCTTTGGTGCAAACCGTACGATATTGTCTTTCAAATTGCATCTCATACTTATTTGGTACATTACATTCAATTGGCTGTTCATTAAATTTATGCTTTTGTTATTTAGATAAATGACCCTCAAACCTTGCCACACGAGCTACAAGGACTTATTAATAACAAATTAGTTTTCAAGATACAAGTCGGGTTCATAAATGTTCAAAATGGTTACCCTGCTAATACCATTCATCGTGCTATATATGATTATGAAATCATAACTTCCTTTGTAGCTAAAGAGTATGATGTAGATGAAGAACTCGACTTTGACAAAGTGCTTACTCCTATATCCAAGGTACATTCAAGTTATATATGTTGTAACCAAATGTTCTAAATGGTTTTGTGTACATGTTATTTTATATATTGCTACAATATCTTGGAACAGTAATTGGTATACAATATTTATCAGTGATTATTATTTTAAAATCTAACCCGTAACTGGCATTGAAAATAACGTGTTATGGATGACTTAGAGAAATGTAGGGTTATTGGTTTCTATAAGGTTCGGATTGACGGTTAGACCGACCAACAATGCCAATGTGTGCCATGTCCTGCTTTGTTATCCTGATAATGTAGTAGTAATTGCAATTTTTACTCTCAAGTTGTAATGATTATACATGTATCTCATATATAACATAATAATATAAAATTATTTCATTATAGACAATAGGTAGTGACAAATATTTACTATCAAACTTGTTCATCATAATTCCTATCAATGGACAATCCTACGCCCTTAATTCTAAACAATATTAAATAATAACTTAACATTTGTACTAAAATTATGTACTAGCCCGCAAATTATGCGGGTTATAATCTAGTTGGTATTTATAATTGGGTATATATGTTAACGAGAGAATGCCAACTCCACCTACCCATTCTCATCTCATATAATGAGTTAATATAATGTAGTTGTATGAATATATGTTTTAATAATTATGGAGCGGTTATTATTAACCTGATAGTTCAAAATTGTGTTTTCATGTTAGTATAATACTCCGTAGTATTTGTTACGTTATATTAAAATTAATTGTGGTTGTTGAGAAGGTTGGTGTCTGCATTCAATTTAGCAGTTATTATAAGTATCAAAAAATGTGTTTGACTTTTTTCATGTTAATATTTACTCGTATTACGTTACATTAAAATTAATTGTGGTTGTTGAGAATGTTGGTGTTTGCATTCAATTTAGTAGTAATTATAATTATCAAAAATTGTGTTTGACTGTTTTCATGTTAATATTTGTTACGTTATATTAAAATTAATTTTGGTTGTTGAGAGTTTGGTGTTTGCATTCAATTCACCGGTAGTTATAAGTTTTTCATTGTATTATAAATACGCATATATTATCATCTAAACATCTAAACACAAAATCATATACACGCTTCCTTTTATTAGTACACTAAAATAACAAAAAAATATGTTGCTAGTGGGTTGATCATCGTGTCCATATGCAGAAAAGAAAGAATATGCATATGGTGTTGTTCATTTTCCTTATTATCTTTGCCACGACAATAAATTATAAGTTATAACAATATTCTTCTGAATTCCCAACCGCGATTTCCCTGTTTAAGCTGTGGAACGAAATATATATCATGACGGTGACCGGTGAAGTAACCGAAATCATCGGCCAATCCGATAGCGTGTTAATGACGAGTCTGACATGGTAAGACCGCACAGGAAATGCTATATGGCTGATCCGATAGCGTGAAGTGATATATTGGTGACTGGTGATGGTTTAAGCTAATCAAAATTCAAAAGGAGTTGGAGTCTCAAGATATAAATTTTTTAGTAGGAGCACTAGTTAAGCTTGTATCTATAGTTTGGTAGGATCTCTTTCTTATCTCAATTGTATCTCAATTTTATCTTTGATATATATATCAAATTTAAGCAATCTATATCTTTGATAAGTTATTAAATAAACAATAAATCATATAAGAACATTAGGGAGTACGCGTGTTATCCCAATAAAAAAGTCATTTTATTAGCATAATATATTTAATTTTGTATTTTAATTTGATGAAATATAGTACTCAGTATATAATAATTTATAATAATTAAATTATACGAGTATGTAACTTTTACGCTTGCGTACATCCCTTGTCAAACGTCATTGGCAAGATAAAATCTTGTTTGTATTCAAACACGATCTTCAAGAGATTTGAAATCAATGCATATACAAGTTACCCGGCGTTTTTTTCTATGCCTGACTTCGTAATTTTCTATCAAATTGACTTTAAATCTCAACCGTCCTTTATTCAATAGTTTCAGTTAATTTGCTCCAAACCATCTTTCCACGTTCTTCCACCTCCTTTATTCCAGGGAGCAATTTATGTATAATTCCTCGAACCTCTCTTTTACGGCGACGAAGATATGCAGTTACATTAGCAATATTATTATCCCTATTTTTCCATGCTTTCGTTTATTTCTGCTCATCCATCATCCCTCTTGCGATTGTTTTGACCTAATTCATGGTTATTAATAATAACTTATTACTCTACCCTAATTCAATTAGCCAAATCAACAATTGATCGTGTAAGTAGTCGGTTTATGCAAAACCGACAATTGATCCTGTGCGAAGTTTTGTTATCCTGAAATTTCAGATTATCATAATTATTAAATGTTTCATTTGCCTTCAGACTGGATTTGTAGAGTTTAACTGTTTAAATGGTTCGATTGCTGTTCAGATTGTCTATGAGGTTTGTAACTTCTTGAAATTGCTGGATAAATCAATTGCTTGATGCAGCGCATTAGGTGTTTTTGAGGAAAAGCTTCACAAAACATCAACAAAAAGTCTCCGATTATGGTGATTTGGTGCATCACACAAAATGCTTCAGATTTTGAGGTGGGTTTTATAAGTAAGAAACCTATAATCTTTGTGTTTTCCCCCTAATTTTTGGTTTTTGTATTTATAAATTTGTTTCACTATTATGATTTTGGTCTTTGTTTTCTTAATCCTTCTGGGAATATATGAATGTATCTGGAATCTTTATGTGGGACTCATGAAGGTTAGTGTTTTTTTTTTTTCATTATCATATTTGGGTTTACGTGAATACTAACCAATTTACATTTATATTCTCCGAGTGCATTATCTTATTGTTGTTTATCATGACGCATTTAGGCATTCCAGGTAGTATTAGTGAGGTATGTGGCTTAATTATGTATTTATGTTTCTTTCATCATTTTGTTTAATTATTTATTTGCTCGCACAAAAGACCATCTATCTCAACAGTTAGGTCATTTTGTATGCATCTTGTAATAGAGTTTGACTTATTCCATTTATGTCAAAGCAGATAGAGTTTGCTTTCTTACAGAGTGTTGAGTTTGTGAAGAGGAAAAGAGGAGATGTAGGCTTTTCACCGACAGACCACAAGTATGTTGATCTATTTTACAGTTCCTTATTCCTCTTTACGTCTGAATGTTTCTCTTTTATCTGATGATCTGAACCATTTGATTTTTTTGGTTAGTGTAAAAAAGGCTGTTCGAATAAACCATTTACACAATACTATAGAAATGTCATGGAAAAGGCCACTTTTAAGATGTCCGCAAGGTGAAAATTATATGCCAGATAAAAATGCATCTTTATTTTGTGGAAATAATAATTTGATGCCCCCTTTTTATACTACTTCTTTCTGATTTTAGTAATACAGATTTCATTAGATCTTTGGTTTATAATGAAGGTGGGGATATTGGCAGGGTCGAGTATTGGTAGACAACAGATTCTGGTAATATGTTGTACGGGTCAAATCATAATGGATTTGGGTTGACCCAATGCAATTATTTTTAATTGATTATCCTGCTTCACTAATGCTAATACTGAATGTAGTTTTGAATCGATAGTGGATTGGAAGCCCAGGAATATATGGCCTGCATTTCAACCCTAGGAGTCATTCATTCCTCCCTAATGAAAAGAATGGTATCATTATGTCAGCAATGTGTTGGACAGCCATGACTACCTTTCTTATTAGTTTGAACTTCATGACAGGTAACTTCAAGTCTATGGTGTCCCTTAGTGGGTTAGCAACGGGTCATCTTCAAAGCTTCATGTTAATCCCTTTTCATCTCATTAACAATCATGTTTTTAATTTGATTTAAGTCTTGGTTTTCATCATGTGATATTGAAGATAAAACTCTCATGATACTGCATGAAGGTATAAACTCTAACCTTAAACCTACCACAATGTCCACAGTATAGAAATAGCAACATGGGTGGATGCTTGAGATAAAACTCTCATGATGCTTGGGGTTTAGTTCAAAGGTTAATCGAATGCTTTAATACATATTTTTCATGGATTTGCGAAAGAATGAATTAACACACTTGAAGTGTTTGTCAAATGCCCTAACGAATTGTCGTTTTCTAAACTGTTGTGACTCATACCCTTGTCAGTATTTTTTTCTTTCTATTTTTTGAAAGGCAAACTCACACACACCTACCTACCCACACAAAAATTATGTGCAACTCGATCCATTCATTTTACTCTCTCTAATCGAAGCATATTGTTTGATTTATACAGGGACAAAACTAAGGGATTGGCCTGGACCTAATATGACGTTGGCGAGAGATACTCGTACTAAAGTGTTCCGAAAGGAAATAGATTGGAGAAGGATCATGCCAAAGGAGCCGGTCAATGGGCTTAAAGAAACAGTAAGTAGTATAATATGTCTACAATGCCTAACTTTTATATTTTCACTTTTACCCTTAAGTATTTTTGTTCTCTTCTTACCCCTATTTATGAGACTGAATTCGTAGTCATAAGGTTACTTATGCACCACTAGAGCGATATAGATGGACCGTCGGTAGAGTTCAATTATATGGTATGAAAGTTATCCTAACTTTTTTCCACTGCCTGTTGCCGCCAAGGGCTGGGGATTGCCGATTGTGCAAGATGGAAGTAAGATTTAATGCTAAATTAATTTATCAGTTTTACTAGGTTAGTCTACATTACATAACATTTTTATAGAGTTAAATCTGGATTTTGGGTGACATTTTCCTAACCAAACATGTTGCAGGGTGGTTATTGATAATGTATTTGAGGTGGTGAAGTACTGGATCACATATAACGAGCTTCATGTATGATGTATTCACGTATTATTGTGTTGAACCGTAGTAGGATCAAGAAATTATAATTCCAGAACTAGCCATCAAGAGCTGGACCCAATACAGATGTTGATGGTATGCAAATTACAAAACTTGACCTATGCTTGCATGTTTGTGATCAGTGCATGTATTGCTTTAGTATATCCACCTTATTCTCTTTTCTTGCAGCCTTTGACGTCAATACTAGAGGACACTCTGCTGGAGATATAGTAGAAATTGGGATCGGTTCATGTACAATTATCGTGCTTATTTTATTTGTACTTATGGTATGATTTCTAATTTTGGGTCAAAAGATGACTTAAAGCCGGGAGGTGCCACAATTTGTTTATAAATGAATCTATTTATGTTGTTTTATTATATCTTAAATGGGTCGAACTAAAAAACTTAGCTAATAAGGGAAACGGGTCAAACAAATTGGTTATCATCGAAATCTGTTTTATTGTATACAAGTATATATTGAACCTTGTATTCTGTTTTTTAGTTATAAATAAAACATTAGTTATTTATATTATATTGTAAAATTAGACACAATATTGTTTTAGATCAACACAACCAGACTAAACCCATTTTATGATTCTATCCAAGTCCAATTAACTGAGATTTGAATGTTTGCCTCTCTTTTTTTGAACTTCCAGCTTTGCCATGATGATCATTACAGCTTATCTGAATTCTTTAGGTTAGTTTCTTGCGTAAGGATGTTCCTACTCTTAGTGACTTAAGAAGAAATTGATTCCATTACTTTTAAAATGAAAAACAGCAAGTTCTATTTTTAGTGATGGCGAACATAGACAAGTTATTGAGCTGTTGATCTTTTTATTTTGGTGTTATTTTCTAATTACTATTTTCTACATAGACAAGGATGGTGCTTGCAGGTAGCTAGGGAGGAATAAAGAGAAGGTAATCTTACTCGCAGTGAGTGAATAGTGATAAAATCACTGCATATAAGGGTATAAGCTACAAGGAAGGATAGCAGGAACCAGGAAGGTATCCTGGTACATCTTGCCGGTTCCGTAATACTCCATAAACAAGAAAAGTGGTGTCAAGTGTGTGAAGATGAAAAGACGAACATAGACACGCCAGGTAGAATGCTGAAAGGATCACATATGGGCATACCGTCAAAGAAGTATGCATGAAGGTAATGAAAGGAACGAGTGGAACATGCATCTTATTATTTTTCCCATCCAAACATGTATAAATTTGAAAACATATAAATTATACATCTGTATATATGTGACTGCTACGTATATGATTTAATAAAATTCATAACTCTTTTTTAGCGTTATGGTATGGGAAAACTATATGTACATGAACTCTACTATATTAACCAAAATACACATGTTCTTCCTCCCCCAAATTGTTGTATTGAGTCACATAACAATAACCCAAATTGTTGTAATGAGTCACATAACAATAATTTCCATATTCATCAATAAAGAGCACGCTATATCCTTTTTTTATTCCGTTGTTGAGGTATGCCTTTCATCGAGTCTTATTAAGCTGCCAGTATGTAGTCACTGTCATGAATGTAAGTCACTGCAATAGTCCCCTATATCCACGAGGATCGATTGTTTTTTTATTTAAATACGAAAGCGTTATATCGTATTATGTTCTGTAAAATGTAAATATACATCAATTTTACAATATTACTGTTTGTTTATATGGTACCCATTTAGCTGGGCAACGCCCGGGTTAAAATACTAGTTAAAATAATGCCGGAAGATTTTCTATAATGCACAAATTATAGGGCGGGTATTTGTTGAAACCGCCACTTTAGAAGCCCCTCCAACTCTCCAATTAATACCTTTTACTCTTTTAGCTTCTTTTTATTTTGTATTTTTGTTTATTTATTTTTTGTCGAAAAACGAGAATTAAATTAATAACTCTATTATATCATTATAGTAGATTATAACCCTATGATGAATATTTGTAAAACCGCCACTTATTAGAACCGCTCCAAGATACCTTTTTCTCTCGGGTAAATGACACAAATCGGCAACGAACTGCCAAAAGCACAAATCGGCAACGAACTGCCAAAAGTTTGTTCCAAGTATGCAAGCTACCAATTTAATTACTCAAGTATGCAACAAATCGGATAGTTTCGTACTCAAGTCAGTAATATGGTAACCTGCAACCGGTTTGACCGGTCAACTTCTATTTTAAAGAATTTTCATTTATTTATTAATGGTGAGATGGATTTAAAAGATGACGTGGATATTTTCCTTTATTTTTTTTATTTTCATTTTATCATCTTCATCTTTACATCAACATAACTGTAGATCTGAGACTAGATATCACAAATATTAACCCAACTCTAAATCAAAACACAAATCTAACCAAAACACTAAATGAAACCCAAAAATCCATGTTGAGAATCGTTTACGATGGGAGAGGAGCCACAGATGGATCGGTAATGAGAAATGGCGACAGATTCTTGAAACCTGCAATCTCCGGCCACCTCTATCGCAATTTTTGACGACCTCCGTCACCACCTCCAACGCAAATTATTGAAACCCTAATCAATCACCGTCGGCTTCTCCACTCTATTCGTCAGGTCATCACCGTCGTTAATCTAAAACTTTGTGGCCGGTGTTCATTTTCTCAAGCATCAGATTGTCGAAGAAAAATTAATGGCGGCGACCCTGGAGATTATATCATTTAATCGATTCATCAATGATAACCTGCTACAACCCAAAAAATCAAAATCCACATTAAATCAAATCTAATCATCTTCTTCCCTATAATCAAACGGTACCCATAAAGGATTTAATCGAAATTAAAAAATCAAAATATAAATAACATTCATCACATATTTTATAGAATTAAGAATCTAAGGGTTTAAAATCAAAACATCCACCATAAATGACATGTAAACATCTACATGAGACATTCCATATGCAACTGGCAGTGCACCAGCAGCCACCAGATCACACCCTTCTGGTACTCCATACCTTCAATTCATTAATTTTATTAAAAAAAATTAACTTAAAATAGTCAAAACTTTAATTATAAAAATAACTTACAAATCCTTCTCTTCAGCAACAATAAACTGAGCAAACGAACCAACATTAGCAAGCGAACAAACACGATCACCGACTTTGAATTTAGTGACATTTGGATCGACGGATTCAACTATCCCGGAGTAATCGGAACCTGGAACAAAAGGCAAATCGAATTTCTCTTGATATTTACCCAGGACTTGAAGGTAATTAGCGTAAATTTAGGCTGGTGTATTTGATTTGAACTCCGACTTAAGTTGGTGAATTGAGTGTGGGGATTGGATGAGGTGTTGAGATGGTGAGGGCGGTTGTTTGGGTTGAATCGGGTTGCGTTGTTGGATCACCGACGTATATTTAAAATCAAAAAATATACGTGGCAAATGATATGTAAACATAGTCAGCAG
Source organism: Helichrysum umbraculigerum (assembly GCA_949592205.1). Taxonomy (NCBI): domain Eukaryota; kingdom Viridiplantae; phylum Streptophyta; class Magnoliopsida; order Asterales; family Asteraceae; genus Helichrysum; species Helichrysum umbraculigerum. The sequence continues at coordinate 103,817,099 of CATIUR010000003.1, read as the reverse complement.
TAAAAACCGGGAAGTTTTAACGTGACATGTCAAAAAACTGACGTGGATGCTGACATGTAAACACTGTAAGCATTTATAAACCTGAAACGGTAAAAATTTAACTTTCATAAATCCAAGCACAAAACTTCCCGGTTTGTTGCATACTTGAGTAATTAAATTAGTAGGTTGCATACTTGGAACAAATTTTGGCAGTTCGTTACCGATTTTTGTCATTTACCCTTTTCTCTCTATATATTCGTACATTAGTGCTCCGAGATACCTTTTTCTCTCCAAGACTATTACGAGTACAAACCATGAAGCATTTCTCAACTTTTCATTTCCCTTTTCATTTCGATTTTAATTACCTTTTTTATAATCTTTCGTCTGCGATTTGTCCAAATAATAAATATATTTATTGGTTCCCGACTGCGATTTCTCTGTTTAAAATATCATGTGAGTTAATTCTCCTCACATGAACTACCATTCGTTTGCATGCAACGTGCTTTTTGTCTGGTGGCGACTACGTTTTCCCTGTTTAACATCGATCCAGTTGCCATTGAACATCATACCACGTATTGCGTGCATCAATTTTATGCGTTATTTTTTTCTCTTCCCTTCTCATACTGGTTCATACGATATCTCTTTACATTTTTCTTCTTTATAAACTGTACTATTATATGAGTACTTTGACTAATTTAGTTTATTAGGGAGAAAGTTGCAGGCCGGCCGTTTCATACAAAAGATGTCCTCTCGATGTTCATGTACACGTTTCTTCAACACAAACAATCAACACTAGCGTATTGATTAGCTTTATTATTAGTATGTATGGTTTTTGGTTTGGACGATTGATTTTATTATATATGTAGCGGATCGAATTAATAATTAATTTGATGCATGTTAAAAGCAGATTGCTATCTTGTTCTATACATCATGTTATATATCTACTTTGTTTTTTGGACTACGTACAAAATTAATGTACTTTGTTTATTGATGCATGTTAAATTAAATTAAAAGATTGTTATCCTGTATTGTGGGTGGTGATTTGTACACCACCAAAAATTAGTCATACACCATTTTTGTGTATCACTGGGTTGTACAGTACAACACTGTAAAACAACTTTAGTGGTGTATAATTTTGGGTGGTGTACAAATCATCACCTATTGTAAATTGCAGTACTATTTAACTCACATTCTTTATCTCTTTATGTCAACCGCTCCATTCAATGTTCAAACTTCAAAATATCAAATTAATTACCGATTACTATTAATATATTAATTAATAATATAGTAATAATATAATAAATAGTTAACTGTCAAATCAAGAAGCAAAAAAAAAAATATTTGTATAAATAAATAAATCATTTTGGGTGAGGTTCAGATGAGAAGTTAACAAATTTACATCTATCTATCTATAACAAATATAATAACATATATTTACTAAAACTTGAGCAGTACATTAATTAATTAATATTACTAAAATTAATAACAAAATCTAATAAAAACCACTCCACAACTTAGTTAAAAAAACAATAAAATATCTGAATTATAACAAATTTAGATACTCCGTATAGTTATGCATGTGGCGGTTTAATAGAAACCGCCCCAGGACTTAGTTCAAAAATAAGAAAAATCTGATAATTTAATACCGTTTGGATCGGAGTTAGGTTAATTATTTGCGTAAGCTTAATACTTATTCGCAGATTTATTTCGTCTTCTATATATATTAACATTTACCACATCTTCACGTACAAGACGTATATTGAACTTTTTATCATAGATGGCAAGCGAATCAGAAAAGAAGATGGTGGTGAAGTTTGTGTTTCATTCAAAAAGAATTGACAAGAAAACGGTTGATCGTCTCGAAAAAAACATTGAAAGCTTCAATAAGTTAATACGAAAGACCCGTAGAAAAATACAATCTATTAAAGAGTTGAAAGACGAAGGAGCAGATCTTTCCACTAGCTAGGCAGGCCGATTTTCTCGAAGTCCTTGAAGATAATCTTCGGTTCTATAAGCAGGAGAAAACAAGATCTAAAGAAATGATAGAACGGTTCAATGACAATCTGGACGAAAAGTTTGATTTTCTTTTTGACATTGAAGATGATTAATATGTTTACTGTAGCTTAGTATTATCTTTATGTTCTATTTATTCTATGGTGGTAAATGGTAAAGAACTTTATCTTTTTATACATCTTATTCATAATTTGTAGTGTTTGTGTTCATAGATGTTTTCTAACTGGGCATCCACAATAGCAAACCCTTTCCAAAAGGTTTTTTAATTTTAATTACTTAACGATAAACATTACAATCATTCCCATAAGCACACAAATGCAACAAATGTAAACTTGATTTCTACACTTTAACATTTTAACTTCATCCTTTTTCAAGAGCAACTTACGGTAATCCACAACATCATTCTTCAATTCTACAATTTTTTGTTTGTATATCTTGATATTTGGATCAGGATCTCACCAATGAAAAAAATCACAATTCTCTTTTTCCTTATAATTTGGGTAGCCTAAAAACCTTCGACGCGGGTTGGTTTCGGTCCAAGATGTCCACAAACCACTCACATCCCCACATTTGCACAATACATGAACTCGATTTATCAAATCTTCACTTTCCCAACCTGTTTTTCTTCTGTTTCTTGAAACCCCAGTTGAAGAACTCGAGGTGGCTACCATTGTAAGACAAAATAAAAGTGGCCTTGTAGAGTAATAAACAACAATGAAAAGATTTATGAATATATATAGTTATATATACTGTATGTATATATAATGTAGAAAACTCACAGGGAATAAAATTAACAAGAGAATTAACAACGTGAGCTTTAAGTCTTTAACCGCTTCAAAGGTAATACATAAACCGATCCAATTTGATAAAACCGCTCCTTAGTATACGTATCCCCGATCCAATTTTATAAAAACCGCTCCTTCATCCACGAATAGCCGATCCAAATTTCTACAACCGCTCCTTCATCTACGAATACCCGATCCAAATTTGTTTACATTAATTAATACACTGAGTTGTTTTTTCCCACCATCGAGATAGAACCATATATAAATAACTAAAGAAGTCATCTTCTCTGCATCCACCCGCCTTCTGCTCTGCATTAATAACTCTCTCACCTACTTAAATGAAACTCTACCATCTTCAAAAATTGTACATCGAAAGCTCTTAAAAGTTACAAAATTAATAAAGAATTAAAGATACCTCGAGATCTTGTTATATCAAGGTAATATTTTCAGTTTGGATTCTATTTATATGTTCGATCTTTTTTCTACTTGTTCATTTACTTGCTATACTATAAATAAATTAATATACTGTACGTATCGATCTAGTCAATTATACAAATTGAAGGTTCTTAATTATATATAACTATAACTATATAAGAATATATATGCGCAAATATATATGTGTCATCAAATTAAACCTTTAATAACTATATATAAGTCATTTAGTTATATTCCATTATTAGTTCTAATATGCGCGCCTGGCTAGCTAGCTAGTGAATATTAATTTTGGAGTGCTTTAGTGAATATTAAAAATCGGTAATTAATTTCCTTTTTAAATTTCAGATGGACCGTGAATGGATGTACAACTCATTGCGGTCTTCATCAGAGTTTGTGGATGGTGTGGAACAATTTCTTAGATTGGCGGAATATAATCGTCTGATGAATCGACTGGGTGATATTTTGTGTCCTTGCATAGATTGTAGAAATTTCAAGAGATTTAGTGATATCAGTGTAATTGAGTCCCACTTGTTTAAACGTGGGTTTGTACCACTTTATACTTGTTGGTCAAGACATGGTGAATCAACTGATCATGAAAGTTGCTCGTCAACTAGAGTTAATTACAACGATGATTCAAATAATTATAACTACAATTTTAATGATCATGCTCAAGTTGAAGTTGATGACAATGCTCAAGTTAACCACGATCAAGACGAATTGCACCAAATTTTTGAGCAATCTGAAAAACCATTGTATGTCGGTTGTAAGGAATTTTCCAAACTTTCTGCTGTGATGAAATTAATGAACTTAAAAGCAAACTATGGTTGGAGTGACAGGAGTTTCACAAAGCTACTAGTACTTCTGAAACAAATGCTCCTCGAGAATAACGAGTTACCTGTTTCGTTATACCTCGCAAAGAAACTGATGTGTCCAATGGGGTTAGAAATCAAAAGGATACATGCATGCCCGAATGACTGTGTCCTGTACAGAAACGAGTACCGTAAATTGAAGACGTGTCCAGTTTGTGGTACACCTAGGTACAAGCGGAAAAGAGGATCAGAAAAAGAAGAGGAAGAAGTTGAAGGATCAAAACATGGACCACCAGCAAAATTATTGTGGTATTTGCCTATAATACCAAGATTAAAACGATTATTTGTAAACAAGAATGAGGCAAAATTGTTGCGTTGGCATTCCGATCAGCGTAAAAACGATGGAAAATATAGACATGTTGCTGATTCACCTCAATGGAGAAATATCGACAATATTTATAAAGAATTTGGTGCAGAAATTAGGAATTTACGGTTTGGCCTTAGTTCAGACGGAATCAATCCTTTCGAAAACTTGAGCAGTCGTCACAGCACTTGGCCTGTTCTTCTATGTGTTTACAATCTTCCACCATGGTTATGCATGAAACGCAAATACATCATGATGTCACTGTTAATTCAAGGCCCCAAACAACCGGGTAATGACATTGATGTTTATTTGGCTCCTTTAATTGACGACTTCAAAACTCTGTGGGATACGGGTGTAGAAGTGTACGATGCTTATAAGAAAGAGACATTCCGGTTGAGAGCAATGATTTATTGCACCATAAACGATTTTCCGGCATATGAAAATTTGTCTGGTTACTGTACGAAAGGGAAAACGGTGTGTCCTAATTGTGAAAGTGAAACACATTCAAGGTGGTTGGAACACTGCAAAAAGACAGTTTATATGGGGAATTGCAGATCGCTTGATCGCAATCACGCGTATCGTAGCATGGATACTAAGTTTGACGGGACCATTGAGCATGGAACTGTGCGGACACATTTTACCGGACATGAAGCACTTTCGAAAGTTGTAAATAAAAAGATAGTGTTTGGCAAAGGAATACCTGTACAGAAAGGTTCGTGGAAAAAAAGTCCATTTTTTGGGATTTACCTTACTGGAATGATTTGGAGGTTCGACATTGCCTGGATGTCATGCACATCGAGAAAAACGTTTGTGATAGCTTGATAGGCTTACTGTTGAACCTTCCAGGGAAAACAAAGGACGAGATTAATGTACGAAAAGACATGGAGGCATGGAAAATTTGGCCCGAGCTTTGCCCAAAGCTCAACCCTGACAAAAAGCGCACCTTTCTCCCACCAGCAAGCTATACATTGTCGAAAGCAGAAAAAAAAACAATTCTGTGAATGCTTGCATGGTATTAAGGTTCCGTCTGGCTATTCTTCGAACACTAAGGGGTTTGTGTCACTAAAAGATTGTAAATTGCTCGGTATGAAGTCTCACGATTGCCATGTTTTAATGACACACATGATTCCAATAGCAATCCGAGGTTTAATGCCCAGCCGCATCCGACACAGTATCACAAAACTTTGCCTATTTTTTAACACGATCCACTCAAAGGTGATTGTAGCAACCGAATTAGATAAAATGCAAAAAGAGATTATTCTCACACTCTGTGAACTAGAGATGTACTTTCCGCCTTCTTTCTTCGATGTCATGGTTCACTTAGTGTCTCATATCGTAGGAGAAATCAAGGTTGTTGGTCCCGTATTCTTACGTTACATGTACCCTTTCGAGAGATATATGGGATTCATAAAGGGATATGTTAGGAACAAAAATAAACCAGAGGGAAATATTATTGAAGGATACTGTTCCGAGGAGGTGATTGAATTTTGTAATGACTACATGGAAGGTGTAAAGAAGGTTGGCATTCCGATATCTCGACACGAAGGTCGACTTTCTGGCGTTGGGACAATCGGAGAAAAAGATATGAATCCAAGTCGTGATCTTTTACAGCTTGCACACTTTGTAGTCCTAGAGCACATGTCATGTATTTCTCCCTACATTGAGAAACACATGAGGATATTACGGGCAAAACATGCGGGGAGGGACGAAGCCTGGTATAAGATCAAACACAACAAAGAGTTTGCAAAATGGTTGAAAGACTTTGTGACCGGAAACTACGGTCAACCGAATGTTGATAAGATGGTGGAAGCGTTTGAAGAAGGCCCAAACTTCAAAGTGAAGACATATGAAGGATACGACATTAACGGTTACACATTTTACACGCAAAAAAGAGATGATAAATGCGCGATGCAAAACTCTGGAGTTACTCTTATAGCATCAACGGTTAACTATGGCAATAAGAAGAATATTAGTATTAATAATCTTGATGCAAGGATAAAGATTGCAAAAGAATCGTTTTATGGTAAGATTCAAGAAATTTGAGAGTTGGATTACCGTCAGTTTACTGTACTTGTGTTCAAGTGTAACTGGGTGAGTAACAGCAAACGGGGTGTTAAGGTTGATTCTGAATTGGGTTTCACACTTGTCGACCTTTCGACTAGTAGCCATACAGATGAACCTTTCGTGCTTGCAAATCTAGTCACCCAAGCGTTTTATGTTCAAGACCCGACAAACTCAAGATGGCACATCGTCTTGCAAGGTAAACGTCGTATACTTGGTGTGGATAACGTTGTTGATGAGGAAGAATACGATCAGTTCGACGAGTTACCACCATTCTCTGTCGGTATACCTCCACTAGCAGAAGACAATAATGTATCCCTACGAGCAAACAACGACGAAGAAGGAGTGTGGATTGATCATCCACGATAGCTAATTAAAGATTCCAATATTCCTATTATCATCATATCGAAAAAAATTGTAATGAATATATATGTGCTTTCTATTACTATTTATTAGTTGCACACTTTAGTAATTTTTGAGCAGCAATTAGAAGGTTTGGAATAAACAAGTACTGCAAAATAATCAACATCATATCCACTACAAAAAGATCATTCGTAAATGGCCTTTATCAACATAGATATGATAACTCCATTCTCTTTAGGCTGTTTGCTACGAGTATATAACTCTAACTCTCGTGAGTAGCAAACAGCCCATAGAGAAGGGAACAACCAAACCTACAATGATAATGGTACTTGAAAATGATCTTTAAGAATAAAACATCAAAAGACTTAAATAAACCAATACACCTTTGCTGTTATTTCCGATGTGGGATATATGCAAATTTCTGTCATGTGTAAGACAAATATGGTATAAGATATGTTTCAATATATACACTTGCCTTTGGGCTTACATCTTCTCACAAATTCAAAATTATTAACCCATCAAGGCCCATGTACACGTTTCTTGTGGGTCGGTTTACTGACAACCGCTATAAATGGCTCCAAATATTTTAATGAATATTTTTCCCCGGCATAATATTGTTAATTTTTGATCGGTTTGTTAATACCCGCTACAAATGGGATAAAACAATTGTAGCGAGTTGACTTGACCGCCACAAGTGTTGTTTCTTAAGGCGGTTTTACAGAAACCGCTACATTAGCATTGTTGGGACCCCACATTAAGACCAGTAAACCGCTCCATAGTACATTATTGAACCTACTTTATGATTTTTATGGCGGTTTTCACTTAAAACCGCTCTAACGTTGCGCTCTTTTTGCTCGTTTTTGTACTAGTGCCAATGGCTTTGTGGTAAATCTCTCCATCTATTAAAACATTCCCGCAATGTCAACCGCACAATTATGTCGTTTTTCTTTTAGATTACGTAACATAATAAAATATACAGATAAATAAAAACTTGTGTTAAATCATGCAGGCGGATTCGCGGGTTGTGATGTAGTTATTATAAAATTAAATTTGAAAATAAGAATTAAGATATTATGTGTATACATATGTATGGATGGATGACAATAGATAGGTATCAAATCAAATGAGAACCAATATAAAGTTGAGAACTTTGAGAACCACAACGAATACATTTTTGTTCACATGTGATTAACTTCAATCATATGTGAACATTGATGTACATTTAATTGAAAAAGAAAAAAGTCAAAAAAATCATAAATTTATATCGAAAAACACATTTTAACCGATTTGTTCACATTATTGTTCACATGTGAACAAATATTTGTTTTTTTGCGTTTTTCGATAAAAATTTATGATTTTTTTAAACTTTTTTCTTTTTCTATTAAATGTACATCAATGTTCACATATGATTGAAGTTAATCACATGTGAACAAAAATGTATTCGTTGTGGTTCTCAAAGTTCTCAACTCTATATTGGTTCTCTTTTGAACCTTCCCCTATATATATATATATATATATATATATATATATATATATACTAGTTTTTATACCTGTGACACCCGGCCAAAATAACCCAAAATTAGCTCCTAATTTAAACTTTTAAAACACGTAATTACATACGTGTCAATACTCTAGTACACAAGTATTATATATATATATGTATATATATAAACCCGAAACGATTATATAATAATCGCACGTACACAAATCTGGTAGAACGCAGAAACCCAAATTAAAATTTGGTGAAAAACATTTTTAAACAAAGTATTATTATTGAGAATAATAACTACGTACTCCGAAAATTATTTAGATACGTTTTAGATACAGAAAACTATCCGTGTATTTCGAGTTAAACTAAGATATATGTTTATATCTAATTGGAAGTATTTTTATAAAATATTTCAATTGTTAACACATACGAAATAATATTTAGAAAATTATCATTTTTAAATATTACATTACTTAACGATCGGGTACACAAACACGGGCTTTGCGTACCACACAACCACCTCAATTATTGGAGCCGGTTATATCAACCGACCCCAATAATGTAACTCACAATCTCATTCTCTCGCTCTCTCATTTCTTTCTCTCGGTTCTTCTTCAAACAACAACAACAATTAACAATAACAAGCAACAACAACTACAATCATCATCACCTTCATCTTCATCTTGATCATCACCATCATCGGGTTTTCATCATCATCATCATCCGTTTCATTTTCAAAGTTGTAAGAATCGCTCACCGTTTACTTTTTAATTCGTGTTTAAAATACGTATTATTACATGTATTAGCTTTGTAGTATGTTGTTGTTTGCGAAAATTTGGATTTAAAACTGGTTCTGTTAAGTTTTCTGCACGAACAGGTTCTGGCCAGACCAGAATACCCGGCGGGTACCCTTAGTGCCCGGCGGGCACCTCTTAAAAATACATGAATCCGGCGTATTGAAATGAATCCGGCGGATTCCCGCCCAGAAAATTGAATGATCCGGCGGATCCAATGGGTGATCCGGCGGATCCTACCCAAACCCATGAACTATCCGGCGGATCCTAATACTGATCCGGCGGATCCTCTTCAAACCCAATGAATCCGGCGGATTCGGGTGAATCCGGCGGATTCCCCTTGAAAACCCTTGAATCCGGCGTATTGGTTTGTATCCGGCGGATTCGACCTAAAATTGTTTTACCCGGCGGGTACCTCGCCTGCCCGGCGGGTACCTAGCCCAGTCCAGTTTTCTGATTTCAAAGTTAACTAAAAAATAATACAAACAATTATATGAATACGAGATACGTTTAAATAAACATTTTTACACGAAACAAACTTAATTATATTTTTGAAATATAATTGTAACCCGACAACAATGAGTCGTACATTTTTACAAACTAAGTAATGAACTTTATACGTTTTCAAATAACGATAACCGACACGTTATACAAATGTACGAAAGGATTTTATACAAAAAAACATTATTATATTTTCGAAATATAATTCCGAACCATCACCAAAGGACCGCGCATTTTATGAAACTTCAAATGTAATACAATTCAAATACATTGAACATAATCAACAATATGAACAACTAAACAAACGAATTATTACGCGTACACTTACAAACATACAATCTTGCGTGTTTAGGACGTTAGGAGATTTCTGTTGGAATACGTACGCACATTAGGATTGCTGGCTCTACAGGTGAGTCTTACAGCCCCACTTTTTACTGTTTTCACATTTGGGGGAGATGCATTACTTGTTTTACTCGAACACATGTATTTACACACTTGATTACAAACTGATTTACTGGTATATCGATTGCATGAGATTACTTAATCCAATGAAGTCCCTTTAATCATAGTCGTCAGTTATGGTCTTAAGCGCGAGTACTAGTAAATGGATCCATTAGGACTGACAATCCTCACCCAGGGTAGCACGCACTACCCCGAACATTCAGTATAAATGGGTGTTTCTTACTCGTTACATATGAATGTCTGGATTAGCATTCACGAGGGCAAAATCACTGATTGTTAAGCTTCGACTATGGTGCTTATGGCAATATATACGGAAACTATTGCGACTGTGCAATATTTACTCAATGATTTACAAGCTAATGTGTTCAAACTGTTACTTACTATAAACCTGTGAGATTCACCAACCTTTTGGTTGACTTGTTTTAGTAATGCATTCTCAGGTACACAGCAACAGTAGGGTTGATCAGTACAGATGGCCCAGCAGGATATGCTTAGTAGCTCGAGTCGCATGCAATTACTCATATGAAGATTTTACTTTCATTATCTTTTGTATAATGATTATGTACTTAAAATCTAACAAATCATTTTGCGAACTCGCTAATGATGTAATACTTTTGAAAACTTATGTATTAATGTAACATCTTTTATAACGCCTCATTTAGAGTCGTTTGCTTGTACTTTGGTTTTGATTATTGATTAGTCACGCCCCAAAACAGTCGCTTCCGCAAATCATTAAATTGGGGGTGTGACAGATTGGTATCAGAGCCTAAGGTTATAGCGAACTAGGTTGCATTTAGTGGGCCTAGACTATGACCGTTAGGCAGTATTCCTCATTAGATATAACTGGTTCAGGGATTTCAGCATACGAATTTAATTTAACATAGCCTGATCAACTATGTACAATTAAATGAGGATGATGTAAGATCTGAAAGGGGTTATGTTGAATAGGAATGCACTAGTTGACTCTGACCACGAGAGAACCGTGACTTGTACATGTTCTGTGATAGACACAACTAGGTGGATAATAAGTGTATATAGGTTACACCTATATGATTAGGCTTATTAAGATCCTCCGATATTTGGTAACACACTTTCGAATAGGCCTGTGGTAAGTTGATCGAATCAGGACAAATAGTACCGGGATGTGCCCTGACAGAGAGGGTCATCTCTTCGAAATAGACTTACCCTAGGTAGAGATTAAGAACTTCGACACCTTACTCTGCACAAACTGGTCAACAGAGGACCATTCTTCACTCACCTATCAGTTTAAACGTTCGAATCCAGTATTCTCTAAGTACAAATCTTTTCTACTTTCCTTATCACATTCCGCAAAACTACTGATATCTGTTCGGATGTAATATCCTTTTCCTTTTGAAAACCTTAATCCTCGTAATCATTTGAACTCGCAAGTTGGATGATTACAATCACTGTTATTCTACACTATTGATTGTCACTTGTGTTGTGATATATTACTGTTATATATGCAACTACGATGATCATACTCTTATACGAAACTCTGACATGTCCCTTACCTTCATTGAAGGAACATGCCTCAACGACAAAAGTTCACTCAAGCTCAAGTTGATCGATTGGTTGCTGACGCAGTACTTGCCGAGCGACAACGATCTGAAAGTGCTGAAACACCACCAAATGCCCCTGTAGTGAAACCCTGCACCTACAAGGACTTCCTTAACTGCAATCCTTTGAGCTTCAAAGGCACAGAAGGTGCCATTGGGTTGTTGCGATGGATGGAGAAGACAGAGGCAGTCTTTCGCATCTGCAGTTGCCCTGAGAACTGTAAGGTCAAGTTCTCCACCTACACTTTCATGGATGATGCTCTGACATGGTGGAACACTTATGCTGACTCCATAGGCCAAGACATTGCTCTGGAAACTCCTTGGGATGAACTGAAGAAAATGCTCAAGGATGAGTATTGTCCCAGGGATGAAATTCAACAGCTTGAGGCGGAATTCTGGAATCTCTCCACTCAAGGGAACGACATTGCCAGCTACACCTCTCGATTCAATCAGTTGGCACACCTTTGCCCATCAATGGTTGATACAGAATCCAAGCGAATTGAGCGCTATGTCTGGGGACTTTCTCCACAAATTCAAGGGATGGTTACTTCATCCAACTCTCCTACATTTCATGGTACTGTGCGCATGGCACATAAGCTGATGACACAGATCGTTCGCCAAGGAACGTCTGTTGTCAAGAGTACTGTAAACCACACTAGTGATAACAAGAGGAAAACTGATGGAAGCTCTGGAAGTCAGAGCCAAGCTAACAAGAAACCTGCAACTGTTCAGGCCAACACTTCTGAATCCGATGACAAGAAAGAGTATAAGGGAAGAAAACCCTATTGCTCTAAGTGCAAGCTTCATCATGATGGTCTATGTCCTTGCACCAAATGCAAGCGATTTGGACATCTAACCAAGGACTGTAAAGAAACCACCACTGGTACCGACACCTCTGCACCCAAAACCTGCTATGAGTGCAATGGTACCGGGCATTTTAAGAGAGATTGCCCAAAACTGAAGGGCAAAAACAACAACGCTGCTAAGGGAAGATTCTATGTACTCAATGCTGAAGGTAAACACAAGAACCCTAGACTTATTGACTTACTCAACACGGGTACGCTCACTCCCGGATAACCAAAACTACATCTGTATTACTTACTTGAATAGGTTCTATTACTGTTTAGTACTTTATGTGTTTCCTTAGATTCTAAGTACAAATAGAATGAGGAAATTGGCGAACTATTTCAGGTAGACAGTATGAAACCGATGGAATCGGTGATACATACAAGGATGATTAGGCTATTATGGGATATTGGTATATATACATACATAGGCCTAGACTACATACTACTCACAAGGCTATTATATACTAGATGTATAGGAATAAGCCTTTACTTGATGATACACTTGAGACCGTCTACACCACTACAACAAACAAACATATTTATTACAATGTTCTTTGATACGTAGATCGGGACTCTATTTTAAATTACTACTGTCTACTAAATTCTACGTCTACAACGTACTCCATTTTCAACAATTTCAACATGCTTTTACCCTGAACTTTTTCTTAAAATCTGTTTTCAAATAAATTTTGTTAAACAAGATTTCAAAACTTAGCTGCTGACAAGAATTTCAACCAAACTGTTTATTGACTAAAGCTTTCGACAAACTTCAAAGTTTTCAATCGACTTTCACTGTCAAAAATGTTCTGACAAATGTACTTTTAACGAATATGTTGCAAAATTTCTTACGAAATGTTTTAAAGAACCTTCAAAACTTCAAAACCGTTCAAACTTTCTTACTGTACACAACTTGATACAAAATTTCAAACCCTGAAGGGTCAACAAAGATACACAGTACACAATGATTTCCTTGCTGTATAGGAAGCCAAACCTACCAGAATCTGAATAGGGATGCGATTATGGTAACTCGCTAGCAACCTATCTGCTTTCATACTACTTACGTGATAAACTTTACTTGCTACTTGTTAGGTTTTCCCTAGATTCTAAGTACACTAAAGAGTTAGGGGAAAATAACAATTTAGATCTATAGTCTCTATATATGAAACTAGTTTTAGCACAAAGGTATAGGAATCACAGATCCTACGCAGTAGTATACCGGAAAACATACCGGTTGACTTTTATATACTGGGTAACGTCCCGAGTAAAACAAATTTTTGGGTGACGACTCACATAAAACCGTATTTTGGGTAACATCCCACATAGACCTGAAATGTGCTAAACTACTTCGTTTCTGTATGAGACTGATAGAGTCTAAGGTGGACTACTAGTGCAAAAGTAGTTGTACTCAAGCAATTGGCTGAACAACAAACTTTGTCCTACCGACAAACAATCAAGGATTTACTGAATTACTTTAGGCTACTAGTACACATTGTAGCTACTCCCTAGTGATCGACTGGACTGATCATGTAGGCACAATAGTTAAAACATCTCGAAGTTTGATTTCGAATTCCTTAGTTGCTAGAAGGGCACTAGCTCAACAAGGGGAGGTAGACAACTCTAGATAGGTGTTGTCAGACTTACGTAGATAACACGCGAACTATAACTTGAATACAACGATAAGTACTACGAACAAATTTCGGGACGAAATTCTCCTAACAAGGGGAGAATGTGACACCCGGCCAAAATAACCCAAAATTAGCTCCTAATTTAAACTTTTAAAACACGTAATTACATACGTGTCAATACTCTAGTACACAAGTTATAACACCCTACTCGAAAATACAAGGATATTTTTTTTTTTTTTTATAAGGGAAGCGCAAGTTTAGATACAAGACATTGGATTGCATATTTACATTTCAAAATGGCAATCCAAATACATACAGTCTTTAAACTAGATTATCCTAGACATTACACAATAAGTTTAGTGTTATAGAAATCCAAAACATATGTCATAACTTTAACATAGTTAACAAAACAGAGTGAGCCTGTCAAACATTCCATTCCTATAGTACTTCTTGCCCACCCACATACCAAAGTAAACCTGCAAGAAGTAATGAGGGGTTAGCACGAAGCTAAGTGAATAAATCTCAAACTATCACCTAACTTAGCTTAACAAATGAATACAGCAAAGCATAGCAACAGTTAATCATGAAGGATCGGTGGTCCTTGGAGTACCCTCATGCCGCGGTGGTTCCCCAAGTAACACTTAAAACCAACTGAAGGCCAAATCAGTGGCTAAACCGATAGCTTGGTACTATTACTACTTACAACATAATCTCAGTGAACAACACATGTACAAAGCACTTATGATGTCCACAGTAATAGTACTCAAACCCAACACACGTTGACCCCCGACATTCATATAGTCCACAACCATCATGGCAATCAAGGACACCAACAATTAAGTTAAATATAACCATCATGGCAAACTATTAACTTAACAATGAAAACAGTAAATTCACATTTACCCGTTGTAACCATATTGTTACAACCAAATTAGACTGACA
Organism: Helichrysum umbraculigerum; assembly: GCA_949592205.1. NCBI lineage: Eukaryota > Viridiplantae > Streptophyta > Magnoliopsida > Asterales > Asteraceae > Helichrysum > Helichrysum umbraculigerum. The sequence continues at coordinate 103,802,052 of CATIUR010000003.1, read as the reverse complement.
GTCCAAGATCCACTCACCCTTGTCGACTGTAGTCTCCACTCAAAGATCTTATCTTATTGAGTCTTCTGGTTATCTGAGAACACGATCAAAACCCGAGTTAGCCTCTAATGTTTAGAATTTATAATATGACATTCACATAATTAATGTCGTATAATGCTCATACTATACTTTCAATACTCGTTAAATAACATAAGCACACAAGTCACAAGTTGTCAAATTCGTCAAAGTAAAACTGACAAACGCGATCCGGATAAGGTGTGGCTGGATCGCGTTCCTTAACACCAAAATATTCTGTTGCCAAAATACACTTGCAAACGCGATCCGGGACAAGGAGCTGGATCGCGTTCCAAGGAACAAAATCCGTTGATCCAAATTAACACTAGCTAACGCGATCCGTATGATAGGGACTGGATCGCGTTCATACGTACAAAATCATCTTGGGATCAAAATACACATAGCAACGCGATCCGGGCAAGGGTTTCGGGATCGCGTTCCTATGTTTTGCAGCAATGGTTCAGACCTGCAACTAGTTTCAGCTCGAACCAAAATTGCAAATCATCAAGTTTCAGCTACAATACACGAATTTAACACTTAAGTGACCTATACTAACATGTATAAACATATTGCAACAACAACTAACATCATCAAACACTTCAATTCATACATGCATCAATTTTCAAGATATTTAAGATTTTAGCTCAAATTCATATTTCAACAAATTGATTGCAACAATCTGAAATGCAACTATGTAATCAGTTTACAATAATCATATAACACATTTTAAACACGAATTTAACTCCATTCTATCATCAATTTACCAAACTTAATAATTCAAGCATTTACATGAAAATGGTGTAAATTCACTTACAATGGAGATGATAGCTAGATGAAGGAGATGAAGAACACAATGTAATCACAATCACAGCCTTAATTTGATGAAATCAGATGGTGTATTTGATTTGAGAAAATGTGTTCTTGAGAGCAAAACACAAGTCAGGAACAATTTGGTGTTATGTCAAAATGATGAAACAAGTGTCGACTGATCTTTATGACTCAGCTCCATTTTAGTTAAAATTATACCCGTCCTAAATCTATTGTCTGGAACCTAAAAATACCCGTAATCCAAAATACTTTTATTTTACCGTCATCTTCGATAATTTAAAACATGTAATAATTCATTTATCACAATAAACCAATTGACCAATTGACCCATTAATTTAACTATCGAAATACACCAAGTATTTAAAAATACAATTTAAATAACAATTAAATTAAGGAAAAATACCGTATTTCAACTAGGCCAATTTTGAGGATGTTACAAATCTTCCCTCCTTAAGAAGATTTCGTCCCCGAAATCTCGCCACGCTCAAAAAGATTGGGATAACGCGCCTTCATGCTAGACTCGGTCTCCCAAGATAAATTTGGACCCAAACTATGATTCCACTTAACCAATACCATAGGGATCTCCTTCTTTCGAAGTTTAGTCACCTTACGGTCAACAAGTTCTACGGGTTCTTCTACAAGTCTTTGACTTAGGTCAACACGCAAATCTTGCAATGGAAGAACTTGGGATTGGTCCTCCACATTGCATTTTCTTAAATAGCACACATTAAAAGTATCATGAATACCCGACAATTCAGGAGGAAGATCTAATGACACCGTTTGATCATTGACAACATGTCGAATTTTAAACGGCCCGATGTATCTAGGAGCTAGTTTACCACGTTTCCCAAACCTGATAACACCCTTCCAAGGTGAAACTTTCAAATAAACCAACTCACCTTCTACAAACGAAACTGGTCGATAACGTGAGTCAGCATACTGTTTCTGCCTATCACGGGCAGCTTTCAATCTATCTCGGGCAATAGCTACCTTATCGGCTGTAATTTGGACTATGTCAGGACCCGCAAACTGCTTTTCACCCGCCTCTAACCAACAAGTGGGTGTTCTACACCTACGACCATACAACATTTCGTAGGGTGGCATGCCTATACTAGAATGGAAAGAATTATTATAGGCAAACTCAACTAATGGTAAATGGGAATCCCACGACCCACCAAATTCTAATACACATGCCCGCAACATGTCCTCCAAAGTTTGAATGGTACGTTCCGACTGACCATCCGTCTGAGGATGATAAGCCGTACTCAAGTTGACCCTAGAACCCAATTCACACTGTAAATTCTGCCAAAAACCCGATACAAATCGAGAATCTCTGTCTGAAACAATCGACAACGGAATCCCATGTCTAATAACCACTTCATTAATGTACAATTGCGCCAATTTACTTAATGATGCCGTCTCACAAGTGGCAAGAAAATGAGTACTCTTGGTCAATCTATCAACAATTACCCAAATCATATCATTACCCTTAACAGTTCGGGGTAATTTGGTCACGAAATCCATGGTAATATGTTCCCATTTCCACTCGGGAATATCTAGTTGCTTCAAAGCTCCATAAGGTTTTTGATGCTCGGTCTTTACTTGAGAGCAAATATGGCAAGATTCAACAATTCGAGCGACATCCAACTTCAAAGTAGGCCACCAATACAATGGTTTTAAATCATGATACATTTTGGTGCTTCCGGGATGAACCGACAATCTAGACTTGTGAGCTTCCAACAAGATCACATCTCGAAGTCCACCAAACAATGGGACCCAAACACGAGACTGAAATGTTTTTAATCCACGAGAATCTTCTACCAATAAATCTTTCCTTTTAAGCATGATTTCTGATTTCAAGTTATGATCCAATAGAGCCTCCATCTGAGCCAATTTCAATTTATCAATCAAGTCTGAAGAGATTTCCAAACGCATTAAATAAACCCTTTCAGATTTACCCTTACGGCTAAGCGCATCCGCCACCACATTTGCCTTACCCGGATGGTATCGAATCTCGCAATCATAATCTTTAATCAACTCTAACCATCGTCTTTGCCTCATGTTAAGTTCTTTTTGAGTAAACATATACTGAAGGCTCTTGTGGTCCGTACAAATAACGCATTTGGTTCCATACAGGTAATGTCTCCAAATCTTTAAGGCAAAAACCACAGCTGCAAGTTCCAAGTCATGGGTAGGATAGTTAATCTCATGAGGTTTCAGCTGACGGGAAGCATAGGCAATAACACGGTCTCGTTGCATTAAAACACAACCTAAACCCGCATGTGAAGCATCACAATATACAATAAAATCCTCGGATCCGTCAGGTAAAGCTAAAACAGGAGCCTGACACAACAATTGTTTCAAAGTCTGAAAAGCCGATTCCTGTTGATCACCCCACAGAAATTTCACATCCTTACGAGTTAATTTGGTCAAAGAACCTGCAATCTTGGAGAAATCTTTAATAAATTTTCTGTAATAACCTGCCAAACCCAGAAAACTCTTGATCTCTGACTGAGATTTAGGCGATTGCCAATTCATGACAGCCTCAATTTTAGATGGATCCACTTTAACCCCATTTTCACAAATGATGTGCCCCAAAAACTGAACTTCACGAAGCCAAAATTCACATTTTGAAAACTTAGCATACAATTTCTCCTTTCTCAAGGTGTCAAGAACTAAACGCAAATGTACTTCGTGATCAGATTCAGATTTAGAATAGACTAAAATATCATCAATGAATACAATGACAAATTTATCGAGAAAAGGTCTACAAACCCTGTTCATCAAATCCATGAAAATTGCTGGAGCGTTAGTCAACCCAAAAGGCATAACAAGGAATTCATAATGACCATAGCGAGTGCGAAAAGCTGTTTTAGGGATATCCTCCCCACAAACCCGGACTTGGTGATAACCCGATCTCAAGTCTATCTTAGAGAAAAATGAAGATCCTTGCAATTGATCAAACAACTCATCTATTCGGGGCAAAGGATACTTATTCTTTACGGTCCTCTTATTCAATTCCCTATAATCAATACACATACGGAAAGTGCCATCTTTCTTTTTAACAAATAACACAGGAGCACCCCAAGGAGAAGAACTGGGTCTAACAAAACCCTTATCTAATAATTCCTGAATTTGATTCATCATTTCACGGATTTCGGAGGGAGCTAATCTATAAGGTGCCTTAGCTACCGGAGTGGAACCAGGAATTAACTCAATTTTATATTCTACTTCTCTAACCGGAGGTAAACCAGGCAATTCATCAGGGAAAACATCCGAATACTCAGAAACAACTCGGACATTACTAATGGCTTTCTTTTCTAGCTTAGCATCGACAACATAGGCTAAATAAGAATCACACCCTTTAGCTAGAGATTTTCTAGCTTTCATCATAGAGATCAAAGGTATACTACCCCTCTCCCTTTCCCCCCGAGCCACGACATATGACTCGTCTGAAATTGGAATTTTTATTAGCTTCTTATGACAATCTATATTGGCTTTATTACGACTCAACCAATCCATGCCTAACACAACATCAAACCCATGAATAGGCATCAATAGAAAAGAAACAGGGAAACTATGACCCTCAATCGAAATACTAGCTCCAGTAACCGATGTGGTAACCGAAACTAACTTTCCATCCGCTACCTCGACCTCAATAGGTTTTGGAATACATGTAGGTGTCAATTTAAGTCTATCACAGAATACCAAGGACATAAAGGAACAATTTGCCCCCGAATCAAATAAGGCGCATGCCGGTACTGAATTAATAAGGAAAGTACCAGTTATGACGTCCTCGGCTACTACCGCTTCATCCACGGTCATTCGAAAAGCCCGACCCATTGGAACTGGAGGATTCTTTCTTTTCTGGCCAGCAGATGATGATGACCCTCCGACCGTTCCCGATTTTTGCTTCCTATCCTCAGGACATGCACTCGAACGATGTCCTTCCTTTCGGCAATTCCAACACACTGGCTTAGGAAAAGGACAATCCTTGATGTCATGACCAAACTGACCACACTTAATACACCTAGCAGTCTGAGGTGTACAATGTCCCGTGTGCCTAGACTTGCAATTCTGGCACCAATTTGATCTATCCACTGAGCCACCAATCACATTCGGTTTTCGGTTATTATTATTATTACCTTGCCATTTCTTCTTCCCCTGACCTGACGTAGATTCACCTTTGGGTTTCATTGGGAACTTGTCTTTAATCTCTAAACCATGAGCTCGAATATCACCGTCTACAGAACGAGCCAAATCAAAAGCTTGGTTAAGATCACCTGCAAGTCTCACCGTAGTCCGATAATTATGGGGTAACATTCCAACAAAATGGTCAATCTTTGTCCTTTCATCCGGTACCCATTGATGTACAAATCTCAATTTATCGGTAAATTGGGAGATAAGGTCCTCCATGGTCATACTATCAGTCAATTGCATATCCAAGAATTCACGCCTAATGCGAGTCATGTCATACCCGGAGCAATATTTCTTACAAACCTCATTATGGAAATCAGACCATGTAATGGAAGCTTTTTGCTGAGGTGTTAAATGAGAGGTGATAGAATCCCACCATCCCATTGCCGGACCCTTTAAAAGTTGCACTGCATAAGTTACCTTGATCTCATCCTCACATCGACAAACCTCAAATTTCCTTTCGACATCTCTTAACCAATCCATGGTCACAGAAGGATTTGTACTCCCAAAGAAATCTGAAGGTCCACTAGATTTAAAGGTCTTGAATGAACATAATTTTTGTTGAGATGGAGGAGGAAATACCGGAAACTGAAATCCTGAAGGTCCTGAAGAAGAAAAAGGAGCTGATATCTGATGGGAAGTAGGCGGTGGCATAAAAAACTGTGATGTTACTAATGGAGGTGTAATCGTACTAACAACTGGAATCTGCCGGGAAGTTCTAGCTTGTTGCTCATATAACTCCTTATATTTGTTTAACTCATCCTCTAAATACAAGGTGTAATCATCACGGCTCAATTCATTTGCAGGGAGTGTAGTACTAGGCTGACCTTGACTTTGAAACTGAATTTCAGGAGGAGAGTCTCTCACTCCAGAAGCATTGATCGGGGTACTGGTCGGAGCGTTATTTTCTGCCATATCCTGTATCACAACACATCTCATAACCCGTTAATTGTTAGTACTTAACAATACTAACCAAATCATATTCACTAGCTCGATCCCCTTCCCAGGAATGTTTGACTAACACAATTAGATTTGGGATTGAACAATTAACCCATGTTCAATTCACCCAAACCATTGCTCTGATACCAATTTATAACACCCTACTCGAAAATACAAGGATATTTTTTTTTTTTTTATAAGGGAAGCGCAAGTTTAGATACAAGACATTGGATTGCATATTTACATTTCAAAATGGCAATCCAAATACATACAGTCTTTAAACTAGATTATCCTAGACATTACACAATAAGTTTAGTGTTATAGAAATCCAAAACATATGTCATAACTTTAACATAGTTAACAAAACAGAGTGAGCCTGTCAAACATTCCATTCCTATAGTACTTCTTGCCCACCCACATACCAAAGTAAACCTGCAAGAAGTAATGAGGGGTTAGCACGAAGCTAAGTGAATAAATCTCAAACTATCACCTAACTTAGCTTAACAAATGAATACAGCAAAGCATAGCAACAGTTAATCATGAAGGATCGGTGGTCCTTGGAGTACCCTCATGCCGCGGTGGTTCCCCAAGTAACACTTAAAACCAACTGAAGGCCAAATCAGTGGCTAAACCGATAGCTTGGTACTATTACTACTTACAACATAATCTCAGTGAACAACACATGTACAAAGCACTTATGATGTCCACAGTAATAGTACTCAAACCCAACACACGTTGACCCCCGACATTCATATAGTCCACAACCATCATGGCAATCAAGGACACCAACAATTAAGTTAAATATAACCATCATGGCAAACTATTAACTTAACAATGAAAACAGTAAATTCACATTTACCCGTTGTAACCATATTGTTACAACCAAATTAGACTGACAGTCCAAGATCCACTCACCCTTGTCGACTGTAGTCTCCACTCAAAGATCTTATCTTATTGAGTCTTCTGGTTATCTGAGAACACGATCAAAACCCGAGTTAGCCTCTAATGTTTAGAATTTATAATATGACATTCACATAATTAATGTCGTATAATGCTCATACTATACTTTCAATACTCGTTAAATAACATAAGCACACAAGTCACAAGTTGTCAAATTCGTCAAAGTAAAACTGACAAACGCGATCCGGATAAGGTGTGGCTGGATCGCGTTCCTTAACACCAAAATATTCTGTTGCCAAAATACACTTGCAAACGCGATCCGGGACAAGGAGCTGGATCGCGTTCCAAGGAACAAAATCCGTTGATCCAAATTAACACTAGCTAACGCGATCCGTATGATAGGGACTGGATCGCGTTCATACGTACAAAATCATCTTGGGATCAAAATACACATAGCAACGCGATCCGGGCAAGGGTTTCGGGATCGCGTTCCTATGTTTTGCAGCAATGGTTCAGACCTGCAACTAGTTTCAGCTCGAACCAAAATTGCAAATCATCAAGTTTCAGCTACAATACACGAATTTAACACTTAAGTGACCTATACTAACATGTATAAACATATTGCAACAACAACTAACATCATCAAACACTTCAATTCATACATGCATCAATTTTCAAGATATTTAAGATTTTAGCTCAAATTCATATTTCAACAAATTGATTGCAACAATCTGAAATGCAACTATGTAATCAGTTTACCATAATCATATAACACATTTTAAACACGAATTTAACTCCATTCTATCATCAATTTACCAAACTTAATAATTCAAGCATTTACATGAAAATGGTGTAAATTCACTTACAATGGAGATGATAGCTAGATGAAGGAGATGAAGAACACAATGTAATCACAATCACAGCCTTAATTTGATGAAATCAGATGGTGTATTTGATTTGAGAAAATGTGTTCTTGAGAGCAAAACACAAGTCAGGAACAATTTGGTGTTATGTCAAAATGATGAAACAAGTGTCGACTGATCTTTATGACTCAGCTCCATTTTAGTTAAAATTATACCCGTCCTAAATCTATTGTCTGGAACCTAAAAATACCCGTAATCCAAAATACTTTTATTTTACCGTCATCTTCGATAATTTAAAACATGTAATAATTCATTTATCACAATAAGCCAATTGACCAATTGACCCATTAATTTAACTATCGAAATACACCAAGTATTTAAAAATACAATTTAAATAACAATTAAATTAAGGAAAAATACCGTATTTCAACTAGGCCAATTTTGAGGATGTTACACAAGTATTATATATATATATATGTATATATATAAACCCGAAACGATTATATAATAATCGCACGTACACAAATCTGGTAGAACGCAGAAACCCAAATTAAAATTTGGTGAAAAACATTTTTAAACAAAGTATTATTATTGAGAATAATAACTACGTACTCCGAAAATTATTTAGATACGTTTTAGATACAGAAAACTATCCGTGTATTTCGAGTTAAACTAAGATATATGTTTATATCTAATTGGAAGTATTTTTATAAAATATTTCAATTGTTAACACATACGAAATAATATTTAGAAAATTATCATTTTTAAATATTACATTACTTAACGATCGGGTACACAAACACGGGCTTTGCGTACCACACAACCACCTCAATTATTGGAGCCGGTTATATCAACCGACCCCAATAATGTAACTCACAATCTCATTCTCTCGCTCTCTCATTTCTTTCTCTCGGTTCTTCTTCAAACAACAACAACAATTAACAATAACAAGCAACAACAACTACAATCATCATCACCTTCATCTTCATCTTGATCATCACCATCATCGGGTTTTCATCATCATCATCATCCGTTTCATTTTCAAAGTTGTAAGAATCGCTCACCGTTTACTTTTTAATTCGTGTTTAAAATACGTATTATTACATGTATTAGCTTTGTAGTATGTTGTTGTTTGCGAAAATTTGGATTTAAAACTGGTTCTGTTAAGTTTTCTGCACGAACAGGTTCTGGCCAGACCAGAATACCCGGCGGGTACCCTTAGTGCCCGGCGGGCACCTCTTAAAAATACATGAATCCGGCGTATTGAAATGAATCCGGCGGATTCCCGCCCAGAAAATTGAATGATCCGGCGGATCCAATGGGTGATCCGGCGGATCCTACCCAAACCCATGAACTATCCGGCGGATCCTAATACTGATCCGGCGGATCCTCTTCAAACCCAATGAATCCGGCGGATTCGGGTGAATCCGGCGGATTCCCCTTGAAAACCCTTGAATCCGGCGTATTGGTTTGTATCCGGCGGATTCGACCTAAAATTGTTTTACCCGGCGGGTACCTCGCCTGCCCGGCGGGTACCTAGCCCAGTCCAGTTTTCTGATTTCAAAGTTAACTAAAAAATAATACAAACAATTATATGAATACGAGATACGTTTAAATAAACATTTTTACACGAAACAAACTTAATTATATTTTTGAAATATAATTGTAACCCGACAACAATGAGTCATACATTTTTACAAACTAAGTAATGAACTTTATACGTTTTCAAATAACGATAACCGACACGTTATACAAATGTACGAAAGGAGTTTATACAAAACAAACATTATTATATTTTCGAAATATAATTCCGAACCATCACCAAAGGACCGCGCATTTTATGAAACTTCAAATGTAATACAATTCGAATACATTGAACATAATCAACAATATGAACAACTAAACAAACGAATTATTACGCGTACACTTACAAACATACAATCTTGCGTGTTTAGGACGTTAGGAGATTTCTGTTGGAATACGTACGCACATTAGGATTGCTGGCTCTACAGGTGAGTCTTACAGCCCCACTTTTTACTGTTTTCACATTTGGGGGAGATGCATTACTTGTTTTACTCGAACACATGTATTTACACACTTGATTACAAACTGATTTACTGGTATATCGATTGCATGAGATTACTTAATCCAATGAAGTCCCTTTAATCATAGTCGTCAGTTATGGTCTTAAGCGCGAGTACTAGTAAATGGATCCATTAGGACTGACAATCCTCACCCAGGGTAGCACGCACTACCCCGAACATTCAGTATAAATGGGTGTTTCTTACTCGTTACATATGAATGTCTGGATTAGCATTCACGAGGGCAAAATCACTGATTGTTAAGCTTCGACTATGGTGCTTATGGCAATATATACGGAAACTATTGCGACTGTGCAATATTTACTCAATGATTTACAAGCTAATGTGTTCAAACTGTTACTTACTATAAACCTGTGAGATTCACCAACCTTTTGGTTGACTTGTTTTAGTAATGCATTCTCAGGTACACAGCAACAGTAGGGTTGATCAGTACAGATGGCCCAGCAGGATATGCTTAGTAGCTCGAGTCGCATGCAATTACTCATATGAAGATTTTACTTGCATTATCTTTTGTATAATGATTATGTACTTAAAATCTAACAAATCATTTTGCGAACTCGCTAATGATGTAATACTTTTGAAAACTTATGTATTAATGTAACATCTTTTATAACGTCTCATTTAGAGTCGTTTGCTTGTACTTTGGGTTTGATTATTGATTAGTCACGCCCCAAAACAGTCGCTTCCGCAAATCATTAAATTGGGGGTGTGACAATACCCGTCCGATGGACGGTTAGAATACATTAGTATGCAACACGAATATATGCTTAAAAATATCATAGTCATCAATAACATACGTTTAACGGATCCGTGAAACAATTTAGCTTAGTGTATATTTGATTTTTATTTATATTTATTATAAACTACAAATAAGAAAATAAACAGTTTGAAGAGATTGAACATCTTAGAAACCTAAGTTGTCAACTCTAAAGGAGCCCTTCGTACCGATTAGCTTATCTCCTTACATGCTCGACAATGAGAATAACCATCGAGTTTTATCATTGTTTGCTTTGAATATCCCAAAATATAAGCATGAACATCTCAAAGTAGGAATAGACACACAAGCATTAACATATAATTTTTTCTACATATTTATAAAGGCACTATAGTAAAAGTACCATCCCATACCGCCTTCCGCGGGTTAGGGCCCAATAGCGTCTAGGACGGTGTATGGGGGAGGTATAGATGTAGACAGCCTTATAAGGTAAAGAGACTGGTTGAAGTTCTACCTAAAGGTAGAAAGTCCCTCCGACCTTTTGCAGGGGATGGGATTTGAACCCCTGACCTCTTGTTCAGAGGCAAGGGACTCAGCCACTAATCCAACCCTGATGCTTTTTATAAAGGCACTATAGTAAAAAAATATGTAGAAAAAATGTATATGTTTTTTTTTATAAAGGCACTATAGTAAAAAAAAATAGAGTGATCCTTACACCACTTGATTTTATCCATACACCACCAAATCTGCTTTACAGTCTTGTACTGTATAACACTGTGATGCATAAAAATGGTGTATGGATAAAAACAAGTGGTGTGAGGATCAATTCTCTAAAAAAAAACATATACATTTTTTCTACATATTGGCGTCTCATAAAGCTAACTAACTTCAATTTACTTAGTCACAACAAACTAAACACGTCCCAATAAAAGAAAAATGTATAAACAAAATTACCTTACACCTTGTTGTTAGCCTACAATTCTTCAAATGAGATTTCAAAATGATATTTAGTAGATTGAATATTTAAATTTGTTAACTACATTAAAATGAATGAACAATTGCGTTAACCTGATGAATTATAAGCATTCTACCATGTATAACTAGATTATAACCCGCAAATTTTGCGGGATACTTCATAATTTTGATATAAATGTTTATATTATAACTTATTTTAGCGAGTAATGTTTTAATCGACATATTTTGGTCATGACACAAATATTTTGAAATGAAATAGATATGTTTATCTATTGATAGTAGCTTTGGATATCCATTATTAAAAACGATTTATAACATTGAATATAATAATAAAACATAAACAACAAAGAGGCAACACATAAATATAAATGTTTAACATAATCAACTTAATGTACAACGGTCAAATAATCAAAACATATAAACCACAAAATTCACAATCGTCATCTTCAACAATAATAATTGATTCATATTGATCGTCATACCATCTGACTATCGTACGGAACAAATGCGTACAATTACACGTACACATGATATGACAATAATTGATCGGCAATTATATGACGATCAAGAAATTTGGTGCCATCAAAGTAGTCGAACACATTTGTTATCCTTTCGGTCCAACCATAATAGTGGAAACATATATTGATAATCAAAGTAGGTGGAACCAAATTTCTTGTTAAAATGTTCTTAGTTAATGATTGTCCATCTTACATAATAACTATGTGAATGATCATCAACAACTCTTTTCCTTCAATATCATAATGCATAAAACGTTTTAGAAATTGTAGTGTATATATTATGACATTTTAGTGATATATTAATGGTTCCTCTATTTATGTTTGGCAGCTATCACAATAAGCCCATAACATTCCAAATCGTTTTTTGAAATTATATAGACTTTTGATTAGCTTAAGACCAAATAAACCGTATGTAGTTCAAGTGTGTATAATACCGTTGAACATGAAAACATACAAGAGCTTGACATGACACTTTCAATTCACTAAATCACGAACTAATCAAGTTGGATTATATTTATATGAATAAAAAAAAATTCAGCATGAAAGGGCGATGCGAATTATAAAGTATTTTGGTTTGTTGAAGATCAAATCACTCGTATATAGTTCAAGTGTACACAATACTGTTGAAAATGAAAAAAAAATCAATAGATTGAGATGACACTTTTAACCCACTTAATTACAAACTAATTAAATTGGATTATAATTTTACAAATTTAGAAAAGTAAATTTATGCACATAAATGTAAATTAAATATAATGGTGGGTTATACAAATTACTACCACATGTAAAAACCCTAAACGCTTTATTAAACCCTAAATGGATATATCATAACCCTAAACCATACTAAAATATAAACCCGCAACCCTACTAAACGTTAAACACTAAATCATAAACCCTAATTGTAATCCAAAAATATAGAACGAAACAATAACACATGTGTTAATAATTTGTAAAACCCACAAAAAAGTGAAAAAAACCTTGTCGAAAGTATACCTTGAGAGATCTTAAATTGAAGAGGAGAAAACACCGACTTTTATGGTGCAATTTTTTAAATTTTTTAATTTACCGTTTGTGAGATAATTAATTTGAAAAAAAAATCAGTACTTAAAAATTTCCATTAATATATCCCCAATTAATAAATAGTTACCAAACTAATATTCTAAGAAAGTCAACATAGGGTCATAATTGTCTTTTGTCATATTCTCTACATTATTTAGGTAGTCGCGTTTTTGAAAGCTTAATGAATGGTTTACATCCAATTTAATAACTCATTTAGTAATTTATAAAATACATCAAAATATTTAATTTACATTTGTGTGCATAATTATATACATAATTTAACATAAGAAAAATAAAATTCTACATAATTATAAAATGAATGATTTAGGATGTTGTGGTCTTCGGCGACACAACGCCTTTTCAGCTGAATTTTTAAATTTGTATAAATATAATCCAGTTTAATTAGTTCGTATTTAAATGGGTTGAAGGTGTTATCTCAATCTATTGTATGTTTTCATTTTCAACGGCATTATGCACACTTGAACTATGGACGGGTTATTTGGTCTTCAACAAATCCAATTCTTTATAATTCGCATCGCCTTTTCAGTTGAATTTTTCTAATTCGTATAAATATAATCCTACTTGATTAGTTCGTAATTAAATGGATTGAAAGTGTCATGTCAAGCTCTTATATGTTTTCATTTTGAACGGTATTATACATACGGGTTATTTGGTCTTCGACTAATCAAAAGTCTATAATTCATAAAATTGATTTGGGATGTTGTGGGCTTTAGATAATTTGAGGACTCATCGCCTTTCAACTGAATATTTTAAATTCGTATATATATAACCCAAGTTGATTAGTTCGTTATTAAATGGGTTGAAAGTGTCATCTTAAGTTCCTATATGTATTCATTTTCAACAGTATTGTATACACTTACAAACGGGTTTCGTCTTCGATAAATCAAAATTTTATATAATTCAAAAAAATGATTTGGGATGTTGTGAGCTTTTAAATAATTTTGGGACGCATCTCCGTTTCAGCTGAATTTTTTAAATTCGTATAAATATAATCCAACTTGATTAATTCGTAATTAAACTGGTTGAAAGTGTCATCTCAAAACTCTTGTGTGATTTGGGATGTTGTGGACCTTTAAATAATATGGGGCGCATCGCCTTCTCTGCTGAATTATTAAAATTTGTACGAATATAAACCAACTTAATTAGTTCGTAATTAAATGGGTTGAAAGTGTCATCTCAAGTTCTTGTATATTTTCATTTGCAACGGTATTGTGTACACTTCAACTAATGACGTGTTATTTGGTCTTCGACAAATCGAAATTTTATATAATCTAAAAAACGATTTGAGATGTTGTGGGGCACTTAAAGAATTTGGCGACGCATCGCCTTTTATGCTGAATTCTTTTAATTCGTATAAAATACAATTCAACTTGAATAATTCGTAATTAAATGAGTTGAAAGTGTCATCTTAAGGTCTTATATGCTTTCATTTTCAATGATATTATGCACACTTGAACTTTAGATGAGTTATTTGGTCTTTGACAAATCTAATTGATACTCTACTTTGATCCTACTAATAATATTGGTGAAAATGTTTTAAAACACTTTAAGGTGACTATAATAACTATGAACAATTTATTATTTTGTTTACTTATATTTGTGAGGTGTAATTATATATATATTTATTAAAGTTATTCGCAGGATGTATTTGTAGATGATTGTGATAGCTGTCAAGCATAAATAAGGGAACCGTTAATATATATCACTAAAATGGCATGGTATATGCATTACAATATCTAAAACTTTTTATGCATTATGGTATTGTAGGAAAAGAGTTGTTGATGATCATTCACATGGTTATTATGTAAGATGGACAATCATTAACTAATAACATTCTTAACAGGGATTTTGGTTTCACCTACTATGATGATCAATGTATATTTCCACTATTATGATTGAACTTAAAAAATAACAAATGTGTTTGAGTACTTTGATGTCACCAAATTTCTTGATCTTCATATAATTTCCAGTCAATTATTGTCATATCATGTGTACGTGTAATTGTGTGCATTGGTTTGTACAATAGTTAGATGGTATGACGGTCAATATAAATCACTTATTAGTATTGAAGATGACGATGACTTGCAAACTTTATGGTTTTTATTTTTTTGATTGTTTGATCGTTGCACGTTAAGTTGATCATGTTAAACATTTATCTTTATGTGTTGCCTTTTTAGTGTTTAGTTTTTTATTTTATTTTTAATGTTATAAATCTTTTTAAATAATGGAGATATCAAAAGTTATTCTCAATAGATAAACATATCTATTTTAATTCAAATATGTTTGTACTGTCATCAGTAAAAGATATGTCGATTTAAACATTATTCACTAAAATAAATTATTATATAAACATTGATATCAAAATTATGAAATAGCCTGCAAAATTTGCGGGTTATACTACATGTTTTATAGAGAAAAGTTGATTTTATAAATTTATTTTTACGAATTATTAAACTTTATTTAAGCATATTTTACATTATTGTACACATGATTATCTATATCTATACTTCCTATATTAAGCATTTCCAACTTTCTCCTTAAACTTAACAAAAAGTATATGAGAAAATCCTAAAATACACCTCACATTAAAACCATAAAAGTTGTTTCCAACGTAAGATTTTTAGAGTTTTAGAAGGATTTTTCTAACAAAAGCCCTTAGGGCTATGGTTAAGGAGTAACTTCCAACTATTTTTAATTAAACAAAAAATAGAAAAATAATTTGTAACCACCGTACCCACGTCCATCCCCTTCTTAAGTCAATGAAATTTTAACTTCCCTCCTTTTTTATTTTGCCTGTGATAAAAATGAATTCAACTTAACTCCTCACCCATACAATCGCTAAAACCGTATCAAGGATTTAGGCAATTTTGGTTGATTTTGCACAGGTAAACTCTTTCAAACTTCTATCTATTGGTCCATTTTTCTAATTGATTTATGTATGTTTAGTGCAAGTTTATTTATACATTGGGTTTCGTAAATGCTTAACAGGAAGTTTCTTAAATGCAAGAATTTCATATATCACTATGTAAATTCAATAGTTCAATTACATGTATTCATAAATAATATCAACGTTTCTTCTTTAATTGGATCCCCTCCATCTACTTTATAAATATGAGTTGCTCTTCCATATTTTGCTGCTATTATATAAGTTTGAAAAAAACTGAAGGACGAAATATGCTACAAGGCAAAAAAAATGTAAATAGAAGATTAAATAAAGGATTAAAAATAAAAATTAGCATATTGACTTTTGATGAGAGAACGTGTGTTTGCAGAATTGCAGTTGTTCGTATGGTTATTTATTTTCATTATTTAATTATAAATTGGTTGGAAGTTACCCTTAACCATAGCCCTAAGGGCTTTTGTTAGAAAAATCCGTTTTGGAATATGGAAACTATTATATTGCATTTAACTTCAATACCACGTAATATTAATTACATTATACACCACGGAGATTGTCAATTTGATATCAATCACATATCACGTAATATATCTTAACTTATTATATAAGGAAAGGCATTTTCATTCCTAAGATGTCATGTGGTAGTCATTTAGGATTAAATATAGTTAGTGTTAACATTAACATAATTAAGATTAAATTTTTTATCATTATTGTAAAGTAATGATAAAAACTAAATGCCACATGACATCTTAATGTTAATGTTAACACTAACTATATTTAATCTTAAATATGAACGCATACTAAAGATATATTCTTAATTACTTTTACAACTTTCATTTAACATGAACATGAATATTAATATACATTTTAATCGTTATAGAACATTTCAAATCCTAAACATTTTAAATTTTAATTTATAGTTTAGTAATATTTAATTATTTTTTATTTGTGTAATACTTTGTCAGGAGTACTGGAGTAGGTTCCAGAATAAAGATTTTTAGTAAGTGAAATGAGAGAAACATATGACACGTAATATATATCACCCATCTTAACAAAAAAAAATTGAAATTTCGCTATGTACATTTGAAAAGTTATTTCATTTTGTAGTGAAAATTTGTGACAAATATTGATGTAAAAAGAAGTTAGTAAAGACTCCTACTATAGCGGATATTTTTAAGATACTTATACTAAATTTGAAAATATAATGGAAAGATTGATTTTAAAGTATGTGTTGTAGGATTCTCTAAGGCGACAAAGGAAGTGTTGGGTTTTGGGCACAAAGAAGGAGTTTTCAACTATTATCTTTTTTTAGAAGGGTTTTAATTGGGATCCATTTGATACTATGATTATCAAAATTAAAATAGGAATGTGATTTAAAAATTACTATTTACTATGATTAGGAAAATTAAATTAAAATGTTGTAAGTTTCTTTGTGTTGTAACTTACAATGCAACTTATAAAGACAAGATGTAATCCCGAGCGTATACGAAAAGTAATATACTTATCCTAACTCATTATCCTTACCATTTATGGTATCAGATTCCTCATCGATTTAAAAAGGTGTCGTGTGAAAATGTATCAAAGTATAGTCTGACATTCATTGTATGTAGCGAACTACTCATGCGTCCATTGTATGTAATGAACTTGTAGTTTCATTACATTGTATGTAATTTTTGGTCATTTTTCACGTGTCGACCATATAAGCTGACACGAGACGTGTCTTACAACTGTTGATTTGACTAAAATACATACAATATAAATAAATTACAACTTCGTTACATACGATATAAATTTGAATAGTTCGCTAGATATAAATGTCAGACTATATTTTGATATATTTGTGTGTACTTAACCCATTTAAAAACAATTTGGGGTTGTGCTTAGCACAACCTATAAAATTTTCTAGTTATATAGCTACTAACACAACAAAATTTAGATTTTTTTTTAGTTAACAAAATACAATTTGATAAAAGTCAACTCGATAATAGCTTTTGCAACTGATCTACTACTTATATAATAAAAAATATATGAGTAAAACATAATAATGATACCACAAAAATAATTACTATTAATATAAAATTACTATGATCGTTTTATGTACTCTTTAACGTCACCATATGAATACTCTTTTTAATATAAAATTAGTGTCATCCTTTTTATGTATTCTTTCACGTCACCATATGAATACGATGATACCTTTTGCAATTGATCTACCACTGGCTATTAAAGCAAATGTATTTCATGCAAATTATACTGCATAAGTCACTACTAAATCTAAAACACTCTCTTTTTTAAATATATATTCTTTTCGACCACCTTTTTATGGACTCTTTCACGTCACTATAGACACGCATGCGGCATAATTTTTATGGTCTGTGATTTTTTGTCAGTTGTTCATCATATTACTTCATATTATCATTAATTGTTTAATCTAAGACGTATATATCAGATCAATTTTACAATGATTATTCACTACCTTTTTACCACTGTCAACTACAATTCAGCTGCATCGCACGGGTTATTGGCTATTCTATAATCTATATCTATAATCTATAACTACTTGTAAAGCACCTTAATATTTTATTTTTAGCAACTTTACAAAAATGACACTAATTAACCTCTGAAAACTTCTTGTCCCTTTCATAATTGAGATTGGGTGGTGATATTTCCACCATCCAGTTTGATAGATCCACCAAAAATGTGCATTAATTAGTTGTACTGTACAACTGATTAATACATATATTTGATGGATCTATCAAACTGGATGGTGGAAATATCATCTCCCATTGAGATTAGGTGGTGCATTCTGCAAAATCTTAAGCAAAACCTGCACGAGGCGTTAAAATCGATACATTCTTTATATATTTCATTAATTGAACATGACAAAAGAATTCAAGAGATTTGTACAAAAAGCTTCCACATTCCACATAATTCACTGGCAAAAAATCATGAAAGTGTAACTGACAATATACATTAAGCATGAATAAAATAATAAACATATATGAACATAAATAATTTCGACATAATGAATTATGAACTTATAATTGTATGATAGACAAATAAAGTTAGTTCAATATATACCATCCGATCCATAAGTACGGTTTCCATTAAAGCGGCTTGTAACCGATCGTTTAGGTAGCTTTGCTTCCATACCAAAAGCACCTTCACACGCAGCTTTCACTCGTCACTTTCATCGTTAATAAGATTTATCGGGATAAACCACCATCAGCTGTCATTGTTAAAGTAGTAGCATGAATATGCTAGTATGTTTGAATCTGACTATGGATTGAAGGTAATAGTGTAGGCAGAACGATATATAGAGTTAGTTAATTAAATAATTGAAGTTTGAAGATTGTAAGAAAATACTTCGTAGTATGATATTCTGAATTCAGTTTCAAGGTAAAAAAAATTGTGATTCGGCTTTAAATGGTGCATGTAAGAAATAATATAATTGACCTAATTAAATACCAATAAATTAAATAGGTAATAACATTTAGAAATCTCGGCACCCAAAGTTATGTGGAAGCTATCTCCAAAATTTAATTAAATTTAAATTGATTTTGATTATGAAAGATATAAAGGTAAGATTTTATCCTATATTTAAATAACCCATTTTCCTAAAATTATGGATACAATTAAATGTAATTTGCTGCAAATATGTGTCCCTACAAATATTAAACCCACGAGTTTTATTTCGTTAATTATGTTGAATATAATTTTAATTATTTAAGTAAATTTAAAATGGTTGCTTTAAATAATTTCAACATAATTAAGCATAGGCAATTAAGTCTTTTAAACAATTCTCCCTCACTATTTAGGTAGTCATTTAGGTTAGAAATTATCAATGGTTCTAATTAAAAAGGGTTAATCAATAGAGGGTTGGGATTAAATTAAAGTTGCCTAAATTATAAATGACTACCTAATTAACACTCTATTATAATATATTAAAGAGATTGTTGTCTCCATAGCCTTCGGATGAAAAGATAACATGATTTTGGTGAATTGAACTCCAATTGAAGATAAATATTATCTCTCCTAAAACTATAGAATTAATGATTTAGGCTATGTTTGGCACACCCCATTTTAAAGCTTATGGGAGCTTATAGCTTGTAGTTTATAGCTTATGATTTTCATAAGCTTTGTTTGGCTACCAAAATTTTAAGTAGCTTATGATTTCTATAAGCTCCAAAACCAAAAGCTACTTCAAGTAGCTTTTGGAAGTAGCTTGTAATTTATGGAAGATGAAATTACATAAATACCCTCCATGTAATTATATACCATCTTTAAAATTAATATCTTTGTCCTTATATGTCATTTCAAATTTATAAGCTACAAGCTACAGTTACTTTGCCAAACACAAATATTACCAAAAGCTACCAGCTTCAGCTCCAGCCACAAGCTACCTTCTCCAGCTACCAGCTACAAGCTACCAGCTCCAGCTACAAACTCCAGCTACCAGCTAGTTGTGCCAAACATACCCTTGATAAGTAATAATTTATATATATATATTTTTTTATTATTTAATTAATCATTATCATTAATAATAATAATAATAATAATAATAATAATAATAATAATATAATATAATATAATATAATAATATAATAATAATAATATAACAATATGAATTAGAATGTGAGAGTTTTGTTAGCTTAGGGACCTTTATGTTTACGGAGTACTTACATTTATTTATTTTTTATTTAATAATAATAATAATAAATAAATAAATAGATAATAAATAATAGTGGTATAATATTATTTTAAAAGTTTTATTTTATCCTGCCACATAGAATTTTTTGGGAGAATTTAAACTGCCACATAGGATTTTTTCCTATTTGTCAAAAGGAGGGAGTAGCCACATAGAACACACACACACACACACACACACATATATATATATATATATATATATATATATATATATATATATATATATATATATATATATATACTAGTGTTAAACCCGTGCAATGCACAGTTAGAAATTATAATTTCATAATAGCTCTCATAATCTAAAACAGTAAATGAAATGTTTTAATTATGATATTCAATTTTATGTTGTATACACTTTATATATAGGTGATGATTAGTACATTGTTGTCGTTTATTTGTACACCATCACTTATGCTTTAAAGTGTTGTATTATACAACATTGTAATACATATGTGGTATACGGCTAAAAAAGTAATTTTCAAATCACTTCCCTTTTTATGATCATTTTTTATAACATTCAAAAAATAAATTTATAATATAATTAAGTAAGTATGAAGAAATGGAAGACAGTTAACCCCTTAAAACTTTCAAAGTGTGTAAAAAATATATTTTTTTACCTATATTAATAATATTTTATAAGTTTTGACTCTTTAAAAATGAAATAAGAACAAATTTTTTTCTCCCACAATATATGGATACATTGGGAAGGTTGAAAAAGACGTGTATATTTTAAAGTGCCATTTCTAGCTAAAACAATTGTTTGGTAATAATAGCATTTTTGTTTTTAAGGTTTCAATAATTTTTTGAACAAGACATATGTACATAGTTTTAACAAACATAAATTGTAGCGATTAATATAACTATTCAGACATTTTATTAAACAACTAATGTGCATCTACATGTACAAAATCAATCCATAGTGATGAGATATATATAAATACTTAAATGGGATATTATGGATGGATGTATATAGGTGGTAGGGTAGGGTGTGTGGTACCGCTCAGATTGCGACCAATCTTCCTAACCGCGAAAAGTAATAAAGAAATTATAAAATTACACCTCTTACCAGTCGAATATAAAATAATGATTAAGTTGTATCATTGAAACTAATAAAACATTTAAAAGATATCATGAATTTGATCTACCTATCAATTAAGCTTGTACTCAGATTATAATTTAAACGAAATTGAGATCCCTAAGTTTGTAAGATAATATTTTTTTTTGTCAAATTAACAAAACTACGATAAAAGCTATAATGATATTATAAATTAAGCTATCCCAATTCATTAAAAGTTATATTTTTTTATAGATCTGAAAAAAGGAATGTGAAGATTAAGATAAAGAATAATAAACAAATTTATATATCAAAATTAGAGGGGAAAAAATAGGTAAATGAATTCATGATTTTTGACTTTAATAAAAAATATTATACTAAAAATATTATTTAATGACACATTAGTTTGGATTGAATTAGTTATAATTTAATTATCTATTGTAGTATTTACCGTTAAAAATTAATGACACTTTAAATTAAATTAGTATAATTTAGTTTTAGTTTTCTAATATAGTATTACCTTATTTATCATGTAAGTGTAAGAGAATCCACGTCATCAAGCTTATTTCATATAATGATGACACATAGAATTTTGATGATGTGGCATAGATAAATATTTGCCAAATCATTCAAGGTCTCCTATCTTAGTTATATATATATAATATAGGGCAAGGTTCAAGTAAGAACACTTATTATGGTGGGAACGTTAGGAACGCATATTTTTACTTTTAACTTTAAGATTAAATAATAGTTTTGATGAAAAATTTATATCAAAATTCTTAGAATTGTGTGCTCTTTACTATGATTTTTTTTAAAAAAAAAATAATTTGATACACATCATAATTTTTTTTTGTGTATCACAGTATCACACGTAAAAGGTTGTGATACACAACTTTAATTTGTGTATCATATATTTTATTTTTATTTTTTTACTTAATCTAATATTAAAGAGGATAAAATTTTAATAATTTTGACATAGCTTCTTTTGCAAAACGTGTACACATATTGAATTTAAAAGTGAAAAAACATCGTTCCTACGGTTCCTACGATAATAAGTGATCCTACGATAACCTTCCCCTAACAAAGTTTTTTGCTTGCATATTAGAGCAAGTTATTTTGGTAAATGATGACATGTCATTATTTTATAAAATCTAAAAACTATTCTCAATTTTTAGGCATGATACATGGACTTTCCATATATTAAAAATTAATTTCTTATTAATTTCTATATAATATATTAGATATATACATATAATATGATAATATAATAATTTATATTAAAAAATAAAAAATAATGTTCATTATCCATAACAAAACAATCTACGTAGTAATAGTTATATTTAATTACTTAATTAATGTAACTTTACTAATAATAATAAAAAAATAATAATAATAGTAAATTAATATAATTAAAAGTATTAATTTGCAATATTAATAATTATCGTCGGTTAATCCATTTGATTCTTACGGTATTTTATAAATAAATTTTGCAACATCCGTAACTTTAACATTTATAATGATAAATTTTTATGTATAAATCTTTAATATGCATCGTTTTATATATGTTTTAGTCTATAATAAAACTAATAACATTGATCGAGCCCGAACGGTCGGTCGGTTCTCACGCCGGTCGTTGGTCCAGTTGTCTGGACCCGGTCAGGACTTTAAATTTATATTTGCTGGGAATCCTAAGTTTATTACTACCTACTGCTCTTATTAAAGGGTAGCAAGCGGCAAGTTAACTCAGGTGTCGTTTTTAAAATCGGAGCGAATCGAAATGATTTTATACTTTAGGTTTATAGAAGCTAATAGGATATTTTTAGAGAGCATATAGGGTTTTGTTTTTGAGGTTTTCTAATTTAAACTAAATAACAGAAAAGTAAATCCTAAACTACAGATAAGGTAAGCAGATAGATAGAGCTGTGATTGCTGAAGTTTCGATATTCAGATTTCGGGATGATGTTCATTATAAAGATGATTGGAGACTGACCTTAATAAAATCAATAGAGGATTAGGTGTAAACACTAGCACCCTACGTTTTAGGTATAAATCCTAAGTCGTTTGTCACTGAGTACTAGGCTTTCATGAGGCTGACCAAATCAGGCTGTCCAGCCCCCAACACTGTCCGGTGAGGACAAGTGACCTTTCTGGAGTGATGCTCCTAGGTACATGAATAAGGCAACAGACCGATATTTAATTTTTGATCTTTCTTAACACCTAACTATATAACTAAGGGAGTATAACCTCTTTCCTACTTGGATATCCTATCTATTTGACAAGTAAACAAAAATCCGATGTGTCTTTACAATATCGTCTTAAAAAAATCCTACATGTCATTCAAAATAATAATAAAAAAAAAAAAAATCCTACGTGATTAAATAAAGAGCTCCTCAAACAAAGAATTTCGTCAAAGAATTGCTACAAATTTGGAATCCTTATGCCTCTCTATCTCCTTGGTGCTCATACGTGCTTATCTTCACATATTATATTTATTTTAATTTTGATTTTAATTATTCTTCTTTTGCATTTTTTTATTGTTAACTTTTTTTATTAGATGAGTTATGGCCGGCTAATAAATATATTCACATATGCCATGAAAAGGAGGTATTATTTTGATTTGGTTGTTGTTCACTAATGATCAATTTATATTCATTATTACAGTTTTGTTTGTATAAGAATCATAGTTTCGAAATCAATAATGGTGTATATACTTATGTTAAAACCAGCACAACACCCACAAAATTTATTATAGTGGAAAATTGTGATAATGTTAGTTATTCTTTTCTGATGATCGAATTAATCATGATAATGAAATGATGATGACAAATGTTAGTTTCATTTATATAGATTGTAAATGTTAAAGAAATATAGCTCGGTGATATTGGAAAAATTGGAAACGATTGACATGGATTAATTGATAGATGTAAGTATTAGAATTGCACAATTATATAAATAAGTGTTGAGAATTAAAATATTGTGAACCTCAAAATTTTCTCAAAATAAATAGTTCATATGCTTTATATAGAAGTACAGATAAAATCATGATATTTTAGTTTTTGTGAGTTTATTCATTTGTGAAGGAATAAGCTAGAACTAGATGTACACGTAGATCTCAACCTTAGTGTAGCTGTTTTGAGTTAAATTTGGTTGTCTATGTACAAGCCTAGAGCATCTCGTGAAGCTTTTGTAGAGCTATGTATAAATGGTACACAAAAGCATCTTTTTAGAAGTAGTAAAATGCGGATTGTGGTTGATCAATGTGATTGTCAATCAACCATTTTGTTTAATTAGATTAAAAAAAACAAAAAAATGAAGAAGCTATACTTGTCATTGGTTAACAATGTTATAGCAATTATCTTTTCAGTGTGAATATGTAGTTTTTTAATGTGAAATTCCAGCAATAACTATTATGTATATATTCTCATGGTTTTTTTTGTTTTGCCGTTCATCGGACGAGTATAAAAACTAGTATATATCTTTCTATATAATTAAGGGAATATAAGAATTATCCTATAGTAGGAAAAAATCTTATGTGTCAATTCAATAATCTCTCGAAAAATCCTACGTGGCGACTCTGAAATATACTAAAACTTTGCAATGCCACATCAGTTTTAATGATAAACTGGAAGTTTTGATGATAGACCAGTCAATTCCATATTTTTAGGAAAATCAGATAAAAATTAATATTATCTACAATATATCGTGCTAATTGCTAAAGAATGATAAAGGTATTTTACTTCACATAAACCACTCTAATAATATTAATGTTTATGTTTACCATATAATTACAGCTACATCCGTAATGAATTTTACTTGAAAAGAAGGTTAATTAGGTAAATAAAATCAAATCACATCACATCTTCGTACCTCCTTTTGCATAATTACATAATCGTCTCATCCTACTTTTCTTATATCTATATGGGAACAAATGTTTTTTTACCAGATTTGGGAACAAATGTTCTACAGAAAGCGTTTTGTAATTTAATTTTTAATTGTTACAATTCTATTTCGATATGATGCAGGTGACTTATTCTTTGTTAATAATCAATTGGATCTCTCTATATTCATATATGTTCAAGTGATGCTCTTATGTTCTTGTCAAGTTTTTTTCTTAGTTTTTCTCCATCCCTAAAGGTAACTACGTGGGTCTACTTCTTCATCTTTTAATGTAAGCGATTTTCAATGTGCTTTGATTCATCAAAAAAAAAAAAAAAAAAAAAAAAAAACGATTACAATCCTGGCTCCATTGGTTCATTCTCAAACTCTTGGTTATGTTTTATCAAGTTTTGATTAGTATTTGCAATTTTTTTTTTATTATTAATTTCCTCGTTATAGTATTGCCTAATGTTTATCTTTTGTTTCATTGCTAGGAGATGTTTTGGAACATTCAAGTAAGAGATAATGAATATGTGGCTTTTACCTTAGTTCTTTTCAAGTTATAGACATAATCATATACTACACATATATGCTAACTATTTACATGTATTTTTACTTGAATTTTGAGGTCTAACACTTAAAAGCTTTAGGGTGGCCGGTATTTATATAAAAAGTTGTATTATTACAATTTGCATTATACATGCTCAATATTAATATGCTTATTTTTTTCCTTCTCATTTAGTTAACCATGCTTATTTTTTCCTTCTCATTTAGTTGACGGGTTCACATACGTGGTTCTCAAGATTAATTGTTAGTCATAACTTGCTCGTAAAAAATTTATTGTTATTTATTTATTTTATTTTTTATTTTTACAAATTTCATACTTGTCACAGGATATGATACGTTTATCAAAGTTGAATTCTTCTTTCTTTCTTTAATTTTTTTGACAAGTTTGAGATGGAATGGTTTTTAACTAGGACCAACAAGATGTTTTTGAACTCAAAATATTGACTATGATGATGTTAAGATCTCTATAAAAATATGATATCATTTTATGTGTGACTTCGGTAGGATGTATAAAACTAGTATATATATATATATATATATATATATATATATATATATATATATATATATACTAAGCGAGTAGTAAAGATGACTCCAGAATTTGTCACGTAGACAACAATGACACGTGGCAATTTCTTACGATTCCAATTAATAAAAAAAATTAGCATTAAATTATTAAGAGTTGTAGAGTAAATAGAATTATTATAATATTTAAATTGATAAAATAATGTATTAAATTATTGAGAGTTAAATTGATAACATAGTACGTATCACCTATAACTATTATTAATATAATATTCCTGCTAAAACACTAATTAACAGTTAATATTATTTAAATTACAGTGTATTATTCATAAACGTAATTGATGTTCACTATATATAGTGAACGACGTGTAAACTTTAAATATTTACGATTAAAGTAATTGATTTTCACTATACATTCAATCCTCATATTTATGATTATACAATGAATTTAATCATCTCTGTTATCTGTTAATCTGTTATGGTTACACAACTTTTGATTTAATTAAGCATAATTTGTATGTATATTTTATTAATCAATTAATATCCACTTCTTTCGTACTTTTGTAGGGTGTATGTAATACGTGGATCGGAATCAAGTAGTGATGTGGTTATTAATCAAAATAGCATGTAATTGCTTCTTATGATGCACACATTTATGGGTTTATTAGTGAGCGTCTATCGCATAATCTCCTCTTATAACTAAAGTAGGAGACTCTGAGCTTATGTGTCAGCTTAATACCTTTGCTAATTCATCTTAATCTTACGTGGCATCAATTTAGTTCACTTTGCACACTTTCTAAAACATGGCTTAATATTCTACTTCCTACGTGGCCAAAAAAAGTCCAAACATGTGCATAGAATCATACTATTATGGTAACATATCAATTAATATAATCGAATGTACTATAAATCAATTTGTCACAAGCATTTCCTTCACAAACATTTTCTTCTTATTGGTATGTTTGTTTGAGAATTATATACTTAACATGTTTAATATCAATCAATTCTAGAAATGATTATATCACCCGAATGATCAAATACAAATTCAAATAGCACATAGCCATTAAATGTATTAAACCATTGTGTTAGGTCAAATCGTGGTAATTTGTACACTATCAATTTTTAGTTATACACCACTAATTTTGCTTTGAATTTTTGTACTTTATAGCAGACTGATGCACATTAGTGGTGTATGACTAAAATTTGGTGGTGTAGAAATCACCTTCATGTTTAATTGTTGTTTAAGTTTACCAATTTTAGTATATCATCAGAAGTATCATTTTCAAATAATGATGTTGATTGTTGGATCGTTCTATTTTCTCATTTTGAATTTTAAAGTATAATATTGGACATAACTTCGATAGAACGTGAAATAGTCGATCTACAGGGTAAGTGGAATAATGCGAAAAAGTGACATTTGGTGAGTAGTATTGTTTATCTTTGCAAAATTAACTCAATTTCTAATGGATGAACCACCTATAATATGATTTAAAATTTTAATAGTAACGTTTTTGTATACCCACCAAATATTCGATTAAATTGCCGGGCTTAATACCTTTGCTAATTCATCTTAATCTTACGTGGCATCAATTTAGTTCACTTTGCACACTTTCTAAAACATGGCTTAATATTCTACTTCCTACGTGGCCAAAAAAAGTCCAAACATGTGCATAGAATCATTTTCTTCTTATTGGTATGTTTGTTTGAGAATTATATACTTAACATGTTTAATATCAATCAATTCTAGAAATGATTATATCACTCGAATGATCAAATACAAATTCAAATAGCACATAGCCATTAAATGTATTTGTAAGGCCCGGTCCTTACGCGAACCAAAATATATCATTTATATATTATATTTCGAAAATCGGAAGCGCAAGTCCCCAAAACAAAACAGTTACCGACTTACAAAGCTTCCCAGTTTAACGACTACAACATATAACAACATTAGTTTAGCATTTACAACCAAATTAGTTACAACCCATATTAACACAAACGGGCCTTATATAAAACGTTTTCCAAAAGACATTCACAAAAGATCAGAGTTGCGCCAAGCTTTAGTCAAACTTCCAGTCAACATCTACAACCCGAACATCTACATCTACATCAACTAACCACTATCTGCAAAACATTAAACAACGAGGGGATTAGCCAATGCTAAGTGAATGGAACCGTAACCGACGGTTCAACCCACTCATAACAAGTCTTACAACAAAGCAACAACAACAATTAAACACATAAGCACATAACGTCAAGAGGACCGGCGGTTCCTGGTATCCATCCAACCCAGAAACCACGACTACTGGGCGCCAAGCCAATCCCAGTAATCAACCGATAGCTTGAGTACTACCTTCACTGACTAGGCTTGTTCTCAACTATGTGTCTCAAAGAAACCTCGACAACTACACAGTAGTACCCAAACCCAACCCAGACAGCAGTTGACCTCTGAAAACAACCACGTTGCATTCACAATGCAAAAACACACAACACAAGCAACAGTTCACAACTGTTCACAACTGATCAACAATTCAACAACAATCACACAATAACTCATATATTTAGCAATATAAACAAACAGACAAGACTGGTACCGGTACGACCAATAACAACAACCTACTAATATAAACCATCCTGGTTACCCGTTGTAACCGAACCCGTTACAACTGGGTGGAACCGAGGACTACAATTCCACTCACCAAATAGTTACGCCTGATCGCCAACTCAGAGGTCTTATCTTACTGAGTGGCCGTCCGCTTATCTGGAAACAACAACAACATCAAGTCAGTAACGGTTTAACACTTACCACGAATCCTTATATTAATCATAATATTATCCACATTATAATCATCATTCAAAACATATATTTCTAAGCATAAAGTGCCACTAAATACACTATCTTCTAAACACTTATGCATTTTCAAAATTTACAAAATCCTTCAAAATAATTCATGCAAACGCGATCCGGGAAAATGTGGCTGGATCGCGTTCCTCTTTATAAAAATATTCTGTTGCGAGATTACACTAGGCAACGCGATCCAGGAAATGAGACGGGATCGCGTTCACAAGAACAAAACCAATTTGACTCAAAATACAAAGAGCAACGCGATCCGGAATAGAGGTTCAGGATCGCGTTCATCAGAACAAAACGACTCGACATCAAATTATAACTGTGGAACGCGATCCGGCCGAGGCCACCGGGATCGCGTTCGAGCGATTT
The DNA here is from genome assembly GCA_949592205.1 of Helichrysum umbraculigerum. NCBI lineage: Eukaryota > Viridiplantae > Streptophyta > Magnoliopsida > Asterales > Asteraceae > Helichrysum > Helichrysum umbraculigerum. The sequence continues at coordinate 103,772,027 of CATIUR010000003.1, read as the reverse complement.
TCAGCAAAGCCAGACCTGCAACTTGCATACTCGAACTCTAACCCAAATTTTCACCAAAACCAATTTGCAAACACGAATTTACACAGAAAATGACCATAACTTCGACCATAAACATATAATAACAACAACACACAATCTCTAACTACAATCTAACTCATGCATCATCAACAAATCAATCAAAATCATCAAACCCTAAGCTATGAACACAAAATGAAGAACCCTAACATTTCTACCATGTAATCACCTTGTAATCCTGTTAAAATCGTTATCTAATCATCTAGGAATATCAAACACATGTTATTCAACCTCAATTCCAACAATTCACATATATTCATCATAAACCCAATTTCTACTAATTAACTCAAGAACACAAATAACACTTACAATCCAAATGAAAGAGATGATATAGATGATGATGATAATCACTTTCCCTTTAGCTAGTTTCAATCTCAACTTTGTTCTTGATTTTACTTTGAAGAATGTTAGAGAGAGTTTGAGAGAGTTTTCAAGAAGAACAAATGAAGAAATGGTAGGTGAAATGATCCAGAGGTTTCCACCGCCCCATTTTTATTAAGTGTAATATTATACCCGTTCCTAACCTATTGTCTGGAACCCGAAAATACCCGAAAGTCAAAATACTTTTATTTTACCGTCATCTTTAATAAATTAAAACAAACAATAATTTATTAGTCACTATAAAAACTGAGGCTCTTTTACTTGTTTATTATTAATTAAACAAACCGAACTTATTAAAATACAATTTATTTCCAGGCCCAGAAACAGGATGTTACAAATCTTCCCCCCTTAAAGGATTTCGTCCCCGAAATCCACTCCACACATATAAATATACCAAACACTACAATTACACATAAGCATACAATACTATAACTATATTACACCAAAGTCAATATAGAATCTACCTGGGTTATTCACTTCTAGCAATTCCCCCACTGTCACTTGATCTCCCACTGCCATATGAAAAGCTCGTGGAGGCACCATCTTTCTCTTCTGTCCAATTGATGATGCAGAACCCGAACCAGAACCCGAACTTCCAGCAAAACCCAAACCTTGCCTAACATATTCCGGACATTGCCCTGCCCGATGACCTTCTTTCTTGCAGTTCCAACACACAGACTGGGGAAAGGTACACTCTCTACTACCATGCCCAAATGCTCCACACTTAATGCACCTTAATGTTTGAGGAGTACATGGACCTGAATGTCTCGACCTACAAGCATTACACCAAGGGTTTGGATCACTACCCACCGAGCCCTCGCTAAACTCAATCCTTCGATTCTGACTCTTACTTCCAGTAGTATTACTCTTAGACTGTTGCACAGACTTGTTCTTATTAGACTTCTCCTATGCTTGATTGTCACTATGCACCGACCTAGCTAACTCAAAAGCCTCGGTCAAGGAACGTGCCAACCTCACTGATGTCCGGTATTGTGGTGGTAAAGTCTTAACAAAATGGGTAATCCTAGTCCTCTCATCCGGTACCCATTGCTGAACAAACCTTAACTTATCGGTGAATTGATTGATGAGTTCATCCATTGTCATTTTCTCAGAAAACTCCAAATCCAGAAACTCCTGCCTAAGTCTAAGCATATCAAACTCAGAGCAGAATTGCTTACTAATCTCTCTATGAAACTCAGCCCAAGTAATTCTAGATCTCTGCTCAGGTGTCATTTGTGCAGTCGCAGAATCCCACCAGTTCATCGCTTGACCTTTCAATAACTGCACCGCATACTTAACTCTTAACTCATCTTCACACTGACACACCTCAAATTTCCTCTCAGTGTCCCTTAACCAGTTCAATGTCACCATCGGATCATTACCTCCCTCAAAGTCTTTAGGTCCACACGCTTTAAAAGTCTTAAATGAACACAGCCTATTCTGCTGAGGTGGAGGAGGAGACTGATATGCTTGCTGAGCTACTCTAGATTGTAACTCCAAATACAACTGTTCTATCTTTCTAAGTCTTATAACCTCATCCTCCATATGCAACACATAAGCCTCTTGACTAGCTTCATCATGATTCACATTGGAAGTACCACCCTGATTAACATTATTATTTTCTGGAGGTGGAAGCTCCGTTCTAGTAACATTGTTGGGATCCGGGTTCTCATCATCTGCCATTCCTGTACTCACAACCAAAACACAACTTGCAACTTGTTAATCGTTAGTATCATCTATACTAACCAATCCCCAACCAAAAGCTAATCCCACTAACCGAAAAGTTTGACTAACACCAAATAGATTTGGGATTGAACATTCGTAAATGCCCAATTCACCCAAACCTATGCTCTGATACCAACTTGTAAGGCCCGGTCCTTACGCGAACCAAAATATATCATTTATATATTATATTTCGAAAATCGGAAGCGCAAGTCCCCAAAACAAAACAGTTACCGACTTACAAAGCTTCCCAGTTTAACGACTACAACATATAACAACATTAGTTTAGCATTTACAACCAAATTAGTTACAACCCATATTAACACAAACGGGCCTTATATAAAACGTTTTCCAAAAGACATTCACAAAAGATCAGAGTTGCGCCAAGCTTTAGTCAAACTTCCAGTCAACATCTACAACCCGAACATCTACATCTACATCAACTAACCACTATCTGCAAAACATTAAACAACGAGGGGATTAGCCAATGCTAAGTGAATGGAACCGTAACCGACGGTTCAACCCACTCATAACAAGTCTTACAACAAAGCAACAACAACAATTAAACACATAAGCACATAACGTCAAGAGGACCGGCGGTTCCTGGTATCCATCCAACCCAGAAACCACGACTACTGGGCGCCAAGCCAATCCCAGTAATCAACCTATAGCTTGAGTACTACCTTCACTGACTAGGCTTGTTCTCAACTATGTGTCTCAAAGAAACCTCGACAACTACACAGTAGTACCCAAACCCAACCCAGACAGCAGTTGACCTCTGAAAACAACCACGTTGCATTCACAATGCAAAAACACACAACACAAGCAACAGTTCACAACTGTTCACAACTGATCAACAATTCAACAACAATCACACAATAACTCATATATTTAGCAATATAAACAAACAGACAAGACTGGTACCGGTACGACCAATAACAACAACCTACTAATATAAACCATCCTGGTTACCCGTTGTAACCGAACCCGTTACAACTGGGTGGAACCGAGGACTACAATTCCACTCACCAAATAGTTACGCCTGATCGCCAACTCAGAGGTCTTATCTTACTGAGTGGCCGTCCGCTTATCTGGAAACAACAACAACATCAAGTCAGTAACGGTTTAACACTTACCACGAATCCTTATATTAATCATAATATTATCCACATTATAATCATCATTCAAAACATATATTTCTAAGCATAAAGTGCCACTAAATACACTATCTTCTAAACACTTATGCATTTTCAAAATTTACAAAATCCTTCAAAATAATTCATGCAAACGCGATCCGGGAAAATGTGGCTGGATCGCGTTCCTCTTTATAAAAATATTCTGTTGCGAGATTACACTAGGAAACGCGATCCAGGAAATGAGACGGGATCGCGTTCACAAGAACAAAACCAGTTTGACTCAAAATACAAAGAGCAACGCGATCCGGAATAGAGGTTCAGGATCGTGTTCATCAGAACAAAACGACTCGACATCAAATTATAACTGTGGAACGCGATCCGGCCGAGGCCACCGGGATCGCGTTCGAGCGATTTTCAGCAAAGCCAGACCTGCAACTTGCATACTCGAACTCTAACCCAAATTTTCACCAAAACCAATTTGCAAACACGAATTTACACAGAAAATGACCATAACTTCGACCATAAACATATAATAACAACAACACACAATCTCTAACTACAATCTAACTCATGCATCATCAACAAATCAATCAAAATCATCAAACCCTAAGCTATGAACACAAAATGAAGAACCCTAACATTTCTACCATGTAATCACCTTGTAATCCTGTTAAAATCGTTATCTAATCATCTAGGAATATCAAACACATGTTATTCAACCTCAATTCCAACAATTCACATATATTCATCATAAACCCAATTTCTACTAATTAACTCAAGAACACAAATAACACTTACAATCCAAATGAAAGAGATGATATAGATGATGATGATAATCACTTTCCCTTTAGCTAGTTTCAATCTCAACTTTGTTCTTGATTTTACTTTGAAGAATGTTAGAGAGAGTTTGAGAGAGTTTTCAAGAAGAACAAATGAAGAAATGGTAGGTGAAATGATCCAGAGGTTTCCACCGCCCCATTTTTATTAAGTGTAATATTATACCCGTTCCTAACCTATTGTCTGGAACCCGAAAATACCCGAAAGTCAAAATACTTTTATTTTACCGTCATCTTTAATAAATTAAAACAAACAATAATTTATTAGTCACTATAAAAACTGAGGCTCTTTTACTTGTTTATTATTAATTAAACAAACCGAACTTATTAAAATACAATTTATTTCCAGGCCCAGAAACAGGATGTTACAGTATTAAACCATTGTGTTAGGTCAAATCGTGGTAATTTGTACACTATCAATTTTTAGTTATACACCACTAATTTTGCTTTGAATTTTTGTACTTTATAGCAGACTGATGCACATTAGTGGTGTATGACTAAAATTTGGTGGTGTAGAAATCACCTTCATGTTTAATTGTTGTTTAAGTTTACCAATTTTAGTATATTATCAGAAGTATCATTTTCAAATAATGATGTTGATTGTTGGATCGTTCTATTTTCTCATTTTGAATTTTAAAGTATAATATTGGACATAACTTCGATAGAACGTGAAATAGTCGATCTACAGGGTAAGTGGAATAATGCGAAAAAGTGACATTTGGTGAGTAGTATTGTTTATCTTTGCAAAATTAACTCAATTTCTAATGGATGAACCACCTATAATATGATTTAAAATTTTAATAGTAACGTTTTTGTATACCCACCAAATATTCGATTAAATTGCCGTTAAAATTAATTGTTGTTATGTGTGCTTATTGTTTGGTAAGATTATATTTTATTTAAGTTGGCATATGTAGCTAATCGTTTGTGTGTTTTTATAGTAGACAATCCTCTTTAAAGTCTTACTAAACCTATACTATTGAGAGTATAACTTGAATAAAAAAACTCTTAGAATCATGACACACATGAACAGACTCAGGATGTATTCATGTCATGTTTAGTTATCTTCTTAACTATTATTTTGTTTTATATGATCATTTTCCTTACATTGGAACAAACGTTTACCATGTTAATGTTGTTGTGTTACTGCTAGGTTATATGGAGCAATGATTCATAAATATGTTACTAATAATGACCACAACAGTAAGTATCATTATGGGTAAAGCCGACCTACTATTTGGCATCTCTGACTATATTATTAAGTTGTACATGGTTCAAGATATAATGAAGCGTATCGGTTATGAATAAGCGAGCAATCTTATTGCCCGTACATAGTACTTTATGTTCTTGTGTCTTGAACCATGTATGTTCAATGCATAATCAAGCTATATTGCATTTCCATATTCTTATACCTTCATAACAACCTAGATCAAGAGACGTAAGTATCGAGTACGAGTAAGCTATCATTCTTATTGCCCCATCCTTTTTGTTATTATATTAACTATACATATCTATTTCTTTTATATCGTGATAACAATGTTTTCGCTACTTTCTTACATATATTGTTTGCTCGATATGAATTACATTGTTTTGGTGCATCTAAAGCTTTATACAAGCAAAATTGCATTACATTTCATTTTACATTATCAAATATCTAATATGTCGTAATATTTATCTAGCCGTGCATCGTACGGGTTTAACACTAGTAAATGTATATCCCTCTTCCCTCTTAATCTAATGGAAAAAAGTATATTAGTTAATCAACATTGGGATTACCTTATGAGGCATTAGCCACCCCCATTGATCTCAAAGCCCAAAACAATCTCAGCCTTTGATTTTCCTTTGGGATGGGATTTATTAATCATCTTTCTTTTATGCACTATTATGACCAAAATACCCCCATCCCTAATCCCTAATTGACCTTTTGACCTTTTAACACTTTCACAAAGTACGGCTGCATCCTCCACCCTCCCACCAACGTTCCGGATCCTGTAATTCGTCTTCTACACATTCGTCTCCCTACAACATTAACATAGCATCTTCCACCAATTCTTCGTTCATCCTGTAATTCCATCATAGCGGTCCCTTGTGTACACAACAACTGGTTTAAGGCGACGCGATTTCAACCTTGTAATTCTAATTCATAGTTGTGCGCTGTTTATTCCCTTTGATGTCAAATTAGGCACAATGAAAATCTTGAGGTTGCTGTCATTGTTGTATTTGTACTTACTTTGAGGCTGTAAATCTTAACGTTGTCTCATGGGTTTAAAGTTATTGACTTTCTTTTCAGCATTGTCACAATTATTTATTCCAAAAACTCAATTTTATGAAGCTGCCATGGATTTGTGTTAAATAAGTAGAATATTATTGTCGCTTCTTCCAGTTTCTGTTTATTGGTACAGTTGAGTTATGCTTGTGCTATTAACTGATAATTAACTGATAATAATAATGTTTATAATTTACAATTCAATGACAGAAATAAGAAGGTTTAACCTCTGTTTTGTTACATCACGTATTATTGTTCTAGTGGGCATGTGCTGTAAGCTGCTCAAATATGCAACATGCCTCATGTCACTGGTTTAAGGCAATGTTCATGAAGACGATTGTGCATTCCCCTTGGATACCGCCTTTCCATCCCTGTGTGCCTGATACCTTGTGGCTAGAGGTAACCTTTATAACTTTGTGAATAACTTTTTGTAGTTGTTGATGTGATGATTTCAGTTGTGATTAATTTTTTTTTAATAAGCACTTAAGATAAAAAAAATTTGAATTGTTCACCTCTGTTGATTAGCTTATGTGTAAATAATTTCGGTAAACCTGAACATTTACAAATTTTATATTTTCTTTAGCGGAAAATGACTAAAGGATACAGATTTGTGATCGATGGCGCTTAATTAAGTTTATTAAACCTTCTGATCTGTTTACTAATGGCTTTATGTATAAATCAACCTTTTGCTGATATATATGTGGGGGTGATAGATTCAGAGATAAGAATTTGCGGTTGCCTTGCCTATCATCCATCATCTTGAACAGCAGCTATACAATCGCAGGTACTTAACTTCAAAATTTATGTACTTTCCCCATGATACCTGTTTGAACCTAGAGGTGGAAGCTTTAACTGGTTCAGGAATTTATGTAGTTCAGGAATTCAGGTTATGTTTAGATATAAATAAATAAAATATAAAATCTTTTGAAAACCTTAATCCCTATATATATGTTGGTCTTATCTGAAATAGTATTTCACGCCCATATTTTGATAATGTCTAGCAGGTCATTCCAACCTATCCTAAATAAAATAAAAATAAATAATATAATTGCATTTTAGCTTACTTGGATTTGAGCATTTTTAACAATGATCTGCATTAATTGGGGATATATACGAAATAAATGACTCACCATATATAGCTTGACCGTTTTTTCAAACTAACCATATTTACCTTGCCGTTTTTTAAGTAACAAATCGATTATTTAGTATTTTGATTGTGTAAATCAAATTTCAAATTTTATTTGCCAGGATTGTTTTCACTCCAATGTAATAATAAAACTCCTTTATAAATGTGCTATATTTCGCCTATATATTACACTCTCTAAATAAACTGCCTCTACACACCAAACATTGCCTTCTCTTCCACAATATCCATCTGAACCCTTTCAATGGCCGACGCTCAAGGTTTCACCCCATTGAACCGTATTACAGGTTACATAGAAGGAATGAAAGTACGTGTCAAGTTGTTTCTTTTGTGGAAGCAACATTATTTCAACAATCCGACTGCAGTTGCATCCGTTGATATGCTCCTCATGGATCATGAGGTATTGTCTGTTGACTCTATGCTGTATATACGTCATACATATATGCTTTTCTGTAGTCTGTATTCATATGTCAAGCTGTACATAGCATTTAATTCATGTATCATGTTTCCTGGATGCCTACAACTACCCATTTGTTTTTGGTTTATATTAACTAAATATATGTTTTGTTGCTACATGTGTCGCAGGGCAACAAGATTCTTGCTTCCATGAAACCGTATATGTTTGCAGACTTTGAAGAGACGTTGAAAGAGGGATACTTCGTTGACTTGAGTGACTTCGGAGTTCACCCATACGAAGGAGACTGGCGCCTCATTGAGCATGATTTCAAGTTGACACTATCTAGGACATCTAAGGTCAAGAGATGTTTGTCCCTTACTTAGGATCTAGAACGAACCGAGTCAATCCAATCGATGGCGGAAACAACGATTAGATTATCAAACAAACACACAAACAATCAATACGCAATCAATATCAAACGAACGTAATATTATTGATTATATTCGATCAGATTACAGAGAATTTCGACAAATTGCGTTTAGGGTTTCGTCAACCCTAAAACAGAAAACACAAATCGTTTTTATACAAAAACTGGCATCTGCGACGTAGCACGCTACGTCGCAGGCCCAAGCCCATGCGACGTAGGCTACGTCGCAGGCCCAATACCTGACGTCGCACCTGCGACGTAGTGCGCTACGTCGCAGGAGTCAGGAATCCTAATCTAAATACTAACTACGAGCTAGACCAACTGACAGACACTAAACATGTACTAACAAACTCCCCCGTGTCTTCAGCTTGGTCTTCAAAAATCTTCATTAAACCCAGCCCGCAGGAAACTGGCCGTCGGCATGAATTCCATTAGCTACGCAAACAGTAACAACATTGTAGAACTGCTGTGCTAATCGTCTGTTGAATTCATTCTTCTGACCAACTCGAATCCGATTATCATAGAGTTTTCTTAAATCTTTTTCATGAAAATTAATTAAACTCATCGGATCATACAGCCTAAACGTTGCTTGCTTCAAGTTCCATATACCTCCAACTTCTGGCCACGGTTCAGAATCTGGAACAAAAGAAATAACCGCTTCGCCAGTCTGTGGATCAAGTTCCCATTTCACAAGTCTTCTCAGAAAATAATAAGGAACTGATTCCAGAGGTATCTCAGTCAAACATTTAGCCGGCGAATAGTGAATTTTAACCAAAGGCTTCCTGGTGACTGGATCAATCTTTTTCTTCCACGTATACCGAGTTCCCAATGTCGGCTTCAATTTCGAATAAGTCTTCGTTAATACTTCCCGACGTAGACATCTTTGAATGAACTCAGCATAGTCATTCTCGAAAGGATTAATCAACTTAAGCTGAGCTAATCGATTAATCTCTCCTTTTGGCAACGTGCTCAATCTATCAAAGCGCATTCTAAAATACTGAACTCCATCTTCTCTCTTGATCATAAACAAATTCCTCTGACACTTCCAGCTTTTAATAACACCGGTATAATTCCGACTAACCCGGTACACTTGACATTTCACTGGAATAGGGACTGGATTTCGTCCCTTAGGCCACCATTTCTTGTTTCTCTCTCTCTTTTCTTCAGCAGTTAATTTCTTTGCTGCTGAGTCCGGTGCCTGTGTCTCTGAAGCTGGAGTTGCAGCAGAACTAGATTCTCCATGTTGCGCTTTTTCAGGACTCTCGTCTTCACTTGAATCAGATTCAATAATTGGTGCATCATCATAAGTTTCCCCAGATTGTGCATCATCATACGTTTCATCTGCATTCAACTGTTCCTCTTCAATCGAGACATCCTCGTTCATCTCAAACACATTCTCAGTTTCTTCCTCAGAGCCAACTCCACTGGCCATCCTTTGAATAAATGATAAGTCAGCGAATGAGTAATCAACTGCCAGTGGTCTCGGTTGCCCTGGAATATCATCAACAGAAAAGTAATCCAAAACAGAAATATTTTCATTAATATTTTCAATTACAGGGTTGGGATTTACAGACTCAGGTTGACTTGACTCTAAAGTGGGTATCCCAGACCCATACTCCCCCGAGGCAAGTAACCTGCCTTCCAAAACGTTAACCCTATTCTTCGTTTCCTCAAGCTCTTTAGATTGAACCTCGATCAAAGCAGCTTGTTCAGCAATCTTCTCATCCTGAGCCTCCAGCTTTTGCTTCATCAGCTGCATATCTTCCATTATCTTTTGCATGAAAGCTGGAGTCGGTTGAATCTCAAAAACATCCTGTTGCTGTGGATTGACTGGAGCTCGTGTCGACGAAGAGCGACGAACACGACGAGGCGGTCGATAAGTTTCATCAGCAGGATCATCACCATCACGTGTACGCTTTCCCGTATCTCGTGGAGGCACATACTTGCGTCCTTGTCTGATCCGACGCTGAATTCGCAGATATCTAAATGAATCTGAAAGCCTGATACGTTCCATCTCAGAGGGATGCGGAACAGTACCATCAGAATGCTCAGGCGTCGGACCCCCATCCTGAGGACCTGCAGTGACCGGTTCTTCAGAATCAGAACTCTCAACCGTATCATGCGATGCTGGGTTGTCCGAGTCAACGTGCCCGAACTGCTCAATGTTTTCCAGAAGAGCATCCACGTTCTCCCCCGCAGCTTGAGCTGGAATGTTCTCCCCCGCAGCTTGAACTGGAATGTTCACAAACGGTTGCTGCGGTTGCTGAGATGCTAGAACATCCATATACTGAGGATCTGGGGGCGGTACATAATTCTCGTCCACGATTGCACCAAATAAGGGAACATCCGTTGCTGCCGCAACCCCTTTCTCAAAACTTGCACAAATAGTGAAAATCCGACTCATCATCGGTGAAATCTTTAATAGCTGATCGGGATCACCCTGTGCCTGAAGATCTGGATGATGACGATTAATGTGCAACTGAACAAAACGTGGATATAAAATCCATTTCTGATCCCCAGCGTTCGCATTGTCAACCATAGCCTTGAAGATAAATCCTGAGAAGTTGAACGGCTTGTTGTATACCAACGCTAACATAGCAGAAGCCAGACTTCGGCTCATACCATCCGTTCCACCTTTCCTATTCCCCAAACAAACGATAATCACGTGCATCAGATATCTCCAAACACGCGTGAGATTCGCTTTCCTGTACTGATCGGAGGGAATTCCTGGATATCCTATTCGTTGCATAGCTCCAGTAACAAAAATATGATCAAAACCGATAGGCATATCAGGCTGATCGTTGAGCTGTAAAAGTTCCCGAATACTCTGTTCTGTAATAGTGATCTCCGTACCCAGAACGGTAGAGACCAATCGTCTAACGTCGTTTTCAGTAACGACAGTTGCGTTCCTCCAAAATGGGTTGATCAGATTTCCAAAAACCACCGTGGTATCGGAAATGACGTGAGATACCCTAGAACGTCTCAAAAATGCAATCATCTGACGATATGGTGCAGCTTTGTCAGAAGTGTCAACCAGATAAGCAGTCGTATTGTGACGAGCTTCAAAAGTCAAAGCCATATCTGCAAAAAACCGAAACATAGTGCAACTCGAAAAGGGTTAGCAAAAAATTTGACATTTTTTGGAAAAACCTTTTTCAAAATCCCTGGAAATAGCGACGTAGCACCGTACGTCGCATGAACACTGAGCGACGTAGTACTGTACGTCGCCTAAAATCAAAATAAATCGAAAAGCGACGTAAGCCCGTACGTCGCATAAAAATCGAGCGACGTAAAGGGGGACGTCGCATTTTGCAATTTATTGTGAATTTAATCACATTAATTAAAATAGCGACGTAGAGTGCTACGTCGCATCCGACGTCGCATAAAAGGCGACGTAGGGAAGGGCGACGTAGGAATTAATTAATTGATAATTAGTGCGACGTAGGCGACTACGTCGCATCGTACGTCGCACTGACGAACATTCATCCCCAACCCAGAAAACCTAATTGTCAAATTTAGGGGTTTTCAAAATTGATCACACAATAAGGTGCGCCCTACGATGGTGATGGCGAAAACATAAGTTATAACCATTTTAACATCCAATTGACCATCGAATTCAAACCAAAACCAAAACCCTATTAACCCGTAACATGTATATAGCAATTAAACATATAATACACGGTGAAAACAGGTAAATATGGTACCTAAGTGTGCGGAATAACGAGTATATGAAAACTACGTGAGTGAATCGGAACGACAACAGCTACAAATCACGAAAAAGCTCGAAGAATTGCTACGTCGCAAATCGCCGGTTGGTACGTCGCAGGCTACGTCGCACTTGAATAGTGAATACTGTGACGAGTTACGTCGCAGTGGATACTATTTAAAGTATAACCCTATGTGCGACGTAGGCTGGGACGTCGCAGGCGACGTAGAGCCGGACGTCGCAGGCGACGTAGAGCCGGACGTCGCATAAAACAGTTGAGATCCAAATTGAATTTTTAAACCGTTTACTCGTTATTTTAGCACATAAAATCAAATAACTCGTGACTTGGGAAAATAACATAGAATAAAATAAAATAAGATAAAATAACTAAACTATAAAATCTTTTTGGTATTTTCTTTAATTTTACAAAAAAAAGAAATAACTAACACTCTATTTTTGGTGACGGAGTTGTTTTGTCTGCTTAGGGATCATATCGGAATGACATGCATTTATTAGGAATAGTAAGTGTTATTTCGATCATCAGTATATTTGTCCACTTTAAATTTACTTGACACATTTAAAACACCTTTTATAAAAATTATTTCAAGACAATTATTGGTATTGTTTGTCCACCTAAACATGTTACATCCGTATTTGTGAGCTAACCTTTATTGTTAGAATGAATATTAATTTTGTGAAACCTATTATATGATATACTGATAAACTTTAGTAAAACAAACACTGCATATTCACACAAGGTAGAGATTACAAGACCAAGTTTATCTCGGTTTTCTCGTAACATACACTTGATATTTATATTTAGGCATACATCAAACCGACTATGAAGATACTAGTGGCCCCAGATCTGTACAAAGTACAACAGAGGGTCCCTTAGTATGAACATAACAAGTTTGAGACTATTTGCGTAACTAATGGATTCAGGTCTGTACGTGAGTACAACAATAGTCACCATTAGTTAGGCGAATAATCATATTATTACTATATGCCCATTTTACATTTACATAATTATGACAGTGTATGATAGTACTTCCATTTATCAATTAAGACTTATGTCATACATCATATAACATTTTTCACAAAGTAATAGACAAGTTTTATCATTACTTCTTACTCACTCACAAACCGGTGTGTAGCATGCCTACCAATACATCGTATGATGAAGATAATTTAGATAAAAACTGTTTTAAGTATGTCAGATAAACCTACTGACACATCCAAGATAAACCTTAAAATTCCATTTTGTGCATGTCACCCGATGTACTATCATATCCCAAGTTGTTTACAGACACAACTTCAACGTCTATTTTAAAAATGTAGCAACCTTGCGCTTTCTTTAATACTAAAGAGCATAAAGAGTGGCTGTTGCGATTTTTTTTTTTTTTTTTTTTTTTTTTTTTTTTTTTTTTTTAAATTGAATTTAAAAATCTAAAAAAAATTCAAGTCACAAATCATTTCTTTGACTGAAAGAACCTTAAACCTATTAGATTGACCAGTTCAATGAAACGTGATCGCAAAAAGGCTTTTGTGAAAAGGTCCGCACACTGCTTAAGGGTCTCTATATGTACGACATCTATAAGGTGTTTCTCAAAACAATCCCGTATGAAGTGGAACCTAAGTTCAATATGTTTGGTCTTAGAGTGCTGTACGGGATTGTGGGTGATAGATATAGCAGCTGTATTATCAATATAAATAGGAGTCATAGAGAGATTGAACCCGTAATCACGCAGTTGATGCTGAATCCAGAGAACCTGAGAACAGCAACTTGCAGCAGCAACATACTCGGCTTCAGCTGTGGAAATAGCAACCGCAGTCTGCTTTTTGCACTGCCAAGAAACTAAGCGCGATCCAAGAAACTGACATCCTCCAGTAGTTGACTTCATATCTATCTTGCAGCCACCAAGATCCGAATCCGAATAGGCAGTTAACTCGAAGTTTTTCTCGTTTGAATACCATAGACCCAGAGATGGCCTAAAAGCGAGATATCCAAAAATGCGTTTTACTGCCTTCATATGAGACACCTTCGGATTTGCTTGAAATCGTGAGCAGAGAGAAACAGCAAACACTATATCTGGTCTTGAGGCAGTCAGGTACATGAGAGAGCCTATCATTGATCGATAGTCTTTCTCCTTGCAGTCTTCATCGTCCTCATTAGGTCCAAGATTGTGTCTTGCTTCAATTGGAGTGCCGTAGTGTTTACAGTTGAGCAATTCATACCGTTTTAACATGTCAATGACATATTTTGACTGATGGATATAAATTCCATTGTCAGATTGCTCAACCTGTAGTCCCAGAAAGAACGTGAGTTCCCCCATAGCACTCATTTCAAACTCAGATTTCATCAATCTTTCAAAATCCTTGCACAACTGATCATTAGTTGATCCAAAGATTATGTCGTCCACATAGACCTGCACAAGTAACAAATCCGCTCCTTCCCTTTTGATGAAAAGCGTGCTATCAATCTGTCCTCTATCAAAACCATTCTTCAGCAAGTACGTGGCAAGTCGCTCATACCAAAGTCGAGGAGATTGATGAAGACCATACAAAGCTTTCTTCAACTTGCAAACATGATTAGGATGCTTTGGGTCTTCAAAACCGGGAGGCTGACACACATAGATCACTGCGTCAACATCTCCATATAGAAAAGCACACTTCACGTCAAGTTGATACACTCGGAATCCTTTGAAAGAAGCATAAGCTAGAAAGATCCGAATTGATTCCAAACGAGCAACAGGAGCGAAAACTTCATCATAGTCAATACCCTCTAGTTGACTATATCCTTGAACTACCAGACGGGCTTTGTTTCGAATAACAGCCCCACGATCATCCATTTTGTTACGGAAAACCCAACGAGTACCCGTCAAGTGAGCACCCTTGGGTAGAGGAACAATTTCCCAAACATTCATCTTGTTTATTTGCTGTAGTTCCTCCTGCATAGCCTCGACCCAAGATGGATCCTTTAAGGCTTGATCAACCTTTTTCGGTTCAATTTGAGACAAATGACATGAATCAATATGAGCAATAAGTCCCAAAAGCTGCTGAGCTGACGTCTGCTTTGTTTGCTGTCGTGTTTGAACAGATGCATGAGGATCACCAATGATATCATCAATGGGGTGATCCTTATGTATACGTGTTTCTGGTATGGCACCTGGCACAAGATCCACACCCAAATTGTTCAAATCTCCCTCAGTTTCAGGAGTAGCATCAGACTCAGGAATGACTATCTCTTCTTCTTCTCCTTCATCTTTATGAGAAAATAAGTGAGAGTAGTTCATTGTTTCTTCCACTTCATCTTCTTCTTCAGGTTCCTCTAACGGAGGCATATTTGGATCATATGGAAGCTCCTTTGTATAGTTGTAAATTGTTTTAGAAGGAGCTGCCGAAGATGGTGGAGTAGGAGATGGTGTTGATGGTGGTGATTTGGTAGTTGTTTTCGGTTGTGTGGGTGTTGGTGAAGGAGTAGGTGTAGGTTGTGGAGGTGTAGGATTAGTCGGTGGAGGTGCGGGTGTTGCATTAGGAGATGGGTCGGATGGTTTATTAGTAACGGGTGTATCTTGAGAAATATCAAGCTCATGCAGTATAGAAACCAACTCTTCCGTTTCATCTTCTTCCGGAATATTGAAAGAGTTGAAGAGGTTTCCATAGTTGAAAAACCAATCCGGACCCGTTCCTTGAGGAGGTTCCGTATACCTTAAACACTTCACTTCAAAATGCTCTTCGATCTGATTCGTTGATTTGTTGAAGACTCTTTTGTTCGGAGAGTTGACTGCATATCCAAGAAAAATCCCTTCAACAGCTTTATCACCAAACTTAGAGACCTTATCTTTTGTAATCATGATCAGGCATGGACACCCAAATGGTTCTAGGAACTGTAGATTTGGCTTACGGTTATTAAAAAGTTCATAGCACGTTTTGTTCCTTTTCTTAACCGTGAGTACTCTGTTGAGAACATAACAGGCAGTATTAACTGCCTCAGCCCAGAATATGATTGGTAACTTGGAGTCAGCTAACATAGTCCGAGCTGTCTCGATAATTGTCCTATTCTTCCTTTCTGCGACTCCATTCTGTTGTGGAGTCCTTGGAGCACTAAATTGATGCTCAATACCTCTTGTAGCACAAAACAATTCGAGAGTTGAGTTCTTGAACTCAGTTCCATTGTCACTTCGTATCCTTTTCACCTTCAAGTTGCTCAAATTCGCCAACTTGTCCAACAAATACACCAGTATCTCAGGAGTTTCCCCTTTCGTGGTCAAAAAGTAAACCCACGAAAACCTTGAGTAGTCATCAGTAACTACCAAGCAGTAAGACCGACCACCAATACTTTTCGTAGACACTGGACCGAAAAGATCCATATGCAGCAACTCCAATGGTGCATTTATGGAATTCACTTGCTTAGACTTATGGGACTTCTTACGTAGCTTTCCTTTTTGGCAGGAGATACAGTCATCTGTTAAAGCAAATGACTGTTTCGGAACTCCTAGCACTAGGTCATTTTTGGTCAAGAAATTCATTTTTCGGAAATGAATATGTCCCATTCGTCTGTGCCAAAGCAGTGAATCCTTTTCAGAAGCCTTAGACAAGAGACACGTATACTCGTTCGATGTCTCAACAGTTCTCATATTCAAAATGTAGGTGTCATCCTTTCTTGGTGCTCTCAGTAACACCCATTCTTCCGGAATGACATACCCAGGCTTCAGTATCACACACTCAGTCTTTGTGAACACAGTTGTATAATCCTTATCACAGACCTGTGAAACACTTAGCAAGTTGTGCGTAAGCTGTTCCACGTAGTTCACATTTTCAAAACTAACATTGCCGTTAGTTAACGTTCCTCTTCCAGAAATAGTTCCCCCAGAATCTCCAGCAAAGGCAACATAACCTCCTGCATGTGGTTTAATATCCACAAGAAGAGATACATCGCCCGTCATATGTCGCGAGCAGCCGCTATCCAAATACCATTCGCTATCTTTAACGCGTTCTGACTGCTGCAACACACAAACAAAGGAGATTAGTGAGAAACGGTGACCCAAGCCTTTACAGACTTAGGTCGACCGTGGTCATCAACAATACTCACGTCAGATAGAATTTTATCTTTAAACAAATTAGAATTTTTATCTGATGTGTTATTGTTGACGACTGAAGAGTCAACATCAGACTCTTTACGTTTCCAAACTTTTGAAGATTCGGAAATGGTAATTGAAGTAATGTTGGGCTTTTGAATTGGCAAAGGTTTTTGCTCAACATTACTTGGTTTCGAAACAAGCTTGGGAGAGGTAGAGTAACGCCTAGGTGGAGATTTAGAAAAAAAGTTTTTATAAACAGATGTCCTAGGCATCTCTCTCCCATATCGCTGATTTGACAGCTTTGGACATTCACGAATTAAATGTCCTTGTTTCTTGCAATAGAAACAAGAACGAGTCTCAACAAACGGTTGAGGCTGAGAAATTACCACAGGAGGTGGAGAAACATTTCTAGAACATGAACATTGAGTACACATCTTAGAAAATGTTTGTTTTGGTTGAGAGGTTGATGTTGATGGTTTATCATACGAAACATTTTCATGTACTGATTTTCTTTGCAAAATCTTTACAGGTGACTGTAAAGTTTGTTGTTTCGTGTTTAAAACCTTTGCTTTTCCTTTATTTGGTTGAACCTTAATTTCAGGTTCAACCTTTGAAATCACTTTTTCAGGTTTAAATGCAACCTTCTTAACCTCCGGATACTCCTGATCCGTAATGTCCTCAATCTCAACAATCTCCTCAACACTAACAGGAGATTCATTCTTTACTTCAACTTTCTCCTTATCACTAACTGGAGATTCATTCTTAACCTCAACA
Source organism: Helichrysum umbraculigerum (assembly GCA_949592205.1). Taxonomy (NCBI): domain Eukaryota; kingdom Viridiplantae; phylum Streptophyta; class Magnoliopsida; order Asterales; family Asteraceae; genus Helichrysum; species Helichrysum umbraculigerum. The sequence continues at coordinate 103,754,082 of CATIUR010000003.1, read as the reverse complement.
TTCTCCTTAACACTAACAGGAGATTCATGCACTGACTTAACAAACTTTGGCAAGGGGTACTCTGGCCGCATGGTTTTCTCCTTTGCCGGTTTGTTATGTTTGATCTCTTTAGCATCTTTAGCTTTTAAACCATAGAGCTTGGACCAGTCAACTGGAATCTCTTCAAAGCCTTCCTTAACAGGCAGGGGACAACAAGTAGTAGGAGGAGGAACTGAGTTGTATCCCAATCCCTCATTCTTCTTCCCTTTAGTACCATGCTTGCTAAGGATTTCATTGAAGACAACTGTTGAGGAATTTGAACCTAAGATTTTACTCTTATAATTCTCATACTCAGCTTTTAAATCTGTAAGTTCTTTATTTAAAAGTTCAATTTCAACAAGATAGCTTTTAATGGCATCTTCTTGACTAAAAACCTTAGATTTATATTTCTGAGTATCTAACCGATGAGCCTCAAGATGATTTTCATAAAGTTTCTCATTAGCTTTTAAAAAATTATTTGAGTCGGTTAGTTTTTCATTCTTTTTCCTCAATTCAGCTGTCTCTGTCTGATATGCCTTTAAAGATTCAGTTAACTTTATGCATGATATACAATTTAACGGTTCATCATGTACCTCATTCACAATGTGAGCCATCAGACACTGTTGGTAATGCTGGGAGACAGGCGTCCAATCTTGACTTGTAGGCTCAAAAGCAATCAGGGCATTATCAGCAATCCCTCTCTTGGTAACTTCCGTTTCTTTGGCCTTTGGAGGAGTAGACGGTGTTGTAAATCCCGATGCTGGCATTTTGGGTTTCTCGCACTCCCTGGCGAAGTGACCCAAATTTTGACAATTGTAACATCGGACCTTACTCTTGTCAAATCCAAAGCCAGTCTTTCCATCACCCTCCAAGCTTTTACGCCCTGTCCTCTGCAAAAACTTCTGAATTCTGCGGGTGATCATTGCCACATTCCAAGTCAAATCCATTTGCTCCAGATCGTCTTCATCAAGCTGAGCATAATCCTCCTTAGTCAATTCCAAAGTTAGATTCGGTTGAGTAACCAAATCCTTGTACGAGCTTAAGAAAGCTGTGTAGATTGCAGCTTGCTCCTGAATAGCAGGTGAGACTTGAACCTGTTGTTGATTTGAAGAAGGTCCAGTCATAAAAACCGAATGAATCCCATCAGAAGAAGAAGAATTCGATGAAGCATTTGTATTTGATACAAAGGCAACTCCAGATCCATAAGTCTTTCCAGAGTTGATCTGAACACCATACACACTAGGATTCTGAACAGCAGAACCAGACCTAGTTTCTTTCTTCTTAATCTCCATAGCGTGAGCTTGAAGATCCCCTATCAACGCATCCAAAGACATGTTTGCAAGTTCTTCATTTTCCTTTAAAAATTGAACTTTAATATCCCAAGAACTTGGCAACACATCCAGCAGCTTCTTATTTACTTCAATTGAAGGAAAAGTATAACCCCCTTCAAACAACTCACCAACTAACCGTGAGTACCTAGTAAATAAAGAAGTCGTGTCTTCATCAGGAAGGATGTCAAAGATATCGTACTGTTTCTTAATCAGTTCGAGCTTTGCTTCCTTGTACTTATCATTCCCTCCACAACGAGTTTCAATAGCCTTCCACAAATCAAAGGCTGTTTCATGAGTTCGGAAAAGCCATAGCACATCCTTGGTTAAGCACATTTTAATCATTGAAAAAGATTTTCTTTCAGTATCAAAATCTTTCTTCTCCTCAGGAGACATGGCTTTATAGGGCTTAGCAGGACGAATACCTCGGTATTCTCCGTCAGCTAATGGAGCTACATAACGCTCACGTAATGGTCCCCATAATTCTGGACAATGGAAATCAATATATTGCTCAACTCGGTCTCTCCAGTACACGTAATCCATGTCCGCAGTAAAAAGTGGAGGTTTATTACTTGAACCTATGTCATTGCTTTGTTTAATCATCTCCCGAAGTCCTCTAATATCCTCTTTATCAGCTGCCATTTTAATTACTTAAACGAAAAAAATCAAACTTCTGATCTTAGCGACGTAGAGGGGTACGTCGCACAAAGAATATGCGACGTAGATCGGTACGTCGCACAAAGGATATGCGACGTAGATGGGTACGTCGCAAAAAGCAAATGATTCAATTAAGAATCAGAAAGTGCGACGTAGAGTGGTACGTCGCAGAATCAGGCTACGTCGCAACGCAGCGTCGCAAAAGACTAATTAAAGTCAAAATAGCGACGTAGAGAGGTACGTCGCAACGGTACGTCGCACGAACTAATTAAAGTTCAAAAACACTACGTCGCACGCGACGTCGCAGCTTACGTCGCTTTGCTACGTCGCAAAACGTGCTGAGCAGCGGCCAAAAACCCTAAAAACGAATTTTTAACCCTAAAATCAAAACCACGAATGTCGAACGACTGAAACCTTCAAGAATCCCAATAATACTGATCGAAAACCTGTAAAAACACAAAACAAACGTAATAAACACGAAAACTCACGAATATCACGTTCTTTTATATCCCAAACTCGATCCAAATCGCCAAAACGAGCACTTTCTGCTCTGATACCAGTTGTTTGTCCCTTACTTAGGATCTAGAACGAACCGAGTCAATCCAATCGATGGCGGAAACAACGATTAGATTATCAAACAAACACACAAACAATCAATACGCAATCAATATCAAACGAACGTAATATTATTGATTATATTCGATCAGATTACAGAGAATTTCGACAAATTGCGTTTAGGGTTTCGTCAACCCTAAAACAGAAAACACAAATCGTTTTTATACAAAAACTGGCATCTGCGACGTAGCACGCTACGTCGCAGGCCCAAGCCCATGCGACGTAGGCTACGTCGCAGGCCCAATACCTGACGTCGCACCTGCGACGTAGTGCGCTACGTCGCAGGAGTCAGGAATCCTAATCTAAATACTAACTACGAGCTAGACCAACTGACAGACACTAAACATGTACTAACAAGAGATGCCCATCATTTGAGATACCTACAGATGGCCACAACTTTGTCCAGTTTGATGACATCTTGAGATGGAATGTTACCAGGATTTTCGGAATTGGTAGGTGCTTATTCGTGAATGTTCATCATACACTGAATTTGGTATGTCAAAGTCTGTCTAAATTTGGTGTCTACATTATATCATGTCCAGATGTCATAGGTCTTATGGTGTCTTCGAGTCCGATGAACGTGAAACGTGAGAATGGGATTGTCAAGAAGAATAAGGAGTTTCGACTTCAGGATCTCAAGTATATTCTTTTTCATTTTAAACCTTCTTCACTAATGCACCACACTCTAATTGTTAGTTTGCCCTTTGATTGGTTCATTTCAACATGTTTCTTTAACAGTCAGCGCGAGATCAAGTGCAACGTCTGGGGTGAACATGCAGAAAAGTTAGAGAGTTTCATTGACAGTAACAAGCATGCGTCTGATCACATCGTTATCTGGATCCAGAATGCCAGACTGAAAGATTTTAATAGTTTGTCTTTTCGTGCTTTGCTTTCATGTGTTGATTATATTTTTACGTACTTATATTGTTATTCTACTTATATTATATTTTAGGTTGTTCGATTTTGGTTATACATGTAACATTGTAAATATTGTGTGATTTTTGTCAATCCGACAATCTAACTAATCGCTAAAGTTGACTCATCGAAATTGAATCATCTAGATTTGTTTGTGACACATATAATTTACTTGTGTAATTGATTCAACTTTCTTTGAGTTAGATTATATTTCTCAAATCTTAAGTATGACGTGAATTTAATTTCATTACAATACGTAACACTAATATATAAAAATATCAACAAAATCGCTTTACAATTGTGTTCAAACCTATGATCGGGTCTGTGATTTTTGTATCGAAGTAACATTTTTGCAATATTCTTGCAACGCCAATTTAACCCCAATCATCATCATCTTTGTTTATAATTATTTGCGTAATACATTCAATTCTTCTACTGCTTTTCATACTTTAGAAAAAATTATTTGTTTAGTTTTTATCTATAACATCATCTAAATAATCTTTCTTTACTTTTATTTATATTAATTAGTTACAACATTACATTATATTCAAACTCTAACTATTTACGCAGTTAAAAATAAAACTTTATGTAGCTAAGTAATGATGACTTTATTTGATAATGGGTATTCAAATGACAAACCAGTAGCATATACATATATATTAAGTTTAATTATTTGTTAAAAGCATATATGAGTATTAAGACATATTTTGCAAATACTTACAAATACATATATTTTATAGATGGTCATACCAATTATTTTATTTTGATTAATATAATCAATTTTAGAATTTATTTATACATAATTATACATAATAACTAATGTAGTGGAAAGAACATGAAACTTTGGTGTTCTTATTTTCTTAGAGAAGTATCATATAATTAAAAGGTAAAGAGAAAGGAAGAAGAAAAGAAAAGAATAGCTAGACTTTAATGAACTAAATATATGAAAAATTTAGTATATAATATTATTATTATTGAGTTGCTATAGTGTTTGGTTGAGTTTGAATAGGTTATGAATAGTTAACAATCACTTTGGTGATTGTATGCATGTAAATTTGGTGGGCATGAAAGCTACATACAATTTGAGCATCTGAAAAGAAAAGACACCAGCAACGAAACATAAGACTTAAAAAAAACACATAAACTCTTTAGACTCAATAATAATGAAAACATAAACATCAAAAAATTAATTCAACCAATTCTTAAGACATATGAACTTCGTCAAATACTTGGTGGGCGAAACATAGGAGATAAAGATCAAATATGAAACTCCAAATTTTAACAACCCTTGCGAACTTCAGTAAACTCTTCCAACAGATTAAAAGCATAACATCTTGAATCAGAACAATACACTCAACAAACAGTAGCAAATATTATATGTATAACGACAAAAAATACCAGGGTTTCTTCATCATTGATAAGGAAGGACTTCAACAACCACATCTGAAACTTAATTTCAAAATCGTAAACCGTTGACAGTAAACTGATAAATATGTCGCACAAGAAAAATTTCGCGTGAAATTGAGTACTCAATTTTGGTGGTCTGATTTGAAATGGAATCTGCTGTTAATTGTGAGTTATTAGTGGGGATATAATAGAATGAATTGATATTGATATCAACGTGTGAGTGTTTATGAGCGGTTGGTAGAATAACCGATTGTAATCAAGTTTTAGGCCAAAAGATAGCAGAGAATGTGATTGCTAAATTTCCAGAAAAAGGTTTCGGTTTCGATTTCAGATCTTATGAAGTAAAAGATGGTAAAATATCATTTGATATCGGGTTTGCAATTTGGATTTTGGACCTTACTTGTATATCTTTGTTATTTTTATTTTTATTTTGTTTTGTATTAATTATGGAGAAATTATGTTTTATAAATTTAAATTCGTGTTTTCGATTTTACAAATTTTAATGAAGGTAAAAGAATGTAGAATTTGTGCGTAGTAAGTTTATTTCGAGAAGTGATCAGATGTAGTTGAAAAGAATTTATGGTTTGGGGTAGAATAGGAGCAAGATGAGGGCATTTTGGTCGTATTTTATGACTTAACGGAAATTTTTAACTAAAGTTTGCAAAAAGGAGAAAAATTGCATAATTTGTCAACCACATGGATAATAATTGCTAAGAAAAAAGTTTAGAGAGAAAATTGACAAAAGTGAACAACCACAACAAAAAATGCAATTTCCTTTTATCAATGATCTACATGGGAGTTATTATTTTGTGAATTTTGTCGTAAACATGAGGTTACAAATTTCAAATTTAACGTAACCTCGTAGTGTTGATACCTTAATTTTTATTAGATTCGTAGCAAAAACAAATTAAACAATTTTAAAATTTGATTTTTCATAGAAAATCTATGCGAATGGTATCTCTACATTTTACATGACTCTGTCCCTACGCGTGTCTCGTGATCCGTTTTAATCATCTCTTCTCTCTTCTCTCTTATTTCTTATCTATTAAAAGAAGGATTTAATTAAGTAATCACCAAAAAAATAGGCCCTCAAGCCTTAATCTCCCACCTTAATTTGATTAGCACCTTAAATTTAGAACACTGATTTGACTTAACCTTGTGATTAATTAATCTTAATTACTCTGGTTAATTTTTAGGACTTTTCTGCCCCTATTATCTTACTACGCGTGTCTTTTTTTTAGCGCTTCAAAAAAATCTTTTCCTTTTCACAAATCAAACTCGTCACCTACAAACCTAAGAATCGCATACATCATCTCCATCGTGATACCCAGCAAAAAAACTTTTCCTTCTCACAAATCAAACTCATGAGAAACTCCAGAACCCAAAAAACGCATACAGCAGATCGACTTCCAAACCCAAAAATCGTATACACCATCCATCGTAGCAACGAACAGATCGGTAAAAAATCACAGCAAACCCCCAAGACAACCGCCAATATAAATCGTCAGAGTCCTTAATTGATACAAAGTCTTCAATTAATCGTCTGGCATTTAAACTCTACCGGCTGATGATTCACCAAGTGATGTAGCAGATGTTGAATATATGGATTTCTAACTATAAAGGGATGTAATAACGAAACTGGGTACATATGTAACTCCTTAACGATCTGTATATATTTTAATTTCTATTTTGTTTTGAGAATCTTTATTACCTGCGTTTGTTTAATTTGTTTTGAGAATCTGTATATGTGTTGGTTGTTGTAGGTTATGATATTTATTTGAATTAAGTTTATACTTAGGTAATGTAGTTACAACAATTTTACTTTTTAAAGCTTTTTGGAAGCACACAAGGTGTTCGATGTAATGTCAATGAGAAACTCTAGGGACCATATTTTATCATACCCACACATCGTTCATTAGGTATTATTTTTTAACCCCATTTGCTTTCATGATCTTTTATTAAGCTACATAATGTCGGCCAAGGACCCTGATCAGGGACGCTGGAGACTTGAGAACTTAACTTCGACGCCAATGGATTAAGTAAGTTCTGATTCATTATTATTTGGTTTATTTCTTAATTTGTAATGCTTTCATAGTGTATTACTTTTGAAGGTTTTGAGGCTAAATGCCTAACCGTTAAAAACTGTTTTTGTTTATGATTTATCAGTTCCCATGTATCTCATGATCTGTTTCTTCAATGTAGAGAAGGAATCCAGTACACTAGCTTATGGATGAAGAGTCTAGAACTCTAACCGGCTTGATATAGAACGGCATTATGATGTAAGGTTTTTATGTGCTTTTTAAGTTGTTGCATTACCATTAAACCAGAGATGAAGATACTTCTAGCATGTACCATTCGGTTTGTGTATTTACCACAAAAAAATGTACTCATTGTTGTACAGTTGCCATTGACACGTACTAATGTCTTCACAAAGGAACCGTTTCTTGCAATTAAGACCTTTGTAAATCACTACCTACTTCCGATACTTTATGTCTTTAATTAATTAAATTACATTTTGTGTAACGGGTTTAATATATTTAGTTTGCTTTTACAAATGTTACATTTTGCCATTTGATTTTAAATATACCTGCTATTTGTATCCAATGAGTTAATGCTCAAATGCAAGCTGTTTAATAGTATAGCTACATTTTTAAGTAATTGGTTGACATAGTCTTAGTTAAAGTTATGTGCTACTGCTTTGAAATAAGAGTCTATAGCTATTCAGTTAGTAATAATTAAAACAGCATTTTGTTCACATGTTTGTATAGTTCTAGAAAGCATTAGAACTCGGTAAAGAGTAGTAGAATAAAAGAACACATTAGATGCACTTCACCATAAATAAATGAGTGGATCTAAAGAGTGGCATAAAAAAAAAAATAGGAAGTAGAAAAAGTACATTGACTCTCTTTTCAATTCTTGTCTCACAATGATATGTATGTTTTGATAATATCCTTTCTATGTTCATTATTATTTTTATTTTTCTGGCTCACAAATCTTTATTGGTGTTAAATGCAGATTTATGCACTATCATTTGAACGTAGAAGGGATCTACTAAGCTAGCTTATGGATGAAGAGTCTAGACCAGATTAAAGGCATTTTAATGTAAGGTTCTTATATGCTTTTTAAGTTCTTGCATTGTCATTAACTAATTATATAGTATGGAACCAAAAAAGATACTTCTAGCAGTATGCCAGTACCATTCGGTCTGTATATTTACCACAAATAATGTACTCTAGAACTAACTTACAACAAACTTACTAAGCATTTACGCAATGACAATTGGCTTTTCAGATCATTTACGATTCTGTTCAGGTATGATTTTTCTGTATATTCACTCTAAATTTAGTCCGAAAAAGGTTCGAATATGTAAGAAAGTTACGTTTAAATAAAGTTCCTTCGTTTTTTTTTTTCAAAGTCACTATAGTTACATTTGGTGTTTCATTATTAGATAAATTGAATTGAAATTCTATTTTGTGTTTTAGTTTATGTTAGTTTTATATGTATTCTTCGGTGTTTTTCATTCTAATTAGGTATTGATTTAGGAACTTCCACTTCAGGATTCCTATTTCACAAAGGATTCTCTGCTTGAAGGTAATAAACGTCTATTTCTTTCATATCCTTTGTTTAGAAGGTGGGTTTTGTAACATAGTTGTTACAAATAGTGGTCATTTATCTATGGTCGTGTGGATTGCAAAAATTGTATGTGTACTTGGATAATTTATCTAAATATTAGTACATATGATTGTCTTTGCATGTTTGTTAGTTTTTGCAAGCAACTGTTGAGACAACAAGACTGTGCTTTAATTGCAGATGTACCCACAAAACAGATGGCTAAGAGATCTTTGATAATTCACTTTTCAGGTGCATAGATAATAATATAAATATATTAGTGAGCCTAGATAAAAATAAATGTGTATTTTCTTTTAAAAACAAATAGAAATGGATATAGAGACTTCAACAATTACTAATAAAATTTGTATTATTTTGTTTTCTCATGCTCATTTCTTACACAAATATTCTCTATGAGATTACCCACTGTCTTTATAGGCTTAAGACAGAGAGATCAGTGATGCTTTCCACTTTTTTAACCAGCTGTATATGTATAACATTCGAGTTTTTAAACACATAAAGGTGTGTATGTACATGTAAGTATGTTATGTGTTTGCAAAGGTGCAAATGAGCTATTTTTTATGTGTGCTGACATGTATAAAATGATTTTTACCTCATTAATCTTTGGAAATTAAGCCCCAACGATAGAGTAGTTATTTTGCTAAGATGAATATAATTGGGTGAGATTACGTAGTGCAAATATAGGCCGCCCCAGTGACAATTGGCACTCGAAATGTTGATGGACGGTTCCCTGACGATGATCTTGAGGTTGATGAGTGGATTTGTGTGCACCATCCAACTGATATTTAAATTATTGGGTAATAATCTATTTCATAAACCACATAGCTTGACTTTTGAAGTTTAACCTATAAGATTTAAGTCTCAAAAGTGATCTGAATTATTTAAGTTAGATACATCCAATTAGTAAATGTTCCCACGGAAACATGAGGATATAAGTTTTTTAATAGAAGTTCTCTTATGAATTGCTATTGTTACATTGTGTATTCTTTAATATTCTCATTTCAACTATTAATGTTGGGGATTCTTACATTCTGTCATTTTTTGGTTCTATAGATTTTTTTTTTTTTTCAGTTTGGGTAATGCTTATGGATTTATACTATAATCTCATTTAGCAAGTTAAGGAATTGATTCAAGTTTGTGGGTTAGTCTTTTATGGGTCAACCTTGTGGGGAGCAAAGAAATCATATCGTAAAGCATGGTGGTAATTTGGCTAAATTCAGGTGTGGAATTATGCATGATGATGTAGAGTATGTATGTGGATATTATGACGTATAAAGAGTAAAACGTTTGATCACGAAAGTATCAAACTTCATTTTTAATAGAATGAATCTGATGCATTGTTGCTTGTATATAACCTTAGCAAAGTAAAATGAGATGGTTCATAAAATAATTAATCTATATCAATTAGGTGCTACTATATATAAATTCAGATTTTCTCTATTAGCATACCTAATTGTTATTGATTGTGCACTATTGTTATTGTTATGTTGAGATACACCAATATCAAAATTGTTTGAAGTCACATATTCATTCTTGTTCTTTAATGCCCGCATGCCGCATACGATTAGGAAACTATGTCTAAAAACGTTCCACCATCCCGTTCATCAAGGAAGAGGAAATCTGGTAAAATCTTTGATTTAGAAAGCCTAAACGAAGATACCATACCCCTTGGTTGTAGAGTTTGTCAAAATAATGTTAGACCATATGTTAAATCATGAAGATATGAAAATAATGCTACGTAGTCGCTGTAGTGAGCGCAAATACGGTGTCTATATTGTATGTAACGTATTAGGAATTATAGTTTTGGTTTTCAAGTTTTAATAATCATACACGTATCACATATCAAACCTTATAACATACAGTTATTCAAATACAATTATGTATTAGCCCCCGCAAATTTTGCGGGTTATAATCTAGTATATATTAAAAGAAGAGCATAATTAGTTAATCTTGTCATTAAATACCTCCTAAAAATTAATTCCTACCCTTTAATGTATTACCCAATTTTTTTCTAGCCCTTGATCATTTTTTTTTGCAAGATTTATTAATCATACCCATTTTTTACCCCTATGTTCCAATAATGCCCTTAGCACCCAATTTACACCTAAATTCCACAAATACCCTTATTAATTACATGTTCGAATTAGTCAACACACTTCTTTAATACAATTAATTTTAATTTTAATGTCCTAATTTAAAATTATTCAAAATCCATCCTCATAAATATACCTAAATATATAATACCATTATATTATTATTATTATTATTATTATTATTATTATTATTATTATTATTATTATTATTATTATTATTATTATTATTATTATTATTATTACTACTACTATTATTATTATTAGATCAAAACTTTTGACCTCAAATATTTTTGTTTGTGTTATATAATATTTTCATCTTCATAAAAATACCTACATATATAATACCATTATATTATTATTATTATTAGTATTATTATTAATATTATTATTATTATTATTATTATTATTATTATTATTATTATTATTATTATTATTATTATTATTATTATTATTATTATTATCAGATTCAGATAATGATTTACAATTGGAATACTCGGTTAGTTTATATTATTGGTAGACGTTGTAGGTCTCCTTATGTCATCAGATTCTACGAACATCAAATGTGAAAACGGTTATGAAAAGAATTCAATGTATGTAACATGCTTATGCAGTACTATTAAGTATAACGTATATTATCTCTACAAATATTCTTTGTAGTTTGAAAGCCTTATGTTGATCTCTAAATAATCGTAGGTTACTTAATGTGCTACTACATTCGTCATAACATAATTGTTCAGTTTCAACTTTTTAAGTATTTCTTTTTCAACTTTGACCTTATATATTTTTGTTTATACTAATGAAAATACATTTACAACCGGATTCATTCATATATATTGCATCAAATATTATATAACACCAACAAAATATTAATGTCACAGTTGAAAAAGAAAGATTCAAAAAAGTTAAAATTGCCACATATACACATTACCATTGTGTCCATACATCTGATTATTATGATATTGTTATGAAGAGTGGGGGTCGATGAGCTGATTGTAGCAAATTATTGGAAGAGACATATCAAGGTGACTAACATCAATATGTGTGTATTGTCACGAAGTTGTATTATGTTGTTTCTTGGATCAATTTGTAGGTGTGTATGATTGAAACAATCACTAAATATGATGCAATCACTCGAGAATTATCATTACTACTACTTGTGAATCTGCTCCAAAATGCAAGAAGTCCTCTCAGCATGTTATTTTTTCACAGGATGAAATTGATGGTTAAAATTAAGGAGTTAATGTTCTTTTTTTTATTTTTCATCACGAAGCTCGTTTTGTATTTTTTTCTATCCATATTTGAGAGCTTCTAATGTAGCATTATTTTTCCAGAAAATAAAAGTTATGCTTTTATAGCATAAATTATAGATGCAAGCGAAAATGTAGATCCAAATGATTGCAATGCTAATTGTTGTCACATAATTGGTTTGAATGGTGTTGAGAGTGGTAATATATTATAGGATAATCATGGAAACCTTAAGTTTACCTGTGTTTTAAGTTTGACAATTTACGGATACTCAAGCATTGACAACATTGCAGTAATACCAATGTATACGAATTTTCAATTTGCAAAAATACTATAACCTCTGTATTAATTTTTTTTCAAAAATCCCGCAAATTTACGGGTTATGATCTAGTTCTCCTTATAGGTGGGTTGCTAGTTGTTTTAATCTCTATAATTAAAAAGTTTTTTCAGTTCTATACCTTTCGTGGTTTTCATTTAAACTTTGGGCTAGGTTCTATTAGAGGATTAGATTGGCCCAAACCTAATTGTGGGTTTAGGGTCCATTATGTTTAGGGTTTATGCTAGCTTATTCTCCAAGTCATATTCTGTTATAAATAGATAAGCAATATGCTTTGTAATGACAATTATTATCCCAATCAATAATATTATTATTCGTAGTTTAATATGGTATAAGAGCTTTAGGTTCAAACCGATAGAAAAATAACCATCCTTCGGTTGTCAGCTCGACTTAATTAGAGGTGGGTTGCTAGTTGTTTTAATCTCTATAATTAAAAAGTTTTTTCAGTTCTATACCTTTCGTGGTTTTCATTTAAACTTTGGGCTAGGTTCTATTAGAGGATTAGATTGGCCCAAACCTAATTGTGGGTTTAGGGTCCATTATGTTTAGGGTTTATGCTAGCTTATTCTCCAAGTCATATTCTGTTATAAATAGATAAGCAATATGCTTTGTAATGACAATTATTATCCCAATCAATAATATTATTATTCGTAGTTTAATATGGTATAAGAGCTTTAGGTTCAAACCGATAGAAAAATAACCATCCTTCGGTTGTCGGCTCGACTTAATTCCGGCGATCCGGAGGGATCCTCTCTTCTTATTAGGTGTCGTTAATTTTTCTTTATTGTTTTCTTCATTCACGTTTCACAGACTTCGAAGCCTGATGTCATCTAATTCCCATTAATGTTTCTAGTGCCTGCTTCGTAAAACCCACATGGAGGTTTAGAGTTGGTTACATTTATTAATTACGGAGTATTTTTTAATCTTATTCTTGTTTCATGAAAGTTCATGCAGAAAGCTTTCAATTTTCATATATAGTCTGTTGCATAAGCCAATGCATACATTGATCGGTAAACGTCTTCTATTATCTTCTATTATTTTCTACGGATTGGAAAGTAGTCTCTTCTTTTTATCTCATAAAAAATTCTGGCCATTAATGTTGTTTCAACGTCGGAGATCATTGTTTCCTTCGAAGGTAGTTCATAAAAATTGGCGCTCCTACCTAGGCAAAGCAAGCCATGACGTAAAAAAAAAGTTACAGAAAGGAGGAAGCCGTCAAGAAGTATACAACTTTTCCGAATAAAACTTTATCTCCGTGTCAACAACAAAAAGAAAGAAGCAAACACAATCAATGTCGCACCCCGCCAAACCGTAATTACCGTTTAAGTTCATAATCAAGTTTAATTAGTTTGCGGAAGCGTGTGACGTGGCGGGGCTCACGACGAGCGGATTAAACAACATCCATGCATACATACAAATTCTCAGAGCTCAATGTCATAACAGAACAATATTAATTAAGATGCCAAGTTAATATTGTTTACAAAAGAGGTTACGACTTAGGAAATCGTAACAATAATAATAGTGTTTTGAAAATTAGTATTTCATAAGAATACATTAATCAAAAGAGGATTTCCAGTTTATTTAGTTTGCAATCCAGTTACGTCCCAAAAGAAGTTGGCATCCTAATACGTTGAGGGTTGGTCGTCCTGAAATGCATGCAGATCTTACTCACGTGCTAATTTCCTGAAAACATAGTAAAACGTCAACATGATTGTTGAGTGAATTCACAGGTTTATATAAAACAGTATATATCAAGTCTGTTATAAGTTATCAAATCTCATTTGATAAAAACAAGTGGAAAACCAATTCCAAGTAGTCGTTTGTAGGAGACGCGAATAACCCGATCAGAGCTGACGCCTCCAAAATAGATGTCCGTAGAAAACACAAGTTAACCTGTCGAGGATAACATTTCCTAAAATAGTCGTTTGCAGGAACCGCTTCCTGATAAGTTTTGTGGGAAAACATAGATTCTGATCCTCTCGCAGGGTGAGCTAAACCCGACGAGTAAAAGTCACGCAACCTAAACCTATAACCAAACCACAACCTCGCTATGTTGTTTTGCCATACTGGACAAAGTTAAGTATACACTCCGACATCTGTGGGAGAGTCGTCACGGCAATAGTACTATTCGTATACTCAGTGGATAGAGTCACCTAATTGATGGTTATAGTTCGTAGTTCATAAGGTATTTTATGCTACGCTGAGATCTAAGTCCGTGCAAGGTGTAACACCCGCCAAATTAGGACTAGTAATTAGTGCCTAATCATATGTTAATACATGTAATTAGTTCCTGGTTAGGCTAATTTATGTATCGAATTATATATATATCGTTGAATATATACGAATATGCGATTTGATTAAATCGTACGCAATTTAAATCGAATGTATTTCGATTCAATTTTATACGGACGTTGGTGACCAATTTTATTAAATAACGTTGTTATGTCAAAAATATTATTATAATAATATTTCGTATTTATTCGTATCGTACAATCAGAAAGTTATACAATTTAAAATGTAAAACGCGCAAACTAAATAAACCAACTTACATTTATAACTCAAAAGTAAACTTATTTGTAAAATAATTAAATAAAATATCGCGTAATAATTTGTATTTAAAATGTACCAATTAATATTTAAAATGATTAATTAACGTTTAAACGACGGAGCAAACGAACACCGCACGGAGCGGGAACGCGGGGCGAAAAATGGGAGGATAACCTCCCATTTCCCACTCTCTTCTCTTACTTTCTCATTTCTCTTTCTCTTTCTCCTTTTTTTTTCTCTCAATTCCACCAACCAACCAAAAACCCCCAACTTCACAAAAATCGACAAATAAACATACTAAACGCACTTGGATCATACTACTCTTTTGGAAGAAAACGACCACCGCTTCACGATCTATCATCCTATCTTTTCGGATTTTTAATCCGACACCTTGTAAGTTTCCGATAATTCCCGAAAACTCTCGTTTTTAAGTTTTATAACTTGCTAGTTGTTTGTATAACTTTGTAATGTCCTAAAATGGGTTGGGTAAAAATATTAGGCCGATCGATGGCCGGAAAATGCGTTTTTGGGGTTGAAACTCCGATCAGACCCCGTACGTCGCATTTGGCCTGGAGCAAATGCGACGCAGCGACCTACGTCGCACTATATCCCCAACGTCGCATATAGCGACGCATCCTAGTACGTCGCATTGACTTGCGGACGTCGCATTTAGCGACGCAGACCCTTACGTCGCTGAAATCAACTACGTCGCCTATAGCGACGTCACGTTCAACGTCGCATTAAATTGCGAAGGACGCACATAGCGACGTCATGCCCAACGTCGCAGTCCGGATCTGCGACGTAGCACCCTACGTCGCACAAAACAGAATCTTCAAAACTTAAGATTTTCAAAGTCAAATTTTACTGTAGCAATTCACTGTAGCAACAATATAATAACATTTTAGAACTATCGTTACTACCGTCACCAACGGGCCGTACATATTTTCAAATACACAATTAAATCAACTAAGTCATAGTAACTTAGATAATTCAATCAAACAAGTCGTCGTAACTTGTACCAATTTATTCAAACAAGTCGTAGTGACTTGTAACAAAACAATCAACCAAATCGGGGTAATTTGGACACTAAGTTAGACAAACAATTCAAATGGTAGTCTTTCGGGATACCAATACAATTAATGACAATTTAAGTGTCGTGGACACATTCAGGTTTCAAGCCTTTGGACACCAACTCACAGCTAATTACTTCAAGTTTATTAAGTTGAACACTTCAAGAAACAGGTGAGTTTCATAGTCCCATTTTCACTATTTTACAACTAGGGGTGTGATAATACTGCTCTGTTTTGTTTTACAAGTAGAACGCAAGTGCCAAACTTCAAATACTACATGAGTTTCAAGCTAATCAATTTAAAGTCCTCCATAGCATAGTCTCTAGTATTTATAGCGTGAATGTTAGTATATGATATCATATGGGATTGACAATCCTCATCCGGGTTAGCACGCACTAACCGGTCAAACGGATGTATTAGCATTTGGGAAGACGAGTGTTGATTAGGCACTCGTAGGAGGCATTTCAAGTTAGGTTTCCTTAATTGGGCCTGACAAATCAAGTTAAGCTCAGACTATGTGCTCATGGACAGTATAACTTTTATTTTGCTTAATTGCATTTTAAATTCAATATAAATCTTGCGGTTCTTACAACTATACATTGACATACAAACCTGTGAACTCACCAGCGTTTTCGCTGACCCATTTTAGTAATTATCACAGGTACCCAGCAGTAGTTTGGCTGCACAAGCAGGAATTATTAGCTCGAGTCAGCATACATACAACTAGAGATTGGACTGCATTATTATATTTTGTAAAAGTAATTATGCTATGTAATCTCTAAATTTCAGGAACCGAGCTAATGTAACAATATTTTGATGTAAACATTTACTTTATCTATACAAGTTTAAAACGACGCATATAGTGGTCGTTCATTATATCTTATGTGCTTTGTATATTGATTAGTGACACCCAAATCAAGCTTCCGCAAATCTTTAAATTTGGGGGTGTCACAGATTGGTATCAGAGCCTAAGGTTATAGTGAACTAGGTTGCATTTAGTGGGCCTAGACTATGACCGTTAGGCAGTATTCCTTATTAGTTATGACTAGTTCAGGGATTACATCATACGACTTTAATTTAACATAGCCTGATCAACTATGTACAATTAGAGAATGATGATGTGAAATCTGAAAGAGTTATGTTGAACAGGAATGCATTAGTTGACTCTGACCTCGAGAGAAACGGGACTCAAAACAAGTCTATGCTAGACACTCAATAGGTTATTATGTGATATACATATATATTTACATAAGTATACCTCATTACAACTTTAGGCTATATTATATTATATGAATATAGGCCTCTTTCTCTCTAACGCTTTATCTCGAAACGACAAACACACCACTAGTTCATCATACTCGGACTAGTATCTTATTTCATTTCCTTGTTCTTTCTTACTCAACATCATGCCTCCTCGCCGTCAAATTACCCTTAGCGAAGCTGAAATCGCGGGAATAATTGCCCGCAGTGTGACCGAAGCCTTGGCTACCCGAACACCACCCGGTAGCGAGGACACAGCAACCAATACTCCACCACCCAAGCCTTGCTCCTATAAGGACTTTCTTAGCTGTAAATCGCTATACTTCAAGGGCACGGAAGGTGCCATCGGTTTGATCCGTTGGATTGAGCGTATGGAATCTGTTTTCAGTCTCTGCGACTGTACTGAGAACAACAAAGTCAAATTCGCTGCTTACACCTTTCAGGAAGGTGCACTCACGTGGTGGAAAACCCACGCAAACTCTGTAGGTCTTGAGGTTGCAAACCGACTTCCTTGGGCCGAACTGAAAAAGAAACTGACAGAAAAATACTGTCCTGAAGAGGAATTGCACAGGCTGGAAGAAGAATTCTGGCATCTGGAGGTGCAGGGAAATGATGTTGCTGAATATACCACCAAATTTCAGCAGTTTGCTTTATTATGCCCGAGTTTGGTCGAACCAGAAAGTAAGGGCATTAAGAAATACATTCGTGGACTCCCCGAGAACATCCAGGGAAACGTCGCCTCTTCCAAACCAACCACTACTGAGAGTGCCATTCGATTGGCCCACGAACTCATGGCTCTAGTTGTCAGCCGTGAGACCTCCAACACCTCATCCCCTAACAACAACAAACGCAAATCCACTGAACACCACCACAACTCAAACAAGAAAAACAACGCCATCCAAGTCTACAACACCAACTCTGAATCCAGCCGCAGCTACACCGGGGACAGACCCTATTGTCCCAAGTGCAACTACCACCACTTTGGTCAGTGCAACCCCCCTTGCAACAACTGCAGGAGGTACGGGCATTTGACTAAGGATTGCCGAGCCCCCAAATCCAACAACAACCCTTCTGACAAAAATGCCAGACAACCTAAGTCCTGCTACGAATGTGGAAACCCAGGACACTTTAGGGATTCTTGCCCAAAATTGAAGAACAAGGGCAACAACAACAACCACCGCAACAACAACAACAACACCAAAAGTAGCGCCTTCGTGATCAACTCAGGAGACGCCCGTCAGGACCCGAACGTGGTCACGGGTATGTTCCTCCTCAACAATTTAACTGCTTCCATTCTGTTTGATACTGGTGCCGATAGGAGTTTTATTTCCGATGAATTTTGCCCTCTACTTGACATTACACCTGTTGCTTTAGACGTTAAGTACACAGTAGAGCTAGCTAATGGCCAAATGATAGAAACCAATAGTGTGATACCTAATTGCACTTTAAATCTAGCCGACGAAACCTTCTCCATAGATCTTATGCCTGTTGAGATAGGAAGTTTCGATGTCATCGTAGGCATGGATTGGTTATCCAAACATCGCGCCGAAATCATCTGCTATGACAAAATTGTTCGCATACCTCTCACTGTCGGTAGAACCCTAGTCATACAGGGGGAGACCGGAGGGACGAGGCTTAACCTCATATCTTGTCTAAAAACCCGAAAATTTCTGAGAAAGGGTTATCCAGCAATCCTCGCGCACATCATGGAGAAAAAGTCGGAGGAGAAGCGACTTGAGGATGTTCCAATTGTTCGAGACTTTCCAGAAGTCTTTCCTGAGAAACTACCTGGTCTACCACCACCAAGACAGGTTGAGTTCTCAATCGATCTTGTACCAGGTGCTGCGCCTGTGGCCCGAGCACCATACCGTTTAGCTCCATCCGAACTTCAGGAGCTGTCCACCCAGTTACAGGAACTCCTGGAACGAGGATTCATTAGGCCGAGTTCTTCACCTTGGGGAGCTCCGGTCCTATTTGTTAAGAAGAAAGATGGTTCTTTTCGAATGTGTATCGACTATCGAGAGTTGAACAAGTTAACTGTCAAGAACCGGTATCCACTTCCTCGAATCGATGATTTGTTCGACCAACTTCAAGGGTCGAGTTGTTATTCAAAGATTGATCTCCAATCCGGTTATCACCAATTGCGTGTTCGCGATGCCGATATTCCAAAAACCGCCTTCAGAACCCGTTACGGGCATTACGAATTCCAAGTGATGCCATTCGGCCTAACCAATGCACCGGCTGTATTCATGGACCTTATGAATCGGGTGTGTAAACCTTACCTTGATAAGTTTGTCATTGTTTTCATCGACGACATCCTCATATATTCACGAAACAAAGAAGAACACGCGCAACACCTCAAAACCATCCTTGAACTACTTAAACACGAGGAGCTCTATGCCAAGTTCTCTAAGTGTGAGTTCTGGATCAAAACCGTTCAATTCCTTGGTCACGTGATTGACAGTCAAGGGATTCACGTTGACCCATCAAAAATCGAGGCTATCAAAGATTGGCAATCGCCAACCACTCCGACCGAAGTACGGCAGTTTTTGGGACTGGCCGGATACTATCGACGCTTCATTGAAAATTTCTCCAAAATAGCCATACCACTCACGACTTTGACCCAGAAAGACAAAAAGTTTGACTGGACTGATAAACAAGAGTCGGCATTCCAACTCTTAAAACAAAAGCTTTGCAGTGCTCCTATTCTATCATTACCCGAAGGCACCGATGACTTCGTGGTATACTGCGATGCTTCTCATCAAGGTCTCGGTTGTGTGCTTATGCAACGAGACAAAGTCATAGCTTATGCTTCCCGACAGCTTAAGATTCATGAAAAGAATTACACCACCCACGACTTCGAGCTAGGAGCTGTCGTTTTTGCCCTCAAAATCTGGAGACATTACCTTTATGGTACCAGATGTACAATCTTTACCGACCATAAAAGCCTTCAACACATATTCGATCAGAAGGATCTCAACATGAGGCAACGTCGATGGGTCGAGTTACTTACCGATTACGACTGCGAACTCAAATATCATCCAGGCAAAGCAAATGTTGTTGCTGACGCCCTCAGTCGAAAGGAGCGAGTGAAACCACTTCGGGTTCGAGCCCTCAGTATGACTATTCACAACAATTTAAACATTCAAATCCTCACTGCTCAACTCGAAGCTTTAAAACCCGAAAATGTCAAAGGTGAAGCCTTGCGGGGCATGGATAAACAATTCGAAGTCAAACCTAACGGGATTAGGTATTTCTCAAACCGAATCTGGTTGCCTAAATTGGGGAACCTACGAGACTTGGTGATGGATGAAGCTCACAAGTCCAAATATTCTATCCATCCGGGATCCGATAAAATGTACCACGGTATCAAGGACTTCTACTGGTGGCCAAACATGAAATCTGAAATCGCCACCTATGTCAGCAAGTGCCTTACTTGCTCCAAAGTCAAAATCGAATATCAAAAACCTTCCGGTTTACTTCAACAACCCAGTCTTCCTGAATGGAAATGGGAACAAATTGCCATGGACTTCATAACCAAGCTACCCAAATCCTCGAACGGTTGCGATTCCATTTGGGTGATCGTGGATCGTCTCACAAAATCTGCTCACTTCCTGGCAATCAAAGAAAACGATAAAATGGAACGCCTCACACAAATCTACATCAAGGAAATCATTTCTCATCACGGTGTTCCAATCTCGATCATCTCCGATAGGGATGCCCGTTTCACCTCTCACTTTTGGCAATCACTTCAAAAAGCTTTGGGTACCCGTCTCGATATGAGTACCGCGTATCATCCTCAAACCGATGGCCAAAGTGAATGAACCATTCAAACACTTGAAGACATGCTACGGGCCTGCGTAGTAGACTTCGGTGTAAACTGGGAAAAACATCTACCATTGTGCGAGTTCTCGTACAACAACAGTTATCATACCAGCATCAAAGCTGCACCCTTCGAGGCACTGTACGGTCGTAAGTGCCGGTCACCTATCTGTTGGACCGAAGTTGGGGACAGCCAACTCACGGGTCCAGAAATCATTCACGAAACGACCGAGAGAATCGTTGAAATCCAAAACAAGCTTAAGGCCGCGCGTGATCGTCAGAAAAGTTATGCTGATGTGAGACGCAAACCACTCGAGTTCCAGGTTGGGGATCGAGTTCTACTCAAAGTATCACCTTGGAAAGGCGTAATCCGATTTTGCAAACGAGGGAAGTTGAATCCCAGATACATTGGACCATTCGAGATCCTCGAAAGGATCGGTCCAGTGGCTTATCGATTGCAGCTGCCATCTGAACTCAGCAGCGTGCACCCCACATTTCATGTTTCAAATCTGAAGAAGTGTCTGTCTGATGAGACACTTATCATTCCATTAGATGAAATTCGTGTTGACGATAAACTTCACTTCGTTGAGGAACCCGCTGAAATTATGGACCGTGAGGTCAAACAACTGAAACAAAGTCGTATTCCCATCGTCAAGGTCAGATGGAATTCGCGGCGTGGTCCGGAATTCACCTGGGAACGGGAAGACCAAATGCGACTCAAATATCCTCAACTATTCACTGATTCTACATCAAACACGACTTCGAGCTAAATTTCGGGACGAAATTCTTCTAACGGGGGGAGAATGTAACACCCGCCAAATTAGGACTAGTAATTAGTGCCTAATCATATGTTAATACATGTAATTAGTTCCTGGTTAGGCTAATTTATGTATCGAATTATATATATATCGTTGAATATATACGAATATGCGATTTGATTAAATCGTACGCAATTTAAATCGAATGTATTTCGATTCAATTTTATACGGACGTTGGTGACCAATTTTATTAAATAACGTTGTTATGTCAAAAATATTATTATAATAATATTTCGTATTTATTCGTATCGTACAATCAGAAAGTTATACAATTTAAAATGTAAAACGCGCAAACTAAATAAACCAACTTACATTTATAACTCAAAAGTAAACTTATTTGTAAAATAATTAAATAAAATATCGCGTAATAATTTGTATTTAAAATGTACCAATTAATATTTAAAATGATTAATTAACGTTTAAACGACGGAGCAAACGAACACCGCACGGAGCGGGAACGCGGGGCGAAAAATGGGAGGATAACCTCCCATTTCCCACTCTCTTCTCTTACTTTCTCATTTCTCTTTCTCTTTCTCCTTTTTTTTTCTCTCAATTCCACCAACCAACCAAAAACCCCCAACTTCACAAAAATCGACAAATAAACATACTAAACGCACTTGGATCATACTACTCTTTTGGAAGAAAACGACCACCGCTTCACGATC
Source organism: Helichrysum umbraculigerum (assembly GCA_949592205.1). Classification (NCBI taxonomy): domain Eukaryota; kingdom Viridiplantae; phylum Streptophyta; class Magnoliopsida; order Asterales; family Asteraceae; genus Helichrysum; species Helichrysum umbraculigerum. The sequence goes on along the minus strand of CATIUR010000003.1, from coordinate 103,731,655 downwards.
TATCATCCTATCTTTTCGGATTTTTAATCCGACACCTTGTAAGTTTCCGACAATTCCCGAAAACTCTCGTTTTTAAGTTTTATAACTTGCTAGTTGTTTGTATAACCTTGTAATGTCCTAAAATGGGTTGGGTAAAAATATTAGGCCGATCGATGGCCGGAAAATGCGTTTTTGGGGTTGAAACTCCGATCAGACCCCGTACGTCGCATTTGGCCTGGAGCAAATGCGACGCAGCGACCTACGTCGCACTATATCCCCAACGTCGCATATAGCGACGCATCCTAGTACGTCGCATTGACTTGCGGACGTCGCATTTAGCGACGCAGACCCTTACGTCGCTGAAATCAACTACGTCGCCTATAGCGACGTCACGTTCAACGTCGCATTAAATTGCGAAGGACGCACATAGCGACGTCATGCCCAACGTCGCAGTCCGGATCTGCGACGTAGCACCCTACGTCGCACAAAACAGAATCTTCAAAACTTAAGATTTTCAAAGTCAAATTTTACTGTAGCAATTCACTGTAGCAACAATATAATAACATTTTAGAACTATCGTTACTACCGTCACCAACGGGCCGTACATATTTTCAAATACACAATTAAATCAACTAAGTCATAGTAACTTAGATAATTCAATCAAACAAGAAGTCGTAACTTGTACCAATTTATTCAAACAAGTCGTAGTGACTTGTAACAAAACAATCAACCAAATCGGGGTAATTTGGACACTAAGTTAGACAAACAATTCAAATGGTAGTCTTTCGGGATACCAATACAATTAATGACAATTTAAGTGTCGTGGACACATTCAGGTTTCAAGCCTTTGGACACCAACTCACAGCTAATTACTTCAAGTTTATTAAGTTGAACACTTCAAGAAACAGGTGAGTTTCATAGCCCCATTTTCACTATTTTACAACTAGGGGTGTGATAATACTGCTCTGTTTTGTTTTACAAGTAGAACGCAAGTGCCAAACTTCAAATACTACATGAGTTTCAAGCTAATCAATTTAAAGTCCTCCATAGCATAGTCTCTAGTATTTATAGCGTGAATGTTAGTATATGATATCATATGGGATTGACAATCCTCATCCGGGTTAGCACGCACTAACCGGTCAAACGGATGTATTAGCATTTGGGAAGACGAGTGTTGATTAGGCACTCGTAGGAGGCATTTCAAGTTAGGTTTCCTTAATTGGGCCTGACAAATCAAGTTAAGCTCAGACTATGTGCTCATGGACAGTATAACTTTTATTTTGCTTAATTGCATTTTAAATTCAATATAAATCTTGCGGTTCTTACAACTATACATTGACATACAAACCTGTGAACTCACCAGCGTTTTCGCTGACCCATTTTAGTAATTATCACAGGTACCCAGCAGTAGTTTGGCTGCACAAGCAGGAATTATTAGCTCGAGTCAGCATACATACAACTAGAGATTGGACTGCATTATTATATTTTGTAAAAGTAATTATGCTATGTAATCTCTAAATTTCAGGAACCGAGCTAATGTAACAATATTTTGATGTAAACATTTACTTTATCTATACAAGTTTAAAACGACGCATATAGTGGTCGTTCATTATATCTTATGTGCTTTGTATATTGATTAGTGACACCCAAATCAAGCTTCCGCAAATCTTTAAATTTGGGGGTGTCACACTAGGATCTGTTATCTAATATCCCAAAATAGTATGAAAAGGTAATTTCATATATAAACAGTTTGTATAAAAGCAATAAGCATTTATAAACAATTATCAGTAGCAAAACAGTTGCTATGTTTTCACCCCAGGTTTTAAAAGCATTTAAAACAGTGAAAAGAGGGGCTGTGAACTCACAGTAGTGGTCGGTAACTGATGATATGAGTGCTAGCTAAGAATAATGTCGTCCAAGAGTGCCCGTCAACAACCTATAGGGTAACGCGTAATAATATTAGCGTTTGATTAACGTCAAACTACGTTAATAAGTTGTTTGTTGTTGAACGTTTGTTTTGTTTTATTAATGCGTACGATTTGATTGTATAAAGGTTGTGAAAACATTAAATGTTTTGAAATCTGAAAACGTCAGTGACTAACTCGAGTCGTTGTTTTGTTTGTTTGTACATATAATGTAAATAGTTTACATATATATAATAATCGAATGTGTAATCGCAAAATAGTTCGTATATATATATATATATATATATATATATATATATATATATATATATATATATATATATATATATATATAGTTATAACATTAATTGAACGTTCGTTATAATATATATATATATATATATATATATATAAAAGTTCAACGTTATCAAAGTGTTTCGTTAATGTATATATTTATATATATAATGTAATTATAAATGAAAATGACGTTTTAACGTATGTATATATATATATATATATATATATATATATATATATATATATATATATATATATATATATAAAATGTTCACGTTTAATTTAAATGTTTAAATAACGCACGTTTGTTAACTTTTTTTTTTGTTTTTGTCACGAAAGTAGTTATCGTTTAGCTAAATACTAATTTATGTTCACTAGGTACGTATATTAATCAATTAAACAAGCCTCGCGTACAATATAACGTTCGAAAATAAAATGAGTTCGGGACAGTCGGGATCGCGTCGCGATCACTATAGATCGCGGCGCGATGGACTCTGGAATCGCGGCGCAACAAAAGGAAATCGCGGCGCAATGTGCAGCAGATCGCGGCGTGATCTAGCACAGTTGCGGCGCAACCAGCAGTGAGATCGCGGCGCAATCTTTGTGATTGCGGCGCGAACTGGTCATTTCCAGCTTCGTGTTCTTCGTTTCAAATCGTTCCAAAACATGTTTTTAAGCCATAAATTCGATATGTTTAGGTTCCTGGATGTTTGTAGTGTTCATATACACGTTTAATTCGTTCAAAAACATGTTTTAATCCCTTTGATATTAAGATTTTAGTTTAAGTGGGTTTTGTTAAAAATCCGAAATTCGTGATCATAGGCTTATGATTTCTTGTGTGGGTGTTAATAACAGTTTATAGGCTACGAAATACACATCAAAACATATGTAGCAACATTAGTAAATCATAAAAACGAAGAAAATGTGATTTTACCCAAAAGCTTAAATGGAGGTGATGATGATGATGGATTGAAGATGATGAAGCTGCTACTGATGTGGTTGATGGTGGTGATGAAAAGCTAGCTATTGATGTTGTTTCATGGTGATGATAATGAAGTTGATGAAAAAGTGATGGAGGGAAATATGTGTGTGCAGGAGAATGAAGTATGCAACCTGTTTCTTTGGTTTCCTGATTTAGAAGTTTTGGTACTGTGTATGTTGTTGCTGTATGGAGAGTAGAAGGCAATCAGCTTATGGATTGAATTGTTGAGGCCTAGTGGCTCAATAATTGAGTAAGATGTGGCACGCAGTTTAAGACTGGGTGCCACAGATATTTTTCGGGTCCGTTTCAGTGTATTATTTAGCCCGTGTATTTTAAGTACGGGTATAATAAAATGCCAATTTACAATTTATTTTCTAAAATTTTATTGTACCGAAATATTCTAAATGTTCAATAACGAATACTAAAAATAACATTTTTATTATTTGGGCTAATTAAATAGCATTCTGCGCTATACCCGTATTTTTCTACAGGACGTTTAATATAAACGTATAATTCACTATAAAAATAGTTTCGCGATATTTTAAATTTTGTATTATTAAAATATTAATAATGAGTCAGTTTTCGGTCGATTTTGGTATCGTACATTTTGTTTATAATTATAAATAATTATATTTGTCATAATACTTTATGTATTAATTCGGTCGGGCAAACTAGGTATAACACCCCTCATTTAATATCACAATATAATATTAAGATTTACGGAAGCGTATTCTTACAATACTGTAACAAATATCGTCAAGAGGAATAATCAATCACAATTCAATTAGCTAGCAATCTGTTTACAACCAATAATGTAACAAATATCGTCAAGAGGAATGGTGGTTCTTAGAGACCCTGTTCCGGGTGGCCCCATCAGAACACTTATACCAACTGTAGGCCAAAACAGTGAGTAACCGCTAACTAAATGCTAATCTCCATCAACACATGTACGTAACCCTGTGTTGACCAACATTAGCATTCAAGTCCAACTGACAATCTAGTTGACCTCTGGATTCATCAATCAAGCACACAGGCTAATCAAACCACCAATCAAATGGCATATCATCTCAAGGTTAATATTCTATCAATAATAATCCTATAATTACTGATTGAAATCAAACTGACACAACCAAATCAAACTGTGAGTTTCAAATCCACTCACCTGATTGTTTTAGTTCACTTACTCAGCTGCCTTATCTCGCTGAGTTCTCTGAGGATCTGAGAATTAACAATCAAATATAAATTAGTAATAATGTTCTTAAAACCATTGCTTATATTCAAATACTACATATAAGGATACATTTTATAACATGTATAACACAATCAATATATGCATATTTGTTAACTATATCAACATACCTATCAAGTAACATTAACACATTAGAGATTAAAAGAAGTTTGTTCAAAAATCAAGTCCCCTGCATAAGCATTGAATCCGCCGGATTTATATTAATCCTCCCGGATTCATATGAATCCGCCGGATTCCAGACCGGATTCAAGACAATTTCGTTTCCAGTTTTGATCAGGCCATTTCCAAATGAATAAGTTCTTGAATACGGTCATGAATATGCCGTATTCACAAAATTCTGAATTGCATTCTTTCGGTGGAATCCGCCGGATTCAGGGGAATCCGCCGGATTCCCGTGTTTCGTGCAAAACCCCTGAACCTGCAACTACATAACCTGCTCGATTTATATGTCTCAAATCCTTCAAGTTCAGGTAACACAACGAATTTTAAACAACAAATACTTCATTTTAACCATAAGGAACATCATATAACATCACTTTGCACTAATCACATCAAACGATTATCATATCACAACTTCTATTGATTATGCTTAAGAATTTAAACAAGAAAACAACTTACAATAAGGTGATAATTTTGATGATAATGATGATTCAAAACCTCAGCTCAATCAATCCAAGCTAGTTTGTTGTTTCTTGTTTAGAAATTAAAGGTTTCTAGTTTAGGTTTAAAGATTTTGAAGGAAAGTGAGAAACTTTCCTAATTGGGAAAGTTTAAATAGTCGGCTCATCAATTAAACCGACTCCGTATCCATTTAAAACTAGTCCCTTTTTAATCTATTGCCTGGAACCTAAAAACCATTTGCGAGAAACTTATTTTATTGTACCATCAACTATAGTAAATTAAAACAAACAATAATTTACTAAGCACAATAAGTCCTGAAGCTTATTTAATTAAGTTTCGCAATTAAACAAATAATATCAAATAATTTCTAATACAATTAAATATATCAATTTAAAATTAGAAATTACCGGACCAGAAGAGAGGATGTTACAATTCCCCCCCCCCCCCCCCCCCCCCCCCCCCTTAAGAAGATTTCGTCCCCAAAATCTCATCACGATCAAATAATCCAGGATATCTGGATCTCATACTATCCTTAGTTTCCCAAGTTAGGTTTGAACCTAAACTATGTTTCCATTTTACTAACACCATAGGAATCTGTTTATTCCTAAGTTTAGTAACTTTTCTGTCCAGAAGTTCAATTGGTTCTTCAACTAACTTCTGACTCTGATCAACTTTCAAATCTTTCAAAGGAAGAATATGAGACTGGTCCTCAACGTTACATTAACAATCTGACGAATTCTAAACGGTCCTATATATCGCGGAGCCAACTTGCCACGTTTCCCAAACCGAATTACCCCCTTCCAAGGTGAAACTTTCAGATAAACAAGTTCACCTTCAAAAAATGTAACAGGTCAACGTTTAGGATCAGCATATTGTTTCTGTCTATCACGTGCAACTTTCAACTTTTCTCGAGCCACTGCCACTTTATCAGCTGTCATCTGCATAATATCTGGACCTGCAAACTGTTTCTCCCCAGCTTCTAACCAACAAGTTAGAGTTCTACAACGGCGTCCACACAACATCTCGTAAGGAGGCATGCCAATACTAGAATGGTATGAATTATTATAAGCAAATTCAACCAATGGCAAATGAGAATCCCAAGAACCACCATATTCCAGAATACAAGCTCTCAACATATCTTCCAATGTCTGAATCGTACGTTCTGACTGACCATCTGTTTGAGGATGATAAGCTGTACTAAGATTCACTCTGGGGCACAATTCATGCTGTAAACTCTGCCAAAAATGAGATACAAACCTCGAATCTCTATCAGATACAATCGATAAAGGAATACCATGCCGTGTCACAATTTCATTCACATACAACTGTGCCAGTTTACTCAAAGATGCAGTCTCACTGGTAGCTAGAAAATGTGCACTTTTAGTTAATCGATCCACAATGACCCAAATCATAGCATTTCCTCGGGCAGTTCGAGGCAATTTGGTAACAAAATCCATAGACAAATGTTCCCACTTCCATTCTGGAATTTCAAGCTGTTTCAACGATCCATATGGCTTCTGGTGTTCAGCTTTAACTTGAGCACAAATATGACAAGAACTAACAAACCTTGCTACATCCATTTTCATTGTAGGCCACCAATACAAAGGTTTCAAGTCATTATACATTTTTGTACTTCCAGGATGTACAGACAATCTGGACTTATGGGCTTCATTCAGAATAACATCCAGAAAACCACCAAACAAAGGAATCCAAACACGAGACTGAAAGGTTTTTAATCCTCTCGAATCATCTAATAACAATTCCTTTCGATTTAACATAATTTCAGATTTCAAATTATGATCTAACAAAGCTTCTAACTGTGCAGCTTTTACCTGACCCACCAAATCAGAAGAAACTTCTAAACGCATAAAATAAACTCGATCAGAAGTTACCTTACGACTTAAAGCATCAGCAACCACATTGGCTTTCCCTGGATGGTATTTAATTTCACAATCATAATCTTTGATTAACTCTAACCATCGCCTCTGATGCATATTCAACTCTTTCTGTGAAAACATATACTGAAGACTCTTGTGATCTGTACAAATAACACATTTGGTACCATACAAGTAATGCCTCCAGATTTTCAAAGCAAATACAACAGCTGCAAGCTCTAAATCATGGGTAGGATAATTTCTTTCATGAGGTTTGAGCTGACGAGAAGCATAAGCAATCACACGATCTCGTTGCATTAAAACACAACCCAAACCAGCAATAGATGCATCACAGTAAACAACAAAATCATCGGACCCATCTGGCAATGCTAACACAGGAGCCTGACATAACAACTGTTTCAGAGTTTGAAAAGCTGTTTCCTGTTGTTCAGTCCACACAAATTTTTCATCCTTACGGGTTAGTTTAGTCAATGAACCGGTTATTTTAGAAAAATCTTTAATAAACTTCCGGTAATAACCCGCCAAACCAAGAAAACTCTTTATTTCTGAAGCAGACTTTGGAGCTTTCCAATTCATTACAGCTTCAATTTTTGAAGGATCAACTTTAACACCATCATTACAAATAATATGACCCAAAAACTGTACTTCCCGAATCCAAAATTCACATTTAGAAAACTTTGCATAAAATTTTTCTCTTTTCAAGGTTTCCAACACTAACCTCAAATGCATTTCATGTTCTGATTCGGATTTAGAATATACAAGTATATCATCGATAAACACAATCACAAATTTATCAAGAAAAGGTCGGCATACACGGTTCATCAAATCCATAAAAACTGCTGGAGCATTTGTTAAACCAAAAGGCATAACCAGGAATTCAAAATGACCATACCTGGTACGAAATGCAGTTTTAGGAATATCCCGTTCACAAACTCGAACTTGATGATAACCAGACCTTAAATCAATTTTTGAATAAAATGAAGATCCCTGCAACTGATCAAACAAATCATCTATTCTGGGCAGAGGATACTTATTCTTCACTGTTCGTTTATTCAATTCCCTATAATCAATACACATTCGAAAAGACCCATCCTTCTTTTTCACAAACAAAACTGGTGCACCCTAGGGAGAAGAACTAGGTCTAATGAATCCTTTATCTAACAACTCATGTATCTGATTCATCATTTCACGCATTTCAGAAGGAGCTAATCTATAGGGAGCTTTAGCTACAGGCGAAGAGCCAGGAACAAGATCAATCTGATATTCAACTTCCCTAACAGGTGGTAAACCAGGTAACTCATCAGGGAACACTTCCGGATATTCAGAAACTACCGGGACATCAGAAAGAGATTTCTTTTCTACTTTAGTATCAATCACATAAGCTAGGTATGACTCACAGCCTTTAGACAAGGATTTCCTAGCTTTCATCATGTTAATCAAAGGTAGACACCCGCTATCCCGCTCTCCTCGAGCCACGACATATGACTCTTTAGAAATTGGAATTCTAATCAGCTTATTGTGGCAATCTATACTTGCTTTATACTGACTTAACCAATCCATGCCAATAATCACATCAAAACTAGCAATCGGCAATAACAGAAATGAAATTGGAAAAGTCTGGCCATCTATCATAATACTAGCTCCAATTACCGAGGTGGTAACAGGAACTGATTTGCCACTAGCTATTTCTACTTCAACAGGGTTTGTAATCACAGTAGGTATCATTTTCAACTTATCACAGAAACACACAGATACAAAAGAACAATTTGCACCAGAATCAAACAAAACACGAGCTGGTACAGAATTTACAAAAAAAGTACCCATGATAACATCATCTGTATGGACAGCTTCATCCACTGTCATCTGAAAAGCCCTACTAACTGCAGATGGCAGATTCTTCCGCTTCTGACCGGAAGATGACGAACTAACAACCGTCCCAGAACCCTGTCTCTTAGCCTCAGTACACTGATTTGCACGATGACCTTCCTTATGGCAGTTCCAACACACATAAGTAGGAAAAACACAATCTTTGGCTTCATGCCCAATCGCACCACATTTTACACATCTAGTGGTTTGCACAGTACACGGCCCAAAATGTCTAGCTCTACATTTAATACACCAACTGGGACGATCAGAAGTACCACCACGACTTTCTTGTTTCTTACCCTGTTGATTTCCTTGCCATCGTTGTTTACCCTTACTAGAAGGTTCACTTCTAGATTTCTGAGAAGCCATTTCCTTACTTGATGCTTGTTGAGGTTTCAAATCACTGTCAACTGATCGAGCTAACATAAAAGCTTGAGAAAGAGAGCCAGCTAACCTCACTGAAGTTCGATAATGATTAGGTAAGGTACCCACAAACTGCTCTATTTGCGTTCTCTCATCAGGAACCCACTGTTGCACAAACCTGAGTTTCTCTGTAAACTGATTTATCAAATCATCCATTGACATGTTATCAGTTAGTTGCAAATCCATAAACTCCTTTCTAATTTGAGCTATATCATAGTTTGAACAATACTGCTTACAAACTTCATTACGAAAATCAGACCATCGGATAGATGCCTTCTGAAAAGGAGATAACACAGAAGTAATCGAATCCCACCAATTCATAGCTGTTCCTTTTAAAAGTTGAGTTGCATAAGGAACTTTTAATTCACCCTCACATTGACAGACTTCAAATTTCTTTTCAACATCCCTCAACCAATCTAGAGTTACAGAAGGATTTGTACTTCCAGAATACACAGATGGATTACTGCTCATAAAAGTTTTAAAAGAACACACCTTCTGTTTTGACGGTGAAATCGTACCAAACACAGGATGAGAAGATTCAGCCTCTTTTTGTTGTTTATACATTCTGAGGGCTTGATTTTCCTCTTCCAAATGAGGTAGATACTCATCTCTGTCTAATTCATCTCTAGCATGGAAAGAAGTACCAGAATGCTCAGCCCGGTTATTATGAGTCTCAACAATAACTTCCGGCCTCGAGACATTATTAGGGTTAACATGTGGTTGTTCGTTATCCGCCATATCTGTAAACACAACAACAGCTCACAAATCGTTAATTGTTAGCACCTATCCTACTAACCACTTCACATTCAGTACATAATCCCTTTCCCAAGAATGTTTGACACAACACATTCAAAGTTTAGGATTGAACATACTATCATATTCAATTGCCCAAACTATTGCTCTGATACCAACTTATAACACCCCTCATTTAATATCACAATATAATATTAAGATTTACGGAAGCGTATTCTTACAATACATATTTCTGATAAAATTCTGCATAAAATTTTCACAAACATTTATACAACTTGTTTACTACCAAACCAAACATAATTAACTTGTTTACAAACCAGGGCATTATATACTATAAAACATTATCATAACAAACTGGATCAGAGTTGCAAGTTTCAAACATTCCCAGCATCAAAACGTCCTTCCTGACTACCCACAAAATAAACATAATCTGCAGGAAGTAATTTGAGGGATTAGCAACAAAGCTAAGTGAATGAATAATCAATCACAATTCAATTAGCTAGCAATCTGTTTACAACCAATAATGTAACAAATATCGTCAAGAGGAACGGTGGTTCTTAGAGACCCTGTTCCGGGTGGCCCCATTAGAACACTTATACCAACTGTAGGCCAAAACAGTGAGTAACCGCTAACTAAATGCTAATCTCCATCAACACATGTACGTAACCCTGTGTTGACCAACATTAGCATTCAAGTCCAACTGACAATCTAGTTGACCTCTGGATTCATCAATCAAGCACACAGGCTAATCAAACCACCAATCAAATGGCATATCATCTCAAGGTTAACATTCTATCAATAGTAATCCTATAATTACTGATTGAAATCAAACTGACACAACCAAATCAAACTGTGAGTTTCAAATCCACTCACCTGATTGTTTTAGTTCACTTACTCAGCTGCCTTATCTCGCTGAGTTCTCTGAGGATCTGAGAATTAACAATCAAATATAAATTAGTAATAATGTTCTTAAAACCATTGCTTATATTCAAATACTACATATATGGATACATTTTATAACATGTATAACACAATCAATATATGCATATTTGTTAACTACATCAACATACCTATCAAGTAACATTAACACATTAGAGATTAAAAGAAGTTTGTTCAAAAATCAAGTCCCCTGCATAAGCATTGAATCCGCCGGATTTATATTAATCCGCCCGGATTCATATGAATCCGCCGGATTCCAGACCGGATTCAACACAATTTCGTTTCCAGTTTTGATCAGGCCATTTCCAAACGAATACGTTCTTGAATACGGTCATGAATACGCCGTATTCACAAAATTCTGATTTGCATTCTTTCGGTGGAATCCGCCGGATTCAGTAGAATCCGCCGGATTCCCGTGTTTCCTGCAAAACCCCTGAACCTGCAACTACATAACCTGCTCGATTTATAAGTCTCAAATCCTTCAAGTTCAGGTAACACAACGAATTTTAAACAACAAATACTTCATTTTAACCATAAGGAACATCATATAACATCACTTTGCACTAATCACATCAAACAATTATCATATCACAACTTCTATTGATTATGCTTAAGAATTTAAACAAGAAAACAACTTACAATAAGGTGATGATTGTGATGATAATGATGATTCAAAACCTCAGCTCAATCAATCCAAGCTAGTTTGTTGTTTCTTGTTTAGAAATTAAAGGTTTCTAGTTTAGGTTTAAAGATTTTGAAGGAAAGTGAGAAACTTTCCTAATTGGGAAAGTTTAAATAGTCGGCTCATCAATTAAACCGACTCCGTATCCATTTAAAACTAGTCCCTTTTTAATCTATTGCCTGTAACCTAAAAACCATTTGCGAGAAACTTATTTTATTGTACCATCAACTATAGTAAATTAAAACAAACAATAATTTACTAAGCACAATAAGTCCTGAAGCTTATTTAATTAAGTTTCGCAATTAAACAAATAATATCAAATAATTTCTAATACAATTAAATATATCAATTTAAAATTAGAAATTACCGGACCAGAAGAGAGGATGTTACACTAGGCTTAACTCATATCATATAATTGGGTTAACTACAGGAAATTAATCGTAAGATAAATGCACAGATTAGGCTTAATTAATACCTAATTTTGAGAGATGTCACAATCAAAGGGAAGAAGCAAACAAGATCCAAAGAAGAAGGATTCATCAACTTTTGATCCAGTTTGAACTGCCGGAAGCTTCTCGTTCAAACTGCGGGGGAGTATTAGAGGATTAGATTGGCCCAAACCTAATTGTGGGTTTAGGGTCCATTATGTTTAGGGTTTATGCTAGCTTATTCTCCAAGTCATATTCTATTATAAATAGATAAGCAATATTAGCTTTGTAATGACAATTATTATCTCAATCAATAATATCATTATTCGTAGTTTAATAGGTTCAATCGAGAACCACAAAACGGCGAGAACTTTTTAATTACATGGTTTTTATACATTTAAACGCAACAAATTACATATAAACGATACTTGATGTTCATATTATTGTCAAACAAAAGTTAAAAACCCAAAAACGTATGTTAAATTTTAATATATATGAAGTGTTCAAATGCTCACAAATCAAATTTGCACATATGAACCAAAAATATAAATCTAATTTTAAAGTTTATATTGAGGTTTTATCAAGCTATATTTCTTTTAACCTTAATTTAAAACAATGTTCACATATGATTGAATTATTCAACATGTGAAAATTCCTATAATTAAATTTTTTTCGAAGATTTGTACCTTTTGTGGTTCCTATTTAAACTTTTGGTTATATATATACATATATATAGTAAAGGGATCCCGTGAGAACTATATGGGCATGAACGAAAAGCATACAGGAAAGATGGAGCTGGCGCATAGTGCGTACACAAACTTATATGGGCATGAACGAAAAGCATACATCTCTTCTACATTAATCCGAAAAGCTAATGCAGGTATAACCGCAACACTAGTTGTAGTGGGAAGCTGATTGATGGAAGAGGCATCTGTAAGGAAATTAAACTGTACCAAGGAAATGTGTACTAACCAATACTTTGTTAGTCTTTTCATATTAGATATGTGAAATATGTACATGATGAAATTGCAAATGACAATATATAGCATATGATAAAATCATTAACAATAGCGCACTAAACTCATTAGCTAATAATAAATAAGAACAATCATGATGAACTATTCAATATAAAACATGTATATAACTCGACTCTAACCACGTTTAACCTCATAAACTTAACTATCTCTCCTTAGCATTTATCTTCTTCTGTTAAGAGTTTATTGAATTTTAGTTGATAAGCACAACGATGGCCTACAATAAGAATTACACACAAGATATTAGAACATTGAGTTAGAGTTAAGAAAATATTACATCGTATTCTGAATGGGCCAAGAATTTCTAATCTATGAATTGTCCCCTACATAAGCAAAGTTCTTACCATACTATTACATGAAATATCGCTTGGTGAAAATAGAAACATTGCAAATGATGACAAATACTAATACGATATGATATTACCTTTTTCCAATTGCCTACTAGATGTTTGATGTAAAAAATGTTGAATAGGTAGTTTCGCAGAATAATTTGTAGTGGCTTGTGTGGATCTTGAATTATACAAAACTAGGCATGTATTTAACACAAAATGTACAAACTTCAAGACCACAATGATAAAAGTCCAACATAAAAAACTTGGTAGACATTTTAATCATAATTTAGAGATAAAAATATTCTGGGGGGATCTTACTCGAAGTCTGGAACCCGATTGATTTAATCTATCTAGGGACAATTCTCTATGAATAAGTGGGAGAAGAATGCAGATTGCAAAACTTCAACAAACATCTAAACAAACACCAAACTAAAATATAAATTAAGACCTGAAATCAAAACAAATTTTGGTTAACATCTTGAGCTTTAAGCTAATTAATAAAGTGGATTATAAATCTTTGACTGTGTATGTAAATACCAAGCTAACATCTTCATACATTAATTATTCCCATCATTGCCCTAACGTAAACAAAGTAAATAACAAAATCAAAATTTTAAGTACCGATTTAGGTCAAAATCCAAACCCAAACACATGTAATCCAGACATGACTCAAACTTAAAAGCTCAAATAAAAAATCACAAGTTTTATCTGGCCAATGATTTGTATACCACTTTTTTTTAGCCATACACCACTATATATGTTGTAAGGTGTTGTATTGTACAACACTATAAAGCACCTTTGGTGGTGCATGGCTAAAAACTAGTTGTGTACGAATCACTCCCCATTTTATTTCAGCACCAAGAAATTAAAATATGAACTTAAAATATACACAAATCTATAAAACTCCAAATTTTAAAATAAGTTAAAAGTCGAAGAATGTTGTATAACAATCGGCCTATTAACAAATTAGTAATGAATATAACATAAGTATGACATAGATATAGTAGAAATGAGAAATGCATTCTTCTTGATCATCACTATATTCATACAATTGGTTCCCTATTTATAGGGCTTTAGTAATCAATACATTTGGTACAAATGAAGAGATGGGAGTTTCGAGAATGTGGATAGCCACACTAAATAATATATTCATAACACTCCCCCTTGGCTATCCACTACTTGAAGAATATGCCTCGTTAAAACCTTATTAGGAAAAACCCGGTCGGACAAAAACCTAGTGATGGAAAATGAGTACATTATTCTTTCAATACGCTTATGGATGTTGTCTCGTTAAAAACCTTGCCCGGAAAACCCATTGGGACAAAACCGTGACTAAGGAAAAAAGAGTGCAACGCGTATCTTCTCCCCTGATGATTAGATGACTTGATCTCCTTGAGTTAGTGTGCTCCAGTAGCATGAACTAGCTTCATTTAATAATGAGGTAGGAAGTGTCCCGGTAAACAACTTTTTAGCATGCTTCTTGAATAAAAGTATGTCACTCTTCCACTAATCATCACTTGTGTATTTGAATTACATCGACCATCCTGCATTTTCAAAAGACACTAAACATGCTCCAAATGCATTAGTAGAATGCAAACTTATGCCTTCGAAACCTTGAAGTTTTTTAAAACATCCATTTTACCCATTTCAATGACGTCTAATTAGACTTGAGACAAATGGTAATCGAGTGGTACTCAAACAAAGATATTATAATCAAACGGTATTTACATTGAGTAATTATAACCAAATAATGTTCTTTGTCATATTTCAAAGGTTGAAAAGATCTTTGTCAACGACAATATATTTTACAACTAATTTTGTGCTTAATGAATATGTGTTGACCGTAAAACTTTTTGATTCATCATGCGTAATAATCATAAAAGATTTCAGTTTCAACCTTTTGAGATTTTCCATCTCAATCTCTCCCAAGAATACAATTTATTTAGAATACAAATCCAAAGCACCAACTTAATATAGAGCACTTACGACATATATGTGGATCGAGATCTCTCTATAAATATACATGGGCAAACCAAAATCACTTTATAGTATTTTGTCAAACATTTATCAAGGCAATTGTGTCATATATGCCCAAATAGTTTTATGGTTTACCCTTGTACATATGCTAAGCTTTCTAATATCTTTTTAGCATCTCAAGCCATGGTACATTTTCAAGCATTCTCTAAACTTTAAAGGATAGCAAATATCTATTAATCACGAGACATGCTTAGGGCATATTATATCCCTCAGTGAATCTCAATATCCAATGAGCTCATAATTTACACATGCACAAACCAATTTTATATATATTGTATTGTAAGATATACATATATGTATCCATCAATGCATAATTTTACTCACAATAATTTTTTTCTTTGCGAAATGCACAAAACCACCACTAATGTATGTTTACTCAATCTTATCTCGCACACACATTGAATAATATCAATTAGGTTGTATAACTTTAGTATAAAACCTTTAAATTCCAATAAATCTTTTGCGTCCTTATCATATATATTGGTCAATAATCAATAACTTTACAACTTTTGACCATTATCATTCAAGATCCTCACATCATTTTCAATATTTAGCGCTAATTTTATATTCAAGATTATTATCGATGTCGATTTCAACTTTGTATCGATTCCATAACTTTATAGACATGATATAATGAATTGAGATCTCTTTATTACTCAGGTACCCAAGATTCTACTTAAACTATCATGTCTAGTGTCTTTTTACGACACGCTTTCGGGGTCATTATTACCTCGATTTGACCATCTTATTTCTTGCTCCCTTTTCTTTCGAGGGTTTTTCATAGGAATCGATTACTTTGCCTCACTTGACACTTTTAGCGTGTCATAAATTCGTTACCAATCATATGTGTCTTTCAAATACACGAATCTTAATCGGAGCATTAACAGCTGTTATAAGTGACCTCGTCACTTTTCTTGGTCATTATATATTCTAGTAATTGCTAAATGAGAGTTATCATTTGAATTTTCAAGTTCATATGCTTTGTTGTGAGGATCTATGGACAACTCTATCAATTCCAGCTGCTTATCCTCCCCCTCAACACATATTCATTTAATTCCACGATGATGTTATCATTATGCATTGTGGTGGATCGATAAAATACATTCCACACAACCCAAAAGCACTTAGATGGAACATTTATAGTTTATGACCAATACCAACAATTTTAATAGGGAGGAATTAATTTTGTAGGCTCGATGCGAATTCATATCAAATGCACGTTAAGAACATGACCCCATAAATCAAGCATTGTTTTTGCTCTCATAATCATTATTTTACAATCAACTAAACACACTTATTCGGCGTCCTAACAAAAGCAAATTATATGATGTACTAGATGTTCAACATTTATTTGCAATCAATTAAAGACGCCTAGTAAGTGGTTTAGCATAATATACATTCACCGACATTTTCAAAACATATAAGATAATCTGGAATAACGTGCTCGAATTAATTGTCGAGTCACTAATCACGCAAACCCCGGGTTGCACTTTTATGATCATTTAGACGATGCATCGATTTCAAGCTCTAAATTGTCTATCATGTAATATGTAGGCCGCCTACATATCTACCTTTTGATAATTTCCATTCTCTTTTAAGGGATTAAATCCCTCACATAGCTAATGATCGGCGAATATTCAACTCCGTTTGAGAGCAAGTCACAATTACACTCAAGAAATTATGAGTTCCTCACAGAATCATCTTTATTCAAACATAAGTTTTTTTTCGCATCATCACTAACCGGGATGGTCCAACCGGTTACGCCAAGTAAGAAAATAATAAAAGTCCATAAAATTTAATTTAGGACCATATATGCCTCAATTGCACTTGTTTTTGTACAATATAAGAAATCTTTAATAATTCTTGATCTTCCAATATCTTAATAGTTATTAGCTGGAGGTAATGTTATATATATGTACTCAAGACATATGTTTGAATATGTCATACTATCATATTGTAAACCAGTGATGTAGATATAATAAAGCAACATTGCGATAATAATGTAACAGTCGAAACACAAAACAAACATCACATAAGATTGACAACCACTTTGAGAAATCTATCGATAATTATTCCTTATATTTTCAAGGGCAATGGATAATACCAACCACTCATCCTAGCTTATTGTAGGCACATAAACATCAATTTTAACACCCTAGCTTGTATTTTTAACTAGTCCCTTATCAAACGTACACCAAATAATTCTAACACGTACCCTTGTATTTTGTATAAAATTACTAGTCCCTAATCTCATCGTTTTGGGTGACCAGTTGTGCTTTAAATGCAGCTAGCTCAGCCATGTTTAAGAATTAAAAGTAGAGATTTTCTATTAATAGTCACACTTATTTTTAGAATGTATCAAAATCAATTGGAAATGTTTCATGTTTTTTGAAGGGTTAGTTATTTTGCTAGGTCACAAGCAAGGATACACTTAATCGACTAGAAAAACTAACCCAAGCTTCTTTATTCACTTTAAGTATATATGAGTAATAAAAATCACCTTATTCCCGCATATACAACTTAGAAGTAAATGCGCGCATAGTGGAGACGTGGAGTTATACAAATTCATCAATCTTTAACAAGGCAAGGTGAATTTATTTATGACAAAATCTAGTGAGCTACCAAATTTAGATTTGTTTATTTTTACCTGTGACCGATATAAGTGAAAAAATGTTAAAACTTGCTTCAGTACGTAACGAAGCATACCAACGAAATCGAATCTGAAAATTAAAAAAAACAGACTTTCATCCCGTCGCAACGCGCGGGCAAACAAAACACTTGTTATAATCAAATGAATTGCAACAGCTTCTAAGTAGATTATAGTGCTCAACCATCAAAGAACTGATTAAGGGCAATGGATAATACCAACCACTCATCCTTATTGTAGGCTAGGCACATAAACATCAATTTTAACACCCTAGCTTGTATTTTTTACTAGTCCCTTATCAAACACCAAATAATTCTAACACCCTTGTATTTTGTATAAAATTACTAGTCCCCTAATCTCATCGTTTTGGGTGACCAATTGTGCTTTAAATGCAGCTATAGCTAGCTCAGCCATGTTTAAGAATTAAAAGTAGAGATTTTCTATTAATAGTCACACTTATTTTTAGAATGTATCAAAATCAATTGGAAATGTTTCATGTTTTTCGAAGGGTTAGTTATTTTGCTAGGTCACAAGCTAGGATACACTTAATCGACTAGAAATTAAAAACCCAAGCTTCTTTATTCACTTTAAGTATATATGAGTAATAAAAATCGATCACCTTATTCCCGCATATACAACTTAGAAGTAAATGCATAGTGGAGACGTGGAGTTATACAAATTCATTCATCAATCTTTAACAAGGCAAGGTGAATTTATTTATGACAAAATCTAGTGATCAGCTTCACAGTATATGGTATAAGATAGGCACCTTAGGTTAATTCAAATAAACAATTATAAAACCCTGTTTACTATACATGCATGGTTTGTTTCACCTGAGTAGTGTCTAGCTAATCCACACTTTTGTAAACAATTATCAAAAGTATAATGCAAATTGTACTTCATGTGATATCACAAACATTGATAACGAGGAGATGCTCAATATTAGTAGACTAACTAATAATAATCCAACATTGAAAGTAGTTCCAGAGTGTTGAATCTAACTGATTCACAATATCATTTAAGACATATATAATAATATTATGTGTAGCACTTATTAATAACGTCATATAATTAAGGGCTTAGTGTCTGGGAATGTACCGAACTTGCACCAAATCTCTATTGTGTGTATCGAACTTTCAAAACGCAATAATAATGCACTCAACTTGTAAAAACCCAAAAAGTGATGTACTTTGAGGATGTGTCAATCTCTGGTTGCGCCACGTGGCACGCTATGTTCTCGACACGTCATCAAAGTACATCACTTTTTGGGTTTTTACAAGTTGAGTGCATTATTATTGCATTTTGAAAGTTCGATACACACAATAGAGATTTGGTGCAAGTTCGGTACATTCCCAGACACTAAGGCCTATAATTAATTCCTATTCGTATTCCAACCATTAAATTAAAGATGAGGGGATTTTTGGGGTACTAAATCTAATACCATTACAAAGTATAAAGTTCACATACACTTCAACATATATAATTACTAGGTTCAATCATGATTAATCAAAAATCCAATAAAGATACAAGTAATTAAATGGCATGTTAAGACCCTTACTTTACAAAATTGGAATACATGAACCGTGTCACTTAACTCGAATAAATTTGTCACAAAGGTTCATGCATGTCCAAGCACAAATACTAGCTCTTTACCGTCTATATATGAAGTGCTTTAAATATTTAACACATCATAATCCAATATAGAGATTTTATTCATGATTTTACATGCTACTCATAATCATGCATGTTTCGATCACCTCCACTAAAATATTAGTATAAGTTTAAAAGCTTAGTTTTATACAAGCTAGGTCATGTGAACTAATTCATAGCGAGCTTTTGTGAAATGTCACAACTAACTGTCAAGTCTTAAATTATCACAAATAAAACAATTCATTATTTGTTTCTAGTCGATGACTTAATCGCATGCCATATATATTGCTGAATTTCATGTAAATAACCATTAGCTAGCTTTTTAAAAAGGTAGACATATTTCCTCTCGATCGGCCATGGAAAGTTCTAAACCACTAGGTCATAAATAGATGCAAAATTCAATATTATGGGCAAACTATATATGTAACCAGTCACATAGCACATAAGGCATACACATATTGCCAAAAAAAAAAAAAAAAAAGAAATTGCAAGATATATCAATCATAATAAACGTACAACTTACTATAGTAATGCAAAAATATGTAAACCATGTGAGACTTATGCATACCTATTTTCATTTCAAACACAGTTTATTGTGGGCTAAAACTTGCGCACATAAATTTGATGCAAATGATAATATCAAATATACCTTGCACACTCAAGTCGATCAGTGATCTATCACAACCGGCCACTCCATCACAACTTTTATACGTTTTGGAAAATAAAAACAAATTGACGGAACTAAGCATACAAAAGGTCTAACAACAGTTTCAATGAATGACAATCAGCCTTTTCATAAAAATCTATCTGGTCCAAACTTATAATATTTCTCTTGATCTTTTCATTTAACACTCACAAGCAACCACTTGACAAGATGTTCTCACAAGCTAGGTATTAATTATTCGTCCTGAAATTCGACAAGTTTGATATCAAGAAATTAATTTTTGCTAAATGCTATTTATTCTAATGTATTCAACCTGAACAATTGAGGATTTATAACCCGATAAGCGCTTAACTCGTGTTGGCATTCATATTAAAGAAAACAAAAGTCCATGTATATTATTATACTGCTCGGAAAGATTCTCATGCAATATATATTTGAATCAACAAACAATTGTACAAATTAAGTTAAAAGAGTTTACCTGCTAGAGCCGAAACATGAATATTACTGAATCACCTTTCTTTTATTGGTGGAAGATTCCACGGATCCACGTGAAAGGAACATGCTAATATTTCACGAATTAACCAAAATATGAGGTAGCTTCGTGCTGATAACGTTTTGTGAAACAACCGGCCTATTAACAAATTAGTAACGAATATAACATAAGTATGACATAGATATAGTAGAAATGAGAAATGCATTCTTCTTGATCATCACTATATTCATACAATTGGTTCCCTATTTATAGGGCTTTAGTAATCAATACATTTGGTACAAATGAAGAGATGGGAGTTTCGAGAATGTGGATAGCCACACTAAATAATATATTCATAACAAAGAACACCTTTTCACCAAGGCATTATGTATGTATTCAGTCAACAAACATAATTTTCATTGCCTAACAAAATTTGGATTGGCTAAACGCGTCTTAAATCCTACAACTTCAAAAATTATAAGATTAAAAAAACAACATAAACTAAAGAATCAATAGATACATAGAGACTTGTAAGCAAATACAATAATTAAAATAATTATGGGAAAGTTATTTATATTTTAACTAACTAACTTTGAATAAAGAGATTCTAGAAGAAAGAGATGATTCGTTGTTAAAATATTCGCAGTGACATGAAAATCCCAACTAAATCGAATAGAATAGAACATGCATTTAACCAGAAAATATAACAATGTAATTTAAGCAATTAAGAGAAATTTTAAAATAACCAGAAAATTTCTTGTACCACATTACGCCACATCGTCATGTTTAACTGCTTAACAATTGCCAAATCAGATTCTTGACATCGACATAAATTGCCCTTTAATGTATAATATAGTAAATCGCAAATGAGTTTTGAATTTCACTAACCAAATGAATTTGAAGGAAGGTTTTAGTTTTCTATTCCATCAATTTGTCCAACCAAACATAATTTGGAAGGAATTAGAATTCCATTTCAAACAATTATGTGAAATAAACACCAGGGCCGGCAAATGATTTTAGAGGCCCCGTGTGAAATTAAAAAGAGGTCCCGATATATATGACTTTATAGATACATGGACAGGTAAGTAAATGTTACACAAATTATATAAATATACAAAAGTAGTGGATTTATTATCTAATAAATCGACAACAATTTTTTCAAATTATTAGATAATGTTGTTCTTTGATGAATTTTAAGTAAAATTGTTGATCAAATTCTTATAGTCAATACTCAAAAATAAAACGTTTTAGAATATCTTGATATTGTGAACTACATATATGATATCATCAACTTATGTTTTGACACTATTTTGACATATATCATTACAATTAGAATAATAGTTAACAATCACCCGTTAGGAAAGTAATCAACCTATTCAAAAATTGTAACTATCATTAGATCACATATTAGCAAATTTAAGTCCACCTACACTATATATGCATCAATAATAGATTTTGTACTTAATACGTATTCATGATGACTATAACACGAAATAGAATCTTATTGTCAAAGTTGTGTAACTCATTGACCCTATTCGATTCCGAGATATGGCTTATGAGAGTTAATAATTTATATTCAAATTTCTTCATCTTCGTACAATCATTGTGTCTTTTTAATATCAGTCGTATAATAGTATCAAGTGTTCGAAATTTGGGGCCCCCTAAAAACGTGTGGACCTGTGCGCTTACAAATAATGAACATGTTAATCTCCACCACTGATAAACACGCCCTAAGTTAAATAACAAAGATCCAATTTAATAACATATTGTATAGTTTGACATATGAAATCAAATTTATACCAACCACTCACTTTTGCAACCAAATTTGAATTACACAATCAATGATGCCCCCTAATGCTTACGTGAATTACGCACAAATTTTGTATATGCATGAGTAATAATCATTGAATGTAGATCAACTCATCAACAATTTCAAAAAATAAAAAATATAAATCATCAAATATGACATGTGTGATTATTGTATACTTCATATTCAAGTCGTAAATTTTACCTTTTGTAGATCTCATAACTGCACGTAAATAAGATTCATCTACCTATTATTCAATTCGTTGGAGATCCCATTGACATGTATTAAAAGTCGGGTATAAAACATCATTCCTTACGATTAATCATTTCTTTTTAATAACAAATATGTACACACCACCACAATCTCGTTCATTCTCATTACAAATCACATTTTTCAGTCTTTCAACCTGAAAAGGGTTCCCAATCACATCTTCAATCTTATGGAGAATTTTGATCCTGCAGAGATTAACAGTTTGAGCGATGCTGAAATTACCAACATTGCCTTGAGCTGCGATATTTTTGAAATTGCTATCCTTAGATCCACATCAGAAAGGTTAAGGTCGCTCCTCACGCAACCACGATTTGCAATGCCCTACAATCGGAATACTGGAAATCCTCTATGGTATGTTACACATTTCTTAAAACCGTTTGACGCTACTGGATCAATTCTTGCTGTGCGTAGTACCGATGGGAAACACACTGAATTTTCCGTTGATCGGTACATCAATCTGTTTTGGGCACCTGGATTCAAACTTTCCCTTAAGTGTGTTTGGGGAGGTTTGCTTCTATTCCGAATAACACCGACCACTGATTTGATGATGCTGAAGATCTCAACCGGGATGACCGAACGGATCGCCGGCCCTAATAACCCCTTGGTCGATCATAGTGCATGCAATCGTAAAGATTACATCAGAGTAATAGGGAAACCGGATCTTGAAGAGATGTATATCATCATATGGGTTCAGCTCGTCGCCAACCAAATTTCGTATTACGATTACCTTAGATCTCAACACTGTTGGACTTACCGTCACCTAGAACGGGTCAATTCACTCTCTCCGTACGAGTTTCGTGACGCACGGACTATCATGTTATGGCATGGCACAATATTGCATTGTATTACGTCTAGGAATGGGTCTCTTGTTTTGTTGATCACAACACTTGACCTTTTGTTGGGACCAACATATCACCAATCATTTCCCAAGGTTCCTGACACCTATCATAGCTTTATGGGTGTCGGTGGGTCTGGATATTGGCTTGTTGTCCGAGAGAGTGTGACTTATCTTGAGGATCAATATGGCCCCAAGGGGATGAGAATTACCATTCTCAGAATCCGGGAAGACGAGGATTTTTATACGCAGTTCTGTGTAATTCCACATCGTTTAGTTCCTCCACTCGAGCCGGAGTTACAATTTTTTGACGATCTCTTGGAGGTAGGAACAGGAATTCCTAGCTTCTCAGTGACATCTTATGATCCCGATGCAAGGACATATGGTTACTTTGTTTATTCATTAGACTTAGGAAACAATGAATGGTCGTGTAGGAGCTCACCCATTGACTTTTATAACCCACCCAGCCCTACGTACACCACCCGACTTCACCTTGTTCATGAAGGTATGTTCATTATATATTCAATCCAAAGCTTGTCGATATTCATGCCTAAAAGTGGCAATTTCAACCAATTCAAATGAACATGAGTCAGTCTTCGCTGTGTATGTTTTTGATAACGTGTCAAATAACTTAAGTTTTAAGATGTAGCTAAACATGAGAAGAGATCATATGGGTCGAAAGTCACCACATGTATTCAAATTTTTACAACATCCTAAGTCGGGTCTATAAAATATTATGTCATTATTAATTTAATTTAATCATTATAAAATTATGTACGTAGTTTTCTATTATGTACATAATGGGTCGTCACAACCCGACCTTACCTGTTTTGACCAACAAAAATGATCCATATTAGCTTGTTAATTAGCCCACCTACTTGTTTTGGCACCTCTAATCTACCTCGTCACCCAAGACACTTCTTAGTGAGCAAAGGGGATGAGCAAAAACAATCTTTTTTAGAAATCTTTCAACTTGGTTTATTTATGTTGTGTGCATATGTATAGGTACCAATCGACTATGACTTTATGGATGCTGTGACGAATTGAAGCTGGATTGACATGAATTTTATGTCTTTATATAAAGGGTCAAATATATGAAAATGTATCAAACTATGACAAAAAGCTCTATTTTGTGTATCAACTTTTCAAAACCTCTATTGTATGTATCCAATTACCGATTTATGCTTATTATATGTTATTTTTCAACGTGGCTCTTTGTAAGAATGCCATGTGGGAACTTTATATGGATGACAATGACACAATAGCCAGGTTACATACAATAGGCAATAATAAAAAAATGGATACATACAATAAATGTTTTGAAAGTTGGTACTTAAATAGCGATTTTGTCAAAGTTTGCTACATATTCTGAAAGTTTGTGGAAGTACCTTGCAATTTTGCAACGGATTGTGTTTCTGAGTTCTGACATTTGGAGGTTGTAATACGGGCCAAGAAATTTTTCATTTTTAAGTTTGGATATTGGAATCAAATTTGCTGATGACTGTAGCGACTTTATTTTGTAATTCCTTGAATTTGTTAGTTACTTGCCCTAAGAGCATCTCACATAGAGATCATAGTATATATTTTACATTCTGTCATGAATTAGATAGAGGTTTGTACAATCAAAAAATGAAACAAGTTCATATGGATCGGATGAACTAGTACTAGCCTTGTACATGCGGAAAGCGACGGCCACAAATAATTTATGAGGATTTCTATGAGTTTCTTATATTACTGGTGACTAATATGGCCTTCACTGGTTCAGTTAAAGTAGCTTTAAGATGGTTCTCTTACGTGGTATTTGATTGTTATTGTTTCACAAGATTGTTGACATATTGTACAATTAAAATTAAAATATATTGTATAATGATTGGAATTAAATGTTGAAAAGTTTTAAATGCTACACAGATAACGTCCAAGATGGTAAGCTAAGCGTATATTATTGAGCTATAAAAATAATATAGTTGAGATTCTGACTACAGATAATACGAGTTACTTTTCGGTATGTACGTAGTTTTTCTTAATTAATTATATCTTTGGTTGTTAATTGGTTCTTCTTAGAAAAATGGTATATCACTCGTTGGTCAAAGAATATAAGATGGTTTTCGGAGTTTGTTCTAGTTTTATACGGTTTGAAAAAGTCTGTCCTTACCTTTTGACAAAGTCTGTCCTTACCTTTTGACATGGGTACAAACATAGGTTTTTTAAGAGACCAATGTCATGGATCACCAATGAACTTTCCTATTTTTACCAAGGTTGCCAACAAACCGTTTTTATTACCATGATCGACAATGTACTTGACAAAACTTTGTTGATCTAGGCATTCAAACTTTTTTTACCAGATTGATATTCGAATTTAATGACGTGTACATGCCACCTCAATATGTAATATTTAATGACGACGAACTGGATAACAACCGGTACAAAACTAACATTTTCGAGTTGTACCAAAGTCTCAATCAAGATCAAAGAGAAGCGTTTACTGAGATAATGAGGTGCAGAGAGTTGTACGCCAACTTGGTGGTGAATTTAACGACTATAAGGAAGAAAAGGTAGCTGAAATTGGGTTACTTGAAGTTGAATTGAAGAAGAACAAGGAAGAAACGAAATTTTATATGAAATTGTCAATTTTCCTTCTTTGTATTCTTGTTGTTTTGATGAAATAGGCTAGAGTGAATGGTGTGTTGTTGTAATCTATTTGTAGTATTTTGGGTGTCTATTGATGGTGTGTACAACACAAAATCAACATACCTTTCACAGATTTAACCCTCCAACAACATCGATTATTAATATTTTGGGAATTTGGTGAGATTGAATTATTTGGGAATTTGGTGATAATCGGGACTAAATGAGACGATTATATGGATATACGAGTATGTGATTTGTTTGAGTTTATTATCTATGATGTATTTAATTAAATCATTAAATGACATGTACCATTAATTTCCACGTTGACATAACAAAAGAAATGTTGACAAAATGCCATTAGTTGTTACACGTGGACATATTACCTATATCAACAAAGTTTTGTCAAGTACATTATCGATCATGGTAATAAAAACGATTCGTTGGCGACATTAGTAAAAATGGAAAAGTTCATTGGTGATCCATGACATTTATCATTATCATCATCATCATCATCATCATATAAAATAAAATATACCACTGATTATCTACTATCCTACATAGTATAATTTTTGAATTCTTGGTATAGTAATTGTGTCATAAACAAGGACGGAGCTTTGTTGGGGCTGGAGGGTTCTGCCCCCCCCCCCCCCCCCCCCCCCCCCCAAAAAAAATTCCGAAATATATTTATTAGTTTACACATGTTTACTATGGATAATGTTAGCCTAGTTGGTAGAAGACCCATTCATTAAGTTTTGTTTAGTTTTTGGTGAAGGTTCAAGTCCCATTGTTAGCTATTTTATTGGTGTTTTTTTTTTTTACTTTTCAAAACTCATTAATACTAGATATGCATTTAAAGATTTTAACAAGGCTATAACCATAGTTCATAACAATATTTTTAAGTGCATACGTTTATTTCGTTAATAACATAAATATATAGCTAGGCATGTCAATAAAATTATACAAGTTTATAGCATATAACTTGAATATTGTTCTTTGCTCAAATATGTTATTTATGTCAAACAATTTTGGCCCCCCCAAGTAGTACATTCAAGCTCCGTCCCTGGTCATAAATTATCCTTAACACTAACAACGTTATGAGTTTTTTTATCCTATAATTTTTGAGGTCTTGGTATAGTAATTTGTCATAAAATATCCTTAACTCTAACAATGTTATGAGTTTTTTAAATAAATGTATTATAACTCTTCGGTTATATCATTTCATCAATAACTAATGATACCTATAAACGTCACTGGTGAGTAACGGAAAATGTAAGGTTTTTACCATAGTTTTACACTCATTTAATAATGGTTTTACATAAGAAAAAATCACAAGCAAAGCCAAATATTTTGATAATCATTTAATTGATCCATTAGAAAAGAAAGAAAAAATAATAGCTAGTGAGATACTAACAAGCAAAATTCCCATGACATCAAGAAAATATACTGAATGGACTTCAAAACAAACTCTGGCCATACCCATAGCTATGGGTATGAGTAAAAGCAGAAGATGATGATATAATTGTAGGTGGTTTCATCTCATAAGACTCGTGCCAACGGCATGTCGGTTGGGTGCGTCGGTTCGACCGACGCCATAGGCACGGTCCGTCGGTTGGGTCGCGTCGGTTGGGCACGTCGGGTAACCGATGGAAGAGAGAGGGTGTGGGGTGGGACCCACATCTTATTTTCAGCTTTTAAACATAAAAAAAAAAAATTGAAATGTTGAGGGTGAACGGTCAAAAAAAAATAATTAAATTTTATATTTATTTTTTTTACTTTTTACACTATAAATTCAAACCAAATCCAACCCATTTTCCACAACATTCACTCCCCAATTCACCACTTTTATACAATTTATACTTTCCAATTCATCACTTTCAACCAACTTTCCACAATATTTACACCCCAATTCACCACTTTTATACAATTTATACAACTTTTATATACAATTTTATCTACTTCTCCAATTAACCACTTTCAACTTCTACCACCTCTATACAAAAAAATGAGGCCAACCAATTCTACCGCCGAAGAT
This sequence comes from Helichrysum umbraculigerum, assembly GCA_949592205.1. NCBI lineage: Eukaryota > Viridiplantae > Streptophyta > Magnoliopsida > Asterales > Asteraceae > Helichrysum > Helichrysum umbraculigerum. The sequence goes on along the minus strand of CATIUR010000003.1, from coordinate 103,703,229 downwards.
ATGTGGGCTAAGTTTATTGACAACCCCCCTCCGAACCCGTCCCAAAACCAAACTTCACCACCATCCACTTTTTCGGCTCAATCGAGCAACTCATCACCTAGCCAACCCCCCGGTTTTGTAAGATACACAAGCCCAACCACATCATTCCATAGTCCATCCGCACCATACCAAAGTCCATCATACCAAACTTATCAACCCTACCCATATCAAAATTTTTCACCAACAATCCCATTTCACCAGTCTCCCGCGGCGTTCGGAAACCCACACTATATGCACCAACCTCATCCTTCGGCTTTTAACACATATCCACCAACACCAATCAACTACCCACAATTCGGAAACATCAACACTCCACCCCGAATTGAACCCGAACCCGAAACCCAACCCCAACCCGAACCCGAAACCCAACCCCAACCCGAACCCGAGGCGGCTCCAAAGAGAGGAAGATCTAGAGGAAAAGCCGTGGCCACTGCTCCAAGCCGGGTGCAAGTTAGATGGTCCGACGAGGAGGCGGTTTTGTTGGCCCAACGATGGATCCACCGGTCTGAAAAAGACAAAAAAGGTGCTGCACAAGCTGGAGAAGTTTTTTGAAGAAAAGTTGAGGAAGACTACAACAAGGTGGCTCCCCAACCCCGTACCAAGAGCCAACTTCAAGGCAAATGGAACACGATCCGTTCGGATTGCAAGATCTTCATTGGAATTTACAAGGAGGTCACAAATCCTCGTCCGAGCGGTGCCAGAGCAGACGACCTTGTGAAAGCCGCTCATAAGAGGTTCAGGGACCGAATGGAAAGAGATTTCATATATGAAACTTCCAGGAACGTAGTCAAAGATCATCCAAAGTTTCTTGCTTCGTTTGGTGTCATGAGCAACCGAGAAGTGCCATCCCAACCCGAGCTCGAACCCATCAATCTTGGTGACGACATGCCTTATTCCGATCCTCTTATGGCTAAAATGCAACACTTGTTCACCGACGACGCCATTCGTCGCCCGCCCGGTCGTTCATCTTCTAGGAAAAGCCAAAAAAGCTCGGGTTCCAGTGACGCCGCTACTTCTTCGCGTTCTTTGAAAGAACAAGAACGTTTGGCCAAAATGAAGTTTATCATCGGTCTGAATTTCGTCGAGCGGTATAATCAGTGTCTCGTCAGACAGACATTTCTTCAGGTTAGAAATGTGGAATGTGTTGTGAACGCTGCTAAGCTCAGCAGGAAGTTGCAGGCGGTATGCTACTGGACCAATCTTTTCAAGGATTTCGAATGGTCCGATGTATCTAGGATTTAGTTTGCCTCGTTTTCCGAATCGAATGACACCTTTCCACGGTGCCACTTTGAGAAGTACCTTGTCCCCAACTTGGAACTCAAGGTGTTTGCGTCTCACGTCAGCATAGCTTTTCTGACGATCACGCGCGGCTTTTAGTCGGTTTTGTATGCCGACGATCTTTTCAGTTGTTTCATGTATGATTTCTGGACCGGTGAGTTGTGTATCCCCCACCTCAGTCCAACAGATAGGTGACCGGCACTTACGACCGTACAGTGCCTCGAAGGGTGCAGCCTTTATGCTGGTGTGATAACTGTTGTTGTACGAGAATTCGCACAACGGTAAATGATTTTCCCAGTTTTTACCGAAGTCAACTACGCAGGCTCGTAGCATGTCTTCCAGTGTTTGTATGGTTCGTTCGCTCTGGCCATCGGTTTGAGGATGGTAAGCCGTACTCATATCCAGTCGAGTACCAAGAGATTTTTGCAGTGACTGCCAGAAGCGAGAAGTGAATCGAGCATCTCGGTCGGAGATGATTGAGATGGGCACGCCGTGTCTTGACACGATCTCTTTCAGGTAGATCCGTGTCAAACGTTCCATCTTATCAGTTTCCTTGATGGCTAGGAAATGAGCAGATTTAGTGAGTCGGTCAACGATCACCCAAATGGTATCGCAACCGTTAGAAGTTTTCGGGAGTTTAGTAATGAAATCCATGGTAATCTGCTCCCATTTCCATTGTGGTATTTCAGGTTGTTGTAGCAAACCGGAAGGTTTCTGGTGTTCAGCTTTAACTTTGGAACAAGTAAGACACTTGCCAACATAGGTTGCAATGTCAGATTTCATGTTGGGCCACCAATACATTTCCTTGATGCCGTGATACATTTTGTCGGCACCGGGGTGTATAGAGTATTTTGACTTGTGAGCTTCATTCATCACCAAGTCTCGAAGGTTCCCAAAACTTGGTAACCAGATTCGATTCGAAAAGTATTTGACCCCGTTAGGTTTGGTTTCAAATTGTTTGTCCATGCCTCGCAAGGCCTCGTTTATCAAGTTTTCTGGTTTGAGTGCTTCGAGTTGAGCGGTGAGAGTTTGATTGATGAGGTCGTTGTGAATGGTCATACCGAGAGCTCGAACTCGAAGTGGTTTCACTCGTTCTTTTCGGCTTAAGGCATCGGCGACAACATTCGCCTTGCCTGGATGATAGCGAATTTCGCAATCGTAATCAGTGAGCAACTCGACCCATCGACGTTGCCTCATGTTGAGATCCTTTTGATCGAAGATATGTTGGAGGCTTTTATGGTCAGTAAAGATTGTACACTTGGTACCGTATAAGTAGTGTCTCCAGATTTTTAGAGCGAATACAACAGCCCCCAACTCTAGGTCATGAGTTGTGTAATTCTTTTCGTGGACCTTGAGTTGTCGAGAGGCGTAAGCGATGACCTTGTCTCGTTGCATCAGCACGCAACCAAGACCTTGATGTGAAGCATCACAGTATACCACGAAGTCATCGTTGCCTTCGGGTAAAGATAAGATAGGTGCACTGCAGAGTTTCTGTTTTAGTAGCTGAAAAGCTGACTCCTGTTTGTCAGTCCAATCGAACTTCTTTTCCTTTTGAGTCAGTGCAGTGAGAGGTAGGGCTATTTTCGAAAAGTTCTCAATGAACCGCCTGTAGTATCCGGCGAGTCCTAAGAATTGGCGTACCTCGGTCGGTGTAGTAGGTGCTTGCCAACATTTGATAGCCTCGATTTTTGAAGGATCGACATGAATTCCCTGATTATCAATGACGTGTCCAAGGAATTGTACGGTTTGCATCCAGAACTCACACTTAGAGAATTTGGCGTATAACTCTTCGTGTCTGAGCAGCTCTAGGATGGTTTTCAGGTGTTGCGCGTGTTCTTGTTCAGTGCGCGAGTAAATCAAGATGTCATCGATGAAGACGATAACAAACTTGTCAAGGTAAGGTTTGCACACCCGATTCATAAGGTCCATGAATACAGCCGGTGCGTTGGTTAAGCCGAATGGCATCACTTGGAATTCGTAATGCCCGTAGCGAGTTCGGAAAGCGGTTTTAGGAATATCTTCATCACGAACTCGGAGTTGGTGGTAACCAGACCGTAGATCGATCTTTGAGTAAAAACTCGACCCATGAAGTTGGTCAAACAGGTCATCGATGCGAGGAAGTGGGTAACGGTTCTTGATGGTTAATTTGTTAAGTTCACGGTAGTCGATGCACATGCGGAAAGAACTGTCTTTCTTTTTCACAAACAGGACCGGAGCTCCCCAAGGCGAGGAACTTGGTCGAATAAATCCCTTGTCCAGGAGTTCCTGTAACTGAGTAGACAACTCCTGAAGTTCGGACGGGGCTAGTCGGTAAGGGGCTCGTGCCACGGGTGCTGCGCCGGGCACAAGATCAATAGAGAACTCGACTTGTCTAGTTGGCGGTAGGCCAGGCAAGTCTTCAGGAAAGACTTCTGGGAAGTCTCGAACAATAGGCACATCCTCAAGTCGCTTCTCCACCGACTTTGTCTCCATAACGTGTGCGAGGATTGCCTGGTACCCTTTTCTCAAGTATTTTCGGGTTTTCATGCAAGACATGATATTGATTCTCGTCCCACCGGTCTCCCCTTGTATGCTCAAAGTTCTACCGGTGACGAGAGGAATGCGTACAATTTTCTCAAAACAAACGATTTCGGCTCGGTGCTTGGATAACCAATCCATACCGACGATGATGTCAAAGCTGCCGATTTCGACAGGTATCAAGTCAATGGGAAAGAGCTCGTTAGCTAAGTTCAGAGTGCAATTAGGTATCACACTGTCGGCCTCAATAAGTTTTCCGTTTGCCAATTCAACAGTGTACTTAGAATCTAAGGCAATAGGTGTAGTGTCAAGTAGTGGATAGAATTCGTCGGAAATAAAGCTCTTATCAGCACCAGTATCGAATAATACAGAAGCAGTCAAGTTGTTGAGAAGGAACGTACCCGTGACCACATTCGGGTCTTGACGGGCTTCCCCAGATTTCAGCACAAAAGCTCTTCCTCGAGCATTGTTGTTGTTCCTGTTGTTGTTGTTGTTCAGTTTCGGGCAGTCTTTCTTGAAATGCCCCGTTCCGTTGCACCCATAACAAGTTTTTGGTGCTGAGGAGTTGGTGTCAGTGGTGTTGGATCTACAGTCCTTAGCCACGTGTCCGAATCTCTTACACTTGCCACAGGGACACGAACCAAAGTGGTGTCGTTGGCACTTTGAGCAATAGGGCTTGGTTCCCTTGTACGCCCCCTTGTCATCAGTATTGGAGGTGTAGGCTTTAATGGTTTCAGGTTTCTTGTTTTGGTGATTGTTGTGGTTGTCGGACCATTTTCTTTTGTTGCTGTTGGAGGATGGAGTGGGTGGTTCTGGGTCCTCATTCATGGCTAAAAGTTCATGGGCCAACCGGATGGCACCATGAAGAGTGGTTTGTTTTGACGAGGCGACATTTCCCCGGACAGGTTCCGGGAGGCCGCGGATGTATTTCTTGATCTTTTCGGGTTCAGTGCCTGCCATAGCTGGGCGAAGAACGGTAAGTTGTTGGAATCGAGTGGTGTATCCAACGATATCAGTTCCTTGCACTTTCAAGTTCCAGAACTCTTCGTCCAGCTTGTAAAGTTGTTCGGCCGGGCAATACTCATCAGTGAGCATTTTCTTCAGATCCTCCCAAGGGAGTAGATAAGCTGTATCAATACCCACAGACTGGGTATAGGAATTCCACCACGAGAGGGCACCATCTTCGAGGGTGCAGGTGGAGAATTTGACTTTGTCGTCCTCCGCACATTTGCTGATGCGGAAAACGGATTCCATCTTTTCGAACCATCTGATAAGTCCGATGGCTCCTTCGGTCCCCTTGAAGCTCAAGGGTTTGCAGTTTTGGAAATCCTTGTATGAACAAGGTTTAGCAGCAGGGGTTTCAGCGGCATCGCTGTTTCTTGTGGAACCTGGTGGAGTATTCCGAGCTAAGGCTTCAGTAACAGCCTGAGTTATAAGAGAGGTAATCTGGGCATCGGTGTATGGTCGTGTCTTTGGCGGCATGATTCTTCAATAAAAGAAATGAAGATACATGAGATTTTTGTAAGAGAAATTGCATTTATTTCAGATGTACATGTATAAAGATGGTAATACATAACATCAATATGAAAAAGGATTATGGCAATTAATATGAGTTGAAACAGCAAGAAATACTTGATAGATGATACGAGTTCAAAGGTTACATCCTACAGATGTATTACAAAAGGTGTCGGGAATTATTACATCCGACTGAAACATAGAGTAGTGCTTAGATAGTTACTAGATTACAGGATAAAGACTACACTAGTTTTAACGTAGATTAATTTGTCCCATCATCGTGACAAGACGGTCCACAGTGTTTGCAAGCCTGCTAGCTTGTCGGGCGTTATCTTCGGCTAGTGCTAGTCGTTGTGTTAGTCCGCGCGCATACTCTTCTGCCTCAAGTGAGCGCTGCACACATTCATCCATCCTTTGTTGCAGAAGGGCATTTTCCACCCTTATTTCTATAATTTGGTTGCGAAGGACATCCATGTTGTTGTTTGTGGTTTCTAGGTCGTCGGAGACTTCTTCTATGCGTTCGAGGGATGTAAGTCTCCAGTTTTCGTTTGTTTCCTGCAGCACGACATCCATGGTGCGAAGTCGTTGCTCGTGTTGGTTCACCCTAGCGGCTAAGGCCGGCAAGGTAGAGTGAGTGGAGTACGGGCCAGCTCGAGGCAACCTAGCGTTCCTCCTTGCTACCCTTGGGTTCTGCGACCCGGATTGAGAACGAGATGAATTGGATGGGATGTTTGCCATTTCTGAGACAAAGCGTTAGTAAGATGAGGCTAATATATATACATATATCATATCCAGCCTAGTGTCTAGCACGTATCAAGTAATGGTCCGGTTCTCTCGTAGTCAGAGTCAACTATCGTATCCCTGTTCAACATAATTATTTCAGATCTTACATCATCTTTCCTTAATTATACATAGTTGATCAGGCTATGTTAAATTAAAGTTGTATGCTGTAATTCCTGAACTAGTCATGTCTAATAAGAGAATACTGCCTAACGGTCATAGTCTAGGCCCACTAAATGCAACCTAGTTCACTATAACCTTAGGCTCTGATACCAATCTGTAACACCCCCAAATTTAACGGTTTGCGGAAGCATACATTGGGTGTTACTAATCAATATACAAAGCACAAGATTAATAGTAAACGACCTCTAAATGAGACGTTTGTAAAATAGTTACATTTCATAATTAATAATCGTTTGAAAACCGTAGGTTTTCGTATACAAAATGTAATTCCCTAGAATCCACGCGTATAGCGGGAGATTCTATTACATCACCATAGTTACAAAAGATAATGCCAGAGAATCTCCGTTAAATGCAGTTTGTAAATCATGCGACCCTAGCTAGTAATCCTGGAGTGAACCTACTCCGTAAGTGTACCTGAGATACAAAGCTAGAAAGTGTCAACCAAAAAGGTTGGTGAATCTCACAGGTTTAGTAATAAGTAAGTGTTATGAACCACAAGTATGTACCCGTATTGCTATCCAGCAAAGTAAGTAAATCAGTAAATCAGTACAGTGCCATGAGCTCATAAGTTGAAGCTTAACCGTGTAGTGTGAAATAAATCACGTACCCCCGTGAGTGCTATCCGCACACTCATATGTAACAAATACTAATATGTCTGTTTCTACGTGTAAATCAGTACGTGGCGGCGCTACCACCCCAGACAGGGATTGTCAGTCCCAAATGGATCCATTTACTAGTACTCGCGCTTAAGACCATAACTAACAACTTACGATAAGGAGGCTTTCAGTGGATAAAAGTAACTCATGCGTTTGTTTGTAATCAGTAATGTTTTCAGTTCAGTACATTGTGTTCATACGTAAAACATTTGCTAAGTATCTCACCCCAAGTAAAACAGTAAAAGTGGGGCTGTAAGACTCACCTGAGTCGAGCAGGGGTAAATAGCAAGTAGTAGTAAATCAAGTAGGTTCTCCGAACCCGTAACCTTCTAGTGCCTAAACACGTAAGGTTAAGTAAGTAGATGTCTCGCAAGACCATCTAGGCTAGTTGTTCATACCCCGTTGTGTTTAACGTTGGTTCGTTCACGTTCGTGTCAAAGTATATACGGCCCGTTGGTGATTTGTTATAATTAAAGTTTAATCGTTTATAACGCAATTTAGAGTATTTGTAATAGAAAAGTATGTTCTATGATGTTTGTTAAGTCGTAGGGTATAAGTATTGGAAGTTGTATAAGTTCAATACTTAGTGTAAAAATAGTTGAAAGTCTGCTGCTTTGTGCGACACTTCATAGCGTCACTTAAGGTTTAGGCGACACTTAGGAAGTGTCGCATAAAATCGCGAAATATAAGTTTAGGGCGTCACTTAGGGAAGTGACGCATAAGGTGGCGACACTTAGGCAGTGACGGTAACAAGTGTCGGTTTAAGGTTCTAGGCGTCACTAGAGTAGTGTCGGGCAAGAGTGTCGTATAAAATTAGATTTCGATCATAGGCGTCACTAAGGCAAGTGACGCTAGTAGTGACGGATATTGAAAATGCGTCACTTAGGTAGTGACGGGAAAAGAGGGCTTATGCGACACTTAGTCAGTGTCGCACGAAGTGACGCATATCTGGGTTCATCAGTGCGTCACTTACGTCTGATTGACGGATTTTGAGCCAAAAACATGTTTTCGGGTTTCCGTTTGGTCCGATTCTTTTACCCAACCCTTATATGAACATAACAAGCCTATCAAAACCATAAACTAGTAAAAATGATCAAAAACGAGAGATGTCGGGATTTGTCGGAAACTTACAAAGCGTCGGATTGAAAATCCGAAAAGGTAGAAGTGTAGATCGTCGCGAGGTGGTCGTTTATTTCCAAAGGGGCTTGAAGATCCGAGGTCGTTTAGTATGTCTATTTTGCGATTTTCGTTGATTTTTGGTTTGTGGTTTTTGAGAGAAAAGAAAAGGAAGAGAGAGAGAGATGAATAAGAAATGAAAGAAAGTGGGTGGAAGTGGGAGGTTAAATCCCCACTTTCGCCCCGCGTTCCCGCTCCGTGCGGTGTTCGTTTGCTCCGTCATTTAACGTTAAATATTTATTTTACGCGTTTAATTATATTTATAAATCACAAATCTTGTTAAATGATTTATTTAAATTATTTCCTTAAATCTTTAATAGGTTAGATTAATTTTAATCACTTTTGTTTATAAAATCGTGTACATTTTATTCGAGTAGTACAAGTCAGTTATTAACTATTATAAAATAGCATTTCAGTTATAATTGCGTTATTTTAGTTTATAAACATTTGTTCACCAACGTCCGTGTTAACCGAATAGAATTTCATTCTATTTAAGTTGCGCACGATTTAATCAAATCGCAAAGTTGTATATATTCACCAACATATAATCCGGTACATAAATTAGCCTAACACAGAACTAATTACATGTATTAACAAAGAATTAGGCGCTAATACTAGCCCTAATTTGGCGGTTGTTACATTCTCCCCTTGTTAAAAATAATTTCGTCCCGAAATTAGCTCGGTTGCACGGTCGGTGCGTTGTCTGGGAAGAGATGTGGATATTTTTGTCGCATTTGGTCTTCCCGTTCCCAGGTGAATTCAGGACCACGTCTAGAATTCCACCTGACTTTTACGATGGGAATACGACTCTGTTTTAGTTGTTTGACCTCGCGGTCCATTATTTCCATGGGTTCCTCGACAAAATGAAGTTTATCATCGGTCTGAATTTCGTCGAGCGGTATAATCAGTGTCTCGTCAGACAGACATTTCTTCAGGTTAGAAATGTGGAATGTGTTGTGAACGCTGCTAAGCTCAGCAGGAAGTTGCAGGCGGTATGCTACTGGACCAATCTTTTCAAGGATTTCGAATGGTCCGATGTATCTAGGATTTAGTTTGCCTCGTTTTCCGAATCGAATGACACCTTTCCACGGTGCCACTTTGAGAAGTACCTTGTCCCCAACTTGGAACTCAAGGTGTTTGCGTCTCACGTCAGCATAGCTTTTCTGACGATCACGCGCGGCTTTTAGTCGGTTTTGTATGCCGACGATCTTTTCAGTTGTTTCATGTATGATTTCTGGACCGGTGAGTTGTGTATCCCCCACCTCAGTCCAACAGATAGGTGACCGGCACTTACGACCGTACAGTGCCTCGAAGGGTGCAGCCTTTATGCTGGTGTGATAACTGTTGTTGTACGAGAATTCGCACAACGGTAAATGATTTTCCCAGTTTTTACCGAAGTCAACTACGCAGGCTCGTAGCATGTCTTCCAGTGTTTGTATGGTTCGTTCGCTCTGGCCATCGGTTTGAGGATGGTAAGCCGTACTCATATCCAGTCGAGTACCAAGAGATTTTTGCAGTGACTGCCAGAAGCGAGAAGTGAATCGAGCATCTCGGTCGGAGATGATTGAGATGGGCACGCCGTGTCTTGACACGATCTCTTTCAGGTAGATCCGTGTCAAACGTTCCATCTTATCAGTTTCCTTGATGGCTAGGAAATGAGCAGATTTAGTGAGTCGGTCAACGATCACCCAAATGGTATCGCAACCGTTAGAAGTTTTCGGGAGTTTAGTAATGAAATCCATGGTAATCTGCTCCCATTTCCATTGTGGTATTTCAGGTTGTTGTAGCAAACCGGAAGGTTTCTGGTGTTCAGCTTTAACTTTGGAACAAGTAAGACACTTGCCAACATAGGTTGCAATGTCAGATTTCATGTTGGGCCACCAATACATTTCCTTGATGCCGTGATACATTTTGTCGGCACCGGGGTGTATAGAGTATTTTGACTTGTGAGCTTCATTCATCACCAAGTCTCGAAGGTTCCCAAAACTTGGTAACCAGATTCGATTCGAAAAGTATTTGACCCCGTTAGGTTTGGTTTCAAATTGTTTGTCCATGCCTCGCAAGGCCTCGTTTATCAAGTTTTCTGGTTTGAGTGCTTCGAGTTGAGCGGTGAGAGTTTGATTGATGAGGTCGTTGTGAATGGTCATACCGAGAGCTCGAACTCGAAGTGGTTTCACTCGTTCTTTTCGGCTTAAGGCATCGGCGACAACATTCGCCTTGCCTGGATGATAGCGAATTTCGCAATCGTAATCAGTGAGCAACTCGACCCATCGACGTTGCCTCATGTTGAGATCCTTTTGATCGAAGATATGTTGGAGGCTTTTATGGTCAGTAAAGATTGTACACTTGGTACCGTATAAGTAGTGTCTCCAGATTTTTAGAGCGAATACAACAGCCCCCAACTCTAGGTCATGAGTTGTGTAATTCTTTTCGTGGACCTTGAGTTGTCGAGAGGCGTAAGCGATGACCTTGTCTCGTTGCATCAGCACGCAACCAAGACCTTGATGTGAAGCATCACAGTATACCACGAAGTCATCGTTGCCTTCGGGTAAAGATAAGATAGGTGCACTGCAGAGTTTCTGTTTTAGTAGCTGAAAAGCTGACTCCTGTTTGTCAGTCCAATCGAACTTCTTTTCCTTTTGAGTCAGTGCAGTGAGAGGTAGGGCTATTTTCGAAAAGTTCTCAATGAACCGCCTGTAGTATCCGGCGAGTCCTAAGAATTGGCGTACCTCGGTCGGTGTAGTAGGTGCTTGCCAACATTTGATAGCCTCGATTTTTGAAGGATCGACATGAATTCCCTGATTATCAATGACGTGTCCAAGGAATTGTACGGTTTGCATCCAGAACTCACACTTAGAGAATTTGGCGTATAACTCTTCGTGTCTGAGCAGCTCTAGGATGGTTTTCAGGTGTTGCGCGTGTTCTTGTTCAGTGCGCGAGTAAATCAAGATGTCATCGATGAAGACGATAACAAACTTGTCAAGGTAAGGTTTGCACACCCGATTCATAAGGTCCATGAATACAGCCGGTGCGTTGGTTAAGCCGAATGGCATCACTTGGAATTCGTAATGCCCGTAGCGAGTTCGGAAAGCGGTTTTAGGAATATCTTCATCACGAACTCGGAGTTGGTGGTAACCAGACCGTAGATCGATCTTTGAGTAAAAACTCGACCCATGAAGTTGGTCAAACAGGTCATCGATGCGAGGAAGTGGGTAACGGTTCTTGATGGTTAATTTGTTAAGTTCACGGTAGTCGATGCACATGCGGAAAGAACTGTCTTTCTTTTTCACAAACAGGACCGGAGCTCCCCAAGGCGAGGAACTTGGTCGAATAAATCCCTTGTCCAGGAGTTCCTGTAACTGAGTAGACAACTCCTGAAGTTCGGACGGGGCTAGTCGGTAAGGGGCTCGTGCCACGGGTGCTGCGCCGGGCACAAGATCAATAGAGAACTCGACTTGTCTAGTTGGCGGTAGGCCAGGCAAGTCTTCAGGAAAGACTTCTGGGAAGTCTCGAACAATAGGCACATCCTCAAGTCGCTTCTCCACCGACTTTGTCTCCATAACGTGTGCGAGGATTGCCTGGTACCCTTTTCTCAAGTATTTTCGGGTTTTCATGCAAGACATGATATTGATTCTCGTCCCACCGGTCTCCCCTTGTATGCTCAAAGTTCTACCGGTGACGAGAGGAATGCGTACAATTTTCTCAAAACAAACGATTTCGGCTCGGTGCTTGGATAACCAATCCATACCGACGATGATGTCAAAGCTGCCGATTTCGACAGGTATCAAGTCAATGGGAAAGAGCTCGTTAGCTAAGTTCAGAGTGCAATTAGGTATCACACTGTCGGCCTCAATAAGTTTTCCGTTTGCCAATTCAACAGTGTACTTAGAATCTAAGGCAATAGGTGTAGTGTCAAGTAGTGGATAGAATTCGTCGGAAATAAAGCTCTTATCAGCACCAGTATCGAATAATACAGAAGCAGTCAAGTTGTTGAGAAGGAACGTACCCGTGACCACATTCGGGTCTTGACGGGCTTCCCCAGATTTCAGCACAAAAGCTCTTCCTCGAGCATTGTTGTTGTTCCTGTTGTTGTTGTTGTTCAGTTTCGGGCAGTCTTTCTTGAAATGCCCCGTTCCGTTGCACCCATAACAAGTTTTTGGTGCTGAGGAGTTGGTGTCAGTGGTGTTGGATCTACAGTCCTTAGCCACGTGTCCGAATCTCTTACACTTGCCACAGGGACACGAACCAAAGTGGTGTCGTTGGCACTTTGAGCAATAGGGCTTGGTTCCCTTGTACGCCCCCTTGTCATCAGTATTGGAGGTGTAGGCTTTAATGGTTTCAGGTTTCTTGTTTTGGTGATTGTTGTGGTTGTCGGACCATTTTCTTTTGTTGCTGTTGGAGGATGGAGTGGGTGGTTCTGGGTCCTCATTCATGGCTAAAAGTTCATGGGCCAACCGGATGGCACCATGAAGAGTGGTTTGTTTTGACGAGGCGACATTTCCCCGGACAGGTTCCGGGAGGCCGCGGATGTATTTCTTGATCTTTTCGGGTTCAGTGCCTGCCATAGCTGGGCGAAGAACGGTAAGTTGTTGGAATCGAGTGGTGTATCCAACGATATCAGTTCCTTGCACTTTCAAGTTCCAGAACTCTTCGTCCAGCTTGTAAAGTTGTTCGGCCGGGCAATACTCATCAGTGAGCATTTTCTTCAGATCCTCCCAAGGGAGTAGATAAGCTGTATCAATACCCACAGACTGGGTATAGGAATTCCACCACGAGAGGGCACCATCTTCGAGGGTGCAGGTGGAGAATTTGACTTTGTCGTCCTCCGCACATTTGCTGATGCGGAAAACGGATTCCATCTTTTCGAACCATCTGATAAGTCCGATGGCTCCTTCGGTCCCCTTGAAGCTCAAGGGTTTGCAGTTTTGGAAATCCTTGTATGAACAAGGTTTAGCAGCAGGGGTTTCAGCGGCATCGCTGTTTCTTGTGGAACCTGGTGGAGTATTCCGAGCTAAGGCTTCAGTAACAGCCTGAGTTATAAGAGAGGTAATCTGGGCATCGGTGTATGGTCGTGTCTTTGGCGGCATGATTCTTCAATAAAAGAAATGAAGATACATGAGATTTTTGTAAGAGAAATTGCATTTATTTCAGATGTACATGTATAAAGATGGTAATACATAACATCAATATGAAAAAGGATTATGGCAATTAATATGAGTTGAAACAGCAAGAAATACTTGATAGATGATACGAGTTCAAAGGTTACATCCTACAGATGTATTACAAAAGGTGTCGGGAATTATTACATCCGACTGAAACATAGAGTAGTGCTTAGATAGTTACTAGATTACAGGATAAAGACTACACTAGTTTTAACGTAGATTAATTTGTCCCATCATCGTGACAAGACGGTCCACAGTGTTTGCAAGCCTGCTAGCTTGTCGGGCGTTATCTTCGGCTAGTGCTAGTCGTTGTGTTAGTCCGCGCGCATACTCTTCTGCCTCAAGTGAGCGCTGCACACATTCATCCATCCTTTGTTGCAGAAGGGCATTTTCCACCCTTATTTCTATAATTTGGTTGCGAAGGACATCCATGTTGTTGTTTGTGGTTTCTAGGTCGTCGGAGACTTCTTCTATGCGTTCGAGGGATGTAAGTCTCCAGTTTTCGTTTGTTTCCTGCAGCACGACATCCATGGTGCGAAGTCGTTGCTCGTGTTGGTTCACCCTAGCGGCTAAGGCCGGCAAGGTAGAGTGAGTGGAGTACGGGCCAGCTCGAGGCAACCTAGCGTTCCTCCTTGCTACCCTTGGGTTCTGCGACCCGGATTGAGAACGAGATGAATTGGATGGGATGTTTGCCATTTCTGAGACAAAGCGTTAGTAAGATGAGGCTAATATATATACATATATCATATCCAGCCTAGTGTCTAGCACGTATCAAGTAATGGTCCGGTTCTCTCGTAGTCAGAGTCAACTATCGTATCCCTGTTCAACATAATTATTTCAGATCTTACATCATCTTTCCTTAATTATACATAGTTGATCAGGCTATGTTAAATTAAAGTTGTATGCTGTAATTCCTGAACTAGTCATGTCTAATAAGAGAATACTGCCTAACGGTCATAGTCTAGGCCCACTAAATGCAACCTAGTTCACTATAACCTTAGGCTCTGATACCAATCTGTAACACCCCCAAATTTAACGGTTTGCGGAAGCATACATTGGGTGTTACTAATCAATATACAAAGCACAAGATTAATAGTAAACGACCTCTAAATGAGACGTTTGTAAAATAGTTACATTTCATAATTAATAATCGTTTGAAAACCGTAGGTTTTCGTATACAAAATGTAATTCCCTAGAATCCACGCGTATAGCGGGAGATTCTATTACATCACCATAGTTACAAAAGATAATGCCAGAGAATCTCCGTTAAATGCAGTTTGTAAATCATGCGACCCTAGCTAGTAATCCTGGAGTGAACCTACTCCGTAAGTGTACCTGAGATACAAAGCTAGAAAGTGTCAACCAAAAAGGTTGGTGAATCTCACAGGTTTAGTAATAAGTAAGTGTTATGAACCACAAGTATGTACCCGTATTGCTATCCAGCAAAGTAAGTAAATCAGTAAATCAGTACAGTGCCATGAGCTCATAAGTTGAAGCTTAACCGTGTAGTGTGAAATAAATCACGTACCCCCGTGAGTGCTATCCGCACACTCATATGTAACAAATACTAATATGTCTGTTTCTACGTGTAAATCAGTACGTGGCGGCGCTACCACCCCAGACAGGGATTGTCAGTCCCAAATGGATCCATTTACTAGTACTCGCGCTTAAGACCATAACTAACAACTTACGATAAGGAGGCTTTCAGTGGATAAAAGTAACTCATGCGTTTGTTTGTAATCAGTAATGTTTTCAGTTCAGTACATTGTGTTCATACGTAAAACATTTGCTAAGTATCTCACCCCAAGTAAAACAGTAAAAGTGGGGCTGTAAGACTCACCTGAGTCGAGCAGGGGTAAATAGCAAGTAGTAGTAAATCAAGTAGGTTCTCCGAACCCGTAACCTTCTAGTGCCTAAACACGTAAGGTTAAGTAAGTAGATGTCTCGCAAGACCATCTAGGCTAGTTGTTCATACCCCGTTGTGTTTAACGTTGGTTCGTTCACGTTCGTGTCAAAGTATATACGGCCCGTTGGTGATTTGTTATAATTAAAGTTTAATCGTTTATAACGCAATTTAGAGTATTTGTAATAGAAAAGTATGTTCTATGATGTTTGTTAAGTCGTAGGGTATAAGTATTGGAAGTTGTATAAGTTCAATACTTAGTGTAAAAATAGTTGAAAGTCTGCTGCTTTGTGCGACACTTCATAGCGTCACTTAAGGTTTAGGCGACACTTAGGAAGTGTCGCATAAAATCGCGAAATATAAGTTTAGGGCGTCACTTAGGGAAGTGACGCATAAGGTGGCGACACTTAGGCAGTGACGGTAACAAGTGTCGGTTTAAGGTTCTAGGCGTCACTAGAGTAGTGTCGGGCAAGAGTGTCGTATAAAATTAGATTTCGATCATAGGCGTCACTAAGGCAAGTGACGCTAGTAGTGACGGATATTGAAAATGCGTCACTTAGGTAGTGACGGGAAAAGAGGGCTTATGCGACACTTAGTCAGTGTCGCACGAAGTGACGCATATCTGGGTTCATCAGTGCGTCACTTACGTCTGATTGACGGATTTTGAGCCAAAAACATGTTTTCGGGTTTCCGTTTGGTCCGATTCTTTTACCCAACCCTTATATGAACATAACAAGCCTATCAAAACCATAAACTAGTAAAAATGATCAAAAACGAGAGATGTCGGGATTTGTCGGAAACTTACAAAGCGTCGGATTGAAAATCCGAAAAGGTAGAAGTGTAGATCGTCGCGAGGTGGTCGTTTATTTCCAAAGGGGCTTGAAGATCCGAGGTCGTTTAGTATGTCTATTTTGCGATTTTCGTTGATTTTTGGTTTGTGGTTTTTGAGAGAAAAGAAAAGGAAGAGAGAGAGAGATGAATAAGAAATGAAAGAAAGTGGGTGGAAGTGGGAGGTTAAATCCCCACTTTCGCCCCGCGTTCCCGCTCCGTGCGGTGTTCGTTTGCTCCGTCATTTAACGTTAAATATTTATTTTACGCGTTTAATTATATTTATAAATCACAAATCTTGTTAAATGATTTATTTAAATTATTTCCTTAAATCTTTAATAGGTTAGATTAATTTTAATCACTTTTGTTTATAAAATCGTGTACATTTTATTCGAGTAGTACAAGTCAGTTATTAACTATTATAAAATAGCATTTCAGTTATAATTGCGTTATTTTAGTTTATAAACATTTGTTCACCAACGTCCGTGTTAACCGAATAGAATTTCATTCTATTTAAGTTGCGCACGATTTAATCAAATCGCAAAGTTGTATATATTCACCAACATATAATCCGGTACATAAATTAGCCTAACACAGAACTAATTACATGTATTAACAAAGAATTAGGCGCTAATACTAGCCCTAATTTGGCGGTTGTTACACACTTCTTTTCTTCTCTGCTTCTAACTCGTTCAGAATGTGCGTTCACTGCATGTTGAGTTCTGGAATGAAAACTATTCTATGTGCCTCAATGAGATGTAAACTTGTGTCAAGATTATGGTTTCGGGTGAAAAACCTATCAACAATTGACTCGACTTTAGGATGACCAAATGAGAAAATTTTACCAGCAGGAGAGAATACAACGATAGCAATTTAAACCCCACATAATGTGCAAAGCTCACTAGCTTTCTTGAATAGCCCTGATCGCCTTTTGGAGAATGTCACTTGAATATGATTTTTTATTTGGATTTTCGTGATTTTGATCTTTTGGCGACCCAAACTTGGTTTTTTTGCCATATCTTTAGAAAAAAACAGGAAACTTGACTAAAAATGGATGTTCTTGGACGATTCAGATTTGTGTAAAACATGGCAATTTATAGGTGGTGAATTTAATTAATTTCCCGGGAGTTTTGATTCCCACAAATGATTTAGGAGTTAGAAAATCTTCTTAATTGATGGATATCAGGATACATTAAATTTCATGTCATTAACATCATTAGGCCAACTATTTGACTTTTCAGTTACAAAGTCAACACCTTGAATTTGTGGCATGCTAGATACATTGTTAATTAAGGTGCATGTTACACTAATCTATTAAATTCAACTTTTAATTAGTAACCTCATCTGCAACGTAAATGTTATCATCCCATTGAAACTTGAGATATGTTGCTTCTGATCTGTTGGTGCTTAAAATTTTTCACCCCAAATAATCGTGATCGTCTTAATTTATGTCTTTTTCGGTATGCAGCAACATCTACCTCGAGCTTCAATGACTTTGCTATAGAAACTAAAAATCAAAGTGATACTGAGGTACTTGTTAGAATATTTCCTTTTCTTTTTTCTTAAAAATTTTTTGTAACTCTTTTGCTTGGGTTGTACGTAGCAGTGAAGTTTGGCTTGTGTGTTGATGCTTGTGTAACTGCATTTCATGTGTTTGTGAGGGTGTTTGTTTATAGTTCATGATTGATTACCATTTCTACATATTGGTTATCTGTAGAGGTCTTTAATTATTTGTATCTTGCTGCATTTCGTTTTGCTTCAATGCAGATCACTGGTGATAACAGGACGATTGACTCTAGCGTGCATGATGTCTCTATCGACACTAGGTAGGGTTCTAAGAAGACAGAATCAACTAATGATGAATTTTTCAAGATTTGATCTTGGAATTGATTAAGGAAAGTATTATGTTGCCAGTACATCATCCTTGCAGTTTCCTCACCAAACGACTCCACCCGTTAAGAAGAAAGTGTAGACAGGATAAGATTGTTTAGGGTTGGTTAACAGAACATTAATAGTAACTAAAGCACTTATAATTTGCTTCTGAGGATCTTATATGCCTAAAAGATAGTAAATTGATTTCTCTGCTATCTCTAGGCTTTTGATATGTATAACATTCTTATTTCTTAGAACGATAAAAATCCACTCAAGACAATCTCTTCCGGAAAACGTGTTACCAGGAAATATTGGTTTCGTCGTGTCTATCTGTACTATACAATATTGTTCTTTGACTTGTACCTGTTAAGCAAGACTTTGACAAGGTTTTTGGTTTTTTTAGAGTAAACTCCCATATCTTGTGTGCTTTGTCTTTGCGGATACAGGGATTGAGATCTCCTTGCCTGTGGTGGTTCCTGTAATTACGACGGATGTTAAAAGAACGGTGTTAGATACACCGGTACACCATGACCTTTAGTTCTGTTTGTTTGGTGTGACTTCCCCCCATTATTTTAAATACTTGATATCTCAAGTTATAGCTATATAAAGTATATGAAAGTATTTAGCTTACTTTATATCTGCTACTGGACGAGCTTGGACTGACTGATCGATGGACAGAAGACGCAGAAGTTTTGACAGATAAACTTAGAGAAGTGGATTCACTTGCAGCAGAAACTGAGCGTTTAATTGAGAAACGAAGTGGTGAATTTGACCCTGATCGTTTTTCTGGTTGCAGGTACTCGTAATTAGCACATTAAGTCGGAGAAACCTAAAAATATTATCAACTAACTTTGTTACTGCTAACCTAGTCTTTTGTGTGATGCAGCCTTAGAAAATGTAAAGGCACTTGGGGACTCGGTAGAAGCTTGTCCAGAATTCCCTTTTCTGCACACTTATACTATGAACATGTCTTGGTGGAGCTTAACAAAGGTACTGACAACAACTCATACAAATGAAATTTATTACTCTGTTTCCTTAAACCTGATGACTGGATCATTCCCTTTTCTTCTTTAATAACTTCTGAAATGCAACCCTCTGTATAAGATAATGTGGTGATTTATACTATTAGAAGTCACCTCTATTCCATAGGATCCTAAATCTAGCAACCCATGTCCTTTATACAAAAAGAAATTAATATGAAATAACAGATACATTAGTCATCTTTGAAGCAATTAATTTTTTTTTTTGTAAAATCAATGTCCATGTTTAGTTTGGATATTGGAATCAAATTTTACCGATGGCTGTAGTGACTGCATTTTATAATTCCTTAAATTTGCTTGAGACAGGAGTTAAAAAACTAAGATTTCTAGTTGACAATTGAACTGCAAATTATTATTAGTATTTCCCCTTAATATCAATTTGACAACAACTATAAATAGTAACTCAAAAATTTTCATTTACCACCCTTTAACTTTCAAACATTCTTTATTTTCTACTCTTTAACTTTAAACCCTTTTTCATTTCACCCCCTAATGTTTTAAAACTTTTTTATTTTCTATCCTCTAATTTATAAATTTGTATCCCTTATCTTTTAGAATATTTCCACTTTTTATCCTTTAACTTTTAACTACTTTTCATTTTCTTTGTCTCAACTATTAACACTCTTTCATTTTCTACCTTTTAGTTTTAACATTTTCCATTTTCACCCTTTATATTTTAACTTTAATTTTTCCCCCCTTTTTTTTACTAATAGCTTATACATTTTTTTCCCTTTGCTTACAAAATAATTATTATTTACTACGGAGTAAAAGTTTTTATTTTCATTTTTATATTACTTATAATAGGTTGTCTTTGTTGTTATTAGTATTTTATTTCTAAACCAATTTATAAGATGGAATACAGTTTAAAGCAAATTTATATGTTTATGAAAAGCAATAATTTATTTTATCAAATAATGATGTAACTAAAAAACGTTAAAATACGGTTTATTAGTATGTCAGGAAACACCAACGAAATCAAATACTTTCGATCCCGGTTTTGTTTTTTTGGTAAACTTAATATTGTAGATAAATTATATGCATATCAAAATGTTAAAAATTATATGAGTACATTAGGTGGTTAGTCACAAATGCATTATAGCATGTCATGCAAGTTCAACGCATGTAGTTGCCATTTTTATTTCTTTCATTAGTTTTTTTTTTTTTGTTTTTAAACATGTCAATTTGTTCTTTCATCAGTTTTTTTAACCTGTTATTATATTTTGTCTATATTGGTATTGGTATTTTATTTGTAAACAGACATATAAGATTGGAGCTACCAAATTTAGATTTGTTTATTTTTACCTGTGACTGATATAAGTGAAAAAATGTTAAAACTTGCTTCAGTACGTAACGAAGCATACCAACGAAATCGAATCTGAAAATTAAAAAAAAACAGACTTTCATCCCGTCGCAACGCGCGGGCAAATAAAACACTTGTTATAATCAAATGAATTGCAACAGCTTCTAAGTAGATTATAGTGCTCAACCATCAAAGAACTGATTAAACTTTGATGCAATCTTTGAGCACGTTTCCTATTAGCATATTTGATACAAAAAAATTCATCTGCTCTATCTTGTAAACACAGTTCGTGTTTAATAAGAGCATCAAGCTGAATGTTGACTTTTATAAGTCAAACTTGTTGCTTCTAACCTTCTAACAACAAACATGGATTTTAAAACAATAAATCAAAATATCATGACTACCCAAAATCCTATAATAAACATGACAAAAGACACAACTTGTGGAATTTTGGTAGTAAATTAGTAAGAAAGACCGTATGAATTTTACATGTCAAAATAGCTAGATTTGACATTAAAAAACGGTAATAGTATCACATTTAGAGTATATTTTACCTATACTCCTGTTAAAAGTAATATTACATTCTTTAAACAGTTTAGAGATATGTTATTATTAATCTACACTATATATTATAATAGAGTGCTAATTAGGTAGTCAAAGTTAATCTCAACCCTTAAATGAATGAGAAAGGATTTGGTTACAAACAATTTACAAACATTTTGATACTAACTAACTTCTCACCAATAGAATGAAGAGAGAGACACAGGAATAAGAAAAAAGAAAACCAATTGAATTATGACAACTTTGTTTGTAACTTTTGTTTGTAACCATAGCACCCCTCTAAATAAATTACTTAATTGGATATAAACCATTGATCTAGCCTTAAAAAACATGACTACCTAAATAGTGTAGAGAATATGACAATTATGACCCTATATTACTTTGGTAACTATTTATTGATTGGTGATATATTAATGGAAATCTTTACTACTGCGGTTTTTTTTTTTTTTTAATTAACTCACAAACGGTAAATCAAAAAATATTAAAAATTGTACCATAAAATTCAGTGTTTTCTCCTTTTCGATTTAAGATCTCTCAAGGTATACTTTTGACAAGTTTTATTTTTTTCACTTTTAGTGGGATTTACAAAGTATAACACATGTGTTATTGTTTCGTTCTATATATGATTTTGTATTACAATTAGGGTTTAGTGTTTAGCGTTTAGTAGGGTTACGGCTTTTTATTATGGTTTAGGGTTATGATAGACCATTAGGGTTTAATCAAGCGTTTAAGGGTTTTTACATGTGGTAGTAATTTGTAAAACCCAACAAAATATTTAATCTACATTTATGTGCATAAATCTATACATAATTTAGCTTAACAATAACTAAAATTGGACATAATTAACGAGTTAGGATGTTGTGGTCTATTAAATAATTTGGGGACGCGACGCCTTTTCAGTTGAATTTTTTTATATTTTTATAAATATAATCTAATTTAATTAGTTCGTAACTAAATGGGTTGAAACTATGAGTTCAATTTATTGTATGTTTTCATTTTCAACGGTATTGTGCACAATTGAACTATATACGGGTTATTTGGTCTTCAACAAATCAAAAATAATTCGCATCGCCTTTTCAACTGGATTTTTTTTTAATTCGTATAAATATAATCCAACTTGATTAGTTCGGAATTAAATGGATTGAAAGTGTCATCTCAAGTTCTTGTATATTTCATTTTCAATGGTATTATACATACTTGAACTAAATACGGGTTATTTGGTCTTCGACTAATCAAAAGTCTATATAATAAAAAAAAATTGATTTGGGATGTTGTGGGCTTTTAAATAATTTGGGGATGCATCGTCTTCTCTGCTGAATTCTTAAATTCGTATAAATATAAACCAACTTATTAGATTGGATGTGAACCATTGATATAGCCTTCAAAGGATGACTACCTAAATAGTCGGGATAATATGACAAAAAGACAATTATGACATTATGTTGGCTTTTTAAAAAACTTAGTTTGGTAACTATTTATTGATTGGTGGTATATAAATGAAAATTTTGAATATTGATTTTTTTTTTCAAATTAATTATCTCATAAATGGAAAATCAAAAAATTATACAAATTACACCATAAAATTTAGTGTTTTTTTCTCTTCTATTTAAGATCTCTCAAGCTATAATTTCAACAAGTTTTTGTTTTCTTTCACTTTTGGTGCATTTTACAAATTATCAACATATGTGTTATTGTTTCGCTCCATATTTGATTTGGGGTTACAGTTAGGCTTTAGTGTTTAATTATCTCATTAACGGTAAATTAAAAAATTATAAAATTGTACCATAAAATAAGTGTTTTCTTCTCTTCTATTTAAAATCTCTCAAGGTATACTTTCGACAAGTTTTTTTTCTTCCACTTGTTGGAGGATTTTACAAATTATCAACGCATGTTTTTTTTGTTTCGTTCTATAATTGATTTGGTGTTACAGTTAGGGTTTAAGGTTTAATGTTTAGTAGGGTTTAGGATTTATATTTAGTAGGTTTTAAGGTTATGATATATTGTTTAGGGTTTAATAAAGCATTTAACATTTATGGTTTTTACTTGTGGTAGTGATTTGTAAAACCCACTAAAATATTTAATTTACATTTATGTGCATAAAATCTACACATAATTTAGCATAACGGAAAATAAAATTCTACATAATTAACTGTTTAGGATGTTGTGGTCAATTAAATAATTTGGGGATACAACTCTTTTCAGCTTAATTTTTTAAATTTGTATAATTATAATCCAATTTAATTAGTTCATAATTTAATGGGTTAAAAGTGTTATCTCAATCTATTGTATTTTTTTATTTTCAACGGTATTGTTATGTTTTCATTTGCAACAGTATCGTGCACATGTCAAATACTGACGGGTTATTTGGTCTTCGGCAAATCAAAATTTTATATAATTAACAAATGATTTAAAATGTTGTGGGGTTTTTAAAAAATTCGGGGACGCATGACCTTTTCTCATTTAATTATGAGCTAATCAATTTGAATTGTATTTTATACGAATTTTAAAATATTTACGAACTAATAAGATTGGTGAAGATGTTTTAGAACAGTTTACCGTAATTATTATAACTAAGAACAATTTTTTTTGTAAGGTGTAATTATATATATATATATATATATATATATATATATATATATATATATGTGTTCCAGTTCAATTGAGAACCAAAAAAATTGCGAGAACCGTGAGAACTACTAGATTGCATGTTTGTTCACATGTAATTAACTTGATTCACATGTGAACATTGATTTAGGTTAGATTGGCAACAAAAAAAATAAAAAAAAATCCTTAAATTATAGCGAGAACCGCAAAAAATCAAATTTATGATCACATATGAACGATAATATGAACAAATCAGGTAAAACGGGTTTTAAGACATTTTTTCGAATTTTTTTTTTGCCAATCTAACCTAAATCAATGTTCAAATGTGAATCAAGTTAATTACATGTGAACAAACATGCAATCTAGTAGTTCTCACGGTTCTCGTAATTTTTTTGGTTCTCAATTGAACTGGATCCTATATATATATATATATATATATATATATATATATATATATATATATATATATATATATAACTAATTGAAGGATGTACTTGTAGAAGATTGTGATAACTGCCATACATAAATAGGGGAAGTGTTAATATCTCACTAAAATGGTATGATATATATTCAATGATATTAATCGTTTTTAATAATGGATATCAAAAGCTACTATCAATAGATAAACATATCTATTTCAATTAAAAATATTTTGTAGCATCATCACCAAAAATATATTTGTTAGAACATTACTCGCTAAAATAAATTATAATTTAAACATTTAAATCAAAATTATGACGTATCCAACAAAATTTGTAGGTTATAATCTAGTCTTAATGAAAACAAACTACAATACACAAAATAATAAACTATAGTGTATAATAAGTTGCTTTACCCGGTACAATCATCCAACTAAAAAACTGATCAACCGGGCCGGGAACATTTGTTTGTGGCCCAAGCATAACTGAAGGAATTAATTCCAAACTGAACTTGCAACTAACCTTTGGATCTATTCAATAAAAACATTTTCATCCACTCACTCAACTATTTAAATAGGCCCAAGATGTTATTACTTTTTCACATATAAAAAGCCAACCAAGCAATTAAAGAATAAGCCCCACGCAGTCGCACCAACACAAATTGTGAATCAAAACAAAACCTACTCAATGTTATAGATCCACCACACGTTGTATTTGTCTATTATTATCAGACCGCACGTTCAACTTTATTTTTATTTTTATTTTTTTCCCTTTAAAAGTGTTATTTATGTTGGTTGCTAGTTTCCTACAATTCCCGTGATTATAATTAAAATTGGCATACACCCCAAAACAAATTGGATAAAGGCCTTTGGGTAAGCCCAACATATCAAACACAAGGTCCAACTATAACCGGTCCAATGAAACCTAGATACTTTTAAGATGCCATCAAAAGATCATAATCAATGGAGTGTTTGTTGTCTCAGTTTGATTGTATAGTTACATTTTTACACAATTACAATTGATTCTTTTCTTTATTGATTATATACTACTGTAAAAGATAATGATATTTATATAGTTAGTTATTAAGGAATTCTTATTGTACACCTTGGCTTGAATCCTTCTAATGCTAATATTGTAACTGTGTTGTTAACGAGAGTACGAGACCAATTATTATATGTTATTCTTGATTGTATTAGATTATTAGTAATTTGTTTTGACAAAATAACTATTGATACTATATGTGTATTATCAACGAGGAATAGATTGTGGGTTGCGTTTTGTTCTCAATGGGGAGTCTTGTTAAAATCTTTGTTGGAGTTTGGAGGAAGTCATGTATATATATCTCAATAAGATCCTCGTTGAAATTTGGGACAGATTTAGAAATGGTTTCGGTTATGGGTTTTGGGTTTGCAGGCAAACACCATGCACTAAACCTGTCACATTGACATTTCTAACGCAAACACAACACCGTTTTGAAATTCAAAGTCAAAAGCCATACTCTTGGCCCGCTCCCGTCGGGTGTTCCTTTAAAAATTCGACGTGTGTCCTAAAGTGACACCAATGGCACGGGTGCGTCAATTGTCCCTTGTTTTGATTCGGTTTGGTGACGAATTTTTTGAGTGCGTCACTTTTTATTTTTATTTTTCTTTTTAGTGTATAAAAATGAATTTTTATTGGTACATATCGGTTACAAAAATTGAAGTGACACTGTCATTAGTACCGAGGTTGTTAAGATCGCTATCCTCACGATCCTACCAAGCAAAAATGTGCAGGATTTGAGTAGAAATGATCATGAGGTAAGATAGTAGTAGGGCAAAGGATCGCATTTAAGATCATAAGATCGATGAACGATTCGATACGACAAATATTTTTTTTATTACTATTTTCTATTTTTACAACTGGGCTAAATACTTATATTTCCTATACACATAGTCCAAAGCCTAATCTCTACTCAAAACTTACAACACGCCTTTGTTTTCAAATTCAATCTATTCGCTTGTATGCTCGTATTATCTTAAACTTATTATGACTGTTGGTTCAATTGTACAATGCTACTATATTTTGTTATATCATGTTTACCCCAGAAAGTATGTTGACGTATTGCATTATTTTTGTAATATAAAAGTTTTGCATGAATTTTGATATCTATAAATAATGAAATATTGGTAGGATCTTACGATGCAATCTTACAAAGGTAAAAATAATCTTACATAGGATCTCGATCTTGACAAAGTTGGTTAACACCATTCTTTCTGTTGTGTATTAGTTTAACGTGGTGATTTCTTCGCCGCTATTTTTTTTATAAACCCACCATAGTTTTACATTAATAACTTGTACTGAATTTTGATGGATTTATATAAAAAAAGGTGAAAATATCACAATATATTAGTTTAAGGGTGTGTTTAGCATCAACATTTCAAGGGATTTTTAGATATTAAGATTCTATATTTCAAAAAAATTCATTTACAATCCAGAATTATCAAACACAAAAAGAAGAGATTGTTAAAAAAATAATTTTTTAAACGAGAAATTCGGCTCCTGAAATTAACTTTCAAAGTAATCCGCATCTAGTTGCAAAAAACAAAGTACGAAAGTGACATTGACGTATGAGACAAATCTGATCTAAAAAGAAATACTCCCTCCGTCCCAAAATTATAGTCCACCTTTCCTTTTTGGGACGTCCCAAAATAATTGTCCACTTCTCATTTCAACCAATGGGAGGAGACTTTAGTAGGTGAAGATTCTATTTGATTGGTTGAAAGGTGTTGTGGTCCCACTGTTATTAAACTGTGTGTTTTTTGTTGGTGGACAATAATTTTGAGACGGAGGGAGTACTACTATTCTTAGTCAAAATACTCTATATCCGGTATCTAGTGTGCAGATGTAACTGTAAACACCCTTCAATGGCTGATTGTAGGGGTGTCAAAATGTCCGAATCCGAAAATCCGATCCGACTTTAATCAGATTCGGATAAAACGGATTGGATTATTTGGTTAATTTAATCAAAATAACCCGAATCTTATTTGGATTGGATAACGGATAAATAATTTTGAATTTGGTTGATCCGAATAACCCGAATAAATCTGAATAAGGTACTGAATATAAAAATATATTATATATACATGTTATTTATGTCTTATATGAGTATATTAATATACAATTAACATATTCATCACTTGTAATGATTTATATAAAGCTTTTAATATTATTTTGTGAAAATAGTTTATGTTAAACACGTGAAAGTTTAAGATATATTCTTATTTGGATAAAAACATAATATCCCTATCCGAACCAATCCAATCCGAATCCGAATAACCCCGAAACCGAATAATCCGAATCTTATTTGGTTTGGATAACGGATAAATTATAAACTTGAAAAATTCAAATAATCCGATCCGAACAACCCGAAACCCAAACACTGATTGGCTGAAACCATCACTCCTATAAAACACACACTCGAAAAAAGGACTAGTAATAATTTTTGGTGTCCTTAAACTGTATCAAACAGACTACAAGTGTCCTTTTGATCCAACTTAGAGCCAAAGTTGATAATTGTAGTGAGAATCAACAATGTCATTGGTATATTAATATGGATCAACTTTGATCACTCCAGTCATAAAACAGTAGAATGTTAACATAGCGCGTAAAGTCCAGCAATGAGTAGAAATTTATATGATGCTAGTTAATACAAGGTTGTCTGATGCAATAGAGGTGGTGGGTAGTGATTATAGTTTGCTGTTCCGTGAATTGGCGTTGCTAACTTAAGGATTACTATGCTGTTAATGCAGGCATTTGCTCCATACGAGCGCGCAGCTCTAACAAAAGGTTATTTATTTCCTTTAGAGAAAAAGCCAGCTCGTTTGCCGGTAAGTCAATTTGCTCAATCTGATACCATTATCCAATATTGCCATTGTATTGGTTACTTTACTGCTATTATATACTTGGTTCACCATGGAATTGGATTTCAAAAAACTGTATGGATCAACTAAAATGGCATTGCAAATAGCACTGTTGTTAATGGTTTTGAGTTGCACATGATCACTTTAACTAGACTTGAGTACTCATTTTAGGTGGCAATGCCCTTTTCAGAGAACTGCATTTAATAGCTAATATGGCATTACAAGATAGTACCGTTGTTAATGGTTTTGCATTGCATTTGATCATTTTTTCAATTAGGGTTTTCACACTTGTGTGGGCTCAGGAGGTGAGAGGCAGACTCCGGATTGGTACAAGGAGAAAGGAATAGAGGTACTTTATTTTGACTCTTTATCTAAATGCAAATAAATAGAAATTTTGATAACATACATAGACTAGTGCATATTTGACTCTACAGTCTACACGAATTAATCATGTACCTTGTTTAAGCCGGTGATCATGCTACTAATAATTTGATTTTGAATTGACTTAATCTTGCGTGAAGACTTGTCTGCCTTCTAGTTTACTTCAAATCTTCTCATTAGTGTTGACCCTGAGCATTTGACTATGAGTGCTAATTATTTAGATGATGAATTGGAGTATAGAAGTAAGATTCCAGTGGTTCAAAGAAAGACTCAAATTGTTCAGCTCTTTCTACCTGATCATTGGTCTATGACTGTGAATAATTTGTCTGAAAGTAAAATTTATTTAACTACAAAATTCAATGCAGATGCTTTATGAAGATCCAGTGACTGCAATTGATGTAGAGAAGCAAACATTGACTACAAATTCAGGAAAATTGCTCAAATATGGATCCCTCATTATTGCCACAGGGTGCTCTGCATCTAGGTAAGTCTTAGGAAGACTATGCATACTACCACATAGCTATTTGTTAGATGCCCCAGTGAATTTTTTTTAAGAAATAGCATCTTTTACTAAGAGTAAAACACTGTTCCTTCTGTCTTCTTGAAAGCTGCAGTCACTGTTTATGACTACGTATATAAGGCCATATCACATCTTCATCTTGAACTTTCAAGTATCCTTATAAATAAGAAAAAACATCTGAACTTATCCTCCCTTTGCTTCAGATTCCCGGAGACAATTGGCGGGAACTTACGTGGTGTTCACTATATACGAGATGTGGCTGATGCTGATTCATTAATATCATCACTGGTAATTGTTCTGTCCCTAGGTGGATTTGTTTGTAAATAGTTATTTGTATGTAACACGATTCTAGGAAAATATCTAGTGCTTTATTCTGATCGAATGAAATTTCTAGGGGAAAGCACAAAAAGTAGTGGTGGTGGCTATATTGGCATGGAGGTTGCAGCTGCTACTGTTGCATGGAACCTTTGAGTGGTCCCGTTTAAACACCAAGCAAAAGAAGCAAAGCAAAAATAAGGACAATACGAAGAACACAAAGAAGATTTTAATAATCAACTCCCTAATCTTATTAATAACACTAACAAGACGGATACAACTTTCTTTGTATCGGGGTTTAACAAAAACCTTAGGGATAACAATCTCAAGTTATGAGATTGGGTGTGGCTGGAAATATAACCAGAAAACACACACTTATTAATGTCCATGGGTCTCTTTATTTATAGAGACCCACAAGACTTACATAGGAAACACAAATACTTTAAAGTCAAAACCTATAACATAGCTTCCATATTTCAAAGGACAAGGAACTCTATTTATAAAAATATAGATTTGTCCTTTACAAGATTTTCAATAAATGTATGGAAACAATATTGTCTAAGCATGGTTTGACAGTTGAAAGCATGCTTGAAAGCATGCTGTGCAGTTACTGTACATGTACTTTTGTTGCACAGTAACTGAAAAGTGAACTCCACTTAACAGACCAGCAGCATTAATCTTGGAAAAGTCTTGGAAAAGTCTATTGACAGAACTAACTTTTGATGAAATTGGCAGAACTAATGTTATGAACTCGCAGAACTAACTCTTATGAACTAGCAGAACTAACTCTTGAAAAACTTGGCAGAACTAACTCTTGAAGAACTTGGCAGAACTAACTTTGAGTTCCATCCTCCCATTTTTAGTTCCATCCTCCCATTTTTTTGTGCTAGCAGAACTAATTTTGCCATCCTCCCATTTTTAGTTCCATCCTCCCATGAAATCTATAGTGTGACATAGTAATTTATGTCACATAATTTTCCCAACAATCTCCCCCTATTTGATGAAGACAAAATAATTAATACTGATTACATACAAGTTTCTTTATTAACTTCAGAGCATATCTTTTTAACTTGAACACTTAGAACTTTTAAGTTATATCTTCATTATATTTGTACATGTTCAAGTTGTAAACTTTAAAGCTTTAAAGCTTTTATCTCCCGTTAAAAATCACCAACCCAATGTTTAATAGTTCTCCCCCTATTTTGTAACATCCTTCTTTAACAAGACGAATACATTCCTTGTATCGGGGTTAGACAACCTTAGGGATATCAATATATCCCTAATCTTGTTAGAAGGTTTGTACGATTTGGTTTGAACAGATTTCAAGCTCTTACCCTCAACAACAATTATAATGCTAAGATAAAGTTTTTCAACTATTATGAACATAAGAATGCTAACCCGTCACAGAATGTAAACCAACCACTCTCAACGTATAATTGTATGAACATAACAATTAAAAACTTTATCATTAACTTCATAAAAGTTGATTTGGCTTGAACTAACCTTTGGATCTGATAAAGAGATTTGACGCGCTCTAAGAAACTTGTTTTCTTCAATCTTCTTCTGATTTCTTTGATACAACTTCTCTTGCTTGGCTTGGATCTTTACAAATCTGAATAGATTCAACGTGCTCTCATACCAATTGAGTGGTCCCGTTTAAACACCAAGCAAAAGAAGCAAAGCAAAAATAAGGACAATACGAAGAACACAAAGAAGATTTTAATAATCAACTCCATAATCTTATTAATAACAATTAACAAGACGGATACACTTTGTTGTATCGGGTT
The DNA here is from genome assembly GCA_949592205.1 of Helichrysum umbraculigerum. Lineage (NCBI taxonomy): Eukaryota > Viridiplantae > Streptophyta > Magnoliopsida > Asterales > Asteraceae > Helichrysum > Helichrysum umbraculigerum. The sequence continues at coordinate 103,672,494 of CATIUR010000003.1, read as the reverse complement.
ACAAAGAACCTTAAGGAGATCTACACATTACACCAAATCCCTAATATTGTTAATGAAAATAACAACACGGATACTGTAACACCCCCAAATTTAACAGTTTGCGGAAACGATGTTTTGGGTGTTACTAATCAATAATCACAAGCACAAAGGATACAGTGAATGACTCTAAATGAGACGTTCCAAAAGTTGTTACATTAATACATAAGTAGTTTCAAAATACAAGCTCGAGTTCAAGTAAATTCCTAGAGATTCTAATACATAACAACTAGTACAAAAGTAATGTATAAAAATCTCCAAGCTTGTAAATGCATGCGACTCGAGCTAAGAAAGCTTATCCTGCTGGGCATCCCTACTGATGCTGTGTACCTGAGAAGCATTACTAAAACGGTCAACCAAAAAGGTTGGTGAATCTCACAGGTTTATAAGTAAGTAAACAGTTTGAACACACAAGTAGTATTTGTAAATCCTAGCCAGCCAGTAAGTAACGATCACAGGTTATGCTCATTGATTACTTAAGTTTTAATAAGTGGTGGTCGCAGTACATGTAAACCGTTTGATACAATTGCCATGAGCCACCATAGTTGAAGCTTAACGTACAGTAAATATAGGTACCCCCTCATGAATGTAATCCAAAACATTCATACGGAACGAGTAAGAAACGCCCGTTTCTACAGGAGCGGTTCGTGGTAGTGCTTGCTACCCCGGGCGGGGATTGTCAGTCCCATATGGATCCATATACTAAAACTCGCGCTTATCACATAACTAACAACTATGGTTCAGGAGGATTTCATTGGATTAGTCGTAAACTCATGCAGTTGGCGTATTCGTAATCTCATACAGTAAGTAAATCATGGCAGCAAGTAAGTTTTGTGTGTTCATGTAAAACAGTAATGCATCTCACCCCTGAGTATAAAACAGTAAAGTAGGGGCTGTAAGACTCACCTGAGTCTGGCAGACAATGCAGTAAGTAAGTAAGTAGTATCCCGAACTAGCAACCCTTAGCGTCCTAATACGCATAAGGTTTAGTAAGTAAATGGAATACTTGTAAAGTATCCATGCTAGTTGTTCCCAAACTAGTTAATGTCCATTAGTTTGTTTGTACGTTTGTATTCGTTTGTAAATCGTAGTTTGTATAAAAGTTGTACTGTACGTTTGTTATCGGAGTATAATAATAATTCCATCCATTATTATTATGTATTCATAGTAGTTGTACAGTTGTAAAGTATATTCGTATGATCGTTTGTTTGTATTACAACATGTATCGTTTACGTAAGTTCCAATGGCTTAAACCCCAAAGGGTACGAGTGAAACCTCGTAAGTATTCGAGTGTATGTTCGTATCAGTTAACGTGTAATCCAGCACGTAACTAGTGAGTGAACTTGTAAGTTCGTGTCGGATGTAATCCCATGTAGTGTACAAGTGTAAGTTCGTTGGAGTGTAATCTCGTACGCGTGTGTGAATGAAATCTCACGTTTAGTTTAGTATAGTCTTGTACATATCTAAGTATCGTTGTATACTTTCAAAAGTATAGTATTTTCAGGTATAAGTAACGCCGAGTAAAATACGTTTACGTTTTAAGTATATTCTATACTTGTATAAAATGTAAGTGTCAAACAGCCTGTTATAGCGTCACTTGTATGCGTCACTTCTGGATATTATGCGCCACTTAGGTAGTGTCGGTATTTAATGTCTGTGTAATAATGTATGCGACACTTAAGTAGTGTCGGTATTCAGGTAGTGCGTCACTAAGTAAGTGACGTTAGTAAGTATTGTTTTTCATCCGTGCGTCACTATGATAGTGACGGTATAAAGTGTCGTGGTGAAGCAGTGCGTCACTAATAGAGTGACGGTGTGAGTGAGCAATTTGATATCAGGGCGACACTAAGTAAGTGTCGGTATACGTATTTATGCGCCACTGAAGAAGTGTCGGTATAAGGAAGTAAATCAGTTCATGGGGCGACACTAGGCAAGTGTCGGTATATGTAGTTACACGTCACTGACGAAGTGTCGTTATAAGTGTAGGTGACGTCATCAGTAGTAACTGGACGTCATTCGTTTCTACCGAAAGTTATACGTTTATACTGAAGATAGCGACACTAATGAAGTGTCGGTATAAGTGTTCTAGCGTCACTATGTAAGTGTCGTATGGTTTCTGCTGAACGTTATATGGTAGCGACACTTATGTAGTGTCGAGTTGTTTCTGCCGAAGGTGTTATGATTGCGTCACTAGTGAAGTGACGGTATAGTGTTTTAGCGGCACTTAGGAAGTGTCGTGTATGGACGGTTTGTTAACTATGCGTCACTAAAGCGAAGTGTCGCATAACTGGCGTGAGCCATGCGACACTAACCTCTGGTCAGATTTTGATTCGTGTCGAAAACGTATTTAGCGAGTTCCGTTCAAGTTGAAACTTTTACACAAGTTATATTATGTTATGTAGAGTTCATAAAAATTGTTGGATGTCGTTTTTAATGTTCGAGGTGTCGTTTTATTTAAAATGACCAAAACCGACATTTTCGTAAAAGTGTTCAAAAACGTGTTTAAGTTACATATTTGGACATCATTTAGCTAGGGGAACAATAATCTAGCAAAATAAAAGTAATCGGAAAAGTTTTGGGTCGCCGGAAAACTTACAAAGTTGTCGAAACGAAAATCCGAAAAGATAGGTTTGTAGCCCTCGTTCTCGTGATCACTTTTCTCCAAATCGAGCCTAGCTTCCAAGGTGTTTTAATGGTAGTTTTAAGGTGTTTTTGGGTGATGTTTTAGAGAGAGATAGAGAGAGAACCGATTGAGAGGGAGAGAGAGTGAATGATTGAAGTGTGGGTTGTGTTGTGTTTGTGTGTCAAAGTGAACAAAAGGGTGAGGGTGTGAGATCCCCTCACTTTGGCCGGTTTTGGTGGGGCCACCAAAGTGTGGTCTCACCAAACTTTGTTTCCTCCGGGTTTGCGCTCCGTGCGGTGTTCGTTTCCCCGGTCGTTTAAACGTTAAAATCATTTTATACGCGATTAAATATACGTTTGCAAATACGAAATGATATCCGATTATTAAGTTGAAGTATTTTATAAAAATACTAGTTTTCAAGTTATAAATCATAACTTAGTTTTGTTTTGTCGGTTGGTCGAGTTTTCGGAGAGTTCGGTGACGTTTTAATTAAAACGTACGTTTTCCGTTATATTATAAACATAATATAAAGTATTAGTCAAAGTAATTAAATAATTTCACATTATTTAATAATCGTTTTACCAATGTCCGCAAGTTTGTATACTTGTTGTTTTATACGATTTGTACGAGTCGTATACGCGTATATATACATATATTCCATCCATATATATATATATATATATATATATATATATATATATATATATATATATATATATATATATATATAATAAGTAGATAATGTATATAATCCTATTTCATATTATATACAAGTAATAAACACATAATTAGGAAAATTTTAAATTGGTCCTAATTTTGGGGTTGTTACATTCTCCCCTTGTTAATAAAATTTCGTCCCGAAATTTGTTCGAAGTAGTAATCGGTAGTTCGATACTAGTCAGGTTGCTACAATGTGTACTAGTAGCCTACAGTTGTAGGGTAGGTCCTACAGTGTTTGAAATCAAGTAGTTGTCTGGCGGTAACGTACCCTAATTTTTGTTGTCTGGAGGTAGTGGACATTGGGCCTTAAGATGGCCAGCACTCCCGCAGTTGAAGCACAGCTTCGTCTTAGGGGGGTTAGTATTCTTAGGGTAGGACTTGCATCGACCGACGGGTATGGTACACGGTCCTTCATGATGCCGAGTGCATTGGGGACAGAAAGGTTTCTTTCCCAAGTAGTTTCCTGAAGAGTTGGAGGGAGTAATCTTCACCCTTTTTGCTGGAGGTGGCGTACAGTCAGTATCGGTATCTTCTTCGGTAGGAGTACCATGTGAAGTTGGTGGTGAAGTAGGGTTTTCTAAAGCTATCAAACGTAGCTCGTACTCACGCATACGTATGTCATTTTGGAAAGCAATTCGTCGTAGGTCATCAATGTCCTCCCGTGCTTCAGTCAGTTGTTTTCGCAGCAATTCAATAGTTTGGTTGAGGTGACTGACTGATTCAGCAGTCAAGGTTATATCAACTGGTGCTTTTGTAGCAGTTAGAGCAACAGGAGAAGCAGGTGCTGTTGCAGATTCAATGAAAGGTTCGGTATCACACTCAAGTTCGAGAAGGTAAGGAAACATCGAGGGTTCCTCACTGAGTAGTTCATCATCCAAGGTAGAGTTGTTGACAGAGTGAGTTGTCATTTCCTACGAAATAATTATTCTTTTTAAGAATTGTTACCAGTAATTGAAGTTCTATTGAATGACTTGTTTAAAGTAACGAATAATATACGAGTTCCCGGTCTCAACCAGTGTGAGATATTTGGGAAAAAAATGTTTGTAATAAGTAGTCTAAGTGTAATACAGGTTATATGTTCGGAATTCGTATAGTCGATTGTTTCCTAATCCTATTGGGTACTTAGGATCTAAGAAAGCACATAGAACGTAAAGTAACATGTAGAATTTGTTAAGCAAGAGATGAATGAGAAAACAGTTTCGGGTAATCAAAGAATGAGCGTACCCGGGTTGAGTAAATCACAGAGTCTCGGGTTTGGGTCATCCTCCCTGGCGTTAATTACGTAAGCTCTACTCCTTGTATTGTTGGTGCGGGGTTTCAGTTTAGGGCAATCCTTTCTGAAGTGCCCGTATTATTGCACTCATAGCAGGTTTTGGGTGCAGGAGTATCAGTACCAGTGGGGTTGGTTCGGCAGTCTTGGGCCAGGTGCCCGAATTTCTTGCATTTAGTGCAGGGACAGGAGCCATTATGATGGCGACCACATTTGGAGCAGTAAGGCTTGCTCCCCTTGTAAGCCTTTGAGTCATTGGTATTGACAATTGCAAGCTTCTTGTCAGGAATCGGGTTGGATGAGTGGGGACTTACTTCCCATTTACGTTTGTTACTTACAGACGGGGTTGAAGTCGAGCCACGGCGGACAGAATTAGCCGTTAACTCATGAGCCATACGAATGGCGTTCTGAATAGTTCCCGGTTTGGACGAAGTAACTAAATCTTGAAGTCGTTCAGGGAGTCCATCAACGTACTTTTCGATCCTCTTGTATTCGGGATCAACCATGGTTGGGCACAAAAGTGCCAGCTGGTGAAAGCGGTTAGTGTAGCCGGTGATGTCATCACCCTGCATCTTGTGATTCCAGAATTCCATTTCTAGCTGTTTCAACTCGTCTCTGGGGCAGTACTCGCCCCTCAGCATATTCTTCAGTTCATCCCACTGTAGTTTGTAAGCCTCGGCAACGCTCACAGTCTGCGCATAAGTGTTCCACCAGGTAAGGGCGGTGTCAGAAAAGGTACTGGTGGCGAACTTAACTTTATCCTCTTCCTTGCAGTTGCAGATGAGGAATACTGACTCGATTTTCTCGGTCCAGCGAATCAGACCGATCGCTCCTTCAGTACCTGCAAAGCTCAAGGGTTTGCAGTTTTGGAAGTCCTTGTAGGTGCAGGTTTTGGGTTGTGGTCCATTGTTAGCGGTATCTTCGCTACCAGGGGCTGAAGTCCGGGTAGCTAGAGCTTGGGCCACACTACGGGCAATAATACCTGCTACTTCGGCTTCAGTAAGAGTGATTTGTCGTCGAGGAGGCATGTTCCTTGAAACAATAAATAAAGAACATGTGAGGGTTTGAATTAGAATTATGACGGTGATGATTTAGTAAATTCAAAAAAATTTCGTCAAAGGTTGAAATTTGTTCAAAGTTTGTGGGTTATAAATAAGTTTACACAGTTTCGAAATTTTTGAGAATTTTATAAAACATTTTGTAAGAAATTTTGTAACATGTTTGAAAAAATACATTTGTTATAAAATTTTGATAGTAAAAGTCGGTTGTATAATTTGAAGTCTGACGAAAATTGAGTTGAAAATGGTTTTATTAGGTTACACCTAACGGTACAGTAATGTACATTGTAGAATGTTATAAACGTAGAATTAGGTGGGGATAGAAAATGAAAACAAAGTCTCGATCTTCATATCGAAGGATGTTCGAGTAACTATGGTTGTCGGTTATAATGGTGTGGAGATCTTCGGACGTATGTCGGTAATCGTGAATTCATAAAAGTTAAATAAGGACAGAAGGACGAGAATCGAGTTGTCGTTTGTTCGATGAAATGTTAAGGAATATTAATTTCGTAGTAGTCGAGAGAGTGTCGTATCGGGGAAAGAGGCCTATGTATATATATACATATATCACATAACCGCCTAGTTCGTGTCTAGCACAATCAAGTAAAAGTCCCGGTTCTCTCGAGGTCAGAGTCAGCTAATGCATTCCGGTTCAACATAACCCCTTTCAGAACTCACATCATCTTCATTTAATTGTACATAGTTGATCAGGCTATGTTAAATTAAACTTGTATGCTGTAATTCCTGAACCAGTTATACCTAATGAGGAATACTGCCTAACGGTCATAGTCTAGGCCCACTAAATGCAACCTAGTTCACTATAACCTTAGGCTCTGATACCAATCTGTAACACCCCCAAATTTAACAGTTTGCGGAAACGATGTTTTGGGTGTTACTAATCAATAATCACAAGCACAAAGGATACAGTGAACGACTCTAAATGAGACGTTCGAAAAGTTGTTACATTAATACATAAGTAGTTTCAAAATACAAGCTCGAGTTCAAGTAAATTCCTAGAGATTCTAATACATAACAACTAGTACAAAAGTAATGTATAAAAATCTCCAAGCTTGTAAATGCATGCGACTCGAGCTAAGAAAGCTTATCCTGCTGGGCATCCCTACTGATGCTGTGTACCTGAGAAGCATTACTAAAACGGTCAACCAAAAAGGTTGGTGAATCTCACAGGTTTATAAGTAAGTAAACAGTTTGAACACACAAGTAGTATTTGTAAATCCTAGCCAGCCAGTAAGTAACGATCACAGGTTATGCTCATTGATTACTTAAGTTTTAATAAGTGGTGGTCGTAGTACATGCAAACCGTTTGATACAATTGCCATAAGCCACCATAGTTGAAGCTTAACGTACAGTAAATATAGGTACCCCCTCATGAATGTAATCCAAAACATTCATACGGAACGAGTAAGAAACGCCCGTTTCTACAGGAACGGTTCGTGGTAGTGCTTGCTACCCCGGGCGGGGATTGTCAGTCCCATATGGATCCATATACTAAAACTCGCGCTTATCACATAACTAACAACTATGGTTCAGGAGGATTTCATTGGATTAGTCGTAAACTCATGCAGTTGGCGTATTCGTAATCTCATACAGTAAGTAAATCATGGCAGCAAGTAAGTTTTGTGTGTTCATGTAAAACAGTAATGCATCTCACCCCTGAGTATAAAACAGTAAAGTAGGGGCTGTAAGACTCACCTGAGTCTGGCAGACAATGCAGTAAGTAAGTAAGTAGTATCCCGAACTAGCAACCCTTAGCGTCCTAATACGCATAAGGTTTAGTAAGTAAATGGAATACTTGTAAAGTATCCATGCTAGTTGTTCCCAAACTAGTTAATGTCCATTAGTTTGTTTGTACGTTTGTATTCGTTTGTAAATCGTAGTTTGTATAAAAGTTGTATTGTACGTTTGTTATCGGAGTATAATAATAATTCCATCCATTATTATTATGTATTCATAGTAGTTGTACAGTTGTAAAGTATATTCGTATGATCGTTTGTTTGTATTACAACATGTATCGTTTACGTAAGTTCCAATGGCTTAAACCCCAAAGGGTACGAGTGAAACCTCGTAAGTATTCGAGTGTATGTTCGTATCAGTTAACGTGTAATCCAGCACGTAACTAGTGAGTGAACTTGTAAGTTCGTGTCGGATGTAATCCCGTGTAGTGTACAAGTGTAAGTTCGTTGGAGTGTAATCTCGTACGCGTGTGTGAGTGAAATCTCACGTTTAGTTTAGTATAGTCTTGTACATATCTAAGTATCGTTGTATACTTTCAAAAGTATAGTATTTTTAGGTATAAGTAACACCGAGTAAAATACGTTTACGTTTTAAGTATATTCTATACTTGTATAAAATGTAAGTGTCAAACAGCCTGTTATAGCGTCACTTGTATGCGTCACTTCTGGATATTATGCGCCACTTAGGTAGTATCGGTATTTAATGTCTGTGTAATAATGTATGCGACACTTGAGTAGTGTCGGTATTCAGGTAGTGCGTCACTAAGTAAGTGACGTTAGTAAGTATTGTTTTTCATCCGTGCGTCACTATGATAGTGACGGTATAAAGTGTCGTGGTGAAGCAGTGCGTCACTAATAGAGTGACGGTGTGAGTGAGCAATTTGATATCAGGGCGACACTAAGTAAGTGTCGGTATACGTATTTATGCGCCACTGAAGAAGTGTCGGTATAAGGAAGTAAATCAGTTCATGGGGCGACACTAGGCAAGTGTCGGTATATGTAGTTACGCGTCACTGACGAAGTGTCGTTATAAGTGTAGGTGACGTCATCAGTAGTAACCGGACGTCATTCGTTTCTACCGAAAGTTATACGTTTATACTGAAGATAGCGACACTAATGAAGTGTCGGTATAAGTGTTCTAGCGTCACTATGTAAGTGTCGTATGGTTTCTGCTGAACGTTATATGGTAGCGACACTTATGTAGTGTTGAGTTGTTTCTGCCGAAGGTGTTATGATTGCATCACTAGTGAAGTGACGGTATAGTGTTTTAGCGGCACTTAGGAAGTGTCGTGTATGGACGGTTTGTTAACTATGCGTCACTAAAGCGAAGTGTCGCATAACTGGCGTGAGCCATGCGACACTAACCTCTGGTCAGATTTTGATTCGTGTCGAAAACGTATTTAGCGAGTTCCGTTCAAGTTGAAACTTTTACACAAGTTATATTATGTTATGTAGAGTTCATAAAAATTGTTGGATGTCGTTTTTAATGTTCGAGGTGTCGTTTTATTTAAAATGACCAAAACCGACATTTTCGTAAAAGTGTTCAAAAACGTGTTTAAGTTACATATTTGGACATCATTTAGCTAGGGGAACAATAATCTAGCAAAATAAAAGTAATCGGAAAAGTTTTGGGTCGCCGGAAAACTTACAAAGTTGTCGAAACGAAAATCCGAAAAGATAGGTTTGTAGCCCTCGTTCTCGTGATCACTTTTCTCCAAATCGAGCCTAGCTTCCAAGGTGTTTTAATGGTAGTTTTAAGGTGTTTTTGGGTGATGTTTTAGAGAGAGATAGAGAGAGAACCGATTGAGAGGGAGAGAGAGTGAATGATTGAAGTGTGGGTTGTGTTGTGTTTGTGTGTCAAAGTGAACAAAAGGGTGAGGGTGTGAGATCCCCTCACTTTGGCCGGTTTTGGTGGGGCCACCAAAGTGTGGTCTCACCAAACTTTGTTTCCTCCGGGTTTGCGCTCCGTGCGGTGTTCGTTTCCCCGGTCGTTTAAACGTTAAAATCATTTTATACGCGATTAAATATACGTTTGCAAATACGAAATGATATCCGATTATTAAGTTGAAGTATTTTATAAAAATACTAGTTTTCAAGTTATAAATCATAACTTAGTTTTGTTTTGTCGGTTGGTCGAGTTTTCGGAGAGTTCGGTGACGTTTTAATTAAAACGTACGTTTTCCGTTATATTGTATTAGTCAAAGTAATTACATAATTTCACATTATTTAATAATCGTTTTACCAATGTCCGCAAGTTTGTATACTTGTTGTTTTATACGATTTGTACGAGTCGTATACGCGTATATATACATATATTCCATCCATATATATATATATATATATAATAAGTAGATAATGTATATAATCCTATTTCATATTATATACAAGTAATAAACACATAATTAGGAAAATTTTAAATTGGTCCTAATTTTGGGGTTGTTACAGATACAACTTTAGTTGTATCGGGGTTCAACAAGAACCTAACAAGAACCTTAGGGATAACAATCTCAAGTTATAAGATTGGGTGTGGCTGGAAATATAACCAGAAAACACACACTTATTAATGTCCATGGGTCTCTTTATTTACAGAGACCCACAAGACCCACAAGACTTACATAGGAAACACAAATACTTTAAAGTCAAAACCTATAATATAGCTTCCATATTTCAAAGGACAAGGAACTCTATTTATAAAATATAGATTTTCCTTTACAAGATTTTCAATAAATGTATGGAAACAATATTGTCTAAGCATGGTTTGACAGTTGAAATTAATGTACATGTACTTTTGTTGCACAGTAACTAGTTAGTGTACATGTACTTTTGTTGCACAATAACTGAAAAGTGAACTCCACTTAGCAGAGCTTAGATTTGCACCAGCAGCATTAATCTTGGAAAATTCTATTGACAGAACTAACTCTTGATGAACTTGGCAGAACTAATGTTATGAACTGGCAGGCAGAACTAACTCTTGAAAAACTTGGCAGAACTAACTCTTGAAGAACTTGGCAGAACTAACTTTGAGTTCCATCCTCCCATTTTTAGTTCCATCCTTCCATTTTTTTGTGCTAGCAGAACTAATTTTGTCATCCTCCCATTTTTAGTTTCATCCTCCCATTTAGTTCCATCCTCCCATTTTTATTACTGGATGCAAGAATTTCACTTTGTGTTTCCTTAATCAGTTTACATTTTGGTCTCATCAAATCTATAGTGTGACATAGTAATTTATGTCACATAATTTTCCCAACAACCTTGACACAACTGTACGAATTTACTCCCATATTGTTTGTTGGCCCTAATGATATCCGCCCCCTTCAATATGACTTTGCTAGTGTAAACTTATCTAAATTAGAATCTCGAAAGGTGCATTGCTTAGCTAACTTTACTAACTTCTTGTCCAACAATAGGTCATATTTCCTGAAACTAATCTTTTGCCAAGGATGTTCACTCCTTCACTGGCCAGAAATACGAAGAACTCTACCAAGAAAATGGTGTTAAGTTCATAAAGGTCCTCTCTCACTCTAGTCAAGACTAAAAAATAGTCTACACACAAAAACACACATGTAACCTCTATTCACATGATTTTTCATTCACATGGTGCCTCTATAAAAAGCTTGGAAACTGGTCCAGATGGAAATGTTGCTGCTGTTAAACTTGGAGATGGATCTACCATTGAAGCAGATTTGGTAAATTTGTGATCACATTTTTGCATACTACTTTTGGAACCAAACTTAGTTCGGGTTTTCAGTTGCTTACGAACTTAGAAAGCTGCCTCATCTTTCCAATTTTTGCAGGTTGTTATTGGTATTGGAGCAAAACCTGCTGTCAGCCCTTTGATAAGGCTGTTGAACTTAAATACAGCTGTTGGTGGGATAGAGGTTAGTATAATCACCCTTTTCTTTCTGAATGTTCTTTTGTTCTAAAGTATAAACATGCAGTGTTATTTGATTAGCTCTGCAAATTGTAACTGAGAATGTTGATTTATCCAAGTCTCTGAAACTTACAGGTTGATGGCCTGTTTCGAAGCAATGTACCAGGAATATTTGCTGTTGGTGATGTAGCAGCATTCCCACTAAAAGTATGCTTTACTTGAAAATGTTCAACCACTAACTACCCTACATCTGGATTGACTTATAAATTACATTTGTTTTGCAATGAACAGATGTACAATAGGATTTCACGTGTAGAACATGTAGATCATGCTCGTGGTTCTGCTCATCATTGTGTAAAAGCATTACTAACTGCACAAACTCACAATTATGACTATCTTCCATACTTCTACTCAAGAGTTTTCGAATATGAAGGAAGTTCAAGGAAAGTATGGTGGCAATTTTTCGGGGACAATGTGGGGGAGGCAATTCATATTGGGAATTTTGATCCAAAAATTGCCACCTTTTGGTTGGACTCAGGTAAATTGAAGGGTGTCCTTAGAGGAGTTCCAATTGCTGCCTAAACTTGCAAGGAGTCAGCCATCTATTGACAAAGTCAAACTTCAAAGTGCTACTTCAGTTGAGGAAGCCCTTGAAATTGCCAGAGCTTCATTATAGGTTAGAACTTATCTTGTTTCGATATGTGGTACAGAATCAATTATTCGATTTGGTTCTGTACCAATTCACCGTACATTTTCTTCTTGCAATTATCTTAGGTCATTGCCCATCTGCTTCATATTAACCAATATGTTTCTTTTTGTGTAACAGAGAGAGTTAAAGTTTGCGTAATATACGTATAGGGAAAAGATGAGAGGATGGATCATGATAAATCTACCTCGAGGACATACAACGTAAAATGCAGAAGGTACAACAAGCAGAGCATCTTCTCTGTTCCATTGTTCAAAAGCTTATGTGTGAATTTACTCTTTTAGCCTATGCGGAAGATCAATCATCAACTTGGCCATCCTAATACATCGGCCAACTTTTTGGTCTATAGCCATTTGATTGTTGATGATGAAGTTACAGACATGAAGGTTGTACATGAATTTTTGCGATTACTGCAACAAAATAAGTCAAACAATCCTTTACTTATATGCAATAAAAGTACTGTTTTACTTGAGTTACATGTGTCATTGCTTATTGCTATAACATGGTTGTTTGTTTTATTATTTCTACAATCTCATCATCTGAAAGCCAAAAATTGTACAATATGAAAGGAATGCCCCAAATTAATTATATTGATCACTTCTTAATACCAATGGGCAACGATCGGAGAATTTTTGCTATTAATTGAGCATTAGGCCATCTAAAAGCTATCCAAAAAGTGACTTGATAGTAACATTCCATCATTTTAGCTTATTAGCTTGGAGGCATACGTCTTCATCCTTAACGTTTTTCACCCATTTGTAAGTCTCAAAAGCCCGCTTGAGAAATGGAATTATTAAAGTGGTCAGTCCGACTGTGTAAGGCAAATATCCCATGGCATTCAGGATGTTGATCTTACCAGCCTCACTCTAGTCTCCAAGAACTATGGAGAGTGTGTTCTGACTTATTGATATGATGATGGTTTCCAAGTTCCAACTCTAACCAGAGTCCCTTTTTATTGAGGAGGTTTCGAAAGTAGGGCAAGTTGGACAATTACCTGGGGACTAATTGGGTGTACTATCAGCCTGAGTCGGGCGAAAAAGTTGGTCCAATGTCGGTCAACAAGTCAGACTCTGTAAAATTTGGGATCACTTGGTAAAAGTTGAGTTTATCCTGTGAAAGTCAGTCAAACTCAAACTTTCTAAACATTTTGAATAGGGCTTAAAATTAGAGTTTTGAGTCTGGTTTAACAATTGAAAGATTATGTTTAAATTTCAATTTATTTTTATGTTCTATATTTACAAATGATTTTTAAATTTGTATTTACATGGAAACCAAATCCAATCCACATACTTCCCGAGTACTACCCGCTCCAGCCATTACTCGTTACAATGACCTGGCTGAGTACACCGCCTAGCGAATTTTTCAACTTTGGCAAACAACCAGCCGGAATAATCCGTTGAGAAGTATTGACTTAATAGCTTATATTTAAAACTTTTTTTTAGCAAAACATACATACGAATAACATTCGTAATGTTAACATTACAAAAGTCAGGTAATGTTAAAGAAATTAAATTATTTACAACGTGATCACTAATCTCTCAAATGTACATACATGACCTCTCATTTACACTAAGCTTGCGTAATGATACCAGTACACATCACTTGCCCAATATGGCAATATTATATAGTTTTGAGAAAACACATATCCAAACAAGCAGTCCTAATAAAAACCATAGACATTTTATTCAAACTTGAGGGGTAACAGCGGTGAATAAATGTAATTCAAATTGTTCTTGACTAGATTAGCATATTCTCGTTCAACAAGCAGACCAAGGAATTCAAAGTGCAACACCATATTTCATGCATATAGGATAAGTTATTAAAGCATACCCATAACAAAAGCAGTATTGGGTCCGAGTCTTTGCTGTGTATGGATTCTAGGATATTGGAAGATCCCAAAAACTTATGTAGCTAGTAACTTGATACAAGGCCTATATCCATCCCAAACAGATAAGCAAGGTAAAAGAATGCAGCATTGACACAGGACAATGGAAAACAAAATAGATTTCAACTTTCCAAGCATTATGTACAAAATATTCAATGCGTATGTTCTGACGCTTGGATGCATTACACCAAAAAGAGGAAAAGTAGATTCATAAAAAGAGGGAAAATAGATTCATAGCTTTTATATTGACTTTTACGGTACATGCCACGTGTTAGGGCAGAGAACACAGAACTAGTCAAAGCTACTACACAATTATCAAACCTTATACTACTTATTATTGTACATCTCGTTTTCGATTTTGATACAATGATGAAAAAGTAGCATCTATAATTCTTACAATGGAAAAGGGCTGTTTATTTGTTCATCATCACTTCTTCATTAGAAGCACGACGGTGTGAGCTGCAATACTTCTATTTTCTGATTTTCTCCAAGGCTGTCTACCTTCTCATGGGTTTTAGCTTTCAAATTCACAACGGAAGGGTCTGCACCTAGGAGTAAAGACAAGTTGTCCCGAATGGCCTCTTTATGAGGGCTTAGTTTAGGTCTTTGAAGAATCAAAGTGGCATCTAAGTTTCCTAGTTCATAACCAGCCTCATCCATCAGTCTCACCTGAGTTTAAAAATCAAGGCAAGGTTGAGTTAAGAATGTAACTGATTGGTTGGGTGTAACAAGTCAGTTTCCAATGATGCTATATATCGTATTCATAACAATAAACTAAGCAGAGTCAACAAATAACTGCATTAACACATATAACAATAATAATAGTTTACAACTACATTCTTAGCGATGGAGCCGCAAATTGAGACTTTATAAAGTGTATAGGTCAACTATGTGCAGCTGTAAATTCAGATGTGACTCTGTAGATTTACGGAACATACTCTTCACATTCAAAGCAAACCATCCTACATCTTGACTGGACCATGAGCTTAGTCTGCTAAAATATTTTTTTGTGTAATCGACGATATAATTGGTAGAGAAGAGTATCTTTCACTCATACCTACATTAGTCTCTTCCTCTAAATCCACCAAATTTTGTAGTATTGCATCATGATTTCTTCATCATAAAAACACAGAGTAATAACACCATGTACCACAAACCTTATCATTTGTAGATAGGGAATACCAGAAATTACAAGAAAGTACAGGAATACGCTGGTTCATATCCTGAGGACTTTACCTATAGAAGTCAACAAAGAAAAAGCATTGCTTCCTTCTTACTTTAGTCAGTCAAATATGCTTTTAATATGTTGTAGGTAGTTAGAAATTCAATTTAAAACTGAAGCCATGAATAATAAACAAAATGAACAGTCACATGCTTATTTCATGATTTATGAATCCAAAATTGTGGTCTGATGCTTAAAGATCTCACTGATTTATTCACTATTTAGGTGATAGAATGCCACCCATTAGTTATTCTTTTAGCGCCTTCATTAACAGGAATTAGTTACTATATGCAGCCAGGCACAATCAATCCCACAAACTTGAACGTAAAATGCAACGAGTACATTTTAGAATAACATGAAGACAAGTAGTGAAGGATCATGTAATACCGTATAACCATTTTAGATGTCAACATATAATAGAATCTTACAGCTTCTTTGATGAAAACAGACGATGCTGCCCCTTTCCATTTTGGATCGTTGTCCGGAAAGATCTGCCCTATGTCAGGTAGATCCAATGCACCCAAAATCGCATCAACAACGCAATGCAATAACACATCACCTAAAACACACAACTACACTTCATTAGACATTCATTAATGTGAGCATAATCGATGCGGTACAACAACACATTCAAGTACTTACATGACATCAAATTTCAAATAACTCTTTCGAATTATTTGAGCCGCTATGACATAACTTCTATATTTTTTCTATTATAATGAGTCAAATGAAATGTTTATACAACACCTCCAACTTAATTAGCTGAAATTGTATCATATATTTAGTAAATTTCACAGAAAATCCGAACTATTCTAAATATATACGGAGTAGTATCTATCTAAACACTCTACCAGTTTTAAATAATATAATCATCAAAATCTTAATAAATAGTACTCTAGTGCATAACTATATAGCCGCAAACAGTCCTTAAAACTATAATCCAAACAAATATTGTAAAATTAAACACCTAATATTCATTAAATCTAATCAAAACATGCAGTAACCATAACTTAAAGTAACAAATTACCATCGGAATGAGCTTCGCAACCTCTGTCATGAGGAATATTAATGCCTCCGATGATGAGCGGATATCCAGGCTCCAATCGATGAAGATCAAATCCGTGACCGACTCGAAACGGTAAGACCTTCGGATTAGGTTTCGCAACCGCCGGTTTCTCAACTTCAACGGCGTTAGCTGCTGCTGGCGGAACTACCGCCGGCCGTGATGTCGATCGGAGAGAGAGCGGCGAGCGTGTCGTGAAGCACGTGAGAAAAGAGTTAGCAGGAGGTAGAATGGTTGATGTTTGGAGAAGATTCCGGTCTGAACCGGAGATGTGTAGCATGATGAGGATGATGAAGTTGCCATAGCTACTGTGTGTTTTTGTGTGTGAGAAAAATAAAGAGTTTGGTGTGGGTTTTTCTGAGAACTGGAATTGGATGTGTGCTATTTGATTTTTTGGTTTTTTAAATCGAATATTACATTTTGAAAGTCAAAATATGCGAGTGTAAAATCTTAAATTATATTTAAGAAATACTTAACGATGATGTCATCAAAATTATAATTGATCAATATTATTGGTTGAATTTATCTAATTAGCTAAAATTAAGGGTAATATAACATCATCACTAACAAGAGCTTCCAGCTCAAGTGGCAAAAGGTGTTTCACCATGACCTCAAGGTCATGGGTTCGAACTTGGATGTGAGCAAAATGCTCTCCGGGATGGAGACAAGGGTATTCTCTCGAAATATTTGGGTTTCCCCTGGAATTGGTGATGAGTATATGAAGAGGCAATGCCACTGAGCCCAATACTGCCTTTCAAAAAAAAAAAAACAATTGTTATTTAATTTAATATATTATAATAACTATTGATCAAAATTTACGTTGGTATATCAAACTCTAACATTGAATGAACCGTGAGGAACTAATAATTATTAATTAATTGAATATATAATAATTATTAATTAATTTACATAAGTATTTATATTAAGGGTAAGGTTCAGAGGAGAAGGTATTATTTGAGGAGAAGGAGGAGAAGAATTTTCAAATTTTCATTTTTACCCCCTTCACCTTTTTAATAGTGTACACTACTCCCTCCTACTTTCTTCCTACCCACCCCTCCCCTCCACCACCCACCACCACCCACCACTAGCTGATGCCACCCGTCGCCGTCGCCACCGGTCGTCGGAAAAAATTCATTTTTTTTTCATAATTTTTTTTTCCAATTTTTTTTTTTACATATTATCACTTTGTACTGCATTTTATTATTTTTATTGCATTTTGTATATATGTTTAGTAGATATTGTTCGTTTTTACTGCATTTTATTTATACACTTCAATCTTATATATATTGTTTGTTTTTTACTGCATTTTAAGTTATACATTGTAACACCCCCAAATTTAATGATTTGCGGAAGCATACTTGGGTGTTACTAATCAATATACAAAGCACAAGATATACAGCAAACGACCTCTAAATGAGACGTTTTGTAAAATAATTACATTTCATAATTAAATCGTTTGAAAACATATAGTTTTCTTTACAAAGATATGTAAGCCTAGAGTCCGCGTATGTGGCGGGAGATTCTATTACATAACCATAGTTACAAAAGATAATGCCAAAGAATCTCCGTTAAATGCAGTTTGGGAATCATGCGACTCTAGCTAGTAATCCTGGAGTGATCCTACTCCGTAAGTGTACCTGAGAATACATGCTAAAAGGGTCAACCAAAAGGTTGGTGAATCTCACAGGTTTATCAGTAAATAATCAGTTTGAACACAAGATTTCATCAGTAGTGCCCGTAGGCGTATATCAAGTATTTGCAAATCTCGCAAAAGTAAAGAAATCATGTTATACCGTTGCCATGAGGCTCATAATCGAAGCTTAACCCGTAAATAATCAGTTGCTCCCGTGACATGCTCGAAATTGAGCAAGCATAAGTAAACGAAATAATAGTCGCCCGTTTATACATAACGGTTCGTGGTAGCGCTACTACCCCGGGCGGGGAGGGTCATTTCCCTAATGGATCCATTAACTACTGTTCGCGCTTAAGTACATAACTAACGATATATGATGGAGAGACTTCAGTAAATAGTAAGTAACTCATGCAATTCCGTTTGGTATAGTAAACAGTTTAGTACTTGTGTTCAAGAAAATCAGTAGCATGCATCTCCCCCAATAAGTTAAAACAGTAAAAGTGGGGCCGTAAGACTCACCTGAGTCAAGCGGTGGTAAATAGCAAGTAGTAGTAAAGCAAGTAGGTTCTCCGAACCCGTGACCTTCTAGTGCCTAAACACGTAAGGTTAAGTAAGTAGATGTCTCGCAAGACCATCTAGGCTAGTTGTTCATACAACCCGTTGTGTTTAAATGTTGGTTTGTTCGCGTTCGTAACAAAGTATACGGCCCGTTGGTGATTTGTTATAATTAAAGTTTGTCATTCAATACGCAAATTAAAGTAATTGTAATAGGAAGGTATGTTTTATTATGATTGTTAGGTCGTATCGTATAAGGATTTGAGGTTGTAAAAGTTCGACACTTAGTGAAAATGTGAGTTTTCAAGGTTCTGGTTTGTGCGACGTAGCATGCGACGTTGCAAGCGACGTAAGGTGCGACGTAGGCAGGTACGTCGCATGATGCGACCTTCGCAAATCAATGCGACGTAGGGGGCGACGTCGCTAATGCGACGTTGGTTCGGTTTGCGACGTTAAAGTCTACGTCGCTACGTGCGACGTCCGCAAGTTAATGCGACGTAATAGGCTGCGTCGCTAGTGCGACGTTGAGGTTTTTGTGCGACGTAGGTCGCGACGTCGCAGAGGCCCCTGGCCAGGTGCGACGTAGCGGTCTGTTGGCCGGAAAATGTGCCGAAAATGAGTTTTCCGGTTTCCGTTCGGTCCAAATCTTTTACCCAACCCTTATATGAACATAATAAGCCTAATTAAACCATAAACTAGTAAAAATGATCAAAAACGAGAGATGTCGGGATTTGTCGGAAACTTACAAAGTGTCGGATTGAAAATCCGAAAAGATAGGAAGGTAGATCGTGTTGCGGTGGTCGTGAATCTCTAAAAATATTGATGATACGGTTGCGTTTCGTGGTGTTATTTGCGATTTTTAATGGTTTTTGGGGTGTGTTGGTGAAAGAGAGAAAAGAAAAGAGAGAGAGAGAAGAAATAGATAAAGTGAAAGAAAGAAAATGGGAGGTGGGGGTTTATCCCCACTTTTCAGCTTTCTCGCCCCGCGTTTCGCGTGGTGTTCGTTTGCTCCGTCGTTTAGACGTTAAATAACTATTTTAAATATTAAAGGTGCGTTTTTAAAATACAATTTATTACGCGATATTTTATTTAAATGTTTTACAATTCAATTTATATTTGAGTTATAAGGTATAAGTTATTTCATTTAATTTGCGCGTTTTAATATTTTAAATTGTGTAAGGTTTGTTTGTACGATACGAATGAATACGAAATATTATCATAATAATATTTTTGACATAATAACGTTATTTAATAAAATTGGTCACCAACGTCCGTATTAAATTGAATCGAAATACATTCGATTTAAATTGCGTACGATTTAACCAAATCGCATTTTCGTATATATTCAACAATATATTTAATTCGATACATAAATTAGCCTAACACAGAACTAATTACATGTATTAACAAAGAATTAGGCACTAATTCTAGTCCTAATTTGCCGGTTGTTACATTCTCCCCCTGTTAAAGGAATTTCGTCCCGAAATTTAAGTCGAAGTCGCGTTAGGGGCAGAATCGGTGAATAAGTGTGGATACTTGAGTCGTATTTGGTCTTCCCGTTCCCAAGTGAATTCCGGACCGCGCCGCGAATTCCATCTGACTTTGACGATTGGAATACGACTTTGTTTCAGTTGTTTGACCTCACGGTCCATAATTTCGACGGGTTCCTCAACGAAATGTAGTTTGTCATCGATGCGAATCTCGTCAAGGGGTATAATAAGTGTCTCGTCAGACAGACATTTCTTTAAGTTAGAAATGTGAAAAGTAGGGTGCACGCTGCTGAGTTCAGAGGGCAGCTGCAATCGATATGCCACTGGACCTATTTTCTCAAGGATCTCAAAAGGTCCAATGTACCTGGGGTTTAATTTTCCGCGTTTGCCGAATCGGATTACGCCTTTCCAAGGCGATACTTTTAAGAGTACTCGATCCCCAACTTGGAACTCGAGTGGCTTGCGTCTCACGTCAGCATAGCTTTTCTGACGATCACGCGCGGCTTTGAGTCGGTTTTGGATTTCAACGATTTTCTCTGTGGTTTCATGTATGAGTTCAGGACCAGTGAGTTGACTCTCTCCCACTTCAGTCCAACAGATCGGTGATCGGCACTTACGACCGTACAGTGCCTCAAAAGGTGCAGCTTTAATGTTGGCGTGATAGCTGTTGTTGTACGAGAACTCGCACAACGGTAGATGTCTTTCCCAATTTGTACCAGAATCAATTACGCAGGCTCGTAGCATGTCTTCCAGTGTCTGAATAGTTCGTTCGCTCTGGCCATCGGTCTGAGGATGGTACGCGGTACTCATATCGAGACGGGTACCCAATGATTTTTGGAGTGATTGCCAGAAGCGAGATGTGAAACGGGCATCCCTGTCAGAGATAATCGAGAGAGGGATACCATGTTGGCAAATGATTTCTTTGATGTAAATTTGTGTAAGGCGTTCCATTTTGTCGGTTTCTCTGATTGCCAAGAAATGAGCCGATTTGGTGAGACGATCGACGATCACCCAAATGGTATCGCAACCGCTCGCCGATTTAGGTAGTTTGGTTATAAAATCCATGGTAATTTGCTCCCATTTCCATTGAGGAATTTCAGGTTGTTGGAGCAGTCCGGAAGGTCTTTGGTGCTCGGCCTTGACCTTGGAACAAGTTAAGCATTTGCTGACGTACAAAGCAATGTCAGCTTTCATATTCGGCCACCAGTAAAACCCCTTGATGCCGTGATACATTTTGTCGGATCCCGGGTGGATAGAATATTTGGACTTGTGAGCTTCATCCATCACCAAGTCTCGAAGGTTCCCGAAATTTGGCAACCAGATTCGGTTAGAGAAGTACCTAACTCCGTTGGGTCTGATCTCGAATTGTTTATCCATGCCTCGCAAGGCCTCGTTCTTGAAGTTATCGGGTTTCAGGGCTTCGAGTTGGGCAAGATGTATTTGGGTGGTGAGGTCGTTATGAATGGTAATACTGAGTGCCCGGACTCGGAGTGGTTTTGTTCGTTCCTTACGGCTGAGAGCATCAGCAACCACGTTTGCTTTGCCCGGATGATATTTGATCTCACAGTCGTAATCGGTGAGTAATTCAACCCATCTACGTTGCCTCATGTTAAGATCTTTCTGGTTGAAAATGTGTTGGAGGCTTTTGTGGTCGGTGAATACAGTGCTGCGGGTACCATAAAGATAATGTCTCCAGATTTTTAAGGCGAACACCACGGCCCCTAGCTCGAGGTCGTGAGTTGTGTAGTTTTTCTCGTGAACTTTAAGTTGTCTGGAGGCGTAGGCAATGACCTTGTCTCGTTGCATCAGCACGCAACCGAGACCTTGGTGAGAAGCATCGCAGTATACCACGAAGTCATCGGTGCCTTCGGGTAGGGATAGAATGGGTGCACTGCAAAGCTTGGATTTCAACAGTTGAAATGCCGACTCTTGTTTCTCGGTCCAATCGAATTTCTTTTCCTTCTGAGTCAACACGGTGAGGGGTTTGGCAATTGTCGAAAAGTTTTCGATGAAGCGGCGGTAGTAACCGGCCAATCCCAAAAATTGGTGTACCTCGGTTGGAGTAGTTGGCGCTTTCCAGTTCTTGATTGCTTCGATTTTCGACGGGTCTACATGAATTCCCTGACTGTCGATAACGTGTCCAAGGAATTGAACGGTGTTTATCCAGAACTCACACTTAGAGAATTTGGCGTAAAGCTCCTCGTGTCTAAGTAGTTCCAGGATGGTTCTGAGGTGTTGTGCGTGTTCCTGTTCGTTTCGCGAATAGATAAGGATGTCATCGATAAAAACAATAACAAACTTGTCGAGGTAAGGTTTGCACACCCGATTCATAAGATCCATAAATACAGCCGGTGCGTTGGTTAGGCCAAAGGGCATTACTTGGAATTCGTAGTGCCCGTAACGGGTTCTGAATGCGGTTTTTGGGATGTCAGCATCGCGAACACGCAACTGATGATAACCGGATCGAAGATCAATCTTTGAATAACAGCTTGATCCTTGGAGTTGATCGAACAGATCATCGATTCGAGGGAGTGGGTATCGGTTCTTGACGGTTAGTTTGTTCAACTCTCGGTAGTCAATGCACATTCTGAATGAACCGTCTTTCTTTTTGACAAATAAGACCGGAGCTCCCCAAGGTGAAGAACTCGGTCTAATGAATCCTCTATCCAGGAGTTCCTGTAACTGAGTGGACAACTCCTGAAGTTCAGATGGAGCTAGGCGGTACGGTGCTCGGGCCACCGGTGCGGCACCCGGCACGAGATCAATCGAGAATTTCTGGAAAGACTTCGGGAAAGTCTCTAACGATTGGCATATCTTCAAGTCGCTTCTCCTCCGACTTTTTCTCCGTGATGTGCGCGAGTATTGCGGGGTAACCCTTTCTCAGAAATTTTCGGGTTTTTAAACAGGAGATTAAGTTTAGTCTCGACCCACCGGTCTCCCCCTGTATGATTAAGGTACTACCGGCGGCGAGAGGGATTCAGACGATTTTATCGTGACAAACAATTTCGGCCCGGTACTTGGACAACCAGTCCATACCCACGATGACATCAAAACTTCCTAGTTCAACAGGCATTAGATCGATTGAGAAGGTTTCGTTTGCGAGGTTTAAAGTGCAATTAGGTATCACACTACTGGTTTCTATAAGTTTACCATTTGCGAGCTCTACAGTGTACTTAGCATCTAAGGCCGAAGGGGTGATATTAAGTAGCGGGCAAAACTCATCAGATATGAAACTTTTATCAGCACCGGTATCAAATAATACTGAAGCAGTAAGATCGTTGAGAAGAAACGTACCCGTTACAACATTCGGGTCTTCCCTAGCTTCCCCAGCTTTGATGACAAATGCTCTGCTACGAGCTGGGTTGTTGTTCCGTTTGTTGCTGTTGTTGTTGTTGTTGTTGTTGTTGTTTTTCTGCTTAGGGCAATTATTCTGAAAATGCCCAGGACTTCCGCACCCATAACAAGTCTTCGGGGCACTGGTGTTTCGACAATCCTTGGCCAGATGCCCAAAGCGTTTGCAGTTTGTGCAAGGGCAGGAACCGTCGTGGTGACGATTGCATTTGGGACAGTAGGGCCTGCTTCCAACGTACCCTTTCCTTTCAGAAGTGCCGGATGAATAAGCCCTAAGGGGCTCAGGCTTTCGGTTGGTGATTTGGTTGGATGAGTTGGGGTTTCCTTCCCACTTTCGTTTGTTGTTTGCAGGTGGGGCTGAGGTTGTGTTACGGCGGACAGCGTTTGCCGTAAGTTCATGGGCCATACGGATGGCGTTCTGGATAGTACCTGGTTTGGATGAAGTCACCAGATCCTGGAGTTTTTCGGGCAATCCATCAATATATTTCTCGATCCTCTTGTACTCAGGATCGACCATGGTTGGGCACAGAAGTGCCAGCTGGTGGAAACGGTTGGTGTAACCGGTGATATCATTACCTTGCATCTTATGGTTCCAGAATTCCAGCTCCAGTTGTTTCAGTTCATCCCTGGGGCAATACTCACCCCTTAACATCTCCTTCAACTCCTCCCACGGGAGTTTGTAAGCATCGGCAACACCCACAGTTTGGGCATAGGTGTTCCACCACGTGAGTGCGGTGTCGGTAAAAGTACTAACAGAGAACTTAACTTTGTCCCCCTCCGCACAGTTGCAGATAAGGAATACCGATTCAACTTTCTCGATCCATCGTATTAGACCGATTGCTCCCTCGGTACCTGCAAAGTTTAGAGGTTTGCAGTTCTGGAAGTCCTTGTAAGAACAAGGTTTAGCAGCAGTGGTTTCAGCGGCATCGCTGTTTCTCGAGGAATTTGGTGGAGTATTCCGAGCCAAGGCTTCAGTAACAGCCTGGGTTATAAGGGAGGTAATCTGGGCGTCGGTGTATGGTCGTGTCTTTGGCGGCATGATTCTTCAATAAAAGAAATGAAGATACATGAGATTTTGTATGAACTGTAATTGTCACAGATGTACATGTATAAAAGCAGTAATACATAACATCAACATGAAAAATGACAATTAATGTGAGTTGAGATAACAAGTGATATTTGATAGACAAAGTGAATTTTAAAAGTTACATCCTACAGGGATATTACAAAAGGTGTCGGGAATTGTTACATCCGACTAGTTTATAGAGTAGTGCTAGATAGTCCTTAGATTACAAGATAGATTACAAGACAAAGGCTACGCTAGTCTTGTAGATTAATTTGTTCCATTAGCGCGACAAGGCGGTCCACAGTTTCTGCTAGTCGGTTGGTTTGCCTGGCGTTGTCTTCCACCAAGGCCAGTCGTTGTGCTAATGTTCGAGAGTGATCCGCAGTCTCCTGTGAACGCTGTTCACATTCTTCTAGTCGGTTTCTTACAAGTTCATCCGCACCTAACTCGGCGGTCATGGAATCCTGGATTATGCTTACAGAGAGGTTGGTATCCTCTTGTTCTCGCTGTAGTTGTGATATATGGTCAAGAGCTTGACGAAGCAGGTAAGTCATTCGGTGTTGTTCCAGTTCAAGATTTTCGAGTCTTTGCTCCTGACGGCGGAATTGGGTAGCCAACATCGGCACCGTGGGATGTGCCGAGTTCTGAGAGTTATGTACAGGATAAGGGCTGGTTCGAGGTGACCTTGTGTTCCTCCCAGCTACTCGTGGGTTCCGTGACCCATGGGAGTGAGAGTGTGTCGGATTAGGTGGTATGTTTGCCATTCCTGTGGCAGAGTGTAAGTAAGACGAGGCTAATATACATATACATATATCATATCCAGCCTAGTGTCTAGCACGTATCAAGTAATGGTCCGGTTCTCTCGTGGTCAGAGTCAACTAACGCATTCCTGTTCGACACAGCCATTTCAGACCTCACATCATCTTTCCTTAATTGTACATAGTTGATCAGGCTATGTTAAATTAAAGTCGTATGATGTGATTCCTGAACCAATTATGCCTAGTAAGGGAATACTGCCTAATGGTCATAGTCTAGGTCCACTAAATGCAACCTAGTTCACTATAACCTTAGGCTCTGATACCAATCTGTAACACCCCCAAATTTAATGATTTGCGGAAGCATACTTGGGTGTTACTAATCAATATACAAAGCACAAGATATACAGCAAACGACCTCTAAATGAGACGTTTTGTAAAATAATTACATTTCATAATTAAATCGTTTGAAAACATATAGTTTTCTTTACAAAGATATGTAAGCCTAGAGTCCGCGTATGTGGCGGGAGATTCTATTACATAACCATAGTTACAAAAGATAATGCCAAAGAATCTCCGTTAAATGCAGTTTGGGAATCATGCGACTCTAGCTAGTAATCCTGGAGTGATCCTACTCCGTAAGTGTACCTGAGAATACATGCTAAAAGGGTCAACCAAAAGGTTGGTGAATCTCACAGGTTTATCAGTAAATAATCAGTTTGAACACAAGATTTCATCAGTAGTGCCCGTAGGCGTATATCAAGTATTTGCAAATCTCGCAAAAGTAAAGAAATCATGTTATACCGTTGCCATGAGGCTCATAATCGAAGCTTAACCCGTAAATAATCAGTTGCTCCCGTGACATGCTCGAAATTGAGCAAGCATAAGTAAACGAAATAATAGTCGCCCGTTTATACATAACGGTTCGTGGTAGCGCTACTACCCCGGGCGGGGAGGGTCATTTCCCTAATGGATCCATTAACTACTGTTCGCGCTTAAGTACATAACTAACGATATATGATGGAGAGACTTCAGTAAATAGTAAGTAACTCATGCAATTCCGTTTGGTATAGTAAACAGTTTAGTACTTGTGTTCAAGAAAATCAGTAGCATGCATCTCCCCCAATAAGTTAAAACAGTAAAAGTGGGGCCGTAAGACTCACCTGAGTCAAGCGGTGGTAAATAGCAAGTAGTAGTAAAGCAAGTAGGTTCTCCGAACCCGTGACCTTCTAGTGCCTAAACACGTAAGGTTAAGTAAGTAGATGTCTCGCAAGACCATCTAGGCTAGTTGTTCATACAACCCGTTGTGTTTAAATGTTGGTTTGTTCGCGTTCGTAACAAAGTATACGGCCCGTTGGTGATTTGTTATAATTAAAGTTTGTCATTCAATACGCAAATTAAAGTAATTGTAATAGGAAGGTATGTTTTATTATGATTGTTAGGTCGTATCGTATAAGGATTTGAGGTTGTAAAAGTTCGACACTTAGTGAAAATGTGAGTTTTCAAGGTTCTGGTTTGTGCGACGTAGCATGCGACGTTGCAAGCGACGTAAGGTGCGACGTAGGCAGGTACGTCGCATGATGCGACCTTCGCAAATCAATGCGACGTAGGGGGCGACGTCGCTAATGCGACGTTGGTTCGGTTTGCGACGTTAAAGTCTACGTCGCTACGTGCGACGTCCGCAAGTTAATGCGACGTAATAGGCTGCGTCGCTAGTGCGACGTTGAGGTTTTTGTGCGACGTAGGTCGCGACGTCGCAGAGGCCCCTGGCCAGGTGCGACGTAGCGGTCTGTTGGCCGGAAAATGTGCCGAAAATGAGTTTTCCGGTTTCCGTTCGGTCCAAATCTTTTACCCAACCCTTATATGAACATAATAAGCCTAATTAAACCATAAACTAGTAAAAATGATCAAAAACGAGAGATGTCGGGATTTGTCGGAAACTTACAAAGTGTCGGATTGAAAATCCGAAAAGATAGGAAGGTAGATCGTGTTGCGGTGGTCGTGAATCTCTAAAAATATTGATGATACGGTTGCGTTTCGTGGTGTTATTTGCGATTTTTAATGGTTTTTGGGGTGTGTTGGTGAAAGAGAGAAAAGAAAAGAGAGAGAGAGAAGAAATAGATAAAGTGAAAGAAAGAAAATGGGAGGTGGGGGTTTATCCCCACTTTTCAGCTTTCTCGCCCCGCGTTTCGCGTGGTGTTCGTTTGCTCCGTCGTTTAGACGTTAAATAACTATTTTAAATATTAAAGGTGCGTTTTTAAAATACAATTTATTACGCGATATTTTATTTAAATGTTTTACAATTCAATTTATATTTGAGTTATAAGGTATAAGTTATTTCATTTAATTTGCGCGTTTTAATATTTTAAATTGTGTAAGGTTTGTTTGTACGATACGAATGAATACGAAATATTATCATAATAATATTTTTGACATAATAACGTTATTTAATAAAATTGGTCACCAACGTCCGTATTAAATTGAATCGAAATACATTCGATTTAAATTGCGTACGATTTAACCAAATCGCATTTTCGTATATATTCAACAATATATTTAATTCGATACATAAATTAGCCTAACACAGAACTAATTACATGTATTAACAAAGAATTAGGCACTAATTCTAGTCCTAATTTGCCGGTTGTTACATTCTCCCCCTGTTAAAGGAATTTCGTCCCGAAATTTAAGTCGAAGTCGCGTTAGGGGCAGAATCGGTGAATAAGTGTGGATACTTGAGTCGTATTTGGTCTTCCCGTTCCCAAGTGAATTCCGGACCGCGCCGCGAATTCCATCTGACTTTGACGATTGGAATACGACTTTGTTTCAGTTGTTTGACCTCACGGTCCATAATTTCGACGGGTTCCTCAACGAAATGTAGTTTGTCATCGATGCGAATCTCGTCAAGGGGTATAATAAGTGTCTCGTCAGACAGACATTTCTTTAAGTTAGAAATGTGAAAAGTATGGTGCACGCTGCTGAGTTCAGAGGGCAGCTGCAATCGATATGCCACTGGACCTATTTTCTCAAGGATCTCAAAAGGTCCAATGTACCTGGGGTTTAATTTTCCGCGTTTGCCGAATCGGATTACGCCTTTCCAAGGCGATACTTTTAAGAGTACTCGATCCCCAACTTGGAACTCGAGTGGCTTGCGTCTCACGTCAGCATAGCTTTTCTGACGATCACGCGCGGCTTTGAGTCGGTTTTGGATTTCAACGATTTTCTCTGTGGTTTCATGTATGAGTTCAGGACCAGTGAGTTGACTCTCTCCCACTTCAGTCCAACAGATCGGTGATCGGCACTTACGACCGTACAGTGCCTCAAAAGGTGCAGCTTTAATGTTGGCGTGATAGCTGTTGTTGTACGAGAACTCGCACAACGGTAGATGTCTTTCCCAATTTGTACCAGAATCAATTACGCAGGCTCGTAGCATGTCTTCCAGTGTCTGAATAGTTCGTTCGCTCTGGCCATCGGTCTGAGGATGGTACGCGGTACTCATATCGAGACGGGTACCCAATGATTTTTGGAGTGATTGCCAGAAGCGAGATGTGAAACGGGCATCCCTGTCAGAGATAATCGAGAGAGGGACACCATGTTGGCAAATGATTTCTTTGATGTAAATTTGTGTAAGGCGTTCCATTTTGTCGGTTTCTCTGATTGCCAAGAAATGAGCCGATTTGGTGAGACGATCGACGATCACCCAAATGGTATCGTAACCGCTCGCCGATTTAGGTAGTTTGGTTATAAAATCCATGGTAATTTGCTCCCATTTCCATTGAGGAATTTCAGGTTGTTGGAGCAGTCCGGAAGGTCTTTGGTGCTCGGCCTTGACCTTGGAACAAGTTAAGCATTTGCTGACGTACAAAGCAATGTCAGCTTTCATATTCGGCCACCAGTAAAACCCCTTGATGCCGTGATACATTTTGTCGGATCCCGGGTGGATAGAATATTTGGACTTGTGAGCTTCATCCATCACCAAGTCTCGAAGGTTCCCGAAATTTGGCAACCAGATTCGGTTAGAGAAGTACCTAACTCCGTTGGGTCTGATCTCGAATTGTTTATCCATGCCTCGCAAGGCCTCGTTCTTGAAGTTATCGGGTTTCAGGGCTTCGAGTTGGGCAAGATGTATTTGGGTGGTGAGGTCGTTATGAATGGTAATACTGAGTGCCCGGACTCGGAGTGGTTTTGTTCGTTCCTTACGGCTGAGAGCATCAGCAACCACGTTTGCTTTGCCCGGATGATATTTGATCTCACAGTCGTAATCGGTGAGTAATTCAACCCATCTACGTTGCCTCATGTTAAGATCTTTCTGGTTGAAAATGTGTTGGAGGCTTTTGTGGTCGGTGAATACAGTGCTGCGGGTACCATAAAGATAATGTCTCCAGATTTTTAAGGCGAACACCACGGCCCCTAGCTCGAGGTCGTGAGTTGTGTAGTTTTTCTCGTGAACTTTAAGTTGTCTGGAGGCGTAGGCAATGACCTTGTCTCGTTGCATCAGCACGCAACCGAGACCTTGGTGAGAAGCATCGCAGTATACCACGAAGTCATCGGTGCCTTCGGGTAGGGATAGAATGGGTGCACTGCAAAGCTTGGATTTCAACAGTTGAAATGCCGACTCTTGTTTCTCGGTCCAATCGAATTTCTTTTCCTTCTGAGTCAACACGGTGAGGGGTTTGGCAATTGTCGAAAAGTTTTCGATGAAGCGGCGGTAGTAACCGGCCAATCCCAAAAATTGGCGTACCTCGGTTGGAGTAGTTGGCGCTTTCCAGTTCTTGATTGCTTCGATTTTCGACGGGTCTACATGAATTCCCTGACTGTCGATAACGTGTCCAAGGAATTGAACGGTGTTTATCCAGAACTCACACTTAGAGAATTTGGCGTAAAGCTCCTCGTGTCTAAGTAGTTCCAGGATGGTTCTGAGGTGTTGTGCGTGTTCCTGTTCGTTTCGCGAATAGATAAGGATGTCATCGATAAAAACAATAACAAACTTGTCGAGGTAAGGTTTGCACACCCGATTCATAAGATCCATAAATACAGCCGGTGCGTTGGTTAGGCCAAAGGGCATTACTTGGAATTCGTAGTGCCCGTAACGGGTTCTGAATGCGGTTTTTGGGATGTCAGCATCGCGAACACGCAACTGATGATAACCGGATCGAAGATCAATCTTTGAATAACAGCTTGATCCTTGGAGTTGATCGAACAGATCATCGATTCGAGGGAGTGGGTATCGGTTCTTGACGGTTAGTTTGTTCAACTCTCGGTAGTCAATGCACATTCTGAATGAACCGTCTTTCTTTTTGACAAATAAGACCGGAGCTCCCCAAGGTGAAGAACTCGGTCTAATGAATCCTCTATCCAGGAGTTCCTGTAACTGAGTGGACAACTCCTGAAGTTCAGATGGAGCTAGGCGGTACGGTGCTCGGGCCACCGGTGCGGCACCCGGCACGAGATCAATCGAGAACTCTACCTGTCTAGGTGGAGGTAAACCAGGTAGTTCTTCTGGAAAGACTTCGGGAAAGTCTCTAACGATTGGCATATCTTCAAGTCGCTTCTCCTCCGACTTTTTCTCCGTGATGTGCGCGAGTATTGCGGGGTAACCCTTTCTCAGAAATTTTCGGGTTTTTAAACAGGAGATTAAGTTTAGTCTCGACCCACCGGTCTCCCCCTGTATGATTAAGGTACTACCGGCGGCGAGAGGGATTCGGACGATTTTATCGTGACAAACAATTTCGGCCCGGTACTTGGACAACCAGTCCATACCCACGATGACATCAAAACTTCCTAGTTCAACAGGCATTAGATCGATTGAGAAGGTTTCGTTTGCGAGGTTTAAAGTGCAATTAGGTATCACACTACTGGTTTCTATGAGTTTACCATTTGCGAGCTCTACAGTGTACTTAGCATCTAAGGCCGAAGGGGTGATATTAAGTAGTGGGCAAAACTCATCAGATATGAAACTTTTATCAGCACCGGTATCAAATAATACTGAAGCAGTAAGATCGTTGAGAAGAAACGTACCCGTTACAACATTCGGGTCTTCCCTAGCTTCCCCAGCTTTGATGACAAATGCTCTGCTACGAGCTGGGTTGTTGTTCCGTTTGTTGCTGTTGTTGTTGTTGTTGTTGTTGTTGTTTTTCTGCTTAGGGCAATTATTCTGAAAATGCCCAGGACTTCCGCACCCATAACAAGTCTTCGGGGCACTGGTGTTTCGACAATCCTTGGCCAGATGCCCAAAGCGTTTGCAGTTTGTGCAAGGGCAGGAACCGTCGTGGTGACGATTGCATTTGGGACAGTAGGGCCTGCTTCCAACGTACCCTTTCCTTTCAGAAGTGCCGGATGAATAAGCCCTAAGGGGCTCAGGCTTTCGGTTGGTGATTTGGTTGGATGAGTTGGGGTTTCCTTCCCACTTTCGTTTGTTGTTTGCAGGTGGGGCTGAGGTTGTGTTACGGCGGACAGCGTTTGCCGTAAGTTCATGGGCCATACGGATGGCGTTCTGGATAGTACCTGGTTTGGATGAAGTCACCAGATCCTGGAGTTTTTCGGGCAATCCATCAATATATTTCTCGATCCTCTTGTACTCAGGATCGACCATGGTTGGGCACAGAAGTGCCAGCTGGTGGAAACGGTTGGTGTAACCGGTGATATCATTACCTTGCATCTTATGGTTCCAGAATTCCAGCTCCAGTTGTTTCAGTTCATCCCTGGGGCAATACTCACCCCTTAACATCTCCTTCAACTCCTCCCACGGGAGTTTGTAAGCATCGGCAACACCCACAGTTTGGGCATAGGTGTTCCACCACGTGAGTGCGGTGTCGGTAAAAGTACTAACAGAGAACTTAACTTTGTCCCCCTCCGCACAGTTGCAGATAAGGAATACCGATTCAACTTTCTCGATCCAGCGTATTAGACCGATTGCTCCCTCGGTACCTGCAAAGTTTAGAGGTTTGCAGTTCTGGAAGTCCTTGTAAGAACAAGGTTTAGCAGCAGTGGTTTCAGCGGCATCGCTGTTTCTCGAGGAATTTGGTGGAGTATTCCGAGCCAAGGCTTCAGTAACAGCCTGGGTTATAAGGGAGGTAATCTGGGCGTCGGTGTATGGTCGTGTCTTTGGCGGCATGATTCTTCAATAAAAGAAATGAAGATACATGAGATTTTGTATGAACTGTAATTGTCACAGATGTACATGTATAAAAGCAGTAATACATAACATCAACATGAAAAATGACAATTAATGTGAGTTGAGATAACAAGTGATATTTGATAGACAAAGTGAATTTTAAAAGTTACATCCTACAGGGATATTACAAAAGGTGTCGGGAATTGTTACATCCGACTAGTTTATAGAGTAGTGCTAGATAGTCCTTAGATTACAAGATAGATTACAAGACAAAGGCTACGCTAGTCTTGTAGATTAATTTGTTCCATTAGCGCGACAAGGCGGTCCACAGTTTCTGCTAGTCGGTTGGTTTGCCTGGCGTTGTCTTCCACCAAGGCCAGTCGTTGTGCTAATGTTCGAGAGTGATCCGCAGTCTCCTGTGAACGCTGTTCACATTCTTCTAGTCGGTTTCTTACAAGTTCATCCGCACCTAACTCGGCGGTCATGGAATCCTGGATTATGCTTACAGAGAGGTTGGTATCCTCTTGTTCTCGCTGTAGTTGTGATATATGGTCAAGAGCTTGACGAAGCAGGTAAGTCATTCGGTGTTGTTCCAGTTCAAGATTTTCGAG
This sequence comes from Helichrysum umbraculigerum, assembly GCA_949592205.1. Classification (NCBI taxonomy): domain Eukaryota; kingdom Viridiplantae; phylum Streptophyta; class Magnoliopsida; order Asterales; family Asteraceae; genus Helichrysum; species Helichrysum umbraculigerum. Next base: position 103,639,711 of record CATIUR010000003.1, on the reverse strand, counting down.
TCTTTGCTCCTGACGGCGGAATTGGGTAGCCAACATCGGCACCGTGGGATGTGCCGAGTTCTGAGAGTTATGTACAGGATAAGGGCTGGTTCGAGGTGACCTTGTGTTCCTCCCAGCTACTCGTGGGTTCCGTGACCCATGGGAGTGAGAGTGTGTCGGATTAGGTGGTATGTTTGCCATTCCTGTGGCAGAGTGTAAGTAAGACGAGGCTAATATACATATACATATATCATATCCAGCCTAGTGTCTAGCACGTATCAAGTAATGGTCCGGTTCTCTCGTGGTCAGAGTCAACTAACGCATTCCTGTTCGACACAGCCATTTCAGACCTCACATCATCTTTCCTTAATTGTACATAGTTGATCAGGCTATGTTAAATTAAAGTCGTATGATGTGATTCCTGAACCAATTATGCCTAGTAAGGGAATACTGCCTAATGGTCATAGTCTAGGTCCACTAAATGCAACCTAGTTCACTATAACCTTAGGCTCTGATACCAATCTGTAACACCCCCAAATTTAATGATTTGCGAAAGCATACTTGGGTGTTACTAATCAATATACAAAGCACAAGATATACAGCAAACGACCTCTAAATGAGACGTTTTGTAAAATAATTACATTTCATAATTAAATCGTTTGAAAACATATAGTTTTCTTTATAAAGATATGTAAGCCTAGAGTCCGCGTATGTGGCGGGAGATTCTATTACATAACCATAGTTACAAAAGATAATGCCAAAGAATCTCCATTAAATGCAGTTTGGGAATCATGCGACTCTAGCTAGTAATCCTGGAGTGATCCTACTCCGTAAGTGTACCTGAGAATACATGCTAAAAGGGTCAACCAAAAGGTTGGTGAATCTCACAGGTTTATCAGTAAATAATCAGTTTGAACACAAGATTTCATCAGTAGTGCCCGTAGGCGTATATCAAGTATTTGCAAATCTCGCAAAAGTAAAGAAATCATGTTATACCGTTGCCATGAGGCTCATAATCGAAGCTTAACCCGTAAATAATCAGTTGCTCCCGTGACATGCTCGAAATTGAGCAAGCATAAGTAAACGAAATAATAGTCGCCCGTTTATACATAACGGTTCGTGGTAGCGCTACTACCCCGGGCGGGGAGGGTCATTTCCCTAATGGATCCATTAACTACTGTTCGCGCTTAAGTACATAACTAACGATATATGATGGAGAGACTTCAGTAAATAGTAAGTAACTCATGCAATTCCGTTTGGTATAGTAAACAGTTTAGTACTTGTGTTCAAGAAAATCAGTAGCATGCATCTCCCCCAATAAGTTAAAACAGTAAAAGTGGGGCCGTAAGACTCACCTGAGTCAAGCGGTGGTAAATAGCAAGTAGTAGTAAAGCAAGTAGGTTCTCCGAACCCGTGACCTTCTAGTGCCTAAACACGTAAGGTTAAGTAAGTAGATGTCTCGCAAGACCATCTAGGCTAGTTGTTCATACAACCCGTTGTGTTTAAATGTTGGTTTGTTCGCGTTCGTAACAAAGTATACGGCCCGTTGGTGATTTGTTATAATTAAAGTTTGTCATTCAATACTCAAATTAAAGTAATTGTAATAGGAAGGTATGTTTTATTATGATTGTTAGGTCGTATCGTATAAGGATTTGAGGTTGTAAAAGTTCGACACTTAGTGAAAATGTGAGTTTTCAAGGTTCTGGTTTGTGCGACGTAGCATGCGACGTTGCAAGCGACGTAAGGTGCGACGTAGGCAGGTACGTCGCATGATGCGACCTTCGCAAATCAATGCGACGTAGGGGGCGACGTCGCTAATGCGACGTTGGTTCGGTTTGCGACGTTAAAGTCTACGTCGCTACGTGCGACGTCCGCAAGTTAATGCGACGTAATAGGCTGCGTCGCTAGTGCGACGTTGAGGTTTTTGTGCGACGTAGGTCGCGACGTCGCAGAGGCCCCTGGCCAGGTGCGACGTAGCGGTCTGTTGGCCGGAAAATGTGCCGAAAATGAGTTTTCCGGTTTCCGTTCGGTCCAAATCTTTTACCCAACCCTTATATGAACATAATAAGCCTAATTAAACCATAAACTAGTAAAAATGATCAAAAACGAGAGATGTCGGGATTTGTCGGAAACTTACAAAGTGTCGGATTGAAAATCCGAAAAGATAGGAAGGTAGATCGTGTTGCGGTGGTCGTGAATCTCTAAAAATATTGATGATACGATTGCGTTTCGTGGTGTTATTTGCGATTTTTAATGGTTTTTGGGGTGTGTTGGTGAAAGAGAGAAAAGAAAAGAGAGAGAGAGAAGAAATAGATAAAGTGAAAGAAAGAAAATGGGAGGCGGGGGTTTATCCCCACTTTTCAGCTTTCTCGCCCCGCGTTTCGCGTGGTGTTCGTTTGCTCCGTCGTTTAGACGTTAAATAACTATTTTAAATATTAAAGGTGCGTTTTTAAAATACAATTTATTACGCGATATTTTATTTAAATGTTTTACAATTCAATTTATATTTGAGTTATAAGGTATAAGTTATTTCATTTAATTTGCGCGTTTTATATTTCGCGTGGTGTTCGTTTGCTCCAACGTTTAGACGTTAAATAACTATTTTAAATATTAAAGGTGCGTTTTTAAAATACAATTTATTACGCGATATTTTATTTAAATGTTTTACAATTCAATTTATATTTGAGTTATAAGGTATAAGTTATTTCATTTAATTTGCGCGTTTTAATATTTTAAATTGTGTAAGGTTTGTTTGTACGATACGAATGAATACGAAATATTATCATAATAATATTTTTGACATAATAACGTTATTTAATAAAATTGGTCACCAACATCCGTATTAAATTGAATCGAAATACATTCGATTTAAATTGCGTACGATTTAACCAAATCGCATTTTCGTATATATTCAACAATATATTTAATTCGATACATAAATTAGCCTAACACAGAACTAATTACATGTATTAACAAAGAATTAGGCACTAATTCTAGTCCTAATTTGCCGGTTGTTACATACATAATATATTTTTTACTGCATTTTGTTAAAATTACACTGCATTTTATTATTATTCACTGCATTTTGCATATATTTCATATATTACATATTGTTTATGTTTTACTGCATTTTATATTATACATATGATCCATTTTTACTGCATTTTGTATGAAAGTATAATACATAATACTGTTTTTACTGCATTTTGCATATATTTATTTAGTACACATTGTTCGTTTTACTGCATTTTATATTATATATAATCTATTTGTACCGCATTTTGTTTTTTTATTGCATTTTGTTATTTTCACTGCATTTTATATTATACATAATCTATTTGTACTGCATTTTGTTATTTTTGCTGCATTTTTCATATATTTTATTCATTATATATTGTTTGTTATTCACTGCATTTTGTATTTTACATATTATCGATTTGTACTGCATTTTGTATTTTACATATTATCTATTTGTATTGCATTTTGTATTAAAGTATAATACATATTGTTGTTTTTATTGCATTTTGCATATACATCATTTAGGACATATTGTTCTCTTTTTACTGCATTTTAGATTATATATATTATCCATTTGTAAAGTATTTTGTTGACGTCGGGTATAGAAGATGCGGTAAAATATATAAAAGTTTTAGTTAATTAACAATAATATACAAAATGCAATGCAGTGAAAAAAACGTATAGTTTTATTAAAAATGCAGTAGGAAAAGGAATATTATATCTAATAAAAGATTTATGGGAAAAAAAATTTGAAAAAAAAAATTTTTGAAATTTTTTTTTTTTTGAAAATAAAAAAATTTTTGAAAAAAAAAAATTTTTGAATTTTTTTTTTCCGGCGGCGGCCAGCGACGGCTGGCGGCAATCAGGTGGTGGCAGCAAGTGGGGTGGTGGTAGGTGGGGTTAGAGGAACAAGAAGGTAAGAGGGGGAAGAAAATAAAGTGGAAGGGTTAAAATGTAAAAGTCTAAATAGCGGTAGGGGTGTGGAGTGAAAATTAATGTTATGTTTTTTTTTGTTAACTAATACCCTTATTTTTTAAAGTAATTACAAAATTGTCACCCCTTTTAACCATTGATCCAACCAAAAGATAATGGCCACAAATAAAACTTCTTCTCCTTCTCCTCATATGACCCCTTCCCCTATGATCCCCGATCTTATATTAAACTCTAACATCGTATGAACTATGAAGAGGGTAACCAATGTGGAATTCTTAGTTTTTTCCTATTTAAATCTATATGCATATATAATTATTTTCCTTTTGAGTAAAATAATTAAACATTTTAACAAAATTCGTCATATATGTCTTACGGTTTGTAATTAGTTCAATTTTTAGTTTGTTATCACTTTTATGTCTACAAAATATTTACACTACTATTTTATCTATCTCAAAGAAAAATGTTAATTTCCTTCAACTTATATAAATTCGATGCTTTGGTAAATAAATAATTGGAGACTTCATCTTTAAAGTTTTAACAAAGCATCCAAATATCATGTAGAGAGTTACAATTGTTGAACAAGTAACAAAATTGAATCACTTGGATACTTTTGCTATTTTGTTTGTGTTATCATAATCAATTAAAAAAATTATATATTTTAAATGTTAAAATAGACAAAAATAAATTTTATAAAACATAATTATTTTTCCTTGCATAATCCGTGTGTATACATGGGTTTAAGGGCTAATTTATTTAAAAAAAAGTTTAGTCACAAGAGTACAAATATAGGAGCCGGCTGATGACGAGTAGGAGTGGTATGCTGTTATATTCAACGTAGTCGTATCTAATTGCGTGCTACGGGCAAGACCGCAAGAGATTTGAATGACATAGTTTTTTTTTTTTCGGTAAAGAACACGATGAAAGTGAAGGGAGTGAGGATACAAAATATTTACATTGTTTTGGTAAAAAAAAAATTGAATCGTTATGGATATATATTAACATGAGTCTACATTATTGTAAATAGAAATTGTCTTTTTTAATATATATATATATATATATAATATTTAGTGGGGTAAAGTCAGATACCTCAATGGAAAGTATATATGGTGAAAATCGATTTCAATGTATTCTGGAGAATCTTAAGATCCAAATGAAGATCAAAATATTGATATTTTAGAAATTTTCAATATCCTGAAAAACATAATTTCGAAAAACAAATCAGAATCCTCGAAGATGGAAGAAGACAAAAAGATCGAGACAATAAAAAAGGAAAGATGAAGCAATAATTTAGGCTATTTATAGCCATGTGAAGAGCCATAATGGCATGCCGATAAAAATCTATCATGATCGGCTGCTTTATTTAATTTTAATGTGTACTAATTGGCCAAATAATTGAAAGTTGTTGGTCATGTTTGTAAGGTCCGCTTATTATAAAAGAGCATCCCTTTCACTACCTTTCTCTTTACTGCTTTATTTAAAAATAATTAACTCGCAGAACAGCGTTGCATTGGCCGGTGTTTGGAAAAACGCCGTCCAAAACGGTGTAGGTAAGTGGGGAAGAACAACATTCTCAACATCAAACACCATCCAAAACGGTGTTGGTAAGTGGGGAAAGATTGCCGAACAACGTTTGTGACCTTTAACGTCATGAGAACAGGCTCCCCTACACTCTCATAAAATATAATAAAACTTCAAATTTATGTACTTAATTTTATAGTTTTACAACTTTTCTGTACAGACAAATTATAATTTAATTTTGAAAAGCATTGTGTAATAGCCATTGAATTAAAAGTTTAAATTTCATATATAACATCAAGCTCAAACTGCTCTGAGCATATCCCGAATCCAAAATCCTTGTAGGGTATGTTTGTAATTCCAAAACATTACGAAGACTACAAGAAACAAAACTGTGCAATCAAAGAATCAATATGTGGTCTATATAATTATGCACTAAATATGTGGTAACTAATAGCTATAGTAAAACACAGCATTATCACTAGCACGTCAACATGAAGGCACAGGCTGAATTTGGCTGAAACATACTTTCCTCAATGATCGGACATCCTTTTGCTAAATTAAGAGAAGGTAATGTAACCCAACAATATTGATCAATTTCTGACTGGAGGGTAGTCTCGTCCGTTGATGGTGAGATGCTCAAAGTTCAGTATATGGAATCTGGACAAAGCATTCAGGTTATAATTTGGAAGGTACCCTATTCCTGGCCATGTCGTTTGAGTAATACTTTCCTTCCTTCATCCCATTCTAGCCTGTACGAGAGATCAAGGTTATGTAGCAAGAGTTTCAATCTCTCCATTTCGCTCAAGTCCCTTGAATTGTCCTGTCGAATCAACAGTAATTGAGTATCTGCTGTGATCAATCCAACTTTACCAACCAAACGTTTCATTATAACTACAATATACCAGAATCAATAATAGGTTTACAGAAACCCTCATTCATCGTCGGGCATATTTAGATACTTAACTAGTAGTCGAACACTTGTTGAATCAGGTCAATTCAAAAGTTATATATATACTTTCAGGCTGATTGGGAATTTTTAAGAACACGCGTAAAGTATGCATCTGGTCAGGTTGGGCTGAGCAGCAAACAACTGTTTATTATTTTTTATAATATCCATTAGTGACAAATATGTTACTCATACAAAACAATACCACATGTCAACAAAAAATACAAAACTATTTTATTGAAATAATGATCTTAACTTTTTGTTTATAGCAGATTTGACGGTTATGCATATAAAATTTTGACCATGTTTCAGATGACTTTCAGCCCCTCTGACCCACTCGACCATTTTAGCCCTTTCCCTTGTTAGTTGGATGTTTTTAGCTTATCCCATTTGACATCTTTAAGAAAAAACATTACCCAAACCGACGCGTTTGTTGATATACGAGTCAAAATAGCCAGCTTTAGTCAGTCAAAAAGATACAATTAAACATCTAAAGTATTGATCTTTGAGGTCAGCAAATTTATTTTAAATTCTGAAGAACTATATTGGACCTCAAGAATGGATGTCTGTGTTATTTCAGGACGAAGAGCATATATTGCAAGACGGTAAGGATGTGCTTGATTACAAAAAATCCCAAGTCATTTTAAAAGAATTACCTGGGAAAACTGCTTCCAGTTACCCATTACACTTGCCATAACACTAGACCTTGTGGAAGTAGGAGAGAAACCCTCCCATGGAGGAACAAAAATCAATTTAGTGCAATGAACAGGTACAAGATTCCGACTAATCTTCTCCCACCACATGGAACCCAGTGACCACCATCTTATCATTAGACCGTGCTCAGAGAAAGCTATCAAACCCTGTTAACGGAAAAAAAAAATACAACTGTAAGGATATAGATACACACACAGTATAGCACTATAGCGCAAAGAATCTTATCATATTAGAAAAGCATATTGTAAAGAGTTGGATGGTATGTGACGTTGGGGGTGGGTAAGGCCAGGAAAATCACAGAAATGTGTAGATCATGATCTGCCATGCATCCTTATCAGAGGGGTTAACGTGCTACTGTTAATGGTGCATGAGGGGATGAATTTGACATATGATTTAAAAAGTTCACACATAGAACAGAAAAGTACCCCTCCATCAGGTGAAAAGCTCAAGACTGAAATCGCAGTATTTACAGTCATTTCAGTTGCACTTCCAAGCAAAGTTCGAAGTCCTGGAGGTCCACTAGCATCCAAGATCTTTACTTTCGTCATACTACAATGACATAAAATATTATAAATACAAAGCATCTATACAATGATAATGAAGAAATACACATGGTATGCAACTCCTAACTATATGCAACTCCTAACTAATAGAACATAATTAACAACTGATTATTCATAACCACCTCTAGGTGGTTAACAGATAATTATATATAGTTAACAGATTAACAGTTTTAGCATTACCACCTTGAGATGGTTGATGCCTTGTTGGTTACAAACTCACCTCTAAGTTGTTCGTGGTTACAGTTGATTATTTATATTACAAAGTTAGCTTAATCATAACCTTAAGAGCTATAGTTGGTACTTAGAAGTTTTCCCAAAGTTATAAAAAAATAAAATAAAATTAATAATAATAAATCATCTAAGCGATTATGTAACCAAATCAAGTATCAGTCACTACCTTTGCATTTCGTATACACGGATGATAACTTTGTTAATATCTCCAATAGCATCCCCAACAGCCAATCGAGAAGATGAGTCGTTCAGAGCTACCATGGGGAATACACGTACAACTTCCTTCAATGTAGCCATTGAATTTTGCAAGCAACTTTTACGCATGGCCATGTTGCCAGGGTCCATTGTCTGTAAAATAAAACTTACCACCTGCAAACTGGTAATGTTAAACGTATTATAGCTGAAATTGTAGCATACCATAAGCTAAAAACTGTCATAAAGGCGCAATAATCTTAATGATGTATTGGTAATGTAATTCTATCCATATTGGGTATCTTAAAAACATCCTTGCTTTCCATTTCAAGACCTTATTACTGATTAGCTAGAAGCCTAGAACACTTTCCTTTATAAGTTATTTGTGAGAGTAATTTATAACAAAGTATTCATCAAAAATTTCTTATTACATATGGAGTAATATTACGGCAACAGAAGTAGATGAAAAGTATTTATACAAGGGTAAGGAGGGGCAAAGAAGTAATTTTAGTTTCCCTGAAAATAACCGTTATCTTGCCGCTTGTATGAAACTGATAACTACAACAGAATCACAGTCACACTATCCAAAAACAGAAAATTACACATGGGTACTTAATAGAAACAACCCTTACTAAAAGCAGCTTAGAAGTAATAAGTTACAAACCTTATCGAGGTAAGGAGCCAAATTTCTAGGAGAACCACGAGAAACAATATGAACAGGAGAATCAGATGCAGTAGACCATATCTGTCGCTCTATCACATGTAAAAACGCTGGTACGTCAGCCATTGCTAAACTGGGTAGAAGAATTTCAACCAAAGACTCGCGAATTTCAAGAGATGTAACTGAACCATGTTCAATCTGATGGAATATATCCGAAATCAAACGAGGTATTTCAGCAAAGCACACACTCCATACGCTCTCCATACCTTCTGCTAGAATCTCAGCTGCCGTGGAACTATATTTTTCATTCATGGCCATTACTAATTTTAGCAGGGGTTGAATGCACAGCATTGCAAGACTTAACTTCACCAGACTTGGATACCATACAACCAAAGCAGCAGCAACAACGATATGAGACGTCATTCCTTCTTGACTTGTTCCTCCCACGCATAATATCCAATCTTGACGTTCAAACGATTCTAACCATGATACCATCTCGGAATCCTCCTTAGCAGAGATATTTTCTGTCACATTCTCTTGAAAAACTCCCTCCATGTTCAAAGTTAATGATGCAGATCCTTCTGATTCATTATTATAGGGCTTGTTATTACGTAGGAAAAGTTAATGTGAGAGACCCTCTGTCCCCAACAACCATAGTACCATCTCCTACTCACCACCACCGTCACCACACACTGCCATGCACCACCACCAAAAAATGAAAATAAAACAAAAAAGAAGCTGCATTGACCACACAGCTCATTTGTTGCCTCGCTGCAGTCTAGTTCAGAAAGCACAAAGGAAAGATAACAAATGTGTTTGTGGTTTAAAGCAAGCACAAAGTTATGTAAAATTGTAAGGTACCGATGTGTCTGATGGATTATTTTTTGTTAATATATGTTTCTATTTTATGTTACTGCATTAATACTTCTTTATATTTTAATGAACTTCTTAATTAATAATCCAAATAATATATATAAATAGAGCTTAATTTTCTTAATCAACCAATCAAATTAACAACTTATCAAACTCAAATTACATTAAGTAACTCGAAATCATATGACAATTTAATCTGTCAATCCGGCCCAACCCATTTAAATCTAACACTTTCAAGTTTCAACCCATTTATCAAACTCTGAATCCTATAATGCAAGAACTTGCTCAAATATAAGAAGGTCCCATACGAAATTTCAAAATTAAATGTTGAGCTAAGAGCCTGAAACTATCATCAGGATATGGAATGTATACATATAGGAAACTCTTTTATGGGTCTGAAACTTAAAGGACAAAACAAGTTGCTGCAGGGTATCATAATTATTCTTTTAACCACAATTAGTTTTGTTGATGAAAAGAATCGCACCATTTGAAAAATAACAATCATCACTGAGATTCAACATAGAATCCAAAACTGAGAAAGCCACAGAAATGGAAATAAAACAACTCTTCAAAATCTACTCGGTAATGCTCATGATGAGGTATCCAGAGATCATGGCAATGAATATTAAAGTCACTCGACTATCCTCCATTGAGACAATCAAAAGAAAATCGCACAAAGCCTATATTCCCGGAGTTCACACAAAGATGTAGCTTTAGTGGATGGTCCAGAAAGATCCCAGCATTCATTAGCACAACTAAAACGCATCTAATCCTCTTTTAAGTTGCTGCAACACGTATTCCTACTTTCCAAATAGTATTATATGACAGACAAATTAACTTTCAGACGATTCTAAGCTTAACAATTAGTACCCAGCAATTTTTGCCCAATCAACTTAATCTAAAAACGAAATTTAACAGATAACAGTTTCTCATCAAAAAGCCATATATTATCAATAGTCCAATCCAGCACTTTCCTCCATCTGTTTAGCAATACACATACCGTGCACTTCAACTTATAGACATGCCGTATCATCACATAATATAGCAACTTAATAATCTAAACATCTATTATTAAATAAAGCAACTTAAGAGTTACTTACCCCAAAGCTTCTTCCTAAAGGAGTATCCAAAGAGTCACCAATTTGCTTCCTATACTGCAACAAAACAAATAAACGAAATCTATCAGAATCTTCAAATTTAACCATAAAAAATGAAACAGCTTCAAGAATAAAAACTACAAATTTAGGTAATTAAACAAACCCTAGGCCAATTGCGACTGAAATCAAGGCTAAACGTCCGCCATCGCTGCGTAATCAAATAATCACGGTCAAGTTCTCTAGCACGGTCCGACGCCGACTGCGCGGCGGAAGAAAACCGTTGCCGAACCGAGTACTGACGATCAATTCGTTCAGCTGTTTTCTTAGTTTCATAAAGTAACTGTTCAAAACCGTTATTTGCGTTACGCCAAGCGTCTTTCCAGGCTTCACCTGAAGCCATACGTTTGGCGAATCCGTCAAAATCGCTACGCTGAAATGCTTGAACTCGAAGTGAGTTAGGTGAATTGACGAATCGTTTGTTGGTGGAAGGATGAAACCGTTGGGATTTTGGTGAGAGGAGTGGGTGCCATGGAAGGCTTGTAGTCATGGTGGAGTTGAATTGAGGGTTTAGGGTTTTGGTGATCGGCGGTTGGGTAGGATTTGGTGGTGACGATGGTGAGAGAGGTCTTGTGGCTAACGATTGTTTGGGGAAAAAAGGTATCCTCTGCCGTAATTAATCGGATTTCATTTCATTTTAATTGGGTTTTGGTAATTGGTTTCTTGGCAGTCATAGTTTTTAAACTGTAACGATTCACGAGTCGCCTTTTACGAGTTGATTCTTACGAGTCGATTCAGAAATTCAAAAAACGACACGACTCGGACCGTGACTTGTAAATGGGTTTGACTCTTACGAGTCATTTATTGACTCTTCCGAGTCGTAGGCGACTCTTACGAGTCTTGAGCGATTCTTACGAGTCAGAAATCGGACAAACATTTAGTGTAATCTAATAAAAAAATATAAAATGACAAAATATGATAGCAAATGACTAATAATCTATTATATATTAAACATTTGTGTTATTTAATGACTTTCATCATGTTTTACTTCAATTAAGGATATAAATCTAAACTTTAATATACATATAGATAGATATAAATATATGTATTTCTTGAAAATTATGCCTCTTACGAGTCAAGTCGAGTTACAAGAATCTCCGAATCACAAGTTAACAACTATGTTGGTAGGTAATACGACTCAAATGTACAAAATGAAAATCACAAATCTCGTCCTTTAATCGTAACCATTTAATAAATTAATCCTTTGACTCTACCTTTAAACAAAATAATCCATCTATTTGTATAGTACACGGCAATATTGACGATAATGGACTAAAATCAGAATAAACCCATTAAATACAATAAGTCAAATGGTTATTTATTGGTCTAGCCCTAAAATCAATAAAAGAATGTGAGCGCTCACGATATTCAAACGTCTGCAAAATGAAATGCAATTAGCTAATATAACTTACTACCTCCGTCCCATTACAAATGTCCACTTTGACTTTGCACGTAGTTTTAGGATTCTCCACTAACTACACTTCTCGCCAATCAAATATTATATCCACCCACTAAAGTCATTTTTGATTGGTTAAATATCAAAGTGGACATTTATAATGGGACATCTCAAAATAGTAATGTGGACATTTCAAATTGGACGGAGGGAGTAATTCATTATCGCTTATACGGGTGATAACGGCGATAATGAATTGTTTTGACATTATAAATTTTTTTTCGTAAACCATTTACATGTGATGGCATTTAAATAATTAGTTTGATTTATTATCATCCGACCTAGCGATAATTGAGAAAATGAATTATTTGGAATGATTATTATATTATTATATTTCAAACATTGAATAGTAATTTAATCAACTTTTAATATTGTATTCTGGTTTTATCGAGCGCACCATTATATTCTATTTATATCAATTATGCGCGCCCTATCTCATTAAATTCTCATTTATTGGACAAGTGATTTTTATCGGTTGTGAGCGTCCTATCTCACTGACTTCTCATTTTATGGACGGTAATTGATGAAACAAATGTAACATCTAAAAGACTTATTATTTTTATTATTGTTATTATTATCATTATTCTGTTCTCTTTATAAGAAAACGAGCATTGTGTATTTTTTCACTCGTCTCTCAAGAAAATCTCCTACATATAACTCTTTTTACCCTTATAATAAAAGTGTCAATATTCTATTTTTCAATTCAAACAGACAAAATCAAAATGAGTTCAGAAAATAATTGTGTTAGCATTCTTCTTTGTTGTGAGAGGAGGGGGTGGTTCGGGGAACTGGTAAATGGCATGTATGAATACTTGCCGGTTGAATTACTAGACGTACCATAAGTTTGCTAATAAATGCAAGGTGTGCAAGGTTGAAAAAATAATAGCTAAAAAGACTTGTTTATATATTCAACACGAGTTTAGATTTTGTTATAAAATGTCAAGTTACACACACCCGGTTGATATTTTTGACGATGAAGATGTAGGTTTTCTAATCGAAGTCGTTCATAATAATCCATATGGTGATCTTACGTTATTTGTGTAACATCCACCTTACGGGCCTAGTGGTATTATATTAATTTCCGAGCTTTAAATTATTTATTTAATGTATAAGGAAATTTATTTGTTTATTACATTATAATTAAATGAGAATAATTGGTAAAAAGCTTTTACGATTTCGTATTGCTATTTATATAGCTAGCTAACCTAAAGATGTACAATATTTGTATTTAAAAGTAAAAGTAAGTAATGTTTGTAAATATGAACTTATTAATTAAGTTTTAACATTTCTAGAAAATGGACACTTGTCAAAATAATAGAAAGAGTGGCAAGTCTAAGATGGTAGACTTATGACTAATCTATCTATATATATATTAAACGGGGGATTGCGCCGACGTCATTCATCAGGCATCCCCCAATCATGTGCTGCTTCTTCGTTGACGTGGATAGCCTAGAATTCAAGGAATAATCTCATAATTTTGAGTTTTTAAAAATCATGTATATATCACATTATTTCACCGAAAAATATATACATGCACATAGAGATAGAGGAAAGTTCATGCAGTGGTTGTAATGTAGTTTATCCAAATATCATGCAAAAGTACTTTCCATGCATTGGTTCGAATATAACAATTTTTTTTTATGTAATGATTAAAGATTAATTTATACCAATTGCATTTGTTATACATACTTCATCAATTGCTTTAGATACTTCATGCATTCGTTTTAAAATCGGTAATGTAATAATTATATTTGCGTGGAATTTGTTTGTTAGAAGATTAATTTCGTGAAAAACGGTCTGCAAGCAAAATATATGTATTGACCATTAAAAATTTAATTTTAATTCTTTTATGTTAATAAACCGTTTCTTAATATGTGTTAGACGATTGATCATGCAAAAGTTTTATTGTAAGTAATTAGTTTATATCTATGATCAGAATGTTAAACTAAGAATGACACTGACTTTAACTACGTGAACAAATTCTATATTCATATAGTTTGAAAAATATTGTTAGTGTTCAACGATACAATACAATATGTTTACAATAGCTAAATCACATAATTTATCAGTTTTTTTTATAGATTTATCGAAGCTTGAAGACTCTATCAGATGCATGGTCTTTGCATGTACGACTTTTACACTTTATTAGTAATAGATGTATAATAATTAGACTCTCATACTTTATTAGTCTGTGTATGGCTTTATTTTACTAGGCAGAAGTGCACATATCATCTTCCCAAAAAATTTAAAATAGATAAATTGAAAGATAAAGTATAACACCCCTCATTCCATAGTAATAATATTATAGATAATACGGAAGCGAAGATAAATAAAATGCCATTGTTTGTTACATATTCTCCGAAAATACCAAAAAAACAGTTTAGATGTTTAGGACACATCAAATTAATACTTGTTCAAAAGATTAGCATGACGGGGTATTATATAAACTAAACAGAGCTGTTACAAAAAAATAATCAGAGTAGCTTGAATATCAAACATTCCATGCTTCCAAGGTTTGAACTTCCTGCTACCCACCCGCATGCACAAAACAAAAGTCTGTAGGAAGTAACAACGACGGATTAGCACATAGCTAAGTGAGTAAATCCAACACTCAACATTTAACTTAGCTAAACCAATTAACTACAACAAGTAATCGCAACCACAACAATCAACAACAACTTAATGAGGATCGGCGGATCCGGGGATAACCTTAGAACCCGGGTGGCTCCCCAAGATCACTTATCCAAACATATCCGTATGGCCATAACGGACGAGACCGATAGCTAGTGTTTATTATACTTAGGTACAGTTCAGCACACACAACAAATGAAGTACATCCCTGTACCATTCACACAACAACACACTAGCCCAACCAACAGTTCATCAACTCGTTGACCTCATTAACAACAATGCCCTAAGGCCACACAAAGCACATATAGGCATATGATCAACAATAACAACTAATCAACTCAATAATCAAGTCTACGTTTACCCGTCGTAATCAAATGATTACAACTAAGCCAAACGGTGAGTTTTGAATCCACTCACCAATACCTTCGTCCTCAACTTCTCAGATTCTCGGGGCAACTTTGTCTTTCAAAGGATCTGAGATTCATCACCAATAAAAAGTTAGTAATCGAAATCGCCCAAATATAACTTATAAAAGTTCAACACATTTGGAACTCATTAATATAAACATCGAGATTACTAGCTACTAACCATGCATATTCAATCATAATGCATCTTTTAATTATCATATAATAACGATTGGAATGTGTTTTAACAACTAACATAAAATGCCCTGGAACAGCCAGAAGCCGCCGGCTGGGCTCACTTAGCCGCCGGCTAAACCCACCAAGCCGCCGGCTTCCGCGTCCAGCCGCCGGTTCCCAACCCTGGGACGCCGGCTCTAAGGCATTTTGAGCAACCAGAAATAAAACGAGTTTTAAAGCTATTTTTACCCTCCGGCTAGGGTCCTTGACCCGCCGGCCAAATGCATTTAGCCGCCGGCTAGGCCTCCTGGCCGCAGGCTTTGCAAGCCAAACCCACATAGCCGCCGGCTATGCTTCCAAGCCGCCGGCTTGATCATCTGGGCAGCAGCAGCAGTAATGAAGTATACACGAACCAAAACTAACAAAATCTCAATTTCTAACCAATTATGCAACAAACTCAATTTCTAAGCTAACAACAACTTCATACAACCTCTATATAACATTTGTTAACAACAATAACATCCAAAGATTCAAGGTTTCACCAAAATTACCAAACCCATTCATATTATCAAACTGACTTAAATCTTAACTCAAAACTTGAATTTGATATAATTAACTAGTTACAAATCATCACATATCATCATATATAACAAGTAATCATCATACAATTGCAAGAACAATTCCAATTAACCATTTATTCATCAAACCTAAAATTGCAAGTAAACCCCATTTGCCTTTAACATGAAGAAGATGATGATGATGATAACTTGTAGATTACAACCTCTAATCACTTTCTAGTTTGATGATTTCACTTGATTTTACTAGCTAGGGTTTGTGGGTGTTTGATTTGAAGAGAAATTGGGGAAAGGAATTGGTAAAGTAACAAATAAAGGATCGGCCCATCTTTATAATCATTTAACAGTGTGGGTAATTTTTACCCGCTCTAAATCTATTGTCTGGCACTTAATTACTAAATGCGAGAAATTCATTTTTTTACACCGTCAACTTTAATAAATTAAAACAAGCAACATTTCATTATCCACAATAAGTCCTAAGACCTATTTCACCAAATTTTACAATTAAACAATTATATCGCAAAATTATTTAAAACAATTAAATACGAAATTATAACTAGAAAATACCAGGCTATCGGAGAGGATGTTACATAAAGCGTAAAATATTATGGGAAGATTTAATTTATGTGATCAATCTAATTTTCCCTAAATATAAAAAAGAATTTATGCTGAGGTGGTTTCATGATGATGAACAAAAAATTTCTTTAATTACTTTTGAAATATTTAAATAATAAAGAAAATTATACTCGTATTAGTTTAGGATTTCAGTGGTATTAGGAGTATACAACAATTTTTTAATGGACTGGAGTATCATTCTGAATGTTTGGGGAAAAAAATTTGAATATATTATACGGGGAATTTCACTGATGTCATTCAGCTGCCCTCCCCCAATCATGAGTTGGTTTTTCAATGACGTGGATTGTTGTGGTTAAAGGAATTTTCTCCGAGTTTTGATTTTTATAAATTGAAGGTCCATAATTTAAACTGAGGCATTAGTGTGCATGTAAATGCATGTGCTTTTATTAGACTGCTCCCTATGGCATCCGTCGCTGGGCGTCGGTTTGGACCGACGGGACCGACGCCATAGGCATGGCCCGTCGGTCAGTTGGCGTCGGTTGCAAGCGTCGGGGAAGCGACGGAGGAGAGAGGGTGGTCGTGGGCCCCTTTTCGTGTTTAGCCGTTAACATAAAAAAATAATAATAAAATAAAAAATTTTGAAAAAAAGTGTGAGGAACGGCTCAAAAAAAAAACATTAAATTTTTATAATTTTTTTACTTTTTACACACTATAATTCAAACCAAATCCAACCAATTTTTCAACCCATTCACTCTCCAACTTTTTAAATATTTCACTACTTTATATAATTTATACATCCAATTCACCACTTTCAACCTACTTTCCACAACATTTACACCCCAATTCACCACTTTTATATACAATTTTACCACTTTTATATACCATTTCACCAACTTCTTCAATCACCACTTTCAACTTCTACCACTTTTATAAAACAAAAAATGAGGCCAACCCAACATTCTACCGCCGACGATATGTGGAACAACCTTATCAACAACCCGCTTCCAAATCCAACTTCACCAACATCCACTTTTTCGGCTCAATCGAGCAACTCATCACCTAGCCAACCCCCCGGTTTTGCAACATACGTAAGCCCACCCGGTCCATACCATAGTCCATCCGCACCATACCAAACTTATCAAAGCTACCCAACGTATCATCATTATTCACCAACAATCCCATATCACCAATCTCCCGCGGCGTTCGGAAACCCACACTACATGCACCAACCTCATCCTTCGGCTTTCAACAAATATCCACCAACGCCAATTAGCCTCCAACAATTCGGAAACATCAACACTCCGCCCCGAGCCGAACCCGAACCCGAAATCCAACCCGAACCCGAAACCCAAACCGAACCCGAACCCGAGCCGGCTCCAAAGAGAGGAAGATCTAGAGGAAAATCCGTGTCCACTGCCTCAACCCGGGTGCAAGTAAAATGGACCGATGAGGAGTCGGTTATCTTGGCCCAACGATGGATCCACCGGTCTGAAAAAGACAAAAAAGGCAAGGCACAAACTGGAGAAGTTTTCTGGAGAAAAGTTCATGAGGACTACAACTCGGTGGCTCCCTAAACCCGTTCCGTGAGCCAACTTCAAGGCAAATGGAACAAGATCCGTTCGGATTGCAAGATCTTCATTGGAATTTACAAAGAGGTTACAAATCCTCGTCCGAGCGGTGCCAAAGAAGATGACATTGTGAAAGCATGTCATAGGAGGTTCAAGGACCGAATGGGAAGAGATTTCATATATGAAAGTTGTTGGGACGTAGTCAAGGATCATCCAAAGTTTCTGGCATCGTTTGGTGTTATGAGCAACCGAGAAATTCCATCCCAACCCGAGCTCGAACCCATCAATCTTAGTGACGACATGCCTTATTCCGATCCTCTTACGGCTAACATGCAACACTTGTTCACCGACGACCCTATTCGTCGCCCGCCCGGTCGTATATCTTCTAGGAAAAGCCAAAAAAGCTCGAGTTCAAGTGATGCCGCTACTGCTTCACGTTCTTTGAAAGAACAAGAACGTTTGGCCAACATACGAGCCGCGCAAATGTCAGAACGTACAATGGCGCAAATCGGAAAAGCCGCGGCCAAAAAAACGATCATTAAATCGTAGAAAATGCTTCTTCAACCGATCCCGTCGTTTCTCAAAGGCAAGGAGAAAAAAATGATCAAGGAAGTAAGAAAAACCTTGGTTGACAACTATGAGTCGGACTACAAAACGTTCTTTGGTCACGAAGCGGGTTCGGGTTCAACCCAAGTGCTAGATTCGGGTGAAGACGAGGACAACAATGAAGACGACAATGAAAACGACAACGAATCCGAGTAGACTACTAGTTGTATTTTTAAATTTCAATAAATGTATTTTTTTTTTTTTTAGGATTTGTATCATTTTTCATTTTTTAGGATTTGTAACATTTTAATTTTTTAGGAATTGTAATTTTTTTCTTTTTTAGGAATTGTAATATTTTATTTTTTTAGGAATTGTAATGTTTAATTTTTAATTAATCCCTTATTTTTAGTTTTAATTTAAATGTGTTATTTAAGTTTTGTATTAAATAAATAGATTAAATAGTGTGTGGGGCCCTGAAAATAAGGGAAGTGATGTTGCTGTTGGCAGTGGAGTGTCAGTTTGTGTCAGTCAGTGAAAAAGCTGACGTGACGCTGAGCTGGCAGGCAACTGACGCGTCAGTTCGCGTCACCATTGGGAGGAGTCTTATAATTTCCTTTCACCCATTGGTTTCAAAATCGATGGCTGGAATAAAGTACATGCAATTCACAAATATTCACAAGCAAACCACATGCATGCCTTAATTTTATTTTTCTTTTATTTTTTGGTTCTATTAATTGATGGATTGGTTTACAAAATGGTTGGTCCTACTTTCTGCATATATGAATATGCAGCTCACAAATATAAATTGCTTTTTATAATTTCATGCATTTGGTTGAAAATCGATTGCTAGAAGAGTACATGTACATTCAAGCTTTCAAAAAGCAAACTACATGCAAAGTGAAAGATTTCTTTAACTTCATGCATTTGTTTCTGTCTTCTACTACATATCCCTTGTGAATCCTGCCTATAAAAGGCATTCATAATTCCGTTTCATTCTTGCAAATTCACATTCCACATTTTATCACCTTAGTCAATGGACGATCACCCTTTAAATTTTATTTCTGATCTTGACACTTTTAGGGGGTGTTTGGTACGCTTGAATGGAAAGGGGAGAAAAGGAATTGATTCCACTTCCCTTGTTTGCTTGAAACATGGAATGGAGATTGAGAATCAAACTAGCATTCTCATTCCACCACTTTTATTCTCCTCAATACATAGAAGAATGGTGAGAATGAAATTTTCTCAAAGGGCTGTTTCTCCGCTTTTTTTCCGTTTCTCCATGCTTTTCCCGTGTAAATGAGAGGGAACTAAAAAAATCAAAGGTATAAATAAAGTCTTTCATGTGCAGTGCACATGCTCTCCCCAAATCAAAACATTTTAGAACCCTAGCCCCCAAAATCTCTCTGGCGATGTTTGCTTCTTCATCATATTTTGGCAATCTATTTCTCTTCTTTATCGAAATTAACAGCCTTTTCAACTCATCGTTGTTTCACTCTCGTCAATCCACATCTACTAGTTCCCCTTCTTTTCTCTTTTATTCGAGTAGTTCATAACCGATTTCATGTACTCACTTAGATTTATGATGTAAAAGTGTTGATGTTAACTCACACTTCTTTGGGAGTCATGGTGTATGAAAACTGATTGTAACAAACCATAAACCAATTCATGAAAGTTGTTAATTTTAAGAAGTTTGAATTGTCAAAAAGTTATTTTTTTTTCCTTTTTTTTAATAATCGTTTGATTACATCAGTTGACAATTAACTTTATGGTGTAAATCTGTTATCACATATACTTTACTTCTTTTGGATTAATGATGATAATTGATTGATGCATAATTGATAATGAATCATTGATGACATTACCATTTGTTGGAATCTATTTTTGGAGGACTGTGTATTCAAGATCATCATCAAATATGAAGAACACGTTTCCAGTTTTCAAAAATTTTGATGAAAAGATTTTGACAGAGATAAACTTCAAAAATTGAAATTCTATTCCATTCAATTGCTTGAGGTTTACCAAACTAGAGAATCATTACGTAGTCTATTTCTCTATTTCGATTCTCTGTTGATACCAAACAAGTGAATTAATTATGTTTCTCTATACTCATTCTCTTTCTATTCATTTCCATTCCATGTTTCGATTCCATTCTCTACCATTCCATCGTACCAAACACCCCCTTAGGGATTCATGGAAGCTAAAGTTGCGTATACTTCGAGTGTACAAATCTACCTTTCAGATTGACATGATACTTAAGGACGAAAGGGTATGTAAATTTAGTTATTACTATCTTTTTGTGGCTTATATGTTTTAATTGTTCTAGGTACATATATATGTATTTGATTTCAGTGTTATTGATAAAATACATCAAGTAGTTGAGTGAATTTGGTTTATTACATTAAATGCTTGAAAATCATATAGATTTAGATTGATTTTATTATAATGTTCAAATTTGAGTATTGATTGGTTTGAATGGGAATTCAAGTCTAATGTAGGCAGGATGAGCTGTGTGGGTTACTATGACGAAGAAGTTGGATGCTTAAAGTATGAGCTGACAATGGTAATGTTATAACTACCTCTTTGAAGTTCATTGTGGGTAACACATTTGTAGGTTCATATATATAATTCTTTAGCTGATAGCTAAATTTTTTTTAACTTAAAGATTCTCGATCTTAACTGTTTTTGTGTGCTGGTATCATGGTTTTTGTATCATGCGATGAAAGGCTAGATGAGTGGGTCGGTGTTTTAAACCGAATCATTATTGATGAAACGTAAATTTAATAATAATATCTTATACTTTTGCTGCTTGATATCTCCGAGTATGGTTTCAACATCGTTTGTACTAAGCTCTTGAACTGAGGTACCATTATTGAGGGTATTATGGTAAGTTTTTGATCATTTATACAAGTTAGGGTTTTGTTGGATTTGTTTGGGGGTTTATCTTACTTCTTTTACTTTCGTTTGTTATCTGCGATTCAACAATTTATTTTCAGAATTTATACGAAATCAATATTTGTGAATTCAGCAATTTACAAGTGTTGCACCTATAATAAGTTCATTATATATGTCTTATATGGGTAACTAGATCTCAAACCCGTGTATACACACGGATGTTGATTGTTTAATTAAAATATATGTCTTAATTTTAATTTAACTAAAATAGAGGGACTTAATTGATTAATTAAGTTTGATTTAAATTGATGATGTCATAACCATGTTTCCTATATATAATTTAAGATTGTTTATTTATTTCAAACATGATCTTTAGCTGATTTGTTAGCTAACCAATAAAAGTTTTATGTAATTGTAACAGTTTTCAAGTTGTTGGCTCAATTTGAGGAACAAAGTCGGATGCCATCTCTTATTATACTTTTAACCATATCTTTTTTCAGGTATAATTTAATGATAGCTTTCTACTGATGTTCCATGAATGCATCTACGGATAGCTCTCTCTTAACAACTATGTAATTTTGTGTAATTTGACTTTAGTGACTCATCCATTAACAAGTTCATTATGTGTGTGGCATGTGTATCGGTAAACAAGTTCAAGTTTTAATCTTCTGACCAAATAAGCAATGTCTCATCAAGAGCATGTTTTATAGTTGAAAGTATACGTGTTCCAATTCGCCATGGAGGTTTTATGTAGTATAATTCATTTGGCTTATTTAGTTTATGGATCTTTTTTGAGGTTTTATGTGTCTATTAAAAAACTTATGCAATTATACTTATGCTGGATATAATGATGATCGAGAAAGTATATGTACATTTATTTGATTTGGAAGAGTAGGAATTTAGGATATTTGTAACAATTATGTGTTTTTTTTTCTAGAGTTGCATATGTATTAAACGGGGGGATTAAGCTGACATCATGTCGTAGCCTTCCCCCAATTAAAGGCTGGAATGAAGGTGACGTGTACATGCTAGAAACGGGGGGATTAATTTATCGTTTTATGGAAAAACTACATGTCGTAACTTAAACTCAGTTAGTTATTAACCAGCCTTGGAAGATCTTTTACCTTGAAAGCCTGGTGTTAAAAAATGGATCGCTAATTGTGGACATGGATCAATGCTAGAAAGTGATTATCTAAGTGATTATCTGTATGATCATGTTTGTCAGATTTCTTACTTATTGCATGTACTTTTTTTGTTAATTACTACTTATATTTTCATCATTTATATTCTTACCACTCAACCTCCTCCATGTTAGCAGGTTCAAGTCTTAAATGTTGTTGCATTTCATTTTCTCAATGCATACATGACAAAGTACATTTAATACATTGAATGTGAATATGTTGAATTGAGGGAGACATCATGGTGAAGGAATGAAAAATGAAGCCGGAGTTGCATATCCACGAAAGGTAAATCCTTTAATTATATATAAAAAATTATGTGGCTTGAATTGAAATGGGAAGGTGGCACCAAAAAGAATGAGGTTAAACTATATAACTCTAAGCTTTAGAGGATGCCTTATAAAGAAACTCGATTGCTTAATGAAAGATGTGTGCTTGTAAAGGCTATATAAATGTTATTGTTTTGTTGGATATTTAAAAATTTTATTTGAATTACTTGTGCTTTAATTTTTATTTGAACAAGTTATGGTGCTTTTGTTGTTGGTTTCTTCATTGGTATGCCTGCCACTAGAAGGGAATATGGTTCTACATAAGTTGGCGCTGTTATTATGAGACCAAAGGAAGAAAAAAGGAAGAGATTTTATGCTTGGAAGTATATTGCAGTTGCAATTTATCAGCTAACTTGGATTGTTATACTTTATTGGGTCAAAGGTATAGATTGCAATGTGTTTGTTATGAAATATTTACAATGATTACTGGTAAAGGCTTTATGAGGAAGATTTATTATAAAGAGAAAATTCCATAAATGGTACCTGTGGTTTACACTCATTTTCACAGTTCATACCTCAACTTTTTTTTTCCAGGTTTTCCATACAATAACTTTCAGAAGTGCTCGAAAACGGTACCCAAGCCTAACTCCGTCTATTTTATACGTTAAGTTTTACCACGTGTTTTGCACGTGAGGGTATTTTCGTAATTTTATCTTTCCCCTTCTCTTTTATCAATCTGACGATCTGCCTCTCTCTCCCTCTACCTTCCTAACAGATTCTCAAATTGATTACTGTGGTACAAAACAAAGACGAAACATGTGTTCACTAAATCCAAATTCAATTATTGATGGTAAAGATCCAAACACTAAATAGTTGTGAATCAATGATAATACAGAGATCATTCCCTTTTTTACTCGAACTATTCCTAATGCGAACGATTCAACAGAACTACCTAAACATTCTTGCCCAAATCAAATTCATGTATCCCTAAAGATTGATAAACAAGACATATATCATAACATAACATAACAGAAAGATAAAAAACAGAGCAAGCAACATCAAAACAAACCTTAACAAAATCCCCAAATCCTCTAACCATGTTTAGCTTTAAACTTCTTCATGAATTCAACCAACTTCTCAACACCAGCCAAAGGCATAGCATTATAAATCGAACCACGCATTCCACCAACCGATCTATGCCCCTTCAGTTGAACCAACTTTTCCTTTGCAGCTTCCTTCACAAACTCCCCTTCCAATTCCGATTTCTCAAACGTAAACGGCACATTCATCAACGACCTAACCGACTTCTTATTTTAATGCTATGCCATTTGTGTTTGTAACGTTAGAGAAACAAGGTAACATTTACATCCTGACCCTTACCGGCGACAACGAGCACCGATTAAACCCTACACTACTCGACTCAATCACCATCGCAATCCACCGTATACGATCCGAAACCACCACTCCATCCACCCTCATCACCACCGCACATGGAAAATTCTTCTCCAACGGCTACAATCTAGCCTGGGGGCAATCGGATCCACGCCATATTCTCATGTCCTCTAAACTCCGATCCCTCGTTCGAGATCTAATTTCTCTCCCGATGCCTACAATCGCCGCCGTCACCGGCCACGCGTCCGCCAGCGGTTTCATCCTCGCGCAAGCTCACGATTACGTTCTGATGCGAAAGGATAGAGGATTTATATACATGAGTGAGATGGATATTAAGTGTAACATCCTCAAATTGGGCCTAGAAGTAATAGGTATTTCTTGAAAATTTTAAATGCAATTTAAAATTGTTATTGTGTTTGATTGTATAATTAATAGGTCGATAAGCCTCAGGAAATATTGTGGCTAGTGAAATATTGATTGTTTTAAATTTATTTAGTTGACGGTAAAATAAAATTATATTTCCCCGCAAATGATTTTTAAGTTCCAGACAATGATAAGTACGGGGAATGAAATTTGACTAGTTATATTTTAGACTCATATTATGAGTCGGGCTTTATTTCATACACACATACATACATACGAACATATACACACACACAATTATCCCAAAACCAAAAACATGGAGAAATCATAAAAAATTAGAGCTTCATAATTCGAATTCAAGCTTCAAATGCATGGATTATCATCTTCTAATCATCTTAATCAACTTGTAAGTCTCAAATCTTTGATTTAAGAACCCTAGAATTTGAGGGTTTGGGTGTTCTTGATGTAAATCCGAAATTAGGGTTTGATTTTGTGCAATAGTTGTTAGTTATGAGTTATTAACATAGATTAATCATTTCATTATCATTCAAAGCATGTTATAAGTGTTAATTTCGTGATTTCTATAACCCTAGAAATTGGGGTTTTGAATATTTGATTTAGTTGGCATGATTAATCTTGAATTTAAGCTAGTAATGATCATATTATCATTAGTTGATAAGAAATTCTTGATTATAAGTAAAACCCTAACTTAGAGAGAAAAGATTATGGTGTATTCATGACTTTTGTTGTGATTTAGTTGATAATTCATGAAGTAAAGATTTTGGTTATGTTATAGTTGTTAATTAGTGCCTAATCCATGATTATGACATGAACCCTAACTTAAAATGGAAGAATTTGATTAAGTGTTCATGAAGTGTTTTAGTGGATTGTTAATTTGGAAGCTATTAATCTTGTTATTGGTGTGATTATGTTAGTTAAACGATGATTAATGTGAACTAAGGTGATAAGTTGATTATAATTATCATGATTTATTAAGTGAGAGTGAACTAATGAAGTTAATAGTGATAATTCATATTAATGGAATGAATTATGTGAAATTACTACAAGTGATAACTAAATGATGTATAGTTGAAAAGTGGTTAACATGATATCTAATCATGATTAAGAAACAATTCAAGAAGTATGAACTTGATGTTTGTGATAATAGTGATAATACATATGAATAGAGATTGTTGGTATAAATCTATTGGAGTAATATTATGTAGATTTGATACAAGTAACTGACTTGTGTATTTTGTTGTATTTCCAGATATGGAGAAGACTCAGTGATATTAGACTACTGAGTGGGCGACTATGGTAGTCGGTGAGTGGACTTTGATCTCTCACTATAATTTAGTGATCACTATTGTGGTTACTTCAAGTGTTAAGTGTTATTCATGTGTTAAGTTGAATTGTGAATTGTGTTAAGTGTTAAGTGACCTATATGGTAACTGTGTTATATAGAGGTCAACTATGTTGGACTGTGTTGTTACAGGTTAGTCAACACAAGGGTTGTGAACATTCGTTGTAAGTAAGGCTTGTGTTGACTAAAGGTAACAAACAGTTATCGGTTAACCACTGTATTGGCCTGCAGTTGGTGTAAGTGTCGCTTGGTGGGCCACCGCGGCTGAGGGCGCCACAAGGGCCACCGATCCTCTGGTGATGTTGAGTCAAAGTGTTAAATGTGGTGAACTCATGGTGTTAAACTAAGTTGTATTGTTAGTGATGAGTTAACTCACTTAGCTTCGTGCTAATCCCTCGTTGTTTACTCCTTGCAGGTTAATATCTTTTGTTATGGGTGGGTCAAGGAGTAACTGAAGAATGTTTGACTAGGATTACTCTGATTATTATTTAATACAGTTTAAAATGTTTGATTATATAATGCCCAGGATATAAAGGATTGTTTGGTAAAAGTTAATAATCAATACTTAGAACTTAGGTAATGGAAGATGACGACATGTCATTTTATGTATATATATGTTTTGGGACTTGAGTTTCAGCATTGAAAAAAAAAAAAAAAACAGTTGTAAATTTTGGGACGTTTTAAGTTGGTATCAGAGCATAGGTTTGGGTGAATTGAACATTTATGGTGTTCAATCCCAAATCTGGATTTGTGTCAAGTCAAACATTCCAGAATGTGGGGTTAGTTGTTGCTTGATAATTGGGTAGTAAGATATGTACTAACGCTTAACAAGATGTGAGATTGTGTTTGATTGCAGAGAAGGAGGAATATGAGGAACCGATTGGTATTCTCAATCCTCAACACTCGTGGGTCTAGATGTGCCAGGTAATTTCTGATAAACTTGGTGAATTTCAATAAATTTTAATTGTTTTACTTTACTATGTTATGATTATTAGTAAAGTAAATTGAATTGTTGGTGATTATTACTTGCTAATAAGGTGATAGAGCTATTAGTATGTAATTAAGAAGTTGAAATTGTGTGTAGATACATTGGTGACTAAAGTGTAACAGTTGTGTTATGTGGAATTAAGTGTATATGCAAGGTGTGATTATATATCCTTGCTAGGGAAATAATTGATAAATGATAATCTAATTTGATGTGACACACTATGATGAATTCAATGGGTCGCGGGTGAATCCATTTATAAGTTTGGAGTTGTATTGTTGTGTGACTTAGAATGTGTCTAGTTGTTGAAATATATGCTATTGACTTGGAAAGGTCAATGTTGAATGTAATTGTGTCAAACTTGACAATAGCCATACTATGAAGTGAGGAATGTGACTAGATGTCTAAATGTTAAGCATTGATCATGATTATGGTTGAATTATGATCTATATATTAAAAGTAGTAAAGTAATAAAGTCAATGTGGTCAACCCAAACTTAAAATGTGCGGTGACGAGTTTGTGAAAAGTCAAATTGAAAATATATGATGAAGTTGGTTTATATATGATGAAATTTTGTGAATTTGGTGTTTTAGGGTGATAATATGAAACTAATGATGAAAGTGGGTTAGTTTGACTTGGAATGGTCAAAGAAGTGTGGGTTGGGTGTTGAAATGGTGATCATATGGTCGTAAAACCAAACGGGTCATTTAAGTGTCCAAATGAGTCACTTAGTGTTAAAATGTATAGAATTTGATGTGGTACGTGTATGATAACTTTTAAAGTGACTGAAAGTCATAAGTATAGATAAAAGGTGGATTGAAAATGTTAATGTTGTCATTATGAATGAAATTGGTGAAATTGTCCATTTTGACCCCTAAACGGGTCAACGTGTTAAAATAATGTAGAAGGAGTGTTTGTATATGATGAATATGCCCACACGTCACTAATGTATATAGAAACATGTTGGTAAAAGGTGGAAGTCAGAAACCAAGTCGTTTGAAATATAGCGTGTCAACCAAAATGGTCGAAAATGGTCAAAAATGAGTCGTACGTCCGTTTTCTCGTAAAACGAGTAAATTGAAAAAGTGTAAAAAGGGAAAGTTTCATTTTGGCATAGTGGATGTGCCTGCAAAATTTTAGAGTCTAACTCTAAAAGAGTAAAAAGTTATACGCGTTTGAAATTGGCTAAAAATATGATTTTTCTGAATCTCAGATTTCTGTTTGGGAACGCGATCCCAACAAGTTTTTCTGGATCGCGTTCGTACGTGTTATTTTGTCTCAGATTATTTTTATGCTTGGGAACGCGATCCCAGCCATTTTCCAGGATCGCGTTTGTGTGTGTATTTCGTGTGCAGATGCGTTTTCTTTTGGGAACGCGATCCCGCTCACTTCTCCGGATCGCGTTTGTATGCCTAATTTGGTTACAGAATATTTTTCACTAGGGAACGCGATCCTGACCTGTTTCCCGGATCGCGTTAGTAAAAAAAAAAATTCTTGCGACGTTCGACGTAATACTTGACGTAGAAAAATTTTTAGAAAATTTCGGTGTCCGATTAAGACGAAATTTACATGTCCACTCAAAAACGGCCCCAACGGTCAAAGCTCATGCGTTACCATGAGCCCTGTCAGTTTTCGGCACTTCGGGGTGGTTTGGGGCCCGAAAATCGCGTTTTATTGTTTTCGGACATTATTTCGGACTTTTAGCTTATGAATTGTATTGGGCTTTTGTTTCTTTGAGCCCAGAGATCATTCCTGTGACTATATGCAATATTAAAAGTTGTTTTAAGAGGTCTATATGGTTTTTGTGTAGGAGTTGTTTATAGGCAGTTTAACTAACAGCATAGTATACCAGTAAGGGTATTGTTGATTGTTGCTTGTTAGGGTAAATAAATATTGATTATGTAATCATGTTAATTACATTATGTGAAATACTTAATATGATTGAATAAGTATTTGTAAGAGTTGAAGAGTATTGTAGGAGCTTACTCTTGCTTGATAACTAAATATGGAAGGTTATTAATTAATCAACTTAGAAATTATATATTGATGAATATATGTGGAATATGACCTGGTATTTTAACAAGGTACTTAGTACTAAATGTTATATAGAGTATTATACTTGATAATTAAAGTGTTAAGTGATTGATATTGAATCGTGTAGAGAGGGTGTTAAATTGATTTAGTTGTGTTAAAACTTACACATGTGTTAATAAGATAATGAGGAATGTGTTAGATGATTGAATTATTATGTTTACTTAATTTTGTGAGTAGTTTCACATTCAAGTAATAAATGAAAATAGTAACAAGTTAATACTTGGTCATAAACCTATTACAAAGTGTTACTATATGTGTGATAATTATTGATTTTAGCATTGTGATATATGTGAGAGTAAAAGTTAATCATTTTAGAGATTGATGGTATGAAGTGGCCTGAGAATTAAGTGTGACTGACATAATATGACGACGTCTGGCCAACGTATTTATATTATGCCATTTCACATGGAGTATTGAGGCTACCAAGTACCAGAGAAATTGATGTGACCTTAAAAATTGTAGGTTTTCGATGTTGACATTGAGATAGTTATATATAAATATATATATAGAGAGCCTTTTGATTGATAGTTATATTATTATTAATTGAGAATTGTGTGAAATTTGATTGTTATTATATGCATAATATCAAAGTGAAATGATAGGTTGCGTATAGAAATGATGGAAATGTGAAATAATCTAATGAGAAGTCATCATAATAAATTGATTGATGAAATATTGTTGAAAAATGTGTGCGGATTAGCACATTTTGTTGGAATGGTACTTGCGCTTGAATGACAATGTACTCGTTGATGGAAAAACTTGGTAATTATCCAATTTGAATTGGTACTAAGTGACTTGGTGATTAAGTGATAATGGTTTTAACCATGAGAATTGACTTGTATTTTGCTTGTTAATATGTGAATAGTGTTATATGAGTTTTGAGATACTTTAAATAAAAGATTATCAAATACAGTAGTGATATATAGTACTAGCACAAATGCTAGTTATGAATTGAAATTTAAAATTCATTGTTGTTAGGTGTATTGTGATTTTCATAATCATTGTTTTGCTGTTAAAAGGGGTATAAATCATATATCTATTTTAAAGATTCTAGCACGTCGTTAGTTTCTAGTGTTAAGAGTATGTTATGTACATGATGATGTTATTCACTTATGTCAAGTGATTACCTGTTTAAAGTGATTAATTGGGAATAATTTCCTTAAGTGATCATAGTATGCATGAAAATTATGATTTAGATACATATCATATGTTAAGGTAAGAAATAGAAACATGTACATGTGAATATGTATATGTAGATAGAATTTAAATTTTGAGCATTTAATTAAGAGTTGTTCAAGGGAGTAACTATTATAAGTGATAAATATTACACTTGTTGTATAGTATTGTAAGTTAAATTGAGTATGAGACATAATTTATGTGTTTTCGTGAATCTAATTGAGATACACACTAGTCGTGTGTGAGTCGATGAAATAATATATATGTAGGTACATGGAGTGTGTAGTGATGAGTAATTGTGTTGTCAGAGTTGTATGAAAGGTACAATAGTAATAAAGTGGAAATATTGTAATATTAGAATCTCATATAAGGAATGAGAGATGTCACGGGATTGAATTCCTTAGAATAATTAAGGTTGATTAGATTTCGAGGACGAAATCTCTTTAAGGGGGAGAGATTTGTAACATCCTCAAATTGGGCCTAGAAGTAATAGGTATTTCTTGAAAATTTTAAATGCAATTTAAAACTGTTATTGTGTTTGATTGTATAATTAATAGGTCGATAAGCCTCAGGAAATATTGTGGCTAGTGAAATATTGATTGTTTTAAATTTATTTAGTTGACGGTAAAATAAAATTATATTTCCCCGCAAATGATTTTTAAGTTCCAGACAATGATAAGTACGGGGAATAAAATTTGACTAGTTATATTTTAGACTCATATTATGAGTCGGGCTTTATTTCATACACACATACATACATACGAACATATACACACACACAATTATCCCAAAACCAAAAACATGGAGAAATCATAAAAAATTAGAGCTTCATAATTCGGATTCAAGCTTCAAATGCATGGATTATCATCTTCTAATCATCTTAATCAACTTGTAAGTCTCAAATCTTTGATTTAAGAACCCTAGAATTTGAGGGTTTGGGTGTTCTTGATGTAAATCCGAAATTAGGGTTTGATTTTGTGCAATAGTTGTTAGTTATGAGTTATTAACATAGATTAATCATTTCATTATCATTCAAAGCATGTTATAAGTGTTAATTTCGTGATTTCTATAACCCTAGAAATTGGGGTTTTGAATATTTGATTTAGTTGGCATGATTAATCTTGAATTTAAGCTAGTAATGATCATATTATCATTAGTTGATAAGAAATTCTTGATTATAAGTAAAACCCTAACTTAGAGAGAAAAGATTATGGTGTATTCATGACTTTTGTTGTGATTTAGTTGATAATTCATGAAGTAAAGATTTTGGTTATGTTATAGTTGTTAATTAGTGCCTAATCCATGATTATGACATGAACCCTAACTTAAAATGGAAGAATTTGATTAAGTGTTCATGAAGTGTTTTAGTGGATTGTTAATTTGGAAGCTATTAATCTTGTTATTGGTGTGATTATGTTAGTTAAACGATGATTAATGTGAACTAAGGTGATAAGTTGATTATAATTATCATGATTTATTAAGTGAGAGTGAACTAATGAAGTTAATAGTGATAATTCATATTAATGGAATGAATTATGTGAAATTACTACAAGTGATAACTAAATGATGTATAGTTGAAAAGTGGTTAACATGATATCTAATCATGATTAAGAAACAATTCAAGAAGTATGAACTTGATGTTTGTGATAATAGCGATAATACATATGAATAGAGATTGTTGGTATAAATCTATTGGAGTAATGTTATGTAGATTTGATACAAGTAACTGACTTGTGTATTTTGTTGTATTTCCAGATATGGAGAAGACTCAGTGATATTAGACTACTGAGTGGGCGACTATGGTAGTCGGTGAGTGGACTTTGATCTCTCACTATAATTTAGTGATCACTATTGTGGTTACTTCAAGTGTTAAGTGTTATTCATGTGTTAAGTTGAATTGTGAATTGTGTTAAGTGTTAAGTGACCTATATGGTAACTGTGTTATATAGAGGTCAACTATGTTGGACTGTGTTGTTACAGGTTAGTCAACACAAGGGTTGTGAACATTCGTTGTAAGTAAGGCTTGTGTTGACTAAAGGTAACAAACAGTTATCGGTTAACCACTGTATTGGCCTGCAGTTGGTGTAAGTGTCGCTTGGTGGGCCACCGCGGCTGAAGGCGCCACAAGGGCCACCGATCCTCTGGTGATGTTGAGTCAAAGTGTTAAATGTGGTGAACTCATGGTGTTAAACTAAGTTGTATTGTTAGTGATGAGTTAACTCACTTAGCTTCGTGCTAATCCCTCGTTGTTTACTCCTTGCAGGTTAATATCTTTTGTTATGGGTGGGTCAAGGAGTAACTGAAGAATGTTTGACTAGGATTACTCTGATTATTATTTAATACAGTTTAAAATGTTTGATTATATAATGCCCAGGATATAAAGGATTGTTTGGTAAAAGTTAATAATCAATACTTAGAACTTAGGTAATGGAAGATGACGACATGTCATGTTATGTATATATATGTTTTGGGACTTGAGTTTCAGCATTGAAAAAAAAAAAAAAACAGTTGTAAATTTTGGGGCGTTATATTAAGCTTGTGGCAGCTGTGTTTGTAACGAGGGAGGAAGAGGATAAAAGATAAGGGGAAAGATAAAATTACGAAAATACCCTCACGTGCAAAACACGTGGTAAAACTTAACGTATAAAATAGACGGAGTTAGGCTTGGGTACCGTTTTCGAGCACTTCTGAAAGTTATTGTATGGAAAACCTAAAAAAAAAAAGTTGAGGTATGAACTGTGAAAATGAGTGTAAATCACAGGTACCATTTATGGAATTTTCTCTATTATAAAATTGAAAGTTTGGTAAAATTTGAAGATCTAATTTCGATTGAAGTGAATCAAAGGCTACAAAAAAAGACCCGACTGACCTCTGTTTGTGAGAATGACCAAAAAATGGTAATGGCTTTCATGTACATGAATAAGTTTGTGATGATTTAAAGTATGGAATAAAGCTTTATAGTGAAAAATGTAGATGATATAATAGCTACATGAACAGGAGTTTTGTGTGATTTTTTAGTGACATTATGGAAGTAAAACTATTATGTACAAATTTAATAGTCAATTTCATCGTTATAATTTTTTTTATACATATATATTTTGTCTTTTTCAAAGAGAAATAATCAAATCTAAATTATGTATTTATTATTTTAACTAACCCATGCAACCACGGGTCGATTCACTAGTATGTTTAATAGTACACATGTCATCAAATTAGATACATTAAAATGATGACTAATCATATATTACACATGTCATCAAATAAGCTATATGAAATGGTGACTAATCATATGTTTGTTTTAGTATAAAAGGAAGTCTTAAATACTCATTTTCCAATATTACCAAACTTTCTACATACACTTTCTTTTAAAATCTCTCCAAAAATCTATAAACTAAATTGAAGACTTAATTGTTCTTGTGTTTGATTCTACATCATCATCATCATCTTGTTTCCTCCAATTTGATTGTAAGTATTCTTGTGTTTATTATTCATAAACTTATTTTGATAGAAAATAGTTGATTTATGATTTGTATGAAATTGTAAACTAGTATGGTCAAGATGTACAACTTGATCATTGTTGTTATATATATATATATATATATATATATATATATATATATATATATATATATATATATATATATATATATATATATATATATATATTGGTGCAATTTATGTTAGAAACATAACAAAAATGTAAAAGTGATATGATTCGACTATATATATTGTTATTTACTTGATGTTATGATTATGAAATAAGTTATATATTACGGAACGAGTATGTTGATTAGTTAAAGACTCAATTAAAGTAGAAGGATAACATGGTGTAACTACGTATAGTTATTATTTGGTACTATGTATTGAAATATCTCATATGATTATTACTTATAACTTATTAATTGTTATAATTTGATTGAGTTGTACAATTTATGGGATGAATTACTAACTCATTATTTATTGTATTCTCAGACATGGAGAAGACTCAGTAATATTAGACTTCCGAGTTATCGGATGAAGTAACGATGAGTGGAACTATAGACTTCGGTTTACACAGTTGTAACAGGTTTGGTTACAACGGGTAAACTTGTTTGTTATTGTTGTTTGGTTATTGACTTGCTAGTCATATGGATTTATGATTGTGATTGATGGGTTATTATTATTATTCCATAATGGCATGACTCTTATGCATTATGTGACGCTTTGGTTGTTGTTATTATTCCATGATGGCATGACGATTATGCATTATGTGACTCTTGATTGGCTAATTGAGATATGATTATTCAGAGGTCAACGCTGGTTGGGTTTGTTGCTATTGTTGGGCTGGCTGGGTTTCCGATACACATAGTTGATGGATGAACCCATGTCAGTGAAGATAGCTTCAAACTATCGGTAAATCACTGTTGGGGCCGGCAGTGGTTTAAGGGTTCCCTAGTTAGCTAACCAAAGAGCCGCCGGTCCTCTTTGACGCTGGGTGTTTATGTGTTTATTTGTTGTAAAATTTGTTATCGCTGGGTGAACTGTCGGATATAGTTTCATTCACTTAGCTGTGAGCTAATCCTACGTGTTTAACATTTTTTGCAGATTATGATTTGGTTTATGGATCGGGCTTGGGTTTTCTGGATGGGATGTTTGACTACCTCTGCGTCTACTCTGATATGATTAATTATGTTTTAAAAACTTTTAATACTGGGTCTTCGGTTTATATTTTTAATAACTCAGTTTTGTAAATGTAAACCTTTGGTACATGTGTATGTACATATGACATGTAAATATTTTGGTAAATAGTATCAAACTTTTTTGGGACAAACGCTTCCGGTGTATAAAATAATATAAAATATGTTTTTTAAAAGTGGGGTGTTATAATTTGTAGTTCATCAAATCGGTCTTGGTGGAAGCAATCAACCACATGATGTTGGTCCTTCAATGCGTGATCATAATATGTATCGTCCCCATCATATCAACGATCACCCTAACCAAAAAATAAATACATACCATATTTAAGAAATAAATGAATACTGTACCCATCAAAGTAACCAGTACCAAAATCACAATCTATTCGTTTCTTCACACAATCACGTTTCTTCTTATAACGATTTATTTATAAATCGATACATTCCTTCATATCAAAATCTTTCTCGGCATATTAGTAACCATCAAGATGTCTTTCAACTTTCTTTTGAAGTTGAAAGAGAAGATCCTCAAAGTACAATAGAACGTGTTGGTGGTAATAAAAATCATGGGGTCTATGCCGATCTAAATTATAACCCATTAATTGATCCACAGTTGGCAAAGTCTTTTGGTGTATCTGAGTCATCTAGTAGCGAACAAGAAGACGATGTTAAAAGGATGATGATAATGAAGATGCTGATGATGTGGAATTGGAAAATAAAGTAGGCGTTCCTCCTCAAATGCAACCCAACTACTTCCGGTCAATGCATGAGTCGCTACAATGTCCCACTTTCCAAGAAAAACCCGCAAAACCTAAGAGCTATGTGTCATCTTCAAAAGTTATGAAGGTCAGTTCTTTAATAGCAAAAATGAGCTAAAATGTTTATTAGGTATTATTGGTCTTGACGATGGTTATGAATTCAAAGTACCTTTATCATCAACCACAAGATTTGAAGCAAAATGTGTTAATAAGGGTTGTGACCGAATGGTTCTTTAGAGTTAGGGAAAGCTAAAAAATGATGATTCAATATTTCTAGATATAAAAGGTCCATCCCAAATCCGTCTCAAAATCTTATATTTTCTGATGAATCTTTGACGGACCAATAAGTTTATATGTTATTTTAATAACATTTTAATTTATACGAATAGGAAACCATGCACTCGTACTTTTTTCTAGAAGGGCAATCCTACAACTAACACATCCCACATAATATATGTACATCGCACATATATACACAAATGCCTCCCATGAGGCTTGAACCCACAACCTCTTGGTTGATGGGCTCTCACATACCGTTAGGCTATAAGCCCTTTGGTCACTCGTACTTATTGGTATATCAATATATAAGGAAATAAAAAATTAACAATGCACATATACACTCAACCATATATAAGAATGTTTTAACATTAATACTCATTCTTACATATAGACACATACATGCTTACATACACAAAGATGAAGGCGTTAGTGTTTATGTCGAACAACTTGTCGATAAATGTATATAAATACTCATTTCATAGTTTAGTTTGATTACTTGAACTCCTATGGTGTTAAAATACAATATATAGAAAAAGTTTGTCCCAAATCCATCCGAAAATTTTTAAATTTTACGACGGATTTGGGACCGAATGTTAAAAGAATTTAATTTAATTAATTTAAGATATCTAAGGTCGGAAATCCGTCAGAAATCTATTTACGTAGAAACCGATTTGAGACGGATTACTGGTCCTCGTAAATCCGTCTCAAAACCGTCCTTAACCTCGGTCTTGTTTATGTTCGTTGAGAAAGCATCGGAAATCTGTCGAAAATTAGGGACGGTTAGCATGCCGTCAAAAATCCGTCGAGAATCTAGGATGACTTTTTCCTACAATCGGATAAGTATATTTTGTTATGAAGATGCACAATTTCATAAAAAAGAAGGAAAAAAAATCTTATTATTAGCTTTTTTTTATTTAATAGCATACCAAATGCGCTAATCATATATAGAACAAATTGCATAAGTTATTTGACTCGTTGTACTAATAGGAATTTTAAGGGACATATTATTTTCATACCCCTATTTTCCTGCTTGCATACCCCTTATCACATCAATTCTTCTTCTTTTATTTTGTTTCCTTTTTTTTTATGCATATCAAAATTCCTAAGTGCACATTTCCTAACTATCAAATCATCATTCATTTTTTTTTTTGTTTTTAGTGTTTTTCTTTTTTTCCCTACTATGTTGTAGGATATGTTTTTTTTATAAAAATAATACCCAATTTTTTTTTTATTTAAAAAAAAAAAACAAAAATTACTCTCTCCATCCCATAATAAGTGTTCAGATTCCGTTTCAGCCAATTATAAAAGACTTTCTTAAGTAAAAACGGGATGTTATTGATCGATAGTGGCTATCATAAAACTATTTGCATTTTGGAATGCGACACTTATTATGAGATGGATGAAGTATGTTTTTTTTAATAACATTATGTTTTAAAAAGCTTATCACTAATATTTTTTTATATAAAAACATTATTTCATATAAAAATGTGTATTTAAGACATTTTTATAAGAAAATATTTTAATGAAGTTTTTGTGTTATTTTTTTTCATATAATATCATTTTTATTGGAATTTCATCTTTTAAAATATTCGTAATTTTGATTATTAACTTTTTTCTACTCTATAAATAATTAAACAAACATAAAGACGCAATTGACAAAAAAAAAAGAAATATAAAATATTTTATTGATTTGAGAGGGGTATGCAACTATGCACCCTGACATCCAAACCATGAACATATACTATGTCTAGCTTTTCTTTAGCTCGCCCCCAGTGACGGAGCTTGAACTCTCATGTCGGGGGGGGGGGGGGGGGGGGGGGGGGGGGGGGGGGGGGGGAGGGGCAAACTTAATCTAGTGTATTATATATGATTACAAGATTGGCTTATAGAACTTTATATACTTGTTGTCTAGTTTAGAACTATGCATCTTTCTAATCGAAACGAAATTACCTAAGTAAACTATTGAGGTTCCTATCAAATTTTCTTCAATCATTCACGGTTCATCTAATTAGTTCAATTCTCATTAACTAATTTAACAAAATTATTGAGACAAAACTCTATCGAAATACTAAATCGAGTAATGACTAGATAGTTATTTCATATCAAAGGTAACAAAAACTTAAACTATTAAAAAATCAAATCTTAACATTTTAAGTGTTTGCAAATACAAAAGTTAAACTTAGAAAATTAAATAAAAAGGTTTTTTTTAATCACACTTGTCAAACTACCTAGTAAAATACATATAAGGAAGTTCAAGATTATTGAAGAGGTAATTGTGGATATAAGCATAGTGGTGGACCCTTTTTCCTTTTAATATGAGTACGTGTAAGTTTTTTATACAACCTATCACC
Source organism: Helichrysum umbraculigerum (assembly GCA_949592205.1). NCBI lineage: Eukaryota > Viridiplantae > Streptophyta > Magnoliopsida > Asterales > Asteraceae > Helichrysum > Helichrysum umbraculigerum. Next base: position 103,601,226 of record CATIUR010000003.1, on the reverse strand, counting down.
ATTTCAAATTAGTAATAACTGGTAACATCTAGGGGTCCAATTGTGATATAGCAAAACTACCTATAATTTTATAATTAACTCTCACAAATCATAGTATCGATACTAGCTACTCGGTGGAGGGTTGGGGGGAGGGGGCACAGCCCCACCCTGCCCCACATATACTCCGTCCCTGCTCGCCCCTAATATTTACATAACAATATTTAGATAGTCTCGTCTATAAAAACTAATTAACAAGTTAATTAGAAATTAGAGATGTTCATGGTCTGATTTTGGTGGTTTGAGGATTATATTTCAACCAAATTGGTAAATATGCTTTGACGATTTCACAAATCAAACCAAACCAATTTAGTGTGTTAATCCAAATCAGTTAAAGCAGTTGAAACGGCTTGATTCGTCCGGTTTAACTGTTTGAACAATTATTTCTTTATTTAATTTCTGACAAAATTAATTCGGTTCAGTCGATTAAACAATTTCGTTCAAATCATGAACATCCCTAATAAAAGATAAAATGACAAAAATGCTCCAAAAACACACACAAATATTACAAAATACTCCTTTGACCCATATTTTATCAAAATACTCCTTTGACCCTCGCCACTATTGGCGCTAATAGCGCTGATGGACCAACATAAAATAACACATTCCACAAAAATGACACCTATCCCCATCGCCGGTTGTCCTCGTCGGGTCACACCAAAGGGGAAGATGGCGCTGACTTTTAATGTTCCAACTACCATATATTATTAATAAACTTGTGTACTCCCTTGCCACTTGTGTACTCCCTCGCCACTACTTGTCCTCCCTCACCATTGTCATTTCCTCGCCGCTTGGATGTTACCTAACCATTTTTGGACACGTGACCTTGCCAGTGAAATTTGAAACAAAAGATTATAACAATTTGTTGGTATTGTTGTTTTGTGAAAAGTGTGTTTTTTAATGGATGTTAAGTTACAGCGGAAATGGAAAAAGAAAGGGAAAAAAAGAAAAAAGAAAAAAAAAATTACTTTTGTACTATGGTAGGTGGGGTTTCACTGGCGAGGACACGTGTCAAAAAATGGTTGGGTAACATCCAAGCAGCCAGGAAAGGACATTGGCGAGGGAGGACAAGTAGTGGCGAGGGAGTACACAATTTTATTTTTAATATGGTAGTTGGAACATTAAAAAGTCAGCGCCATCTTCCCTTTTGATGTGACCCGGCGAGGACAACCGGCGAGGGGAATATGTGTCATTTTTGTGAGCTGTGTTATTTTATGCAGGTACATCAGCGCTATTAGCGCCAATAGTAACGAGGGTCAAAGGAGTATTTTTGTAAAATGTGGGTTAAAGGAGTATTTTGTAATATGTATGTGTGTTTTTGGAGTATTTTTGTCATTTTCTCCTATTAAAAATATAAGAACTTTGGTACACTAGTAAAGTCAAGAAGTGTCGAAAATATTAGTTATTAATTCAAGTTTCTTTTTTTGGAAACAGCAAATATATATAAATGAGAAAACACCCCAAACTTAGTAAGCAACTAAGAATGGGGCAAAGGAGAGTCCCAAGATACAAATTACAAAATTGAAAAAGGACAACAATTTCAATTCGCCAAAATACAAGGAAATCTACTTCTATGCTTGATCCACAAGAAAGTAATTGATGTGATTTCTCCCGCAATTGTGGTATGAGATTTAACCAAGTTGTTGAAGATTAAATCGTTTCTCGCCTTCCAAGTACACCAAAACAACCCATAAATAACGAGCATAAGAATTTTTCTTTTTTTTGGACAATTCCCCCAACTAGCTCCGAAGTTTAGAAGCTCGACCACCGAATTAAAATGAGGCATGTTGATCCCGCACCAATCAAAGATTAATCTCCTAGTTTCCGCTGCTCGCTTACAACTTATCAAAACGTGATTTACATCCTCATCATGAAGTAAACAAACTTTGCAACTAACCGACCCGATGTTGACTCCTTTATCTATTAAGTTTTTTGCCACTGGAATTCTACCCAAACCCGCTCTCCAAACAAAGCAATTAACTTTGATTGGTACCGATTTTAACCAAGACATATCGGTGAAACCCACAGTAGAGAATTTATCATCAATCCTACAACGAAGCAAACAAACTGCATACTTCCCATCCGTCGCCAACTTGCATGACAAACAATCCAGATTGCTATTCAAAAAGACAGAGTTCAAGAGATGAAGAAACTCACAGTATTCGCCGATGAGACTAGAAGAACCCGGATTGTGTGTCCACTCCCAATTGAAACCAGTAGGCTTAATTCTATCGCTAACAGCGCAGCTCTTATTTAACTCAATGGAAAACAGCGAAGGAAATCTGTGTTGAAGAGAACAGTCACCAAGCCACAAGTCTTTCCAAAACGAAACACTATTCCCATTGCCAATCATTATCGAGAAGATATCACCATAATTAAAACCAAGCTGAATAAGATCAGTTTTAATTTTGGATATACTTTGCCATACACCTGAGCTCCTTTGGGCCGACATAATACACCAAGGTTTGGAATACAGATTGTGAATAGCGAATATCACATTTTTCCAAATATTATTGCTGTTACCTCTAATCTTCCACCACCATTTAACCAATAAAGCATAATTATGGGCTTTTAGAGATCCAACACCAAGCCCACCTTTTTCTTTTGAAGCCAAAACAGTGGACCAAGCGACCCAACTGATTTTCTTCTCATTTTGACAACCACCCCACAAAAAACGCCTTCTGATTTGTTCAAGCTTATCAATGACACAAATAGGAGCCTTGAACAATGAAAAATAATAAAGAGGCAAGCTACTTAGAACAGATTTGATCAAAGTCAGCCTACCCCCAAACGAGAGATTTTTTGCTTTCCAACCGGAAAGTTTGGACTTAAAACGATCTATAACCGGATCCCAATGTTTCTTCAAATTCATATTAGCACCAACCGGCACCCCTAAATACTTAAACGGAAAAGAACCAGGAACACAACCAAGTGTCACAGCCCAATTAGCAACGTGGGAGGACTCCACCCCAACTCCAAAAACTTGAGATTTATGAAAATTGACTTGCAACCCAGATGAGGCATGAAAACACCTTAAAATTCTTGCAAGGTTTTTCATGTTACCCTCGCCAACATCACCCACAAATATCACATCATCCGCATAAAAGAGATGTGATAAAGATGGACCATTACTCCCAATCTTCTTACCCGAGAACCTCCCTATTTCACATGCCGTATTCATAGCAAAATTTAGACCTTCCATAGCTATGATAAATAAAAATGGAGATAATGGATCACTTTGCCTTACTCCTTTTGAGATTTTGAATTCGTTTGTTGGGGAGCCGTTGACTAAAACCGAGGCATAGGAAGATGATAGACAACCCAAAATCCAATTTCTCCATTTCACACCAAAATTCATTTGAGACATAATTGAATCAAGATAAATCCAATTAATTGAATCAAAAGCTTTTTCGAAATCCACTTTGAATAAAAACAATTTTTCTTTTGCTCTTTTGGCCCAAGAACATAATTCATTAATGGCAAGAGGACCTTCCAATATATTTCGCCCATTAATATAGGCAGATTGCACATTACCCACCACCAAATCCACCACACCCTTTAACCGAAAGGAAAGAGCTTTAGCAATGATTTTATACATACAACCAATTAACGATATGGGGCGATAATCCGCAAGATTAAGAGGATCATTAATCTTAGGAAGTAAAGAAATAAAGGAAGAGTTACAACCTTTAGATATTTCCCCAGTAGCCTCAAAGTGCCTTATAAAACGCATGATATCATCAATGAGCAAATCAAAATGAACCTTCAAAAATTTGAAGGAAAAACCGTCCGGCCCAGGAGCTTTCTCCCCCCCACAAGCCCAGATTGCAGCTTTAATCTCACCAACAGAGAATTCACTTTCAATTGAGTCACGAATGGAGTCAGGCAGTTTACTAAAACGGGGATTTATAAAGAGTGGACGTAACGGCCAATGCTCCCTAAATTTTATGGAAAAGAATCTCAAAACTTCATTTTTGATTCCAACAGGATCTGTTACCCATGCACCATTGATGGTTAAACCATGAGTCCAATTTTTCCTATTCTTGTTTTTGAGAGAACCGTGAAAGAAAGATGAATTCTCATCACCATCCAACAACCATTTGATATGGGATTTTTGCTTCAGATCCAACTTACGCAAATGCTCCATGTTCACTTGCTTGATTTTACCCTGACGAAGTTCCATTATTTCCGCATCAGACAAAGGCCTCATTTCGACAAGCTTATCAAGCACCTGCAACCTATAATTGAGATCCTTAATCACTTTATTTTCTTTCGCCGACTCAATTACCCACCATTTTTTAATCTGAACTTTTAGGTGTTTTAACTTGGCTGCCAAAAAAAGATCAGGAGGACCGAACCCATGAAAAGAGACGCAGGCAGAATTAATCATCTCCGAAAAACCATCACGAAGAAGCCACGAATTAAAAAACCTAAATGGAGCAGGCCCAAAATCCAAAATCAAATTACGGAGAATGATAGGTGAATAGTCAGAGTGTTCTCGCGCCAAAGCTATAACCGATGAATTAGGCTGCAATGCCAAAAAGTTTGGACAAGCCAAAAAACGATCCAATTTGCTTAACTTCTGACAATCAGGACTTAAATATGTGAATTTTCTTCCTCCCATTTGGAACTCCTTTAACCCCAACAATGCAATAAAATCATTAAAAAAGTCCTTAGATGAAACCTGACAGAAGTGCGAATTAATATGTTCCTCAGCCTTGCGAAACGCATTAAAATCTCCAAAGAATAACCAAATTCCACTGTGAGAAGCTTTCAATGAAGATAACTCAGACCAAAGATTTTTTTTTATCCGCCACCGACTGTGGAGCGTATACATTAACAAGAAATGTCAAACCCCCAAATCCCTTCTGTAACACCCCTAAAATACGTAAGTTTTATAGTTTAATATATGTTTATGTTTCAGTTTTATATGTATTTAATATGTTAAATGTTTAAGTTAACGAGATTTTTAGAATATGGTTAGTGGACTAACCAAGTAAAAGAAAGTAAGTTAGAGGGACGATATGTGTAAAGAATTAAAGTTCAGGGGGTTAATGTGTAAAATGTCAAAAGCTTAATTCCTACAGATTCTAAAAAGTTCCAGATTATTTCATACGTATGTGTGCGTGTGTTTGAGAGGGAAAACAAGAACAAAAGCAAGAAATCAGAAATTGAAGAAGGAAGTGAGTGAATTAGGATCTTTAAGTTCATATTAAGCTTCTATAAGGTATGTTTGATCTTTCTTTGAGCTTAATTTATGTTAGGGTTTAAGTTTCTATAAACCCTAGATGTGAGAAAGATCATGTTTGTTAATTGTGTTGTTAAATTAGTGTTCCATAGGTGTTAGTAAGTTAGTTTCTATGCTTAGTTTATGTTGAATCAGTTAAATAAATCATATTCATATGTAATTGGGTTTTTATAGTTTATGTGTATTGGAGAATTGAAGAATTAAGATGAATTGGTGATGATTATGATTATGAAAGTGATGTTTACCCAATTACATGTGATTATAAAGCCTAATTATGAAACACTAGTGGGGTATGATAGGTGTTAGTGAGTAACACCTAGTTATGAGATTAAAGTTAAGAAAGTTAAATGATATGTTGATTGATCATGCTATGTGTTTATATGTATAGGTGATCAAGCAAGAGAAGTTAGTTCAAGTTGTTTAAAGTTTCAAAATCAAGGTAAGTAGATGGATATAAATGTGGAGTCAAGTAATGGGTGAGCCATTAGCTTGACGGTTTTCCAAGTAATGGATCATGACCATTAGCTTGGTATAAATGTTAACTCGTAGTAGTTAGCATGATGATGTTTAAGGATCCTTATGGTGATGATGTTTATGTTTATGTTAAAGCTTCCATTACTTACTAAGCAATTGCTTACGTGTTATGTTTAAATGTTTCAGGTGAGCCAAGTGTCAATAGAGGGGACTTGGGTAAAGGGCACGTGTGAAGCTTTTGGTGGAGCTTGTTACTTAGTTCGGTAACAAGTCTTATCTCTTTTAATCATGCTCTGGATATATATGTACACCCCTTTTTGTAAAGTTTATGACATGTAGTTGATGTTTTGAAAATAATATGGAGTCTCACTTGTAGTATATGTAATGTTTTGGGAAAAGTCAACTCTATGGTCAAAGTCAGAGATAGAGTTGAAGTCAAAGTTTGTATGGTGAGACTTGAATTGTGAAGTTTAATGTATGAAAGCTATTTGAATGTTTAAAGTTAGTTATGAAAGTAAAAAGTGTCATTTGGTAATGTTATGGTTAAACGTTAATGTTTTTGAGTTAGTTTGACTTAATTAAGTCAATTAAGTGAAGGTTGGTCAAAAGAATGGGTTAGAATGGTTAAAGACCCAATCGGGTCATTTTGGTGTCCAAATGGGCAACCAATGAGGTTTACGAGTCAAAACAAGTTATATTCAAGTAAGGTCAATTGTAATGACACTAATAAGTTGTGAATGATGTATTGAAAGTTTGGTAAAAAGACCAAAGTCAGATTGTGAATGAATTAGAACTTGATGTGTCAAAATTTTGGTTAGAAATAGCCGAAATTTAGTTAACGGGTCAAAACAAGAATTTTCGAAAATTTGAAAAAGTGTAAAAAGGGAAACCTTCATTTTGTTATAGTGGAGGTGCCTGCAAAATTTGGTGGTCTAAATCTTAACGAGTTAAAAGTTATGCGCTTTTGAAATTCACTTTAAAAATTGAGTTTGGTGCAGGTCTGATGGTTTACCCTGCGGGTAGTGTTAGTACCCGGCGGGTACTAATGGGTAAGTTTGAACAGAAAGTGGTCCAGAATTGAGTACCCTGCGGGTACTAGAGTACCCGGCGGGTACTAAGTTAGTACCCTGGGCGTACTAGAGTACCCTGGGGGTACTCCGCCTGATTTTAGAAAAATTGATTTTTAAGGTTTTAAACTTTATTTGAGGTATGTAAATATAATTTAAATATAGAATTAAGATTGTGGGACATTTAAAAAGGTGATTTAAAAAATTAGAAAAGTATAAAAAAAAAAAGTGGTACGTTTTCAGGGTGTTTCAAGTTGGTATCAGAGCACGGTTTAAGGGATTCAGGTATCCACCATTAGTGGGTACTTGGACTTAGACCAATATTATTATGACATTGAGCATGATTTAGTAAGATATGTTGTGGGTTAATGAATTGTTAATGATTCTTTACTCAAAGTGTAACGTGCAGACTATGGATGTGTTTAATGTAATACGATAATTAGTGCGTCTGGCCAACGCAATGATTACCATATTACCTTATATGTATCCATGGAAATCACGAGACATTAAAGGATTGAATGTTAACAAGTTATTAACTGTATGTAGCAAAGCTTGTGATAAGGTAGATGTTAAATGTTTAAGTTATTATGTTAATGTGTTATGTGAACGTTTCAGATAAGATGAGTTGGGATGATTTTAAGAAAATGTTTGAGAATACTTATTCTCAAGAAGCAGATTTAAAGAGAATTCGTCGTGAGTTTCTTGCAATGGAACAAACGACTGAGTCGATTAATGAGTTAGTTGGTGTATTTCTGGATAGAGCTCAATTCTGTCCAGATTATATGGAGAATCCAAAGCGACTTATAGATCATTTTCATGAGTTGTTGAAGAAAGAAATCAGTCAGTTTATTCAACCTAGCCGTTGTAAGTCTTTTGAAGAAATTGTGAATGAAGCTCGTTTTCAAGAATTAGAGTTAAAGAAAGGTGAGAAAGCTGTTGCAAAAAGAAAAGCTGAATCAAGTCCCATTCCTTCAAAGAAGTTCAAAGCCAGTGATAGTTCTCGTCGAGAAGGGAAGAAGACAGAAAAGTCTGTACCTCCAGAATGTAAGAAATGTCACAAGAAGCATTTTGGAGTATGCAGATTCGGGTTAAACGTTTGCTATCAATGTGGTGAGGAAGGTCATTTCAGCAAGGACTGTCCTCATCCATTGAAGGTATGTTATGGATGCTACGAGCCTGGTCATGTGAAGTCAGAATGTCCAAAGTTGAAGTCCCAGTCAGCTTCTTCAGCATATCGTAAACCATCCGATAAGAAGTCGACTGAAGTTCCAAAAGCGAGGCCTCGTTCATTCCAAATCACAGCAGAGGAAGCCAAGGGGACCCCAGATGTAGTGTCAGGTACCTTTTTAGTAAACCTAATACCTGCATATGTTCTTTTTGATTCGGGTGCCTCTAGATCATTTGTTTCAGAAAAGTTTAGTAAAAGTTTCATGATTCCAATTTCTGACTTAGACACTCCCTTAGATGTTGAAATAGCTGATGATAGAACAGTATATGTAACGAAAATTTATAGAGGGTGTCGGTTAGAAATAAGTAATGAGCCTTTTTCTATAAACTTAATCCCTATGCAAATGGGGGAATTCGATGTTGTAATTGGTATGGATTGGTTAGCGGCTCATGATACAATGATTCAGTGTGAACAGAAAATTGTAAGAGTTAAGTTACCTCGTGGTGAATTATTAGATATTTACGGAGAAAAGAAAGAAATGCCTATTCCAGTTTGTACTTTTGCTAAAGCTAAACGACATTTGTCACATGGTTGTCAAGCCTTTTTGGCACATGTGATAGATACTCAGATTCAAATTCCAAAGATTGAGGAAATTCCGGTAGTAAAAGAGTTTATTGATGTATTTCCTGATGAATTACCGGGCATACCGCCCGATAGGCAAGTTGAATTTAAGATTGAATTAATGCCTGGAGCTACACCTATTGCTAAGACACCTTATAGGCTTGCTCCAACCGAAATGCAAGAATTAATGAAACAGTTGCAAGAACTGTTAGACAAAAGTTTTATACGCCCAAGTAGTTCTCCGTGGGGAGCTCCTATTTTATTTGTGAAGAAGAAGGATGGTTCAATGAGAATGTGCATAGATTACAGAGAGTTAAACAAGGTGACCATCATGAATAGGTACCCATTACCTAGGATTGATGACTTGTTTGACCAGTTGCAGGGTGCTAATTATTTTTCAAAGATTGATTTACGCTCCGGTTACCATCAATTGAAGGTCAGAGAAGAAGATATTTGTAAAACTGCTTTCGGGACGAGGTATGAGCATTATGAATTTGTGGTAATGCCATTTGGTTTGACGAACGCACCTGCAGCTTTTATGGATTTGATGAATAGAGTATGTCGCCCGATGCTTGATAAGTTTGTGATCGTTTTCATTGATGATATTTTAATCTATTCTAAATCTGCTAATGATCATGATTATCATTTGAGACAAGTGCTACAAATGTTAAGAAGAGAGAAGCTTTATGCTAAGTTCTCAAAGTGTGAATTTTGGCTTCGGGAAGTGCAGTTTCTTGGGCATGTTGTCAATAGTGAGGGTATTATGGTGGATCCAGTTAAAGTTGAAGCAGTTATGAAATGGAGTGCTCCAACAACTCCAACCGAAGTCAGAAGTTTTCTTGGATTAGCTGGCTATTACAGACGGTTTATTCAAGACTTCTCAAAGATCGCAATGCCACTTACAAAGCTTACTAGAAAGAATATCAGGTTCGAATGGAATGAACAAGCAGAACAAGCCTTTCAGATTTTAAAACAGAAACTCAGTCAAGCACCAGTCTTGGTACTTCCAGAAGGTACTGAAGACTTGGTGATATATTGTGATGCATTGTATAGTGGTTTGGGCTGTGTTCTTATGCAACGTGGCAAAGTGACAGCATATGCTTCTAGACAGTTAAAAGAAAATGAGAAGAATTATCCAACGCATGATTTAGAACTTGCAGCAGTGGTTTTTGCCTTAAAGATATGGAGGCATTATCTCTATGGTGTGAGGAGTACTATATATACAGATCACAAAAGTTTAAAGTACTTCTTCGATCAGAGAGATTTGAATATGAGACAAAGAAGATGGCTAGATCTTGTTAAAGATTATGATTGTGAAATATTGTATCACCCGGGAAAAGCTAACGTTGTAGCTGATGCTTTAAGCAGAAAGGCAGCTCATCTTGCTCTAACTGTTAAATCTCTTAGAATTTCCGTTACTCCTAGCTTGTTTGATCAAATTAAAGAAGCACAACAAAAAGCTTGGAGAGAAAAAGATATTCGATCAGAACGGATCAAAGGTCAAGTTGATAGTATAGTAGAAGACTCACGTGGGTTAAAAACACGTTATGGTAGAATTTGGATTCCAAATTCTTGGAATTTGAAGACATTATTGTTAGATGAAGCCCATAAATCAAAGTATTCCATTCATCCTGGCGCAACAAAGATGTACCACGACTTAAGATCAGAATACTGGTGGCCAGGTATGAAAAGAGATATTGTTAAATATGTTGAGCAGTGTTTAACTTGCTTACAGGTGAAGGCTGAGCATCAGAAGCCATATGGGAAGATGCAGCCTTTAGACATACCTGTTTGGAAGTGGGAACACATAACGATGGATCTTATCACCAAGTTGCCAAAGACTCAACGTCAGCATGATGCGATTTGGGTGATAGTGGATAGATTGACGAAAAGTGCATTGTTTCTGCCTATTAAACAAACGATGTCTATAGAAGCTTTAGCAGATTTATATGTTAAAGAGGTAGTTGCACGTCATGGTATGCCAGTTTCTATTGTCTCTGATAGAGATAGTAGATTTACTTCACGGTTTTGGGCCAAATTTCAAGATGATATTGGTACACGTATTAATCTTAGTACAGCTTATCACCCGCAGACAGATGGCCAAAGTGAAAGAACGATACAGACTTTAGAAGACATGTTGCGGGCGTGTGTTATAGATTTTGGAAGTAATTGGGATGTGCATTTACCGTTAGCAGAGTTCTCCTATAATAACAGTTATCATGCAAGTATAGGTATGCCACCTTACGAGATGTTATATGGGAGAAAGTGTAGAACTCCAATATGTTGGGGTGAAGTTGGGCAAAGAGAAATGGGCAGTACAGATATAGTGCAACAGACGACAGAAAAGATTGATCAAGTCAGAGAAAGGTTAAAGATTGCTCAAGATAGACAGAAGTCATATGCCGACAAAAGAAGACGCCCATTAGAGTTTAAGGTTGGAGATATGGTTATGTTAAAGGTATCTCCATGGAAAGGTATTATCAGATTCAGGAAACGAGGCAAGTTAAGTCCTCGGTTCATTGGTCCTTTTAAAATTCTTGAAAGAGTTGGTAAAGTAGCTTATCGTCTTGAGCTACCAAGTGAATTGGCAAGTATTCATAGCACTTTTCATGTGTCTTACTTAAGCAAGTGTTTGGTAGATGAAGCATCTTATGTGCCATTGGAAGAAATAGAAATCAATGATCAATTGAATTATGTTGAACAACCAATAGCTATCCTCGATGAGAAAGTCAAGAAGTTAAGAAATAAAGATATTCGGTAGTTTAAAATTCAATGGAAGCATAGAAAAGGTTCAGAGTTCACGTGGGAGCCGGAAGAAGAAATCATTGTTTATTATCCGGCTTTATATCAAGAATGGATTGTGAGGACACAATCCTAAATAAGTAAGGGAGAGTTGTAACACCCCTAAAATACGTAAGTTTTATAGTTTAATATATGTTTATGTTTCAGTTTTATATGTATTTAATATGTTAAATGTTTAAGTTAACGAGATTTTTAGAATATGGTTAGTGGACTAACCAAGTAAAAGAAAGTAAGTTAGAGGGACGATATGTGTAAAGAATTAAAGTTTAGGGGGTTAATGTGTAAAATGTCAAAAGCTTAATTCCTACAGATTCTAAAAAGTTCCAGATTATTTCATACGTATGTGTGCGTGTGTTTGAGAGGGAAAACAAGAACAAAAGCAAGAAATCATAAATTGAAGAAGGAAGTGAGTGAATTAGGATCTTTAAGTTCATATTAAGCTTCTATAAGGTATGTTTGATCTTTCTTTGAGCTTAATTTATGTTAGGGTTTAAGTTTCTATAAACCCTAGATGTGAGAAAGATCATGTATGTTAATTGTGTTGTTAAATTAGTGTTCCATGGGTGTTAGTAAGTTAGTTTCTATGCTTAGTTTACGTTGAATCAGTTAAATAAATCATATTCATATGTAATTGGGTTTTTATAGTTTATGTGTATTGGAGAATTGAAGAATTAAGATGAATTGGTGATGATTATGATTATGAAAGTGATGTTTACCCAATTACATGTGATTATAAAGCCTAATTATGAAACACTAGTGGGGTATGATAGGTGTTAGTGAGTAACACCTAGTTATGAGATTAAAGTTATGAAAGTTAAATGTTATGTTGATTGATCATGCTATGTGTTTATATGTATAGGTGATCAAGCAAGAGAAGTTAGTTCAAGTTGTTTAAAGTTTCAAAATCAAGGTAAGTAGATGGATATAAATGTGGAGTCAAGTAATGGGTGAGCCATTAGCTTGACGGTTTTCCAAGTAATGGATCATGACCATTAGCTTGGTATAAATGTTAACTCGTAGTAGTTAGCATGATGATGTTTAAGGATCCTTAATGTGATGATGTTTATGTTTATGTTAAAGCTTCCATTACTTACTAAGCAATTGCTTACGTGTTATGTTTAAATGTTTCAGGTGAGCCAAGTGTCAATAGAGGGGACTTGGGTAAAGGGCACGTGTGAAGCTTTTGGTGGAGCTTGTTACTTAGTTCGGTAACAAGTCTTATCTCTTTTAATCATGCTCTGGATATATATGTACACTCCTTTTTGTAAAGTTTATGACATGTAGTTGATGTTTTGAAAATAATATGGAGTCTCACTTGTAGTATATGTAATGTTTTGGGAAAAGTCAACTCTATGGTCAAAGTCAGAGATAGAGTTGAAGTCAAAGTTTGTATGGTGAGACTTGAATTGTGAAGTTTAATGTATGAAAGCTACTTGAATGTTTAAAGTTAGTTATGAAAGTTAAAAGTGTCATTTGGTAATGTTATGGTTAAACGTTAATGTTTTTGAGTTAGTTTGACTTAATTAAGTCAATTAAGTGAAGGTTGGTCAAAAGAATGGGTTAGAATGATTAAAGACCCAATCGGGTCGTTTTGGTGTCCAAATGGGCAACCAATGAGGTTTACTAGTCAAAACAAGTTATATTCAAGTAAGGTCAATTGTAATGACACTAATAAGTTGTGAATGATGTATTGAAAGTTTGGTAAAAAGACCAAAGTCAGATTGTGAATGAATTAGAAATTGATGTGTCAAAATTTTGGTTAGAAATAACCGAAATTTAGTTAACGGGTCTAAACAAGAATTTTTGTAAAATTTGAAAAAGTGTAAAAAGGGAAACCTTCATTTTGTTATAGTGGAGGTGCCTGCAAAATTTGGTGGTCTAACTCTTAACGAGTTAAAAGTTATGCGCTTTTGAAATTCACTTTAAAAATTGAGTTTGGTGCAGGTCTGATGGTTTACCCGGCGGGTAGTGTTAGTACCCGGCGGGTAGTGTTAGTACCCGGCGGGTACTAATGGGTAAGTTTGAACAGAAAGTGGTCCAGAATTGAGTACCCTGCGGGTACTAGAGTACCCGGCGGGTACTAAGTTAGTACCCTGGGCGTACTAGAGTACCCTGGGGGTACTCCGCCTGATTTTAGAAAAATTGATTTTTAAGGTTTTAAACTTTATTTGAGGTATGTAAATATACTTTAAATATAGAATTAAGATTGTGGGACATTTAAAAAGGTGATTTAAAAAATTAGAAAAGTATAAAAAAAAAAATGGTACGTTTTCGGGGTGTTTCACCTTCCAATTACCACCCACCATCAGGAAGAAACGCGATTTCCTGCAAATAGTTAAAGAAAATATGTTTGAATTCCAAATGCACAGAAGACCCCCTGATCTGCCATGAGAATTAACAGATTCACAAGCAAAGTCCTTATCACCCCAGCACCCCGCAACATCAATGTTTTTAGAATCAGAGAATTGAGTTTCTTGCAACTCGATGAAATCAATATTGTGAGTCCTCTTTAGCCTCCTTATCCAATCAATCTTGTGGGATTCACCCACCCCCCTCACATTAAGAGATAGCAAATTCATTGGTGAACGATTTGACCACCATCACCAGCGAGGATATCACGTAGCACAGGATCGTTTTCAAATACTTGAAAGCCTACATCTAAACCCACCTCCACTGTTTTAGCAATTTCTGAACCTGATGAATGGGATTGTGAATGTGATCCATCTACAGCTTCAGACGAAACCTCCCCTGAAATAATATTTCTGTTTAAATCGATGGAAGGTTCAGGAACGACAAAAGAAAACCCTGAAGAGTCCATTGGGCTTGAAGAATGAGCATTATATTCCTGATTGGAGAAAACCTTCTTCTTTTTTTAGACACTGATCCAGTAATTGGCCCATTAGGTTTTAATTCACCTGAAGGCCCAATAGGGGCAGAAGCGCAAAATGGTCCAAACTGAAAACATTCCCCATCAGAATTTGAAGAGCTCCGAGGAACACGAAAAGCTGGAGCCGATTTAATTTTTGTGTGAATATCCACACCACCATCAACTGACTCTTCGATTATAGTTCCATCACTAGATACCATGTTGGAAGCATTTAATACCTCCTTTGACACCTCATCGGCCGGAAAAGTGACATCACCGCTCGGAGAATGATCATTTGGTTTAATCTCACCTTCCTCCCACTCATTTTTATCCACAGTCTCCGAAATTCCGTCGCTGTCATCATCATTATTCTCATCTTCATCATCTAGATTGCCCATGTAGTCCATGTCCGATGCATTTCGAGACTTACCGTCACCCCATATTTCATCATCACCAAATGGTTTCAATCGATACCCTCTTTCAATGATGGCAATGTTGAAGATTTTGCCGACACCATGTTCTATAGTCATTTCTGATGTGTTTTTAACCGGTTAATTTTATTAAATATTAAAACAATAATATGCGGAAAATAATAAAATCATTAAACCCATTACCGCGGATCCAAATACTTGAATTAAATCGATCAAACAAACAACAAGATGAAAGAAACAAACTTACAGCGATTTGCTCGGAATGATCAGTCTTTTGTTTCTTGCTCGGAGGTGCCAACGTTTTCGTACCAATACTAGTCATCTTGTGGATATAATCGCTAGATTTATTCATGCTTGTTTATGCGTTTAATCTTTACTACAAATTAGTAACAAACGCGCAAACCGAATCGAGAACGTAACACACTTATGTGTGTGTGGATCGACTAACCCAAAATCGAAATTCGGTTTGGGGTTTCTTGGGTTCGGTCGACGAAACAAGGAGGGATGAGGGAGAGAGATTTTGCGGGTTTAGGGTTAATGTGTTGATTACCCTAATCTTGATCCCTAGCCTTCTTTATATAGGTGGCCTAAACTTGTCCTACAAGTTTATTCAAGATTTACGAAATAAACCCTTAACTAACAATTAGTTAAATATAATCACTAATTATATACTTCTCTTCATAATTAATCCTTTATTAATTATCCCGTACATATCCGTCGATGATGCATTAGTATGACCCATTGGTGTCTTAATTATCGGATTAAATAAATTAGATATAATTATTTATGCACATAATACTTTCAGACTCCCACTTGTGCGTAGATGATTATACTTAACTTATTAAGTTTCCTATGGCGGTCCCTAGCAAGACACATAGGATGAACGAGTCATAAGAACTCTTATACCTCGCACGATTTAGTTGAATCACCCATTCACAACGGTATATTTAAAAGAGCAGCATATCCTTTTGCAACACGATATTTACAAGAGTGCCTGGCATGGACTTTACTCAACCAAATAATACTCTGTTTGTTCTTGATCTAGTCTCAACTGGTTCAAAATGACGGAAGTCTAATACTCTCCGAGCGCGGCCACGCATTCTCCAGTTTTAACCATCAAAGGCCTAACAATATCTCTCTTTAATTAAAAGAGGTGCAAATCCCATCTTGACAATTAACCACTCTACACTTAGCTCCCACTGAACCCAGCAACCAGCCGTTATGGCTAAGCATTTACGCATAACGTTAGACTGTGCCTAAGCCCAATGTTAACTAAGCTTGAATGCAATTAACGTCTCATGTAATGAGGATATCTCACTTGAGTTAACTTATGATAGAAGTCCATGAAGTTACACTCAAAGCGGGTCAACCAATATTTGATCAAATCAAACACCCATGAATCTTTGACAACCTTAATGCTATAAGTCCTAATTAAGATTTCGGCTAATATTTCACAGTCACCATCACCCCATTGTGATTCCCACGACAACGAGTAGGCTATGGAAGATTTTGGAATCCGTCATGCGCAATTCCATGGATTGCTAAAACATACTAAATAATTGAACATTTTTAAAGAAATACGCAAAACAAAACATCTCTTGAATTTCAATAAAGTTCAATTGTTCAACCAATACATAAAGAATTATAATAATAAGCCTAGAGATACTTCATGCCTATGAATTCAGCATGCTTGTAATGCTTGGCTTGAGACAATGCTTTCGTCAACGGATCAGCAACATTATCATCAGTTGGAATTTGTTGTATCTTCACATCACCTCGTTCGATAATCTCTCGAATCAAGTGAAACTTACGAAGTATGTGTTTAGACTTGTGATGAGCTCTTGGTTCTTTAGCTTGCGCTACAGCACCAATATTATCAAAAAAAGATTTCAATTGGATTGGAGATACTGGGAACAACTCCAAGATCCATTATGAAATTCTTCAACCAAACAGCTTCCTTTGCAGCATCATTTGCAGCAATATACTCCGCCTCTGTAGTGGAATCGGCTACAGTACTTTTCTTTGAACTCTTCCAGCTTACTGCTCCTCCATTTAACATAAACACAAAACCTGACTGCGATCTAGAGTCCTCTTTGCTGGTTTGAAAACTAGCATCAGTATGACCAATCACTTTGAGCTCCATTTTCTCACCACCAAAAGTTAAGACCATATCCTTAGTTCTTCGCAAGTACTTAAAGATATTCTTCACAGCTCCCCAATGCTTGATTCCCGGATTTTGTTGGAATCTACTTGTAACACTAATAGCATATGCGACATCCTGTCTAGTACATAACATAGCATACATGATAGATCCCACTGCCGAAGCATATGGGATACCTTTCATGTTTTCTTTGTCCTCTTCAGTCTCGGGACATTGACTCTTCGTAAGAACCAATCCAGCTGACAACGGAATCATCCCTTTCTTGGATTCATCCATCTTGAATTTACTCAAGATCTTGTCAATGTATGTACTTTGACTCAGTCCAATCAACCTTTTACTCCTGTCTCTCAAAATTTTGATTCCAAGAATATAGGCTGCCTCTCCAAGGTCCTTCATTTGAAAACATTTACTAAGCCATGACTTAACACTTTTTAAGCATGTTAGTACTATTTCCAATGAGCAATATGTCATCTACATATAAAACCAAGAAGGTAATGTCGCTCCCACTAAACTTCCTATAGACACATGGTTCGAACTCACTTTTGATGAAACCAAACTCCTTTATCTTCTCATCAAAACATAAGTTCCAACTCCTAGATGCTTGCTTTAATCCATAAATGGATTTGAGCAATTTACAAACTCCTTTAGGTCTTCTAGGATCCACAAAACCATCCGGTTGTGACATGTACACAACCTCAGTCAAATTCCCATTAAGGAAGGAGGTTTTGACATCTATTTGCCATATCTCATAATCATAGTACGCAGCTATGGCCATAAGAATCCTAATAGACTTAAGCATGGCTACAGGTGAAAAAGTTTCATCATAGTCAATACCATGAGTTTGAGTAAAACCTTTTGCAACCAACCTTGCTTTATAAGTTTGTACCTTACCATCCATGTCAGTTTTCTTCTTGAAAACCCACTTACACCCAACAGCTTTACCATCGGGCGGAAGTTCACTAAGTTCCCAAACTTTGTTGTCATACATGGATTGCATCTCAGCCTTCATGGCTTCTTGCCATTTATCAGATTCTGAACTAGACATTGCTTCATTGTAAGAAGTTGGTTCTTGCAAACCACCATCTTCAATGACATAGACATACCTACTAGGTACACTACGCATCCAGTCGGATCTTCGAAGACTAGATGTCTCAATAGCATCAACATTGCCATGTTGATCATCAACATCTTCATGTTGATCATTAACATCATCATGTTGAATAGGTATCACCACCTCATGTGATATTTGTTCATCCTCTACTTCTTCAAGGAGGTGTTTATTTCCATCATTTTTCTTGTCAAGGAAATCCTCTTCAAGAAAATATCCATAATGAGCAACAAACACTTTGTTCTCACTTGGATTGTAGAAATAATAACCCCTAGTTTCATTGGGGTATCCAACAAATATACATTTATCAGTTTTAGATTCAAGTTTGTCGACTACAGGTCTTTTGACATGTACCCTACAACCCCAAATCTTCATGTATGATAAATTTGGAGATCTACCATACCACAACTCATACGGAGTTGTAACAACTGATTTAGATGGTACACGGTTTAGTGTATATGCTGCTGTTTCGAGTGCGTGTCCCGAAAAGGATAAAGGCAAATCTGTTTGACTCATCATAGATCGTACCATGTCCAACAAAGTACGATTCCGACGTTCGGATACTCCATTCCACTGAAGGTAAATAGTCTCCACAATCTCTCAAATGACGCTCAAACTCTTCTCTTAGATATTCTCCACCTCGGTCGGACCGAAGCTTCTTTATCTTTTTGCTCAATTGATTCTCAACTTCATTTTGAAAGTCTTTGAATTTACCAAAACTTTCAGATTTACGTTTCATTAAGTAAACATATCCATATCTACTTAAATCATCAGTAAATGTAATGAAGTAACGGTATCCACCTCTAGCTTCATGACTAAAAGGTCCACACACATCAGTATGTATGATTTCCAATAAGTCATTTGCCCTTTCATTAGTTCCTTTGAAAGGTGCCTTTGTCATTTTACCAGAAATGCAAGATTCGCACTTATCAAATGATTTAAAATCAAAAGTGTCCAAGAGCCCATTTTTATGGAGCTCTTCAATGCGCTTCTCATTTATATGGCCTAAACGACAATGCCAAAGGTACGCTTTGTTAACATCAACATTAGCATTGATATGAAGAATTGTACTAGAAGGGGAATATAATTCTAAAGTATACAAACCACGTTGGGAGATAGCTTTAAAGTAAAAAACATTATTGCGATAAACCAAAAATGTCTTTCCTTTAGAAATAATATCAAAATCATTATCCACCAACAAGTCATACGAAATTACATTCTTAATAATTCTAGGAACGTAGTAACAATTATTAAGTTCTAAAATTAATCCCGTAGGGAGGGCAAGTTTGTAAGTTCCCACGGCTTCGGCACCAACATTTGTTCCATCACCGACGCACAAAGATAACTCGCCTTGTCCCAATTTTCTACTTCTTTCAAAACCCTGCAAGTTATTGCAGATGTGATTACCACATGCAGTATCTAATACCCAAGAATCAAAAGAAGTCATTAGACAATCAATCATAAACATACCAGAATCAAAATTATCTTCCATTTCAATATCCTCCAAATCAAGCACACAATCGCATAAATCTTCATTCCCACATATAGGGCAGGGAATGCTTGGCAAGTCATCAAAATCATCATCTTCAAAGTTTAAGTCTTTGAATACCATGTTGAACTCATTTTGCGTCTCATAAGCAAGCAAATCCTTGTAGAATTTTGATATGGTTGATTCGCCATCAATGTCATACATTAAACAAAAGGATTTAAAATCCTCATTTAATGAATCAAGCAACCTTATCAAAATACAATCCGTTGGGATTTCATAATGTAGCTCATTTAAACGATCCAAGACAACTTTAACGTTCGTCCAATAATCGTTCACCGACTGCCCTTTCTCCATCCTAAGTGCCTTGAAATCACAACTTGCATTGTAACGTTCATGACGATTACCAGGGAGAAGTCTTTGTTTTGTGTTGTTAATTGCCATCTACAGAAAATAAAACAAATTCATAATTCAGTATTGATTATTTCTAATAAATCAAACAACCCTAAATTTGACTTATTAGCCTAGGACCCGACATTCCACTATTGTATGCCCTCAACGAAGGCTGCAATGACATAGCAATAGCTTTTAGGTAGATGACGCGCTCATCAATTGTATTTCTACAACTCCTAGACTTTATGAGGTTCCGGTTGAGCCGGGCATGTTTAACCTCATCACGCGTCTTGGGCGAAGTTCTCAACTCGAATCACCAATAAACCGTACCATATCGAAACTGTGGAGATCCGGCCATCTTCTCAAGTGGATATCGCGGTTCTCACACTTCACCCTAACCCAAGTGTAACCATACCCACCCGCGGAGGCGGCAAAGGATATGGAGTTGGGGTCGGTATGAATGTCTCTTTATGGAGGACGCTTTAGGTTTAATTTTATAGGGTTCTTTCACGTTTCAATTAAATCGTGTTCCCAATATTTTCTAGTTTTAAATAACCAATTTTTAAAACATATCTTTTACCTTTTAAAAAATATATACGCTTTATATATAAATCATAATGATTTAATACGTCTTTATTTAAAACACCTTTAAAACATTATCAAATAACTATTTTAAAATTTATGTTTTAACAATGTCAAAACAGTGGTTTTATGTTCGTGTCATTTGTTTAATATTTAAACATACCACAACCACGCATTTATAAAATAATAAATAAAACATAAAACCGGTAACATAGCCAACCAAATCTAATTGTTTAATTTGTGAGCCAACACGAATTAAACGGTCCTTTCCTATGGGACAAACATGACACAATTCTGGCGTTTGATGAAGTCCAAAAGCTCCCACTTGATGTTTCCATCCAAATAAGCTCCATGCTCCATATGCTCCAAAATTGCTCCGCTTGTTTGTCTTTTGATTACATTTAATTTAAAATAAACTAGTCTAACCTATCTATTTTAAAACAAAAATTTCATAATCAAAAGAGGTTGTAAATTGGCACGCAGGCCTCCTCATACCATAAAACAATAAATTACAATTAAAACAACCACAACATTACATTCAACACACAACATGCAATATTTGGTCGTTGGCTCGGCTATGTACCACAAACATGTCACAAGTGCAAGATCCTAACTTTTGGCTATTATAGGAATCGGTTTGCATATAACATGCAAATAAATGCAAACTCATTCCCATACATTAAATTAAAACAAGTGTGCCAAAAGGTTTGATCTTTATATAAACTTTAATCAACATTAACATTCAAACATACATGACTTAATTTTGATCCATCTAATTAATTAAAAACAACAGTTTTATTTAATTAATCAATTATAACTAATAATTATTGTAATTATACGGTTTGAGACTATACTTCAAGATCCCTCTTAGCGAATCAACAACCGGAATCCCAATAGGGGTTGGGTTGGATTCGGCCAAAGTGAGTATCACCAAAACCATAAACCCAATCGACTTAACTAGGGTTCTCATAACCCTATCAATCAAGATTAGGTTTTGTACAATACAAACAATTACAATAATATTATTCATTATCAAAAAAATCGAAAATACACATATACATATATAAATCGATTTTTAACTAAACCACAAAATTAAATTCTCATAATTTTATACGGATCAAAATTAAATAAATCATGTATCTTTGATGATTTAAACAAGTATAAGCGGCTCTGATACCACTGATGGGTTTTTAACCGGTTAATTTTATTAAATATTAAAACAATAATATGCGGAAAATAATAAAATCATTAAACCCATTACCGCGGATCCAAATACTTGAATTAAATTGATCAAACAAACAACAAGATGAAAGAAACAAACTTACAGCGATTTGGTCGGAATGATCAGTCTTTTGTTTCTTGCTCGGAGGTGCCAACGTGTTCGTACCAATACTAGTCATCTTGTGGATATAATCGCTAGATTTATTCATGCTTGTTTATGCGTTTAATCTTTACTACAAATTAGTAACAAACGCGCAAACCGAATCGAGAACGTAACACACTTATGTGTGTGTGGATCGACTAACCCAAAACCGAAATTCGGTTTGGGGTTTCTTGGGTTCGGTCGCCGAAACAAGGAGGGAGGAGGGAGAGAGATTTTGCGGGTTTAGGGTTAATGTGTTGATTACCCTAATCTTGATCCCTAGCCTTCTTTATATAGGTGGTCTAAACTTGTCCTACAAGTTTATTCAAGATTTACGAAATAAACCCTTAACTAACAATTAGTTAAATATAATCACTAATTATATACTTCTCTTCATAATTAATCCTTTATTAATTATCCCGTACATATCCGTCGATGATACAATAAGATAAATCCTACTTCCATATATCCTCATCCACCATCAGGACATTGCCCATCGTACTCAAAATTCTGGTAATATTGTCGACTGATCGGAATTGCAATGGAAGACCCACAATATCCACATCCGCAGCCCTTTGATATTTTAAATCGATTGTATGATCTCCCATCTTCATCCATTTAAACCATTTACACCAACAATCTTTATTTAGCAACAAGCCATTCGCCTCAGATGCATCATCAAACCCAATCAAAACATACAATCCACCATAAAAGAAAACCCTACCAAAGTTAATGCCACCATCCATAAGCAAATTAGGAATAGCTTTTACAATATCAGAATCATGAACCTCTCCAATTAAAAACGTATCGGCAAGCAATTTATCCATTTCGCGAGAAGGGCATAGCTTAATGCATGTAGGTTTAATCGAAGATGTATTATATCCTCCTGATACAACATTAGCAAAGCTTTTTTGCCCCCTAAAACCCCATGCAGACGTAGGAGCCTTAGAAGGATGAGCAGGTACGTGATTGGTGGATTTCTTATTATCAAAATGACTAACCTTGGATCTCCTCTGATATCTAGAGATATTAACGCTGAGAACTCTATTCCTCATGCATATCTTACCAAAAGAATCTTCAAACTTTTTAGCATCAGTAACTCCATCATATCGAATAAAACCAAAATTATTACCACCTCTATCCTTTTTGCTTGCCATATAAACATCCACAAGGTTGCCGAAGCCTTTGAAAATCTCCCTGAGTTCTTTGACCCCACAACCATCCGGGATGTTTCCCACAAAGAACGACACCACATTGCTATCACTGTTATTCCAGCTCTTCCTATGATGTTTCCGACGATGAACGACCTCCCAGTCACCAGTAGCAAAACGACCTCTCATATTCTTACTCAAGCTTCTTGATATGAATCCTCTTACGGAGTGCGATCATACCAAAAAAAATAAGCTTCCTAGAGCATACCAAAATCAGTCTTTGTAAATACACTCCTTGAGTATTATTGGAGTATTTATTACATGGGGCCAGGAAGGCGTCATCACATACGTGCATGAAAGAAAAATGATTCCCGTTCCACCGCAGACCCACACGTTACCTTTGATTCGTCTTCCACAAATGCCCTTCCAAACATTTCGTACACATTTCTTTAAAATAATACAACTAGTAGTAACTAGCTAAATCCAGAAAATGATGATATCATCTTATATTTTACGTAGTATTTAACTACGTGGTCCAATCTATGTATTTAAGGATGAGTTTTATACGTGCGAAAAAAGTTATAACACTAAAATTTATGTCTGCTATAGAAAACACCAAACGTTCATGATTCAATATCGGTAACTTGATGTAAATCATTTTTGTATTTTCCGTAGGTTACAACGGGTAAAAATTTAGTTTATTTAAAGTCAATTTCACAATCAGCGTTTTAGAATTTTGGGAAATGCCATTCACAGCCCTTAGGGCTGTCAATAAGAACCCTTGAACTTATTTATTAAACTCAAACTTTCCTTTATCATCAAAAATCATAATTAATACATCACATATAAAAGAAAAGTTTCAATGAATTAAATACAAAACTTTAGTGTATTAATTATAATTTGAATTATATAAGGAAACTTTGACATCAATAAATGCACTTATTGACAGCCCGTCAATAGCATTGACCCTAGAATTTTATCATATCCAGAAAAATAGTAGAATTCACTATTAAATCCTTGAATTAGTAAACAAACTTGCATATATATTCGACTTTTATTTGTATCACATGTAAAAAAAGTCAATAACGTAAAAATTTGAAAAACAACCGATTCTCAATAGGCCAAGCATGTTGAATTATTTCCAACCACATAAAAAGAGATAGGATCCAAAATCGGCAAGGGTAAAAAACGTAACACACTCTAAACCTCAAGGTCTAAACTGTAAATTAAACACCATTAAATCAGATACATTGAACCCGGACACCATCATTTTACGCCTATAAATAACAACCAAATTACAAACACAAAATCAAACGCAATATCTTATTATTCGTTCATTTCCATAACAATTCAGTTAAATAATTCAAACAATGGCTCCAAGTATAGCGGTTCCGTCGGTGCAAAACCACCTGTCACCGGTGACGGTGGCGCAGGAAGAGGTGTTACGGCGGCGAAACGAGGAATTGGAACGAGAATTGAAACGGAGTTTAGAAAGAGAAGAGAAGATGAAAACGGAATTGCAGAAAACGTGGCAACGGTTGCGCGTGGCGGAAGATGCGGAGGAACGATTGTGCTCGCAATTGGGAGAACTTGAAGCTGAAGCGATGGATCAGGCGCGTGAGTATAGACAACGGTTAGTGACGTTGATGGAACAGCTATCTGTAGCTCAAAAAGTTATCGAATCTGGTTCTGTGCAGATGCTGTAATTAGAATGGGAATTGAGATGATGACGTCGATGTTTTTGATCTGTAAGGTCATCAAAGAATATGTATGTTTATAGAGATTGTAATTGTAATTGTATCTTATGTAGAGATTTATGTAAATTGGTTTTATTTGGATTTGGATTTTGGGAATGTTTTGAATAATGGTCGTTAATTATTTTGCGAGATTAATTATTCGATTAGAGCTATGTTATTTAATTATTATTATTATCATTATTATTAATTGTCGAAATGAGACCCTTCTAGTTTTTTTGTTATGAGACTCAGCTTTGAAACAATTATAGAACATATTCTTTTTACTTGTGCAATCAACAATCAGATTATCTATGTTACTATGTATATAAGCACATACATAAACAAACACACATTTTGGACCCCCAATAATTTAGGTGGGTCAAGGTGGTCGACTGCCCTCGCTTAGACGCTTACCCTGAAAGACGGTCTGATTAGGTTGCATCATGTATTTAGGTTGCATCATGTATTTCAATTTGTGTGCAATTTATTATATACTGTAATTTTGTAAATGTGTTGTTATGGACTTACAGATTTATGGATGGGTAAAAAGGTAGAATTTGGTTTCTTATAAGTGAAATGGAATAAACTTAGCATATTCCCATGTTGCAGTGGATTTATTAATGGCTGTGAAAGGATGAAGGCGATCGGTTTTGGATTATGGTGGGGAAGGGGGTGCTTTTACACAGTACAAAATCCAAAACGTTCCATGGCTACGTAGGGGTTTCATGGTATCTGTATGCGGCGAATTGGTGTCGCTCATTTTTCCTTTTTTTTTTTTTTGTATGATTTGATATTAAAGTTACAGATATTTTCGTAACATATACTCCGTATGATTTGATATTAGATTTTTCTTAAAAATATGAGAGTGTCATCTATCTACACTATATATTATAATAGAGTGTTAATTAGGTAGTCGTTTTAATTTTAGTAACCTATAAACTAATCTCCACCATTAATAAATTAATACTATTAATTTAGACCATTGATTTTACCTTAATAAAATGACTACCTAATTAGTGAGGAGGGGATGATCAAATGTCTAAACTACCCTTTATTCTTATTCCAACAAAGAATTAAATTAAATTTTTAAGTATTCAAGCTAGATACAAATCAATGTTTAATCTTTATTCACATAATGATTATCAAATAATTCATCATTTACAAATTCGAATTTGAATATATTTGTTTTTAACTTTTTTATTATATATATGCACTATGTATTGTTAAATTGGTAATAGTAGTTTTAATTTTTCATTTTCAATTTATTTTTTCTTCGATCATTGAATGTATTTTCATCAATTAATTATAAATTTTCAAGTTTCATGAATGAACACGAGATGTTCGACTAAATGTCCTCAAGGATTTCAATGGTTCTATCATAAATGTAAGATTTATAATTTTAATTTGGTTAGTTGTTCATTTTATTTATAAATCTAAGACCCTACATATGTCACGGGTTCGAATCCATGTCTTGGCATATGTGGGTGATTTGTGAAAATGTGATTTTTTAGGCGTTAATGCTCGCCTTGTGGGGTGGGGCGGACACATACCATTAAAATATGGCACATAAGTCAGACGTACCCTCCAAATTACTTTTTTCCCCCCAATTTATTATTTAGTTGAAGTTTATTCCTAAATTATTATTTTTTACTCTTAGAGTCAGTAAATTTCCGTTATATATTTGTTTCCTTTTTTTTTTTTAGGGTAATGAATTTTAGTTTTGTTGCTTACTTGTATTTAATACAATAATGTGATATCGCAGTGTAGTCTTTAAATTTAACCCCATGGATAGAGTTGTTTTTTCTATCTTTTTTATTGTGAATTATGAACTTTGTTATTATATACGGTTAGCCTCAATTCATCATTTATAAATTCGAATTTGAACATTTTCTTTAATTTTTTTATTATATATATGCATTATGTATTGTTAAATTGGCAATAGTAGTTTTAGTTTTTCATTTTCAATTTATTTTCCTCATTTTCATCGATTAGTTATAAATTTTCAAGTTCCGTGAATGTACATGAGATGTTCAACTAAATGTCTCCAAGGATTTCAATTTTCTATTCCAAATGTGAGATTTATAATTTTGATTTGGTTAGTTGCTCTTTTTTTATATATAAATCTCATACCCCACATATGTGACCTATATGTCACGAGTTCGAATACGTGCCTTGGCATATGTGGGTGATTTGTGGACATGTAATTTGTTCGGCATTGATGCTCGCCTTGCGAGGTGGGGCGGACACGTACTACTAAAATATGGTACATGAGTCAGGGATACCCTCCAAATTACCTTTTTTCCCAATTTATTATTTAGTTTATGTTTTTTTTCCTAAAAAAACCAATTTACACTTAGACTCGATAAATTTCGGATATATATTTTTTTCCTTTCCTTTTTTTGGTTATATAATTTTAGTTTTGTTGTTTGCTTGGATTTAATACAATAATGTGATATTTGCAGTGTAGTCTTTGGATTTTACCCATGGAAAGAGTTTTTTTTTTTTCAATTTTTTAATTATGAATTTTGTTATTATATACAGCTAGCCTTATTATCAAAACAATTCAAATTATAATGACAACTTTCAAAAAAGAAAATAATAATTTGAATATACCAAATAACTCGATAATAAAAACGTAAAATGCTCTGCCACAATAAAAGAGTTGCATTTTAACTTTTGTTATGAAAATATAATAAATAAGTTTATTTTAGATATGAGTGTATGGTTCGTGAAGAATAGTATAATATTGTCATGACGGATCATTTTTATGATATTTTTTTTAAATCAAATACAAAATGCAACTTAACTCATTTATCGTGTAACATCATCTTATATAACTTATCAACTTTGTAGTATTACATGTTTCTCTTTATCACATAATCATGGTACCAAGTGGTGTTGATCAACTCTTATAAACTATATTTCTATATATAAGTTTTGCTCAAAAAAATTTGTGAAAGAATATTTTGTATAAGCTTGAAAATATTAGGTTTTCAAGTTTTTACTTTTTCACGTTATAAGAGAACTTTGATTCGGTGTCGACCATTAACGTAAAAAAGGAATTATAATAAAAAAATCATTCTTGTGGTAAGAAAAATGAAGATACCTTACATTAATGAAATATAAAAGATAAATATTTGAGTATCTATTAATTATTTTACTATCATTCACATCTACAATACGTAGGATACTATTATTAACAAATAAACAATATTTCGTTTACTTTAAACTAATCACAATTAATAAACTTAAGACATACACGTCTTTATTTTCAATTACAAATATTTATACAATGTTACCCCCACAAATATGTTGATTAAAAATTGCGTATTAAAATATAAATATAATATAACATATGTATAAAAATTTTGTGGTAGCCCGCGAATTCGCGGGTTATAATCTAGTTAAAGTTTAAAACATAGGAGTATATAAACGATGAAATTGTATGCTAATTATTTAGGGATATTAACCTATATATACAAAATGGGTATAGTATTTTACATATTATCAACTCAAATTATTTTTCTCACAAAATATCAAACATTTTCGCAAGGATGGAGAAAATCGCAATATCTCAATTTCATTTCGCAAAACCTATATTGCGAAATGTAACTTGCGAATTGAAACTTGCGAATTTGCTAAACCTATATTGCGAAATGAATATTGCGAATTTCTAAAGCCTTATTGCGATTTTCTTCCTTTTGGTCGTCGCTAAAGGTCTATAGAGACGACATCGTCGTCGCTAAAAGCCATATTGCGAAATGAAATTGAGATATTGCGATTTTCTCCATCCTTGCGAAAATGTTTGATATTTTGTGAGAAAAAAAATTTGAATTGATAATATGTAAAATATTAAACCTATTTTGTATATTTAGGTTAATATCCCAATTTTTTATTATCAACTACAGTCATGTAATTGTGATTGTAGTACAATTAGTAGGGTGCTTTAATATCACAAAACTCATTTTTTCTTTACGTTTTTAAAAATTAAATATTTCACAGACGATAAATGAAAAAATTATAGAAAAAATTGCACCATAAAAATCAGCGTTTATTTTCTACTTCGATTAGACATCTCACAAAGTATACTTTCGACGACTTTTCTATGGGTTTTACAAATTGTAAAATATTACTATCACATGTGATACTCGTTAGTACCACGTGTGATATTTGTTTATACAACGTGTGATATTCATTGGTACCACGTGTGATAGTTATTTACAAACCCATCAAAAACGAAAAAAAAATCGTCGAAAGTATACATTGTGAGATGTCTAATCGAAGAGAAAAAAACATTAATTTTTATGGTGCATTTTTTATAATTTTTCGACTTACCATTTGTGAGATATTTGATTTTTTTAAATGTGAGAAAGTTTAGTTTTGTTGCACGTGTCGCATTCTTATTGATTCCTTCTTCCTCAATAATTGTTGTTCTACTCATTTGAACCTTACCATACATTTAATAATTGTGTAATCTTTAAACTTTTATCAAGTTATCAATAGTTATTTCTTTTTTCATGATTTAACCTTTTAATTTTGTGTTCACTATCTTTTTAAGCAATAGTTTTAGTTGACTTAGAGTTAAACTACTTTTATACGTGCTACGACCTTTTAAAACATTATAGTTTAAGTTTTGTTTTACCTCTTTAGAGAATACGGAGTGACTTGTTTTTTTTTTATTGTTCTTGGACGATAAAATGTCATTACTTGGCGTTCATCCACAGCGTGACGGTTTTTTTTTTAAAAGCCTTTAACGGTTATATTCTATTATTTATTTATTTATTTGTTTGCCTTTTTAAATCCTTTTTACTCATCAATATATACACATACAATTCATACAAAATATCACATCTCAATCTTTATACTTTCTCTTCAATCTCATTAAAAAACATATACGCAGTAAAACATTTATCTTTCGATTCTTCTTCCAACGACTAAACGACAATGAAAATCTTAATTCTACTCATAACTATCTTAAAGAAGTTTTATTCCTCAAGACAATGCCGAAAGTTCCAACCAAGCACAATTGAGACGTCGCTACATATATTGTGATCGGATTTTGTCACATGAAAGGTTAATGAGCGAACACTTCGAGAATAACGTGAATTACCCCGAATAGTATTTTAAACGTTGCTTCCGTATGAGAGAACGACTATTTTTCCAAATAGTTGAAGGTATTTCTAATCACTATATAGTACCTAAACCCGATTATTTTGTATATTTTTACCGGCGAACCGATGTACGTGGTGTTACGGGTTTTAACACTATTTAAAAGTGACGTCCACCCTACGTTAATTGACATACAACACATCACCAGATGCCTTTGATTAGTATTTGTGAATGTCCGAAAGAACGTCTCCTGAAACTTTACAAAATTTTACAAAGGACATAATTGATTTATATTCAAATGTGTACTTTAGGGAACCTACATCGGAAGACATACATCATTTGTATGCAAAACATGAAGAACTTCATGGTTTTTCAGGAATGACTGGAAGTATAGTGTGACACCCGTCAAATTAGGACTAGTTTTTAGTTCCTAATCATTTAGAAATACATGTAATTAGTGCTATGTATTAGGCTAATTGTATATATCAATGTATATATTGTTAAATATATATCAGTACGCGATTATATTTAATCGTGCATTTTCAAATCGGCCAAATTCCGATTCATTTATACGGCGTTGGTGAAAAACAAATATTAAGTAATATGGAACTACTAATTAATAACTCATTATTTATTTTATATTATTTATATAATATATAAAGTATTTCGTATCGTACAAATCAAATGGTCATGACATAACTCATAAGCAATGTATTATTATTGGAAATAATAATTACTAATCACTTTGATTAAAATAAAACACATTTCGTTTTATTTAATTTTACTCAAACGCGACAAAACCACTCAAACTGTATCCGTCTCTCAAACATAAAACAAAGATATATTTTTACATCTCATTAAAAGTATTTTTATAAAATACATCGAATAAAAGTAAATACGATTTCATTTTTAGAAATTTATTATTTAAAAACATTATACTACTTTTACGATCGGGTAAACAAACACGGGTTTAATACCACATTGCGTGCATTATTGGGCTGGACAAGATCCACAAAATGTGGATCTTGCCCGTGGACTACAAGCCGGCCAAACACCCCTCCTTTCCATTTCATTTTCTTCATTTCTTCTTCTCAATCTCTCTCTCGGTTCTCTTTCAAAAATTGAAAAACAACAACAACATTAACAACAACAAGATCAGAAGCATCAAGCATAATCATCATCATCATCGAGATCATCTTCATCATTCATCATCATCATCAAATTCCATTTTCGGTTCCATTTTAATACGTGAGTAATCGTCCACCTTTTCTTTAAGTTTTCGTGTTTAATATACATATATCAACATGTATTAGTGTTCTATTGAGTTGTTTATGTCCAAAAATGAGATTGAAACTAGTTTTAAAGAAGTACTGCACGAACAGCCCTGTTTTTGGTCGTGACCCGATCGGGTCGTTTTGTTCACCCGGATGGGTAATTTGACCTGGATGGGTAATTTCGACCCGGACTGGTGCGTGCGATTTCAGACTTATGTAATATTATTTTTATGATACAACTACAAGGGACAAACAAATATCATTATGGACATCATTTTAAATGGCAACTTATACAAACAAAATATGTGTTTTCGTACGACAAAACCAACTAAATATAATTTTATATGACGAAATGAAAAGTATATATATTCATATATATGTACACACTTATATTTATATGAAACAAACGTTATTATATTTTTGAAATATAATCTCGAGTCGCCGCCAACGAGCCGTATACATTTTCACAAACTCAAACATAAACATTAAACAATTCATTGGACATAACTAGTTGAGGAAACGACTAGCAAAGATGGTCTTTTGAGACATCTAATCATTGTTATAAACCTTGCGCGTTTATCATGCCCTGCAGGTTTCAGTCGTTTGAACGACATCATTTACTTGTAATTCATCATTAATTGCCCGATAGCAATTCATCATACTCAGGTGAGTCTCATAGCCCTTTTTTTTAAATGCTTTTACCTAGGGGTGAGAATACATTGCTGTTTTGTTTTCCATGTGAACGCAAGTATCAAATATCGCTATATTCTGTATGAGTTATTCATCTAATCATCATAAGTCCTCTAGCATAGTTTGGTAATACTTCTGTAGCGTGGATGTTAGTGTATGGTACCATATGGGACTGACAATCCCCGTTCGGGTCAGCAAGCTCTGACTGGTCAAAACGGACGCATTATCATTTGTTCATACGTGTGTTGATTAGGCACACGCATAGAGGCACCCTCGCTCAGGCACTTATTTGTGATCCTGACACCTCAGTTAAGCTCAGACTATGTGCTCATGACAGTTATATACATCAAATATCAATTACTTATTTGTTTAATTACAAATATTCATACTTAAATCTTGTGGTTCATACATTACACTTTGTCATTAAACCTGTGAGCTCACCAGCTTTATAGCTGACCTTTTAGCATGTGTTCTCAGGTACTCAGCAGTAGTAGGACTGCCACTCAGGATGCCCATTAGTTCGAGTCGCATTCAGACATCAAGAGATTGTCATGCATTACTATATTTTGTATAATTTAGTTATGCTATAGAATCTCTATCATTTGACTCAAGGGGCTTTTGTAAACTATATTATAACAGTGTAAAACCTTTATAATATCAATGTATTTGTAAACGACGCATGTAGTGGTCGTTCATTATGTATCTTATGTGCTTGTGATTATTGATTAGTTGCGCCCAAATTGACCCGCTTCCGCATCATAATTTGGGGGTGCGACAGATTGGTATCAGAGCCTAAGGTTATAGTGAACTAGGTTACATCTAGTGGGCCTAGACTATGACCGTTAGGCAGTATTCCCTATTAGGTATAACTGGTTCAGTGATTACACCATACGAGTTTAATTTAACATAGTGTAGCTAACTATGTACAATTAAATGAATATGATGTGAAATCTGAAAGGGGTTATGTTGAACAGGAATGCATTAGTTGACTCTGACCATGAGAGAAACCGGGACTTATACTTGGTTTGTGCTAGACACACTCTAGGCTATTATGTAATATAGGCGTATATACATATATAGACCTCATTTACGTTCTACTCTATAGGCTATTATATATTGAAGATATATGGATAGGCCTCACCTGCGTATTATTTTCTAAGCTATTATATATCTCGAATATATATAGATATCTCACGATAATATACACATTAACGCTCAAACCACCTAAGACGGCGAGTATAACTACTATCGTCTAATCATTTATACGCACATCACATCTTACAACACGCTTCGCTATATCGTTAAACGCTCTCGAGGAGGATATAAATTCGTATTCCTTCCATCATTTTATTCTTCGGAATCGCAAGTGAAACCTACTGTCAGAAGGACATCTAGGTTTCCATAAGCAAAGTCATATCTTGTTCTCTCGAAAACTCGCGTCTTGTATTTAACTCTGTTGTCTGTCAAATATGATTATCACTTGTGCTGTTGTATATTACCCCATAAATATTATGTACATATGTGATATATCATGATTTGGTACAAACAACTCATCCATTCTCTTTGCCTTTGTCAGAATCATGCCACCAAAAAGGAAGAGTTACAGTGATGCTGAATTCAATGCAGCTGTCTCCCGAGCTGTAGCTGAAGCCTTGGCTGCTCGAGACTCTCGAAGGAGTAATGAGATAGTCAATACCACTCCTACTCCTGTCATCAAGCCTTGTTCCTACAAGGACTTTCTCAGCTGCAAGCCACTATACTTTAAAGGCACAGAAGGTGCTATTGGCTTAATCCGTTGGATGGAACGTATGGAATCTGTTTTCAGTCTCTGTAATTGTGCTGAAGACAGTAAAGTCAAGTTTGCTGCCTACACATTTCAAGAAGGTGCACTCACGTGGTGGAACACCCACGCAAACTCTGTTGGTGTCGAGATCGCAAACCAACTTCCTTGGTCTGAATTGAAGAAAAAGCTGAAGGAGAAGTACTGTCGCGAGGAAGAACTACACCGGCTGGAAGTAGAGTTCTGGCAGATGGCGGTACAGGGGAATGATATTGCTGAGTACACCACCAAGTTCCAGCAATTCGCTCTGTTGTGCCCAGGTTTGGTTGATACGGAAGGAAAAAGTATCAAGAAATACATCCGCGGCCTCCCGGAAAATATCCAGGGGGATGTCGCCTCAGCTCGACCAACCACCCTTGAAAGTGCTATCGGGATTGCACACGAACTCATGGCAATGATTGTCAGCCGTGAGGCATCCACAACACCTTCTGGTAACAACAAGAGAAAGTGGTATGGAAACCCCACTCAAAACCAACCATCGTTCAAGAGGTCTGAGTCTGATAAGACCACCAGTATTGGTTCTGGTTCCAACAAGGGTTACACTGGAAATAAGCCCTATTGTTCAAAATGCCGCCTACATCATGATGGTCCTTGCGGTACCCCATGTGGAAAGTGTCAGAGGTATGGGCATTTGGCCAAAGACTGCAGGTCTACCAATGCCAACACCAACACTACCACCAGTAAACCAAGATCTTGCTATGAGTGTGGAGATACCGGGCACTTTAGGAATGAATGCCCAAAGTTGAAAAACAAGGGTAACAACACTGCGAAAGGAAGAGCTTTCGTTCTGAACTCAGGAGAGGCCCGTCAAGACCCGAATGTGGTCTCGGGTACGTTTCTTCTCAACAATCTTACCGCTTCTGTTCTGTTTGATACTGGTGCAGATAGGAGCTTTATATCTGATGAGTTTAGCCCACTATTAGACATCACACCTATTGCCTTAGATGCTAAGTACATTGTCGAATTAGCTAATGGCAAGTTAATCGAGACTGATAGTGTAATACCAAACTGTACCCTAAACCTCTCCAATAAACTTTTTCCCATAAACCTTATACCTGTCGAGATAGGAAGCTTCGACATCATAGTTGGCATGGATTGGTTATCTAAGCACCGAGCCGAAATTGTCTGTTACGACAAAATAGTTCAAATTCCTCTCGTCACCGGTAGTACTTTAATTGTGACACCCGTCAAATTAGGACTAGAATTTAGTGCCTAATCAAGTTTTAATACATGTAATTAGTCCTTGGTTTAGGATAATTAATGTATCATTATATATATATATATATGGTTGAATATATATATATACACGTACGCGATTTGGTTTAATCATGCATTTTCAATATCGAATGGATTTTCGGTTAACTTATACGGACGTTGGTGACAAATCAAAGTAATTATTAAATATGGAATTATTTAATAATCGACACATTTAATAAATATTATTTGATAATATTTACATTCCGACTCATTTCGTAACAATTAGAACAAACGCGCGGTTCGCGCCTGACAAACAATTTTAGAAAAAGTTATATTTTTATAACTTACTAAAAGTATTTTGGTTAAAATACTTCATCAAAAATATCGAATAACATTTCGTGTTTTAAACTCGTATATTATCGCGTATATAAATAATTAAACGATTAAACGACCGGGGAAACGAACACGGGTATATACGCAAACTTGGGAGAACAATTTAACCCACCCACATGGGGTGGGGCCCAGCCGAAAATCAGTCAAGGGAGGGGATATGGCACCCCATACCCTTGACTCTTACACCACCACCTTACCACCTCCACTCCCATTTCCATTTACACTCAATCTCCCATCTCCTCTCCTCCCTCTCTCTACTCGGTTCTCCCTCTCTCTAAAACCCTCCCAAAACCGCCACCATCATCCACCAAATAACACCACTAAATCACCTCGGATCGTGACACGGTTTGGAGCAAAAACGATCACCACGCGAGCCTCTACGTTTCTATCTTTTTGAAATTTTAATCCGACTCTTGTAAGTTAACAACACCTTAAAACTCTTTTAAATACTTTTATTTACTTCTCTAGTTGATAATCTAGCTAGATAATGTCCAAATCATAAGCTAAAACTCGTTTTTAGAACTCGAAAATGTAAACCGAAAACTACCACTGAAAACAGTCCTCTTATCGAATTTTTATAAAATCGTACGTTTGAAACTAGTGAAAACTTTCTAAACAAGAAATCTTCGTCTTTTCGTGGGCTACAACTTTCGTGAAGAAAGTCTAGCCCAGAAATGCCCTCGTTTTGCTATAAAACTCGATTTACAAACATATGTACTTTGTGACAAACTTCGAAGAGTTTAACTAAAAACCGACACCTCGAGAACCTTTGGAAACGAAAATACAAATTATTAAGTGTTATTTTGCCATAATGTAACTTAGGTAAAAGCCTCGGGTCAAGACTCGAACGTTTGACCCCAAAAACCGAGCCAAAACCCAAACAGGCCCTAGTGTCGCATCGGACCACAGGTTTATGCGACACTAGCATAGTGTCGCATTGTATGTCGTACCCGTCGCTTAACTGCGACACAACGACTATGTCGCACCATAGTATCGCAATATATACGACACTTCTCTAGTGTCGCACACTATGTTGCATTATCTACGACACAAAGACTTACCATCGCTTGATTGCGACACAGCGACAATGTCGCAGCATAGTGTCGTACTCATGTCTGCGACACTACCGTAGTGTCGCATGAACACCAAACCCGAATCAAATCTTAGCGACACAGGCCTTGTGTCGCATACGGTCCAGTGTCGCAGGTAGTGTCGCATGTCACCCAGATCAGAAAACAAAATATTATCTAAGTGTCGAAATCATTTTTCAAATATGGAACCGAATACGATACGACAGATACTCGAAAACCAATATACTTTTATGAAGTATACAATGATTAAGACATAATAAAAATAGTTGAGATTATTATTACAAAGAATCACCAACGGGCCGTACGCGTTTTCAAAACATACTTCAAATTCAAACAAGTCGTTGTAGCTTGTGTCAATTCAACCAAACAAGTAGTAGTAACTTGTAACAAAACAATCAACCAAATCGTAGTAATTTGGACATATATATATATAGTTGTATAACAACTACAATGGTAGTCTTTCTAGATACCGGGACAATTAATAACAATTCAAGTGTCGTGGACACATTCAGGTTTCAAGACTTTGGACACCAATTCACAGCTAATTACTTCAAGTTTATTAAATTAAACACTTCAAGACTCAGGTGAGTTTCATGGCCCCATTTTCACTATTTTACAACTAGGGGTGTGATATTACTGCTCTGTTTTGTTTTACAAGTAGAACGCAAGTGCCAACTTTCAGATACTACATGAGTTTCAAGCTAATCAATTTAAAGTCCTCTATAGCATAGTCTCTAATATTTTAGCGTGAATGTTAGTATATGATATCATATGGGATTGACAATCCTCATCCGGGTTAGCACGCACTAACCGGTCAAACGGATGTATTAGCATTTGGGAAGACGAGTGTGGATTAGACACTCGTAGGAGGCAAATCAGTTAGGTTTCCTTAACTGGACCTAGCGCTCAAGTTAAGCTCAGACTATGTGCTCATGGATTGTATAACTTTTATTTTGCTTAATTGCATTTTAAATTCAATATAAATCTTGCGGTTCTGACAACTATACATTGACATACAAACCTGTGAGCTCACCAGCGTTTTCGCTGACCCATTTTAGTATATATCACAGGTATACAACAGTAGGTTGGCTTCACAAGCAGGGATTATTAGCTCGAGTCAGCATACATACAATTAGAGATTGGACTGCATTATTATATTTTGTAAAAGTAATTATGCTATGTAATCTCTCAATTTCAGGAACCGAGCTAATGTAACATTATTTTGATGTAAACGTTACTTTATTAATACAAGTTTAAAACGACGCATATAGTGGTCGTTCATTATTATCTTATGTGCTTTGTATATTGATTAGTGACACCCAATCGAGCTTCCGCAAATCATCAAATTTGGGGGTGTCACAGATTGGTATCAGAGACTAAGGTTATAGTGAACTAGGTTGCATTTAGTGGACCTAGACTATGACCGTTAGGCAGTATTCCCTATTAGGTATAACCAGTTAAGAGATTACAGCATACGAATTTAATTTAACATAGCCTGATCAACTATGTACAATTAAATAAAGATGATGTAAGATCTGAAGGAAGTTATCGCTGAACAGGATACACTAGTTGACTCTGACCTCGAGAGAAACGGGACTCAAAACATGTCTGTGCTAGACACTCAATAGGTTATTATGTGATATACATATATATACATAAATAGACCTCACTTACAATCTTAGGCTATATTATATTATATGAATATAGGCCTCATTCTTTCTAACACTCTGTCTCAGAATGGCAAACACACCACCCAACTCATCTCGTTCCCATCCGTACGAATACAAAGTTCAAGGGTAGCTAGGAGGAACCCCAGGTTGCCTCGAGCGGGCCCATACCCCAATTAATTCACACTAACGGATTTGGCCGCTAGGCTACACCGTCACGAGCAACAACTGCGTGACATGGACATCGAGTTGCAAGAGACCTGTGAAAACTGGACACTCACCCTAATGGGGCAAGTTGCTCAGGTGTCTGAGGACCATGCAAACGCTATCAACAATATGGACATTCTCGAAAATCGAGTGGGTGAAACCATCGAGACCATGGAGATCGTCCACAATCAAGCGACTGATAATCAAAACGAAATCACTGTCCTGCGAGCAAGGTTGACTCAGTGTGAGACACGCTTGAGGGAAACCGAGGAGGCACTCAGAATGGTTAGCCGACTTGCAGAGTCCGTTGACCGTCTCACTGCCTTAATGCCACAACTCAATCTTCGTCAGAATTAGCTTAGGCTGAATCTGCACTCCATAACACTTTCGTAGAACTAATGTAATTTGACCGGATGGAACAATTCCCGGAACTTTTGGCACAATATCTAAGTCTGTAACTTTTGAATTCAACAAACTCGAAATTGTCTGTAATCGTTTAACAACGTAATATCCATTGACAATTTCTTTCGATTTAAATCTATATTATGGAACTGTTACACTTGTGATGTGTATATTGTTGCTTTAATACATACATCTACCCCAATTATCATTCTGGTACAAATTCTTACGTACCTATTGTTTCTTTTCTTGAAGAATCATGCCACCGAAGAAAAAGAGTTACAATGAAGCCGAACTCGCTGCTGCCGTTACTCGGGCCGTAGCCGATGCCTTGGCTGCTCGGGATTCAACCCGAACGACTGAGGAAACAGTCAGTACCACCACCACTCCTGCTGTCAAGCCTTGTTCCTACAAGGACTTTCTCAGCTGTAAACCACTGTATTTCAAGGGCACGGAAGGTGCCATTGGCTTGATCCGTTGGATTGAGCATATGGAATCTGTTTTCAGTCTCTGCGACTGCACTGAGAACAGCAAGGTCAAATTCGCTGCTTACACCTTTCAGGAAGGTGCACTCACGTGGTGGAAAACCCACGCAAACTCTGTAGGCCTTGAGGTTGCAAATCGGCTTCCTTGGGCCGAACTGAAGAAGAAGCTGACAGAAAAATACTGTCCTGAAGAAGAGCTGCATAGGCTGGAGGAAGAATTCTGGCATCTGACGGTGCAGGGAAACGATGTTGCTGAATATACCACCAAATTTCAGCAGTTTGCCTTACTATGCCCAAGTTTGGTTGAACCGGAATGTAAGGGCATTAAGAGATACATCCGCGGACTTCCTGAGAACATCCAGGGAAATGTCGCCTCATCCAAACCAACCACCACCGAGAGTGCCATTCGATTGGCCCACGAACTCATGGCCCTAGTTGTCAGCCGTGAGACCTCCAACACCTCATCCTCCAACCACAACAAACGCAAATCCACTGAACACCACCACAACTCAAACAAGAAAAACAACGCCATCCAAGTCTACACCACCAACTCTGAATCCAACCGCAGCTATACCGGGGAC
Source organism: Helichrysum umbraculigerum (assembly GCA_949592205.1). Classification (NCBI taxonomy): domain Eukaryota; kingdom Viridiplantae; phylum Streptophyta; class Magnoliopsida; order Asterales; family Asteraceae; genus Helichrysum; species Helichrysum umbraculigerum. Next base: position 103,561,600 of record CATIUR010000003.1, on the reverse strand, counting down.
AGGCCTTATTGTCCCAAGTGTAACTATCACCACTTTGGTCAGTGCAGGACCCCTTGCAACAACTGCAGGAGGTACGGGCATTCGACTAAGGATTGCCAAGCCCCCAGATCCAACAACAACCCCTCTAACAAAAATACCCAACAATCTAAGTCCTGTTTTGAATGTGGGAACCCAGGACACTTTAGGGATACTTGCCCAAAATTGAAGAATAAGGGCAACAACAACCGCAACAACAACAACAACCGTAACAACAACAACGTCAAAAGCAGCGCCTTCGTGATCAACTCAGGGGACGCCCGTCAGGACCCGAATGTGGTCACGGGTATGTTCCTCCTCAATGATTTAACTGCTTCTATTCTGTTTGATACTGGTGCCGATAGAAGTTTTATTTTCGATGAATTTTGCCCTCTACTTGACATCACACCTGTTGCTTTTGATGTTAAGTACACTGTAGAACTAGCAGATGGCAAATTGATAGAAACCGATAGTGTGATACCTAATTGCACTTTAAATCTAGCTGACGAAATCTTCTCCATAGATCTTATGCCTGTTGAGATAGGAAGTTTCGATGTCATCGTAGGCATGGATTGGTTATCCAAACATCGCGCCGAAATCATTTGCCATGACAAAATTGTTCGCATACCTCTCGCCGTCGGTAGAACCTTGGTCATACAGGGGGAGACCGGTGGGATGAGGCTTAACCTCATATCTTGCCTAAAAACCCGGAAATTTATGAGAAAGGGTTATCCAGCAATCCTCGCGCACATCATGGAGAAAAAGTCGGAGGAGAAGCGACTTGAGGATGTTCCAATTGTTCGAGACTTTCCAGAAGTCTTTCCTGAAGAACTACCTGGTCTACCACCACCAAGACAGGTTGAGTTCTCAATCGATCTTGTACCAGGTGCTGCGCCTGTGGCCCGAGCACCATACCGTTTAGCTCCATCCGAACTTCAGGAGTTGTCCACCCAATTACAAGAACTCCTGGAACGAGGATTTATCAGGCCGAGTTCTTCACCTTGGGGAGCTCCGGTCCTATTTGTCAAGAAGAAAGACGGTTATTTTCGAATGTGTATCGACTACCGAGAGTTGAACAAGTTAACTGTCAAGAACCGGTATCCACTTCCTCGAATCGATGATTTGTTCGACCAACTTCAAGGATCGAGTTGTTATTCAAAGATTGATCTCCGATCCGGTTATCATCAATTGCGTGTTCGCAACGCCGACATTCCAAAAACCGCTTTCCGAACCTGCTATGGGCATTACGAATTCCAAGTGATGCCATTCGGCTTAACCAACGCACCGGCTGTGTTCATGGACCTTATGAATCGGGTGTGTAAACCTTACCTTGACAAGTTTGTCATTGTCTTCATCGATGACATCCTCATATATTCACGAAACAAAGAAGAACATGCGCAACACCTCAAAACCATCCTTGAACTACTTAGACACGAGGAGCTTTACGCCAAATTCTCTAAGTGTGAGTTCTGGATTCAAACCGTTCAATTCCTTGGGCATGTGATCGACAGTTAGGGAATTCATGTTGATCCGTCAAAAATCGAGGCTATCAAAGACTGGCAATCGCCAACCACTCCGACCGAAGTACGGCAGTTTTTGGGACTGGCCGGGTATTACCGACGATTCATTGAAAATTTCTCCAAGATAGCCTTACCACTCACGACTCTGACCTAGAAAGACAAAAAGTTTGACTGGACTGATAAACAAGAGTCGGCATTTCAACTATTAAAACAAAAGCTTTGCAGTGCTCCCATTCTAGCGTTACCCGAAGGCACCGATGACTTCGTGGTATACTGCGATGCCTCTCATCAAGGTCTCGGTTGCGTGCTTATGCAACGAGACAAGGTCATAGCTTATGCTTCACGGCAACTCAAGATTCATGAAAAGAATTACACCACCCACGACCTCGAGCTAGGAGCTGTCGTTTTTGCTCTCAAAATTTGGAGACATTACCTCTATGGCACTAGGTGCACAATCTTTACAGACCACAAAAGTCTCCAACACATATTCGATCAGAAAGATCTCAACATGAGGCAACGTCGATGGGTCGAGTTGCTTACCGATTACGACTGCGAACTCAAATATCATCCAGGCAAAGCAAATGTTGTTGTTGATGCCCTCAGTCGAAAAGAGAGAGTGAAACCACTTCGAGTTCGAGCCCTCAGTATGACCATTCACAACAATTTAAACATTCAAATTCTCACTGCTCAACTCGAAGCCTTGAAACCCGAAAATGTTAAAGATGAAGCCTTGCGGGGAATGGATAAACAATTCGAAATCAAACCTAACGGGATTAGGTATTTCTCAAACCGAATCTGGTTGCCCAGATTTGGGAACCTACGAGACTTGGTGATGGATGAAGCTCACAAGTCCAAATATTCTATCCATCAGGGGTCTGATAAAATGTACCACGGTATCAAAGACTTCTACTGGTGGCCGAACATGAAAGCTGAAATCGCCACCTATGTCAGCAAGTGCCTTACTTGCTTCAAGGTCAAAATCGAATATAAAAAACCCTCTGGTTTACTTCAACAACCCAGTCTTCCTGAATGGAAATGGGAACAAATTACCATGGACTTCTTAACCAAACTACCCAAATCCTCGAGCGGTTGCGATACCATTTGGGTGATCGTGGATCGTCTCACAAAGTCTGCTCACTTCCTGGCAATTAAAGAATCCGACAAAATGGAACGCCTCACCAGTATTTATCTGAAGGAAATCGTGGCCAAACACGGTGTTCCAATCTCAATTATCTCCGATAGAGATAGTCGTTTCACTTCACAATTTTGGCAATCACTTCAAAAATCCCTGGGTACTCGACTTGATATGAGTACCGCATACCATCCTCAAACTGACGGCCAAAGTGAACGAACAATTCAAACACTAGAAGACATGCTACGGGCCTGCGTAGTAGACTTCAGTGTAAACTGGGAAAAACACCTACCATTGTGCGAGTTCTCGTACAACAACAGTTATCATACCAGCATTAAGGCTGCACCCTTCGAGGCACTGTACGGTCGTAAGTGCCGGTCACCTATCTGTTGGACCGAAGTTGGGGATAGCCAACTCACAGGTCCAGAAATTATTCACGAGACAACCGAGAGGATCGTCGAAATTCAAAACAAGCTTAAGGCCGTGCGTGATCGTCATAAAAGTTATGCTGACATGAGACGCAAACCACTCGAGTTCCAAGTTGGGGATCGAGTACTACTCAAAGTATCGCCTTGGAAAGGCGTAATTCGATTTGGTAAACGAGGGAAGTTGAATCCCAGATACATTGGACCATTCGAGATCCTCGAAAGGATTGGTCCAGTGGCTTATCGATTGCAGCTGCCATCTGAACTCAGCAGCGTGCATCCTACATTTCATGTTTCAAATCTAAAGAAGTGTCTGTCTGATGAGACACTTCTCATCCCGCTCGATGAAATTCGAGTTGACGAGAAACTTCACTTTGTTGAGGAACCTACCGAAATCATGGACCGTGAGGTCAAACAACTTAAACAAAGTCGTATTCCCATTGTCAATGTTAGGTGGAATTCGCGGCGCGGTCCGGAATTCACCTGGGAACGGGAAGACCAAATGCGACTCAAGTATCCTCAACTCTTCACTAACTCAACATCAAACATGACTTCAACATAAATTTCGGGATGAAATTCTTCTAACAGGGGGAGAATGTGACACCCGTCAAATTAGGACTAGAATTTAGTGCCTAATCAAGTTTTAATACATGTAATTAGTCCTTGGTTTAGGATAATTAATGTATCATTATATATATATATGGTTGAATATATATATATATACACGTACGCGATTTGGTTTAATCATGCATTTTCAATATCGAATGGATTTTCGGTTAACTTATACGGACGTTGGTGACAAATCAAAGTAATTATTATATATGGAATTATTTAATAATCGACACATTTAATAAATATTATTTGATAATATTTACATTCCGACTCATTTCGTAACAATTAGAACAAACGCGCGGTTCGCGCCCGACAAACAATTTTAGAAAAAGTTATATTTTTATAACTTACTAAAAGTATTTTGGTTAAAATACTTCATCAAAAATATCGAATAACATTTCGTGTTTTAAACTCGTATATTATCGCGTATATAAATAATTAAACGATTAAACGACCGGGGAAACGAACACGGGTATATACGCAAACTTGGGAGAACAATTTAACCCACCCACATGGGGTGGGGCCCAGCCGAAAATCAGTCAAGGGAGGGGATATGGCACCCCATACCCTTGACTCTTACACCACCACCTTACCACCTCCACTCCCATTTCCATTTACACTCAATCTCCCATCTCCTCTCCTCCCTCTCTCTACTCGGTTCTCCCTCTCTCTAAAACCCTCCCAAAACCGCCACCATCATCCACCAAATAACACCACTAAATCACCTCGGATCGTGACACGGTTTGGAGCAAAAACGATCACCACGCGAGCCTCTACGTTTCTATCTTTTTGAAATTTTAATCCGACTCTTGTAAGTTAACAACACCTTAAAACTCTTTTAAATACTTTTATTTACTTCTCTAGTTGATAATCTAGCTAGATAATGTCCAAATCATAAGCTAAAACTCGTTTTTAGAACTCGAAAATGTAAACCGAAAACTACCACTGAAAACAGTCCTCTTATCGAATTTTTATAAAATCGTACGTTCGAAACTAGTGAAAACTTTCTAAACAAGAAATCTTCGTCTTTTCGTGGGCTACAACTTTCGTGAAGAAAGTCTAGCCCAGAAATGCCCTCGTTTTGCTATAAAACTCGATTTACAAACATATGTACTTTGTGACAAACTTCGAAGAGTTTAACTAAAAACCGACACCTCGAGAACCTTTGGAAACGAAAATACAAATTATTAAGTGTTATTTTGCCATAATGTAACTTAGGTAAAAGCCTCGGGTCAAGACTCGAACGTTTGACCCCAAAAACCGAGCCAAAACCCAAACAGGCCCTAGTGTCGCATCAGACCACAGGTTTATGCGACACTAGCATAGTGTCGCATTGTAGTGTCGTACCCGTCGCTTAACTGCGACACAGCGACTATGTCGCACCATAGTATCGCAATATATACGACACTTCTCTAGTGTCGCACACTATGTCGCATTATCTACGACACAAAGACTTACCATCGCTTGATTGCGACACAGCGACAATGTCGCAGCATAGTGTCGTACTCATGTCTGCGACACTACCGTAGTGTCGCATGAACACCTAACCCGAATCAAATCTTTGCGACACAGGCCTTGTGTCGCATATGGTCCAGTGTCGCAGGTAGTGTCCCATGTCACCCAGATCAGAAAACAAAATATTATCTAAGTGTCGAAATCATTTTTCAAATATGGAACCGAATACGATACGACAGATACTCGAAAACCAATATACTTTTATGAAGTATACAATGATTAAGACATAATAAAAATAGTTGAGATTATTATTACAAAGAATCACCAACGGGCCGTACGCGTTTTCAAAACATACTTCAAATTCAAACAAGTCGTTGTAGCTTGTGTCAATTCAACCAAACAAGTAGTAGTAACTTGTAACAAAACAATCAACCAAATCGTAGTAATTTGGACATATATATATAGTTGTATAACAACTACAATGGTAGTCTTTCTAGATATCGGGACAATTAATAACAATTCAAGTGTCGTGGACACATTCAGGTTTCAAGACTTTGGACACCAATTCACAGCTAATTACTTCAAGTTTATTAAATTAAACACTTCAAGACTCAGGTGAGTTTCATGGCCCCATTTTCACTATTTTACAACTAGGGGTGTGATATTACTGCTCTGTTTTGTTTTACAAGTAGAACGCAAGTGCCAACTTTCAGATACTACATGAGTTTCAAGCTAATCAATTTAAAGTCCTCTATAGCATAGTCTCTAATATTTTAGCGTGAATGTTAGTATATGATATCATATGGGATTGACAATCCTCATCCGGGTTAGCACGCACTAACCGGTCAAACGGATGTATTAGCATTTGGGAAGACGAGTGTGGATTAGACACTCGTAGGAGGCAAATCAGTTAGGTTTCCTTAACTGGACCTAGCGCTCAAGTTAAGCTCAGACTATGTGCTCATGGATTGTATAATTTTTATTTTGCTTAATTGCATTTTAAATTCAATATAAATCTTGCGGTTCTGACAACTATACATTGACATACAAACCTGTGAGCTCACCAGCGTTTTCGCTGACCCATTTTAGTATATATCACAGGTACACAGCAGTAGGTTGGCTGCACAAGCAGGGATTATTAGCTCGAGTCAGCATACATACAATTAGAGATTGGACTGCATTATTATATTTTGTAAAAGTAATTATGCTATGTAATCTCTCAATTTCAGGAACCGAGCTAATGTAACATTATTTTGATGTAAACGTTACTTTATTAATACAAGTTTAAAACGACACATATAGTGGTCGTTCATTATTATCTTATGTGCTTTGTATATTGATTAGTGACACCCAATCGAGCTTCCGCAAATCATCAAATTTGGGGGTGTCACATTAATCGTACAAGGGGAGACCGGTATGACGAGACTGAATCTCATATCCTGCATGAAAACTCGCAAATACCTTCGGAAAGGGTATCAGGCGATCCTCGCGCATGTCATAGAGAAAAAGTAGGAAGAGAAACGAGTTGAGGATGTACCCATTGTTCGAAACTTTCCAGAAGTCTTTCCAGAGGAACTACCTGGCCTTCCACCACCTAGGCAGGTTGAGTTCTCAATAGACCTCGTGCCTGGGGCAGCACCCGTGGCACGAGCACCATATCGTTTAGACCCTTCAGAGCTTCAGGAGTTGTCTATTCAGTCACAGGAACTCCTGGATAAGGGTTTTATAAGACCAAGTTCTTCACCTTGGGGAGCTCCGGTCCTGTTTTTGAAAAAGAAAGACGGTTCGCTCAGGATGTGTATCGACTATAGAGAGTTGAACAAATTGACCATCAAGAACCGTTACCCACTTCCCCGTATCGACGACTTATTTGACCAACTTCAAGGGTCGAGTTTTTACTCAAAGATTGATCTACGGTCAGGCTATCACCAACTCCGAGTTCGCGATGAAGATATTCCAAAAACCGCCTTCCGAACTCGCTATGGTCATTACGAGTTTCAGGTAACGGCATTTGGATTGACAAACGCACCGGCAGTATTCATGGATCTTATGAACCGCGTGTGTAAACCATATCTTGACAAGTTTGTCATTGTCTTTATCGATGACATCCTCATTTACTCGCGCAATGAGCAGGAACATGCGCAACACCTGAAAACCATTCTTGAGTTACTCAAACAGGAGGAGTTATATGCAAAATTCTCAAAGTGTGAGTTTTGGATGCAAACAGTTCAATTCCTTGGTCATGTGATTGACAGTCAGGGAATTCACGTGGATCCCTCAAAGATCGAGGCAATCAAGTGCTGGCAAGCACCATCGGTGCCGACCGAAGTACGCCAATTTTTAGGGCTGGCTGGTTATTATCGGCGCTTCATTGAGAATTTTTCCAAAATAGCTCAACCTCTCACAACACTGACTCAGAAGGAAAAAAAGTTCAATTGGACTGATAAGCAAGAGTCAGCATTTCAGCTATTAAAGCAAAAGCTTTGCAGTGCACCCATTTTATCATTACCCGAAGGCAACGAAGACTTCGTGGTATACTGTGACGCCTCACACCAAGGTCTTGGTTTCGTGTTGATGCAACGGGACAAGGTGATTGCCTACGCCTCTCGACAACTCAAAGTTCACGAGAAGAACTACACAACTCATGATCTCGAATTAGGAGCCGTAGTGTTCGCACTCAAAATCTGGAGACACTATCTGTATGGCACAAAATGTACCATCTTCACCGATCATAAGAGCCTCCAGCACATATTCGATCAGAAGGATCTCAATATGAGGCAACGTCGCTGGGTCGAGTTACTCACCGATTATGACTGCGATATCAAGTACCATCCAGGCAAAGCAAATGTAGTTGCCGATGCCCTAAGTCGAAAAGAGCGCACCAAACCACTTCGAGTCCGAGCTCTTAGTATGATCATCCATAATGATCTAATCATTCAAATCCTTGCTGCTCAACTCGAAGCATTGAAACATGAAAACGTCAAAGACGAAGCCTTGCGAAACATGGAGAATCAATTTGAAATCAAACCCAATGGGGTCAAGTACTTCGCAAATCGAATCTGGTTACCTAAATTTGGAAATCTTCGAGACTTGGTGATGGATGAAGCTCACAAGTCCAAATACTCTATACATCTTGGATCGGACAAGATGTATCATGGCATCAAAGGACTGTACTGGTGGCCAAACATGAAAGCAGAGATTTCCACGTACGTCAGTAAGTGCCTCACATGCTCTAAGGTCAAAGCAGAGTATTAGAAACCCACCGGCTTACTTCAACAGCCGGACATTCCTCAGTGGAAATGGGAGCAAATCGCTATGGATTTCATCACTAAACTTCCAAGAACATCAAGAGGTTGCGGTACCATTTGGGTGATCGTGGATCGGCTCACCAAATCAGCTCATTTCATCGCCATTAAGGAAACTGACAAAATGGAACGTCTCACGTGAGTCTATATGAAGGAGATCGTATCAAGACACGGCGTTCCTATCTCGATCATCTCTGACAGAGATAGTCGTTTCACTTCTCAGTTTTGGAGATCATCGCATAAATCGTTAGGTACTCGTCTAGATATGAGTACTGCGTATCATCCTCAAACCGATGGCCAAAGTGAAAGAACTATTCAAACACTGGAAGATATGTTACGTGCCTGCGTAATTGACTTCGGTGCAAATTGGGAACATCACTTGCCATTGTGTGAATTCTCGTACAACAACAGCTACCACACCAGTATTGGAACTGCTCCTTTCGAGGCACTGTACAGTCGTAAGTGCCGGACGCCTATCTGTTGGATCGAAGTTGGAGACAGCCAACTGACTGGTCCCGAAATCATTCATGAAACCACCGAGAAAATAGTTGGTATCCAGCAACGGCTGAAGGCCGCACGTGATCTTCAGAAGAGTTATGCTGACATGAGACGCAAACATCTCGAGTTCCAGGTTGGGGATCAAGTATTGCTCAAAGTATCACCTTGGAAAGGTGTCATCCGAGTCGGAAAGCGTGGGAAACTAAATCCCAGATACATCAGACCTTTTGAAATTCTTGAGAGGATTGGTCCAGTCGCATATCGATTGCAGCTACCTCCAGAGCTTAGTAGCGTGCATCCCACATTTCGCATTTCTAACCTAAAGAAATGCCTGTCCGACGAGACACTCATTATTCCGCTCGAGGAAATTCAAATTGATGACAAACTTCATTTTATCGAGACACCAGTGGAGATCATGGACCGTGAGGTCAAAAAGCTTAAGCAAAGTCGTATCCCTATTGTCAAAATTCGGTGGGATTTGCGGCGTGGTCCGGAATTCACCTGGGAACGGGAAGACCAGATGCGACTTAAGTATCCTCATCTATTTTTAGACTCCGCTCACGCACCAACTCAGAGCTAAATTTCGGGACGAAATTCTCTTAACAAGGGGAGAATGTGACACTCGTCAAATTAGGACTAGTTTTTAGTTCCTAATCATTTAGAAATACATGTAATTAGTGCTATGTATTAGGCTAATTGTATGTATCAATGTATATATTGTTAAATATATATCAGTACGCGATTATATTTAATCGTGCATTTATAAATCGGCCAAATTCCGATTCATTTATACGGCGTTGGTGAAAAACAAATATTAAGTATTATGGAACTATTAATTAATAACTCATTATTTATTTTATATTATTTATATAATATATAAAGTATTTCGTATCGTACAAATCAAATGGTCATGACATAACTCATAAGCAATGTATTATTATTGGAAATAATAATTACTAATCACTTTGATTAAAATAAAACACATTTCGTTTTATTTAATTTTACTCAAACGCGACAAAACCACTCAAACTGTATCCGTCTCTCAAACATAAAACAAAGATATATTTTTACATCTCATTAAAAGTATTTTTATAAAATACATCGAATAAAAGTAAATACGATTTCATTTTTAGAAATTTATTATTTAAAAACATTATACTACTTTTACGATCGGGTAAACAAACACGGGTTTAATACCACATTGCGTGCATTATTGGGCTGGACAAGATCCACAAAATGTGGATCTTGCCCGTGGACTACAAGCCGGCCAAACACCCCTCCTTTCCATTTCATTTTCTTCATTTCTTCTTCTCAATCTCTCTCTCGGTTCTCTTTCAAAAATGGAAAAACAACAACAACATTAACAACAACAAGATCAGAAGCATCAAGCAATAATCATCATCATCATCATCGTGATCATCTTCATCATTCATCATCATCATCATCAAATTCCATTTTCGGTTCCATTTTAATACGTGAGTAATCGTCCACCTTTTCTTTAAGTTTTCGTGTTTAATATACATATATCAACATGTATTAGTGTTCTATTGAGTTGTTTATGTCCAAAAATGAGATTGAAACTAGTTTTAAAGAAGTACTGCACGAACAACCCTGTTTTTGGTCGTGACCCGATCGGGTCGTTTTGTTCACCCGGATGGGTAATTTTACCCGGATGGGTAATTTCACCCGGACGGGTAATTTTACCCGGATGGGTAATTTGACCTGGATGGGTAATTTCGACCCGGACGGGTGCGTGCGATTTCAGACTTATGTAATATTATTTTTATGATACAACTACAAGGGACAAACAAATATCATTATGGATATCATTTTAAATGGCAACTTATACAAACAAAATATGTGTTTTCGTACGACAAAACCAACTAAATATATTTTTATATGACGAAATGAAAAGTATATATATTCATATATATGTACACACTTATATTTATATGAAACAAACGTTATTATATTTTTGAAATATAATCTTGTAACATCCTCTCCACTGGCCTGGTATTTTCTATTTATAATTGAGTATTTAATAAGTTTTAAATAATTTTGCGCTATAAATTTTAATTGTGAAAGTTGGTGAAATAGGTCTTAGGACTTATTGTGTATAATGAAATGTTGCTTGTTTTAATATATTAAAGTTGACGGTACAATAAAATGAATTTCTCGCATCTAGCAATTAGGTGCAATACAATAGATTTAGAGCGGGTATAAAATACCCATTGTTTGAGACCGGTTAAATAAAGGGCCGATCCCTTTATTGGGATCACTTTACCAATTTCATTTCATCTTTCCCTTTCTCTAAACACATAAACCCTAACTTACAACTTTAGATTTAATCATCTATTGGAAGTGGAATTGAAGTGTAATTCTTTACTAGTATCATTATCATCATCATCTAGCTTCCTTCCTATTGATCTTCCTTTCCTTTTTGTAAGTGATTCTTAGCTCATGAACTCCATTTTAGAATGAATGATGAAATTGATGATTTGAGATGATTCTTGAGTTTAGATGGTAAATACTTGTGATATATGATCATATGTGTGCTTCTTAACTAGTTAAATGCATTAGAATCGAGTTTGATAAGTTTGAATATTGAAAATGGAGTTAAAGTTCGTTCAGGTCTGTTCTTGAGCTGAAGAACAGATGAACGCGATCCCGGCTATGGTTCCGGATCACGTTCCCTTGTTGTAAACGACCTATTCGAGTTTTTGGCCTTAGAAACGCGATCCAGGCCAAGCATCCGGATCGCGTTTGCTAGTGTTTTTCGGTGACAGAATTTTTGACTAAGGACGAACGCGATCCAGCCCTGACTAGTCAGGATCGCGTTTGCATGTTTAATTTTGATGGATTTTACAAATTTCAACAAAATGCATGTGTTTAGAAGGTGGTGTTTATAGTGGCACTTATTGAATACTATTGTGGCATTTTACAAAAATGCTCATTTTGATATTTACACATTATGAGACAAAGTACTAACTTATGTTGATTTTTGATTCTCAGATTCTCCGAAAGATAAGTGATCTCTGGAATCAGAGATTTTGAAGGCAACGGTATCGGTGAGTGGATTCAGAGCTCACCATTTAAATTTAGTTGTGATCATTTGATTGCAACGAATAAATGTGAATATGTTTTGTTGATTAGTTGATATACCTTGTTGACTGTGAACCTATGTGCTACGTGTTTGGCCTTCGGGCATCAGTTGTTAACGAGGTCAACGAGTTGTTAAATGGTTGGTTGAACTAGGCAGAGGTTGAATGAATGATACAGAGTCGTACTTCATTTGTTGTGTGTTTGATTCTGTATTTGAGTTCAACTACCACTAGTTATCGGTCTCGTCCGTATGGCCATACGGATATGGTTGGGTAAGTGTTCTTGGGGAGCCACCCGGGCATTACGGTTATCCCCAGAGCCACCGATCCTCGTTAAGTTGTTGTTGATTTGTTGAATATTGTATTGCGGTTGTTTGAAGCAATTGTATGATTATGCTAAGTTAGATGTTGTGTTATGAACTCACTCACTTAGCTTTGTGCTAATCCCTCGCATTTACTTTCTGCAGATTATATTTTGAATAGGTGAGTAGCAGAAAGTAGATGCTCTAGGAGCTGGGGAATGTTTTGACAGCTTGCTACTCTGATTATGTTTTGTAACAATTAATGTTAAGTTTTATATAATACCCCGTATTATGTGTTTGTTAAACTTGTTTAACTCGTCATGACTTAACTTATGATCGGTTTATGATTTTTGTTCTAACGTATATTAATTAAATATGTTTTAATTTTCTTCGCTTCCGTGTTTTCAATATAATAATATTATGGAAAATGAGGGGTGTTATAAGTTGGTATCAGAGCATGGTTTTGGGGTAATTGAGCATTGTAGAATGTTCAATCCCAAAACTGTAGCGTGGTATGTCAAACATTCCTGGGTATGGGATTTAGCATTGGTTGTGAAATTGTTAGTAGATAGGTACTAACGATTAACAAGTTTCAAGTGTCGTGTTGATTTCAGAAATGGCAGATGACGAACAACCGATCCCCAACCCCAATAATGCCTCTCGGTATGTTGTTCCTCCTGTTGTGACTAATAATCGTGAAGGTACATCTCATCAAGGCGGTGAAGAAACCAATAGGGATGAGTATATACATGAGATAGAAGATGAATTGATATTTCTGAGAGAGTTTAAAAGGAAAGCTGAGGAAGCTGCAGCTAGGCAACTTTTGCAACAACAATCTTCGGTGTTTGGTGCTAGTCCATCTTCTCAGACTAATAAGATGTGTACTTTTAAAACTTTTATGTCTTGCAAACCACCGGAGTTCCATGGAAGTACCAATCCAACTGTGGCTTTAAATTGGTTAAGAGATATGGAACGCAAGTTTGATGTGATTAGCTGTGAGGAAGAATCCAAGGTCAAGTTTGCTGTGCAGTGCCTGAAGGATGATGCCATGGTTTGGTGGGATTCAATTACTGGGCATTTTAATCCACAACAAAAGGAACCTATACGATGGAATGAATTTCATCAAGTAGTGTGTAATCAATATTGTTCTGATTTCCATATGGCACAAATTAGGAGGGATTTTGTGAATCTTCAATTAACGGATAATATGACCATGGAGGAGTTGATAGCTCAATTTACAGAAAAACTTCGATTTGTACAACAATGGGTTCCGGAGGAGAAGACGAAGATAGAGCAGTTTGTGGATACTTTACCCCATAACTATCGTACTACCGTGAGACTAGCCACTAGTTTATCTCAGGCTTTTAATCTTGCTCGATCCGTGGATAGTGACATTAGAGGGTCTCGTGAAACGCGATCTAGAGATAATTCTTCAAAGTCTAGAGCGGATTCCTTTAGTAAAGGGAAATCAAATTGGCAAGGGAATCGTCAGACAAAGAAGTATGTTAGTAAGAGTAGTTCGTCGGGAAGTTCGAACTGGTGTAGTACATGCAAATCTAGACATTCAGGGCCGTGTACTCCGCAAACAAATAAGTGTCTGAAATGTGGTGATCTTGGTCATGAGATAAGAAATTGTCGTTATCCGAACTTTGTGTGTTGGACTTGTAAAAAGGAGGGACATCGAGTGGGTCTATGTCCAGAGGCGGGGAAATCGGGGCTTGGTTCGGTCGGGAGTTCGGCATCTTCCGGTCAGAAAAGGAAGAATCCTCCACCAGCAACCAGTCGGGCTTTTCAAATGACAGTCAATGAGGCTGTACATACAGAAGATGTTATAACTGGTACATTCTTTATAAACTCTGTACCGGCTCGTGTTTTATTTGACTCTGGTGCTACTTGTACTTTTATATCTGTATGCTTCTGCGACAAGTTGAAATTAGTGCCTACTGTGATAACCAAACCCGTAGAAGTAGAAATTGTTAGCGGTAAATTAGTTCCTGTTACCACCTCGGTGACTGGAGCTAATATTGTGATTGATGACCGAACTTTCCCTATTTCATTCTTGTTGATGCCAATCCCTAGTTTTGACGTAATAGTTGGTATGGATTGGTTAAGTCAGAATAGGGCTAGCATTGATTGCCACCAAAAGTTGATTAGGATCCCAATCTCCGACGGGTCATACGTTGTGGCTCGAGGAGAACGGGATGGTATGTCTATTCCCCTGATTTTGATGATGAAGGCTAGGAAGTCATTATCCAAAGGTTGCGAGTCCTACTTAGCTTATGTAGTTGATGCTAAACTTGAAAGAAAAGTTATTTCCGATGTACCGGTTGTGTGTGAATACTCTGAGGTATTTCCTGATGAGTTACCTGGGTTGCCACCAGTTAGGGAAGTTGAGTACCGTATTGATCTTGTGCCGGGTTCGTCGCCTGTAGCTAAAGCTCCTTATAGGTTAGCGCCTTCTGAGATTCGTGAAATGATGAATCAGATACAGGAACTGTTAGATAAGGATTTTATTAGACCTAGTTCTTCGCCGTGGGGTGCACCAGTATTATTTGTGAAAAAGAAAGACGGGTCTATGCGCATGTGTATTGATTATAGAGAGTTGAACAAGAGAACGGTAAAGAATAAGTACCCTCTTCCTAGAATAGATGACTTATTTGATCAGTTGCAGGGTTCTTCAGTGTATTCTAAGATTGATCTGAGATCGGGTTATCATCAGGTCCGTGTTCGTGAGGAGGATATTCCAAAGACTGCATTTCGTACTAGGTATGGTCATTATGAATTTTTGGTTATGCCTTTTGGTTTGACGAATGCTCCAGCTGTATTTATGGATTTAATGAATCGGGTTTGTCGACCTTTCTTGGATAAATTTGTTATTGTTTTCATTGACGATATTCTCGTGTATTCGAAATCCGAAGATGAGCATGCTCTGCATTTAAGATTGGTTCTTGATACGTTGAAACGAGAACAGTTGTATGCCAAGTTCTCTAAGTGCGAATTTTGGATTCGGGAGGTTCAGTTTTTGGGTCACGTAATTTGTAAAGATGGTGTGAAAGTTGATCCAGTGAAAGTTGAGGCTGTGATGAATTGGAACGCCCCAAAGACCGCGTCGGAAATAAAGAGCTTCCTTGGATTAGCGGGTTATTACCGGAAGTTCATAAAAGATTTTTCTAAGATTGCTGGTCCGTTAACCAAATTAACTCGTAAGGATGAGAAATTTATATGGACCGATCGTCAGGAGCATGCCTTCCAAACGTTAAGACAAATGTTGTGTCAGGCACCGGTGTTAGCATTACCGGAGGGTTCGTATGATTTCATTGTTTATTGTGATGCTTCTTTTTCGGGCTTGGGCTGTGTTCTTATGCAAAGGGATAAAGTTATTGCCTATGCTTCTCGTCAGTTGAAACCGCATGAAAAGAATTATCCCACTCACGATTTAGAACTTGCAGCGGTTGTATTTGCCTTAAAACTTTGGAGACATTACTTGTTCGGAACTCGATGTGTTGTTTGTACTGACCATAAAAGTCTGCAATATGTGTTTTCCCAAAAAGAGTTGAACATGCGTCAGAGACGATGGCTTGAATTAATCAAAGACTATGATTGTGAAATTAGATATCACCCAGGCAAAGCTAATGTGGTTGCGGATGCTCTAAGCCGAAAGGGTGCTTCTGATCGAATCTTTTATCTGAAGGTAAATGTTTCCTCTGACTTGATTGATCGAATCAAAATTGTACAATTAGAAGCTTTGTTGGATCACAACTTAAAGTCCGAAATTATGTTGAAAAGAAAAGATGAATTAGTGGACGATTCTAGAGGATTGAAAACTTTTAAGTCTCGGGTGTGGATTCCTTTACTTGGCGGAATACGGGATACGATTTTGAATGAAGCTCATAAGTCTAAGTTAACTGTTCATCCCGGTAGTACTCGAATGTATAACGACTTAAAACCTTTGTATTGGTGGCCCACGATGAAAACTGACATTGCATGGTTGGTTGGTAATTGTCATATCTGTGCGCAAGTTAAAGCTGAACATCAAAAGCCGTACGGATCACTGAAACAGTTGGAAATTCCCGAGTGGAAATGGGAACATATAACCATGGATTTTGTAACTAAACTGCCGCGTACCATTCGAGGTAATGATATGGTTTGGGTTATTGTTGATCGGTTGACAAAAAGTGCGCATTTTCTTGCTGCGAGTGAGACCACCTCTTTGACTAAGCTCGCCCAGTTGTATCTTAATGAAATTGTATCAAGACATGGAATTCCAGTGTCAATTGTGTCAGACCGAGATTCCCGTTTTGTTTCGCATTTTTGGCAGAGTCTTCAACAAGAATTGGGTACCCGTGTAAATCTAAGTACAGCGTATCATCCTCAAACAGATGGTCAATCAGAACGAACGATTCAAACATTAGAGGACATGCTTCGTGCCTGTGTGTTGGAATATGGAGGTTCATGGGATTCACATCTTCCGTTGGTCGAATTTGCTTATAACAATTCGTATCACTCAAGTATCGGTATGCCTCCGTATGAAATGTTATATGGTCGTCGTTGTAGAACACCGACATGTTGGTTGGAAGTCGGTGAGAAACAGTTTGCTGGACCCGACATAGTACAAATGACCGCGGATAAGGTAACAATTGCACGTGAAAAGTTGAAAGCCGCGCGCGATAGACAGAAAAAGTATGCGGATCCGAAAAGGCGACCGGTTGTATTTTCTGAAGGTGAACTAGTCTACCTTAAAGTTTCCCCGTGGAAAGGTGTAATTCGTTTTGGAAAACGGGGAAAGTTGGCACCTAGATACATTGGTCCATTTAAGATTCGACAAGTGGTTAACGACCAGTCAGTGACGTTGGATCTTCCTCCTGAGCTTTCGGGTATTCATAGTACGTTTAACGTGTGTTATTTGAGGAGGTGTAACATTGAGGACCAGTCACAAATACTTCCTTTGAGGGATTTAAAAGTTGATAGAACTCAAAAGTTAGTTGAAGAACCGGTAGATATCCTAGATAGGAAGGTTACCAAACTTAGGAAGAAACAAATTCCTATGGTGCTTGTAAAGTGGAAACATAGTTTAGGGTCCAACTTGACTTGGGAGTCCGAGGAGTCGATGAAGTCCAGATATCCTGGATTGTTTGATGGTGTTGAGATTTCGGGGACGAAATCTCCTTAAGGAGGGGAGATTTGTAACATCCTCTCCACTGGCCTGGTATTTTCTATTTATAATTGAGTATTTAATAAGTTTTAAATAATTTTGCGCTATAAATTTTAATTGTGAAAGTTGGTGAAATAGGTCTTAGGACTTATTGTGTATAATGAAATGTTGCTTGTTTTAATATATTAAAGTTGACGGTACAATAAAATGAATTTCTCGCATCTAGCAATTAGGTGCCAGACAATAGATTTAGAGCGGGTATAAAATACCCATTGTTTGAGACCGGTTAAATAAAGGGCCGATCCCTTTATTGGGATCACTTTACCAATTTCATTTCATCTTTCCCTTTCTCTAAACACATAAACCCTAACTTACAACTTTAGATTTAATCATCCATTGGAAGTGGAATTGAAGTGTAATTCTTTACTAGTATCATTATCATCATCATCTAGCTTCCTTCCTATTGATCTTCCTTTCCTTTTTGTAAGTGATTCTTAGCTCATGAACTCCATTTTAGAATGAATGATGAAATTGATGATTTGAGATGATTCTTGAGTTTAGATGGTAAATACTTGTGATATATGATCATATGTGTGCTTCTTAACTAGTTAAATGCATTAGAATCGAGTTTGATAAGTTTGAATATTGAAAATGGAGTTAAAGTTCGTTCAGGTCTGTTCTTGAGCTGAAGAACAGATGAACGCGATCCCGGCTATGGTTCTGGATCGCGTTCCCTTGTTGTAAACGACCTATTCGAGTTTTTGGCCTTAGAAACGCGATCCAGGCCAAGCATCCGGATCGCGTTTGCTAGTGTTTTTCGGTGACAGAATTTTTGACTAAGGACGAACGCGATCCAGCCCTGACTAGTCAGGATCGCGTTTGCATGTTTAATTTTGATGGATTTTACAAATTTCAACAAAATGCATGTGTTTAGAAGGTGGTGTTTATAGTGGCACTTATTGAATACTATTGTGGCATTTTACAAAAATGCTCATTTTGATATTTACACATTATGAGACAAAGTACTAACTTATGTTGATTTTTGATTCTCAGATTCTCCGAAAGATAAGTGATCTCTGGAATCAGAGATTTTGAAGGCAACGGTATCGGTGAGTGGATTCAGAGCTCACCATTTAAATTTAGTTGTGATCATTTGATTGCAACGAATAAACGTGAATATGTTTTGTTGAATAGTTGATATACCTTGTTGACTGTGAACCTATGTGCTACGTGTTTGGCCTTCGGGCATCAGTTGTTAACGAGGTCAACGAGTTGTTAAATGGTTGGTTGAACTAGGCAGGGGTTGAATGAATGATACAGAGTCGTACTTCATTTGTTGTGTGTTTGATTCTGTATTTGAGTTCAACTACCACTAGTTATCGGTCTCGTCCGTATGGCCATACGGATATGGTTGGGTAAGTGTTCTTGGGGAGCCACCCGGGCATTACGGTTATCCCCAGAGCCACCGATCCTCGTTAAGTTGTTGTTGATTTGTTGAATATTGTATTGCGGTTGTTTGAAGCAATTGTATGATTATGCTAAGTTAGATGTTGTGTTATGAACTCACTCACTTAGCTTTGTGCTAATCCCTCGCATTTACTTTCTGCAGATTATATTTTAAATATGTGAGTAGCAGAAAGTAGATGCTCTAGGAGCTGGGGAATGTTTTGACAGCTTGCTACTCTGATTATGTTTTGTAACAATTAATGTTAAGTTTTATATAATACCCCGTATTATGTGTTTGTTAAACCTGTTTAACTCGTCATGACTTAACTTATGATCGGTTTATGATTTTTGTTCTAACGTATATTAATTAAATATGTTTTAATTTTCTTCGCTTCCGTGTTTTCAATATAATAATATTATGGAAAATGAGGGGTGTTATAAATCTCGAGTCGCCGCCAACGAGCCGTATACATTTTCGCAAACTCAAACATAAACATTAAACAATTCATTGGACATAACTAGTTGAGGGAACGACTAGCATAGATGGTCTTTTGAGACATCTAATCATTATTATAAACCTTGCGCGTTTATCACGCCCTGCAGGTTTCAGTCGTTTGAACGACATCATTTACTTTTAATTCATCATTAATTGCCCGATAGCAATTCATCAGACTCAGGTGAGTCTCATAGCCCCTTTTTTTTAAATGCTTTTACTTAGGGGTGAGAATACATTGCTGTTTTGTTTTCCATGTGAACGCAAGTATCAAATATCGCTATATTCTGTATGAGTTATTCATCTAATCATCATAAGTCCTCTAGCATAGTTTGGTAATACTTCTGTAGCGTGGATGTTAGTGTATGGTACCATATGGGACTGACAATCCCCGTTCGGGTCAGCAAGCTCTGACTGGTCAAAACGGACGCATTATCATTTGTTCATACGTGTGTTGATTAGGCACACACATAGAGGCACCCTCGCTCAGGCACTTAATTGTGATCTTGACACCTCAGTTAAGCTCAGACTATGTGCTCATGACAGTTATATACATCAAATATCAATTACTTATTTGTTTAATTACAAATATTCATACTTAAATCTTGTGGTTCATACATTACACTTTGTCATTAAACCTGTGAGCTCACCAGCTTTATAGCTGACCTTTTAGCATGTGTTCTCATGTACTCAGCAGTAGTAGGACTGCCACTCAGGATGCCCATTAGTTCGAGTCGCATTCAGACATCAAGAGATTGTCATGCATTACTATATTTTGTATAATTTAGTTATGCTATAGAATCTCTATCATTTGACTCAAGGGGCTTTTGTAAACTATATTATAATAGTGTAAAACCTTTATAATATCAATGTATTTGTAAACGACGCATGTAGTGGTCGTTCATTATGTATCTTATGTGCTTGTGATTATTGATTAGTTGCGCCCCGAATTGACCCGCTTCCGCATCATAATTTGGGGGTGCGACACATAGATTGTATGCATTGGGCTTGGGTAAAACGCCTAAATGCATGGAAATGACAATACACACAAGGCGATCACGGGTATCCAATGATGACGCTTGAAGTTGTTGCCTCGTACGACGTGTGGATTTGACATACATACTTTGGGGTTGCGGGGACAAATAACGCGGGACTACGATTGAATATTGTTGAGCATCTTTGGAGGAATCGTGAAGTGATTCATCGTGCAAAGAATTTTATTTTAACGGTACATTTAGATTAATTATCTTTATCTTATATATATTTTATATTATAGGACTTGTAATATTTTTTATTTATTTAGTTTAATTAATGTTATCTTTTAATTAAATTATTTTGTTATTTGTTTGAATTTATTAAATTATTTAATGTTCTAGAATTAAAAAAAGAAAATCGAAAAACTCAAGAACACTGTAAATTAAAAATAGTCTTCCATTCCTTAACCTTTCCAGCCTAGTGTGTTTTACCTAGAAAACTGTAAAAAACACTATCACCACTCTATGTGCTCTACCGTTCTTATAGGAGTATATGAACAGTATGTTGCGATTGGTAGCACCCGAAGCTACATATGTTTGATTATTGTGGCTAAAAGATTGATAACCGACAATCCACGTCGGCCCACAATTAAGATTTTTTTTTTCAAAATGACGAAATTACAATTAATTATGAAGCACTAGCAATAAGCTAGAGCACACATAAAATAAAATAATAAGAATGTTTTCCATAAAGCTAAAACAGGTCCAAGCGGTCATTGAACACTAGCTATATTATATAGATCGAAAGATAGAAGTTTGACTTCGTTATTATAATATATGTATAAATAACACTTGTAATTAAATCCAACCACTAACCTTAAGTAGTTGATGATAAATAATTATGATTAAAAATAATTTCGATAACTGAACGTATATTTTATATTTGTAATGATGATCCTTAGTGTCGTTGTTAACTACAATTTAAAGAATATAGTTTATCACTTTATTGTTATACCTCAAACACTAAACAATATGTTATTTGTGCGTGGCACAACCAAATTAATCTTGGCCAAAATGTGTAAAAGAACTTTATAGGTTGAAAGTGATGGGCAAATTTCTAGAAATGATTGATATTAACGCATTTATATAATCATATATATGAGATTGTATTTGTAATAACAATGAAGAACAACTGTTGATGAACTTATAATTATTTGCTACTGACCCGGCCATGGATATTTAAATACCCAATTATCTGGTCCTGGTTTATCTTTTGCAAAAAATAAACCACTTTGTGCAACTAACCAAAAACATTTATGTTCATGTAAAATACTTTGCCCACAATCAACAGCAACTTGATTATTAAAAACATCAATAACGATCTTATTAAGAGCAGTATCATCAGCATTCATCCAAAAAAATTCCCCAACAAACTTGGTTGTTTCATTGTAATTCCTGCGGAATTCCCAACGGAATGCCTCGTATACGGTGAGCGTTTTGTTTCCAAGATCATCATCCTTTGAGGAAACATGAGCAATCAGCTTCTCGATATCTTTGTTGACGACCTCCATTATAAACTTCTCAAAAGAGTTGATTGTGTCTGGATTTGAATTCGACCATGTTATATAGTTAACATTATTATATAATGCAAGTACAAAAAGCACTAGGTAGTAGTGCATCGTACGACACATCCTACGGTGTTTGATTATAAGCTCAAGGGTCTGTTTCCTTTATATAGATAGTTTTTTAAATTACTAGTCATAGGTTACGAAAATATAATAAAGATAAATACTCTTTAATTACGAATATCCAATTATTATATTATTATATTATATTTCTTTTTTTATATTTACGTTAATAACGAATATTATATTATTATATTATATTGTAAACCCACATCTGAATATATATAATAAAATAATAGTAATTAATTAATATAATATGTATTTTACCTCGGTCATAACTTAAAGCCCCAGCCAATTCCATGTTTTAATACTTCCATTCTTTTTATAAGAATTTGAAATAATCGTTTTTTATACTTTAACCGAACTTAGTGCAGTATATTATGACTCCATAAATTGATTACAAGTACCGATGAAACTGAAAGATCGAGTTCAGTGCTCCTAAATATTTTTTATATTGTGTAACTTTTTGTGTTTTATGCCGAGAAGGAGATAACACTAGATTGCTAGGTAGTACTTGATTAGCTTCGAAATTATATCTAAAAATCGGTTAAGAAACTATATTAGGCCTCGTTTTGATATGAAACTAATTTGTGTAACTTTTCCGTGTTTTATAAGTGTTTGAACCTTTTGATATGAAACTCATTTTTCTTCATATCGATTACTATTATCCAGCCTCGTTTGATGCGCAAAATGTCTTTTGAATTAATTAAAATCTGCAAAAGGAACTGTAGTGTGAATGAATTAGAAACTGATGTAATTAATCTGAATGTGCTGTAAGAAATTACGTTTGATTGATAGGAATTAGAATGGAATTAGAATCTTCTCTATATATTATAATAAAGTGTTAATTCGATAGTCATTTTATTTTTGCCAACCTCTAAATTAATCATAACCACCCTTTATTAATTAGAAAGATTAGATTAAGATAATTGATTTATATTAATAGAATTCACTACTTAAATAATGGAGAGGAGAAGCTAAAATAACTTAACTTCCCCTCGTCATTTGTAGGTTTAAAAAGTGCAACACAAATCAATATTTAATGTTGTCCTAACAATTTAGGCATTATTTATTTCAAATATAGCATGGTCAAATGATCCATATATGATATATATCAAATGTAGCATTAATAACGGTTATCGAGCTTGTGCGATGCACGAACCTTTTAAATATATAGGGATATGTTTAATTTGTGAGTAGCTCAATGTACAAATAAATAAATGTTGTTAACTTAAATGAACAATTATCATTGTAAATGAAAATAACTGTACAAAACTATAAACGAGACAATGAATCTTGAAGTTTAAAAGATAAACAGTATAAACCAAATAATGTAACTACAAATGTTGCATAACTTCTATATAAACTACGTAAATTGTGAAATTTATGATTTTCTTGTATTTGTTGCAAAATTAAGACCCTTAATCCACTTTTGCTGTTTAATTCTAGAACGTGAAACATGTAGTCACCCATAAGTGAAAATCAGACATTGAAGAATTAAACCCAAATAAGACAATGATATAGTTGCATTATAGCAATTAAATTGAATAAATGTTACCATGATCGCAATTGAGTTGGATAGACAATATATAATTACACATTTTCAATTATTTGTGTTCCAAAAGAAAGCAATTCTATTTAGAAGCAAGTTATTTGAGATCTGAAATTTGCTGAGAGGGTAACTATTTAACATTTTTTAGTCAATTAATCAAATTAAAGATGCATAGATATGAACTTTTAGTATAGAAAACATGTATATATGATATTTATAATTTGAGTCGGGTATATATGAAGTTATTAAACTTTTAGAGTGGATAAATGAAATTCTCCATCATTAATTTAAGCTAATTAAGAAATGAGCATATGTTTCATAGGTAACAATTTAATCAATTGTTAACATCAATTGGTGTAATGTCATGTCATATTTTGAGTAAAGTGAGACTTAGAGCTTGACACGTCATCTATTTAAAACCTTGTTTTAACATTACAAATAGATAGATAGATAGATGAATATGAGATATATTATTTTTTCGAACCAATAGATAGATATAATTGTTCATAGATTTATTAATTATTGAACTGGCCATTTATACTTAAATACCCAATTATCCGGACCGGGTTTATCTTTCGCAAAATATAAACCATTTTGGGCTACCAACCAAAAACATTTATGATCATGCAAAATACTCTGGCCACATTCAGCAGCAAGGTCATTATTGAATATATCAATAGTAATACCGTCACCATTCATCCACCTAAACTGCCAGTGGCATAGCCAGCAATATTTAATAGGGTGGGCCAATAACAAGGTGGGCCAAGTTACATTTTATTTGGGTGGGCCAAAATCACATTTTTATTATGATTAAGGCTGTGTACAATGAAACTATGTATTACCAATAACTCAATAAGATAATCAGGGTGGGCCTTGGCCCATCTAAGTCATAAGGTAGCTCCGCCACTGTAAACTGCCCAACAAACTTTGTTGTTTGATCAAGATTCCTGCGACATTTCCAACTGAATGCCTCGTCTTTGGTCAGTGTTTTATTTCCGAGATCATCGTGTTTTGAGGAAACATGACTAACCAATATAATGATATCGTTGTCCACCACCTCTATGGCTCTATTGTATATCCCTCCAAAGAGTTGATCGTGGTCGGATCTAAAGATGTTATATAGTTAACATTATTGTATAATGTCAGTACCAAAAGCAATAGGTGGTGCATCCTACGACCCATCTTACAATGTTTTGATATGAGACCAGGTGCTTGTTTCCTTTATATAGATATTAAAAAATATTATATTAGAATTTTATTTTAAAAAATATATACAATACAGAGGTTACGAAAATTTAATTTAGTAATAATAACAATGAGTAGGGTTCAAATGAGTACATTCATTTGAAGTGAGAATGGGGGAATGATTTTGAGCCATCAGATTTGTTAAATCAAGGGCCCATATTAATACATCATTTTTTAATCAAAAAAATCAAAATAAATTAGATTTTGGGCGGAAGGGTATAATGGTAAATACACAAATTAATTAATTACTTCATTTTTTCATACTCGTTCAAAATTTTCACTCCGTCATTTGTTCCCTCTTGTTCCTTTCATTTTCTTCTCTGGAGATTCATCACCAAACCCTAGAAAATCCATAGTTTCTTCATCAAATCATCATCGTTTCTCCATCGTTTCTACGCTTTGTTCATCTACTTCCTTCGATCATAAGGTATATCGGTGATTTTTTTTATTTACGAAAATTCGTTTTTAGAAAACCCTAACTTTTCAAACGCGAATTATAATCTAACTAGTACGTGTTTTTTGTAACAGAAATTAATTGATAATGACTGATTTGCGTGAAGAGATTCATCCAAGAACATTATCTTCAGCTCCGATTGATGTTCAATCTATGAGCTCCGTACAAATGCATAAGTTTCTTCGAATTTTTTGCGTTTATTATGTTTTGCGTTATAAGATGCTTTGTTGATCTCTGTTTTTTGGATGATTTATGTGAAAATGTGATTGGTTTTGAAATTAGGGTTTTGGTAACACATGTGTTAGCTTTGTTTTATACAGATCGTAGTGTCTGCAAATGCTTTGTTTAGATATGTTATGGTTGATATTGATACCATCCAACAACATTACACAGTGTAAGAGAACATATAAAACGGGTCTTGTATTTAGTTTGTTAACTTATTACGAGACTAGTAGATGTTGATGATAATTGGTCTAGTTTTTTCATGTAAACTAGAACATATTTTATTGTTTTTGAAATCTAATTGATCGAAGTGCTATCTAGTTAGTATATAACATAATTCTGTATGCACTTTGCAAAATGGAAATTATAATGAAGAAAATATGGAATTTAGATGCGTATCCTACGATCAGTGAGGATTTTTACGGCAAAATGATCTCCGACGATGTTATTACCGTAGTATCTTCTGTTTTCATGCTTCTTTTATCTCCGGCGGTGTATGAGAGCTTGTTGGACGGAATTGCTTTAAATGGTTGTGCTGATTTTCGTGATTGCTGACAATGGTTGATAAATGGACTTATGTACCTGTGACATCCGTCACTAAATGCGTCATTTGTAGGTTCGTTTTCAAACTCATTTCGTATTCATGGTCAAACATTTCGTAATCTAAACTATATGGGAAAATTTAATTTTTCATATGGTGATCAAATAATTCGATTAATCCACAAATACAAGAATTGTTAATTATAAGTCAAAGTCAAATGCATTAATTACGAAACTAGGGTTTCTGGATTTCTCAGAATCGCGACGCGATTACCCAGATATCGCGACGTGATTTGCCAGTTAAATCGCGACGTGATTATACCCAAATCACGACGCGATCCCGTGTCGGTCAGACTTGATATATATACGTATTTATAAACCCTAACTCGTATTCTCTCAAACCACAGCCGATTCCAGACGACCAGGAGCATATTCATCATTATAATTTCGATTTCTAAAGTTCAAGAACATCATCACATCATCTCATCATCATTCTATTGATCGAGAAAGTGTTATTCGTGTGTTTCGGTAAGGATCATGATCTATCTTTCGTTTTCTTGGTATTCTTGATGCATGACGTATGAATACTCATGCCCTATCATCGATTTACAGATTCTAAGGAGTTCTATCGTGCGGATTCGCGATTGTTGGTATAAAATTCTTTTTGATTCATTTGATTTCGTGTATTTCGATTATTCGTTTATTGTCGGTTATTCTCGGTTCGTTTCCATTGTGTTCCGGGTAATAAAAATTGTTAGGATAATGATAAGATCAGTATGAACGATAATAGGAATAAGAATTTTTATTATGTTGCGGTTTGGATTAATTATATTAACGATTAGGGTTAGTTTATTGAAAACCCTAATCCGTACAGATTTATATTTCGGATTGAGGGGCTCGTAACTTAGTCATATCACGATGGATTTTAATGAAAAAGGAGTCTAAAAGTACTTTGAGTCTTCTTTCAAATGGTGTCAGTTTCATGGTTAAATGTGGAGTATAATTTGGTCAAAATGATTTTACAAGTTTGTGTGTCATTTCTGAGTTTCTCGGTTCCAGACTTCGGTCGAGTTGTCGATTTTGAAACGTGTCTTAAACTAAGATTAGTTCTTGAGATTTTTACTGGAGTGCCTTTAAAGTGTTAAATATTTTCTGTAAAAATATGATAATCATTTGAAGCTTCTAATTATTTTAAGTAAATTAAAACTTTTGTGAAGTCAGAAAGAGTCAACAGTTTAGAGCAGTTTACTTTGATGAATTTTTGAAAATCGTAGATCAACATAAATCAATCTGGGAAAATTACTGAGTCTTCTAAACACATTAAAGTATCGTTGATAAAAATTATAGAGTCAAATGGTTTCAGTAAGTATTATTTAAAAGTTCGTGAAGTGGATCCAAAATTCTGGTCAGAATCTGAGTTTTCATTTATGATTAGTCCTTGTAATAATACACTAGTAGAATTGTGAGGAAACATATTAGAAGTGTTTGGGGTGTGGAATACAATGGAATGACCTAGTTATGTCTAGGTTATGACCCGTATGCATTATGACATTGTAGATTGGCGAGCTGATTAGTGGTTATACTTAATGGACGATACTTACACCATTTCTTGAGGTGAGTTTTCGTGGCCCCATTTTCTTACTTGTTTTCAAAATTGGGGGAAAAGTATGCTCACATGTTTTATCAATTGTTTTATGCTGTGAAACGTACTTATTTTTATTTTGGACATATGCTTGAAATGTGTTACATTATGTGGAATTATGTGCATTGCTTGGAAACATTATTGAGGCTATTCGTCTTACTCCTTTGGGGGTATTGACAACACGCCAGTTGGATACATTGACATCATTGAGGCTATTCGTCTTACTCCTTTGGGGTATTGACAACACGCCGACTTATATGCTATTCGTCTTACTCTGCGGGAGTAATGACAACACGCATGGTTGATTGGTTGAGATTTGTTCATTTACACTAATTTCATTTATATGTACCATTTCTATATGCATTGTCCTAACTTATCATTATCACAGCAAAATATTTTATTGTGGTGTTTGGTTTCAAACCTACGAAACTCACCAACATTATTGTTGACGTTTTTGAGCATAACTTTTCAGGTAGCACTAGTGGGCTGAAGATAGAGGACAAGAAAGCTTAGTGGACCTCTAGGTTGCATTTGAGCTAAGATTGAGACTGTCATTAGAGATGGAACTTGGTTTTAATAATTCGGGGAAGACATTTTGTTTTAACATTTGATTAGGGGATTATTGTTTGGTTATATTTTTCATTGTTGATATGTACATGTAGCGTGAACTCCTATTCATGTTACAAGTATCATAACACATTGGATTTTTATTTTCATATAGACATCTTTATAATAATGTGTTGTGATCCTATCATTGTTGTACCTCGTTGTTTCCGCTTTAGACGGGGTGTGACAGATTGGTATCAGAGACATTGTTTATAGAGATCTAGGTGGATTAACCTAGACCATAAATAGGAACCCTCATATAGAACATGAAATAGGAAACTATCTGTGCATATTTCAACATGAAACGAATCCTTATTTTTCTAACGTTTGTTGCACAACACAGTCATGTCAAATAGCAACGCACCCATCGTTATCTCATCAGCTTCCGACAACAAATCCGTGTCCACTCCGAAAGCCATCAATGTTCCTGTTCCGTATAAACCCCTACGAAGGTCTCGTAGGATCTCGTGGATGAGACAGATGAAGAAAGCAAAACCTCAACGAATAAGAATGGTTATAGAGGAAATCCCCTTGACTAAAGAAGAGCCAAAGAAAGAAGAAATGGAAGAGGAGGAAGAATCGATGGAAGAGGAGCCGGAGGAGGACGAAGAAGAACCCCTTGAGGAGCATGAGGAAAGGAAGCTTGAAGATGCATTGTGGGCAAGAGACCCGAAACCCACAACCTCGGGAGATAGCATCTGTAGTCGAGTGGGTCCTGAACCAGAAGTTGCATCTCCTCTTCCTCGCATACATAGGGATGAACCATTTCAAGCCAACTGCACCTGGAGCCCATGATTGTCCATGAGATGTGCCACATTTATTATCGTACTTCCGTATTTCGTCATTGTGACCTTGTTTCCGTTTGGATTATGACAATTGTTACATTGGGAAAATTTTTGAATTATATGAAATGAACCTTTAACTTTACTTCTTACTTGTGATCTATTTGACATGTGTTGTGCATATTCATTATTCTATTGTTAATCTTTGCCCTTTTGTACAAGTATATTGTGTTACGAGAACTTGGAGGATAGTTATGTGGGTGAACGAACACTTTTACGATTATGGCGGCCGACGTAATTGAAGAAGGTGTTCCGACACATACATATCTATCTAACGGTGTTTGAGTATACAATATGCTACCTGTAAAGGAGTACAAAGGATGAGTTGGGATTCAAATGCTTTCTTACGTCCTTTCATATTGTGAAATCTCATTCTTACATACGTGAAAGGTTTATTATTCGATATGTGAATTCATGTGTACATAAACTCTATCTTTATCCTTCAATTGTGCTAAATCGTGATATGTTTCCCATTGTAGTGATCATGCCACCTAGACTTTCTGCGCGTGTTGCAAATAGGGGTAGTGGTACTAGAGGTGGAGGCCGAACAGGCGGCCGTAATGGTAGGGGTGGTGGCCATACTGGAGGCCGTACAGGTGGAGGTGACGAAGGTACTAGGGTGAGGCACCCAATGTAGCCACTATGATAGCGGAACAGCTGCAGGCATTGTTGCCTAATATTGTCGCACAGGTTACTCAGGGCGTATTACAGGGTATAGGGACAGGTGGTGGCGGTGAAGAGGAAGGAAATCTTGATGGAGAACATAATGAAGATAATGGTAATGGTGGTACTGGTAACGGAACGACTGTTAGGGGATGTACGTACAAAGAGTTTGTGGCATGTAAACCGCAAGAGTTCAATGGTAAAGGGGGAGCTGTGGCCTGCTCCAGATGGATTGAGAAGATGTAAGCAGTTATGGATATCAGTAACTGCGCTGAAGAGCAGAAAGTGAAATATGCGTCGAGTATGATGTTGGATAAAGCACTAACCTGGTGGAACACTCAGGTTCAGGCTAGGGGCCGGGCCGCGGCGGTAGGTATGAGATGGGAGGAGTTCAAGGCATTGTTGGAGGAGGAATTTTGTTCATCCACTAAGATGAATAAGTTAGAGAAGGAGTTTCTAGGCCATTCGATGGTGGGGGCGAATCATGCCACCTACACCGATCGATTTCACGAGTTGGCCAAATTGATTCCGACTATGGTAACACCGGAGTCAAGAAGAATCAAGAAGTACATTGAGGGATTGGTGCCGGAGATCAGGGTAATGGTAGAGGTGACTGAACCAGCCACAATTCAGAGTGCTATACTGAGGGCTGGGTCCCTAACAGAAGAAATGGTGAGAAATGGTACACTTAAGAGGGGAAATGAGAAGAGTAAGGAGATTGTTGAATCTAGTAGGACTAGGACTAGCGAACCGGGTAACAAGAAAGCCCGAGTAGCTAAGACGTATGTTGCTGCTAATGTGGACAGGATTATGTATGGTGGGACTCATCCCTTATGTTCGGGTTGTAATTACCATCATTCGCCGTCGGTGGGTTGTCGTTATTGCAACAAGTGCAACCGTTGGGGTCATTTACCAGATTACTGTCAATCGTCTGCACGTGCTGTCGCGCCAGTTAATGCAGTAAGAGGTGCTAGAGGTTGTTATGAGTGTGGGGGTTTGGACCACTTTGTGAGTGCTTGTCCTAAGTTGGTTAGGGCGATAGGGACTGCGGTAAATAATAATAGTAATCGGACTTTAACTGTTGGAGGTAATCAAACCAGGGGTCGTACTGCAAACACTGCTCCTGGGAGGTCCTTTGTGATGAATGCTAGTGAGGCACGACAGGCGCCTAATATTGTGACTGGTACGTTTCTACTAAATAATCATTTTGCTACAGTGTTATTTGATAGTGGTGCCGATTTTAGCTTTATATCTGTGAAATTTGTGCCTATACTTGATATTATACCTAGTAAGCTGGACGTTGTGTATGAAATTGAAATTGCGGATGGGAAACGGGTAGACTTGAATGAGGTTATTAAAAATTGTACACTCGTACTGGAGGATCATACTTTCAGTATTGACCTAATACCTTCTGGGATCGGTAGTTTCGATGTTATAGTAGGTATGGATTGGAGGTCGAAATATAGGGCCGAAATTGTGTGCTTCGAAAAGGTGGTCCGTATACCTATGCCAGATGGCAGTATGTTGGAAGTCTCTGGGGAACAACCGGAGACTAAATGTGTTAAGCTTTTGAGTGTAAATTCCAGGGAATCAAAACTTGAAAATGTCCTTATTGTTCGTGATTTTCCTAACGTTTTTTCGGATGATTTGCCGGGATTACCTCCTCTTCGATCGGTTGAGTTTCGCATTGATCTTATTCCCGGAGTGACCCCAGTTGCTAAAGCTCCATATCGTTTGGCTCCTTCTGAAATGCAAGAGTTGTCCGCTCAACTTCAGGAGCTCCAAGACAAGGGATTTATTCGCCCTAGTCACTCCCCTTGGGGAGCACCTGTTCTGTTCGTTAAAAAGAAAGGTGGTTCGTTTCGTATGTGTATTGATTATCATGAACTTAATAAGCTTACGGTCAAGAATCGTTATCCTCTTCCAAGGATAGATGATTTATTTGATCAACTTCAGGGTGCTCAGTGGTTTTCAAAAATTGATCTTCGTTCTGGTTATCATCAGTTGAGAGTACATGAGTCGGATATACCAAAGACTGCATTCAGGACTCGTTATGGGCACTTCGAATTTCTCGTTATGCCTTTTGGTCTTACTAATGCTCCTGCGGTATTCATGGATCTAATTAATCGTGTTTGTAAGCCGTATCTTGATAAATTCGTTATCGTCTTCATTGACGACATCTTGATCTATTCGAAATCTAAGGAGGATCATAAGCTACATCTGAAGCTTATTCTTGAGCTTCTCTTGAAAGAACAGCTCTATGCAAAGTTTTCGAAATGTGAGTTCTGGTTGCGTGAGGTACATTTTCTTGGTCATGTGGTAAACGAGGCGGGTATTCATGTAGATCCAAGTAAGATTGAGGCGGTGAAAGCCTGGAGGACTCCACAAACTCCTTCTGAAATTCGTCAGTTCTTGGGTTTGGCTGGATACTATCGGCGTTTTATTGAGAATTTTTCTAGAATTGCTCAACCGCTTACACAGTTGACACAAAAGGAAAGGAAATTTGTCTGGGGTGAGAAACAGGAGGAAGCATTTCAAACCCTGAAGAATACGTTGTGTGAGGCACCGATTTTGGCATTACCTGATGGCTCGGATGATTTTGTGGTTTATTGCGACGCATCTAACCAAGGGTTGGGATGTGTTTTGATGCAGCGAGGGAAGGTGATAGCTTATGCATCTAGGCAACTTAAGTTGCACGAGAAAAACTACACTACTCACGATTTGGAATTGGGTGCGGTGGTCTTTGCACTCAAGTGTTGGAGGCATTATCTGTATGGGACAAAGAGTGTGATTTATACTGATCATAAGAGCTTGCAGCATATCTTTGATCAGAAGGAATTGAATATGAGGCAAAGGAGATGGTTGGAGTTGTTTAGTGACTATGATTGTGAAATTCGCTACCATCCGGGAAAGGCGAATGTGGTGGCTGATGCTTTGAGCAGAAAGGAAAGGGTTAAGCCAAGGAGAGTGAGAGCGATGAGGTTAACCATTCATTCGGGTATTAAGGAGAAGTTGGTTGAGGCTCAGTTGGAAGCACTACTGGGTCCCAATGTTGAAGGAGAGTCGTTGCGAGGGTTAGATGGACAGTTGGAGCGTAAGGATGATGGAATGTATTACTTCATTGATAGACTGTGGATTCCGTTACTAGGCGGCCTGAGGACGCTGGTGATGGATGAGACTCATGAGACTAAGTACTCGATTCATCCAGGGGCAGATAAGATGTATCATGATATGAAAGATTTGTATTGGTGGCCGGGCATGAAGAAGGATATTGCATTATACGTTAGTCAATGTATGACTTGCTTGAAGGTCAAGGCTGAACATCAAAGACCGTCAGGATTACTGCAACAACCGGAAATTCCCGAGTGGAAGTGGGAGAACATTGCTATGGATTTTATCACTAAGCTGCCTAGAACCAGCAGCGGGCACGATTCGATTTGGGTTATCGTGGATAGGATGACTTAGTCGGCTCATTTCTTAGCTATCCGCGAGGACTATAAGATGGAGAAATTGGCGAGGTTGTACATAAATGAGATTGTAGCGAGGCATGGAGTGCCGGTATCGATTATATCTGATCGCGATGGTCGATTTACTTCTCGGTTTTGGCAAACGTTACAGAGGGCGTTAGGGACGAGACTGGATATGAGTACGGCTTACCATCCTCAAACTGATGGGCAAAGTGAGCGTACTATCCAAACGTTGGAGGATATGTTGAGGGCTTGCGTTATCGACTTTGGAGGAAACTGGGATACTCATTTACCATTGGTGGAGTTTTCGTATAATAAAAGCTACCATTCGAGTATTCAGTGTGCACCATTTGAAGCACTTTATGGGCGGAAGTGCCGTTCGCCCATAATGTGGGCTGAGGTAGGAGAAAGTCAGTTGATTGGGCCGGAAATAGTCCAAGAGACCACTGATAAGATTGTGCAAATCAAGGAGAGGCTGAAAGTGGCTCGAGATAGACAAAAGAGCTATGCTGATAAACGTCGTAAGCCTTTGGAATTTGCGGTTGGGGATTATGTGTTATTAAAAGTGTCACCGTGGAAGGGAGTCGTCCGTTTTGGCAAAAAGGGAAAGCTTGCACCAAGATTCGTTGGACCATTCGAGATTATCGAGCGTGTTGGCCCAGTTGCGTATAGATTAAAATTACCTCAAGAGCTGAGTGGGGTTCACGATGTATTTCATGTGGCGAATTTGAGGAAGTGTTTAGCTGATCAGACTTTGCAAGTACCTTTAGAAGAGATTCAGATTGATCCTAAACTTCACTTTGTAGAAGAACCGGTTGAGATTATGGATCGTGAGGTTAAGAAGCTGAAGCGTAGTAAGATTCCGATTGTTAAGGTTCGTTGGAATGCTAAGAGAGGTCCTGAGTTCACTTGGGAGCGCGAGGACCAAATGAAACTAAAGTATCCGCATCTCTTCGGTGATCATGTTGGCAGTACTAGTTCTAGTTGAATTTCGGGACGAAATTCCTTCAACTGGGGGATACTGAGACATCCGTCACTAAATGCGTCATTTGTAGGTTCGTTTTCAAACTCATTTCGTATTCATGGTCAAACATTTCGTAATCTAAACTATATGGGAAAATTTAATTTTTCATATGGTGATCAAATAATTCGATTAATCCACAAATACAAGAATTATTAATTATAAGTCAAAGTCAAATGCATTAATTATGAAACTAGGGTTTCTGGATTTCTCAGAATCGCGACGCGATTACCCAGATATCGCGACGCGATTTTCCAGTTAAATCTCGACGCGATTATACCCAAATCATGACACGATCCCTTGTCGGTCAGACTTGATATATATACGTATTTATAAACCCTAACTCGTATTCTCTCAAACCACAGCCGATTCCAGACGACCAGGAGCGTATTCATCATTATAATTTCGATTTCTAAAGTTCAAGAACATCATCACATCATCTCATCATCATTCTATTGATCGAGAAAGTGTTATTCGTGTGTTTCGATAAGGATCATGATCTATCTTTCGTTTTCTTGGTATTCTTGATGCATGACGTATGAATACTCATGCCCTATCATCGATTTACAGATTCTAAGGAGTTCTATCGTGCGGATTCGCGATTGTTGGTATAAAATTCTTTTTGATTCATTTGATTTCGTGTATTTCGATTATTCGTTTATTGTCGGTTATTCTCGGTTCGTTTCCATTGTGTTCCGGGTAATAAAAATTGTTAGGATAATGATAAGATCAGTATATACGATAATAGGAATAAGAATTTTTATTATGTTGCGGTTTGGATTAATTATATTAACGATTAGGGTTAGTTTATTGAAAACCCTAATCCGTACAGATTTATATTTCGGATTGAGGGGCTCATAACTTAGTCATATCACGATGGATTTTAATGAACAAGGAGTCTAAACATAATTACTTTGAGTCTTCTTTCAAATGGTGTCAGTTTCATGGTTAAATGTGTAGTATAAGTTGGTCAAAATGATTTTACAAGTTTGTGTGTCATTTCTGAGTTTCTCGGTTCCAGATTTCGGTAGAGTTGTCGATTTTTGAAACGTGTCTTAAACTAAGATTTAGATCTTAAGATTTTTACTGGAGTGTCTTTAAAGTGTTAAGTATTTTCTGTAAAAATATGATAATCATTTGAAGCTTCTAAGTATTTTAAGTAAATTAAAACTTTTGTGAAGTCAGAAAGAGTCAACAGTTTAGACCAGTTTACTTTGATGAATTTTTGAAAATAGTAGATCAACATAAATCAATCTGGGAAAATTACTGAGTCTTCTAAACACATTAAAGTATCGTTGGTCTAAATTATAGAGTCAAATGGTTTCATTAAGTATTATTTAAAAATTCGTGAAGTGGATCCAAAATTCTGGTCAGAATCTGAGTTTTCATTTATGATTAGTCCTTGTAATAATAAACTAGTAGAATTGTGAGGAAACATATTAGAAGTGTTTGGGGTGTGGAATACAATGGAATGATCTAGTTATGTCTAGGTTATGACCCGTACGCATTATGACATTGTAGATTGGCGAGCTGACTAGTGGTTATACTTAAGGGACGATACTTACACCATTTCTTGAGGTGAGTTTTCGTTGCCCCATTTTCTTACTTGTTTTCAAAATTGGGGGAAAATTATGCTCACATGTTTTATCAATTGTTTTATGCTGTGAAACGTACTTATTTTTATTTTGGACATATGCTTGAAATGTGTTACATTATGTGGAATTATGTGCATTGCTTGGAAACATTATTGAGGCTATTCGTCTTACTCCTTTGGGGGTATTGACAACACGCCAGTTGGATACATTGACATCATTGAGGCTATTCATCTTACTCCTTGGGGGTTGATGTGACGTAAAAAGTCATGTTTTTAGAAGCTTTATTCCTCATATTTTGAACCTTTCTTTAGTGAAAACATTCCAAAACATTGATTATTTACTAAAATGTACTAAAGTGGTTCAAAAGTAGACGTTGTGATAAAAATCACTGAAAACACTCTAAAAATGCACTAAACACAGCATTTTAATACAGGCAGATTCTTCCGACCTCATTTTCCTGTCAAGGCACACCCCCTAACTTCTACCATCTGTTGTATAGGTAAAATCGAGACGGAAAAATCTGTAATCAAGTGAAACGGGCAAAGGACTGAGAAACCACTACTCTTTTAGAGCCATTAAAAGTCATTTCGGCTACGCCTAAGCTCTACAAATCCAATTTCTGTGATATTGGAATCATTAGAAGCGTAACGGAATTACGAAACCACAGGCGAAAGAATCGAGTCAAACGGACGCATAACGAAGGAGATACGGACGTTTTAAGCAACGAACGAAATCAGACGGAGACCGTATACGGCCTCAGGAACCGTATACGGCTCTTGCAAGACTGTATACGGCCTGCTACACACCGTATTCGGCCCCTACAAGGCCGTATACGGCCCCCTACCCCATATCGTGCTTCGTTTGCTTGTACGTGCTGCTTCGTGAGTTGTACGTGCGATTTGATGATTTGCCTATAAATAGTGGACATCCCCAAACATTTCATTCATACCATTCTCTCATTTTCATTCTCTCCCTACACTTTCTCTCTCACACACATCACTCTCTCTAGTTTCTCTCTCTAGAAGATTTTCTCTCTCTAGAATTGAGCTAGTTAGAGAGATAGTTAGGTAGAGGTAGCTTTTAGCTTTTGTACGGAGTCACTCCAAGACATTGTATTTGCGAAGATCTGTCTGTAATAAATTCGTATCAGGTTCTATTTATATATCTCTTACTTTCCAGTTTTAAACATGTGTTGCTTTGTTTATGCTTGTTTAGGATTGTATGCTAGATATATAATGTTAGGCTAGACATTTCTTTGTGTTTACTATGATGTAGTTATGTTAGAATAGTCAATATGTTTATGCCATGCTGTTACTCTGCCCGTGTTACTTTAAACTGTGTATGAACTCTTAAACTGAATCTCGAATGTTTATCTATCCAACTTATGCTGTGGTTAGAAGCTTCCTGCTAGAACTTGGCCAATTACTAGTGGTACGTTCTCTACCTATTCTATACTTGATGATCAATGAACTTGGTATGGCTGTGTTCTGTAGGTTGAAACAAATCATAAGAGACACGGAGCGTAGGATTAGAGATAGGTTAGATTCATGTTTATCTGTTATATATCTTTGAGAGAACTTTCGGGATATCTATGATCTGATTATTGGTTATCTGCTATGCTTAGGATTATGGTGTTCTGTTATGTGTCACCCTATTGCATGTTCTTGTTTGATTGTTGCCTTAGAAATGATGCATGCTAGAGTTATCCTCCTGGTCCATACCAGTAACTGTATAATTAGGTTTTCAGACACAGAATATTGGTTTACACAGTAGATTAACATGCATGGAATAGTTGTGATGATTTATATCTGTAATGCTGAACAATTTAACTGATCGTTAGCCCGATTATCCCAACTTGGTCAGCGGGATTATCCCCGTTCGTGTTCTTGTTAAATCAACAATTCACGCTACGATACAGACGTCTCTGATGACTGTGACTGGGGACCAGGATTCGAGGATAGTCGTCGGTTAAATTGGTCTGTACATTTGGGAGAACTTCAGGTGTATTTGACTTCTATAACTGCTATCCACGTGACATGTTATTTATCTGATTGCGGACAACTCTACGTTAGATATTTAATAGGCTCGTAGTTGTAGCTCATTAGGATATAGGAAATCTGCGAGAGTAATGTGGAACCCTAATTAATGCAATAGAAAAACCGTAAAACGCCTTATTACTCGGTATAGTGCTGGAAACACCAATTGGTGGAGTACAAACGTATGGAAGCCGCGGAACGGTCGTAGGTACAATACTTTGCATTAATTATGTTTCTATCCTCTCCGGATTAGTCATCACATCTAGTAGCCTTACCCTTGACTATTCATCAATGACATTTAACGAAATCATAGTAAACACTCGCTTATCCTCTGTTGACCGAGTCTCCGTACAAACCTCTTTTGTTTTATTTTCTTTATTTAAATTAGTATTCAGTTATAAAAACCAAACCTATCCAAAAACTTTTAAAAAACCCTAGCTGAATATCCAAAGATAATAAAACTTCCTAGACTCCTATGCCCGTTGTAGTTTGAAGAACGACACCTGAGTCATACATACCACTTGCTGGCCTTTTAGGTCTGTCAGTAGTATACAACTTAGGATTCCCCTGCTCTACAAATTTAAAACTCACTGTTCGCCGCTTCTATTGCTGTTGGAACAACGACCGGAATCAAATCCGTCCGACCGATAGAGGCTGCCACAAGTTTTTGGCGCCGCTGCCGGGGACTACAACGACCGATTTTAGGAATTTTGTTATCTTAGTTATTTAGCGATCCTTACGGAAGATCAATATCATCCGGAAGTTACAGTTTTTATCCCTAGGTTAGTTAGTTTTTAATTTCCCGTCCTTATTTAAACATATCCTTTCAAAAACGCTATTTTCTTCTAAAACAAGTTATGGCAAATCGTATCACTCTCGCCTCATCAACCCAACCACTGCTAGAGGGACGAGGAGGACCAATCGTATCACCAACCGACGAAACCATTGAGATCAGACCACTATTCATTAAATTACTTAAATCATAGTGTCAGTTTCATGGTCTTTCGGTTGAAAATCCAAACGCCCATCTTAACAAGTTCAATAACCTTTCCGACTCTTTCGAACAAACCGGACCCAGTGTCAAAGTCACCCGACTTCACCTGTTTCCTTATTCTTTAGCTTTCCGAGCTCAGACATGGTTTTATGAACTCAAACCCAATTCGATTCATACATGGGAGGAGATGGCTACTAAGTTCTTAGCTAAGTTTTTCCCTCCATCCCTACAAACCAAGCTCAAAAATAAAATCATTAACTTTCGTCAAGAAACTACTGAATCATTAAGCTCAGCTTGGGAACACTTTAAGAATCTGCTTGGAAGATGTCCGAATCATCAGTTGGCTGAAACGAATCTGGTCTGCACATTCTACAACAGTCTGAATCCTCATCACCAACAAACCCTCGATGCTGCTTCATCCGGAAATTTCATGCTACATACTTCAGAAGAAGCCTGGAAGTTGATTGAGACGATAACGATGCACCAACATGACTTGGAGTTTGATGAATCAACCTCGGAAGACAAAGACACTTCTACTCAAGCGTTCGACACTTTAAAAGCTCAACTCGAATCCATCTCTAAAGTTGTTAAAGATATGCAAGACTCTTCCAAATCTAAGAAGCAACCTCAACGGCTCTTCTCACACTCGAAGCCCAAGGAAGATGTTCTCGCCACATCTGGAACCACTGATCAAATCATTCATTTAAAATCTTTCACTCAGCGGTTATCCAAACAACCTATCTCTCATTTGTTAGTTACCTCTACACCCTCTACTTCTTCTCAATTGTCTTCTCGTCTAAACAATACGATTTTCATTAACTTCATGGTTGAACAAAATAATAAAAACAAACAAATTGTTGATTTTCAAAACCAAATTGATTATTTGCTCAGAATTTCAAACGATTTAATTAAAAACATGGAGGATAATGTTAAAAGTTTGTTTTTAAAAGTTGAGGAGAAGCAAAAGGAAGAAGCGATTAGCAAAGCTATTTATCATTCATCTTATGATTATGATGATATCCTTGTTGTCACTAGAGGCGGAAAAGAGACTAAGAATGAGAAATCAGAAGATATTCCTTCAGACAAACCTTCTAGTTCTTCTCTACCCACTGATTCTGTACCTGTTGACACTCCTGTCACCACTCCTGAACCAGAATCTTCCAAAGCCCCAGAAGTAGTTAAACCAACACGTATACCTTTCCCTGATAGGCTTAAGAAAGAGAAACAAGAAGCCCAGTTTGGAAAATATCTAGAGATGTTCAAAAGCCTACACTTAAACGTTCGATTATTAGATGCTTTAGTTGAAATGCCTAGTTGTGCCAAATTCTTTAAAGAACTTATATCCAACAAAGAAAAACTTAGACAAATAGTTAACTTGCCCTTAGACGCAGAATGCTCTTTAATTATGCAACAAGGACTGCCCCCAAAGCTAGGAGACACTGGCCGTTTCACTATTCCTTGTTACCTTCAGGATGTTCAAATAAGTAACGCCTTAGCCGACTTAGGAGCTAGTGTAAACCTTATGCCATACTCGCTTTATAGGAAACTAGGATTAAGCGAACTTTTACCAACCCGTATGACCATCCAATTAGCTGATAGATCAGTTAAACTCCCTCGATGAATTGCTGAAGATATTATGGTGCGTGTTGATAAATTCGTCTTTCCTGTTGATTTTGTTGTTATGGACATTGAGGAAGACGCTCAGGTACCACTCATCCTTGGTAGACCTTTCCTAAATACTGCCAAGGCCGTCATTGACGTAAATGAAAAATCTTTAAAACTTAGAGTGGGAACTGAGGAAGTCACCTTCAATGTCGATAAACTAATGATACTTCCTATGGGAGAAGACCTTGGTCTTGTAGATTCTATGCCGGAAATAATTGAAGAACACTTGGAAGAAATCCTCGCAGTAAGCAGCATTAATCCCCTTCCAAACACTGTCATCACAACAAGGAAAATCTGTGAAGAAGGTGCGGGTCTATGCTCAGCTATCTCAGATCCATCCATTGCGTCAAAGGAAGTACTATTACCTTTAAAGAATTCCAACTTACTGCCCAACAGATTTATCACTGCTGTACCACTTGGACAAGGCACTCCGGTCACTCTCTTGAGAAGAAGCCCTAATTCTGAAGTTCCTGATTCATCTCTCTCAAAAGAAGAAATTCTGAAAACTCTCAAAGAAATGGAGTCAATGCTTAAACCATCTGATCCGCAACTTTCTGAAAAATTGAAACCAGAGATTACTTTTACCACATCTTCTTCAGCTCAGTTTCAGAGATTTGCATTCACAAAGGACAACAAGGAAATAATCACTGAAGATAATGCAATCTCTCAATCTTCCCAAGTAAAATATGAGCTGAGAAAAGATGAGCTTTACAACAATACAGAATGGGTTGAAATAGCATCATCCAACATTCCAAAGGCACCTGCAGTTGAGTCAGATTATCAGACAACATACGATGAGCTTAAAAGAGACGAGATTGCCAGGATGAAGCCTTCCACTGAAGAACCACCCGAATTGGAGCAAAAGGAACTTCCCTCACACCTTGAATATGCTTTTCTCGAAGGAACTTCGCACTTACCAGTTATAATATCTAAAGATCTGAAGCCTGAAGAGAAAGCGCTACTCATTTAGGTTCTAAAGTCACATAAGAAAGCGATTGCATGGAAAATCTCTGACATACAAGGGATCAGCCCAAATTACTGCACTCACAAGATCTTAATGGAAAATGACTTCAGGCCTTCCATTCAAAGGCAAAGGAGAGTTAGCCCAAAGATTCAAGAAGTGGTGAAAAAGGAGGTTATCAAACTCTTGGATGCTGGTTTAATTTACCCTATTTCGGATTCCCCATGGGTCAGTCCAGTTCAAGTCGTCCCAAAGAAAGGAGGCATGACGGTCATCGCTAACGAAGACAACGAGTTGATTCCAACACGAACCGTCACCGGTTGGAGGGTATGTATCGACTATCGGAAACTAAATGAAGCTACACGCAAAGATCACTTCCCTCTACCGTTCATTGATCAGATGCTTGAAAGATTGTCAGGAAACGAATTCTATTGCTTCCTCGACGGTTTCTCTGGCTATTTTCAGATACCTCTCGATCCAAAGGACCAAGAAAAGACGACGTTCACTTGTCCATACGGAACCTTTGCCTACCGACGTATGCCGTTTGGCTTATGTAATGCACCGGTGACATTTCAAAGATGCATGGTAGCAATCTTCCACGACTTGATTGAACAATGCATGGAAGTGTTCATGGATGATTTTTCGGTTTTCGGAGATTCGTTCACCACTTGTCTTTCTAACTTGAATAAGATGCTCACCCGATGTGAAGAATCGAACCTAGTTCTGAATTGGGAAAAATGCCATTTCATGGTAAAAGAAGGCATAGTTTTAGGACACCGTATATCCAAAGCTGGAATTGAAGTTGACAAAGCAAAAGTCGAGACTATCTCAAAGCTTCCAACACCCACCTCTGTCAAAGCCATCCGCAGTTTTCTAGGACATGCCGGGTTCTACCGTCGCTTTATCAAAGATTTCTCTAAGATATCCCGACCTATGACTCATCTCCTCGAAAAAGATACTCCGTTTGTCTTTACAGACGAATGTCTCAAGGCCTTCGATCATCTGAAAGATCTGCTTGTTCATGCACCAATCATGGTTGCTCCAGACTGGAGTCTCCCATTTGAAATCATGTGCGACGCCAGTGATTTCGCAGTCGGAGCAGTTCTGGGACAGCGGAAGGAGAAACAGTTTCAACCAATATACTACGCCAGCAAAACGCTCACTGACGCCCAAGAGAATTATACAACTACAGAAAAAGAGCTGCTAGCGGTAGTATTTGCTTTTGATAAATTTCATTCTTATCTAATCTTGTCCAAAACTATTGTCTATACAGATCACTCAGCTCTGAAATATCTTTTTAAGAAGCAAGATGCTAAACCTCGCCTTCTACGATGGATTCTACTCCTTCAAGAATTCGACATCGAGATCAAAGACAAAAAAGGAGCAGAAAACGTCGCGGCGGACCATCTCAGCCAATTAGAGAATCCTTCAATGGATAAGTTGCTCGAAAAAGACATTCAAGACCAGTTTCCAGAAGAACAGCTCATGCATGTTGGTAAATACCATCAAGGGTCACGATCTACAAATGATCCCTAGTATGCTGACTATGCCAACTATTTGGTGGGAAAAGTCGTACCTAAAGGAATGCCAACCTCTCGAAGACAAAAATTCTTCCACGATATAAAACATTACTATTGGGACAATCCTTTCCTCTTTAAGGTTTGCCCTGATCAAATCATTAGAAGACGCGTTGATGGGAAAGAGGCAGAACATATCTTACACCAAAGCCACCATGGACCTACTGGGGGACATCACGGTACCAACATGACCGCAAGAAAAGTGTACGATGCTGGCTTTTTCTGGCCAATGATATTTCGAGATGCGTACGATCTGGTGAGACGCTGCGATATCTGCCAAAGACAAGGCAATATAATAGCCCGGAATGAAATGCCACTCACAAACATCCAGGCCGTGGAAATCTTCGATATCTGGGGATTAGATTTCATGGGACCATTCCTTAAATCTAACGGTAAAGAGTACATCTTGGTTGCAGTCGACTACGTCTCCAGGTGGGCCGAGGCCCAAGCTCTCCCAACAAATGACGCCAAAGTGGTAACC
The DNA here is from genome assembly GCA_949592205.1 of Helichrysum umbraculigerum. NCBI lineage: Eukaryota > Viridiplantae > Streptophyta > Magnoliopsida > Asterales > Asteraceae > Helichrysum > Helichrysum umbraculigerum. The sequence goes on along the minus strand of CATIUR010000003.1, from coordinate 103,517,922 downwards.
AAATTTCTCAAAAAGCTATTTAGTCGATTTGGAACTCCAAAAGCAATAATCAGTGATCGTGGTACACACTTTTGCAACGTTCAATTCATGAAAGTTCTGCAACAGTATGGTGTCACTCACAAGACATCAACAGCTTATCACCCCCAGACAAATGGGCAAGCTGAGGCAACAAATCGAGCTTTGAAAAGAATCTTGGAAAGAACTGTTGGTAATCATGGGTACAAATGGGCTGAAAAATTAGATGATGCATTGTGGGCATTCAGAACCGCCTATAAAACACCATTAGGAACCACACCGTATCGTCTAGTTTATGGCAAGGCATGTCACTTACCAATTGAGCTGGAATATAAAGCATACTGGGCTTTGAAGAACTACAACTTAGATATTTCTACAGCTGGAGCAAATAGACGAATGCAGTTGAATGAGTTAGCCGAACTAAGGGATCAGGCATATGACAGTTCGTTAAGCTTCAAGGAACGAACTAAGAGAATTCACGATGCCAAGCTGAGGCCCTCAAGATTCAAAACAGGAGATAAAGTGCTGCTCTTCAATTCGCGATTCAAGAAATTCTCTGGCAAGTTCAGGATCAGGTGGAGCGGACCATTCATAGTATCAAAGGTATTTCCTTACGGTGCAGTCGAACTCGAGGCACCAGAAGGTAATTTTAAGGTTAATGGTCATCGATTAAAGCATTACTTCGAAGACTTTCCCATCAGGGAAGATGTCTTTATCTTTGAACCACCGTGAGTCGACAGAAAGTACAAAGAGTCAAGCTAGAGACTCGTAAAACAAGCGCTCTTGGGAGGCACCCCAAGCCTGTCTTTAATTCTGTCATTTTATTTCTTAGTTTATTTTTATTAAGTATGGTTGTCTCTGAACTAATAAAATTGTAGGCTTGCCACTTATCTGACCTCAAATTGCAAAATCTGAGATAAGTATTATTCATTTACTATCATTATTAGCATTACCTGTTCATTTTATCTTTTTCAGGATGGACGCTGTTGACACTGATCATGTAGCTGCGAGACCACGCAGACGACACAGACCCCGTAGACGTAGAGCACAGAGAGCGGCTATGCTGACCATCACTGAGGAGGACCTGACTGATGTCCCGATCACTCACGAGGAGTTGCCCGATGAGAGGCCCTCATCACCTTTGCCAGCCCCCGTACCCACTTTCGAGTACGGTATCACTACGGCTGACCCAGCTGCTTCGTGGGCCCTCTTCCGGACACTCTCCATCCAGCATGACATCATGTCCTCTATCTGTGAGCAGCTTGAGATTCCGAGACCTGATGCCATTCCCTACAGGCTTGGCCCAGAACCAGGACCATCTAGCCTTCCATGGTTTTTCTATCCTCCTGCTGATCCACCTGTTCTCTCTACTGCTGGACCTTCCACTGGCCCCACTGTTGCAGCTACTGATCCTGATCCAGCATTGCCCATAGGATTCGCATCACCAGACCGCAGCCTCACAGAGCAGCTTCTGGCTGTTTTTGATGCTCACACTTCTGTCACCCACACTTCCACTGACGAGATTGTGAGTCAGGCTGTGGCTACTATGGATTTCTCCATCCCATCTCCGACTTCCATCTTTGATAGGGATGCTGTGGAGGAGTTTGATCCTGACACTGATGACCTGCTTGATGATTTCTAGATTTTATCTTTATTATTTACTTTCTGCATTATGACTCTGTACTTACTCTGTAGACCTGCTACCTAGATGAAATGCTGTGATATGTGTGTTGTTGTTTATGCAGAATTCAGCTTTGTATGGAATGGATGATCTTAAAAGAGCCTGGTCCTTAAAATCCAGCAATTCACTAGCACCACTCCTGCACAAACCTGGTCTATTCCAGTAAACACAAATGAGGAGTCTCTCTGTTCCTTTCTCCCCGTTTCAATTATGTTTATTATGCCTATGTTAGTGCATTTAATTTCTGTGCCTCATCCTAAACTTATCACTAAGTGTGTGATTCCAGCCCAAATTGAACACTTGAGAAACATCTACTTACATGTTCAAACTCTAAGTGAAGGATTTTACTACTAAAATCTCTACTCAAGAGAACATTAGGGACAATGTTCCTCTAAAGTGTGGGATGGTAGGTATAGAATACCTTAAATGGTGATTTTTAGGTCCAATAGCAATCTTTCTCTCAAAATTTTTCAAAAATAAGGTCAAATTTTGTCAAAATTAATGAGTCTAACTCAGTTTTTGAGTTTCAGATACTACTAAGAGAAACCATTTTCAAAATATAAGTATGATATTTCTAAAAGCCTAAAGGAAATAAGGTAGAAATTGCTTAAGCAAGAAGTAATAATCAAAGGAGCATGACTAGACACATACAACCCTTTTGCAGTGAGGTATCTTGAGCCTAAAATCATTCATCTTTAATGCTTCACTTTCATTTCTTGTGTGTGTGCCGATGTCTGTATCTCTGAATTAGAACTTGCTCTTGACATACGCTTCGAGACCATATAGGTGTGTACCGTACGCGGTATAGGTGCAATTAAATGACCTTGACATTCCTTAGGACTTAACCCATTTCTTACATATCTTTTCAAGACCAAAACGCTTTCCGATGCTCATTTTTAGTATCGAAGATCCGCCTAGTATACCCTGTTGAGCCTAAACCTTTCGTTTCTTCAAAACCCTAATTTTCACCCACTTCCCAAAATTACCCCCCCAAACTTATCTTGGAATTTCTGAGGTTATGAGGAACACCCCTTTTAGAATATCTGTTTCAAATATCCTACTCATTCGCATTCTCCAAAATCAAGATTCTCGACAAATGGTGCGGGAAAATTAGCACACAAGAGAGCTGGAAGGACGATGGTGCGGGAAAAATTAGCACCTGGAAAGGAATCAAAATGATCAAGATAGAGGAAAAAGATTTCTAAAGGATTCAAAATGTAAAATTCCTTGGAAATTCTCTAAAAGAAATTCTGAAGAAAAGAAAAAGAAAAGACAAAAGAAGAAAAAGAAAAGAAAAAAAATATATAGCTCCGTAAATAAAGCTGAAAGTGTCAAAGCATAGCTCTTCATGGAAAAACCGACAAAAGATGAAACAGCTATCAACTCTCCGTTCTAAATAAAGTTGTTCATGATCTCAGTGATTTTAAGATAAGCTAAACACCCTCACAACCAAACAAACCACTATCCACACCCTTCACCCTCACCAAACACTACAACCCTCTGAATGTCTTGAGATAATTAGCACCGTCCTCACCTAAGTGGTGGAGATCCGATTCTCGATCAAGCCTATGACGATGAGTGCAGCATGACTGGCTATTTTGAGCGATTTCGTTTGAGCTAGATTAGTAGGAAACCCGATACACTTTGAGTGAATTGAGTGACCACCTTTAGTGAGATCGCCTAGTCATGTGTACTCCATGATCACGAGATTTGGATGTACGCCTAAGAGAATCTCTTCTTGTTTATGGAAGGATCATCTTATCTTCCCCCACACTTTTAGAAGTAACTTGCTTATATGAGGAAATGCTAATCTCGGAACATATTCTCTGACTCGCCCCTAAAAACATGACCTAAAAATATTTTTCAGAGAATTGTTGCTTAAGGACAAGCAACGTCTAAGTGTGGGATAACTTGATGTGACGTAAAAAGTCATGTTTTTAGAAGCTTTATTCCTCATATTTTGAACCTTTCTTTAGTGAAAACATTCCAAAACATTGATTATTTACTAAAATGCACTAAAGTGGTTCAAAAGTAGACGTTGTGATAAAAATCACTGAAAATACTCTAAAAATGCACTAAACACAGCATTTTAATACAGGCAGATTCTTCCGACCTCATTTTCCTGTCAAGGCACACCCCCTAACTTCTACCATCTGTTGTATAGGTAAAATTGAGACGGAAAAATCTAGAATCAAGTGAAACGGGCAAAGGACGGAGAAACCACTACGCTTTCAGAGCCATTAAAAGTAATTTCGGCTACGCCTAAGCTCCACACATCCAATTTCTGTGAGATTGGCATCATTAGAAGCGTAATGGAATTACGAAACCACAGGCGAAAGAATCGAGTCAAACGGACGCATAACGAAGGAGATACGGACGTTTTAAGCAACGAACGAAATTAGACGAAGACCGTATACGGCCTCAGGCACCGTATACGGCCCTTGCAAGACCGTATACGGCCTGCTACACACCATATACGGCCCCTACAAGGCCGTATACGGCCCCCCACCCCATATCGTGTTTCGTTTGCTTGTACGTGCTGCTTCATGAGTTGTACGTGCGATTTGATGATTTGCCTATAAATAGTGGACATCCCCAAACATTTCATTCATACCATTCTCTCATTTTCATTCTCTCCCTACACTTTCTCTCTCACACACATCACTCTCTAGTTTCTCTCTCTAGAAGATTTTCTCTCTCTAGAATTGAGCTAGTTAGAGAGATAGTTAGGTAGAGGTAGCTTTTAGCTTTTGTACGGAGTCACTCCAAGACATTGTATTTGCGAAGATCTGTCTGTAATAAATTCGTATCAGGTTCTATTTATATATCTCTTACTTTCCAGTTTTAAACATGTGTTGCTTTGTTTATGCTTGTTTAGGATTGTATGCTAGATATATAATGTTAGGCTAGACATTTCTTTGTGTTTACTATGATGTAGTTATGTTAGAATAGTCAAAATATTTATGCCATGCTGTTACTCTGCCCGTGTTACTTTAAACTGTGTATGAACTGGTAAACTGAATCTCGAATGTTTATCTATCCAACCTATGCTGTGGTTAGAAGCTTCCTGCTAGAACTTGGCCAATTACTAGTGGTACGTTCTCTACCTATTCTATACTTGATGATCAATGAACTTGGTATGGCTGTGTTCTGTAGGTTGAAACAAATCATAAGAGACACGGAGCGTAGGATTAGAGATAGGTTAGATTCATGTTTATCTGTTATATATCTTTGAGAGAACTTTCGGGATATCTATGATCTGATTACTGGTTATCTGCTATGCTTATGATTATGGTGTTCTGTTATGTGTCACCCTATTGCATGTTCTTGTTTGATTGTTGCCTTAGGAATGATGCATGCTAGAGTTATCCTCCTGGTCCATACCAGTAACTGTATAATTAGGTTTTCAGACACAGAATATTGGTTTACACAGTAGATTAACATGCATGGAATAGTTGTGATGATTTATATCTGTAATGCTGAACAATTTAACTGATCGTTAGCCCGATTATCCCAACTTGGTCAGCGGGATTATCCCCGTTCGTGTTCTTGTTAAATCAACAATTCACGCTACGATACAGACGTCTCTGATGACTGTGACTGGGGACCAAGATTCGAGGATAGTCGTCGGTTAAATTGGTTTGTACATTTGGGAGAACTTCAGGTGTATTTGACTTTTATAACTGCTATCCACGTGACATGTTATTTATCTGATTGCGGACAACTCTACGTTAGATATTTAATAGGCTCGTAGTTGTAGCTCATTAGGATATAGGAAATCTGCGAGAGTAATGTGGAACACTAATTAATGTAACGGAAAAACCGTAAAACGCCCTATTACTCGGTATAGTGCTGGAAACACCAATTGGTGTAGTACAAACGTATGGAAGCCGCGGAACGGTCGTAGGTACAATACTTTGCATTAATTATGTTTCTATCCTCTCCGGATTAGTCATCACATCTAGTAGCCTTACCCTTGACTATTCATCAATGACATTTAACGAAATCATAGTAAACATTCGCTTATCCTCTGTTGACCGAGTCTCCGTACAAACCTCTTTTGTTTTATTTTCTTTATTTAAATTAGTATTCAGTTATAAAAACCAAACCTATCTAAAAACTTTTAAAAAACCCTAGCTGAATATCCAAAGATAATAAAACTTCCTAGACTCCCATGCCCGTTGTAGTTTGAAGAACGACACCTGAGTCATACATACCACTTGCTGGCCTTTTAGGTCTGTCAGTAGTATACAACTTAGGATTCCCCTGCTCTACAAATTTAAAACTCACTGTTCGCCGCTTCTATTGCTGTTGGAACAACGACCGGAATCAAATCCGTCCGACTGATAGAGGCTGCCACAGGGGTATTGACAACACGCCGACTTATATGCTATTCATCTTACTCTGCGGGAGTAATGACAACACGCATGGTTGATTGGTTGAGATTTGTTCATTTACACTAATTTCATTTATATGTACAATTTCTATATGCATTGTCCTAACTTATCATTATCACAGCAAAATATTTTATTGTGGTGTTTGGTTTCAAACCTACAAAACTCACCAACATTATTGTTGATGTTTTTGAGCATAACTTTTCAGGTAGCACTAGTGGGCTGAAGATAGAGGACAAGAAAGCTTAGTGGACCTCTAGGTTGCATTTGAGCTAAGATTGAGACTGTCATTTGAGATGGAACTTGGTTTTAATAATTTGGGGAAGACATTTTGTTTTAAGATTTGATTATGAGATTATTGTTTGGTTATCTTTTTCATTGTTGATATGTACATGTAGCGTGAACTCCTATTCATGTTACAAGTATCATAACACATTGGATTTTTATTTTCATATAGACATCTTTATAATAATGTGTTGTGATCCTATCATTGTTGTACCTCGTTATTTCCGCTTTAGATGGGGTGTGACAGTACCTTTTGTTGGTGCTTCGTTTTATCTGCCTATATGATACACTTGGTCTATGTTTACTATAGTAAATCTTTGAGCTATGTTCAGAACTTGCAAACAGTTGTAACTTTTTATGGGAGTGCTATTAGACATCCTCTGTTGTAGCTTATCTTTGTTCCGTATTGCTTTTATTTGAATAATGGATGTTTTTCTATGTGCGCTATCTGTTCTCTTGATTCATTTTCTTTTACTTATGTGTTCCTTCATTCCTTGTGGTCTATTTATGTTCACTTGTTTATTTATCTTATTTATCTTGTTTAACAGTTGAGATTAGGAAGGCTGCAAATTGATTAGAAATTTGAGTTTAGATAAATTACAATTAATCTGACGTCCTTGAATATCTCAATCCAAAACTGTTACTGCATCTGTTTTTCCAAGTATTGCTTACTACTGCGTATGGTTGTTGCTTTTGCTTTGTGTAAGTTTTAGAAAGAATCAAAGCCATGTAAAACATTTCCCATAACGTAGTTTCCTTCTTTTGGAACGCCATCCGACTTGTGTTAACTTTGCTTTGTTGCTTTGCTATGGTGTTATCGCCTTATCGGTGTGATTCACTCAATAGGGTGATCTGCCATTTGCTACTTTTGTGTACAAGTTTTACATGTTTTTATAGTTGTAAGCAGTAACACATGTGTTAGTAGGTTGCATCACATGTAATTGGTGGGAAGTAACACATATGTTTATTTTGTTGTAGTTTATAAAGTGAACAGTAAACATATTTCCTTCTTGCTGTGTTTTTTCAGGTGAGAATCCTGCTGCTTCTCCTACAATCGCATAGTTGCTTACTACACAGATAAAGGTTGGTAGGCAGAAGCTAAAAAGAAGGACGAGAATAGTAAAAAAGATGAGAAAGATAAGAACGTTGCCGACGAGTTGAATAAGAGAAAAGTGATGTTATGATGAGAATGATGCATCGTAGTTTGACTGTGGATTTTAGGGTTTTGTAATGAAGTACAATTATTCATAATAGTATTGGTCATTATCTCTTTGTAATCGGGGGGTGTTAGCACGATGTACTCAAGTACATTTTGTTCATAATAGGTTGGTCATGTTTGTTTTTTAATCGGGTATGTTTGATATGACGCAGTCAAGTACATCTGGTTATATGAGTATGGTTTATGTTTTTTTGGGAAATTGTTTGTCTGTTGGCATTTTTCATTATATCCTTTTTTTTTTTTACTTTTGTTGTATGTTACAGAACCCTAACACTTGGGTTACTACCACTAACACTTGTGTTACATAACACTAACACTTGTGTTACATAACACTAAAACTTGTGTTACCGACCAGTAACACTTGTGTTATCTACCACTAACACTTGTCTTACCTGCCGCTAACACATGTGTTAGATAACACTAACAGTTGTGTTAGTTATCACTAACACTTGTTATTTTTTCCACTAACACTTGTTTTACCTGCCACTAACACTAGTGTTACCTACCGCTAACACTTGCTTTTACATGCATGTGTTACAGGTGTTAGTACACGTTTTACTATCTACTAACACTTGTGTTACATAACTTTAACACATGTGTTACTAAGCAGTAACACATGTGTTATCTGTCACTAACACATGTGTTACCAAGCAGTAACACATGTGTTACCAGTCACTAACACATGTGTTACCAGTCACATGAGAATTATAAGCTTTGACATGATATTTTTGGTAGCTGACGAAGCATTGAATAGCAAATTTTTCACAGATTTAATCTTGCGGGGAATTACAATTGGCCCATATCAATGATGTGTTCACTCCTGTATCAATTTTTACCCTGATATCTATCTATTTCCATACCAACAACCAAAACATTACTCGAAACAAACACTAACTATCACAGATCTAAACCATTAACATTTATGCCTTCTTTGATGATTTAGAACCCTTGGTGGATTTCTCTTCAGCTGCAACAGTTTTCGCAACACACCACCAGCAACAATCGTAACACCAGCAAGCAATTTCCCCAATTCTTCATCGTTTCTCACAGCCAATAGCACATGTATAGGGTTAATCCTCGTCTTCATTATCTCTTGCTGCATTTCCGGCCAATTCCAAAACCTAATTTCCAATTCCACAAAACACAAATTAGACAACGGCTTCATAATTAGATACACGGATCTCAAAATTGATGTGACTAAACAAAGATTAGATTAGATTTGGATTAAATTCCTCAGCAGCAAGGTATTCGAGAACGGCAGCAAGGTAAATCGGAGCTCCGGAACCAGTTCGTTGAGCATATCGTCCTTTCTTCAAAAACCTAGCGATTCTACCGACGGGAAACTGAAGTCCGGCCTTGAAGGATTTCGTAACTGCTTTCTTACATTCACCGGCGATCGATTGGAGAATACCTGCGAGGGATCAATAGAATGTGTGTTCGTATATGTTTTGTGCGTATGTATCTATATTTTATATTTTTGTTTTTTAGTAATTACTTAATTAGAAGTAAATATAATGTAGGTTTACCAAACTACCCTTCCACCCCTAAGTGAAATGGAGCATTGTGATTGGTTCCCCCATTCTCACTTAAAATCCCATTCTCATTTGAACCTCACCCTAATAACAATAAATCCCAGGCCAATTCCATGTTTTAATACCTCCGTTTCATTTCTAGCATTAAAAAAGGGTTTGTCTAAGTTATCTTTATGCTTTAAGCACGTATGTATGTTAAAATCATTAAATACAGTTAAACTTTTCAATTAAATAATAAAATCATTAAATACAGTTATAAGTTAGGGTAGGGTTCAAATGAGAATAAGAATTTGTGTGAGAATGAGGGAACCAATGATATCAAGCCATGTGTACAAAGAGAATGTTCCACATGTACAAAACCCATTTACCCCCAACATCAATTATCTCACAAACGACAAATCCAAAAATTATGAAAATTGCACCATAAAATTCAGCGTTTTCCCCTCTTCGATTTACCGTCCCTCAATGCATACTTTTGACGAATTTTTTTTTTCATTTTTTTGGTGGGTTTCACATTTACTAACACATGTGTTACAGTGTTGCATTTAGGGTTTAGGGTTTGGGGTTTAGGGGTTAGGGTTTAGGGTTTGCGGTTTGGGGTTTCTGGAGAAACCCCAAACCGCAAACCCTAAACCCTAACCCCTAAACCTCAAACCCTAAACCCTAAACGCTTTAAAAAACTCTAAACCCTAAATCATAATAAACCCTATGTAACATCCTGTTTCTGGGCCTGAAAATAAATTATATTTTTATAAGTTTGGTTGGTTTATTTAAGAATAAACAAGTAAAAGAGCCTCAGTTTTTATTGTGATTAGTAAAATATTAATTGTTTTAACTTATTAAAGTTGACGGTAAAATAAAAGTATTTTGGGTTACGGGTATTTTTGGGTTCCAGACAATAGGCTAGGAACGGGTATAATTTATACCAAATAAAAGTTAGGGGCGGTGGAGGTGCCGACCTAACTTCTTTCATTTTCCAATTTTATTTTGATCTCTGTCATTTCACTCACACACAACTTTAAATCAAAAGAGAATTTGAAAGGATGAATTGTCTTGTGATCTTGTTATGATTTCTTTATCATCCTCCTCATCATAATCTACTACTAGTGATTGTAAGTGTTCTTGAGCTTATTATATAGAAATTTGGGTAATAAAGTGAATACTTGTTCTTGTATAAATTGAAGCTAGAAATTGCTACTAACATGATTATAGCATGATAATATGCTTTATACTTGCTAATTCGTGAAGATTTGATGATAGAATTAGTTTGTGTTCTTCATTTGAATGGATTGAGTTAGCGTTTGGTGATTTTGTTGATTTGATGATGATGCATGCTTATAGATGATGTTGTTTGTTGTTATATTATGTTTATGGATGATGTTTGTGGTCTTTTACTTGGTAAATTCGAGTTTGCAAACTGGTTTTTGGTGATTTTGGGTTGTTGGTTCGTGTTGTGTTCTTGCTGAACTGTACAGGACTGGAAAACAGGGGGAATCCGGCCGGATTCATGGGAATCCGGCGGATTCAGGTGGGTATTGGGGGAATCCGGACGGATTCAGGGCCGGATTCAAGAACGTATTCCTTAGATTTTGGTCTGATTAAAATGTGGGCTGGAAAGGGTTGGGAATCCGGCGGATTCTCGGGAATCCGGGCGGATTCCCTCTGTGTCAAGCTTAAATATTCAGCTTTTAATACTTGTGTTATTTGAATTATATATGGAGTTTAAGTATGCATTAGACTGAATTTTGATTACTTTATGTTTAGTGCATAATTCCTATGTGTCCTTGTAATTGATATATTATAATGATGATAGATTTTAAAATAGTATGGCTAGTCTTTATAACTTATTGTTATTGTAGTTAAGTTTTATATGGAATATATTATATGATTATAACATGAGGTAGTTGTTTTGGAATAAGTACTAACTTATTGTTATCTTGGTGTTCTGAGATAAGCGGGCAGCAACTCAGTAACATAAGACCACTGAGTTGAAGATCTTGGATATCGGTGAGTGGTTACTGTAATCCTCGGGTCAACCCAGTTGTAACTAGTTCGGTTACAATGGGTAAACCAGGATAGTTCATCTTATTAGGTTGTTGTTAATAGTCGTACTGGTACCAGTTTTATTTGTTTATGTTGCTGGATATAAGAGTTGTTGTGTGATTATTATTTTGTTGCTCGGTTGATAACAGTTGTTGAACTGTTGCTAGTTGTTGGTTGCTATTGCCTTGTTGCTTGCAATATGGTTGATTTCAGAGATCAACATTGGTTGGTTGGGTTTGGGTACTACTGTGTAGCTGTCTGGGTTTCTTTGATACACATAGTTGAGAATAAACCTAGTCAGTGAATGTAGTACTCAGGCTATCGGTAGATCACTGCGAATGGCATACAGTGGTCGTGGTTTCTAGGTTGGTTGTATACTAGGAACCGCCGGTCCTCTTGACGCTATGTGCTTATGTGTTTTACTTGTTGTAGTTTATCTTGTTGTAAGACTTGTTATGAATGGGTCGAACCGTCGGTTACGGTTCCATTCACTTAGCAATAAGCTAATCCCTCGTTGTTTAATGTTTTGCAGATCGTGGTTAGTTGATGTAGATGTTCGGGTTGTAGATGTTGACTGGAAGTTTGACTAAGCCTGACGTAACTCTGATCTTTTGTAGATGTCTTTTGGAAATGTTTTTTATAAGGCCCGTTTTGTGTTAATATAGGTTGTAATTAATATGGTTGTAATTATTTAACTAATGTGGTTATATTTTGGTAGTCGTTAAACTTTGAAGCATTGTAAGTCGGTAAATGCTTTGTTTGGGGGACTTACGCTTCCGATTTCGAAATATAATATTCTAATGACATGTTTTGGGTTGAAAATATTAACATATGTAGTTTGAAAAAGGTCGGGTCTTACAAGTTGGTAGTAGAGCATAGGTTTGGGTGAATTGTGCATTTGCGAATGTTCAATCCCAAATCTATTTGGTGTTAGTCAAACTTTTCGGGTTGTGGGATTAGCTTTTGATTGGGGATTGGTTAGTATAGGTGATACTAACGATTAACAAGTTGCGAGTTATTGTTGTGAGTACAGGAATGGCAAATGATGAGAACCCGGATCCCAATAATGTTTCTAGAACGGAGCTTCCACCTTCAGAAACACATAATGTTAATCAGGGTGGTACTTCAAATGTTCATCAAGATGAAACTAGCCAAGATGATTATTTGTTGCATATGGAGGATGAGGTTATAAGACTTTGAAAAATTGAACAGTTGTATTTGGAGCAACAAGCTAGGTCAACTCAGCAGAGAGACATCGGTTATCAGTTTCCTTATCCGCAGCAGAATAGGTTGTGTTCATTTAAGACTTTTAAGGCGTGTGGACCCAAAGAATTTGAGGGAGGTAATGATCCAATGGTGACATTGAACTGGTTAAGGGACACTGAGAGAAAATTTGAGGTGTGTCAGTGTGAAGATGAGTTAAGAGTCAAATATGCGATTCAGTTATTGAAAGGTCAAGCGATGAACTGGTGGGATTCTGCGACTGCACAAATGACACCGGAACAGAGATCTAGAATCACTTGGGCCGAGTTTCATAGGGAGATTTGTAAGCAGTTCTGTTCGGAGTTTGATATGATTAGACTTAGGCAGGAGTTTCTGGATTTGGAGTTTTCTGAGAAAATGACAATGGATGAGCTTATCAATCAATTCACCGATAAGTTAAGATTTGTTCAACAATGGGTTCCGGACGAGAGGACCAGGATTACCCATTTTGTTAAGACTTTACCACCACAGTACCGAACGTCAGTGAGGTTGGCTCGTAATTTGACCGAGGCTTTTGAGTTAGCTAGGTCGGTGCATAGTGACAATCAAGCATGGGAGAAATTGGGTAAGGAAAAGTTGGTGCAACAATCTAAGAGTAGTTCATCCGGAACTAAGGGACGTATTAGAAGGATTGAGTTTGGTGATGACTCGGTGGGTAGTGATCCAAACCCTTGGTGTGCCACTTGTAGGTCGAGGCATGCGGGTCCATGTACTCCTCAAACATTAAGGTGCATTAAGTGTGGAGCATTGGGGCATAGTGTCAGAGAGTGTCCATTTCCTCAATTTGTGTATTGGAACTGTAAGAAAGAGGGTCATCGGGCGGGGCAATGTCCGGAGAATGTTAGGCAAGGTTCGGGTTTAACTGGAAGTTCAGGTTCTGGATCGGGTTCTGCATCATCAATTGGACAGAAGAGAAAGATGGCGCCTCCTCGAGCTTTTCAAATGACAGTGGGAGATCAAATGACAGTGGGGGAATTGCTCGAAGTGAATAACCAAGGTAGATTCTATATTGACTTTGATGTAATATAGTTTATAGTATTGTATGCTTATGTGTAATTGTAGCGTTTGGTCTATTTATGTGTGGGATAGGATTTCGGGGACGAAATCCTTTTAAGGGGGGAAGATTTGTAACATCCTGTTTCTGGGCCTGAAAATAAATTATATTTTTATAAGTTTGGTTGGTTTATTTAAGAATAAACAAGTAAAAGAGCCTCAGTTTTTATTATGATTAGTAAAATATTAATTGTTTTAACTTATTAAAGTTGACGGTAAAATAAAAGTATTTTGGGTTAGGGGTATTTTCGGGTTCCAGACAATAGGCTATGAACGGGTATAATTTATACCAAATAAAAGTTAGGGGCGGTGGAGGTGCCGACCTAACTTCTTTCATTTTCCAATTTTATTTTGATCTCTCTCATTTCACTCACACACAACTTTAAATCAAAAGAGAAATTGAAAGGATGAATTGCCTTGTGATCTTGTTATGATTTCTTTATCATCCTCCTCATCATAATCTACTACTAGTGATTTTAAGTGTTCTTGAGCTTATTATATAGAAATTTGGGTAATAAAGTGAATACTTGTTCTTGTATAAATTGAAGCTAGAAATTGGTACTAACATGATTATAGCATGATAATATGCTTTATACTTGCTAATTCGTGAAGATTTGATGATAGAATTAGTTTGTGTTCTTCATTTGAATGGATTGAGTTAGGGTTTGGTGATTTTGTTGATTTGATGATTATGCATGCTTATAGATGATGTTGTTTGTTGTTATATTATGTTTATGGATGATGTTTGTGGTCTTTTACTTGGTAAATTCGAGTTTGCAAACTGGTTTTTGGTGATTTTGGGTTGTTGGTTCGTGTTGTGTTCTTGCTGAACTGTACAGGACTGGAAAACAGGGGGAATCCGGCCGGATTCATGGGAATCCGGCGGATTCAGGTGGGTATTGGGGGAATCCGGACGGATTCAGGGCCGGATTCAAGAACGTATTCCTTAGATTTTGGTCTGATTAAAATGTGGGCTGGAAAGGGTTGGGAATCCGGCTGATTCTCGGGAATCCGGGCGGATTCCCTCTGTGTCAAGCTTAAATATTCAGCTTTTAATACTTGTGTTATTTGAATTATATATGGAGTTTAAGTATGCATTAGACTGAATTTTGATTACTTTATGTTTAGTGCATAGTTCCTATGTGTCCTTGTAATTGATATATTATAATGATGATAGATTTTAAAATAGTATGGCTAGTCTTTATAACTTATTGTTATTGTAGTTAAGTTTTATATGGAATATATTATATGATTATAACATGAGGTAGTTGTTTTGGAATAAATACTAACTTATTGTTATCTTGGTGTTCTGAGATAAGCGGGCAGCAACTCAGTAACATAAGACCACTGAGTTGAAGATCTTGGATATCGGTGAGTGGTTACTGTAATCCTCGGGTCAACCCAGTTGTAACTAGTTCGGTTACAATGGGTAAACCAGGATAGTTCATCTTATTAGGTTGTTGTTAATAGTCGTACTGGTACCAGTTTTATTTGTTTATGTTGCTGGATATAAGAGTTGTTGTGTGATTATTATTTTGTTGCTCGGTTGATAACAGTTGTTGAACTGTTGCTAGTTGTTGGTTGCTATTGCCTTGTTGCTTGCAATATGGTTGATTTGAGAGGTCAACATTGGTTGGTTGGGTTTGGGTACTACTGTGTAGCTGTCTGGGTTTCTTTGATACACATAGTTGAGAATAAACCTAGTCAGTGAAGGTAGTACTCAGGCTATCGGTAGATCACTGCGAATGGCATACAGTGGTCGTGGTTTCTGGGTTGGTTGTATACCAGGAACCGCCGGTCCTCTTGATGCTATGTGCTTATGTGTTTTACTTGTTGTAGTTTATTTTGTTGTAAGACTTGTTATGAATGGGTCGAACCGTCGGTTACGGTTCCATTCACTTATAAATAAGCTAATCCCTCGTTGTTTAATGTTTTGCAGATCGTGGTTAGTTGATGTAGATGTTCGGGTTGTAGATGTTGACTGGAAGTTTGACTAAGCCTGACGTAACTCTGATCTTTTGTAGATGTCTTTTGGAAACGTTTTATATAAGGCCCGTTTTGTGTTAATATAGGTTGTAATTAATATGGTTGTAATTATTTAACTAATGTGGTTATATTTTGGTAGTCGTTAAACTTTGAAGCATTGTAAGTCGGTAAATGCTTTGTTTGGGGGACTTACGCTTCCGATTTCGAAATATAATATTCTAATGACATGTTTTGGGTTGAAAATATTAACATATGTAGTTTGAAAAAGGTCGGGTCTTACACCCTAAACCTTAAACCCTACTAAATCTTAAACCCTAATAAACCCTAAACCCTACTAAACCCTAACCCTAACCATAAACCCTAACCTTAACTACAAATTAAATGTATAACCAATCACTAACACATGTGTTACTAATTTGTAAAACCCGCCACAAAATGGAAGAAAAAAATTTTTGTCGAAAGTATGTCTTGAGGGACGGCAAATTGAAGAGGAGAAAACGCTGAATTTTATGGTGCAATTTTCATGATTTTTCGACTTACCGTTTGTGAGATATTTAATTTTAAAAAATGTGGAGGAGAGAGAATAAAGTGACACATGGCATAAATCTATTGGTTTCCTCATTCTCACTCAAAATTGGTGTACTCATTTGAACCTTACTCTATAAGTTATTGTATTTCTCTAGCTTCTTCAACTTATGTTGAAGAGGTTGTATCTAATACATTTCATATTTTTCGCCAAAAAAAATAATAATAATAAAATCATTTAATGCACTCTCAAATTTTCTTCTATCCATATCCATGTACGATAAACATGATAATTTGTACAGCAGTAATATTTATGAAAACTTTTGTTTCAATTAATGACTTTTGGTTATTGGTATCTTTCCACCTTTTAGAGTTATATATTTTGAATTATGTATTATGAAATGTAATTATTTATTTTATGACATTCGTAGTAATGTACTACGTAGTATATATGTAATAAATTAAAGTACTCGGATTTCAATTTTGTATGTATTTCTAATTTCATGTATTGTGACAATGTAGTAACTTGTAATGAAGCTACATGGTACATCATACAACTGACACGTATGTTTGTGGGCCCATTTAAATATTAGGGTGAACATCATATTACTCCCCTTAAAATCGTATCCATGTTAAATTTCAATGTTCAATTGAACATCGAGTTGAACACCGAGCATAACGACAACCACTCCTTGTGCTCTAATTGTGTTAGTATCTAAAGTGATCAAAGGAATTGCCACTTTTACTGATACCAACACTTTTATATATAAACACGTATATGAAGTTATTTTTACAGACAAGCAAAAACGATTACATTAAATATAACAACTTCTGATCATATCATATAATTAATTGTTTTTTAAACCGGGCCATGGATGCTTGAAGACCCAATTACTTGGGCTATTCTTTGCAAAATAAAAACCATCTGTTGTTACCAACCAAAAACATTTATGATCCGTAAAAGGACTTTGACCACAATCTTCTGCAACTTTATTGTCAAAAACATCAATAACGACCTCTCTCTCAATGGTACCATCTTTCTTCAGCCAACAAAAGTCCGCCTTAAATGAAGTTTTCTCTAAAATTTCTCCGAAATTTCCAACGATATCCCTGGTTTCTGGTAAAGGTTTTGTTTCCAAGATCATCGTCTTTTGAGAAAATATGAGCACCCAACTTGTCGATATCCTTGTCGATAACTTCCATTATATATTTCTCGAAAGAGTTGCGATTTGAAGATGTAATATAGTTAACATTGTATAATGTTAATACGAAAAATAATAGGTAGTGCATCGTACGACCCATCTTACAGTTTTTGATTATGAGCTCAATAGTTTGTCCTTTTATAGATGATTTTGTAACTTTACTAAAACATATGTCTATATTATAACAATAAAAATAAATACGATAATATTATGAAATTCTAGTGATATGTTATTACAATTATATATGATCGATAGTATTTTTACAAGTAAATATATTACAATATATGCTTATATTACTTGGTTGTTTTTTACACTTTTAGATAAACTTTTCTAGACTTAAACCAAAAATTACTATATAGATAATGTTGTACTACCTCCATCCCACTCGAAATGTCTTCCTTTCTATTTTTAGTTGTCCCAATATAAGTGTCCATATTGTATTTTAAACAATCAAAAAGATTTTAATGGGTTTGTATGATATTTGATTGGTGGAGATTGTAACTAATGGAGTATTCTAAAAACTTTGTGCTCAGTCAAAGTGGACATTTTGACTAGGACAAAGGGAATAATACGATTAGTACCGATGAAAGTGAAACATAGAATTTAGTGCTTCACGTTGTGGTAATCTGAACCAATGTTTATAGACATACATTTTAAGCCTAAATATTTTTTGGTTTATTAATTAATCAGATGATTACCTTTAACCAGCGTTTAGCGCCAAAAAGGAGATCAACTATACTGTTACATATACGTAACACATTAACTCAATTTTTTTGTTTACAATGATTAATTGAAGTTTTGCTACATTAGAACTTTGGGTTTTCTGCTATAATAGTTGGCGGGTTTTAAGTTAGCAGGTCGACCATCGAAAAATCCAACCCTAACCTGTTTTTTTGTGTCAATTACTTGTTAAGGTAAAATTTGTGTCAAGAATTATCAATGTTAGTTATACTAATCATTTGAAATATATTCAAAGGAGAGTAACAAGATGGTACCACTATTTCAATTTTCATTCAAAGAGCACACTAAATGAAAATTTTATAGCCGCTGCATTGTACGGGTAATGTGGTAGTGTGTATATATATATAAGGGGATCAAAAAAGAAGGAAAATTAGGGAGAGAATAGGGAGAAGCAATATGAGCCAATCATTTCAAAATTACACGGAAGTGTATAATGTGTATTTGACTTATTATTAGTGCATCTAAATTTTATTAATAAATTAATAATATTTGCATGACACTTAATCCCCAACATGATTTGTGGAAACGGTTTTGAAGGCCACTAGGCTAGTTCATCCGTAAATAAACAACTTTATTTTTTCTAATATATTATTTCAATAATCAAAATAACTATCCTAATGATTAAAAAATATTTCTTTTTCGTTCTTCATCCTTGGACAATCCGATTTATCTTCTTATCTGAAAACAAGATCTTCAATATGCAAGATATCAACAAAAATTAAACAATTTTTATTGTTTAATCATTTTGTGTATGAAATATTAAAAAATTGTTTAATCAGTTTGTGTATGAAATATTGAAATCTGACATTTTGTAAACACATGATTCATGAAAGTTATCGAGTAATCAACAATTCGTTTGTTCCAATTAAAAATAAGCTGTTGGTGATCCAAGTTTTGTTAATATATATTATATATTAATTAATATAAAAACATATAAATCAAGTTTGTACTACTTTATATGGTTGATCCCGTTCCTACTTTGATTCATCTAATTTAATTAGTACTTTGATATGATTCATCTAATTTATACTGTTGATTCAATATTTTACACTAGTATCAATGGCTAAAAATCCATTGGTTCATAATGGATCAAGTAGGATATACTATAACATTGATTCAGAAATTTTGTAGCATCGATTCAGAAATTTTATAACATCGATTCACGAAACTTATGCTATCGATTCATATTTTTTATAACATCGATTCATAAAATTTAAAGCATCGATTTACAAAATTTATGCCATTGATTAATAAATTATACAACTTTAAGTTGATTCATAAAACAACAAACTTAAATTTATAGTTTATCATCATCAGTAATACACATATTTTTTGATTTGATAGTAATAATTTAAATTCAAAACAAATGGAAAACAAATACATCATACTCTATCCCTCTTTGTTGCCAGAGTTCCTAGTATTAATTTGAAAAAAGCTCCACGATTTGTATTGTAACATTAAATGAGTGACATAATAAGGAGTAATATTCAAAATTTTCTAGGAAAATGATAACGACAGCCCTAAGTGTTGTCAATAAGAAATTATAACACGCATTAATACTTGTACTTATACCATAATAAAATCTATGACCCCCTGAATTTTAGTTGACCCCCCATAAATATCAATTGAGTACAACCAATTGATGCACGTTATTGACAGCCCTTAGGGTTGTCATTAACAATACCCAATTTTCTAATACAACTCCTTATTTGTAGGGGCGATTTTTTTTCTGTAAAAAGATTGATTTACGGTTTTGTTTTCTTACCAATGGAATATACAGTTTTGCCCCTCTAAGATATAAAAAATTAATCAAAAATAACAATTATGCCATTAAGTGATTATAACCATTGATTTCAAGATCTAAAGGTCCAAAATCCTTCTCTCCTTTCTCTCCTCTTAAATGTTTCTCCCTAGATCCAACTCCTATATGTATATACATATATATATATATATATATATGTATATACATATATATATGTATATACATATGTATATATATATATATATGTATATACATATACATATGTATATGTATATACATATGTATATGTATATACATATGTATATGTATATACATATGTATATGTATATACATATGTATATGTATATATATGTATACATATGTATATACATATGTATACATATACATATATATACATATACATATGTATATACATATGTATATGTATATACATATGTATATGTATATACATATGTATATGTATATACATATGTATATGTATATATATGTATACATATGTATATACATATGTATACATATGTATATACATATGTATACATATATGTATACATATGTATACATATGTATATACATATATATGTATACATATGTATATACATATGTATATGTATATACATATGTATATGTATATACATATGTATATGTATATATATGTATATGTATATATATATATGTATATGTATATACATATGTATACATATGTATATACATATGTATACATATATGTATACATATGTATACATATACATATGTATATACATATACATATGTATATACATATATATACATATGTATATATATGTATATACATATGTATATGTATATACATATGTATATACATATATATACATATGTATACATATGTATATACATATGTATACATATGTATATACATATATGTATACATATGTATACATATGTATATATATACATATGTATACATATGTATATATATACATATGTATACATATGTATACATATATGTATATACATATGTATACATATGTATATACATATGTATACATATGTATACATATATGTATACATATGTATACATATGTATATACATATATATGTATACAGATGTATATACATATGTATATGTATATATATATATATGTATATACATATATATACATATATATATGTATATATATGTATATATATATATATATATATGTATATATATGTATATATATATATATATATATATATATATATATATATATATATATATATATATATATATATATATGTATATATGTTTGCGTGTGTGTGTGTTTAGTTGGTTCTCATTTGAACCTCTCACTATATATATATATATATATATATATATATATATATATATATATATATGTATATATGTTTGCGTGTGTGTGTGTTTAGTTGGTTCTCATTTGAACCTCTCACTATATATATACTAGGTAGCTATTTGGCTGTGTTAAACACGGCCAACCCGGTCAAATACATACTCCTTCCGTATTTAAAATAACCATTTTGAAAATGTATATTATGTTTAGATAAGTACAATGATTACAATGTTATTTATTTCTTCCGTCGCAAAATAAATGTCTATATTACTATCTATATTTGTCCGAAACTTATTATATTAATATTTTATTTTTTTATATACAATACAGAGGTTACGAAAATATAATAACAATAATTCCCGAATTCCATGTTTTAATACTTTCCGTTTCATTTCTAACATTAAATGAGATCACTTCTATACGTGAGTCGTTTATTTTTTTTTGAAATGCAGCATTTGGATCAAATAAAGGCTTATTAGTCTGCTCCCAACGCTATGGTTCGGTTGTGGTCGGTTCCCAACCGACGAAGTGACCCGGATGGCACCAAGTTGTCACTTCTTGGTCGGTTTACACCTCTTCGGAAATCCGACGAGGTCGGTTTCTTTTTTTTTTTTTTTTTTTTTTGCTTTGTGTGTATAAAATGAAATGTAAATTGGTAAATGTGGGACCTAAAAATTAAAGTGACGGAGTAGGGATGGAAGTGGTCAGTCAGTTTTGGTCAGTTTTGTGAAAAAGCTGATGTGACGCTGACGTGGCTCGGTCAGTTTTGGTCACTTTGATTTAGGGTTGGGAGTGGCCTTAGCTAACCCGATCATCTCCAAGCGGTTACTCCCCGATATGAGAACCGCACCCAAGTTCGTAATCTCGACGACGCTCTAAAGGGATTGCTCTCCCATGTCTTAGATGAGTATCGCGCCGCGGGGTCGCCCCTATTTGTAATTATTAAGTGTTAATTTGTCTAAGTTATACTTTTAGATGTATATTAAGGATTAAGTATATTTTTCACTCAAACACTTAAACACGTACAAAATTAAGTGATGGGCACATATATTGTGTCCGTATCTAAAGAGTTCGAATCAAATGCGATTGTAACCGATACTAACATTTATAAAATCACATATATGAGGTTATTTTTGTGAACAAGCAAGAACGGTTACATAAAATATAACAACTTCTGATCATATCATATAATTATTTTTACAAACCGGGCCATGGATACTTGAAGACCCAATTATCTGGGTTATTTTTGGCGAAATATAAACCATCTTTTGCTATCAACCAAAAACATTTATGATCATGCAAAATACTTTGGCCACAATCTTCTGCAACCTTATTATCAAAAACATCGATAATGACCTCTCTGGCAGGAGTACCATCATCATTCATCCAAAAAAAGTCCCCCTTAAACCAAGTTTTTTGATCGTAATTCCTCCGAAATTTCCAACGAAATCCCTGGTTTCCGGTAAATGTTTTGTTTCCAAGATCATCATCGTTTGAGTAAATATGAGCAACCAACTTCTCGATATCCTTGTCGATAACTTCCATTATATATTCCTCAAAAGAGTTGGGATTTGAAGATGTAATATGGTTAAGATTGTATAATGTTAATACGAAAAATAATAGGTAGTGCATCGTACGACCCATCTTACAATTTGTTATTATGAGCCCAATAGTTTGTGCTTTTATAGATGATTTTCTAACTTTACTAAAACACATGTCTATATGTTTAACAATATATACAGTAATATTACGAAATTCTAGTGATATGTTATTATTATTACAATTATATGATAATAATATTTTTCACTACAAGCAGAAATAATATACGGAGTATGTCTATATTACTTCTTTGTTTTTTACACTTTTAGATAAACGTTTGTATTGTATACTTTTAGAAAAATAATAGTACGATTCGTACCGATGAAACTGAAACATAAAATTCAGTGCTTCTCGTTGTGGGAGTCTGAACCAATGTTTCTAAACATCAATTTTAAGCCTAAATATATCAATTGTTCATAGATTTATTATTTATTGACCCGGAAAATGATTGGTAGGACTAAATTAGTCGACCTAAATATAAGCCTAAATCTTTGATTGGTGGAGGTAAAAAATTGATTGGGTGAGATTAAGAGAGAGAAAAAATTCAACCAATCAGAAAATTAGGTCAAGTTTTAAGCCTACGTAAGTAGACTTGTTTAGCATTACTCGATTGACCCGGCCATTTATACTTAAATACCCAATTATCGGGACCGGATTTATCTTTCGCAAAATATAAACCATTTTGGGCTACCAACCAAAAACATTTTTGATCGTGCAAAATACTCTGGCCACATTCAGCAGCAAGGTCATTATTGAATACATCAATAGTAATCTGTCTAACAGGAGTAATACCGTCACCATTCATCCACCAAAACTGCCCAACAAACTTTGTTGTTTGATCAAGATTCCTGCGAAATTTCCAACTGAATGCTTCGTCTTTGGTCAGTGTTTTGTTTCCGAGATCATCATCTTTTGAGGAAACATGACTAACCGATATCATGATATCGTTGTCGACCACCTCTATTGTATATCCCTCCAAAGAGTTGATCGTGGTCGGGTTTGAAGATGTTATATAGTTAACATTATTGTATAATGTCAGTACCAAAAACAATAAGTGGTGCATCGTACGACCAATGTTTTTAAAACCGGAAATCGAATTGGACCGGAATCCTTCATTTTCCGGTCGAACCGGTCTGACCGCCCCAAAACACGATTTTAAAAAATAAAATAAAATAAAAAACCGAGTTAACCGTGTAACACCCCCAAATTCGTTGAGCGGAAGCATTTAGTTAAGGTACTAGGGTGTCACAATAATAAAGCATGCATATGTATCAGAGCTTATGATTACAACAGAACATAATATATTAAGATGCCAAAAGTGTTAATTACAAAGTTTACGATTCATCGAATCGTATAAGTTAAAAGTAATATGTATACAAAAGTGGATTTCTAGAATATGACAAAACAGTTTCAGTTATACTAGAGAAATCCATATGTTTTTCCAAAAGTTGGCATCCTAGAACTTAACGGGTCGCCTAATTCTCCATGTGTTGGCGATTCTTACATGCGCAGCTAATTCCCTGAAAAACATAGTAAAAGTCAACAACGAGGTTGAGTGAATTCACAGATTTTATGTTTACAAGTTCAGTTGTGATAAACCACTGTTGTTTATAACGTATCGTTGGGATGTCACCCAAAAGTATAGTTCATGAAATCAAATATGTTCCTAAACAGTTGTTTGTAGGAATGTTCGTATCCTATTAGTTGTAGGAAACACAGTATCCTGTGTTCAAGTATGTTTTGTAGGATTATACGTATCTTAATCGTAGATATGTTTCGTTGGGATATTGCCCAAAAATATAGTTCAAGTTATAGTAGGAATGTAAGTATCCTATTAGTTGTTCGTAGGTGTAACAATCCCCTAAGACCCGTATCTGGACCACGTACGGCAGTGTTACAATCCTAATCGTTTGGTGGGTCCATGTTAGTAGGAAACCCATTGCCCATGTCAGAAGGGACTTTTCAATAGTGTTGCCCATGTCAAGTAGGGACTTTTCAGTAGTGTTGCCCATGTCAAGTAGGGACTTTTCAGTAGTGTCGCCCATGTCAAGTAGGGACTTTTCAGTAGTGTTGCCCATGTCAAGTAGGGACTTTTAGTTACCCAGTCCGTTGTATAAAGTGTTGCTGGTTATCCTCCAGCGTTCTCAAAAACGTGTTCATGTATTTACAGCGTTGGTAGTATGAAAGTAATATGTAACACTCCCCCTAAGACCCGTATCTGGATCACGTGCGAGCAGTATTACATATTAGATTGAAATCGTCAGTTTGTTTATCAGTTTACTAGTTCAAGGTACTCTGCTTGTTTGAGTAAAAATGGTATACAATCATGTTTGTATATATAAAAGAGTTTGACTATGTTTTCCACCCCGGTTCAAAGCAGTTAAAACAGTAAAAGTAGGGGCTGTGAACTCACCTGTTGAGTTAAGTAATCGTGCGAGTGCTAGCAAACCTAAGCCCAAGTACAGTCCAGAATCTCCTAACGTCCTAAACGTATAAGATTTATAAGTATGTGGATGTTTAGACTAATCATCCATGCTAGTGTTTGTACAACCAAGTCATGTCCAAATCGTTTGTTTAATGTTTACGTTTGTATTTCGTTGTTTGTGAAAATGTATACGACTCGTTGGTGAAAGTTTTAAAATCAACATTTCGATAAGACAAGTATGTTTGTATAGTTCGCGTATCGTATAATATGTGAGTATTCGATGCCGGCTAAGTTTGACACTTAGTGAAAAATTAGTTTGGAACCTGCTGTTTTATGCGACACTAGGGGCGTCACTTGTTTTGGTTATGCGACACTAGGCTAGTGTCGGTATAATTGGTGATCAGATTGTTATGCGACACTTATGAAGTGTCGGTTAAAATAGTAGTGCGACACTTATGAAGTGTCGTGTGTAAGATCAGTGCGTCACTATCGGAGTGTCGTATATAAAGGAAAATCTGATTTTATGGCACTTGGTTAGTGTCGTATAGCTGTGTCTGTCAATGATTAGCGACACTCGAGGAGTGTCGGTATAGTAAAGTTGGTAGCGTCACTAAACAAGTGACGGTATAATTCGGGTTGTATGCGGCACTAATAGCGACACTAAGGGAGTGTCGCTATACTGTTTTTGGTCACTATGCGACACTATCAGCTGTTCGACGAACAGCTTGAAAAAGACGGGATTTGGTTCGTTTTTGGACATAATCGGTTGTATAAAACACTAAAACATGTTAATCTAAGTATACTAAACATGAAATATTTGTTATAACTTCGAGATCTAAAGATTTGCGGGATTTGTCGGAAACTTACGAGTGTCGGATTTGAAATCCGAAAAGGTAGAAGTGTAGATCGTGTTGTCGTGGTCACTTTATTCCAAAAGAGCGAGGTGATTCGTGACGTTTTTGGTGTAGTTTTGGTGTGATTTGTGTGATTTGTGGGTGAGTTTAGAGAGAAGGAGGAGAAAAGAGAAAGAAGAGAGAGAATGAGATAGATGGAAAATGAAAGAAAAGGGAGGTGGGGAGGGGGTTTTGTCCCCTTTTTCGCCTCCGTGTTTTAGTCCCGTGTTTGTTTATCCGATCGTCATTTATTAATTTAAACTAATATCTTTAATTATATATTTTTAATTAGGATCTTTTTATAAAACCAAATTAATTTAGTTATAAAATTTTAAACTTTGTTTTATTTAAATTGCACGAATTTAACGTTTTGCGTTATAAAATGATTTGTAAATATTTTTGACAAATATTTATTTGTTACGACATTATTTAATAATTTCGTTTTATTAACCAATTTTGTTCACCAACAGTTGTATATTTTTGTCGCGTTTGTTCAATTCGTTTCGTATGTAATTATATCTAATTACAAATAAATAATACTACGCGTATTAACTAGTTGGGCTATGCTAGACTTACCTCTAAAATGGGTTGTGAATTCACTCAAGTAGGGAATTAGCCTAATAATGCAAGTGATTAACTTAATTAATCGTGTTTAAATTTGCGGGGTGTTACATTCTCCCCTCGTTAGAGAAATCTCGTCCCGAGATTTAAAACCAAGTCGGATCGCCCGCGGCGTATGTTCTCCGATAAGTCATGTTGTTAACAATAGTTTGCGTGGCGTTCAATTGTTGCCATAGAAGTTCAATCAGTTTAAGTATGCTCGCGGCATAGTTTAAATAGTTATGTGTTCGATAATAATCGAAGTTTACCAAGCGTTAATGTTGAATAGACATTCGAATGAAACGTATGTTAAATCGTAGCAATAGTCGCTAAAACGTACCGTGCTAGTTGAGATCCGCGACAGTTTCCGGAGCCCGTAAGATGTATGCGCGGCTTGGGGCGTAGCCTTTGTTAGCGGCGCGGTTGTTGTTGTTCTGATTGTTGTTCCCGGGGTTGTTCTGGTTGTTGTTCAGTTTTGGACATTGGTTTCGAAAGTGCCCGGATTCCCCGCACTCGTAGCACGCATTTGATCGAGGGGGAGGGTTGGTTTTACAGTTTTGGGCCAAGTGACCCCAGTGTTTGCAGTCTTGGCAGAAAGCACAGTTGCCATTATGATGCATCCCGCACTTGTCGCATTTTGGTTTGTTGCCAAGATAGGTTTTGGGTCCAGGGTTGGTGATCGCGGCGAAGGCTCGGGTGTTTCCCGGGTTCCTGTTTTGTTGAACCTGACGGTCGTTACCATCGTTGTTCCATTTGCGTTTGTTGTCGCCCGCATCAGTACGGGTAGGTTCAGTTTTTACTGGGATGATTTTCAAAGTGCCAATCAGGATGGCGTCATCAGTCAAACTTTGAGCCAGATCCACTGCGCTCCGAAAGGTGGTCGGTTTGGAGGACATAACCATGCCTCGAATCTGCGGGGCCAAACCCCTGTTGTAACGCTCAATGCGTTTGCTCTCGGGGGTTACCATATGGGGCACCAGACGTGCAAGCTCCTGGAATCTAGTTATGTAACCGGAAATGTCAGCGCCGCTCATTTGTATGTTCCAAAACTCGGTCTCAAGTTTCTGCATCTCGTTGGGAGGGCAAAATTCCTCCATCATCATTTGTTTCAAAGTTCCCCAGGTCATGGAGTAAGCAGCTGGGCGTCCCATAATCTGGACTTGAGCGTTCCACCAGGTTAGCGCTTTGTCGGCTAGAGTGCAGGTGGCGTATTTCACAATTTTGTCGGTGGCGCAGTCGCTGATGTCGATCACCGATTCCATTTTCTCAATCCAGTGGACCAGGCCGATGGCCCCTTCGGTCCCTGTGAAGGTGCTGGGTTTACATGACTGGAAGGTTTTGTAGGAACACCCCTGCTGGTTATTGGTTGGGGTTTCACTGTTGACGGGGGTGGCTCCACTGTTGTGTACCACGTGTTCACGATTTCGGCTCGCCTCGTATTGCGTGATGGCTTCAGCCACCCGGCATTCGATAATCTGTTCGGTTGTTTCTGGAGGCGGAGGTGGAGGAGGAACATTTCGTCGACTGTTTCGAGTATTTCTTTTAGGCGGCATGATGACGTTCTGCGATGAAAAGATGCAGAAGTCAATGCCCATGTAAAGTATGTGAGGGATGAAGTTTCACATATTTCAAGTTTTCGAGTATCAAGAAAAATTGTCGAATCCCCATCACGTATCTTACGACTATGAAACACCCATATGTACTTAGTATTATATAATCACGTTGGCCAGGCGTCATTATATGATGCTGAATACATACTTCTTTTCATCAACCGTTTAATACGATCAGGTTCATTTGAGATCAGAGTACAATGAACGAGTCGAATGTGGTGAACAGTTCACGCGTATCGAGGTATCGTAACGATAGTTTAGATGTATGCAAATGTATGTATGCATGTACGTTCTAGCCAAGGCTATAGTCTAGGTCTCTAGGTTTCTAAGTCACCTAAAGTTTCCTAGTTCGATATAACCAATGGCTCTGATACCAATCTGTAACACCCCCAAATTCGTTGAGCGGAAGCATTTAGTTAAAGTACTGGGGTGTCACAATAATAAAGCATGCATATGTATCAGAGCTTATGATTACAACAGAACATAATATATTAAGATGCCAAAAGTGTTAATTACAAAGTTTACGATTCATCGAATCGTATAAGTTAAAAGTAATATGTATACAAAAGTGGATTTCTAGAATATGACAAAACAGTTTCAGTTATACTAGAGAAATCCATATGTTTTTCCAAAAGTTGGCATCCTAGAACTTCACGGGTCGCCTAATTCTCCATGTGTTGGCGATTCTTACATGCGCAGCTAATTCCCTGAAAAACATAGTAAAAGTCAACAACGAGGTTGAGTGAATTCACAGGTTTTATGTTTACAAGTTCAGTTGTGATAAACCACTGTTGTTTATAACGTATCGTTGGGATGTCACCCAAAAGTATATGTAACACCCCCAAATTTAATGATTTGCGGAAGCATACATTGGGTGTTACTAATCAATATACAAAGCACAAGATTAATAGTAAACGACCTCTAAATGAGACGTTTGTAAAATAGTTACATTTCATAATTAATAATCGTTTGAAAACCGTAGGTTTTCGTATACAAAATGTAATTCCCTAGAGCCCACGCGTATAGCGGGAGATTCTATTACATCACCATAGTTACAAAAGATAATGCCAAAGAATCTCCGTTAAATGCAGTTTGTAAATCATGCGACTCTAGCTAGTAATCCTGGAGTAATCCTACTCCGTAAGTGTACCTGAGATACAAAGCTAAAAAGTGTCAACCAAAAAGGTTGGTGAATCTCACAGGTTTAGTAATAAGTAGGTGTTATGAACCACAAGTATGTACCCGTATTGCTATCAAGCAAAGTAAGTAAATCAGTAAACCAGTACAGTGCCATGAGCTCATAAGTTGAAGCTTAACCGTGTAGTGTGAATATATCACGTACCCCCGTGAGTGCTATCCGCACACTCATATGTAACAAATACTAATATGTCTGTTTCTACGTGTAAATCAGTACGTGGTGGCGCTACCACCCCAGACAGGGATTGTCAGTCCCAAATGGATCCATCTATTAGTAATCGCGCTTAAGTCCATAACTAACAACTTACGATTAGGAGGCTTTCAGTGGATAAAAGTAACTCATGCGTTTGTTTGTAATCAGTAATGTTTTCAGTTCAGTACATTGTGTTCATACGTAAAACAGTTGCTAAGTATCTCACCCCAAAGTATAAAACAGTAAAAGTGGGGCTGTAAGACTCACCTGAGTCGAGCAGTGGTAACTAGCAAGTAGTAGTAAAGCAAGTAGGTTCTCCGAACCCGTAACCTTCTAGTGCCTAAACACGTAAGGTTAAGTAAGTAGATGTCTCGCAAGACCATCTAGGCTAGTTGTTCATACAACCCGTTGTGTTTAAATGTTGGTTTGTTCGCGTTCGTATCAAAGTATACGGCTCGTTGGTGATTTGTTATATTTAAAGTTTATCATTCAATTCGCAAATTAGAGTAATTGTAATAGGAAAGTATGTTTTATTATGATTGTTAGGTCGTATCGTATAAGGATTTGAGGTTGTAAAAGTTCGACACTTAGTGAAAATGTGAGTTTTCAAGGTTCTGGTTTGTGCGACGTAGCATGCGACGTTGCAAGCGATGTAGGGTGCGACGTAGGCAGGTACGTCGCATGATGCGACCTTCGCAAATCAATGCGACGTAGGGGGCGACGTCGCTAATGCGACGTTGGTTCAGTTTGCGACGTTAAAGTCTACGTCGCTACGTGCGACGTCCGCAAGTTAATGCGACGTAAAGGGCTGCGTCGCTAGTGCGACGTTGAGGTTTTTGTGCGACGTAGGTCGCGACGTCGCAGAGGCCCCTGGCCAGGTGCGACGTAGCGGTCTGATGGCCGGAATTTTGGTCGAAAACGAGTTTCCGGGTTTCCGTTGGGTCCAAATCTTTTACCCAACCCTTATATGAACATATTAAGCCTATTTAAACCATAATCTAGTAAAAATGATCAAAAACGAGAGATGTCGGGATTTGTCGGAAACTTACAAAGTGTCGGATTGAAAATCCGAAAAGATAGGAATGTAGATCGTGTGATGGTGAACGTTTTCTTCCAAAGAGAGGCTATGATTCGAGTGCGTTTAATATATTTATTTGTTGATTTTGTGAGAGTTTTGGGTGGTTGTGGTTGAGAGAGAAAAGAAAGAAAAGTGAAGGAGAGAGAGAGTAAGTTGGTTGAATGAGGAAAAAGGGAGGAAGAATGGGGGTTTTGGTGGAAGCCCCCATTTTTCAGTCCACGCGCCGCGCTCCGTGCGGTGTTCGTTTGCTCCGTCGTTTAACGTTAAATAATTATTTTACATTTTAAATGGTAGGTTTTAAATACAAATAATTACGCGACATTTCTATTTAAATATTTTACAATTAAGTTTGAATACTTTTGTTTTTAAATCGTGTAAGTTTTAATCGTGTAATACGAGGCAGTTACTAATTGTTATTAAATAGCATTTCGGTCATAGTTGCGTTATTTTAGTTTATAAACCTTTGTTCACCAACGTCCGTATTAACCGAATAGAATTTCATTCTATTTAAGTTGCGTACGATTTAAGCCAAATCGCAAAGTTGTATATATTCACCAACATATAATCTGATACATAAATTAGCCTAATACAGAACTAATTACATGTATTCACAAAGTATTAGGCACTAATTCTAGTCCTAATTTGCCGGTTGTTACATTCTCCCTTTGTTAAAAGAATTTCGTCCCGAAATTAGTTCGATTGCACGGTCGGTGCGTTGTCTGGGAAGAGATGTGGATATTTCTGTCGCATTTGGTCTTCCCGTTCCCAGGTAAATTCCGGACCACGTCTAGAATTCCACCTGACTTTCACGATGGGAATACGACTCTGTTTTAGTTGTTTGACCTCACGGTCCATGATTTCCATAGGTTCCTCAACGAAATGAAGTTTATCATCGATTTGAATTTCGTCGAGCGGTATAATCAGTGTCTCGTCAGACAGACATTTCTTCAGATTAGAAATGTGGAATGTGTTGTGAACGCTGCTAAGCTCAGCAGGAAGTTGCAGGCGGTATGCCACCGGGCCAATCCTTTCAAGGATTTCGAATGGTCCGATGTATCTAGGATTTAGTTTGCCTCGTTTTCCGAATCGAATGACACCTTTCCACGGTGCCACTTTGAGAAGTACCTTGTCCCCTACTTGGAACTCAAGGTGTTTGCGTCTCACGTCAGCATAGCTTTTCTGACGATCACGAGTGGCTTTTAGTCGGTTTTGTATGCCGACGATCTTTTCAGTTGTTTCATGTATGATTTCTGGACCGGTGAGTTGTGTATCCCCCACCTCAGTCCAACAGATAGGTGACCGGCACTTACGACCATACAGTGCCTCGAAGGGTGCAGCCTTTATGCTGGTGTGATAACTGTTGTTGTACGAGAACTCGCACAACGGTAAGTGATTTTCCCAGTTTTTACAGAAGTCAACTACGCAGGCTCGTAGCATGTCTTCCAGTGTTTGTATGGTTCGTTCGCTCTGACCGTCGGTTTGAGGATGGTAAGCCGTACTCATATCCAGACGAGTACCAAGAGATTTTTGCAGTGACTGCCAGAAGCGAGAAGTGAATCGAGCATCTCGGTCGGAGATGATTGAGATGGGCACGCCGTGTCTTGATACGATCTCTTTCAGGTAGATCCGTGTCAAGCGTTCCATCTTATCAGTTTCCTTGATGGCTAGGAAATGAGCAGATTTAGTGAGTCGGTCAACGATCACCCAAATGGTATCACAACCGTTAGAAGTTTTCGGGAGTTTAGTAATGAAATCCATGGTGATCTGCTCCCATTTCCATTGTGGTATTTCGGGTTGTTGTAGCAAACCGGAGGGTTTCTGGTGTTCAGCTTTAACTTTGGAACAAGTAAGACACTTGCCAACATAGGTTGCAATGTCAGATTTCATGTTGGGCCACCAGTACATTTCCTTGATGCCGTGTTACATTTTGTCGGCACCGGGGTGTATAGAGTATTTTGACTTGTGAGCTTCATTCATCACCAAGTCTCGAAGGTTCCCAAAACTTGGTAACCAGATTCGATTCGAGAAGTATTTGGCCCCGTTAGGTTTGGTTTCAAATTGTTTGTCCATGCCTCGCAAGGCCTCGTTTATCAAGTTTTCTGGTTTGAGTGCTTCGAGTTGAGCGGTGAGAGTTTGATTGATGAGGTCGTTGTGAATGGTCATACCGAGAGCTCGAACTTGAAGTGGTTTCACTCGTTCTTTTCGGCTTAAGGCATCGGCGACAACATTCGCCTTGCCTGGATGATAGCGAATTTCGCAATCGTAATCAGTAAGCAACTCAACCCATCGACGTTGCCTCATGTTGAGATCCTTTTGATCGAAGATATGTTGGAGACTTTTATGGTCAGTAAATATTGTACACTTGGTACCGTATAAGTAGTGTCTCCAGATTTTTAGAGCGAATACAACAGCCCCCAACTCTAGGTCATGAGTTGTGTAATTCTTTTCGTGGACCTTGAGTTGTCGAGAGGCGTAAGCGATGACCTTGTCTCGTTGCATCAACACGCAACCAAGACCTTGGTGTGAAGCATCATAGTATACCACGAAGTCATCGTTGCCTTCGGGTAAAGTTAAGATAGGTGCACTGCAGAGTTTCTGTTTTAGTAGCTGGAAAGCTGACTCCTGTTTGTCAGTCCAATCGAACTTCTTTTCTTTTTGAGTCAGTACAGTGAGAGGTAGGGCTATTTTCGAAAAATTTTCAATGAACCGCCTGTAGTATCCAGCGAGTCCTAAGAATTGGCGTACCTCGGTCGGTGTAGTAGGTGCTTGCCAACACTTGATAGCCTCGATTTTTGAAGGATCGACATGAATCCCTTGATTGTCAATGACGTGTCCAAGGAATTGAACGGTTTGCATCCAGAACTCACACTTAGAGAATTTGGCGTATAACTCTTCGTGTTTGAGCAGCTCTAGGATAGTTTTCAGGTGTTGCGCGTGTTCTTGTTCAGTGCGCGAGTAAATCAAGATGTCATCGATAAAGACGATAACAAACTTGTCAAGGTAAGGTTTGCACACCCGATTCATAAGGTCCATGAATACAGCCGGTGCGTTGGTTAAGCCGAATGGCATCACTTGGAATTCATAATGCCCGTAGCGAGTTCGGAAAGCAGTTTTCGGGATGTCATCGTCACGAACTCGGAGTTGATGATAACCTGACCGTAGATCGATCTTTGAGTAGAAACTCGACCCCTGAAGTTGGTCGAACAGGTCATCAATGCGAGGAAGTGGGTAACGGTTCTTGACAGTTAATTTGTTGAGTTCACGGTAGTCGATGCACATGCGGAAAGAACCGTCTTTCTTTTTCACAAACAGGACCGGAGCTCCCCAAGGTGAGGAACTTGGTCGAATAAATCCCTTGTCAAGGAGTTCCTGTAACTGAGTAGACAACTCCTGAAGTTCGGATGGGGCTAGTCGGTAAGGGGCTCGTGCCACGGGTGCTGCGCCGGGCACAAGATCAATAGAGAATTCGACTTGTCTAATTGGCGGTAGGCCAGGCAAGTCTTCAGGAAAGACTTCTGGGAAGTCTCGAACGATAGGCACATCCTCAAGTCGCTTCTCCACCGACTTTTTCTCCAAAACGTGTGCGAGGATTGCCTGGTACCCTTTTCTCAAGTATTTTCGGGTTTTCATGCAAGAAATGATATTTATTCTCGTCCCACCGGTCTCCCCTTGTATGCTTAAAGTTCCACCGGTGACGAGAGGAATGCGTACAATTTTCTCAAAACAAACGATTTCGGCTCGATACTTGGACAACCAATCCATACCGACGATGATGTCAAAGCTGCCGATTTCGACAGGTATCAAGTCAATGGAAAAGAGCTCGTTAGCTAAGTTCAAAGTGCAATTAGGAATCACACTGTCGGCCTCAATAAGTTTTCCGTCTGCCAATTCTATTGTGTACTTAGAATCTAAGGCAATAGGTGCAGTGTCAAGAAATGTATAAAACTCATCGGAAATAAAGCTCTTATCAGCACCAGTATCAAATAATACAGAGGCAGTCAAGTTGTTGAGAAGAAACGTACCCATGACCACGTTCGGGTCTTGACGGGCTTCCCCAGATTTCAGCACAAAAGCTCTTCCTCGAGCATTGTTGTTATTCCTGTTGTTGTTGTTGTTCAGCTTCGGGCAGTCTTTCTTGAAATGCCCCGTACCGTTGCACCCATAACAGGTCTTTGGTGCAGAGGTGTTGGTGTCAGTGGTGTTTGATCTACAGTCCTTAGCCAAGTGTCCAAATCTCTTACACTTACTACAGGGACACGAACCATGGTGGTGTCGTTGGCACTTGGAGCAATAGGGCTTGGTTCCCTTGTACGCCCCCTTATCATCAGAACTGGAGGTGTAGGCTTTAATGGTTTCAGGTTTCTTGTTTTGGTGGTTGTTGTGGTTGTCGGACCATTTTCGTTTATTGCTGTTGGAGGATGGAGTGGGTAGTTCTGGGTCCTCATTCATAGCTAGAAGTTCATGGGCCAACCGGATGGCACCACGAAGGGAGGTTTGGTTTGATGAGGCGACGTTTCCCCGGACGGGTTCCGGGAGGCCGCGGATGTATTTCTTAATCTTGTCGAGCCCAGTACCTGCCATAGCTGGGCGAAGGACGGTGAGTTGTTGGAATCGGGTGGTGTATCCAACGATATCAGTTCCTTGCACTTTTAAGTTCCAGAACTCTTCGTCCAGCTTGTGAAGTTGTTCGGACGGGCAATACTCATCCGTGAGCATTTTCTTTAGATCTTCCCAAGGGAGTAGATAAGCGGTGTCAATCCCCACGGACTGGGTATAGGAATTCCACCACGAGAGGGCACCATCTTCGAGGGTGCAGGTGGAGAATTTGACCTTGTCGTCTTCCGCACACTTGCTGATGCGGAAAACAGATTCCATCTTTTCGAACCATCTGATAAGTCCGATGGCTCCTTCGGTTCCCTTGAAGCTCAAGGGTTTGCAGTTTTGAAAATCCTTGTATGAACAAGGTTTAGCAGCAGAGGTTTCAGCGGCATCGCTGCTTCTTGTGGAGTTAGGTGGAGTATTCCGAGCCAAGGCTTCAGTAACAGCCTGGGTTATGAGAGACGTGATCTGAGCATCAGTGTAAGGTCTTGACTTTGGCGGCATGATTCTTCAATAAAAGAAATGAAGATACATGAGATTTTGTAAGAAAGTTGCATTTATTTCAAATGTACATGTATAAAGGTGGTAATACATAACATCAATATGAAAAGAATTATGGCAATTAATATGAGTCGAAACAGCAAGAAATATTTGATAGATGATACGAGTTCAAAGGTTACATCCTACGGATGTATTACAAAAGATGTCGGGAATTGTTACATCCGACTGAAACATAGAGTAGTGCTTAGATAGTTACTAGATTACAGGATAGTTTACAAAACGAAGACTATGCTAGTCTTAACGTAGGTTAATCTGCTCCATCATTTCGATGAGACGATCCACAGTATTTGCAAGTCTGCTGGCTTGTCGAGCATTGTCTTCAGCTAATGCTAGTCGCTGTACCAATCCGCGGTTAGATTCTTCCGTTTCCCGTGAGCGTTGTTCACACTCATCAAGTCTGTGTTTCAAAAGAGCGGTTTCCACGCTTATCTCCACCACTTTGTTGAAAAGAACGTCCACATTATTAACGGTGGTTTCGTGATCCTCAGAGACTTGTTCGATGCGCTCAAGTGATGTAAGTCTCCAGTTTTCGTTGGTTTCTTGCAACACGACATCCATGGTGCGAAGTCGTTGCTCGTGTTGGTTCACCCTAGCAGCTAAGGCCGGCAAGGTGAAGTGAGTAGAGTACGGGCCAGCTCGAGGTAACCTGTTGTTCCTCCTTGCTACCCTTGGGTTCTGCGACCCGGATTGAGAACGAGGTGAATTGGATGGGGTATTTGCCATTTCTGAGACAAAGCGTTAGTAAGATTGAGGCCTATATTCATATAGTTCCTATATAATATAGCCTATTGAGTGTCTAGCATAAACATGTGTAAGTCTCGGTTCTCTCGAAGTCAGAGTCTTCTATTGTACCCTGTTCAGCCATAACCCCTTTCAGATCTTACATCATCTCTGCTTAATTGTACATAGTTGATCAGGCTATGTTAAATTAAACTCGTATGATGTAATCACTGAACCGGTTATACCTAATAAGAGATACTGCCTAATGGTCATAGTCTAGGCTCACTAAATGCAACCTAGTTCACTATAACCTTAGGCTCTGATACCAATCTGTAACACCCCCAAATTTAATGATTTGCGGAAGCATACATTGGGTGTTACTAATCAATATACAAAGCACAAGATTAATAGTAAACGACCTCTAAATGAGACGTTTGTAAAATAGTTACATTTCATAATTAATAATCGTTTGAAAACCGTAGGTTTTCGTATACAAAATGTAATTCCCTAGAGCCCACGCGTATAGCGGGAGATTCTATTACATCACCATAGTTACAAAAGATAATGCCAAAGAATCTCCGTTAAATGCAGTTTGTAAATCATGCGACTCTAGCTAGTAATCCTGGAGTAATCCTACTCCGTAAGTGTACCTGAGATACAAAGCTAAAAAGTGTCAACCAAAAAGGTTGGTGAATCTCACAGGTTTAGTAATAAGTAGGTGTTATGAACCACAAGTATGTACCCGTATTGCTATCAAGCAAAGTAAGTAAATCAGTAAACCAGTACAGTGCCATGAGCTCATAAGTTGAAGCTTAACCGTGTAGTGTGAATATATCACGTACCCCCGTGAGTGCTATCCGCACACTCATATGTAACAAATACTAATATGTCTGTTTCTACGTGTAAATCAGTACGTGGTGGCGCTACCACCCCAGACAGGGATTGTCAGTCCCAAATGGATCCATCTATTAGTAATCGCGCTTAAGTCCATAACTAACAACTTACGATTAGGAGGCTTTCAGTGGATAAAAGTAACTCATGCGTTTGTTTGTAATCAGTAATGTTTTCAGTTCAGTACATTGTGTTCATACGTAAAACAGTTGCTAAGTATCTCACCCCAAAGTATAAAACAGTAAAAGTGGGGCTGTAAGACTCACCTGAGTCGAGCAGTGGTAACTAGCAAGTAGTAGTAAAGCAAGTAGGTTCTCCGAACCCGTAACCTTCTAGTGCCTAAACACGTAAGGTTAAGTAAGTAGATGTCTCGCAAGACCATCTAGGCTAGTTGTTCATACAACCCGTTGTGTTTAAATGTTGGTTTGTTCGCGTTCGTATCAAAGTATACGGCTCGTTGGTGATTTGTTATATTTAAAGTTTATCATTCAATTCGCAAATTAGAGTAATTGTAATAGGAAAGTATGTTTTATTATGATTGTTAGGTCGTATCGTATAAGGATTTGAGGTGGTAAAAGTTCAACACTTAGTGAAAATGTGAGTTTTCAAGGTTCTGGTTTGTGCGACGTAGCATGCGACGTTGCAAGCGACGTAGGGTGCGACGTAGGCAGGTACGTCGCATGATGCGACCTTCGCAAATCAATGCGACGTAGGGGGCGACGTCGCTAATGCGACGTTGGTTCAGTTTGCGACGTTAAAGTCTACGTCGCTACGTGCGACGTCCGCAAGTTAATGCGACGTAAAGGGCTGCGTCGCTAGTGCGACGTTGAGGTTTTTGTGCGACGTAGGTCGCGACGTCGCAGAGGCCCCTGGCCAGGTGCGACGTAGCGGTCTGATGGCCGGAATTTTGGTCGAAAACGAGTTTCCGGGTTTCCGTTGGGTCCAAATCTTTTACCCAACCCTTATATGAACATATTAAGCCTATTTAAACCATAATCTAGTAAAAATGATCAAAAACGAGAGATGTCGGGATTTGTCGGAAACTTACAAAGTGTCGGATTGAAAATCCGAAAAGATAGGAATGTAGATCGTGTGATGGTGAACGTTTTCTTCCAAAGAGAGGCTATGATTCGAGTGCGTTTAAAATATTTATTTGTTGATTTTGTGAGAGTTTTGGGTGGTTGTGGTTGAGAGAGAAAAGAAAGAAAAGTGAAGGAGAGAGAGAGAGTAAGTTGGTTGAATGAGGAAAAAGGGAGGAAGAATGGGGGTTTTGGTGGAAGCCCCCATTTTTCAGTCCACGCGCCGCGCTCCGTGCGGTGTTCGTTTGCTCCGTCGTTTAACGTTAAATAATTATTTTACATTTTAAATGGTAGGTTTTAAATACAAATAATTACGCGACATTTCTATTTAAATATTTTACAATTAAGTTTGAATACTTTTGTTTTTAAATCGTGTAAGTTTTAATCGTGTAATACGAGGCAGTTACTAATTGTTATTAAATAGCATTTCGGTCATAGTTGCGTTATTTTAGTTTATAAACCTTTGTTCACCAACGTCCGTATTAACCGAATAGAATTTCATTCTATTTAAGTTGCGTACGATTTAAGCCAAATCGCAAAGTTGTATATATTCACCAACATATAATCTGATACATAAATTAGCCTAACACAGAACTAATTACATGTATTCACAAAGTATTAGGCACTAATTCTAGTCCTAATTTGCCGGTTGTTACAGTATAGTTCATGAAATCAAATATGTTCCTAAACAGTTGTTTGTAGGAATGTTCGTATCCTATTAGTTGTAGGAAAAACAGTATCCTGTGTTCAAGTATGTTTTGTAGGATTATACGTATCCTAATCGTAGATATGTTTCGTTGGGATATTGCCCAAAAATATAGTTCAAGTTATAGTAGGAATGTAAGTATCCTATTAGCTGTTCGTAGGTGTAACACTCCCCTAAGACCCGTATCTGGACCACGTACGGCAGTGTTACAATCCTAATCGTTTGGTGGGTCCATGTTAGTAGGAAACCCATTGCCCATGTCAGAAGGGACTTTTCAATAGTGTTGCCCATGTCAAGTAGGGACTTTTCAGTAGTGTTGCCATGTCAAGTAGGGACTTTTCAGTAGTGTTGCCCATGTCAAGTAGGGACTTTTCAGTAGTGTTGCCCATGTCAAGTAGGGACTTTAGTTACCCAGTCCGTTGTATAAAGTGTTGCTGGTTATCCTCCAGCGTTCTCAAAAACATGTTCATGTATTTACAGCGTTGGTAGTATGAAAGTAATATGTAACACTCCCCCTAAGACCCGTATCTGGATCACGTGCGAGCAGTATTACATATTAGATTGAAATCGTCAGTTTGTTTATCAGTTTACTAGTTCAAGGTACTCTGCTTGTTTGAGTAAAAATGGTATACAATCATGTTTGTATATATAAAAGAGTTTGACTATGTTTTCCACCCCGGTTCAAAGCAGTTAAAACAGTAAAAGTAGGGGCTGTGAACTCACCTGTTGAGTTAAGTAATCGTGCGAGTGCTAGCAAACCTAAGCCCAAGTACAGTCTAGAATCTCCTAACGTCCTAAACGTATAAGATTTATAAGTATGTGGATGTTTAGACTAATCATCCATGCTAGTGTTTGTACAACCAAGTCATGTCCAAATCGTTTGTTTAATGTTTACGTTTGTATTTCGTTGTTTGTGAAAATGTATACGACTCGTTGGTGAAAGTTTTAAAATCAACATTTCGATAAGACAAGTATGTTTGTATAGTTCGCGTATCGTATAATATGTGAGTATTCGATGCCGGCTAAGTTTGACACTTAGTGAAAAATTAGTTTGGAACCTGCTGTTTTATGCGACACTAGGGGCGTCACTTGTTTTGGTTATACGACACTAGGCTAGTGTCGGTATAATTGGTGATCAGATTGTTATGCGACACTTATGAAGTGTCGGTTAAAATAGTAGTGCGACACTTATGAAGTGTCGTGTGTAAGATCAGTGCGTCACTATCGGAGTGTCGTATATAAAGGAAAATCTGATTTTATGCGGCACTTGGTTAGTGTCGTATAGTTGTGTCTGTCAATGATTAGCGACACTTGAGGAGTGTCGGTATAGTAAAGTTGGTAGCGTCACTAAACAAGTGACGGTATAATTCGGGTTGTATGCGGCACTAATAGCGACACTAAGGGAGTGTCGCTATACTGTTTTTGGTCACTATGCGACACTATCAGCTGTTCGACGAACAACTTGAAAAAGACGGGATTTGGTTCGTTTTTGGACATAATCGGTTGTATAAAACACTAAAACATGTTAATCTAAGTATACTAAACATGAAATATTTGTTATAACTTCGAGATCTAAAGATTTGCGGGATTTGTCGGAAACTTACGAGTGTCGGATTTGAAATCCGAAAAGGTAGAAGTGTAGATCGTGTTGTCGTGGTCACTTTATTCCAAAAGAGTGAGGTGATTCGTGACGTTTTTGGTGTAG
This sequence comes from Helichrysum umbraculigerum, assembly GCA_949592205.1. Lineage (NCBI taxonomy): Eukaryota > Viridiplantae > Streptophyta > Magnoliopsida > Asterales > Asteraceae > Helichrysum > Helichrysum umbraculigerum. The sequence goes on along the minus strand of CATIUR010000003.1, from coordinate 103,477,055 downwards.
TTTTGGTGTGATTTGTGTGATTTGTGGGTGAGTTTAGAGAGAAGGAGGAGAAAAGAGAAAGAAGAGAGAGAATGAGATAGATGGAAAATGAAAGAAAAGGGAGGTGGGGAGGGGGTTTTGTCCCCTTTTTCGCCTCCGTGTTTTAGTCCCGTGTTTGTTTATCCGATCGTCATTTATTAATTTTAATTAATATCTTTAATTATATATTTTTAATTAGGATCTTTTTATAAAACCAAATTAATTTAGTTATAAAATTTTAAACTTTGTTTTATTTAAATTGCACGAATTTAACGTTTTGCGTTATAAAATGATTTGTAAATATTTTTGACAAATATTTATTTGTTACGACATTATTTAATAATTTCGTTTTATTAACCAATTTTGTTCACCAACAGTTGTATATTTTTGTCGCGTTTGTTCAATTCGTTTCGTATGTAATTATATCTAATTACAAATAAATAATACTACGCGTATTAACTAGTTGGGCTATGCTAGACTTACCTCTAAAATGGGTTGTGAATTCACTCAAGTAGGAAATTAGCCTAATAATGCAAGTGATTAACTTAATTAATCGTGTTTAAATTTGCGGGGTGTTACAAACCGGTCCGGTTCCCGGTTGAACCGTCCGATTTTGACTGAACTGCCCGGTTCGTTGACGGGTCAAACATTGGTCAAAACCGATTTTGTACGGCCGGAAACCTTCATTTTCTCGGTTGAACCGGTAGGACCGGTCCGGTTCAACCGGTTTTCAAAACATTACGTACGACCCATGTTACAATGTTTTGATATGAGACCAGGTGCTTATTTCCTTTATAAGTTTACTAGTAAATTTATGGGGCTGTGTATACACACAGCTCAACCCATGTTATATTTTTAAACGAAAGCTTATATAAGATATAGGAAAAAAAAATTATATTTGTTTTTCTCTAATAATGAATCAGTATATATATATATATATATATATATATATATATATATATATATATATATGAATGGGATCCTGTGAAAATAAGTAGTTAAAAAAAACAGTGAAAACACATCCCCACCTCCATCTAATCTAACATATATATATATATATATATATATAAAAGGGGTGGGGATAAAAAAAACGGTGAAAACACTTTTTCCTTCACAATTTTTTTAAGGTGTGAACCTTTTTTTTTTTTTTTTTTTTTTTTGAAGTAAACCAAAAAAATTAAGGTTCACACAAAAATATATTTATAAAAAAAAATAAAATAAAGTCAAATTCGAAAACCAAAACAAAAAATTAAGGTTCGCAATTAAAAAACTTAAAAACTTTATGTGAACCCAAAACAAAAAAAATAAGATTCACAATTGAAAAAGTTAAAAACTTGGTGTGAATCTAAAAAAAATTAAGGTTCACAGTTGAAAAAAAAAGGTTCACAATTAAAAAAGTTAAAAACTTTCCGTGAACCAAAAAAAGTTAAGGTTCACAATTGAAAAAGTTAAAAAATTTTCGTGAACTAAAAAAAATTAAGGTTCACAAATGAAAAAGTAAAAAAGTTTTCGTGAACTCAAAAAAAATTAAGGTTCACAGTTGAAATAAAAAGGTTTACAATTGAAATTTTTTAAAACTTTCCGTGAACCTAAAAAAAAGTAAGGTTCATAGTTGAAAAAAAAAGGTTCACAATTGAAAAAGTTAAAATTTTCCGTGAACTCAAAAAAATATTAAGGTTCACTGTTGAAAAAGTTAAAAACTTTTCGTGAACCAAAAAAAAATTTTAAGTTCAAAATAAAAAAACTTTAAAATTTTCGTTAAATTTTTAAAAAAAAAAAAAATTATGTGAAAAAATATTAGGTCCACAATTGAAAATGTTAAAAACTTTGTGTGAAGCAAAAAAAAAATTAAAGGTTCATGACGAAAATTTTATGTGAAACAAAAAAAAAATAGAAGGATTCACAAAAAAATTCATATGTGAAGCAAAAAAAATGAAAGTTCACAACTTAAAAGAATTGTGAATCAAAAAGTGTTTTCACCGTTATTTTTATCCCCACCCCTTATATATATATATATGTTAGATTAGATGGAGGGTGGGGATGTGTTTTCACTGTTTTTTATTTATCTCACTGTTTTCACCAGAACCCATCCCTATATATATATATATATATATATATATATATATATATATATATATATATATATATATATATATATGGTAGTGATCTAGAGGGGAGTGCTTTTTTCGGAGGAAGGAGGAAGCGTTAGTATTCATCAAGAAGCATATTACAATTATCAATCAAAACGTCAACAAAAAATTATTTTTACCGGTAAATAGTAATCAAAACCGATGTTATAAAGAATATTTTAACGAATGAATTTCATTTTTAAGTCATAACATTAGTTGATGAATATTTATATAATAAATTGTTAATATTCACTATGATGAATATTAACTAATATGTATCACGATGCATATTAAAACTTCACATTATTTGAAAGATACTTTTATTGTTAGTATTTATCACAATGCATATTAACTAATATTCACCGCGATGCATATTAATGGATTTGGATATAATATTCATAAATCGATGTTATAACTTGCAGAAAGAATTTATCAATGAAGCTTAACATTCATAGCATCGATTCTAATTAACATTTACTAAATTTCAGTTTGCTTTTTTTGAGATTTGTATGGGTGAAGGTAATATGCTTCTTGATGAATACTAACGCTTCTCCCCTTCCCCCCAAAAATGCATTTCCCTCTGGATCATTCCAGTATATATATATATATATATATATACTAGGTAGCTATTTGGCCGTGTTAAACACGGCCCAGTCAAATATATACTCCTTCCGTCGTTAAAATAACCATTTTGAAAATGTATATTATTTTTAGATAAGTACAATGATTACATTATTATTTATTTCTTCCGTCGCAAAATAAGTGTCTACATTACATGGCCGTAAGACTCGCCATGTAATTTTTGGTACTTTTTTCACGTATCAACTATATAAGTTGTCACGTGGCGAGTTTTAAAGCCGTTGATTTGATCAAAATACATACAATATAAATAAATTAAAAGTTCATTACATACAATGTAAATCCACGTAGTTCGCTGCATGCTGTGAATGCCAGACTATAATTTAGTACATTTGCATTTACTTAACCCTTATTTGTATACTCAGTCCTCAAACCAAAATAAATCAATTTCTCCCTTAGATATTGGTTTATCTTCTTGGATTTCGATTGACGTACAACTATCTAGTTTGTATACACATCTGACTTATTTCTTCCATTTAATTATACTCTGTTTTTACTTTTTACTGATGACCAAGTTTTGCTACATTAAAACTTTGGATTATGGGCTATCTTTTCACCTTTTATTAATGTTGTTTTAGATTAATATTTTTGATACATTTTATAGGTTCGAAACACCAAATGAATCTTGGCCAAAATGTGTAAGCCAACTTTAATTTATAAATAGGTTCACTCGTTAAACACGTACACAATTAAGTGATGGGCACATTAATAAAGTGATGGGCACATTAATTGTGTCCGTATCTAAAGAGATCAAACCAATTGCGACGTTAACTGATACTAACACTTATAAAATCACATATACGAGGTTATTATAGCGAACAAGCAAGAACGATTACATAAAATATAACAACTTCTGATCATATCATATAATTATTCTTACAAACCGGGCCATGGATACTTAAAGACTGATATCGCTCATTTTGTACATATATATTTCACGCGATATCATTGTTTTAAGTTTATTTTTAATGAACTTTTAGAACTTGTGGTACTTAATTGGTAAAAAATTAAATTCTCAGGTAAAAAGGTTGAAGTTCTGAAAGTTGGAGAAGATTTGGTTGAGTCTTGAAGCTGAAATGTCAAAGTTGCAATTTGGATCTGCTTTTATACTGAAGAACGCGATCGGGACCCAATGACCAGGATCGCGTTTCAAGGGTTTAATCTGGCATGTACGTTTTTCCAAAGAGCAACGCGATCCGGATTGTTCATACGGATCGCGTTCGCTAGTGCAATTCGTAATCAGAAAATTTTCAAGAAGAAGAACGCGATCCCAACACACAAGCTGGATCGCGTTTGTCTTTGTATTTTCTGAATTTCTGGATCGCGTTGGTATTCCCTGGATCGCGTTCATGAGCGGTTTTGCAGCAGTTTGAAGGATTTAAATTACGTCTTTATTTCATTAAAGGGGGATAACTTCCATATTAGAAAAACACTGAACGAATTTTGCTCTCAACTTTTGAAAGTTTTCATCACTTTTTAAGAGATTGCTTTGCTCTAATCATTAGGGGACTACGGATCTTCGATTCATCATTGTAATCACTCGTCTTACATCTTTATTTATTTATAATCATGTTTGTGTCGATTTCAATAGTTTCTCTTGTTTCGTTTGGCGCAATTATGAGTAGCTAATTTAATCAAACACTTGTTTGGATGAAATACTAGTGATTAGAGGTGTTTACTTTTGGAGTTTCACGTTTACTCAACTTTCGTTTAATCGAATTATTATGAGTTAGGGTTTATTGTTAAATCTGAATCACTTGATGAATGAATAAACGATTATAGCGGATGTTTATTGTTTATATGTTCATTATCAATTAATTGTCTATGAGTAATTGAGTTTGATTGCGAACGCATAAAGATTGTGATTTAGAAAATTAACCTTAATATTGTAAGTTCATGAATGTGGCGAATGTCTTTCATATATTGAATTGGAAGTTGATGAATTGATTTTAGGATCTAGTTTGATAGCGAATGCTGAACTTGACCTAATTAAGATAAACGTGAATTGCTTTAAATGTTAAGACTAAATACCTTGAAGTTATTAGTAAAGTAATCCAAACAAGTGTCGTTTTCTAGTGTTTAAGTTTAACAAAATTAATCTGACTCTTCCTGAGTCCATTTGTTCTAGTTTAAGACATTAGTTGATAAGCAAAGTGACAACTCGGTCATACAAACCCACGTTTATTTACTTGTTTAAATTAGTTGCATTTTGATTACAATTCTCATTTACAAAGTCCATGTGGAACGAACCAGTACTTATTGTAGCTATACTATACATGATAAGGTATACTTGCCTTAGTGTGTAATAGTTCAGTGTCAGTAATTATTAGTTTATTTTATAACTTGTTTTCACACATCAAGTTTTTGGCGCCGCTGCCGGGGAACTTGTGTGAATTTGAGAATTTAATTTAAGTGTAGTTAATTGATCCTTTCTTTGAATTAAAATTCTTAGAAAGTTATTTTTAGTTAAATTGTATTGCGCCGGTGCGTTTGACGGTTTTATTTTCTTTGCTTTTGCAGGTTTACTTAGGTAGTGGATGAGCACTAGGAATTCTGGTAACGAAATTCTAAGTCCTTTGTCTGATCCAGAGAAAACCACAAAGAAGAAAAAAAAGAAGAAATCAAAGAATAAGCCGACGGAATCAACTTCAAGTCAAACCGAAAGTGGATCAACTTCATCAAAAGTAGTCATTGAGGAAGAAGTTTTTGAAGAAGAACTTGAATCTAGATACGAAGAGGAAGTTAGGTCTGAAGCCGAAGAAGAACAAATGGCTGACAAGAATGATACACCTATGTTTAACCGAACTAGAACCGTTGCTCCTACTCCGGCATCAGCTATTCGGAGACCACCAATCGACAACAATTTTTCACTGAAAGGGAATCATATGCAAATGCTTAGAGATACTCAGTTTGATGGAAGAGTGCGGGCCGATCCGCATAAACATATTGCTGAATTCTTGGAAATTGGAGAGTATTTTAAGTATGGTCCTAATACGGAAGAAGCAGTCAGATTGAGGACTTTCCCAATGTCTCCATGTGGGGAAGCAAAGATTTGGTATCAAGAGTTGGAACCAAATACTATCCAAACTTGGAATCAAATGAGGGAGGCTTTTGTTAGCCGATACTTTCCACCAGCTTTAGCAGAAAGGTTATTAAATGAGATTCGGGGATTCAAGCAAGCTGAAGGTGAAACGTTAGTGGAAGCATGGTTGAGAATGAAAGATTTGTTGAGAAATTGCCACGGACATGGTTTGTCAAAAGCCGAAATCATAGAACTCTTCTATAATGGTCTTGATATTACATCAGCTGCTGTACTTGATTCTGCTGGAGGAGGGTTGTTCATGTACAAAACTCCCAATGAAGCTTGGAAGATTATGGAGGACAAAGTTTTGCAAAGTCTAAATTGGGCAAAAGATAGTAGAAAACCAGCCCAAAAGACCGTTGCTTTTGCTGAAGGAAGTGGAAGTAGCTCTAAGGATTCTGAAATGATGAAAGAACTGAAAGCTATGTCTACCAAGTTTGATAATCAGTTCAAGGCTCTCAAGGGAGAGATAAAGGAGCTTCGTGAAGGATGTAGTAACTGTGGTGGAGATCATGCAACAAATGAATGTGATAGTGATGATCAACCTATGAGGATGGCGGATGAAGATGTTAATTACATGCAACAAAGTAATTACCAAGGTGGAAATAATTATCAACGAAGCGGTATTCAGAACCGGAATCCAGGAAATTTTCAAGGTAATTATCAAGGAAATAGATATTCTCGACAGGGTCAGAACTATTACAATCAATTCCAAAGAGATAATGTTCCACCATCAACACCATCAACACCACCACCTGTTCAACAACAAGCAACATCCGAATCTGCTTTAGAGAAGATGATGAAGGAGCTCATTTCTAAACAGGATGTTTCGACTGAGAGATTGAAAACCCAAATGACGAATTTGAGGTTAAGTGTGGATCAAAATCAGAAAAATCAGCAAGCCTCAATTCAGGATTTGGAGAGGAAAATGGATAGACTTTCTGAAGGCCAAAGTAGTAGACCACCCGGTGGTTTACCGAGCAATACCCAACCGAACCCAAGACAAGCTTCTTCTAGCGGTGGTCTAAAGCCATATCAACCACCACCGGCCCGAAATGAGCATGCAAATGCTATTATCACTCGTAGTGGGAAAGAGCTACCACCACCTCCGGTAAAAAGGGCAAAGATCTCTAATTCTGTTTTGCAGGACAATGATGAAATAGAAGTTAACGATGAAGAAGAAGAGATTGTGCAACCCACTTCTGTTCCGGTTTCACCAACACCTCCGGTAACACAACCGGTAGTGAAGGCGTACAAACCAAATATTCCATATCCTCAACGCTTGAGGAAGGAAAAGATTGCTGCTCAGTATGGAAAGTTTGTGGACATGATCAAGAGCATAAGGATCAATGTACCGTTGGTGGATATTTTAGCTGGAATGCCGAACTATGCCAAGTTTATCAAAGACTTAGTGAGCAACAAGGAAAAGCTTTCGGAGGCATCGGCTACATTTCTGAATGATGAGTGTTCTGCTATCGTTCAAAATCAGATTCCACCCAAATTGGGGGACCCGGGGAGTTTTATTGTTTCATGTACATTAGGAAAGTTTATGACTTGTGATGCCCTAGCTGATTTAGGTGCTAGTATAAACTTGATGCCTTACTCCCTTTATGCAAAATTGTCTTTAGGATCCCTTAAACCCACACGTATGAGCATCCGACTGGCCGATAGATCATTCCAATATCCTGTTGGGATTGCGGAAAATATGTTGATTGATGTTGGACCTTTTACATTCCCTGTTGACTTTGTGATCCTCGAAATGGAGGAAGATAGTAAAGTCCCACTCATTCTAGGACGTCCCTTTTTACATACGGCTGATGCTATTATTCATGTGAAAAACAAGCAGTTGACCTTAGGAGTGGGCCAGGAAAGGATTGCTTTCACGGTCGATAAGGCCATGAAGCATCCTTATTCAACTGACGATACTTGTTTTAGTATTGATGTCATAGATGAGGCTTTGGATGAGGAGTTACAGGGATTACTTGGATTGGATGCTGAAATTGCTGAGTTGTTGGAATCTGTTGATGAGAAAATGACTGAGGAAGAGTTGCTTGAAGCAGTTGAAGTTAAAGAAGATGATGAAGAGCAACTAGCTGAGGAAAACTTTGAGGAGCTAAAGCGTGAGGATCGGTTGAGGATAAAGACTTCACTGGAGGATCCACCGAGAGACTTGGAGTTAAAACAACTTCCAAGTCATTTGGAGTATGCATTTTTGGAAAAGGAAAATCTCTTACCGGTTGTAATTTCTTCTAATCTTATTAATTCTGAAAAATGCATGTTACTTGATGTGTTGAGAGCTCACAAGGGCGCCTTCGCTTGGCGTACTTCCGACATACCTGGGATAAGCCCATCATTTTGTAAACACAAAATAAATCTTTTAGATGAGGTAAAACCCGTTGTTCAAAGACAACGGAGGCTTAACCCAAATATGAAGGATGTTGTCAAAAAGGAGGTAGTTAAATTGCTTGATGCGGGTATTATTTACCCCATTTCTGATAGTCCTTGGGTGAGCCCTGTCCATTGTGTGCCCAAAAAGGGTGGTATGACTGTTGTGACAAATGACCAAAACGAATTAGTTCCAACTAGGACAGTCACGGGTTGGCGTGTTTGTATTGACTATAGAAGACTTAATGATGCTACCAGGAAAGACCATTTCCCTTTACCTTTCATTGACCAAATGTTGGAGAGACTAGCCGGAAACGAATTATTTTGTTTTCTTGACGGGTTTTCGGGATATTTCCAAATCCCCATAGACCCTAAAGATCAAGAGAAAACGACTTTTACTTGTCCCTTTGGTACGTATGCATATAGGAGAATGCCTTTTGGGCTTTGTAATGCCCCAGCCACCTTTCAAAGGTGTATGATCGCTATCTTTCAGGACATGATTGAGACTTCCATGGAGGTTTTCATGGACGATTTTTCTGTTTTTGGTAATTCGTTTGAATCATGTTTGTCTAACTTAGACAAGATGCTTGAAAGATGCGAGAAGGCACACTTAGTTCTTAATTGGGAAAAGTGTCATTTCATGGTTAAGGAAGGAATTGTTTTGGGGCACAAGGTGTCAAGCGTGGGGATCGAGGTTGACAAGGCAAAGATTGATGTCATTGCCAAGTTACCTCCACCCGCAAATGTAAAAGGTGTTAGAAGCTTTTTGGGTCATGCGGGTTTTTATCGTAGGTTTATCAAAGACTTTTCTAAGATCACTAGACCTATGACCAAATTGCTTGAGAAAGATGTTACTTTTGTGTTTGATTCTGAATGTGTGAAAGCTTTTGAGACTTTAAAGGATAGGTTGACTAATGCACCCATTATGGTTTCACCAGACTGGTCTAAACCATTTGAATTGATGTGTGATGCGAGTGACTATGCCTTAGGTGCAGTTTTAGGACAACGTGAGGGAAATCATTTTAGGCCAATTTATTTTGCAAGTAAGACACTTAATAGGGCTCAACAGAATTATACAACAACTGAAAAAGAGTTACTTGCTGTTGTGTTTGCTTTCGATAAGTTTAGACCTTATCTTGTATTGTCCAAAACTGTTGTATTCACCGACCATTCAGCCCTAAAGTACTTGTTTTCCAAACAAGATGCTAAACCTAGACTCATTCGTTGGATTCTTCTTTTGCAAGAGTTTGACATTGAGATCAAGGACAAAAAGGGGGCTGAAAATCTTGCCGCCGACCACTTGTCAAGGTTGGAACATCCAAACCTAGACAAGTTAGGCGATACTGACATTAATGATTCCTTTCCGGAGGAGTTTCTTTTGCAGGTAGGTGATGAAGCTGAAAATGGGGAAGAAACACCATGGTATGCTGATTTTGCAAATTATTTAGTTGGAGGTGTTTTGAGAAAAGGCATGACCCATCAACAAAAAGGGAAATTCTTTGCTGATTTGAAATATTATTATTGGGAAGACCCGTATTTGTTTAGGGTGTGTGCTGATGGAATGATAAGGAGATGTATATCTGGAGGAGAAACGAGAAGAATTTTGGATGAGTGCCACCATGGACCAACCGGTGGGCACTATGGGCCGTCTGTTACAGCTAAGAAAGTCTATGATGCTGGATTTTATTGGCCTACAATCTTTAAAGAGGCACAAACTCTTTGCCAAACTTGTGATTCATGTCAAAGGGTTGGCAACATCTCAAAAAGAGATGAGATGCCTCAAACGAGTATTCAGGTTTGCGAGGTGTTTGACATTTGGGGCATAGATTTCATGGGTCCATTTCCAAAATCAAATAAGTGTGAATACATCTTGGTAGCTGTGGATTATGTGTCAAAATGGGCGGAAGCAAAGGCCGTTTCAAAGAATGATGCCCGAGTAGTGATTGATTTCTTAAAGAGTTTGTTTTGCTGATTCGGTGTTCCTAAAGCCTTAATAAGTGATCGTGGAAGTCACTTTGCGAATCAGCAACTTGAGAAAGTAATGAAGAAGTATGGAGTTCAACATCGGTTTTCTACATCTTACCACCCACAAACTAGTGGTCAAGTGGAGAATACAAATAGAGCTTTAAAGAGAATTCTCGAGAAAACAGTCAAAGATAACCGAGCTATTTGGTCGAAGAAATTGGATGATGCTTTGTGGGCGTTTAGAACCGCTTACAAGACACCGATTGGTACCACACCTTACAGGTTGCTATATGGCAAAAAATGCCATTTGCCGGTTGAAGTGGAGCATAAGGCTTATTGGGCTCTAAAGAATTGTAACACTGATTTGGTTGAAGCCGGTGAAAAGAGAATGCTTCAATTACATGAGTTAGACGAATTGAGGTTGCAAGCTTATGAGAACTCCAAGTTGTACAAGGAAAGAACCAAGGCATTGCATGATAAGAAGCTCAAGATGAGGAAAGAATTCAGAGCTGGGGATAAAGTGTTGTTGTTTCAATCTCGGTTTAAGTTGAAACAACCAAAACTAAAACCGAGGTGGACCGGTCCATACATAGTGAAACACGGATATCCTTCAGGTTATGTGGAATTGTTGAAATCAGATGGCGGATCGTTCATTGTCAATGGTCACAGGTTGAAATTGTATCACGAGGAGGATGTCGATTGCAAGTGGGAAACACTTGCCATTTACCCCAAGGACAAGTGAATTCGGGGTCGAGTCTATTGCTTTGGACTCATAAATAAACTAAGCACGGAAGGAGAATGCGAAGTAAAGGCAAAGAACAAGAATCTAGTTCTAAAGGAAAAGGGAAAGCACAGACTTTATCGTTAGGATATCTTTTGGATCCGGAGAGATTACACCCAAATTTGCGGTTTACAAAGAAAAATTGTGGGGGGAAATTTGCGACGTACAATGATAATTTGTTGGCTTTAAGAGAAAAAGACATTGTGCATCCAAGAGTGATAAATTGGCAGCCATTGGAAGAGGCGGGGCTAGCAAGGTCTTTGAGACACACCCTCACTCAATCGGTTAAATGCAAATGGACAGGTAACACTTATGATGTCCAAGATTGGGAAAGATTGTTTGCTATTCAAGAGCCAATCTATGCAGAATTGTGTTTAGAGTTCTTCTCAACGGTGGAAATACATAGGATCAAAACTGTGAAAGATCCATTGTTGTCGTTCCGACTAGGGGGTGAAGACCGGGAAATGAGTTTGATGGATGTTGCTGAGTGTTTGGATATATATGATGCTGATGTGCTTGAAGCACCGTATTTTGCGGATTACATCTTTATGGGTGAATGGTTGGATGAATCAGCAGTACCTTTGGAAACTATGTGGCGTGAATTAAGTGACGCCCCATACGACTCATCGGGGAACAACGCGTCTAGCAGTCTCAGAGATGTGGAGCATCGCTTAATCCAAAAGTTTATTGCCCATTCTATTGCTTGTAGAGGGAAGAATACAGAAAAGGTAACAGCTCCAGATATGTGGTATTTGACCAGAATCAACAGAAGAATTCGGGTTTCTATACCATATTGTGTTGCGGAATTTCTGGCGACTTATGGGAAGGGAAGAAAGGATTCTTCCAAAATTGCTGGAGGCCATTATGTGACCTTAATTGCTAAACACTTTGAGGTGAGATTGGTGGCAAAGAAACACCCTTTGACTGTAGTGTAAGATAATTCGCTGCCTTTATCCATTGAGATGTTCTCAGCTGCTAAGGCCGTTTCGCAAGAAAGGAAAAAGTTCATCCCTTGGAGGCCGACAAAGAAGAGTCTTCGAGATGGTACATCATCACAACCATCACAGCCAACAAGGGAGCAAGTTGTTCAGGATCACCATATGGAGGATGTTCGTCAAACGGAAATGGTTCAACAATGCCCAGACGCACCTGGGTGGTTTCAAGGGTTTAACACCAGATTTGAAAACTTCAGGATTCAACAGGAGGAATTTCGGGAGGAGTCGAGGTATGAGTGGGGTGTGCAAAGATTCTTCAATGATTGGCAAAGGCATAATACTCAGCGTATCTACTCCGATGAAGAAGATATTACCCCAACCCCATATTACCAATTCCCGAGGTGGGGACAACCTGGAGCTAGGAATCCCGTTCCTGATTATGATAGGCAGGCTGCTTTTGAGGCACTTGAAAGGCACCAACGAGGAGAGGTGGAGGAGCATACACAGCAGGGTTCATCCGGACATTGGCTTTTTGGGGATTAAATTCCATTTGAATCGTAATGTGGTGGTGTTTGAACAATTTAGTTGTGTTTTGAACTTATTTTTATTTCTTTATGTGTGTTTAAGACTTCTTATTTAAGTATCTAGGATTTTTGGCATAAACTTCTTTATGAGTGGCATTTGGGTACGATTTGTACAATGCCATCTCATGCTACCCACTTGTATTATAAGTTATGCCTTGTATTTGTTTTTGGTGTGATAGAAGGCCTTGTCGATGTGGAATCAATTGCATATGCTGGCAGTAAGTTCAGCGACACATGAGCATGGCATTTACAACACTTTTCTGCTATTATCCCCCGGGTAGTTTCGTTTCATTTTACTTCCTCATTTGTACTTATTGAATATGTTTGTTTTGTGCATTGAGGGCATTGCACAATTTAAGTGTGGGGAGGTAATTTGCTTGAACTTCATTCTTAGCAAATTGTTGTTTCTTACTTCTTGTTAGGTTTGTTAGAATCTGTTGGGATTCTCAATCGAACTTTACGAATTCTATTAACGGGCTTTTTGGTCACTTAATGGGTCTGTTATTGATCTTGGGTCCAATAGATTTTAGCAAATTCTGATAAGGGGTTGGGAATGGCAGTTTGTTGGGATTGTGCTTGTCCTAATATGATTAATTACTTGAAAATTTCCTTTATGAAATATCTAGTTAAAATAATTAAATCTTCCCTCTTGCATAAATTTTTAGAGATGTGTCATATGAGCAACCTCATTGGGTGAATTGCATGACTAGTACACTTGTAGCTCCACTATTAAATTGTGAGATATTAGAGCCTTAATTGAGAAAAACACTTATTTTTAGTGTTTACATTGCTATTGCTATGAGTGTGCCGGTGATTGTAGTTCGTTCTAGAACTTGCCCTAGTGATGCATTTCGAGGCCGCTGTGAGATCACAAATTGTGATAGAGGTGAGATCGTATGATGAGAAGGTATTCTTAGGATTGGAGCTTAATCCTAGCAATTCTGACTTTCTAGCCAATTATCGGGACCGTATGGATCATTTAGATGATTAGTACTAATCTCAATAATCGGCCAAGGAATCTTAATTGTTTAGGATCTTATTTTTGTTTAAACCATTTATATCTAGTCCACCCAGGTCGTTAGCACTTACTTGTAGTGCTAAGAAACCCGTAGACACTTCCACATACATTCATGATCACTACATTATTCAGCCTATTTTTGTGTAGTCAATTCCCAAATCATTTATTTTCCAAAATGTTGTCTAATTTGAAATTTTAATGGATTTTTGTGTAAAATGTGATTTAAATCGTTTTAATAGGGATTCTAATGTTAAATCTCTATAATCTGAGTTGTAATCAATTGAAGTGCTGAATGTGAAAGTTTAAGTAATTGAAGTTGAAAACAATAAAAGTTATGGAAGTTAACTGTTAAAGCTTAAAGTTAAGGATTTGTTAATTGTAGTCAACTAAACGGCCTTTGAATTCCTGAACAAGTAGTTCCCGAGGGGTGTTCTACACCTAGCCACTGAAGGTCTTTTTCAGGTCTAGGATGGCTGGTTCGAAAGTTCGCTACACAGGATTCATAGAAAGTCGTAGAATGCAGTTAATCAATCAAATCATAAATGTAAATCAATGAGAATTGCAAGTTGAGAATTGTGAATATAAGTTGTACATGAGGATAATTCTAATTGATTTAGCATGAGAATCCTGAGTGTTATTTCTGTCACATTAAGAATCGATTAGGCAACATTTTCTTTACTTTTTCATGGGATTTTGACTACTATTTTTTTTCGCCAATTGCTTGAGTCTAGCCCACCTATTCCATTCTCGCCCATACTGTATACACAACATGATTAGAATACCTTCTCTGAGATTTCACTTGGTGCTCACGCCAAGACGGTGGAGATTTGATCCTTTTGCAAGCCTATGGTAACAGTGCATCACGACTTGGCTTAATTGAGTGTTATATTATTCATTCCCTTACCTTGTAGTTTATAGGTTGAGAGTGAGTGATTGATACACTTATCCTATTGTGAGGTGCTAGGTCGTGCATTTCGGGCTTGACAAATTATCATCTCAAGTTTTGGTAATTATATACATGTGGCTAGCATAATTGCTTAGGTGATTATTGTTAGTTTATTTTGAAAAGCTTGATCTCCATTTTTGAAAATGCAAGAGGGATGTAATGGTTTATATCTGGTAGAAAATGATTTGCTTGAGGACAAGCAAAGCTCAAGTGTGGGGAAGTTTGATATCGCTCATTTTGTACATATATATTTCACGCGATATCATTGTTTTAAGTTTATTTTTAGTGAACTTTTAGAACTTGTGGTACTTAATTGGTAAAAAAATTAAATTCTCAGGTAAAAAGGTTGAAGTTCTGAAAGTTGGAGAAGATTTGGTTGAGTCTTGAAGCTGAAATGTCAAAGTTGCAATTTGGATCTGCTTTTATACTGAAGAACGCGATCGGGACCCAATGACCAGGATCGCGTTTCAAGGGTTTAATCTGGCATGTACGTTTTTCCAAAGAGCAACGCGATCCGGGTTGTTCATACGGATCGCGTTCGCTAGTGCAATTCGTAATCAGAAAATTTTCAAGAAGAAGAACGCGATCCCAACACACAAGCTGGATCGCGTTTGTCTTTGTATTTTCTGAATTTCTGGATCGCGTTGGTATTCCCTGGATCGCGTTCATGAGCGGTTTTGCAGCAGTTTGAAGGATTTAAAATACGTCTTTATTTCATTAAAGGGGGATAACTTCCATATTAGAAAAACACTGAACGGATTTTGCTCTCAACTTTTGAAAGTTTTCATCACTTTTTAAGAGATTGCTTTGCTCTAATCATTAGGGGACTACGGATCTTCGATTCATCATTGTAATCACTCGTCTTACATCTTTATTTATTTATAATCATGTTTGTGTCGATTTCAATAGTTTCTCTTGTTTCGTTTGGCGCAATTATGAGTAGCTAATTTAATCAAACACTTGTTTGGATGAAATACTAGTGATTAGAGGTGTTTACTTTTGGAGTTTCACGTTTACTCAACTTTCGTTTAATCGAATTACTATGAGATATGGTTTATTGTTAAATCTGAATCACTTGATGAATGAATAAACGATTATAGCGGATGTTTATTGTTTATATGTTCATTATCAATTAATTGTCTATGAGTAATTGAGTTTGATTGCGAACGCATAAAGATTGTGATTTAGAAAATTAACCTTAATATTGTAAGTTCATGAATGTGGCGAATGTCTTTCATATATTGAATTGGAAGTTGATGAATTGATTTTAGGATCTAGTTTGATGGCGAATGCTGAACTTGACCTAATTAAGATAAACGTGAATTGCTTTAAATGTTAAGACTAAATACCTTGAAGTTATTATTAAAGTAATCCAAACAAGTGTCGTTTTCTAGTGTTTAAGTTTAACAAAATTAATCTGACTCTTCCTGAGTCCATTTGTTCTAGTTTAAGACATTAGTTGATAAGCAAAGTGACAACTCGGTCATACAAACCCACGTTTATTTACTTGTTTAAATTAGTTGCATTTTGATTACAATTCTCATTTACAAAGTCCCTGTGGAACGAACCAGTACTTATTGTAGCTATACTATACATGATAAGGTATACTTGCCTTAGTGTGTAATAGTTCAGTGTCAGTAATTATTAGTTTATTTTATAACTTGTTTTCACACATCAAAGACCCAATTATCTGGGGTCTTTTTTGCGAAATATAAACCATCTTTTGCTATCAACCAAAAACATTTATGAGCATGAAAAATACTTTGGCCACATTCAGCTGCAACCTTATTATCAAAAACATCGATAATGACTTCTCTAGCAGGAGTACCATCTTCGTTCATCCAAAAAAAGTCTCCCTTAAACAAAGTTTTTTGATTGTAACTCCTCCGAAATTTCCAACGAAATCCCTGGTTTCCAGTAAATGTTTTGTTTCCAAGATCATCATCTTTTGAGTAAATATGAGCAACCAACTTCTCGATATCCTTGTCGATAACTTCCATTATATATGACTCAAAAGAGTTGAGGTTTGAAGATGTAATATAGTTAACATTATATAATGATAATACGAAAAATAATAGGTAGTGCATCTTACGACCCATCTTACAGTTTTTGATTATGAGCCCAATAGTTTGTGACCTTTTATAGATGATTTTGTAACCTTACTAAAAAATATGTCTATATTTTAACAATAAAATACAATAATATTATGAAATTTCAGTGATCGATAATAATTTTCACTACAAGTAAAAATAATATATTACACTTTTAGATATACATTTTTATACTTTAACCGAAACTTACTATATAATAAATATATATACAGTAGTACTACGATTAGTACCGATGAAACGGAAACATAGAATTCAGTGCTTCAAGTTGTGGTAATCTGAACCAAAGTTTATAAACATTCATTTATTTTTGGTTTATTAATCAGATGATAATTTAAACCCGAATTTAGCGGCAAAAAGGAGATCAACAAAATCATTAATGTTTTTATACATAACCACTTCATTGTTATTTAGTTCGAAAACACATCAAGATAAATGCATTTTAGGAGATCAACAAAATCATTAACGTTTTTATACATAACCACTTCACTGTTATTTAGTTCGAAAACGCATCAAGATAAATGCATAATTTTCATTTACATTGATTATCTAATGTTCTGCTACACGAGAACTTTGAGTTTTCGGCTATATTTTGATCATTTATTTTTGTTCTTTTAAATTACAATTACAAATTAGAATTACAATTTAAGGTATGTCATTATAACGAAAAGTTCAAAAAAGAATGACAAAAAAATGAAGAATGGAGATGGACCTAATTATATGGACCTATATATGAACTTACAAATATGATTGGTGGATTTTTTTTCTCTCTCTGAACCTCATCCAATCAATTTTTTACATCCACAGATCAATTCTTTAGGTCTAATTTTAGCCCTACAACTTTAGGCTTACCAATCATTTTCCTTGTTTTTTTGTCACGTAGAGGTTATTTTCAGATATAGGAGTACGAGATACAGATTATTAAAAAATTTAATGCGTTTAGTTACGGTAAACTTCCTCATTTTTCTGAAAATATTCAAAGAAAATTAAAAAGTTAAAAAATGTGTTCGAGTCGTGATTTTTTGAAAAATTCTGTAAGAAAAAGGAATCTATGATTTATGGTTGTCAAAACATTTCATATTTTGGAGAATGAGATTCCTTACATTTGAATGCGTATTCTTAATTTACTTTAGATTTTAAGGGATATAAAGCTCTTGAAAAAATGGAAAAAAAAAATGTAGATAGTTTTCACTAACTAAATGTGCCCGTAAGTATTCTTGAACTAAAGTATGACATGTACAGTGCATATCGAACTACTCAGACTTTTGTTGTGTGTAATTAACTTTCCACTTATTGCTATTATACGCAGTTTATTGACGTGAAAATTTTCCCTCACAATTTGAAAAATTAAATATCTCAAAAAATGACCAATTGAAAAATATAATTATTGCACCAAAAAATAACATTATTTTTCACTTCGATAGACATCACATATGGTATACTTTCAACGATTTTTTTTTCATTTTAAGATGGGTTTTACAATTTTTTTACAATTATCAGATGTGATATTACACAGTGCAGTTTTCAAAACCTACAAAAGTACGAAAACAAAGAGTTCGTCAAAAGTATATCATGTGAGATGCCTAATTAAAAAGAAAAAGTCGCTGATTTTTATGGTGCAATTTATATATTTTTTACTAACCGTTTTTTAAATATTTAATTTCAAACGAAGTGGATGAAAGTGGGGTTTTGTTAAATTGCCTTTTGTATCCTATAAATGAAGCTCTCTTATTGATTTCTCCATTCTTATCAACATGTACCGTACTCGTTTGAAACTTACTTTTGACTTTGATCCCTTAAAGCTAATTTACATGTTTCTCATCTGTAAATTAATTTGAAGGGCTCTTTACCTTGTCTCATTAAGTCTCATATGGATAAAGATGATAGTATGTATACATAATGACTATATGCATTAATCGGTGAATGGATAATCCTGTTTATTTATTGTGCTTAATAAAAAGTCATGACTATTTTACCTCTAACCTAAATAGTTAAATTATTTGTTTTCTTTGAATAAAAAACATGATTGTATAACTCATCAATTTAATAAATTTTTTTAACTATTTTTATTATTAATGAACTAGGTTAAAACCCGTGTATACACAGGATTTGTAAGATGATTATTATTATATAAAGGCATACATTTTTGTTTTAATACTTAAAATGTACGATATAAAGTAATAATCAATTATGTAAAAGTATATAAGGACACCTTTAATTGACTAAGACATCGTATTTTTTGTAGAACCTCTTTGTATACTACATTTGTTTCAATATTAAATTGTCCCATTATAAAATACTTTTCAGTAGGACTTCTACGTAATGTAAAACGAAGTTTGACAAAACCCGTTATATCACTTATTCATTATTATTTTTATTTTTACTTTTTGTAGATACCTTCTATTTTTTTTTTACTATTTTACTAAGTATATTAGTATTATGATTATTTGTATTGTTAACTTGATCGTTATTAAATATATTGGCATGCATGTTTGTTAAAAAATACTTAAAATGTACTATATACAGTAATAATGAATTAGGTAAAAGTATATAAAGACACCTCTAATTGACTGCAAGGCATTGTTTTAATTTTTTTGTAGAATCTCTTTGTATATTATATTTTGTCTCAATATTAATTTGTCCCGTTATAAAATAGGCTTTAGGAGGACTTCTACATATGGAGTTTGACAAAACTTGTTTTTTCACTTATTCATTTTTTTTTTACTTTTCGTAGATACCTTCTATTTTATTGTTAGTATTTTACTAAGTATTATTAGTATTATGATTATTTTTATTGTTATATTTTTCTCTTTACTTGGAAATATATAGTTGTAATTAAATTTTATTGTTCTTTTACGAAATTGATCTCATTATAAAATGATTTTTAGATGAACTTATAAGTATAACGTTGTGTCAATCTTTCAATCTAATACATATCTAAATGCAGTGAATACGAAACCATTAGCCTGGCATGAGTAATTTGTACAGTTGTGCACAGTTTTGTTTCTTCTTCAAAATTTATCTTAGAAGCATGGTTAATAATGGATTATATAAAAGTAAATAAGGATACTTTTAATTGACTGAAGACATCGTATTTTTTGTAGAACCTCTAAAATATGCTTCAGAAGGACTTCTACGTAATTCATCAAAAGAACACATTTGAAAATTTTAGGGTTTTCTCCATCTTTTTCGGGCGATTAAAAAAAATTCAAAATTTTGATCTCACGGCGGGTGCAAACGCCTGAGATATGGATGTTCATGATCGGAATTGGAATGGGAAGCCACGTAAATCGAATGAAGATCATACTCGGAGTATTTCCAAATCCATATTCGTTACGAATTTCCCTGATTATATCTCTTCACGAGATCTGTGGGCTGAATGCAATAAATATGGCAAAGTGGTTGATGTTTATATTCCGGAAAGGAAATCAAAAACTGGTAAACGTTTTGCTTTTGTACGATTCATTAAAGTTGAAGATTTGGATCGGTTGGTAGGCAATTTATGTACGATTTGGATTGGACGCATGCATATTCATGCAAATGTTGCTAGGTTTGAAAGATCGGTAAGAAATCCTATTCGTAACTCTGTCAAGCCACAAGGTCAGAATACGTATGCATCTGTAGTCACAGGTACTAAGCCTATTGCTAAGGTCAATCAGGAACCATCTCTTGTCTTGGATGATGCGTGTTTGGTGCATAGAGACCTGAATTCACATGTTTTATGCAAGGTGAAAACATTTAGTTCTATTAACAATCTATGTATTTTGTTAGCCAAGGAAGGTTTCTCTAATGTAAGCTTGTCGTATATGGGGGGTTTTTGGGTCATGATTGATTTGGAGTCACTATATGCGAAAAATAAGTTTATGACTCATGTTGGTGTCTCTTCATGGTTCTCGGTTATCACTGATGTGCCTCAGGATTTTGTGACTGATGAACGTATAGTATGGGTCGATATTGAAGGATTCCTATTCATGCGTGGTCTCATGCTACTTTTAAGAGGATCACTTCTAAATGGGGTGAGATGCTTGAATTGGAGGAAAATCATGATAACTTATTTGCTCGTAAACGACTATGCATTAAAACAAAACAGGAAGATAATATCCTTGAGTGCTTCAAGGTAATTATAAAAGGAAGAGTGTTTATAATCAGAGCAAAAGAATTGTATGGCTGGACTCCATGCTTTAATGAGGAATCTCCTTTGGAATTTTACTCGGATAATGAGTCAATAAAAGGAGATGACGATGAAGAACATGGATTTCAGTTTCAACATAAAAATTTGGAAGATGATAGTGAAGGGGAAGCAGTTTCAGATACCTGGTTTGGAGAGGGGGATAAAGGTAATCTAAATGATAAGAGTCAAGAAAAACAGGTGGAAGAGGAAATTGGTCAGGTGGCTTCAAGCGATCCTTTTAACATCTATTCGGTGTTAAATAAACAACAAAAGGAGGGTACTACAAAATCGAATGAAAGTCTGAAATTTCCACCAGGTTTTACACCAAGTATGGGAGCTTCAGATAGTTATAACAAAGGAGATCATAAGCCTAATTCTTCAAATATTATGGCTGAAGATGATAAGGAGAAGTATAAAGATGAATCTTCGCAAGGTGAAGTTGTTGGTTCAAAGATGAAAATGAAGACAGGTGGTTCGATTATTGAGGTGATGGACGAGATGGTAAGAGTGGGTCAAACCATGGGATATACAATGGAAGGGTGTATGAAAGATATTGAAAAAATTATTGGGACACAAGGAGCTAATTTTGTTCCTCAATGAATATGTTATCTTTGAACATCCAAGGTCTTAACCACAAGACCAAAAAAGAGTGGTTAAAGGAGTTGTGTCATAAAAATAAGGTCAATTTTCTTGCTGTTCAAGAAACAAAAATGGAGGATATTAATCTCATGGATATCAGAATGCTATGGGGGAATAATACATTTCACCATGCAAAAAGTGATTCGGTTGGTTTTTCTGGTGGGATTTTATGTGTTTGGGATCCAAATGCATTTCAAAAAGATTATTGTACGGTGTCTGATAATTTTGTGGCTATATATGGAACTTGGATTTCGACAGGTACTAAGATTCTTATCATAAATGTCTATGCTCCTCAACATCTTGGTGACAAAAGAGTCCTTTGGGATTATATTTCGCATCTTATTAGTAGCTGGAATGGGGATTGTATCTTAATGGGGGATTTTAATGAAGTTCGTGTTGAAGAAGAAAGATTTGGGTCGATATTCGATTCTGTAGGGGCTCGTGTTTTTAATGATTTTATTGACAAGGCTGGTTTAGTAGATTTGAAGTTGGATGGATACTCATTTACGTGGTCGCATAAATCGGCTAAAAAATGAGTAAGTTGGATAAATTTTTATTGTCGGAAGGTGTATTTAATTCGTTTCCTCATGTTTCTGCTATTTGTTTAGATCGTAATTTATCGGATCATCGGCCAATTCTTTTAAGGGAGTTGGACATTGATTATGGTGCTTTTCCATTCCGTGTATTTCAATCTTGGTTTTTGAAGCCTGGTTTTGATGATATGGTTGAACAAGCTTGGAGTTCTTTGAATTTTAATGATTCTAATCATTTAATAAGATTCAAGAAAAAACTTCAAAGATTAAAGGTTACAATTAAATATTGGAATATGCAACAAAAAAGTGTGATGGAGACTGAGTTGGATGAGCTTAAAAAGACATTGGTTGTTATTGATAAACAGTTAGATAGGGGAGGAGTTTCTGAAGATGTTAATAAATCCAGATTGGATATTTTAAACAGAATTCAAGATATCAATAGTCATGAACAGAAGGATCATATGCAAAAGGCGAAAATTAAATGGGCTATTGAAGGTGATGAGAATTCTAAATTCTTTCACGGGATTATGAATAAGAAGAGATCGGGTATGACTATACGTGGGATTTTTATAGATGGTGAATGGGTTTCGGATCCGGATAGAGTGAAAGCAGAATTTAAATCTCATTTTGCTTTGAGATTTAGACATAATTCTGGTAATAGCTGTAAGCTTGCTTTTGATTTCCCAACTCAGCTCACCAAGGATCAGGTAGAGGATTTGGAGAGACCAATATCTAATGAAGAGATTCAGAATGCAGTTTGGGAGTGTGGTGCAAATAAATCCCCGGGCCCTGATGGTTTCACTTTTGAATTTTTTCGGCGGTATTGGAGCGTTATTGGAGATGATTTCTGTAAAGCAGTGGAATGGTTTTTTATCAATGGTAAATTTCCGAAAGGATGTAACTCATCTTTTATTACTCTTATTCCGAAAATTCAAGATGCAAAATTTGTTTCAGACTATAGACCAATCACGTTGATTGGTAGTGTTTATAAAGTGGTTTCGAAAATTTTAGCTTGCAGACTATCTCAAGTCATTTCATTATTGGTATCTAATATTCAATCAGCTTTTGTTAAAGACAGACAGATATTGGATGGTCCGTTTATCATTAATGAAGTTATTTCATGGTGTAAGAGAAAAAAGAAGCAAGCTATGGTGTTTAAAGTTGATTTTGCAAAGGCTTATGATTCTATTAGATGGGATTTTTTGGATGATGTGTTACAGGCTTTTGGGTTTGGGATTAAATGGAGGACATGGGTTAAAGGTAGCTTGTCTTCGGCTATGGCTTCCATTTTAATCAATGGAAGTCCTACTTCAGAATTTTGTTTCGAGTGTGGATTGAAGCAAGGAGATCCGCTATCTCCTTATTTGTTCATTCTTATCATGGAATCTCTTCATCTTTCTCTTGTTCGTACGACTGATGCTGGTATTTTTAAAGGTCTGCAAATTTCGGATGAATTGCAAGTATCTCATTTGTTTTATGCGGATGATGCGGTGTTTATAGGCGACTGGAATATGGCGAATATTAATAGTATAGTTCATATTCTCCATGTTTTTTATCTTGCTTCAGGGTTAAACATTAATATTAATAAAAGTAATTTGATGGGCATTGGAGTTTCTAATGCAAATGTTATTGAAGCAGCTAAGGTTATTGGGTGTTCTGTGATGACAGCTCCTTTTCGTTACCTTGGTATTATGGTGGGTGGCGCTGCTGCCAAGAAGATTGCTTGGATAGATATCATTCGTAAAATGCATCTTCGGCTTTCTAAATGGAAACTGAAAACATTATCTATTGGTGGAAGAATGACTCTATTAAAATAGGTTCTTACGGCATCGCCTATTTATAGCATGTCGATTTACAAGGTTCCGTATGGTGTTCTAAAGGAGATGGAGTCAATTAGGAGTCGGTTTTTCAATGGTATTGAAGATGGAAAGAAAAAGATTACTTGGGTCGCCTGGAATAAAGTTTTAACATCTAAAAATTCAGGTGGTTTGGGAGTATCTAGTTTTTTTGCTCTGAATAGGGCTTTGCTTTTCAAGTGGGGTTGGAGATTCATTTCTAAAGAAAATTCTTTATGGTATAAAGTGATTTCAGCTATACATGGTTCCTGTTTGTCTTGCGCTAGCAGACCCATTCATCTGAAAGGGTCTTGTTGGGTAGAGATTATTCAAGAACTTGTTAGTCTTAAATCCAAAGATATTGATATCATGTCTCATTGTAAGAAAAAGTGGGTAACGGTAGGCTTTCTTCTTTTTGGAATGAAAGATGGTATGAAGATATGGTTTTCAAAGAGAAATTTCCTAGAATATACGCTCTTGATAAGTGCAAAGGTATTTCCGTTGCTGATAAGTTCAGATCGGTTGGGGAGTTCAGTCATATGCGCAGAGCTCCTAGAGATGGCGTGGAAAAACAGCAGTATATGGAGATGATTTCGATGATCAATCAGATTACTTTAGTCGATGCTGAGGATAGATGGTTTTGGGATCTTAATGGTGAAGGTTCGTTTGCTGTGAAAGAATTACGTATCCTTATTGATGATATATTGTTACCCAAAGAAGATGTTGCGACAAGATGGATCAAATACGTTCCTATAAAAGTTAACATTTTTGCATGGAAGGTTTGGTTAAATTGTCTTCCATCACGTATTAACTTATCTCGGAGAGGGATTGAGATGAATTCTTTGGATTGCCCGGTATGTTTAAAGGAGCCTGAAGATTTATATCATTGTCTTTTTCGATGTGAAGTCGCTAAAGATATTATGAGTTTGTTCTTTCGTTGGTGGAATATGGATTGGGTTCCTATAAATTCTTATGACGAGTGGCTTCACTGGTTTAAGTCTATTCGATTGAGCTCGAAGATTAAGAAGTTTCTTGAAGGAACGTTTTATGTGATGTGGTGGCATTTATGGAACTTCAGGAATCAATCTCTTTTTGGTACTTGTGTTCCTAGACGATCGATTCTTTTTGATGAGATTAGGTTGAAATCTTTTACTTGGATTTCTAATCGTTGTAATAGGAAGTTATCTAGAGATACTTGGATGCAAAATCCTTCTTTGATTCCTTTGTAAGTTTGTTTCTCTTAGAGGTTTTTTAATAAAGTTCTGTTGCCGCTAAAAAAAAAAAGAAGGACTTCTACGTAATGTAAAACGAAGTTTGAGAAAACCCGTTATATCACTTATTCATTATTATTTTTATTTTTACTTTTGTAGATACCTTCTAGTTGTGCATAGTTGTTTCTTCTTCAAAATTTATCTTAGAAGCATGATTTGTCATACGAACTTTTGCTATACCCGTAGCTACATCAAAATTAGAAATTATGTAGATTGAGCCTTCATTTTTAATTTTTTTTTAATTTTTGTTGATTCAATTCCTTATATTTTGTTGTTAGTATCTTACTAAGTATTAGTATTATGATTATTTTTATTGTTAACTTTTTCTCTTTACTTGGGAATAATATAGTTATAATTAATTTTAAATATTCGTTTTACAAAATTTGTCTCATTATAAAAATGCTCTTTAGATGAACTTATAAGTATGACGTTGGTTATTTGAAACCATCATGTGTTTGACATCAATGTTCATATTTACGTGGCATCAATTTAGTTCACTTTGCACACTTTCTAAAATATGGCTTAATATTCTACTTCCTACGTGGCCAAAAAAAGTCCAAACATGTGCATAGAATCATACTATTATGGTAACATATCAATTAATATAATCGAATGTACTATAAATCAATTTGTCACAAGCATTTCCTTCACAAACATTTTCTTCTTATTGGTATGTTTGTTTGAGAATTATATACTTACCATGTTTAATATCAATCAATTCTAGAAATGATTATATCACTCGAATGATCAAATACAAATTCAAATACCACATAGCCATTAAATGTATTAAACCATTGTGTTAGGTCAAATCGTGATAATTTGTACACTATCAATTTTTAGCTATACACCACTAATTTTGCTTTGAATTTTTGTACTTTATAGCAGACTGATGCACATTAGTGGTGTATGACTAAAATTTGGTGGTGTAGAAATCACCTTCATGTTTAATTGTTGTTTAAGTTTACCAATTTTAGTATATTATCAGAAGTATCATTTTCAAATAATGATGTTGATTGTTGGATCGTTCTATTTTCTCATTTTGAATTTTAAAGTATAATATTGGACATAACTTCGATAGAACGTGAAATAGTCGATCTACAGGGTAAGTGGAATAATGCGAAAAAGTGACATTTGGTGAGTAGTATTGTTTATCTTTGCAAAATTAACTCAATTTCTAATGGATGAACCACCTATAATATGATTTAAAATTTTAATAGTAACGTTTTTGTATACCCACCAAATATTCGATTAAATTGCCGGGCTTAATACCTTTGCTAATTCATCTTAATCTTACGTGGCATCAATTTAGTTCACTTTGCACACTTTCTAAAACATGGCTTAATATTCTACTTCCTACGTGGCCAAAAAAAGTCCAAACATGTGCATAGAATCATACTATTATGGTAACATATCAATTAATATAATCGAATGTACTATAAATCAATTTGTCACAAGCATTTCCTTCACAAACATTTTCTTCTTATTGGTATGTTTGTTTGAGAATTATATACTTAACATGTTTAATATCAATCAATTCTAGAAATGATTATATCACTCGAATGATCAAATACAAATTCAAATAGCACATAGCCATTAAATGTATTAAAACATTGTGTTAGGTCAAATCGTGGTAATTTGTACACTATCAATTTTTAGTTATACACCACTAATTTTGCTTTGAATTTTTGTACTTTATAGCAGACTGATGCACATTAGTGGTGTATGACTAAAATTTGGTGGTGTAGAAATCACCTTCATGTTTAATTGTTGTTTAAGTTTACCAATTTTAGTATATTATCAGAAGTATCATTTTCAAATAATGATGTTGATTGTTGGATCGTTCTATTTTCTCATTTTGAATTTTAAAGTATAATATTGGACATAACTTCGATAGAACGTGAAATAGTCGATCTACAGGGTTAGTGGAATAATGCGAAAAAGTGACATTTGGTGAGTAGTATTGTTTATCTTCGCAAAATTAACTCAATTTCTAATGGATGAACCACCTATAATATGATTTAAAATTTTAATAGTAACGTTTTTGTATACCCACCAAATATTCGATTAAATTGCCGTTAAAATTAATTGTTGTTATGTGTGCTTATTGTTTGGTAAGATTATATTTTATTTAAGTTGGCATATGTAGCTAATCGTTTGTGTGTTTTTATAGTAGACAATCCTCTTTAAAGTCTTACTAAACCTATACTATTGAGAGTATAACTTGAATAAAAAAACTCTTAGAATCATGACACACATGAACAGACTCAGGATGTATTCATGTCATGTTTAGTTATCTTCTTAACTATTATTTTGTTTTATATGATCATTTTCCTTACATTGGAACAAACGTTTACCATGTTAATGTTGTTGTGTTACTGCTAGGTGATATGGAGCAATGATTCATAAATATGTTACTAATAATGACCACAACAGTAAGTATCATTATGGGTAAAGCCGACCTACTATTTGGCATCTCTGACTATATTATTAAGTTGTACATGGTTCAAGATATAATGAAGCGTATCGGTTATGAATAAGCGAGCAATCTTATTGCCCGTACATAGTACTTTATGTTCTTGTGTCTTGAACCATGTATGTTCAATGCATAATCAAGCTATATTGCATTTCCATATTCTTATACCTTCATAACAACCTAGATCAAGAGACGTAAGTATCGAGTACGAGTAAGCTATCATTCTTATTGCCCCATCCTTTTTGTTATTATATTAACTATACATATCTATTTCTTTTATATCGTGATAACAATGTTGTCGCAACTTTCTTACATATATTGTTTCCTCGATATGAATTACATTGTTTTGGTGCATGTAAAGCTTTATACAAGCAAAATTGCATTACATTTCATTTTACATTATCAAATATCTAATATGTCGTAATATTTATTTAGCCGTGCATCGCACGGGTTTAACACTAGTATATGTATATCCCTCTTCCCTCTTCCCTCTTCCCTCTTAATCTAATGGAAAAGAGTATATTAGTTAATCAACATTGGGATTAGCTTATGAGGCATTAGCCACCCCCATTGATCTCAAAGCCCAAATCAATCTCAGCCTTTGATTTTCCTTTGGGATGGGATTTATTAATCATCTTTCTTTTATGCACTATTATGACCAAAATACCCCCATCCCTAATCCCTAATTGACCTTTTGACCTTTTAACACTTTCACAAAGTACGGCTGCATCCTCCACCCTCCCACCAACGTTCCGGATCCTGTAATTCGTCTTCTACACATTCGTCTCCCTACAACATTAACATAGCATCTTCCACCAATTCTTCGTTCATCCTGTAATTCCATCATAGCGGTCCCTTGTGTACACAACAACTGGTTTAAGGCGACGCGATTTCAACCTTGTAATTCTAATTCATAGTTGTGCGCTGTTTATTCCCTTTGATGTCAAATTAGGCACAATGAAAATCTTGAGGTTGCTGTCATTGTTGTATTTGTACTTACTTTGAGGCTGTAAATCTTAACGTTGTCTCATGGGTTTAAAGTTATTGACTTTCTTTTCAGCATTGTCACAATTATTTATTCCAAAAACTCAATTTTATGAAGCTGCCATGGATTTGTGTTAAATAAGTAGAATATTATTGTCGCTTCTTCCAGTTTCTGTTTATTGGTACAGTTGAGTTATGCTTGTGCTATTAACTGATAATTAACTGATAATAATAATGTTTATAATTTACAATTCAATGACAGAAATAAGAAGGTTTAACCTCTGTTTTGTTACATCACGTATTATTGTTCTAGTGGGCATGTGCTGTAAGCTGCTCAAATATGCAACATGCCTCATGTCACTGGTTTAAGGCAATGTTCATGAAGACGATTGTGCATTCCCCTTGGATACCGCCTTTCCATCCCTGTGTGCCTGATACCTTGTGGCTAGAGGTAACCTTTATAACTTTGTGAATAACTTTTTGTAGTTGTTGATGTGATGATTTCAGTTGTGATTAATTTTTTTTTAATAAGCACTTAAGATAAAAAAAATTTGAATTGTTCACCTCTGTTGATTAGCTTATGTGTAAATAATTTCGGTAAACCTGAACATTTACAAATTTTATATTTTCTTTAGCGGAAAATGACTAAAGGATACAGATTTGTGATCGATGGCGCTTAATTAAGTTTATTAAACCTTCTGATCTGTTTACTAATGGCTTTATGTATAAATCAACCTTTTGCTGATATATATGTGGGGGTGATAGATTCAGAGATAAGAATTTGCGGTTGCCTTGCCTATCATCCATCATCTTGAACAGCAGCTATACAATCGCAGGTACTTAACTTCAAAATTTATGTACTTTCCCCATGATACCTGTTTGAACCTAGAGGTGGAAGCTTTAACTGGTTCAGGAATTTATGTAGTTCAGGAATTCAGGTTATGTTTAGATATAAATAAATAAAATATAAAATCTTTTGAAAACCTTAATCCCTATATATATGTTGGTCTTATCTGAAATAGTATTTCACGCCCATATTTTGATAATGTCTAGCAGGTCATTCCAACCTATCCTAAATAAAATAAAAATAAATAATATAATTGCATTTTAGCTTACTTGGATTTGAGCATTTTTAACAATGATCTGCATTAATTGGGGATATATACGAAATAAATGACTCACCATATATAGCTTGACCGTTTTTTCAAACTAACCATATTTACCTTGCCGTTTTTTAAGTAACAAATCGATTATTTAGTATTTTGATTGTGTAAATCAAATTTCAAATTTTATTTGCCAGGATTGTTTTCACTCCAATGTAATAATAAAACTCCTTTATAAATGTGCTATATTTCGCCTATATATTACACTCTCTAAATAAACTGCCTCTACACACCAAACATTGCCTTCTCTTCCACAATATCCATCTGAACCCTTTCAATGGCCTACGCTCAAGGTTTCACCCCATTGAACCGTATTACAGGTTACATAGAAGGAATGAAAGTACGTGTCAAGTTGTTTCTTTTGTGGAAGCAACGTTATTTCAACAATCCGACTGCAGTTGCATCCGTTGATATGCTCCTCATGGATCATGAGGTATTGTCTGTTGACTCTATGCTGTATATACGTCATACATATATGCTTTTCTGTAGTCTGTATTCATATGTCAAGCTGTACATAGCATTTAATTCATGTATCATGTTTCCTGGATGCCTACAACTACCCATTTGTTTTTGGTTTATATTAACTAAATATATGTTTTGTTGCTACATGTGTCGCAGGGCAACAAGATTCTTGCTTCCATGAAACCGTATATGTTTGCAGACTTTGAAGAGACGTTGAAAGAGGGATACTTCGTTGACTTGAGTGACTTCGGAGTTCACCCATACGAAGGAGACTGGCGCCTCATCGAGCATGATTTCAAGTTGACACTATCTAGGACATCTAAGGTCAAGAGATGCCCATCATTTGAGATACCTACAGATGGCCACAACTTTGTCCAGTTTGATGACATCTTGAGATGGAATGTTACCAGGATTTTCGGAATTGGTAGGTGCTTATTCGTGAATGTTCATCATACACTGAATTTGGTATGTCAAAGTCT
Organism: Helichrysum umbraculigerum; assembly: GCA_949592205.1. Lineage (NCBI taxonomy): Eukaryota > Viridiplantae > Streptophyta > Magnoliopsida > Asterales > Asteraceae > Helichrysum > Helichrysum umbraculigerum. The sequence continues at coordinate 103,446,455 of CATIUR010000003.1, read as the reverse complement.
GTCTAAATTTGGTGTCTACATTATATCATGTCCAGATGTCATAGGTCTTATGGTGTCTTCGAGTCCGATGAACGTGAAACGTGAGAATGGGATTGTCAAGAAGAATAAGGAGTTTCGACTTCAGGATCTCAAGTATATTCTTTTTCATTTTAAACCTTCTTCACTAATGCACCACACTCTAATTGTTAGTTTGCCCTTTGATTGGTTCATTTCAACCTGTTTCTTTAACAGTCAGCGCGAGATCAAGTGCAACGTCTGGGGTGAACATGCAGAAAAGTTAGAGAGTTTCATTGACAATAACAAGCATGCGTCTGATCACGTCGTTATCTGGATCCAGAATGCCAGACTGAAAGATTTTAATAGTTTGTCTTTTCGTGCTTTGCTTTCATGTGTTGATTATATTTTTACGTACTTATATTGTTATTCTACTTATATTATATTTTAGGTTGTTCGATTTTGGTTATACATGTAACATTGTAAATATTGTGTGATTTTTGTCAATCCCACAATCTAACTAATCGCTAAAGTTGACTCATCGAAATTGAATCATCTAGATTTGTTTGTGACACATATAATTTACTTGTGTAATTGATTCAACTTTCTTTGAGTTAGATTATATTTCTCAAATCTTAAGTATGACGTGAATTTAATTTCATTACAATACGTAACACTAATATATGAAAATATCAACAAAATCGCTTTACAATTGTGTTCAAACCTATGATCGGGTCTGTGATTTTTGTATCGAAGTAACATTTTTGCAATATTCTTGCAACGCCAATTTAACCCCAATCATCATCATCTTTGTTTATAATTATTTGCGTAATACATTCAATTCTTCTACTGCTTTTCATACTTTAGAAAAAATTATTTGTTTAGTTTTTATCTATAACATCATCTAAATAATCTTTCTTTACTTTTATTTATATTAATTATTTACAACATTACATTATATTCAAACTCTAACTATTTACGCAGTTAAAAATAAAACTTTATGTAGCTAAGTAATGATGACTTTATTTGATAATGGGTATTCAAATGACAAACCAGTAGCATATACATATATATTAAGTTTAATTATTTGTTAAAAGCATATATGAGTATTAATTAAGACATATTTAGCAAATACTTACAAATACATATATTTTATAGATGGTCATACCAATTATTTTATTTTGATTAATATAATCAATTTTAGAATTTATTTATACATAATAACTAATGTAGTGGAAAGAACATGAAACTTTGGTGTTCTTATTTTCTAAGAGAAGTATCATATAATTAAAAGGTAAAGAGAAAGGAAGAAGAAAAGAAAAGAATAGCTAGACTTTAATGAACTAAATATATGAAAAATTTAGTATATAATATTATTATTATTGAGTTGCTATAGTGTTTGGTTGAGTTTGAATAGGTTATGAATAGTTAACAATCACTTTGGTGATTGTATGCATGTAAATTTGGTGGGCATGAAAGCTACATACAATTTGAGCATCTGAAAAGAAAAGACACCAGCAACGAAACATAAGACTTAAAAAAAACACATAAACTCTTTAGACTCAATAATAATGAAAACATAAACATCAAAAAATTAATTCAACCAATTCTTAAGACATATGAACTTCGTCAAATACCTGGTGGGCGAAACATAGGAGATAAAGATCAAATATGAAACTCCAAATTTTAACTAACCCTTGCGAACTTCAGTAAACTATTCCAACAGATTAAAAGCATAACATCTTGAATCAGAACAATACACTCAACAAACAGTAGCAAATATTATATGTATAACGACAAAAAATTACCAGGGTTTCTTCATCATTGATAAGGAAGGACTTCAACAACCACATCTGAAACTTAATTTCAAAATCGTAAACCGTTGACGGTAAACTGATAAATATGTCGCACAAGAAAAATTTCGCGTGAAATTGAGTACTCAATTTTGGTGGTCTGATTTGAAATGGAATCTGCTGTTAATTGTGAGTTATTAGTGGGGATATAATAGAATGAATTGATATTGATATCAACGTGTGAGAGTTTATGAGCGGTTGGTAGAATAACCGATTGTAATCAAGTTTTAGGCCAAAAGATAGCAGAGAATGTGATTGCAAAATTTCCAGAAAAAGGTTTCGGTTTCGATTTCAGATCTTATGAAGTAAAAGATGGTAAAATATCATTTGATATCGGGTTTGCAATTTGGATTTTGGACCTTACTTGTATATTGTGACAACCGTCAATTTAGGACTATAATTTAGGGCCTAATCAAGTTTTAATACATGTAATTAGTTCTGTGTTAGGCTAATTAATGTATCAATTATTATATATATTGTTGAATATATATCTACAATTATGCGGTTTGTTCAAATCGTACGAGTTTCAAATCGAATGAATTTCGATACAATAAATATGGACGTTGGTGACAAATTTTATTAAATAACGCTTTTATGTCAAAAATATTATTATTATAATATTTCCTATTCATTCGTATCGTGCAATCAGAAAGTTACACTATTTAAAATGTAAAACGCGCAAACAAATTAACTTACCTTTTTATAATTCAGATATAATGTGATTAGTAAAATATTTAAATAAAATATGGCTTAATAATTTGTATTTTTTTTTAAAGTAACAACTAATATTTAAAATAACTATTTAACGTTTAAACAACGGAGCAAACGAACACCGCACGGAGCGGAGACGCGGGGCGAAAATGGGGATTTAACCTCCCACTTCCACCCACTTTTCCTCCATTTCTCTTTTTCTCTATCTCTCTCCTCTCTTATTTCTCTCAAACAACCAACACCAAAAATCAACGAAAAACGCAAAATAAACATACTAAACGACCTCGGATCTTCAAGCCCCTTTGGAAATAAACGACCACCTCGCGACGATCTACAATCCTACCTTTCCGGAATTTCATTTCGGCGATTTGTAAGTTTCCGACACAACTCCGAAAACTTTCGTTTTTAAGTTTTATAACTTGCTAGTTGTTTGTATAACCTTGTAATGTCCTAAAATGGGTTGGGTAAAAATATTATGCCGATCGATGGCCGGAAAACGGGTTTTTGGAGTTGAAACTCCGATCAGACCCCGTACGTCGCATTTGGCCTAGAGCAAATGCGACGCAGCGACCTACGTCGCACTATATCCCCAACGTCGCATATAGCGACGCAGCGACCTACGTCGCACTATAACCCCAACGTCGCACTTAGCGACGCAGACCCTTACGTCGCAGAAATCAACTACGTCGCCTATAGCGACGTCACGTACAACGTCGCATTAAATTGCGAAAGTCGCACATAGCGACGTCATGCCCAACGTCGCAGTCCGGATCTGCGACGTAGCACCCTACGTCGCACAAAACAGAATCTTCAAACCTCAAAATTTAGAAGTCAAAGTTACTGTTCAAAAAAGTCAAATTTACTGTAGCAGTACTGTAGCAGTACTGTAGCAAAGTCAACATTTTAGAATTTTTATTATTTCAACTAAATCACCAACGGGCCGTACACATTTTCAAATACACAATTGAATCAACTAAGTCATAGTAACTTAGATAATCCAATCAAACAAGTCGTGGTAACTTGTATCAACATATTCCAAACAAGTCGTAGTAACTTGTAACAATACAATCAATCAAATCGGGGTAATTTGGACATCAAGTTAAACAAACGATTTAAATGGTAGTCTTTCGAGATACCGGTACAATTAATAACAATTCAAGTGTCGTGGACACATTCAGGTTTCAAGCCTTTGGACACCAACTCACAGCTAATTACTTCAAGTTTATTAAGTTAAACACTTCAAGAACCAGGTGAGTTTCATAGCCCCATTTTCACTGCTTTACAACTAGGGGTGTGATATTACTACTCGATTTTGTTTTACAAGTAGAACGCAAGTGCCAAACTTCAAATACTACATGAGTTTCAAGCTAATCAATTTAAAGTCCTCCATAAGCATAGTCTCTAATATTTTAGCGTGAATGTTAGTATATGATATCATATGGGATTGACAATCCTCATCCGGGTTAGCACGCACTAACCGGTCAAACGGATGTATTAGCATTTGGGAAGACGAGTGTGGATTAGACACTCGTAGGAGGCATTTCAAGTTAGGTTTCCTTAATTGGGCCTGACAAATCAAGTTAAGCTCAGACTATGTGCTCATGGACAGTATAACTTTTATTTTGCTTAATTGCATTTTAAATTCAATATAAATCTTGCGGTTCTTACAACTATACATTGACATACAAACCTGTGAGCTCACCAGCGTTTTCGCTGACTCATTTTAGTATTTATCACAGGTACCCAGCAGTAGTTTGGCTGCACAATCAGGAATTATTAGCTCGAGTCAGCATACATACAACTAGAGATTGGACTGCATTATTATATTTTGTAAAAGTAATTATGCTATGTAATCTCTCAATTTCAGGAACCGAGCTAATGTAACAATATTTTGATGTAAACATTTACTTTATCTATACAAGTTTAAAACGACGCATATAGTGGTCGTTCATTATATCTTATGTGCTTTGTATATTGATTAGTGACACCCAAATCAAGCTTCCGCAAATCATCAAATTTGGGGGTGTCACAGATTGGTATCAGAGCCTAAGGTTATAGTGAACTAGGTTGCATTTAGTGGGCCTAGACTATGACCGTTAGGCAGTATTCCTTATTAGTTATGACTAGTTCAGGGATTACATCATACGACTTTAATTTAACATAGCCTGATCAACTATGTACAATTAAAGAAAGATGATGTGAAATCTGAAAGAGTTATGTTGAACAGGAATGCATTAGTTGACTCTGACCTCGAGAGAAACGGGACTCAAAACACGTCTGTGCTAGACACTCAATAGGTTATTATGTGATATACATATATTTACATGAATAGACCTCATTACAACTTTAGGCTATATTATACTATATGAATATAGGCCTCTTTCTTTCAAACGTTTTGTCTCGAAATGACAAACACACCACTAGTTCATCATACTCGGACTAGTATCTTATTTCATTTCCTTGTTCTTTCTTACTCAGCATCATGCCTCCACGTCGTCAAATTACCCTTAGCGAAGCTGAGATCGCGGGAATCATTGCCCGCAGTGTGACCGAAGCCTTGGCTACCCGAACACCACCCGGTAGCGAGGACACAGCAACCAATACTCCACCACCCAAACCCTGTTCCTATAAGGACTTTCTTAGCTGTAAACCGCTATACTTCAAAGGCACGGAAGGTGCCATTGGCTTAATCCGTTGGATTGAGCGCATGGAATCTGTTTTCAGTCTCTGCGACTGCACTGAGAACAACAAGGTCAAATTCGCTGCTTACACCTTTCAAGAAGGTGCACTCACGTGGTGGAAAACCCACGCAAACTCTGTAGGCCTTGAGGTTGCAAACCGACTTCCTTGGGCCGAACTGAAGAAGAAGCTGACAGAGAAATACTGTCCTGAAGAGGAATTACACAGGCTAGAGGAAGAATTTTGGCACCTGACGGTGCAGGGAAATGATGTTGCTGAATATACCACCAAGTTTCAGCAGTTTGCTTTATTATGCCCGGGTTTGGTCGAACCAGAAAGTAAGGGCATTAAGAGATACATTCGTGGACTTCCCGAGAACATCCAAGGAAACGTCGCCTCATCCAAACCAACCACCACTGAAAGTGCCATTCGATTGGCCCACGAACTCATGGCTCTAGTTGTCAGCCGTGAGGCCTCCAACACCTCATCCTCCAACAACAACAAACGCAAATCCTCTGAACACCACCACAACTCAAACAAGAAAAACAACGCCATCCAAGTCTACACCACCAACTCTGAAACCACCCGCAGCTACACCGGGGACAGACCTTATTGTCCCAAGTGCAACTACCACCACTTTGGTCAGTGCAACCCCCCTTGCAACAACTGCAGGAGGTACGGGCATTTGACTAAGGATTGCAGAGCCCCCAAATCCAACAACAACCCCTCTGACAAAAATACCCGACAACCTAAGTCCTGCTACGAATGTGGAAACCCAGGACACTTTAGGGATTCTTGCCCAAAATTGAAGAACAAGGGCAACAACAACAACCACCGCAACAACAACAACACCAAAAGTAGCGCCTTCGTGATCAACTCAGGAGACGCCCGTCAGGACCCGAATGTGGTCACGGGTATGTTCCTCCTCAACAATTTAACTGCTTCCATTCTGTTTGATACTGGTGCCGATAGGAGTTTTATTTCCGATGAATTTTGCCCTCTACTTGACATTACACCTGTTGCTTTAGACGTTAAGTACACCGTAGAGCTAGCAAATGGCAAATTGATAGAAACCAATAGTGTGATACCTAATTGCACCTTAAATCTAGCCGACGAAACCTTCTCCATAGATCTTATGCCAGTTGAGATAGGAAGTTTCGATGTCATCGTAGGCATGGACTGGTTATCCAAACATCGTGCCGAAATCATCTGCTACGACAAAATTGTTCGCATACCTCTCACTGTCGGTAGAACCCTAGTCATACAGGGGGAGACCGGAGGGACGAGGCTTAACATCATCTCTTGTCTTAAAACCCGGAAATTTCTGAGAAAGGGTTATCCATCAATCCTCGCGCACATCATGGAGAAAAAGTCGGAGGAGAAGCGACTTGAGGATGTCCCAATCGTCCGAGACTTTCCAGAAGTATTTCCTGAAGAACTACCTGGTCTACCACCACCAAGACAGGTTGAGTTCTCAATCGATCTTGTACCAGGTGCTGCGCCTGTGGCTCGAGCACCATACCGTTTAGCTCCATCCGAACTTCAGGAGCTGTCCACCCAGTTACAGGAACTCCTGGAACGAGGGTTTATCAGGCCGAGTTCTTCACCCTGGGGAGCTCCGGTCCTATTTGTTAAGAAGAAAGATGGTTCTTTTCGAATGTGTATCGACTATCGAGAGTTGAACAAGTTAACTGTCAAGAACCGGTATCCACTTCCTCGAATCGATGATTTGTTCGACCAACTTCAAGGGTCGAGTTGTTATTCAAAGATTGATCTCCGATCCGGTTATCACCAATTGCGTGTCCGAGATGCCGATATTCCAAAAACCGCTTTCAGAACCCGTTACGGGCATTACGAATTCCAAGTGATGCCATTCGGCCTAACCAATGCACCGGCTGTATTCATGGACCTTATGAATCGGGTGTGTAAACCTTACCTTGATAAGTTTGTCATTGTCTTCATTGATGACATCCTCATATACTCACGAAGCAAAGAAGAGCATGCGCAACACCTCAAAACCATCCTTGAACTACTTAAACACGAGGAACTCTATGCCAAGTTCTCTAAGTGTGAGTTCTGGATCGAAACTGTTCAATTCCTTGGTCACGTGATTGACAGTCAGGGGATTCACGTCGACCCGTCAAAAATCGAGGCTATCAAAGACTGGCAATCGCCAACCACTCCGACCGAAGTACGGCAGTTTCTAGGACTGGCCGGATACTATCGACGATTCATTGAAAATTTCTCCAAAATAGCCATACCACTCACGACTTTGACCCAGAAAGACAAAAAGTTTGACTGGACTGATAAACAAGAGTCGGCATTCCAACTCTTAAAACAAAAGCTTTGCAGTGCTCCTATCCTCTCTTTACCCGAAGGCACCGATGACTTCGTGGTATACTGCGATGCTTCACATCAAGGTCTCGGTTGTGTGCTTATGCAACGAGACAAAGTCATAGCTTATGCTTCCCGACAGCTCAAGATTCATGAAAAGAATTACACCACCCACGACCTCGAGCTCGGAGCTGTCGTTTTTGCCCTCAAGATCTGGAGACATTACCTTTACGGTACCAGATGTACAATCTTTACTGACCATAAAAGCCTTCAACACATATTCGATCAGAAGGATCTCAACATGAGGCAACGTCGATGGGTAGAGTTGCTTACCGATAACGACTGCGAACTCAAATATCACCCAGGCAAAGCAAATGTTGTTGCTGATGCCCTCAGTCGGAAAGAGCGAGTGAAACCACTTCGGGTTCGAGCCCTCAGTATGACCATTCACAACAATTTAAACATTCAAATCCTCACTGCTCAACTCGAAGCCTTAAAACCCGAAAATGTCAAAGATGAAGCCTTGCGGGGCATGGCTAAACAATTCGAAATCAGACCTAACGGGATTAGGTATTTCTCAAACCGAATCTGGTTGCCTAAATTTGGGAACCTACGAGACTTGGTGATGGATGAAGCCCACAAGTCCAAATATTCTATCCATCCGGGATCCGATAAGATGTACCACGGTATCAAGGACTTCTACTGGTGGCCGAACATGAAAGCTGAAATCGCCACCTATGTCAGCAAGTGCCTTACTTGCTCCAAAGTCAAAATCGAATATCAAAAACCTTCTGGTTTACTTCAACAACCCAGTCTTCCTGAATGGAAATGGGAACAAATTACCATGGACTTCATAACCAAACTACCCAAATCCTCGAACGGTTGCGATTCCATTTGGGTGATCGTGGATCGTCTCACCAAATCTGCTCACTTCCTGGCAATCAAGGAATCCGACAAAATGGAACGCCTCACCAACATTTATCTGAAGGAAATCGTGATCAAACACGGTGTTCCAATCTCAATTATCTCCGATAGAGATAGTCGTTTTACTTCACAATTTTGGCAATCACTTCAAAAATCTCTGGGTACTCGACTTGATATGAGTACCGCTTACCATCCTCAAACCGACGGCCAAAGTGAACGAACCATTCAAACACTGGAAGACATGCTACGGGCCTGCGTAGTAGATTTCGGTGTAAACTGGGAAAAACACCTACCATTGTGCGAGTTCTCGTACAACAACAGTTATCATACCAGCATCAAAGCTGCACCTTTCGAGGCACTGTACGGTCGTAAGTGCCGGTCACCTATCTATTGGACCGAAGTTGGGGATAGCCAACTCACAGGTCCAGAAATCATTCACGAGACGACCGAAAGAATCGTCGACATTCAAAACAAACTCAAAGCCGCACGTGACCGTCAGAAAAGTTATGCTGACGTGAGACGCAAACCACTCGAGTTCCAAGTTGGGGATCGAGTTCTACTCAAAGTATCGCCTTGGAAAGGCGTAATCCGGTTTGGCAAACGAGGGAAGTTGAATCCCAGATACATTGGACCATTCGAGATCCTCGAAAGGATTGGTCCAGTGGCTTATCGATTGCAGCTGCCATCCGAACTCAGCAGCGTGCATCCCACATTTCATGTTTCAAATCTGAAGAAGTGTCTGTCTGATGAGGCACTTATCATTCCACTCGATGAAATTCGAGTTGACGAAAGACTTCACTTTGTTGAGGAACCCGCTGAAATCATGGACCGTGAGGTCAAACAACTTAAACAAAGTCGTATTCCCATCGTCAAAGTTAGGTGGAATTCGCGGCGCGGTCCGGAATTTACCTGGGAACGGGAAGACCAAATGCGACTCAAGTATCCTCAACTCTTCACCGATTCAACGTCAAATACGACTTCAACATAAATTTCGGGACGAAATTCTCCTAACAGGAGGAGAATGTGACAACCGTCAATTTAGGACTATAATTTAGGGCCTAATCAAGTTTTAATACATGTAATTAGTTCTGTGTTAGGCTAATTAATGTATCAATTATTATATATATTGTTGAATATATATCTACAATTATGCGGTTTGTTCAAATCGTACGAGTTTCAAATCGAATGAATTTCGATACAATAAATATGGACGTTGGTGACAAATTTTATTAAATAACGCTTTTATGTCAAAAATATTATTATTATAATATTTCCTATTCATTCATATCGTGCAATCAGAAAGTTACACTATTTAAAATGTAAAACGCGCAAACAAATTAACTTACCTTTTTATAATTCAGATATAATGTGATTAGTAAAATATTTAAATAAAATATGGCTTAATAATTTGTATTTTTTTTAAAGTAACAACTAATATTTAAAATAACTATTTAACGTTTAAACAACGGAGCAAACGAACACCGCACGGAGCGGAGACGCGGGGCGAAAATGGGGATTTAACCTCCCACTTCCACCCACTTTTCCTCCATTTCTCTTTTTCTCTATCTCTCTCCTCTCTTATTTCTCTCAAACAACCAACACCAAAAATCAACGAAAAACGCAAAATAAACATACTAAACGACCTCGGATCTTCAAGCCCCTTTGGAAATAAACGACCACCTCGCGACGATCTACAATCCTACCTTTCCGGAATTTCATTTCGGCGATTTGTAAGTTTCCGACACAACTCCGAAAACTTTCGTTTTTAAGTTTTATAACTTGCTAGTTGTTTGTATAACCTTGTAATGTCCTAAAATGGGTTGGGTAAAAATATTATGCCGATCGATGGCCGGAAAACGCGTTTTTGGAGTTGAAACTCCGATCAGACCCCGTACGTCGCATTTGGCCTGGAGCAAATGCGACGCAGCGACCTACGTCGCACTATATCCCCAACGTCGCATATAGCGACGCAGCGACCTACGTCGCACTATAACCCCAACGTCGCACTTAGCGACGCAGACCCTTACGTCGCAGAAATCAACTACGTCGCCTATAGCGACGTCACGTACAACGTCGCATTAAATTGCGAAAGTCGCACATAGCGACGTCATGCCCAACGTCGCAGTCCGGATCTGCGACGTAGCACCCTACGTCGCACAAAACAGAATCTTCAAACCTCAAAATTTAGAAGTCAAAGTTACTGTTCAAAAAAGTCAAATTTACTGTAGCAGTACTGTAGCAGTACTGTAGCAAAGTCAACATTTTAGAATTTTTATTATTTCAACTAAATCACCAACGGGCCGTACACATTTTCAAATACACAATTGAATCAACTAAGTCATAGTAACTTAGATAATCCAATCAAACAAGTCGTGGTAACTTGTATCAACATATTCCAAACAAGTCGTAGTAACTTGTAACAATACAATCAATCAAATCGGGGTAATTTGGACATCAAGTTAAACAAACGATTTAAATGGTAGTCTTTCGAGATACCGGTACAATTAATAACAATTCAAGTGTCGTGGACACATTCAGGTTTCAAGCCTTTGGACACCAACTCACAGCTAATTACTTCAAGTTTATTAAGTTAAACACTTCAAGAACCAGGTGAGTTTCATAGCCCCATTTTCACTGCTTTACAACTAGGGGTGTGATATTACTACTCGATTTTGTTTTACAAGTAGAACGCAAGTGCCAAACTTCAAATACTACATGAGTTTCAAGCTAATCAATTTAAAGTCCTCCATAAGCATAGTCTCTAATATTTTAGCGTGAATGTTAGTATATGATATCATATGGGATTGACAATCCTCATCCGGGTTAGCACGCACTAACCGGTCAAACGGATGTATTAGCATTTGGGAAGACGAGTGTGGATTAGACACTCGTAGGAGGCATTTCAAGTTAGGTTTCCTTAATTGGGCCTGACAAATCAAGTTAAGCTCAGACTATGTGCTCATGGACAGTATAACTTTTATTTTGCTTAATTGCATTTTAAATTCAATATAAATCTTGCGGTTCTTACAACTATACATTGACATACAAACCTGTGAGCTCACCAGCGTTTTCGCTGACTCATTTTAGTATTTATCACAGGTACCCAGCAGTAGTTTGGCTGCACAATCAGGAATTATTAGCTCGAGTCAGCATACATACAACTAGAGATTGGACTGCATTATTATATTTTGTAAAAGTAATTATGCTATGTAATCTCTCAATTTCAGGAACCGAGCTAATGTAACAATATTTTGATGTAAACATTTACTTTATCTATACAAGTTTAAAACGACGCATATAGTGGTCGTTCATTATATCTTATGTGCTTTGTATATTGATTAGTGACACCCAAATCAAGCTTCCGCAAATCATCAAATTTGGGGGTGTCACATATATCTTTGTTTTTTTTTATTTTTATTTTGTTTTGTATTAATTATGGAGAAATTATGTTTTATAAATTTAAATTCGTGTTTTCGATTTTACAAATTTTAATGAAGGTAAAAGAATGTAGAATTTGTGCGTAGTAAGTTTATTTCGAGAAGTGATCAGATGTAGTTGAAAAGACTTTATGGTTTGGGGTAGAATAGGAGCAAGATGAGGGCAATTTGGTCGTAATTTATGACTTAACGGAAATTTTTAACTAAAGTTTGCAAAAAGGAGAAAAATTGCATAATTTGTCAACCACATGGATAATAATTGCTAAGAAAAAAGTTTAGAGAGAAAATTGACAAAAGTGAACAACCACAACAAAAAATGCAATTTCCTTTTATCAATGATCTACATGGGAGTTATAATCAAGTTTAATTAGTTTGCGGAAGCGTGTGATGTGGCGGGGCTCACGACGAGCGGATTAAACAACATCCATGCATACATACAAATTATCAGAGCTCAATGTCATAACAGAACAATATTAATTAAGATGCCAAGTTAATATTGTTTACAAAAGAGGTTACGACTTAGGAAATCGTAACAATAATAATAGTGTTTTGAAAATTAGTATTTCATAAGAATACATTAATCAAAAGAGGATTTCCAGTTTATTTAGTTTGCAATCCAGTTGCGTCCCAAAAGAAGTTGGCATCCTAATACGTTAAGGGTTGGTCGTCCTGAAATGCATGCAGATCTTACTCACGTGCTAATTTCCTGAAAACATAGTAAAACGTCAACATGATTGTTGAGTGAATTCACAGGTTTATATAAAACAGTATATATCAAGTCTGTTATAAGTTATCAAATCTCATTTGATAAAAACAAGTGGAAAACCAATTCCAAGTAGTCGTTTGTAGGAGACGCGAATAACCCGATCAGAGCTGACGCCTCCAAAATAGATGTCCGTAGAAAACACAAGTTAACCTGTCGAGGATAACATTTCCTAAAATAGTCGTTTGCAGGAACCGCTTCCTGATAAGTTTTGTGGGAAAACATAGATTCTGATCCTCTCGCAGGGTGAGCTAAACCCGACGAGTAAAAGTCACGCAACCTAAACCTATAACCAAACCACAACCTCGCTATGTTGTTTTGCCATACTGGACAAAGTTAAGTATACACTCCGACATCTGTGGGAGAGTCGTCACGGCAATAGTACTATTCGTATACTCAGTGGATAGAGTCACCTAGTTGATGGTCATAGTTCGTAGTTCATAAGGTCTTTTATGCTACGCTGAGATCTAAGTCCGTGCTAGGATCTGTTATCTAATATCCCAAAATAGTATGAAAAGGTATTTTCATATTTAAACAGTTTGTATAAAAGCAATAAGCATTTATAAACAATTATCAGTAGCAAAACAGTTGCTATGTTTTCACCCCAGGTTTTAAAAGCATTTAAAACAGTGAAAAGAGGGGCTGTGAACTCACAGTAGTGGTCGGTAACTGATGATATGAGTGCTAGCTGAGAATAATGTCGTCCAAGAGTGCCCGTCAACAACCTATAGGGTAACGCGTAATAATATTAGCGTTTGATTAACGTCAAACTACGTTAATAAGTTGTTTGTTGTTGAACGTTTGTTTTGTTTTATTAATGCGTACGATTTGATTGTATAAAGGTTGTGAAAACATTAAATGTTTTGAAATCTGAAAACGTCAGTGACTAACTCGAGTCGTTGTTTTGTTTGTTTGTACATATAATGTAAATACTTTACATATATATAATAATCGAATGTGTAATCGCAAAATAGTTCGTATATATATATATATATATATATATATATATATATATATATATATATATATATATATATATATATAGTTATAACATTAATTGAACGTTCGTTATAATATATATATATATATATATATATATATATATATATATATAAGTTTAACGTTATCAAAGTGTTTCGTTAATGTATATATTTATATATATAATGTAATTATAAATGAAAATGACGTTATAACGTATGTATATATATATATATATATAAAATGTTCACGTTTAATTTAAATGTTTAAATAACGCACGTTTGTTAACTTTTTTTTTTGTTTTTGTCACGAAAGTAGTTATCGTTTAGCTAAATACTAATTTATGTTCACTAGGTACGTATATTAATCAATTAAACAAGCCTCGCGTACAATGTAACGTTCGAAAATAAAATGAGTTCGGGACAGTCGGGATCGGGCGCAACAAAAGGAAATCGCGGCGCAACCAAGCTTGTGATCGCGGCGCAATAGCCACCGATCGCGGCGCAATGTGCAGCAGATCGCGGCGTGATCTAGCACAGTTGCGGCGCAACCAGCAGTGAGATCGCGGCGCAATCTTTGTGATTGCGGAGCGAACTGGTCATTTCCAGCTTCGTGTTCTTCGTTTCAAATCGTTCCAAAACATGTTTTTAAGCCATAAATTCGATATGTTTAGGTTCCTGGATGTTTGTAGTGTTCATAGACACGTTTAATTCGTTCAAAAACATGTTTTAATCCCTTTGATTTTAAGATTTTAGTTTAAGTGGGTTTTGTTAAAAATCCGAAATTCGTGATCATAGGCTTATGATTTCTTGTGTGGGTGTTAATAACAGTTTATAGGCTACGAAATACACATCAAAACATATGTAGCAACATTAGTAAATCATAAAAACGAAGAAAATGTGATTTTACCCAAAAGCTTAAATGGAGGTGATGATAATGATGGATTGAAGATGATGAAGCTGCTACTGATGTGGTTGATGGTGGTGATGAAAAGCTAGTTATTGATGTTGTTTCATGGTGATGATAATGAAGTTGATGAAAAAGTGATGGAGGGAAATATGTGTGTGCAGGGGAATGAAGTATGCAGCATGTTTCTTTGGTTTCCTGATTTAGAAGTTTTGGTACTGTGTGTGTTGTTGCTGTATGGAGAGTAGAAGGCAATCAGCTTATGGATTGAATTATTGAGGCCTAGTGGCTCAATAATTGAGTAGGATGTGGCACGCAGTTTAAGACTGGGTGCCACAGATATTTTTCGGGTCCGTTTCAGTGTATTATTTAGCCCGTGTATTTTAAGTACGGGTATAATAAAATGCCAATTTACAATTTATTTTCGAAAATTTTATTTTACCGAAATATTCTAAATGTTCAATAACGAATACTAAAAATAACATTTTTATTATTTGGGCTAATTAAATAGCATTCTGCGCTATACCCGTATTTTTCTACAGGACGTTTAATATAAACGTATAATTCACTATAAAAATAGTTTTGCGATATTTTAAATTTTGTATTATTAAAATATTAATAATGAGTCAGTTTTCAGTCGATTTTGGTATCGTACATTTTGTTTATAATTATAAATAATTATATTTGTCGTAATACTTTATGTATTAATTCGGTCGGGCAAACTAGGTATAACACCCCTCATTTAATATCACAATATAATATTAAGATTTACGGAAGCGTATTCTTACAATACATATTTCTGATAAAATTCTGCATAAAATTTTCACAAACATTTATACAACCTGTTTACTACCAAACCAAACATAATTAACTTGTTTACAAACCGGGGCATTATATACTATAAAACATTATCATAACAAACTGGATCAGAGTTGCAAGTTTCAAACATTCCCAGCATCAAAACGTCCTTCCTGACTACCCACAAAATAAACATAATCTGCAGGAAGTAATTTGAGGGATTAGCACAAAGCTAAGTGAATGAATAATCAATCACAATTCAATTAGCTAGCAATCTGTTTACAACCAATAATGTAACAAATATCGTCAAGAGGAACGGTGGTTCTTAGAGACCCTGTTCCGGGTGGCCCCATCAGAACACTTATACCAACTGTAGGCCAAAACAGTGAGTAACTGCTAACTAAATGCTAATCTCCATCAACACATGTACGTAACCCTGTGTTGACCAACATTAGCATTCAAGTCCAACTGACAATCTAGTTGACCTCTGGATTCATCAATCAAGCACACAGGCTAATCAAACCACCAATCAAATGGCATATCATCTCAAGGTTAACATTCTATCAATAGTAATCTTATAATTACTGATTGAAATCAAACTGACACAACTAAATCAAACTGTGAGTTTCAAATCCACTCACCTGATTGTTTTAGTTCACTTACTCAGCTGCCTTATCTCGCTGAGTTCTCTGAGGATCTGAGAATTAACAATCAAATATAAATTAGTAATAATGTTCTTAAAACCATTGCTTATATTCAAATACTACATATATGGGTACATTTTATAACATGTATAACACAATCAATATATGCATATTTGTTAACTATATCAACATACCTATCAAGTAACATTAACACATTAGAGATTAAAAGAAGTTTGTTCAAAAATCAAGTCCCCTGCATAAGCATTGAATCCGTCGGATTTATATTAATCCGCCCGGATTCATATGAATCCGCCGGATTCCAGACCGGATTCAACACAATTTCGTTTCCAGTTTTGATCAGGCCATTTCCAAACGAATACGTTCTTGAATACGGTCATGAATACGCCGTATTCACAAAATTCTGATTTGCATTCTTTAGGTGGAATCCACCGGATTCAGGGGAATCCGCCGGATTCCCGTGTTTCGTGCAAAACCCCTGAACCTGCAACTACATAACCTGCTCGATTTATATGTCTCAAATCCTTCAAGTTCAGGTAACACAACGAATTTTAAACAACAAATACTTCATTTTAACCATAAGGAACATCATATAACATCACTTTGCACTAATCACATCAAACAATTATCATATCACAACTTCTATTGATTATGCTTAAGAATTTAAACAAGAAAACAACTTACAATAAGGTGATGATTGTGATGATTATGATGATTCAAAACCTTAGCTCAATCAATCCAAGCTAGTTTGTTGTTTCTTGTTTAGAAATTAAAGGTTTCTAGTTTAGGTTTAAAGATTTTGAAGGAAAGTGAGAAACTTTCCTAATTGGGAAAGTTTAAATAGTCGGCTCATCAATTAAACCGACTCCGTATCCATTTAAAACTAGTCTCTTTTTAATCTATTGCCTGGAACCTAAAAACCATTTGCGAGAAACTTATTTTATTGTACCATCAACTATAGTAAAATAAAACAAACAATAATTTACTAAGCACAATAAGTTCTGAAGCTTATTTAATTAAGTTTCGCAATTAAACAAATAATATCAAATAATTTCTAATACAATTAAATATATCAATTTAAAATTAGAAATTACCGGACCAGAAGAGAGGATGTTACAATTCTCCCCCCCTTAAGAAGATTTCGTCCCCGAAATCTCATCACGATCAAATAATCCAGGATATCTGGATCTCATACTATCCTCAGTTTCCCAAGTTAGGTTTGAACCTAAACTATGTTTCCATTTTACTAACACCATAGGACTCTGTTTCTTCCTAAGTTTAGTAACTTTTCTGTCCAGAAGTTCAACTGGTTCTTCAACTAACTTCTGACTCTGATAAACTTTCAAATCTTTCAAAGGAAGAATCTGAGACTGGTCCTCAACGTTACATTTCCTCAAATAACAAATGTTAAACGTGTCATGAATACCAGCAAGCTCTGGAGGAAGTTCAAGTGTAGCAGACTGATCATTAACAATCTGACGAATTCTAAACGGTCCTATATATCGCGGAGCCAACTTGCCACGTTTCCCAAACCGAATTACCCCCTTCCAAGGTGAAACTTTCAGATAAACAAGTTCACCTTCAACAAATGTAACAGGTCGACGTTTATGATCAGCATATTGTTTCTGTCTATCACGTGCAGCTTTCAACTTTTCTCGAGCCACTGCCACTTTATCAGCTGTCATCTGCACAATATCTGGACCTGCAAACTGTTTCTCCCCAGCTTCTAACCAACAAGTTGGAGTTCTACAACGGCGTCCACACAACATCTCGTAAGGAGGCATGCCAATACTAGAATGGTATGAATTATTATAAGCAAATTCAACCAATGGAAAATGAGAATCCCAAGAACCACCATATTCCAGAATACAAGCTCTCAACATATCTTCCAATGTCTGAATCGTACGTTCTGACTGACCATCTGTTTGAGGATGATAAGCTGTACTAAGATTCACTCTGGTGCCCAATTCATGCTGTAAACTCTGCCAAAAATGAGATACAAACCTCGAATCTCTATCAGATACAATCGATAAAGGAATACCATGCCGTGTCACAATTTCATTCACATACAACTGTGCCAGTTTACTCAAAGATGCAGTCTCACTGGTAGCTAGAAAATGTGCACTTTTAGTCAATCGATCTACAATGACCCAAATCATATCATTTCCTCGGGCAGTTCGAGGCAATTTGGTAACAAAATCCATAGTCAAATGTTCCCACTTCCATTCTGGAATTTCAAGCTGTTTCAACGATCCATATGGCTTCTGGTGTTCAGCTTTAACTTGAGCACAAATATGACAAGAACTAACAAACCTTGCTACATCCATTTTCATTGTAGGCCACCAATACAAAGGTTTCAAGTCATTATACATTTTTGTACTTCCAGGATGTACAGACAATCTGGACTTATGGGCTTCATTCAGAATAACATCCCGAAGACCACCAAACAAAGGAATCCAAACACAAGACTGAAAGGTTTTTAATCCTCTCGAATCATCTAATAACAATTCCTTTCGATTCAACATAATTTCAGATTTCAAATTATGATCTAACAAAGCTTCTAACTGTGCAACTTTTACCTGACCCACCAAATCAGAAGAAACTTCTAAACGCATAAAATAAACTCGATCAGAAGTTACTTTACGACTTAAAGCATCAGCAACCACATTGGCTTTCCCTGGATGGTATTTAATTTCACAATCATAATCTTTGATTAACTCTAACCATCGCCTCTGACGCATATTCAACTCTTTCTGTGAAAACATATACTGAAAACTCTTGTGATCTGTACAAATAACACATTTGGTACCATACAAGTAATGCCTCCAGATTTTCAAAGCAAATACAACAGCTGCAAGCTCTAAATCATGGGTAGGATAATTTCTTTCATGAGGTTTGAGCTGACGAGAAGCATAAGCAATCACACGATCTTGCTGCATTAAAATACAACCCAAACCAGCAATAGATGCATCACAGTAAACAACAAAATCATCGGACCCATCTGGCAATGCTAACACAGGAGCCTGACATAACAACTGTTTCAGAGTTTGAAAAGCTGTTTCCTGTTGTTCAGTCCACACAAATTTTTCATCCTTACGGGTTAGTTTAGTCAATGAACCGGCAATTTTAGAAAAATCTTTAATAAACTTCCGGTAATAACCCGCCAAACCAAGAAAACTCTTTATTTCTGAAGCAGACTTTGGAGCTTTCCAATTCATTACAGCTTCAATTTTTGAAGGATCAACTTTAACACCATCATTACAAATAATATGACCTAAAAACTGTACTTCCCGAATCCAAAATTAACATTTAGAAAACTTTGCATAAAATTTTTTTCTTTTCAAGGTTTCCAACACTAACCTCAAATGCATTTCATGTTCTGATTCGGATTTAGAATATACAAGTATATCATCGATAAACACAATCACAAATTTATCAAGAAAAGGTCGGCATACACGGTTCATCAAATCCATAAAAACTGCTGGAGCATTTGTTAAACCAAAAGGCATAACCAGGAATTCAAAATGACCATACCTGGTACGAAATGCAGTTTTAGGAATATCCCGTTCACAAACTCGAACTTGATGATAACCAGACCTTAAATCAATTTTTGAATAAAATGAAGATCCCTGCAACTGATCAAACAAATCATCTATTCTGGGCAGAGGATACTTATTCTTCACTGTTCGTTTATTCAATTCCCTATATTCAATACACATTCGAAAAGACCCATCCTTCTTTTTCACAAACAAAACTGGTGCACCCCAGGGAGAAGAACTAGGTCTAATGAATCCTTTATCTAACAACTCATGTATCTGATTCATCATTTCACGCATTTCAGAAGGAGCTAATCTATAGGGAGCTTTAGCTACAGGCGAAGAGCCAGGAACAAGATCAATCTGATATTCAACTTCCCTAACCGGTGGTAAACCAGGTAAGTCATCAGGGAACACTTCCGGATATTCAGAAACTACCGGGACATCAGAAAGAGATTTCTTTTCTACTTTAGTATCAATCACATAAGCTAGGTATGACTCACAGCCTTTAGACAAGGAATTCCTAGCTTTCATCATGCTAATCAAAGGTAGACACCCGTTATCCCGCTCTCCTCGAGCCACGACATATGACTCTTCAGAAATTGGAATTCTAATCAGCTTATTGTGGCAATCTATACTTGCTTTATACTGACTTAACCAATCCATGCCAATAATCACATCAAAACTAGCAATCGGCAATAACATAAATGAAATTGGAAAAGTCTGGCCATCTATCATAATACTAGCTCCAATTACCGAGGTGGTAACAGGAACTGATTTGCCACTAGCTATTTCTACTTCAACAGGGTTTGTAATCACAGTAGGTATCATTTTCAACTTATCACAGAAACACACAGATACAAAAGAACAATTTGCACCAGAATCAAACAAAACACGAGCTGGTACAGAATTTACAAAAAAAGTACCCGTGATAACATCATCTGTATGGACAGCTTCATCCACTGTCATCTGAAAAGCCCTACTAACTGCAGATGGCGGATTCTTCCGCTTCTGACCGAAAGATGACGAACTAACAACCGTCCCAGAACCCTGTCTCTTAGCCTCAGTACACTGATTTGCACGATGACCTTCCTTATGGCAGTTCCAATACACATAAGTAGGAAAAACACAATCTTTGGCTTCATGCCCAATCGCACCACATTTTACACATCTAGTGGTTTGCACAGTACACGGCCCAAAATGTCTAGCTCAACATTTAATACACCAATTGGGACGATCAGAAGTACCACCACGACTTTCTTATTTCTTACCCTGTTGATTTCCTTGCCATCGTTGTTTACCCTTACTAGAAGGTTCACTCCTAGATTTCTGAGAAGCCATTTCCTTACTTGATGCTTGTTGAGGTTTCAAATCACTGTCAACTGATCGAGCTAACATAAAAGCTTGAGAAAGAGAGCCAGCTAACCTCACTGAAGTTCGATAATGATTAGGTAAGGTACCCACAAACTGCTCTATTTGCGTTCTCTCATCAGGAACCCACTGTTGCACAAACCTGAGTTTCTCTGTAAACTGATTTATCAAATCATCCATTGACATGTTATCAGTTAGTTGCAAATCCATAAACTCCTTTCTAATTCGAGCTATATCATAGTTTGAATAATACTGCTTACAAACTTCATTACGAAAATCAGACCATCGGATAGATGCCTTCTGAAAAGGAGATAACACAGAAGTAATCGAATCCCACCAATTCATAGCTGTTCCTTTTAAAAGTTGAGTTGCATAAGGAACTTTTAATTCATCCTCACATTGACAGACTTCAAATTTCTTTTCAACATCCCTCAACCAATCTAGAGTTACAGAAGGATTTGTACTTCCAGAATACGCAGATGGATTACTGCTCATAAAAGTTTTAAAAGAACACACCTTCTGTTTTGACGGTGAAATCGTACCAAACACAGGATGAGAAGATTCAGCCTCTTTTTGTTGTTTATACATTCTGAGGGCTTGATTTTCCTCTTCCAAATGAAGTAGATACTCATTTCTGTCTAATTCATCTCTAGCATGGAAAGAAGTACCAGCATGCTCAGCCCGATTATTATGAGTCTCAACAATAACTTCCGGCCTCGAGACATTATTAGGGTTAACAGGTGGTTGTTCGTTATCCGCCATATCTGTAAACACAACAACAGCACACAAATCGTTAATTGTTAGCACCTATCCTACTAACCACTTCACATTCAGTACATAATCCCTTTCCCAAGAATGTTTGACACAACACATTCAAAGTTTAGGATTGAACATACTATCATATTCAATTGCCCAAACTATTGCTCTGATACCAACTTATAACACCCTTCATTTAATATCACAATATAATATTAAGATTTACGGAAGCGTATTCTTACAATACATATTTCTGATAAAATTCTGCATAAAATTTTCACAAACATTTATACAACCTGTTTACTACCAAACCAAACATAATTAACTTGTTTACAAACCGGGGCATTATATACTATAAAACATTATCATAACAAACTGGATCAGAGTTGCAAGTTTCAAACATTCCCAGCATCAAAACGTCCTTCCTGACTACCCACAAAATAAACATAATCTGCAGGAAGTAATTTGAGGGATTAGCACAAAGCTAAGTGAATGAATAATCAATCACAATTCAATTAGCTAGCAATATGTTTATAACCAATAATGTAACAAATATCGTCAAGAGGAACGGTGGTTCTTAGAGACCCTGTTCCGGGTGGCCCCATCAGAACACTTATACCAACTGTAGGCCAAAACAGTGAGTAACCGCTAACTAAATGCTAATCTCCATCAACACATGTACGTAACCCTGTGTTGACCAACATTAGCATTCAAGTCCAACTGACAATCTAGTTGACCTCTGGATTCATCAATCAAGCACACAGGCTAATCAAACCACCAATCAAATGGCATATCATCTCAAGGTTAACATTTCTATCAATAGTAATCCTATAATTACTGATTGAAATCAAACTGACACAACCAAATCAAACTGTGAGTTTCAAATCCACTCACCTGATTGTTTTAGTTCACTTACTCAGCTGCCTTATCTCGCTGAGTTCTCTGAGGATCTGAGAATTAACAATCAAATATAAATTAGTAATATTGTTCTTAAAACCATTGCTTATATTCAAATACTACATATATGGATACATTTTATAACATGTATAACACAATCAATATATGCATATTTGTTAACTACATCAACATACCTATCAAGTAACATTAACACATTAGAGATTAAAAGAAGTTTGTTCAAAAATCAAGTCCCCTGCATAAGCATTGAATCCGCCGGATTTATATTAATCCGCCCGGATTCATATGAATCCGCCGGATTCCAGACCGGATTCAACACAATTTCGTTTCCAGTTTTGATCAGGCCATTTCCAAACGAATACGTTCTGGAATACGGTCATGAATACGCCGTATTCACAAAATTCTGATTTGCATTCTTTCGGTGGAATCCGCCGGATTCAGGGGAATCCGCCGGATTCCCGTGTTTCGTGCAAAACCCCTGAACCTGCAACTACATAACCTGCTCGATTTATATGTCTCAAATCCTTCAAGTTCAGGTAACACAACGAATTTTAAACAACAAATACTTCATTTTAACCATAAGGAACATCATATAACATCACTTTGCACTAATCACATCAAACAATTATCATATCACAACTTCTATTGATTATGCTTAAGAATTTAAACAAGAAAACAACTTACAATAAGGTGATGATTGTGATGATTATGATGATTCAAAACCTTAGCTCAATCAATCCAAGCTAGTTTGTTGTTTCTTGTTTAGAAATTAAAGGTTTCTAGTTTAGGTTTAAAGATTTTGAAGGAAAGTGAGAAACTTTCCTAATTGGGAAAGTTTAAATAGTCGGCTCATCAATTAAACCGACTCCGTATCCATTTAAAACTAGTCCCTTTTTAATCTATTGCCTGGAACCTAAAAACCATTTGCGAGAAACTTATTTTATTGTACCATCAACTATAGTAAATTAAAACAAACAATAATTCACTAAGCACAATAAGTCCTGAAGCTTATCTAATTAAGTTTCGCAATTAAACAAATAATATCAAATAATTTCTAATACAATTAAATATATCAATTTAAAATTAGAAATTACCGAACCAGAAGAGAGGATGTTACATAGGCTTAACTCATATCATATAATTGGGTTAACTACAGGAAATTAATCGTAAGATAAATGCACAGATTAGGCTTAATTAATACCTAATTTTGAGAGATGTCACAATCAAAGGGAAGAAGCAAACAAGATCCAAAGAAGAAGGATTCATCAACTTTTGTTCCAGTTTGAACTGCCAGAAGCTTCTTGTTCAAACTGCGGGGGAGTATTAGAGGATTAGATTGGCCCAAACCTAATTGTGGGTTTAGGGTCCATTATGTTTAGGGTTTATGCTAGCTTATTCTCCAAGTCATATTCTATTATAAATAGATAAGCAATATTATCTTTGTAATGGCAATTATTAACTCAATCAATAATATTATTATTCGTAGTTTAATAGGTTCAATCGAGAACCACAAAACGGCGAGAACTTTTTAATTACATGGTTTTTATACATTTAAACGCAACAAATTACATATAAATGATACTTGATGTTCATATTATTGTCAAACAAAAGTTAAAAACCCAAAAACGTATGTTAAATTTTAATATATATGAAGTGTTCAAATGCTCACAAATCAAATTTGCACATATGAACCAAAAATATAAATCTAATTTTAAAGGTTATATTGAGGTTTTATCAAGCTATA
Source organism: Helichrysum umbraculigerum (assembly GCA_949592205.1). NCBI lineage: Eukaryota > Viridiplantae > Streptophyta > Magnoliopsida > Asterales > Asteraceae > Helichrysum > Helichrysum umbraculigerum. The sequence goes on along the minus strand of CATIUR010000003.1, from coordinate 103,422,094 downwards.
TTTCTTTTAACCTTAATTTAAAACAATGTTCACATATGATTGAATTATTCAACATGTGAAAATTCCTATAATTAAATTTTTTTCGAAGATTTGTACCTTTTGTGGTTCCTATTTAAACTTTTGGTTATTTATATACATATATATAGTAAAGGGATCCCGTGAGAACTATATGGGCATGAACGAAAAGCATACAGGAAGGATGGAGCTGGCACATAGTGCGTACACAAACTTATATGGGCATGAACGAAAAGCATACATCTCTTCTACATTAATCCGAAAAGCTAATGCAGGTATAACCGCAACACTAGTTGTAGTGGGAAGCTGATTGATGGAAGAGGCATCTATAAGGAAATTAAACTGTACCAAGGAAATGTGTACTAACCAATACTTTGTTAGTCTTTTCATATTAGATATGTGAAATATGTACATGATGAAATTGCAAATGACAATATATAGCATATGATAAAATCATTAACAATAGCGCACTAAACTCATTAGCTAATAATAAATAAGAACAATCATGATGAACTATTCAATATAAAACATGTGTTGGTAATTTTAGAAAATAAGGAGAAAAGAATTAAGATTTTAGATTTCTTTAATTGATAAAGCGGAAGATATCATATTGAATGAAAACTGCGATTACATTTATAGAGAGCTAGGAATGATAAAGTCAAAGAAATCCCTAAACTTAAGGAGAACGTGATATCAAATCTTAGTGCATGCCTATTGAACAAGACAAATTTATTAAATAAAGACAACAATAAAAACAAATCAAGCATGCAGATGAGCAGTTCCTATAAGCACAACTTTAACACTCCTCCTTGCTTTAGGAGCTGCAAATACCAAGCTTGTCTCTCAGATAGTTGAATTTGCTGACTGATAACGGCTTTGTAAATATGTCTGCGAGCTGCTCCTCAGATTTGCAGTAAACAAGAGCTATATCTCCATCTTTTTGCACTTCCCTCAAGAAGAAAAGCTTGATGTTGAAGTGCTTAGTTTTTCCATGAAACACAGGATTATGAGAAATTGCTATTGCAGCTTGATTGTCTATAAAAACTTCTGTGGCATTGGTTTGTTTCATACCCAGAGCAACCAAAATCTTCCTTAGCCATAATGCTTGATTCACCGCTGCTGTAGCTGCCACAAATTCAGCCTCTGCAGTTGATTGAGTCACTGTATCTTGCTTCTTTGAACACCATGAGAAAAAACCCGAGCCAAGACTAAAACAGTACCCAGAAGTACTCTTCATATCATCCAAAGAACCGGCCCAATCGCTATCAGAATACCCAACTAGCTTCATATCTTGTGTCTTCTGAAATTTGATTCCATAATTAATGGTTCCCTTGATGTAATCGTACAACTCTTTTTGCTGCCTTCAGATGTACTTCACTGGGACAATGCATGAACCTTGATAGAACATTTATAGTATACACTATGTCGAGTCTGGTTGCAGTAAGATACATCAAACATCCAACAAGACTTCTATAGTGACCTTCTTCTACCTTTTCAGCTCCATCATCTTTAATTAACTTCTCTCTTTGGTTCATTGGTGTGTCCATCTCTTTGCATTCGTCCATTCTGAACTTCTCAAGTATCTCTTTTGCATACTTCTGTTGGCAAATGAAGACTTCATTTTCTCTTTGCTTAATCTCCATTCCAAGAAAGAAAGTCATCAGACCAAGATCAGACATTTCAAACGCTTGCTTCATATCTATCTTGAATTCATCAATGAGCTTTGTACTACTCCCTGTAATTAGAATGTCATCAACATAAAGAGAAACAATAAGAATTCCATTGCTCTTTTGATTGACATAAAGTGTGGATTCTGAGGAACTTTTCTTAAAACCGAGCTCAAGTAAATAATCATCTATACGACTATACCAGGCTCTCGGGGCCTGTTTTAGACCATAAAGAGCTTTGTGTAGTTTATAGACTTTATCTTCTTCTCCTTTAACGATGAAACCTTGAGGTTGCTCGACATAAATTTCCTCTTCAAGAGTTCCATTTAGAAATGCTGATTTGACGTCCATCTGATGCACTTTCCAGCCATATTGCGCAGAGATAGCAAGAAGTAGCCTAATGGTTTCAAGCCTAGCAACGGGTGCGAAGGTGTCAAAATAATCAACACCAAAAATCTGTGCATAACCTTTGACTACCAACCTTGCCTTGAGCTTGTTAACTGAACCATCAGAGTTTAGTTTGGTTCTAAACACCCATTTAACCCCAATTACCTTTCTGTCTTGAGGTTTGTCAACAAGCTCCCAAGTTCGATTTTTTCGATCATAGATAGCTCCTCCTTCATTGCATGCTTCCATTTTGGGTTTTCAAGAGCTTCTTCAACATCAGCAGGTTCACATACCGCAACATTACATCTCTGATATATGTCAGAGATTGATCGAAAACCTCTCACTGGTACATCATCCTCTCTTTCATCTAGCCATGAGTTTGTATTTGGTATTGAAATACTTGAGTCTTCTGGCTTCCATTCTTCATTCTCCATGAAGTGCACATCTCTGCTAATAGTTATATTTCCTGTCTCTGGGTGAAAAACTTTATAGCCCTTTGAGATATCACTATATCCAATGAAAATTCCCGAAACAGCCTTTTTGTCTAGCTTATCTCGTTTAGCTTGGGGAACATGAGTAAAACATAAACAACCAAATACTTTAAGAAAGTGAACAGGAGGTTTGTATCGTACCAGGCTTCAAATGGAGTTTGATTCTTCACGGCTTTTGTTGGAAGTCTATTTTGTAGAAACACTGCTGTACTTGCGGCTTCTGCCCAAAACTTCTTTGGTAAATTTTTTTCATGCATCATACATCTTGCCATTTCCATAATGTACCGATTTCGCCTTTCACTAACTCCATTTTGTTCTGGAGTATAAGGAACTGTAAGTTGACGTTCAATCCCTTCTTCCTCACAAAACAAATTAAATTGGGAAGACGTATACTCCTTTCCGTTGTCTGACCGAAGAATCTGAATTTTGCAGCCACTTTCATTTTCTACTTTTGCTTTAAATTTCCAAAACATCCTTTCCACCTCTGATTTGAACTTCAGAAAATAAATCCAGCACATACGGGTAAGATCATCTATAAAGATAACATAATAACGACTACCTTTCAGTGAAGGAGTAGTTAGAGGCCCGCCTACATCTGAATGAATTAGCTGCAACTTTCTCGTGGCTCTCCATGTTGATTTTGGAAAAGGAAGCCTGCTTTGCTTTCCGTATTGACAAGCACGACAGTCTGTGGAGTTCACTTCAAATTCAGGAAGATTCTTGACCATTTCAGATCTTTGAATTTTAAGCAGCCCTGAATAATGGTAGTGCCCGAATCTCTTGTGCCAAAGCTCGGCAATATCTTCTTTTATTGAATAAACAACCTGCTCCTCCTGAACCGGATCTAATGGGAAAGTTTTACCTCTCATTTGAACTTTAAACAAATCTCGACTAGTAGAGTCTTTGATCAAGCAGTAGTCTTCTTCAAAGTGCACCTTGAAGCCCTTTTGCAGCAACTGACCAACACTCAACATGTTTTGGTCCAAGTCGGGTACATATAACACATTCGAGATACTTTTAGTACCTAGAGACGTAGTAATGGAAATGGTTCCAATTCCTTTTACTTGAATAAAACCCCCATGACCTATCCTGACCCTTGAAATTTTAGAGCATTGTAGTTCAGTAAAAAGCTCTTTGTCAGGTGTCATGTGGTTGCTGCACCCACTGTCGATCAGCCATGACTCTCTTGAGCCATTGCTGGAATAACATGTAGCAACAAACAATTGATCTTCTTCCTCTTCATTTTCTTCATCAGCAACCCGGGCATCTGCTTCTTGATTTTTAACGAGGCTTCTGCAAATAATAGCTTCGTGTCCGAGTTGATTACATTTTTTGCACTTTGCATCTGGCCTCTTCCAACACTTGAACGGAGGGTGACCAATTTTATTGCAATGATGACATGGGGGATAGTCTCCTGATTTGTTTTTGTTGTTGACGCGTGAGTCACTTTGTTGATTCTTCTTGACTGCCCTTTTTTTGCTTCTGCGATCATCTTCATGGTTGGCTACTAGAGCTTCCTCAATTGGGCTTTCTTCCCTCATAAGCCTTCGTTGTTCTTGTGCATGCAAAGAATTCAACAACTCTACCAAGGTGATCTGGGATAGATCCTTAGTATTTTCCAGCGTGGTTATCGTGGCTTCAAATCTTTCGGGTACAGTAACCAAAATTTTCTCAACTATACGTGAGTCATTGAAACTAGAACCAAGCAGTCTTACTCTGTTTGCTATATTCATAAGTCTTTCAGAGTACTCCTTGATAGTTTCCGACTCTTTCATTTTCTGCAATTCAAAATCTCTGATGAGATTCAGAACTTGCATGCCTTTGATTCGATCATCGCCTTCATATTCAGCTTTGAGATAATCCCATATGGATTTTGCTGACTTTAGAGACATGATTCGAGGAAAAATTGTTGATGAAACTGCTGCAAAAAGGCATGCTTTTGCCTTCGCTTTTCTGGTTTTTCTGTCCTTGTGACTTCTGATTTGTGCCATCGTTGGATTTTCTGGTAGTTCGCCAACTTCATAATCTTCTTTAACTGCCTCCCACAGATCCAAAGCATCCAGGTACGCTTCCATTCGTGTTGCCCAGATGTCGTAATTTTCGCCATTAAAAGTTGGTGGTGCCATGGCCGAAAAACTTGAATTGCCTTCGGTGGTCATCATGCCAGTGTTGAATCGTGGTGTTTGATTGCTCTTCAAATCACTAGAAAACACTCAGAATTTTTTTTTTTTTTACTCACAGATCCCTTAAGAATAAAGCTCTGATACCAATTTGTTGGTAATTTTAGAAAATAAGGAGAAAAGAATTAAGATTTTAGATTTCTTTAATTGATAAAGCGGAAGATATCATATTGAATGAAAACTGCGATTACATTTATAGAGAGCTAGGAATGATAAAGTCAAAGAAATCCCTAAACTTAAGGAGAACGTGATATCAAATCTTAGTGCATGCCTATTGAACAAGACAAATTTATTAAATAAAGACAACAATAAAAACAAATCAAGCATGCAGATGAGCAGTTCCTATAAGCACAACTTTAACACTCCTCCTTGCTTTAGGAGCTGCAAATACCAAGCTTGTCTCTCAGATAGTTGAATTTGCTGACTGATAACGGCTTTGTAAATATGTCTGCGAGCTGCTCCTCAGATTTGCAGTAAACAAGAGCTATATCTCCATCTTTTTGCACTTCCCTCAAGAAGAAAAGCTTGATGTTGAAGTGCTTAGTTTTTCCATGAAACACAGGATTATGAGAAATTGCTATTGCAGCTTGATTGTCTATAAAAACTTCTGTGGCATTGGTTTGTTTCATACCCAGAGCAACCAAAATCTTCCTTAGCCATAATGCTTGATTCACCGCTGCTGTAGCTGCCACAAATTCAGCCTCTGCAGTTGATTGAGTCACTGTATCTTGCTTCTTTGAACACCATGAGAAAAAACCCGAGCCAAGACTAAAACAGTACCCAGAAGTACTCTTCATATCATCCAAAGAACCGGCCCAATCGCTATCAGAATACCCAACTAGCTTCATATCTTGTGTCTTCTGAAATTTGATTCCATAATTAATGGTTCCCTTGATGTAATCGTACAACTCTTTTTGCTGCCTTCAGATGTACTTCACTGGGACAATGCATGAACCTTGATAGAACATTTATAGTATACACTATGTCGAGTCTGGTTGCAGTAAGATACATCAAACATCCAACAAGACTTCTATAGTGACCTTCTTCTACCTTTTCAGCTCCATCATCTTTAATTAACTTCTCTCTTTGGTTCATTGGTGTGTCCATCTCTTTGCATTCGTCCATTCTGAACTTCTCAAGTATCTCTTTTGCATACTTCTGTTGGCAAATGAAGACTTCATTTTCTCTTTGCTTAATCTCCATTCCAAGAAAGAAAGTCATCAGACCAAGATCAGACATTTCAAACGCTTGCTTCATATCTATCTTGAATTCATCAATGAGCTTTGTACTACTCCCTGTAATTAGAATGTCATCAACATAAAGAGAAACAATAAGAATTCCATTGCTCTTTTGATTGACATAAAGTGTGGATTCTGAGGAACTTTTCTTAAAACCGAGCTCAAGTAAATAATCATCTATACGACTATACCAGGCTCCCGGGGCCTGTTTTAGACCATAAAGAGCTTTGTGTAGTTTATAGACTTTATCTTCTTCTCCTTTAACGATGAAACCTTGAGGTTGCTCGACATAAATTTCCTCTTCAAGAGTTCCATTTAGAAATGCTGATTTGACGTCCATCTGATGCACTTTCCAGCCATATTGCGCAGAGATAGCAAGAAGTAGCCTAATGGTTTCAAGCCTAGCAACGGGTGCGAAGGTGTCAAAATAATCAACACCAAAAATCTGTGCATAACCTTTGACTACCAACCTTGCCTTGAGCTTGTTAACTGAACCATCAGAGTTTAGTTTGGTTCTAAACACCCATTTAACCCCAATTACCTTTCTGTCTTGAGGTTTGTCAACAAGCTCCCAAGTTCGATTTTTTCGATCATAGATAGCTCCTCCTTCATTGCATGCTTCCATTTTGGGTTTTCAAGAGCTTCTTCAACATCAGCAGGTTCACATACCGCAACATTACATCTCTGATATATGTCAGAGATTGATCGAAAACCTCTCACTGGTACATCATCCTCTCTTTCATCTAGCCATGAGTTTGTATTTGGTATTGAAATACTTGAGTCTTCTGGCTTCCATTCTTCATTCTCCATGAAGTGCACATCTCTGCTAATAGTTATATTTCCTGTCTCTGGGTGAAAAACTTTATAGCCCTTTGAGATATCACTATATCCAATGAAAATTCCCGAAACAGCCTTTTTGTCTAGCTTATCTCGTTTAGCTTGGGGAACATGAGTAAAACATAAACAACCAAATACTTTAAGAAAGTGAACAGGAGGTTTGTATCGTACCAGGCTTCAAATGGAGTTTGATTCTTCACGGCTTTTGTTGGAAGTCTATTTTGTAGAAACACTGCTGTACTTGCGGCTTCTGCCCAAAACTTCTTTGGTAAATTTTTCATGCATCATACATCTTGCCATTTCCATAATGTACCGATTTCGCCTTTCACTAACTCCATTTTGTTCTGGAGTATAAGGAACTGTAAGTTGACGTTCAATCCCTTCTTCCTCACAAAACAAATTAAATTGGGAAGACGTATACTCCTTTCCGTTGTCTGACCGAAGAATCTGAATTTTGCAGCCACTTTCATTTTCTACTTTTGCTTTAAATTTCCAAAACATCCTTTCCACCTCTGATTTGAACTTCAGAAAATAAATCCAGCACATACGGGTAAGATCATCTATAAAGATAACATAATAACGACTACCTTTCAGTGAAGGAGTAGTTAGAGGCCCGCCTACATCTGAATGAATTAGCTGCAACTTTCTCGTGGCTCTCCATGTTGATTTTGGAAAAGGAAGCCTGCTTTGCTTTCCGTATTGACAAGCACGACAGTCTGTGGAGTTCACTTCAAATTCAGGAAGATTCTTGACCATTTCAGATCTTTGAATTTTAAGCAGCCCTGAATAATGGTAGTGCCCGAATCTCTTGTGCCAAAGCTCGGCAATATCTTCTTTTATTGAATAAACAACCTGCTCCTCCTGAACCGGATCTAATGGGAAAGTTTTACCTCTCATTTGAACTTTAAACAAATCTCGACTAGTAGAGTCTTTGATCAAGCAGTAGTCTTCTTCAAAGTGCACCTTGAAGCCCTTTTGCAGCAACTGACCAACACTCAACATGTTTTGGTCCAAGTCGGGTACATATAACACATTCGAGATACTTTTAGTACCTAGAGACGTAGTAATGGAAATGGTTCCAATTCCTTTTACTTGAATAAAACCCCCATGACCTATCCTGACCCTTGAAATTTTAGAGCATTGTAGTTCAGTAAAAAGCTCTTTGTCAGGTGTCATGTGGTTGCTGCACCCACTGTCGATCAGCCATGACTCTCTTGAGCCATTGCTGGAATAACATGTAGCAACAAACAATTGATCTTCTTCCTCTTCATTTTCTTCATCAGCAACCCGGGCATCTGCTTCTTGATTTTTAACGAGGCTTCTGCAAATAATAGCTTCGTGTCCGAGTTGATTACATTTTTTGCACTTTGCATCTGGCCTCTTCCAACACTTGAACGGAGGGTGACCAATTTTATTGCAATGATGACATGGGGGATAGTCTCCTGATTTGTTTTTGTTGTTGACGCGTGAGTCACTTTGTTGATTCTTCTTGACTGCCCTTTTTTTGCTTCTGCGATCATCTTCATGGTTGGCTACTAGAGCTTCCTCAATTGGGCTTTCTTCCCTCATAAGCCTTCGTTGTTCTTGTGCATGCAAAGAATTCAACAACTCTACCAAGGTGATCTGGGATAGATCCTTAGTATTTTCCAGCGTGGTTATCGTGGCTTCAAATCTTTCGGGTACAGTAACCAAAATTTTCTCAACTATACGTGAGTCATTGAAACTAGAACCAAGCAGTCTTACTCTGTTTGCTATATTCATAAGTCTTTCAGAGTACTCCTTGATAGTTTCCGACTCTTTCATTTTCTGCAATTCAAAATCTCTGATGAGATTCAGAACTTGCATGCCTTTGATTCGATCATCGCCTTCATATTCAGCTTTGAGATAATCCCATATGGATTTTGCTGACTTTAGAGACATGATTCGAGGAAAAATTGTTGATGAAACTGCTGCAAAAAGGCATGCTTTTGCCTTCGCTTTTCTGGTTTTTCTGTCCTTGTGACTTCTGATTTGTGCCATCGTTGGATTTTCTGGTAGTTCGCCAACTTCATAATCTTCTTTAACTGCCTCCCACAGATCCAAAGCATCCAGGTACGCTTCCATTCGTGTTGCCCAGATGTCGTAATTTTCGCCATTAAAAGTTGGTGGTGCCATGGCCGAAAAACTTGAATTGCCTTCGGTGGTCATCATGCCAGTGTTGAATCGTGGTGTTTGATTGCTCTTCAAATCACTAGAAAACACTCAGAATTTTTTTTTTTTTTACTCACAGATCCCTTAAGAATAAAGCTCTGATACCAATTTGTTGGTAATTTTAGAAAATAAGGAGAAAAGAATTAAGATTTTAGATTTCTTTAATTGATAAAGCGGAAGATATCATATTGAATGAAAACTGCGATTACATTTATAGAGAGCTAGGAATGATAAAGTCAAAGAAATCCCTAAACTTAAGGAGAACGTGATATCAAATCTTAGTGCATGCCTATTGAACAAGACAAATTTATTAAATAAAGACAACAATAAAAACAAATCAAGCATGCAGATGAGCAGTTCCTATAAGCACAACTTTAACACTCCTCCTTGCTTTAGGAGCTGCAAATACCAAGCTTGTCTCTCAGATAGTTGAATTTGCTGACTGATAACGGCTTTGTAAATATGTCTGCGAGCTGCTCCTCAGATTTGCAGTAAACAAGAGCTATATCTCCATCTTTTTGCACTTCCCTCAAGAAGAAAAGCTTGATGTTGAAGTGCTTAGTTTTTCCATGAAACACAGGATTATGAGAAATTGCTATTGCAGCTTGATTGTCTATAAAAACTTCTGTGGCATTGGTTTGTTTCATACCCAGAGCAACCAAAATCTTCCTTAGCCATAATGCTTGATTCACCGCTGCTGTAGCTGCCACAAATTCAGCCTCTGCAGTTGATTGAGTCACTGTATCTTGCTTCTTTGAACACCATGAGAAAAAACCCGAGCCAAGACTAAAACAGTACCCAGAAGTACTCTTCATATCATCCAAAGAACCGGCCCAATCGCTATCAGAATACCCAACTAGCTTCATATCTTGTGTCTTCTGAAATTTGATTCCATAATTAATGGTTCCCTTGATGTAATCGTACAACTCTTTTTGCTGCCTTCAGATGTACTTCACTGGGACAATGCATGAACCTTGATAGAACATTTATAGTATACACTATGTCGAGTCTGGTTGCAGTAAGATACATCAAACATCCAACAAGACTTCTATAGTGACCTTCTTCTACCTTTTCAGCTCCATCATCTTTAATTAACTTCTCTCTTTGGTTCATTGGTGTGTCCATCTCTTTGCATTCGTCCATTCTGAACTTCTCAAGTATCTCTTTTGCATACTTCTGTTGGCAAATGAAGACTTCATTTTCTCTTTGCTTAATCTCCATTCCAAGAAAGAAAGTCATCAGACCAAGATCAGACATTTCAAACGCTTGCTTCATATCTATCTTGAATTCATCAATGAGCTTTGTACTACTCCCTGTAATTAGAATGTCATCAACATAAAGAGAAACAATAAGAATTCCATTGCTCTTTTGATTGACATAAAGTGTGGATTCTGAGGAACTTTTCTTAAAACCGAGCTCAAGTAAATAATCATCTATACGACTATACCAGGCTCCCGGGGCCTGTTTTAGACCATAAAGAGCTTTGTGTAGTTTATAGACTTTATCTTTTTCTCCTTTAACGATGAAACCTTGAGGTTGCTCGACATAAATTTCCTCTTCAAGAGTTCCATTTAGAAATGCTGATTTGACGTCCATCTGATGCACTTTCCAGCCATATTGCGCAGAGATAGCAAGAAGTAGCCTAATGGTTTCAAGCCTAGCAACGGGTGCGAAGGTGTCAAAATAATCAACACCAAAAATCTGTGCATAACCTTTGACTACCAACCTTGCCTTGAGCTTGTTAACTGAACCATCAGAGTTTAGTTTGGTTCTAAACACCCATTTAACCCCAATTACCTTTCTGTCTTGAGGTTTGTCAACAAGCTCCCAAGTTCGATTTTTTCGATCATAGATAGCTCCTCCTTCATTGCATGCTTCCATTTTGGGTTTTCAAGAGCTTCTTCAACATCAGCAGGTTCACATACCGCAACATTACATCTCTGATATATGTCAGAGATTGATCGAAAACCTCTCACTGGTACATCATCCTCTCTTTCATCTAGCCATGAGTTTGTATTTGGTATTGAAATACTTGAGTCTTCTGGCTTCCATTCTTCATTCTCCATGAAGTGCACATCTCTGCTAATAGTTATATTTCCTGTATCTGGGTGAAAAACTTTATAGCCCTTTGAGATATCACTATATCCAATGAAAATTCCCGAAACAGCCTTTTTGTCTAGCTTATCTCGTTTAGCTTGGGGAACATGAGTAAAACATAAACAACCAAATACTTTAAGAAAGTGAACAGGAGGTTTGTATCGTACCAGGCTTCAAATGGAGTTTGATTCTTCACGGCTTTTGTTGGAAGTCTATTTTGTAGAAACACTGCTGTACTTGCGGCTTCTGCCCAAAACTTCTTTGGTAAATTTTTTTCATGCATCATACATCTTGCCATTTCCATAATGTACCGATTTCGCCTTTCACTAACTCCATTTTGTTCTGGAGTATAAGGAACTGTAAGTTGACGTTCAATCCCTTCTTCCTCACAAAACAAATTAAATTGGGAAGACGTATACTCCTTTCCGTTGTCTGACCGAAGAATCTGAATTTTGCAGCCACTTTCATTTTCTACTTTTGCTTTAAATTTCCAAAACATCCTTTCCACCTCTGATTTGAACTTCAGAAAATAAATCCAGCACATACGGGTAAGATCATCTATAAAGATAACATAATAACGACTACCTTTCAGTGAAGGAGTAGTTAGAGGCCCGCCTACATCTGAATGAATTAGCTGCAACTTTCTCGTGGCTCTCCATGTTGATTTTGGAAAAGGAAGCCTGCTTTGCTTTCCGTATTGACAAGCACGACAGTCTGTGGAGTTCACTTCAAATTCAGGAAGATTCTTGACCATTTCAGATCTTTGAATTTTAAGCAGCCCTGAATAATGGTAGTGCCCGAATCTCTTGTGCCAAAGCTCGGCAATATCTTCTTTTATTGAATAAACAACCTGCTCCTCCTGAACCGGATCTAATGGGAAAGTTTTACCTCTCATTTGAACTTTAAACAAATCTCGACTAGTAGAGTCTTTGATCAAGCAGTAGTCTTCTTCAAAGTGCACCTTGAAGCCCTTTTGCAGCAACTGACCAACACTCAACATGTTTTGGTCCAAGTCGGGTACATATAACACATTCGAGATACTTTTAGTACCTAGAGACGTAGTAATGGAAATGGTTCCAATTCCTTTTACTTGAATAAAACCCCCATGACCTATCCTGACCCTTGAAATTTTAGAGCATTGTAGTTCAGTAAAAAGCTCTTTGTCAGGTGTCATGTGGTTGCTGCACCCACTGTCGATCAGCCATGACTCTCTTGAGCCATTGCTGGAATAACATGTAGCAACAAACAATTGATCTTCTTCCTCTTCATTTTCTTCATCAGCAACCCGGGCATCTGCTTCTTGATTTTTAATGAGGCTTCTGCAAATAATAGCTTCGTGTCCGAGTTGATTACATTTTTTGCACTTTGCATCTGGCCTCTTCCAACACTTGAACGGAGGGTGACCAATTTTATTGCAATGATGACATGGGGGATAGTCTCCTGATTTGTTTTTGTTGTTGACGCGTGAGTCACTTTGTTGATTCTTCTTGACTGCCCTTTTTTTGCTTCTGCGATCATCTTCATGGTTGGCTACTAGAGCTTCCTCAATTGGGCTTTCTTCCCTCATAAGCCTTCGTTGTTCTTGTGCATGCAAAGAATTCAACAACTCTACCAAGGTGATCTGGGATAGATCCTTAGTATTTTCCAGCGTGGTTATCGTGGCTTCAAATCTTTCGGGTACAGTAACCAAAATTTTCTCAACTATACGTGAGTCATTGAAACTAGAACCAAGCAGTCTTACTCTGTTTGCTATATTCATAAGTCTTTCAGAGTACTCCTTGATAGTTTCCGACTCTTTCATTTTCTGCAATTCAAAATCTCTGATGAGATTCAGAACTTGCATGCCTTTGATTCGATCATCGCCTTCATATTCAGCTTTGAGATAATCCCATATGGATTTTGCTGACTTTAGAGACATGATTCGAGGAAAAATTGTTGATGAAACTGCTGCAAAAAGGCATGCTTTTGCCTTCGCTTTTCTGGTTTTTCTGTCCTTGTGACTTCTGATTTGTGCCATCGTTGGATTTTCTGGTAGTTCGCCAACTTCATAATCTTCTTTAACTGCCTCCCACAGATCCAAAGCATCCAGGTACGCTTCCATTCGTGTTGCCCAGATGTCGTAATTTTCGCCATTAAAAGTTGGTGGTGCCATGGCCGAAAAACTTGAATTGCCTTCGGTGGTCATCATGCCAGTGTTGAATCGTGGTGTTTGATTGCTCTTCAAATCACTAGAAAACACTCAGAATTTTTTTTTTTTTTACTCACAGATCCCTTAAGAATAAAGCTCTGATACCAATTTGTTGGTAATTTTAGAAAATAAGGAGAAAAGAATTAAGATTTTAGATTTCTTTAATTGATAAAGCGGAAGATATCATATTGAATGAAAACTGCGATTACATTTATAGAGAGCTAGGAATGATAAAGTCAAAGAAATCCCTAAACTTAAGGAGAACGTGATATCAAATCTTAGTGCATGCCTATTGAACAAGACAAATTTATTAAATAAAGACAACAATAAAAACAAATCAAGCATGCAGATGAGCAGTTCCTATAAGCACAACTTTAACACTCCTCCTTGCTTTAGGAGCTGCAAATACCAAGCTTGTCTCTCAGATAGTTGAATTTGCTGACTGATAACGGCTTTGTAAATATGTCTGCGAGCTGCTCCTCAGATTTGCAGTAAACAAGAGCTATATCTCCATCTTTTTGCACTTCCCTCAAGAAGAAAAGCTTGATGTTGAAGTGCTTAGTTTTTCCATGAAACACAGGATTATGAGAAATTGCTATTGCAGCTTGATTGTCTATAAAAACTTCTGTGGCATTGGTTTGTTTCATACCCAGAGCAACCAAAATCTTCCTTAGCCATAATGCTTGATTCACCGCTGCTGTAGCTGCCACAAATTCAGCCTCTGCAGTTGATTGAGTCACTGTATCTTGCTTCTTTGAACACCATGAGAAAAAACCCGAGCCAAGACTAAAACAGTACCCAGAAGTACTCTTCATATCATCCAAAGAACCGGCCCAATCGCTATCAGAATACCCAACTAGCTTCATATCTTGTGTCTTCTGAAATTTGATTCCATAATTAATGGTTCCCTTGATGTAATCGTACAACTCTTTTTGCTGCCTTCAGATGTACTTCACTGGGACAATGCATGAACCTTGATAGAACATTTATAGTATACACTATGTCGAGTCTGGTTGCAGTAAGATACATCAAACATCCAACAAGACTTCTATAGTGACCTTCTTCTACCTTTTCAGCTCCATCATCTTTAATTAACTTCTCTCTTTGGTTCATTGGTGTGTCCATCTCTTTGCATTCGTCCATTCTGAACTTCTCAAGTATCTCTTTTGCATACTTCTGTTGGCAAATGAAGACTTCATTTTCTCTTTGCTTAATCTCCATTCCAAGAAAGAAAGTCATCAGACCAAGATCAGACATTTCAAACGCTTGCTTCATATCTATCTTGAATTCATCAATGAGCTTTGTACTACTCCCTGTAATTAGAATGTCATCAACATAAAGAGAAACAATAAGAATTCCATTGCTCTTTTGATTGACATAAAGTGTGGATTCTGAGGAACTTTTCTTAAAACCGAGCTCAAGTAAATAATCATCTATACGACTATACCAGGCTCCCGGGGCCTGTTTTAGACCATAAAGAGCTTTGTGTAGTTTATAGACTTTATCTTTTTCTCCTTTAACGATGAAACCTTGAGGTTGCTCGACATAAATTTCCTCTTCAAGAGTTCCATTTAGAAATGCTGATTTGACGTCCATCTGATGCACTTTCCAGCCATATTGCGCAGAGATAGCAAGAAGTAGCCTAATGGTTTCAAGCCTAGCAACGGGTGCGAAGGTGTCAAAATAATCAACACCAAAAATCTGTGCATAACCTTTGACTACCAACCTTGCCTTGAGCTTGTTAACTGAACCATCAGAGTTTAGTTTGGTTCTAAACACCCATTTAACCCCAATTACCTTTCTGTCTTGAGGTTTGTCAACAAGCTCCCAAGTTCGATTTTTTCGATCATAGATAGCTCCTCCTTCATTGCATGCTTCCATTTTGGGTTTTCAAGAGCTTCTTCAACATCAGCAGGTTCACATACCGCAACATTACATCTCTGATATATGTCAGAGATTGATCGAAAACCTCTCACTGGTACATCATCCTCTCTTTCATCTAGCCATGAGTTTGTATTTGGTATTGAAATACTTGAGTCTTCTGGCTTCCATTCTTCATTCTCCATGAAGTGCACATCTCTGCTAATAGTTATATTTCCTGTCTCTGGGTGAAAAACTTTATAGCCCTTTGAGATATCACTATATCCAATGAAAATTCCCGAAACAGCCTTTTTGTCTAGCTTATCTCGTTTAGCTTGGGGAACATGAGTAAAACATAAACAACCAAATACTTTAAGAAAGTGAACAGGAGGTTTGTATCGTACCAGGCTTCAAATGGAGTTTGATTCTTCACGGCTTTTGTTGGAAGTCTATTTTGTAGAAACACTGCTGTACTTGCGGCTTCTGCCCAAAACTTCTTTGGTAAATTTTTCATGCATCATACATCTTGCCATTTCCATAATGTACCGATTTCGCCTTTCACTAACTCCATTTTGTTCTGGAGTATAAGGAACTGTAAGTTGACGTTCAATCCCTTCTTCCTCACAAAACAAATTAAATTGGGAAGACGTATACTCCTTTCCGTTGTCTGACCGAAGAATCTGAATTTTGCAGCCACTTTCATTTTCTACTTTTGCTTTAAATTTCCAAAACATCCTTTCCACCTCTGATTTGAACTTCAGAAAATAAATCCAGCACATACGGGTAAGATCATCTATAAAGATAACATAATAACGACTACCTTTCAGTGAAGGAGTAGTTAGAGGCCCGCCTACATCTGAATGAATTAGCTGCAACTTTCTCGTGGCTCTCCATGTTGATTTTGGAAAAGGAAGCCTGCTTTGCTTTCCGTATTGACAAGCACGACAGTCTGTGGAGTTCACTTCAAATTCAGGAAGATTCTTGACCATTTCAGATCTTTGAATTTTAAGCAGCCCTGAATAATGGTAGTGCCCGAATCTCTTGTGCCAAAGCTCGGCAATATCTTCTTTTATTGAATAAACAACCTGCTCCTCCTGAACCGGATCTAATGGGAAAGTTTTACCTCTCATTTGAACTTTAAACAAATCTCGACTAGTAGAGTCTTTGATCAAGCAGTAGTCTTCTTCAAAGTGCACCTTGAAGCCCTTTTGCAGCAACTGACCAACACTCAACATGTTTTGGTCCAAGTCGGGTACATATAACACATTCGAGATACTTTTAGTACCTAGAGACGTAGTAATGGAAATGGTTCCAATTCCTTTTACTTGAATAAAACCCCCATGACCTATCCTGACCCTTGAAATTTTAGAGCATTGTAGTTCAGTAAAAAGCTCTTTGTCAGGTGTCATGTGGTTGCTGCACCCACTGTCGATCAGCCATGACTCTCTTGAGCCATTGCTGGAATAACATGTAGCAACAAACAATTGATCTTCTTCCTCTTCATTTTCTTCATCAGCAACCCGGGCATCTGCTTCTTGATTTTTAACGAGGCTTCTGCAAATAATAGCTTCGTGTCCGAGTTGATTACATTTTTTGCACTTTGCATCTGGCCTCTTCCAACACTTGAACGGAGGGTGACCAATTTTATTGCAATGATGACATGGGGGATAGTCTCCTGATTTGTTTTTGTTGTTGACGCGTGAGTCACTTTGTTGATTCTTCTTGACTGCCCTTTTTTTGCTTCTGCGATCATCTTCATGGTTGGCTACTAGAGCTTCCTCAATTGGGCTTTCTTCCCTCATAAGCCTTCGTTGTTCTTGTGCATGCAAAGAATTCAACAACTCTACCAAGGTGATCTGGGATAGATCCTTAGTATTTTCCAGCGTGGTTATCGTGGCTTCAAATCTTTCGGGTACAGTAACCAAAATTTTCTCAACTATACGTGAGTCATTGAAACTAGAACCAAGCAGTCTTACTCTGTTTGCTATATTCATAAGTCTTTCAGAGTACTCCTTGATAGTTTCCGACTCTTTCATTTTCTGCAATTCAAAATCTCTGATGAGATTCAGAACTTGCATGCCTTTGATTCGATCATCGCCTTCATATTCAGCTTTGAGATAATCCCATATGGATTTTGCTGACTTTAGAGACATGATTCGAGGAAAAATTGTTGATGAAACTGCTGCAAAAAGGCATGCTTTTGCCTTCGCTTTTCTGGTTTTTCTGTCCTTGTGACTTCTGATTTGTGCCATCGTTGGATTTTCTGGTAGTTCGCCAACTTCATAATCTTCTTTAACTGCCTCCCACAGATCCAAAGCATCCAGGTACGCTTCCATTCGTGTTGCCCAGATGTCGTAATTTTCGCCATTAAAAGTTGGTGGTGCCATGGCCGAAAAACTTGAATTGCCTTCGGTGGTCATCATGCCAGTGTTGAATCGTGGTGTTTGATTGCTCTTCAAATCACTAGAAAACACTCAGAATTTTTTTTTTTTTTTACTCACAGATCCCTTAAGAATAAAGCTCTGATACCAATTTGTTGGTAATTTTAGAAAATAAGGAGAAAAGAATTAAGATTTTAGATTTCTTTAATTGATAAAGCGGAAGATATCATATTGAATGAAAACTGCGATTACATTTATAGAGAGCTAGGAATGATAAAGTCAAAGAAATCCCTAAACTTAAGGAGAACGTGATATCAAATCTTAGTGCATGCCTATTGAACAAGACAAATTTATTAAATAAAGACAACAATAAAAACAAATCAAGCATGCAGATGAGCAGTTCCTATAAGCACAACTTTAACACTCCTCCTTGCTTTAGGAGCTGCAAATACCAAGCTTGTCTCTCAGATAGTTGAATTTGCTGACTGATAACGGCTTTGTAAATATGTCTGCGAGCTGCTCCTCAGATTTGCAGTAAACAAGAGCTATATCTCCATCTTTTTGCACTTCCCTCAAGAAGAAAAGCTTGATGTTGAAGTGCTTAGTTTTTCCATGAAACACAGGATTATGAGAAATTGCTATTGCAGCTTGATTGTCTATAAAAACTTCTGTGGCATTGGTTTGTTTCATACCCAGAGCAACCAAAATCTTCCTTAGCCATAATGCTTGAACGAAAAGCATACATCTCTTCTACAGGAAAGATGGAGCTAGCGCATAGTGCGTACACAAACTTATATGGGCATGAACGAAAAGCATACATCTCTTCTACATTAATCCGAAAAGCTAATGCAGGTATAACCGCAACACTAGTTGTAGTGGGAAGCTGATTGATGGAAGAGGCATCTGTAAGGAAATTAAACTGTACCAAGGAAATGTGTACTAACCAATACTTTGTTAGTCTTTTCATATTAGATATGTGAAATATGTACATGATGAAATTGCAAATGACAATATATAGCATATGATAAAATCATTAACAATAGCGCACTAAACTCATTAGCTAATAATAAATAAGAACAATCATGATGAACTATTCAATATAAAACATGTATATAACTCGACTCTAACCACGTTTAACCTCATAAACTTAACTATCTCTCCTTAGCATTTATCTTCTTCTGTTAAGAGTTTATTGAATTTTAGTTGATAAGCACAACGATGGCCTACAATAAGAATTACACACAAGATATTAGAACATTGAGTTAGAGTTAAGAAAATATTACATCGTATTCTGAATGGGCCAAGAATTTCTAATCTATGAATTGTCCCCTACATAAGCAAAGTTCTTACCATACTATTACATGAAATATCGCTTGGTGAAAATAGAAACATTGCAAATGATGACAAATACTAATACGATATGATATTACCTTTTTCCAATTGCCTACTAGATGTTTGATGTAAAAAATGTTGAATAGGTAGTTTCGCAGAATAATTTGTAGTGGCTTGTGTGGATCTTGAATTATACAAAACTAGGCATGTATTTAACACAAAATGTACAAACTTCAAGACCACAATGATAAAAGTCCAACATAAAAAACTTGGTAGACATTTTAATCATAATTTAGAGATAAAAATATTCTGGGGGGATCTTACTCGAAGTCTGGAACCCGATTGATTTAATCTATCTAGGGACAATTCTCTATGAATAAGTGGGAGAAGAATGCAGATTGCAAAACTTCAACAAACATCTAAACAAACACCAAACTAAAATATAAATTAAGACCTGAAATCAAAACAAATTTTGGTTAACATCTTGAGCTTTAAGCTAATTAATAAAGTGGATTATAAATCTTTGACTGTGTATGTAAATACCAAGCTAACATCTTCATACATTAATTATTCCCATCATTGCCCTAACGTAAACAAAGTAAATAACAAAATCAAAATTTTATGTACCGATTTAGGTCAAAATCCAAACCCAAACACATGTAATCCAGACATGACTCAAACTTAAAAGCTCAAATAAAAAATCACAAGTTTTATCTGGCCAATGATTTGTATACCACTTTTTTTTAGCCATACACCACTATATATGTTGTAAGGTGTTGTATTGTACAACACTATAAAGCACCTTTGGTGGTGCATGGCTAAAAACTAGTTGTGTACGAATCACTCCCCATTTTATTTCAGCACCAAGAAATTAAAATATGAACTTAAAATATACACAAATCTATAAAACTCCAAATTTTAAAATAAGTTAAAAGTCGAAGAATGTTGTATAACAATCGGCCTATTAACAAATTAGTAATGAATATAACATAAGTATGACATAGATATAGTAGAAATGAGAAATGCATTCTTCTTGATCATCACTATATTCATACAATTGGTTCCCTATTTATAGGGCTTTAGTAATCAATACATTTGGTACAAATGAAGAGATGGGAGTTTCGAGAATGTGGATAGCCACACTAAATAATATATTCATAACACTCCCCCTTGGCTATCCACTACTTGAAGAATATGCCTCGTTAAAACCTTATTAGGAAAAACCCGGTCGGACAAAAACCTAGTGATGGAAAAAGAGTACATTATTCTTTCAATACGCTTATGGATGTTGTCTCGTTAAAAACCTTGCCCGGAAAACCCATTGGGACAAAACCGTGACTAAGGAAAAAAGAGTGCAACGCGTATCTTCTCCCCTGATGATTAGATGACTTGATCCCCATGAGTTAGTGTGCTCCAGTAGGATGAACTAGCTTCATTTAATAATGAGGTAGGAAGTGTCCCGGTAAACAACTTTTTAGCATGCTTCTTGAATAAAAATATGTCACTCTTCCACTAATCATCACTTGTGTATTTGAATTACATCGACCATCCTGCATTTTCAAAAGACACTAAACATGCTCCAAATGCATTAGTAGAATGCAAACTTATGCCTTCGAAACCTTGAAGTTTTTTAAAACATCCATTTTACCCATTTCAATGACGTCTAATTAGACTTGAGACAAATGGTAATCGAGTGGTACTCAAACAAAGATATTATAATCAAACGGTATTTACATTGAGTAATTATAACCAAATAATGTTCTTTGTCATATTTCAAAGGTTGAAAAGATCTTTGTCAACGATAATATATTTTACAACTAATTTTGTGCTTAATGAATATGTGTTGACCGTAAAACTTTTTGATTCATCATGCGTAATAATCATAAAAGATTTCAGTTTCAACCTTTTGAGATTTTCCATCTCAATCTCTCCCAAGAATACAATTTATTTAGAATACAAATCCAAAGCACCAACTTAATATAGAGCACTTACGACATATATGTGGATCGAGATCTCTCTATAAATATACATGGGCAAACCAAAATCACTTTATAGTATTTTGTCAAACGTTTATCAAGGCAATTGTGTCATATATGCCCAAATAGTTTTATGGTTTACCCTTGTACATATGCTAAGCTTTCTAATATCTTTTTAGCATCTCAAGCCATGGTACATTTTCAAGCATTCTCTAAACTTTAAAGGATAGCAAATATCTATTAATCACGAGACATGCTTAGGGCATATTATATCCCTCAGTGAATCTCAATATCCAATGAGCTCATAATTTACACATGCACAAACCAATTTTATATATATTGTATTGTAAGATATACATATATGTATCCATCAATGCATAATTTTACTCACAATAATTTTTTTCTTTGCGAAATGCACAAAACCACCACTAATGTATGTTTACTCAATCTTATCTCGCACATACATTGAATAATATCAATTAGGTTGTATAACTTTAGTATAAAACCTTTAAATTCCAATAAATCTTTTGCGTCCTTATCATATATATTGGTCAATAATCAATAACTTTACAACTTTTGACCATTATCATTCAAGATCCTCACATCATTTTCAATATTTAGCGCTAATTTTATATTCAAGATTATTATCGACGTCGATTTCAACTTTGTATCGATTCCATAACTTTATAGACATGATATAATGAATTGAGATCTCTTTATTACTCAGGTACCCAAGATTCTACTTAAACTATCATGTCTAGTGTCTTTTTACGACACGCTTTCGGGGTCATTATTACCTCGATTTGACCATCTTATTTCTTGCTCCTTTTTCTTTCGAGGGTTTTTCATAGGAATCGATTACTTTGCCTCACTTGACACTTTTAGCGTGTCATAAATTCGTTACCAATCATATGTGTCTTTCAAATACACGAATCTTAATCGGAGCATTAACAGCTGTTATAAGTGACCTCGTCACTTTTCTTGGTCATTAAATATTCTAGTAATTGCTAAATGAGAGTTATCATTTGAATTTTCAAGTTCATATGCTTTGTTGTGAGGATCTATGGACAACTCTATCAATTCCAGCTGCTTATCCTTCCCCTCAACACATATTCATTTAATTCCACGATGATGTTATCATTATGCATTGTGGTGGATCGATAAAATACATTCCACACAACCCAAAAGCACTTAGATGGGACATTTATAGTTTATGACCAAAACCAACAATTTTAATAGGGAGGAATTAATTTTGTAGGCTCGATGCGAATTCATATCAAATGCACGTTAAGAACATGACCCCATAAATCAAGCATTGTTTTTGCTCTCATAATCATTATTTTACAATCAACTAAACACACTTATTCGGCGTCCTAACAAAAGCAAATTATATGATGTACTAGATGTTCAACATTTATTTGCAATCAATTAAAGACGCCTAGTAAGTGGTTTAGCATGATATACATTCACCGACATTTTCAAAACATATAAGATAATCTGGAATAACGTGCTCGAATTAATTGTCGAGTCACTAATCACGCAAACCCCGGGTTGCACTTTTATGACCATTTAGACGATGCATCGATTTCAAGCTCTAAATGGTCTATCATGTAATATGTAGGCCGCCTACATATCTACCTTTTGATAATTTCCATTCTCTTTTAAGGGATTAAATCCCTCACATAGCTAATGATCGGCGAATATTCAACTCCGTTTGAGAGCAAGTCACAATTACACTCAAGAAATTATGAGTTCCTCACATAATCATCTTTATTCAAACATAAGTTTTTTTCGCATCATCACTAACCGGGATGGTCTAACCGGTTACGCCAAGTAAGAAAATAATAAAAGTCCATAAAATTTAATTTAGGACCATATATGCCTCAATTGCACTTGTTTTTGTACAATATAAGAAATCTTTAATAATTCTTGATCTTCCAATATCTTAATAGTTATTAGCTGGAGGTAATGTTATATATATGTACTCAAGACATATGTTTGAATATGTCATACTATCATATTGTAAACCAGTGATGTAGATATAATAAAGCAACATTGCGATAATAATGTAACAGTCGAAACACAAAACAAACATCACATAAGATTGACAACCACTTTGAGAAATCTATCGATAATTATTCCTTATATTTTCAAGGGCAATGGATAATACCAACCACTCATCCTAGCTTATTGTAGGCACATAAACATCAATTTTAACACCCTAGCTTGTATTTTTAACTAGTCCCTTATCAAACGTACACCAAATAATTCTAACACGTACCCTTGTATTTTGTATAAAATTACTAGTCCCTAATCTCATCGTTTTGGGTGACCAGTTGTGCTTTAAATGCAGCTAGCTCAGCCATGTTTAAGAATTAAAAGTAGAGATTTTCTATTAATAGTCACACTTATTTTTAGAATGTATCAAAATCAATTGGAAATGTTTCATGTTTTTTGAAGGGTTAGTTATTTTGCTAGGTCACAAGCAAGGATACACTTAATCGACTAGAAAAACTAACCCAAGCTTCTTTATTCACTTTAAGTATATATGAGTAATAAAAATCACCTTATTCCCGCATATACAACTTAGAAGTAAATGCGCGCATAGTGGAGACGTGGAGTTATACAAATTCATCAATCTTTAACAAGGCAAGGTGAATTTATTTATGACAAAATCTAGTGAGCTACCAAATTTAGATTTGTTTATTTTTACCTGTGACCGATATAAGTGAAAAAATGTTAAAACTTGCTTCAGTACGTAACGAAGCATACCAACGAAATCGAATCTGAAAATTAAAAAAAACAGACTTTCATCCCGTCGCAACGCGCGGGCAAACAAAACACTTGTTATAATCAAATGAATTGCAACAGCTTCTAAGTAGATTATAGTGCTCAACCATCAAAGAACTGATTAAGGGCAATGGATAATACCAACCACTCATCCTTATTGTAGGCTAGGCACATAAACATCAATTTTAACACCCTAGCTTGTATTTTTTACTAGTCCCTTATCAAACACCAAATAATTCTAACACCCTTGTATTTTGTATAAAATTACTAGTCCCCTAATCTCATCGTTTTGGGTGACCAATTGTGCTTTAAATGCAGCTATAGCTAGCTCAGCCATGTTTAAGAATTAAAAGTAGAGATTTTCTATTAATAGTCACACTTATTTTTAGAATGTATCAAAATCAATTGGAAATGTTTCATGTTTTTCGAAGGGTTAGTTATTTTGCTAGGTCACAAGCTAGGATACACTTAATCGACTAGAAATTAAAAACCCAAGCTTCTTTATTCACTTTAAGTATATATGAGTAATAAAAATCGATCACCTTATTCCCGCATATACAACTTAGAAGTAAATGCATAGTGGAGACGTGGAGTTATACAAATTCATTCATCAATCTTTAACAAGGCAAGGTGAATTTATTTATGACAAAATCTAGTGATCAGCTTCACAGTATATGGTATAAGATAGGCACCTTAGGTTAATTCAAATAAACAATTATAAAACCCTGTTTACTATACATGCATGGTTTGTTTCACCTGAGTAGTGTCTAGCTAATCCACACTTTTGTAAACAATTATCAAAAGTATAATGCAAATTGTACTTCATGTGATATCACAAACATTGATAACGAGGAGATGCTCAATATTAGTAGACTAACTAATAATAATCCAACATTGAAAGTAGTTCCAGAGTGTTGAATCTAACTGATTCACAATATCATTTAAGACATATATAATAATATTATGTGTAGCACTTATTAATAACGTCATATAATTAAGGGCTTAGTGTCTGGGAATGTACCGAACTTGCACCAAATCTCTATTGTGTGTATCGAACTTTCAAAACGCAATAATAATGCACTCAACTTGTAAAAACCCAAAAAGTGATGTACTTTGAGGATGTGTCAATCTCTGGTTGCGCCACGTGGCACGCTATGTTCTCGACACGTCATCAAAGTACATCACTTTTTGGGTTTTTACAAGTTGAGTGCATTATTATTGCGTTTTGAAAGTTCGATACACACAATAGAGATTTGGTGCAAGTTCGGTACATTCCCAGACACTAAGGCCTATAATTAATTCCTATTCGTATTCCAACCATTAAATTAAAGATGAGGGGATTTTTGGGGTACTAAATCTAATACCATTACAAAGTATAAAGTTCACATACACTTCAACATATATAATTACTAGGTTCAATCATGATTAATCAAAAATCCAATAAAGATACAAGTAATTAAATGGCATGTTAAGACCCTTACTTTACAAAATTGGAATACATGAACCGTGTCACTTAACTCGAATAAATTTGTCACAAAGGTTCATGCATGTCCAAGCACAAATACTAGCTCTTTACCGTCTATATATGAAGTGCTTTAAATATTTAACACATCATAATCCAATATAGAGATTTTATTCATGATTTTACATGCTACTCATAATCATGCATGTTTCGATCACCTCCACTAAAATATTAGTATAAGTTTAAAAGCTTAGTTTTATACAAGCTAGGTCATGTGAACTAATTCATAGCGAGCTTTTGTGAAATGTCACAACTAACTGTCAAGTCTTAAATTATCACAAATAAAACAATTCATTATTTGTTTCTAGTCGATGACTTAATCGCATGCCATATATATTGCTGAATTTCATGTAAATAACCATTAGCTAGCTTTTTAAAAAGGTAGACATATTTCCTCTCGATCGGCCATGGAAAGTTCTAAACCACTAGGTCATAAATAGATGCAAAATTCAATATTATGGGCAAACTATATATGTAACCAGTCACATAGCACATAAGGCATACACATATTGCCAAAAAAAAAAAAAAAAAAGAAATTGCAAGATATATCAATCATAATAAACGTACAACTTACTATAGTAATGCAAAAATATGTAAACCATGTGAGACTTATGCATACCTATTTTCATTTCAAACACAGTTTATTGTGGGCTAAAACTTGCGCACATAAATTTGATGCAAATGATAATATCAAATATACCTTGCACACTCAAGTCGATCAGTGATCTATCACAACCGGCCACTCCATCACAACTTTTATACGTTTTGGAAAATAAAAACAAATTGACGGAACTAAGCATACAAAAGGTCTAACAACAGTTTCAATGAATGACAATCAGCCTTTTCATAAAAATCTATCTGGTCCAAACTTATAATATTTCTCTTGATCTTTTCATTTAACACTCACAAGCAACCACTTGACAAGATGTTCTCACAAGCTAGGTATTAATTATTCGTCCTGAAATTCGACAAGTTTGATATCAAGAAATTAATTTTTGCTAAATGCTATTTATTCTAATGTATTCAACCTGAACAATTGAGGATTTATAACCCGATAAGCGCTTAACTCGTGTTGGCATTCATATTAAAGAAAACAAAAGTCCATGTATATTATTATACTGCTCGGAAAGATTCTCATGCAATATATATTTGAATCAACAAACAATTGTACAAATTAAGTTAAAAGAGTTTACCTGCTAGAGCCGAAACATGAATATTACTGAATCACCTTTCTTTTATTGGTGGAAGATTCCACGGATCCACGTGAAAGGAACATGCTAATATTTCACGAATTAACCAAAATATGAGGTAGCTTCGTGCTGATAACGTTTTGTGAAACAACCGGCCTATTAACAAATTAGTAACGAATATAACATAAGTATGACATAGATATAGTAGAAATGAGAAATGCATTCTTCTTGATCATCACTATATTCATACAATTGGTTCCCTATTTATAGGGCTTTAGTAATCAATACATTTGGTACAAATGAAGAGATGGGAGTTTCGAGAATGTGGATAGCCACACTAAATAATATATTCATAACAAAGAACACCTTTTCACCAAGGCATTATGTATGTATTCAGTCAACAAACATAATTTTCATTGCCTAACAAAATTTGGATTGGCTAAACGCGTCTTAAATCCTACAACTTCAAAAATTATAAGATTAAAAAAACAACATAAACTAAAGAATCAATAGATACATAGAGACTTGTAAGCAAATACAATAATTAAAATAATTATGGGAAAGTTATTTATATTTTAACTAACTAACTTTGAATAAAGAGATTCTAGAAGAAAGAGATGATTCGTTGTTAAAATATTCGCAGTGACATGAAAATCCCAACTAAATCGAATAGAATAGAACATGCATTTAACCAGAAAATATAACAATGTAATTTAAGCAATTAAGAGAAATTTTAAAATAACCAGAAAATTTCTTGTACCACATTACGCCACATCGTCATGTTTAACTGCTTAACAATTGCCAAATCAGATTCTTGACATCGACATAAATTGCCCTTTAATGTATAATATAGTAAATCGCAAATGAGTTTTGAATTTCACTAACCAAATGAATTTGAAGGAAGGTTTTAGTTTTCTATTCCATCAATTTGTCCAACCAAACATAATTTGGAAGGAATTAGAATTCCATTTCCAAACAATTATGTGAAATAAACACCAGGGCCGGCAAATGATTTTAGAGGCCCCGTGTGAAATTAAAAAGAGGTCCCGATATATATGACTTTATAGATACATGGACAGGTAAGTAAATGTTACACAAATTATATAAATATACAAAAGTAGTGGATTTATTATCTAATAAATCGACAACAATTTTTTCAAATTATTAGATAATGTTGTTCTTTGATGAATTTTAAGTAAAATTGTTGATCAAATTCTTATAGTCAATACTCAAAAATAAAACGTTTTAGGATATCTTGATATTGTGAACTACATATATGATATCATCAACTTATGTTTTGACACTATTTTGACATATATCATTACAATTAGAATAATAGTTAACAATCACCCGTTAGGAAAGTAATCAACCTATTCAAAAATTGTAACTATCATTAGATCACATATTAGCAAATTTAAGTCCACCTACACTATATATGCATCAATAATAGATTTTGTACTTAATACGTATTCATGATGACTATAACACGAAATAGAATCTTATTGTCAAAGTTGTGTAACTCATTGACCCTATTCGATTCCGAGATATGGCTTATGAGAGTTAATAATTTATATTCAAATTTCTTCATCTTCGTACAATCATTGTGTCTTTTTAACATCAGTCGTATAATAGTATCAAGTGTTCGAAATTTGGGGCCCCCTAAAAACGTGTGGACCTGTGCGCTTACAAATAATGAACATGTTAATCTCCACCACTGATAAACACGCCCTAAGTTAAATAACAAAGATCCAATTTAATAACATATTGTATAGTTTGACATATGAAATCAAATTTATACCAACCACTCACTTTTGCAACCAAATTTGAATTACACAATCAATGATGCCCCCTAATGCTTACGTGAATTACGCACAAATTTTGTATATGCATGAGTAATAATCATTGAATGTAGATCAACTCATCAACAATTTCAAAAAATAAAAAATATAAATCATCAAATATGACATGTGTGATTATTGTATACTTCATATTCAAGTCGTAAATTTTACCTTTTGTAGATCTCATAACTGCACGTAAATAAGATTCATCTACCTATTATTCAATTCGTTGGAGATCCCATTGACATGTATTAAAAGTCGGGTATAAAACATCATTCCTTACGATTAATCATTTCTTTTTAATAACAAATATGTACACACCACCACAATCTCGTTCATTCTCATTACAAATCACATTTTTCAGTCTTTCAACCTGAAAAGGGTTCCCAATCACATCTTCAATCTTATGGAGAATTTTGATCCTGCAGAGATTAACAGTTTGAGCGATGCTGAAATTACCAACATTGCCTTGAGCTGCGATATTTTTGAAATTGCTATCCTTAGATCCACATCAGAAAGGTTAAGGTCGCTCCTCACGCAACCACGATTTGCAATGCCCTACAATCGGAATACTGGAAATCCTCTATGGTATGTTACACATTTCTTAAAACCGTTTGACGCTACTGGATCAATTCTTGCTGTGCGTAGTACCGATGGGAAACACACTGAATTTTCCGTTGATCGGTACATCAATCTGTTTTGGGCACCTGGATTCAAACTTTCCCTTAAGTGTGTTTGGGGAGGTTTGCTTCTATTCCGAATAACACCGACCACTGATTTGATGATGCTGAAGATCTCAACCGGGATGACCGAACGGATCGCCGGCCCTAATAACCCCTTGGTCGATCATAGTGCATGCAATCGTAAAGATTACATCAGAGTAATAGGGAAACCGGATCTTGAAGAGATGTATATCATCATATGGGTTCAGCTCGTCGCCAACCAAATTTCGTATTACGATTACCTTAGATCTCAACACTGTTGGACTTACCGTCACCTAGAACGGGTCAATTCACTCTCTCCGTACGAGTTTCGTGACGCACGGACTATCATGTTATGGCATGGCACAATATTGCATTGTATTACGTCTAGGAATGGGTCTCTTGTTTTGTTGATCACAACACTTGACCTTTTGTTGGGACCAACATATCACCAATCATTTCCCAAGGTTCCTGACACCTATCATAGCTTTATGGGTGTCGGTGGGTCTGGATATTGGCTTGTTGTCCGAGAGAGTGTGACTTATCTTGAGGATCAATATGGCCCCAAGGGGATGAGAATTACCATTCTCAGAATCCGGGAAGACGAGGATTTTTATACGCAGTTCTGTGTAATTCCACATCGTTTAGTTCCTCCACTCGAGCCGGAGTTACAATTTTTTGACGATCTCTTGGAGGTAGGAACAGGAATTCCTAGCTTCTCAGTGACATCTTATGATCCCGATGCAAGGACATATGGTTACTTTGTTTATTCATTAGACTTAGGAAACAATGAATGGTCGTGTAGGAGCTCACCCATTGACTTTTATAACCCACCCAGCCCTACGTACACCACCCGACTTCACCTTGTTCATGAAGGTATGTTCATTATATATTCAATCCAAAGCTTGTCGATATTCATGCCTAAAAGTGGCAATTTCAACCAATTCAAATGAACATGAGTCAGTCTTCGCTGTGTATGTTTTTGATAACGTGTCAAATAACTTAAGTTTTAAGATGTAGCTAAACATGAGAAGAGATCATATGGGTCGAAAGTCACCACATGTATTCAAATTTTTACAACATCCTAAGTCGGGTCTATAAAATATTATGTCATTATTAATTTAATTTAATCATTATAAAATTATGTACGTAGTTTTCTATTATGTACATAATGGGTCGTCACAACCCGACCTTACCTGTTTTGACCAACAAAAATGATCCATATTAGCTTGTTAATTAGCCCACCTACTTGTTTTGGCACCTCTAATCTACCTCGTCACCCAAGACACTTCTTAGTGAGCAAAGGGGATCAGCAAAAACAATCTTTTTTAGAAATCTTTCAACTTGGTTTATTTATGTTGTGTGCATATGTATAGGTACCAATCGACTATGACTTTATGGATGCTGTGACGAATTGAAGCTGGATTGACATGAATTTTATGTCTTTATATAAAGGGTCAAATATATGAAAATGTATCAAACTATGACAAAAAGCTCTATTTTGTGTATCAACTTTTCAAAACCTCTATTGTATGTATCCAATTACCAATTTATGCTTATTATATGTTATTTTTCAACGTGGCTCTTTGTAAGAATGCCATGTGGGAACTTTATATGGATGACAATGACACAATAGCCAGGTTACATACAATAGGCAATAATAAAAAATTGGATACATACAATAAATGTTTTGAAAGTTGGTACTTAAATAGCGATTTTGTCAAAGTTTGCTACATATTCTGAAAGTTTGTGGAAGTACCTTGCAATTTTGCAACGGATTGTGTTTCTGAGTTCTGACATTTGGAGGTTGTAACACGGGCCAAGAAATTTTTCATTTTTAAGTTTGGATATTGGAATCAAATTTGCTGATGACTATAGCGACTTTATTTTGTAATTCCTTGAATTTGTTAGTTACTTGCCCTATGAGCATCTCACATAGAGATCATAGTATATATTTTACATTCTGTCATGAATTAGATAGAGGTTTGTACAATCAAAAAATGAAACAAGTTCATATGGATCGGATGAACTAGTACTAGCCTTGTACATGCGGAAAGCGACGGCCACAAATAATTTATGAGGATTTCTATGAGTTTCTTATATTACTGGTGACTAATATGGCCTTCACTGGTTCAGTTAAAGTAGCTTTAAGATGGTTCTCTTACGTGGTATTTGATTGTTATTGTTTCACAAGATTGTTGACATATTGTACAATTAAAATTAAAATATACTGTATAATGATTGGAATTAAATGTTGAAAAGATTTAAATGCTACACAGATAACGTCCAAGATGGTAAGCTAAGCGTATCTTATTGAGCTATAAAAATAATATAGTTGAGATTCTGACTACAGATAATACGAGTTACTTTTCGGTATGTACGTAGTTTTTCTTAATTAATTATATCTTTGGTTGTTAATTGGTTCTTCTTAGAAAAATGGTATATCACTCGTTGGTCAAAGAATATAAGATGGTTTTCGGAGTTTGTTCTAGTTTTATACGGTTTGAAAAAGTCTGTCCTTACCTTTTGACAAAGTCTGTCCTTACCTTTTGACATGGGTACAAACATAGGTTTTTTAAGAGACCAATGTCATGGATCACCAATGAACTTTCCTATTTTTACCAAGGTTGCTAACAAACCGTTTTTATTACCATGATCGACAATGTACTTGACAAAACTTTGTTGATCTAGGCATTCAAACTTTTTTTACCAGATTGATATCCGAATTTAATGACGTGTACATGCCACCTCAATATGTAATATTTAATGACGACGAACTGGATAACAACCGGTACAAAACTAACATTTTCGAGTTGTACCAAAGTCTCAATCAAGATCAAAGAGAAGCGTTTACTGAGATAATGAGGTGCAGAGAGTTGTACGCCAACTTGGTGGTGAATTTAATGACTATAAGGAAGAAAAGGTAGCTGAAATTGGGTTACTTGAAGTTGAATTGAAGAACAAGGAAGAAACGAAATTTTATATGAAATTGTCAATTTTCCTTCTTTGTATTCTTGTTGTTTTGATGAAATAGGCTAGAGTGAATGGTGTGTTGTTGTAATCTATTTGTAGTATTTTGGGTGTCTATTGATGGTGTGTACAACACAAAATCAACATACCTTTCACAGATTTAACCCTCCAACAACATCGATTATTAATATTTTGGGAATTTGGTGAGATTGAATTATGTGGGAATTTGGTGATAATCGGGACTAAATGAGACGATTATATGGATATACGAGTATGTGATTTGTTTGAGTTTATTATCTATGATGTATTTAATTAAATCATTAAATGACATGTACCATTAATTTCCACGTTGACATAACAAAAGAAATGTTGACAAAATGCCATTAGCTGTTACACGTGGACATATTACCTATATCAACAAAGTTTTGTCAAGTACATTATCGATCATGGTAATAAAAACGATTCGTTGGCGACATTAGTAAAAATGGAAAAGTTCATTGGTGATCCATGACATTAATCATTATCATCATCATCATCATCATCATCATCATCATATAAAATAAAATATACCACTGATTATCTACTATCCTACGTAGTATAATTTTTGAATTCTTGGTATAGTAATTGTGTCATAAACAAGGACGGAGCTTTGTTGGGGCTGGAGGGTTCTGCCCCCCCCCCCCCCCCCCCCCCCCCCCCCCCAATTCCGAAATATATTTATTAGTTTACACATGTTTACTATGGATAATGTTAGCCTAGTTGGTAGAAGACCCATTCATTAAGTTTTGTTTAGTTTTTGGTGAAGGTTCAAGTCCCATTGTTAGCTATTTTATTGGTGTTTTTTTTTTTTTTTTTTACTTTTCAAAACTCATTAATACTAGATATGCATTTAAAGATTTTAACAAGGCTATAACCATAGTTCATAACAATATTTTTTAAGTGCATACGTTTATTTCCGTAATAACATAAATATATAGCTTGGCATGTCAATAAAATTATACAAGTTTATAGCATATAACTTGAATATTGTTCTTTGCTCAAATATGTTATTTATGTCAAACAATTTTGGGCCCCCCAAGTAGTACATTCAAGCTCCGTCCTTGGTCATAAATTATCCTTAACACTAACAACGTTATGAGTTTTTTTATCCTATAATTTTTGAGGTCTTGGTATAGTAATTTGTCATAAAATATCCTTAACTCTAACAATGTTATGAGTTTTTTAAATAAATGTATTATAACTCTTCGGTTATATCATTTCATCAATAACTAATGATACCTATAAACGTCACTGGTGAGTAACGGAAAATGTAAGGTTTTTACCATAGTTTTACACTCATTTAATAATGGTTTTACATAAGAAAAAATCACAAGCAAAGCCAAATATTTTGATAATCATTTAATTGATCCATTAGAAAAGAAAGAAAAAATAATAGCTAGTGAGATACTAACAAGCAAAATTCCCATGACATCAAGAAAATATACTGAATGGACTTCAAAACAAACTCTGGCCATACCCATAGCTATGGGTATGAGTAAAAGCAGAAGATGATGATATAATTGTAGGTGGTTTCATCTCATAAGACTCGTGCCAACGGCACGTCGGTTGGGTGCGTCGGTTCGACCGACGGGACCGATTCCATAGGCACGGCCCGTCGGTTGGGTCGCGTCGGTTGGGCACGTCGGGTAACCGATGGAAGAGAGAGGGTGTGGGGTGGGACCCATATCTTATTTTCAGCTTTTAAACATTAAAAAAAAAATTGAAATGGTGAGGGTGAACGGTAAAAAAAAAATAATTAATATTTATATTTTTTTTTTTACTTTTTACACTATAAATTCAAACCAAATCCAACCCATTTTCCACAACATTCACTCCCCAATTCACCACTTTTATACAATTTATACTTTCCAATTCACCACTTTCAACCAACTTTCCACAATATTTACACCCCAATTCACCACTTTTATACTATTTATACAACTTTTATATACAATTTTATCTACTTCTCCAATTAACCACTTTCAACTTCTACCACCTCTATACAAAAAAATGAGGCCAACCAATTCTACCGCCGAAGATATGTGGGCTAAGTTTATTGACAACCCCCCTCCTAACCCGTCCCAAAACCAAACTTCACCACCATCCACTTTTTCGGCTCAATCGAGCAACTCATCACCTAGCCAACCCCTCGGTTTTGCAAGATACACAAGCCCAACCACATCATTCCATAGTCCATCCGCATCATACCAAACTTATCAACCCTACCCATATCAAAATTTTTCACCAACAATCCCATTTCACCAATCTCCCGCGGCGTTCGGAAACCCACACTATATGCACCAACCTCATCCTTCGGCTTTTAACACATATCCACCAACACCAATCAACTACCCACAATTCGGAAACATCAACACTCCACCCCGAATTGAACCCGAAACCGAAATCCAACCCCAACCCGAACCCGAACCCGAAACCCAACCCCAACCCGAACCCGAGGCGGCTCCAAAGAGAGGAAGATTTAGAGGAAAAGCTGTGGCCACTGCTCCAAGCCGGGTGCAAGTTAGATGGTCCGACGAGGAGGCGGTTTTGTTGGCCCAACGATGGATCCACCGGTCTGAAAAAGACAAAAAAGGCGCTGCACAAGTTGGAGAAGTTTTTTGAAGAAAAGTTGAGGAAGACTACAACAAGGTGGCTCCCCAACCCCGTACCAAGAGCCAACTTCAAGGCAAATGGAACAAGATCCGTTCGGATTGCAAGATCTTCATTGGAATTTACAAGGAGGTCACAAATCCTCGTCCGAGCGGTGCCAGAGCAGACGACCTTGTGAAAGCCGCTCATAAGAGGTTCAGGGACCGAATGGAAAGAGATTTCATATATGAAACTTCCAGGAACGTAGTCAAAGATCATCCAAAGTTTCTGGCTTCGTTTGGTGTCATGAGAAACCGAGAAGTGCCATCCCAACCCGAGCTCGAACCCATCAATCTTGGTGACGACATGCCTTATTCCGATCCTCTTATGGCTAAAATGCAACACTTGTTCACCGACGACGCCATTCGTCACCCGCCCGGTCGTTCATCTTCTAGGAAAAGCCAAAAAAGCTCGGGTTCCAGTGACGCCGCTACTTCTTCACGTTCTTTGAAAGAACAAGAACGTTTGGCCAACATACGAGCCGCAACAGAGGCCGAACGTATAATGTTGCTAATCGGAAAAGCCGCGGCCAAAAAAATGATCATTAAATCGTGGAAAATGCTTCTTCAGCCTGTCCCATCGTTTCTCAAAGGCAAGGAGAAAAAAAATGATCAAGGAAGTAAGAAAAACCTTGGTTAACAACTATGAGTCGGACTACAAAATGTTCTTTGGTCACGACGCGGGTTCGGGTTCAACTCAAGTGGCGGAAACGGATGAAACCGAGGACGACAATGAAGACGACAACGAAAACGACAACGAATCCGAGTAGACTACTAGTTGTATTTTTAAGTTTTCAATAAATATATTTTTTTCTTTTTTAGGATTTGTAACATTTTTCTTTTTTAGGATTTGTAACATTTTATTTTCTTAGGAATTGTAATTTTTTTCTTTTTTTAGGAACTGTAACATTTTATTTTTTAGGATTTGTAATATTTAATTTTTAATTAATGTAATGTTTTTAGTTTTAATTAAAATGTGTTATTTAAGTTTTTGTATTAAATAAATATATTAAATAGTGTGTGGGGCCCTGAAAATAAGGGAAGTGATGTTGCTGTAGGCAGGGGTGTGTCAGTTTGTGTCAGTCTGACGTGGCGCTGAGCTGGCAGGCAACTGACGCGTCAGTTCATGTCACCATTGGGAGGAGTCTAATGATCGACACCATCTCTGATATTATTATTAGTACCGAAAAGCGACATAGCGTTAGAATTTTCAGTGAAAAGTTTATTTGCTTGTGCAGCCACCATCTTCTTAAGTTCCTCCATTGAATCCTTTAATTGTTCAAGTTCATGCAAATTCAACTCTTCTATTGGTGCTTCCCACCAAAACTGGCTCCGGCTTGCCTTTCTCATTGCATCTAACGTCTCACTTCTTTTCTTCTCTGCTTCTAACTCGTTCAGAATGTGCGTTAACTGCACGTTGAGTTCTGGAATGCTAACTATTCTATGTGCCTCAATGAGATGTAAACTTGTGTCAAGATTATGGTTTCGGGTGAAAAACCTATCAACAATTGACTCGACTTTAGGATGACCAAATGAGAAAACTTTACCAGCAGGAGAGAATACAACGCTAGCAATTTAAACCCCACATAATGTGCAAAGCTCACTAGCTTTCTTGAATAGCCCTGATCGCCTTTTGGAGAATGTCACTTGAATATGGTTTTTTATTTGGATTTTCGTGATTTTGATCTTTTGGCGACCCAAACTTGGTTTTTTTGCCATATCTTTAGAAAAAAAACAGGAAACTTGACTAAAAATGGATGTTCTTGGATGATTCATATTTGTGTAAAACATGGCAATTTATAGGTGGTGAATTTAATTAATTTCCCGGGAGTTTTGATTCCCACAAATGATTTGGGAGTTAGAAAATCTTCTTAATTGATGGATATCAGGATACATTAAATTTCATGTCGTTAACATCATTAGGCCAACTATTTGACTTTTCAGTTACAAAGTCAACACCTTGAATTTGTGGCATGCTAGATACATTGTTAATTAAGGTGCATGTTACACTAATCTATTAAATTCAACTTTTAATTAGTAACCTCATCTACAACGTAAATGTTATCATCCCATTGAAACTTGAGATATGTTGCTTCTGATCTGTTGGTGCGTAAAATTTTTCACCCCAAATAATCGTGATCGTCTTAATTTATGTCTTTTTCGGTATGCAGCAACATCTAACTCGAGCTTCAATGACTTTGCTATAGAAACTAAAGATCAAAGTGATACTGAGGTACTTGTTAGAATATTTCCTTTTCTTTTTTCTTAAAAAATTTTTGTAACTCTCTTGCTTGGGTTGTACGTAGCAGTGAAGTTTGGCTTGTGTGTTGATGCTTGTGTAACTGCATTTCATGTGTTTGTGAGGGTGTTTGTTTATAGTTCATGATTGATTACCATTTCTACATATTGGTTATCTGTAGAGGTCTTTAATTATTTGTATCTTGCTGCGTTTCGTTTTGCTTAAATGCAGATCTCTGGTGATAACAGGACGATTGACTCTAGCGTGCATGATGTCTCTATCGACACTAGGAAGGGTTCTAAGCAGACAGAATCAACTAATGATGAATTTTTCAAGATTTGATCTTGGAATTGATTAAGGAAAGTATTATGTTGCCAGTACATCATCCTTGCAGTTTCCTCACCAAACGACTCCACCCGTTAAGAAGAAAGTGTAGACAGGATAAGATTGTTTAGGGTTGGTTAACAGAACATTAATAGTAACTAAAGCACTTATAATTTGCTTCTGAGGATCTTATATGCCTAAAAGATAGTAAATTGATTTCTCTGCTATCTCTAGGCTTTTGATATGTATAACATTCTTATCTCTTAGAACGATAAAAATCCACTCAAGACAATCTCTTCCGGAAAACGTGTTACCAGGATATATTGGTTTCGTCGTGTCTATCTGTACTATACAATATTGTTCTTTGACTTGTACCTGTTAAGCAAGACTTTGACAAGGTTTTTGGTTTTTTTAGAGTAAACTCCCATATCTTGTGTGCTTTGTCTTTGCGGATACAGGGATTGAGATCTCCATGCCTGTGGTGGTTCCTGTAATTACGAGGGATGTTAGAAGAACGGTGTTAGATACACCGGTACACCATGACCTTTAGTTCTGTTTGTTTGGTGTGACTTCCCCCCATTATTTTAAATACTTGATATCTCAAGTTATAGATATATAAAGTATATGAAAGTATTTAGCTTACTTTATATCTGCTACTGGACGAGCTTGGACTGACTGATCGATGGACACAAGACGCAGAAGTTTTGACAGATAAACTTAGAGAAGTGGATTCACTTGCAGCAGAAACTGAGCGTTTAATTGAGAAACGAAGTGGTGAATTTGACCCTGATCATTTTTCTGGTTGCAGGGACTCGTAATTAGCACATTAAGTCGGAGAAACCTAAAAATATTATCAACTAACTTTGTTACTGCTAACCTAGTCTTTTGTGTGATGCAGCCTTAGAAAATGTAAAGGCACTTGGGGACTCGGTAGAAGCTTGTCCAGAATTCCCTTTTCTGCACACTTATACTATGAACATGTCTTGGTGGAGCTTAACAAAGGTACTGACAACAACTCATAAAAAATGAAATTTATTACTCTGTTACCTTAAACCTGATGACTGGATCATTCCCTTTTCTTCTTTAATAACTTCTGAAATGCAACCCTCTGTATAAGATAATGTGGTGATTTATACTATTAGAAGTCACCTCTATTCCATAGGATCCTAAATCTAGCAACCCATGTCCTTTATACAAAAAGAAATTAATATGAAATAACAGATACATTAGTCATCTTTGAAGCAATTAATTTTTTTTTGTAAAATCAATGTCCATGTTTAGTTTGGATATTGGAATCAAATTTTACTGATGGTTGTAGTGACTGCATTTTATAATTCCTTAAATTTGCTTGAGACAGGAGTTAAAAAACTAAGATTTCTAGTTGACAATTGAACTGCAAATTATTATTAGTATTTCCCCTTAATATCAATTTGACAACAACTATAAATAGTAACTCTAAAATTTTCATTTACCACTCTTTAACTTTCAAACATTCTTTATTTTCTACTCTTTAACTTTAAACCCTTTTTCATTTCACCCCTAATGTTTTAAAACTTTTTTATTTTCTATCCTCTAATTTATAAATTTGTACCCCTTATCTTTTAGAATATTTTCACTTTTTACCTTTTAACTTTTAACTACTTTTCATTTTCTTTGTCTCAACTATTAACACTCTTTCATTTTCCACCTTTTAGGTTTTAACATTTTCCATTTTCACCCTT
The DNA here is from genome assembly GCA_949592205.1 of Helichrysum umbraculigerum. NCBI lineage: Eukaryota > Viridiplantae > Streptophyta > Magnoliopsida > Asterales > Asteraceae > Helichrysum > Helichrysum umbraculigerum. The sequence continues at coordinate 103,383,273 of CATIUR010000003.1, read as the reverse complement.
TATATTTTAACTTTAATTTTTTCCCCCTTTTTTTTACTAATAGCTTATACATTTTTTTCCCTTTGCTTACAAAATAATTATTATTTACTACGGAGTAAAAGTTTTTATTTTCATTTTTATATTACTTATAATAGGTTGTCTTTGTTGTTATTAGTATTTTATTTCTAAATCAATTTATAAGATGGAATACAGTTTAAAGCAAATTTATATGTTTATGAAAAGCAATAATTTGTTTTATCAAATAATGATGTAACTAAAAAACGTTAAAATACGGTTTATTAGTATGTCAGGAAACACCAACGAAATCAAATACTTTCGATCCCGGTTTTGTTTTTTTGGTAAACTTAATATTGTAGATAAATTATATGCATATCAGAATGTTAAAAATTATATGAGTACATTAGGTGGTTAGTCACAAATGCATTATAGCATGTCATGCAAGTTCAACGCATGTAGTTGCCATTTTTATTTCTTTCATTAGTTTTTTTTTTTTTTGTTTTTAAACATGTCAATTTGTTCTTTCATCAGTTTTTTTTAACATGTTATTATATTTTGTCTATATTGTTATTGGTATTTTATTTGTAAACAGACATATAAGATTGGAGCTACCAAATTTAGATTTGTTTATTTTTACCTGTGACCGATATAAGTGAAAAAATGTTAAAACTTGCTTCAGTACGTAACGAAGCATACCAACGAAATCGAATCTGAAAATTAAAAAAAACAGACTTTCATCCCGTCGCAACGCGCGGGCAAACAAAACACTTGTTATAATCAAATGAATTGCAACAGCTTCTAAGTAGATTATAGTGCTCAACCATCAAAGAACTGATTAAGGGCAATGGATAATACCAACCACTCATCCTTATTGTAGGCTAGGCACATAAACATCAATTTTAACACCCTAGCTTGTATTTTTTACTAGTCCCTTATCAAACACCAAATAATTCTAACACCCTTGTATTTTGTATAAAATTACTAGTCCCCTAATCTCATCGTTTTGGGTGACCAATTGTGCTTTAAATGCAGCTATAGCTAGCTCAGCCATGTTTAAGAATTAAAAGTAGAGATTTTCTATTAATAGTTACACTTATTTTTAAATGGGCAAACTATATATGTAACCAGTCACATAGCACATAAGGCATACACATATTGCCAAAAAAAAAAAAAGAAAGAAATTGCAAGATATATCAATCATAATAAACGTACAACTTACTATAGTAATGCAAAAATATGTAAACCATGTGAGACTTATGCATACCTATTTTCATTTCAAACACAGTTTATTGTGGGCTAAAACTTGCGCACATAAATTTGATGCAAATGATAATATCAAATATACCTTGCACACTCAAGTCGATCAGTGATCTATCACAACCGGCCACTCCATCACAACTTTTATACGTTTTGGAAAATAAAAACAAATTGACGGAACTAAGCATACAAAAGGTCTAACAACAGTTTCAATGAATGACAATCAGCCTTTTCATAAAAATCTAACTGAAAGGAATATAATTTAGCTGATAAAAACATTTTCAAGATCTGAACTCCAAACTATCTGGTTCAAACTTATAATATTTCTCTTGATCTTTTCATTTAACACTCACAAGCAACCACTTGACAAGATGTTCTCACAAGCTAGGTATTAATTATTCGTCCTGAAATTCGACAAGTTTGATATCAAGAAATTAATTTTTGCTAAATACTATTTATTCTAATGTATTCAACCTGAACAATTGAGGATTTATAACCCGATAAGCGCATAACTCGTGTTGGCATTCATATTAAAGAAAACAAAAGTCCATGTATATTATTATACTGCTCGGAAAGATTCTCATGCAATATATATTTGAATCAACAAACAATTGTACAAATTAAGTTAAAAGAGTTTACCTGCTAGAGCCGAAACATGAATATTACTGAATCACCTTTCTTTTATTGGTGGAAGATTCCACGGATCCACGTGAAAGGAACATGCTAATATTTCACGAATTAACCAAAATATGAGGTAGCTTCGTGCTGATAACGTTTTGTGAAACAACCGGCCTATTAACAAATTAGTAACGAATATAACATAAGTATGACATAGATATAGTAGAAATGAGAAATGCATTCTTCTTGATCATCACTATATTCATACAATTGGTTCCCTATTTATAGGGCTTTAGTAATCAATACATTTGGTACAAATGAAGAGATGGGAGTTTCAAGAATGTGGATAGCCACACTAAATAATATATTCATAACAAAGAACACCTTTTCACCAAGGCATTATGTATGTGTTCAGTCAACAAACATAATTTTCATTGCCTAACAAAATTTGGATTGGCTAAACGCGTCTTAAATCCTACAACTTCAAAAATTATAAGATTAAAAAAACAACAGAAACTAAAGAATCAATAGATACAGAGAGACTTGTAAGCAAATACAATAATTAAAATAATTATGGGAAAGTTATTTATATTTTAACTAACTAACTTTGAATAAAGAGATTCTAGAAGAAAGAGATGATTCGTTGTTAAAATATTCGCAGTGACATGAAAATCCCAACTAAATCGAATAGAATAGAACATGCATTTAACCAGAAAATATAACAATGTAATTTAAGCAATTAAGAGAAATTTCAAAATAACCAGAAAATTTCTTGTACCACATTACGCCACATCGTCATGTTTAACTGCTTAACAATTGCCAAATCAGATTCTTGACATCGACATAAATTGCCCTTTAATGTATAATATAGTAAATCGCAAATGAGTTTTGAATTTCACTAACCAAATGAATTTGAAGGAAGGTTTTAGTTTTCTATTCCATCAATTTGTCCAACCAAACATAATTTGGAAGGAATTAGAATTCCATTTCCAAACAATTATGTGAAATAAACACCAGGGCCGGCAAATGATTTTAGAGGCCCCGTGTGAAATTAAAAAGAGGTCCCGATATATATGACTTTATAGATACATGGACAGGTAAGTAAATGTTACACAAATTATATAAATATACAAAAGTAGTGGATTTATTATCTAATAAATCGACAACAATTTTTTCAAATTATTAGATAATGTTGTTCTTTGATGAATTTTAAGTAAAATTGTTGATCAAATTCTTATAGTCAATACTCAAAAATAAAACGTTTTAGAATATCTTGATATTGTGAACTACATATATGATATCATCAACTTATGTTTTGACACTATTTTGACATATATCATTACAATTAGAATAATAGTTAACAATCACCCGTTAGGAAAGTAATCAACCTATTCAAAAATTGTAACTATCATTAGATCACATATTAGCAAATTTAAGTCCACCTACACTATATATGCATCAATAATAGATTTTGTACTTAATACGTATTCATGATGACTATAACACGAAATAGAATCTTATTGTCAAAGTTGTGTAACTCATTGACCCTATTCGATTCCGAGATATGGCTTATGAGAGTTAATAATTTATATTCAAATTTCTTCATCTTCGTACAATCATTGTGTCTTTTTAACATCAGTCGTATAATAGTATCAAGTGTTCGAAATTTGGGGGCCCCTAAAAACGTGTGGACCTGTGCGCTTACAAATAATGAACATGTTAATCTCCACCACTGATAAACACGCCCTAAGTTAAATAACAAAGATCCAATTTAATAACATATTGTATAGTTTGACATATGAAATCAAATTTATACCAACCACTCACTTTTGCAACCAAATTTGAATTACACAATCAATGATGCCCCCTAATGCATACGTGAATTACGCACAAATTTTGTAAATGCATGAGTAATAATCATTGAATGTAGATCAACTCATCAACAATTTCAAAAAATAAAAAATATAAATCATCAAATATAACATGTGTGATTATTGTATACTTCATATTCAAGTCGTAAATTTTACCTTTTGTAGATCTCATAACTGCACGTAAATAAGATTCATCTACCTATTATTCAATTCGTTGGAGATCCCATTGGCATGTATTAAAAGTCGGGTATGAAACATCATTCCTTACGATTAATCATTTTTTTTTAATAAAAAATATGTACACACCACCACAATCTCGTTCATTCTTATTACAAATCACATTTTTCAGTCTTTCAACCTGAAAAGGGTTCCCAATCACATCTTCAATCTTATGGAGAATTTTGATCCTGCAGAGATTAACAGTTTGAGCGATGCTGAAATTACCAACATTGCCTTGAGCTGCGATATTTTTGAAATTGCTATCCTTAGATCCACATCAGAAAGGTTAAGGTCGCTCCTCACGCAACCACGATTTGCAATGCCCTACAATCGGAATACTGGAAATCCTCTATGGTATGTTACACATTTCTTAAAACCGTTTGACGCTACTGGATCAATTCTTGCTGTGCGTAGTACCGATGGGAAACACACTGAATTTTCCGTTGATCGGTACATCAATCTGTTTTGGGCACCTGGATTCAAACTTTCCCTTAAGTGTGTTTGGGGAGGTTTGCTTCTATTCCGAATAACACCGACCACTGATTTGATGATGCTGAAGATCTCAACCGGGATGACCGAACGGATCGCCGGCCCTAATAACCCCTTGGTCGATCATAGTGCATGCAATCGTAAAGATTACATCAGAGTAATAGGGAATCCGGATCTTGAACAGATGCATATCATCATATGGGTTCAGCTCGTCGCCAACCAAATTTCGTATTACGATTACCTTAGATCTCAACACTGTTGGACTTACCGTCACCTAGAACGGGTCAATTCACTCTCTCCGTACGAGTTTCGTGACGCACGGACTATCATGTTATGGCATGGCACAATATTGCATTGTATTACGTCTAGGAATGGGTCTCTTGTTTTGTTGATCACAACACTTGACCTTTTGTTGGGACCAACATATCACCAATCATTTCCCAAGGTTCCTGACACCTATCATAGCTTTATGGGTGTCGGTGGGTCTGGATATTGGCTTGTTGTCCGAGAGAGTGTGACTTATCTTGAGGATCAATATGGCCCCAAGGGGATGAGAATTACCATTCTCAGAATCCGGGAAGACGAGGATTTTTATACACAGTTCTGTGTAATTCCACATCGTTTAGTTCCTCCACTCGAGCCGGAGTTACAATTTTTTGACGATCTCTTGGAGGTAGGAACAGGAATTCCTAGCTTCTCAGTGACATCTTATGATCCCGATGCAAGGACATATGGTTACTTTGTTTATTCATTAGACTTAGGAAACAATGAATGGTCGTGTAGGAGCTCACCCATTGACTTTTATAACCCACCCAGCCCTACGTACACCACCCGACTTCACCTTGTTCATGAAGGTATGTTCATTATATATTCAATCCAAAGCTTGTCGATATTCATGCCTAAAAGTGGCAATTTCAACCAATTCAAATGAACATGAGTCAGTCTTCGCTGTGTATGTTTTTGATAACGTGTCAAATAACTTAAGTTTTAAGATGTAGCTAAACATGAGAAGAGATCATATGGGTCGAAAGTCACCACATGTATTCAAATTTTTACAACATCCTAAGTCGGGTCTATAAAATATTATGTCATTATTAATTTAATTTAATCATTATAAAATTATGTACGTAGTTTTCTATTATGTACATAATGGGTCGTCACAACCCGACCTTACCTGTTTTGACCAACAAAAATGATCCATATTAGCTTGTTAATTAGCCCACCTACTTGTTTTGGCACCTCTAATCTACCTCGTCACCCAAGACACTTCTTAGTGAGCAAAGGGGATGAGCAAAAACAATCTTTTTTAGAAATCTTTCAACTTGGTTTATTTATGTTGTGTGCATATGTATAGGTACCAATCGACGATGACTTTATGGATGCTGTCACGAATTGAAGCTGGATTGACATGAATTTTATGTCTTTATATAAAGGGTCAAATATATGAAAATGTATCAAACTATGACAAAAAGCTCTATTTTGTGTATCAACTTTTCAAAACCTCTATTGTATGTATCCAATTACCGATTTATGCTTATTATATGTTATTTTTCAACGTGGCTCTTTGTAAGAATGCCATGTGGGAACTTTATATGGATGACAATGACACAATAGCCAGGTTACATACAATAGGCAATAATAAAAATTTGGATACATACAATAAATGTTTTGAAAGTTGGTACTTAAATAGCGATTTTGTCAAAGTTTGCTACATATTCTGAAAGTTTGTGGAAGTACCTTGCAATTTTGCAACGGATTGTGTTTCTGAGTTCTCACATTTGGAGGTTGTAACAATGGCCAAGAAATTTTTCATTTTTAAGTTTGGATATTGGAATCAAATTTGCTGATGACTATAGCGACTTTATTTTGTAATTCCTTGAATTTGTTAGTTACTTGCCCTAAGAGCATCTCACATAGAGATCATAGTATATATTTTACATTCTGTCATGAATTAGATAGAGGTTTGTACAATCAAAAAATGAAACAAGTTCATATGGATCGGATGAACTAGTACTAGCCTTGTACATGCGGAAAGCGACGGCCACAAATAATTTATGAGGATTTCTATGAGTTTCTTATATTACTGGTGACTAATATGGCCTTCACTGGTTCAGTTAAAGTAGCTTTAAGATGGTTCTCTTACGTGGTATTTGATTGTTATTGTTTCACAAGATTGTTGACATATTGTACAATTAAAATTAAAATATACTGTATAATGATTGGAATTAAATGTTGAAAAGTTTTAAATGCTACACAGATAACGTCCAAGATGGTAAGCTAAGCGTATATTATTGAGCTATACAAATAATATAGTTGAGATTCTGACTACAGATAATACGAGTTACTTTTCGGTATGTACGTAGTTTTTCTTAATTAATTATATCTTTGGTTGTTAATTGGTTCTTCTTAGAAAAATGGTATATCACTCGTTGGTCAAAGAATATAAGATGGTTTTCGGAGTTTGTTCTAGTTTTATACGGTTTGAAAAAGTCTGTCCTTACCTTTTGACAAAGTCCGTCCTTACCTTTTGACATGGGTACAAACATAGGTTTTTTAAGAGACCAATGTCATGGATCACCAATGAACTTTCCTATTTTTACCAAGGTTGCCAACAAACCGTTTTTATTACCATGATCGACAATGTACTTGACAAAACTTTGTTGATCTAGGCATTCAAACTTTTTTTACCAGATTGATATTCGAATTTAATGACGTGTACATGTGTTAGTACATGTTTAGTGTCTGTCAGTTGGTCTAGCTCGTAGTTTGTAATTAGAATTAGTATTCCTGACTCCTGCGACGTAGCGTGCAACGTCGCAGGTGCGACGTCAGGTTTTGGGCCTGCGACGTAGTCTACGTCGCATGGGCTTGGGCCTGCGACGTAGCGTGCGACGTCGCAGGTGCCAGATTTGTATAAATTCGTTTTGTGTTTTCTGTTTTAGGGTTGACGAAACCCTAAACGCAATTAGTCGAAATCTCTGTAATCTGACCGATTATAATACAATATAATACGTTTCGTTTGATATTCATTGCGTATTGATTGTTCGTGTGTTTAGTGTATAACTTAATCGTTGATTCCGCAAACGTTTGAGTGACTCGGTTCGTACTAGATCCTAAGTAAGGGACAAACAACTGGTATCAGAGCAGAAAGTGCTCGTTTTGGCGATTCGGATCGAGTTTAGGATTTAAAAGGACGTGATATTCGTGTGTTTTTGTGTTTATCACGTTTGTTTTGTGTTTTTACAGGTTTTCGATCATTATTACTGGGATTCTTGAAGGTTTTCGTCGATCTTCATTCGTGGTTTTCGTGTTAGGGTTAAAAATTCGTTTTTAGGGTTTTTGGCCGCAGATTTTCGCGTTTTGCGACGTAAGCTGCGACGTCGCGTGCGACGTAGTGATTTGGACTTTAATTAGTCTGTGCGACGTCGTGTTGCGACGTAGTGTGATTCTGCGACGTCCTCTGCGACGTCATCTGCGACGTACCTCTCAACGTCGCATAGTGTGATTCTGCGACGTCCTCTGCGACGTCATCTGCGACGTACCTCTCAACGTCGCATAGTGTGATTCTGCGACGTCATCTGCGACGTACCTCTCAACGTCGCATAGTGTGATTCTGCGACGTCCTCTGCGACGTCATCTGCGACGTACCTCTCAACGTCGCATAGTGTGATTCTGCGACGTCATCTGCGACGTACCTCTCAACGTCGCATATTTCTGATTCTTAATTGAATCCTTTGCTTTTTGCGACGTACCTCTCGCCGTCGCATAATCTCGGTGCGACGTACTCACCTACGTCGCTAAGATCAGAAGTTTGTTTTTCGATTAAGTAATTACAATGGCAGCTGATAAAGAGGATATTAGAGGTCTAAGAGAAATGATTAAACAAAGTAATGACATAGGTTCAAGTAATAAACCTCCATTATTTACTGCGGACATGGATTATGTATACTGGAGAGACCGAGTTGAACAATACATTGATTTTCATTGTCCAGAATTATGGGGACCATTACGCGAACGTTATGTACCTCCATTAGCTGAAGGAGAATACCGTGGTATTCGTCCTGCTAAGACCTATAAAGCGATGTCTCCTGAGGAGAAGAAAGATTTTGATACTGAAAGAAAATCTTTTTCTATGATTAAAATGTGTCTAACCAAGGATGTTCTTTGGCTTTTCAGAACTCATGAAACAGCCTTTGATTTATGGAAAGCAATTGAAACTCGTTGTGGAGGAAACGATAAGTACAAGGAAGCCAAGCTTGAACTGATTAAGAAACAGTACGATATCTTTGACATCCTTCCAAATGAAGACACGACTTCTTTATTCACTAGGTACTCACGGTTAGTTGGTGAGTTGTTTGAAGGGGGTTATACTTTTCCTTCAATTGAAGTGAATAAGAAGCTACTGGATGTGTTGCCAAGTTCTTGGGATGTTAAAGTTCAATTTTTAAAGGAAAATGAAGAACTTGCAAACATGTCTTTGGATACGCTGATAGGGGATCTTCAAGCTCACGCGATGGAGATTAAGAAGAAAGAAACTAGGTCTGGTGCTGCTGTTCAGAATCCTAGTGTGTATGGTGTTCAGATCAACTCTGGGAAGACTTATGGATCTGGAGTCGCTTTTGTAACAAATACAAATGCTCCATCAACTTCTTCTTCTGCTTCCGATGGGATTCATTCTGTTTTCATGACTGGACCTTCTTCAAATCAACAACAGGTTCAAGTCTCACCTGCTATTCAGGAGCAAGCTGCCATTTACACAGCTTTCTTAAGCTCATACAAGGATTTGGTTACTCAACCGAATCTTACTTTGGAGCTGACTAAGGAAGACTATGCTCAGCTTGATGAAGATGATCTGGAACAAATGGATTTAACTTGGAATGTGGCGATGATCACTCGAAGAATTCAAAAGTTCTTGCAGAGGACAGGGCGTAAAAGCTTGGAAGGTGATGGAAAGACTGGCTTCGGATTTGACAAGAGTAAGGTCCGATGTTACAATTGTCAAAATTTGGGTCACTTCGCCAGGGAGTGCGAGAAACCCAAAATGCCAGCATCGGGATTCACAACACCTTCTACTCCTCCAAAGGCAAAAGAAATGGAAGTTTCTAAGAAAGGGCCTGCTGATAATGCCCTGATTGCTTTTGAGCCTACAAGTCAAGATTGGACGCCTGTCTCCCAGCATTACCAACAGTGTCTGATGGCTCACATTGTGAATGAGGTACATGATGAACCGTTAAATTGTATTTCATGCATTAAGTTAACTGAATCTCTAAAGGCATATCAGACAGAAACTGCTGAGTTGAGGAAAAAGAATGAAAAACTAACCGACTCAAATAATTTTTTAAAAGCTAATGAGAAACTTTATGAAAAACATCTTGAGGCTCATCGGTTAGATACTCAGAAATATAAATCTAAGGTTTTTAGTCAAGAAGATGCCATTAAAAGCTATCTTGTTGAAATTGAACTACTAAAGAAAGAACTTACAGATTTAAAAGCTGAGTATTAGAATTATAAGAGTAAAATCTTAGGTTCAAATTCCTCAACGGTTGTTTTTAATGAAATTCTTAGCAAGCATGGTACTAAAGGGAAAAAGAATGAGGGATTGGGATACAACTCAGTCCCTCCTCCTACTACTCACTGTCCCCTGCCTGTTAAGGAAGGCTTTGAAGAGATTCCAGTTGATTGGTCCAAGCTTTATGGTTTAAAAGCTAAAGATGCTAAAGAGACCAAACATAACAAACTGGCAAAGGAGAAAACCAAGCGGCCAGAGTACCCCTTGCCAACGTTTGTTAAGTCTGTGCATGAATCTCCTGTTAGTATTAAGGAGAGTGTTGAGTTAAAGAATGAATCTCCTGTTATTATTGAGGAGATTATTGAGATTGAGGACATTACGGATCAGGAGTATCCTGAGGTTAAGAAGGTTGCTGTTAAACCTGAAAAAGTGATTTCAAAGGTTGAACCTGAAATTAAGGTTCAACCAAATAAGGGAAAAGCCAAGGTTTTAAACTCGAAACAACAAACTTTACAGTTACCTGTAAAGATTTTGCAAAGAAAATTAGTAAATGAAAATGTTTCGTATGATAAACCATCAACTTCAACCTCTCAACCAAAGCAAACATTTTCTAAGACGTGTACTCAATGTTCATGTTCTAGAAATGTTTCTCCTCCTCCTGTGGTAATTCCTCAGTCTCAACCGTTTGCTGAGACTCGTTCTTGTTTCTACTGCAAGAAACAAGGACATTTAATCCGTGAATGTCCAAAGCTGTCAAATCAGCGATATGGGAGAGAGATGCCTAGGACATCTGTTTACAGAAATTCTTTTTCAAAATCTCCACCTAGGCGTTACTCAAACTCTCCCAAGCCTGTTTCGAAACCAAGTAATGTTGAGCAAAAACCTTTGCCAATTCAAAAGCCCAACATTACTTCGATTACCCATTCTGAATCTTCAAAAGTTTGGAAACGTAAAGAGTCTGATGTTGACTCTTCAGTCATCAACAATAACACATCAGATAAAAATTCTAATTTGTTTAAAGATAAAATCCTATCTGACGTGATTATTGTTGATGACCATGGTCGACCTAAGTCTGTAAAGGCTTGGGTCACCGTTTCTCACTAATCTCCTTCGTTTGTGTGTTGCAGCAGTCAGAACGTGTTAAAGATAGTGAATGGTATTTGGATAGCGGCTGCTCGCGACATATGACAGGCGATGTATCTCTTCTTGTGGATATTAAACCATATGCAGGAGGATATGTTGCCTTTGCTGGAGATACTGGGGGAACCATTTCTGGAAGAGGAACGTTAACTAACGGCAATGTTAGTTTTGAAAATGTGAACTACGTGGAACAGCTTACGCACAACTTGCTAAGTGTTTCACAGGTCTGTGATAAGGATTATACAACTGCGTTCACAAAGACAGAGTGTGTGATACTGAAGCCTGGGTATGTCATTCCGGAAGAATGGGTGTTACTGAGAGCACCAAGAAAGAATGACACATACATTTTGAACATGAGAACTGTTGAGACCTCGAACGAGTATACGTGTCTCTTGTCTAAGGCTTCTGAAAAGGAATCACTGCTTTGGCACAGACGAATGGGACATATTCATTTCCGAAAAATGAATTTCTTGACCAAAAATGACCTAGTGCTAGGAGTTCCAAAACAGTCATTTGCTCTAAAGGATGACTGTATCTCTTGCCAAAAAGGAAAGTTACGTAAGAAGTCCCATAAGTCTAAGCAGGTGAATTCCATAAATGCTCCATTGGAACTACTGCATATGGATCTTTTCGGTCCAGTTTCTATAAAGAGCATTGGTGGTAGGTTTTACTGCTTGGTAGTTACTGATGACTACTCAAGGTTTTCGTGGGTTTACTTTTTGACCACAAAGGGGGAAACTCCTGAGATTCTGGTGTATTTGTTGGACAAGTTGGCAAATCTGTGCAACTTGAAGGTGAAAAGGATACGAAGCGACAATGGAACTGAATTCAAGAACTCAACTCTCGAATTGTTTTGTGCTACAAGAGGTATTGAGCATCAATTTAGTGCTCCAAGAACTCCACAACAGAATGGAGTTGCAGAAAGAAAGAACAGGACAATCATCGAGACAGCTCGGACTATGTTAGCTGACTCCAAGTTACCAATTATCTTCTGGGCTGAGGCAGTAAATACTGCCTGTTATGTTCTCAACAGAGTACTCACGGTTAAGAAAAAGAACAAAACGTGTTATGAACTTTTCAATAACCGTAAGCCAAATCTGCAGTTCCTAGAACCATTTGGGTGTCCATGTCTGATCATGATAACAAAAAATAAGGTCTCTAAGTTTGGTGATAAAGCTGTTGAAGGGATTTTTCTTGGATATTCAGTCAACTCTCCGAACAAAAGAGTCTTTAACAAATCAACGAATCAGATTGAGGAGCATTTTGAAGTGAAATGTTTAAGGTATACGGAACCTCCTCAAGGAACGGGTCCGGATTGGTTTTTCAACTATGGAAACCTCTTCAACTCTTTCAATATTCCGGAAGAAGATGAAACGGAAGAATTGGTTTCTATACTTCATGAGCTTGATCTTACTCAAGATACACCTGTTAATAATAAACCATCCAACCCAAATCCCAATGCAACACCCGCACCTCCACCGACTAATCCTACACCTCCACAAACTACACCTACACCTTCACCAACACCCACACAACCACCCACACAACCACAAACAACTACCAAATCACCACCATCAACACCATCTCCTACTCCATCATCTTCGGCTGCTCCTTCTAAAACAGTTTATAACTACACAAAGGAGCTTCCATATGATCCAAACATGCCTCCTTTAGAGGAACCTCAAGAAGAAGATGAAATGGAAGAAACAATGGCCTACTCTCACTTATTTTCTCATGAAGATGAAGGAGAAGAAGAAGAGTTAGCCTTTCCTGAGTCTGCTGCTACTCCTGAAACTGAGGGAGATTTGAACAATCTGGGTGTGGATCTTGTGCCAGGTGCCATACCAGAAACTCGTATACATAAGGATCACCCCATTGATAATATCATTGGTGATCCTCATGCATCTGTTCAAACACGTCAACAAGCAAAGCAGACTTCAGCTCAGCAACTTTTGGGACTTATTGCTCATATTGACTCATGTCATTTGTCTCAAATTGAACCTAAAAAGGTTGAACAAGCCTTAAAAGATCCATATTGGGTCGAGGCTATGCAGGAGGAACTACAGCAAATAAACAAGATGAATGTTTGGGAAATTGTTCCTCTACCCAAGGGTGCTCACTTGACGGGTACTCGTTGGGTTTTCCGTAACAAAATGGATGATCGTGGGGCTGTTATTCGAAATAAAGCCCGTCTAGTAGTTCAAGGATATAGTCAATTAGAAGGTATTGACTATGATGAAGTTTTCGCTCCTGTTGCTCGTTTGGAATCAATTCGGATTTTTCTAGCCTATGCTTCATTTAAAGGATTCCGCGTGTATCAACTTGACGTGAAGTGTGCCTTTCTATATGGAGATGTCGACGCAGTGATTTATGTGTGTCAACCTCCTGGTTTTGAAGACCCAAAGCATCCTAATCATGTTTGCAAGCTGAAGAAAGCTTTGTATGGTCTTCATCAATCTCCTCGACTTTGGTATGAGCGACTTGCCAAGTACTTGCTGAAGAATGGTTTTGACAGATGACAGATTGATAGCACGCTTTTCATCAAACGGGAAGGAGCAGATTTGTTACTTGTGCAGGTCTATGTGGACGACATAATCTTTGGATCAACTAATGATCAGTTGTGCAAGGATTTTGAAAGATTGATGAAATCTGAGTTTGAAATGAGTGCTATGGGGGAACTCACGTTCTTTCTGGGACTACAGGTTGAGCAATCTGACAATGGAATCTATATCCACCAGTCAAAATATGTCACTGACATGTTAAAGCGATATGAATTGCTCAACTGTAAACACTACGGCACTCCAATTGAAGCAAGACACAATCTTGGACCTAATGAGGACGATGAAGATTGCAAGGAGAAAGACTATCGCTCAATGATAGGCTATCTCATGTACCTGACTGCCTCAAGACCAGATATAGTGTTTGCTGTTTCTCTCTGCTCACGATTTCAAGCAAATCCGAAGGTGTCTCATATGAAGGCAGTAAAACGCATTTTTGGATATCTCGCTTTTAGGCCATCTCTGGGTCTATGGTATTCAAACGAGAAAAACTTTGAGTTAACTGCCTATTCGGATTCGGATCTTGGTGGCTGCAAGATAGATATGAAGTCAACTACTGGAGGATGTCAGTTCCTTGGATCGCGCTTACTTTCTTGGCAGTGCAAAAAGCAGACTGCAGTTGCTATTTCCACAGCTGAAGCCGAGTATGTTGCTGCTGCAAGTTGCTGTTCTCAAGTTCTCTGGATTCAGCATCAGCTGCGTGATTACGGGTTCAATCTCTCTATGACTCCTATTTACATTGATAATACAGCTGCTATATCTATAACTCACAATCCCGTACAGCACTCTAAGACCAAACATATTGAACTTAGGTTCCACTTCATACGGGATTGCTTTGAGAAACACCTTATAGATGTCGTACATATAGAGACCCTTAAGCAGTGTGCGGACCTTTTCACAAAAGCCTTTTTGCGATCACGTTTTATTGAACTGGTCAATCTGATAGGTTTAAGGTTCTTTCAGTCAAAGAAATGATTTGTGACTTGGATTTTTAAGTTTTTAAATTCAATTTAAAAAAAAAAAAAAAAAAAAAAAAAAAAAAAACATCGCAGCAGCCACTCTTTATACTCTTTAGTATTAAAGAAACCGTAAGGTTGCTACATTTTTAAAATAGACGTTGAAGTTGTGTCTGTAAACAACTTGGGATATGATAGTACATCGGGTGACATGCACAAAATGGAATTTTAAGGTTTATCTTGGATGTGTCAGTAGGTTTATCTGACACACTTAAAACAGTTTTTATCTAAATTATCTTCATCATACGATGTATTGGTAGGCATGGTACACACCGGTCTCTGAGATATTAAGAAGTAATTTAAATACATGTCTATGATCATGTGGTAAACACCTTGTGATGTACGACTCTATGTCTTAATTCCTTAGCATAGCTTGACATACTTCTATTTTTAGATTGTATATCTGAGATCTTTTGGGGGAGTATGCTGATTGTTTCCTCTGTTGTACGTAAGTGCAGACCTGGTCTCAATTCAGCTTACTCTCAAAACTAAGCAAACGTGAGTCAATGCACTTGCAAAGTCTTAAATTTAAGGTACTAAACAAGGTCGCCACAAACTTGGTTTGACTGCGTTTGGTTTTGCTTATACCTGAATCAAGTTATGTTGCTTTGTTGTACGCAAGTACAGACCTGTCACCGCTGGCTTGATTCTTAAAATTGATTCTCTTATATTCTTTCTAAATTAAGAAACTATGTTCATGTCTAAGTTATAGGGGTATATCTATGGTGGGGACCACGGAGAAATACTCATGTTAACAACAAAAGGTTAACTCACAGACACGGAAGTAACGTGTTTAGGTGGACAAACAATACCAATAATTGTTTTGAAATAATTTTTATAACAGGTGTTTTAAATGTGCCACGTAAATTTAAAGTGGACAAATATACTGATGATCGAAATAACACTTACTATTCCTAATAAATGCATGTTATTCCGATATGATCCCTAATCAGACAACTCAACTCCGTCACCAAAAATAGAGTGTTAGTATTTTTATTTTGTTCTATTTTTTTACTTTTTGTAAAATTAAAGAAAATACCAAAAAAGATTTTTTAGTTTTATGCTTTATTTTTATTCTGAGTTATTTTTTCCCAAGTCACGAGTTATTTGGAAATTATTTGCTAAAATAACGAGTTAACGGTTTTTGAAACATTCAAAATCGAATCAAAACTGCTCTATGCGACGTCCCACTCTACGTCGCCTGCGACGTCCCACTCTACGTCGCCTGCGACGTCCCAGTCTACGTCGCATGTAGGGTTAGACTATATATAGTCTCAACTGCGACGTAACATGTCACACTATTCACTATTCACGTGCGACGTAGCCTGCGACGTACCATTGGCGATTTGCGACGTAGCAATTTTCGAGCATTTTTCGTGATTTGTAGCCGTTTTCATTCCGATTCACTTACGTAGTTTCGATCTACTCGTTGTTCCGCATACTTAGGTACCGATTTTACCATTTTTCACCGTGTATATTATGTTTAATTGCTATGTATGTATTACGGGTTAAAAGGGTTTCGGTTTTGGGATAAATTAGATGGTCTATCGTGTAAATTACTGGTTATAAATTATGTTTTCGTGATCACCATCTTTAGCCGCACCTTGTAGTGCGTTTGATTTTGAAAACCCCTAAATTCAAGGGTTAGGGTTTCTGGGTTGGGGACGCCTGTTCGTCAGTGCGACGTACGCTGCGACGTCGTGGCCTACGTCGCTTTAATTAATTATTATTAATTTCCTACGTCGCCCTTCCCTACGTCGCTTTCACTGCGACGTCCGATGCGACGTACCACTCTACGTCGCTATTTTAATAAAGTGATTAAATTCACAATAAATTGCAAAATGCGACGTCCCTCTTGACGTCGCTCGAATTTTCTGCGACGTCCGGCCTTACGTCGCTTTCCAATTTATTTTGAATTTTTGCGACGTACAGTTCTACGTCGCTCTGTGTTAATGCGACGTAAGTGGTTACGTCGCTAGTTCCAAGAAGTTTGTAAAAAATGTAACATTATTTTTCTAATCTTTTTCGAGTTGCAATATGTTTCTGTTCTTGCAGATATGGCTTTGATTTTCGAAGCTCGTCACAATACGGCTGCTTACCTTACTGACACTTCTGATAAAGCTGCACCGTATCGTCAGATGATCGCGTTTTTGAGACGTTCAAGGGTATTCCACGCCATTTCCGATAACACTATGGCGTTTGGAAATCTGATCAACCCTTTTTGGAGAAATGCGATTGTTGTTACTGATAACGACGTTAGACGATTGGTCTCTACCGTTCTAGGTACGGAGATCACTATTACAGAACAGAGTATTCGGGAACTTTTACAGCTCAATGATCAACCGGATATGCCTGTCGGTTTTGATCATATTTTTGTTACCGGGGCTATGCAACGGATAGGATATCCCGGGATTCCCTCTGATCAGTATAGAAAAGCGAATCTCACACGCGTCTGGAGATATTTGATGCATGTGATTATTGTTTGCTTGGGGAATAGGAAAGGTGGAACGGATGGGATGAGCCGAAGTCTGGCTTCTGCTATGTTAGCGTTGGTATACAACAAGCCGTTCAACTTCTCGGGATTTATCTTCAAGGCTATGGTTGATAATGCGAATGCCGGGGATCAGAAATGGATTTTATATCCGAGATTTGTACAGTTGCACATCAATCGTCATCATCCGGATCTTCAGGCACAGGGTGATATCGATCAGCCGCTAAAGATTTCACCGATGATGAGTCGGATTTTCACTATTTGTGCAGGGTATGAGAAAGGGGTCGAGGCACCAATGGATGTTCCCTTATTCGGTGCTATTGTGGATGAAAATTATGTACCACCCCCAGATCCTCAGTATATGGATATTCCAGTACCTCAGCAGCCGCAGCAACCGCTTGTGAACATTCCAGTTCAACCTGCGGGGGAGAATGTAGATGCTCTATTGGAGAACATCGAGCAGTTCGGGCATGTGGACTCAGACAATCCAGCATCTCACGACACGGTCGAGAGTTCTGATTCTGAAGAACCGGCCAATGTAGGTCCTCAGGATGGGGGTCCGACGCCTGAGCATTCGGATGGTACTGTTCCGCATCCCTCTGAGATGGAACGTATCAGGCTTTCCGATTCATTCAGATATCTAAGAATTCAGCGTCGGATCCGGGCAGGACGTAAGTATGTACCTCCAAGGGATACTGGGAAACGTACACGAGACGGTGATGATTCTGCTGATGAAACTTATCGTCCTCGTCGTCGTGTTCGTCGCTCTTCGTCAACACGAGCTCCAGTCAATCCTCAGCGACAACCTGATTTTGAGATTCAACCGACTCCAGCTTTCATGCAAAAGATTATGGAAGATATGCAGCAGATGAAGCAAAAGCTGGAGGCTCAAGACGAGAAGATTGCTGAACAAGCTGCGTTGATCGAGGTTCAGTCTAAGGAGCTTGAGGATACGAAGCTTAGGGTTAATGTTTTGGAAGGCAGGTTACTTGCCTCGGGGGAGTATGGATCTGGGATACCCACTTTAGAGTCAAGTGAACCTGCGTCTATAAATCCCAACCCTGTAATTGAAAATGTTAATGAAAATATTTCTCGTTTGGATTATTTTTGTGTTGATGATATTCCAGGGCAACCGAGACCGCTGGCAGTTGACTACTCATTCGCTGACTTATCATTTATTCAGAGGATGGCCAGTGGAGTTGGCTCTGAGGAAGAAACAGAGAATGTTTTTGAGATGAATGAGGATGTTTTGATTGAAGAAGAGCAGTTGAATGCAGATGAAACGTATGATGATGCACAATCTGGGTAAGCTTATGATGGTGCACCAATTATAGAATCTGATTCAAGTGAAGACGAGAGTCCTGATAAAGCTCAACATGGAGAATCAAGTTCTGCTGCAACTCCAGCTTCAGAGACACAGGCACCTGACTCAGCAGCGAAGAAATTAACTGCTGAAGAAAAGAGAGAGAGAGAAACAAGAAATGGTGGCCTAAGGGACGAAATCCAGTTCCTATTCCAGTTAAATGTCAAGTGTACCGGGTTAGTCGAAATTATACCGGTGTTATTAAAAGCTGGAAGTGTCAGAGGAATCTGTTCATGATTAAGAGAGAAGATGGAGTTCAGTACTTCAGAATGCGTTTTGATAGATTAAGTATGTTGCCAAAAGGAGAGATTAATCGATTAGCTCAGCTTAAATTGATTAATCCTTTCGAGAATGATTATGCTGAGTTCATTCAGAGAAATCTACGTCGGGAAGTATTATCGAAGACATATTCGAAATTGAAACCGACGTTGGGAACTCGGTATACATGGAAAAAGAAGATTGATCCAGTCACCAGGAAGCCTTTGGTTAAAGTTCACTATTCGCCTGCTAACTGTTTGACTGAGATACCTCTGGAATCAGTTCCTTATTATTTTCTAAGAAGACTTGTAAAATGGGAACTTGATCCACAGACTGGTGAAGCGGTTATTACTTTCGTTCCAGATTCTGAACCGTGGCCAGAAGTTGGAGGTATATGGAATTTGAAGCAAGCAACGTTTAGACTGTATGATCCGATGAGTTTGATTAATTTTCATGAAAAAGATTTAAGAAAACTCTATGATAATCGGATTCGTGTTGGTCAAAAGAATGAATTCAACAGACGTTTAGCACAGCAGTTTTACAATGTTGTTACTGTTTGTGTGGCTAATGGAATTCATGCCGACGGCCAATTTCCTGCGGGCTGGGTTTAATGAAGATTTTTGAAGACCAAGCTGAAGACACGGGGGAGTTTGTTAGTACATGTTTAGTGTCTGTCAGTTGGTCTAGCTCGTAGTTTGTAATTAGAATTAGTATTCCTGACTCCTGCGACGTAGCGTGCAACGTCGCAGGTGCGACGTCAGGTTTTGGGCCTGCGACGTAGTCTACGTCGCATGGGCTTGGGCCTGCGACGTAGCGTGCGACGTCGCAGGTGCCAGATTTGTATAAATTCGTTTTGTGTTTTCTGTTTTAGGGTTGACGAAACCCTAAACGCAATTAGTCGAAATCTCTGTAATCTGACCGATTATAATACAATATAATACGTTTCGTTTGATATTCATTGCGTATTGATTGTTCGTGTGTTTAGTGTATAACTTAATCGTTGATTCCGCAAACGATTGAGTGACTCGGTTCGTACTAGATCCTAAGTAAGGGACAAACAACATGCCACCTCAATATGTAATATTTAATGACGACGAACTGGATAACAACCGGTACAAAACTAACATTTTCGAGTTGTACCAAAGTCTCAATCAAGATCAAAGAGAAGCGTTTACTGAGATAATGAGGTGCAGAGAGTTGTACGCCAACTTGGTGGTGAATTTAACGACTATAAGGAAGAAAAGGTAGCTGAAATTGGGTTACTTGAACTTGAATTGAAGAAGAACAAGGAAGAAACGAAATTTTATATGAAATTGTCAATTTTCCTTCTTTGTATTCTTGTTGTTTTGATGAAATAGGCTAGAGTGAATGGTGTGTTGTTGTAATCTATTTGTAGTATTTTGGGTGTCTATTGATGGTGTGTACAACACAAAATCAACATACCTTTCACAGATTTAACCCTCCAACAACATCGATTATTAATATTTTGGGAATTTGGTGAGATTGAATTATTTGGGAATTTGGTGATAATCGGGACTAAATGAGACGATTATATGGATATACGAGTATGTGATTTGTTTGAGTTTATTATCTATGATGTATTTAATTAAATCATTAAATGACATGTACCATTAATTTCCACGTTGACATAACAAAAGAAATGTTGACAAAATGCCATTAGCTGTTACACGTGGACATATTACCTATATCAACAAAGTTTTGTCAAGTACATTATCGATCATGGTAATAAAAACGATTCGTTGGCGACATTAGTAAAAATGGAAAAGTTCATTGGTGATCCATGACATTAATCATTATCATCATCATCATATAAAATAAAATATACCACTGATTATCTACTATCCTACGTAGTATAATTTTTGAATTCTTGGTATAGTAATTGTGTCATAAACAAGGACGGAGCCAATTTTTGAATTCTTGGTATAGTAATTGTGCCATAAACAAGGACGGAGCTTTGTTGGGGCTGAAGGGTTCTGCCCCCCCCCCCCCCCCCCCCCCCAAAAAAAATTCCGAAATATATTTATTAGTTTACACATGTTTACTATGGATAATGTTAGCCTAGTTGGTAGAAGACCCATTCATTAAGTTTTGTTTAGTTTTTGGTGAAGGTTCAAGTCCCATTGTTAGCTATTTTATTGGTGTTTTTTTTTTTTACTTTTCAAAACTCATTAATACTAGATATGCATTTAAAGATTTTAACAAGGCTATAACCATAGTTCATAACAATATTTTTAAGTGCATATGTTTATTTCCGTAATAACATAAATATATAGCTAGGCATGTCAATAAAATTATACAAGTTTATAGCATATAACTTGAATATTGTTCTTTGCTCAAATATGTTATTTATGTCAAACAATTTTGGCCCCCCCAAGTAGTACATTCAAGCTCCGTCCCTGGTCATAAATTATCCTTAACACTAACAACGTTATGAGTTTTTTTATCCTATAATTTTTGAGGTCTTGGTATAGTAATTTGTCATAAAATATCCTTAACTCTAACAATGTTATGAGTTTTTTAAATAAATGTATTATAACTCTTCAGTTATATCATTTCATCAATAACTAATGATACCTATAAACGTCACTGGTGAGTAACGGAAAATGTAAGGTTTTTACCATAGTTTTACACTCATTTAATAATGGTTTTACATAAGAAAAAATCACAAGCAAAGCCAAATATTTTGATAATCATTTAATTGATCCATTAGAAAAGAAAGAAAAAATAATAGCTAGTGAGATACTAACAAGCAAAATTCCCATGACATAAAGAAAATATACTGAATGGACTTCAAAACAAACTCTGGCCATACCCATAGCTATGGGTATGAGTAAAAGCAGAAGATGATGATATAATTGTAGGTGGTTTCATCTCATAAGACTCGTGCCAACGGCACGTCGGTTGGGTGCGTTGGTTCGACCGACGCCATAGGCACGGCCCGTCGGTTGGGTCGCGTCGGTTGGGCACGTCGGGTAACCGATGGAAGAGAGAGGGTGTGGGGTGGGACCCACATCTTATTTTCAGCTTTTAAACATTAAAAAAAAAAAAAATTTTGATATGGTGAGGGTGAACGGTAAAAAAAAATAATTAAATTTTATATTTTATTTTTTTACTTTTTACACTATAAATTCAAACCAATCCAACCCATTTTCCACAACATTCACTCCCCAATTCACCACTTTTATACAATTTATACTTTCCAATTCACCACTTTCAACCAACTTTCCACAATATTTACACCCCAATTCACCACTTTTATACAATTTATACAACTTTTATATACAATTTTATCTACTTCTCCAATTAACCACTTTCAACTTCTACCACCTCTATACAAAAAAATGAGGCCAACCAATTCTACCGCCGAAGATATGTGGGCTAAGTTTATTGACAACCCCCCTCCGAACCCGTCCCAAAACCAAACTTCACCACCATCCACTTTTTCGGCTCAATCGAGCAACTCATCACCTAGCCAACCCCCCGGTTTTGCAAGATACACAAGCCCAACCACATCATTCCATAGTCCATCCGCACCATACCAAAGTCCATCCGCATCATACCAAACTTATCAACCCTACCCATATCAAAATTTTTCACCAACAATCCCATTTCACCAGTCTCCCGCGGCGTTCGGAAACCCACACTATATGCACCAACCTCATCCTTCGGCTTTTAACACATATCCACCAACACCAATCAACTACCCACAATTCGGAAACATCAACACTCCACCCCGAATTGAACCCGAACCCGAAACCCAACCCCAACCCGAACCCGAAACCCAACCCCAACCCGAACCCGAGGCGGCTCCAAAGAGAGGAAGATCTAGAGGAAAAGCCGTGGCCACTGCTCCAAGCCGGGTGCAAGTTAGATGGTCCGACGAGGAGGCGGTTTTGTTGGCCCAACGATGGATCCACCGGTCTGAAAAAGACAAAAAAGGCGTTGCACAAGCTGGAGAAGTTTTTTGAAGAAAAGTTGAGGAAGACTACAACAAGGTGGCTCCCCAACCCCGTACCAAGAGCCAACTTCAAGGAAAATGGAACAAGATCCGTTCGGATTGCAAGATCTTCATTGGAATTTACAAGGAGGTCACAAATCCTCGTCCGAGCGGTGCCAGAGCAGACGACCTTGTGAAAGCCGCTCATAAGAGGTTCAGGGACAGAATGGAAAGAGATTTGATATATGAAACTTCCTGGAACGTAGTCAAAGATCATCCAAAGTTTCTGGCTTCGTTTGGTGTCATGAGCAACCGAGAAGTGCCATCCCAATCCGAGCTCGAACCCATCAATCTTGGTGACGACATGCCTTATTCCGATCCTCTTATGGCTAAAATGCAACACTTGTTCACCGACGACGCCATTCGTCGCCCGCCCGGTCGTTCATCTTCTAGGAAAAGCCAAAAAAGCTCGGGTTCCAGTGACGCCGCTACTTCTTCGCGTTCTTTGAAAGAACAAGAACGTTTGGCCAACATACGAGCCGCAACAGAGGTCGAACGTATAATGTTGCAAATCGGAAAAGCCGCGGCCAAAAAAACGATCATTAAATCGTGGAAAATGCTTCTTCAGCCTGTCTCATCGTTTCTCAAAGGCAATGAGAAAAAAGTGATCAAGGAAGTAAGAAAAACCTTGGTTAACAGCTATGAGTCGGACTACAAAATGTTCTTTGGTCACAACGCGGGTTCGGGTTCAACTCAAGTGGCGGAAACGGATGAAGACGAGGACGACAATGAAGACGACAACGAAAACGACAACGAATCCGAGTAGACTACTAGTTGTATTTTAAATTTTCAATAAATGTATTTTTTCTTTTTTAGGATTTGTAACATTTTTCTTTTTTAGGATTTGTAACATTTTATTTTCTTAGGAATTGTAATTTTTTTCTTTTTTTAGGAACTGTAACATTTTATTTTTTAGGATTTGTAATATTTAATTTTTAATTAATGTAATGTTTTTAGTTTTAATTAAAATGTGTTATTTAAGTTTTTGTATTAAATAAATATATTAAATAGTGTGTGGGGCCCTGAAAATAAGGGAAGTGATGTTGCTGTAGGCAGGGGTGTGTCAGTTTGTGTCAGTCTGACGTGGCGCTGAGCTGGCAGGCAACTGACGCGTCAGTTCGTGTCACCATTGGGAGGAGTCTAATGATCGACACCATCTCTGATATTATTATTAGTACCGAAAAGCGACATAGCGTTAGAATTTTCAGTGAAAAGTTTATTTGCTTGTGCAGCCACCATCTTCTTAAGTTCCTCCATTGAATCCTTTAATTGTTCAAGTTCATGCAAATTCAACTCTTCTATTGGTGCTTCCCACCAAAACTGGCTCTGGCTTGCCTTTCTCATTGCATCTAACGTCTCACTTCTTTTCTTCTCTGCTTCTAACTCGTTCAGAATGTGCGTTAACTGCATGTTGAGTTCTGGAATGCTAACTATTCTATGTGCCTCAATGAGATGTAAACTTGTGTCAAGATTATGGTTTCGGGTGAAAAACCTATCAACAATTGACTCGACTTTAGGATGACCAAATGAGAAAACTTTACCAGCAGGAGAGAATACAACGATAGCAATTTAAACCCCACATAATGTGCAAAGCTCACTAGCTTTCTTGAATAGCCCTGATCGCCTTTTGGAGAATGTCATTTGAATATGGTTTTTTTATTTGGATTTTCGTGATTTTGATCTTTTGGCGACCCAAACTTGGTTTTTTTGCCATATCTTTAGAAAAAAACAGGAAACTTGACTAAAAATGGATGTTCTTGGATGATTCAGATTTGTGTAAAACATGGCAATTTATAGGTGGTGAATTTAATTAATTTCCTGGGAGTTTTGATTCCCACAAATGTTTTGGGAGTTAGAAAATCTTCTTAATTGATGGATATCAGGATACATTAAATTTCATGTCGTTAACATCATTAGGCCAACTATTTGACTTTTCAGTTACAAAGTCAACACCTTGAATTTGTGGCATGCTAGATACATTGTTAATTAAGGTGCATGTTACACTAATCTATTAAATTCAACTTTTAATTAGTAACCTCATCTGCAACGTAAATGTTATCATCCCATTGAAACTTGAGATATGTTGCTTCTGATCTGTTGGTGCTTAAAATTTTTCACCCCAAATAATCGTGATAAATTTAATTTATGTCTTTTTCGGTATGCAGCAACATCTACCTCGAGCTTCAATGACTTTGCTATAGAAACTAAAGATCAAAGTGATATTGAGGTACTTGTTAGAATATTTCCTTTTCTTTTTTCTTAAAAATTTTTTGTAACTCTTTTGCTTGGGTTGTACGTAGCAGTGAAGGTTGGCTTGTGTGTGGATGCTTGTGTAACTGCATTTCATGTGTTTGTGAGGGTGTTTGTTTATAGTTCATGATTGATTACCATTTCTACATATTGGTTATCTGTAGAGGTCTTTAATTATTTGTATCTTGCTGCATTTCGTTTTGCTTCAATGCAGATCTCTGGTGATAACAGGACGATTGACTCTAGCGTGCATGATGTCTCTATCGACACTAGGAAGGGTTCTAAGAAGACAGAATCAACTAATGATGAATTTTTCAAGATTTGATCTTGGAATTGATTAAGGAAAGTATTATGTTGCCAGTACATCATCCTTGCAGTTTCCTCACCAAACGACTCCACCCGTTAAGAAGAAAGTGTAGACAGGATAAGATTGTTTAGGGTTGGTTAACAGAACATTAATAGTAACTAAAGCACTTATAATTTGCTTATGAGGATCTTATATGCCTAAAAGATAGTAAATTGATTTCTCTGCTATCTCTAGGCTTTTGATATGTATAACATTCTTATCTCTTAGAATGATAAAAATCCACTCAAGACAATCTCTTCCGGAAAACGTGTTACCAGGAAATATTGGTTTCGTCGTGTCTATCTGTACCATACAATATTGTTCTTTGACTTGTACCTGTTTAGCAAGACTTTGACAAGGTTTTTGGTTTTTTTAGAGTAAACTCCCATATCTTGTGTGCTTTGTCTTTGCGGATACAGGGATTGAGATCTCCATGCCTGTGGTGGTTCCTATAATTACGAGGGATGTTAGAAGAACGGTGTTAGATACACCGGTACACCATGACCTTTAGTTCTGTTTGTTTGGTGTGACTTCCCCCCATTATTTTAAATACTTGATATCTCAAGTTATAGCTATATAAAGTATATGAAAGTATTTAGCTTACTTTATATCTGCTACTGGACGAGCTTGGACTGACTGGTCGATGGACAGAAGACGCAGAAGTTTTGACAGATAAACTTAGAGAAGTGGATTCACTTGCAGCAGAAACTGAGCGTTTAATTGAGAAACGAAGTGGTGAATTTGACCCTGATCGTTTTTCTGGTTGCAGGTACTCGTAATTAGCACATTAAGTCGGAGAAACCTAAAAATATTATCAACTAACTTTGTTACTGCTAACCTAGTCTTTTGTGTGATGCAGCCTTAGAAAATGTAAAGGCACTTGGGGACTCGGTAGAAGCTTGTCCAGAATTCCCTTTTCTGCACACTTATACTATGAACATGTCTTGGTGGAGCTTAACAAAGGTACTGACAACAACTCATAAAAAATGAAATTTATTACTCTGTTACCTTAAACCTGATGACTGGATCATTCCCTTTTCTTCTTTAATAACTTCTGAAATGCAACCCTCTGTATAAGATAATGTGGTGATTTATACTATTAGAAGTCACCTCTATTCCATAGGATCCTAAATCTAGCAACCCATGTCCTTTATACAAAAAGAAATTAATATGAAATAACAGATACATTAGTCATCTTTGAAGCAATTAATTTTTTTTTGTAAAATCAATGTCCATGTTTAGTTTGGATATTGGAATCAAATTTTACTGATGGCTGTAGTGACTGCATTTTATAATTCCTTAAATTTGCTTGAGACAGGAGTTAAAAAACTAAGATTTCTAGTTGACAATTGAACTGCAAATTATTATTAGTATTTCCCCTTAATATCAATTTGACAACAACTATAAATAGTAACTCTAAAATTTTCATTTACCACTCTTTAACTTTCAAACATTCTTTATTTTCTACTCTTTAACTTTAAACCCTTTTTCATTTCACCCCTAATGTTTTAAAACTTTTTTATTTTCTATCCTCTAATTTATAAATTTGTACCCCTTATCTTTTAGAATATTTCCACTTTTTACCCTTTAACTTTTAACTACTTTTCATTTTCTTTGTCTCAACTATTAACACTCTTTCATTTTCTACCTTTTAGGTTTTAACATTTTCCATTTTTACCCTTTATATTTTAACTTTAATTTTTCCCCCTTTTTTTTTACTAATAGCTTATACATTTTTTTCCCTTTGCTTACAAAATAATTATTATTTACTACGGAGTAAAGTTTTTTTTTTCATTTTTATATTACTTATAATAGGTTGTCTTTGTTGTTATTAGTATTTTATTTCTAAACCAATTTATAAGATGGAATACAGTTTAAAGCAAATTTATATGTTTATGAAAAGCAATAATTTGTTTTATCAAATAATGATGTAACTAAAAAACGTTAAAATACGGTTTATTAGTATGTCAGGAAACACCAACGAAATCAAATATTTTCGATCCCGGTTTTGTTTTTTTGGTAAACTTAATATTGTAGATAAATTATATGCATATCAAAATGTTAAAAATTATATGAGTACATTAGGTGGTTAGTCACAAATGCATTATAGCATGTCATGCAAGTTCACCGCATGTAGTTGCCATTTTTATTTCTTTCATTAGTTTTTTTTTTTTTTTTTTTTTTTTTTTGTTTTTAAACATGTCAATTTGTTCTTTCATCAGTTTTTTTTAACATGTTATTATATTTTGTCTATATTGTTATTGGTATTTTATTTGTAAACAGACATATAAGATTGGAGCTACTAAATTTAGATTTGTTTATTTTTACCTGTGACTGATATAAGTGAAAAAATGTTAAAACTTGCTTCAGTACGTAACGAAGCATACCAACGAAATCGAATCTGAAAATTAAAAAAAACAGACTTTCATCCCGTCGCAACGCGCGGGCAAACAAAACACTTGTTATAATCAAATGAATTGCAACAGCTTCTAAGTAGATTATAGTGCTCAACCATCAAAGAACTGATTAAACTTTGATGCAATCTTTGAGCACGTTTCCTATTAGCATATTTGATACAAAAAAATTCATCTGCTCTATCTTGTAAACACAGTTCGTGTTTAATAAGAGCATCAAGCTGAATGTTGACTTTTATAAGTCAAACTTGTTGCTTCTAACCTTCTAACAACAAACATGGATTTTAAAACAATAAATCAAAATATCATGACTACCCAAAATCCTATAATAAACATGACAAAAGACACAACTTGTGGAGTTGTGGTAGTAAATTAGTAAGAAAGACCGTATGAATTTTACATGTCAAAATAGCTAGATTTGACATTAAAAAACGGTAATAGTATCACATTTAGAGTATATTTTACCTATACTCCTGTTAAAAGTAATATTACATTTTTAAACAGTTTAGAGATATGTTATTATTAATCTACACTATATATTATAATAGAGTGCTAATTAGGTAGTCAAAGTTAATCTCAATCCTTAAATGAATGAGAAAGGATTTGGTTACAAACAATTTACAAACATTTTGATACTAACTAACTTCTCACCAATAGAATGAAGAGAGAGACACATGAATAAGAAAAAGAAAACCAATTGAATTATGACAACTCTGTTTGTAACTTTTGTTTGTAACCATAGCACCCCTCTAAATAAATTACTTAATTGGATATAAACCATTGATCTAGCCTTTAAAAACATGACTACCTAAATAGTGTAGAAAATATGACAATTATGACCCTATATTACTTTGGTAACTATTTATTGATTGGTGATATATTAATGGAAATCTTTACTACTGCGGTTTTTTTTTTTTTTTTTAATTAACTCACAAACGGTAAATCAAAAAATATTAAAAATTGTACCATAAAATTCAGTGTTTTCTCCTCTTCGATTTAAGATCTCTCAAGGTATACTTTTGACAAGTTTTATTTTTTTCACTTTTAGTGGGATTTACAAAGTATAACACATGTGTTATTGTTTCGTTCTATATATGATTTTGTATTACAATTAGGGTTTAGTGTTTAGCGTTTAGTAGGGTTACGGCTTTTTATTATGGTTTAGGGTTATGATAGACCATTAGGGTTTAATCAAGCGTTTAAGGGTTTTTACATGTGGTAGTAATTTGTAAAACCCAACAAAATATTTAATCTACATTTATGTGCATAAATCTATACATAATTTAGCTTAACAATAACTAAAATTCGACATAATTAACGAGTTAGGATGTTGTGGTCTATTAAATAATTTGGGGACGCGACGCCTTTTCAGTTGAATTTTTTTATATTTTTATAAATATAATCTAATTTAATTAGTTCGTAACTAAATGGGTTGAAACTATGAGTTCAATTTATTGTATGTTTTCATTTTCAACGGTATTGTGCACATTTGAACTATATACGGGTTATTTGGTCTTCAACAAATCAAAAATAATTCGCATCGCCTTTTCAACTGGATTTTTTTTAATTCGTATAAATATAATCCAACTTGATTAGTTCGGAATTAAATGGATTGAAAGTGTCATGTCAAGTTCTTGTATATTTCATTTTCAATGGTATTATACATACTTGAACTAAATACGGGTTATTTGGTCTTCGACTAATCAAAAGTCTATATAATAAAAAAAATTGATTTGGGATGTTGTACACCTTGAATCCTTCTAATGCTAATATTGTAACTGTGTTGTTAACGAGAGTACGAGACCAATTATTATATGTTATTCTTGATTGTATTAGATTTTTAGTAATTTGTTTTGACAAAATAACTATTGATACTATATGTGTATTATCAACGAGGAATAGATTGTGGGTTGCGTTTTGTTCTCAATGGGGAGTCTTGTTAAAATATTTGTTGGAGTTTGGAGGAAGTCATGTATATCTCAATAAGATCCTCGTTGAAATTTGGGACAGATTTAGAAATGGTTTCGGTTATGGGTTTTGGGTTTGCAGGCAAACACCATGCACTAAACCTGTCACATTGACATTTCTAACGCAAACACAACACCGTTTTGAAATTCAAAGTCAAAAGCCATACTCTTGGCCCGCTCCCGTCGGGTGTTCGTTTAAAAATCGACGTGTGTCCTAAAGCGACACCAATGGCACGGGTGCGTCAATTGTCCCTTGTTTTGATTCGGTTTGGTGACGAATTTTTTGAGTGCGTCACTTTTTCTTTTTATTTTTCTTTTTAGTGTATAAAAATGAATTTTTATTGGTACATATCGGTTACAAAAATTGAAGTGACACTGTCATTAGTACCGAGGTTGTTAAGATCGTTATCCTCACGATCCTACCAAGCAAAAATGTGCAGGATTTGAGTAGAAATGATCATGAGGTAAGATAGTAGTAGGGCAAAGGATCGTATTTAAGATCATAAGATCGATGAACGATTCGATACGACAAATATTTTTTTTATTACTATTTTCTATTTTTACAACTGGGCTAAATACTTATATTTCCTATACACATAGTCCAAAGCCTAATCTCTACTCAAAACTTACAACACGCCTTTGTTTTCAAATTCAATCTATTCGCTTGTATGCTCGTATTATCTTAAACTTATTATGACGGTTGGTTCAATTGTACAATGCTACTATATTTTGTTATATCATGTTTACCCCAGAAAGTATGTTGACGTATTGCATTATTTTTGTAATATAAAAGTTTTGCATGAATTTTGATATGGGGTTAGTGCGCGCAAATGTAACGAACTATAGTCTGACATTCATTGTATGTAACGAACTAATCGGGCCTCCATTGTATGTAACGAAGTTTGTATTTCCTTACATTGTATGTAACGAACTTGTAATTTCCTTACTTTTTCCACGTGTCGATTATATAAGCCGACACGTGGCGTCCCTTAGACCCGTTAATCTGGCCAAAATACATACAATGTAAGGAAATTACAAGTTCGTTACATACAATGGAGCCCCGATTAGATCGTTACATACAATGAATGTCAGATCATAGTTCGTTACATTTGCGCGTACTAACCCCTTTTGATATCTATAAATAATGAAATGTTGGTAGGATCTTACGATGCAATCTTACAAAGGTAAAAATAATCTTACATACGATCTCGATCTTGACAAAGTTGGTTAACACCATTCTTTCTGTTGTGTATTAGTTTAACGTGGTGATTTCTTCGCCGCTATTTTTTTTATAAACCCACCATAGTTTTACATTAATAACTTGTACTGATTTTTGATGGATTTATATAAAAAAAGGTGAAAATATCACAATATATTAGTTTAAGGGTGTGTTTAGCATCAACATTTCAAGGGATTTTTAGATATTAAGATTGTATATTTAAAAAAAAAATTCATTTACAATCCAGAATTATCAAACACAAAAAGAAGAGATTGTTAAAAAAATAATTTTTTAAACGAGAAATTCGGCTCTTGAAATTAACTTTCAAAGTAATCCGCATCTAGTTGCAAAAAACAAAGTACGAAAGTGACATTGACGTATGAGACAAATCTGATCTAAAAAGAAATACTACTATTCTTAGTCAAAATACTCTATATCCGGTATCTAGTGTGCAGATGTAACTGTAAACACCCTTCAATGGCTGATTGTAGAGGTGTCAAAATTTCCGAATCTGAAAATTAGACCCGACTTTAATCAGATTCGGATAAAACGGATTGGATTATTTGGTTAATTTAATCAAAATAACCCAAATTTTATTTGGATTGGATAACGGATAAATAATTTTGAATTTGGTTGATCTGAATAACCCGAATAAATCTGAATAAGGTACTGAATATAAAAATATATTATATATACATGTTATTTATGTCTTATATGAGTATATTAATATACAATTAACATATTCATCACTTGTAATGATTTATATAAAGCTTTTAATATTATTTTGTGAAAATAGATTATGTTAAACACGTGAAAGTTTAAGATATATTCTTATTTGGATAAAAACATAATATCCCTATCCGAACCAATCCAATCCGAATCCGAATAACCCCGAAACCGAATAATCCGAATCTTATTTGGTTTGGATAACGGATAAATTATAAACTTGAAAAATTCAAATAATCCGATCCGAACAACCCGAAACCCAAACACTGATTGGCTGAAACCATCACTCCTATAAAACACACACTCGAAAAAAGGACTAGTAATAATTTTTGGTGTCCTTAAACTGTATCAAACAGACTACAAGTGTCCTTTTGATCCAACTTAGAGCCAAAGTTGATAATTGTAGTGAGAATCAACAATGTCATTGGTATATTAATATGGATCAACTTTGATCACTCCAGTCATAAAACAGTAGAATGTTAACATAGCGCGTAAAGTCCAGCAATGAGTAGAAATTTATATGATGCTAGTTAATACAAGGTTGTCTGATGCAATAGAGGTGGTGGGTAGTGATTATAGTTTGCTGTTCCGTGAATTGGCGTTGCTAACTTAAGGATTACTATGCTGTTAATGCAGGCATTTGCACCATACGAGCGCGCAGCTCTAACAAAAGGTTATTTATTTCCTTTAGAGAAAAAGCCAGCTCGTTTGCCGGTAAGTCAATTTGCTCAATCTGATACCATTATCCAATATTGCCATTGTATAAATCCTTGGTTACTTTACTGCTATTATATACTTGGTTCACCATGGAATTGGATTTCAAAAAACTGTATGGATCAACTAAAATGGCATTGCAAATAGCACTGTTGTTAATGGTTTTGAGTTGCACATGATCACTTTAACTAGACTTGAGTACTCATTTTAGGTGGCAATGCCCTTTTCAGAGAACTGCACCGAATAGCTAATATGGCATTACAAGATAGTACCGTTGTTAATGGTTTTGCATTGCATTTGATCATTTTTTCAATTAGGGTTTTCACACTTGTGTGGGCTCAGGAGGTGAGAGGCAGACTCCGGATTGGTACAAGGAGAAAGGAATAGAGGTACTTTATTTTGACTCTTTATCTAAATGCAAATAAATAGAAATTTTGATAACATACATAGACTAGTGCATATTTGACTCTACAGTCTACACGAATTAATCATGTACCTTGTTTAAGCCGGTGATCATGCTACTAATAATTTGATTTTGAATTGACTTAATCTTGCGTGAAGACTTGTCTGCCTTCTAGTTTACTTCAAATCTTCTCATTAGTGTTGACCCTGAGCATTTGACTATGAGTGCTAATTATTTAGATGATGAATTGGAGTATAGAAGTAAGATTCCAGTGGTTCAAAGAAAGACTCAAATTGTTCAGCTCTTTCTACCTGATCATTGGTCTATGACTGTGAATAATTTGTCTGAAAGTAAAATTTATTTAACTACAAAATTCAATGCAGATGCTTTATGAAGATCCAGTGACTGCAATTGATGTAGAGAAGCAAACATTGACTACAAATTCAGGAAAATTGCTCAAATATGGATCCCTCATTATTGCCACAGGGTGCTCTGCATCTAGGTAAGTCTTAGGAAGACTATGCATACTACCACATAGCTATTTGTTAGATGCCCCAGTGAATTTTTTTTAAGAAATAGCATCTTTTACTAAGAGTAAAACACTGTTCCTTCTGTCTTCTTGAAAGCTGCAGTCACTGTTTATGACTACGTATATAAGGCCATATCACATCTTCATCTTGAACTTTCAAGTATCCTTATAAATAAGAAAAAACATCTGAACTTATCCTCCCTTTGCTTCAGATTCCCGGAGACAATTGGCGGGAACTTACGTGGTGTTCACTATATACGAGATGTGGCTGATGCTGATTCATTAATATCATCACTGGTAATTGTTCTGTCCCTAGGTGGATTTGTTTGTAAATAGTTATTTGTATGTAACACGATTCTAGGAAATATCTAGTGCTTTATTCTGATCGAATGAAATTTCTAGGGGAAAGCACAAAAAGTAGTGGTGGTGGCTATATTGGCATGGAGGTTGCAGCTGCTACTGTTGCATGGAACCTTTGAGTGGTCCCGTTTAAACTCCAAGCAAAAGAAGCAAAGCAAAAATAAGGACAATACGAAGAACACAAAGAAGATTTTAATAATCAACTCCCTAATCTTATTGATAACACTAACAAGACGGATACAACTTTCTTTGTATCGGGGTTTTTGGATAACAATCTCAAGTTATTAGATTGGGTGTGGCGGGAAATATAACCAGAAAACACACACTTATTAATGTCCATGGGTCTCTTTATTTATAGAGACCCACATGACTTACAAATACTTTAAAGTCAAAACCTATAACATAGCTTCCATATTTCAAAGGACAAGGAACTCTATTTATAAAATATAGATTTGTCCTTTACAAGATTTTCAATAAATGTATGGAAACAATATTGTCTAAGCATGGTTTGACAGTTGAAAGCATGCTCAGTAACAGTTACTGTACATGTACTTTTGTTGCACAGTAACTGAAAAGTGAACTCCACTTAGCAGACCAGCAGCATTAATCTTGGAAAAGTCTATTGACAGAACTAACTTTTGATGAAATTGGCAGAACTAATGTTATGAACTGGCAGAACTAACTCTTATGAACTAGCAGAACTAACTCTTGAAAAACTTGGCAAACTTGGCAGAACTAACTCTTGAAGAACTTGGCAGAACTAACTTTGAGTTCCATCCTCCCATTTTTAGTTCCATCCTCCCATTTTTTTTTTCCCATTTTTTTGTGCTAGCAGAACTAATTTTGCCATCCTCCCATTTTTAGTTCCATCCTCCCATTTTTACTACTGGATACAAGAATTTCACTTTGTGTTTCCTTAATCAGTTTACATTTTTGTCTCATCAAATCTATAGTGTGACTATGTCACATAATTTTCCCAACAATCTCCCCTTATTTGATGAAGACAAAATAATTAATGTAAACTGATTACATACAAGTTTCTTTATTAACTTCAGAGCATATCTTTTTAACTTGAACAGTTAGAACTTTTAAGTTATATCTTCATTATATTTGTACCTGTTCAAGTTGTAAACTTTAAAGCTTTTATCTCCCCTTAAAAATACCAACCCAATGTTTAATAGTTCTCCCCCTATTTTGTAACATCCTTCTTTAACAAGACGAATACATTCCTTGTATCGGGGTTAGACAACCTTAGGGATATCAATATATCCCTAATCTTGTTAAAAGGTTTGTATGATTTGGTTTGAACAGATTTCAAGCTCTTACCCTCAACAACAATTATAATGCTAAGATAAAGTTTTTCAACTATTATGAATATAAGAATGCTAACCCGTCACAGAATGTAAACCAACCACTCTGAACGTATAAATGTATGAACATAACAGTTAAAAACTTTATCATTAACTTCATAAAAGTTGATTTGGCTTGAACTAACCTTTGGATCTGATAAAGAGATTTGACACGCTCTAAGAAACTTGTTTTCTTCAATCTTCTTCTGATTTCTTTGATACAACTTCTCTTGCTTGGCTTGGATCTTTACAAATCTGAATAGATTCAACGTGCTCTGATACCAATTGAGTGGTCCCGTTTAAACACCAAGCAAAAGAAGCAAAGCAAAAATAAGGACAATACGAAGAACACAAAGAAGATTTTAATAATCAACTCCATAATCTTATTAATAACAATTAACAAGACGGATACACTTTGTTGTATCGGGGTTACAAAGAACCTTAAGGAGATCTACACATT
Source organism: Helichrysum umbraculigerum (assembly GCA_949592205.1). Classification (NCBI taxonomy): domain Eukaryota; kingdom Viridiplantae; phylum Streptophyta; class Magnoliopsida; order Asterales; family Asteraceae; genus Helichrysum; species Helichrysum umbraculigerum. The sequence goes on along the minus strand of CATIUR010000003.1, from coordinate 103,347,732 downwards.
ACACCAAATCCCTAATATTGTTAATGAAAATAACAACACGGATACAACTTTCTTTGTATCGGGGTTCAACAAGAACCTTAGGGATAACAATCTCAAGTTATGAGATTGGGTGTGGCTGGAAAGATAACCAGAAAACACACCCTTATTAATGTCCATGGGTCTCTTTATTTATATTTATAGAGACCCACAAGACTTACATAGGAAACACAAATACTTTAAAGTCAAAACCTATAACATAGCTTCCATATTTCAAAGGACAAGGAACTCTATTTATAAAATATAGATTTGTCCTTTACAAGATTTTCAATAAATGTATGAAAACAATATTGTCTAAGCATGGTTTGACAGTTGAAAGCATGCTTTGCAGTTAGTTTACATGTACTTTTGTTGCACAGTAACTAGTTAGTGTACATGTACTTTTGTTGCACAGTAACTGAAAAGTGAACTCCACTTAGCAGAGCTAAGATTTGCACCAGCAGCATTAATCTTGAAAAAGTCTATTGACCGAACTAACTCTTGATGAACTTGGCAGAACTAATGTTATGAAGTGGCAGAACTAACTCTTATGAACTAGCAGAACTAACTCTTGAAGAACTTGGCAGAACTAACTCTTGAAGAACTTGGCAGAACTAACTTTGAGTTCCATCCTCCCATTTTTAATTCCATCCTCCCATTTTTTTGTGCTAGCAGAACTAATTTTGCCATCCTCCCATTTTTAGTTCCATCCTCCCATTTTTACTACTGGATGCAAGAATTTCACTTTGTGTTTCCTTAATCAGTTTACATTTTGGTCTCATCAAATCTATAGTGTGACATAGTAATTTATGTCACATAATTTTCCAACAACCTTGACACAACTATACGAATTTACTCCCATATTCTTTGTTGGCCCTAATGATATCCGCCCCCTTCAATATGACTTTGCTAGTGTAAACTTATCTAAATTAGAATCTCGAAAGGTGCATTGCTTAGCTAACTTTACTAACTTCTTGTCCAACAATAGGTCATATTTCCTGAAACTAATCTTTTGCCAAGGCTGTTCACTCCTTCACTGCCCAGAAATACGAAGAACTCTACCAAGAAAATGGTGTTAAGTTCATAAAGGTCCTCTCTCACTCTAGTCAAGACTAAAAAATAGTCTACACACAAAAACACACATGTAACCTCTATTCACATGATTTTTCATTCACATGGTGCCTCTATAAAAAGCTTGGAAACTGGTCCAGATGGAAATGTTGCTGCTGTTAAACTTGGAGATGGATCTACCATTGAAGCAGATTTGGTAAATTTGTGATCACATTTTTGCATACTACTTTTGGAACCAAACTTAGTTCGGGTTTTCAGTTGCTTACAAACTTAGAAAGCTGCCTCATCTTTCCAATTTTTGCAGGTTGTTATTGGTATTGGAGCAAAACCTGCTGTCAGCCCTTTGATAAGGCTGTTAACTTAAATACAGCTGTTGGTGGGATAGAGGTTAGTATAATCACCCTTTTCTTTCTGAATGTTCTTTTGTTCTAAAGTATAAACATGCAGTGTTATTTGATTAGCTCTGCAAATTGTAACTGAGAATGTTGATTTATCCAAGTCTCTGAAACTTACAGGTTGATGGCCTATTTCGAAGCAATGTACCAGGAATATTTGCTGTTGGTGATGTAGCAGCATTCCCACTAAAAGTATGCTTTACTTGAAAATGTTCAACCACTAACTACCCTACATCTGGATTGACTTATAAATTACATTTGTTTTGCAATGAACAGATGTACAATAGGATTTCACGTGTAGAACATGTAAATCATGCTCGTGGTTCTGCTCATCATTGTGTAAAAGCATTACTAACTGCACAAACTCACAATTATGACTATCTTCCATCTTTCTACTCAAGAGTTTTCGAATATGAAGGAAGTTCAAGGAAAGTATGGTGGCAATTTTTCGGGGACAATGTGGGGGAGGCAATTCATATTGGGAATTTTGATCCAAAAATTGCCACCTTTTGGTTGGACTCAGGTAAATTGAAGGGTGTCCTTCTTGAAAGTGGTACTCCAGAGGAGTTCCAATTGCTGCCTAAACTTGCAAGGAGTCAGCCATCTATTGACAAAGTCAAACTTCAAAGTGCTACTTCAGTTGAGGAAGCCCTTGAAATTGCCAGAGCTTCATTATAGGTTAGAACTTATCTTGTTTGGATATGTGGTACAGAATCAATTATTCGATTTGGTTCTGTACCAATTCACCGTACATTTTCTTCTTGCAATTATCTTAGGTCATTGCCCATCTGCTTCATATTAACCAATATGTTTCTTTTTGTGTAACAGAGAGAGTTAAAGTTTGCGTAATATACGTATAGGGAAAAGATGAGAGGATGGATCATGATAAATCTACCTCGAGGACATACAACGTAAAATGCAGAAGGTACAACAAGCAGAGCATCTTGTCTGTTCCATTGTTCAAAAGCTTATGTGTGAATTTACTCTTTTAGCCTATGCGGAAGATCAATCATCAACTTGGCCATCCTAATACATCGGCCAACTTTTTGGTCTATAGCCATTTGATTGTTGATGATGAAGTTACAGACATGAAGGTTGTACATGAATTTTTGCGATTACTGCAACAAAATAAGTCAAACAATCCTTTACTTATATGCAATAAAAGTACTGTTTTACTTGAGTTACATGTGTCATTGCTTATTGCTATAACATGGTTGTTTGTTTTATTATTTCTACGAATGCCCCAAATTAATTATATTGATCACTTCTTAATACCAATGGGCAACGATCGGAGAATTTTTGCTATTAATTGAGCATTAGGCCATCTAAAAGCTATCCAAAAAGTGACTTGATAGTAACATTCCATCATTTTAGCTTATTAGCTTGGAGGCATACGTCTTCATCCTTAACGTTTTTCACCCATTTGTAAGTCTCAAAAGCCCGCTTGAGAAATGGAATTATTAAAGTGGTCAGTCCGACTGTGTAAGGCAAATATCCCATGGCATTCAGGATGTTGATCTTACCAGCCTCACTCTAGTCTCCAAGAACTATGGAGAGTGTGTTCTGACTTATTGATATGATGATGGTTTCCAAGTTCCAACTCTAACCAGAGTCCCTTTTTATTGAGGAGGTTTCGAAAGTAGGGCAAGTTGGACAATTACCTGGGGACTAATTGGGTGTACTATCAGCCTGAGTCGGGCGAAAAAGTTGGTCCAATGTCGGTCAACAAGTCAGACTCTGTAAAATTTGGGATCACTTGGTAAAAGTTGAGTTTATCCTGTGAAAGTCAGTCAAACTCAAACTTTCTAAACATTTTGAATAGGGCTTAAAATTAGAGTTTTGAGTCTGGTTTAACAATTGAAAGATTATGTTTAAATTTCAATTTATTTTTATGTTCTATATTTACAAATGATTTTTAAATTTGTATTTACATGGAAACCAAATCCAATCCACATACTTCCCGAGTACTACCCGCTCCAGCCATTACTCGTTACAATGACCTGGCTGAGTACACCGCCTAGCGAATTTTTCAACTTTGGCAAACAACCAGCCGGAATAATCCGTTGAGAAGTATTGACTTAATAGCTTATATTTAAAAGTTTTTTTTAGCAAAACATACATACGAATAACATTCGTAATGTTAACATTACAAAAGTCAGGTAATGTTAAAGAAATTAAATTATTTACAACGTGATCACTAATCTCTCAAATGTACATACATGACCTCTCATTTACACTAAGCTTGCGTAATGATACCAGTACACATCACTTGCCCAATATGGCAATATTATATAGTTTTGAGAAAACACATATCCAAACAAGCAGTCCTAATAAAAACCATAGACATTTTATTCAAACTTGAGGGGTAACAGCGGTGAATAATGTAATTCAAATTGTTCTTGACTAGATTAGCATATTCTCGTTCAAAAAGCAGACCAAGGAATTCAAAGTGTGTTGACAACAGATCTAGCTTGAAATAGGACTAGTGTAATTATTATTACCTTTGTATGTTGGTTTAGATTTGTAAATGAATATTTGTTTTGTTAGTAATATTCGTTAAACATATTATTGTGCTAAGTTAGACGAATGTTAAATACGAAATAAATATATATACGTTTGCTGCGAGTCGAGATCTCAGGTCGCAGAGCTTGCGAGACGAGATGAGATCTGAACCCGCAGGAAGTGTCTTGGCGAGTCGAGCTTATTGTTGGGCTTGGGCTGCGAGTTGGGCTGAACTCGCAGGCCCATGCGAGCCGAGATGAGCTGGACGCATATAATGTTTTTCATCCCGTGAAAAACATAACTTTTTGAACACTTTTGCAATCTGCGAATTCAAGTAAACCCAGAGAAAACTTACACCTACGGCTAGGCTTTGACGATTATTCGTTTAAAGTTAAGCTTTACTAAACGCAATTAAGAACATATTCGTTGTTAGTAAGATAACACCGTATTGAGGGATTCCGCACCTTAATACTACAGGTAACGAAGTTATCCATCCTAGAACTAGGGGACTTACATCTGGTATCAGAGCTTTCGGGCTAAATACGAGTGTGTTAGAAAGTTTTAGTGATATTGCGTTTTGATTCGGGTCGTTTTTACGTGCTATATTGCAATACTAACGATCAAAATCATTCTCTGGATGTTTTAGGGTTTGTTTACGGTCGAAAATTCGTGTTTCAATCGTAAAAATACCTTAAACTTTCGTTTTCAGGTTTAACAGCCGTTTCGCGAGTTGAGATTAGGGTTTCAGATACGTCTGCGAACCGAGTTGAACTTGCGAGTCGAGTTAAGTCTTGCGAGTCGAACTTATCTGCGAATCGAGACCTCCTGCGAAACGAAATCACTTGCGAGTTGACATCTGAGCGATCCGAACTGAGACTTGCGAACCGAGATTCTGCGAGTCGAGCTGAGATTGCGAGTTGAGCTGAGTCCTGCGAGTTGAGATTTCTGAATTCGCGAAACAGTTTAATTTCTAAGTTTTAACGATGTCGGACTTAAGTAGAATGATCGAGATGGATCACGAGGTGGGAAAGTCACACGTTCCACCTAAGTTGTTGAGAATCGAAGATTACTACAACTGGAAGGACAGATTTGAATCTTATTATAGATTCCATGATTTGTCAATCTGGATGTGTATCAAGAATGGATACACAGCACCTACTCAAACTGTTCAAAATGCTATTGTGGTCGTTACTTATCTTAACATGAGTGAGCAACAGAGAGAAGACTATAAAAATGAGAACAAAGCTCATTCTTGCATTAAGATGTGTCTTTCGAAATAGCTTGCTCATCAACTAAAATCCTTTCACACTGCTAGAACGCTCTGGGAAGCGTTAGAGAAAAGAGGTGAGGGAAGTCCACAAGTCAAAGCTGGCAAGAAGAATCTTCTGAAAAAGCAGTTTACTATGTATAAGGCTTTAAAAAGAGAAGATCTTGATGCCTATGTTACCCGTTTCTACCATCTGTTAAGTGAACTAGAAAATCATGAGATTGCAACTACCGAGACAGAAAGAACCGACAAGTTTCTTGAGGGTTTGCCTCCTAAGTGGGAGATGTACGGTGTTATGATCAAGGATAATGAAACCAGATATGCGACCATGACCTTAAAGCAAGTCATTGACAAGCTAAGAGGCTATGATTTCTCCAGAAAGTCTAAAGATTCTGATTCTGATCAGGTTCAGAACCCTGGGTTATATCATGGAAAAATAAATCTTTCGACTGCATCCTCTAGTTCGACCACTGCACTGTTAGTTGGTGATACTGGTGAAAATGGAGAAATGATATCTGAGGATCTGTGTTTTATTTCCTCCTCTAGTGATGAGATAAAGGGAAAGAAGTCTGAGAAGTCACCTAAATCTGCTGAACAGCAACTGTCTGTTCTTGCTTCCTTTGTAGCATCATATGAGAACTACATTGAGGGAAAGATTAATGATCCCGTTCTTTTTGACGAGGATTATGAACAGATCGATCCGGATTATGTTGAGGAATTGGAACTTCAAGAACTATTAGCGTTAATATCCAGAAAAGTTAAAAATTTCCTCAAGAGAACTGGTAGAAAGGTTGTGGGCAATAGATCAGGGTTTGATAAAACCAAGATCAGATGCTTTAACTGTCAAGGTATTGGACATTTCGCTAAAGAATGCCAAAGACCTAAAGTAGAAGCAAAAGGAAAACAAGGTTCGGGAAGTACTCTAGATTCCAAAGCCTTAGTGGTAAAGCAGTTGGATGGCTCATATGATTGGAAAGCTGATTCAGAGGAAGAAGCTTTAATGGCTGATATTGAAGAAGAGTCAACTGCTGGATCAATGTCCTACATGCCCACTGATGTAGTAGAGGTGCCTAAGTCTGCAGTGAAGGCAAGTGATGATGACGTGCTATATTTGGATTCAACTCCGGAAATGAGTCCAGAAGAATTTGTGGCACGTATGGCTGAAGTACAAACTGACAAGAAGAAGGTATGTTTAGATATTCTTAATCTTGCAGATGTTTGTTACTTAGTTACTGATTTACAATCTCAGATTAGTGTATTAACGGTTTCAAATAGCAATTTGTCATCCCAACTGAATGTGGATAAAGAATCTTATAAGTCTGTTAGATCTGAACTTGACCAAGCTATTTTGGAGATACGTAGACTAAGTGATGATAAACAGGCATTAAAAGATAAAATTAAGTCTGATACTTCTGATAGAACAAAACTTAGAGATACCATAAGTGAAAAATCTGTTATCATAGATGGTCTTTATATGAATATCAATGACTTAAATAAGACAATTGCTGATAAGGATAGGGAATTAGTTGAACTTAAGCAGAAGTTAGTTGAATCAGACCGTAAGATGGAAAATTATAGAACTAACGAAATGGAGAAGATGCTAGAAGTTCAACGAAGTGTAAAGGACAAGACTGGATTAGGTTATAATGATATTTCTCATCCTTTTAATGTCAACTACAACCGTATTCCTGAAGATTCTGAAATGACTGATGTTAATCCTGAGATTAAAGTAACTGATAAACCTGAACAGTCAGAGGCAGAGAAGGATGTTATTAAGAACCCTTCATCAGATAATAGTAAGGCTTCTCATTTCACCAAAATACATTTTGTATCGGGTGGAGTGATTAGCAATGCTAAGACTGATGATAAGGTTGATAAAGAACATATGCCTAAACCTTTAGTGCCTAAGACTCCAGATGAGAAAGCAAAAGTGAGTAAATCACGAAAGCAGATGTCATGCTTCAAGTGTCACCAAAAGGGACACGTAGCTTCGTGTTGTCCAAACAAAAAGCCGGAAGCATCACATAAGCTAGTGATTGATGAAAAGACACCGACTGACTCTAGTATGACTGTAGATAGGTTAGATACCAAACCTAAGTTAGGTAATAAACATGTTAACATTCTTAAAAGAGAAGGTAAACATAGTGTCTCCCCTCCTAAACCTAAACGGCCATATTCTCTAAGCGATAATTCTTTTAATCAACCTAGGGATATGACACCATCGAGGTTTAGAAATCAAAGTAGAAATCATAGTCTTTATGATAGTGGTTCTACTTCGCGATCACATGAGTTTAATTATAGTTATTAGAATAGAGCTCATAATTCAGTGCCTAGGAGGTTCTCCTCAAATTCACCTCTTAAGGCTGATCGTCCACAAGCTCAAGTTCCTTCGAAAGTAACCAAAGCTCCTGATGGGAAGGATGGTTATTTTAAAGAGCTTAAGTTTGTTGATGATAAGGGACAAACCAAGACCGTAATGGCTTGGGTCCCTCTTGACAACTGATCGTGTATTGTGTTATGTACAGGAGCATGCTGTGAACAAGAACAGTTGGTGGTACGTAGACAGTGGATGCTCAAGGCACATGACAGGAGAGAGAAGTCTACTGACAGACTTCAAAGATAGTCTCAAGCAAAAAGTTAATTTTGCAGGAGATAAAGGAGGAGTAATTTCTGGGAAAGGAAAAGTTTCAAATGAAGCTTTGACTCTTGAGGATGTGAACTATGTTGAAGAGCTAACTCACAACCTAGTGAGTGTTTTCCAAGTCTGTGATAGAGGTCATCCAGTTCATTTTAATGAAAAGGAAGCCTTAATCTTGAAGCCGGGTTTCATAATTCCCGAAAAATGGATACTAATGAGGGCACCAAGGAAGAAGGATATCTATGCAATCAACATGGGTGTTCCTAATTCTTCAATGGTTTCTACATGTCTTTTATCCAAGACTTCAGAAACAGACGCATTATTATGGCATAGGAGAATGGCACACCTGAACTGGAGAAAAATGAACTACATAACCAGAAACGATTTAGTTCTGGGTGTACCACAGAAACGTTTCGAGTCTAAGGATAAGTGTGTCCCTTGCATGAAGGGAAAGTAGCATAAGAAACCACACAGACCTAAGACTGAAAACTCAATCTCCTCGCCATTTGAGTTGCTACATATGGACCTCTTCGGCCCAATAAGCAAGAGAAGTCTAGGTGGCAAATGGTACTGTTTGGTTGTCACAGATGACTATTCTAGATTCTCGTGGGTATTCTTTTTGGGATCTAAGGATGAAACTCCTGGAATTCTAATTGAATTCTTTGATCTAGTAGAGAATGTATATAAAACGAGAGTTAAGCGTATTCGTAGTGATAACGGAACGGAGTTTAAGAATTCAACGTTGGATATCTATTGCTTAAGCAAGGGGATAATTCATCAATTCAGTGCATCTTATGAACCTCAACATAATGGTGTTGCTGAAAGGAAAAATCGGACGTTGATTGAAGCTGCTAGAACAATGCTGGCTGATTCAAAGCTTTCAGTCATCTTTTGGGCAGAAGCAGTGAATACAGCATGCTATGTTCTAAATAGGGTTCTTACGGTTAAGAAGCTGAACAAGACTTGTTATGAGCTTTTGAACAATAAGAAACCAAACTTAAAAGGGTTTCAACCCTTTGGAGTTTCATGCACCATATTAAAGACCGGACATCAAGCTAAATTTGGTGAAAAGTCCGACGAAGGATACTTCCTAGGTTACATGCCTAATTCGCCAAATAAGAGAGTCTTTAATAAAGTCACGGGACGCTTGGAAGTAGTTTATAATATTGAGGTTACGAGCTACTCACCTGATGTGCATAAGGGACTTGATTGGCAATTCGATTATGCAGATCTCTTTGCATCATTTAAGGTTCCCGTTAGTGACTTTGTCAGTGATTCAGAGATAGCTGAACATTTAGTATCTGAAGATGTGGATACCGGCCATACTTCAACGTTGAGTGTTCCGACTTATGGAATCAAGACAATTGTTGATCCAAATCAACCATCTACTAGTGGATCTCAAAAATCCAAAGTAGATAAACCTCCAAGTGATGAAGAATTAATGCAAGAATTAGTTGACGAAATCATCACTCCCCTGAAGGAGTTAAGAATATCTTCGAGTATTGATAACTCACATTTATCTAGAGAGGGGGTACCAGATTTGGAAGACATTGAAGAACAACAACACAGTGTCTATGAGGAAATAGGTACTAACTTAGAAGATGAAATTCCAGTGGAGCCTGTTACTACAACTAGGACGAGTAAGAATCATCCGATCGAAAACATTATCGGTGACATTAATACTCCTGTTCAAACAAGGAATCAATCAAAAGCTAGTACATCTGAAATCTCGTATACCCAAGCTTGTATTCTGAAATGAAAGAGACAGGGATTCCAAATCAATGTCTATATTCATGCTTTATCTCACAAGTGGAGCCTAAGAATGTACAAATGGCTTTAAAGGAAAACTCGTGGGTAGAGGCTATGCAAGAAGAACTTTCACAGTTCGAAAAATTACAAGTGTGGGAGTTGGTTGACCTACCTAAGGGAGAATATCCAATAGGCACTAGATGGGTATTTAAGTGCAAGAGAGATGATCGGGGAATCATTACTCGCAATAAAGCTCGTTTAGTGGTACAAGGTTTTAACCAAGAAGAAGGTATTGATTACTATGAAGTGTTTGCACCAGTAGCTAGGCTAGAAGCAATCAGAATATTCTTAGCATTTGCTTCATTCAAAGGTATCAAGGTTTACCAGTTGGATGTTAAGAGTGCCTTTTTGCATGGTGAAGTGGAAGAACTGGTGTATGTTGCTCAACCGCCAGGGTTTGCTAATCCTGAGTATCCAGATAGAGTATATCGATTGAATAAGGCTCTATATGGATTACATCAAGCACCTAGGGCGTGGTATGCAACACTGTCAACGTATCTACTTGCTAATGGATTTACAAGAGGATCAATTGATAGTACACTATTTGTAAAGTGGAAGAAGAAAGACTTTCTGCTAGTACAAGTTTATGTTGATGACATTATCTTTGGATCTTCTGATGAAAAGATGTGTCAAGAATTTGAGAAAGTCATGAGAAGTAGGTTTGAGATGTCTGCAATGGGAGAGTTGAATTTCTTCTTAGGGTTACAAGTTGATCAAAAGAAGGATGGATTCTTTATTCCTCAATCTAAATATGTAAATGAGCTATTAGAACGCTTTAAGATGGATGAAAGTAAGGTCTACAATACTCCAATTCCAGTCAATCACAAACTAGGTCCGGATACATCGAGTGATCAGTATGTGGATCCAACTCTTTATCGAGCCATGATTGGATCACTAATGTATCTAACTGCCTCTAGGCCTGACATAATGTTTGCTGTTTGTTTATGCGCAAGATATCAGGCTAATCCGAAAGAGTCACATATGACAGCAGTAAAACGGATTTTTCGTTACCTCAAAGGGCAACCGAAGCTGGGACTTTGGTATCCGATTGAAGGAGACTTAGATCTTGTTGCATATACTGATTCGGATTATGGAGGATGCAATCAGAATAGGAAATCTACGACCGGAGGATGTCAATTCCTAGGTGGTAGATTAGTATCCTGGCAGTGCAAGAAGTAAACGTCTGTAGCTATTTCTACATGTGAAGCTGAGTACGTTGCAGCTGGCAGCTGTTGCTCACAAGTCCTTTGGATACAACAGCAACTGCGGGATTATGGGTTAAATATAACCAATACTCCTATGATGATTGATAATGAATCTACTATGTCGATCACCAACAATCCTGTAAAGCGCAGTAAAACTAAGCATATTGATATTCGACATCATTTCATTAGAGACTGTGCTGAGAAGAACTTGATAAAGTTAGTTAAGGTTCCTTCATTGGATAACTTACCCGACTTATACACGAAGGCGTTCGAAAGAGCAAATTTAAGACGTTGGTTCAACTAAACGGAATGAGAAATCCAGAGTGATTAGTCTTCCAAGGGTATCTATGTAATAGTTAGTAGTATTTTGATTTTTGTGTACAAAAAAAAAAAAAAATGGGCGTATGGCATTCATTTGCTTGTTACCTGAGGGGAATCGCCTCCAATAAAAGAACAAAAGTAGTTCTTTTAGAAAATGGTTAAGTTTTTATCTGCAAAAACTGGGAAATGATAGTACATTAGGAGAATAAGCCTAACAATAATAAGCTTAAGTCCTAAGTATGATGTGTTGGTAGGTTCAAATAAAGCTATTGTAGAACTACAGCGGTTCTATCAGGTATGTGTTTATATTTATTTGATTATACACCTATATCCACAAGTCATAATTTGTCTATTTTATCTAAAATTCTAGATGGCTTCATCATATGATGTACTGGTAGGCAAATTATATGAAATTTTCTAAGCCTTAAAAAGTGTATATAATTACTTGATTATTATCGTGTGTTACTATTTTATGATGTATGACATGCGTCTTAATTGTTGAACGATGGTACTGCCATACACTGTTGCTGTATAACTAATATGACAAATAGTAGCAATATGGGTATTAACTTAATTATCGGTGACTTTGTTGTACTGAGTACAGACCTGAAGCCTTTAATTAGGTCAATATTCTCAAGTGTATTTTGTTCATACTATTGGTGACTTTGTTGTACTGAGTACAGACCTGAAGCCTCTAGTATCTTCAAGGTATGCTTGATATTTTTCTAAAACATTCAAGTGTATGTTACATTAAGTAACCACTACCTTGTCTTAAAAACAGTGTTATGTGTTTTACTTGAAATTCTTCAGTATGTTATATAATAGGAATCACTTGATAATATTCATACTAACAATAAAATGTTTGCTTAGAAAATAGATTATAATTTGTTTATGTGGATCATAATACTGGTAATCGTCTTGAACTGTCTAAACTTAAAATATTCACTTTATGTGAGTAATGTATTTCTTAATTATACTATGTGGATAAAGGTACCTAAGATATAATTTTATGAATATAAATGTGTAGATGATAAAATTAGTTGTATTTTTATGGTAATTTATTTGAATTTCATGAGGTATGTATACTAACAATCTACTTAGATTTTTAATAAATAATTAACAGCTTATTCTGTCTAATATGATCCCTAAGCAGTTAAATTCTTAATCAGTTCAATTATGTACTTGTTTTATTTAACAGTGATTAATAAAATTGTACTTGATACCACTGTTATTTTTATATTATTTTGTGTGTTTACTTAAAGTTATTTTATTTTACTTTTAATAAGTGTTACCCTTTGGAATTAAATTATACTAAATTGTCTCATTTAGTGTTGAACAAAACGTAATAATCAACAAGTGAAAATTATGTTTTAATTTCGACTTGTAAAAATAATGGGTTTTATTTATACTTAGAATTAAATTCGCATATAATTTAAATCCTGCGAGTCGACTTAACTTGCGGATCGAGATCAAGACATGCGAATCGAGTTTTAAAGTATATAGACGGTCAAGCGAGTCAAACCCACCACCGAACCCACTTCCATTCGCGAGTTCACTTTAGCTCTGCGAATCGACCAGACCGGCGAAACGAAGCGAAAAACAATTTTCGTTTGATTTTGATTTTACACGTTAGGGAACTAGTTTTTCAATCCGTAGCTTATATACAACATTAGATTGCGCATCTTTTGAGGTATGAATCAACATCTTTCACCGTCTAAATATACGAGAAATCGAAGTTTTTTTTAAACTAGGGTTTCGGTTTATAAACTAAACGATTCACGTCGATTAAGGTGTTATTGGACATGGATTCTTAGGGTTTATGTTAAACGAACCTTAATAAACGTCAAACAATCAATGGATCATGTTAAAAACAACGGATTAATTGATTTTGTGAATCACCTCGCGACGGCAGTTCATCGAACGAGTTGAGTTCTCAACTCGACTCGCATACATGAACGAAGCGAGTTGAGGAACTGGTTTGGCGAGTCGACTTGTTGACTTTGCGAACCGAGATCAATTGCGAGTTGACTAGTTTAGCGAGTCGACTAGTTAGGCGAGTTGAGAAGCGAACCGAGATGAACTCACCTCGTCACACTAGTTTGGCGAATCCAGAATTTTTAATATTCTCATATAAATGTTAAGATTTCTTAAATAATAACTTTTATATAATGGATTTGCATTTTATTAGACTTACGACTTTTTAGTTATAAGTTAATTTTTTTTTCTATACGACTTGAGACTATTCTTGTAACAAGTTATATATATATGTTTACTTTTAAACTAGGATGTAAGATGAATTCAAATTCATAATACGTTATAGTTTACAATCTATTACACGTGCATTTAATCTGTTATTTGTGTCTATTTTACAGATATGGCAAGACAATTTGACAAGAGCCACAATATTTTAGTAGATCTGAATCTACAGGCCAAGAGGGCTGATAGGGTGGCTGACATATTGCGATTTCTTGCACGATCACGTATTAGATATGCTATTACGGCCAATCCACCTATTTCTCAGGCAATTCTGAATGATTTCTGGACGGATATTGTATATGATCAATCTGTCAATCCACCATAGATTAGAGCAACGGTTACTGGACAACCGGTTGTATTTTCTGCTGGATATCTTCGTGAGGTATTGCAGCTAGGGACAGAAGAACAAAAGAATGGGGATAATGAGTATCCTATGGATTTTGTTGAGGGTGCTATAGGCCGTATGGGTTATACGGGTGATAGACGTGGACGCCAGTTCTAGAAACCTCTGGTTATTGGTCAGTGGAGGTTTCTGTGGCATGTGATGAACACAGTTTTTGCACCGAAGAAAGGTGGCTTTGATGAGTTAAGCCCTGCTATTTTATCGGCTGCACTGTCACTGGTTTATAATAAACCATACAGTTTTTGTGACTATATTTTTGGAGAGCTGGCTAGACAAATTTCGGGTCAAGTCAGAACACGGTTCATGGTCTACCCGAGATTTTGTATGTTGATCATCTGTGCGCGTCTACCAAACTTGGCTATACCCGAGCCATATTTAGTTGTGAATACTATTGATCAACGAGGGTACAATGCCATGTTCTTGCAGACAGTCAGGAAGGAAGGAGTGGTTAAACCTGAGGAACGACCACTTTTTGGACATATTTTGGACCCAAACTACGTTCCACCGCCGAATAATGGTTGGTTGGACGTTGCTCCTGATGTTGTTGCTGCTGCTGATGCTGTACCTGAACCTGTTGCTGAGGAGGTTCAACCTGAAGATCCACAAGAGCTTCTTGAGGATGTGCTTATTCAGGTTGGTCAGGTAGATCAGCAAGTGAACCAAGAGGTTGCTGCACAAGTGGTGCAAGATGTGCTTGAACAGCATGACGATGCTACCAATCCATTACTACGGGATATTGATAGTTATGTTGCACCAACTGGGGTAATATTTTAATTATATTATAATATAGATGCTTAGTTGATAGAATATTTTTATTAATCGAAAATGCATAATATTGTAATATAATAATAATGATATAGATATTTAATTGATTGGATATTATTTTTAATTATAAAATATGAATATCATTATATATAGGAAACTGCGACTGCAAACCCAGAGGTTACTAGACCTGAGGGTGAGCAGACACAGACGGATAGTTCAGCAGTTTTACCTGCTAAGGTATTTAAAGCTGAATAATCTTTTATATATATATATATATATATATATATATATATATATATATATATATGTATATATATATATATATATATATATATATATATATAGGTGGAGGTTCATATGAGAACCAACTAAAAGTTGAGAACCTTGAGAACCACTACATTACATGCTTGTTCACATGTGATTTAACTTCATTCACATGTGAACATTGATTTAGGTTAGTGGAGGTTCATATGAGAACCAACTAAAAGTTGAGAACCTTGAGAACCACTACATTACATGCTTGTTCACATGTGATTTAACTTCATTCACATGTGAACATTGATTTAGGTTAGATTTGTAAAGAAAAAAATTTAAAAAAATCCTAAATTATAGCGAAAAACACAAAAAACAAATATATGTTCACATTTGATGATAATGTGAACAAATCATGTAAAAAGTGTTTTAAGACGTGATTTTCGAATTTTTTTCTTTACCAATCTAACCTAAATCAATGTTCACATGTGAATGAAGTTAATCACATGTGAACAAGCATGTAATCTAGTGGTTCTCAAGGTTCTCAACTTTTAGTTGGTTCTCATTTGAACCTAACTATATATATATATATATATATATATATATATATATATATATATATATATATATATATATTTATCTAGTTTGATAGTGCTTTTAGGTTAATCATAAATGGTAAATATATTTAGGAACCAGTTGGTCCATCTAGCGATTATGATGGACATACAACTGAGGATTCGACTTATTCTGATGATGATATGGTCGATCTGGCCACGGGTATTCATGTTCAGAAGAAGTTGAAGCGAAAGGTCAATGAACCAGGTCCAGATCTCATAGTTTATGATTTGGATGCTGAGGAGACTGATACACCATTGAGGAAACGTTCTAGGATGTTGACTACCGAAGATGGTATGTATTTAATTAATAAAAGTTAGATAATCTTAACTTGTTGTTTATCAGGAGTTAAACTGAGACAGTTCATTCTGTAAACAGTTGCTCAAGAGGAAACATTGCAGGTGGAGAAGGATACACCGGTGGTTTCTGAACCGATATCTTTACCTCTTAAGGTATGAGATATAAGTTTAAAACTACAAGTGTCATGCAATTAATTAGAGATTGAGGCAGAGAAATCTGTAACAATTACTTATTTTAATTGTGTCTAACTTTACAGAATCAGGTTGAGGACCTAGTTCGTGGAGCTAATTTTCCGACGAAAAATGGAGCTAGCTTTGCAGCGAGCTTGCTTACGCAGGCTTTGTCTCAACCTCATACACCACTTACCAGACAATGGCATGTTGAGTCTCTCACACCGCCTGGACCCAAAGTAATTCCGGTTACTCCAAAAACTGATGCTGAAAGGATTACATCCTTAGAGTTGAAAGTAAAGGAATTAGAGAAGACTGCGTCTCAGGTTCCAGAGTTGGTGTCCAACAATCTTCGCCTTAGTCAGCAGTTGTTCGAGCAGAGTCAACAGATACTCAATCAGAGTATATCATACAATACTTTGATGAAGACTCATAATACACTGCTTGATGACTTCAACTTTCAGCGTATGAAAATTTCTTCTTTAGAGCGGTTGGTCTTGAAATCGACTTCAGGACAGTCTACTCAGGGGGAGATATTGGCATACTTGGAATCTCGTAAAGAAGATGAGTTGAAGAAGAAGAAGAAGAGAGATTCAGACAAAGAAGATGATCCCAATGCACCAGAAGGTGGTGAGCAGACTGGTCCTTCAAAGACTAGTGAGCAAGCTACGATTCAGGGGGAGACTGGTGGTGATGGTGGTGATACTGGAGCTGGTACAAGTGTTGATAAGACTGCACCGGTTGATACAGAAGCTGGTAAGGTAGCTTAGTATTAGCATAGTGTAGTATAATATCTGTAATAATTTGTACTGGTAATTTGTAACTTAATATTTCTTAATATATTCGACTTGGGATGGTAATTACAAGTTAAGTATATTAGAAATAATTTAAGTTTATTCATTTTGTTAAGATAAAATAATGATCGAAAGTCTTCCGACTTATTGTGTAGTCGAGCGGCGTGTTCCGATTAACATCGGCGGTCAAAATTTTATAATAACATATGCATTTTGGACTTAAGAGTTTGTATAACTGACAAGTTAAAAATGTATTAGTTTTAACTAGACAAATGATATATAATTTAAAGGTTAAATTGATAATGAAATTAGATCAATTAATTCTTAGAAATTATATAAGATGATTAATAGTAAATTTAAATGTTTGGTGATTATTCACAATACATTAGAATTTAAAATTAATTATTATTTGTTAAGTATGTTATAAGACTTAAGAAATTTTTGGATTGATTCGGGGTAATCAATAAAAGATTTTATAAGTTATATATATAATTGCGTTTAAATTTTAGGTTGAAATATACAAAAGAATTAATAAAGAAATTCTTAGATTAATTCGGGGAAATTAATAAGGAATTTAAATTATTAATATTTATTTGTATTTGTTGTTTTCTCTTAGGATTGGAAATGCTTGATCTATCTGATTCTGAAGATGATATTCTTGATGAGATAGATGAAGACATAGATTTTGATCTTGAGGATGGAGAATTTCTACCACCTACTGATTGGACTGCTGTACCTGAGAATGTGCAAGACATTGGTGTAGATCCAGATGCAAATATTGATGAACACCATGTGAGCCCATCGAGGACAGAGTTTGTTATAGAAGATGATGAAGGTCCAACAGTTGATATTGATAAAGATATTGAAGACTCAACCTCGGAAGAAGAAGAAGAATCTGAGATTACTTACACTAATAATCCTGCTGTACAATACAGAAGACTTCCAAAGCAGAAGAAGATTGAAATTTCTGCAGTGGATATTACGGGTAAACGTGTACCGCGTAAAGGGATTATCGGTTGGTATTTTGACTCTGAGCTGAAGCTTTTTGCGATTAAAAGGTTTGATGGAGTTCAATATTTTGAGCAAAAGCTTGCAGTATTAAGTTCTTTGCCACGGTATGAGATACGTGACTTGGCTAGATTGGAAATAAACAACCCAAGTAGGAATGATTATGCTAATCGTGTTGAAAGAATCATTAGACATGAGGTTGGTACAAATACGTTTAAGATGATAAAGCCAAGGAAAGGAAAGACGAAGAAGCTGAAGGAGAGAAGTCAAAGGACAGGGAAGAGACTTAGAAGAAAAGTCTATCCAGCTGTTAAATGCGTGCAGCAGATTCCATTGAAAACAATGCCACAGGATATTCTTGGAAATATGAAGAGTTGGCATGTGGATTCAAAGACTGGAGAAGCTGTTATGGTTGAAGCTGATGATGAGGTTGAAGGTGGTGAAAGAGAAATCTTTAGAGTTTATGACCATCGACACCTAATGAATATGTCGATAAAGGATCTGTTAAAGTTAAACGAGAACAGAATTTTGACGACTATTGAATGGGCTGATTTAGCAAGAGATTATCAGTTGATGGTTAAGACTTGTATCAAGATGAAGATTTACGCAGGAAGCAAGATTTACAAATGAAGACTAAAGACAAAGCGTGAAGATAAAGACGCTAGAGCTATTGTCAAGGAGGAGTCTGTTGAGACATAGATTGTGACAACAGATCTAGCTTGAAATAGGACTAGTGTAATTATTATTACCTTTGTATGTTGGTTTAGATTTGTAAATGAATATTTGTTTTGTTAGTAATATTCGTTAAACATATTATTGTGCTAAGTTAGACGAATGTTAAATACGAAATAAATATATATACGTTTGCTGCGAGTCGAGATCTCAGGTCGCAGAGCTTGCGAGACGAGATGAGATCTGAACCCGCAGGAAGTGTCTTGGCGAGTCGAGCTTATTGTTGGGCTTGGGCTGCGAGTTGGGCTGAACTCGCAGGCCCATGCGAGCCGAGATGAGCTGGACGTATATAATGTTTTTCATCCCGTGAAAAACATTACTTTTTGAACACTTTTGCAATCTGCGAATTCAAGTAAACCCAGAGAAAACTTACACCTACGGCTAGGCTTTGACGATTATTCGTTTAAAGTTAAGCTTTACTAAACGCAATTAAGAACATATTCGTTGTTAGTAAGATAACACCGTATTGAGGGATTCCGCACCTTAATACTACAGATAACGAAGTTATCGATCCTAGAACTAGGGGACTTACAAAGTGCAACACCATATTTCATGCATATAGGATAAGTTATTAAAGCATACCCATAACAAAAGCAGTATTGGGTCTGAGTCTTTGCTGTGTATGGATTCTAGGATATTGGAAGATCCCAAAAACTTATGTAGCTAGTAACTTGATACAAGGCCTATATCCATCCCAAACAGATAAGCAAGGTAAAAGAATGCAGCATCGACACAGGACAATGGAAAACAAAATAGATTTCAACTTTCCAAGCATTATGTACAAAATATTCAATGCGGATGTTCTGACGCTTGGATGCATTACACCAAAAAGAGGAAAAGTAGATTCATAAAAAGAGGGAAAATAGATTCATAGCTTTTATATGTTCTGACGCTTGGATGCATTACACCAAAAAGAGGAAAAATAGATTCATAGCTTTTATATTGACTTTTACGGTACATGCCCACGTGTTAGGGCAGAGAACACAGAACTAGTCAAAGCTACTACACAATTATCAAACCTTATACTACTTATTATTGTACATCTCGTTTTCGATTTTGATACAATGATGAAAAAGTAGCATCTATAATTCTTACAATGGAAAAGGGCTGTTTATTTGTTCATCATCACTTCTTCATTAGAAGCACGACGGTGTGAGCTGCAATACTTCTATTTTCTCCAAGGCTGTCTACCTTCTCATGGGTTTTAGCTTTCAAATTCACAACGGAAGGGTCTGCACCTAGGAGTAAAGACAAGTTGTCCCGAATGGCCTCTTTATGAGGGCTTAGTTTAGGTCTTTGAAGAATCAAAGTGGCATCTAAGTTTCCTAGTTCATAACCAGCCTCATCCATCAGTCTCACCTGAGTTTAAAAATCAAGGCAAGGTTGAGTTAAGAATGTAACTGATTGGTTGGGTGTAACAAGTCAGTTACCAATGATGCTATATATCGTATTCATAACAATAAACTAAGCAGAGTCAACAAATAACTGCATTAACACATATAACAATAATAATAGTTTACAACTACATTCTTAGCGATGGAGCCGCAAATTGAGACTTTATAAAGTGTATAGGTCAACTATGTGCAGCTGTAAATTCAGATGTGACTCTGTAGATTTACGGAACATACTCTTCACATTCAAAGCAAACCATCCTACATCTTGACTGGACCATGAGCTTAGTCTGCTAAAATATTTTTTTGTGTAATCGACGATATAATTGGTAGAGAAGAGTTTCTTTCACTCATACCTACATTAGTCTCTTCCTCTAAATCCACCAAATTTTGTAGTATTGCATCATGATTTCTTCATCATAAAAACACAGAGTAATAACACCACGTACCACAAACCTTATCATTTGTAGATAGGGAATACCAGAAATTACAAGAAAGTACAGGAATACGCTGGTTCATATCCTGAGGACTTTACCTATAGAAGTCAACAAAGAAAAAGCATTGCTTCCTTCTTACTTTAGTCAGTCAAATATGCTTTTAATATGTTGTAGGTAGTTAGAAATTCAATTTAAAACTGAAGCCATGAATAATAAACAAAATGAACAGTCACATGCTTATTTCATGATTTATGAATCCAAAATTGTGGTCTGATGCTTAAAGATCTCACTGATTTATTCACTATTTAGGTGATAGAATGCCACCCATTAGTTATTCTTTTAGCGCCTTCATTAACAGGAATTAGTTACTATATGCAGCCAGGCACAATCAATCCCACAAACTTGAACGTAAAATGCAACGAGTACATTTTAGAATAACATGAAGACAAGTAGTGAAGGATCATGTAATACCGTATAACCATTTTAGATGTCAACATATAATAGAATCTTACAGCTTCTTTGATGAAAACAGACGATGCTGCCCCTTCCCATTTTGGATCGTTGTCCGGAAAGATCTGCCCTATGTCAGGTAGATCCAATGCACCCAAAATCGCATCAACAACGCAATGCAATAACACATCACCTAAAACACACAACTACACTTCATTAGACATTCATTAATGTGAGCATAATCGATGCGGTACAACAACACATTCAAGTACTTACATGACATCAAATTTCAAATAACTCTTTCGAATTATTTGAGCCGCTATGACATAACTTCTATATTTTTTCTATTATAATGAGTCAAATGAAATGTTTATACAACACCTCCAACTTAATTAGCTGAAATTGTATCATATATTTAGTAAATTTCACAGAAAATCCGAACTATTCTAAATATATAGTATCTATCTAAACACTCTACCAGTTTTAAATAATATAATCATCAAAATCTTAATAAATAGTACTCTAGTGCATAACTATATAGCCGCAAACAGTCCTTAAAACTATAATCCAAACAAATATTGTAAAATTAAACACCTAATATTCATTAAATCTAATCAAAACATGCAGTAACCATAACTTAAAGTAACAAATTACCATCGGAATGAGCTTCGCAACCTCTGTCATGAGGAATATTAATGCCTCCGATGATGAGCGGATATCCAGGCTCCAATCGATGAAGATCAAATCCGTGACCGACTCGAAACGGTAAGACCTTCGGATTAGGTTTCGCAACCGCCGGTTTCTCAACTTCAACGGCGTTAGCTGCTGCTGCCGGAACTACCGCCGGCCGTGATGTCGATCGGAGAGAGAGCGGCGAGCGTTTGGTGAAGCACGTGAGAAAAGAGCAGTCGGTGCGGTAATTTTGTGTTTACAGTGTTTTTGGTTTTGAGTTAAAATTTTGGGGTGTGGTAACAGTGTTGTGGAATATTTTATTAGGGATGAGCAAAAAAACCGAAATAACGAAACCGAACCGGTACCGAACCGGACCGGTACCGAACCGGTACCGACCGTTACAAATGGTACGGTATTCGGTTTTTGATTTGGGGCAAAAATAAAACCGGTACCAACCGGTCGGTACCGGTTGGTACCATACACACCAAAATACCTAAACCGAACTGGAACCGGAACCGCACCGGACCGGTACCGAACCGGTACCAACCGATACAAATGGTACGGTGTTCGGTTTTTGATTTGGGACAAAAAAAAAAACCGGTACCAACCGGTCGGTACCGGTTCGGTACCGGTATGGTACCAAGCTCACCCCTATATTTTATGATTTATTAGTTTGTTTGTTGTGAGTTAAAACCAAAAACGCAGCTCATTCCAATGTTAAAAATCACACGGCGGCACAAAAACATGACAAAAACGGTGTTAAAAACGTGAAGGGGGTGTCGTTCAATTTGGGCGTTGTCGAAAAACGTTGAAAAAAGCATGTCCAGACCGAGTGCTCTAAGTGGGGAAAGATTGCCGAACAACGTTTGTGACCTTTAACGTCATGAGAACAGGCTCCCCTACACTCTCATAAAATATAACAAAACTTCAAATTTATGTACTTAATTTTATAGTTTTACAACTTTTCTGTACAGACAAATTATAATTTAATTTTGAAACGCATTGTGTAATAGCCATTGAATTAAGTTTAAATTTCACATATAACATCAAGCTCAAACTGCTCTGAGCATATCCCGAATCCAAAATCCTTGTAGGGTATGTTTTTAATTCCAAAACATTACGAAGACTACAAGAAACAAAACTGTGCAATCAAAGAATCAATATGTGGTCCATATAATTATGCACTAAATATGTGGTAACTAATAGCTATAGTAAAACACAGCATTATCACTAGCACGTCAACATGAAGGCACAGGCTGAATTTGGCTGAAACATACTTTCCTCAATGATCGGACCTCCTTTTGCTGAATTAAGCGAAGGTAATGTAACCCAACAATATTGATCAATTTCTGACTGGAGGGTAGTCTCGTCCGTTGATGGTGAGATGCTCAAAGTTCAGTATATGGAATCTGGACAAAGCATTCAGGTTATAATTTGGAAGGTACCCTATTCCTGGCCATGTCGTTTGAGTAATACTTTCCTTCCTTCATCCCATTCTAGCCTGTACGAGAGATCAAGGTTATGTAGCAAGAGTTTCAATCTCTCCATTTCGCTCAAGTCCCTTGAATTGTCCTGTCGAATCAACAGTAATTGAGTATCTGCTGTGATCAATCCAACTTTACCAACCAAACGTTTCATTATAACTACAATATACCAGAATCAATAAAAAGGTTTACAGAAACCCTCATTCATCGTCAGGCATATTTAGATACTTAACTAGTAGTCGAACACTTGTTGAATCAGGTCAATTCAAAAGTTATATATATACTTTCAGGCTGATTGGGAATTTTTAAGAACACGCGTAAAGTATGCATCTGGTCAGGTTGGGCTGAGCAGCAAACTGTTTATTATTTTTTATAATATCCATTAGTGACAAATATGTTACTTATACAAAACAATACCACATGTCAACAAAAAATACAAAACTATTTTATTGAAATAATGATCTTAACTTTTTGTTTATAGCAGATTTGACGGTTATGCATATACAATTTTGACCATGTTTCAGATGACTTTCAGCCCCTCTGACCCACTCGACCATTTTAGCCCTTTCCCTTGTTAGTTGGATGTTTTTAGCTTATCCCATTTGACATCTTTAAGAAAAAACATTACCCAAACCGACGCGTTTGTTGATATACGAGTCAAAATAGCCAGCTTTAGTCAGTCAAAAAGATACAATTAAACATCTAAAGTATTGATCTTTGAGGTCAGCAAATTTATTTTAAATTCTGAAGAACTATATTGGACCTCAAGAATGGATGCTGTGTTATTTCAGGACGAAGAGCATATATTGCAAGACGGTAAGGATGTGCTTGATTACAAAAAATCCCAAGTCATTTTAAAAGAATTACCTGGGAAAACTGCTTCCAGTTACCCATTACACTTGCCATAACACTAGACCTTGTGGAAGTAGGAGAGAAACCCTCCCATGGAGGAACAAAAATCAATTTAGTGCAATGAACAGGTACAAGATTCCGACTAATCTTCTCCCACCACATGGAACCCAGTGACCACCATCTGATCATTAGACCGTGCTATAGCGCAAAGAATCTTATCATATTAGAAAAGCATATTGTAAAGAGTTGGATGGTATGTGACGTTGGGGGTGGGTAAGGCAAGGAAAATCACAGAAATGTGTAGATCATGATCTGCCATGCATCCTTATCAGAGGGGTTAACGTGCTACTGTTAATGGTGCATGAGGGGATGAATTTGACATATGATTTAAAAAGTTCACACATAGAACAGAAAAGTACCCCTCCATCAGGTGAAAAGCTCAAGACTGAAATCGCAGTATTTACAGTCATTTCAGTTGCACTTCCAAGCAAAGTTGGAAGTCCTGGAGGTCCACTAGCATCCAAGATCTTTACTTTCGTCATACTACAATGACATAAAATATTATAAATACAAAGCATCTATACAATGATAATGAAGAAATACACATGGTATGCAACTCCTAACTATATGCAACTCCTAACTAATAGAACATAATTAACAACTGATTATTCATAACCACCTCTAGGTGGTTAACAGATAATTATATATAGTTAACAGATTAACAGTTTTAGCATTACCACCTTGAGATGGTTGATGCCTTGTTGGTTACAAACTCACCTCTAAGTTGTTCGTGGTTACAGTTGATTATTTATATTACAAAGTTAGCTTAATCATAACCTTAAGAGCTAGAGTTGGTACTTAGAAGTTTTCCCAAAGTTATAAAAAAATAAAATTAAATTAATAATAATAAATCATCTAAGCGATTATGTAACCAAATCAAGTATCAGTCACTACCTTTGCATTTCGTATACACGGATGATAACTTTGTTAATATCTCCAATAGCATCCCCAACAGCCAATCGAGAAGATGAGTCGTTCAGAGCTACCATGGGGAATACACGTACAACTTCCTTCAATGTAGCCATTGAATTTTGCAAGCAACTTTTACGCATGGCCATGTTGCCAGGGTCCATTGTCTGTAAAATAAAACTTACCACCTGCAAACTGGTAATGTTAAACGTATTATAGCTGAAATTGTAGCATACCATAAGCTAAAAACTGTCATAAAGGCGCAATAATCTTACTGATGTATTGGTAATGTAATTCTATCCATATTGGGTATCTTAAAAAAATCCTTGCTTTCCATTTCAAGACCTTATTACTGATTAGCTAGAAGCCTAGAACACTTTCCTTTATAAGTTATTTGTGAGAGTAATTTATAACAAAGTATTCATCAAAAAATTCTTATTACATATGGAGTAATATTACGGCAACAGAAGTAGATGAAAAGTATTTATACAAGGGTAAGGAGGGGCAAAGAAGTAATTTTAGTTTCCCTGAAAATAACCGTTATCTTGCCGCTTGTATGAAACTGATAACTACATCAGAATCACAGTCACACTATCCAAAAACAGAAAATTAGACATGGGTACTTAATAGAAACAACCCTTACTAAAAGCAGCTTAGAAGTAATAAGTTACAAACCTTATCGAGGTAAGGAGCCAAATTTCTAGGAGAACCACGAGAAACAATATGAACAGGAGAATCAGATGCAGTAGACCATATCTGTCGCTCTATCACATGTAAAAACGCTGGTACGTCAGCCATTGCTAAACTGGGTAGAAGAATTTCAACCAAAGACTCGCGAATTTCAAGAGATGTAACTGAACCATGTTCAATCTGATGGAATATATCCGAAATCAAACGAGGTATTTCAGCAAAGCACACACTCCATACGCTCTCCATACCTTCTGCTAGAATCTCAGCTGCCGTGGAACTATATTTTTCATTCATGGCCATTACTAATTTTAGCAGGGGTTGAATGCACAGCATTGCAAGACTTAACTTCACCAGACTTGGATACCATACAACCAAAGCAGCAGCAACAACGATATGAGACGTCATTCCTTCTTGACTTGTTCCTCCCACGCATAATATCCAATCTTGACGTTCAAACGATTCTAACCATGATACCATCTCGGAATCCTCCTTAGCAGAGATATTTTCTGTCACATTCTCTTGAAAAACTCCCTCCATGTTCAAAGTTAATGATGCAGATCCTTCTGATTCATTATTATAGGGCTTGTTATTACGTAGGGGACGAGGAATAGCTCTTGAAGCAGCACAGTGAAACAATGAACGTGCAGCCATCCGAACATGCTCACTCTTGTCTTGCCAAAAGCTGATCAAAAGCTGTACATTAAAAAGAGAGAATCAGAAAAGAAAGCAAACACTAAAGCTAACATGTTGGAACAGAACCATGAATGCCATCACATTCTGCAGAATCATAAGAAAGATTTCTAAAATAAGCTGCACTATGGATAAAGGATTGTCTTTTATATATTTGAGGTTAGCAAAAAGGCAAGACCTCCAAAGTTCAGACAATTCCAATGAACCAAAAGATTCAATGAAGAAAATGACCAACCCCAAACAACCTTTGTGACTAATAAACTCCGAATGCACAGGAAGTTACCTGGAGCAAAGGTGGCTTAATGTCAGGAAATTTCTCTGCAAATTTTCTTGTGTAATACGCTGCTAAAGCACTGCAAAACAGAAAGAATACATCAGTATTTTGCAATTGATATCATATTTACAATGGATGACAAGAACAAGTATGAAGGTGCTGCTCTAGAAATCCAGGTGATTGCAGTAGAAACAAAGGTCATGTACCAGTTTGTAACACTAGCAACGGTCCAGAAAAAAAGAAAAATTCAAAACTATTAATGTATTGCATAATCTTGTCGAACGACATGTAAAAAGAAGTAAATAACGTTTTATAAACCTACTTCACTGCCTGGATAATGACTCACTGCTGTTGGGAGAACAATAAAAAAATATATATATAACTCCTTACATTCACACTCCTGATTAGTTTTCACGTCAAAAGCACACGACGGGCTTGTTTGCATATTCTGTTTCAGTATGCATTGCAGATTAACTTTTTGAAGTGTTCATATGTGAGTTTGGTATTCCACTTTCCAAAACTTTTAGGCCATCCCGCATATATGGCAAAATTGCACAAACACCACCAAGTTTATTTATAAAGATTATATTTCTATTTACAAGGAGTTTTTAGATACAAAATGTTGTGTTACCTAGTTGCTGAGGAGCATGAATGAGACAAGCTAATCATATGTTGAGCAAGGGACACCATAGTTAAGGACCTGATTGCGCAGAACTCGGATGATGATCTCCAAAGCTGAAACATTATTATAAATATATCAATTGTGAGACATGATATATGTCTTATTAATATTTTATTGTAGACACAGAAATATGGTACCTCTAATGTTGCACTTGGACCAGGAAAAGTTAATGTGAGAGAACCTCTGTCCCCAACAACCATAGTACCATCTCCTACTCACCACCACCGTCACCACACACTGCCATGCACCACCACCAAAAAATGAAAATAAAACAAAAAAGAAGCTGCATTGACCACACAGCTCATTTGTTGCCTCGCTGCAGTCTAGTTCAGAAAGCACAAAGGAAAGATAACAAATGTGTTTGTGGTTTAAAGCAAGCACAAAGTTATGTAAAATTGTAAGGTACCGATGTGTCTGATGGATTATTTTTTGTTAATATATGTTTCTATTTTATGTTACTGCATTAATACTTCTTTATATTTTAATGAACTTCTTAATTAATAATCCAAATAATATATATAAATAGAGCTTAATTTTCTTAATCAAACAATCAAATTAACAACTTATCAAACTCAAATTACATTAAGTAACTCGAAATCATATGACAATTTAATCTGTCAATCCGGCCCAACCCATTTAAATCTAACACTTTCAAGTTTCAACCCATTTATCAAACTCTGAATCCTATAATGCAAGAACTTGCTCAAATATAAGAAGGTCCCATACGAAATTTCAAAATTAAATGTTGAGCTAAGAGCCTGAAACTATCATCAGGATATGGAATGTATACATATAGGAAACTCTTTTATGGGTCTGAAACTTAAAGGACAAAACAAGTTGCTGCAGGGTATCATAATTATTCTTTTAACCACAATTAGTTTTGTTGATGAAAAGAATCGCACCATTTGAAAAATAACAATCATCACTGAGATTCAACATAGAATCCAAAACTGAGAAAGCCACAGAAATGGAAATAAAACAACTCTTCAAAATCTACTCGGTAATGCTCATGATGAGGTATCCAGAGATCATGGCAATGAATATTAAAGTCACTCGACTATCCTCCATTGAGACAATCAAAAGAAAATCGCACAAAGCCTATATTCCCGGAGTTCACACAAAGATGTAGCTTTAGTGGATGGTCCAGAAAGATCCCAGCATTCATTAGCACAACTAAAACGCATCTAATCCTCTTTTAAGTTGCTGCAACACGTATTCCTACTTTCCAAATAGTATTATATGACAGACAAATTAACTTTCAGACGATTCTAAGCTTAACAATTAGTACCCAGCAATTTTTGCCCAATCAACTTAATCTAAACACGAAATTTAACAGATAACAATTTCTCATCAAAAAGCCATATATTATCAATAGTCCAATCCAGCACTTTCCTCCATCTGTTTAGCAATACACATACCGTGCACTTCAACTTATAGACATGCCGTATCATCACATAATATAGCAACTTAATAATCTAAACATCTATTATTAAATAAAGCAACTTAAGAGTTACTTACCCCAAAGCTTCTTCCTAAAGGAGTATCCAAAGAGTCACCAATTTGCTTCCTATACTGCAACAAAACAAATAAACGAAATCTATCAGAATCTTCAAATTTAACCATAAAAAATGAAACAGCTTCAAGAATAAAAACTACAAATTTAGGTAATTAAACAAACCCTAGGCCAATTGCGACTGAAATCAAGGCTAAACGTCTGCCATCGCTGCGTAATCAAATAATCACGGTCAAGTTCTCTAGCACGGTCCGACGCCGACTGCGCGGCGGAAGAAAACCGTTGCCGAACCGAGTACTGACGATCAATTCGTTCAGCTGTTTTCTTAGTTTCATAAAGTAACTGTTCAAAACCGTTATTAGCGTTACGCCAAGCGTCTTTTAAAGCTTCACCTGACGCCATACGTTTGGCGAATCCATCAAAATCGCTACGCTGAAATGCTTGTACTCGAATTGAATTGGGAGAATTGACGAATCGTTTGTTGGTAGAAGGATGAAATCGTTGGGATTTTGATGAGAGGAGTGGGTGCCATGGAAGGCTTGTTGTCATGGTGGAGTTGAATTGAGGGTTTAGGGTTTTGCGGAGACGGTGATCTGCGGTTGGGTTGGATTTGGTGGTGACGATGGTGATAGGGTTCTTGTGGCTAACGATTGATGGGGAAAAAAAGTATCTGAAGGGCTCGTTTCTGTCGTAATTAATCGGATTTCATTTCATTTTAGTTAATTGGGAGTTTTTAGCAAATAAGCCATATATGGTTGGGGAGGAAAAATATAATTATCAAGTTTTATTAATGGAAACATGTAAATACTTTCATGATGATGTGTCGTTTAAGAAAATATTAGTATTACAAACTTAATAATACTAATTAAGGATAGAGTAATGTTCATATGAGTACGACAATTAAAGATAGTGTAAGGTTCAAATGATTACAACAAGTTTATGTGAGAATGAAGGAATCAATAGGAATGCGTCACGTGTCACTAAACTCACTTTCCTCATATTTTTAAAAATTGAATATTTTCCAAACAGTAAGTTGAAAAATCATAAAAGTTGCACCATAAAAATCAGCGTTTTTTCTCTTTGATTAGAGATGTGACAAGGTATACTTTTGATGAACTTTTTTTTTTCGTTTTTTGGTAGGTTTTGAAAACAAGTAACACATGTGTTATAAGCTGATAACAAATGTGTTACCGGCAGTAACATATGTGTTACAAGCTGGTAACACATATTATACCAGCAAATAAAACATGCGATACCAGCTAGTAACACATGTGATACTATCGAGTAACACATGCGATACAAGCTAGTAACACATGCTATACAAGCTAGTAACACATGCGATACAAGCTAGTAACACATGTATTACTAATTATGTATAATTTGTAAAACAAAAAAAAAAGTCGAAAATATACCTTGTGAGATGGCAAATCGAAGAGAAAAAAATGCTGATTTTTATGGTGTAATTTTTATAATTTTCCGACTTACCATTTGAGAGATATTTAAACTTAAAAATGTGGGGGAAAGTAAGTTTTGTAACACGTATGGTTGGTTTCTCCATTCTCACAAAAAAAATTCTTTCTCATTTGAACCTCACTCATTAAAAATAATAAACATATATAAATGCACATCAAAACACTCAAAGCATATAAATGTTTGCATGCTCATGTAAATTTATGAGATTACATAAACAAAGCAAATAAAAATTATAATCAGTTATTTTGATGTATCTCCTTAAGTCCTCTATTTATCCAAAAATATATAAGAACGTGATGAAGTGAAGATAAAGGGAGGTGATAAATACACCACATAATTTGATTCAAACACCTAAAATTGTGCTATAACAAATTGTACTGTGAGCTTCTGTTATTGTACAGTGTGTTGTAGGTAACAAAATATATGTTGTATCTATCAACTCCCGAAGGTAAAATATGTAATGATGATGATGTTAGCATATATAACTTGCAATAAATTCATATGTACACTGCATTCTCCAGGTTTTTTTTTTTTTTTTTTTTTTTTTTTGTGTGGAAAGGAATGGAAAGGAACTGAAAAAAACAAAAAGACCATTCTTTAGTTTATTTTATGGGTGGAAAGAAATTGAGTGGGATGGATTAGGGTTGAAAATTGATGGGTGTAATGTTATATTGTATTCATGTTTGTAATGTTATATTGGATTATTTTGTTGCTTCTCATCATAATTGAATGCTTGTCATGTGTGACTAGACTTCCAATGGATGATAGTATCTTTTTAACGGTGAAAAGTCAACATCTAGCAGCAATTCAATTGGTGTATCTAGTTGCAGCTCTAATTGCACGTCGTAGATTTTGTAATAGAAATCGTTTGCCTGGCCCAGACGAGATGTTGCATAGACAACATGTTAGAGACGAGATATTGCATGACCTTTCATCAAGTAGTAAATGTCGTAAACTTATCCGCATGAGTGAAAACGCTTTTATGATATTGTGTCAAAAGTTAGAGAGTGAAGGTGGTCTTCGTCCAACTCAGCGTATGCAAGTTGAGGAACAAGTTGCCAGATTTTTATTTATGATAGGAAATGATTTGAAAACTAGTTTAATTGCTTGGTTTTTCCGTCGTTCAGAATCATGCACAAATAGACATTTTCATAGAGTTTTAAATGCAGTATTATCCTTAGAAGATCAGTACATTCGACAACCATCAGGTGATATCGTTCCGCTAGAGATTCAAGGGAAAACAAGATTTACCCCTTTTTCAAAGATTGTATAGGGGTAATTGATGGAACGCACATTCGTGAGAGATTGCATAATAAACATGCCCCAAGATATTGAGGTCGTAAGGGATATCCGACTATTAATGCATTAGTAGCATGTACTTTTGATTTAAAGTTCACATATGTTTTGAGTGGTTGGGAGGGCACGGCATTAGACTCAAGAATACTAAAAGATGCTCTTACTAGAGAAGATAAGTTAATTATTCCTGATGGTAATGATCGTAAACTATGCAAAATCTTATTAAATTATTTTAATGTGATATTAATTCTACTTATATTTATAGGTAGATTTTATTTGGTTGATGGTGACCTACCGCTTAAAAGCTCATTCGTAGCACCTTATAGAGGCGTTAGATATCACTTAAAGGAATACTCGTCTCGTTCACCTGAGAAT
The DNA here is from genome assembly GCA_949592205.1 of Helichrysum umbraculigerum. NCBI lineage: Eukaryota > Viridiplantae > Streptophyta > Magnoliopsida > Asterales > Asteraceae > Helichrysum > Helichrysum umbraculigerum. The sequence goes on along the minus strand of CATIUR010000003.1, from coordinate 103,315,966 downwards.
CCACGAGAATTATTTAACCTTCGTCACGCGTCATTGAGAAACGTAATTGAACGAGCATTTGGTGTTTTAAAGGAGAGGTTCCCTATAATTAGAAGTACATCAGAACCGTTTTACTCATGTGAGACACAATCAGATGTATTTTTGGCATGTTGTATCCTACATAACTTTTTGCTCGAGGTAGACCGTGTCAAAGCAATTGAAGATAACGTTGTACGTGAGGTGTTAGATGCAAGGCCAGATGAACACCTTCATGGTCCAAGAGACATAGATGATAGAGGAGAACAAATAAGAAACTCAATGGCAAATGAAATGTGGAATCAATACTTGTTAGATCCAGATGATGAAATTGATTATGCTATTTAGTTGCTTGAACTTTTATGTACTGCCTTTGAAATACAATAAATGTTTTTGGATTTATCGACTTGTTACGTTGTTTGTACATATACTTTCAATCTTACTAGATATATTATATAATGTAATTATTTCTTATTTGATTTATTTTAAGTTTAATGTGCTTGATTACTATGCAGAAATTAACAATGGACAGAAAAAGCATTGATGGAAGCCAAGGAACTAGCACGAAGAGAGATCATTTTCAGTGGTCGGCGAAGATGGATGCTACTTTTATTCAGGCTATGCTTAAAGAACAAGATGAAGGTAACAGGCCAGATGGGGCATTCACCAGTCAGGCATACACAAATATGGTGAATGTGTTAAATGCACAAATGACGGACAAAGTGTTTAAAAAAGATCATTTAAAGAATCGTTTAAAAACTCTCAAAGATAATTTCTCACAATACTATGATCTTTTTCGGGGAACTTCACTAAGTGGATTTGCATGGAACTGAAACGCCCAATTTTTTTTTTTTAACTCATTTACATTTGGTCCCATTTAAATTTCACATTTAATTGTTACAAAATCAAATGAATACATTGATGACATATTTCACTAAATCATAATCTTTTGGGCGATTTATACAATGGTAATTCAAAACGACAATTCAAAAGAACGAGAAGCTTGTCTAACCACATAGTAAGCTCCAATCCACGCCACCTCCTTTTAATCACAATTCATTCAATTGGTTCAACCGAACCAAACACCTACAACATAAAACCACTTAAACGAGTAAGCATAAAGCTTAGTGAGTATACAAGCAATTAAATGAATAATTCACCAAAAACACCAACATGATACAATTATCAAATAACCACTTATCTCCTTAATTAGATACTATTGAGCAACTGTAGAGATTTCTCCATATTTCGAATGGAACCGCGGTCCAATAGATACAAATAAGCATGGTACCAATCACATAAAAATGGATACCAAGCTTAATAGATACCAAGTAGTGCCAATCACTTATTTCGTAACCATCAATCTCTACAATACACAATCCACATATAATTCCACATTAATTCCAAATAACTCAACAACTAGCAACAATTAACAACAATGGTCAACAACGAATATCAACTTAAGATTCGAGATACGATACAACGTGAGAGCAATTATAAGAAACAACTATAAGAACGAAACATAATCCACTTGAATGTATGAACCTCTTGCTCGTTAGCAATCCGGTACATACAACCATTACAAATTTAATCCTCGTATCACTCACATTTGCTTTGTAGGCAATTAAGCAACATAATACTTGAACATAGATAGCACCAATCTTGATCACCTATCATACAACGTATCAACATACAACATGTTTAGCACTCAATAATCATCATAATCAACTAATCAACATAATCAACCCATCACCCTCTTAGGTTGATCATACAACACATGATCTCTCTTTTCATAATTCTCTTTATTTCACTATTTCATTACTTAAACCATAACCATATACATGATTTAATCACTTGTATTCTATTTCAATCATCACTAATGATCACCATAATCATCTTATCCACTTAATCATAATCATTCTCATAATCATACTTAATTCAATCACTTAATATCTTGATTCAATATTTCAATTTTCACTATTCATGATCTAATAACATTTATAATCACTAATTAAGGTGTATTAACACCAATTCATCACCCTTTATAAGAAACCCACTTTGATTACTAATGATACAACTCAATTAATCCATTTTTAGGTTGAATTCATATTACCCATCATCATATACTGTGACACCCGTCAATTTAGGACTATAATTTAGTGCCTAATCAAGTTTTAATACATGTAATTAGTTCTGTGTTAGGCTAATTAATGTATCAATTATTATATATATTGTTGAATATATATCTACAATTATGCGATTTGTTTAAATCGTACGAGCTTCAAAATCGAATGTAATTCGATTTAATATATACGGACGTTGGTGAACAATTTTATTGAGTAATACAAGGATTATTAATGACGTTATCGTGCTTAAAAATATTATGTCAATAATATTGAGAATCCAAGTTTTATCACACAATTAATATAAACGCGAATAAAATGTAAATTCGCAAACAAAATGAGACAAATCACCGTTTATAATATAATTACTAAATGTTTAGTAAAATACTTCAACAAAAATACTGAATAATTATTCGTATTTTAGAACGCATATTAAAACTTAGAAAATAAATATTTAACGTTTAAACAACGGAGACAACGAACATCGCACGGAGCGCAGTGCGCGAACTGAAAAAGGTGGGGATTTAACCTCCACCACCTTATCCCCTTTTCTTTCATTTTATTTTCTTTCTTCTCTCTCTTACTCCCTCATCTTTCATTTTTCTCTCAAACAAACCACAAACCACCATCAACGAAAATCGTAAAAATAAACACGTTAAACGACCTCGGATCTTCAAGACGCTTTGGAATAAAAGACTCACCTCTTCACGATCTACGTTTCTATCTTTCCGAAATTTCATTTCGGCGATTTGTAAGTTTCCGACACAACTCTGAAATCTCTCGTTTTTAAGTTTTATAATTTGCTAGTTGTTTGTATAACCTTGTAATGTCCTAAAATGGGTTGGGTAAAAATATTATGCCGATCGATGGCCGGAAAATGCGTTTTTGAGGTTGAAATTCTGATTAGACTCCGTACGTCGCATTTGGCCTGGAGCAAATGCGACGCAGCGACTTACGTCGCACTATATCCCCAACGTCGCATATAGCGACGCAGCCTATTACGTCGCATTGAATTGCGACGTCGCACTTAGCGACGCAAACCCTTACGTCGCAGAAATCAACTACGTCGCCTATTGCGACGCCTCGTACAACGTCGCATTAAATTGCGAAAGTCGCACATAGCGACGCCGGGCTCAACGTCGCAGTTGGGATCTGCGACGTCGCACCCAACGTCGCACCCAACGTCGCACAAACCAGAACCTCAAAAACACAGATTTTTACTAAGTGTCGAGACTCGAAATTTATCACTTGATTTCACCCAAATTCAAGTCCAAATGCGTTTTTCCTTAAAGCAATATAGTAGAAATAAAAATTTTCCAAGCTGACCTGGCAGCTCGACCCCAGCCAGGGGCTCTGCCCCCGGACCCCCGTACTTAGATTCCGTAAGCACATTTTTACACCAAATGTCAAACTCGTACAACTTCGAAACGCTTACGCGATACAACTTTTCAATCATAATTGGAATTTACTTTTCAAGTATAACACTTCTAAATCAATGAGATAACATCAAGACTATTGTTGCAATTAATCACCAACGGGTCGTACACGTTTTCAAAACATACTTCAATTTAATCAAACAAGTCGTTGTAACTTGTATCAATTTAATCAAACAAGTCGAAGTAACTTGTAACAATACAATCAACCAAATCGGGGTAATTTGGGCATCAAGTTCAACAAACAATTTAAATGGTAGTCTTTCGAGATACCGGTACAATTAATAACAATTCAATTGTCGTGGACACATTCAGGTTTCAAGACTTTGGACACCAATTCACAGCTAATTACTTCAAGTTTATTAAATTAAACAATTCAAGACTCAGGTGAGTTTCATAGCCCCATTTTCACTACTTTTACCAGGGGTGTGATATTACTACTACATTTTGTTTTACAAGTAGAACGCAAGTGCCAAACTTCAAATACTACATGAGTTTCAAGCTAATCAATTTAAAGTCCTCCATAGCATAGTCTCTAGTATTTATAGCGTGAATGTTAGTATATGATATCATATGGGATTGACAATCCTCATCCGGGTTAGCACGCACTAACCGGTCACACGGATGTATTAGCATTTGGGAAGACGAGTGTGGATTAGACACTCGTAGGAGGCATTTCAAGTTAGGTTCCCTTAATTGGGCCTGACAAATCAAGTTAAGCTCAGACTATGTGCTCATGGATTGTATAACTTTTATTTTGCTTAATTGCATTTTAAATTCAATATAAATCTTGCGGTTCTGACAACTATACATTGACATACAAACCTGTGAGCTCACCAGCGTTTTCGCTGACCCATTTTAGTATTTATCACAAGTACCCAGCAGTAGGTTGGCTGCACAAGCAGGGATTATTAGCTCGAGTCAGCATACATACAACTAGAGATTTGATTGCATTATTATATTTTGTAAAAGTAATCATGCCATGTAATCTCTCAATTTCAAGAACCGAGCTAATGTAACATTGTTTTGGTGTAAACGGTTACTTTATTAATACAAGTTTAAAACGACGCATATAGTGGTCGTTCATTATTATCTTATGTGCTTTGTATATTGATTAGTGACACCCAAATCGAGCTTCCGCAATTCAATCAAATTTGGGGGTGTCACAGATTGGTATCAGAGCCTAAGGTTATAGTGAACTAGGTTGCATTTAGTGGACCTAGACTATGACCGTTAGGCAGTATTCCCTATTAGGTATAACCAGTTCAGAGATTATAGCATACGAATTTAATTTAACATAGCTTGATCAACTATGTACAATTAAACAAAGATGATGTAAGATCTGAAGGAAGTTATGGCTGAACAGGATACACTAGTTGACTCTGACCTCGAGAGAAACGGGACTTAAAACATGTCTTTGCTAGACACACAATAGGTTATTATGTGATATATATATATATACATGAATAGACCTCAATTACAATCTTAGGCTATATTATATTATATGAATATAGGTCTCATTCTTTCTACACTCTGTCTCAGAATGGCAAACACACCACCCAACTCATCTCGTTCCCATTCGTACGAATCACAAGGTTCAAGGGTAGCTAGGAGGAACCCCAGGTTGCCTCGAGCGGGCCCATACCCCAATCAATTCACACTAACGGATTTGTCCGCTAGGCTACACCGTCACGAGCAACAACTACGTGACATGGACATCGAGTTGCAAGAGACCCGAGAAAACTGGACACTCACCCTAATGGGACAAGTTGCTCAGGTCTCTGAAGACCATGAAAACAATATCAACAATATGAACGTTCTCAAAAATCGAGTGGGTGAAACCATCGAGACCATGGAGATCGTTCACAATCAAGTGACTGATAATCACAACGAAATCACTGTCCTGCGATCAAGGTTGACTCAGTGTGAGACACGCCTGAGGGAAATCGAGGAGGCACTCAGAATGGTTAGCCGACTTGCAGAGTCCGTTGACCGTCTCACTGCCTTAATGCCACAACTCAATCTTCGTCAGAATTAGCTTAGGCTGAATCTGCACTTTATAACGCTTTCGTAGGACTAATGTAAATTGACCGGATGAAACAATTCCCGGAACTTTTGGCACAATATCTAAGTCTGTAACTTTTGAATTCTCAAACTCGAAATTGTCTGTAATCGTTTAACAACGTAATATCAATTGACAATTTCTTTCGATTTAAATCTATATTATGGAACTATTACACTTGTGATATGTATAATGTCGCTTTAATACGTACATCTACCACAATTATCATTCTGTTACAGTTTCTTACGTACCTATTGTTTCTTTTTCTTGAAGAATCATGCCACCGAAGAAAAAGAGTTACAGTGAAGCCGAACTCGCTGCTGCCGTTAATCGGGCCGTAGCCGACGCCTTGGCCGCTCGGGATCCAATCCGAACGTCCGAGGAAACAGCCGATACCACCGCCACCACTCATACTGTCAAGCCTTGTTCCTACAAGGACTTTCTCAGCTGTAAACCCCTCTATTTCAAGGGCACGGAAGGTGCCATTGGCTTGATCCGTTGGATTGAGCGTATGGAATCCGTTTTCAGTCTCTGCGACTGCACTGAGAACAACAAAGTCAAATTCGCTGCTTACACCTTTCAGGAAGGTGCACTCACGTGGTGGAAAACCCACGCAAACTCTGTAGGCCTTGAGGTTGCAAATCGACTTCCTTGGGTCGAACTGAAAAAGATGCTGACAGAAAAATACTGTCCTGAAGAAGAACTGCACAGACTGGAGGAGGAATTCTGGCGCCTAACGGTGCAGGGAAATGATGTTGCTGATTACACCTCAAAATTTCAGCAGTTTGCTTTACTATGCCCAGGCTTGGTTGAACCGGAAAGTAAGGGCATTAAGAGATACATTCGCGGACTCCCTGAGAACATCCAGGGAAATGTCGCCTCATCCAAACCAACCACCACTGAAAGTGCCATTCGTTTATCCCACGAACTCATGGCCCTAGTTGTCGGCCGTGGGACTTCCAACACCTCATCCTCCAACAACAACAAGCGCAAATCCACTGAACACCACTACAACTCAAACAAGAAAAACAACGCCATTCAAGTCTACACCACCAACTCTGAAACCAACCGCAGCTACACCGGGGACAGGCCTTATTGTCCCAAGTGTAACTATCATCACTTTGGTCAGTGTAATACCCCTTGCAACAACTGCAGGAGGTACGGACATTCGACTAAGGATTGCCGAGCCCCCAGAACCAACAACAACTCCTCGGACAAAAATGCCCGACAACCTAAGTCCTGCTATGAATGTGGAAATCCAGGACACTTTAGGGATACGTGCCCGAAATTGAAGAATAAGGGCAACAACAACAACAACAACAGCCGCAACAACAACAACGTCAAAAGTAGCGCCTTCGTGATCAACTCAGGGGACGCCCGTCAGGACCTGAATGTGGTCACGGGTATGTTCCTCCTCAACAATTTAACTGCTTCTATTCTGTTTGATACTGGTGCTGATAGAAGTTTTATTTCTGATGAATTTTGCCCTCTACTTGACATCACACCTTTTGCATTAGACGTTAAGTACACCGTAGAGCTAGCAAATGGCAAAGTGATAGAAACCAATAGTGTGATACCTAATTGCACTTTAAACCTAGCCGACGAAATCTTCTCCATAGATCTTGTGCCAATCGAGATAGGAAGTTTCGATGTCATCGTAGGCATGGACTGGCTATCCAAACATCGCGCTGAAATCATATGCTATGACAAAATTGTTCGTATACCTCTCGCCGTCGGTAGAACCTTGGTCATACAGGGGGAGACCGGTGGGATGAGGCTTAACCTCATATCTTGCCTAAAAACCCGAAAATTTCTGAGAAAGGGTTATCCATCAATCCTCGCGCACATCATGGAGAAAAAGTCGGAGGAGAAGCGACTTGAGGATGTTCCAATTGTTCGAGACTTTGCAGAAGTCTTTCCCGAGGAACTACCTGGTCTACCACCACCAAGACAGGTTGAGTTCTCAATCGATCTTGTACCAGGTGCTGCGCTTGTGGCCCGAGCACCATACCGTTTAGCTCCAACCGAACTTCAGGAGTTGTCCACCCAATTACAGGAACTCCTGGAACGAGGATTTATCAGGCCGAGTTCTTCACCTTGGGGAGCTCCGGTCCTATTCGTTAAGAAGAAAGACGGTTCTTTTCGAATGTGTATCGACTACCGAGAGTTGAACAAGTTAACTGTCAAGAACCGGTATCCACTTCCTAGAATCGATGATTTGTTCGACCAACTCCAAGGATCGAGTTGTTATTCAAAGATTGATCTCCGATCCAGTTATCACCAATTGTGTGTTCGCGATGCCGACATTCCAAAAACCGCTTTCAGAACTCGTTATGGGCATTACGAATTTCAAGTGATGCCATTCGGCCTAACCAACGCACCAGCTGTATTCATGGACCTTATGAATCGGGTGTGTAAACCTTACCTTGACAAGTTTGTCATTGTCTTCATTGATGACATCCTCATATATTCACGAAGCGAAGAAGAACACGCGCAACACCTCAAAACCATCCTTGAACTACTTAGACACGAGGAGCTTTACGCCAAATTCTCTAAGTGTGAGTTCTGGATTCACACCGTTCAATTCCTTGGTCACGTGATCGACAGTCAGGGAATTCACGTTGATCCGTCAAAGATCGAGGCTATCAAAGACTGGCAATCGCCAACCACTCCGACCGAAGTACGGCAGTTTTTGGGACTGGCCTGGTACTACCGACGATTCATTGAAAATTTCTCCAAGATAGCCTTACCCCTTACGACTCTGACCCAGAAAGACAAAAAGTTTGACTGGACTGATAAACAAGAGACGGCATTCCAACTATTGAAACAAAAGATTTGCAGTGCTCCTATTCTATCATTACCCGAAGGCACCGATGACTTCGTGGTATACTGCGATGCTTCTCATCAAGGTCTCGGTTGCGTGCTTATGCAACGAGACAAAGTCATAGCGTATGTTTCACGACAGCTCAAGATTCATGAAAAGAAACCCACGACCTCGAGTTAGGAGCCGTCGTTTTCGCTCTCAAAATCTGGAGACATTATCTCTATGGCACCAGGTGCACAATCTTTACAGACCACAAAAGTCTCCAACACATATTCGATCAGAAGGATCTCAACATGAGGCAACGTCGATGGGTCGAGTTGCTTACCGATTACGACTGCGAGCTCAAATATCATCCAGGCAAAGCAAATGTCGTTACTGATGCCCTCAGTCGGAAAGAGCGAGTGAAACCACTTCGGGTTCGAGCCCTCAGTATGACCATTCACAACAATTTAAACATTCAAATTCTCACTGCTCAACTCGAAGCCTTAAAACCCGAAAATGTCAAAGATGAAGCCTTGCGGGGCATGGATAAACAGTTCGAAGTCAAACCTAACGGGATTAGGTATTTCTCAAACCGAATCTGGTTGCCTAAATTTGGGAACCTACGAGACTTGGTGATGGATGAAGCTCACAAGTCCAAATATTCTATCCACCCAGGATCCGACAAAATGTACCACGGTATCAAGGACTTCTATTGGTGGCCGAACATGAAAGCTGAAATCGCCACCTATGTCAGCAAGTGTCTTACTTGCTCCAAAGTCAAAATTGAATATCAAAAACCTTCGGGTTTACTTCAACAACCCAGTCTTCCTGAATGGAAATGGGAACAAATTGCCATGGACTTCATAACCAAACTACCAAAGTCAGCGAACGGTTGCGATACCATTTGGGTGATCGTGGATCGTCTCACAAAGTCTGCTCATTTCCTGGCAATCAAGGAATCCGACAAAATGGAACGCCTCACCAGAATCTACCTGAAGGAAATCGTGACCAAACACGGTGTTCCAATCTCAATTATCTCCGATAGAGATAGTCGTTTCACTTCACAATTTTGGCAATCACTTCAAAAATCCCTAGGTACTCGACTTGATATGAGTACCGCATACCATCCTCAAACCGACGGGCAAAGTGAACGAACAATTCAAACACTAGAAGACATGCTACGGGCCTGTGTAGTAGACTTCGGTGTAAACTGGGAAAAACACCTACCATTGTACGAGTTCTCGTACAACAACAGTTATCATACCAGCATTAAAGCGGCACCATTCGAGGCACTGTACGGTCGTAAGTGCCGGTCACCTATCTGTTGGACCGAAGTTGGGGATAGCCAACTCACAGGTCCAGAAATCATTCACGAGACGACCGAGAAAATTGTCGAAATTCAAAACAAGCTCAAGGCCGCGCGCGATCGTCAGAAAAGTTATGTTGACGTGAGACGCAAACCACTCGAGTTCCAAGTTGGGGATCGGGTACTACTCAAAGTGTCGCCTTGGAAAGGCGTAATTCGATTTGGCAAACGAGGGAAGTTAAATCCCAGATACATTGGACCATTCGAGATCCTTGAGAGGATTGGTCCAGTGGCATATCGATTGCAGCTGCCGTCCGAACTCAGCAGCGTGCATCCCACTTTTCATGTTTCAAATCTGAAGAAGTGTCTGTCTGATGAGACACTTATCATTCCACTCGATGAAATTCGAGTTGACGAGAAACTTCACTTTGTTGAGGAACCCGCCGAAATTATGGACCGTGAGGTCAAACAACTTAAACAAAGTCGTATTCCCATTGTCAAAGTTAGGTGGAATTCGCGGCGTGGTCCGGAATTCACCTGGGAACGGGAAGACCAGATGCGACTCAAGTATCCTCAACTCTTCACTGATACAACATCAAACACGACTTCAACATAAATTTCGGGACGAAATTCTTCTAACAGGGGGCGAATGTGACACCCGTCAATTTAGGACTATAATTTAGTGCCTAATCAAGTTTTAATACATGTAATTAGTTCTGTGTTAGGCTAATTAATGTATCAATTATTATATATATTGTTGAATATATATCTACAATTATGCGATTTGTTTAAATCGTACGAGCTTCAAAATCGAATGTAATTCGATTTAATATATACGGACGTTGGTGAACAATTTTATTAAGTAATACAAGGATTATTAATGACGTTATCGTGCTTAAAAATATTATGTCAATAATATTGAGAATCCAAGTTTTATCACACAATTAATATAAACGCGAATAAAATGTAAATTCGCAAACAAAATGAGACAAATCACCGTTTATAATATAATTACTAAATGTTTAGTAAAATACTTCAACAAAAATACTGAATAATTATTCGTATTTTAGAACGCATATTAAAACTTAGAAAATAAATATTTAACGTTTAAACAACGGAGACAACGAACATCGCACGGAGCGCAGTGCGCGAACTGAAAAAGGTGGGGATTTAACCTCCACCACCTTATCCCCTTTTCTTTCATTTTATTTTCTTTCTTCTCTCTCTTACTCCCTCCTCTTTCATTTTTCTCTCAAACAAACCACAAACCACCATCAACGAAAATCGTAAAAATAAACACGTTAAACGATCTCGGATCTTCAAGACGCTTTGGAATAAAAGACTCACCTCTTCACGATCTACGTTTCTATCTTTCCCAAATTTCATTTCGGCGATTTGTAAGTTTCCGACACAACTCCGAAATCTCTCGTTTTTAAGTTTTATAATTTGCTAGTTGTTTGTATAACCTTGTAATGTCCTAAAATGGGTTGGGTAAAAATATTATGCCGATCGATGGCCGGAAAATGCGTTTTTGAGGTTGAAATTCTGATCAGACTCCGTACGTCGCATTTGGCCTGGAGCAAATGCGACGCAGCGACTTACGTCGCACTATATCCCCAACGTCGCATATAGCGACGCAGCCTATTACGTCGCATTGAATTGCGACGTCGCACTTAGCGACGCAAACCCTTACGTCGCAGAAATCAACTACGTCGCCTATAGCGACGCCACGTACAACGTCGCATTAAATTGCGAAAGTCGCACATAGCGACGCCGGGCTCAACGTCGCAGTTGGGATCTGCGACGTCGCACCCAACGTCGCACCCAACGTCGCACAAACCAGAACCTCAAAAACACAGATTTTTACTAAGTGTCGAGACTCGAAATTTATCACTTGATTTCACCCAAATTCAAGTCCAGATGCGTTTTTCCTTAAAGCAATATAGTAGAAATAAAAATTTTCCAAGCTGACCTGGCAGCTCGACCCCAGCCAGGGGCTCTGCCCCCGGACCCCCGTACTTAGATTCCGTAAGCACATTTTTACACCAAATGTCAAACTCGTACAACTTCGAAACGCTTACGCGATACAACTTTTCAATCATAATTGGAATTTACTTTTCAAGTATAACACTTCTAAATCAATGAGATAACATCAAGACTATTGTTGCAATTAATCACCAACGGGTCGTACACGTTTTCAAAACATACTTCAATTTAATCAAACAAGTCGTTGTAACTTGTATCAATTTAATCAAACAAGTCGAAGTAACTTGTAACAATACAATCAACCAAATCGGGGTAATTTGGGCATCAAGTTCAACAAACAATTTAAATGGTAGTCTTTCGAGATACCGGTACAATTAATAACAATTCAAGTGTCGTGGACACATTCAGGTTTCAAGACTTTGGACACCAATTCACAGCTAATTACTTCAAGTTTATTAAATTAAACACTTCAAGACTCAGGTGAGTTTCATAGCCCCATTTTCACTACTTTTACCAGGGGTGTGATATTACTACTACATTTTGTTTTACAAGTAGAACGCAAGTGCCAAACTTCAAATACTACATGAGTTTCAAGCTAATCAATTTAAAGTCCTCCATAGCATAGTCTCTAGTATTTATAGCGTGAATGTTAGTATATGATATCATATGGGATTGACAATCCTCATCCGGGTTAGCACGCACTAACCGGTCAAACGGATGTATTAGCATTTGGGAAGACGAGTGTGGATTAGACACTCGTAGGAGGCATTTCAAGTTAGGTTCCCTTAATTGGGCCTGACAAATCAAGTTAAGCTCAGACTATGTGCTCATGGATTGTATAACTTTTATTTTGCTTAATTGCATTTTAAATTCAATATAAATCTTGCGGTTCTGACAACTATACATTGACATACAAACCTGTGAGCTCACCAGCGTTTTCGCTGACCCATTTTAGTATTTATCACAGGTACCCAGCAGTAGGTTGGCTGCACAAGCAGGGATTATTAGCTCGAGTCAGCATACATACAACTAGAGATTTGATTGCATTATTATATTTTGTAAAAGTAATTATGCCATGTAATCTCTCAATTTCAAGAACCGAGCTAATGTAACATTGTTTTGGTGTAAACGGTTACATTATTAATACAAGTTTAAAACGACGCATATAGTGGTCGTTCATTATTATCTTATGTGCTTTGTATATTGATTAGTGACACCCAAATCGAGCTTCCGCAATTCAATCAAATTTGGGGGTGTCACATATACACACTTATACACCCTTAATTTATCATAATACACTTGAATTTGAACCTAGAAATCAATAATCATTCAAACCCTTTAAAACCCCCATGAAACCCTAAGTTTCAACTCAAAATTAAAGAAGAATCATGATTACCTTATGTTAGAAACGATTAATCCTTGTTGAATTCGAGTTTTCTAGCTTCAATTTCATATTAGGAATCGAATTTAGTTTAGGGTTTGAAGATTCTGCGTGTTTTCTTGTTCGTGAAGCTCCTTGAATATTTTTGAATGATATATGATACGTACATACTCACGTACTTAGATATATATGTGTTTTAATTTTATTCACAGTGATTATCATTGTCTGGAACTTTAAAACCATTCACAGTTATAATTATTTTATTTCACATAAAGTAATAATAATTTAAAACAACTACTATTACTTTATTCACATTAATACTTTTGAATTTTAGGGTGTTACAGGAATTCTAAGACCAAGTTGGTTGAAGCTGAGGATGAAGTATGGGAAGCGTTGATCGAGGTTGATTTTGTACTACCTCAAAATACTTTTTGTATGTAAGATTCATTATCCAATGTTCTAAAATATGATTATTGTTTCATTTTTTACTAGGCGAAGTGTAACAACCCGTCCCACATCGGAAAGTGATAAGAAGTTTGAGTCCCTTATAAGTCTAAAGTTGTGGCTAATTGATACCTTCCACCATGGTTTTTAGTTGAAACCTGAAGGTATCCGGTTAGTAATGGCTTTAGCTTTGAGGGGCGTTACATATGGTATCAGAGACAGCCTCTCGGGGTGTAACGGGCACACGGCTCGTGCATCTCCTGGGGTATGGATCCTGGTTATTGGTTCGGCCTGACGAGGACGTCAGGATTCTAAGTGGGGGAGTTTGTAACAACCCGTCCCACATCGGAAAGTGATAAGAAGTTTGAGTCCCTTATAAGTCTAAAGTTGTGGCTAATTGATACCTTCCACCATGGTTTTTAGTTGAAACCTAAAGGTATCCGGTTAGTCATGGCTTTAGCTTTGAGGGGCGTTACATATGATATCAGAGACATAGCCTCTCGGGGTGTGACGGGCACACAGCTCGTGCATCTCCTAGGGTATGGATCCTGGTTATTGGTTCGGCCTGACGAGGACGTCAGGATTCTAAGTGGGGGAGTTTGTAACAACCCGTCCCACATCGGAAAGTGATAAGAAGTTTGAGTCCCTTATAAGTCTAAAGTTGTGGCTAATTGATACCTTCCACCATGGTTTTTAGTTGAAACCTGAAGGTATCCGATTAGTCATGGCTTTAGCTTTGAGGGGCGTTTCACGAAGCCTGAAGCTGCCAAGTGGAGGAAAAAGGGGATTAATCATTATGAAGAACTGATGCAATTGTTTGCAAGAGATAGGGCAACGGGTGCTGCTGCTGCAACGCCTAAAGAGAGGACAAATCAAATGAATAGTGTCACACCCCCAAATTTACTGTGCAGAAGCGGTTCGGGTCGGGGCACGACTAATCGGGTAATCACATCACAAAGATATATAGCAAACGACCTCTAGATGAGACGTTTGAAAATGTATTTCATAAAATATAAAGTTTACAAAACATAGTCACAAGTTCTCGAGTAATCCTAGAGATTCTATTTCATAACAAATATTACAAAATAGTAATGAAATGAAATCTCCGTGCATTTGTGAAATCATGAGACTCGAGCTATAGATCCTGAAATCTTACCTACAGATGTTGTGAACCTGAGAATACATGCTAAAAGGGTCAACAATAATGTTGGTGAGCTCATAGGTTTACGCAGTTATAATCATAGTTGAAAGCATAGTAAAGATCATAGTTGAGATTTGTAGTTGAAATTTTAGTAGAAAATCGTGGCATAAATCTCAAGTTTTCAAAGTTGTCTAAGTTTCCAAAGTTTCCAAATGTGCCAAATCAAAGTATGCCATTTCTAAAACCGATGTTTAACCATAGATGTAATCGTAGTTATTATCGTAGTGGGACTCATAGTTGTTATCGTAGTTGTCCATGTAGTTGTTATCGTATTTGTTTCACATAATACGCACGAGTGTTTTCACAAAACAGTTCATAAAGCAGTTTCAAATTAGTTCAGAAAACAGAGCATAAAGTAGTTCATAAAACAGAGCATGTAATCTCACCCAAAAACAGTTCAAAACAAGTAAAAAGGGGCTATGAACTCACCTGTAGGTGCTAGCGTTCGTAAATGCAAGTAATATCCAATCCGTAACCTCCTAACGTCCTAAACGTAAGAGATATATTAACATAAGTACTTGAATAAACGTCAAATTATGTTAGTGATTTACATGTTTCGAAAGATCGTTAGATTTTAAGAATGTGTATTATTCGTTGGTGATGATACTCTGAAAATTATTAGTGTTTCTTGAATTGAAAACATTTGTATCTCTCGAGTTGTGTCATTGGTTATGCGTATGTATGTCTATATATACATGTATACATATTTACATTATATATATATAAATCATTTAGGTTCGTTGCATATATATATACATAGATAAAGTTGTCGTATGAATATATATATATATTTACATACATTTTTGTGCGTAGTATATGTACAAATACATAAGTTTGGATTTTATTATCCGTATATGTATACATATATATTCGTGAAGTTTGTTGTTGTGTGAGCGTGTGTGTGTATATATATATATATATATATATATATATATATATATATATATATATATATGTATTTGATTTCACTCAAAACGTGTAAATTAAAGTATAATCCCAAATAAATATAACAAGTACGAAAATAGTAGATTAGACTATCAATTTTTCACTAGCTTTATAGAAATAATAACAAATTAAAAATATGGACATATGGTCCATATGGATTAAAACGTAACCAATTGTTTGATATTTTCAACTTCATGATGCTTTTTGGTTTAGATCAAAAGGGCCAGGGTGACAATCCATTCGTTCGGGTGGGATCAGTTACCCATTCGGGTATTACAAATTTTGGTTTCATCACCCGATCGGGTTGGGTTCCTCACCCGTTCGGGTTTGGTTACTCACCCGATCGGGTTTGGTTCCTCACCCGTTCGGGTGTTGTTGTTTATGTTCTGTGCAGTTCGTAGTTCAGTTCGAAACCCAGATTAAAAATCTAAATCTTTCTTTGTTCTTGCTATGTTTTGAGTTTAATCTTGTACAATGTTATAATTTACAACCTTTAAGTGTTTCTTCAAGTGATTACATACATCAATTTTACTCATACACCTACTACAAATTTTTATACAGAGACTGAAGTTTTGATACGAGCATTATCATCACCAACATTTTCATTTAGTTTAAACTTGTTTTTAGGTTCAATCTTTCATAATCATCAAGTATATATAATATAACAACAAATTTATAAAAGTAAAAATAAAATAGATAAATTCCCCACAGTGGATTTTGAAGTGTAGATGATGATGATTATGATACTGCGTGTTGATGATGAAGATGTAGATGATGAAGAAGAAGCTAGGTTCTGCTTCCGATCATAGAGAAATTTAGGTGGTGAATTATTGGAGGTTGTGTGTTGATGCTGTGTAAACAGAGCTTTATTTTGAAATGAAAATTACCTTACTAACCATACACAACACAGGCAAGAATACCTGATCGTATAATAGTATAGTACGATAAGTCCGGATCGAACACAGGGAACGGATGTTTAATTGAATAAATTGGAAATTACTACAATTAATGAAAGCAGTAAATAATGGTGGCGTTTTAGTTCCGATCGAACAATTGACAAACAATTATGAGAAATAGTTTATTAAATAAAACTTAATTAGAAAATAAAGAAATAATAAAATAATTACTTAAATAAAAGATTAAATTCAAATGATCAAAGAAACACAATTGTTTAGATTACTTTCCTCAGAATCTGATCATCATTTTATTGAATTGCTAATATATAGATTTTATTGTGACATAACTAATGTATCAATTATCCTTACAAGATTAATTGATTAAACACAATCAAGAAAGATATAAAGTTGTTTTCAACTCGTTAACAGTTCAATTTAACGTTATCCACCAAATTGTATTCTGAGTTAAAACTACACTGTTTATATGATTTACTTTTGTAACTTGAATCAACAAAGTTATAATTAGTAAATAGTTATCACATTCATTACCAATTATTAATCACAATTGATCCTAACCTATCAAACTCAATATATCTAGTGATAATCATTAATCAAGATCATCAATAACGATCAATCAATAAAGAACTCAATCATAAATCAATAGATCATCACGCTAGGTTATAATCAATAATCAATAATTAAACATGGATCATCAAGTAAACATATAAACATTCATAAAATCCAATATAAGTTCGCAATTCAATAATCAAATCATCATCTGAGTATTATCATCTAAACAATTTTATTAAAAACTTAGCCACTCATACTATCACAAAAAATCAGATTCAATAACATATCAATAATCATAATCAAATGAAAGAAACAATTGTATTCGAACTGAAAATCCGAAATAATGATTGAATGAATGAAAGCCTTCGATTCTCTGAGCTTCAATCCCTTCAAAAGTCTCTGGAAATAGGGTTTGTAGAGAGGAAAATCGTCTGGAGAGAAAAAGTGAAGTGATACCCCAAAAATGAAAGAAATGAAATATTTAGGGTTTCTGTCGACGCAATCCATACGCCGTATGGACATCCATACGCCGTATGGATTGAAAAGCCCATGGATCCAACCCGCGTAACCTGGCGGCCCGGCTCACTCAATCCATACGCCGTATGGATTTCCATACGCCGTATGGATTGAAAAATGCAACTTTTCAGCAATCGACCTTCAATCTTCAAACTTCAACCATTTTAACATTTTTTTCTTCAATATTAGCTCGGTTTCTGCTTCTTTTCCGATTCAAGCTCCAAATAACTCGTAAATGCAAATATGAACGAAATGAGTATCTAATTCAAATCAAATGCATAAGAAATCAATTGAATAAAGGGGTAATTAGCAGTATAAAATAGCACATTTTGGCGTTCATCAAACATCCCCCACTTGAATCCTACTTGTCCTCAAGTAGACTATCGATTCAAAAACTCAAAACTTTAAATATGAACGGCAAACAAAAGTGCAAAAGGACTTACATACTACATAACATTCTGCAAACCAAATTTTTATCTTAAAATCGATTCTACCTTAAAACTTAGCAATCAAGAAACTCTCAATGGGAAACAACTTCTAATTCATTATTATTAGATATAAAAGATAATTCACTTATATTACCGATATTTTTATCCACTTAAATAATCTAAATTTTAGAAGTTGAGCTCAACTTATTATTATTCTAGCAGGCCTTACCCTTGATTCACAATAGCAAAATACTCTCATACCAATAATGTGTCACAATTCTCCAAATAATGAACATCCAAATAAATCAATCATTTTTCAAACCAAGACATTGGTGACAGGTCTGTACCTCAGTACAACAAAGCGACATAACTTGGCGTTGGTTTTTCAATTTATGAGTCATTTATACTCTTTTCTTTTTCATTTTGTTTATAACAAATATACTGACGGAAACCAGGTCTGTACTTTCGTACAACAGAGGAGACAACACCCAGTATATTCCCAAATGATGATATTTAAGATTCCAAAATTATGGATTATAACACGCTATCATATAAGAATTAAGACTAAAGTCATACCTTACTAAAAGATCCTCAAAGAATAAATCCTACTTTATGCATTAAACTTCTTAAAAGCTCAACAACCTTCATATAGATTGCCTATCGATACATCTTATGATGAACTATCAAATATTTAAAAATTAAATTCATTTCATTTATTGACTTCCCAAGATGTGTTACAAGATTAGCTAAACTTTACATAGAATACAATTTTAAACCAAAAATTTGGGTTGAAAAATGACTAACACATAGAATGCCCTTTAACTTTAAAAACTTGCTAATATTTACCATTCATACCTTAAGGACAAATAAACTTATTTTCCCCCATCCCCCACTTAAAAGTATGCAATGTCCTCATTGCAAAAGAAAACAATAAAAAAATAGGGAATAGAAAAGAAGTGAAATAGAAAAACTCCCCTGATCCAGAAGAAAATTCATTACTGATCGGCTTCTGAAATAATACAACATCACACTTCCGTAGGAATCACGGTTGCATTTAGCACATGCAACAAGCCTTTAAACCCCTCAGTATCCTGAGGGGACGAGTTGTAGTCTTGTGAGGGTTTTCAGGGAACATACCCACAAAGTTCAACCTACAAAACAAAACAATAAAATAATATAACAAAATAACGGGTTGTCTCCCAAACGCGCTTTTGTTTATCACGTCGGTAAGCTCGACCTCTCTCTTCATAACTTAACTCAAATTCATCTCCAAATCACGCTTGGAATCCCTAGCATCACCATAGTATTTCTTCAGACGACTTCCATTAACCTTGAAAGTTTTTCCAGAATGACCTTGTAAATCAACAGCACCAAAGGGATAAACTTTCTCAACTACAAAGGGACTTGTCCAGCGTGTCTTTAACTTACCTGGGAATAAATGCAACCTAGAACTATACAATAGAACTTTATCACCCTTCTCAAATGTATGATTCTTTTTAAGATGAGCATCATGCCATTTCTTTGTTCTCTCCTTGAATAGTCGTGAATTGTCATAGGCATTCACCCTTAACTCATCCAATTCATTTAGCTGTGCCATTCTCTCTTTTCCAGCTAACTGTTCATCAAGATTGCACTGCTTAAGAGCCCAGTATGCCTTATGCTCCAACTCAAAAGGCAAATGACAAGCCTTCCCATAAACAAGACGATAAGGTGTTGTTCCAATTGATGACTTAAAAGCTGTTCGTGCTGCTGCATCATCTAACTTATACGACCAATTCTTAGGGTTTCATTCAACTGAACGTTCCAAAATACGTTTCAATCCCCTATTGGTTCCTTCTACTTGACCACTTGTCTGTGGATGATAAGCAGTCGAAAACTTGTGATTCACTCCGTACTTCCGCAGCACTTTTTCCAATTGAACATTTGTGAAATGCGTCCCCCGATCACTAATTAAAGCTTTCGGCGCTCCAAATCGTGAAAACAACTGCTTAAGAAAATTCACCACAACTCTAGCATCATTTGTGGGTAATGCTTTTGCTTCGGCCCACTTAGAGACATAATCCACAGCCACAATGATGTATTTATTTCCATTGCTAGGTGAAAACGGACCCATAAAATCTGTCCCCCATACATCAAAAATCTCACTTACCATGATTGGATTTTGCAGCATTTCATCCCTCTTAGAAATTCTCCCAGTGCGTTGACAGGCATCACACTCCTTCACGTACTTGAATGCGTCCTTATAAACGGTTGGCCAGTAAAAACCTGCCTCAAATACCTTTCTTGCAGTATTATTAGGACCATGATGTCCTCTAGCCGGACCATCATGACAATGCTCTAAAATGATGTCGCATTCCTCTCCAGCTACACACCTTCGAACAATTCCATCAGCACACTGTCTGAACAAGTACGGATCTTCCCAGAAATAATATCGTAAATATCAGAAAAATCTCTTTCTTTGGTTGAAATCCAATCCAGACGGAAGAGTGTTTGTAACTAAGAAGTTTGCAATATCTGCGAACCATGGAAATTCATTCAAAATTGCCTTTAGCAAGCTTTCATCAGGAAATTTATCTTGAATTTCCGATTCATCTAACTTATCCAGCACTAGATTCTCCAATCGTGACAAGTGGTCGGCAGCCAAATTTTTGGCTCCCTTTTTATCTCGAATCTCGATATCAAACTCTTGCAACAACAAAATCCATCGCAACAACCTTGGTTTTGCATCTTTTTTGCTAAACAGATACCTCAATGCGGAGTGGTCGGTAAAAACAACCGTTTTTGACAAGACCAAGTAAGAGCGGAACTTATCAAACGCAAAAACTACAGCAAGAAGTTCCTTCTCAGTTGTAGTGTAATTCTCTTTCGCACTCGTTAACGTCTTGCTTGCATAATAGATCGGTTGAAACTTCTTATCAACTCTCTGTCCTAAAACTGCTCCAACAGCATAGTCACTGGCATCACACATTAACTCAAATGGGAGATCCCAATTTGGACTAATCATAATGGGCGCGGATACCAACTTCTCTTTTAAAAGATTGAATGCATCTTGACATTCCTTTGAAAACTCAAACTTAGCTTCTTTCTCCAGTAACTTGTTCATTGGACGCGCTATCTTTGAAAAATCCTTGATGAACCTTCTGTAAAACCCAGCATGTCTAAGGAAGCTTCGTATTCCTTTAACATTCGTTGGATGAGGTAGCTTTGCTATGTCCTCGATTTTTGCTTGATCTACTTCAATACCAGCACTCGAAATTTTATGCCCCAAAACAATTCCTTCACGTACCATGAAATGACACTTCTCCCAATTTAGGACAAGATTCGTACTTTCACATCTCTGCAACATCTTCTTCAGATTTGCCAAACATTCATCAAATGAATTTCCGAAAACGGAAAAATCATTCATGAATATCTCCATGCTATCCTCCATCATATCATCAAAAATTGCCATCATGCACCGTTGAAATGTTGCGGGTGCATTGCACAGACCGAAAGGCATCCTCCGATAAGCGAAGGTTCCGAATGGGCATGCGAAGGTAGTTTTGTCTTGATCATTTGCATCTATCGGAATTTGGAAGTACCCGGAGAAACCGTCTAAAAAGCAGTAGTATTCTTTTCCAGCTAGACGTTCGAGCATCTGATCGATGAACGGCAAAGGGAAGTGATCCTTTCGCATAGCATCATTCAACTTCCTGTAATCAATACAGACTCTCCATCCAGTGACCGTTCTCGTAGGTATTAACTCATTCTTCTCATTAGCAACCACTGTCATACCTCCGTTCTTTGGCACAACATGAATAGGACTAACCCATGGACTATCGGATATTGGGTATATCAACCCAGAGTCTAACAACTTAATTATTTCTTTCCTTACTACATCTGTAACCTTGGGATTCAGCCGTCTCAATGGTTGCACAACTGGCTTAAAATCAGATTCCATGAGAATCTTGTGAGTGCAATAAGATGGGCTTATCCCCTTGATATCACCAATCGTCCATGCGATAGCATGCTTATGCTCCTTCAGAACCTTCAATAAACTTTCTTTCTCATTCGCTGATAGTTGAGAAGAAATGATAACCGGCAGGTCCGACTCTCCTTGCAAGTATCCATATTCCAAATGGGTCAGTAAATCTTTCAATTCTAACTTTGGTGGTTCTTCAAACGAAGATTTAACTGCCAATACCTCTTCTCTTGAGCAAGGAATCCCATGCATAGTAACGCGAGTTTCCTTCTTAATTAACATACCATCAGTCAAGAACGACTCTTTACTCTCCATCAACTTATCTTCATCGCTCCCTAACTCCTCATCACTCATGATCTCCATTTCCTCAAGCAACTTATCGAATTCCTCGATGTCACGGATTGCTTCTATACTCCCCGTCCATCCTTCAAGAATCATGGGATCAAGATCTTCATCTTCCATGAGACTTTGCAGAAATTCCTCATCATCCGACATTTCTCTAGCACTCGCAAAGTAACAAGTATCATCAACTGCAGCAGGATATTGCATTGATTTGTTAACATCAAATACTACATCATCGTCTCCTACCCTCAGAATGATCTTTCTATCAAAAACATCAATCAACGCCTATGCAGTGGCTAGAAAAGGTCTTCCCAAGATGATAGGTACCTTTGAATCTTCTACCATATCAAGAATCACGAAATCACAAGGAAATACAAACTTATCTACCTTGACTAACACATTCGCGATCATTCCTTTAGGGTATTGAACTAAGCGATCCGCTAACTCAATGCATATTCTAATTGGCTTTGGTTCCCCTAACTTGAGTCTAGCATACATAGTATAAGGCATTATTGATATGCTTGCTCCTAAGTCAGCCAGTGCATGAGTTATGTCCAAACTTCCAATAAGACAAGGAAGAGTAATACTCCCAGGGTCTTTCATTTTTGGTGGAAGTTTGTTTTGCATCACCGCTGAGCATCTCTCATTCATGGTTACCGTGGTGGCCTCCATCAGCTTGCTCTTGTTGGTCAAAAGTTCCTTCAAATACTTTGCATATTTGGGCATTTGAGCAATGGCTTCCACAAATGGAATGTTAATGTGGAGTTGCTTCAGATTCTCAAGAAACTGATGGTATTGAGCATCATCCTTCCCTCTTCTCAAAGCTGCTGGATAAGGTGGTGGCGGTGCATGATCCCTTGCATATTGCTTATCTTTAGAAATTCTATCAGCCTCAATGTCCACCTTAGGACCTTCAACAACTTCTACTTCCTTTTCTTTCTCAGGTAGGGGTTGAGAAATAGACTTCTTCTTGACAAGCGGATCTTCATGAATCTGCCCACTTCTGGTGATCACAGCCTTTGCCTGATCGCGTGGGTTGGTTTCAGTGTATCCAGGGAGAGTTCCAGGAAATCTCTCTTGGAAAACTTTGGCAATGTTGGAAATATTCCCTTCAATCTGCTTGATTGCAGCCCCTTGGTTTCTTAATGCTGCATCAGTAGCATCCATCCTTTGTCCAGAATTGGCAATGAATTTCTCATTGGTGGTGAGAAACTTTCCCATCATCTCTTCTAAGTTGGTTTGTTTATCGTAAGATGGTGCAGCTTGTTGCTCCTTGGTGTAAAATCCTGGTTGATTTTGGCGAAACTGACGACCTCCATCTTGGTATGGTCTTCTGAAGAATGTTCCACCGCCCTGACGATATGGTGCTTGAGCTTCCCCAAACTTAACTTCCTCGGTCACTTCTCCCGTTCCCATCTCAGGTCAATCCTTCACTAAATGAGTTCCTCCATAGTTATCACATCCTACTTGGATAGCATGGACAGTCTCAGTGACCTTCTTTTTGTCTCTACCCATGCTGTCTAGCTTAGCAGTGATGGCTGCAAGCCCATCTTCATTATCCACTGCCCTCCTCCTTTTAGAGGTACCATCATCCCATAGCTGAGAGTGCTTTGCTTGGTCACGAATGGAAGCTAAAGCATCCCGAGGAATCTTCTTAGGAATAGGCCCTTGTGCATCCAATTGCTGTCTCGTGGCACGATCCACTCCTTTGTAGAAAATACTCACGATTTGCTGATCGTTAAGGTCGTGTTGCGGGCACTTATGCATCAGGTCCTTATATCTTTCCCAAGCTTGGTGTAACGACTCATCAATTTCTTGCTTGAAATTTCTAATCTCATCGATCATCTTTGAAGTTTTGGAAGGAGGGCAATACATCTTAAGAAACTTCGTGCGAAGGTCTTCCCATGTGGTGATGGATCCAGCTGGCTCGTTTTGAATCCATCTTTTAGCGGCTCCTTTGAGTGTAATAGGGAATACTCGGAGCATGACTGGATCTCGTGTAATGTTGGGAACGTTGAACATATCGGCTATCTCCACGATCTTCTCCACATGATCGTTAGCATCGTCCCTCTCTTCACCACGAAAAGGATTCTTCCTAAGCTCCTTAAGGAACTGTCCTTTGATTTCAAACTCACATCTTGCGCAATTGCCGGCCTTACTACTCCAGTGCCTCGGTCATTACGCATTCGACTCGAATACTCCTCGAGAGTTATATTGTCGATATCGTCAGCCATTATGCTATCTGGTTCTGATCGCTCGTTAAAAAGGAATTGTAGATACTCTCCGAAGTCGCTCTCTAGATACGAATGGTAGTTGCGGGTACGAGGAGTGAAAAGGTTATTGGTGAAAACCTCGAAATCGTTGACAAGAAAAGTGTTGATTAATGGTGAGTTCGGTGGTGCGGAGGCGGCACGTCTTCTTTGATGAAATATACGTTCGGGTTCTTTAAATGGGTCGGTTGGGTCTGGGACTGTTGTTCGGGTCATAAACTCCTGCAATGAACTTTTCAACTCAGTAGAACAGGCTACCAAAATATCTCAGCTCAAAACTATTTATTCTGACTTAAATTAAAGAAGAATAATGAATTTACAAAACCTTAAACAAAAATAAACATAAAACTAACAAACTAAAACAAATAAATCACAAATAAATAATTAAACAATGGAACAAATCCAATTTATTTAATCAAAACAAAACCGCTCTCCGGCAGCGGCGCCAAAAACATGATGCTGTGTAAACAGAGCTTTATTTTGAAATGGAAATTACTAACCATACACAACTCAGACAAGAATACCTGATCGTATAATAGTATAGTACGATAAGTCCGGATCGAACACAGGGAACGGATGTTTAATTGAATAAATTGGAAATTACTACAATTAATGAAAGCAGTAAATAATGGTGGCGTTTTAGTTCCGATCGAACAATTGACAAACAATTATGAGAAATAGTTTATTAAATAAAACTTAATTAGAAAATAAAGAAATAATAAAATAATTACTTAAATAAAAGATTAAATTCAAATGATCAAAGAAACACAATTGTTTAGATTACTTTCCTCAGAATCTGATCATCATTTTATTGAATTGCTAATATATAGATTTTATTGTGACATAACTAATGTATCAATTATCCTTACAAGATTAATTGATTAAACACAATCAAGAAAGATATAAAGTTGTTTTCAACCCGTTAACAGTTCAATTTAACGTTATCCACCAAATTGTATTCTGAGTTAAAACTACACCGTTTATATGATTTACTTTTGTAACTTGAATCAACAAAGTTATAACTAGTAAATAGTTATCACATTTATTACCAATTATTAATCACAATTGATCCTAACCTATCAAACTCAGTATATCTAGTGATAATCATTAATCAAGATCAACAATCATCAATAATGATCAATCAATAAAGAACTCAATCATAAATCAATAGATCATCACGCTAGGTTATAATCAATAATTAAACATGGATCATCAAGTAAACATATAAACATTCATAAAATCCAATATAAGTTCGCAATTCAATAATCAAATCATCATCTGAGTATTATCATCTAAACAATTTTATTAAAAACTTAGCTACTCATACTATCACAAAAAATCAGATTCAATAACATATCAATAATCATAATCAAATGAAAGAAAGAATTGTATTCGAACCGAAAAACCGAAATAATGATTGAATGAACGAAAGCCTTCGATTCTCTAAGCTTCAATCCCTTCAAAAGTCTCTGGAAATAGGGTTTGTAGAGAGGAAAATCGTCTGGAGAGAAAAAGTGAAGTGATACCCCAAAAATGAAAGAAATGAAATATTTAGGGTTTCTGTCGACGCAATCCATACGCCGTATGGATTGAAACTTCAACCATTTTAACATTTTTTTTCTTCAATATTAGCTCGTTTTCTGCTTCTTTTCCGATTCAAGCTCCAAATAACTCCTAAATGCAAATATGAACGAAATGAGTATCTAATTCAAATCAAATGCATAAGAAATCAATTGAATAAAGGGGTAATTAGCACTATAAAATAGCACATTTTGGCGTTCATCATGTGTACTGAGTATGAAGGAGGAAAAGTATGTATATATAAATATGGACGGGGTTAAATTTTCAAAGGAAGTATGGCTCAGTACAAATCTTGTCTGAAGATATTTTTAGAGTGGTAACATTTTAGGTATTTAACCCGTTAATTTTATGTACGGTTCCAATCATTTTAGTTAATACTTAGTACGCGTAATTTATTACGAAGTTATAAAAATATAAATTTTTATTAATTTGATTGTCGGGCTCGTTTTGTTCATTTATTTATATCGTATAATGTTTTTAAATTTTTTATTTGTACGCGTGTGATAGCGACACTTTTATTTGAAGTATTTTATCAAAATACTCTATAATAAGTTATAAAAATTTACAGTACATATTTACCCTAATTTATAAACTAAATAACCATCATTACACATTGATTAGGCACTAAATATAGTCCTAATTTTGACGGGTGTCACATTCTCCCCTAGTTAGGAGAATTTCGTCCTGAAACTTTGTTAGACGTAGCAGTCTGTGTGTCACCTAAGAATAGTTGTGGCATGTGTCGAGTAGTGTGACATTCAGTTGTGTTTGTCTTCCTCCCCTTGTTAGGCTAGTGCCCTACTGGCAACTAATGGAAGGGAGATGAGGGTTTCATTTTGATGACCTTCCACGTCCGAGGGACTAAGGCTGGTTTGTTAGTTCACTAGTGTATATTTACGATTTGTATTAGTAGCTTAGAGTGACTTGGTTAATCATCCGTGTTCATAGAGTCTAAGTTTGGTGGTGATATTATAGGGTAAGCTACACCCTGTAGGCATAATAAAAGAATTATGATAACTAAGTCATTGTGGAGGAGCGTACCCGTACCAAAGTTTAGATCTTGTCAAGCGTTGTTGTTAACTTTTGGATAGTCATTCTTGAAATGTCCAGCGATTCCATACTCGAAGCACACTTTTACTATACAGTCCCTAGTCTGATGTGTGACAACCGTCACTCGAGCTACGTTAGTAGATTTATCCATTTCGTGATTTATTTAATTCTTGACCTAATCGTTACATCAAGTTTGATAAATTACGTGTTCAAGTGATTTATGTGAAACTTACTATTAATAGAAATTTTCTATTTTTTTGGAAACTTGAAATAGTCAAGGGAGATTTTAGTTCGTTAGGATCATACGAGTTGGGTGCTTAAAAACTAGTAGTCAATCGAGAAAGAAACCAAGTTTTTTTTAAGTGTTGTGATTTTCGAGACTTTGATATAGTTTCGTTAATGATCATTAGTCTATTTTACTTGAAAGATTTTGTAACATATAAACCAATATATGGATCGATTAGTTTCAAAGGTAATTAATTATGATTAGTACTTATGATACAACAAATATTATTATAGTGCCTATTATAAAATAATTAATTAACAAACATGAGGGATCATATGCAAAATAGAAGTTTGATAGATTTTAGAACCAAATATATATATCATATATTAACGATAATTATGGCCCAAACTAAACGCTTACGAATTCTTCGGCATTGATTACATATTGACCATTAATTCTTTACTTCACGTACTCCTAAACAAACCCTTTGATCAATTAAATTAAAGAATCGTCTATGTTGTGATTTGTGTGTCGTCGACCAAGAAAAGAAAAGAACCAAAGTTGAGTGTGAGAATTTCTTCCGTGTACTACGTGTCCGTGTGTTCGTGTAGGTATTTTTATAAACCCTAATCAATAGTTTTTCTTATTAATTTTCTGAGTTGATATGGACATATATTTGGGTTGATATATATGTTT
The DNA here is from genome assembly GCA_949592205.1 of Helichrysum umbraculigerum. Lineage (NCBI taxonomy): Eukaryota > Viridiplantae > Streptophyta > Magnoliopsida > Asterales > Asteraceae > Helichrysum > Helichrysum umbraculigerum. The sequence continues at coordinate 103,287,728 of CATIUR010000003.1, read as the reverse complement.
GGGGTACGGATATGTTGGGTATAATGTGTTTTGAAACCCGAAAGTTTTGTATCGTTAAACTTGAAAATATGTCCAGATTATTCAGTCTGGTTCGACGGCTGTTTTGACCTAGTTGCGTTCGTTTTCAGGCTTCGGTCAAAACTCATAAAATTGTAGATCTCAAAATTTTACATAAACCTACGAGGTTTCGGCCTCTAAAACGCATTGTATTATTTTATAAAAAATTATTTTGTAAACTGTTATGATGTATGACGAATTTTCAGAAAAACTTGGTTAAACATATTTCGGTTTGATCAAATTGTTCTCTAGTATTTTGGGAGTTGTAACGAATGTTTAAGGCTAGACTTTTCTATAAACAAATCACATTTATAAATTTTTAAGATTTAATCTATATATTTGATTTAAAAAGAATGGGTTATGTAATGGGTATTAGTTGTTACAAATGGCCATGTCTCAATCGTCTTTTATCATATCTTTAAATAATAAGCGTTATACTTTAATTGTATGATAACATTGGAAAGGTTTAAACGATTAGGATTAAAGAAGTTGCGTATCTCATTTTTGGTTGATGAAGATGAATTTTGTTATAGTAATTATATAAGATATAATGTATGGTTTGGAAATTATACGTTGACATGTTATAAAGATTTTAATAATTGTACTATCAAGCTTAATATTTTGATTAAGTTCTTTAAGGTTTAAATGACTTGATTTGTAATACAAAATAACAAAGGAGATGATAACTAGTTGGTAATGGTGTGGTGGTGGTACTAATGAAACATGGATTCATGCTGTCTATTAAGTTGTTGATATTTCTTTTGGGTAGTCTAAGGATAATATATTTATTCTAAATGTCAAATACCAACTTTGAAAGAGTGTCTATCAAATGTGAAATAAGGTTTTATTGGTATCTAGAGATACATGGTTTAACCATTAACCAACTTAATGATTTAACATTTATTTGGTGTCAGTCGTTCCATTGACTTCATATAAAGTGACTGGACCAATCAACTAGGATATAATAAAAAGGTATAGTTTTGCCTAGGTTATTAATCGATATGAATTTATTTGTAGATTGACGTACTGTTTGGTGGATTCATTTTGGGACGATATTTGCTTTGTTAATCAAGGTGAGTTTTTCGTGGCCCCATTTTTCTTACTTGTTTTACATTGGGGTAAAAGTATGCTCACATGTTTTATCAACTGTTTTACGCAGTGAAACATATTCATTTCTATTTTTGGACATATGCTTGAAATATGTGACAATATGTGACTTACATACATTTGGTTGTTTGATTTATTTTCATTTTAAGGCCTTGCTCTTTCGAGAGTAAGTACCTAATGTATATGTTTGGTATACATTAAAGCCACGTTTATTCACAAGGCCTTGCTCATTCGTGAGTAAATACCTAATGTTATACGTTATGTATACATTAAAGCCATTATGAATAGCTACTGCATTCACAGGATTTGGTTAGGTCATACTCCTTCGTGGGGTGATGACAATTTATGGAGATGTTTGGTTATATTATTTCACTTGTGTACCTTTTCATCGCATTGTCCTAAACTTATTATTATCACAGTAAAAGATTTATATTTTTGTGTGTTGTTTCAAACGTACGAAACTCTCCAACATATTTGTTGACGATTTTGAGCATAACTTTTCAGGTTATACTAGTGGAGTTAAAGCTAAGGACAAGAGAACTTAGTGGACCACATAGGTTGCATTAAGTGCTATTCAAGGCTTGATACATTATGATTGTTTGTGAAAGCATGTTTTGACTTATCATTTGTTGAGTACGATTGTTTGTAAGATTTTGAATTCATTGTTGAAATGTATGCACGACATGAACCGCTATTCATGTTATTAGCATCATGACACATTGAACTTTATATTTCATATAGAATTCTTTATAATGATGTTTTATGATCCTATCACAGTTATACCCCGTTGTTTCTGCTTTAGACGGGGTGTGACAATGTTATTAGCATTATGACACATTGAACTTTATATTTCATATAGAATTCTGTATAATGATGTGTTATGATCCTATCACAGTTATACCCCTTTTTTATGCTTTAGACGGGGTGTGACATGATGTCCATTGTTTTTGCACTTGTTACTAGGGGTGCCACATGGTCCTCCATGATGACTGTTGCACTTGGGGCTGAAAGGCTTGCTCCCTTTATACCGATTCTCTACAGTTCCTGCAGCATAGGCCCTGACAGTTTCTGGCCTCTTTGCCAGTTGTTTATCCTGATTTTGATCGTCGTCCCCATCCCACCTTCGTTTCTCAGCCCCAGTTCTCCTGTCCTTTGTATTATTCGGTGCACCTTTTCCCGAATTAGTTTTATCTATTGTCGCACCCCCAAATTCATGATTAGCGGAAGCATATGATTTGGGTGCGACCTGATCAAAGTAATCAACAGCACAGAGATATATAGCAAACGACTCTACATGCGTCGTTTTAACAAAATATATTGATATGAGAAATGTTTACAACATTTGTAGCTATACATAGCTCATGTTCTGAAAGTGAGAGATTCCAATACATAAATACTTTTACAAAATATATTAATGCAAGGAAATCTCTAATGTCTGCATGCTGACTCGAGCTACAGTAATCCTGAGGGCAGTCCAACGTACTACTGAGTACCTGTGATACATGCTAAAAATGGTCAGCTAAAAGCTGGTGAGCTCACATGTTTGTATATCAAATAGTTTCGTATGAACCGCATGATGTAATGTACTGATTTGCAACCAAGCAAATAATGATGTATACAGCCATAAGCACATAGTCTGAGCCTTAACCGAGGTGTCAGGATCCACATTCAAGAACCTGATCGAGGGTGCCTCCCCACGAGTGCCTAATCCACAGTCGCAAAACCTCAAATGCTAACGCGTCCGTTTGACCAGTTAGTTCTTGCTAACCCGGACGAGTATTGTCAATCCTATATGGTACCATACACTAACATTCGCGCTACCTAAGTATTACCAAACTATGTTGTGGAGGACTTAAAATGATTAGTTGTGTAAACTCATGTAGTATATGAAAAGTTTGTACTCACGTTCACATGTTAAAAACAAGCAATGAATCACACCCCTGAGTGAAAAATAGTAAAAAGAGGGGCCATGAGACTCACATGAGTCTGTTGCGTTTAAACCAATAAACGTAAGTTGCTTAGCTAAGCAAGGAGATGTTCGCAGACCGTTAACCTGAGGGCGTTCAAGACGCGCGTTGGTGAATATGATATGTAGATGTCTCAACAGACCATCTATGTTAGTTGTTCATACAACTAATTAAGTCCAAATACATTTGGTTTGGTTGTTTGCGTTTTAAAAACGTGTACGGTCCGTTGGTGACGGTTTGTAATAATAGCTCAAAAGTATTATTATTATACGTTTCATTGTATACTTATATAAGTATATGTGTTCGTATGTTCAAGTAGTATCATATAGAGTTCGGTTGTTGTCAGTGTTCAATACTTAGTTTTGGTCCCGTTTCTATCATAATCCTAGTCTACTACCATATCTCTGTTCACTATAACCATTTCGGACCTCTCATCAATTCTCCTTTAATTGTACATAGTTGATCAGGCTATGTTAAATTAAAGTCTAATTGTTAAACTCCCGAACCAATCATAATTGTAACACCCGCCAAATTAGGACTAGTAATTAGTGCCTAATCATATGTTAATACATGTAATTAGTTATGTGTTAGGCTAATTAATGTATCGAATTATATATATTGTTGAATATATACGAAAATGCGATTTGATTAAATCGTACGCAATTTAAATCGAATGTATTTCGATTCCATAAAATGCGGACGTTGGTGACCAATCTTATTAAGTAACACCGTTATGTTAAAAATATCATTTTTATAATGCTCGAATTTCAATTCGTATCGTACAAACAGAACTTGCACAATTTAAAATAAAACGCGCAAACAAATTAACTTACATTTTATGACCCAAATACAAAATTGATTAGTAAAATATTTAAACAATATATCGCGTAATAAATTGTATTTTAAAAACTTATAATTAAAATGTAAAATAATTATTTAACGTTTAAAAGACGGAGAAAACGAACACCGCGCGGAGCGCGGGACGAAGACTGAGGAAGTGGAGGATAACCTCCACCTTTCCCCTCATTTTTCCTCATTTTTCACATCTTTCTCTCTCTCTCTTCTTTTTTCTCTTTCATTTCTCTCTAAACCACCTAATCACCACAACTCCCAAAATCGCAAAATACTACTATCAAACGCATTCGTATCACCAATATTTTTAGAGATTCACGACCACCTCGCGACGATCTACAACGCTATCTTTCCGGATTTTCATTTCGGCAATTTGTAAGTTTCCGACAAAATCCCGAAATCTCTCGATTCTTAGTATGTTTCATTTGTAGTTGTTATTATCACTTGTATATGTCCATTACAATGTATAGAACACGAATTTATAGCCTGAAAACGAGTTTAAAACGGATTTTTGGCCGGAAAAACCTTGACAGCCGGACTTTCTGGGCTGATGTTCTTCCATGCGACACAAGCCTTGTGTCGCATGTTGTGTCGTATTTTACCCTTTGTGTCGCACATTATGTCGTATTTCCCATGTTATGTCGTATAAAACCTACTATGTCGCACCTTGTGTCGTACCAAAGAATTTGTGTCGTAAGTTTTGCGACACAACCACTATGTCGTATTATATGTCGTATTTTCATACGACACAATCACTATGTCGCTGTTGAATCAGCATCTCGCATCTATGCGACACAACCTTGTGTCGCATAACCACTTTTGTGTCGCATATTGTGTCGCAAAACACAGAAAACTCAGATTTTTACTAAGTGTCGAGACTCGAAATTTATCACTCGATTTTACCCGAATTCAGATCCCAGATGCGTTTTTCGTCAAAGCAATATAGTAGAAATAAAAATTTTCCAAGCTGACCTGGCAGCTCGACCCCACCCAGGGGCTCTGCCCCTTGGACCCCGCCAGGGGCTGCCGCCCCTTGGACCCCGCTACCAGGGGCGCTGCCCCCGGACCCCCGTACTTAGATTTCGTAACGGCTTCTAAAACACAATCAAAACACATTTTTCAAGTAAAACGCCACGAAATCAAAATAATAATAGTTGAGATTATTATTACAAATCCGTCACCAACGGGCCGTACCTGTTTTCAAACACTTAACAAATCAACCAAATCGTAGTAATTTGGACATATATATAGTTGTGTAACAACTACAAGGGTGATCTTTTGAGATACCCAATCATGTTTATAACCATCGCGTGTCGTGGACACCCTCAGGTTACAAGTCTTTGGACTTCATACTCGGCTAATCAACTCAAGTTTATTAAGTTAAACTCACAAGACTCAGGAGAGTCTCATAGCCCCTCTTTTACTGTTTTACTCAGGGGTGTGATATATTGCTCAACTTTTACATGTGAACGCAAGTACAAACATTTCATATACTACATGAGTTTTTCGAAACTAATCATTTAAAGTCCTCCGTCAGCATAGTTGTTAATACGTTGTAGCGTGAATATTAGTATATGGTACCATATAGGATTGACCCTCCTCGTTCGGGTTAGCAAGCACTAACCGGGTAAACGGACGTACTAATATTTGGGAAGACGAATGTTGATTAGGCATTCGTGGAGGCACCTCGCCCGGAATTCTCTATAGGGGACCCGGCCCTCGAGTTAAGCTCAACTATGTGCTCATGGCTGTATACATGATGACTATCATTTAATTGCTGGATGCAATTCATTATTTAAATCTTGCGGTTCATACTATAATAACTGATTTCAAACCTGTGAGCTCACCAGCTTTTAGCTGACCTTTTAGCATATATCGCAGGTACCAAGCAGTAGGATGTTTCTGCTTCATGACTTTAGCTCGAGTCAGCATGCAGACGATAGAGATTTTCTTGCATTAGTATATTTTGTACAAGTACTTATGTACTGAAATCTCCTTTTATTTAAACTCGAGCTATGTAAAAGCTTTAAATGTTGTAAACATTTCAGTTATCAATATATTTTGTTAAAACGACGCATATAGAGTCGTTTACTATATATCTTTGTGCTTTGTTATTGATTAGTAACACCCAAATCAAGCTTCCGCAAATCATCAAATTTGGGGGTGTTACAGATTGGTATCAGAGCCTAAGGTTATAGTGAACTAGGTTGCATTTAGTGGGCCTAGACTATGACCATTAGGCAGTATTCCTTATTAGGTATAACTGGTTCAGTGATTACATCATACGAGTTTAATTTAACATAGCCTGATCAACTATGTACAATTAAGCAAAGATGATGTAAGATCTGAAAGTAGTTATGGCTGAACGGGGTACGATAGAAGACTCTGACCTCGAGAGAACTGAGACTTAAACATGTTTATGCTAGACACTCAATAGGCTATATTATATAGGAACTATATGAATATAGGCCTCAATCTTACTAACGCTTTATCTCAGAAATGGCAAACATCCCACCCAATTCATCTCGCTCTCAATCCGGGTCGCAGAACCCAAATGTAGCAAGGAGGAACAACAGGTTGCCTCGAGCTGGCCCGTACCCCACTCACTTCACCTTGCCGGCCTTAGCCGCTAGGCTGAACCAACACGAGCAGCGACTTCGCACCATGGATGTCGTGCTGCAGGAAACGAACGAAAACTGGAGACTTACATCCCTTGAACGCATCGAACAAGTCTCCGACGACCTTGAAACCACAAACAACAACATGGATGTCCTTCGCAACCAAGTAATAGCGATAAGCGTGGAAAATGCCCTCCTGCGACAAAGGATGGAAGAATGTGAACAGCGTTCACATGAAGCAGAAGAGTATGCCCGTGGACTAACAAAACGACTGGCACTAGCTGAAGATAACGCCCGTCAAGCTAGCAGACTTGCAAACACTGTTGACCATCTTGTCACGATGATGGAACAAATTAACCTACGTTAAGACAAGTGTAGTCTTTGTTTTGTAAACTAGTTCGTAATCTAATGACTATCTAGCACTACTCTATAATTCGGTCGGATGTAACAATTCCCGACGCCTTTTGTAATAACTCTGTAGGACGTAACCTTTGAACTCGTATTATCTATCAAATATCCCTTGATGATTCGACTCATATTAATTGTCATTTTTTTCCATGTTGATGTCATGTATTACTGCTTTTATACATGTACATCTATAACAAATACAACTTCCCTACGAAATCTCACGTATCTTCATTTCTTTTATTGAAGAATCATGCCGCCAAAGTCAAGACCATACACTGATGCTCAGCTTACATCCCTTATAACCCAGGCTGTTACTGAAGCCTTGGCTCGGAATACTCCTCAAAATTCCACCTGAAACAGCGACGCCGCTGAAACCACTACTGCTAAACCTTGTTCTTACAAGGACTTTCAAAGCTGCAAACCCTCCAGCTTCAAAGGTTCTGAAGGAGCCATAAGACTTATCAGATGGTTCGAGAAAATGGAAACTGTTTTCAGGGTCAGCAAATGCGCGGAGAACGACAAAATAAACTTCGCCACCTGCTCTCTCGAAGATGATGCCCACTCTTGGTGGAACTCATATACCCAATCAGTGGGTGCTGACATTGCCTACCAACTAACTTGGGAGGAATTGAAAGCAAAACTCACTGCCAAATACTGCTCAATCGCCAAACTCCAAAAGCTAGACGAGGAGTTCTGGAACCTAAAGGTTCAGGGTGGTGATATCGATGGTTATACCACCAGATTTCAACAACTTGCCGCCCTCCGCCCAGCCATGGTGAGCACTGAACCTGATAAAATCAGGAAGTACATCCTTGGTCTTCCTGAGCCTGTTCGGGGGCATGTTGCCTCTTCCAACCAAACCACCATTGACGGTGCAATCCTATTGGCCCAAGACCTGATGTCCATGAGCCAAGATTCTGAACCACCCACTTCATCCTCCCAAAACAACAAACGAAAGTGGTCTGACTACCACAACAACCACTCCAACCAACAAAACAAGAAACCCGACACCATCAAAGCCTACAACACCACCACTGACATCACACGGGGCTACACTGGGAACAAACCCTATTGTTCCAAGTGCAGTCGCCACCACGAAGGTTCCTGTGGTCCCTTTTGCAACAATTGCAAGAGGTACGGCCATCTCACCAAAGATTGCCATTCTCCTGCCAACAACAATTCCAACAACAACACCAGACCACCCAAAGTCTGCTTTGAGTGTGGGAAACCAAGGCACTTCAGGGACACGTGCCCAAAACTAAAGAATAACAACAACAACAACAACAACAACAACAACCGCAACAGCAACAACAACAACACCCGAAGCAGAGCCTTCGTCATCAAATCTGGGGACGCCCGCCAAGACCCGAATGTGGTCTCGGGTATGTTCCTCCTCAACAACTTACATGTTTCTGTTCTATTTGATACTGGTGCTGATAGAAGCTTTATCTCTGATGACTTTTGCCCACTACTTGACATCAATCCTGTTGCCTTAGATGTTAAGTACACTGTAGAGCTAGCAAATGGGGAAATTATAGAAACTGATAGTGTGATACCTAATTGCACTTTAAATCTAGCTGACGAAATCTTTTCTATCGATCTTGTACCCGTTGAAATTGGAAGTTTCGACGTCATCATTGGAATGGACTGGTTGTCCAAACACCGAGCTGAAATCGTTTGTTACGATAAGATCGTCCGCATTCCACTCGCTGCCGGTGGAACCTTGATCATACAGGGGGAGACCGGTGGGACGGGACTCAATATCATCTCTTGCTTAAAAACCCGAAAATTTCTGAGAAAGGGTTACCCTGCAATACTCGCACACATCACAGAGAAGAAGTCGGAAGAGAAGCGACTTGAGGATGTACCAATTGTTAGAGACTTTCCCGAAGTCTTTCCGGAAGAACTACCTGGTTTACCTCCACCTAGACAGGTTGAGTTCTCAATTGATCTCGTGCCGGGTGCCGCACCGGTGGCCCGTGCACCGTACCGTTTAGCCCCATCCGAACTTCAGGAGTTGTCCTCTCAGTTACAGGAACTTCTGGATAGAGGATTCATTAGGCCGAGTTCTTCACCTTGGGGAGCTCCGGTCTTATTTGTTAAAAAGAAGGACGGTTCATTTCGAATGTGCATCGACTACCGAGAGTTGAACAAATTGACCGTCAAGAACCGTTATCCACTTCCTCGCATTGATGATCTATTCGATCAACTTCAGGGTTCAAGTTTCTACTCAAAAATCGACCTGCGATCAGGCTATCATCAGTTACGAGTTCGCGATTTGGCAAACGAGGAAAGTTGAATCCCAGATACATTGGACCATTCGAGATCCTTGAAAGGATTGGTCCAGTAGCATATCGATTGCATCTGCCATCCGAACTCAGCAGCGTGCATCCCACATTTCATGTTTCAAATCTGAAGAAGTGTCTGTCTGATGAGACACTTATCATTCCACTCGATGAAATTCGAGTTGACGAGAAACTCCACTTTGTTGAGGAACCCGCCGAAATCATGGACCGTGAGGTCAAACAACTCAAACAAAGTCGCATTCCAATTGTCAAGGTCAGGTGGAATTCGAGGCGTGGTCCGGAATTCACCTGGGAACGAGAGGATCAAATGCGACTCAAGTATCCTCAACTCTTCAATGACTCAACTTCAAATACAACTTCAACATAAATTTCGGGACGAAATTCTTCTAACAGGGGGAGAATGTGACACCCGTCAATTTAGGACTAGAATTTAGTGCCTAATCAAGTTTTAATACATGTAATTAGTTCTGTGTTAGGCTAATTAATGTATCAATTATCATATATATTGTTGAATATATATCTACACAATTATGCGGTTTGTTTAAATCGTACGAGTTTCAAATCGAATGAATTTCGATACAATAAACACGGACGTTGGTGAACAATTTTATTAAGTAATACAAATATTATTTAATAACTAAATGTTATTCAGAATATTATTTATTGTGACATTTCGTATCCAAGTTTTATTACACAATTAATGTATACGCAATTAAAAATACAAACGCGCAAACAAATAAAACGAAATTCATTTTAAATACCATAAATAGATAATTGGTGAAATATTACAATAAAACATTCTATAATGATTTGTAATTTAAAACGGACAATTAAATGAATAAAACAAATATTTAATGTTAAATGACGGAGAAAACGAACACCACGCGGAGCACGGGACGGAGACTGCGAGGTGAGGCTTTCACCTACACCCCACATCTCCTTTCCTCTTTCTTTCATTTCCATTTTTCCATAAAACACACACTTACACCCAAAAACCTCTCAACCAAAAATCACCAAATTTTCGGATCTCGCAAAACCGACAACAAAAACCATATTTTCGGAATCACCATTTCAAGGGGAACAAGAATTACAAAAGCTCTACCATCATTTTCGGCCTCCATCGTCTTCGATTTGCATTTGTAAGAAAAATTCTAAAAACTTAGATTTGTTTATTTTGATGTAATCTTTGGATGTTTTGATGTTTACACAACTTATATATGTCCAATACTAGGAAGATAACAAGGTTTTATAGTCTAAAAATGAGTTTGATTTGAGTTTTGGCCGGAAATATCACGAACAGCCGATGTTTCTGGGCTGGTGTTCTTCAGTGCGACACAAGCCTTGTGTCGCATACTGTGTCACATAAAACCTGTTATGTCGCACCTTGTGTCGTACCAAATCTTTAGTGTCGTAACTCATGCGACACAATATTGTGTCGCACTCTATGTCGCAAACTATGTCGTACTTCTATACGACACAACCACTATGTCGCTATTAAATTAGCATTTCGTATTCGATGCGACACAGTCCCTGTGTCGTATCCTTGTGTCGCATGACGTCTGCGACACAACCATTGTGTCGCATGTCAAATCTTTGTGTCGCATGTTGTGTCGCAAAACACAGAAAAACCAGAATTTTGAAGTCAAAGTTACTGTTCAAAAAAGTCAAATTTACTGTTGCAGTACTGTAGCAGTACTGTAGCAAAGTCAACATTTTAGAATTTTTATTATTTCAACTAAATCACCAACGGGCCGTACACGTTTTCAAAACTTACAAAACAGATTATTCAATCAACCAAGTCGTAGTAACTTGGATAATTTAGTCAATCAAGTCGTAGTAACTTGAAACAAAACAATTAATCAACCAAATCGTAGTAATTTGGACATATATAATTAAATAACAACTACAAAGGTAGTCTTTCGAGATACCGGTACAATTAATAACAATCAAGTGTCGTGGACACATTCAGGTTTCAAGTCTTTGGACATCAACTCACAGCTAATTACTTCAAGTTTATTAACTTAAACACTCCAAGACTCAGGTGAGTTTCATAGCCCCATTTTCACTGCTTTACAACTAGGGGTGTGATATTACTACTCGATTTTGTTTTACAAGTAGAACGCAAGTGCCAAACTTCAAATACTACATGAGTTTCAAGCTAATCAATTTAAAGTCCTCCATAAGCATAGTCTCTAATATTTTAGCGTGAATGTTAGTATATGATATCATATGGGATTGACAATCCTCATCCGGGTTAGCACGCACTAACCGGTCAAACGGATGTATTAGCATTTGGGAAGACGAGTGTTGATTAGGCACTCGTAGGAGGCATTTCAAGTTAGGTTTCCTTAATTGGGCCTGACAAATCAAGTTAAGCTCAGACTATGTGCTCATGGACAGTATAACTTTTATTTTGCTTAATTGCATTTTAAATTCAATATTAATCTTGCGGTTCTGACCACTATACATTGACATACAAACCTGTGAGCTCACCAGCGTTTTCGCTGACCCATTTTAGTATTTATCACAGGTACCCAGCAGTAGGTTGGCTGCACAAGCAAGAAATATTAGTTCGAGTCAGCATACATACAACTAGAGATTGGACTACATTATTATATTTTGTAAAAATAATTATGCTATGTAATCTCTCAATTTCAGGAATCGAGCTAATGTAACTATATTTTGATGTAAACATTTACTTTATCTATACAAGTTTAAAATGACGCATATAGTGGTCGTTCATTATATCTTATGTGCTTTGTATATTGATTAGTGACACCCAAATCAAGCTTCCGCAAATCATTAAATTTGGGGGTGTCACAGATTGGTATCAGAGACTAAGGTTTTAGTGAACTAGGTTGCATTTAGTGGGCCTAGACTATGACCGTTAGGCAGTATTCCTTATTAGTCATGACTAGTTCAGGGATTACATCATACGACTTTAATTTAACATAGCCTGATCAACTATGTACAATTAAAGAAAGATGATGTGAAATCTGAAAGAGTTATGTTGAACAGGAATGCATTAGTTGACTCTGACCTCGAGAGAAACGGGACTCAAAACACGTCTGTGCTAGACACTCAATAGGTTATTATGTGATGTACATATATATATATACATAAGTAGACCTCATTACAACTTTAGGCTATATTATATTATATGAATATAGGCCTCTTCCTCTCTAACGTTTTGTCTCGGAATGACAAACACCTCACTAGTTCATCACACTCGAACTAGTATCTTATTTCATTTCCTTGTTCTTTCTTACCCAGCATCATGCCTCCTCGCCGTCAAATTACCCTTAGCGAAGCTGAGATCGCGGGAATCATTGCCCGCAGTGTGACCGAAGCCTTGGCTACCCGAACACCACCTGGTAGCGAGGATACAGCAACCAATACTCCACCACCCAAACCCTGCTCCTATAAGGACTTTCTTAGCTGTAAACCGTTATACTTCAAGGGCACGGAAGGTGCCATTGGCTTGATCCGTTGGATTGAGAGTATGGAATCTGTTTTCAGTCTCTGCGATTGCACTGAGAACAACAAGGTCAAATTCGCTGCTTACACCTTTCAGGAAGGTGCACTCACGTGGTGGAAAACCCACGCAAACTCTGTAGGCCTTGAGGTTGCAAACCGACTTCCTTGGGCCGAACTGAAAAAGAAGCTGACAGAAAAGTACTGTCCTGAGGAAGAATTGCACAGGCTGGAGGAAGAATTCTGGCACCTGGCGGTGCAGGGAAATGATGTTGCTGAATATACCACCAAGTTTCAGCAGTTTGCTTTATTATGCCCGGGTTTGGTCGAACCAGAAAGTAAGGGCATTAAGAGATACATCCGCGGACTTCCCGAGAACATCCAGGGAAACGTCGCCTCATCCAAACCAACTACTACTGAGAGTGCCATTCGATTGGCCCACGAACTCATGGCTCTAGTTGTCAGCCATGAGACTTCCAACACCTCATCCTCTAACAACAACAAACGCAAATCTACTGAGCACCACCACAACTCAAACAAGAAAAACAACGCCATCCAAGTCTACAACACCAACTCTGAATCCAACCGCAGCTACACCGGGGACAGACCTTATTGTCCCAAGTGTAACTATCACCACTTTGGTCAGTGCGGTACTCCTTGCAACAACTGCAGGAGGTACGGGCATTCGACTAAGGATTACCGAGCCCCCAAATCCAACAACAGCCCCTCTGACAAAAATACCCGACAACCTAAGTCCTGCTACGAATGTGGAAACCCAGGACACTTTAGGGATTCTTGCCCAAAATTGAAGAACAAGGGCAACAACAACAACCACCGAAACAACGACAACAACACCAAAAGTAGCGCCTTCGTGATCAACTCAGGGGACGCCCGTCAGGACCCGAACGTGGTCACGGGTATGTTCCTCCTCAACAATTTAACTGCTTCCATACTGTTTGATACTGGTGCCAATAGAAGTTTTATTTCCGATGAATTTTGCCCTCTACTTGACATTACACCTGTTGCTTTAGACGTTAAGTACACCGTAGAGCTAGCAAATGGCAAATTGATAGAAACCAATAGTGTGATGCCTAATTGCACTTTAAATCTAGCCGACGAAATCTTCCCCATAGATCTTATGCCTATTGAGATAGGAAGTTTCGATGTCATCGTAGGCATGGACTGGTTATCCAAACATCGTGCCGAAATCATCTGCTATGACAAAATTGTTCGCATACCTCTCACAGTCGGTAGAACCCTAGTCATACAGGGGGAGACCGGAGGGACGAGGCTTAACATCATATCTTGTCTTAAAACCCGGAAATTTCTAAGAAAGGGTTATCCATCAATCCTCGCGCACATCATGGAGAAAAAGTCGGAGGAGAAGCGACTTGAGGATGTTCCAATTGTTCGAGACTTTCCAGAAGTCTTTCCTGAGGAACTGCCTGGTCTACCACCACCAAGACAGGTTGAGTTCTCAATCGATCTTGTACCAGGTGCTGCGCCTGTGGCCCGAGCACCATACCGTTTAGCTCCATCCGAACTTCAGGAGCTGTCCACCCAATTACAGGAACTCCTGGAACGAGGATTTATCAGGCCGAGTTCTTCACCTTGGGGAGCTCCGGTCCTATTTGTTAAGAAGAAAGATGGTTCTTTTCGAATGTGTATCGACTATCGAGAGTTGAACAAGTTAACTGTCAAGAACCGGTATCCACTTCCTCGAATCGATGACCTGTTCGACCAACTTCAAGGGTCGAGTTGTTATTCAAAGATTGATCTCCGATCCGGTTATCACCAATTGCGTGTTCGCGATGCCGATATTCCAAAAACCGCTTTCAGAACCCGTTACGGGCATTACGAATTCCAAGTGATGCCATTCGGCCTAACCAATGCACCGGCTGTATTCATGGACCTTATGAATCGGGTGTGTAAACCTTACCTTGATAAGTTTGTCATTGTATTCATCGATGACATCCTCATATATTCACGAAGCAAAGTAGAGCATGCGCAACACCTCAGAACCATCCTTGAACTACTTAAACACGAGGAGCTCTATGCCAAGTTCTCTAAGTGTGAGTTCTGGATCAAAACCGTTCAATTCCTTGGTCACGTGATTGACAGTCAGGGGATTCACGTCGACCCGTCAAAAATCGAGGCTATCAAAGACTGGCAATCGCCAACCACTCCTACCGAAGTACGGCAGTTTCTAGGACTGGCCGGATACTATCGACGATTCATTGAAAATTTCTCCAAGATAGCCATACCACTCACGACGCTGACCCAGAAAGACAAAAAGTTTGACTGGACTGATAAACAAGAGTCGGCATTCCAACTCTTAAAACAAAAGCTTTGCAGTGCTCCTATCCTATCTTTACCTGAAGGCACCGATGACTTCGTGGTATACTGCGATGCTTCTCATCAAGGTCTCGGTTGTGTGCTCATGCAACGGGACAAAGTCATAGCTTATGCTTCTCGACAGCTTAAGATTCATGAAAAGAATTACACCACCCACGACCTCGAGCTAGGAGCTGTCGTTTTTGCCCTCAAAATCTGGAGACATTACCTTTATGGTACCAGATGTACAATCTTTACCGACCATAAAAGCCTTCAACACATATTCGATCAGAAGGATCTCAACATGAGGCAACGTCGATGGGTCGAGTTGCTTACCGATTACGACTGCGAGCTCAAATATCATCCAGGCAAAGCAAATGTTGTTGCTGATGCCCTCAGTCGAAAAGAGCGAGTGAAACCACTTTGGGTTCGAGCCCTCAGTATGACCATTCACAACAATTTGAACATTCAAATCCTCACTGCTCAACTCGAAGCCTTAAAACCTGAAAATGTCAAAGATGAAGCCTTGCGGGGCATGGATAAACAATTCGAAATCAAATCTAATGGGATTAAGTATTTCTCAAACCGAATCTGGTTGCCTAAATTTGGGAACCTACGAGACTTGGTGATGGATGAAGCTCACAAGTCCAAATATTCTATCCATCCGGGATCCGACAAAATGTACCACGGTATCAAGGACTTCTACTGGTGGCCGAACATGAAAGCCGAAATCGCCACCTATGTCAGCAAGTGCCTTACTTGCTCCAAAGTCAAAATCGAATATCAAAAACCTTCTGGTTTACTTCAACAACCCAGTCTTCCTGAATGGAAATGGGAACAAATTGCCATGGACTTCATAACCAAACTACCCAAATCCTCGAACGGTTGCGATTCCATTTGGGTGATCGTGGATCGTCTCACCAAATCTGCTCACTTCCTGGCAATCAAGGAATCCGACAAAATGGAACGCCTCACCAACATTTATCTGAAGGAAATCGTGACCAAACACGGTGTTCCAATCTCAATTATCTCCGATAGAGATAGTCGTTTCACTTCACAATTTTGGCAATCACTTCAAAAATCCCTAGGTACTCGACTTGATATGAGTACCGCATACCATCCTCAAACAGACGGTCAAAGCGAACGAACCATTCAAACACTAGAAGACATGCTACGGGCCTGCGTAGTAGACTTCGGTGTGAACTGGGAAAAACATCTACCATTGTGCGAGTTCTCGTACAACAACAGTTATCATACCAGCATCAAAGCTGCACCCTTCGAGGCACTGTACGGTCGTAAGTGCCGGTCACCTATCTGTTGGACCGAAGTTGGGGATAGCCAACTCACAGGTCCAGAAATCATTCACGAGACGACCGAGAGAATCGTTGAAATTCAAAACAAGCTTAAGGCCGCGCGTGATCGTCAGAAAAGTTATGCTGACGTGAGACGCAAACCACTCGAGTTCCAGGTTGGGGATCGAGTTCTACTCAAAGTATCGCCTTGGAAAGGCGTAATCCGATTTGGCAAACGAGGAAAGTTGAATCCCAGATACATTGGACCATTCGAGATCCTTGAAAGGATTGGTCCAGTAGCATATCGATTGCATCTGCCATCCGAACTCAACAGCGTGCATCCCACATTTCATGTTTCAAATCTGAAGAAGTGTCTGTCTGATGAGACACTTATCATTCCACTCGATGAAATTCGAGTTGACGAGAAACTCCACTTTGTTGAGGAACCCGCCGAAATCATGGACCGTGAGGTCAAACAACTCAAACAAAGTCGCATTCCAATTGTCAAGGTCAGGTGGAATTCGAGGCGTGGTCCGGAATTCACCTGGGAACGAGAGGATCAAATGCGACTCAAGTATCCTCAACTCTTCAATGACTCAACTTCAAATACAACTTCAACATAAATTTCGGGACGAAATTCTTCTAACAGGGGGAGAATGTGACACCCGTCAATTTAGGACTAGAATTTAGTGCCTAATCAAGTTTTAATACATGTAATTAGTTCTGTGTTAGGCTAATTAATGTATCAATTATCATATATATTGTTGAATATATATCTACACAATTATGCGGTTTGTTTAAATCGTACGAGTTTCAAATCGAATGAATTTCGATACAATAAACACGGACGTTGGTGAACAATTTTATTAAGTAATACAAATATTATTTAATAACTAAATGTTATTCAGAATATTATTTATTGTGACATTTCGTATCCAAGTTTTATTACACAATTAATGTATACGCAATTAAAAATACAAACGCGCAAACAAATAAAACGAAATTCATTTTAAATACCATAAATAGATAATTGGTGAAATATTACAATAAAACATTCTATAATGATTTGTAATTTAAAACGGACAATTAAATGAATAAAACAAATATTTAATGTTAAATGACGGAGAAAACGAACACCACGCGGAGCACGGGACGGAGACTGCGAGGTGAGGCTTTCACCTACACCCCACCTCTCCTTTCCTCTTTCTTTCATTTCCATTTTTCCATAAAACACACACTTACACCCAAAAACCTCTCAACCAAAAATCACCAAATTTTCGGATCTCGCAAAACCGACAACAAAAACCATATTTTCGGAATCACCATTTCAAGGGGAACAAGAATTACAAAAGCTCTACCATCATTTTCGGCCTCCATCGTCTTCGATTTGCATTTGTAAGAAAAATTCTAAAAACTTAGATTTGTTTATTTTGATGTAATCTTTGGATGTTTTGATGTTTACACAACTTATATATGTCCAATACTAGGAAGATAACAAGGTTTTATAGTCTAAAAATGAGTTTGATTTGAGTTTTGGCCGGAAATATCACGAACAGCCGATGTTTCTGGGCTGGTGTTCTTCAGTGCGACACAAGCCTTGTGTCGCATACTGTGTCACATAAAACCTGTTATGTCGCACCTTGTGTCGTACCAAATCTTTAGTGTCGTAACTCATGCGACACAATATTGTGTCGCACTCTATGTCGCAAACTATGTCGTACTTCTATACGACACAACCACTATGTCGCTATTAAATTAGCATTTCGTATTCGATGCGACACAGTCCCTGTGTCGTATCCTTGTGTCGCATGACGTCTGCGACACAACCATTGTGTCGCATGTCAAATCTTTGTGTCGCATGTTGTGTCGCAAAACACAGAAAAACCAGAATTTTGAAGTCAAAGTTACTGTTCAAAAAAGTCAAATTTACTGTAGCAGTACTGTAGCAGTACTGTAGCAAAGTCAACATTTTAGAATTTTTATTATTTCAACTAAATCACCAACGGGCCGTACACGTTTTCAAAACTTACAAAACAGATTATTCAATCAACCAAGTCGTAGTAACTTGGATAATTTAGTCAATCAAGTCGTAGTAACTTGAAACAAAACAATTAATCAACCAAATCGTAGTAATTTGGACATATATAATTAAATAACAACTACAAAGGTAGTCTTTCGAGATACCGGTACAATTAATAACAATCAAGTGTCGTGGACACATTCAGGTTTCAAGTCTTTGGACATCAACTCACAGCTAATTACTTCAAGTTTATTAACTTAAACACTCCAAGACTCAGGTGAGTTTCATAGCCCCATTTTCACTGCTTTACAACTAGGGGTGTGATATTACTACTCGATTTTGTTTTACAAGTAGAACGCAAGTGCCAAACTTCAAATACTACATGAGTTTCAAGCTAATCAATTTAAAGTCCTCCATAAGCATAGTCTCTAATATTTTAGCGTGAATGTTAGTATATGATATCATATGGGATTGACAATCCTCATCCGGGTTAGCACGCACTAACCGGTCAAACGGATGTATTAGCATTTGGGAAGACGAGTGTTGATTAGGCACTCGTAGGAGGCATTTCAAGTTAGGTTTCCTTAATTGGGCCTGACAAATCAAGTTAAGCTCAGACTATGTGCTCATGGACAGTATAACTTTTATTTTGCTTAATTGCATTTTAAATTCAATATAAATCTTGCGGTTCTGACCACTATACATTGACATACAAACCTGTGAGCTCACCAGCGTTTTCGCTGACCCATTTTAGTATTTATCACAGGTACCCAGCAGTAGGTTGGCTGCACAAGCAAGAAATATTAGTTCGAGTCAGCATACATACAACTAGAGATTGGACTGCATTATTATATTTTGTAAAAGTAATTATGCTATGTAATCTCTCAATTTCAGGAATCGAGCTAATGTAACTATATTTTGATGTAAACATTTACTTTATCTATACAAGTTTAAAACGACGCATATAGTGGTCGTTCATTATATCTTATGTGCTTTGTATATTGATTAGTGACACCCAAATCAAGCTTCCGCAAATCATTAAATTTGGGGGTGTCACAATTAGGTATTTCTCAAACCGAATCTGGTTGCCTAATTTCGGGAATCTACGAGACTTGGTGATGGATGAAGCTCACAAGTCTAAATATTCTATCCATCCGGGATCCGATAAGATGTACCACGGCATCAAGGAATTTTATTGGTGGCCAAACATGAAAGCCGAAATCGCCACGTATGTCAGCAAGTGTCTTACTTGCTCGAAAGTCAAAACCGAACATCAGAAACCACCTGGTTTACTCTAACAACCTGAAATCCCCGAATGGAAATGGGAACAAATTGCCATGGACTTCATAACCAAACTACCCAAGTCGTCGAGCGGTTGCGATACCATTTGGGTGATCGTCGATCGTCTCACCAAATCTGCTCATTTCTTGGCAATCAAGGAGAACGATAAAATGGAACGCCTTACACAAATCTACATCAAGGAAATCGTTTCTCATCACGGTGTTCCAATCTCGATCATCTTTTACAGGGATGCCCGTTTCACCTCTCACTTTTGGCAATCACTTCAAAAAGCTTTGGGTACTCGCCTTGATATGAGTACCGCATACCATCCTCAAACCGACGGCCAAAGTGAACGAACCATTCAGACCCTGGAAGATATGCTACGCGCCTGCGTAGTTGATTTCGGTACGAACTGGGAAAGACATCTACCGTTGTGCGAATTCTCGTACAATAACAGCTATCACGCCAGCATTAAGGCTGCACCTTTTGAGGCACTGTACGGTCGTAAGTGCCGATCACCGATCTGTTGGACTGAAGTGGGAGTTAGTCAACTCACTGGTCCTGAACTCATTCACGCCACCACTGAGAGAATTGTGGAAATCCAAAATCGACTCAAAGCCGCACGTGATCGTCAGAAAAGTTATGCTGACGTGAGACGCAAACCACTCGAGTTCCAAGTTGGGGATCGAGTACTCTTAAAAGTATCGCCTTGGAAAGGCGTCATCCGTTTTGGCAAACGCGGGAAGTTGAATCCCCGGTACATTGGGCCTTTTGAGATCCTCGAACGGATTGGCCCCGTAGCTTATCGATTGCAGCTGCCATCCGAACTCAGCAGCGTGCACCCTACTTTTCATATTTCAAATTTGAAGAAGTGTCTGTCTGATGAGACACTTATTATTCCACTAGATAAAATTCGTGTTGACGATAAACTTCACTTCGTTGAGGAACCCGCTGAAATTATGGATCGTGAGGTCAAACAACTGAAACAAAGTCGTATTCCCATCGTCAAGGTCAGATGGAATTCGCGGCGTGGTCCGGAATTCACCTGGGAACGGGAAGACCAAATGCGACTCAAATATCCTCAACTATTCACTAATTCTACATCAAACGCGACTTCGAACTAAATTTCGGGACGAAATTCTTCTAACAGGGGGAGAATGTAACACCCGCCAAATTAGGACTAGTAATTAGTGCCTAATCATATGTTAATACATGTAATTAGTTATGTGTTAGGCTAATTAATGTATCGAATTATATATATTGTTGAATATATACGAAAATGCGATTTGATTAAATCGTACGCAATTTAAATCGAATGTATTTCGATTCCATAAAATGCGGACGTTGGTGACCAATCTTATTAAGTAACACCGTTATGTTAAAAATATCATTTTTATAATGCTCGA
Organism: Helichrysum umbraculigerum; assembly: GCA_949592205.1. NCBI lineage: Eukaryota > Viridiplantae > Streptophyta > Magnoliopsida > Asterales > Asteraceae > Helichrysum > Helichrysum umbraculigerum. The sequence continues at coordinate 103,266,606 of CATIUR010000003.1, read as the reverse complement.
ATTTCAATTCGTATCGTACAAACAGAACTTGCACAATTTAAAATAAAACGCGCAAACAAATTAACTTACATTTTATGACCCAAATACAAAATTGATTAGTAAAATATTTAAACAATATATCGCGTAATAAATTGTATTTTGAAAACTTATAATTAAAATGTAAAATAATTATTTAACGTTTAAAAGATGGAGAAAACGAACACCGCGCGGAGCGCGGGACGAAGACTGAGGAAGTGGAGGATAACCTCCACCTTTCCCCTCCTTTTTCCTCATTTTTCACATCTTTCTCTCTCTCTCTTCTTTTTTCTCTTCCATTTCTCTCTATACCACCTAATCACCACAACTCCCAAAACCGCAAAATACTACTATCAAACGCACTCGTATCACCAATATTTTTAGAGATTCACGACCACCTCGCGATGATCTACAACGCTATCTTTCCGGATTTTCATTTCGGCAATTTGTAAGTTTTCGACAAAATCCCGAAATCTCTCGATTCTTAGTATTTTTCATTTGTAGTTGTTATTATCACTTGTATATGTCCATTACAATGTATAGAATACGAATTTATAGCCTGAAAACGAGTTTAAAACGGATTTTTGGCCGGAAAAACCTTGACAGCCGGACTTTCTGGGCTGATGTTCTTCCATGCGACACAAGCCTTGTGTCGCATGTTGTGTCGTATTTTACCCTTTGTGTCGCACATTATGTCGTATTTCCCATGTTATGTCGTATAAAACCTACTATGTCGCACCTTGTGTCATACCAAAGAATTTGTGTCATAAGTTTTGCGACACAACCACTATGTCGTATTATATGTCGTATTTTCATACGACACAATCACTATGTCGCTGTTGAATCAGCATCTCGCATCTATGCGACACAACCTTGTGTCGCATAACCACTTTTGTGTCGCATATTGTGTCGCAAAACACAGAAAACTCAGATTTTTACTAAGTGTCGAGACTCGAAATTTATCACTCGATTTTACCCGAATTCAGATCCCAGATGCGTTTTTCGTCAAAGCAATATAGTAGAAATAAAAATTTTCCAAGCTGACCTGGCAGCTCGACCCCACCCAGGGGCTCTGCCCCTTGGACCCCGCCAGGGGCTGCCGCCCCTTGGACCCCGCTACCAGGGGCGCTGCCCCCGGACCCCCGTACTTAGATTTCGTAACGGCTTCTAAAACACAATCAAAACACATTTTTCAAGTAAAACGCCACGAAATCAAAATAATAATAGTTGAGATTATTATTACAAATCCGTCACCAACGGGCCGTACCTGTTTTCAAACACTTAACAAATCAACCAAATCGTAGTAATTTGGACATATATATAGTTGTGTAACAACTACAAGGGTGATCTTTTGAGATACCCAATCATGTTTATAACCATCGCGTGTCGTGGACACCCTCAGGTTACAAGTCTTTGGACTTCATACTCGGCTAATCAACTCAAGTTTATTAAGTTAAACTCACAAGACTCAGGAGAGTCTCATAGCCCCTCTTTCACTGTTTTACTCAGGGGTGTGATATATTGCTCAACTTTTACATGTGAACGCAAGTACAAACATTTCATATACTACATGAGTTTTTCGAAACTAATCATTTAAAGTCCTCCGTCAGCATAGTTGTTAATATGTTGTAGCGTGAATATTAGTATATGGTACCATATAAGATTGACCCTCCTCGTTCGGGTTAGCAAGCACTAACCGGGTAAACGGACGTACTAATATTTGGGAAGACGAATGTTGATTAGGCATTCGTGGAGGCACCTCGCCCGAAATTCTCTATAGGGGACCCGGCCCTCGAGTTAAGCTCAACTATGTGCTCATGGCTGTATACACGATGACTATCATTTAATTGCTGGATGCAATTCATTATTTAAATCTTGCTGTTCATACTATAATAACTGATTTCAAACCTGTGAGCTCACCAGCTTTTAGCTGACCTTTTAGCATATATCGCAGGTACCAAGCAGTAGGATGTTTCTACTTCAGGACTTTAGCTCGAGTCAGCATGCAGACGATAGAGATTTTCTTGCATTAGTATATTTTGTACAAGTACTTATGTACTGAAATCTCCTTTTATTTAAACTCGAGCTATGTAAAAGCTTTAAATGTTGTAAACATTTCAGTTATCAATATATTTTGTTAAAACGACGCATATAGAGTCGTTTACTATATATCTTTGTGCTTTGTTATTGATTAGTAACACCCAAATCAAGCTTCCGCAAATCATCAAATTTGGGGGTGTTACAATAATAAGCAAAGTATACATCTTAAGAGTTATAGTCTAGGGTCACTAATGCAATCCTAGTTCGCTATAACTATGGCTCTGATACCAATCTGTCACACCCCTAAATTTACTGTGCGGAAGTGGTTCGGGTCGGGCGGGTAATCACAGCACAAAGATATATAGCAAACGACCTCTAGATGAGACGTTTGAAAATGTATTTCATAAAATATAAATTTTACAAAACATAGTCACAAGTTCTCGAGTAATCCTAGAGATTCTACTTCATAACAAATATTACAAAATAGTAATGAAATGAAATCTCCGTGCATTTGTGAAATCATGAGACTCGAGCTATAGATCCTGAAATCGTAATTCCTACAGCTGTTGTGTACATGAGAATACATGCTAAAAGGGACAACAATAATGTTGGTGAGCTCATAGGTTTACGCAGTTATAATCATAGTTGAAAACATAGTAAAGATCATAGTTGAGATTTGTAGTTGAAATTTTAGTAGAAAATCGTGGCATAAATCTCAAGTTTTCAAAGTTGTCTAAGTTTCCAAATGTGCCAAATCAAAGTATGCCATTTCTAAAATCGATGTTTAACCATAGATGTAATCGTAGTTGGAATCGTAGTTATTATCGTAGTGGGACTCATAGTTGTTATCGTAGTTGTCCCCGTAGTTGTTATGTAAATCCCTAGTTCTAAGATCGATAACTTCGTTATCTGTAGTATTAAGGTGCGGAATCCCTCAATACGATGTTATCTTACTAACAACGAATAAGTTCGCGTTTTAGGTTAACTAATACTTTGCTTAAATGATAAACCGTCAAAGCCTAGCCGTTAGTCTTTATGTTATTCTCTGGATTGAAATCGCAGGTCTGAAAATATGGAATGCAAAAGTTATTATTTTCACGAATGAAAAACCTATAAGTATATCAGTTCGTCTCGGCTCGCATGGGCCTTGCGAGTCCAGTTTGACTTCTGTCCGTTGAGACTCACTTTGCGAACTCAGATCTCATCTCGCCTCGCAAGCTCTGCGACTTGAGATCTCGACTCACAATATTTGTATATTTATTTCGTATTTAATATTCGTCTAACTTTAACATAATAATATATTTAACGAATATTACGAACAAAACAAATATTCATTTACATATCTAAACCAATGTACAAATATAATAATAATTACACCATTCATATTTCAAGCTAGATCTGTTGTCACAAACTATGTCTCAACAGACTCCCCCTTGACAATAGCTCTAGCGTCTTTATCTTTACACTTGTCTTTGGTCATCATTTGTAAATCTTACTACCTGCATATATCTTCATCTTGATACAAGTCTTTACCATCATCTGATAATCTCTCGCTAAATCACCCCATTCAATAGTCGTAAAAATTCTGTTCTCATTCAACTTCAACAGATCATTTCTCGACATATTCATCAGGTGTCGATGGTCATAGACTCTGAAGATTTCACGCTCACCACCTTCAACCTCATCATCAGCCTGTACCATAACAGCTTTTCCCGTCTTTGAATCCACGTGCCAACTCTTCATATTTCCAAGAATATCCTGAGGCATTGTCTTCAGTGGAATCTGCTGTACGCATTTAACAGCTGGATATATTTTCTTCCTTCTTCTTCTTCTTCCAGTTCTTTGACTTTTCTCCTGTAGTTTCACAGTCTTCTCTTTTCTTGGCTTAATCTGTACAAACTTATTTGTACCAACCTCGGTTCTGATTATTCGTTCAACACGTTTAGCATAATCATCATTACTAGGATTGTTTATCTCCAATCTAGCCAAATCACATATCTCGTATCGTGGCAAGGAACTGAACACTGCAAGCTTTCGCTCAAAATATTAAACTCCATCAAACCTTTTTATTGCGAAAAGCTTCAGTTCAGAGTCAAAGTACCATCATATAATCCCTTTACGAGGAACACGCTTTCTCGTAACATCAACTTCAGAAACTCCAATCTTCTTCTTCTGCTTTGGAAGTTTCCAATACTTTATCGCATGATTATTGGTATGAATAAGAACTGCTTCTTCTTCTTCTTCATCAGAGGTTGAATCTTCAATATCTTCATCGATATCGACAACTGTTGGACCTTCATCATCTTCAATAACAAACTCTGTCCTAGATAGGCTCACATGGTGTTCATCTATATTTGCATCTGGATCTACACCCATTAATTGCACAATCTCAGGAACAGCAGTCCAATCAGTAGGTGGTTGGAATTCTCCTTCCTCAAGATCATAATCTATGTCTTCATATATCTCATCCAGAATATCATCCTCTGAATCTGATAGATCGAGCATTTCCAATCCTAAGAAAAACACAAATACAAATATATTAATAATCTAAATTCTTCATTGATTACCTTGAACCAATCTAAGAATTTCTTTATTAATCCTTTTGTATATATCAACCTAAAATATAAACGCGAAATATATAACTTATAAAATTTTATTAATTACCCTGAATCAATCTAAAATTTCTTAAGTCTTATATACTACTTAACAAATATCAATTAATTCTAAATTCTAATGCATTGTGAATAAACACCTAGCATTTAGATTTACTATTAATTATCTTATATAATTTCCAAGAGTTAATTGAACAAATTTAACCATCAATCTAACCTTTTAAATTATATATCATTTGTCTAGTTAAAATTTTTACATTTTTAACTTGCCGGTTATACAAACTCTCAAGTCTAAAAAGCATATGTTATTATAAAATTTTGACCGCCGATGTTAATCGGAACACGCTGCTCGACTACTCAATGAGTCGGAAGACTTTCGATCACTATTTTATCTTAACATAATTGATCAAGTTAAATTATTTAAAACATATTTTACTTAAAATAATAATAATCTTAAGCCGAATATATTACACATAACATTAAGTTTTACACTTGTTCAGTACAATTTATTACAGATATAATTCTACACTAACCTAATACTAAGCTATCTTACCAGATTCCGTATCAACCGGTGCAGTCTTATCAGCACTTGTACCTTCACCAGCACCACTCGCATCACCACCAGACTCCCCCTGAATCATAGCCTGCTGACTTGTCTTTGAAGGACCAGCCAGCTCACTATCCTTCTGAGCTGTGGGATCATCATCTTCATCTTCTCTTCTCTTCTTCGCCAGCTCATCATCTCTGCAGGACTCATCTAGTATAACCACTCCCCCTTGAGATGGCTTGTCCTTTCGCAGATCAGCAACTAAACGATCAAGGCTCGCAATCTCTCTCTTGTTCTTAGCATCGGAAGAAATCAAAGTCAAGTTGGAATTCAACAACGACTTGTAAGATTCACTCTGGTTCAGTACTTGCTGTGAGAGAGTCAGATTGTTTGCCACCAACTCTGGAATCTTGGAAACCAACTTCTCAAGCTCCTTAACCCTCGACTCCAAGGATGTAATCCTTTCAGGATCGGTCTGAGGTGTAACTGAGATGGTTGTGGGTCCAGGCGGTGTCAGAGAAGCAACGTGAGTATCACGTGTGAGTGGTGGAATGGACTGAGACAAAGCTTGCGTAAGCAAACCAGCCGCAAATCTAGATGCTTTAGACGTCGGAAAATTAGACAAACGTACTAAATCCGCAACCTGATTATGTAAAGTTAAACATAATTAAAATCAGTAATTGTTACAGATTACTCTGTCACAATCTCTAATTAATTATTAAACACTTGTAGTATTAAACTTATATCTCATACCTTAAGCGATAAAGATATCGGTTCAGTAACCACCTGTGCCTCCTTCTCTACTTGCGGTGTTTCTTCCTGAGCAACTGTTTACAGAATGAACTGTCTCAGTTTAACTCCTGATAAACAACTAGTTAAGATTATCTAACTTTATAATTAAATACATACCCTCTCGAATAGTCAACATCCTCGGACGTTTCATCAACGGAGTAACAATCTCCTCCGGACCTTCCTCCAAGATACTGAAGTCCGAATCGACTTCTTTACCCTTTCTCTTCTTATCCTTAGAAGAAAACGGAGGAGGAGAAGGTGTATCTTCATCAGAATCATCATCTGAAGCCGTATCACCATCACGACCTCCAGATGGACCAACAGAATCCTATATTGAACATTTATGATTAGCATAATGCGCCATCATACTAGTTAACACTTGTATGATTAATCAGATATAATACCTTATCAGGTAAGACCTCTGATCGATCTTTCTTCCCCTGCTCACCTTCAGGTATTGCTACCTCTAGGTCTACAGTCTCAGGATTCTGTGTAAAATGATATTCATATATTATAATTAGAAATATTATCTAATCAACTATATATCTAATATCAGTATCGTTATACAATAATATTATACTACATGATTAATAAAAGTAATCTATCAACTAAGTATGTATACTGTTATATAATTAAGGTATTACCTCAAGCGGTGCAACATAACTATCAATATCCCGTAACAAGGGATCAGTAGCATCATCATGCTCAACCAGCACCTCATGCACAACCTGTGCAGCAACCTCCTGATTTACCTGCTGTCCTGCCTGACCAGCTTGCTCCAATACTTCATCTAGAAGCTCTTGTGGATCTTCAGCATGAACCACATTAGCTACGGGTTCTGGAACAGCAACAGGAACAGCAACAGGAACAGCATCTTGCCAACCGTGATTCGGTGGCGGTACATAAGCAGGATCGACGATATACCCAAAAAGATTTCTCTCCTCAGGCTTAACCACTCCTTCCCTTCTTACTGTCTGCTGAAACATGGCATTATACCCTCGGAGCCCAATAGTATCAACAACGGAGTACAGCTCAGGTATAACCAAATCCGGAAGACGATCACGAATTATCAGCATACAAAATTGTGGGTAGATCAAGAATCTTGATCTGACAGAACCCGAAATCTGTCTAACTATCTCAGCAAAAATGAAGTCACAAAAACTGTATGGTTTATTGTAAACTAGTGACAGTACAGTCGATATAAGAGCAGGACTCAACTCATCGTATCCGCCCTTCTTCGGTCCAAAAACTGTAACCATAACATGCCACTGAAATCTCCATTGACCGATAACAAGAGACTTCAGAAACTGACGGCCTCTGCGTTCACCCGTATACCCCATACGGCCTAACGCTCCCTCTATAAAGTCCATGGGATAGTCGTTATCACCATTTTCCTCTTCATCAGTCCCTAGCTGTAATATCCGACGAATGTCAGAAGCTGAAAATGCAATCGGTTGCTGGTTAACCCTTGCTCGAATGACCGGAGGGTTGACCGTCTCGTCATGCACAATATCTGTCCAAAAATCATTGAGGACTGACAGAGAGATCGGTGGAGATGCAGTAAGCGCATATCGAATGCGTGAACGTGCAAAAAACTGCAGAACTGGAGCTACCTTTCTAGCTCCCTTGACTGTAAGATCTAAGTCAACCAGAATGTTGTGAGTCTTCTCAAACGGTCTAGCCATATCTGCATAATAACACAAATGACAATAATAATTAAAGCACGTTAACGATAAATAATAAACTTTAAACTATTACGTTTTGTGAATTAAAGTGATCACCTAACGTCTTAATTCTAAATTTTTTTATATTTTAACTATATATAATTAACTTGTTATAAATAATCACAAGTCTAAAACATATTTGTCAAAAATTTAATTTGTAAGTTAAAAAAAAATTCAATTCGCAAAAACTGAACTCAACTCGCAACTCGATTCGCAAGCTAGTCAACTCGCTAACCAAGTCAATCCGCAGCTTCGACTCGCAAGTCGATCCGCTAATCAACTCGGTCCGCAAGCAAATAAAATCTACGAATTGAAATTGGAACTCTACTCGCTAGTTATGTCAACTCGCTAACCAAGTCAGTTCGCATGGCAAATCGCAATTCGATTCGCAAACCAAACTCAGTCCGCAAGTCAACGAGGTGAGTTTCAACTCGCAATGATGGGTCTGCGAATTGAGATAACATCTCAACTCGCTAGATGAACAGCCGTTGCGAACCCAATTTGAAATCGATTTATCTGTAAGTTTTAACATGATCAATCGATGTATTTACGTTTATTAAGCATTGTTTAACATTAATCCTAAGGATTCTTGTTTAATAACATCACAGATCATCGTAAATCGTTGAAAATCAAAACCGAAACCCTAAGTTTATAAAACTTTCGATTTCTTGTTAATAAAACGGTGAAATCCGTTGATTTATACCTCAATCGATGTGCAATATGAAGATGTATAAAGACCACGGATCAAAAACTCGTTCCTTTATCTCGAAAATTCGAAATCAAACGAAAATAAAGTTTCGTCTCGTTTCGCACGTAGTGAACTCGCAGAAGTAAAGTGAACTCGCAAATGATGTGGGTTCGGTGGTGGGTTTGACTCGTTTGACCCCCTTTATACCATTTAACTCGATTCGCAAAATTAGAAGTCGATCCGCAGGTTGACTAAGTCAACTCGCAGGATTAAATAAAAATGCGAATTAAATACAAAGTATAAATTAAAAACCAATTACTTTACAAGTCGAAATTAAAATTAATTTTCACTTGTAAATTATTACGATTGTTCAACACTAATGGATAGAATACTGTATGATTTAATTCCAAAGGGTAACGGTTAATAAAAGAAAATTAAAAATGAAATAACTTAATTTAATCACAAAGCTAAAAATAAACATAAAATAAAAAGAAAACATATAAACTAACAGTGGTATCAGGTACCATTTTATTAATGACTTTTAAATAAAACAAGTACATAATTGAACTGATTAAGAATTTAACTGCTTAGGGATCATATTAGAAATAATAAGCAATTAAGAATTTATTAAAAAGTCTAAGTAGATTGTTAGTATACGAACCTTATGAAATTCAAATAAATTACAATATAAATACAACTAATTTTATCATTTATCCATTTATATTTATAAAATTATATCTTTGATACCTTTATCCACATAGTATAATTGATAAATACATTACTCACATAAAGTGAATATTCTAATTATAGACAGTTCAAGACGATTACTGGTATTATGATCCACATAAACAAATTATACTCTACTCTCTAAGCAAAACCTTTTATTGTTAGTATGAATATTATCAAGTGCTTCCTATTATACGACATACTGAAGAATTTCAAGTAAAACTCATAACAATGTATCGTTTAATTTCAAGGTAGCGGTTACTAAATGATGTATCTTTTCGAAACATATAACATACACTTGAATTTTAAGGTTTGACAAATATCAGACATACCTTGAACATGCTATGTTATCTAGGTCTGTACATAGTACAACAAAGGATCCCTTCTAGCATAATTCAAAATACATTTGAGAATATTAATTTAATTAAAGGCTTCAAGTCTGTACATAGTACAACAAAGTCACCAATAATTAAGTTAATACCCATATTGCTACTATTTGTCAACTTTTTATAAAAATTTCATGATTACAGTGTATGACAATACCATCATTCAACAATTAAGACTAATGTCATACATCATAGAATAGTAACACAAGATAATAAACAAGTAATTGTTTAACTTCTTAAGGCTTAGAAAATGTCATATAATTTGCCTACCAGTACATCATATGATGAAACCGTCTAATCTTTTAAATAAAATAGACAAATTATAACTTGTGGATATAGGTGTATAATCAAATAAATATAAATACATACCTGATAGAACCGTTGTAGTTCTAAAGTAGCTTCAGTTGAACCTACTAACACATCATACTTAGGACTTAAGCTTATTATTGTGAAGCTTATTCTCCTAATGTACTATCATCTCCCATAGTTTTTTACAGATAAAAACTTAAGCATTTTCTAAAAGAACTACTTTTGTTCTTTTATCGGAGGCGATTCCCCTCAGGTATCAAGCAAATGAATGCCATACTCCCCCTATTTTTTTTATAAATAAGTTAGTAGAAATAACTACTAACTATTACAAAAATACCATTGGAAGACTAATCACTCTGGATTTCTCATTCCGTTAAGTTGAACCAACGTCTCAAATCTAGCTCTGTCGAACGCCTTCGTGTATAAGTCTGCTAAGTTATCCAATGATGGAACCTTAAATAACTTTATCAAATTCTTCTCAGCACAGTCTCTAATAAAATGATGTCGAATATCAATGTGCTTAGTTTTACTGTGCTTCACCGAATTGTTGGTGATCGACATATGATATCGCGTAAAAAGTCATGTTTTTACTACCGATATCTCTCTCATTCTGAAACGATTCTTGGCATTATAACTCAAATATAGCACAAATCAGTGACATTATGACAAGATGGTCAAAACAAGGTTGCACGAGAAAAATCAAGCAAAACGGATGTAAAATGAAGATTCCACACACGTTTGAAATTCAAGGCATAAAAACGAGATTTCAAGACTAAAGTGCCCTCCATCAACATCCATTATTTCCAAGATGTTCGTTTTCAAAATACGAATCCAACAAAAGAAGAATCAACCAAAACGGGTAAAGAATGAAGATTCTGCGCCCACCGGAAGATCCAAATGATCCGTACGCAATATCTGGAGCTAGGGACCTCATCTCAGGGCTTTTCTTATGTCAAAATCCTCGTTTTTGAATTACGAATCCAACAAAAAAAGAATCGACGCAAACGAACACAAAACGAAGAAAACACGCACGAATCGAGAAATGAAGCAAAAGACGGCGAAACGGGGCGGGGGTGGGCCAGCCGCCGCCGGCCACCACACAGCCTCCGCCGGCCACCCTGACCTTACCTCGATTTCCATTTTTGGTAACTTTTGGTACCTGGTGCGCCTACTTTTCGTGTTGTACAGTACCCGGTGCGCTTACTTTTCGTGTTGTACGGTACCCGGAGCACCCTTTTGGCTACCTTTTTCTAACATGCACCTCTTGGTGCTAATGTGAGCCAAAGCTCACCTATAAATAGGAGGCTTAGGTTCATTTGAAACACACACCACATATGCACACATTCTAGCATATTTCACTCTTTCTTTCTCACTAGAAAATATTCCGTAGTCTTTTAGTCTTTCTCATTCTAGGAATATTGTAATTAGTCCACGGACTAACGTAGAAGCTAGGGCGAACGCTAGAGATTCGGAGATCAATCTTTGTACGTGTGAAAGAGTTTGTCAATTATAATAATACGCTGCTACGCATTTAATTCCGGGTGATATCTAAACTTTTATTATACTTGTCTCATTTCATATTTTGAATATGTGTTATTGCCTGGTATGTGATTTATTTGTTGCCATGAATTACGAGTAGTTTATTATTGTGATTGCTGATGATGTAGATAATTATAAGTAAGGATGTCATTACATAATTAATGCACGATAATCGTAAAATGATATGATGGCCCCTATTCGACTGTTTATTCGGTATAGTGCTGGAAATGCTTTAAGCAAAGTACAAACGTACGGAAGCCAATAAACGACCGAAGGTAGTTATATCATTGGAATCAGCTCTGGTTTAATAGTTGGAATTCCGAGAGGATAATACAACTCTACAACTAACTGGTGTATCCTACGAGAATCAATGCATTACAAAATAATGTTCGTTAATTACGTTCAGATAAAATAGGAGATAATAACCCTTGTACTGTTAGGACTTTATGAATTTAAGTTTAGTTTATGGAGTACCCTTTCCAGTTATCCACGTGACTGCAACCTAGTAATTAGGACCTGATCAACCTTAATTATGGAAAGTAGTTATCTGTGCCCATGACATGCAATAAGTAAGACACAGTGAAATCACTCGTTGTATATATTAGGTTTACTTTTCTGCACTGTTTTACATTTAATTAGTTAGAGTGTCACTTTCAATGTCAATTACTCTTGACCGCGTGTTGGATATAAGAAGCAGTGGAAATCTCATGTAAAGTACACTGTCTATTATTGAAAGGCATGGTCCTCATATGAAACATGTTCTAACAAACTGCGAATAATCTGGAGATGTATAACTGTTTGAAAAGGAGAACTTAAATCATAAGTCGAAGTAATTAAAGCTTAATCGAGTAAAAACAAGACTTAGGAATAAGAGTAAAGTCCTAGTGACCTAGAATCCTTAAAACACTAAGTCTTACACAATTGACGGTCCGAACATACAAAGTTATTAATCTTCGTGCTAATAAAGTAGTAAACTACCTTAGGGGTTAAGAACGGTCGGACCTATGAGACGATACGCTACTGATTCATGCACCTCGGTATAACACCAAAATAGGTTGCTCATCTTTCAACTAGATGAGTATTGGAAGTTTGCGTATTGCTCCGATCAGAATCACGATAACCTAGTTCCAAGTGACACGCCAATGGGAAATTGAGTTGGTAGGGTTCTAGAGTTTACACCTAGTAGTTTAACTGCCACATTAAGTATCAACCCTATTTGTTCTGTCATCCTGAAATATTAATTATCGAAATCTCAGCAATCACATCTTTATCTTTATCTGCTTTCCCTATATTTTATTTCCCTGCAATTTAATTATTTGTCTTTAAATCCCAAACCTACCTACTTTGTTCCATCCTAAATACTTCCTTACCGAAAGTGTCAATTTTAATCGCCCACACGTTTGGATTCATAGAATGATCTTAGGTTATACTTACCGCTTACTAATCAGAGTAGGTAGTACGGTTAATTTAAGCCCCGCAAAATATAAATTTAAAACCCCTGCTGCGCTCGCATCATCATTTGAAAAAACAACGACACGGTGTGAGCACATCAACATAGTAGATTCGTTATCAATCATCATAGGAGTATTGGTTATGTTTAACCCATAATCCCGCAGTTGCTGTTGTATCCAAAGGACTTGAGAGCAACAGCTGCCAGCTGCAACATACTCAGCTTCACATGTAGCTACCGAGCTTTGCTTCTTGCACTGCCAGGATACTAATCTACCTCCTAGGAATTGACATCCTCCGGTCGTAGATTTCCTATTCTGATTGCATCCTCCATAATCCGAATCAGTATAAACTACGAGATCTAAGTCTCCATCAGTCGGATACCAAAGACCCAGCCTCGGTTTCCCTTTGAGGTAACGAAAGATTCGTTTAACTGCTTGCATGTGTGACTCTTTCGGATTGGCCTGATATCTTGCGCATATACAAACAGCAAACATTATGTTAGGCCTAGAGGCAGTTAGATACATTAGTGATCCGATCATGGCTCGATAAAGAGTTGGATCCACATCGCTATCACTCAATGTATTTGGACCTAGTCCATGATTGACTGGAATTGGAGTATTGTAGACCTTACTTTCATCCATCTTAAAGCATTCCAATAGCTCATAAGTATATTTAAATTGATGAATAAAGAATCCATCCTTCTTTTGGTCAACTTGTAACCCTAAGAAGAAGTTCAACTCTCCCATTGCAGACATTTTAAACCTTTTTCTCATGACTTTTTCAAATTCTTGACACATCTTTTCATCAGAAGATCCAAAGATGATGTCATCAACATAAACTTGCACGAGAAGAAAGTCCTTCTTTTTCCACTTTACAAAAAGTGTACTATCAATTGATCCTCTTGTAAAACCATTCTCAAGTAGATACGTTGATAGTGTTCCATACCACATTCTTGGTGCTTGATGTAATCCATATAGAGCCTTATTCAATCTATATACTCTATATGGATAAGCAGGATCAGTAAATCCCGGTGGTTGTGAAACATACACCAATTCTTCCACTTTGCCATACAAAAAGGAACTCTTAACATCCAACTGATAAACTTTTATACCTTTGAATGATGCAAATGCTAAGAATACTCTAATTGCTTCTAGCCTAGCGACTGGTGCAAACACTTCATTGTAATCAATACCCTCTTGTTGATTAAAACCTTGAACCACTAGACGAGCTTTATTGCGAGTAACGATGCCTTTGTCATCTCTCTTGCACTTAAATACCCATCTAGTTCCAATTGGATATTCTCCCTTTGATAGATCAACCAACTCCCATACTTGTAGTTTGGAGAACTGAGATAGTTCTTCTTGCATTGCTTCCACCCACGAGCTTTCCTTTAGAGCCATTTGAACATTTTTAGGCTCAACTTGTGAGATAAAGCATGAATATAGACATTGATTAGGAATCCCTGTCTCTTTCATTTCAGAATACAAGCTTGGGTATTCGAGGTTTTCAGATGTACTAGCCTTTGATTGATTCCTCGTTTGAACCGGAGTATTAATATCACCAATGATATTATCAATCAGATGATTCTTACTCGTTCTTGTTGAAGCAACAGGCTCAACTGGAATATCATCTCCTAAGTTAGTACCGATTTCTTGTTGTTCAGTAATGTCTTCCAAATCAGGTACACCTTCTCTAGACAAATGTGAGTTATCAATATCCATAGATATTTTTAACTCTTTCAAAGGAGTGATGATATCATCTTATACGGGGGAAAAAAGACTAGACCCATTTGCCACTTAATTCTAAGTAATTACAATAAAAAGGATTCAACTTTGTATTTTTTAATATCTTTAGTTTCAATCTTTGTTTTTTATTAGTTATCCTCAAAGCAATTTTCTCATAAATTGTACATTTTCACTATTATATTCCCCGACCATTTTCTTGCGCATTATTATTTTATTATATTGTTCGAATAATCAACTCAAACTTTTGAAACATGTATGTGTGATTAAGTAGATGAGCTATACTGAATTGCATATCAATGTAATTAAAATTAATAAAGTATTTATTCATAGGTAATATAATTAAAAATGTAAAGTATTGTTGTATTTTATATTCATAGCTTAAACTTTCGATAAAACTTTTGTATGAGTAAAGAGCGAAAAATGTAGATCCGTAAGTCTAGCTATAATTAGTCGACAACTCGATCTCATTTCAAAACTTTATGTTATATATGTAAGCTAGAGATTGAATATGTTCTTTGAAATGATACTTGCTTAATTTGGTGGGGTTTTTTTTCGTGTTTTCGTCAAAATTTATTAATCATCAACAAACTATTCAACGTGTTATATCACAACACAATGGATGGACCGGCTTTCTTATATAAAAAATAGATTTTTCATACTCTATCGAGTACATTTAATTAAATTTGCATAAAAAACAACATAAAACTAGTGTTTATATAAAATCAATAAGGCCTCATAAATCATGTTTGCTTTAGGCCCCGTAAGAGATTGAGCCGCTCCTGTTTGGATCATCAACTGTCTTGATTCCAGAAGTAGGAACACTCGATGTTGAAGTATGGCAAGTATTCACATCTTCAGACACTAAATGTTCAGCTATCTCTGAATCACTGACATAGTCACTAATGGGAACCTTAAATGATGCAAAGAGATCTGAATAATCAAATTGCCAATCAACTCCCTTATGCACATAAGGAAAGTAGCTCGTAACCTCAATATTATAAACTACTTCCAAGCATCCCGTGACTTTATTAAAGACTCTTTTATTTGGCAAATTAGGCATGTAACCTAGGAAGTATCCTTCGTCGGCCTTTTCACCAAATTTAGCTTGATGTCCGGTCTTTAATATGGTGCATGAAACTCCAAAGGGTTCAAACCCTTTTAAGTTTGGTTTCTTATTGTTCAAAAGCTCATAACAAGTCTTGTTCTGCTTTTTAACCGTAAGAACTCTATTTAGAACATAACATGCTGTATTCACTGCTTCTGCCCAAAAGATGACCGGAAGCTTTGAATCAGCAAGCATTGTTCTTGCAGCTTCAATCAACGTCCTATTTTTCCTTTTAGCAACACCATTCTGTTGAGGTTCATAAGGTGCACTGAATTGATGTAATATCCCTTTGCTTAAGCAATAGATATTCAACGTTGAATTCTTAAACTCTGTTCCATTGTCACTACGAATACGCTTTACTCTCGTTTTGTAGACATTCTATACTAGATCAAAGAACTCAGTTAGAATTCCTGGAGTTTCATCTTTTGATCCCAAAAAGAATACCCATGAGAATCTAGAATAATCATCTGTGACAACCAAACAGTACCATTTGCCACCTAGACTTCTCTTGCTTATTGGGCCGAAGAGGTCCATGTGTAGCAACTCAAATGGTGAGGAGATAGAGTTTTCAGTCTTAGATCTGTGTGGTTTCTTGTGCTGCTTTCCTTTCATGCAAGGAACACACTTATCTTCAGACTCGAAACGTTTTTGTGGTACACCCAGAACCAAACCATTTTTGGTTATATAATTCATCTTTCTCTAGTTCAGGTGTGCCATTCTCCTATGCCATAATAATGCATCTGCTTTTGAAGCCTTGGATAATAAACATGTAGATACCATTGAAGAGTTAGGAACACCCATGTTGATAGCATAGATGTCCTTCTTCCTTGGTGCCCTCATTAATATCCATTTCTCGGGAATTATGAAACCCGGCTTCAAGACTAAGGCTTCCTTTTCATTGAAATGAACTGGATGACCTTTATCACAGACTTGGGAAACACTCACTAGGTTGTGAGTTAGTTCTTCAACATAGTTCACATCCTCAAGAGTCAAAGTTCCATTTGAAACTTTTCCTTTTCCCGTAATTACTCCTCCTTTATCTCCTGCAAAGTTGACTTTTGCTTGAGACCTTCCTTGAAGTCTGTCAGTAGACTTCGTTCTCCTGTCATATGTCTAGAGCATCCACTGTCTACATACCACTAGCTGTCCTTTTTCACAGTCTGCACCTGCACATAACACAAAACACGATCTGTTGTCAAGAGGGACCCAAGCCATTACAATCTTGGTTTGTCCCTTATCATCAACAAACTTAAGCTCTTTAAAATAACCATCCTTCCCATCAGGAGCTTTGGTTACTTTCGAAGATGCTTGAGCTTGTGGACGATCAACCTTAAGAGGTGAATTTGAGGAGAACCTCCTAGGCACTATATTCTGAGCTCTATTATGATTATTATAATTAAACTCATGTGATCGCGAAGTAGTACCACTCTCAAAATGACTATGGCTTCTACTTTGAGTTCTATACCTCAACGGTGTCATATCCCTAGGCTTATTGAAAGAACTATCACTTAGAGTATATGGCCGTTTAGGTTTAGGTGGGGAGATACTATGTTTACCTTCTCTTTTAAGAATGTTAACAAGTTTATTACCTAACTTAGATTTGGTATCTAACCTATCTACAGTCATACTAGAGTCAGTTGGTGTCTTTTCATCAATCACAAGCTTATGGAATGTTTCCGGCTTTTTGTTTGGACAACACGAAGCTACATGTCCCTTTTGATGACACTTGAAACATGACATCTGCTTGTGTGATTTAGGAACTTTTGCTTTCTCATTCGGAGTCTGAGGCACTAAAGGTTCAACTATTTGTTCCTTATTAATCTTATCATCAGTCTTAGTATCATTTATCACTCCACCAGATACAAACTTTATTTTGGTGAGAGGTGAAATCTTACTATTATCTGATGATGAATTCTTAATAACATTCTTCTGTGCCTCTGAATTCTCCGATGTACTAGTTACTTTAACCTCAGGGTTAGCATCACTCATTTAAGAATCTTCAGGTTTCGAGGTGTAATTGGCATTAAAAGGATGAGGTATATCATTGTATCCTATCCCAGTCTTGTCCTTTACACTACGTTGGGAATCTAACATTCTATCCATTTATGAAGTTCTATAAGTTTCAATCTTACGATCTTGCTCAACTAACTTCAGCTTTAGATTCACTATTTCCTGATCCTTACTAGCAATCTTCTCATTTAAGTCTTTAATGTTCATGAGAGTCCATCTATAATAACTTATTTTTCTTTTATAGTATCTCTAAGTGCTGTTCTATCAGAAACATCAGACTTAATCTTATCTTTTAAGGCCTGTTTATCATCACTTAATCTACGCACATCCATAAGGGCTTGGTCAAGTTCAGATCTAACAGTCTTATAAGAGTCTTTATCCACATTCATTTGAGATAAAACATTGCTATTAGATACAGATAAAACGCTAACCTGAGATTGCAAATCAGTAACTAAATAACAGATATCATCAAGAGTAAGAATATCAAGACATACCCTTTTCTTATCTGTTTGAACATCAGCCATGTGTGCCACAAACTCATCTGGACTCATTTCTTGAGTTGAATCCATATACAGCACATCTTCATCACTTGCTTTTACTTCAGACTCAGGCACCTCTACTATTTGTTCTACATCAGTGGGCATATAAGACATTGATCCAACAGTCATCTCTTGATCTTCAATCTCAGCCATCAAAGCTTCTTCAGACTGAGCTTTCCAGTCATAAGATCCATCCAACTGCTTAACCACCAAGGCTTTGCAAGCAAGAGTACTTCCCGAACCTTGTTTTCCAGTAGCTTCTACCTTAGGTCTTTGGCATTCACGAGAAAAATGACCAATACATTGACAGTTAAAGCACTTGATCTTGGTTTTATCAAACCCTGATCGATTGCCCACTACCTTTCTACCAGTTCTTTTGAGGAAATTCTTTACCCTTCTTGATATCAATGCTAATTGATCTTGAAGCTCCAATTCCTCAATGTAATCAGGATCTATCTGTTCATAATCCTCATCAAACATAATAGGATCATTGATCTTTCCATCAATGTAGTTTTCATATGAAGCAACAAAGGAAGCAATAACAGACAGTTGTTGTTCAGCAGATTTCACACTCATAGGCATCTTCTGATGCTCTTGAGATGACTTCTCTTTAGCTTCACTACCAGAAGAGGAAATAAAACACAGATCCTCATATATCATTTCTCCATTTTCACCAGTATCACCAACTAACAAAGCAGTGGTCGAACTAGCAGATGAAGTCGAAAGATTAGTTTTTCCATGATATAACCCAGGGTTCTGAACCTGATCAGAATCAGTATCTCTTGACTTTCTGGAGAAATCATAGCCTCTTAGCTTGTCAATGACTTGCTCTAAGGTCATGGTAGCATATCTGGTCTCGTTATCTTTGATCATAACACCATACATTTCCCACTTAGAAGACAAACCCTCAAGAAACTTGACGGTTTTATCCACTTCTTCTACAGTGATTTCATGGTATTCTAGTTCAGTTAGTAAATGGTAGAAACGGGTAACATAGGCATCAAGATCTTCTCCCTTTAAAGCTTTAAACATAGTAAACTGTTTTTTCAAAAGATTCTTCTTGCCAGCTTTGACTAGTGGACTACCCTCACCTCTTTTCTCTAGCGCTTCCCAGAGCGTTCTAGCAGTGTGAAAAGATTTCAGTTGATGAGCGAGCTCTTTTGGAAGACACATCTTAATGCAAGAGTGAGCTTTATTCTCAGATTTATAATCTTCCTTCTGTTAATCATTCATGTTCTGATAGGTAACGACCACAGTAGCATTTTGAACAGTTTGAGTAGGTTCTGTGTATCCATTCTTGATACACATCCAGATCGACAGATCATGGAATCTACAGTAAGATTCAAATCTGTCCTTCCAGTTGTAGTAATCTTCGATCTTCAACAACTTAGGTGGAACATTTGATTTTCCCACCTCGTGTTCCATCTCGATCATTCTACTTAAGTCAGACATCGTAAAACTTAAAATCAAATTGTTTTCGCGAACTCAGAAAAATCTCGATTCGCAGAACTCAGTTCAACTCGCAATCTCAGCTCGACTCGCAGAATCTCGGTTCGCAAGTCTCAGTTCGGATCGCAGTGATGTCAATTCGCAAGTGATCTCGATTCGCAAGGGATCTCGGTTCGCAGCTCTAGTTCGACTCGCAACGCTCAGTTCGGCTCGCAAGTTCAACTCGGTTCGCAGACGTAGCTGAAACCCTAATCTCGGCTCGCGAAACGGCTGAAAAACCCGAAAACAAAAATTTAAGGTATTTTTATGATTTAAACAGTAAATTTCGACCGTAAACAAACCCTAAATCGTCCAGAGAATGATTTTGATTGATAATATGTACTAATGCACATAAAAACAATCCGAATCAAACGCGATAATCACAAAAACTTCAAACTTTACTCGTATTAAGCCCGAAAGCTCTGATACCAGATGTAAGTCCCTAGTTCTAGGATCGATAACTTCGTTATCTGTAGTATTAAGATGCGGAATCCCTCAATCTGATGTTATCTTACTAACAACGAATAAGTTCGCGTTTTAGGTTAACTAATACTTTGCTTAAATGATAAACCGTCAAAGCCTAGCCGTTAGTCTTTATGTTATTCTCTGGATTGAAATCGCAGGCCTGAAAATATGGAATGCAAAAGTTATTATTTTCACGAATGAAAAACCTATAAATATATCAGTTCGTCTCGGCTCGCATGGGCCTTGCGAGTCCAGTCCAACTCACATCGCAAGCCCAAGCCCAGTTTGACTTCGGTCCATTGAGACTCACTTTGCGAACTCAGATCTCATCTCGCCTCGCAAGCTCTGCGACTTGAGATCTCGACTCGCAATATTTGTATATTTATTTCGTATTTAATATTCGTCTAACTTTAACATAATAATATATTTAACGAATATTATGAACAAAACAAATATTCATTTACATATCTAAACCAATGTACAAATATAATAATAATTACACCATTCCTATTTCAAGCTAGATCTGTTGTCACAAACTATGTCTCAACATGTTATCGTAGTGGGACTATCGTATTTGTTTCACATAATACGCACGAGTATTTTCACAAAACAGTTCATAAAACAGAGCATAAAGTAGTTCATAAAACAGAGCATGTAATCTCACCCCAAAACAGTTCAAAACAATTAAAAAGGGGCTATGAACTCACCTGTAGGTGATAGCGTTCCTAAATGCAAGTAATACCCAATCCGTAACTTCCTAACATCCTAAACGTAAGAGATATATTAACATAAGTACATGACTAAACGTCAAATTATGTTAGTGATTTACATGTTTCGAAAGATCGTTAGATTTTAAGAATGTGTATTATTCGTTGGTGATGATACTCTGAAAATTATTAGTGTTTCTTGAATTGAAAACATTTGTATCTCTCGATATAACACCCCTCATATTTCAGTACCATTTTTTTTATTCGGAAGCGAAAGTCCAACAAACATTAATAATTTTACATTTTATAATACTCATATAAAATCAATCTATTTCCAAAACATAATTTATCATTTTGGGTGTTACATAATTTGAACGACAACAATGATTTATGAAAATCAAAGATCAGAGTAACATCAAGTCGTCAAACATTTCATCCAGTCAACAGCTCCTTGCTCATCCCATAATCTAATCATATCCTGCAAGGAGTGGTAATGTGGGGGATTAGCTCAACGCTAAGTGAATGAACCAATAGCCTACAACACAACCTAGCATAACAAATATGTTTACAACTAAGCATAATATACTAAACGAGTTTACAGCAACAACATCGTAAACACACAATCATTTGTTTACAGCATAAAGCATCGTAAACAAATATCAACAAGAGGATCGGCGGTCCTTGAGGCGCCCTCATGCCCGGGTGGCCCTCCAAGAAACCTCACACCACTGCAGGCCAATACAGTGGTAAACCGATAGCTTAGGTACTATTTACCCACACAACACAGAATTCATATAACCAACCGTGTACAAGGACCTGTGTTGGCAACTCAACAGTAACCTTAAGCCCAAACCATGTTGACCTCCAATTAAGCACATATGCCCAAAGGCCAGATATCACAAAATCTATATCTATCAAGGCAACATGTCAATCAACAGTTTATAAACAGTAAAACCACGTTTACCCGTTGTAACCAAATCTGTTACAACTAAGTTACGCTGAAGGTTACAGGTCCACTCACCAAACCTCCGTCGTCCACTCAGTAGTCTAATGTCACCGAGTCTTCTCCATATCTGAGAATTAAATCAAATAACAAGTCAGTAACTTATTCATTATAATCAACTCATGTTATAATCATATAACATATTCAATATATATCTTTAAACTACCATAACAACAAGTTATAAGATTAACCATTCTAGTTCCGAATCTATCATCATGATATATCTTTATTTAGTTATCCAAAATTAGAATAACATGTCCATGACTAATATATCACATATATATCATTAATGGTTTACATTACATTATAAAGGTCAATATTACTCTTAGGTGACATAATCACATAAACTCTAACAACTTCACCAATGTAACATAATAATGTCCATTTACAAGCATTATTTACATTTACTAAGTTACAATTTTACCAACTCACTTCAATAATCCACATACATATACACCAACTTCAATATATAAATACACATATAGATTATGTATCATCATCATTCATGACACCTCCATCATGCATAAACATTGTATAACAACAAGCAACATAACCAAACTTCAATTTCAATACTCATATCCATTTAATCACTAATTTACTTAATTATCCAAAATAATAAGAATTAGTCATGTTCTAGGTTTACTAACAACCTAAAATCAACAAATATCACCAACAATTTCTAGCTAACAATAATCAATCATCATTAAACCACAATTCTTATACATGCATCATCTAACAATCCAAGAACCACAAACAATTCATAAACTTTAGCTTAAAAATGTTAACCATCACCATTCATAAGCTTAACTCATAACAATTTAACAAAATCAAGCCCTAATTTCGGATTTTAACTTACAATCTAGCAAAAACCCCAAAAACCCATTTCTAGGTTAATCGAATCAATAAATTGAGACTTACAAAGTGTTTAAGAGGATCAAGGGATGATTTCTTCATGTTTTGGAAGCTTAATTCGAAGTTCTATGGCTTCAATTTTGCTTGAATACTCGATTCACAACGCAAGGGTTGTTCCTGCGCGTGGTTTGGGTCGGCCGAACACCACAGGAAGAAAAAGGAAGATGATTTCACAAGAACATTGAAGATTGATGATGATTTAGGTGTAAAGTTAGGGTTTTGATCTTCCTCTAGGTTTCATCGATGTCACAGGAAATTTTGAAATAATAAAACCCGTATTTTACACTTATATTACCAAATATGTGTACTAGTTTTGCCCCCTTCTAAATCTATTGTCTGGAACCTAAAAACCATTTGCGAGAAACTATTTTATTTTTCCGTCAACTAAATTAACTTAAAACAAATAATATTTTACCATTCACAATAAGTCATTTAGCTAATGGACCTATTAATTTTTCAATTATCCACAAGACATTAATTATTTAAAACACACTTAACTAATTAAATAAATAAAGAAATTACCGATTTCAATTAGGCTCAAAACGAGGATGTTACACTCGAGTTGTGTCATTGGTTATGTGCATGTATGTCTATATATACATGTATACATATTTACATTATATATAACGCAGTGGAATAGCAAAACTTTAAATAATCTAAGGCATTTAGGAAACTAAAACCCTAAGGGATCTTTAACTTTAACAATATAGTGCAATATATAAATTGGATAAAGAAAATAAGGAAAACACTAACCTTAGAGAAAACCTATTTCTCATGCGCAGACCAACGAGCAGAGTTTCGTTACTTGGAGGCAGGTACCCAAAGTAGAATACCTCTAATGCTTCACACAGAAAAACCCAAGAGAAAGTCGAATTTTCGAAACCCTCAAAAATTCGTATGAAATTCGTATGGAATAAGGTATAGACTTGACCCCTATTTATACTGGAGAGAAAAACCCTGAATTCGCAGATTTTGACTTTTAGCAACCGGCTAAACCCTTTAGCCGGCGGTCAGGTTAACTTTCTGCCCAAGAATCCGAGATCTGATCCGTGTTTTCACCAACTTTAAATTTAGCAGCTGGCTAAACCATTTAGCCGCTGGCTGAAACATTTAGTCGCTGGCTAAAATCCGGCTTCCAGATTTCCACTTTTTTAATTACTTTTGATTTCTAATTAATTCACCATAATTAATAAATCAACTAATTAAATATAATATTAATACCAATTAATATTATTCCTTATTCATTTCTCTTGACTGTTTATTGAGGGCAACCCAAAAAGGACTTTACTTTTAATGCTAGTCTCACCAATTAGTTATGATATTGGACACTATTCCAACACATCCATACCAATCACTTAGATTTATCTTAATTTATTTATATTCCCACATAGTTAATCGATAATGGACATTTTAGAATAATATAAGAATTATTCAAGGATTTAAACAAGCAAATATATGATACAATTAATTATCAAATGAAAACAAACATACCTAGGTACTTTGATTCATTTATTGGATAATAATTGTCTCGAATCCTTTATTCAAACACTAAAACACATAGTTACATGAAATAACTAGCATAACGAAGTCCTATGCCTCGGCATGTTGATTAAGCTTTCCATTAGGTAAAGCCTTCGTAAATGGATCAGCTAGATTATCATCTGTGTGAACTTTGAGTAGATTGATTTCACCTAATTCAATCTGCTCTCGAACATAGTGATATCTTCTAGAATAATGTCTGGCCCCTAGGTTCATTGGCAATGATAATTGCGTCTGAGTTATCGCAGTATAACTCTATGGGGTTTTTATTTGTGGGTACCACGTCAAGCCCAGAAATAAATTTTGTAATCCAGACTGCTTCTATCTCAGCTTCCGAAGGTACTATGTACTCTGATTCAGTTGCAGACTTGGCAGTTGTGGATTACTTCATAAGGAACCCTTTCCTCTACGCCTCCATTCAAGATGAAGAGGTATCCTGTCTGAAATCCAGCATTTCAAAAACAAGTCACTTTGAGCTCAGCTTTAGGATTTTCACCATAAACAAGGAACATATCTCTAGTAGCCCTCAGGTACTTGAGAAAATCTTTCACAGCAATCCAGTGACCCTCACCTGGATTCTGTTGGAAACGGCTGGCTATGTTCTGTGCGAACGCCACATCAGGTCTAGTGCATCTACCCGCATACATTTATAGATCCAACAGCCAAAGCCTAAAGAACCCTTTGCATACGCTCCACCTCCTCAGGTGTAGAAGCACACTGTTTGCTATTTAAGTCAAGTCTTTCTAACATTGGAACATTCCATGCTTAAAATTCTCCATCTTAAATTTCTTTAAGATTTTATCAATATAAGCACTTTGACTTAGTTCAATTAACCGCTTTGACCTATTTCTATAGATCTTGATTCCAAGAATAAATGCTGCTTCTCCTAAGTCTTTCATAGTGAAACACTTTCCAAGGAAGGATTTTACATCTTGTAATATTGGAATGTAATTTTACATGATCAATATGTCATTAACATATAAGACAAGGAAAGTAACATTACTCCCACTATATTTTTGATATACACATGGCTCATTAGGGTTTTGAGTAAATCCAAACTTTTTAATTTTCTCATCAAACCTCTTGTTCCAGCTTCTTGATGCTTGCTTTAGTCCATAAATGGACTTTTGAAGCTTGCACACCTTGCTTAGATATTTGGATCAATAAAACCTTCAGGTTGAACCATATAAACATCCTTGTCTAAGTAACCATTCAAGAGAGCAGTTTTGACATCCAATTACCAAATCTCATAGTCATAGTACAATGCTATGGCTAAGAGAATCCTAATAGCCCTAATGTCTGCTATAGGAGATAAGGTTTCATCATAGTCAACTCCGTAGATTTGAGTATAACCCTTCGCTACGAGACGAGCTTTATAGGTGTGTACATTCCCATCCACATTCGTAGCTTCAAGCCATTTTTCAGATTCTGGATCTGATAATGCAGCTTTGAAATTAGGAGGTTCATTGAGATCCCCTAACATGTGCTCTTCAATTCATTGAGAACCATATAAACACTTTACTGATAGCGTGTGAAAGCGTCTCATTTTATTTATTTAGAAATGGAAATACCTTATTAATAATATCACATAATCAGGCAAGAATACCTGATCGAATATAAGTATAGACTTGGTAAGTCCGAGTCGATCACAGGGAACGGTGGTTATTTATAAAAATAAGAAATACTAATTAACTAGAAAACAGTAAAGTGGGGGGCGTTTTAGTTCCGTGCGAACATTTTAAGTAAATTTATAATTAAAACAAATAAACTAATTAAATTAAATAACAGATAGGAATTAATAGGAAGGAACAAGTAATTGTGTGAATAATTCCGCTCAGATTCATATATTCAGATTTATTGCACGTTAATTATCTAATTGTGATTTATTTTATATCAACTTAGTAACTAATCAAAGATTCCAAGTTGAATGTAAATTAGCCAACGGTTCGGGTCTAACTAATTTCTATAACCTAGGGTCCCACCTTAAATATCGATTCGCAAAAATTGTATGTTTCTATTGAGTGTTTTTCCCTAAATTATGCCTTAAGTATTCACGATTGGTTATAATTGATCATCGCGGTATGACTCAACAATACCTATTAATAATCACTTATTAATCTTATTCATCTTAGGTTATTCAATTATTAGTCTCTTAACCTATCAAACTCAATATATTTAGCAATTATCAAAACCTAAATTCTAACCATCAATAATCAACAATCTCAAGGGAACTCAATCTCAATGAAATAGTCAATCACGTTAAGTAATAACTAATAACCACTAATAAATAAGGATCAACGGATAATATAAGCATCTTCAATCAAATAACTTAATAAACGTGCAAATATAATCATTCAATAATCATTATCCAAGGTTCATTATTACACAACTATTAACGTATCAGTTCATCATCGAATATTGTAAAAACATAATTATTAATCTCAAAAACATAGAGTAATCGAAATACATAAGTGTGAATACAAACCGAAAAGACGAATCACAAAGAACAAAAGCGAAATAACATCAACCTTTGCTTTTTGTGCCTCCAAAATAACCCTAGAATTTGTAAATAAATCGAACTAGTCGTCTGGAAAAACTCCTAGCCGAATCTTTAGCCGAAGTCTTCTTTTTAGGGTTAAAAATGCGTTTTATAGTTTTCTGGAAAAATGATCCATACGGCGTATGGATAATCCATACGGCGTATGAATTGAAAACAAGCCTGGCCCAGCTCCGCGTTACATTGGGCCTCCACCTCCTCATCCATACGGCGTATGGATAATCCATACGGCGTATGGATGAGATTTTTAGTCGATTTTTCAATATTTCTTTTTTAATCCTTCGGCTTCGCTCGTTTCTTCAAAAATGCATCATTTAACTTATTTATTGACTGTTTTCCGTTCTTTTCTCCAAAAAACTTCATTTCCACATCTAAATGCAAATATAAACGAAATAAATATCAAAACTTAATTAATTGCAATAAAAACATTCAAGAATAGGGGTGAAATACTACATAAATATAGTACTTATACGCGATTATCAAACATCCCCCACTTGAATCCTACTTGTCCTCAAGTAGACTATTGATTCAAAATTTTGATTATTAAGAAAACAATCATCTCCATTAACCTAAATAACTAACTGTGACACCCCCAAATTTAATGATTTGCGGAAGCTTGATTTGGGTGTCACTAATCAATATACAAAGCACATAAGATATAATGAACGACCACTATATGCGTCGTTTTAAACTTGTATAAATAAAGTAAATGTTTACATCAAAATATAGTTACATTAGCTCGGTTCCTGAAATCGAGAGATTACATAGCATAATTACTTTTACAAAATATAATAATGCAGTCCAATCTCTAGTTGTATGTATGCTGACTCGAGCTAATAATTCCTGCTTGTGCAGCCAAACTACTGCTGGGTACCTGTGATAAATACTAAAATGGGTCAGCGAAAACGCTGGTGAGCTCACAGGTTTGTATGTCAATGTATAGTTGTAAGAACCGCAAGATTTATATTGAATTTAAAATGCAATTAAGCAAAATAAAAGTTATACTGTCCATGAGCACATAGTCTGAGCTTAACTTGATTTGTCAGGCCCAATTAAGGAAACCTAACTTGAAATGCCTCCTACGAGTGCCTAATCAACACTCGTCTTCCCAAATGCTAATACATCCGTTTGACCGATTAGTGCGTGCTAACCCGGATGAGGATTGTCAATCCCATATGATATCATATACTAACATTCACGCTAAAATATTAGAGACTATGCTTATGGAGGACTTTAAATTGATTAGCTTGAAACTCATGTAGTATTTGAAGTTTGGCACTTGCGTTCTACTTGTAAAAACAAAATCGAGTAGTAATATCACACCCCTAGTTGTAAAGCAGTGAAAATGGGGCTATGAAACTCACCTGGTTCTTGAAGTGTTTAACTTAATGAACTTGGAGTAATTAGCTGTGAGTTGGTGTCCAAAGGCTTGAAACCTGAATGTGTCCACGACATTTAAATTGTCATTAATTGTATTGGTATCCCGAAAGACTACCATTTGAATTGTTTGTCTAACTTAATGTCCAAATTACCCCGATTTGGTTGATTGTTTTGTTACAAGTTACTACGACTTGTTTGAATAAATTGGTACAAGTTACAACGACTTGTTTGAATAAGTTGGTACAAGTTACGACGACTTGTTTGATTGAATTATCTAAGTTTCAACGACTTAGTTGATTTAATTGTGTATTTGAAAGGGTGTACGGCCCGTTGGTGACGGTTGTATCGATAGTTCTAAAATGTTATTATATTGTTGCTACAGTGAATCGCTACAGTAAATTGCTACAGTGAATTGCTACAGTAAAATTTGACTTTTCTACAGTAACTTTGACTTCGAAAATTTTAAGTTTTGAAGATTCTGTTTTGTGCGACGTAGCCTGCGACGTAGCCTGCGACGTGGGCTGCGACGTAAGAGTTTTGCGACGAAAAGGGTTGCGTCGCTAAAGTCAACAGTGATAAGTCAATAGCGACGTAGGGTGCTACGTCGCTTATGCGACGTAGGTTCGGTTTGCAACGTTAAGGTCTGCGTCGCTATGTGCGACGTTCGCAAGTCAATGCGACGTAATAGGCTGCGTCGCTATATGCGACGTTGGGGATATAGTGCGACGTAGGTCGCTGCGTCGCTATATGCGACGTTGGGGATATAGTGCGACGTAGGTCGCTGCGTCGCATTTGCTCCAGGCCAAATGCGACGTACGGGTCTGATCGGAGTTTCAACTTCAAAAACGCATTTTCCGGCCATCGATCGGCCTAATATTTTTACCCAACCCATTTTAGGACATTACAAGGTTATACAAACAACTAGCAAGTTATAAAACTTAAAAACGAGAGTTTTCGGAGTTATGTCGGAAACTTACAAATCGCCGAAATGAAATTCCGGAAAGATGAAAGTGTAGATCGTGAAGTGGTGAATCTTTTGTCCCAAACAAGCTTGAAGATCCGAGGTCGTTTAGTATGTTTATTTTGCGATTTTCGTTGATTTGGTTTGTGGTTTAGTTGAGAGAAAATAAGAGAGGAGAGAGAGATAGAAATGAGAAATGAAAGAAAAAAAGAAAGAAAAGGGAGGTGATTAAGGTGGAATCCCCACCTTTTTCAGTCCCCGCGAAGTGCCCCGTGCGGTGTTCGTTTTCCCGATTATTTAAATGTTAAATATTTATTTTCTAAGTTTTAATATACGTTTTAAGATACGAATAATTACTTAGTATTTTCATTGAAGCATTTTACTAAACATTTAATATTTACATTATAAATGGTGATTTGTCTCATTTTGTTTGCGCAATTACATTTTATTCGCGTTTATATTAATTGTGTGATAAAACTTGGATACGAAATATTATTATAAATAGTATTTTTAAATAAATTGAGTTATTAAATAATATTTGTATTACTTAATAAAATTGTTCACCAACGTCCGTATTTATTGTATCGAAATTCATTCGATTTGAAGCTCGTACGATTTAAACAAACCGCATAATTGTAGATATATATTCAACAATATATAATAGTTGATACATTAATTAGCCTAACACAGAACTAATTACATGTATTACACTTGATTAGGCACTAAACTATAGTCCTAAATTGACGGGTGTCACATTCTCCCCCTGTTAGGAGAATTTCGTCCCGAAATTTATGTTGAAGTTGTGTTTGTCGATGAGTCAGTGAAGAGTTGAGGGTACTTGAGTCGCATTTGGTCTTCCCGTTCCCAGGTGAATTCCGGACCACGCCGCGAATTCCACCTAACTTTGACAATGGGAATACGACTTTGTTTAAGTTGTTTGACCTCACGGTCCATAATTTCGGCGGGTTCCTCAACAAAGTGAAGTTTCTCGTCAACTCGAATTTCATCGAGTGGAATGATAAGTGTCTCGTCAGACAGACACTTCTTCAGATTTGAAACATGAAATGTGGGATGCACGTTGCTGAGTTCAGATGGCAGCTGCAATCGATAAGCCACTGGACCAATCTTTTCGAGGATCTCGAATGGTCCAATGTATCTGGGATTCAACTTCCCTCGTTTGCCAAATCGGATTACGCCTTTCCAAGGCGATACTTTGAGTAGAACTCGATCCCCAACTTGGAACTCGAGTGGTTTGCGTCTCACGTCAGCATAACTTTTCTGACGATCACGCGCGGCCTTAAGCTTGTTTTGAATTTCAACGATTCTCTCGGTCGTTTCGTGAATGATTTCTGGACCTGTGAGTTGGCTATCCCCAACCTCAGTCCAGCAGATAGGTGACCGGCACTTACGACCGTACAGTGCCTCGAACGGTGCAGCTTTGATGCTGGTATGATAACTGTTGTTGTACGAGAACTCGCACAATGGTAGGTGTTTTTCCCAGTTTACACCGAAGTCTACTACACAGGCCCGTAGCATGTCTTCCAGTGTTTGAATGGTTCGTTCACTTTGGCCGTCGGTTTGAGGATGGTATGCGGTACTCATATCAAGTCGAGTACCCAGAGATTTTTGAAGTGATTGCCAAAATTGTGAAGTGAAACGACTATCTCTATCGGAGATAATGGAGATTGGAACGCCGTGTTTGGTCACGATTTCCTTCAGGTAGATTCTGGTGAGGCGTTCCATTTTGTCGGATTCCTTGATTGCCAGGAAGTGAGCAGACTTTGTGAGACGATCCACGATCACCCAAATGGTATCGCAACCGCTCGATGACTTGGGTAGTTTGGTTATGAAATCCATGGCAATTTGTTCCCATTTCCATTCAGGAAGACTGGGTTGTTGAAGTAAACCGGAAGGTTTTTGATATTCGATTTTGACTTTGGAGCAAGTAAGGCATTTGCTGACATAGGTGGCGATTTCAGATTTCATGTTCGGCCACCAATAGAAGTCCTTGATACCGTGGTACATTTTATCGGATCCCGGATGGATAGAATATTTGGACTTGTGAGCTTCATCCATTACCAAGTCTCGTAGGTTCCCATATTTAGGCAAATAGATTCGGTTTGAGAAATACCTAATCCCGTTAGGTCTGACTTCGAATTGTTGATCCATGCCCCGCAAGGCTTCATCTTTGACATTTTCGGGTTTTAAGGCTTCGAGTTGAGCAGTGAGGATTTGAATGTTTAAATTGTTGTGAATGGTCATACTGAGGGCTCGAACCCGAAGTGGTTTCACTCGCTCTTTTCGACTGAGGGCGTCAGCAACAACATTTGCTTTGCCTGGATGATATTTGAGTTCGCAGTCGTAATCGGTAAGCAACTCGACCCATCGACGTTGCCTCATGTTGAGATCCTTCTGATCGAATATGTGTTGAAGGCTTTTATGGTCGGTAAAGATTGTGCATCTGGTACCGTAAAGGTAATGTCTCCAGATTTTGAGGGCAAAAACGACGGCTCTAAGCTCGAGGTCGTGGGTGGTGTAATTCTTTTCATGAATCTTAAGCTGTCGGGAAGCATAAGCTATGACTTTGTCTCGTTGCATAAGCACACAACCGAGACCTTGATATGAAGCATCGCAGTATACCACGAAGTCATCGGTGCCTTCGGGTAATGAGAGGATAGGAGCACTGCAAAGCTTTTGTTTTAAGAGTTGAAATGCCGACTCTTGTTTATCAGTCCAGTCAAACTTTTTGTCTTTCTGGGTCAGCGTCGTGAGTGGTATGGCTATCTTGGAAAAATTTTCAATGAATCGTCGATAGTATCCGGCCAGTCCCAAAAACTGCCGTACTTCGGTCGGAGTGGTTGGCGATTGCCAGTCTTTGATAGCCTCGATTTTTGACGGGTCAACGTGAATTCCCTGACTGTCAATCACGTGACCAAGGAATTGAACGGTTTTGATCCAGAACTCACACTTAGAGAACTTGGCATAGAGTTCCTCGTGTTTAAGTAGTTCAAGGATGGTTCTGAGGTGTTGCGCATGCTCTTCTTTGCTTCGTGAATATATGAGGATGTCATCGATGAAGACAATGACAAACTTATCAAGGTAAGGTTTACATACCCGATTCATAAGGTCCATGAATACAGCCGGTGCATTGGTTAGGCCGAATGGCATCACTTGGAATTCGTAATGCCCGTAACGAGTTCTGAAAGCGGTTTTTGGAATATCGGCATCGCAAACACGCAATTGGTGATAACCGGATCGGAGATCAATCTTTGAATAACAACTCGACCCTTGAAGTTGGTCGAACAGGTCATCGATTCGAGGGAGTGGATACCGGTTCTTGACAGTTAACTTGTTCAACTCCCGATAGTCGATACACATTCTAAAAGAACCATCTTTCTTCTTAACAAATAGGACCGGAGCTCCCCAAGGTGAAGAACTCGGCCTGATAAACCCTCGTTCCAGGAGTTCCTGTAACTGGGTGGACAGCTCCTGAAGTTCGGATGGAGCTAAACGGTATGGTGCTCGGGCCACAGGCGCAGCACCTGGTACAAGATCGATTGAGAACTCAACCTGTCTTGGTGGTGGTAGACCAGGCAGTTCCTCAGGAAAGACTTCTGGAAAGTCTCGAACAATTGGAACATCCTCAAGTCGCTTCTCCTCCGACTTTTTCTCCATGATGTGCGCGAGGATTGATGGATAACCCTTTCTCAGAAATTTCTGGGTTTTAAGACAAGAGATGATGTTAAGCCTCGTCCCTCCGGTCTCCCCCTGTATGACTAGGGTTCTAC
This sequence comes from Helichrysum umbraculigerum, assembly GCA_949592205.1. Taxonomy (NCBI): domain Eukaryota; kingdom Viridiplantae; phylum Streptophyta; class Magnoliopsida; order Asterales; family Asteraceae; genus Helichrysum; species Helichrysum umbraculigerum. The sequence goes on along the minus strand of CATIUR010000003.1, from coordinate 103,233,577 downwards.
CGACAGTGAGAGGTATGCGAACAATTTTGTCATAGCAGATGATTTCGGCGCGATGTTTGGATAACCAATCCATGCCTACGATGACATCGAAACTTCCTATCTCAACAGGCATAAGATCTATGGAGAAGATTTCGTCGGCTAGATTTAAAGTGCAATTAGGTATCACACTATTGGTTTCTATCATTTGACCATTAGCTAGCTCTACTGGGTACTTAACGTCTAAAGCAACAGGTGTAATGTCAAGTAGGGGGCAAAATTCATCGGAAATAAAACTCCTATCAGCACCAGTATCAAACAGAATGGAAGCAGTTAAATTGTTGAGGAGGAACATACCCGTGACCACATTCGGGTCCTGACGGGCGTCCCCTGAGTTGATCACGAAGGCGCTACTTTTGGTGTTGTTGTTGTTGCGGTGGTTGTTGTTGTTGTTGCCCTTATTCTTCAATTTTGGGCAAGAATCCCTGAAGTGTCCTGGGTTTCCACATTCATAGCAGGACTTAGGTTGTCGGGTATTTCTGTCAGAGGGGTTGTTGTTGGATTTGGGGGCTCGGCAATCCTTAGTCGAATGCCCGTACCTCCTGCAGTTGTTGCAAGGAGTACCGCACTGACCAAAGTGGTGATAGTTACACTTGGGACAATAGGGTCTGTCCCCGGTGTAGCTGCGGTTGGATTCAGAGTTGGTGTTGTAGACTTGGATGGCGTTGTTTTTCTTGTTTGAGTTGTGGTGGTGTTTAGTGGATTTGCGTTTGTTGTTGTTAGAGGATGAGGTGTTGGAGGTCTCACGGCTGACAACTAGAGCCATGAGTTTGTGGGCCAATTGAATGGCACTCTCAGTAGTGGTTGGTTTGGATGAGGCGACGTTTCCCTGGATGTTCTCGGGGAGTCCACGAATGTATTTCTTAATGCCCTTACTTTCTGGTTCGACCAAACTCGGGCATAATAAAGCAAACTGCTGAAATTTGGTGGTATATTCAGCAACATCATTCCCTGCACCTCCAGATGCCAGAATTCTTCTTCCAGCCTGTGCAATTCCTCTTCAGGACAGTATTTTTCTGTCAGTTTCTTTTTCAGTTCGGCCCAAGGAAGTCGGTTTGCAATCTCGAGGCCTACAGAGTTTGCGTGGGTTTTCCACCACGTGAGTGCACCTTCCTGAAAGGTGTAAGCAGCGAATTTGACCTTGTTGTTCTCAGTGCAATCGCAGAGACTGAAAAGTTTTTCGATAGGGAAAGAGACAGGGGAGTTGGCTGTAATGGAGACAATTCGGATGGACGATATGGATTTCTTCGAGATGGTTAACCACTTTTTTAACCGTGAGAGGGAGGTCATTCAGAACCCGCTGGCTCCAGAACGGGGGGGCGGCTCCAGAGGCGCTGCCGCAGGCGCCAGCACCGACTGAAGTTGCCCACCCCCTAGATACCCGAAGACCGGTTTTCCCGAAAAAGTAGAAACGATATGACTTATGATACCCTGCAGCGGAGCAGCCCTCCGACGTTCCTTCTCAGGCGGCATCGCCCACCAGCATACACTCCGTCCCCCAAGACGGCATCTGGCGTGAAGTGGAAAAAAAGGAGCAAGCGTGCTCTTCCGCCCCGCCGGCAGCACGAGAAGTCGGGGTCGGCCCAGATTCCATGCGCTCAATCCAACGGATCAAGCCAATGGCACCTTCCGTGCCCTTGAAGTATAGCGGTTTACAGCTAAGAAAGTCTTTATAGGAGCAAGGTTTGGGTGGTGGAGTATTGGTTGCTGTGTCCTCGCTACCGAGTGGTGTTCGGGTAGCCAAGGCTTCGGTCACACTGCGGGCAATTATTCCCGCGATCTCAGCTTCGCTAAGGGTAATTTGACGGCGAGGAGGCATGATGCTGAGTAAGAAAGAACAAGGAAATGAAATAAGATGCTAGTCCGAGTATGATGAACTAGTGGTGTGTTTGTCATTTCGAGACAAAGCGTTAGAGAGAAAGAGGCCTATATTCATATAATATAATATAGCCTAAAGTGGTAATGAGGTCTACTTATGTAAGTATATATGTATATCACATAATAACCTATTGAGTGTCTAGCACAGACGTGTTTTGAGTCCCGTTTCTCTCGAGGTCAGAGTCAACTAATGCATTCCTGTTCAACATAACTCTTTCAGATTTCACATCATCTTTCTCTAATTGTACATAGTTGATCAGGCTATGTTAAATTAAAGTCGTATGATGTAATCCCTGAACTAGTCATAACTAATAAGGAATACTGCCTAACGGTCATAGTCTAGGCCCACTAAATGCAACCTAGTTCACTATAACCTTAGGCTCTGATACTAATCTGTGACACCCCCAAATTTAATGATTTGCGGAAGCTTGATTTGGGTGTCACTAATCAATATACAAAGCACATAAGATATAATGAACGACCACTATATGCGTCGTTTTAAACTTGTATAAATAAAGTAAATGTTTACATCAAAATATAGTTACATTAGCTCGGTTCCTGAAATCGAGAGATTACATAGCATAATTACTTTTACAAAATATAATAATGCAGTCCAATCTCTAGTTGTATGTATGCTGACTCGAGCTAATAATTCCTGCTTGTGCAGCCAAACTACTGCTGGGTACCTGTGATAAATACTAAAATGGGTCAGCGAAAACGCTGGTGAGCTCACAGGTTTGTATGTCAATGTATAGTTGTAAGAACCGCAAGATTTATATTGAATTTAAAATGCAATTAAGCAAAATAAAAGTTATACTGTCCATGAGCACATAGTCTGAGCTTAACTTGATTTGTCAGGCCCAATTAAGGAAACCTAACTTGAAATGCCTCCTACGAGTGCCTAATCAACACTCGTCTTCCCAAATGCTAATACATCCGTTTGACCGATTAGTGCGTGCTAACCCGGATGAGGATTGTCAATCCCATATGATATCATATACTAACATTCACGCTAAAATATTAGAGACTATGCTTATGGAGGACTTTAAATTGATTAGCTTGAAACTCATGTAGTATTTGAAGTTTGGCACTTGCGTTCTACTTGTAAAAACAAAATCGAGTAGTAATATCACACCCCTAGTTGTAAAGCAGTGAAAATGGGGCTATGAAACTCACCTGGTTCTTGAAGTGTTTAACTTAATGAACTTGGAGTAATTAGCTGTGAGTTGGTGTCCAAAGGCTTGAAACCTGAATGTGTCCACGACACTTAAATTGTCATTAATTGTATTGGTATCCCGAAAGACTACCATTTGAATTGTTTGTCTAACTTAATGTCCAAATTACCCCAATTTGGTTGATTGTTTTGTTACAAGTTACTACGACTTGTTTGAATAAATTGGTACAAGTTACAACGACTTGTTTGAATAAGTTGGTACAAGTTACGACGACTTGTTTGATTGAATTATCTAAGTTTCAACGACTTAGTTGATTTAATTGTGTATTTGAAAGGGTGTACGGCCCGTTGGTGACGGTTGTATCGATAGTTCTAAAATGTTATTATATTGTTGCTACAGTGAATCGCTACAGTAAATTGCTACAGTGAATTGCTACAGTAAAATTTGACTTTTCTACAGTAACTTTGACTTCGAAAATTTTAAGTTTTGAAGATTCTGTTTTGTGCGACGTAGCCTGCGACGTAGCCTGCGACGTGGGCTGCGACGTAAGAGTTTTGCGACGAAAAGGGTTGCGTCGCTAAAGTCAACAGTGCTAAGTCAATAGCGACGTAGGGTGCTACGTCGCTTATGCGACGTAGGTTCGGTTTGCGACGTTAAGGTCTGCGTCGCTATGTGCGACGTTCGCAAGTCAATGCGACGTAATAGGCTGCGTCGCTATATGCGACGTTGGGGATATAGTGCGACGTAGGTCGCTGCGTCGCTATATGCGACGTTGGGGATATAGTGCGACGTAGGTCGCTGCGTCGCATTTGCTCCAGGCCAAATGCGACGTACGGGGTCTGATCGGAGTTTCAACTTCAAAAACGCATTTTCCGGCCATCGATCGGCCTAATATTTTTACCCAACCCATTTTAGGACATTACAAGGTTATACAAACAACTAGCAAGTTATAAAACTTAAAAACGAGAGTTTTCGGAGTTATGTCGGAAACTTACAAATCGCCGAAATGAAATTCCGGAAAGATGAAAGTGTAGATCGTGAAGTGGTGAATCTTTTGTCCCAAACAAGCTTGAAGATCTGAGGTCGTTTAGTATGTTTATTTTGCGATTTTCGTTGATTTGGTTTGTGGTTTAGTTGAGAGAAAATAAGAGAGGAGAGAGAGATAGAAATGAGAAATGAAAGAAAAAAAGAAAGAAAAGGGAGGTGATTAAGGTGGAATCCCCACCTTTTTCAGTCCCCGCGAAGTGCCCCGTGCGGTGTTCGTTTTCCCGATTATTTAAATGTTAAATATTTATTTTCTAAGTTTTAATATACGTTTTAAGATACGAATAATTACTTAGTATTTTCATTGAAGCATTTTACTAAACATTTAATATTTACATTATAAATGGTGATTTGTCTCATTTTGTTTGCTCAATTACATTTTATTCGCGTTTATATTAATTGTGTGATAAAACTTGGATACGAAATATTATTATAAATAGTATTTTTAAATAAATTGAGTTATTAAATAATATTTGTATTACTTAATAAAATTGTTCACCAACGTCCGTATTTATTGTATCGAAATTCATTCGATTTGAAGCTCGTACGATTTAAACAAACCGCATAATTGTAGATATATATTCAACAATATATAATAGTTGATACATTAATTAGCCTAACACAGAACTAATTACATGTATTACACTTGATTAGGCACTAAACTATAGTCCTAAATTGACGGGTGTCACACTAACAAAGGAATTACACAATATCACCCATTTTTAATTCAAACATTTATGTTTAAAATCCTGTTAATTCTAAAAACAATCATTAATAAACTATAAGGTCGCAAAAAAAATCTACACATGAAGTTATTATTCTTAAAACATTAAATAGCTCACAATAATTACTGATATTGTTGTCCACTTAAACAATCTATATTCAAATTGTTGAGCTTAACTCATTATTATTCGCGTAAATATCCCCTCAAATTCCCAATAGTTATATACTCTCGTACTCATAACGTGCCAATATTACCTATTCTGGATTTCTAATCAGAACAATCATTTTTCAAATCAAGACATAGGTGACAGGTCTTTACCTCAACACAACAAAGTGACATAACTTGATTTTGGTTTAGCAATAATAAATTTTTAGTCAAACCATTGGTGACAGGTCTGCACCTTAGTACAACAAAGCGACTTAATTTGACTACATTTTAAAATCATGAGTTGTTAAACTCTTTTGCTCTTTTTCATTAGATATACTGACGGAGACCAGGTCTGTACTTTCGTACAACAGAGGAAACAGCACCCAGTATATCCCCAAATGATGTTAATTAAATTTCCAAAATTATGACATATCCCACGCTATTAATATGAAAATTAAGACAACCGTCATACACAACTAAAGTTCATCTAAAAGTAACATCCACTCCTTTATTTTTATTTCTTAAAAGCTCAAAAACTCTAATATAAATTGCCTATCAATACATCATATAATAAACTACATAACATTTTTCACAGTTTACAATTTATTAAAATGTATAGAAAATTTTAAATTTAACCTACATTGTTACAAAATAAGTCATTTCTAGAAAAACATAAATTTAAATTTAAAAATTTGGTTGAAAAATGGGCAACTTATAACTTCATAGTTACGTATTTTAATGAGATAAAAGTTAACCAATTACAACATTATCTACTGACTTTAAAGACAAATATGTGGAAACCTAATTCATTATTTTCTCTCTCATCCCCCACTTAAAGATGTACAATGCCCTCATTGTACAAATAATGAAATGCTAAAACGGGAAAAAGAGAAAAGAAATTAGACAGAAAAACTCCCCTAGAATAGTGTGTGAGTTACGGGTAAAACAAGGCCGATATGATACTCTCAAAATTCCTTGCTTCCACTTCCGCTGAACTTACTGCCAGCATCTCACATGCTCACAACACAATTCTAAAAGGGCAGCAACAAACACAATTAAATGATACCAAATAAAATAAAATCCTAAATAACACAAACATAACTAACAAAATGTAAAACTACAAATATCCAAAACATAAATAAAATACTGAAAATATAGAACATAATAATAATGTCTGAAATCAATAGTCAAATAGGATGCACATCATCTTAATCACTATCCTCCTCCTCATCCATGCTCCGATACTGATGAGATGGTCCTTCCTGATCTGGCTGTGGTGGTGCTAGCATAAACTCCTGTGGTGGTGCTAGCATAAATTTATGAATTTCCAGCCGGTTGGATGTCTGTTTGTAAAAATCACTTTTGTTTTGTCAAATTTGAGTTTGTTTTGTTGTAAACTAACTTATTTTTCGTTAGTTGTTCTTGTATTTTAGTTTGTTTGTTCAGGTTTATATCCAATGGCTCGAAGTTTTGAAAGCGATGCTAATGATGCTAACATGGTTAAGAAAATCGATGCGGATAGTTCTGGTTCCAGGTCCAATGAAACAGTGCCATCTACCACCTACTTAGGTCGCATACCAGTTTCCATAACTTCGTCTTGTTAGGGGTTGTTAAATGCCATTGCAGATTTCAGAGGGGATGTTCCTTTCACTGCAGAAGTGTTAAGGAAATCTTCGGTTGACTTTACTGATGATCAATTGGCATTGGTTCAGGATGATTTAGAGGGAGCATACTTTGTAAGTGAATATACGTTTGACCGGCATTTTAATAAGGCACTCATTGCTTTAGAGGAATCATTGGATGCTAGGATTGAGAATGAAAAGGCATTTTTCACTCAGCAGAAAATGCGGTATACTGAGATTTATGAGATTTTAAGGCGGTCTTCATTTCCATACTCGGCTAATCAGGCAGTTTTTCTAAATCGTATGCTGAGAGCGTTGTTTGCAGTTTCTGGCCATCCAAGTTCTGAAGCAGACAAGGAGTTTATGACTGGTTTGAGGTTGTTGATCCGATTGTTGCATTTGGATGACCATCTTAGAGATCCGACACCTCATCGAGTAATGGTGACTAACACCATCCATTACTACCTTCAAAGGATGGTAACTCGGTTGGATCGTTTGGCTACAGAGGAGCAGAAAGACGTCACCCTGATTTTATTCACCCGCATAGCCAGATTGACTTAGCTAGTTATTTGGTGGTGAATTTGGATGCCTTGATTGATTTAGGAAAAGTACTAACTCCGAGGGAGCATTTCCACTATGGAATGGTGGAAATCTACACCAAGTTTGTTGAGATATTTAAGAGATCGGGGTTGGAATTTAGCCATGTGCAGGAAGTAGTCATTCAGAAAATTGAGCGACGGGTGAGAGATTTGAGAAAGGATCCGCTGCTAGGAAAACACCAGGGGGTTGTTGATGCCTGTTTGGAGTTTATGAGCGAGCTGGAAGAGAATAATCCAGATCGGGAGGTGACTTTGGATGGTGATAAAGTAGTTTGGGCTCCTGAAGGACCGGTTAATAAGGCAGTAAGGGAAATCGGCTGGTGTTTGGTTTATCTTCAACCGGTGGCTACTGAGCATTTGTCTAATTTCCCGTGTTTTGGGGACGGCGTGGCTAATGTTATTGCACAAGTCATGGAGCGCTTCCTTGCCCTTTACCCCATGCATTGAGCCTCATTTTCTTTAACGTTTATTTCATTGGATTTCTGACATTTTTGTTATCTTGAATTTTGTTTATTTCTTGTGTGATTGAATGATTGAACTTTTAATTAGTGTGTGAATGTGAAATTTTTATTGTGTGGTTTGATATGAATTTTAAAAATTTTATTGTTGTTTATATGATAGTTTGGAATTAAGAAGAATTGAAGTCATTGTACTCATCCAGGTATGTCAATTAAGTCTAAAATTCGTGTCGTGTAAGTGGCGAGTGTGGTGGTAATTAAATTTAAAAGGTCACTGTTTTTCACATCCATACACCGTATGGATTGAAGTGGGCTGCTGGGCTGTTGACTAGGCTTAAGTGAGTTTGATCTGGCCTTTTTAATCCATACGCCGTATGAACAATCCATACGTCGTATGGATCAAAGTCTGCATAAACCGTATGCAGCCCTTCTCTTTCATTTTTGAAATACAAAAACCACAAACCACCACCCACTGCCGCCGCTGACCACCCACGACCACCACTTTCCGGCCACCCTTTCAACCGCATTTTCTTATTTTCTTGCTACGTAAACTCTCCTCTACAAGGTATGACTCACAATTTTTAATTACGTTGGTTAAATTATGTGTTTAGAAGTTAGGATTTGTGAATGCGAATTGGGTATTTCGAATTTGAGTGTGTTTTTAGGCATTTATGAGTTGCATTGTGATTGCCATGAAATGTATGATGTAATGCCATGCTCATTTTTTTCAATGTATTGCATATGTTGCGTTGTTCGAATTATTGGTTCGTATTAATATAATGTTGTTGTTATGATTATTCAACTGCTATGGTTTGGGTTGGAATTTATTAATTTTCTGGTCACATGATCATGTTTGCGAATATTTGTTTGGTACGCAAATTTATGTGAATAGATTGTTTGATGAATTGTCGTTTCGCGATTATATTAAAATGCATTTTATAATAATTCATGTTGGATTATATGAATGATTGCTAGTTACTAATTCTCGAGTTTAGTAATTGTGAGAAGTTAATTATTGGAATGATTCAAGGTGGTACCAAATTGTTATATTGTATTTGAAGCGACAATTGTGATGAAAATGGAATAAGTATTTAATCTATCCTTTGATGTAGTTCTGGTTATTATGCAATTGTGTTTGTGAATTTGTGATTGTTGCGGTAGTTTAGGCTCAGCCAAATTGGTGGATTATGCACCCGATAGTCAAAATGCTGCCGAAATTTTTAGCAACCTTTTTGCATATTCCTGTTTATTTGAGATACTAATAGTTGTTTTTCTTAGCAGCCACATTGGCAAACCACCTAATCAGGACTCACAGATACTTTAATTTTCAAGATTCCTATAACAGTACTATGAGATATGAGTTCAGACTGAAATTGGCTAATAACATAAATCAGCCAATTGAAGCTTTTGAGGCGATTAATTGGAGTGTGATGGAGCAAGTGATGGAGAGAGATGGATTCTCCACGGGGCATGAGACATTGAGGAATTTACTTGCTGCCCCGTATAGGCTACAGAGTGGTGATATTGGATTTGTACCTCACGCCTGGTATAGGATGTTTAGCGTTCGGGAGAACATTTATTGAGAGCTGGTTGTTGAGTTTTACAGTACATTTTATTTTGATACCAAGGTGACTAACTTGACTACTAGTTCCATATTCTTTCAGCTTGGGGGTGTGCCGAGACAAATGTCTTTGGTGGAGTTTGCTTTGGGTGTTGAGTTGTATGAGCCCAATGAGATCCACAACCCTCATTTTCTGGATCATCTTTCATCTGGAGCTATTAAGAAGCTCTCAGACTTGGAGATTGAGGAGAAGTGGCAGTTTGTTGCTCAGGGTGGTTATAGTTCTCGTACTCCTACTTACCGGACGATTCGTGATCCCCGTCACAGGCTCATTCATCGTTTATTGACTTTTACTATTGTTGGACGCCGTAAGAGTTACGACAGGGTCACTAAGCCTGATCTATGTTATCTGAGTTACATTGTAAGAAAGAGGCTGGTTAATGTGCCTTGGAGGTTGGCTAAGTGGATGTCCAAGAGAGCCACTGGACGAGGGATTCGAGTAGCTTGCGTGGAGGTCAGTTTGTTACCCGGCTAGCTAGGTATTTTGGTTTAGAAACTCAGGAGGAGGTTGGTTCATGCACAGTTGTTCAGCATGCTGGAGGCCATGGAAATTATTGAGTCATGCAGTATGTATGGTGGAGAGCCGGATCAGTTTTATTGGGTTCCCACGACTCCTGTGGGATATGTTTTGCAGCCTAGACAGGCTAGGGCTGCTGCGGCTGGAGGAGATGCTGCCAGAGGTAGAGGAGCGGCTCGTGGCCGCAATAGAGGTTATGCTGCTGAGTTTGATCAGCTACAGCAGCAGCTTACTCAGATGACAATCAGCCAGACTCGCAGATTTGACCAGATTGAGCTTATCCAGAGGCAGCACTTCCACCAGACGAGTGCTCATTTGGATTACCAGGACAGCCTGTTTGCCCAGTTGTTCGGTCCAGCTAATCTTCCCTACCAGCCTTTCCAGTATCATATCTCGTGGAATATAAATTGGGCAAATATATTACCAAAAAACAATAGAAAAACAGATTACCTATTTAACATGTCGACACAATAGACATACTGTATTTTACAGGTTCCATGCCAGATCGGGAAGGACCATCTCATCAGTATCGAAGCATGGATGAGGAGGATAGTGATTAGGATGATGTGCATCCTATTTGACTCTTGATTTCAGACATTATTATTATGTTCTATATTTTCAGTATTTTATTTATGTTTTGGATATTTGTAGTTTTACATTTTGTTAGTTATTTTGTGTTATTTAGGATTTTATTTTATTTGGTATCATTTAATTGTGTTTGTTGCTACCCTTTTAGAATTGTGTGGTGAGCATGTGAGATGCTGGCAGAAAGTTCAGCGAAAGTGGAAGCAAGGAATTTTGAGAGTATCATATCGGCCTTGTTTTACCCGTAACTCACACACTATTCTAGGGGAGTTTTTCTGTCTAATTTCTTTTCTCTTTTTCCCGTTTTAGCATTTCATTATTTGTACAATGAGGGCATTGTACATCTTTAAGTGGGGGATGAGAGAGAAAATAATGAATTAGGTTTCCACATATTTGTCTTTAAAGTCAGTAGATAATGTTGTAATTGGTTAAATTTTATCTCATTAAAATACGTAACTAGGAGGTTATAAGTTGCCTATTTTTCAACCAAATTTTTAAATTTAAAATTTTGTTTTTCTAGAAATGACTTATTTTGTAACAATGTAGGTTAAATTTAAAATTTTCTATACTTTTTAATAAATTGTAAACTATGAAAAATGTTATGTAGTTCATTATGATAGGCAATTTATATTAGAGTTTTTGAGCTTTTAATAAATAAAAATAAAGGAGTGAATGTTACTTTTATATGAACTTTAGTTGTGTATGACGGTTGTCTTAATTTTTATATTAATAGCGTGCGATATGTCATAATTTTAGAAATTTAATTAACATCATTTGGGGATATACTGGGTGTTGTTTCCTCTGTTGTACGAAAGTACAGACCTTGTCTCCGTCAGTATATCTAATGAAAAAGAGCAAAAGAGTCTAACAACTCATGATTTTAAAATGTAGTCAAATTAAGTCGCTTTATTGTACTAAGGTGCAGACCTGTCACCAATGGTTTGACTAAAAAATTTATATTGGTAAACCAAAATTAAGTTATGTCGCTTTGTTGTGTTGAGGCACAGACCTGTCACCTATGTCTTGATTTGAAAAATGATTTTTCTGATTAGAAATCCATAATAGGTAATATTGGCACGTTATGAGTATAAGAGTATATAACTATTGGGAATTTGAGAGGACATTTACGCGAATAATAATGAGTTAAGCTCAACTATTTGAATATAGATTGTTTAAGTGGACAACAATATCAGTAATCATTGTGAGCTATTTGATGTTTTAAGAATAATAACTTCATGTGTAGATTATTTTTGCGACCTCATAGTTTCTTAATGATTGTTTTTAGAATTAACAGGATTTTAAACATAAATGTTTGAATTGAAAATGGGTGATGTTGTGTAATTCCTTTGTTAGTTATTTAGGTTAATGGAGATGACTGTTTTCTTAATAATCAAATTTTTGAATCAATAGTCTACTTGAGGACAAGTAGGATTCAAGTGGGGGATATTTGATAAACGCGTATAAGTACTATATTTATGTAGTATTTCACCCCTATTTTTGATTGTTTTTATTGCAATTAATTAAGTTTTGGTACTTATTTCGTTTATATATACAATTAGATGTGGAAATGAAGCTTTTTGGAGAAAAGAACGGAAAACAGTTAATAAATAAGTTAAATGATGCATTTTTGAAGAAACGAGCGAAGCCGAATGATTAAAAGAAGAAATATTGAAAAATCGACTAAAAATCTCATCCATACACCGTACGGATGAGGAGGTGGAGGCCCAATGTAACGCGGAGCTGGGCCAGGCTTGTTTTCAATTCATACGCCGTATGGATCATTTTTCCAGAAAACTATAAAACGCATTTTTAACCCTAAAAAGAAGACTTCGGCTAGGAGTTTTTCCAGACGACTAGTTCGATTTATTTACGAATTCTAGGGTTATTTTGGAGGCACAAAAAGCAAAGGTTGATGTTATTTCGCTTTTGTTCTTTGTGATTCGTCTTTTCAGTTTGTATTCACACTTATTTATTTCGATTACTCTATGTTTTTGAGATTAATAATTCTGTTTTTACAATATTCGATGATGAACTGATACGTTAATAGTTGTGTAATAATGAACCTTGGATAATGATTATTGAATGATTATATTTGCACGTTTATTAAGTTATTTGATTGAAGATGGTTATATTATCCGTTGATCCTTATTTATCAGTGGTTATTAGTTATTACTTAACGTGATTGACTATGTCATTGAGATTGAGTTCCCTTGAGATTGTTGATTATTGATGGTTAGAACTTAGGTTTTGATAATTGCTAAATATATTGAGTTTGATAGGTTAAGAGACTAATAATTGAATAACCTAAGATGAATAAGATTAATAAGTGATTATTAATAGGTATTGTTGAGTCATACCGCGAGGATCAATTATAACCAATCGTGAATACTTAAAGCATAATTTAGGGAAAAACACGCAATAGAAACATACAATTCTTGCGACATCGGATCGATGTTTAATGTGGGACCCTAGGTTATAGAAATTAGTTAGACCCGAACCGTTGGCTAATTTACATTCAACTTGGAATCTTTGATTAGTTACTAAGTTGATATAAAAGAAATCACAATTAGATAATTAACGTGCAATAAATCTGAATATATGAATCTGAGCGGAATTATTCACACAATTACTTGTTCCTTCCTATTAATTCCTATATGTTATTTAATTTAATTAGTTTATTTGTTTTAATTATAAATTTACTTAAAATGTTCGCACGGAACTAAAACGCCCCCCAGTTTACTGTTTTCCAGTTAATTAGTATTTCTTATTTTTATAAATAACCACCGTTCCCTGTGATCGACTCGGACTTACCAAGTCTATACTTACATCCGATCAGGTATTCTTGCCTGATTGTGTGATAGTATTAATAAGGTATTTCCATTTATAAATAAATAAAACCAGACGCTTTCACACGCTATCAAGTTTTTTAATGGGCAACTTATAAACATTCAAGAATTGGATAATGATTTTGGTTTGTTGCTTATGAAGTGAAAAAGAAGTGAGAATTGGGAAAAAAATACTCAAAAGTAAGTCGGCTCACAGACCGACTCCACATATTAAGTGGTGTAATTTTATACTCGTTCTAAATCTATTGTCTGGAACCTAAAAACCATTTGTGAGAATAACTATTTTATTTTATCGTCAACTACAGTAATTAAAACAAATAGTATTTCACTATTCACAATAAGTCCTATGACTTATTTACTTAAGTTTCACTAGTAAACACATAATATTAAATAATTTCTAACTCAATTTAAATAATCAATTTAAAATAGGAAATTACAAGATCAGTGGAGAGGATGTTACATAAACGTGCGTCAAGATGTCTAATTTAATATTCATATTAAATTAGAGATTGCACTTTTATTGAAATTGACGATTCAGCATGTTTTAGACTTTTTCGGCCATGTATAAAAGAGGCCATGAAGAGGTCAGAGGAGGGGCTATGATCTTTTCATCGTTTATCCAACCCGTCATCTTAGACACCAAGTCAAAGATACCTCTTTTATACAAGCTCCAAGTTGTGGTTTAAAACAAATTATTAACTTGCAAATCTCGTCGTGGGAGAAAATTACGGTATGTGAACCCAACCCGAGGTGACAATAAGATTTGCAAGAAAATAATAAATATTATTTCATAGTTATTAGTCCAGTTTATTTTTTCATAAAACCATTTTGCTTTACAAGTTACAATAAATAAGCAAAATAAATAAACTACTAAAATTAATAAACTATTAACAATTAACAATTAATTTTATGCAACTTTTAGTGATAGAACCCTAAAACATGGCCAACTAGGGACATGTTTGACTTGTCAATTAAACAGTTTAAACAAGTAACACATAATGTTCTTATCACAATTAAATATTAATTTTAACTAGCATACCATCTCAATTAACAATAAATTCTAACTTGTATATCAATATATCAAAGTGATATCCATTATAAATTGTGCATGAACAGTGGAGGATATTGGCAAGTGCAGTATGTGCCAGCGCACAGGGCCACCAAAATTTAGGGACCCCAAATTTTACGAGAGTTGTTATATATTAGTATATAGGTTCAATGTGGAAAAAAACTATTGTGATACTTGAAGAATAAAAATAAAAGCGTGCACTTTCTAAAATAAAACATTTTAAAGAGAATCCAACTGATGAAGCGGATGTTTCGTTTTCTGCCGAGGAGTCATTTAAACTGAAATATTAATTTTGCGTTGTTGATCAAACAATTGTTTCTCTTAGAAAAAGATTTAAACAATACATACAGTATGACAAGACTTTTGGTTTATTGTTTACTTGTAACAACTTATACTCCTTTGATGACAAAAGTCTTAATTCGTGTTGTAGTCATCTTAAAATAAATCACTCACGACTAGTGGACAACCCGATATTGATGTAAATAAACTCTATGTGGAGTTAAAGTTGCTTAAAAATTTCTTGTCTTGTGCCTATACGAGATCTATTGATATTCTACATTATCCGAAATGAAACGATTGCTTTCCTAATTCTATTATTGCATATAGAGTATTCTACCATAACTGTAGCAATTGTGGGAATAAGTTTTTCAAAACTTAAGTTGATGAAATTATATTTGCACTCTACAATGTCATAAAAGAGGCTTAACGAATTGACAATGATAGCAATTGATAATAATCTACTAAAGAGTATTGATTATAAATGTTTAATTTAAAATTTTCTTTCGAAGAATAGTTCTTTTTAATGAAGAATGAAAATGGTTAGTTTTTTCGAATCGCTAGATAATGATTTTGTATATTTGTATCTTTTCATAATTCTCATAATATTAATGCATTTTTCTATATATTCTTTTGAAGTTTGTCTATTTGGGGCCTCTTTTTTTATATCGCACGGGGCCTCCTAAATTCATTTGCCGGCCCTGTGCATGAATTTTATAAAAAAAAGCTGATAAATACAATATTCAATTTGATTTATACACCAAAATCATGCTATTATATACTTGTACTGTTCGCTTTAACTGTTATACAGTTTGGTGTTGGAATCAATATGGGTGTTGTATTTATCAACTCCCAAAAAAAAAAATTACATTATATTTTTTTTTCTTTTCGTCAACTAGGAACCACCCGAATTTTTTTTTTCTTCTTTCTGTTTGTCGACTAGATTCCACACAACCAAAACAATTTTTTTCTTTTGTGATAGTCGAACAAAACAAATTAACCCCCACCAAATTTTATGTTTAACAAATCTAACTAATTACAATATACGCATGACTCTGATACCACTGTTAGAGTATAGCAAATAGATATTAACAAATTGTTATATAATCGCGAAAGCATATAAACACGTAATTATAATTAGTTAAGATCGAGATGTGTACCTTTAGGCAAAGCTCCAATATAAAACTATAATTATATAGATTAGGGTTTAAAGTAAACCCCTCTACGATCGCACACACAACACGTTGTCGATCACCACCCGAATGCTAGTTCAATTAGCTAATTAATTAATCACCATCTGTTTTTACTTTTACGAATAAAACAAACCACCAGGGGTTTTTTTTCGTTGTCGTCCGAAACTTCAAACCAAAGAAATAGTCGAACGAATTGAAAGTCAAAAGCAAAAGATTCGATGATTATTTTAAACTCTTGGGTTATTATCCATATATATATATACACATATGGATAAATATTAATTTTATAATAATTAATAAATAATAACTTTTATTATTAATCAATTATAACCCTTTAAGTAATTAGGAGTAACATTTTAATCCTAATACGGAGTAACTTTTATCGTGGACTTATAATTTTAATAACATTTATTAAATGACCACAAATTAATTAAATAACTCAACTAGTTATTATAATTAACTTAACTTGGTTAAATGAGCGGTATCCACGTCTTAACGCGTGTGACCTCGTAAGCTTAAAAGTTTCTGGACATGCGCTTATTCGACATGGTCATTTCCCAGCTGTTAATACTTAATAGGCTTAACATTTACATATATTGAGCACTTGATTATTTAGCTTTCAGTTAGATCGAGGACCAATTCACGATCGAGAAGACATGGTATTTCTATTAACAACCCAATGTGTAACTACCTTAATAGTTGTGGCGCCTACTGAGTCACCTATTGAAGTTGGGGTAACACGTGTGTACGACGAGTAGAAGATATTTTCGAGGGTAAATCCGTATATGTTGAATTATTAAGAACCTTATAAAAGTACAACGAAAACAACAACTAACCTTTTAGACTTTGGATAACTTTCACCCATTTTGAAATGTAAAACGCATTTCACCCCTTCCAGTTGTCGCAAAATATTTTGATTTAACAGTAGGATACAAAACACACAATTCATTAAACCTTAGACTTATACATGTAAGTATTTATCTCAAACCAAAACTCCTTATACTCATTATAAAAGAAGGATGCTATATGTGATTGGATGACAAGTTAATCTAAACATACTCAAACAGTTTTTAGTGTAATTTATAGAGTTTTAAACACTTAAGTTTCGTTACTTGTACTTTGACATCAATATATAGAGTAAAAAAGTTGAAGTTAATTGATTCGAGGTCGCAGGTGTTATACTCACCTGTTACGGACTCAGAAATTCAAAATAACTCGTAACACGATTATTTTCTTGCTACCAAGTAAAATAAATTTTGTTATGAACATGCACAATGTCATTAAAAAAAAATGATTATTAGCTTTTAACCTAATAACTAACCAAACAAATGCGCTAATAATTTATAGAACAGATTGCACAAGTTGTTTGACCCGTAGTACTAATAGGAAAAAAATTTTTAAAAAAAATTACACTTTGTATGAAAAAGTGACTTATAACCAGTGGCGGATCCAGGATTTTGAGTGACCGGTAGCAATGGTATTCCAATCTTTCTGAACCCGTAGCACAAACAAGAAATGCAACTAGAAATTACACTGCGTACTAAGAATGAACCCGTAGCAACTGCTACCCCTACTTTCTACATGGCTTCGCCCCTGCTTATAACATGTATTATTCATAGCTTTTCTATATAAAAAAAAAAGATTAACAACTTATTAGAAATATATAAGTTCGGTATACTAGCAAAATTAAGCAGTATCGATAATATTAATTACTCCAGTAATTTAAGTTTATGATTAGGCCCATGCTTTCCATACCATTTTTTATTTTTAAATTAACTTTTCTATACCTTTTATGTACTTTATTCCATCATTTATTCTTACATTCTATACTTATTCTGTACTTTTTCGTACCTTTCTGTATTTGTTTAATGTAAAAATGATATGATGAGTAAATAAAAATGGTATGGATAGATATTCCCTATGATAATCCAAATCCAAAAATCAGTCTTTGTAACACAGTCCTTTAGGATTATTATTATTATTATTACGTGGGGCCAGGAAGGCGTCATCACATACGTGCATGAAAGAAAAATGATTCCCGTTCCACCCCACACCCACACCCACACGTTACCTTTAATTCGTTGAAAACAAATCTCCTTCCAAACATTTCGTACACGTATCTTTTAAAATAATATAGTAATAGTAACTAGCTAAATCCAGAAAATGATATGTTTGAATTAAACAGTTTCCCTTTTTTTTTTTATCTAAAATTATTAATTAACAACGTGGTCCAATCTATATACTTTAGGACGAGTTTCATGTATGCCAAAAAGTTAGAAGAGAATCTCCGATGTGTATACTAAATGTATCCTTACACTATTTTAGTGAAAAATGATATGAAAATCTCTTCAATATTAATACTAAACCATCACACTATTTAAATGCAACATTAAATCCTTATCAAATTACACTAAATTTAGTGTTACATTAAACCTTACAGCAAATACTATTCACTATTTTATAATAATAATAACCAATACAAATGCAATATTATATTATGACTTTGTCATCACCATCTTTGTGTGATGTATTTTATATAATTTAAAAAAATTTAGTGTAAATATTTACTGCACACATTGAAGTAAAAAAAAATTAGTGTAATAATATGCTCAAAATATTTTTATTTTGCAATATCTTAATGTAAATTTTTAGTGTATACATTAGAGATGCTCTAGCACTACAATTTATGTTTGCTATAGAAAACACCAAACATTCGTTGTTCGCAATCCGCAACTTCATTTAAACTAGTTCTAAATTGCATAAGCGTTGCAAAGGATAAAATTTTAGTTTATTTAAAGTCAATTTATTCGGTTTGCTTTCGTTTCAATAAAAATGTCGTAAACATATCCTTTTAAAGTATAGTTATTTAGTAATTGAATTCTTAACCGATCTAACAACAGCATTGTAACATATGAGTTTTAATAGAATGAGATAAACTGGTTTAATTTTAGATTAAGATGTTTATTTGCCACTTAACCTAGTTTCCAATTTGTTACATAAATGTATTCTAATGAACTAACCTTAAACATAGTTGGAAAAAGTAGAAAAGACAAAAGTCACTATTCTTAACGCTTAATTAATTGATATTAAGGATAATGATACAAATTTAAAATCTAACAAACTAGAAGCTTTATTATTACTTTTTTCTTTATCAATAAGTGGCCGCCGATACCAAAGAATTTTATCAGATCATATAATTGAACCTACTTAAAATTGTTATTTTTTCAATAAAACTTTATATATGTTATGAAAAAAAATACTACCTTCGTCCTAATTTTATTGTTCACAGATAAAAAAAGCACGCAGTTTAATAAAAGTGTAATAGTTGTACTCTACAATCAATAAGATTTAATCTCTCACCACATTCAAATATTTTGATTGATTGAAAATACAATGTGGATAAATTTGGGACGGAGCGAATATCATTCACTGTTAATTCCTTGAATGTAAAAAGCCAATAACGTATAAAAAGTCAAACGACTTTTATTTGTTTTCAAATGTAAAAAAAGTCAATAACGTAGTAAAAAAACAACCGATTCTCGATGGCCAAGCACGCTGAATTATTTCCAACCACATAAAAGAGATGGGATCTAAAATCGGAAAGGGTAAAAAACGTAACTTACGCTAAACCTCAAGGTCTAAAATGTAAATTAAATACCGTTATACCAGATACATTGAACCTAGACACCATCATTTTACGCCTATAAATAACAACCAAAAAATCACAAACACAAAATCAAACGCAATATCTTTTTATTCGTTCATTTCTACAATTCAGTTAAAATATTCAAATAATGGCTCCAAGTATAGCGGTTCCGTCGGTGCAAAACCACCGGTCACAGGAGGAGGTGTTACGGCGACGAAACGAGGAATTGGAACGAGAATTGAAACGGAGTTTAGAAAGAGAGGAGAAAATGAAAGCGGAATTGCAGAAAACGTGGCAACGGTTGCGCGTGGCGGAAGATGCGGAGGAACGATTGTGTTCGCAATTGGGAGAACTTGAAGCTGAAGCGATGGATCAGGCGCGTGAGTACAGACAACGTTTAGTGACGTTAATGGAACAGCTATCTGTAGCTCAAAAAGTTATTGAATCTGGTTCTGTGCAGATGCTGTAACTAGAATGGGAATTGAAATGATGACGTCGATGTTTTTGATCTGCGAGGTTATCAAAGAATATGTATGTTTATAGAGATTGTAATTGTAATTGTAATTGTATTTTATGTAAATTGGTTTTATTTGGATTTGGATTTTGGGGATGTTTTGAATATATTGGTCGTTGATTATATTGTGAGATTAGTTATTCGATTTGAGCTATGTCATTTTATTATTAAATGACGAAAGTGACCAAAGAAGACGCTATCTCTCTTTCATATTTATTAGAGGCTTTGATTTACCAAATCAAATTTGAATTAGCCTCTATGTTTTTCCCTAACCCTTTATTGGTTTAGCAAATAAAGTATTAAAGAAAGATTAATACTTTCCTTTTAATCGCCACTTCCCTCTCTTTGATGTTATTACCGTATCAATATACATATTGCAGCCATGAGATTGACGGTTCTTCATCAGCGGTAAATACGATTCTTCTCAAGTTGATGCAATTCGTTCCACAAAAGAGCAAACATTGTTCTCAATTACATTTAACTTCTATTACAATCGATTTTATTTTGCAGATTATTTTACAAACAACATCGATAATCTTATTACGTTCTGATCGGTTCTTCAACTTAGGTATTTTATTATTAATGATTCAATTTCGCTTTTGATTCAATATTAGATTCCGATTCAATTCGATGTTGTGTGAAATTTTGTGCAAACCAGTTTTTATTTAAGATTTGTGATAATCGATCATGGAAGCAGACATGATGTGTGTGATTCGAAAATCGGTTTCTTAATTACGTTGATAGACATGACGGTATTCTTATTCTTACTCCAATGTCGATTCTTAGCATCACTATATCAGAGGTTAGAAATTGGTTGGGTCGGGTTGTGTTGATCCAATGCTTTTTGTTCTGAAACCTAAAAACGTTGTAAGCAATAACCGTACCATTGGGAATTTTAACAATTTATTTAATTTCAGTATCATTCGAATCTTTTGAATTAGTTAGTGTTTTTGTGCATTTAAAATTACACTTTTGTGCAGATTAAACCCCTTAACATGTGATTTAAAATATTCAATTTTTTTGCTTTTGGCCCCTTTTTTATAGGGGTGCTTATCTGATCGTCGATGGGGTGGATACAGCTGCTATTTCAAAATGTGATTTTTTCTTCTCGGTGGCAAGAATCCTTCCTGCGAAAGTCGTTGGTACAACCTGTTGACATTTTCATGTGAGTACTGTTTTGATTCTGGACTGCTACACGATTCCTAGGCTAGCAATGTGGACTTAATTAGTAGGGATGGTTCACTTTTTCGGAGAGGATATTGCTGAACTAAACAGTTGCTACAAGTAAATGTAACCAGGTGAGTGCAAGAGTGCAAAGATGCTATATTGCTATTAGTAGCTTATTAGAAGTTTCCTCTTTTAAATTGCTATTATTACATTATGTCATCTTTTCGTAGCTGTTAATCTTGCGGATTCTTATATTTTGTATTTTTTCGGTTTATTGAACATTGGCATGGCTAATTCAATCTGTTGTTCACTTATATTGAAAGGGCTTCAATCATCTATAAAAATAAAGAATCTTGCTTCCAGCTGGAGAGGAAGCATATTGAGACCAATAAGCTTGGTCTTGTACAGAAACATGTCGTGGGTTCGAATTGGGTTTAAAAGGTGGCTACGCTGAAATCATGGTAAAGTGATGTCAGTAGATCATAGGATGTGTGTGGAGTGGTGGTATATGAGATTTGCATGAGTTTGTAAAAAGGCTATAGTTATGAATGTATGATCATGTATATGTGTCAATATGGGCCTAGAATAGCTTCTCTAATATTGTAACAGTGGATGTAACTATAAGTTAGTAATAACAAAAAAAAGTTCTTTTTCTAAATTTTTATTGTACATATGTGTTTATTTGAAGGATACCTGAATTTTGCAAGTAAGTTGTTATTTCTCTTTTTATTCACTTCAAATATGCATATGCGTACCAAACGTTTGACAAAGGGGGTATCTACATGAGCTTGCTGATGACGCCTTTTGCTTAGAATCAAATAATCATCTAGATATTCGCTAACTGTTGTTTTCTCTTGTGATCTGTTGTATATAATACTTACAATAAACTATATTTGAATGTTTATTATTTAAGGAGAAGAAGTAAAGCATTGTGTATTTGTATTGATGATGTTCTATCATTAGTATTATTGTATATTAGTAGGATGTAAGCTACGTGTTTCAAGTTATATATAACTCGATCTCCATGACTCTTCAACGAAAGCATGTTTAGCAGGTTGGTGAGTATGAAGGATCTTTATACTAGAGAAATTGGGGTATATGTGATTCTTTTAGTTTTTATTTTTCTTCTTGATAGTTAGGCTTACATTAACGTTATTAACTACTGATATCATCATTTTGGGTATGCATTTTCTTGATAGTTTGAGTTACTATTTCTTATGCTAATTAGAATATGTGTATGCATTATGGGTTATTATTCTGAAGCTTTTTTATTTTTATATTTTTTTCTCAGGTGGGGTTCTCTTTTATCTTTGCTCGTGTTAGAGAAGGCATTCTAGAGGTTCATGATTTATAAAGGATAATGATGGAGAGTGGTGTCATCAAGGTAGGTGATAGCGAACAAGGACCCTTTGTTTCTCCTTAAATTTGGCTAACACTTTGTTATCAGTACAATTAATTCTGACTTAATGCTGATAAGAGGATTGGCAAATGGCAATCTTGAAATATTTTTCACATTATATGTAATAGTCGTTACTGAAAGTTATGAAATTCATGCACAATGTGGCATTGATGACCAAATCAAGTTCACTTTACGGTTCCTCCTGTTCATGAAAGGTATTTTGTTTTCGATTTCAGGTTATTATTGTTTTTTAGTAGAGCTATTCCTTTTATATTGATATATTTAATTTAGGTTTGGCAATATGCCTTTTCTATTATATTTTCATGGATGATTGGCCATTGCTGCATCTTCTTAAGTTGCTTAAATTTTTTTTCGTTAATCTGATAAATGTTATATTGATCTGGTTCAGGTTCATTGATCGACATAGCATTCGTTAAGTTTAATTGTTATCATTGACTGTGATGGAGACATTGGGGTGTTACATAGAGTTGTATAAATGGACAGGCTGGAACAGGTTTGGTTGGCTTCACTCGTGACCTTTTCTTTTTCATACATAGTTGTCAATTATGATTGCTAATCTATGTTAGAAATTGACGATGATTGCAAAATTTTGTGATACAAAACTACATTTTGGTCATCTACTGAGTACTAGACGTAGGTCAAAAGCATAACTATATGTTTTTCTCACTCGATCACCGAGACAATTTGACTCATCATAACTCAACAAAATGTAACTCTCTTGTCATGAAGCATGTACATTTTAAGGCTCGTAACAGCGGTGTGTTTGTATTTTAGCTTTATAATCCATTCAGACATTCTTCTTAAACACAAAGTTTCAATTTAATTTGTGCGCAATTACTTGAGGTGGCAAAATGAACGGAACAGGTGGTTTGGTATTGGGTCAAAAGGGGTAGTTTTTGATATGGGTCAGGATGGGTTGGCCCATAGCCGTTTTTACCAATATTGGTGTGCTAATTTGCATCGAGGAAAACTATAGTATCTATCTATTAATCTAACTCATATATAAGTATATATGCGTTTCTAGAGTTAATATATAGAAAGATACTGTATATGGTATACATTCACCATAATAACGGAGGTTAAGGAGACTTTAATTGGGCTTCTTACATGATATATGAAAGCTTTAGAATGCTCAAAATCATGTGATGGAACTAACAATATGAATTCTCGACGATGTAATGATGGATGTGCAAGCCCAAATCGAAGTATTGTTATTTTGTAGGTGCTTATTAATGTTTGAAACATTATTCTCTCAATCGTTGGACTAAAACATCCTCTTCATCAAAGATACAATCTATAATTATTTTTGACGACATGTAGGGTAACATTATTAACTAAAAAAGATACGTTTTGATTACTCCAACTTCATTATAATTTGATAAACTTAAAACATACATATCTATAGGTATACAAGTTTCTTAAAAAGGAAAATATAATATAACTTATTCAATAAAATCATATGGTAGTCCGCGAATTCGCGGGTTATGATCTAGTATCTAATTATAAGACAACTTTTCTATTCATTTTGTTACGATCAAGATTAAAACAATTAAAACATACATTTTTTTTCGATTAACGATCAAATTATATGTATATACATTTGCACAAACACACATATTTTGAGGCTCCAATCATTTAAAGGGTGGTAGTCGATCATCTCGCCTACCTTTAAAGATGAACAGGATCATCAAGTTGCATCATGTAATTCAATCTGTGTGCATGTTAATGTATAATTTTCTGTATGCTTTTTGTTGTAAATTTGTTGTTATGGATGGGGTAAAAACTAAAAAGGTAGAACTTGTTGTTATTGTTATTTTTTTTAATGAATGAGATGGGATAAACTTAGAATATTCCCATGGTAAATAGTGTGGCCCTGCCCAATTATTGTAGTGGATTTATTGATCGTTGTGAATGGATGAAGGCGATTAGTTTTGGATTTTGGTGGGGAAGGGGATGATTTTACACAGTACAAAATCCAATATAACGTTCCATGGCTACGAAGGGGTTTCATGGTATGTGTATGCGGCGAATTGGTGTCGCTCATTTTTCCTTTTTTATGTATGATTTAAAATTAGAAATAAATAGATATATGATTTGATATTAGATTTTCTTAACAATATAAGAGTGTCATTAAAGTTTAAAACATATATAAATATAAATGATTGTATGCTAATCATTTATTATCAACTGCGATCATGTAATTGTGATTGGGGTACAATTATAGTTAAGGTTTATATTTGTGTAATCTTTAAATTTTATTCAAGTTATCAATATTTATTTCTTTTTTCTTGATTTAACCTTTTAATTTTGTGTTGACTATATTTGTAAGCAATAGTTTTAGTTGACTTAGTGTTAAACTACTTTTTTTACGCGCTAGCTATGACCTTTTAAACCATCATAGTTTAAGTTTTGTTTGACCTATTTAGAGCATATAGCAGATACCCGTGCAAAGTAGTGGGACATTTATTCGGTCAATTATCATTATATAAGTATTACTCCATAATAAATTAAATTTAATTATATATTGTTAATACTTTTTAGTTTGCAAAATAAAATGTGTACGAATAATTTCATTCTCTTATTCACGCTTCATTTTATTTATGGCTTTGGTTTATTTTCAAACGTACACTTGTTTATTTATGGAAAATTTTCATTAATATTGTAAATTGTTTCTAAAATTAGCTAAGTGTATTCAATCTGTTTTGTTGACTATAAGGGTATTAATGTAATTTCTATTTTTAAAAATTTAAGGTACTAAAGAAAATAGCTAAACCCTTTATAAGGGTGTAAGATAGAGTGGCTTGTTTGTTACCGTTCTTGCATGAGAAAATGCCATTGCTCAACATTCATCTACACCGCAACGGCGTTCCAAACATCGTTCTCGAATAGCGTCTGGCTTCGAACGCCATTTAATACCGATTTCTCCTTCTTCTTTTGGTTAAACCAATGGATATATTGTTTTAAAATTATAAAGAATTTAAAAAAAAAAAAATTAGCCGTTTCAACCGTTATATTCTTTTATTTATTTACTTGTTTTTATTAGTTTTTAAAATCCTTTTTACTCCTCTATATATATACATACAATACATACAAAAAATCACATCTCCGTCTTTATATTTTCTATTCAATCTCATTCAAAAACAAATAAAAAATATATCTTCTAATTCTTCTTCCTGAGACGAAACGACGATGAAAGTCAAAATTCTAGCTCATAATTATAGTAATGAAGTTTTATTCCTCAAGAAGATACCGAAAGTTCCAACAAGTACAATCGAGACGTCGCTACATATATCGTGATCGAATTTTGGCACACGAAAGGTTAATATACGATTACTTCGGGGAAAACACGGAATACCTCGAGGAGTATTTCAAACGTCGCTTCCGTATGAGAGAACGACTATTCCTCCTAGTAATTGAAGGTATTTCTATTTACTCTATCAAACCTATACCCGATTATTTTGTGTATTTTCACCAACAACCGCATGTACATGGTGTTCCGCGTTTTAGCATTATTTTAAAAGAGAGGTCCGCTCTACGTCAATTGGCATACAACATATCATCGGATGCCTTTGATGAGTATTTGAAAATTTCGGAAAAAAACGTCACCCGAAACTTTACAAAATTTTACAATGGACACAACTTATTTATATTCTAATGTATACCTTAGGGAACCTACCTCGGAAGACATACATTGTTTGTTTGCAAAACATGAAGAACTTCATGGCTTTTCGGGAATACTTGAAAGCATAGATTGTTTGCATTGGGATTGGGTAAAACTCCTAAATGCATGGAAAAGACAATACTCACAAGGCGATCACGGATATCAGATGATGACGCTTGAAGCTGTTGTCTCGTACGACATGTGAATTTGGCATGCATACTTTGGGGTTGTGGGGTTGAACAACGAGGGACTTCGATCGAACATTGTTGAGCATCTTTGTAGGAATCGTGAAGTGATATGATGTTTCGTGCAGAGTAATTTGTTTTAATAGGACTTTTAAATTGTTTGTCTTTATCTTATATATATATATATATATATATATAGGATTAGGATCAAGGGAGAAGGAAATTTAGGTGGAGAAGAGGGAGAAAGCAATATGATTCAGTGTTTTTATACTATGATTCATTTTTTTATTATTATAATAAAAAAATGAATCATAGTATAAAAACACTGAATCATATTGCTTTCTCCCTCTTCTCCACCTAATTTTTCTTCTTTTTTGATCCCGTTACTATATATATATATATATATATATATATATATATATATATATATATATATATATATATATATATATATATATATATTACTTTTAGGACTTGTAATCTTTTTTATTCATTTATTTTAATGAATGTTATATTTTAATTAATTTATTTTGTTATTTGTTTCAATTTATTATATTATTTGAAGTTCTAAAATAAAATAAAAAAAATTGGAAAACTCAAGAACACTGTAAAAACAGTCTTCCACCCTTCCACCTTTTCAGCTTACAGTGTTTTATGTGGAACACTGTAAAAACAGTGTCACGACTTCATGCTCTACTCTTCTTATAGGAGTATATGAACAATATGTTGCAATTAGTAGCACCTGAAACTACATATGTTTCGTTATTGTGGCAAAAAGATTGATAATCGACAACCTAAATTGGCCCACAACTGAGATTATATTTAAAGGACGAATTTACAATGAATTATGAAACACTAGTTATAAGCTGGGGGACACATAAAATAATACTGTACTAAGAATGTTTCCATAGGCGGTAATTGAACACTAAATGCTATAGATCGAAAGATAGAAATTTGACTTCGTTATTATAATATAATAGAATATAACCCGCGAATTCGCGGGATTAAACATATTAATTTTTTATATATGCAACTACAATAAAAGATTTTAGATTATTATTTTTTGGTATATAAATGTTCATGATAATATATAACCCAATACTGACAACGTATATATATTTATTACTAATCAAACTAATTTTGCTTAGACATCAACGATTAAATACATTAGTTAATGTGTCAATATCTTGGGCGTGCAAGTCAAAGAAAACTTAGTGCTTGTAGCGCAGTGAAGTAGTCATTTGTTGCAAGCAAAGCAAGGGCTGATTGGTGAATATTTTATGCAAACATTTTTATGTGTTTTCGCTCAATTGGTCAGCCTATTAAATTTGATTATAATACATTGTTTTGTTTGAATCATGATAATAGATGTTTTTTATACTAATGTAATAAGATATTATATTTTAATTGTTTGATAACGCAATTATCATTGTTTTTTAATAGTTCACAATGCCGGTATCACTAAACTATTGTTGATTTAAATCCCATTTTACAAGATCCTCTATCAAATACTCCGTAGTTCGATTCAATTAATTTTGGATGTTTTGTAGTGTACTTGTCTATTTTCTTATATGTAAAATGATCTATTTTAAAGTGTCAGGCTTTGGTTGGTTGTTGTACCCATATAATTAATTAATGTAACAATCGCAGAAGCTATTACAAAATGTATGTATTAGAAGTTTAGAACTCCTTACCTTGCAACACTTATTAATTCTTTTGGGAATTTGGGGTATGTTATGTCCCTTTCTGTTTTCTTTAGGGCGTTCCAATATCAAACGCATGTGACGAGTCTAATAGACGACTGATGCTTTTCCTTAACTATGTGTATTGTATATCATGTATCAAGAGTCAAAATATAATTTTGAAAGTCGGCATTTAAAGATGGGTAAATCTCGAGATAATATAGTTAAACAACATACCCACTTTCCACAATACAAACATGGCCCCGTTTGCGATAATTGATTACTTCTTTAGGCTTGGAGTACTAAGGGTGTGTTTGGTAACAAGTAGCTGGAGCTGGAGATTGTAGATGGAGCTGGAGCTGGAGATTGTGGGTGGAGATGGAGCTGGGGATTTCAAGCTACTTGAAAAAGCTTCTTAAAAAAGGGATTCTAATGGATTCTCGGGGATTCTTTTTTCAATAATCCTTGCTATAATTTTGTTGCCAAACAGGGATTAAGGGATTGAGAATATGAAAACTAGAAGCTCAATCCCCTAGAATCCCTTAAAATGTGTATGCCAAACACACCCTAAGTGATCGTCCAAAAAAGTAACACATCAATAAATGTGTACAATGTGAATGATGTCTATATGGGTTTGCGACATATATCTTTTTTATAAAAGCTCATTTAATATAGAGAAAATGATTGGTATGCCTAAAACTGTAAGCCTAAATATAGATCTAAAACTGTGATTGGTAGGTAAAAAAAATTGATTGGATGAGATTCGGAGAAAGAACAAATTCAACTAATCAAAAAAGTAGGTCTAATAATAGGTTTATGTAATTAGTCCTATATAGCATTACTTTTTATTTAGTGAACTATTACTCTCGGTTTATAACAATTTTACTTACCAACACATCCAATAATAATAATAATAATAATTGTAGTAGTAAATTAGTAATGGAAAAAAGTAGGGATGATACTCATGGGTCGCTCGTATGGATATGTCAAACCCATTATCTGTCCATGTGGATTTTTTCGACCCACAAACCTGCGGGTATTTGTTAGCGAATTTATTTTTACGGTCATATCCGCGACCCGTGGATACCCGCGAGTCACGGGTAAACCCATGGGTATTAAAAAATTCAAACATGTTCAAATCAACAAATCGTAACGTTAAAATTAAGACATACGAACTAATAGGTCGATAACTATTTTTTTTCTTGATCGTTCTATAAGTTTGGGGTTAATAATGGTTTAATCCCTGAACTTTCAATTTTTTTTCGTTACCACTCAACTTTTTTTTAAACGTTTTAACCACTCAACTTATAGTGACCAGTTATTTTGACCATTTGTTGTGATTGTGACCTGGTGTAGCCTGTTTATGTCCAAATATAAAAGGGTTAATAATGGTTTAATCCCTGAACTTTCAATTTTTTTTCGTTTTAACCACTTAACTTTTTTTTAAAACGTTTTAACCACTCAACTTATGAGTTGACCAAACTTTAACCACTAAAGTTCATTTGACCATTAAAAAAAACCCTTTCGTTTTTGTCGTCACAAGATTGAAATCGTAATATCGGATCGGGATCATAAAATCCTACTCATGCATTATGGTCTCATAAATGTGTATTATAATGCATATAAAAGATTAATAGCATGACAAATTAATTAAACTTTTTATAGTTTAAACATCATAGTATCAATTCATACTTATCATAGCGACTTAGATTACTATATTTGTTATTAAAGATATAGATTTTCACGTGATAAACTATTTTAGTTTAAAAATTGAATAGTTTTACGTGTAGTAATTGATTAAATAATAAACCTATTAACCTTTTATTGGACAAAAATCAACTAATTTATACTTTGTTAACTCATACATTCATGTTAAGTAAGATCGGATCGGATCGAGATCGTAAGATCCTATGCTCAAATCGATATAAGATCAAGATCCTAAGCAGATCCTATGATTTTAAGATCCTATGTAAGATCGAGATCGTTTTCATTCACGGAGATCGTAAAATCGTAAGATCTTAAGATCAAGATCGGGATCTTAACAACTATGTTATCGACAATAGTTTATTGTATATAATGATAGTTACTCACTATTCTATGATGTGGATATAAACTTTGAACTGATGTGGATATAACGAGAGAAAAAAATCAGGGATTAAATGGTCAAATGAAAGGGTTTTTTTAAATGGTCAAATGAACTTTAGTGGTTAAAGTTTGGTCAACTCATAAGTTGAGTGGTTAAAACGTTTAAAAAAAAGTTGAATGGTTAAAATGAAAAAAAAAATTGAAATTTAAGGATCAAACCATTATTAACCCATAAGTTTGCTATTCGAAGCATGAATATATATATACTTTTTAGTCTCTATATGAATAGTTTCACTATTTATTTTATTAAAATACCATTATGTATACATATATACTCCGTATTAGATAAGGCGCCCAGGTCGCGAGTTTTTTCTCCCTCATTGCCGTCGTATAAAAAAAGAGAGAGAACAATAATAATTTTACTTTATACTCAGCATATGTCTTAAAATCTATTAAACTTTGATTACTTTATAAATCTATTTACCAATTATAAAAGCATTGACAATAAGATTGCATGCATCACGTTACTTATAAAATCCATTTATTTCTATGATTGTAAAATTAAAATTAGATAAAACTTAAACGTCTCAAATATGTCAAAATATATAAATAAAAATAATCAAATGGGTAAACTAATAATGCAATGAAATTAAGATGCTTTGGTACATATTTGCACAATAATATTCGCTAAAATGAACTGTTTAATAAAAATGCTTTGGTTCACATCCATTAGGACTTTCAAATTTACGTGATACATTGAATAGATTTTATTATAATAAATTGGATATTCATCATTAATAACTAATGGTGTAACCATACCCCAGGGAATGTACCCGTGGATAGCCGGTATTCCCAGATGTAGCTACAAAGATCACTTCCACAATCACACAAGTGTTCGCATTACACTCCCCAAGGAAATCGACCGTAGTATGCAGTCACCCTTAGGGGTCACCCACGTGATGCATCGATAAACATTCTCTGACAAGCGTATCTGGCTACAGTACCTTGTCAGCATCATATCCGTTCAAAGTCAACTATCTTCTACGCCTTCCATTGGCGGACAAATAAGACAACCATGCTGCACACCTGACACATTCCTCTTACGGTTACCAAATAAACAAAAGAGGATGGTGCAGGCCTTTATCCGGGTAATAATAGGAATTCCCCCAACATAGCCGTTAGCCCAATAACATCTATGGGCCAAGCCCACATCTACGTAAACCCTAATACCCCTACTATAAAAGGGTTGTTGCATGTACATGCAACGACTAACACCTTTCACAGCCAAAAAACCATCGTTGTTTCATGCAACTCAGTCGGAGATTACCACCCAATCTTAACAACATTCGGGTTATAACAGCAATTGTAGAGTAATCGTCCAAAAACCTCAAACCCAATCCTTAGTAAATGAACTCGTGTAATCTATTGCACGATCAAATGGCGCCATCCGTGTCGTAAGCTCATAAACCACAAACACATAACTAGCTCAATAACTAATAACCATTTACGACACAATTTACGCAGTGGACACCAAAATGGAAAACATCTCCGGTGGTAGCAGTCAACCACTACAAGCACACGTAGCCACCGAGCCTGTGATCTCACAAATATTACCAACACCGCCACTTTCTTCCACCGCGGTGATTGTAACCAGCGCACCACAGGCACGTTTATTATACTTTAACCAAGCTTCAGACAATTTACTCGAAACAAGACGCCGCGACGCCGCTGAGGCTAACCGGCAACGCCTACATTTCCAGACGCCACCCACACAAATCAACACCACACCCACACCCACACCACCACCACAGTACACCGGAGCCACTCCACACCAAACATTTACCCCGAGCCCAGGGAGTACCCTAACGCCGTTCATGGCACAACAACTCTTGGCGCAAATGGGTTACACAATCCAGGCGACAAGCGACCAGGTCCCATTGCCGCAATATACGCAACAAGGAATACCATTACAGCATTACACGGCTCCCAGGGTTCAACACACTCCCCTGGGTCAGTCTGAGTCATCTCAAACCCAGCAAGAGCAGAATGAGAGCGCGGCATCTATGCTAGCGCAGATCCTGAACCAAGCAATGCAACTTCCACCGCCACCGCCTGAGCCAGTGCAGGAAAACCCCATGGTGGCAAACCTCCGCGCAACCCTGATGGGACTCCCGCTGCCGAAGCAGATCAGAGTGCCAGATGCCTCTATGCAATTCGCACAACATATCGCAGACACGCCGTTGCCGTACAACACGTCTGTTCCCCCTTCTGTAGGGACTTATGATGGTACCACAGACCCTGAGGACTTCTTATGTGGGTTCGACAACGCCATAAAAACGCAGCACTGGGGGGACGCTGTCACCTGCCATATGTTTCAATCCGTACTTCACCAACTGGCGCGAAGATGGCTCAATGACCAACCCCCAAGGAGTATCACAAGCTGGGCAGACCTCAGGGATAAATTCATCAGGCGTTTTTACCAACGCAAGTCTGCGACACTCTCATACATGGCGGCCCACTACATGTTTCAAAAGCACAACGAACCTCTGGCAGACTTCATAGACCGCCATGCAAACGAGTGCCTAAAAATACCAGGCCTCCCAGATAGTCAGCAAATATCGGGATTCATAATGTGTTTAGACAAGAACCGTTTTGGAGGGTTAATCGACCAACTGTCGGCAGACCTGCCATCCACCCTTTCAGAAATGCAAGATAAAGCACGGAGTTACATCAGAGTAGGTGCGGTCCGTCAACAAATCAAATCCAAGGTCGGAGGCGAACCCTCCATACACGCCCCGGGCTCATCATCGGGCCCTCGGCGCGATAAGGGAAACCCCACGGGGTACAGGAGCCAACGCTACAGGCCTTTCGAAAGGCACAATGTACTGCAATCCTTGAGCAAGACACCCAGAGAAATCCTAGCCACAGAGCCAGAAGCAAAGCGTTTCGCTCCCCCCAGACCCATGACAAACAAATACGTCAGCACAAACGGAAAATACTGCAAGTAGCACGAGGAAAAAGGGCACGATACAAATGAATGCAGAGAGCTAAAAACACAAATCATCAATGCAGTTAAAGCGGGCAAACTAGAACACCTGGTGACAGGTGCACGGGTTTTTCAACAGCAGGAAGAAAAGAAAACCCGGGGGGATGACCAAAACCGACGCCGTGGTTTACCACCACCAGACGGAACCATACACATGATACATACCTGGGGGGCAGGTCAGCGAAGGAAAATAGAAGTACTACACTCCTGGGAACGTCAACCGATCACTTTCCCACCGTTCGAGGATGTCAACCCCTCGGCGGAACCTTTGACCATCACGGGAAGGATCGCGAATCATCAGGTAGAAAGAATTTATGTGGACAGTGGCAGCGCATTAGATATAATGTACGAACATTGCTTCCTCCAGTTCCCACCGAATGCGCAGGGTCCCATTAGCGAATACCCTACCCCATTGGTTGGCTTTTCGGGGGAGACAAACTAGCCAATTGGAAGGGTCAACCTGGAGGTGTGCTTAGGAGAATGGCCGACTTACAGGGCTGTAAACCTACAGTTCATCATCGTCAGATCCCCGTCCAAACACAACGTCATACTTGGCAGGACAGGACTACAGGCCTTCTGAGCTGTGATTTCAACAGTTCATGGTATGATAAAATTCCCAACAGAATGAGGGGTAGCGACACTCCGAAGGTCATCCCCGAAGTTGATAGATTGTAGCCCCGTGGGTATACAACCAACCCCTGAAGTCAAACCAAGCAACACACCAGAGGAAGAAGTAATCGTCAACCCGAAATACCCTTCGCAGGCAGTTAAAATAAGCAGTTTGCTACCTCAAGAAGTCAATGCAAAACTGACAAAGATACTACGTGATAATGCTGACGTTTTTGCTTTTTGCTATGAAGACATGACAGGAGTACCCAGAACGATTGCAGAGCATAAGCTCAACGTCAACCCCATCCTAACGCCGGTGCGTCAGAAAAGGCGGGGGATGGCCCCCGAAAGAAGCAAGTTCTTAGCAACCGAAGTTAGTGGACTAGTGCAGGCACGGATCCTGAGGGAAGTCAAGTATCAAACCTGGGTGGCAAACCCAGTAATGGTCAAGAAATCCAACGGAGATTGGAGGATGTGCGTAGACTTCAAGGATCTTAACAAAGCATGCCCCAAGGATAACTATCCACTCCCGGAGATAGATTGGAAGGTCGAATCACTCACGGGCTTTCGTTTAAAATGCTTCCTCGACGCATACAAAGGGTATCACCAAATACTCATGGCAAAAGAAGATGAGGACAAAATGACTTTTCACACCGGCAAGGGCATCTTTTGTTACCAGAAAATGCCATTTGGGCTCAAAAATGCCGGCGCAACATACCAGAGGGTCATCGATTCTGCTTTCCAAAGCCAAATAGGAAGAAACGTCGAGGCATACGTCGACGACATTGTTATCAAAAGCAACAACGAATAAGCACTCCTCACAGATATCATCGAAAAATTCGCAACACTCAGGGGAATAGGCATGAAACTTAACCCCGCGAAGTGCACCTTCTGGGTTGAAGAAGGGAAATTCCTGGGTCACATCGTATCCCTTAGGGGGATCAAAGCTAACCCCAAGAAGATCGAAGCCATCATTAACATGCCATCCCCAAAATCAAAGCAAGAAGTACAGAGCCTCAATGGAAAATTAGCAGCCCTCACTCGTTTCTTATCAATGGCTGCTGATAGATAGCTGCCATTCTTCGCAGCGCTCAAAGGGTCAGTTGATAAAAAAGACTTCGCATGGACCTCTGAAGCAGAAAAGGCATTCCAAGAGCTGAAAGAATTCCTTGGGGAATTGCCAACCCTAACAGCACCAAAACCTGGAGAGACCCTCATACTATATGTTGCAGCATCAAAGGAGGCTGTAGGATCAGTCCTTATAGCAGAGCGAGAAAAGGTGCAGAAGCCAGTTTATTTCGTAAGCAAAGCCTTGCAGGGGGGTGAAGTTAATTACAGCCCGCTGGAAAAGTTGATCCTGGCAATCGTGCACTCAGCACGGAGGTTACGAAGATACTTCCAGGCACACCCAATAGTTGTGCTTACAGATCAGCCAATCAAGCAAATACTCACGAAACCGGAGATATCAGGAAGGATGGCCAAGTGGGTCATAGAGCTGGGGGAGCACGAAATATCTTATGGACCGCGTAGCGCGGTGAAAGGGCGGATAATGGCAGACTTTTTGGCAGAACTCCCGCAAGGTGCAGAAGGGCTCGCACAAGGGATGACTCAGGTCTCACCCCCCAAGGACTGTTGGGAACTGTTCACCGATGGGGCTGCCAGTTCAGAAGGGTCAGGTGCAGGGCTAATCCTCACTAGCCCAAGTGGGGAGGAACATACATACGCCCTAAGGTTTGACTTCCCTGCATCAAACAATGAATCGGAGTACGAGGCACTCCTCGCAGGACTGCGCCTGGCGCGCGAACTAAACGTCAGAAACCTTCAGGTATTCGTTGACTCACAATTGGTGGCTAACCAAATTTGCGGAACTTTCGACGCCAAAGAGCCTGCAATGAAAAAATACTTGGAGCTAGCATTGGCTCTGTCAAAAGAATTCGAACAGTTCAAGATAAGTCAGGTACCAAGAAGTCAGAACAAAAAGGCAGATGCTCTCAGCAAACTGGCATCCCTGACTTTTGCACATCTCACTAAAGAGGTACTGGTCGAAGTACTAAGGGAAAAATCTATAGTGGCAGACCCTACGGTCGGCGACATCCAGGAAGAAGGCGACAACTGGATGACCCCCATGATCAATTTCCTCAACACAGGGGCACTCCCTAGCGATCCGGGTCAAGCCCGTAAGGTACGCATGAACGCCCCTAGATATATGTTAATAAAAGGTAGCTTGCACAGGAAATCATACCTGGGGCCAAGGCTACGGTGTGTGGGGCCGGCCCAGGCCGAGAACATCATAAGAGAAATACATGAGGGGGCGTGCGGGCTTCATGCAGGCCCCCGATCCATTGTAGCGAAAATCACAAGGCATGGCTATTTCTGGCCAACAATGCACAAGGACACCATGAATATCACTCAACACTGCAGATCATGCCAAATCCATGCACCAGTATCAAGAACACCGCGGCATGACCTGATTCCAGTCACCTCTGCATGGCCATTCCACAAGTGGGCCATCGACATTGTTGGGCCTTTTCCAGTAGACGTGGGGGGACTCAAATTTCTGATAGTGGCAATAGATTACTTCACAAAATGGGTCGAAGCCAGACCCCTCGTAACAATCACAGGAAGAAAAGTTCTGAACTTCGTATGGGAAGATATTGTGTGCCGGTTTGGGCTACCCCACTAAATCGTCAGCGACAATGGAAAATAGTTCGCGGATAACCCATTCAAAAGCTGGTGCGAGGAGCTGCAAATCAAACAGACCTTCACATCTGTAGCACACCCTCAGGCAAACGGTCAAGTGGAAGTGACCAATAGAGAGATAGTGGAGGGCATCAAATCCCGCCTGGGGGACTGTCAAAGCGGATGGACCGAAGAATTTCCTATGGTCCTTTGGGCACACCGTACCTCACCAAAAAGAAGCACCCGGGAAACACCTTACAGTCTGGTATACGGGTTAGAAGCAGTCATCCCCGCAGAGATTAGCGTACCAACCTCCAGGGTCCTTGATTTCACCGAAGAAGCAAATGCAGTCCTGCTAAGGCACAATCTGGATGTGCTCGAAGAACGTCGAGGGTATGCAAACATCAGGGAGGCAGAAAATAAAAGAAAGATAGCTCAATACTACAACAAAAGGGTGCATCCCCTCACTTTCAGAGCCGGAGACTACGTATGGAGAAAAAATGAGGCAAGCAGGTCGGAAAGCACTGGGAAATTGGGGCCAAAATGGGAAGGACCCTACAGAGTCGCCACGAGTCTTGGAAACGGCGCATACAGCCTGATCACCGTCAATGGCACTCCCCTGCCACGTACTTGGCATGCCACAAACCTCAAAAAATGCTACACCTGAGGGACTGCTGGTTCGAGAACCCCTATCTGTTTCATTTACATTCCCTAAACAGACTTCCACTCCTGAAGGGGTGAGTCTGCATATGCATGTACTTAAAAGTTAGGATTGCCTGATCAGTTATCCTGTACTTTTATCTATGTATTTTCAATGTTTATCTAATGAAATCTACTTCTGCCATCGCGTTTACATTGCGGCACACCTTAGGGTATAGGCAAAATAATACTTCACTCATGCATACGCTCAAGCATGAATCTAGCCACTTATCCAAGGCACGCAGTCCATTATCATGGCACGCCTTGGAGCACATCGATAGGTGGTGCTACCACAGCGGGTGGTGATTTCTAGCCCAACCCCCGGTAGTGATCCCCACTGCTTCTAACCATCGCTTTTAAAAGGGTTGATCTGGTAGTTGCATCGTCACAAGAATGCACGTAAAGTGCAAACTTTGACAAAAGGCAACATCTGCGTTAACAGTCTAGATCCGTTAGGTCATGACAGCAAGTACGTACCAAAACTAAGCACGTAACACACACCAAGGCTAACATTGATAGGTGCACCATCATGTTCAAAGTGTTACACATCCGCCATAAAACATCAAAGCGAAACATCATTTCCAAAGTGTTACATGCACAAATCAAAACATCAAAGTAAAACACCGGTCAACAAGCTACAAACATCCATCATATAACATCATTAAACGTTCAGAGCGTTAAACATCAGAAACAAGTAGCACAACCAGACATGAGTGTTCAAAATATTACATACCCAAACACAAAAACCAAAACACACCCAAGGGACTATATGCTAAACCCCCTAACTACTACTAGATAGGATTTCGTCAACTGATAGGCTGGGGTCCGCAACTACCTTTGCTACAAACTCAGACTTGGCGCACTTAAGAGCTTCATTCAACATCCTGACCCTGTCCTTGCAATCCGGCTGTAGCAGCTGAAGGAATTCTGGTGGAACCTTGGAGAGGAGATCTTCTGGAAATGACTTCTGGACAATGGAGGTGGCGCGATGGGACCCATATTCTTTCAAACCCTCGGCATATGCCGTAAATGGCGCAGTAATGCCGGCATCCCTCAGGATCTTCCGCTCCACCTCCCCGAGCCCAGCATGAAGTTTCCTCTTCTCTTCCAAAGCATGCTCTTTCAATTGCCTCTCGGTTTCCAACTCTTTTAGCACACCTGCAAGCCTATCACCCAATTCGGTCAGCTTCAACTGAAGGCCTAACATTTCTTCATCTTTTGCCACCACTTCTTTCTTCTTCACTTCTAACTCCTCCGAACAGACAGCAACATCAACTTTCATTTTTTCCAACACCTCTTCCCTCGATTGACCCATCGCCTTCAGAGTAGCAATTTCCTCAGACAAATCACCAACCCTTTTCTTCTCTTCCTTCAAACGATTAGCCTCAGATTTCAGATCATGAACAGCCAACTCCTGGAGAGTTAGTTTACTCTGCAACATCTGGCAATGGTGAGAGAGAAGTTTATACCTGGCCCTCTGCTCAAGACCCCATGATAAATGATCAAAGAAAGCTCTATCACTTCTCACCATCGCCTCCTTCTCCGAAACCTGACTCAATTGCTCGGCAACTCTGGCAGGCCTCAACTGATCCAAATACACCCCAATCCCATGATTTCCACTTGCGGTTGGAATGGTCTGCGTATATCTATTCGGAGGAATGGATGACACCCCCACACCTTCACCCACGACGGTGGCATCCCCTGGGCGAGCTTCAAGAGAACCCCCAGGGGCGGGAAGCTTGGTGACATCGCTACAACCAACCAAAGCCTGAAATTCATTAACCTTGTGTCTTTTCTCTTCCACGCACACCTCCGGCTCAGAACCGGAGAAAAACTGAGGGAATTCATCGTCACCCTCATCCACTAGCGCGTAAGCTGAAAACAACAAAACAATCATTCCTATATCAACGCCCAAAACATGGAAAATAACAAAAAAGGGAGGACTGATTACGATACATACCTTTGGATAGCTCTCTACTCCCCCCAGAACCAGACGCATCGGAAGCCAATGGTTTCTCCTCAAGAGAAGAGCAGTCCATGTCATCAACGTCATCACGAGTCATTTTCTTTTTCCTCTTACCCAGAACTTTCGGCATCGTCGGAGCCACACCTGACCCCCTAATGAGTCCCGAGCGCGTCATACCCGCAGGGGTAGGAGGCACACTCTTCTCCTCAGTAGAATCCCGAGGGAGTTCCTGCAGGGGTTCCTCCTCCTCCACTACCTGATCGGCTGACCCCTGGCGTTTCCTCCCAATAGTAACATCATCAATTTCATCATCAGAAAGCAAATTCACTATCTCCATCACTGAAAAGCCAAACAACAAATAAGTCAATAGCATGAAAGCAAAAATGCGAAGAATTAGTAAAAATTTCTGCCCCCATCCATACCCTGGCCTCTTTTTCTCAACACCGGAGTGAAACCGGGATGCCTCCATGTGTTGCTCATTCCAAAAGCATACAATACACCCTCCTCCTCATACGTACGCATATGCAAGGAGGCCCCTTCACACAAGGAGTACAGCGCAGGATCACCGCCATGTCCCTGGGAGCGCTCATTAACATTCGCGTCCATACCCTGAAGATTCCAGGATAGCAAGGGCGGCGTGACACGTGGCAAACACTCAACATCAACGAAAAAGTAACCATTCTTCCAAGTTTTCAAGCCGGTGGTTTTGGAACGAACAATGTTCGAAACAGGCCTCTTATCGAACGAATACCAACAATCTTGTTTTGATATACGGAAGTGGCGACGGAATATTGTCAAGTTTGGAACTTTACCATGGCCACGGCAAAACATTTCAAAAACCATCAACCGTTGCAAACCATGAGGGTGAAATTGCGGAAAAGCAATACGATAAAACTCACACACATCAATCACAAACGACGACACTGGCAAACGAAAGTTGGATACCTCAAAAAACTTCCGATATACAGCAACCTTACCCGTCGGAGGACGATGAGCCCTATCATCCGGCGACGGCGCAACCGGATTAAAATCACGAATACAAGGAAATTGGATTTCTAACGCGGCCAGCACTACGTCAGTAACCCTACTAACTTCCCTAGCCACGCTACTATCATCTACGGCGGCATCGCCGGTGGGTACAACCGCCGTATCGGCCATTGACAACCCTAAACAGGGGAAAACGAAATAAATAACGGCGGAGCGAAAAGAAAAGAAAACGGACCTTGAGCGTTAATGCGATGAAGAAACAATGAAACAAGTTTGATCGAAGCGTTATCACGACGAATTGCAAAATGAAGTGGAAACGATCAAGTTTATGATCAAAATTTCGAATGAAAAGGGGATAAAGGTTTTTTATAACTGGCGTCAAACGGGTCGGGTCAATATGGAGAATGCGAGAGGACCGTACACGTGGAGGGACGAGATTCCACCAATATTCAAAAAAGGGGACAGCTGTATATACACCGCAGACACTCCGTATTAGATAAGGCGCCCAGGTCGCGAGTTTTTTCTCCCTCATTGCCGTCGTATAAAAAAGAGAGAGAACAATAATAATTTTACTTTATACTCAGCATATGTCTTAAAATATATTAAACTTTGATTACTTTATAAATCTATTTACCAATTATAAAAGCATTGACAATAAGACTGCATGCATCACGTTACTTATAAAATCCATTTATTTCTATGATTGTAAAATTAAAATTAGATAAAACTTAAACGTCTCAAATATGTCAAAATATATAAATAAAAATAATCAAATGGGTAAACTAATAATGCAATGAAATTAAGATGCTTTGGTACATATTTGCACAATAATATTCGCTAAAATGAACTGTTGATAAAAATGCTTTGGTTCACATCCATTAGGACTTTCAAATTTACGTGATACATTGAATAGATTTTATTATAATAAATTGGATATTCATCATTAATAACTAATGGTGTAACCATACCCCAGGGAATGTACCCGTGGATAGCCGGTATTCCCAGATGTAGCTACAAAGATCACTTCCACAATCACACAAGTGTTCACATTACACTCCCCAAGGAAATCGACCGTAGTATGCAGTCACCCTTAGGGGTCACCCACGTGATGCATCGATAAACATTCTCTGACAAGCGTATCTGGCTACAGTACCTTGTCAGCATCATATCCGTTCAAAGTCAACTATCTTCTACGCCTTCCATTGGCGGACAAATAAGACAACCATGCTGCACACCTGACACATTCCTCTTACGGTTACCAAATAAACAAAAGAGAATGGTGCAGGCCTTTATCCGGGTAATAATAGGAATTCCCCCAACATAGCCGTTAGCCCAATAACATCTATGGGCCAAGCCCACATCTACGTAAACCCTAATACCCCTACTATAAAAGGGTTGTTGCATGTACATGCAACGACTAACACCCTTCACAGCCAAAAAACCATCGTTGTTTCATGCAACTCAGTCGGAGATTACCACCCAATCTTAACAACATTCGGGTTATAACAGCAATTGTAGAGTAATCCTCCAAAAATCTCAAACCCAATCCTTAGTAAATGAACTCGTGTAATCTGTTGCACGATCAATAACACTTGTAATTAAATCTAACAACCTTTACCTTAAGTACGTAGTTGATGATAAATGATTAAATTACAATAACTGAATGCATATAATATATTTGTAATGAAGATCCTTAGTGTCGTTGTTAACTTAAACTTATAAAATAGTTTATTTAGTGGTATGGATAGATATTCCATAATTAACATATTGTTTAGTGTTTGAGGTATAACAATGGGAATATCTATCCATACCACCAAATAATACTCACCATACCATTTTTGAATTAAAAAGGTAAAAAAAAAAGTACGAAAAGGTACAGAATGTAAGAAAGAGTAATGGAATAAAGTACAGAAAAAATTAATTTAAAAATAAAGAAATGGTATGAAGAGTATAAGTCTTTAATTATTTGTGCGTGGTGCTACCAAATAAATCTTGGCTAAATTGTTAACGCTTTTAGTTAATGCTTTTATTTATATAATCATATATATGAGATTATATTTGTAATAACAAGAAGAGCAACTATTGATAGTTTGATACACTTATTATTAATTTTTGCTACTGACCCGGCCATGGATACTTAAATACCTAATTATCTGTTCCTGCTTTATCTTTTGCAAAAAATATACCATTTTGTGCAACCAACCAAAAACATTTATGATCATGTAAAATACTTTGGCCACAATCTTCTGCAACTTGATTATTAAAAACATCAATAACGATCTTATTGTGAGC
Source organism: Helichrysum umbraculigerum (assembly GCA_949592205.1). Taxonomy (NCBI): domain Eukaryota; kingdom Viridiplantae; phylum Streptophyta; class Magnoliopsida; order Asterales; family Asteraceae; genus Helichrysum; species Helichrysum umbraculigerum. The sequence goes on along the minus strand of CATIUR010000003.1, from coordinate 103,191,149 downwards.
AGTATCATTAGCATTCATCCAAAAAAATTCCCCAACAAACTTAGTTGTTTCATCGTAATTCCTGCGAAATTCCCAACGGAATGCCTCATATACGGCGAGCGTTTTGTTTCCAAGATCATCATCCTTTGAGGAAACATGAGCAATCAGCTTCTCGATATCTCTGTTGATGACCTCAATTGTAAACTTCTCAAAAGAGTTGATTGTGCCCGGATTTGAATTCGAACATGTTATATAGTTAACATTATTATATAATGCTAGTACAAAAACCAATAGGTAGTAGTGCATCGTATGACACATCATACTATACTGTCTTGATTGATCAAGAGTTTGTTTCCTTTATATAGCCGATGATTTAACCGCACACCATTAAATTTTAGTCATACACCACCAAACGTGCTTTACAGAGTTATACAATACAACAATGTAAATCATATTTAGTGGTGATTGACAAGAATGCAGATAGTTTTTTAGATAGGGAAATGCTAATGACAGCCCTTAGGGCTGTCAATAACACACATATAATGCATTTATTGAACTTAAAGTTTCCTTTATAATCAAAGATTTCAATTAATACATCATCAATAAAAGGAAAGTTTCAATGAATTTAATGCAAATCATTGCTGTATTAATTATAATTTTATTAAGGTTACGAAAATATAATAAAGACAAAAATCATAGGTTCTCTTTTTCATACTTTAACCGAACTTACTGCAGTATATTTATTACTCCATTAATTGATAAAATAACAAATACCGATGAAACTGAAAGATCGAGTTCAGTGCTCCTAAATATTTTTTACTTGTGTAACTTTTCCGTGTTTTATGCACTTGAGACCTGGCTCACGTGGTAGAGCTATCAGGCATTTATGCTGCAGGTACAGGGTTCAAACCCTACTCAGTGCATGAAAATCCCTTGGGCCTTTGGGCTCCGGGGTGAGGAGTTTTACCCACTTCGGCAACAGGATCTGTCGGCACTTGGGCCGGGGACGAAGCTGGGCTTTCTTCTCGGGGGTGCATTATGGTGAGATGATCGGGTGGGCCTAAGTGGCCCGTCAGTGATTCCAAACTGCCTTTCAAAAAAAAAGTTGGCCCATTTTTCGGAATAGTATCTGAAAATAAGTAAATAAACTATGGTGCTTTTAGTTACAGGAGATTTCTTTATTTTTCTGAAAATTTCCTAAGAAAACTAAAACATTAGAAAACGTATTCAAGTTGTGATTTTCTATAGAAGTTTTCTAAAAAATGAATCTAATGATTTATGGTTTTCTTCATTTCATATTTTGGAAAATATAACTCCATCCCTTACATTTAAACGCGTTTTCTAAACTCTTTTAGTTTTTCAAGGGACACAAAACCCAAAAAAAATGGAAAAGGAAAAATGAAGATAATTGTCCCTAACTAAACGCGTCGTATGTGTTTGAGTGTTTGGGCCCTTTGATTGGGAACTATTCTTTCTCATTTTGATTATTACTAGGCCTTATTTGGTTCGCAAAATATTTTTAAAGGAATTGGTCGGAATCTGCCAAAGGAATTGTAATTTGAATGAATTGGAATATGAAAGAATTAGAATTTGATGTAATTAACCTGAATGTGTTTGGTTGACAGAAATTAAATGGAATTCGAATTAATAATAATAATATTAATAAATAAAAAACTAATAAAATAGGTATAATGTTAATCTATAATTATTTAAAATGTATAATAAAATAAATTCAAAAGTTATTAATTTATATATAAATAATTATTGTATTTCTGCAATTCTGCTATGCTTATAAAAAGTTTACAAAATTTTTTATACAAAATGATGTGTACCAATTATATGTGGAGAGAGAAGCAAGAAAAGGAAAAGTAAATTTAACATGATTGGTCCATTTATGCATCAGTAGGGCTGTAAACGAGCCGAGTCGAGCCCGAGCTTGCCTAGGCTCGAGCTCGGCTCGTTTGAAATTCAGTAAGCTCGAGCTCGAGCTCGTCTCGTTTCGAGCCTGGTATATAAAGCGCGAGCTCGGCTCGTTTGATATTATACAAGTTCGAGCTCGGCTCGGGCTCGACTCGTTTATCCCATAATAATATTTTTTTAATTATTATTTTATTAATATATAATATTTATTTATTTTTTTCTAATTTTTAGCTGTATATAATACAATTTGTCAATATTATATTAATTCTTATGTAGGTATATTAGTAATATTATATAATTATATACTAAAATTACATATACAAAATTATATATGTATATAAATGAAAAGCTCGTTTAGGCTCGCGAACATGTTCGAGCTCGATATAAGAAACTCGAGCTCGAGCTCGTTTATTAAACGAGCTCTAAATTATGTTAAAGCTCGGACTCGAGCTCGTTTAGGCTCGGCTCGAATCGAGTTTTTAACGAGCCGAACTCGAGTAGCATTTTGTATTTTTTGTTTTTAAATTTTTGGTAATCATAGTATTTCTCTTGTATTTATAAATAATTAATATATTAATAGTAGAATACAATTAACTGTTAAATTTATTCACTTATATAACTTATTGCATATATAGTACAAAAGTGATTACAAGGATTAATAATCAAATGTTACATTATATAACTCTTAATAAAAATATTGTTGTAATATAGTTTTATATTTTATAGAATATAACATGAAAATATAAATATAACATTCAAATGATATTTAATAAATAATAGTATAAATAAAAAAAATTATAATTTTTTTTAATATGTAATTTGAATACAATGAAATTGTAGCATTCCATTCAATATGCTAAGTAATATGAAATGCTTAGACAACGAGGCAACGGTTATGCATGGCGGAAGATGCGTAGGAACTATTGTGTTCGCAATTGGGAGAACTCGAAGCTGAAGCGATGGATCAAGCGTGTGAGTATAGACAATGTTTAGTGACGTTGATGGAAAGCTTTTTGTTGCTCAAAAAGTTATTGAATCTGGTAATGTTCAGATGTTGCGATTGATGAATGTATTTGATCTGTAATGTTGTTAGAGAATATGAGAAGAGTTCAATTGAGACCATTTATTTTGTGTGAGAATGGAGGAACCAACCACAATATGCCATGTGTCACTTTTTTCTCTCTCATCCACGTTTTTAAAAATCAAATATCTCACAAACGACAAGTCGAAAAATCATGAAAATTGCACCATATTTTTCAGCGTTTTATCCTCTTCGATTTGCCGTCCATCAAGGCATACTTCCGATGAACTTTTTTTTTTCATTATTTTGGTGGGTTTTACATATTAGTAACACATGTGTTAGTGAATGATTATACATCTGATTTAGGGTTTAGGGTTAGGGTTTAGAGTTAGGGTTTAGCAGGATTTAGTGTTAGGGTTTAGCATGGTTTAGTGTTAGGGTTTAGCAGGGTTTAGGGTTTAGGGTTTAGTATGATTTAGGGTTTAGAGTTTTATAAAGCGTTTAGGGTTTAGGGTTTGGGGTTTAGGGATTAGGGTTTAGGGTTGGGAGTTTGGGGTTTCGAGACGAAACCTCAAACTCCCAACCCTAAACCCTAAACCCTAAACCCCAAACCCTAAATGCAACACTGTAACACACGTGTTAGTAATGTGAAACCCACTAAAAATAATGAAAAAAAAAAAAAACTCTTCGAAAGTATGCCTTTATGGACGGCAAATCGAAGAGGATCAAACGCTGAATCTAATGGTGCAATTTTCATAATTTTTCGATTTGTCGTTTGTGAGATATTTAACTTAAGGGGTAAATGGGTTTTGTATTCTCTTTGTACACATGGCACCATATCATTGGTTCCTCTATTCTCACACATATTTTTAGTCTCATTTGAACCTTACCCTAGAGAATATATATGTTTATAGAGATTGTAATTGTATTTTATTAGAGATAATATGTGAATTGGTTTTGTTTGAATTTGGATTGTTTTGAATAATGCTCAGTAATTATTTTGGGAGATTAGTTATTCAATTTGACTTAAAATTACTAGATCTAAAATCTATAATATTTATCTATCATCTATAATACTTATAAAACATTTTCACTATTAAATCTTAAAATTCTTTAAACATAATAAAATTTCAAACTTGCCCATCTTACATTTTTCAATCAAGGATATCAAAAGAATACCAAATCACAATTAATAAGTATCTATATCTATACATATTTATAGTTTATTTGTAGAAAATTTTAAGACTCTTAATTAACTTTGTATAAAGTTCATTTACAATATACATTTATTAATTTCACATTTTTTCACTTTTTAGTTTTACTAACTATATTTCAAATCTCGAATTCTATATACAAACAAATTACCGCTATCAAATCATTATCATGTGTAACTATACGATCTTCGTTGAATCACTATTTGACAAAAAATACAATATCACGCTGAATAGCGTAGGCATTACACTAGTTTCATATAGAGGTGATAATAATAACAAATACTCCAGTTATTCTGATCAAGTATTTCATTTATGTACAAGTTCACAATATTGTGTGGATGTATATATGACACATGTATTATTTAAACTAACTTACATAAACATAATTAAAGTTTATGTTATAGAGTTTTATATTGTTGATTAGCACTTTTTGTTCAGGGCTTTCAAAATTTTGGAATTTATAAATTTCATCCTTTTATTGTTGTTATGGATGGATGAGGTAAAAAAGTTGAGTTTGGTTTTTTGTAATTGAAATGGAATAAACATAGAATATCCACATGGTTAATTAATAGTGGCCTTGCCTATTTATTGTAGGCGATCTGTTTTGGATTATGCTCAGTCTTAAAATGGTGAAGGGGTGATTTTACATAAAAAAAAAGAAAAACCTCACAAATGACAAGTTGAAAAATTATAAAATTGCACCATAAAATTCAGCGTTTTATCCTCTTCGATTTGTCGTCCCTCAAGACATACTTTTGATAATAATTTTTTTTTTTTGGTGGGTTCACAAATTAGTAACACATATGTTATTGTTGGGTTTAGGGTTTGGGGTTTATGGGTTAGGGTTTAGCGTTTATGGTGCAATTTTCATAATTTTTCGACTTACCGTTTGTGAGATATTTTAGTTTCAAAAATGTGGAGGAATGAGTATTTGATGAAAATGAGTGGTTGAGATTGATTCACATATCCTAACTCAAAACTTTTGTACTAATTTGAACTCTACTATAATGGTATAATATTCAAACTTTTACTAAGGTATCAGTTTAACCCGTTAACTTTTTTCATTTCTCATAATTTAACTTTTAATTCGACGTACGTTTTAAGCATAAATTTTAGTTCATTTAGTGTTTTAGCTACTTTCTTGACGTGTTACCTTTTAAACGATTATTATTATCATAATGATCCTTGAAACCTTTTTGAAATACATGAACAATACGTCACGCGTAGTATTTTATAGAAAACGAAACTTTAAAATGCGGTATAGAACTTTATAGGTTCAAAACACGTAAAATTACTATATATATGTTTCGAATGAAGCACTCATGAATCACATGCACATTTATGTGATTGGGCACATTTTTTTTTTTTTTTTTTTTTTCGAAAAACGATAATACATTGATAAAAGGATCGAAAAGATCCAAGTGTTACAATTGTGAGGTTGCAAGAGGCCAACCTAAAATGAAGCTAATTGATATAACCCTAACTCTAAAATACATAAAACACTAGTTTAAGACCCGTGAAAACACGGGTTGTTGTTAATTAAATGATTAAATAAAAAAAATAGTATATGTTTTTACACATATTAGTATACAAACAACTATTATTTTGTTTAAAAATTTATAACTTGTAACCATTGTAAACTACTCATAATTTGACATAGAACTATATATGAAGAGCTTAAATTTTTTTATTGTAATATGCGTTTACTTTTCTAATATTACATTTTGTAGTCATTTTAAAGTCGTTGCAACAAACAAAAGGATATTATATACCAAGTATAGATATTAATTTAATGCGAAGTATGTGTTACATTCGAAGTAATAACGTGTTTCATAAAATTATGATAACATATGCAATTTCATGATTTTATTGAGTGACAGTTAATACAGTTAAACAAATCATGATAATCATAAAATTATGATAACATATGCAATTTTATGATTTCATTCGTCCAAACACTAATTCTTTCTAACAAATCTTTTAGATAGTATAATTTTTTAAAGACAAATCTTATAAGGGATGCGATCATTGAAGCTGTTTGACAAAAAGATAATAAAAAATGTAATTCACAATGGCAGTCGACTTTGGTACTGTTTGACCAAAAGTTGAGCATAAACGATTTCATTCCATGCATCAGGAACACCATGTAAACACCAATGGCTGCAATCTTGAAATTGTAGTGGTCATTTGATTTCCTCTTCTATGTAATGTTGTTTCCTGTGGATTGGAGGGTGACCATCTTTTCGAAAATCTGTTAGTCTTGTGATGTTTAGATACGAAACTCGAGTTTTCATTCCTTTGAAAACATTCTCCAAAACAGTCATTTTGTCGGGGTACGGAGTAAGGTAAGTGGTGGTGTTGATGGGCTCGATCTCATGGTCGCATGCTCCTCCTGAGTTCCACTGTCCTACGCTGTCCAAACCCACAAAGATGAAATACTTTTTGCATCATTATATACGTCGTTACAAATTATGGATTGTGTCTTTTATGTATGGACATTAAATATGAGACATAAGGAATACTATGTTTACCTGAAATGAGATGCAGAATAATCTCGAAAAAAGACCGAAATTTTTGTGGGGTTAATATTAGCATCAACCCACATTCCCCATGTTGTCATAGCTTTACGGAAAGGCTTCTAAAACGTTAAAGTCGCTATAGACATGTCCACCTTCTTGATAGTAATATTGCCTGAAAATTTCATAACAATCAACACTACAATAACAATTGATCTTTCTTGTAGTCTTTTTTTATGTAATAATAATATACTACTAAGTTTACCTTTTAGAAGTCTTTTCATGTGTCCACCAATGCCCAGTGTTAAAGACAACCACATCTACAGTTTGGTACTGGTAAGCTGAGTTACTGATCAAATCGAGCCGAAGGGTCTACTTTTTTATTCAGTTTTTGTCGTTGGCTTCCCATTCTTGAACCAAGAATGGTGCCACAAAGAATTCAACTGTGCAATTATAATCCTGAGGATACATATGATACATCAAAAACTGAAAATTAAGCAATCCAATGAAAGCATTGGGAATAATCAAAATAAGCCATCTATCAATCATCATAAAAGAAACTTCTATATACCTGAAAAATAAAAGCATAAGAAGGATCTGAAATTGTGCCTTCTTGATGCTTCATAAACCTTAGTTTGATCTTTAACAGAGTTCCGTAGAATGCAAATTAACGATTCCCACATGTTTCTATTTAAAGAATCGCCAATGAAACACCAATCGCTTCCCTCTCAACAATTGTAACATTTTGCTTCCATCCAACCTATACATGTTCATAATCATTCAAAGTCTAACCAAAATCAGAAAATTTCAAGAGCTTCAGTTAAAACCCTTCCCTTAAGTTAAACGAAACAACATTTTAACTTTTCTGCAGAAACTTAACAGATAGCTTACATATCAAAATCAAAAGTTACCCAGAAGAAACTAAAAGTGTAAAAAAATAAATAATTCATGAATAGAAATTCAACATCCCTTGGTAAAATTCAACATACTTTCAATGGGTTAAGTTAACACCCTGCCTTTTGTAATTGTAAGCTTTAATATACATTGAAGCTGACCAAGCATTGGTTATTAAATGGTCCTAAAAGACTTGTATAATAAATGACTCAAAGAAATATAACCAACCATAGATACTAAATAAATATTGGTAACTTGTTAAAGAGCACACATATCAGAAAATGTGAAAATGAATTAAAAAAAATAGTTCTGAGCAACTGCTTTTGATCAAGATCATGCTTCAAAAACTACCATGCAAAAAAGTAGCAAACCTTGTCTTCAAGAATTGATGTTGAAGGCAGAACTCAAAGCATCTGCAGACTGCAAATGAACCAAAACACACAAACTACTAAAGTCGCCAATGAAACACCAATCAATCATCATAAAAGAAACTTCTATATACCTGAAAAATAAAAGCATAAGAAGGTTCTGATCTGAACTTATGCCTTCCTGATGCTTCATAAACCTTAGTTTGATCTTTAACAGAGTTCCGTAGAATGCAAATTAACGATTCCCACATGTTTCTATTTAAAGAATCGCCAATGAAACACCAATCGCTTCCAAATGAACCAAAACACACGAACTACTAAAATCGAACATGAATTTCTGGATACTTTTTTAACGGATCCACGACTATATATATATATATATATTGATGAATAAGCTAAATTATTTTGCAAGCGTCAATCAAGTAGTTACATTCGACTTACCATGGCCTCATAGGTCAAGTCGTCAACAATTAAAATCAAGTTATGCATGTGAAAGCTTGAAATAACAACCCATGAAGTCAAAAATACAATACACATGGTTAAGAGAGAAGTGTTGAACCTGATTTCCAAACTTATCAAATGAACTACCAAATAACATCCAATTATAGTTGACAAAAACGAATCCCTCAAATGACACATGTAAAAAACCTTATAGAGTTATAGGTTATATCTAGCATGAGCATCATGAGCTTAACTTGATATTAATAGCATAAATTAGCATAACTTGATATCATACTTCAAAATGAGCTAAACTTGATATCGATAGTATAATAATCACCTAAAATCAAGTGTAATTCATTAATAAAATTAATATCAAAATAACATTTACTAATTATTAACCCCAGTCTCTCATTCAGATTCCATCACTCTTTAATCGAACCACGTTTTTTTCAACTTTTTTTTTTCTAACAAAATCCCATATTTATTTCCACTTACAAAGTTGATTGCTGCTGGTTAACCTGAGGTAGAAGCTGTAGGGACATCATTGCTGTAGAAAAGTATATTGCTTCAATATAAGGTCAAGATCAAACTTTGTGAAAAAATACATAAATTGATCCACAAGTTGTATACCTGCATCATTTGAGGAGAGGCTAACTGACAGTATTTCTGAATTTTGCAATAGTTGATTAGTTGATAGTCAGTTGCTTGGTGTCCATCTAGACATTTAATCAAACACTTGGTATGCATCATATGGTGTTCATTAAAAAAAACATAATATTTATATCAACATCATTTCAGCATGAAACATAGATTAGTTTTATGTTTCATGTCTATTGTAACTTCAAATAAAAATCAAGAGTAAAGCACACCATTGATATAAATAAAAATAAAAATTGCAGATTCACGTACCTTGTAATCCATTTCGAAGAATCTGCCGGAAGTTTCAATTTTTGCTCCCAAATCAGTACAGCTTAATACCAAAAAGAAATAACAACTGATTAAGAGAGTAAAAATATATATCAACTTTGGGCGATACCATTTGAAAGGGAGCTGTAAAATTAGAGAAGAAACTTGAAGAACAAAAATAGAGACAGTAGATAGAGGGAGAGGCATAATGAGTAACCAAGAAGCATAAATGAATTCTATTGTTTCAACTTGGGCGGTGCCGCGGTGGCGCATGAAAAGAGGGGCAGGCGTGAGTGGGTTTGGAAAGAGACCAATCAAATTAAAGCTTATTAGGTAAGCTTGTTGAAAATTCCATTTGCATGCCTGAAAAACTATAAATACTTGTATACATTGGGGAATGGAAAAAAAGTTAATTTAAATCAAAAAGGCTGTAATTGTGTATTAATTGAAAATTCATGATTTCGAAAATTGAATAAACCATTTTTAATAATCCAAAAAAATAATAATCTACATAAAATCATTTTGATTAGTGGCGTCGGAAGGGGGCATCGGTTGCCAACTGATGTTCAAAACCAAACTGACACCATAGGCACCAAAACATCAGTTGCACGTCGGTTTAAGGATCGTCGGTTTGGCGACGGACGTCGTTTGTAAAGTGTGGGACCAACTTCTTTTTTATTATTTGTTTAGTGTATAATAATAAAGGTATTTTGGTAAAAGTGGGTCCAGAAAAAAGAGAAGTGATGCTACTGTAGGGAGTGTAGTGTCAGTTTGTGTCAGTTGGGGGAAAAGCTGACGTGGCGCTGAGCTGGCGTCAGTTGGCGTCACCATTGGGAGGAGTCTTAAGAAATATTATGTATTGATGACATCATCAGTTTAACCACAATGCGACATGTCAGCTTCAAAACATACCTCATGACTTGCCAAGTCAGCTTCATGACGTCAGCGAAACCCCCCTTTATTAGTATAGATAGATTGAAACAAAGCCTCCCTAATCTTAAGATCAAGATCCTTGAACCAAAAACAGTGAACCATTGTTGATATGTGACAACCCATGTTGAGGGCAAGCTGATGCTGAAACATAAACCAAGAACTTGACATCTTGAACTTGAAGTATCCTTTGCCTACCCGAAAGTCTTGTACTTCGCAAATTTGAACCAACCAAACACATAACCACAAAAAAGGGCGAACACCCGGAAGAAGACATCGAAACGGCTCGAAAACAGAACATTGAAGTTGTAACCCTTACCTCAAAAGCCCGAGACAGATCCGTGTTCCTGTGTGGAACCAAACTTGAGAGGATTCGAACCGAGCCAACAAAGAGGAAAGTTGTAGGAGCAACAAGGGAATCGAAACCGAATGTCCCGAAAACCTAAGAAGGTCTAGGCGACGCAATCCAACCGGGTGGTGGATCAGCGAGATGAATGGACGGTTAACGAAGAAGGTAGTTGTGATTGAAGGAAACCACAATGTGAGAACAAGTTTGGATTGAAATAACAACATACTAAAGCCTAAAAAACGAATCCAGATCGAGAGAGAAGGAAGGCTGAGTTGTGAGAAAGCCAGAAGTGAACTAATCTATTGTTAGAGGAGTTAGGAGAGGGCCCTCCGAACCTCCGACATGTAGCCGACGGCCGGAGGTAAAGCAAGGTCAAGATCTAGGGTTTTTGTTTTGAAGAGAAAAAAAGGGATGGTGAGAGAAAAAATGGTTGGGCATATTGTATCAGTCTCTAAAGAGAATGCATTAATTGTTATTTTCATTGATATTAACACTTCTATATATATAAATCATCATATATATTATTTTTTCGAACCAACAATCATAGTTGTTAACTCGTGACTCGACTCGCGACTCGGGATCTCGATTTTTAACTCGTGACTCATGACTCGGCTCGACTCGTAAGAGTCACTAATTTACAATAAGTATGTGTTTTTTTATGTATATGTATATTATTGTTTAAGTTTTTTTTGTTTTAAGTGATGTAAACCATGGCAAAATTCGATAATTAAGTCGTTGACATGAATGCTTAATTTAAAACAGATTATAGTCATTGTCCTTTTATCTTTCATATTACATTACACTTTTCTAACTCATAAGAGTCGTACAAGACTTGTAAGAGTCACATACGACTCGGAATAGTCAATAAACGACTCGTAAGAGTCAAAGTCATTTAAAAGTCGGGGTTTAAGTCGCCTCATTTTTTGCATTTTTGACTCAACTCGTAAGAGTTTAACAACTATGCCAACAAGTAAGAACGATTATTTTATTACATAATATAACAATTGTTCATAGATTTATTTTTATTGACCCGGCCATTTATACTTAAATACCCAATTATCCGGACCGGGTTTATCTTTCGCAAAATATAAACCATTTTGGGCTACCAAACAAAAAAATTTATGATCGTGCAAAATACTCTGGCCACATTCAGCAGCAAGGTCATTATTGAAAACATTAATAGTGATCTCTCTAACAGGAGTAATACCGTCACCATTCATCCACCAAAACTGCCGAACATACTTTGTTGTTTGATCAAGATTCCTGCGAAATTTCCAACTGAATGCCTCGTCTTTGGTCATGTTTTGTTTCCGAGATCATCGTCTTTTGAGGAAACATGACTAACCAATATCATGATATCGTTGTTGACCACCTCTATTGTATATCCCTCCAAAGAGTTGATTGTGGTCGGATCTGAAGATGTTATATAGTTAACGTTATTGTATAATGTCAGTACGAAAAGCAATAGGTGGTGCATTCTACGACCCGTCTCACAATGTTTTGATACGAGACCAGGTGCTTGTTTCCTTTATTATATAGATATAATAAAAAATATTATATTAATATTTTATCTATCTATCTATCTATCTATCTATCTATCTATCTATCTATCTATTCTATCTATTTATATTTGTTTATTTATCTATCTTTATAACTAATTGAGGAGACTCTCAATTATTTGTCAAATATTTACCCATGCCACATCATACAAATCCTATGTGTCATCACCATATAAAAGGACTCGATGATGTTGATTTTCCTACACCCTTATTCCAAATAAGGCAATATTCAATTAAAAATTATATTATAACTATTTTCATTTAATAAGGTAATTAACAAAATTAAATTATAACCATTTTAATTTCAAATAATGTGTCATGTGATAACCAATATAATTTTTTATTATAGTCCAAAAAACTCATGACACCCTTTAATCTATTTTTTCCTTCTAATTTTGTTTATAAAATCTTTTAGTTTTTTATCTTAATCTTAATGCTTCTTTCTCTAACTTTCCCTTTTTAAAAAAATAAATAAATAAACTTTTAGTAAGTTATGAGAACTTGATTTTAATGTAATTATATCTTTCATTAAAGTTTTGTTAATTTGAAATTTTTTATTATCATCTTACATAATAAAGGAACTCAATTTCCATTATTTAGTAAACTGAATACAAGCTTTATGGATATGCAGATCAAGTTCATCATCTATTTTTTAAAGTGTTTTTCTCTATTTTTTTACATCAAACAACTCAATTACAATTCAGTATGCGAATGGTAAGACGTGTACTTCTATTAATTTTATATTACTTTTCAAATCTATATAATGTAGGTATATATTTGATTGTTGTAGAATGATTTATGTTTTGTACATATATATACACATTAGTTATTCAATAAAACGTCTAAATTGTTATAGTAATTGTTACAATTTATTTTTCCCAATACTATTAACATACGCATTGTTTATCAGATTGTTGCAAGGTTAACATATTATAACTATAGGAAACAAAAATGCCACAATGACTAGACAATTATTTTTAGCTAGAAAAATGTCAATTTATAACATACACATCTTTTTTAACCTTCCCATTTCATTGATATATGATGGGGGAAAAATGTTGTTATTATTTCATTTTTGAGAGGTTAAATTTTATAAAGTATCACTAATAACGATAAAAAAAGTTTCTTTTAAAATTTGAAAGTATCCCCCATTTCATATACCGTTTTGACTTATGATTCACATATTACGACATTTTATAATGCTAGCCGTGCATCGCACTGGTTTAACGCTAGTTTATATATAAAACAAAGATTTATTCTTAATTTTTAGACATGACACATCATTAAATTGCCTTTTCTTTATACTCTCATAATTTGACACATCATTATAACAAATATTTTTTTCTAAATTTTTAAACATGCTACATCAACACACTTCTTTTTATCTAAAGTCTCCTAAATTGCCACATCATCATATTAATTTTTCCTTAAAAACCTTAATATTTACTAAGACTATTATTTATCAATTATATACTTATTATAAAAATCTTTAAAAATCCTATATTACAAATATATAATAATTTTTTCCTACATAAAAAATAGATTCATTTTCTTATTCAGATCTCATAAGTTGCAATTAACTAATATTATCATCATCAACTGTCATGTTTTAAGAAAATTTTAATAAAATTATATGACATTGACTGTCCATTTAAATTTCAATAATAAATCTTAAACTTTTAGCAATATTAAAATACAACTTAAAACCTATAAACATATTATTAATTTTTATTTTGCAAGGGCTCAACATGCATTAAAACTTAAAATAATTTTACAATTGATAGTTGTTACTTTTGTCATTCAGAAGGTGATAAGATCAGTGTTACGTGAGAAGTTGGTAGATACCCAAATTTAAAAAATGAATGAAATTACATCATACTTGATGTATCAACTATTGAAAAAATAAATACAAGTACATCCATGATAATTTGATTTATGTTATTAGTTATTTTCATTTTTAATGATAAATGTATCGTTTAATTAACAAAATTAAACTTACAAATTAATTTAATTGTATTTTATAAATGGCCGTGTATCGTATGGGCTTAATTATAAAACAAGGTTTTTTCTTTGATTTTTAGATAGGCTACATCATCTCCTTATCTGTAACATCCTCTCCGGTAGCCTGGTATTTTTCTATTTATATTTGCGTATTTAATTGTTTTAAATAACTTTGCAATATAATTGTTTAATTGTGAAAGTTGGTGAAATAGGTCTTAGGACTTATTGTGGATAGTGAAATATTGCTTGAATTAAATTATGAAAGTTGACGGTAAAATAAAATAAATTTCTCGCAATAGATATTTAAGTGCCAGACAATAGATTTAGAGCGGGTATTAAATACCCAATGCTGTAGGCCGGTTTATATGGGGACCGACCTAACCCTTTTTATCACTTTACCAATTCTCATTTCTTTTCCTCTTTTCCTTTGAGAACCAAAAACACATAAACCCTAATTAGTAAAATCAAGTGAAATCATCAAAGTAAAAGGTGGATTGAACTTGTGAAATTGTAACTATCATCACCTCCTTCTTCTTCTATTCATCATCATCTCCATTTTAAAGGTAATGAAGTTTATTTCAAATGTTTGCTAGAAAAAGAAATTGATGAATTGAATGATTTTTGTAAGTTTATATAGTGATTGTTTGTGATATATGATGATATGTGATAATTCTTAACTAGTTATAAGCATCGAATTCATGTTTGATGAGCTTGAATAATGAAAATGGAGTTAGAGTTCGTTCAGGTCTGTTTTTGAGCTGAAGAACAGATGAACGCGATCCCGGCTATGGTTCCGGATCGCGTTCCCTTGTTATAAACGACCTATTCGAGTTTTTGGCCTTAGAAACGCGATCCAGGCCAAGCATCCGGATCGCGTTTGCTAGTGTTTTTCGGTGACAGAATTTTTCCTAAGGACGAACGCGATCCAGCCCTGACTAGTCAGGATCGCGTTTGCATGTTTAATCTTGATGAATTTTGCAAATTTCACCAAATTGCATGTGTTTAGAAGGTGGTGTTTATAGTGGCACTTATTGAATGCTATTGTGGCATTTTATAAAAATGCTCATTTTGATACTTAAAAATTATGAGGCAAAGTACTAACTTATGTTGATTATTGATTCTCAGATTCTCCGAAAGATAAGTGATATCTGGAATCAGAGATTTTGAAGGCAAAGGTATCGGTGAGTGGATTCAAAACTTACCGTTTAGCTTAGTTGTAATCATTTGATTACGACGGGTAAACGTAGACTTGTTTATTGAGTTGATTAGTTGTTATTGTTGTTCATATGCCTATATGTGCTTTGTGTGGCCTTTGTGCATTGTTGTTAATGAGGTCAACGAGTTGATGAACTGTTGGTTGGGCTAGTGTGTTGTTGTGTGAATGGTACAGGGATGTACTTCATTTGTTGTGTGTGCTGAACTGTACCTAAGTATAATAAACACTAGCTATCGGTCTCGTCCGTTATGGCCATACGGATATGTTTGGATAAGTGATCTTGGGGAGCCGCCCGGGTACTAAGGTTATCCCCGGATCCGCCGATCCTCATTAAGTTGTTGTTGACTGTTGTGTTTGCGAATATTTGTCGTAGTTAATTGGTTTAGCTAAGTTGAATGTTGAGTGTTGGATTTACTCACTTAGCTATGTGCTAATCCCTCGTTATTACTTCCTGCAGACTTTTGTTTATGCATGCGGGTGGGTAGCAGGAAGGTCAAACCTTGGAAGCATGGAATGTTTGATATTCAAGCTACTCTGATTACTTTTGTAACAACTCAGTTTAGTTTATATAATACCCCGACATGCTAGTCTTTTGAACAAGTTTTAAATCGTAATAACTTACTCATCGAAACTGTTTTGGTACTTTGGAAAAATATGTAATGAAGTATTGTGTTTTATTTACTTACGCTTCCGTATTATCTATATTATTATTACTATGAAATGAGGGGTGTTATAAATTGGTATCAGAGCATAGTTTTGGGATAATTGTTCATTGTTGAATGATCAATCCCAAAACTCGAGCATGATATATCAAACATTCTTGGGTATGGGATTAGTATTGATTGAAGGTAGTTAGTATTTAGATGCTAACGATTAACAAAAGTTCAAGTGTTGTGTTGAATTTCAGAAATGGCAGATAACGAACCACCGACCACCAACCCCAACAATGCCTCCAGGATCGTCGCTCCTCAAATCGGGACTCATACCGAGCAACATGATCATAATGGTACTTCTCAACCAACCGGACAACAATCTAACCGAGATGAGTATATTCATGAGATGGAAGACGAGTTAGTATTCCTTAGGGAATTCAAGAGAAAAGCTGAGGAAGCTACGACCAGACAGTTATTTCAGCAAACCCCAGTCTTTGGTTCTGGTTCATCCTCTCAATCAGAAAAGAAGTGTTCATACAAGACTTTTATGGCTAGTCGACCCCCGGAATTTCAAGGAAGTAAAAATCCTACGGTAACTTTGAATTGGCTTAGGGATATGGAACGCAAATTTGATGTGACTTGCTGTGATGAGGAACTTAAAGTCAAATATGCGGTTCAATGCATGAAGGATGATGCGATGGTTTGGTGGGATTTTGTTACCGGACACTTGCCGCAACAACAAAAGGAATCTATTAATTGGACTCAATTTCATCAGGCGGTTCGTAACCAATACTGTTCGGATTTTGATATTGCTAGGATTCGAAGAGAGTTTGTGAATCTTCGATTAAAGGATGACATGACTATTGATGAATTGATTTCACAGTTTACGGATAAGCTTAGGTTCGTGCAACAATGGGTTCCGGATGAGAAAACTCAAATTGAACAATTTGTGGATGCTTTACCGGATAACTACCGTACGGTTGTGAGATTGGCTAAGGATTTATCGCATGCTTTCAATCTTGCAAGATCCGCCGATAGTGATTTGAGAGGTTTGAGATTATGGCAAGGAAAGGATACAAGTTTCTCTAAGGCAAGAACTGAATCGTCGGGTAGGAATAAATCTAAGTGGCAAGGGAATCGACACGGTGGTAAGAAATTTGTTGGAAGAAGTAGTTCTTCGGGAAGTTATAATAGTTCCAACTGGTGTAGTTCGTGTAGGTCACGGCATGATGGTCCGTGTACGGCTAAGACAAACAAATGTATGAAGTGTGGTGAATTAGGTCATGAGATAAAAAGTTGCCGTTACCCAAATTTTGTTTGTTGGACTTGTAAGAAAGAAGGGCATAGGGTTGGTCAATGTCCGGAGGCAAGGTCGACGGGGTCGGGTTCAGTCGGGAGTTCGGGATCTTCCGGTCAGAAAAGAAAGAACCCTCCTCCAGCAACTAGTAGGGCTTTTCAGATGACGGTTGATGAGGCCGTGCGTACTGAAGATGTTATCACGGGTACATTTCTTATAAACTCTGTACCTGCACATGTATTGTTTGATTCGGGTGCTAATTGTACTTTCATTTCTGTGTAATTTTGTGATAAGTTGAAATTAGCCCCTACTATGATAACAAAGCCTATAGAAGTAGAAATAGTTAGTGGTAAGTTAGTTCCTGTTACCACCTCGGTGACTGGAGCTAATATTACTATTGATGATCACGTTTTTCCTATTTCCTTCTTGTTGATGCCAATCCCTAGTTTCGAGGTAATAATTGGTATGGATTGGTTGAGTCAGAATAAAGCTAGTATTGATTGTCACCAGAAGTTGGTTAGGATCCCAATCTCCGAAGGGTCATATGTTGTGGCTCGAGGAGAACGGGATGGTGTAACTATTCCTTTGATTTCGTTGATGAAAGCTAGGAAGTCATTGTCAAAAGGTTGTGAGTCATACCTAGCCTATGTAGTCGATGCCAAATTAGACAGGAAAACTGTTTCAGATGTTCCGGTTGTTAGTGAATACCCCGATGTGTTTCCCGATGAATTGCCTGGGTTACCACCAGTTAGGGAAGTAGAATTCGGAATTGATCTTGTTACGGGATCGTCGCCGATTGCTAAAGCTCCCTATAGATTAGCTCCTTCGGAGATCCGTGAAATGATGAATCAGATTCAAGAGTTGTTGGATAAAGGTTTTATCAGACCTAGTTCCTCGCCGTGGGGTGCACCAGTGTTATTCGTGAAAAAGAAAGAAGGGTCATTGCGGATGTGTATTGATTACAGGGAATTAAATAAGAGGACTGTGAAGAACAAGTATCCATTGCCTAGAATTGATGATTTGTTTGATCAGTTACAGGGTTCTTCGATATATTCTAAGATTGATCTGAGGTCAGGTTATCATCAGGTTCGTGTTCGTGAAGAAGATATACCTAAAACTGCTTTCCGAACCAGGTACGGTCATTATGAATTTCTGGTTATGCCTTTTGGTTTGACAAATGCACCAGCGGTATTTATGGACTTGATGAATCGGGTGTGTCGACCATTCTTGGATCAATTTGTGATTGTTTTCATTGATGATATACTTATTTATTCGAAATCTGAAAATGAGCATGCTATGCATTTGAGATTGGTTCTTGAAACATTGAGACGGGAACAGTTGTATGCAAAGTTTTCCAAATGTGAATTCTGGATTCGAGAAGTTCAGTTTTTAGGTCATATAATTTGTCGAGATGGTGTGAAAGTGGATCCATCAAAGGTTGCAGCTGTGATGAATTGGAATGCGCCGAAATCTGTTTCTGAGATAAGGAGTTTCCTTGGGTTAGCGGGATCTTATCGAAAATTTATCAAGGATTTCTCTAAGATAGCCGGTCCGTTAACTAAGTTAACCCGTAAAGATGAGAAGTATGTGTGGACTGATCAACAGGAGCAAGCTTTTCAGACATTGAAACAATTGTTGTGTCAGACACCGATTTTAGCATTACCAGAAGGTACTGATGATTTTGTGGTTTATTGCGATGCTTCATTTTCGGGTTTGGGTTGTGTCTTAATGCAAAGGGATAGAGTTATCGCTTATGCTTCTCGACAGTTGAAACCACATGAGAAGAATTATCCTACGCACGATTTAGAACTTGCAGCAGTTGTATTTGCCCTAAAACTTTGGAGACATTATCTATATGGGACTAGATGTGTTGTTTGTACTGATCACAAGAGTTTACAGTATGTGTTCTCCCAGAAAGAATTAAATATGCGGCAGAGACGATGGTTGGAATTGATAAAAGATTATGATTGTGAAATTAGATACCATCCGGGCAAAGCTAATGTGGTCGCCGATGCGTTAAGTCGAATGAATACTCCTGATCGAGCTTTCTATTTAAAAGTGAATGTTTCCTCGGATTTGATTGATCAAATTAAAGTTGTACAACTTGAGGCATTGAAAGACCAGAATTTGAAATACGAAATCATGTTAAAACGCAAAGATGAATTAATTGATGATTCAAGGGGATTAAAGACTTATCAGTCTCGTGTTTGGATTCCTTCCATTGGTGGTATCCGAGATTTGATTTTGAATGAAGCTCATAAGTCGCGAATGTCTATTCATCCGGGTAGTACTAAAATGTATAATGATTTGAAACCGTTGTATTGGTGGCCAACGATGAAAACCGACATTGCAAAGTTTGTGGGATCTTGCCATATTTGTGCTCAGGTCAAAGCTGAACATCAAAAACCATATGGGTCGTTAAAACAGTTGGAAATACCTGAGTGGAAGTGGGATCATATAACTATGGATTTTGTGACTAAATTACCGCGTACCGCTCGAGGCAATGATATGATTTGGGTTATAGTGGATCGATTGACAAAGAGCGCACATTTTCTTGCTACAAGTGAGACAGCATCGTTGACTAAACTAGCTCAATTGTATGTTAACGAAATTGTTTCTAGGCATGGTATTCCCTTATCGATTGTGTCAGATAGAGATACTCGTTTTGCTTCTCGTTTTTGGCAAAGTCTACAACAAGAATTGGGTACACGTGTAAATCTTAGCACAGCTTATCATCCTCAGACCGATGGTCAGTCAGAACGTACGATTCAAACCTTAGAGGATATGCTTCGTGCTTGCATTCTGGAATATGGAGGTTCATGGGATTCACATCTTCCATTGGTTGAATTTACTTATAACAATTCGTACCATTCTAGTATTGAGATGCCTCCGTATGAAATGTTGTATGGTCGTCGTTGTCGTACACCTACTTGTTGGTTAGAAGCAGGTGAGAAACAGTTTGCTGGACCCGATATAGTACAAATAACCGCTGATAAAGTAGCTATTGCACGTGAGAAGTTGAAAGCCGCAAGGGATAGACAGAAACAGTATGCGGATCCTAAAAGACGACCGGTTGTGTTTACCGAAGGTGAATTGGTGTATCTTAAAGTTTCTCCGTGGAAAGGGGTGATTAGATTCGGAAAACGTGGAAAGTTGGCGCCTAGGTACATTGGTCCATTCAAGATTCGACAAGTGGTGAACGATCAGTCAATGGCATTGGATCTTCCTCCAGAGCTCTCTGGTATTCATGATACGTTTAACGTATGTTACTTGAGAAAGTGTAATATAGAGGATCAGTCACAAATTCTTCCATTGCAAGATTTAAAGGTTGATCAAACCCAGAAGTTAGTAGAGGAACCAGTTGAAATTGTAGACCGAAAGATTACCAAACTTAGGAAGAAACAAATCCCTATGGTACTAGTAAAATGGAGACATAGTTTAGGTTCCGACCTAACTTGGGAGACTGAGGAGTCGATGAAATCCAGATATCCTGGATTGTTGGATAGGGCTGAGATTTCGGGGACGAAATCTCCTTAAGGAGGGGAGATTTGTAACATCCTCTCCGGTAGCCTGGTATTTTTCTATTTATATTTGCGTATTTAATTGTTTTAAATAACTTTGCGATATAATTGTTTAATTGTGAAAGTTGGTGAAATAGGTCTTAGGACTTATTGTGGATAGTGAAATATTGCTTGAATTAAATTATGAAAGTTGACGGTAAAATAAAATAAATTTCTCGCAATAGATATTTAAGTGCCAGACAATAGATTTAGAGCGTGTATTAAATACCCAATGTTGTAGGCCGGTTTATATGGGGACCGACCTAACCCTTTTTATCACTTTACCAATTCTCATTTCTTTTCCTCTTTTCCTTTGAGAACCAAAAACACATAAACCCTAATTAGTAAAATCAAGTGAAATCATCAAAGTAAAAGGTGGATTGAACTTGTGAAATTGTAACTATCATCACCTCCTTCTTCTTCTATTCATCATCATCTCCATTTTAAAGGTAATGAAGTTTATTTCAAATGTTTGCTAGAAAAAGAAATTGATGAATTGAATGATTTTTGTAAGTTTATATAGTGATTGTTTGTGATATATGATGATATGTGATAATTCTTAACTAGTTATAAGCATCGAATTCATGTTTGATGAGCTTGAATAATGAAAATGGAGTTAGAGTTCGTTCAGGTCTGTTTTTGAGCTGAAGAACAGATGAACGCGATCCCGGCTATGGTTCCGGATCGCATTCCCTTGTTATAAACGACCTATTCGAGTTTTTGGCCTTAGAAACGCGATCCAGGCCAAGCATCCGGATCGCGTTTGCTAGTATTTTTCGGTGACAGAATTTTTCCTAAGGACGAACGCGATCCAGCCCTGACTAGTCAGGATCGCGTTTGCATGTTTAATCTTGATGAATTTTGCAAATTTCACCAAAATGCATGTGTTTAGAAGGTGGTGTTTATAGTGGCACTTATTGAATGCTATTGTGGCATTTTATAAAAATGCTCATTTTGATACTTAAAAATTATGAGGCAAAGTACTAACTTATGTTGATTATTGATTCTCAGATTCTCCGAAAGATAAGTGATATCTGGAATCAGAGATTTTGAAGGCAAAGGTATCGGTGAGTGGATTCAAAACTTACCGTTTGGCTTAGTTGTAATCATTTGATTACGACGGGTAAACGTAGACTTGTTTATTGAGTTGATTAGTTGTTATTGTTGTTCATATGCCTATATGTGCTTTGTGTGGCCTTTGTGCATTGTTGTTAATGAGGTCAACGAGTTGATGAACTGTTGGTTGGGCTAGTGTGTTGTTGTGTGAATGGTACAGGGATGTACTTCATTTGTTGTGTGTGCTGAACTGTACCTAAGTATAATAAACACTAGCTATCGGTCTCGTCCGTTATGGCCATACGGATATGTTTGGATAAGTGATCTTGGGGAGCCGCCCGGGTACTAAGGTTATCCCCGGATCCGCCGATCCTCATTAAGTTGTTGTTGACTGTTGTGTTTGCGAATATTTGTCGTAGTTAATTGGTTTAGCTAAGTTGAATGTTGAGTGTTGGATTTACTCACTTAGCTATGTGCTAATCCCTCGTTATTACTTCCTGCAGACTTTTGTTTATGCATGCGGGTGGGTAGCAGGAAGGTCAAACCTTGGAAGCATGGAATGTTTGATATTCAAGCTACTCTGATTACTTTTGTAACAACTCAGTTTAGTTTATATAATACCCCGACATGCTAGTCTTTTGAACAAGTTTTAAATCGTAGTAACTTACTCATCGAAACCGTTTTGGTACTTTGGACAAATATGTAATGAAGTATTGTGTTTTATTTACTTACGCTTCCGTATTATCTATATTATTATTACTATGAAATGAGGGGTGTTATATTATCTTTTTCTAAAAACCTTCTAATTATGCCACATCATCAAAATAATTTTTTTTATAAAATCTTCATTTGTTTTTTGCCTATGTCATATTATCTCCTTACCTTTTCCTGAAAACCTTCTAATTATGCCACATAATTAAATTAGTTTTTTCCTAAAAATATTCATAATTCCTAATACTCTCATCCTAAAATTTTCAAAATTTTAAATTCATAACAAACTATTACCTTTAGCTATTTAAACTTTTGCAAAACATTTAATTAAAAATGATTTTATTACTGATATCCCATGTATTGCAATTATCTAATATTATCATCATCAACTACCATGTTTTAAGAAAATTAGTTTAATAAAATATATGAAATTGATTATTTTATGTGCATTTTGATATATGTTACTATTAAGTTTCAATAATAAAATTTCCAACTTTCAACAATATTAATACAATTGAAAATTTAATAAAGCATATGATTAATTATGATTTATACCATGCATTGCAATGGCTCAACAAATGTTTTAAAACATAAAATAAATTTTGCAAATAATGGTTGTTACTTTTGTCATTCACACGGTTACAAGATCGGTATTACCGTAAGAAGTGGGTAGAGGCCCAAGTTTTAACCGCTCTCAAGGAAAGAAAGAGACTACGTCATATTTTGATGTATCATATGCTAAAAAATTAAATATAAGTCCATCAATTATAATTTCATTTATGTTACTAATTATTTTCATTTTAATTAGTCAATTATAATTACATATTTTATTTAACAATATTGAACTTACAGATCAATATAATTGTATTTTGTAAATGGTAATGCATCGCACGGGCTCAAAGCCTAGTAAAATATACAATACATAGGTTACGAAAATATAATAATAATAATAACAATAAATCCCCGGCCAATTCCAAGTTTTAATACTTCCGTTTCATTTCTAGCATTAAATGATCATTTTATTAAGGGTTTTGTCTAAGTTATGCTTTAAGGCTTTAAGCATGTATGTTAAGATCATTAAGTACAGTTAAACTTTTCAATTAAAGAATAAAATCATTCAATGAACTCTCTAATTTTCTTCTTTTATATATATCCATGTGGGATATGATTATGATAATTTGTAATTTTGTACTCTAGTAATATTTACGAAAACTTTTGGTTCAATTAATGACTTTCGGTTATTGGCCATCTTTCCACGTTTTATTATTGTTGTTTTAGATTTAGATTTTGGATTACGTACCCTGAAATGTAACTATTTATTGTATGACATTCATAGTATGTAAGAAAATACTCGAATTTTCATATTGTGTGTAATAAACTTTCAATTTGTTTCAATTGTATATATTTTGATAACATACGTAGTAACTTGTAATGATGTCATGTGGTACTTCATACAACTGAATGTAAAAGTACCAAAAGTTACATAAAATAGCTGAAAGTCCGGTTACTTTGTTGCATAGTATAAATGCCAGATTATATATAATTAAGTACATTTTAAAGTAGTTAACCCTGAAATTTTAGATACATTTTATAGGTTCGAAACACCAAATGAATCTTGGCCACAATGTGTCAGAGAACCTTATATATAGGTTCAATATGAAACACTCAATAAACAGTTTAACGCATATACGATTAAGTGATGGGCACATTAATGTATCGTTCATGATGTATCGTTTAACGGTTCATGATGGGCACAGTTTAACGCATATAGGTTCAATGGTTCATGATGTATCGTCTCAATATGTATCATTTCACGGGATTTTCTTAATCTCTATATCAATATATTATTTTGTTTTTCGGAAAAAAAAAAATGTGATGGGCTCATTAATTGTGTTAGAGCACAAGGTGTGGTACACAATGTTCTGGACAGTGTTCTGGAGAATGTTGAAAGTGAGGATTCCGTGGTGTGGTAAAAAGGTGAGAACGTCGAACGATTTCAGCGTACGTAGATGGACGGCGGCGGAAAAACGTTGCGAGAACGCCGGCGAGAACGCCGGCCCGGTCAGGCAGAACGCCGGCGCACGGCGTTCTCGCCTTTGAACGCTGACG
Source organism: Helichrysum umbraculigerum (assembly GCA_949592205.1). Lineage (NCBI taxonomy): Eukaryota > Viridiplantae > Streptophyta > Magnoliopsida > Asterales > Asteraceae > Helichrysum > Helichrysum umbraculigerum. Next base: position 103,166,449 of record CATIUR010000003.1, on the reverse strand, counting down.
AAAACGTTTGCGTACCTTGTGCTCTTAGTATCTAAAGAGATCAAAGGAATTAATTGCCACTTTAACTGATACCAACACAATTTATATATAATAATCACATATATGAAGTTATTTTTACGAACAAGCAAGAACGATTACATTAAATATAACAACTTCTGATCATATCATATAAATTAATTAATTGTTTTTCAAACCAGGCCATGGATGCTTGAAGACCCAATTATTTGGGCTATTCTTTGCAAAATAAAAACCATCTTTTGTTACCAACCAAAAACATTTATGATCCATAAAGGGACTTTGACCACAATCTTCTGCAACTTTATTGTCAAAAACATCAATAACGACCTCTCTCTCAATAGTACCATCTTCCTTCAACCAACAAAAGTCCGCCTTAAAAAAAGTTGTTTCTCTAAAATTTCTCCGAAATTTCCAACGATATCCCTGGTTTCTGGTAAACGTTTTGTTTCCAAGATCATCGTCTTTTGAGAAGATATGAGCACCTAACTTGTCGATATCGTCGTCGATAATTTCCATTATATATTTGTCGAAAGAGTTGAGATTTGAAGATGTAATACAGTTAACATTGTATAATGTTAAGACGAAAAATAATAGGTAGTGCATCGTACGACCCATCTTACACTTTTTGATTATGAGCTCAATTGTTTGTGTCCTTTTATAGATGATTTTGTAACTTTACTAAAGTATAAGTCTATATTATAACAATAAATACGATAATATTACGAAATTCTACTAATATGTTATTACAATTATTATATAATCGATAATATTTTTCACCACAAGTAATTCAATTCACTACAAGTAAAAATAATATGTGTCAATATTACTTGGTTGTTTTTTGGGTTAGTTTTTTACACTTTTAGATATACCTTTTTATACTTTAATCAAAAATTATTATATAAATAATGTTGTATTACCTCCGTCCCACTCGAGATGTCCTCCTTTTTATTTTTAATTATCCCAATATAAGTGTTCATTTTCTATTTCAAACAATTAAAAAAGGTTTCAGTGGGTTGGCATCATATTTGATTGGTGAAGATTGTAGTTGGTAAGTAATTTTAAAACTTTGTGTCCAGTCAAAGTGAACACTTTGATCGGGACGAATGGAGTATTACGATTAGTACCGATGAAACTGAAACGTAGAATTTAGTGCTTCACGTTGCGGTAATCTGAACCAATGTTTATAGACATTCATTTTAAGCCTAAATATTTTTGGTTTATTAATCTGATGATTACCTTTAATCTGCGTTTAGCGCCAAAAAGGAGGTCAACTATATTGTTAACTTTGTCTTTTCATAATCAAACTAGATCATAACCCGCAAATTTTGCGGGCTAAAACATATAAAATAATCAAGGTTGATTACTTCAATACAATTAAAATAGAAAACAACAAATGTCCATGTAAGCTAAAATAAGTTAATTATAACCCTTTATAAATCCCCGTCACCTATTGAAGTAAACACAGTCTAACCCATATTTAGCCATTCATAAGTTACAAATCTGGAATGTATACACATAAATATAATGAGCAAATAATTAATATCCATTAAAACAAATGGAGCATCCATTTAGGGATATAACAAAAATAAGAAGAGACGGAGTAAATAGGTTGAGATAATCACTTCATGGCCAAATTAAAGTCACATACATTATTAGAGTATATATAAGTTTTGCCTTGTATCATCTTACGACCAACTTCTCATTTAAGAGCATGTCGATTTTTAAATAGGATTGAAGTTAAATTAAAACTACAAACCTCAAGTCAACGATGAACTTCGGAATCATCTCTACACAAGAACCTAAAGCAACAGTAATGCCACCAAATTACATGCCTTAATAGACACATTTCAAGGACAAGTGCTTTAGATATTACCTCTTCAAGGTTTGTTTTCAAGTTGGTTTTGAATGCCTTCTTTGCACAATAGTCTTCCGTTGCTTGATTTCAGTACTCATTGGCCCAAGTTGTAATAGACAAAGACCTTCATACCAATTCAGAGGAAGAAAAAACTAATGAACAAAATGCAAATTTAGTGTTTATATCCATCACCCTTAACAAAAACATGAGATAATGCAATACTGATATCTTTCGAGTTAACATAATTCCTATCTTCTACAGCACCACCAAGTCAACTTAACATAAACCTTATCTTTCACAGCACCACCAAGTCTTCTATAGTCCTTTAGTAGACAAGACACAAAATCCCCCATGGTCACTTCCTAATAATGTAAACCAATCATAACACATATTAGGAAGTCTCTCATCACAAGAACTATGCAAAATGATCACATACCACGAATACTTAAAGATCATGAATCATTTTCTATGTCTAATGGTTTAATGAGATGGCATATACATAGATCATGTTTTCTACTCTTCTACATTCGTATGTCTGTGATACAATAAGAATGATAATCAACCACAAGACACAAGAGATATCAATTAAAAACCATTCATTGAATACAGAAACTCACAAAGAAAAACTCTCACTTTTTTGGAAAGCAATGCAACCTAGATATATTAAGTAGTAAAGGTCAAACCCCGAGACCTCCAATTTTAATCTCAAGCAATTAACGATCAGCCACCTAATAAAGCTTTGTATATTAACGACTACTACAAATTATAGAATACGATAAACATCCTTAATTGACACAGAATTTGAAAATGAATTCGAGTTTAGGACACGAACATCTAGAACCATAAATAATCTTATTTAGATGTGCAAGAAACAGTGAGAAAGATGCTCACCAATAGTTGGTGTAGGAGCTAGTGAACCATCGATGGGCATTGCAGCCCAACACTTGTGAAGACTGAAGAGTTTCGGTGCAGTCTACACCGCTAAACATATGGCTCGAAATTTGGTTGCACCTATTTGGATTCTTCAAGTAATCAAGCCACAGTCAGATGACTCTAAATTTAAAATTGGCAATAGCGATACCTATATCAAAGAGTCAATGATAGCCAATCCGAAGAAAAAACATAATGAAAAATAGATAAACACCAATCCCTATGCAAAACACCGACAAGCTAGAAAGGAAAAATTAATAATATAGATAATAGATTCTATAAAATTGATATAAATAGATATACACAGGGAATGGAACTTTGATAAAGCAGTCATTTAGTTAAGACATAATCATAGATCAATTAATAGTTATATTTTTTGTAAAATTAAGAGTAAACAATTAAAATTTAAAAAGTAAAGCTAAAGTTACATCAACACGCCATGACTCCTCATGTTTATGTTTTTCGTAACTTAATTTCAGGCTTATGCTTTATAGTAATACAAAATCACACATTGTTAAGTTTCAGAAATCATTTTTTTTTCCTTCAAATACAATAATTAAAATTAGAATTCAAAATCATTATTCATAAATTAGAGAGTGCTTATGGTTCATTATACATAAATACTATATGATAAACCTTTTTACATGATAAGTTAGAGCACGTGCCATCACTAAAATTTTAATCGATCAGTTGCAAAAAACTGCAACTGATAGCAATACCTGTACGTGTCTGTCAGGTTTAATATATAGATTACTACAACTCAAGGAACTTATAGTGCCCAATGAAAAAAAAAAGTATATGGTTTAATATATACCGAGTCTACATTCACATTCTTGTTGTATATTTATGTGATAAATAAATAATGAAAACCTGCGATTACTCCAGCCTCTAATTCTTTCACGCGTCCCACCAAGTTGGGTTAACTCGATGTGAAGCTATCCTGTACCACTTTGTACATTACCTGAAAGTTCAATGTTTTAGACATTTATTTCTCAAACATCCAACCCTCCATATGAATACAAAAGGGTAATTAAGCTCCCAGTTTTAGTGATGGGTGTAGCATGATCAACCTTTTTACATAAGAAATTAGAGCCGTGCCATCACTAAAATTTTAATCGAGAAGGCAGCAAAAACTGCAACTGATAGCAATACCTATATGTGTCAAACAGTTTTAATATATAAAAAGGAGGTGCCATCACTAAAATAACATATACGCAGTGTAAATTAAAAAGGAGGTGGAAAACACCAGACCTGAAACGGGAATATTATCAGCTACATTAGAAACCAAACTGGATCAAATACGTTGCGAGTTTACTGAAGCATGTACTGTGTTGTTGACGGGAGGCGTTGGAGACAGTTTACTTTTCCATGGTGTCAAGGCTTGTGTTACCAGTGTACCCGAAGGACCTGCGAGATATATTTCATGAACATAAGATATCTGCATACATCAAAACATGAGTTTCAGCATGTAAAATTGTAGTTTTCATACCATTATCAGTGATACATGATTGCGGTGTTCTTTGAGATGGAATGAGTGTACGGGGAGTTGATCTGTTTGTAGCTATTGCAAACGTACCGGAATTATTAATATGTAAGCAGACATAATACAGATCTTCTATTACAAAAAAAATGATTTAATAGTTATATGTTTGACGATATACCCAAATAATTGGGATGAGACTTTGAACTGTAGCCAGAATCCGGTGTTTCAGAGGGAGTCGCAAGAGTAGACGTAGCCATTTGATCTCTATACTCTATAGTTAGTCTCAAAAGATATAATGTTTTCACTGATTGAGTTATGAGTCAGGAGCGAAGTTGAATTTCCTGGAAAGTGTATAGAAATCATTAGAAGTGTAAGTTCAATAGAATTGCATACATAAAAAAACGTATATATAAGATAGCTTAAAAAATAGTATACTATGTTAAAGACAGAGGAAAAGTTATTCAGGTTCTGGTCCAATGCACTTTGGTGGAGTAGGAATGTATACTAATAATATATAATCAAACATCTTACCATGTAAACGGAATCAAATTGATCCAATACGTTTGGGCACGCAAGAACGTTACCAATTTACTAATTGCAACTTAATAGTAGTTTCATATATAAACAGACATTGAACACCGAACAAACACATTATAAGGCATAAAAATATGCTACGCTAAATTCATGATTGAATCTTAATATTGATATTTAATTTCTTCTCAAAGAGTAAAAACAGATCGGTCAATTGGTTGAGTGGCACACCTGCTCAACTTTATGGTTGCGGCATCATCACCCATATACTTCATATCCGTTTCATATCCCAATTGTCCTGGTTAATCCTCTTATTATCTACATAAAATACAACAAACAAAGCTAAATGAAGAAATATATCGAAAAACCCAACTAATAGGAGCATGTGTTCAGTGATTGTTAGAAACAACAGTGGGTGATAATAAACTTCAGAAGTGAAATTTTTCCATCTTTTCCGAAAGCTTTCCCGATACATTTAACCACAATCCAAATACTTTGAACTCGTACATGAACCTCAAAAACTGTCACTGACATTACATCTAACATCCTATGTCAATCCAATAAACTTCGAAAACTGCAATACATTGATGTGCACATGAAATTTAGCGTATAAACAAAGCATATAAAACTTTCATTCAAGCTTTTAATCAAACACTTGGTGTGCACATGAATTTTAGCATACATAACACAAACTATAAGTGAAACTCATATTCCACAAATCTAAACCATAACCAAAGACAGCAGTTGTCGCAATTAAAACGTGCAAGATTGTAAATCACAATCGATCAATCTGTTGGTAATCCATAAACAAATCGAATCCAATGGAGAATCAAAGAAGGATACAATGTACCTTCAATACCCATGAAACGGCAAGAAACCATCGAAGTGTGCCTTGGTCTGTAATCACTCTGACTTGTGGTAATCACCGATCGTTCGTGATGAGCTGCAGCGATGATTGATTTTTTCGCCATCTGAGTTATATGCGTGAATCACTTTCTCAATTAATTTGGGTATTGTGAACCCAAAATCCCTGATTATTGTTCCTATCGATCCTTTTTTTGAATTGGAGTATGATTTATTTTGTTTGTATAGGCGCAGGTTTGGTCGTAGGTTTTGAAACAAAAGTGTATTTTGGGAACAAAAAAGATTATGATTAATTAATCATATGGTTAGTGATGATTAAGGGTTGTGGTTTAGTGTTCTAAACCAATGAATGGTGGGGATTAAAATTTTAAGGATAATTAAGGAGGTGATTAACTAATAAACCCTCTCTTTTAATAGATAAGAGAGAAGAGATATAAGTATAAGTATATATATATATATATATACATAAATACTTTAATCTTATTGCCCACATTCAAGATTAACTTATTTTTTTTGTTTACATTGATTAACTGAAATTTTGCTACATCAGAACTTTGAGTTTTCTGCTATAATAGTTGGCGGGTTTTGAGTTATCACGTGTTTTTTTTAAGTAAATCCAACCCTAACTTGTTTTTGTTTTTTTTTTTTTTTTTTTTTGTCAATTACTTGTTACGGTAAAATTTGTGTCAAGAATTATCAATATTAGTTATAATAATCATTTGAAATATATTCAAAGGAAAGTAACAAGATGGTATCACTATTTCAATTCTCATTCAACGAGCACACTAAATGAAAATGTTATAATGAAAACTTCTATAGCCATTGCGCGGGTAACGTGCTAGTATATATATATATATATATATATATATATATATATATATATATATATATATATATATATATATATATAGTTGGTTCTCATTTAAACCTCCCACTATATATATACTAGGTAGCTATTTGGCCGTGTTAAACACGGCCCAGTCAAATATGTACTCGTTCCGTCGTTGAAATAACCATTTTGAAAATGTATATAATTTTTAGATAAGTTCAATGATTACACTGTTATTTATTTCTTCCGTCGCAAAATAAATGTCTACATTATATGGCTGTAACTATAAGACTCGCCATGTAATTTTTGGTACTTTTTCACGTGTCAACTATATAAGTTGTCACGTGGCAAGTCTTACAACCGTTGATTTGACCAAAATACATACAATGTAAATAAATTACAAGCTCGTTACATACAATGTAAATCCACGTAGTTCGTTGCATGCTATGAATGTCAAACTATAGTTTGATACATTTGCACGTACTTAACCCTTATTTGTATACTCAGTCGTCATACCAAAATAAATCAGTTCCTCCCTTAGATATTGGTTAATCTTCTAGGATTTTGATTTGACGTACAACTATTTAGTTTGTATATACATCTGACTTAGACCATCCACAATGCTCCTACATGTCAAAGTTTAATTGGGTTAACATGCCTAGTTGGATTGAGTTTAATGCACTGCAGATTTGCCATGTATTCACACGCACAAATGATCGTTCCTGTCTGTTTGAATGCGTCTTAAGACACTCAAGTGGGCCAGGCCCAAATATCAATACAAACGCAACTAGATTTTTGTAGTGCTGTAGTGGTGCGTATGGAGGAATTTAATTATTACAGTAATATCTTTGGTTTGTTATTAATTATAGGCTGTTATACAAAATCGGTCAATCCTTTATTTTTTAAAAAAATAATATAAACCCAATTGGCCAATTCGAGTTTCATGCATATATGTATAACACCCCGCATTTTCCATAATATTATTATATTGAAAACACGGAAGCGAAGAGAATTAAAACATATTTAATTACTATACGTTAGACAAAAATCATAAACCGATCATAAGTTAAGTCGTGTCGAGTTAAACAGGTTTAACAAACACATAATACGGGGTATTATATAAAACTTAACATTAATTGTTACAAAACATAATCAGAGTAGCAAGCTGTCAAAACATTCCCCAGCTCCTAGAGCATCTACTTTCTGCTACTCACCTATTCAAAATATAATCTGCAGAAAGTAAATGCGAGGGATTAGCACAAAGCTAAGTGAGTGAGTTCATAACACAACATATAAATTAGCATAATCATATAATTGCTTCAAACAACCGCAATACGATATTCAACAAATCAACAACAACTTAACGAGGATCGGTGGCTCTGGGGATAACCGTAATGCCCGGGTGGCTCCCCAAGAACACTTACCCAACCATATCCGTATGGCCATACGGACGAGACCGATAACTAGTGGTAGTTGAACTCAAATACAGAATCAAACACACAACAAATGAAGTACGACTCTGTATCATTCATTCAACCCCTGCCTGGTTCAACCAACCATTTAACAACTCGTTGACCTCGTTAACAACTGATGCCCGAAGGCCAAACACGTAGCACATAGGTTCACAGTCAACAAGGTATATCAACTAATCAACAAAACATATTCACGTTTATTCGTTGCAATCAAATGATCACAACTAAATTTAAATGGTGAGCTCTGAATCCACTCACCGATACCGTTGCCTTCAAAATCTCTGATTCCAGAGATCACTTATCTTTCGGAGAATCTGAGAATCAATAATCAACATAAGTTAGTACTTTGTCTCATAATGTGTAAATATCAAAATGAGCATTTTTGTAAAATGCCACAATAGCATTCAATAAGTGCCACTATAAACACCACCTTCTAAACACATGCATTTTGTTGAAATTTGTAAAATCCATCAAAATTAAACATGCAAACGCGATCCTGACTAGTCAGGGCTGGATCGCGTTCGTCCTTAGTCAAAAATTCTGTCACCGAAAAACACTAGCAAACGCGATCCGGATGCTTGGCCTGGATCGCGTTTCTAAGGCCAAAAACTCGAATAGGTCGTTTACAACAAAGGAACGCGATCCGGAACCATAGCCGGGATCGCGTTCATCTGTTCTTCAGCTCAAGAACAGACCTGAACGAACTTTAACTCCATTTTCAATATTCAAACTTATCAAACTCGATTCTAATGCATTTAACTAGTTAAGAATCATCACATAACATCATATATCACAAACAATCACTATATAACTTACAAGAATCATTCAATTCATCAATTTCATCACTTATTCTAAAATTGAATTCATAAACTAAAAATCACTTACAAAGAGGAGGAAGAACAAGATGATCAAGCTAGATGATGATGATGATACAAGTAGAAGATCACACCTTAATTTGATGATTTCACTTTGATTATCCCTAGCTAGGGTTTGTGTGTTTTGTTTGAAGAGAAATTGGAAAAGGAATTGGGAAAGTAACAAATAAAAGGATCGGCCCATCTTTATAATCATTTAACAGTGTGAGTATTTTATACCCTCTCTAAATCTATTGTCTGGCACTTAATTACTAAATGCGAGAAATTCATTTTATTGTTCCGTCAACTTTAATATATTAAAACAAGCAACATTTTATTATCCACAATAAGTCCTAAGACATATTTCACCAACTTTCACAAAATTATTTAAAACTATTAATTACTCAATTATAAATAGAAAAATACCAGGCTATTGGAGAGGATGTTACAAATCTCCCCTCCTTAAGGAGATTTCGTCCCCGAAATCTCAGCCCTATCCAACAATCCAGGATATCTGGATTTCATCGACTCCTCAGTCTCCCAAGTTAGGTCGGAACCTAAACTATGTCTCCATTTTACTAGTACCATAGGAATTTGTTTCTTCCTAAGTTTGGTAATCTTTCGGTCTACAATTTCAACTGGTTCCTCTACTAACTTCTGGGTTAGATCAACCTTTAAATCTTGCAATGGAAGAATTTGCGACTGGTCCTCCACGTTGCACTTCCTCAAATAACATACGTTAAACGTATCATGAATACCAGAGAGCTCTGGAGGAAGATCCAATGCCATTGACTGATCGTTTACAACTTGTCGAATCTTGAATGGACCAATGTACCTAGGCGCCAACTTTCCTCGTTTCCCGAATCTAATCACACCTTTCCACGGAGAAACTTTAAGATACACTAATTCACCTTCGGAAAATACAACCGGTCGTCTTTTAGGATCCGCATACTGTTTCTGCCTATCTCTTGCGGCTTTCAATTTCTCACGTGCAATAGCTACTTTATCCGCGGTTATTTGTACAATATCGGGCCCGGCAAACTGTTTCTCACCTGCCTCTAACCAACATGTAGGTGTGCGACAACGACGACCATACAACATTTCATACGGAGGCATCCCAATACTTGAATGATACGAATTGTTGTAAGTAAATTCAACCAACGGAAGATGTGAATCCCATAAACCTCCATATTCCAGAATGCAAGCACGAAGCATATCCTCTAAAGTTTGAATCGTACGTTCTGACTGACCGTCTGTCTGAGGATGATAAGCTGTGCTAAGATTTACACGTGTACCCAACTCTTGTTGCAGACCTTGCCAAAAACGAGAAGCAAAACGAGTATCTCTATCTGACACAATCGATAAGGGAATACCATGTCTGGAAACGATTTCGTTAACATACAATTGAGCCAGTTTAGTCAACGATGCTGTCTCACTCGTAGCAAGAAAATGAGCGCTTTTTGTCAATCGATCCACTATAACCCAAATCATATCATTGCCTCGAACAGTACGCGGTAGCTTAGTCACAAAATCCATAGTTATGTGTTCCCATTTCCACTCGGGAATTTCCAACTGTTTCAGTGATCCGTACGGCTTTTGATGTTCAGCTTTAACTTGCGCGCAGATATGACAATTACCAACAAACCGTGCAATGTCAGTTTTCATCGTGGGCCACCAATACAAAGGTTTTAAGTCGTTATACATTCGAGTACTACCGGGATGAACAGTTAACTTAGACTTATGAGCTTCATTCAAAATCGTATCCCGAATTCCGCCAAGTAAAGGAATCCACACCCGAGACTTAAAAGTTTTCAATCCTCTATAATCGTCCACTAATTCATCTTTTCTTTTCAACATAATTTCGGACTTTAAGTTGTGATCCAACAAAGCTTCTAATTGTACAATTTTTATTCGATCAATCAAGTCAGAGGAAACATTTACCTTGAGATAAAAGATTCGATCAGAAGCACCCTTTCGGCTTAGAGCATCCGCAACCACATTAGCTTTGCCTGGGTGATATCTAATTTCACAATCATAGTCTTTGATTAATTCAAGCCATCTTCTCTGACGCATGTTCAACTCTTTTTGGGAAAACACATACTGCAGACTTTTATGGTCAGTACAAACAACACATCGAGTCCCGAACAAGTAATGTCTCCAAAGTTTTAAGGCAAATACAACCGCTGCAAATTCTAAATCGTGAGTGGGATAATTCTTTTCATGCGGTTTTAACTGACGAGAAGCATAGGCAATAACTTTATCCCTTTGCATAAGAACACAGCCCAAGCCCGAAAAAGAAGCATCACAATAAACAATGAAATCATCTGAACCTTCCGGTAATGCTAACACCGGTGCCTGACACAACATTTGTCTTAACGTTTGGAATGCATGCTCCTGACGATCAGTCCATACGAATTTCTCATCCTTACGGGTTAATTTGGTTAACGGACCCGCAATCTTAGAAAAATCTTTTATAAACTTCCGGTAATAACCCGCTAATCCAAGAAAGCTCTTTATTTCCGAAGCAGACTTTGGGGCGTTCCATTTCATCACAGCCTCGACTTTAGTTGGATCCACTTTCACACCATCCTTACAAATTACGTGACCCAAAAACTGAACCTCCCGAATCCAAAATTCGCACTTAGAGAACTTGGCATACAACTGTTCTCGTTTCAACGTATCAAGAACCAATCTTAAATGCAGAGCATGCTCATCTTCGGATTTCGAATACACGAGAATATCGTCAATGAAAACAATAACAAATTTATCCAAGAAAGGTCGACAAACCCGATTCATTAAATCCATAAATACAGCTGGAGCATTCGTCAAACCAAAAGGCATAACCAAAAATTCATAATGACCATACCTAGTACGAAATGCAGTCTTTGGAATATCCTCCTCACGAACACGGACCTGATGATAACCCGATCTCAGATCAATCTTAGAATACACTGAAGAACCCTGCAACTGATCAAATAAGTCATCTATTCTAGGAAGAGGGTACTTATTCTTTACCGTTCTCTTGTTCAACTCTCTATAATCAATACACATGCGCATAGACCCGTCTTTCTTTTTCACAAATAATACTGGTGCACCCCACGGCGAAGAACTAGGTCTAATAAAATCCTTATCTAACAGTTCCTGTATCTGATTCATCATTTCGCGAATCTCAGAAGGCGCTAACCTATAAGGAGCTTTAGCTACAGGCGACGAACCCGGCACAAGATCAATACGGTACTCAACTTCCCTAACTGGTGGCAACCCAGGTAACTCATCAGGAAATACCTCAGAGTATTCACACACAACCGGTACATCGGAAATAACTTTTCTTTCAAGTTTAGCATCAACTACATAAGCTAAGTAGGACTCGCAACCTTTGGATAATGACTTCCTAGCCTTTATCATCGAAATCAGGGGAATAGACATACCATCCCGTTCTCCTCGAGCCACAACGTATGACCCGTCGGAGATTGGGATCCTAATCAACTTTTGGTGGCAATCAATGCTAGCCCTATTCTGACTTAACCAATCCATACCAACTATTACGTCAAAACTAGGGATTGGCATCAACAAGAATGAAATAGGGAAAGTTCGATCATCAATCACAATATTAGCTCCAGTCACCGAGGTGGTAACAGGAACTAATTTACCGCTAACAATTTCTACTTCTACGGGTTTGGTTATCACAGTAGGCACTAATTTCAACTTGTCGCAGAAGCATACAGATATAAAAGTACAAGTAGCACCAGAGTCAAATAAAACACGAGCCGGTACAGAGTTTATAAAGAATGTACCAGTTATAACATCTTCTGTATGTACAGCCTCATTGACTGTCATTTGAAAAGCCCGACTGGTTGCTGGTGGAGGATTCTTCCTTTTCTGACCGGAAGATGCCGAACTCCCGACCGAACCAAGCCCCGATTTCCCCGCCTCTGGACATTGACCCACTCGATGTCCCTCCTTTTTACAAGTCCAACACACAAAGTTCGGATAACGACAATTTCTTATCTCATGACCAAGATCACCACATTTCAGACACTTGTTTGTTTGCGGAGTACACGGCCCTGAATGTCTAGATTTGCATGTACTACACCAGTTCGAACTTCCCGACGAACTACTCTTACTAACATACTTCTTTGTCTGACGATTCCCTTGCCAATTTGATTTCCCTTTACTAAAGGAATCCGCTCTAGACTTTGAAGAATTATCTCTAGATCGTGTTTCACGAGACCCTCTAATGTCACTATCCACGGATCGAGCAAGATTAAAAGCCTGAGATAAACTAGTGGCTAGTCTCACGGTAGTACGATAGTTATGGGGTAAAGTATCCACAAACTGCTCTATCTTCGTCTTCTCCTCCGGAACCCATTGTTGTACAAATCGAAGTTTTTCTGTAAATTGAGCTATCAACTCCTCCATGGTCATATTATCCGTTAATTGAAGATTCACAAAATCCCTCCTAATTTGTGCCATGTGGAAATCAGAACAATATTGATTACACACTACTTGATGAAATTCATTCCATCGTATAGATTCCTTTTGTTGTGGATTAAAATGCCCAGTAATTGAATCCCACCAAACCATGGCATCATCCTTCAGGCACTGCACAGCAAACTTGACCTTGGATTCTTCCTCACAGCTAATCACTTCAAACTTGCCTTCCATATCTCTTAACCAATTTAAAGCCACAGTTGGATTGGTACTTCCATGGAACTCCGGTGGTTTGCAAGACATAAAAGTTTTAAAAGTACACATCTTATTAGTCTGAGAAGATGGACTAGCACCAAACACCGAAGATTGTTGTTGCAAAAGTTGCCTAGCTGCAACTTCCTCAGCTTTCCTTTTAAACTCTCTCAGAAATATCAATTCATCTTCTATCTCATGTATATACTCATCCCTATTGGTTTCTTCACCGCCTTGATGAGATGTACCTTCACGATTATTAGTCACAACAGGAGGAACAACATACCGAGAGGCATTATTGGGGTTGGGGATCGGTTGTTCGTCATCTGCCATTTCTGAAATCAACACAACACTTGAAACTTGTTAATCGTTAGTACCTATCTACTAACAATTTCACAACCAATGCTAAATCCCATACCCAGGAATGTTTGACATACCACGCTACAGTTTTGGGATTGAACATTCTACAATGCTCAATTACCCCAAAACCATGCTCTGATACCAACTTATAACACCCCGCATTTTCCATAATATTATTATATTGAAAACACGGAAGCGAAGAGAATTAAAACATATTTAATTACTATACGTTAGACAAAAATCATAAACCGATCATAAGTTAAGTCGTGTCGAGTTAAACAGGTTTAACAAACACATAATACGGGGTATTATATAAAACTTAACATTAATTGTTACAAAACATAATCAGAGTAGCAAGCTGTCAAAACATTCCCCAGCTCCTAGAGCATCTACTTTCTGCTACTCACCTATTCAAAATATAATCTGCAGAAAGTAAATGCGAGGGATTAGCACAAAGCTAAGTGAGTGAGTTCATAACACAACATATAAATTAGCATAATCATATAATTGCTTCAAACAACCGCAATACGATATTCAACAAATCAACAACAACTTAACGAGGATCGGTGGCTCTGGGGATAACCGTAATGCCCGGGTGGCTCCCCAAGAACACTTACCCAACCATATCCGTATGGCCATACGGACGAGACCGATAACTAGTGGTAGTTGAACTCAAATACAGAATCAAACACACAACAAATGAAGTACGACTCTGTATCATTCATTCAACCCCTGCCTAGTTCAACCAACCATTTAACAACTCGTTGACCTCGTTAACAACTGATGCCCGAAGGCCAAACACGTAGCACATAGGTTCACAGTCAACAAGGTATATCAACTAATCAACAAAACATATTCACGTTTATTCGTTGCAATCAAATGATCACAACTAAATTTAAATGGTGAGCTCTGAATCCACTCACCGATACCGTTGCCTTCAAAATCTCTGATTCCAGAGATCACTTATCTTTCGGAGAATCTGAGAATCAATAATCAACATAAGTTAGTACTTTGTCTCATAATGTGTAAATATCAAAATGAGCATTTTTGTAAAATGCCACAATAGCATTCAATAAGTGCCACTATAAACACCACCTTCTAAACACATGCATTTTGTTGAAATTTGTAAAATCCATCAAAATTAAACATGCAAACGCGATCCTGACTAGTCAGGGCTGGATCGCGTTCGTCCTTAGTCAAAAATTCTGTCACCGAAAAACACTAGCAAACGCGATCCGGATGCTTGGCCTGGATCGCGTTTCTAAGGCCAAAAACTCGAATAGGTCGTTTACAACAAGGGAACGCGATCCGGAACCATAGCCGGGATCGCGTTCATCTGTTCTTCAGCTCAAGAACAGACCTGAACGAACTTTAACTCCATTTTCAATATTCAAACTTATCAAACTCGATTCTAATGCATTTAACTAGTTAAGAATCATCACATAACATCATATATCACAAACAATCACTATATAACTTACAAGAATCATTCAATTCATCAATTTCATCACTTATTCTAAAATTGAATTCATAAACTAAAAATCACTTACAAAGAGGAGGAAGAACAAGATGATCAAGCTAGATGATGATGATGATACAAGTAGAAGATCACACCTTAATTTGATGATTTCACTTTGATTATCCCTAGCTAGGGTTTGTGTGTTTTGTTTGAAGAGAAATTGGAAAAGGAATTGGGAAAGTAACAAATAAAAGGATCGGCCCATCTTTATAATCATTTAACAGTGTGAGTATTTTATACCCGCTCTAAATCTATTGTCTGGCACTTAATTACTAAATGCGAGAAATTCATTTTATTGTTCCGTCAACTTTAATATATTAAAACAAGCAACATTTTATTATCCACAATAAGTCCTAAGACATATTTCACCAACTTTCACAAAATTATTTAAAACTATTAATTACTCAATTATAAATAGAAAAATACCAGGCTATTGGAGAGGATGTTACAATATGTTTCATACTTAAAACTCAATTTAAAAACAGGTCAGAGTATTCACCAATATTTAAAAAATAATATAAATATAATATATATAAAAAACAACTTCAAGTATTTTTATATAATACAGAGTAAAACATAAACTTTAAGAATACAAAGTTTTAGTGTTGTAATGCTTTAATAAAGAAATAACAATTAAAGATTAAAAGTAATTATGATGTGGCAGTCTAATAGATTTGTACAGTTTAATGGATTGTAGGTATTTTATATAGAAAAGTAAAATGTTGATGTGGCAGTGAGTTGGCAGTGCAATGAACCCAGAAGGGTCCAATGCATTGAGGATGCTCTTATTTCTTCTTCCATGTATACTCTGTTTTTACTTTTTTATACTGATAACTTGAAGTTTTGCTACATTAGAACTTTGGAATATTGGCTATCTTAGTATCTTTCCACCTTTTATCAATGTTGTTTTAGATTAATATTTTAGATACCTTTTATAGGTTCGAAACATAGGGGCGGAGACAGGAAATTCAACGGGAGGGGGTGGAAAAAAATATATATCTTTTTCTTTTATAGTGTTGTGGGGGCGAAAATTCTAAAATGTAAATAATACCTTAAAAAAAGTTTTTTTTACGTAATCTATAAATTCTTGTAGGGTCGGCTGCCCCGCCACAAATGAATCTTGGCCAAAATGTGTAAGCCAACTTTAATTTATAAATAGGTTCACTCGTTAAACACGTAAACACGAACACAATTAAGTGATGGGCACATTAATTGTGTCCGTATCTAAAGAGATCGAATCAATTGCGACTTTAACTGATACTAACACTTATAAAATCACACTAGCACAATACCCGCGCAATGCAGCGGTGAAAGTGGTGACGGTGAATGCAGGTGCGAGTGAATATTTTAAAATAAAAACATATTGTACTCCCTCCGTCCCATTTAAAACGTCCACTTTACTATTTTAGGATGTCCCATTATAAGTGTCCAATTTGATATATAACCAATCAAAAAAAAAAAAGATTTTAGTGGGTAGATTTAATATTTGATGGATGAAAAGTGTACTTAGTGGAGAATAAGTAGTAATTAAAAATAATTGATAATGTGATATGTGTATTAATGGAAGTGTAGTTAGTGAAGAATAAGTAGTAATAGATAATAGATAATGAGATAGGGGCAGGGGCGATTTTAGGGTGGGGGCAGGGTGGGCATCCGCCCCCACCAAGTTTTTACGAGTCGAGAAAAATTTCGTAAGTTTTGGTATAATCTTCATATTGCCCCCATAACTAATAAATACAAAACAATTAAAATACTTACATGATTTGTGTATTAGCCTAGTGGTGGAGAAGAGAGTTTTGTGTTCAAGAGGTCAAATGTTCAATCCCTCCTTATTGCATCATTTTATTCTTTTTTTGAACCCCTAACTTGTTCCATCAATTTTATTTTATTTATCCTTTCTAATTTTGTCCATGTAATTTGAATTTGATGTTGAACTAAATTCACTTTGGTTCAACTAACATAGTTTCGGTTAAAGAAATTTTTTTTTTGAGTTGATGACCCATACTCGATATACATTATAAATTTTTTGCCCCCATTCAAATTTTTTTCTGGAGTCGCCCCTGGATAGGGGTATTAATGGAAATGTTATAAATAAATCAAGGGTGGTATAGTCATTTTGCCGTGTTGAGTACCAAAGTAAGAAAGGGTGGAAATACATTATTATATGTAATGTAGATAATGTAGATATATTAGGCTATTTTAGCGAACAAGCAAGAACGATTACATAAAATATAACAACTTCTGATCATATCATAAAATTATTCTTACAAACCGGGCCATGGATACTTGAAGACCCAATTATCTGGTGTATTTTTTGCGAAATATAAACCATCTTTTGCTATCAACCAAAAACATTTATGATCATGCAAAATACTTTGGCCACAATCTTCTGCAACCTTATTATCAAAAACATCGATAACGACCTCTCTAGCAGGAGTACCATCTTCATTCATCCAAAAAAAGTCCCCCTTAAACCAAGTTTTTTCATCGTAATTCCTCCGAAATTTCCAACGAAATCCCTCGTTTCCGGTAAATGTTTTGTTTCCAAAATCATCATCTTTTGAGTAAATATGAGCAACCAACTTCTCGATATCCTTGTCGATAACTTCCATTATATATTCCTCAAAAGAGTTGAGATTTGAAGATGTAATATAGTTAACATTGTATAACAATGTTAAGACGAAAAATAATAGGTAGTGCATCGTACGACCCATCTTACACTTTTTGATTATTAGCTCTATTGTTTGTGTCCTTTTATAGATGATTTTGTAACTTTACTAAAGCATAAGTCTATATTATAACAATAAATACGATAATATTACGAAATTCTACTAATATGTTATTACAATTATATGATAATAATAATAATAATAATTTTCACTACAAGTAGAAATAATATACGGAGTATGTCTATATTTACTTCTTTGTTTTTTACACTTTTAGATAAACGTTTGTATACTTTAACCGAAACTTACTATAAAAATAATAGTACGATTAGTACCGATGAAACTGAAACATAAAATTCAGTGCTTCTCGTTGTGGGAGTCTGAACCAATGTTTCTAAACATTCATTTTAAGCCTAAATGTTTTTGGTTTAACCGGATGATAACTTTAACCCGCGTTAAGCGCAGGGGCGGTACTACGGTGGGGCAGGGTGGCCAACCGCCCACACCAAGTTTTTACGAGTTAAGAAATATTTCGTAGGTTTCGGTATAATTTGCATATTACCCAATAATTAATAAATTCAAAACAGTTTCAATTAAGTAAGAATTATTGTATTTATCTTGGTGGTTGGAAAGTGTGTTTGATATTCAAGAGGTTCAAAGTTCAATTCATTGTTACTACTATCTTGGTTTTAATTTCTTTTCCCTTTATGTTTTCTAAATTATTTCTTACTATTTTTTTTCATTGTATATATGTAATATACTATTTTAAATAAACATAATTGTTAAACTATATATCCTAGTGATTACAATTTTTTCTTTTTCTTCGTAATCTACTTATGATAATGTTTTACACTTTTACCATATATACATGTTAAACATAAGCATATTTGATTTAGAATTTACTATGAGTTGCTAATTATATGTATATGTTATTGTCCATGTAATTAAAAATGTGAATTTGATGTTGAACCAAATTCACTTAGGTTCAACTAAAATAGTTTTGGTTAAAGCAAAAAATCCGAGTTGATGACCCGAATCCAACGTACACTATTCAATTTTGCCCTTGTTCAATTTTTTTTTCCTAGTATCGCCCCTGGTTAAGGGCAAAAAAGGAGACCAACTAAATAATTAATGAATTTATACATAACTATTTCATTGTTATTTAGTTCGAAAATACATCAAGATTAACCAAAATTTTTCATTTACATTGATCAACTAATGTTTTGCTACATCAGAACTTCGAGTTTTTAGTTATTATACATGAGCATCGATCATGAGACCGCGATGTGTTACAAACATAGCCATATATTAGAAGTTCACATTCTCCGACTCCCTAAATTCTATACTCCATTGTCTCCATAAACACTGGTTCTTCTGATTTCTTCTTCCATTTATACTCTGTTTTTACTTTTCACTGATAACT
This sequence comes from Helichrysum umbraculigerum, assembly GCA_949592205.1. Classification (NCBI taxonomy): domain Eukaryota; kingdom Viridiplantae; phylum Streptophyta; class Magnoliopsida; order Asterales; family Asteraceae; genus Helichrysum; species Helichrysum umbraculigerum. Next base: position 103,146,962 of record CATIUR010000003.1, on the reverse strand, counting down.
TAAAGTTTTGCTACATTAGAACTTTGGATTATTGGCTATCTTTCCACCTTTTATTATTGTTGTTTTAGATTAATATTTTAGATACATTCTATAGGTTCGAAACACCAAATGAATCTCGGCCAAAATGTGTAAGCCAACTTTGATATCGAATCAATTGCCCGATACTAACACTTATAAAATCACACATATGAGGTTATTTTTGCGAACAAGCAAGAACGATTACATAAAATATAACTTCTTCTGATCATATCATATAAATTATTCTTACAAACCAGGCCATGGATACTTGAAGACCCAGTTATCTGGGGTCTTTTTTGCGAAATATAAACCATCTTTTGCTATCAACCAAAAACATTTATGAGCATGCAAAATACTTCGGCCACATTCAGCTGCAACCTTATTATCAAAAACATCGATAATGACCTCTCTAGCAGGAGTACCATCTTCGTTCATCCAAAAAAAGTCCCCCTTAAACAAAGTTTTTTCATTGTAATTCCTCCGAAATTTCCAACGAAATCCCTGGTTTCCGGCAAATGTTTTGTTTCCAAAATCATCATCTTTTGAGTAAATATGAGCAACCAACTTCTCGATATCCTTGTTGATAACTTCCATTATATATTCCTCAAAGGAGTTGAGGTTTGAAGATGTAATATAGTTAACATTGTATAATGATAATACGAAAAATAATAGGTAGTGCATCTTACGACCCATCTTACAGTTTTTGATTATGAGCTCAATAGTTTGTGTCCTTTTATAGATGATTTTGTAACCTTACTAAAAAATATGTCTATATTTTAACAATAATATTAAGAAATCCCGGTGATATGTTATACTTTAACCGAAAATTACTATATAAATAATATATACTGTAGTACTACTACGATTAGTACCGATGAAACTGAAACATAGAATTCGGTGCTTCACGTTGTGGTAATCTGAACCAAAGTTTATTAGCATTCATTTTAATCCTAAATATCTTTGGTTTATTAATTAGACGATAACTTTAACCCGCGTTTAGCGCCAAAAAGGAGATCAACAAAATCATTAACGTACGTTTTTATACATAACTACTTCACTGTTATTTAGTTCGAAAATACATCAAGATAAATGCATAATTTTCATTTACATTGATTAACTAATGTTCTACTACACGAGGACTTTGAGTTTTCGGCTATATTTATTTGATCATTTATATTTGTTCTTTTAAATTACAATTACAATCTAAGGAATGTCATTAAAATCTCTAACATATATTAAGAAATAGATAACAGTTGCTATTTCAGATGCAAAATGTGATTCTTAAGACACTACTCATGATTTGCTAGATTTAAGGGCCATTTTGTCCATCTATAAAATTTTGGTATATATTCCGGCCGGAATTGGTATAAACGTGCGAATATACATACTTACATGGTCCACAAAGTTATTTTGATAGATAAGTGACCTTAACGAACAAAGTTAAGAACTTGAAGTCTTGAACTGAGTTACCTCCACATGTATCTGTTTTATTGTAAGAGCCCAAACTTCCAAATTATATGACATAGTAACAAAGGAATGTGTTAATCACTGTTCTTAGTTATATGGATTATGAGCATCATGAGACCGCGATGTGTTACAAACATAGCCATTAAGCCATATATATTAGAAGTTCACATTCTCCGACTCCCTACATTCTATACGCCATCGTCTCCATAAACATTGTTCTTTCTCTGTTTCTCGGTACAAATATAATATTCATATATCATATATAGGTTCCACTGGGACACATTTATAGAAATCATTCGAAGTTTTGCAATCTAATAATGAACAGTAACCAGGATAGCTACGTAGACATGTAATTAGGTTATCCGCAATTTTTTAAAAGTTAATCAAATAACTCTGTCTCCAACTACAGGGCCCAAAAATTTGTGTCCAAATGAATTGTTAATCACTGTTTTTACTTTCTAGTTTCAGTTTATCAAACATTGTGTGCTTAATCTCTCAATCGCTGTGTAATTATTCTATTACAGCTTTTATTCTGTACCAATTCAGGTTATGATCCAAAACGTCCAGGAACAAACCTGTAGCACGATTCGGTACGAAACAATCTGGAACTCAAGTTGTGGAGGTTTTGGTGTAACATGTGATTATAGGCTGGTTAGATTCAATGTGTTTGACTTAGAAGCTTTGACTAAACACCATCAACACAAACTAATATTGTTAGTTATCTTTCGATCAGCCCAGACACCAGCATAACATGTTTTACGTGTCTAATATAAACAATGAGTCAATGACACTTACCTAATAGCATCTGAACCACTTAACTATTTACATTCGTCAACTCCCCAACATAATTAAATAAAGACAACATCGTTCACCCTATTGTCTCAGATTGCCAATGTAACCCAGTGGAAAATCACATGTCCAGGAAGCATAGACCAAAGGGGCAATTACACATTTCCCCCTAATATTTTGCAAATGTAATTAATCACTTTGAAAGTTCACTACCCATTCATCTGTAATAAAGAATCTAAACCTACAACTGGATCAAATCCTGCTACTAAAAGGTTGCTGTTGCATCAATGGTACTGCAGCATAATGTTTGTTTAACAAACCTCACATACTTTAACCTAAAAAATAAATAAATTATAAGATGTTTATTAAAGCATGGCACGTCCTCGTATGTGTACCAATTTGGTATACAATGTTTATAATGAGGACATATATTACACGAAGTTGACACTTGACAGCTTTAGCAATTTACATTTCTACAGACAGCCATTATTGAAGCTGCAAAACATGAGGGCTGCTGACTGCACTATTTTCATTATAAAGTGACTAAGCTAAAATGTTTTCAGATGATCATTGAAGAGATACGAACGTGTTTAATGAATTTCCATTGATTTAGTTGATGGGTCCTAGTCATTCTAATTATTGTTTCCATCAACACTCTACATCTCCACTACCTACATACAAATTTTTAAAAGCTACCACTTCCCATATCTAATTAAAGGCATCATCTGTCATCCTAAACTGTCTGTTTTACAGATGTTATCCAAGTGGAATACCACATGCTTATGAAACATCAAGCAAACAGGCCACCATGCAATCCATCAGATTGATACTACGTATAATTCACTATCTATGTATATATATATATATAAGTAATTCCGAATCCAAACCTAGAAACAATGACGACATTATAGATGAAAATTACTATATAGATATACGTTTTTATACTTTAACCGAAAATTGCTATATAGATAATGTTGTACTACCTCCATCCCACTTGAGATGTCTACCTTTTTAGTGGGTTGGTATGATATTTGATTGGAGAAGATTGTAGTTAGTGGAGAAATCTAAAACTTTGTGCTCAGTCAAAGTGGACCCTTTAACCGGGACGAAGGGAGTCGTACGATTAGTACCGATGAAAGTGAAACATAGAATTTAGTGCTTCACGTTGTGGTAATCTGAACAAATGTTGATAGACATTCATTTTAAGCCTAAATATATTGGTTGATCTTCTTGGATTTTGATTGACGTACAAGTATTTAGTTTGTATATACATCTGACTTATTTTCTTCTTCCATTTATACTCTGTTTTTACTTTTATAACTTAGAACTTTTACTACATTATTATAACTTTGGATTATTGGTTATCTTTTCACCTTTTATTATTGTTGTTTTAGATTAATATTTTAAATACATTCTATAGGTTCGAAATACCAAATGAATCTTGGCCAAAATGTGTAAGCCAACTTAAATATCGAATCAATTGCGACTGTAACCGATACTAACAGTTATAAAATCACATATATGAGGTTATTTTTGTGAACAAGCAAGAACGATTACATAAAATATAACAACTTCTGATCATATCATATAATTATTCTTACAAACCGGGCCATGGATACTTGAAGACCCAATTATCTGGGGTATTTTTTGCGAAATATAAACCATCTTTTGCTATCAACCAAAAACATTTATGATCATGCAAAATACTTTGGCCACAATCTTCTGCAACCTTATTATCAAAAACATCGATAATAACCTCTCTAGCAGGAGTACCATCATCATTCATCCAAAAAAAGTCCCCCTTAAACCAAGTTTTTTGATCGTAATTCCTCCGAAATTTCCAACGAAATCCCTGATTTCCGGTAAATGTTTTGTTTCCAAAATCATCATCGTTTGAGTAAATATGAGCAACCAACTTCTCGATATCCTTGTCGATAACTTCCATTATATATTCCTCAAAAGAGTTGAGATTTGAAGATGTAATATAGTTAACATTGTATAATATTAATACGAAAAATAATAGGTAGTGCATCGTACGACCCATCTTACAATTTGTTATTATGAGCCCAATAGTTTGTGTCCTTTTATAGATGATTTTCTAACTTTACTAAAACACATGTCTATATGTTTAACAATATATACAGTAATATTACGCAATTCTAGTGATATGTTATTACAATTATATGATAATAATATTTTTCACTACAAGCAGAAATAATATACGGAGTATGTCTATATTACTTCTTTGTTTTTTACACTTTTAGATAAACGTATGTATTGTATACTTTAACCGAAACTTACAATATAAATAATACGGAGTAGTACGATTCGTACCGATGAAACTGAAACATAAAATTCAGTGCTTCTCGTTGTGGGAGTCTGAACCAATGTTTCTAAACATTCATTTTGGGTGCTACTTTATATGAAATGTACCATTTAATTTCAATAAACATACCATTTATTGATTAAAAAAGAAAAGAAAAAGTACAGAATGATAAGAAAAAGGTGATGGGAAAAAGTACAGAAAAGTACGGTAATCATTATGTTTAAAATAAAATATAAAAAATGGTATGTTTATTAGTACCCCTGCGAAATACCTGCGAAATTTCTGCGATAAATCTGCGACCAGAAGCATATGTGGCATATCCCTAGCCACTTATTTTGAATTTTGGTGGGTCCGACGATGTTTATGCACCCTGTAGAAATTAGGTGTTACAAATTTCTCTCTCCACTTTTAAGTGTGGAGAAGTTGTACATTTCTACACGCTTTTAAGTGTGAAAAATCCATTTAAACAAGGGTTAATAATGGTTTAATACATAAAGTTTCAAAGTTTATATATCCCGATCTAAACTTTAATTATAAGTTAACGAAAGGGTTTTTTTAAATGGTTAAATGAATTTAGTGGTTAAAGTATGGTCAACTCATAAGTTGAGTGGTTAAAACGTTTAAAACAAAGTTGAGTGGTTAAAACGAAAACAAATTGAAAGTTAAGGGATCAAACCATTATTGACCTTAAGTTGAGTGGTTAAAACATTCAAAAAAATGTTGAGTGGTTAAAACGAAAAAAAAATGAAACTTTAGGGATTAAACCATTATTAACCCTTTCAACAACTAAAAGTGTGTAAATTTAAGAGGTTTTACCTATTTTTTCACACTTATTAATGTAATAATCTTGTACACACTTAATATTGTGAACAAATCAACAAAAAAACTACACATGACATTTTTGATAGTGTATTATTATATTTACACTTGGCTAAAAATATTCCATATAAATTAGACGTATTAGGAGGGCTAGCACCATCTAGCCACCCTTGTCTCCACCACTGTCTGACTGAGACTAAAAAGGTACGATATCTAAAGCCGATGCCCAAGAATTGGGTTACATATCAATTTAATCTCATATGCCCAGCCCATCGGATGATACTCTTTAAGTATACAATCCCAAACTATTTAGAAATAAGTTATCAATGACTATTGAAAGTAATATTATGTTATATGCGACATAGCTCAAACCAATAATAATTTATCAAGAGTCGGATTTTCTTTGTAAGGGATTTTACTAAAACTCACCAAGTCAATAGTCGTTTAAAGTGACCACCACTATATCATACAAAACCCTTTACTTTTATCAAATGTATCTTATTGGATGATGCATTGTTTTCATTGGCAATCTATAAACCTTCTTTTTTGTGTTCAAAATTTTATCTATTTAAGTACTTAATTTTTTTTGTCAATGGTTTATCCTTAACTTAAAATGGTTAATCGTTTTAATCACGTAGTTTTAAACCAATTATCATTTTAAAGCCTAAAATTACAACAATTGGACTTTTAATCCCCTATATTAGATAAAGAAAACATTCAACGACCGGTTAAGACACCAATTTAACGAAAGTTTATGGTTAAAACATTAATTTTTGTAAGTTTAGGCCATAAAATGGTAACTTATTACAAAAAAAATTCGGATAAAAATATTGTAATAGGTTAAAAAATAAATAATTAAAGGTTAAACAAAAAAAAAATTAAGAATTAAACCATTATTCTATTTTCCTTTTACGATACATTCAAAAAATATTGATTGATTAATAACTTATTATTGGATGAAATTGGGTTTTTATTGTACGACTTATATTGAAAACAATGAAGAAAAGATTCCACTTACCGGGTCGGGTGACTAAGAAAACGGATACACAACGTTGGATGCACACCGGCCCATAATATTTAAGCCCAACTTCATATAATACTGACACTAAAGGTCGTACCGTCGTAGTCTAAGAGAGCCCATACCAAAGAGCAATAGAAGCAATTACATGAAGATTATATTTAACTTGGTAAAGGTCCAAATATTTGAAGCTTGATTATCAAGAATATGCTAATGTTTGGAACTCGTGGACAATATTTGCGAGGTTCATCCGATGTGATGGGCCTTTCGATTATCAGTTTATGAATGTTACGATCATCTCACCATTCAACATTACAATTTTAGGTATCGGTTGGCAAAATGGTCGGGTTGGGATACGAGTCGAAATGGATACGGGTCATAACGAGTGCGGGTCATAAAAGGTTTTCAACATTGATGAGATGGTTCACAAGGAGTTCATTAACATTATTTATAGTTTATTTATTTATAGTACTTTCTAGCTATATCATTTATCATCCTATCTTTTTTCGAGCATTCATTGTTGGAATTGACATGCTCATGTGCCCAAACATCTTGCATCCACACATTTTATATTCGTCCTAACCATAACAAATTCATGAAAGACATTCGTCGGTCACAATAATTGACATCAAAGATAAAGCAGAGATTGCATTAAGAAACTAAGGTCAACTGTATTATGATCTAGTGAAAACCATTACATTTCTAATAATGAAAAGAAGATATAAGATGAAAAAAATTAAAGTTTATATGGGAAAGACTAGCTAGTAACTCGACATAAGGGACAAAAGTGAGAATAATTGTGTGACATAAGGGACAAATGTTATATTACACCACACATTTATTCACACTTTTATCCCTTGAAGGACTCGAACCCATGACCTCCACTCAGAGTGCATCTGCGACTGGGAAAAAGACTGGACTGGTCCTAGGACTGCCTGACAGTCCTAATTCAGTCCTGCTTTTCAGTCAGAAGACTGGTTAAAAACTGGACTGAAATCAGTTTAAACTGGTTAAAGACTGAAACTGGTTTAAAACTGGCAAAAAGACTGAAATGTATTATAAGCTATTTATGTTTATTTATTGTTTATTAACTTTTTTCTTTCCTTATAATATTTAAATTTAGGTCAAATTGTATTTGATACATTTTTATTTCTTTATTAACTTTTATTTATTTTCACATCAACAATTTCAATTATATACATTTTAATTTAATCATACTTCACATTTATTGATTTTTTCTATTGGTTTTAAAATTTTATTGTAACTGTTGACAAAATTATCGACCATGAAAAAAAGACTGGAAATGACTGAAACTGGACTGGGACTGGACTGAAATTCTAAGAAAAATTGGCAAAACTGGCAAAAAACTGGACCAGTCCTAGAAAAGACTGGTTTTTAATTTTCTGTTAAAAAACTGGACTTTTTTGAACCGGACTGAAAACCAGTTTTATCTAGCCTTTGCTCATCTCTGCCGTCAGGCTACAAGCACTTTGGTTGTGAAATATATATGCCTTTCCAAAAAAATGTAACTTCTATAAAGATTGTTTTTCAAAAATATATCAGATAAAGTAATGTAATAAGGTATCGAGGACAATGCTTAGTGATATGTATTTCATATGTGGAGATCTTTGTTTTTTATGATGCGACAACTCTTTCGTGATCAACCTGGGACAAAGGCGCCAGTGCCTACAGAAAAACGAAGAGAAAAAGGATCAGATCTACACACAAGAGAGATGGCTGAATGAAATAATAGAATGGTGTCTCGTATGATAAAAAAGATGCGAAGAAGAGAATTCTCTATTACTTTTTTTTATATATTTTCATTCAATTAAAAGGAGAAAACAGGGCACCTCAACATTTTGAAGCGTATCCAGAATAAGCTGTAACTCGTGGACAACATTTTCGATATTCATACGATGTGATGGGGAATCCATGGAACATGACACTCCAATCTTGAGAGTTAAAGCCAGACATTCCTCTATTATCTTTTCATTTTCTACCGTACATTTCACAGCTAATTTATCATCGGAATGAACTTTTTTAAGCTCCACTTCGATAACGTCGGTTACATGGTCTGGCAAGGCTACATAAACAAATTTATGAAGGTTAAGTCCTTCACTAAAGATGTTATCTGTCGGCTTTTTCCCAGTCATCACCTCCAATAATAGTATTCCAAAACTGTAAATATCCCCACTACTTGTCATCTCATTCCCGAGGCCATACTCTGCAACTTACACCAATTACATTAAAAAAAAAAAAAGGTAATTAACACCATAAGCAAACTTGTACAAATGGAAATAAATGAAGTTTACCTGGAGGAGCATAACCAATGGTTCCTCTAATCCCAGTTGAGTTGTTTTTGTACGAATCGGTTTTAAGGAATCGAGCTAAACCGAAGTCTCCAACATGGGCCACCATATCATCATCAAGTAAAATGTTGCTAGGTTTCAAGTCACCGTGAACAATGGTTGTTGGGCAGTGATTGTGAAGATAATCAAGTGCATCTGCGACATTGATAAGAATATTTATTCTTTGAAGAAGGTTGAGTTTCGATTTACTTCCACTTGAATGCAACCAATCATGTAAACTTCCATTGGGCATGAACTCATATACCAAAGCTTTAAAATCATGGCCTTGAAAGTCTATACTTGAACATGAAGTTATTATTTTCAACAGATTTCGGTGTCGAGTATTCCTCCAAACTTCACACTCCGCCATAAAACTTCTACCAGCTCCTCGATTTTGAAGATGTAAAACTTTTACTGCAACAAATTTGTCATCGTCGTCAAGGATTCCTTTATAAACAGAGCTGAATCCACCCTCACCAATCAAATTTGCTTCAGAGAAGCCTTCAGTAGCCTTTACAAGTTGTTTGTATGAAACTTTCAAGAATCGTCCGTTTCCCGATGATTGAGAGAATTGTGCGTTTATCGATATTTGAGACAGTTGGCCCTTTCTTTTCTTTTTAGACCAGGCATACAAGAAAAATAACGCTACCAAAAGTGTGAATGCAATCATAATGACTATTACGAACAGTGGAAACTTTTTTTTACCTTTCTTTGTCTGCTTGCATTTGGGTAATCCAAGCTCACCCAATCCACCACAAAGCCTACTATTTCCCAAAACCGAGTATGCACTTGCATTGGCGAATATTCCTAGTACTGGTACTTCACCCTCAAAATCATTAAATGATAAGTTCAAATTTTCTAATGAAAACCGTTCTATGAATCGAGGAATTTGACCTGATAAGTTATTATGTGAAAGATCGAGTTCCGCTATTCCTCTCAAAGAACTTAATGACAACGGTATTATGCCTTGAAATAAGTTTCCTTTGAGGGATAAGAATATAAGGCTAGTGCAACCATCAAGGCTACTAGGAATATTACCAGATATATTATTAAATGATAAATCCAGAACGCTTAACTTCGTGAGGTCTCCAACCTCTATTGGAAGAGAACCAAGCAGATTGTTTTGAGAAAGATTTAATACTAAGGATAGAGATGAAAGTTGAAGAAGTTGTTTAGGTATTTCTCCACTTAGTTTATTATTAGAAAGATCCAACCCAAATAGATTATGACAATTTCCCAGGCTTGATGGAATATTCCCTTCCAATTTGTTCGAATGTAAATCAAGTGTATTCAACATTGATAAGTTTCCGGAGGCATCTGGAATTGGCCCTGAAAATTGGTTTCGATCAAGACCAACAACTTGTAGCTTTTGAAGCATACCAATTGTGGAAGGGATTTTTCCTGTTAATCGATTACCTTCTAAATATAAAGTGTTTAAGCCAACTAGATTACCTATACTTGAAGGGAGGTTTCCCTGTAATTGATTTTCTGCTAAATTTAGAAAACGAAACTTATCAGATAGATTACCGATTGACGTGGGAAGCACTCCTTGAAAATAGCCATTAGTAACATCCAATACCTCTAAACTGCTACTGTTGTTCAACGAATCAATAAACGACATTTCTACAGTTTCCGTGAGTCCATAGAGGTTATCACCTAAAAGTATATGAAAAATATCTCTTAACTTCGCAAAGTCGATCATCATTTTCCCACTAAAATTGTTATTACTCACTTCAATAATTGTTAATTTCGAACAATTAGATATTGACGGTGGAAGAAGCCCATCCAGTTGATTATTCCTTAACTGAAGGAAGACAAGATTTGGGACCATGTCACCAAAGGCTGAAGGAAGACTACCAGTAAGCTGATTTTCGGCCAAGGAAATTTGAGTTAGAAGGGAAAGGTTTAAAATGGAATAGGGGATGGTTCCGTGTAGGTTACATATACCTAAGTATATTTCTCTTAAGCTTTTCCAATTCCCTAAGGTGTCTGGAATGCTCCCACCAAGAGGATTTCGGGGAGTAGAAAACACTTCCATTGCTGTTATATTCCCCAAGGAAGGTGGGATTCCGCCAGTTAAGTTATTATAACCAATCCAAAGCTCTTCAAGGTTAGAACAAGCAGACAGATTTGTTGGAATGACTCCGCTGAATTTGTTTCGTCTAAGATCAAGGACGCCTAGCCTAGATAAACGACCGAGTTCACTAGGGATCGATCCTTGAATGCTGTTGTTCAACAACCGTAACTCACGTAGGAAGCTAAGGTTCCCAACATGAGGAGACAAAGAGCCTACTAGGCCTTGCCCAATAAGTCGTATAACAGTTACTCTTCTATGTCGCTTCCCACATGAAACACCAATCCAATCACAGAAATGATAGGATGTGTTCCATGAGCTTAGAGCTCCATAAGGATCGCGGGTGATCATCGACTTAAACCCCAACAATGCCAGGTGATCGGTCTCATTTCCATCATAAGAAGCCGAGATTGTGGCAGTGATAAGAAATATAACCAAAACAAAAAAGAGCCATGACTTCATTTTTGGAAGTAAATAATTAACTTGAGATCTTAAGAAAAAGTCTTATAAGCCTTTTGATCATAAGTTTGAAGAAATCCACATATTCTATCGTTTGCTAATTTAATAAAGTTAAAACGCTTGTCTAGGTTTTTGTCATAAAGAATAGTCTTACCAACTAACCAACTCAAATAAATACTTTGATGATACACAAAAATATATGTCTATTTAATAAGTTGTTTACTTGTTTTCATAAAGTATAACAATAATTGAATGATATTTAAAAGACAACCACCATGAAAACGAAATTAAAAATTGAATATTGTTAAATTATACTCCCTCCATCCCAATTTTATTGTTCACGGATAAAAAAACAGACAGTTTAAGAAAAGTGTACTAGTTGTACTTTACAGCCAATAAGATTGAATTTCTCACCACATTCAAATGTTTTGATTGGTTGAAAAGTACAAATGGACTATAAATTTGGGACATCCCAAAATGGAAAGGTTGACTATAAATTTGAGACGAAGGGAGTATTAAAAAGGTGAAATGAAATAAACCGATAGATATTGATATTGATATTGATATTGATATTATATAAATATATAGATAGTAGATATCTAGACGCAATCGATCGTATTTTATTTTATGTAAACAAATTTATGTCTACTGTTTTTAGCAAGGTATACATGAATCCAACCTGTCTCTTTCGCAAGAAATTTTTTTTTGTTTGTTTGTTTTTTAATATTTTATTGCTGTTTTCTTTTTAAGATCTTCAAGATGATCAGGTACCAAGCTTTCGACATAAACATTTGGAATGACTAGGATATCATTACGTAAACATCTTGGGATGACAGGAGAAAATTTTGAAAACATCCAAGTAAATACCAGTTAGGTACGTGCGTATATCAGAGCCAAAAAGAAAAAATAGTTTGCTATGATCGATGTTTAACATGAACAAGATCTTTCTCCGTTTATATCTATTCATATCTATAACTAAAAAGGATTGAAGAAATTCTGAAACGACATGAAAGTGTCTACTGAAACGATACGTGACAATTTTTAAAGATAATCTTAAATTTAAAATTTAAATTTATTGTAAAATTGACATTAAAATAAAGAAAGGGATCAAAGGAGCATGGCCTATTTGAGGAGCAGGAGGAGCAGCAAAAATCTCATCCGTCCGTTTCATCCATCAACGGCTCAGATTCCGGGGGGGGGGGGGGGGGGGGGGGGGGGGGGGGGGGGGGGTTGTTTGCAAACTATTTTGGGTGGAGGGGCCTATATGCAATTTACATAAAAATTTTGAGGGGTAAAGCTTGACCTACATTCTTGGTCAGCTCATTTTGCCTCATTTACTCTCTCTCTCTTCACAAAAATCCTCTCAAATTCTCTCTACACACACACATTCACTACCTCTCAAATTCTCTCTATACAAACACATTCACCACCACCTTTTACCACCACCACCACCACCTTTCACCACCACCACCTTTCACGCCACCACCTGCCACCACCACCACCACCACCTTCACGGCCATCGTCACCACTTTTCACCTTCGCCACCACCTTTCACTGCCGCCACCACCACCTTCCACCGTTACCGTTCACCTTCACCGCGACCGCCACCTTTTACGTCATCTTCAAAGCTCACCTTCACCACCTGCTTCATTGTCCACCTCCTTCACTATCCACCACCTTCACCGTCATCGTGCACCACCACTTTCACCGTCGCCGTACACCACCTTCACCGTCACCGTACACCATCTAGATCTGAATATATAGACGTAGATCTACTTTTCAGATCTAGATCTGAAAATCCACTGCATTTTACACGTCGGAACTGCATTTTAGATCTACTTTTAAAAAAGTAGATCTAGAAAAAAAGTCATTGCATTTTACGTTTCGCTTACTGCATTTTAGATCTACTTCTTAAAAAGTAGATCTGGAAAAAAATCACTGCATATTATATTTTATTCTACTGCATTTTATGGTTTATCAACTGCATTTTATCTAATTTTTCACATCTAGATCTAAAAAGTTGATCTGAAAAAATCACTGCATTTTAGTTTAAAGTTACTGCATTTTAGATCTAAAAGTAGATCTAGAAATAATCAACTGCATTTTACGATTATTCTGTTGCATTTTACATTTAGATGTAGATTTAGTTGATATTGAGTGATGATTTTTGATTAGTTACATAGTGTATGAAATTTGTTTGGATTTGTGAAATTTTGATCTAGATCTATAAAGTAGATGTGAAAAAATCAACTATATTTAATGATTATTCTACTGCATTTTACGTTTATTCAACTACATTTTACGTTTTTTAATATTTATATGCATTTTATTTTTGTTTACTGCATTTTATGTTTTTACTGCATTTTACGTTTTTTCAACATTTTAATTCACTTTAGTTTGTTTACTGCATTTTATATTGTTCACTGCATTTTAATGTTTTTTCACTGCATTTTAACGTTTTTACTGGGTCTTGCATATTATCAGGTTTTTTGAATCAGTATTTTTTTTTGCAATTTTTTTAAATAAAATTTTGCAATTTTTCGGGCAGGTCCCTAAATTTTTCAGGCAGGTCCCTAAATTTTTAAAATTGCAAAATAGTTCCTGGTGGAAAAAAAGGGGGGACACATATCAATTTATGGTTGGCTAAAAGTCTGCCTTTTCTGCCCCTCAAAAGGGGTCTGCTCCTCTGAACTCTACCCTTAAAATAATTTATTTTTATTTACATTGTAAAACTTTATTTTTATAAAAGTTGTCCTAAACTAAAATTGATTCATTATGGGATGTGTCATCTGGCGTTTATTTGAACAATGCGTGTCACTTTTAATTATTAATTAATAAATAATTTAATCCATTTATGTTTCTTATTTTTATCATTAAACATTATTTTATATTGTTTATCTAAAATATGTTTTTATCCTAATCCATATAATATTTTTAATTATTAAAAACAAGTTTTAATCTAAAGAAATAACTCCATTTACTATTACTATAAATTATTTAATACGGAGTATTATTTATCAATTAAAATGACACGTAGCAATTTTATATACAGGATTAAAACAGTGCGTATAAATAACCAACCTCTCAATCAATTAAAAAGAATGTTTCCTATTGAAGTTCAAATTAGGATATTGTACAATACATCGTACGTTTTTTACTAATACATCTTTTATGTTTTTTCAAAAGAGATTTGTAAATTAAATTAGGTTTTAAATCAAAAAATGGAACAGATCGAGCGAGTTATTTGAGAGTAGAATTCGACACCCATATATGGTCTCTCACAATTACTAACAATGAATGACGGGTCTTGGGGAAAAACACGAAATTGGTGTTGGACTTGTTCTCTTTTAATGTAAAAGAAAGTAAGAAAAAATATTTTAACATTTACATTTCATTTTATACAAAAAAATGAAATGATGTTACCCTATATAGTACAAATTTGTTAGAAGCTTTGTTAAACGAGTTTAATGAACGTTTTACCAACAATACAAATATTACTAAATTTATTACTACGGATAGAGATGAAAGTTGAAGAAGTTGTTTTGGTATGATGCTGGTTAATTTATTGTTGGAAAGATCCAACCCCGGTAGATTACGACAATTCCTCATGTTTGATGGAAATATGGAATATTCCCATTCAATCTGTTCGAATCTATATACTAAGACCCCTCCCAATGGTCCATCAGTTTGTGAGCATCAGTTCCATCAGTTTACTGATGCCATTGGCACCAAAACATCAGTGAGCGTCGGTTTGGGATTTCGTCACCAAACCGATGAGATTTAATACGGCGTCAGTTTTTTTTTTTTTTTTTGTTTATTTGTTTAGTGTATAGAATTAAAGGTATATTGGTAAATGTGGGTCCAGAAAAAACTGAAGTGATGTTCACTATTGGCAGAGTAGTGTCAGTTTTAGAAAAAGCTGACGTGGCGCTGATGTGGCACCAACTGATGCGTCAGTTGTTGCAAACCATTGGGAGGGGTCTAACGATGACAAGTTACCAATGGCATCTGGAATTGACCCTGAAAATTGGTTTCCATAGAGATAAGCACCTTGTAGGTTTTTAAGCATACCAATTTTAGAGGGATTTTTCCCGTGAATCGGTT
The DNA here is from genome assembly GCA_949592205.1 of Helichrysum umbraculigerum. Lineage (NCBI taxonomy): Eukaryota > Viridiplantae > Streptophyta > Magnoliopsida > Asterales > Asteraceae > Helichrysum > Helichrysum umbraculigerum. The sequence continues at coordinate 103,131,540 of CATIUR010000003.1, read as the reverse complement.
ACTTCTAAATATAAACTGGCCTAGCCAACTAGATTACCTATGCTTGAAGGAAGGTTTCCATAAAACTCATTTTTTTTCTAAAAAAAGATTACGGAGTTGATTAGAAAGATTACCGATTGATGTTGTGAGAGCTTGTTGAAACTTGCACTTAAAAAGACCCAAGGTCGCTGATCTGCATAAGTTTTGCAAAGTCGATTGCCAACTTCCCGCTGAACATGTTTTGACTCATTTTAAGAGTTATTAATTTCGAACAATTAGATATCGAGGGTGGGATAAGTGTCAGGATCGTGTACTCACTTAACTTGTTGTATTTTGAATGTAATGTAAGAACAAGTGTTTGTGTATGTATTTGAACAAGTAAAGTTTATGATCTAAGGTTTATTAGAGAAGTTTGCAGCGGATTAAACACTCTAATATTAACAAGGTTGTGGTTGAAATGAAAGTGAATATATTTGATTGATATTTAAGTAGTAAACAGAAATAAACACAAGAACAGATTACCAATCAAAAGCCTCAATATTATTAATCAAAGTGATCAATAATACGTGTTACAAGAACAAGGATCAAACTATGACCTTGAGGCTTAGAACTCTCTAACGTTCTCTCTCAGAAAATTTACAAGTAAAGTGCATTACAAGTTCTAAGTTACAAGAGAAAGTTATATCTAAACCTATTACAAGTGTAAAGGTTCATACAAAAACTCATTCCTAACTTCTATGTAGATCCACAATTTAAGGGTTGACCATGTTTTTTCTCCATGCTTGGTTCCCTTCTTGAAAGCTGGAATTAATGAACTGTTCACCAACTTTGTCTGCACCATTACTTTCACGTGCAGTAAGCAGCCATAACTGTGATTGCAGCATTAGCTGACACTTAGCTAATTTCTACTGCACCTCTTGCAGTAGAAAGTTCAACTTGTAGCAGAAACTAAGTAAGCAGTAGAAACTCCTCTAGCAGTAGAAACTTGGTCTTGCAGCAGAAACTTATACTTGTGCATTTTTCTTGAATTACCCCAGGCTGCAATAACCCAACAATCTCCCCCTAAACTTGTGCTATCATTTGTGATAAGCAACCAGTTTCTTCAGTGCTTGTGACCCTTTTTAGATGCTACCAAAACCTTCACTTCCCTCTTCTCATCATTTCACCCTGAATTCTCTAAGTTGTGCAAAAATCTTGTTGATCAAGTCATGTGCCATATGTGGAATTTCTATGGATCTGACAGTCAACATTACTTTGATCATATCTAGCATCTTCTTTTTGCCATGTTTGTACTTCCTTTCCACTAAGTAGAATTCCACTACTCCGTCTTGTCTTTCAATTGAGTATACACCACTGGTTATATAATCCACTTAACAACTGGTGAGTATACCTCCTCTTGAGTAGAAAGAACCTTCTCTGGGTCAAACAGCATATTTAGATATTCCATTACCATTATGTTCCCATCGAAGGAGGTAGTAGGATCTGAGTACTTTGAGCTCCCAAACTTGTACATGTCTTCTAGGTCTTCTCTTGACAGAGTCTGTACTACTGAGAAGAACCCTTGAATCTTTGTTTGCACCATATCAGCTCTAGTAATTAGAATCCATGGTTGATGATTTATGATGACCGCATGCCAATTAATGATGACAGGAGGTTTTATGTTCAGTGGTTGGACATCATGTACTTCGGGATCTTCTGTAAGTATGATCAACATATTATTGTTTTATGTTGAGCTTGGTTAATCATCTTGACCAGCAGAGGCAGTGTTAGTTGTTTCACTGGTGACAGCAGCAGCTGCAACAATAACTAGGTTTGTGACTTTTGCCTTTTTATGCATTGGCCCAGTTCTTGCAACTTGTTTTCTCTTTGTTGTTGCTGCACCAGTGGTTGTCTTGATTACAGTTGCACCAACATCATGTGCAGCTTTAACCAATTTTTCTTCCTCAAATCTTCTCCTTTCTTCCTCTTCCTTTATTTTCTTCTTCTCTTCTTCATATAGGGACAAGAGGTTTGATACTTTCATTGGACCCAGTTGCTTCCCATTATATCCTCTTGTCTTAAGGAAGTCTACAAACTTTTTCTTGTCTTCTGAATGCTTAGAGTACTTGGATATAATCTTTTTGGAGACAGCTTTCTTTTTCTCTAATATAGCTTTTTGCATATCTTCTTCTTCTATCTGCTTGATGAGCTTTTCACTCTCCATTCTTTCTTCTCCTTGTTTAGTCAACCTTTTTAGCATCTCATCCCTTTCTTCCTCTTGCAGTTTGAGAGCTAGTTCTGCATCTAGCATCTCTTGGGTCTTTGTTATCTCTTCTTGACCCATTATCCCCTTTCCTTTGCCTTGTAGTTCTATGATAGGAGCTGGAGTTGAGGGATTTTCAGTTATGACCACTCCTTTAGACTTAGCGGAGACTTGTTTGTTTTCTGCAAGCCTTTTAGCTGCTTCTGCTTCAAGAGCAATCTTTAAGAGCAACTCTGTAGCTTCTTTCTCCTTTTTCTTCTTTACTGTCTCATTCTCCTCTTCAACCATTTCCACTTCACTTATTCTGTCACTGGCTCTGTAGACAAATTCTCAAAGCTTCTCTCTTGACCATACTTTTCCATACTATCATAGCACCCACGTCTTTCAAGTTCCTCCTCAGATAACTCTGCTTCTAAATCTGTTTCTTCATATTCCTCTATTCGCTGAGTTTTGGTATTATACCTATGTTTCTTCTTTTTGAGCTTTGAACTCTCCCCCTTTTTGGTAGCATCATCTTTTGGAGGATAAGTTCTTGGAGGAGAGTGAGATGAGGATGAAAGGCTAGAGATTCTTTGGGAAGAGCCAACCTTCTTTAATCTCTTTAATTCCTCTGTTCTGGCTTTCTTTTGGAATTTCTTCTTCTTGTACTCCCCAGCCATCCTCCACACAACCCTTCTTAAGGCGTCAATATACCTTTGTTGCTTTGCATTGACCCTTTTTAGTTGATTCACCTCTTTTTCAAGTGCTTCTACTCTTGGTGTAAGTTCATCTTGCATTGGTACATGTCTGTCAATTCCATGTTTATGACTATCCTCACACCTCTCAGATGGGGTACCCATCTTTAAGGGATCACTGGATGTGAGAATAGGAGATGTTTCAAGCCTGGCTTGAACATCATCTCCCCTCATGGTTTCTTGGCACCCGGGACCTCCTAATAAGTCCACTTCAAAAAAAGAAAACTCATCTGGAGTTACCGTTGATTGGGTCTTATTGCCTGTCAAGCTGTCCTGTTCCACACTTAGTGTGAAAGCAGTAGCATGAGCCCTTTTAACATGGTCATCCCCCTCCTTAAAGACCACCTTCTGGAGCTTGGGAGACAGCTCATGGGTTCCCTTTGTGATGTTCTCAACAGAAAATGCTTATGTGAGAGGGCTATTTGGTTTAGGGTTTGACGACACAAGAGGAGAAGGAACTCTCTTGGTCTTTCTTCTAGCATAATGTTGTGTGACAGGTTTGCTAGTGTGTACAAAGACTTCAGATTGAGTGATGGGAGAAGTTTGTGTAATTTGTGTAGAATGTGGAGGTGAGGATGGTTGAGTTTGAACAGTGGCAGGTGGGGGTTGGGACACAAGGGGTTGACTTAGTTCCTCACCTGCTAGATGGACCACCTCCATCATTGTAGAGAACAATGGAGTGGTAGTGCCAGAATTTTTTTTTCCAAACCTCCTCATGTTGGCAAAAATTTTCTTTGTGAGGCATCCAGGTAAATAAATTTGTGTTGGTTTTGAAAGATCTTGGAGCTCACTGTTAAAAATGATTTGGAGAAACCTGGGATACATTAAAAATTTGTTTTCTGGATGCTCAATGTTCCACAGCAATCCGTTAAAGATTAAGTTGGAAAAGTTAAAAACTTGACCTGTGGCAAGGAAAGCAATAGCGGATACTATGTTGCTGCCAAACTCGGTCCAGTAAGATTGTTTTTGAGAAAAACAATGGAGAGTTGTATGAAAAAGAAATTTCCATTGTGGGCATACAAGAGCCTTTAAAATTTTTAAAGAGTTTAAGTTGCCCTCATACCCCATTCTTTGAAAATGTTTAAAGATTTCAGCATTAGGAAGACATAGTATACCTTCCTCATCATCAATTTGTAAATGTTGTCTTATCGTTGCTTCAGTGATGATAAGGGACTTCCCATCGACAGTGGCTGAGATTCTTTTTACACCTTCCACATTTTCCATTGTAGCGGTTTCCCAGAACTGTGTGACATGTGGAATGTATATGTCAGGATTTGCAGTAAGTGCAAACTTCACATGTGATCGTTTGAGAAAGTCCACGATGTCATGAAATCCTGTAGCTTCCTTCGGTTTTCGTAGATAGGCAACCATGTTGTGAGAATCATTGAATGCGAAGTCACGAGGAATTGCCATTTTAGGTTGATTTTGATTGAGAGAAATGGTGAGAAATTGAAGTACTTTGACTTGAGTGATTTTGTTTCGAGAGGTTTTGAGAGAGTTAGGGTTTAAGCAATTGGGATAAACGGTTGAGTTTTTCTTTAATTGTGTTTTTTTATCCCGCTTAAGTACCTGCAGCACTAAAAGACGAAACAACCTAGAGCAGTAATCGAGCAGTATTAACCACTAGCAGCAATAACTAACTAGCAGTAATAACTAACTAGCAGCAATAACAACTAGCAGTATTAACCACTAACAGCAATAACTAACTAGCAATAATAACTAACTAGCAGTAATAACTTTGAGCAGTATTAACAATCAGCAGTATTAACAACATGTTCATTTAAAAGAATACTTTGATAATAATTTATTCAATATTAACCATTCCATGCCTGGTAATGAAAAATTTGAACCTTTTCTCATCAAAAGCTTTTGTAAAAAGATCTACAAATTGATTATCTTTATGGACTTTGATAACTCAAATAAGTTTCTTATCATTACAGTCTCTAATAATGTAACACCCCCAAATTTAGTGATTTGCGGAAGCATACTTGGGTGTTACTAATCAATATACAAAGCACAAGATATACAGCAAACGACCTCTAAATGAGACGTTTTGTAAAATAATTACATTTCATAATTAAATCGTTTGAAAACATATAGTTTTCTTTACAAAAATATGTAAGCCTAGAGTCCGCGTATGTGGCGGGAGATTCTATTACATAACCATAGTTACAAAAGATAATGCCAAAGAATCTCCGTTAAATGCAGTTTGGAAATCATGCGACTCTAGCTAGTAATCCTGGAGTGATCCTACTCCGTAAGTGTACCTGAGAATACATGCTAAAAAGGGTCAACCAAAAGGTTGGTGAATCTCACAGGTTTATCAGTAAATAATCAGTTTGAACACAAGATTTCATCAGTAGTGCCCGTAGGCGTATATCAAGTATTTGCAAATCTCGCAAAAGTAAAGTAATCAAGTTATACCGTTGCCATGAGGCTCATAATCGAAGCTTAACCCGTAAATAATCAGTTGCTCCCGTGACATGCTCGAAATTGAGCAAGCATAAGTAACGAAATAATAGTCACCCGTTTCTATGTGTAAATCAGTACGTGGTAGCGCTACTACCCCGGGCAGGGAGGGTCATTTCCCTAATGGATCCATTAACTACTGTTCGCGCTTAAGTCCATAACTAACGATATATGATGGAGAGACTTCAGTAATTAGTAATTAACTCATGCAATTCCGTTTGGTATAGAAATCAGTTTAGTACTTGTGTTCAGGAAAAATAAGTAGCATGTATCTCCCCCAATAAGATAAAACAGTAAAAGTGGGGCCGTAAGACTCACCTGAGTCGTTGCAAGTGCGTTTATATCAATAAACGATTACGTAATGTCAACAGTTGGTTCTCCGAACTCGTAACCTCCAAATGCCTAAACATGTAATGTCAAGTAAGTAGATGTCTCGCAAGATCATCTAGGTTAGTTGTTCATACAACCCATTGTGTCCGAATGTTGGTTCGTTATCGTTTGTTCTTAGAAAACAAGGTTGGACCGTTGGTGACGGTTTGTATTAATAATCCAAGGTGTTATCGTTATATGTATCGTTGAATCAGATTTCATTATTCGTAAGTGTTTGACATTTAGTGTGAAAAGTATTTAGGACATCTAATGACGGGGGTCCGGGGGCAGCACCCCTGGTAGCGGGGTCCAAGGGGCGGCAGCCCCTGGCGGGGTCTAAGGGGCAGAGCCCCTGGCTGGGGTCGAGCTGCCAGGTCAGCTTGGAAAATTTTTATTTCTACTACTTTCCTTTAGTGAAAACGCATCCGAAATCTGGATTTGGAGTAAAATTAGGTGGTAAAATTCTGGTTCCGACACTTAGTAAAAATCTGAGTTTTCAGGGTTCTGTTTTATGCGACGTTGGGTGCGACGTCGCAAGCGACGTAAGGTGCGACGTGGGAGTGTGCGTCGCATTATGCGGCCTTCGCAATTCAATGCGACGTAGGGTGTTGCGTCGCTAAGTGCGACGCTAGTTCGGTTTGCGACGTTAAAGTCTACGTCGCTACGTGCGACATCCGCAAGTTAATGCGACGTAATGGGCTGCGTCGCTAGTGCGACGTTGTGATTTTTGTGCGACGTAGGTCGCGACGTCGCAGAGGCCCTGGCCAGGTGCGACGTTGCGGTCTGATGGCCGGAAATTTAGTCGAAAACGAGTTTCCCGGTTTCCGTTGGGTCCGATTCTTTTACCCAACCCTCATATGAACATATTAAGCCTATTTAAACCATAAACTAGTAAATATGACCAAAAACGAGAAATGTCGGGATTTGTCGGAAACTTACAAAATGCCGAAATGAAAATCCGGAAAGGTGAAGTTGTAGATCGTGTGATGGTGAACGTTTTCTTCCAAATGGTAGAGTAGATTCGGGTGCGTTTAATGGTAGTAATTTGTGATTTTGGTGGTGGTGGTATGGTTGGTGATTAGAGAGAAAGAGAAAGGGAGAGAGAATAGATAAGTGGAAAATGAAAAAGAGAAAAGTGGTGGGGGGGGTTTTAACCTCCCTTTTTCAGTTTCCGTCCTCGCGCTCCATGCTGTGTTCGTGTTCTCCGTCGTTTCACGTTAAATTATTTATTTTTACACGTAAATTATTCTTTTAAAATACGAAGGTTACTAAATAATTTACTTAGATTATTTCTTTAAATCTTTAATTGTTTGAAATATAATTTAGTTTAAATACGTTTGGATACTTTTGTTTTTAAATCGTGTAACTTTAATCGAGTGATACGAGATAACTACCCGTTATTATAAAATAGTATTTTGGTCTTAATTGCGTCATTTTAGTTTATAAACATTTGTTCACCAACGTCCGTGTTAATCGAATAGAATTTCATTCTATTTAAGTCGCGTACGATTTAAACCAAATCGCAAAGTTGTGTATATTTACCAATATATAATCCGATACATAAATTAGCCTAACACAGAACTAATTACATGTATTAACAAAGAATTAGGCACTAATTCTAGTCCTAATTTGCCGGTTGTTACATTCTCCCCCTGTTAAAAGAATTTCGTCCCGAAATTTAAGTTGAAGTCGCGTTCAGGGTAGAATCAGTGAACAATTTAGGATGCTTAAGTCGCATTTGGTCTTCCCGTTCCCAAGTGAATTCAGGACCACGTCTAGAATTCCACCTGACTTTGACGATGGGAATACGACTCTGTTTCAGTTGTTTGACCTCACGGTCCATAATTTCGACGGGTTCCTCAACGAAATGAAGTTTGTCATCGATGCGAATCTCGTCAAGTGGGATAATAAGTGTCTCGTCAGACAGACATTTCTTTAAGTTAGAAATGTGAAAAGTAGGGTGCACGCTGCTGAGTTCAGGGGGCAGTTGCAGTCGATATGCCACTGGACCTATCCTCTCGAGGATTTCAAAAGGCCCAATGTACCTAGGGTTTAATTTTCCGTGTTTGCCGAATCGGATTACGCCTTTCCAAGGCGATACTTTTAAGAGTACTCGATCCCCAACTTGGAACTCGAGTGGCTTGCGTCTCACGTCAGCATAGCTTTTCTAACGATCACGCGCGGCTTTGAGTCGGTTTTGGATTTCAACGATTTTCTCTGTGGTCTCATGTATGAGTTCAGGACCAGTGAGTTGACTATCTCCCACTTCAGTCCAACAGATCGGTGATCGGCACTTACGACCGTACAGTGCCTCAAAAGGTGCAGCTTTAATGCTGGCGTGATAGCTGTTGTTGTACGAAAACTCGCACAACGGTAGATGTCTTTCCCAATTTGTACCGGAATCAACTACGCAGGCTCGTAGCATGTCTTCCAGTGTCTGAATAGTTCGTTCGCTCTGGCCATCGGTCTGAGGATGGTACGCGGTACTCATATCGAGACGGGTACCCAGTGATTTTTGGAGTGATTGCCAGAAGCGAGATGTGAATCGAGCATCCCTGTCAGAGATAATCGAGATAGGGACACCATGTTGGCAAATGATTTCTTTGATGTAGATTTGTGTAAGGCGTTCCATTTTGTCGGTTTCTCTGATTGCCAAGAAATGAGCCGATTTGGTGAGCCGATCGACGATCACCCAAATGGTATCGCAACCGCTCGCCGATTTAGGTAGTTTGGTTATGAAATCCATGGTAATTTGCTCCCATTTCCATTGAGGAATTTCAGGTTGTTGGAGCAATCCGGAAGGTCTTTGGTGCTCGGCCTTGACCTTGGAACAAGTTAAGCATTTGCTGATGTACAAAGCAATGTCAGCTTTCATATTCGGCCACCAGTAAAACTCCTTGATGCCGTGATACATTTTGTCGGATCCCGGGTGGATAGAATATTTGGACTTGTGAGCTTCATCCATCACCAAGTCCCGCAGGTTTCCGAAATTAGGCAACCATATTCGGTTAGAGAAATACCTAACTCCGTTGGGTCTGATCTCGAATTGTTTATCCATGCCTCGCAAGGCCTCGTTCTTGAAGTTATCGGGTTTCAAGGCTTCGAGTTGGGCAAGATGTATTTGGGTGGTGAGATCGTTATGAATGGTAATACTGAGTGCCCGGACTCGGAGTGGTTTTGTTCGTTCCTTACGACTGAGAGCATCAGCAACCACGTTTGCTTTGCCCGGATGATATTTGATCTCACAGTCGTAATCGGTGAGTAATTCAACCCATCTACGTTGCCTCATGTTAAGATCTTTCTGGTTGAAAATGTGTTGGAGACTTTTGTGGTCGGTGAATACAGTGCTGCGGGTACCATAAAGATAATGTCTCCAGATTTTTAAGGCGAATACCACGGCTCCTAGCTCGAGGTCGTGAGTTGTGTAGTTTTTCTCGTGAACTTTAAGTTGTCGGGAGGCGTAAGCAATGACCTTGTCTCGTTGCATCAGCACGCAACCGAGACCTTGGTGAGAAGCATCACAGTATACCACGAAGTCATCGGTGCCTTCGGGTAGAGATAGAATGGGTGCACTGCAAAGCTTGAATTTCAACAGCTGAAATGCCGACTCTTGTTTATCGGTCCAATCGAATTTCTTTTCCTTCTGAGTCAGCACGGTGAGGGGTTTGGCAATTGTTGAAAAGTTTTCGATGAAACGGCGGTAGTAACCGGCCAATCCCAAGAATTGGCGTACCTCGGTTGGAGTGGTTGGTGCTTTCCAGTTCTTGATTGCCTCGATTTTTGACGGGTCTACATGAATTCCCCGACTGTCGATAACGTGTCCAAGGAATTGAGCGGTGTGTATCCAGAACTCACACTTAGAAAATTTGGCGTAGAGCTCCTCGTGTCTAAGTAGTTCTAGGATGGTTCTGAGGTGTTGTGCGTGTTCATGTTCGTTTCGCGAATAGATAAGGATGTCATCGATAAAAACAATGACAAACTTGTCGAGGTATGGTTTGCACACCCGATTCATAAGGTCCATGAATACAGCCGGTGCGTTGGTTAGGCCAAAGGGCATTACTTGAAATTCGTAGTGCCCGTAACGGGTTCTGAATGCGGTTTTTGGGATGTCAGCATCGCGAACACGCAACTGATGATAACCTGATCGAAGATCAATTTTTGAATAACAGCTTGATCCTTGGAGTTGATCGAACAGATCATCGATTCGAGGAAGTGGGTATCGGTTCTTGACGGTTAGTTTGTTCAACTCTCGGTAGTCAATACACATTCGAAATGAACCGTCTTTCTTTTTAACAAACAAGACCGGAGCTCCCCAAGGTGAAGAACTCGGTCTGATGAATCCTCTATCCAGGAGTTCCTGTAACTGCGTGGACAACTCCTGAAGTTCAGATGGAGCTAGGCGGTACGGTGCTCGGGCCACCGGTGCGGCACCCGGCACGAGATCAATCGAGAGCTCGACCTGTCTAGGTGGAGGTAAACCAGGTAGTTCTTCTGGAAAGACTTCGGGAAAGTCTCTAACGATTGGCACATCTTCAAGTCGCTTCTCCTCCGACTTTTTCTCCGTGATGTGCGCGAGTATTGCTGGGTAACCCTTTCTCAGAAATTTTCGGGTTTTTAAACAGGAGATTAAGTTTAGTCTCGACCCACCGGTCTCCCCCTGTATGACCAAGGTACTACCGGCGGCGAGAGGAATTCGGACGATTTTATCATGGCACACAATTTCGGCCCGGTGCTTGGACAACCAGTCCATACCCACGATGACATCGAAACTTCCCAGTTCAACAGGCATTAGATCGATTGAAAAGATTTCGTCGGCTAAGTTTAAAGTGCAATTAGGTATCACACTATCGGTTTCTATAAGTTTACCATTTGCAAGTTCTACTGTGTACTTAACATCTAAGGCCGCGGGGGTGATATCAAGTAGTGGACAAAACTCATCAGATATGAAACTTTTATCAGCACCGGTATCAAATAATACTGAAGCAGTAAGATCGTTGAGAAGAAACGTACCCGTTACAACATTCGGGTCTTCCCTAGCTTCCCCAGCTTTGATGACAAATGCTCTGCTGCGAGCAGAGTTGTTGTTCCGCTTGTTGTTGTTGTTGTTGTTGTTGTTGTTTTTCTGCTTAGGGCAATTATTCTGAAAATGCCCAGGACTTCCGCACCCATAACAAGTCTTCGGGGCACTGGTGTTTCGACAATCCTTGGCCAGATGCCCAAAACGTTTGCAGTTTGTGCAAGGGCAGGAACCGTCGTGGTGACGATTGCATTTGGGGCAGTAGGGCTTGCTTCCACTGTACCCTCTCTTTTCTGAAGAGCCAGATGAATAAGCCCTAATAGGCTCGGGTCTTCGGTTGGTGATTTGGTTAGATGAGTTGGGGTTTCCTTCCCACTTTCGTTTGTTGTTTGCAGGTGGGGCTGAGGTGGTGTTACGGCGGACAGCGTTTGCCGTAAGTTCATGGGCCATACGGATGGCGTTCTGGATAGTACCTGGTTTGGATGAAGTCACCAGGTCCTGGAGTTTCTCGGGCAGTCCATCAACGTATTTCTCGATCCTCTTGTACTCAGGATCGACCATGGTTGGGCACAGAAGTGCCAGTTGGTGGAAACGATTGGTGTATCCGGTGATATCATCACCTTGCATCTTGTGGTTCCAGAATTCTAACTCCAATTGTTTCAATTCATCCCTGGGGCAATACTCGCCCCTCAACATCTCCTTCAACTCCTCCCACGGGAGTTTGTAAGCATTAGCAACACCCACGGTTTGGGCATAGGTGTTCCACCAAGTGAGTGCGGTGTCAGTAAAAGTACTAACGGAGAACTTAACCTTGTCCCCCTCCGCACAGTTGCAGATGAGAAATACCGATTCAACTTTCTCGATCCAGCGTATTAGGCCGATCGCTCCCTCAGTACCTGCAAAGTTCAGCGGTTTGCAGTTTTGGAAGTCCTTATATGAGCAGGGCTTCGGCTGTGGTCCATTGTTAGCGGTGTCTTCACTACCGGGAGTCGAGGTCCGGGTAGCTAGAGCTTGGGCCACACTACGGGCAATCAGGCCCGCAACTTCGGCTTCAGTGGGGGTGATCTGACGACGAGGAGGCATGCTGCTGATCAAGAAAAGCACAAGGAAAGTGGAATAAGATAATTGCCTGAAATTTGATGATATATCACAAGTGTGCATAATGAGATATACAATAACAGTACGAGGTGATAATCACATTCCATTAAATAAAAGTTGGATACAAAGTACTGGTTTTCAAAAGATTACAGAGTAGTGGTAGTACAAAAGTACCGGGAATTGTTACATCCGGTTGAATTACATAGGTTCTAATTAGATAGTTGACTAATTACAAATTACAGACTGATCTAATCTTGATGCAGATTAATCTGCTCCATTAGTGCGACGAGGCGGTCTACGGTTTCTGCTAGTCTGTTGGCTTGTCTGGCGTTATCTTCGACCAAGGCCAATCGTTGTACTAGTGCTCGAGAGTGATCTTCAGTCTCCTGTGAACGCTGTTCACACTCCTCTAGTCGGTTTCTTACGAGTTCATCCGCACCTAGTGCGGCGGTCATTGAATCCTGAATTATGCTTACAGAGAGGTTTGTATCCTCTTGTTCTTGCTGGAGTTGGGCTATGTGATCCAGCGCTTGGCGAAGTAGGTAGGTCATCCGGTGTTGTTCTCGTTCGAGATGTTCGAGCCTTTGTTCCGGACGGCGGAGTTGGGTAGTCAACACTGGGACTGTGAGATGTGCCGAGTTCTGAAAGTTATGAACAGGATAGGGGCTGGTTCGAGGTGACCTTGTGTTCCTCCTGGCGACACATGGGTTTCGTGACCCATGTGGGTGAGAGTGTGACGGATTAGGTGGTGTGTTTTCCATTCCTGTGGCAGAGTGTAAGTAAGACGAGGCTAATATATATAGGCATATAATATCCAGCCTAAAGTCTAGCACGTATCAAGTAATGGTCCGGTTCTCTCGTAGTCAGAGTCAACTAACGCATTCCTGTTCGACATAACCATTTCAGACCTCACATCATCTTTCCTTAATTGTACATAGTTGATCAGGCTATGTTAAATTAAAGTCGTATGATGTAATTCCTGAACCAATCATGCCTAGTAAGGAAATGCTGCCTAATGGTCATAGTCTAGGCCCACTAAATGCAACCTAGTTCACTATAACCTTAGGCTCTGATACCAATCTGTAACACCCCCAAATTTAGTGATTTGCGGAAGCATACTTGGGTGTTACTAATCAATATACAAAGCACAAGATATACAGCAAACGACCTCTAAATGAGATGTTTTGTAAAATAATTACATTTCATAATTAAATCGTTTGAAAACATATAGTTTTCTTTACAAAAATATGTAAGCCTAGAGTCCGCGTATGTGGCGGGAGATTCTATTACATAACTATAGTTACAAAAGATAATGCCAAAGAATCTCCGTTAAATGCAGTTTGGAAATCATGCGACTCTAGCTAGTAATCCTGGAGTGATCCTACTCCGTAAGTGTACCTGAGAATACATGCTAAAAAGGGTCAACCAAAAGGTTGGTGAATCTCACAGGTTTATCAGTAAATAATCAGTTTGAACACAAGATTTCATCAGTAGTGCCCGTAGGCGTATATCAAGTATTTGCAAATCTCTCAAAAGTAAAGTAATCAAGTTATACCGTTGCCATGAGGCTCATAATCGAAGCTTAACCCGTAAATAATCAGTTGCTCCCGTGACATGCTCGAAATTGAGCAAGCATAAGTAACGAAATAATAGTCACCCGTTTCTACGTGTAAATCAGTACGTGGTAGCGCTACTACCCCGGGCAGGGAGGGTCATTTCCCTAATGGATCCATTAACTACTGTTCGCGCTTAAGTCCATAACTAACGATATATGATGGAGAGACTTCAGTAATTAGTAATTAACTCATACAATTCCGTTTGGTATAGAAATCAGTTTAGTACTTGTGTTCAGGAAAAATAAGTAGCATGTATCTCCCCCCAATAAGATAAAACAGTAAAAGTGGGGCCGTAAGACTCACCTGAGTCGTTGCAAGTGCGTATATATCAATAAACGATTACGTAATGTCAACAGTTGGTTCTCCGAACCCATAACCTCCAAATGCCTAAACAGGTAATGTCAAGTAAGTAGATGTCTCGCAAGATCATCTAGGCTAGTTGTTCATACAACCCATTGTGTCCGAATGTTGGTTCGTTATCGTTTGTTCTTAGAAAACAAGGTTGGACCGTTGGTGACGGTTTGTATTAATAATCCAAGGTGTTATCGTTATATGTATCGTTGAATCAGATTTCATTATTCGTAAGTGTTTGACATTTAGTGTGAAAAGTATTTAGGACATCTAATGACGGGGGTCCGGGGGCAGCGCCCCTGGTAGCGGGGTCCAAGGGGCGGCAGCCCCTGGCGGGGTCTAAGGGGCAGAGCCCCTGGCTGGGGTCGAGCTGCCAGGTCAGCTTGGAAAATTTTTATTTCTACTACTTTCCTTTAGTGAAAACGCATCCGAAATCTGGATTTGGAGTAAAATTAGGTGGTAAAATTCTGGTTCCGACACTTAGTAAAAATCTGAGTTTTCAGGGTTCTGTTTTATGCGACGTTGGGTGCGACGTCGCAAGCGACGTAAGGTGCGACGTGGGAGTGTGCGTCGCATTATGCGGCCTTCGCAATTCAATGCGACGTAGGGTGTTGCGTCGCTAAGTGCGACGCTAGTTCGGTTTGCGACGTTAAAGTCTACGTCGCTACGTGTGACATCCGCAAGTTAATGCGACGTAATGGGCTGCGTCGCTAGTGCGACGTTGAGATTTTTGTGCGACGTAGGTCGCGACGTCGCAGAGGCCCTGGCCAGGTGCGACGTTGCGGTCTGATGGCCGGAAATTTAGTCGAAAACGAGTTTCCCGGTTTCCGTTGGGTCCGATTCTTTTACCCAACCCTCATATGAACATATTAAGCCTATTTAAACTATAAACTAGTAAAAATGACCAAAAACGAGAAATGTCGGGATTTGTCGGAAACTTACAAAATGCCGAAATGAAAATCCGGAAAGGTGAAGTTGTAGATCGTGTGATGGTGAACGTTTTCTTCCAAATGGTCGAGTAGATTCGGGTGCGTTTAATGGTAGTAATTTGTGATTTTGGTGGTGGTGGTATGGTTGGTGATTAGAGAGAAAGAGAAAGGGAGAGAGAATAGATAAGTGGAAAATGAAAAAGAGAAAAGTGGTGGGGGGGTTTTAACCTCCCTTTTTTAGTTTCCGTCCTCGCGCTCCATGCGGTGTTCGTGTTCTCCGTCGTTTCACGTTAAATTATTTATTTTTACACGTAAATTATTCTTTTAAAATACGAAGGTTACTAAATAATTTACTTAGATTATTTCTTTAAATCTTTAATTGTTTGAAATATAATTTAGTTTAAATACGTTTGGATACTTTTGTTTTTAAATCGTGTAACTTTAATCGAGTGATACGAGATAACTACCCGTTATTATAAAATAGTATTTTGGTCTTAATTGCGTCATTTTAGTTTATAAACATTTGTTCACCAACGTTCGTGTTAATCGAATAGAATTTCATTCTATTTAAGTCGCGTACGATTTAAACCAAATCGCAAAGTTGTGTATATTTACCAATATATAATCCGATACATAAATTAGCCTAACACAGAACTAATTACATGTATTAACAAAGAATTAGGCACTAATTCTAGTCCTAATTTGCCGGTTGTTACAAATAAAATGATGTCTGATGTCAATGTATTTAGTTCTTGAGTGAAAAACAGGATTGTTAACAATGCATATAGTACTGCTGTTATCAATATAGATGGGAGTTCTAAGAAAAGTCAAACCATAGTCAAGCATCTGATTTTGTATCCATAAAACCTATCCACAACAGCTTGCTGCAGCAACATACTCAGCTTCAGTTGTTGATGTTGACACATTGGTTTGCTTCTTGCATTGCCATGACACTAGCCTTGTTCCCAAGAATTGACAACCTCCAGATGTAGACTTTTTATCAAGATTTGCACCTCCATAGTCACTGTCTGTGTATGCAATTAGATCAAAAGAGGAATATTTAGGATACCAAAGACCCAAGTTGGGTTTTCCCTTTAAGTATCTAAAGATTCTATTCACAGCTTGTAGGTGTGACACTTTGGGATTTGTTTGAAATCTTGCACACACACAAACATCAAACATAATTTCTGGCCTTGAAGCTGTGAGATACACGAGGGATCCAATCATTGATCTATAGTGATGAACATCCACTTCCTCCCCCTCAAGATCAGCTTTCAACTGTTTGTGTGTTTCCATTGGAGTGTTTGCAATCTTTGTGTCTTGATATCCAAACTTCTTGAGAATATCTCTGACGTAATTTGACTGGCTGACAAGAATACCATCTGGTTTCTGCTTCACTTGTAGTCCAAGGAAGAATGTCAATTCTCCCATGGAACTCATCTTGAACTTCTAGTGCATTAACTTCTCAAAATCTTTGCACAATGAATTTCTTGTAGATCCAAAGATGATATCATCTATATAGATTTGAACTAGCAAAATGTCACTCTTTACCCTCTTGATAAAAAGAGTCTTGTCAATCTTCCCTATCTTGAATTCATTTTCCAACAGATACGTGGAAAGAGTGTCATACCACACTCTTGGAGCTTGATGAAGCCCATATAGAGCTTTGTCAAGCTTGTACACCATTTCAAGGTGCTCTGAATCTTCAAACCCTGGTGGTTGACACACATAGACTTCTTCTTCAAATTTCCCATACAAGAATGCACTCTTCACATCCATTTGGTACACCTTGAATCCTTTGAAAGAAGCAAATGCTAGAAAAATTCTAATGGCCTCCATTCTTGCCACATGAGCAAATACTTCATCATAGTCAATTCCTTCTTCTTAAGTGTACCCTTGTGCAACCAATCGTGCTTTGTTCTTTATCACTATTCCCCTCTCATCTGACTTGTTTCTAAAGATCCACTTTGTACCAATTGCATATTTACCTGGTGGTAACACAACTAGCTTCCATACATTTTGAAGTTTGAATTGTAGCAACTCTTCTTGCATAGCTTCTATCCATCCTGGATCTTTCAGGGCTTCTTGAAGTTTCTTTGGCTCCATTTGAGAGAGAAAGCATATGAATAAATGATAGCATCAAATAAGTACTATATTTATATACTATTTTACCCCTATTTCTATATACTTTTATTACAAATATTTGATAAAAGATACTTATTTCGTTCGTATTTGCAAAATAGGTAAAAGTGAGAGTTTTAATTAGAAAAAGAACGAAAATAAGTCAAATAAAGTAATTTTGTATAAGAGTTAATTTGATCAAAATATAGTTGGTACAAAGTGGTTAAAAGAGTGATAAAAATAAATTAAGTTTGCAAATATTTGAGTTTGAAAAGTTAAATAGATTGAGCGAAAATAATTAGATTGAATATTTATTGGAGTTTACGAGATGGATCGCATAATTATTTGGGCTAAATAATACTAACAATAATATAATAATATAAGTTAATTATAATAATATAATAATAAAACTAAAACTAACGTTTCCACGTTAGTACTAGTAGATAATAATAAAAATATTAGTTAAAAAATAATAATAATATAATATAATAATGATCATATGATCTGTTAGAGCACACGGAGTGGTGACAGCCTAAACACAGTGTTCTGAGTGAGAATTTTGTAGTGAGGATTTTGTGGAGTTGTAACAGTGTTCTGGAATTTTATATTCTTTGTTTTATTTGTTTTTTTAATGATAATAATTGTATAAATTAATATTTAAAAAAAATAAATCAAATTAAAACAACATTCAATTCATTAGAATCAAATAAAAAAAATACAAAACATTTAATTTAATATTTTCCACTTAAACTTATCATATCATTATTATTTATTATTTATTTATTATTATTATAAAACATGTGACCCACTTCTCTTTTTCTTTCCCACCTATACTGTGTCTTCTTCTTCTTCATACACTTTCTCCTTCTTCATATACTCATACACAGACACCACAACACACACAAATGCAGAAAGAACAAAAAAGGAAGAACAAAAAAAAGGAAGACAATTTGCAGAAAGAACAAAAAGGAAAACAGAAAAAGAAAAAAATAATAATAAAAAATAGAGGATCTCGTGCGTGAACAGCTTCGGATGTAAGACGGTGAGGCTGGAATGCCGTCCAGAACGGCGTCGGGAACGGCGCCACGGAGTGGCTGAACGCTGTCCCACGGCGTTCTGGAGCCAAAACACCGACGAGAATAAGCCCACTCCGCGTGCTCTTAGTAGTACGTAGTATCATATATATATTAACTTAATATCATAATAATAATAATCATAATTATATAAATAATATAAATAAATGATGATGATCTTTTGTTATTAGGTGACAGATCACGTGGGCAAAAGAAAGCGTGGGGCCATTCCAAATCAAAGTCAAACGAATAAGGGATGTGCATGTTTAAAGTCTTGAAATCTTCTAGAAACTTCTAGAAAGGGGGGCCCACGATCTAAAGAGAATTGGTGGATGCAACGGTGAGCAGTTTTACTTGGAGAGAACGAAGATTCCACCAACCGCCGGTTGGGAGGCGGTCCAGCAACATTATAAATAGAGGCTCGCATTCAGCTACGAAAAATAACTCAATAACCTTAATAATTCGTATATTACGAATTATTAACCCCAAATTCGACTAGAAACACTTTCTAGGGGTTTTAGGAGCAATTTAGAGTCGCGGGTTCGCAAGGGTTTGTCTACGATCAAGCGTACGGAGCGTGGTTCACGGTTTTGGTTTGCGTATCTTATTCTTTATTTAATTTTGAATGTGTTTTATTATTGAATATTGATTATGATTATGTTTAACTTAATTATGAACTAATATTTATTGTATTTGCTTAGATTTATATTATTGTTGGAATTATATTATTGAATGTTTATTCTACAAGAATTGTCTCTATTATGATATATTAATGAAAGTTCTTGACATAATTAGACTGATTTATACAAAACTAGGATGACCATAAACTGTTTTTATAAATTAAGTAATTGTGTTTATGTCTTGATCTTAACCTTATGCGATAGACGAAGAATGATTCATTAATATAAAGTAATACTGCGATTCAAGCCTAACCATAGAAATTGTATTAATAAATTGATGATAGATCTTATTAATTAGTAACACTTTGCGTAACCTTATGATTGTGTTGCTATGATGAAGATTTGACTTAACCCTAAGTGATCTTCTACATTAGTAATTCACCAATAATAATAACCAACAATAAATAATCTAAGTAAATACATATTTATCTCTAATTGTTTACTATCCTTAGTTAATTGTTTTCTATTGAATTGGTTATCATTTAGTATTTTTAAATACGTTCATACGGAACTAAAACGTATCCCCCTTATCTGTATATTGTATATTTTAATTGAATTATAAATTTTATTTTATTTAAAACCACCATTCCCAGTGTTCGACTCGGACTTACTTTAAAAGCTATATTATACGAACGGGTTATTCTTGCCTGGCTTGTGTGATAGTTATTTTAGTATTTCCATTTATTTAAAACTTGTTATTTTGTACTCTATTCACACGACATCAATAAACAAGTATTTAGGTCACTTGTTATATTCTTAGCTTTTCTTCTGGTTTGCATAGAAGTATTCACATCACCAATCACAAGTTCAAGTGGATGATTGTTTTGAACTATGGTAGAAGGATGCAGCTCCATTTGAAGATTTGGTGCCAAATTGGTGTCATTCGGTTCAGGTAGGTCGGTTCTTGAGCTTTCTTGATCATCTTCTATGTTTTCCTCCTCTCCATTGAACACTAACTCTTATGTTTCATCATCAGTGGACTAAGTATCTTCTGTGTCCCTTGTTCTGCCATCATTTTCCCCAGTTTCGTGAACTTGTTCTTCATCATTTGTACATTGGGGACCTTCACTGTTTGAATTTTCTGGCATCTCATCTTCAGGTGCTGTTTGAATGGAAATTGGTGGTGGTTGAGTGGACACAGGTGGATCAATTTCTAATGGTGGGAAGTAGATATATTGATGTTCACTTTCTTAAGCTTCTTTTGCTTCCCTTGATTCACCTACTCATGTGTTTACTTCATAACAAAAACTTAAAGATTGTGTTAAAGCATCTAAATCAAACAACCAGTTTGGACCATTTCAAGGAGCGTTTTGAGTGTTTTCATTAAAAGTCACATTTGCACTTTCTTCAATTACTTTGTTTTTAATGTTATAGACTCTATATGCTTTACTCTGTGTAGAGTAACCAACAAAGTAAGTCTCATCCACCCTTACTATCAAATTTACCCAAATGGTCTTTAGTATTTAAGATAGTACAAGGACAACCAAATGATTTTAAGAAGCTTATGAATGGCTTTCTCTTGTTAAAGAGCTCATAAGGTGTCTTTGATTAAGGTTTAACTACTAGAACTCTCTTTTGCACATAACATGCAGTATTAATGGCTTCTGCCCAAAATGATATTGGTAATTTTGAATCAGCCAACATAGATCTAGCAGCCTCAATCAGTGTCCTTATTCCTCCTCTCAGCAACCCCAATTTTATTAAGGAATTCTAGGAGCACTGTACTGTCTCTCAATACCTTTATCTTCTCAAAACTTGTTCATCTCACTATTTTTAAATTCAGTTCCATTGTCACATCTTATCACTTTGACTTTAAGTTCAGTTTGATTTTCTATCTTAGTTAAAAATGTTTTAAGTATTGCACTGGTTTCACTTTTAAGTCTAAGAAAGAAAACCCAAGTACACCTTGAAAAATCATCTGTGACAACCAAACAGTAAGACTTTGTTTGTCCCTTGCTTAGGATCTAGTACGAACCGAGTCACTCAATCGTTTGCGGAATCAACGATTAAGTTATACACTAAACACACGAACAATCAATACGCAATGAATATCAAACGAAACGTATTATATTGTATTATAATCGGTCAGATTACAGAGATTTCGACTAATTGCGTTTAGGGTTTCGTCCACCCTAAAACAGAAAACACAAAACGAATTTATACAAAATCTGGCACCTGCGACGTCGCACGCTACGTCGCAGGCCCAAGCCCATGCGACGTAGACTACGTCGCAGGCCCAAAACCTGACGTCGCACCTGCGACGTTGCACGCTACGTCGCAGGAGTCAGGAACACTAATTCTAATTACAAACTACGAGCTAGACCAACTGACAGACACTAAACATGTACTAACAAACTCCCCCGTGTCTTCAGCTTGGTCTTCAAAAATCTTCTTTAAACCCAGCCCGCAGGAAACTGGCCGTCAGCATGAATTCCATTAGCCACACAAACAGTAACAACATTGTAAAACTGCTGTGCTAAACGTCTGTTGAATTCATTCTTTTGACCAACACGAATCCGATTATCATAGAGTTTTCTTAAATCTTTTTCATGAAAATTAATCAAACTCATCGGATCATACAGTCTAAACGTTGCTTGCCTCAAATTCCATATACCTCCAACTTCTGGCCACGGTTCAGAATCTGGAACGAAAGTAATAACCGCTTCACCAGTCTGTGGATCAAGTTCCCATTTTACAAGTCTTCTCAGAAAATAATAAGGAACTGATTCCAGAGGTATCTCAGTCAAACAGTTAGCAGGCGAATAGTGAACTTTAACCATAGGCTTCCTGGTGACTGGATCAATCTTCTTTTTCCACGTATACCGAGTTCCCAACGTCGGTTTCAATTTCGAATATGTCTTCGATAATACTTCCCGACGTAGATTTCTCTGAATGAACTCAGCATAATCATTCTCGAACGGATTAATCAATTTAAGCTGAGCTAATCGATTAATCTCTCCTTTTGGCAACGTACTTAATCTATCAAAACGCATTCTGAAGTACTGAACTCCATCTTCTCTCTTAATCATGAACAGATTCCTCTGACACTTCCAGCTTTTAATAACACCGGTATAATTTCGACTAACCCGGTACACTTGACATTTAACTGGAATAGGAACTGGATTTCGTCCCTTAGGCCACCATTTCTTGTTTCTCTCTCTCTTTTCTTCAGCAGTTAACTTCTTCGCTGCTGAGTCCGGTGCCTGTGTCTCTGAAGCTGGAGTTGCAGCAGAACTTGATTCTCCATGTTGAGCTTTATCAGGACTCTCGTCTTCACTTGAATCAGATTCTATAATTGGTGCACCATCATAAGCTTCCCCAGATTGTGCATCATCATACGTTTCATCTGCATTCAACTGCTCTTCTTCAATCGAAACATCCTCATTCATCTCAAAAACATTCTCTGTTTCTTCCTCAGAGTCAACTCCACTGGCCATCCTCTGAATAAATGATAAGTCAGCGAATGAGTAGTCAACTGCCAGCGGTCTCGGTTGCCCTGGAATATCATCAACACAAAAATAATCCAAACTAGAAATATTTTCATTAACATTTTCAATTACAGGGTTGGGATTTACAGACGCAGGTTCACTTGACTCTAAAGTGGGTATCCCAGACCCATACTCCCCCGAGGCAAGTAACCTGCCTTCCAAAACATTAACCCTAAGCTTCGTATCCTCAAGCTCCTTAGATTGAACCTCGATCAACGCAGCTTGTTCAGCAATCTTCTCGTCCTGAGCCTCCAGCTTTTGTTTCATCTGCTGCATATCTTCCATAATCTTTTGCATGAAAGCTGGAGTCGGTTGAATCTCAAAATCAGGTTGTCGCTGAGGATTGACTGGAGCTCGTGTTGACGAAGAGCGACGAACACGACGACGAGGACTGTAACATCCTCTCCAGTGGCCTGGTATTTTTCTATTTAAATTGAGTATTTAATTGTTTTAGAAATTTATTTGATATAATTGTTTAATTGTGAAAGTGGTAAAATAGGTCTCAGGACTTATTGTGATTAGTGAAATGTTGCTTGTTTTAATATATTAAAGTTGACGGTATAATAAAATAAATTTCTCGCAGTTGATCTTTAGGTTCCAGACAACAGATTTAGAACGGATATAAAATACCCAATGTTTGAGTCGGCTAAATTATAAGGGCCGACCTTTATTTGGTGGTTACTTTACTATTTTGTTCTTCTTCATTCACATTCAAGAAAAATCTTAAACCCTAACTAATCCTTACAAATTCAATTAAGATCAAACAAGATTGGTGAATTGAAGTTGTGATTCAACTAGTTGCTATAATCCTTTCTAGTCATCTTCTTCTTCAAATTGGAAAGGTAATTTACCTATTTACATGAACTAGGTTAGATAGGGATATGATGAATAGAATTGATTCTTGATGTTGTATGATGATTAATTGTTGTAATATGATGATATGTGGTGTTAATTCAGTTGTTTATAACCTTAGAATTAAGTTTGAATGACCAAAAATGGTATTAGGTTCGAGCTGGGTGTTTGCAGGTCTGTACCTGAGCTGAAACGTAGCTCAACGCGATCCCAGCATCGAGTCCGGATCGCGTTCACTAGTTATAAAACGTCCCAGTCAGGATTTGGCCTTGGAAACGCGATCCTGGCCAAATATACGGATCGCGTTTGCTAGTGTTTTTCGGTTACAGAACTTTTTCTACTGAAGAACGCGATCCCACCATGCCTAGTCCGGATCGCGTTTGTCTGTTCAATTTTGATGATTATGATAGTTTGTGAATCTGAGTTATATAATACAAATAGTTATTATTGTTACTTATTGTAACTTGAATTGTGAAGTTAACTATTATTAGTTAGGAACAAGTTACTAACTTGTTTGTTGTGTGATGTTTCAGATACCCCAAAGACTCAGTGATTAGAAGCTGAGTGTAGCGACTTCTGAGGTATCGGTGAGTGGATTCAAACTCACCATTTAATTTAGTTGTAATCATTTGATTACAACGGGTAATTGTAGATATAAATATAGAGTTGTTTAATCGTTATTGTTGATTGTATCACTATGTGCTATATGTGATCTTTGAATATTGGTTGCCAATGAGGTCGACGAGTTGATGAACTGTTGGTTGGGTTAGTTGGTTATCATGTGAATGATACAGGGATATGCTTCATATGTTGTGTGTATTGAACTGTATCTGAGTAGGATAATCACTAGCTATCGGTCTCGTCTGTATGGCCATACGGATATGGTTGGATAAGAGTTCTTGGGGAGCCGCCCGGGTATTATGGTTATCCCCAGAACCACCGATCCTCATTATTAAGTTGTTGTTGATTGTTGTAGTTATTGGTTATGCTAAGTTGATTGTTGGGTGTTGAACTCTATCTCACTTAGCTATGTGCTAATCCCTCATCTTTAAATTCCTGCAGATTTTGTAGCTTAATGGGTAGCAGGAATGGGATGCTTTTGGAAGCAAGGATAGTTTGACTGCAAGCTACTCTGATCTTTTGTACTAAATCAGTTTGTTTTATATAATACCCCGACATATGATGTGTTTTGAACAGTTTCACTTTGATGTAACTTAAAGTTGTAAACTTTTGATGTAAGTTAATAGTATGTGTAAATATAAATATGGTTAAAATTCCTACGCTTCCGTGTGTCTAACATTATATTGATATTGTAAATGAGGGGTGTTATAAGTTGGTATCAGAGCGTGGTTTTGGGTTAATTGAGCATTGAAGAATGTTCAATCCCAAAACTGGAGCATGGTATGTCAAACTTTTCTAGTTATGGGATTTAGCATTGTTGATAATTGTTAGTAGATAGGTACTAACGATTAATATATTTCAAGTGTTGTGTTGATTTCAGAAATGGCAGATAATGAGCAACCGACCACCAACCCCAATAATGCTTCCCGGATTGAAGCTCCTCCTTTTGAAACAAATACTGAGCAACATGATCAAGAGGGTGTCCCTCATATGGGTGGTGAAGAAGCAAATAGGGATGAGTATATACACGAAATGGAGGATGAGTTGATAAGTCTTAGAGAATTTAAAAAGAAAGCTGAGGAAGATGCAGCTAGACTACTTGCTCAACAACGAACTTCTGTCTTTGGTGCTAGTCCATCTTCTCAAACTAGTAAGGTGTGTTCTTTTAAAACTTTCATGTCGAGTAAACCACCGGTGTTTCATGGAAGTACAAATCCAACTGTGACCTTAAATTGGTTAAGAGATATGGAACGCAAATTTAGTGTGACTCGTTGTGAGGAAGAATCCAAGGTTATGTTTGCTGTCCAGTGTATGAAGGATGAAGCAATGGTTTGGTGGGATTCAGTGACAGGTCATTTAACCGAACAACAAAAAGATTCTATCAAATGGAAAGATTTTCACCAAGCGGTGTGTAATCAATACTGTTCTGACTTTGACATGGCACGGATTAGGAGAGAATTTGTGAATCTCCAGTTGAAGGATAATATGACAATTGATGATTTAATAGGTCAATTTACAGAAAAGCTTCGGTTTGTTCAACATTGGGTTCCTGATGATAAAACTCGAATTGAACAATTTGTAGATACCTTACCTCATCATTACCGTACTACTGTAAGATTGGCTAATAGTTTATCACATGCTTTTAATCTTGCACGATCGGTAGACAGTGATATTAGAGGTTTTCGTGAAGCACGATCTAGAGATAATGCTGCAAAGTCTAGAGGTGATTCTTCTAGCAAAGGAAAGTCAAGTTCTCAGGGCAGTCGACAGAGTAAGAAGTATGTTAGTAAAAGTGGTTCAGCGGGCAGTTCTAATTGGTGTGGTTCATGTAGATCTAGGCATGATGGGCCTTGTACTGTACAAACGAATAAATGTTTAAAATGTGGAGAACTGGGTCATGAGATAAAGAGTTGTCGGTACCCAAATTTTGTGTGTTGGTCTTGCAAGAAGGAGGGGCATCGAGTGGGTCAATGTCCGGAAGCAGAGAAGTCGGGGTCGGGTTCGGTCGGAAGCTCTGCATCTACAGGTCAGAAGCGTAAAAATCCTCCACCAGCAACTAGTAGAGCTTTTCAGATGACAGTCGATGAGGCTGTGCGCACCGAAGATGTTATAACTGGTACATTTCTTATAAACTCTGTACCGGCGCGTGTGTTGTTTGATTCGGGTGCTAATTGTACTTTCATATCTGTGAATTTCTGTGACAAGTTGAAATTAGTACCTACTGTGATAACCAAGTCTGTAGAAGTAGAAATTGCTAGTGGTAAGTTGGTTCCGGTTACCACATCGGTAACTGGAGCTAACATTATGATTGATGACCAGACTTTCCTTATTTCTTTCTTGTTGATGCCAATCCCTAGTTTTGATGTGATAATTGGTATGGATTGGTTGAGTCAGAATAAAGCTAGCATTGATTGCCATAAGAAGTTGATTAGGATCCCAATCTCTGAAAAGTCACATGTTGTGGCTCGAGGAGAACGGGATAGTTTGGCTTGTCCAATAATTTCTATGATGAAGGCTAGGAAGTCATTATCCAAAGGTTGTGAATCATATCTAGCCTATGTAGTTGATGCCAAACTTAAAAAGAAAACTGTTTTAGATGTTCCGGTAGTTTGTGAATATCCAGAGGTGTTCCCTGATGAATTACCTGGTTTACCACCAGTTAGGGAAGTAGAATACCGTATTGATCTTGTTCCTGGCTCGTCGCCTATCGCTAAAGCTCCCTATAGGTTAGCTCCATCTGAAATCCGTGAGATGATGAATCAGATACAGGAGTTGTTGGATAAAGGTTTCATTAGACCTAGTTCTTCGCCGTGGGGTGCACCGGTGTTGTTTGTTAAAAAGAAAGACGGGTCTTTTCGTATGTGTATTGATTATAGAGAACTGAATAAGAGAACAGTAAAGAATAAATACCCTCTGCCCAGAATAGATGACTTATTTGATCAGTTGCAGGGTTCTTCAGTTTATTCTAAAATTGATCTAAGGTCGGGTTACCATCAGGTTCGTGTTCGTGATGAAGATATTTCTAAAACTGCTTTTCGGACCAGGTATGGTCACTATGAATTCCTGGTTATGCCTTTTGGTTTGACGAATGCACCTGCAGTGTTTATGGATTTAATGAACCGTGTTTGTCGACCCTTTTTGGATAAATTTGTTATTGTCTTCATAGATGATATTCTTGTATATTCGAAATCTGAAGCTGAGCATGCTATACATTTAAGACTGATTCTAGAAACGTTGAAACGAGAACAGCTTTATGCCAAGTTTTCTAAATGTGAGTTTTGGATTAGAGAAGTTCAGTTTTTGGGTCATGTAATTTGTAATGATGGTGTGAAAGTTGATCCATTGAAAGTTGAGGCCGTAATGAATTGGAACGTCCCAAAGTCCGCTTCAGAAATTAAGAGTTTCTTGGGTTTGGCGGGTTATTATCGAAAATTCATAAAAGACTTCTCTAAACTTGCTGGTCCATTAACTAAGTTGACCCGAAAAGATGAAAAGTTTATGTGGACTGATCAACAGGAACATGCTTTCCAGACTTTAAAACAAATGTTGTGTCAAGCACCTGTTTTAGCCTTACCAGATGGTACAGATGATTTTGTAGTTTACTGTGATGCTTCTTATTCTGGTTTGGGTTGTGTACTTATGCAAAGGGATAGAGTTATCGCCTATGCTTCTCGACAGTTGAAACCACATGAACGGAATTATCCAACACATGATTTGGAACTTGCAGCGGTTGTATTTGCCCTAAAGCTTTGGAGACACTACTTATATGGTACTAGATGTGTTGTTTGTACTGACCATAAGAGTCTGCAGTATGTGTTTTCTCAGAAAGAGTTGAATATGCGACAGAGGCGGTGGTTAGAGTTAATCAAGGATTATGACTGTGAAATTAAATACCACCCAGGCAAAGCTAATGTGGTCGCTGATGCCTTAAGTCGAAAGTATACTTCTGATCGAATTTATTATTTAAGAGTGGATGTTTCTTCTGACTTGATTTCTCAGATTAAAGTTGCTCAAATGGAAGCTTTGAAAGATGTTAATTTGAAATCCGAAGTCATATTGAAAAGAAAAGATGAATTAGTGGAAGATTCGAGAGGATTATTAACTTATCAATCTCGAGTATGGATTCCTTTATTTGGTAATATTCGTGAATTGATTTTGAATGAGGCACATAAGTCTAGACTATCTATTCATCCTGGAAGTACTCGAATGTATAACGATTTGAAACTGTTGTATTGGTGGCCTACAATGAAAATTGACATTGCTAGATTTGTTGGTACTTGTCATATTTGTGCTCAAGTTAAAGCTGAACATCAAAAGCCGTACGGATCACTGAAACAGTTGGAAATTCCCGAGTGGAAATGGGAACATATAACGATGGATTTTGTGACTAAACTTCCTCGCACTAGTAGAGGTAATGATATGGTTTGGGTCATAGTTGATCGGTTGACTAAAAGCGCACATTTTCTTGCTGCTAGTGAATCTGCCTCGTTGACTAAGCTTGCTCAGTTGTACATAAATGAAATTGTCACTAGACATGGTATACCTTTGTCAATTGTGTCAGACCGAGATTCTCGTTTTGTATCTCGTTTTTGGCAAGGTTTGCAACAAGAGTTGGGTACACGTGTA
Source organism: Helichrysum umbraculigerum (assembly GCA_949592205.1). Lineage (NCBI taxonomy): Eukaryota > Viridiplantae > Streptophyta > Magnoliopsida > Asterales > Asteraceae > Helichrysum > Helichrysum umbraculigerum. Next base: position 103,103,275 of record CATIUR010000003.1, on the reverse strand, counting down.
AATCTTAGCACTGCCTATCATCCTCAGACAGACGGTCAGTCAGAACGTACAATTCAAACTTTAGAGGATATGCTTCGTGCTTGTATTCTGGAATATGGAGGTTCTTGGGATTCACATCTTCCATTGGTTGAATTTACTTATAACAATTCGTATCATTCCAGTATTGGCATGCCTCCGTATGAAATGTTGTATGGTCGACGTTGTAGAACACCGACATGTTGGTTGGAAGCCGGTGAGAAACAGTTTGCTGGACCCGACATTGTACAAATGACAGCTGACAAAGTTGCAATCGCACGTGAAAAGTTGAAAGCTGCTCGCGACCGACAGAAACAGTATGCAGATCCGAAAAGGCGACCAGTTGTATTTTCTGAAGGTGAATTAGTATACCTCAAAGTTTCTCCATGGAAGGGTGTAATCCGTTTTGGAAAACGTGGAAAGTTGGCGCCTAGATATATTGGGCCATTCAAAGTTCGCCAAGTTGTAAATGAGCAGTCTGTTTCATTAGATCTCCCACCTGAACTTGCTGGTATACATGACACTTTTAATGTGTGTTATCTTAGAAGATGCAATGTTGAAGACCAGTCGCAAATTCTTCCTTTGCAGGAGTTAAAAGTTGATCAAACTCAGAAATTGGTTGAAGAACCTGTGGAAATCTTAGATAGGAAGATTACTAAACTTAGGAAGAAACAAATTCCTATGGTACTAGTAAAGTGGCGACATAGTTTAGGTCCTAATTTGACCTGGGAGACCGAGGAGTTGATGAAATCCAGATATCCTGGATTGTTTGTTGATGTTGAGATTTCGGGGACGAAATCTCTTTAAGGAGGGGAGATTTGTAACATCCTCTCCAGTGGCCTGGTATTTTTCTATTTAAATTGAGTATTTAATTGTTTTAGAAATTTATTTGATATAATTGTTTAATTGTGAAAGTGGTAAAATATGTCTCAGGACTTATTGTGATTAGTGAAATGTTGCTTGTTTTAATATATTAAAGTTGACGGTATAATAAAATAAATTTCTCGCAGTTGATCTTTAGGTTCCAGACAACAGATTTAGAACGGATATAAAATACCCAATGTTTGAGTCGGCTAAATTATAAGGGCCGACCTTTATTTGGTGGTTACTTTACTATTTTGTTCTTCTTCATTCACATTCAAGAAAAATCTTAAACCCTAACTAATCCTTACAAATTCAATTAAGATCAAACAAGATTGGTGAATTGAAGTTGTGATTCAACTAGTTGCTATAATCCTTTCTAGTCATCTTCTTCTTCAAATTGGAAAGGTAATTTACCTATTTACATGAACTAGGTTAGATAGGGATATGATGAATAGAATTGATTCTTGATGTTGTATGATGATTAATTGTTGTAATATGATGATATGTGGTGTTAATTCAGTTGTTTATAACCTTAGAATTAAGTTTGAATGACCAAAAATGGTATTAGGTTCGAGCTGGGTGTTTGCAGGTCTGTACCTGAGCTGAAACGTAGCTCAACGCGATCCCAGCATCGAGTCCGGATCGCGTTCACTAGTTATAAAACGTCCCAGTCAGGATTTGGCCTTGGAAACGCGATCCTGGCCAAATATACGGATCGCGTTTGCTAGTGTTTTTCGGTTACAGAACTTTTTCTACTGAAGAACGCGATCCCACCATGCCTAGTCCGGATCGCGTTTGTCTGTTCAATTTTGATGATTATGATAGTTTGTGAATCTGAGTTATATAATACAAATAGTTATTATTGTTACTTATTGTAACTTGAATTGTGAAGTTAACTATTATTAGTTAGGAACAAGTTACTAACTTGTTTGTTGTGTGATGTTTCAGATACCCCAAAGACTCAGTGATTAGAAGCTGAGTGTAGCGACTTCTGAGGTATCGGTGAGTGGATTCAAACTCACCATTTAATTTAGTTGTAATCATTTGATTACAACGGGTAATTGTAGATATAAATATAGAGTTGTTTAATCGTTATTGTTGATTGTATCACTATGTGCTATATGTGATCTTTGAATATTGGTTGCCAATGAGGTCGACGAGTTGATGAACTGTTGGTTGGGTTAGTTGGTTATCATGTGAATGATACAGGGATATGCTTCATATGTTGTGTGTATTGAACTGTATCTGAGTAGGATAATCACTAGCTATCGGTCTCGTCTGTATGGCCATACGGATATGGTTGGATAAGAGTTCTTGGGGAGCCGCCCGGGTATTATGGTTATCCCCAGAACCACCGATCCTCATTATTAAGTTGTTGTTGATTGTTGTAGTTATTGGTTATGCTAAGTTGATTGTTGGGTGTTGAACTCTATCTCACTTAGCTATGTGCTAATCCCTCATCTTTAAATTCCTGCAGATTTTGTAGCTTAATGGGTAGCAGGAATGGGATGCTTTTGGAAGCAAGGATAGTTTGACTGCAAGCTACTCTGATCTTTTGTACTAAATCAGTTTGTTTTATATAATACCCCGACATATGATGTGTTTTGAACAGTTTCACTTTGATGTAACTTAAAGTTGTAAACTTTTGATGTAAGTTAATAGTATGTGTAAATATAAATATGGTTAAAATTCCTACGCTTCCGTGTGTCTAACGTTATATTGATATTGTAAATGAGGGGTGTTATAAGGACGATAAGTTTCATCAGTAGAATCATCACCGTCTCGTGTACGTTTCCCAGTATCCCTTGGAGGTACATACTTGCGTCCTGCCCGGATCCGACGCTGAATTCTTAGATATCTGAATGAATCGGAAAGCCTGATACGTTCCATCTCAGAGGGATGCGGAACAGTACCATCCGAATGCTCAGGTGTCGGACCCCCATCCTGAGGACCTACATTGGCCGGTTCTTCGGAATCAGAACTCTCGACCGTGTCGTGAGATGCTGGATTGTCCGAATCCACATGCCCGAACTGCTCGATGTTCTCCAATAGAGCATCTACATTCTCCCCCGCAGGTTGAACTGGAATGTTCACAAGCGGTTGCTGCTGCTGCTGAGGTACTGGAATATCCATATACTGAGGATCTGGAGGCGGTACATAATTTTCATCCACAATAGCACCGAATAAGGGAACATCCCTTGGTGCCTCGACCCCTTTCTCATACCCTGCACAAATAGTGAAAATCCGACTCATCATTGGGGAAATCTTGAGCGGCTGATCGATATCACCCTGTGCCTGAAGCTCCGGATGATGACGATTGATGTGCAGCTGTACAAATCTCGGATATAAAATCCATTTCTGATCCCCGGCATTCGCATTATCAACCATAGCCTTGAAGATAAATCCTGAGAAGTTGAACGGCTTGTTGTATACCAATGCTAACATAGCAGAAGCCAGACTTCTGCTCATCCCATCCGTTCCACCTTTCCGATTCCCCAAGCAAACAATGATCACATGCATCAAATATCTCCAGACGCGTGTGAGATTCGCTTTTCTATACTGATCAGAGGGAATCCCGGGATATCCTATCCGTTGCATAGCTCCAGAAACAAAAATATGATCAAAACCGATAGGCATATCCGGTTGATCATTCAGCTGTAAAAGTTCCCGAATGCTCTGTTCTGTAATAGTGATCTCCGTACCCAGAACGGTAGAGACCAATCGTCTAACGTCGTTTTCAGTAACGACAGTTGCATTTCTCCAAAAAGGATTGATCAGATTTCCAAACGCCATAGTGTTGTCGGAAATGGCGTGGAATACCCTTGAACGTCTCAAAAACGCGATCATCTGACGATACGGTGCAGCTTTATCAGAAGTGTCAGTAAGGTAAGCAGCCGTATTATGACGAGCTTCAAAAATCAAAGCCATATCTGCAAAAACAGAAACAGATTGCAACTCGAAAAAGATTAGAAAAATAATGTTACATTTTTACAAACTTTTTCAAATTCCCTGGAACTAGCGACGTAGCCCCGTACGTCGCATAACACAGAGCGACGTAGAACTGTACGTCGCTTAAAATCAGAATAAATTGAAAAGCGACGTAAGGCTTGACGTCGCAGAAAATTCGAGCGACGTCAAGAGGGACGTCGCATTTTGCAATTTATTGTGAATTTAATCACTTTATTTAAAATAGCGACGTAGAGAAGTACGTCGCATCGGACGTCGCAGTGAAAGCGACGTAGGGAAGGGCGACGTAGGAAATTAATAATAATTAATTAAAGCGACGTAGGCTACGAGGTCGCAGCGTACGTCGCACTGACGAACAGGCGTCCCCAACCCAAAAACCCTAACCTTCGATTTTAGGGGTTTTCAAAATCAAACGCACTACAAGGTGCGGCTAACGATGGTGATCACGAAAACATAAGTTATAATAGTTACAACATCGAATTTAACCCAAAATCGAAACCCTTTTAACCCGTATCACATATATAGCAATTAAACGTAATATACACGGTGAAAAAATGGTAAAATCGGTACCTAAGTGTGCGGAATAACGAGTAGATCAAAAGTACGTAAGTGAATCGGAATGAAAACGGCTACAAATCACGAAAAATGCTCGAAAATTGCTACGTCGCAAATCGCCAATGCTACGTCGCAGGGTACGTCGCACGTGAATAGTGAATAGTGTGACATGTTACGTCGCAGTTGAGACTATATATAGTCTAACCCTACATGCGACGTAGACTGGGACGTCGCAGGCGACGTAGAGTGTGACGTCGCATATAACATTTTTGTTCCAATTTTGAATTTTTCAAACCGTTTACTCGTTATTTTAGCAAATAATTTCAAAATAACTCGTGACTTTGGAAAAATAACTCAGAATAAAAATAAAGCATAAAACAAAAAAAAATCTTTTTTTGGTATTTTCTTTAATTTTACAAAAAGTAAAAATGAACAAAATAAAAATACTAACACTCTATTTTTGGTGACGGAGTTGAGTTGTCTGATTAGGGATCATATCGGAATAACATGCATTTATTAGGAATAGTAAGTGTTATTTCGATCATCAGTATATTTTTCCACTTTAAATTTACGTGGCACATTTAAAACACCTGTTATAAAAATTATGTCAAAACGATTATTGGTATTGTTTGTCCACCTAAACACGTTACATCCGTGTCTGTGAGTTAACTTTTTATTGTTAGTATGAATATTAATTTTGAGAGACCTATTATATGATATACTGATAAACTTCAGTAAAACAAACACTGCATATTCACACAAGGTAGAGATTACAAGACCAAGTTTATCTCGGTTTTCTCGTAACATACACTTGATATTTATATTTAGGCATACATCAAACCGACTATGAAGATACTAGTGGCCCCAGATCTGTACAAAGTACAACAGAGGGTCCCTTAGTATGAACATAACAAGTTTGAGACTATTTGCATAACTAATGGATTCAGGTCTGTACGTGAGTACAACAATAGTCACCATTAGTTAGGCGAATAATCATATTATCACTATATGCCCATTTTACATTTACATAATTATGACAGTGTATGATAGTACTTCCATTTATCAATTAAGACTTATGTCATACATCATATAACATTTTTCTCAAAGTAATAGACAAGTATTTAAATTACTTCTTAATATCTCAGAGACCGGTGTGTACCATGCCTACCAATACATCGTATGATGAAGATAATTTAGATAAAAACTGTTTTAAGTGTGTCAGATAAACCTACTGACACATCCAAGATAAACCTTAAAATTCCTTTTTGTGCATGTCACCCGATGTACTATCATATCCCAAGTTGTTTACAGACACAACTTCAACGTCTATTTTAAAAATGTAGCAACCTTGCGTTTTCTTTAATACTAAAGAGTATAAAGAGTGGCTGTTGCGAAATTTTTTTTTTTTTTTTTTTTTAAATTGAATTTAAAAACTTAAAAATCCAAGTCACAAATCATTTCTTTGACTGAAAGAACCTTAAACCTATCAGATTGACCAGTTCAATAAAACGTGATCGCAAAAAGGCTTTTGTGAAAAGGTCCGCACACTGCTTAAGGGTCTCTATATGTACGACATCTATAAGGTGTTTCTCAAAGCAATCCCGTATGAAGTGGAACCTAAGTTCAATATGTTTGGTCTTAGAGTGCTGTACGGGATTGTGTGTTATAGATATAGCAGCTGTATTATCAATGTAAATAGGAGTCATAGAGAGATTAAACCCGTAATCACGCAGCTGATGCTGAATCCAGAGAACTTGAGAACAGCAACTTGCAGCAGCAACATACTCGGCTTCAGCTGTTGAAATAGCAACCGCAGTCTGCTTTTTGCACTGCCAAGAAACTAAGCGCGATCCAAGGAACTGACATCCTCCAGTAGTTGACTTCATATCTATCTTGCAGCCACCAAGATCCGAATCCGAATAGGCAGTTAACTCGAAGTTTTTTTCGTTTGAATACCATAGACCCAGAGATGGCCTAAAAGCGAGATATCCAAAAATGCGTTTTACTGCCTTCATATGAGACACCTTCGGATTTGCTTGAAATCGTGAGCAGAGAGAAACAGCAAACACTATATCTGGTCTTGAGGCAGTTAGGTACATGAGAGAGCCTATCATTGAGCGATAGTCTTTCTCCTTGCAATCTTCATCATCCTCATTAGGTCCAAGATTGTGTCTTGCTTCAATTGGAGTGCCGTAGTGTTTACAGTTGAGCAATTCATATCGCTTTAACATGTCAGTGACATATTTTGACTGGTGGATATAAATTCCATTGTCAGATTGCTCAACCTGTAGTCCCAGAAAGAACGTGAGTTCCCCCATAGCACTCATTTCAAACTCAGATTTCATCAATCTTTCAAAATCCTTGCACAACTGATCATTAGTTGATCCAAAGATTATGTCGTCCACATAGACATGTGAAACACTTAGCAAGTTGTGCGTAAGCTGTTCCACGTAGTTCACATTTTCAAAACTAACATTGCCGTTAGTGAGCGTTCCTCTTCCAGAAATAGTTCCCCCAGTATCTCCAGCAAAAGCAACATATCCTCCTGCGTATGGTTTAATATCCACAAGAAGAGATACATCGCCTGTCATATGTCGCGAGCAGCCGCTATCCAAATACCATTCACTATCTTTAACGCGTTCTGACTGCTGCAACACACAAACGAAGGAGATTAGTGAGAAACGGTGACCCAAGCCTTTACAGACTTAGGTCGACCGTGGTCATCAACAATAAGCACGTCAGATAGGATTTTATCTTTAAACAAATTAAAATTTTTATCTGATGTGTTACTGTTGACGACTGAAGAGTCAACATCAGACTCTTTTCGTTTCCAAACTTTTGAAGATTCGGAATTGATATTAGAAGTAATGTTGGGCTTTTGAATTGGCAAAGGTTTTTGCTCAACATTACTTGGTTTCGAAACAGGCTTCAAAATAGGCTTGGGAGAGGTAGAGTAACGCCTAGGTGGAGATTTTGAAAAAGAATTTCTGTAAACAGATGTCCTAGGCATCTCTCTCCCATATCGCTGATTTGACAGCTTTGGACAATCACGAATTAAATGTCCTTGTTTCTTGCAGTAGAAACAAGAACGAGTTTCAACAAACGGTTGAGACTGAGGAATTACCACAGGAGGTGGAGAAACATTTCTAGAACATGAACAATGCGTACATGTTTTAGAAAGTGTTTGTTTTGGTTGAGAGGTTGAAGTTGAAGGTTTATCATGCGAAACTCTTTCATTTACTATTTTATTTTGCAAAATCTTTACAGGTGACTGTAAAGTTTGTTGTTTCGAATTAAAAACCTTGGCTTTTCCCTTATTTGGTTGAACCTTAATTTCAGGTTCAATCTTTGAAATCACTTTTTCAGGTTTAACCACAACCTTCTTAACCTCAGGATACTCCTGATCCGTAATGTCCTCAATCTCAACAATCTCCTCAATAATAACAGGAGATTCATTCTTTAACTCAACATTCTCCTTAACACTAACAGGAGATTCATGCACAGACTTAACAAACGTTGGCAAGGGGTACTCTGGCCGCTTGGTTTTCTCCTTTGTCGGTTTGTTATGTTTGGTCTCTTTAGTATCTTTAGCTTTTATACCATAAAGCTTGGACCAATCAACTGGAATCTCTTCAAAGCCTTCCTTAACAGGCAGGGGACAGTGAGTAGTAGGAGGAGGGACTGAGTTGTATCCCAATCCCTCATTCTTCTTCCCTTTAGTACCATGCTTGCTAAGAATTTCATTAAAAATGACCGTTGAGGAATTTGAACCTAAGATTTTACTCTTATAATTCTCATACTCAGCTTTTAAATCTGTAAGTTCTTTATTTAGTAATTCAATTTCAACAAGATAGCTTTTAATGGCATCTTCTTGACTAAAAACCTTAGATTTATATTTCTGAGTATCTAACCGATGAGCCTCAAGATGTTTTTCATAAAGTTTCTCATTAGCTTTTAAGAAATTATTTGACTCGGTTAGTTTTTCATTCTTTTTCCTCAACTCTACGGTTTCATTTTGAAATGCCTTTAGAGATTCAGTTAACTTAATACATGAGATACAATTTAATGGTTCATCAGGTACCTCATTCACGATGTGAGCCATCAAACACTGTTGGTAATGCTGGGAGACAGGCGTCCAATCTTGACTTGTAGGTTCAAAGGCAATCAGGGCATTATCAGCAAGCCCTTTCTTAGAAACTTCCATTTCTTTGGCCTTTGGAGGAGTAGATGGTGTTGTGAATCCCGATGCTGGCATTTTGGGTTTCTCGCACTCCCTGGCGAAGTGACCCAAATTTTGACAATTGTAACATCGGACCTTACTCTTGTCAAATCCGAAGCCAGTCTTTCCATCACCTTCCAAACTTTTACGCCCTGTCCTCTGCAAGAACTTTTGAATTATTCGGGTGATCATCGCCACATTCCAAGTTAAATCCATTTGTTCCAGATCATCTTCATCAAGCTGAGCATAGTCTTCCTTAGTCAGCTCCAAAGTAAGATTTGGTTGAGTAACCAAATCCTTGTATGAGCTTAAGAAAGCTGTATAAATTGCAGCTTGTTCCTGAATAGCAGGTGAGACCTGAACCTGTTGTTGATTTGAAGAAGGTCCAGTCATGAAAACAGAATGAATCCCATCGGAAGAAGAAGAAGTCGATGAAGCATTTGTATTTGTTACAAAAGCGACTCCAGATCCATAAGTCTTCCCAGAGTTGATCTGAACACCATACACACTAGGATTCTGAACAGCAGCACCAGACCTAGTTTCTTTCTTCTTAATCTCCATCGCGTGAGCTTGAAGATCCCCGATCAGCGTATCCAACGACATGTTTGCAAGTTCTTCATTTTCCTTTAAAAATTGAACTTTAACATCCCAAGAACTTGGCAACACATCCAGTAGCTTCTTATTTACTTCAATTGAAGGAAAAGTATAACCCCCTTCAAACAACTCACCAACTAACCGTGAGTACCTAGTGAATAACGAAGTCGTGTCTTCATTTGGAAGGATGTCAAAGATATCGTACTGTTTCTTAATCAGTTCAAGCTTGGCTTCCTTGTACTTATCGTTTCCTCCACAACGAGTTTCAATTGCCTTCCATAAATCAAAGGCTGTTTCATAAGTTCTGAAAAGCCAAAGAACATCCTTAGTTAGACACATTTTAATCATTGAAAAAGATTTTCTTTCAGTATCAAAATCTTTCTTCTCCTCGGGAGACATCGCTTTATAGGTCTTAGCAGGACGAATATTACGGTATTCTCCTTCAGCTAATGGAGGTACATAACGTTCGCGTAATGGTCCCCATAATTCTGGACAATGAAAATCAATGTATTGTTCAACTCGGTCTCTCCAGTATACATAATCCATGTCCGCAGTAAATAATGGAGGTTTATTACTTGAACCTATGTCATTACTTTGTTTAATCATTTCTCTTAGACCTCTAATATCATCTTTATCAGCTGCCATTGTAATTACTTAATCGAAAAACAAACTTTTGATCTTAGCGATGTAGGTGAGTACGTCGCACCAAGATTATGCGACGTTGAAAGGTACGTCGCAAAAGCAAAGGATTCAATTAAGAATCAGAAATATGCGACGTTGAGAGGTACGTCGCAGATGACGTCTCAGTGGACGTCGCAGAATCACACTATGCGACGTTGAGAGGTACGTCGCAGATGACGTCGCAGAGGACGTCGCACAATCACACTACGTCGCAACACGACGTCGCACAGACTAATTAAAGTCCAAATCACTACGTCGCACGCGACGTCGCAGCTTACGTCGCAATGGTACGTCGCAAAACGCGAAAATCTGCGGCCAAAAACCCTAAAAACGAATTTTTAACCCTAACTCGAAAACCACGAATGTTGAACGACTGAAACCTTCAATAATCCCAGTAATACTGATCCAAAACCTGTAAAAACACAAAACAAACGTGATAAACACTAAAACACAATAATATCACGTCCTTTTAAATCCCAAACTCGATCCGAATCGCCAAAACGAGCACTTTCTGCTCTGATACCAGTTGTTTATCCCTTACTTAGGATCTAGTACGAACCGAGTCACTCAATCGTTTGCGGAATCAACGATTAAGTTATACACTAAACACACGAACAATCAATACGCAATGAATATCAAACGAAACGTATTATATTGTATTATAATCGGTCAGATTACAGAGATTTCGACTAATTGCGTTTAGGGTTTCGTCCACCCTAAAACAGAAAACACAAAACGAATTTATACAAAATCTGGCACCTGCGACGTCGCACGCTACGTCGCAGGCCCAAGCCCATGCGACGTAGACTACGTCGCAGGCCCAAAACCTGACGTCGCACCTGCGACGTTGCACGCTACGTCGCAGGAGTCAGGAACACTAATTCTAATTATAAACTACGAGCTAGACCAACTGACAGACACTAAACATGTACTAACAGACTTCTTTCCTAAGCTCATCACATTGGTAGGACCAAAAAGATTCATGTGCAATAACTGAAGTGGTGAACTTATATGTGACACCCGCCAAATTAGGACTTTAATTAGTGCCTAACTCACTTGTAATTACGTGTATTTAGTATTTCATTAATCTAAATATATGTAATCTTTTGTGTAATTACATACACGCTCTTACGATTCGATTAAATCGTACACTCATGAACCGGACGAGGTCCGACACTGTTATAAATGGACGTTGGTGACAAACTATTTAAAATAATGTGGATTTATCCAAACAAACATTATTTACCTCAATATATTGCGAGAATATATTACACGTATTAAATATGGTATAAAACACTCCGTACGCGATGAAAACGCGTGAAACCCCGACACGCAAAATAAACTCAAGTTATATTTTTATAACTCCTTATTAAGTATTTTGATAAAATACTTCAAGTAAAAATATCGCGATTGCACGCGTACAATTAAAACATTTAAAAATGTTACACAATTCGAATAAACACACAATTCGCGACCGACGACCAAACGTATACTCAGATCTTATTTTAGTAACTTGAAATATGTTACTTAAGTAAAACCTTTATTTGAAATATTGCATTTTTAAAAGTCGTTAACAAAACATACGTATTAAAACGTATAACGGTTAAATAAACGTTAAACGAACGGGTAAACGATCATGGAACATAGTATAGCTTTGGGAAAACAAAATTTAAACTCACCACACCCACCTAGGGGGCCCCACCCACGAAAATCAGCAGCCATGTATGGCATGTGATACCTCACCTCTTGTTTATGTTGACACTCCACACCCCATGCTTCTCATTCAACACCTACACTTACCTCTCTCTAAAAGCAACTCTCTCCCTCTTTTCTCACACTAAAAACCAGCCACCATCAACCCCAAGGCAACCACCATCATTCACCACAAACCACCATACTCATCTCCATGATCCACCATCGGTTTTCGAATATTTAAGCAAGGAAACGAAGCTAGTCACCTCCTCATCGCGTTTTCGGCTCTAGATCGGTCATCAAACCATTGTGAGCCTATTTATTCCTTAGATTTACTTGGTTACTAGTTACTAACATATGTATATGCTCATTCAACCAAGAAATATCCAAAAAGTAACTTAAAATCGTTTTTATGAACATAAACACAAAACACTTGGAAAATAAATGTATGAGACCACTTGGAAAAGTTTGGTATATTTGTCTTATACAAAAAGTTATTCTTTAGCCATTTCCATAAATACACGAATTTTCGTGTATAACTCGATCTTTGAACAGATGTCTGTTTTGGACCAAATCTGACCACTCTTCATATTTATTTTTGGTTAAAATAGTAAATGAGCTTATAAAATTACCATAAAGTGCATAAATCAACAAGACACCTAGGAGAATATGTGTGATTTTTTTAGACTTGATTCGGACTAGAAATGGGTGAAATCGTGTTTAAAATCTGGAACCGAAGCTCTAAGGGGCTGTTTTTGTCATTTCACCAAACCGACACTTCGGGTCAACCATAAAACGTAACGACAATTTTCTAAAGGTTATTTAACATATATAAGGCTTCCCTAAAAGTATCGGGTCAACCCGAGGTCGTTTGACCACAAACCCGACACTTGAAAACCAATCAGCCGCTAGTGTCACAGGAGGGTCAAATCCAACTGCGACACTAAGCCGAATGTCGCATAAAATCTCGAATGTCGCATATAGCGACACTAAGCCGAATGCCGCATAAAATCTCGTATGTCGCATATAGCGACACTAAGCCGAATGTCGCATAAAATCTCGAATGTCGCATATAGCGACACTAAGCCGAATGTCGCATAAAATCTCGAATGTCGCATATAGCGACACTAAGCCGAATGTCGCATAAAATCTTGAATGTCACATATAGCGACACTAAGCCCAGTGTCGCATGCAGTGACGCATGCAGTGTCGCATAAAACAGGAACTTGAAAATACTATTTACACTAAGTATTGAATACATACAACAACTATACTTTATACGACACTACACTTACATGATATACACATACTTTTGGAAGTATACACTACAATTTGAACGCATACGAGCTTACACTCGAATCAATAACTATACTTACGAGATTACACTCGCACGTGTTGATATCCATACGAGATTACACTCGAAACTACATATGAGATTACACACACACTTAGATGGGATTACACCCACACTACTACGATCTTACATTCGAACCAATTGTTTATAAGACGAGCTTACACTAGCACGGACTTACATCCGAACGACGGTTACACGTCACATTACAAATAACCAACTTATGTATATGCTTTACAAGGTATACAAACACGATGAATTACATAATAATAATATTTGAATAATTATTACACCTCCGTCACCAACGGGCCACACTTAATTGAGAACAATTACAAACGTACAAACAAAACACTTGGACATTTCCTAGTTGAGTGGACAACTAGCATGGGTGATCATTCGTGACACCAACTTACTTACTTACTTGCTTACGACCTTGTGCGTTTCGGACGCCAGAAGGTTGCAGGGTTCGGAGAACCACGCTACGGAATTACATCCGACACATACTTACGGACTTACATCCGCTATACTTGTTTGCTTACACAAACATACTTGCTAGACTCAGGTGAGTCTTACAGCCCCACTTTTACTGTTTCTACTTTGGGGTGAGATATTTGCTACCGTTTTACGTATGAACACAAGTACTGAACTGTTTACACTACTTTTACGTGCATTACATGAGTTACTTTTATCCACTAAAATCCTCCTATCATAAGTTGTTAGTTATGGAATTTAGCGCGATTACTAGTAGATGGATCCATTTTGGACTGACAATCCCTGCCTGGGGTAGTAGCGCTACCACGGATTACACCGTAGAAACAGGCATATTAGTATTTGTTACATATGAGTGTTCGGATAGCACTCACGGGGGTACGTGATATAGTACTTGATTGTACCATTCACACTACACTGTAATGCTTCAACTTGTGAGCTCATGGTAATTGTGTTGACTTACTGATTTACTAAATTTACTGAACTACTTACTTTGCTCGAGGGCATTACTGGTACTACTTGTGGTTCATACATGATTTACTTTACTAAACCTGTAAGATTCACCAACCTTTTGGTTGACATTTTTTAGCATTTATCTCAGGTTTACAGCCGCAGTAGGACTGCACACCCACTGGACTGATAGCCCGAGTCGCATGCATACTACTTTTGGAGATTCTTTTGCATTACTTTTTGTTATATCAGTTATGTATTAGAATCTCTAAGAAACTTATTTACGAACTCGAAGCTTGTTTACATTTGATAATATCAATGTAATACTTTTGTACTATTGTACGATGTTGCATATAGATGTCGTTTGCTCTACCTTGGTGCTGGATTATTGATTAGTAACACCCAAAGCTTGCTTCAGCTAAACAGTGAATTTGGGGGTGTTACAGATTGGTATCAGAGCCTAAGGTTATAGCGAACTAGGTTGCATTAGTGGGCCTAGACTATGACCGTTAGGCAGTATTTCCCTATTAGGTATGACTGGTTCAGAAATTTCATCATACGACTTTAATTTAACATAGCCTGATCAACTATGTACAATTAAGGAAAGATGATGTGAGGTCTGAAATGGTTATACTGAACAGTAATACACTAGTTGACTCTGACCACGAGAGAAACAGGACTTTTACTTGTTTGTGCTAGACACGCTAGGCTATATTATATGTGATTTATATATATATATGCCTCACTTCTTGAAACGTTCTTGCCACAGAAATGGCAGACTCCTCATCTAGACAAACTACACGTACTCCACCATCTTTCTCTCGCTCATGTCGTAGCCACTCGGAATCCCTAGTGACTAGACGCACTGGAAGCTCGTGCCGAGCTAGTCCCTATGCCAATCCTGCCACTACTGGTAACACATCTACTTTAGCTCACCATCGAGCAATCGCTCGTCAATGGAGCTGGTTACCTGCGGCTATGGCCACCTGGAGGATTAAAGAACACATTGAGATCCCCGACGATGTCGGAGAATATTCAGCTATGGATCTCTCTCCGTACACTCAAGAACCAACACACCTCACTGTTCCAGTGTTAGCTGCTCGGGTACATCGTCATGAGAGCAGGCTACACAACATGGAAATCGAACTTCAAGAAACTCGAGAAAACTGGATGTTAACGGCTCAGGGCCACATTGCACAAATTTACTTAGATCAGGAAGATCTGTCTGTAACCGTTAACCGTACCCACAATCAAATTGAAGACACTGATGAAACCATGGAGATTGTTCATAATCAAGTTATCAGTAACCGAAACGAGATCTCCGTCTTACAATCGAGGCTGCGAGAATACGAGACGCGCCTACGGGAAACCGAGGATGCTCTCAGAATGGTCACCAGACTTGCTGAATCTGTGGACCACCTAACCTCTCTGCTGCCACGACTGAATCTACCCCGAGATTAGTGTAGTATCTACTATGTAAACCCACTAGTTAACTTTTGTAAACTCTGAAGTTTGTAACCACTCTACATTCTGTAATCTTTTGAAAGTCGTACCTTGTAATCAGATTCTATTATCTAATGAATTATGATTATCGCTTCGTACTGTTACATATTACCTCATTATAAATATGCATATGTGATATATCATAAATTCGTGCAAACATCTGACATGCCTCATTCCTTGTTATTCAGCACTATGCCTCCAAAAAGACACACATACAGCGATGCCGAGATCGCTCAACTCATTGCACAAAGCGTGGCTCAAGCCATGGCTATTCGACAACCGAGTTCAGGCAGTGATGATACAGCTGCAAATGGGCCCCAACCCAAGCCCTGTTCATACAAGGATTTTCTCAACTGCAAACCCTTGAACTTTAAGGGTACTGAAGGGGCCATAGGATTAATTCGATGGGCTGAGAAAATGGAATCAGTCTTCCGGATTTGCAGCTGTCCCGAGGATTACAAGGTTAAGTACGCTACCTGCACTTTCCTCGAAGGTGCTCTGACCTGGTGGAACACGTATGCTCATGCTGTGGGCATTGACATTGCATATCAAATTCCTTGGGAGGATTTGAAGAAGAAACTCACTGATGAGTATTGTCCGAATGAAGAACTCCAGCGTTTGGAAGAGGAGTTCTGGCATTTGTCGGTTCAAGGAATCGATATTACAGGTTACACCACAAGGTTTCAACAACTTGCGCTCCTCTGTCCCTCTATGGTTGATCCAGAGCGCAAATGTATTCAGAGGTACATTCGCAGACTCCCGGAAAATATCCAGGGGAACGTTGCCTCATCCAAACCAGCTGACATTCAGAGTGCCATCCGTATGGCACATGAACTCATGGCCATGATTGTTAGCCGTGAATCACCCATCTCAACCACTGGCAACAACAACAAGAGAAAGTGGTCTGGGAACTCTGGCAAACAGAATCAAAACCAACAAGCATCCAAGAGGCCTGAAACCATAAAGGCCTACACCACTAGTTCTGATGACAAAAAGGACTACAAAGGGGACAAACCTTACTGTTCTAGGTGTGAACTTCATCATAATGGTTCTTGCCCCTGTAGCAAGTGCAAACGATTCGGGCACTTTGCTAAGGATTGCAGGACCAACACTGCTAACACCAACGCCAAACCCGGTACTCCCAAAACCTGTTATGAATGTGGAGTTGCTGGGCATTTCAGGAGTGATTGCCCCAAACTGAAAAACAAGAACAAAAAGAACAACAACAACAACAATGCTCGAGGCAGAGCTTTTATACTAATTGTTGGAGAAGCCCGCCAGGACCCGAATATGGTCACGGGTACGTTCCTTCTCAACAATTTGACTGCTTCTGTGTTATTTGATACTGGTGCTGATAGGAGCTTCATATCTGATGAGTTTTGTCCACTACTTGACACTACACCTGTTGCCTTAGATTCTAAGTACACAGTAGAATTGACAAATGGCAAACTCATTGAGGCCAATAGTATGATACCTAACTGCATGTTAATCTTAGCTGGTGAGCTATTCTCTATTGACCTTATACCTGTCGAGATCGGCAGCTTTGACATAATCATCGGTATGGATTGGTTATCCAAACACCGTGCCGAAACTGTTTGTTTTGAAAAGATCGTCCGTATTCCTCTCGCCACCGGTGGAACTTTAGTCATACAAGGGGAGACCGGTGGGACGAGACTGAACATCATTTCATGTATGAAAACCCATAAATACTTGAGAAAAGGGTACCAGGCAATCCTCGCACACGTCATGGAGAAAAATTCGGAGGAGAAGCGACTTGGGGATGTGCCTATTGTTCGAGACTTCCCGGAAGTCTTTCCTGGCCTTCCGCCAACCAGACAAGTCGAATTCTCTATTGATCTTGTGCCCGGTGCAACACCTGTGGCACGAGCACCGTACCGTCTAGCCACATCTGAACTTCAGCAGTTGTCTACCCAACTACAAGAACTCCTGGATAAGGTATTTATTCGACCGAGTTCCTCACCTTGGGGAGCCCCGGTCCTCTTTGTGAAAAAGAAAGACGGTTCTTTCCGCATGTGCATTGACTATCGTGAACTCAACAAGTTAACCGTCAAGAACCGTTACCCACTACCTCGCATTGATGATCTGTTTGACCAACTCCAAGGGTCGAGTTTTTACTCAAAGATCGATCTACGGTCAGGTTATCACCAAGTACGAGTTCATGACACCGACATTCCAAAAACCGCTTTCCGAACTCGTTACGGGCATTACAAATTCCAAGTGATGCCATTCGGCTTAACCAACGCACCGGCAGTATTCATGGACCTTATGAATCGGGTGTGTAAGCCTTACCTCGACAAGTTTGTCATCGTCTTCATTGACGACATTCTAATTTACTCGCGCAATGAACAAGAACATGCGCAACACCTGAAAATCGTTCTAGAACTACTCAAGCACGATGAGTTATATGCGAAATTCTCCAAGTGTGAGTTCATGATGCAAACTGTACAATTCCTTGGACATAAAATTGAGGCCATCAAGTGCTGGCAAGCACCTACTACACCCACCGAAGTACGCCAATTCTTAGGACTCGCAGGATACTACAGGCGATTCATTGAGAATTTTTCGAAAATAGCTCAACCCCTCACTGCACTGACTCAAAAAGAAAAGAAGTTCGATTGGACTGACAAACAAGAGTCAGCCTTTCAGCTGCTCAAACAGAAACTCTGCAGTGCACCTATCTTATCCTTACCCGAAGGCAATGATGACTTCGTGGTATACTGTGACGCTTCACACCAAGGTCTTGGTTGCGTACTGATGCAACGAGACAAGGTTAATGCTGACGCCTCTCGACAACTCAAGGTCCACGAAAAGAATTACACAACTCATGACCTAGAGTTGGGGGCAGTGGTATTCGCCCTAAAGATCTGGAGACACTACTTATACGGTACCAAGTGTACAATCTTCACCGATCACAAAAGTCTCCAACACATCTTTGACCAAAAAGACCTAAATATGAGACAACGCCGTTGGGTCGAACTGCTTACTGATTACGAATGTGAAATTCGCTATCATCCAGGCAAGGCAAACGTTGTGGCCGATGCCTTAAGTCGTAAAGAACGGGCGAAACCCCTCCGAGTTCGAGCGCTTAGTATGACTATACACAACGACCTTATTATCCAAATTCTTACCGCTCAACTCGAAGCACTTAAAGCTGAAAATGTGAAATACGAGGTCTTGCGAGGCATGGACAAACAGTTTGAAACCAAACCAAACGGGGCCATATACTTCTCTAACAGAATCTGGTTACCAAGTTTTGGAAACCTACGAGACTTGGTGATGGACGAGGCTCACAAGTCTAAATACTCTATTCACCCTGGCGCCGATAAAATGTATCATTGCATCAAACAGTTGTATTGGTGGCCTAACATGAAAGCTGACATTGCAACCTATGTTAGTAAGTGCCTTACCTGTTCCAAAGTTAAGGCTGAACACCAGAAACCTTCCGGTTTGCTACAACAACCAGAAAGTCCACAATGGAAATGGGAGCAAATCACCATGGACTTCATTACTAAACTCCCAAAGACACCTAGCGGTTGCGATACCATTTGGGTGATCGTAGACCGACTCACTAAATCTGCATATTTCTTGCCTATCAAAGAAACTGACAAGATGGAACGTCTGACACGGATCTACTTGAAAGAGATTGTGTCAAGACACGGCGTACCCATCTCAATCATCTCTGATAAAGATGCTCGATTTACTTCTCGCTTCTGGCAATCACTGCAAAAATCTCTCGGTACTCGTTTGGATATGAGTACTGCATACCATCCACAAATTGATGGCCAGAGCGAATGAACTATACAAACACTGGGGATATGCTACGAGCCTGCGTAGTTGACTTCGGTAAAAACTGGGAAAATCACTTACCGTTGTGCGAATTTTCGTACAACAACAGCTACCACACCAGCATCAAGGCTGCACAATTTGAGGCACTTTACGGTCATAAGTGTCGGTCACCCATTTGTTGGACTGAGATGGGGGATACACAACTCACCGGTCCAGAAATCATTCACGAAACCACTGAAAAGATCATCGGCATACAAAACCGACTGAAAGCTGCGCGTGATCGTCAGAAAAGCTATGCTGACGTGAGACGCAAACACCTCGAGTTCCAGGTTGGAGATCGAGTACTTCTAAAATTCTCGCCTTGGAAAGGCGTTATTCGTTTTGGCAAACGTGGGAAACTGAATCCCAGGTACATTGGACCGTTCGAAATCCTCGAAAGGGTTGGTCCAGTGGCATACAGACTGCAGCTACCTCCTGAACTCAGTAGCATGCACCCTACCTTCGACATTTCTAACTTGAAAAAATGTCTGTCTGATGAGACACTGATTATACCTCTCGAAGAGATACACATTGACGACAAACTACACTTTGTCGAGGAACCCATGGAAATTATGGACCGTGAGGTCAAACGCCTGAAACAGAGTCGTATTCCCATTGTCAAAGTCCGGTGGAATTCGAGGCGTGGTCCTGAATTCACTTGGGAACGGGAAGACCAAATGCGACTGAAACATCCACACTTGTTCACAGACTCTACTCTCACCGCGACTTCGAGCTAATTTCGGGATGAAATTCTCCTAACAAGGGGAGAATGTGACACCCGCCAAATTAGGACTTTAATTAGTGCCTAACTTACTTGTAATTACGTGTATTTAGTATCTCATTAATCTAAATATATGTAATCTTTTGTGTAATTACATACACGCTCTTACGATTCGATTAAATCGTACACTCATGAACCGGACGAGGTCCGACACTGTTATAAATGGACGTTGTTGACAATCTATTTAAAATAATGTGGATTTATCTAAACAAACATTATTTACCTCAATATATTGTGAGAATATATTACACGTATTAAATATGGTATAAAACACTCCGTACGCGATGAAAACGTGCGAAACGCGCCCGACACGCGAAATAAACTCAAGTTATATATTTATAACTCCTTATTAAGTATTTTGATAAAATACTTCAAGTAAAAATATCGCGATTGCACGCGTACAATTAAAACATTTAAAAACGTTACACAATTCGAATAAACACACGATTCGTGACCGACGACCAAACGAATATTCAAATCTTATTTTAGTATCTTGAAATATGTTACTTAAGTAAAACCTTTATTTGAAATATTGCATTTTTAAAAGTCGTTAACAAAACATACGTATTAAAACGTATAACGGTTAAATAAACGTTAAACGAACGGGTAAACGATCACGGAACATAGTATAGCTTTGGGGAAACAAAATTTAAACTCACCACACCCACCTAGGGGGCCCCACCCACCAAAATCAGTAGCCATGTATGGCATGCCATACCTCACCTCTTGTTTATGTTGACACTCCACACCCCATGCTTCTCATTCAACACCTACACTTACCTCTCTCTAAAAGCAACTCTCTCCCTCTTTTCTCACACTAAAAACCAGCCACCATCAACCCCAAGGCAACCACCATCATCCACCACAAACCACCATACTCATCTCCATCATCCACCATCGGTTTTCGAAGATTTAAGCAAGGAAACGAAGCTAGTCACCTCCTCATCGCGTTTTCGGCTCTAGATCGGTCATCAAACCATTGTGAGCCTATTTCTTCCTTAGATTTACTTGGTTACTACTTACTAACATGTCTATATGATCATTCAACCAAGAAATGTCCAAAAAGTAACTTAAAATCGTTTTTATGAACATAAACACAAAATACATAAATCTGCCCAGAAAATGTGTCTCACCATTTCGCCTATAACTTGAGTTCTAGGTTAAATAAATGTATGAGACCACTTGGAATTTGTCTTATACAAAAAGTTCTTCTTTGGCCATTTCCAGAAATACAATAATTTTCGTGTATAACTCGATCTTTGAACAGAGGTCTGTTTTGGACCAAATCTGATCACTCTTCATATTTATATTTGGTTAAAATAGTAAATGAGCTTATAAAATTACCATAAAGAGCAGAAATCAACAAGACACCTAGGAGAATATGTGTGATTTTTTTTTAGACTTGATTCGGACTAGAAATGGGTGAAATCGGGTTTAAAATCTGGAACCGAAGCTCTAAGGGGCTGTTTTTGTCATTTCACCAAACCGACACTTCGGTTCAATCATAAAACGTAACGACAATTTTCTAAAGCTTATTTAACATATATAAGGCTTCCCTAAAAGTATCGGTTCAACCCGAGGTCGTTTGACCACAAACCCGACACTTGAAAACCAATCATCCGCTAGTGTTGCAGGAGGGCCAAACCCAACTGTGACACTAAGCCGAATGTCGCATAAAATCTCGAATGTCGCATATAGCGACACTAAGCCGAATGTCGCATAAAATCTCGAATGTCGCATATAGCGACACTAAGCCGAATGTCGCATAAAATCTCGAATGTCGCATATAGCGACACTAAGCCGAATGTCGCATAAAATCTCGAATGTCACATATAGCGACACTAAGCCCAGTGTCGCATGCAGTGTCGAATGCAGTGACGCATGCAGTGTCGCATAAAACACGAACTTGAAAATACTTTTTACATTAAGTATTGAATACATACAACAACTATACTTTATACGACACTACACTTACATGATATACACATACTTTTGGAAGTATACACTACAATTTGAACGCATACAAGCTTACACTCGAATCAATAACTATACTTACGAGATTACACTCGCATGTGTTGATATCCATACGAGATTACACTCGAAACTACATATGAGATTACTCACACACTTAGATGGGATTACACCCACACTACTATGAGCTTACACTCGAACCAATTGTTTATAAGATGAGCTTATACTAGCACGGACTTACATCCGAACGACGGTTACACGTCACGTTACAAATAACCAACTTATGTATATGCTTTACAAGGTATACAAACACGATGAATTACATAATAATAATATTTGAATTATTATTACACCTCCGTCACCAACGGGCCACACTTAATTGAGAACAATTACAAACGTACAAACAAAACACTTGGACATTTCCTAGTTGAGTGGACAACTAGCATGGGTGATCATTCGTGACACCAACTTACTTACTTACTTGCTTACGACCTTGTGCGTTTCGGACGCCAGAAGGTTGCAGGGTTCGGAGAACCACGCTACGGAATTACATCCGACACATACTTACGGACTTACATCCGCTATACTTGTTTGCTTACACAAACATACTTGCTAGACTCAGGTGAGTCTTACAGCCCCACTTTTACTGTTTCTACTTTGGGGTGAGATATTTGCTACCGTTTTACGTATGAACACAAGTACTGAACTGTTTACACTACTTTTACGTGCATTACATGAGTTACTTTTATCCACTAAAATCCTCCTATCATAAGTTGTTAGTTATGGAATTTAGCGCGATTACTAGTAGATGGATCCATTTTGGACTGACAATCCCTGCCTGGGGTAGTAGCGCTACCACGGATTACACCGTAGAAACAGGCATATTAGTATTTGTTACATATGAGTGTTCGGATAGCACTCACGGGGGTATGTGATATAGTACTTGATTGTACCATTCACACTACACTGTTAAGCTTCAACTTGTGAGCTCATGGTAATTGTGTTGACTTACTGATTTACTGAATTTACTGAACTACTTACTTTGCTCGAGGGCATTACTGGTACTACTTGTGGTTCATACATGATTTACTTTACTAAACCTGTAAGATTCACCAACCTTTTGGTTGACATTTTTTAGCATTTATCTCAGGTTTACAGCCGCAGTAGGACTGCACACCCACTGGACTGATAGCCCGAGTCGCATGCATACTACTTTTGGAGATTCTTTTGCATTACTTTTTGTTATATCAGTTATGTATTAGAATCTCTAAGAAACTTATTTACGAACTCGAAGCTTGTTTACATTTGATAATATCAATGTAATACTTTTGTACTATTGTACGATGTTGCATATAGATGTCGTTTGCTTTACTTTGGTGCTGGATTATTGATTAGTAACACCCAAAGCTTGCTTTCGCTAAACAGTGAATTTGGGGGTGTTACATTATAGAATTGATTTCTTTGGACTTATGAGAAGATTGGTGCTGCTTCCCTTTAAGGCAAGCAACACAATGATCATCACATGAAAATTCTTTTTGTGGAAGACCTCTTACAAGATCCATTTTAACCAGTTTATTCATTGTTTTAAAATTCATGTGACACATCCTTTTGTGCTAAAGAGTGGACTCATCCACTGAGACTTTAGAGATAAAGCAATTTTCATTAGATGAGTTGGAAGCATTTGCTAAATCTAGGCTGTATACATTCTCTTTTCTGGGAGTTCTTAGAAGTATGTTACTTTCATCAGGAAACTTAAATCCAGGTCCAAGAATGATACACTCAGTATCTGTGAAAAAAATGTTGTTTTTCTTATCACAAATTTGTGACACACTAACCAGATTGTACTTTAACTCTTTAACGTACAACACGTCATTAAAAGTGACCTTACCATTACTTACCTGACCTTTACCAGTTATTCTTCCACCTCTAACATCACTTTCAAAGGCAACATATCCCACATCATATTGTTCAAACTTTTGGAGACATGAAATGTTGCCTGTCATGTGCCTAGAGCAGCCACTATTAATGTGCCAAGTATTTTTCTTCTTCATTTTTGGCTTGCCCTGCACATGACCCTTAAATAGTTAGTTCCTTTTGGGAACCCAAGCCACAGTGGTCTTGGGTTTACCCTCAACATCAAAGTAGCTGAATTCTTTTAGGACTTGTGATGTTTGAAGAATTTTTAGGTCAATAGTCTCACTGTGTTTGACTTTCCATGTTTGTTTTGGGGCTTGTTTTGGGACATGTTTGGTAGCAGCATTAAGTTCGTTCGTACTACTGTTTTTGTTGCAAGCATTATTAACTCTGTTTCTACTGCTACCTTTGTTATTACTTTTGAGAGTATTAACATTGTTAGCAGTATTAACATAGTTTCTACTGCTCCCTTTGTTATTACTTTTGACAGTATTAACAGAGTTTCTACTGCTCCTCTTGTTATTACTACTAGGGAGCTGATTTACTCACGAAAGGAATCACCATGCACACTTAAATGTTTGTTAGTGGACTATTTTACCCTCAAAGGATTTCTACCAAATTTAATTACATGTGACCTTGTATCAATTTGCCAAAAATCTGACATTCCAAAACTATTTCCCTCTTCCCTTGATTTCTTTTTGGCTGCTCATTCATCCGACTCTGATCTTGGGCGCTATATATTCAACAACTTCGACAACCACGATCTTAATATACAACGCCTACTGATCGTTAATCTTTACTCATTGAACTTTGGTTTAACCATCCATACGTGTATTGTGGTATTCTTGAATTATTAATCTTCTTTTGGGTGATAATATGATTCTAAGGCAAAACCGAATTCAAACTCATTTAAAGCTTGAATATTGTTAAACTTAATTACTTGTATATGATTTTTGTTTGTGTGTGAGTCAGAGTTAGAAAGGGTGAAAAAAGTTTAAGATGTTTGACGATTAAACCTTTTGAACAAGTGAAAGGTGTACTACTTTGATACTGTTTTATGAGTGAATGATGTACTACATTCACTTGTGTTGCTTGACAATTTAAATATTTAAGTGAAGCTATAGTTTAGTGCTTTTTGTATACTGTTTTATTCCATGCAGCAATGAGCTCAATCGAGTCTTCAGGTTCTATTCAAAATGAAGAGTTTTTTCTAGCAAACTCCAAATTTGAATCGTATGATGATTTACTGAAAAATGTCACTACAAGAATCTGGACCATTAGCGACGTAACGTTTTGGCGACGATAAAAAATCATCGCTAAAACTCACTAAACGACAAAAATGGTAATTTCTTGACCAAAACCGGGTCAACATTTTGACCAAACCCTTTACCGACGATATTATCGTCGGTAAAACATTTTAAGTTTATTTCCTCTTTTTATTTTCGGCAAAAAAGAGATGTGATTACCCGCCAAACCTTTGGCGACGATTTTATCGCCGCTAAAGGAAAATAATGAATGTTTTTTTTGGTCAAAAATTAAATTTCCCCCCTTTATTATTTCATTTCCCTCGGTTTTATTTTAATTTCTCGGGCTGCCATTAGCGACGATAATATCATCGCTAATGCCCCAGTTATCGTCGCTGAAGCCCAATCCAATAAAAGAAGAACCCCTCCCTTTCTTCTCCAAAAATCACACCTACTAAACCCTCTTTTCTCTCAAACGGCGCAGCTCCACCTCCACCATGTGACCATCAAATCCACATCTAAAATCCACCAAATCCACCACTACTACCCTTGTTCTCTTCCTCCCCACCAAAAACCTATTCTACATCACCACCAAAACCCCCATCCGCCACTGCTCCGACGTCGCCGCCGCTCCACCTATTCTCTTTCTCTATCACTGCTCCATTACCGAAAACCACCACCACTAAAGGTTAGTTTTGGGTTGTGGCTTTTTTCTTGTGGGTTTCATTTAAATGATTGTGTATGTGTTAAATGTTACCATGATTTTGAAATTGTAGTTAGTGTTGTAGCTTTCATTTTCTTTTTAGTTTGTTTTCTTTAAATGATTGTATATGTGTTAAATCTTGCCTCTATACCAAGTGGGTATCCCCCACTGAGTTGTTGACCTCTCCAGATGAAAGCATCCAAATTAATCAATTTCCATGATTTTTTTTGGTCGATGTAGTGTTTTCCACTTTACAATCAAACAAATGTATTTTATTTTTATTTGTTATATCACTGCCCATTTGGAATGATGTTTTGACTGGATCGAGTCAAATGTATTTTTTTATTTATCAATTTGTAGCCCACTAACAATTTGAGGAATGTGTACAGACAAAAATGTTCTTCAGCTACATAATATGTCTTGAAAGTCCATTATTGTAGGGATATATTAAGCAAAGAATAAATTGTAATGTTTGATCATATTATTTGATTTATAAATTTGTTAGATTCCATTAGTTATTGTTTGCAGTCGAGCATGGTTTCTGTTTAACACTAATATTTGATAGGATATATAGTTTGAGGAACTTAAAGTTGTTTAAAAAATATTGGAAAGATTTGTTACAGTGTTTGAGTGTCACTTATGCCATACTGTCACCACTAACAATTCTTGATAGATTTGCTAACGAGGTACTTATTGAAGAATAGTTTGACATCTGTTTTTGTTAGTATAGTACATGAATCTACATCTGTTAGTAGTGTATACCACTGGCCCAAAAGCTTATTCTCACAGACTTACATGCACTACTATTAAAAAGTTTTACTTTATTGTTATATAGCTGTTAACAATTCCTCAAAAGTAGGTTATTGTAGTGTTATATATATATAAAGTGTATGTATGTAAACTGGAAATTGCACACTTACTTAGTGGAGTAGGCGTTACAATAACTAACTCTTAAAGTGTCATATGTTTTTAAAGTATATGTATTTGTTAAGGTTTATAGATGTTTTAAAGTGTATGTATGTAAACTATTTAATTTAGTTAATTGAATTATAAGGGATAGGATTGCTTGACGTAGATACCCATGGGCAAATTGTAATTTCGACTTTAAAGTTGATACTAGCTTATAATTCAAGTATAAATTTCGCAGTTATGACAATTGATAAGAGGTGGACTATGATTAGGAATCGTTTCTCTGTTGAGTTTAAAAATGGTGTTGACGCATTCATTGAGAAGTGTAAGAACCACTTAAGAGAAGACGGTCAATGTCTTTGCCCATGTCAAAAATGTCTTAATCATAGATGGCAATATCCCAACATAATTCATCGTCACATACAACGTTGGGGGTTTAACGAAGCTTATGTGATATGGAGGCATCATGGTGAACAATTAGATCCCCCAGTAGTGTACGAAACAACTAATGAGATGGTTGATTTCCTCAACAATGTTCGTTTGGAGAATATTGGCAATGAACACAACATGAATAGTGATGAGACAAGTAATCAACTAACTGATGCGCCTAGTGCCCCAAAAGATGATATTGATCAATTATTTGCATTGGCCGAAACCGAGCTATACCCTGGTTGTAGTTGGATGTCTTCATTAGACTTTTTGACAAAGATATCACATATGAAGGTCATGAATAATTCTTTTACTGATCAATTATACTTGTATGGATACAACTGTATAGGCATCACAAAGTTAGTAAACATATCAAACATCAATACATATTTGATTACTTGTGTGTTATATATCAAAAGTCAAAAGCATGTAAAACTGGTGCACTATATTCGAATTTACAACTGGACTCGTTGAAAAGCCTGATCTTTAACTATGTGAATCATGCTTAAGTACCTTTGATGGTGAATAAAAGCCCCAATTAATTTATTGATAGGCTTTCTTCCCCACTTGGAACCTTATTTGTTAGCCACCGACAATAGAGCATAGGCATGTTATCAATACGACGCCGGTTATATAAAGCCGCTGGAAATGGAGCAGGCCAACCCCCCCCCCCCCCCCCCCCCCAAGCCGGAAAGGGAGGACGGTGAATTAGGGAATATTGTTATCTTTTAGGTTTTATGTGAGGAACAAAGGTAAAAAAAATTAAACTAATAAAGGGTATAAGTGTCAATTATTATCTACAGCCTGTTCAAAAAGTGAATCTCCCTGTGGAAAAATCAGACACCATACATAAACTGTAGCTAGGGCTGAAAATTAATTTGTTTAATAGTAATTTGTATATGTGTGAGCTTGTATAGTGGGTCAAATGGGACAAGTGAGTAAAATTGGTCAAATGGTTAATGGGTAATGGGATTAGTGGGTCAAACGGTTCTCCAAGTGTTAATATGATTTAATTGGGTCAAATAGGTTCATATCGGTCTACATGTGGTAATTTGAGTAAAATGGGTCAAGAAATTGTCAAATGGGTAATATGGGTACCAAAACTATACAATACTAATTATTCTTGTTTTGTAACTTTTAGGACAATATGGTGGACACTCAAAAGCAACAATCGGGGAGTGCTAATCCTCTAAATGAACAAGCGATACTTGCAAAAGTCTTGGGCACAAGGAGTGGATTTAATCCCGGATGTGGTCGAAAGTTACCGGGCGGTGCATGTTCATGCTCACGCTTTCAATCACACCCACAAAGGATGTATACACAAGAACAAGTTGATAGAAAGATGGCTAAAGTGGTGGGTTTCACTAATTCTCAATTAAAGGTATTCCATAATGCCTTAAAGGGGGCAAACATTACGGTTCCAATGTTTCAAGAGTTTGATCTCCAACAATTTGAGGACGAGGGCGAGGACGAGGATGAGGGCGAGGATCATGAGTAAGTTGATGGATCATCGGTTAGTCGTTTGTTAGCTTTTGTAGAACGAAGCTCGTTCAAACAATTTGTACTTGAATGTGTTGAACTTGTTGAACTTTTAGGATGATTTGTATGTTTGGTAGACTATGGATGATATGAATGTTTGTTTAGTTTATGTTTGATTGAGAAAAATTGTTGGGATTTGTTATTTTAGGTACTGGAAATATGCCAAAATGAAACAGGGAAAAATCTGGGAAAAAGAAAAAAACCTTTCAAAACTAACAGTACCTTTAGCGACGACTTTATCGTCGCTAAATATATTTTCAGCACCGATTAAAAATATTATATAAATTGAATTAAAAATGCTTTAGCGACGATACTATTGTCGTTGTTTAGGATTATTGCCGGCGATTTTATCGTCGCTATACCCAATAATTAAATTTTTTTTAAATAAATAAAAAAGGCTTTGGCGATGATTTTATCGTCGGTAGTCAACTTTTGACCGGCCCTTAGACTGGGCCCACACTTTCGTCGATAAAGAATTTTGTCATCGCAAAAGAGAAACAGATGCGAGGCATTAGCGACGTTTCTTTAGCGATGATATATCGTCGGAATAGGGTTTTCGCCAGATAGTTCGGGCATTAGCGGTGTTTTTTATCGTCGCTAATGGTCCAGATTCTTGTAGTGTGTGTGGGCATTTTATTACACTAAGGGTTACGCATTGTCTATTCGTGATTCGAAAAAAGAGAAGTATGTCCTTTTGCAATGTGTCGCACCCCCAAATTCGGGTTGCGAAAGCGAATCGGGTCGGGGCGCGACTAATCAATAATCAAAGCACTAGATATAATGAACGACTCTATATGCGTCGTTTTAAACAAAATACATTGATGGTAATAAAAGTTTACAATAGTTAATAAGTTACAAAAGCTCGGTAACCTATCTGAGAGATTCTATGGCATTACTACTTTTACAAAACTATAATAATGCAGGAAAATCTCTTGATGTTTGCATGCGACTCGAGCTATGTTGTCCTGAGCAAACCTACTGCTGTTGTGTACCTGAGAACACATGCTAAAAGGGTCAGCTAACGCTGGTGAGCTCACAGGTGTAATGATGAAATAACAATGTATGAACCACAAGATTTAGTATAATGATTTGAAATCAATCAAATAAATATATATATTACTGCCATGAGCTCATAGTTTGAGCTTAACTGAGGTGTCAGGATCATAATCAAGTGCCTGATCGAGTTTGCCTCCTGCATGTGCCTAATCATACACATGTGTGAATAAATGATAATGCGTCCGTTCGACCGTAGTCGTGGTAGCGCGACTACCCCGGACGGGGATTGTCAATCCCATATGGTACCATACACTAACACTCGCGCTATATCCATACTAACAAACTATGATGTGGAGGGCTTCATGATTAGTAAAAATAACTCATACAGTCAATATATCGAGTTTTGTACTTGTGTTCACATGTAAATAAAACTGAGCATGTATTCCCACCCCTGGGTTTAAAACTGTAAAAAAATGAGGGGCTATGAGACTCACCTGAGTCTGATGATTTGCAGTGAAGCAAATGTGATGTGGTACAATGAGGTGTCCGGAGGCTTTAACCTGCCTGGCGTTCAAAACACGCAAGGTTATAAGTATATGTAGGTATCTCGAAAGATCACCTATGCTAGCTGTTCATCCAACTAGTAATGTCCAAATGATTTGGTTTTGATTGATTAGTTTGAGTTTTGAAAATATGTACGGCCCGTTGGTGACGGTTTGTAATAATAATTTAAAAGTATTATTATTATGTGTTTCGTTGTGTCATACACTTTTAAAGTATATTCGTTTGTTCCCAGTTATAATGTATACTTATCAAAGTATATGTAATTCATGTACGAATATTTATCGTATAAGGTTTAGTCGTTGTAAGTGTTCGATACTTAGTGAAATTCGTTTTTTCAAGGTTCTGTGATTTGCGACCCAAAAGTTGTGTCGCTATGAGGTGTTGCGACATAGAGGTCTGCGTCGCAAGTTAGTAATATTATGGTTCTAGCGACGTAAAATATTGTGTCGCAACATGCGACATCCGCAATTTAATGCAACATAAAGGCTTTGCGTCGCTATGTGCGACGTTAGGAGGTATTTGCGACATAAGGGATTGTGTCGCAGGTTCGAAGTCGCTGATGGTTCTGTGACATAATGGTTGTGTCGTAAGTTATCACCGTTAGTTATGGGTGCGACATAATGGTTGTGTCGCAAGTTACCACTGATGGTTAAGGGTGCGACATAGAGACTTGTGTCGCAATAGGCCTGGGCCTTCTACGACATAAGGGGCTGTGATGATTTCCAGTGTTGGGTTTGTGGTCAAACGACCTCGGTTTGACCCGAGACTTTCACACAAGTCTTAAAATGGTCCAATAAGTTCAATAAAATTATTGGTTCGAGTCGGGGTTCACCCGAAGTGTCGGTTTTGTAAAATGACTAAAACAACCCTTAGTACTTATATTTCCAGATTTTTCACTCGATTCAGGTCTCGGTTTGGTCCATTTCTACTCCGAATCAAGCCTAACCAAAATCACACATGTCCTCCTACATGTCTAGTTTATTTCTGCACTTTATGGTATTTTATAAGTTCATTTACTATTTTTAACAAAAATAAATATGAAGAGTGGTCGGTTTTGGTCTAAAACAAACACTAGCTCAAAGATCAGCTTCTACACCAAAATACGTGTCTTTATGGAAAAGGTCAAAGAAGATCTTTTTGTAGAGGGCATCCATACGGAGATTTAGGTATAAGATTCATGTGTTGATTCATCCTAGAACTCAAGTTATAGTCGATTTGGTGAGACGATTTTCTGAGACAGAAAACTGTGATATATATATATTTGTATAAAATGATTTTCAAGCATTTACTTGGACATTTTCTTGTCAAATGATCAACTATACATGTAAATATATGTAAAGCATGAAAATCTAGTGAGATAAAGTGGTGGAATCATACCAAAATCGTGTTCTAGAGAGAGAGAAGAGTGAGATGGTGCTAGGTTCCTTTCCTTGCTTCTTCTCCTTGCGTTTTATTCAAAAGATGATGGTGGATGATGGTGGTGGTGTTGGAGGCTTAAGGTGGTGACGGAGAGGAGAGGGAGAGAGTTGTGGTGTGTGTTTTAGTAAGAGAGTGTAGTGAGAGAGAGATGAAAAACATGAATGAGGATTATGTTTGGTTATGCTTTTCTTTCAACAACATGAATGAGGATTATTGTGGATCTTGTCAAACGACCTCCTAGCTACCCTTGAGGTTTGTGATTCGTACGGATAAGAGCGCGACGAGTTGGTGTTGGGTGGTGTGTTTGCCATTCTGAGACAAAGCGTTAGAAAGAATGAGGCCTATATTCATATAATACATATATAATATAGCCTAAGATTGTAACGAGGTCTATCTATGTATACTTAGTATCACATAATAGCCTATTGGGTGTCTAGCACATACGTGTTTGAGTCCCGGTTCTCTCGAGGTCAGAGTCAACTAGTGTATTCCAATTTAACATAATCGTTTCAGACCTTACATCATCTTTCCTTAATTGTACATAGTTGATCAGGCTATGTTAAATTAAAGTCGTATGCTGTAATTCCTGAACCAGTCATGCCTAATAAGGAAATACTGCCTAACGGTCATAGTCTAGGCCCACTAAATGCAACCTAGTTCACTATAACCTTAGGCTCTGATACCAATCTGTCGCACCCCCAAATTATGATGCGGAAGCGGTTCGGGTCGGGGCGCGACTAATCAATAATCATAGCACATAAGATATAATGAACGACTCTATATGCGTCCTTTTACAACTTGTATTGATAAAATCAAAGTTCACATCAAAATATAGTTACATTAGCTCGGTTGAAATTGAGAGATTTAAGTACATAATTAATTTATACAAAATATAATAATGCAGCTAAATCTTTGATTGTTTGCATGCTGACTCGAGCTATTTGATCCTGATTGAGCAGTCCAACCTACTGCTGGTTACCTGTGATACATGCTAAAATGGGTCAGCGAAACGCTGGTGAGCTCACAGGTTTGTATGTCAACACATATTTGTATGAACCGCAAGATTTATAATTGAATTTAAAATGCAATTAAGCAAAATAAAAGTTATACAGCCATGAGCACATAGTCTGAGCTTAACTTGAGTGTCAGGTCCAATTAAGGAAACCCAACTGAATGCCTCCTACGAGTGCCTAATCTACACTCGTCTTCCCAAATGCTAATACGCCCGTTTGACCAGTTAGTGCGTGCTAACCCGGACGATGATTGTCAATCCTATATGATATCATATACTAACATTCACGCTACTACGTATTACCAGACTATGCTATGGAGGGCTTTAAATTGATTAGTTGAAGTAACTCATGTAGTATTTGATTTGATTTGTACTTGCGTTCAACTTGTAAAACAAAACGAGCAATAATATCACACCCCTGATTGAAAAGTAGTAAAATAGGGGCCATGAGACTCACCTGAGCCTTGTTTGTTTATCTAAATAGACTTGAATCGATTTTCCTTGAATTGATGTCTGAAGATTTGTAACATGAGGGCGTTCAATACGCGCGATGGTTATTAATTGAATAGGTATCTTAAAAGACCATCTTTGTAGTTGTTTGTCCAAATTATCCTGATTTGGTTGATTGACTTGTCCAAATTACTACGATTTGGTTGATTGATTTGAGTTTTGAAAAACGTGTACGGCCCGTTGGTGATTGTTTGTAATAATAATTTTCAACATTATTATTTTGGATTTTGAAGTGTTGTACTTAAAAAAATGTTTACAAACTTTTAGGTGACGGGGGTCCGGGGGCAGGGCCCCTGGTTAGCGGGGTTCCAGGGGTGGCAACCCAGGCGGGGTCCAAGGGGCTGGCCCCTGGTTGGGGTCGAGATGCCAAGTCAGCTCAAAAATTTTTTATTTCTATTAAATTGCTTTGGTGAAAAACGAATCTGGACTTGAATTTAGGTGAAATCAAGTGATAAAATGTAGGTCTCGACACTTAGTAAAAATGGGTTGTAAACATTCTGTTTTTAGCGTCACTTATAGCGACACTCAAGGGTTTAGGCGACACTTAGGAAGTGTCGCATGAAATGACGGATTCTGATGAATGGCGTCACTTGTGCAAGTGACGCATAGAGGGCGACACTTAAGGAAGTGTCGGTTGTAAGTGTCGGTATAAAGGTCATGAGTCACTAAGGTTAGTGACGGATGAAATATGTTCTCGATTATAGGCGTCACTTAAACAAGTGACGCTATAAGTGTCGGTTTATAGTGACGGGTATTGAATTTGCGACACTTAGGCAAGTGTCGGGAAAAAGGGGTTTTATGCGGCACTTAGGCAAGTGACGCAAACTTAGGGCTTTTAGCGACACTCAATGCGTCACTTAAGTGACGCACGAAGTGACGCTATACTACAGTCTTTGTTGCGACACTTAAAGCTGTTGACGGATTTTTGAGCCAAAAACGAGTTTTCCGACCATAGTTTGGTCCGATCCTTTTACCCAACCCATATATGGACATTATAAGCTTATATAAACAATAAACATGTAAAAATGAGTGAAATCGGAGAGTTTCGGGTTTTTGTCGGAAACTTACGCGGTGGCGAATCAAAATTCCGAAAAGATGAAGTTGTAGATCGTTGCGTCATGGTTCTTTTATTCTAAACGAGCGAGGTAATTTGATGGCGTTTGGTGGTAGTTTTTAGTGGATTTAGTGTGATGGTGGTGATGGAGGTTTTGGAAGAAAAAGAGAGAGAGTGAGATTGAGAGAATGAGGAAAGGGAAGGGGGTTTCCCTCCCTTTTCTCTTGGCCGGTTGGTGGGGCCCACCCGAAGTGGGTGTGTCCCAAATGTTTAATCTCTGCGTTTGCGCTCCGTGTGGTGTTCGTTTTCCCGATTGATTAATTGTTTAATTAATTTAATACGCATTTAAATATACATTTTAAAATGTGAATAATTAACCAATATTTTCATTGAAGTATTTAGCCAAATACTTAATATTTGAGTTATATAATATAACTTAAATTGTTTCGTTTTGTTGGTGCGTTTACATATTAATCGCGTAAATTTTATTTGTATGATACGAAATGGATACGATATATTATAAAAATAATATTTTGGATATAATTGTGTTATTAAATAATATTATATTATTTAATAAAATTGTTCACCAACGTCCGCATTTAATTGAACCGAATTAAATTCGATTTGGGACATGTACGATTTAATCAAATCGCATACTTGTATATATTCAACAATATATATTATTTGATACACAAATTAGCCTAACACAGAACTAATTACATGTATTAAAACTTGATTAGGTACTAATTTCTAGTCCTAATTTGACGGGTGTCACATTTGAATACCAACGATCTTCTCGGTGGTCTCGTGTATGATTTCAGGACCAGTGAGTTGGCTGTCTCCCACTTCGGTCCAACAGACAGGTGATCGGCACTTACGACCGTACAGTGCCTCGAAAGGTGCAGCTCTAATACTGGTATGGTAGCTGTTGTTGTACGAGAACTCGCTCAAAGGTTAATGATGTTCCCAGTTTGCACCAAAGTCAACTACACAGGCTCGTAGCATGTCCTCCAGTGTTTGAATGGTTCGTTCGCTTTGGCCGTCAGTTTGGGGATGATATGTAGTACTCATATCCAAACGAGTACCCAATAATTTTTGAAGTGATTGCCAAAAGCGGGATGTGAAACGACTATCTCTGTCTGAGATAATCGAGATGGGAATGCCATGTCGGGACACGATTTCCTTGAGGTAGATTCGTGTGAGGCGTTCCATTATATCGGTTTCTTTAATGGCTAGGAAATGAGCAGATTTGGTGAGACGATCGACGATCACCCAAATGGTATCGCAACCGCTCGGTGTTTTTGGGAGTTTAGTGATGAAGTCCATAGTGATCTGCTCCCATTTCCACTGAGGAATGTCCGGTTGTTGGAGTAGACCGGAAGGTTTTTGGTATTCAACTTTGACTTTAGAACATGTGAGGCACTTGCTGACGTAGGTCGCGATCTCAGCTTTCATGTTTTGCCACCAGTATAATTCCCTGATGCCATGGTACATCTTGTCAGATCCAGGATGTATCGAGTATTTGGATTTGTGAGCTTCATCCATCACCAAGTCTTGTAGGTTCCCGAAACAGGGCAACCAGATTCGGTTTGAGAAGTATTTGACCCCGTTGGGTTTTGTTTCAAATTGCTTCTCCATGTTTCGCAAGGCCTCGTTTTTTATGTTTTCAGGTTTCATTGCTTCGAGTTGAGCGGTGAGGATTTGAGTGATGAGGTCGTTGTGAATGGTAATACTGAGGGCTCGAACTCGAAGTGGTTTGATGCGTTCTTTTCGGCTGAGGGCATCGGCAACAACATTTGCTTTGCCCTGATGATATCAGATCTCACAATCATAATCGGTAAGCAACTCGACCAAGCGACGTTGCCTCATGTTGAGGTCCTTTTGGTCGAATATGTGCTGGAGACTTTTGTGGTCGGTGAAAATTGTACATTTAGTGCCGTACAGATAGTGTCTCCAGATTTTGAGTGCAAAGACGACAGCTCCAAGTTCAAGATCATGAGTGGTGTAATTCTTTTCATGGATTTTGAGCTGTCGGGAGGTGTAGACAATGACCTTGTCTCATTGCATTGACACAAAACCGAGACCTTGGTGAGAAGCATCGTAGTATACCACGAAGTCATCGGTGCCTTCGGGTAGTGATAGGATAGTTGCACTACAAAGCTTTTGTTTCAACAGATGAAATGCCGACTCTTGTTTATCTGTCCAATCGAACTTCTTTTCCTTCTGAGTCAGTGTTGTGAGTGGTTGGGCTATTTTTGAGAAATTCTCAATGAATCGCCGATAGTATCCGGCCAGTCCCAAAAACTGCCGTACTTCGGTTGGAGTTGTTGGTTGATAGCCTCGATTTTTTATGGATCAACATGAATTCCTTGACTGTCAATCACATGTCCAAAGAATTGAACGGTTTGCATCCAGAACTCACACTTGGAGAATTTGGCGTATAACTCCTCGTGTCTGAGCAGTTCTAGGAAAGTTTTGAGATGTTGCGCATGTTCTTGTTCGTTGCGCAAGTATATAAGAATGTCATCAATGAAGACGATGACAAACATGTCGAGATATTGTTTACACACTCGGTTCATAAGGTCCATGAATACAGCCGGTGCGTTTGTTAAACCGAAGGGCGTGACTAGGAACTCATAATGCCCGTAACGAGTTCGGAAAGTAGTTTTTTTGGTATGTCAGCATCACGAACTCTTAATTGATGATATCCAGATCGCAGGTCGATCTTGGAATAGAAGCATGACCCTTGAAGTTGGTCGAATAGATCATCGATGCGTGGGAGTGGATAACGGTTCTTGACAGTTAACTTGTTCAGTTCCCTGTAATCGATGCATATGCGGAAAGAACCGTCTTTCTTTTTAACAAACAGGACAGGAGCTCCACAGGGTGAGGAACTTGGTCTAATGAATCCTTTGTCCAGGAGCTCCTGTAACTGAGTGGACAACTCCTGAAGTTCGGATGGGGCTAGTCGATATGGTGCTCGTGCAACGGGTATTGCTCCGGGCACAAGATCGATTGAGAACTCGACCTGTCTCGTTGGTGGAAGACCAGGCAGTTCTTCGGGAAAGACTTCCGAAAAGTCTCGAACAATTATCACATCCTTAAGTCGCTTCTCCTCCGACTTTTTCTCCATGACATGTGCGAGGATTGCCTGATAACCCTTCCTCAAATACTTACGGGTTTTCATGCAGGAAATGATATTTAATCTCGTCCCACCGGTCTCTCCTTGTATGACTAGAGTACTACTGGAGGCGAGAGGAATGCGGACGATTTTATCAAAACAGATGATCTCGGCACGATGCTTGGACAACCAATCCATGCCGATGATGCTATCGAAACTTCCAATCTCGACAGGTATAAGATCAATGGGAAATAATTCGTCGGCGAGGTTTAAAGTGCAATTGGGTATCACACTATCAGTTTCAATGAGTTTTCAATTTGCTAGCTCTACAATGTTCTTAACATTTAAAGTCACAGGAGTGATGTCAATTAGTGGACAAAATTCATCAGATATAAAGCTTCTATCATCACCAGTATCAAATAGAATAGAGGCAGTTAAGTTGTTGAGGAGGAACGTACCCGAGACCACATTCGGGTCTTGGCGGGCTTCCCTTGAGTTTAAGACAAAGGCTCTACCTTTAGCAGTGTTGTTGTTGCCCTTGTTCTTCAGTTTCGGGCAATCGTTCCTGAAATGCCCAGTGTTGCCACACTCAAAGCAGGCTTTGGGTTGACTGGTGTTGGTGCTGGTGTTGGTTTTGGTAGCCCTGCAGTCCTTGGTGAGATGCTCATAACGATGGCAATTGTTGCAAGGTGTACCGCAAGGACCATCGTGGTGGCTGTTGCACTTGGAATAGAAGGGTCTGTTTCTAGTGTAACCCTGTTTCGTTTCGGAGCTGGAGTTGTAGGCTTTAATAGTCTCAGGCCATTTGGAGGGTTGCTGGTTATGGTTCTGGTTGGTATTGGAGTTCCCAGTCCATTTTCGCTTATTGTCCGCAGATGGGTTTGAGTTGTTGTTGGCAGCAGGTGTTCCTCGACGAACCACTTGGGCCATAAGATTATGTGCCATATGAACGGCACCTTGAATGGTTGTGGGGTTGGAAGCAGTGACCATACCCTGAATACGTGAGGGAAGTCCCCAGATGTACCGTTCGATCCGCTTATATTCCGGATCAACAAGGGATGGGCACAGCAGTGCCAGTTGGTTGAATCGGGTGGTATAGCCGGCAATATCATTGCCTTGTGTGGTTAGGTGCCAGAACTCGTGTTCTAGTTGTTGAATCTCATCTCGTGGATAGTACTCTTCCTTCATCATCTTCTTTTCTTCTTCCCACGGTGTTAAGAAAGCGGTGTCAATGCCCATAGTCTGAGAATAAGTATTCCACCAAGTCAGAGCACCATCCATGAAGGTGCAGGTGGAGTACTTGACCTTGCAGTCTTCCTGACAGTTACAGATTCGAAAGACCGACTCCATTTTCTCCATCCAGCGTAATAAACCAATAGCACCCTCGGTTCCCTTGAAATTCAATGGTTTACAGTTCAGAAAGTCCTTGTATGAACAGGGCTTTGGTGGAGGTGTGTTGTTCAGTGTTTCATTAGTCTCAGATTGTTGCTGTCGGGCAGCTAGAGCATCAGCTACCCCTTGGGCAACAAGTCGGTCAACATCAGCTTGATTAAACGTACGTCTCAGAGGCATAGTGCTGAACATAAAGGGAAGAGATAAATGAGATGTTTGTACAAAGGCATGATATATCACATATGTATATATATATTGATGTAATATACAACAGCACGAAGTGATAATCATATTTCATTAGATAATAAGTTGAGATACCGTGCAGGGTAAAGTTCAAAAGGTTACAGAATTTAGAGTTTACAAAAGATACCGGGAATTGTTACATCCGGTCGAATTACTAGGGTCCTACATAGCTAGATAGATAGATTACAAGATAGATACTATTCTAATTTTTCGGCGCAGGTTCACTTGTGACATGAGTGTGATAAGGTGGTCCACGGTAGTTGCAAGTCTGCTAGCTTGTCTGGCATTATCTTCTGCCAAAACTAGTCGTTTTACTAATTCACGGGGTACTCTTCAGCTTCTCGTGAGCGTTGCTCACATTCTTCAAGTCTTGCTTGCAGGAGATCAACTGTGCTCCTGTCATCAATCACTTGTTGATGAATCATTTCTATTGTCTGGGTCATTTTTTCGAGTTCTTGGAAGAGTTCTGCAATGCGGTCATGAGCTTGGCGCATCCAGTACATGCGCGCTATGTGTTGTTCCCGTTCCAGACTTTCAAGTCTTTCTTCATGGCGGTGTAGCCTAGCGGTTAACACCGGAACAGTATGATGGATGGGTTCTTGAGTATATGGGGAGATGTCCATGGAGTCAGCAGAAATTTATATGTCTTCCTCAGACCTCCAGTTGTTCAAAGTTGTGGGTAGCCAATCCCACTTACGAGGGTAAGTTGGATGGCGTGTTCTGGTTGAGGTATCACTAGTGTGATTGAGATAAGGTTTAGCACGGACATATCCGTTACCCCTCTTGTGATTTCGTGTGACTCGTGCCTCTCCAGTGATATAGTAGAGAGGTTCGGGAAAAGCTCGTGTCGGTGAGACAGGTAACGCGGTTACCTCCTCAGTAGTTGGTAGAGTTTGAGTCTCGTCATTTGTATCAGTTGGTGCTAGATGAGGAATGTCTGCCATTTTTGTGGCAAGAACGTTTAGTGAATATCGTGAGGCCTATATATATATATATATATATATATATATATATATAACATATAATATAGACTAGTGTGTCTAGCACAAACATGTATAAGTCCGGTTTCTCTCGTGGTCAGAGTCAACTAGTGTATTCCTGTTCAACATAATCGTTTCAGACCTCACATCATATTTCTTTAATTGTACATAGTTGATCAGGCTATGTTAAATTAAAGTCGTATGAAGTAATTCCTGAACTAGTCACACCTAATAAGGAAATACTGCCTAACGGTCATAGTCTAGGCCCACTAAATGCAACCTAGTTCACTATAACCGTAGGCTCTGATACCAATCTGCCGCACCCCCAAATTCGGATTGTGGAAGCGAATCGGGTCGGGGTGCGACTATTCAAAAATCAAAGCACTAGATATAATGAACGACTCTATATGCGTCGTTTTAAACAAAATACATTGATGGTAATAAAAGTTTACAATAGTTAATAAGTTACAAAAGCTCGGTAACCTATCCGAGAGATTCTATGGCATTACTACTTTTACAAAACTATAATAATGCAGGAAAATCTCTTCATGTTTGCATGCGACTCGAGCTATATTGTCCTGAGCAGACCTACTGCTGTTGTGTACCTGAGAACACATGCTAAAAGGGTCAGCTAACGCTGGTGAGCTCACAGGTGTAATGATGAAACAACAATGTATGAACTACAAGATTTAGTATAATGATTTGAAATCAATCAAATAAATATGTATATTACTGCCATGAGCTCATAGTTTGAGCTTAACTGAGGTGTCAGGATCACAATCAAGTGCCTGATCGAGTTTGCCTCCTGCATGTGCCTAATCATACACATGTGTGAACAAATGATAATGCGTCCGTTCGACCGCAGTCGTGGCAGCGCGACTACCCCGGACGGGGATTGTCAATCCCATATGGTACCATACACTAACACTCGCGCTAAATCCATACTAACAAACTATGATGTGGAGGGCTTCATGATTAGTAAAAATAACTCATGCAGTCAATATATCGAGTTTTGTACTTGTGTTCACATGTAAATAAAACTGAGCATGTATTCCCACCCCTGGGTTTAAAACATTAAAAAAATGAGGGGCTATGAGACTCACCTGAGTCTGATGATTTGCAGTGAAGCAAATGTGATTTGGTACAATGAGGTGTCCGGAGACTGTAACCTGACGGGCGTTCAAAACGCGCAAGGTTATAAGTATATGTAGGTATCTCGAAAGATCACCTATGCTAGCTGTTCATCCAACTAGTAATGTCCAAATGATTTGGTTTTGGTTGATTAGTTTGAGTTTTGAAAATATGTACGGCCCGTTGGTGACGGTTTGTAATAATAATTTAAAAGTATTATTATTATGTGTTTCGTTGTGTCGTACACTTTTAAAGTATATTCGTTTGTTCCCAGTTATAATGTATACTTATCAAAGTATAGGTAATTCATGTACGAATATTTATCGTATAAGGTTTAGTCGTTGTAAGTGTTCGATACTTAGTGAAATTCGTGTTTTCAAGGTTATGTGATTTGCGACCCAAAAGTTGTGTCGCTATGAGGTGTTGCGACATAGAGGTCTGCATCGCAAGTTAGTAATATTATGGTTCTAGCGACGTAAAAGATTGTGTCGCAACATGCGACATCCGCAATTTAATGCAACATAAA
Organism: Helichrysum umbraculigerum; assembly: GCA_949592205.1. Classification (NCBI taxonomy): domain Eukaryota; kingdom Viridiplantae; phylum Streptophyta; class Magnoliopsida; order Asterales; family Asteraceae; genus Helichrysum; species Helichrysum umbraculigerum. The sequence goes on along the minus strand of CATIUR010000003.1, from coordinate 103,061,611 downwards.
GGCTTTGTGTCGCTGTGTGCGACGTTAGGAGGTATTTGCGACATAAGGGATTGTGTCGCAGGTTCGAAGTCGCTGATGGTTCTGCGACATAATGGTTATGTCGTAAGTTATCACTGTTAGTTATGGGTGTGACATAATGGTTGTGTCGCAAGTTACCACTGAATGTTAAGGGTGCGACATAGAGACTTGTGTCGCAATAGGCCTGGGCCTTCTGCGACATAAGAGGCTGTGATGATTTCCAGTGTCGGGTTTGTGGTCAAACAACCTCGGTTTGACCCGAGACTTTTACACAAGTTTTAAAATGGTCCAATAAGTTCAATAAAATTATTTGTTCGTGTCGGGGTTCACCCGAAGTGTTGGTTTTGTAAAATGACTAAAACCGCCCTTAGTACTTATATTTCCAGATTTTTCACTCGATTCGGGTCTCGGTTTGGTCCATTTCTAGTCCGAATCAAGCCTAACCAAAAATCACACATGTCCTGCTATATGTCTAGTTTATTTATGCACTTTATAGCATTTTTATAAGTTCATTTACTATTTTTAACAAAAATAAATATGAAGAGTGGTCGGTTTTGGTCTAAAACAGACACTAGCTCAAAGATCAGATACTACACCAAAATACGTGTATTTATGGAAAAGGTCAAAGCATAACTTTTTGTAGAGGACATCCATACAGAGATTTAGGTATAAGATTCATGTGTTGATTCATCTTAGAACTCAAGTTATAGTCGATTTGGTGAGATGATTTTCTGAGACAGAAAAATGTGATATATATATATTTGTATAAAACGTTTTTCAAGCTTTTGTTTGGACATTTTCTTGTCAAATGATCAACTAGACATGTAAATATATGTAAAGCATGAAAATCGAGTGAGATAAAGTGGTGGAATCATACCCAAATCGTGTTCTAGAGAGAGAGAAGAGTGAGATGGTGCAAGGTTCCTTTCCTTGCTTCTTCTCCTTGCGTTTTCTTCAAAAGATGATGGTGGATGATGGTGGTGGTGTTGGAAGCCGAAGGTGGCGAGGGAGAGGAGAGGGAGAGAGTTGTGGTGTGTGTTTTAGTGAGAGAGAGTGTAGTGAGCGAGAGATGAAAAACAAGAATGAGGATTATGTTTGGTTATGCTTTTCTTTCAACAACAAGATCCACAAATTGTAGATCTTATTTTTGGAGCTGAAAATCGGTGGGGTGTGGGTCCCACAAGGTGGTGATTGTCTCAAGTTTTGTTCCCCGAGTTTGCGCTCCGTGCGATGTCCGTTTCCCCTGTCGTTTAAACGTTCGTTTGTAATTTATACGTAATACGTACGTATTTTAAATGACATTCGAATTTCGATATTTTTAAATTGAAGTATTACTCATAATACTTAGAAAACATTTATAAAATGTTTGGTTATGGTGTCGGTATTGATTTACGTGCTCGTGTTTCGATTGTTAAATCGTGTAACGTTTAAATTATACGTTTTTGTCATCGTTATAACTCACGATATATTTAATCATCAAATCCATGCAAAAATATATATTTTAAGTTTATAAAATATATTTTGACGTTTATTCGATTGTCGGGCGCGTTTAACGCGTTTTCGGTCGCTTCTGAGCATTTTATACGATACGAAATACTTTCGTGATATTATCGAAATAATATTTAGAATTACATATGTTTATTAAATAATTTCATATTATTTAATAAATTGAGTTCACCAACGTCCGTATTAATGTGTCGGAATTTATCCGATGAAATAATTGCACGATCAAATTTAATCGCGTACGTGTATATATATATTCCAATATATATATATATATATATATATAATGATACATACAATAAGCCTAATATAGCACTAATTACATGTATTACAAAGTGATTAGGACCTAATAACTTGCCCTAATTTGTCTGGTGTCACACAATGTGACCGGAGTGGTTCATATCGAGATACGCGGGGTATTGGAAATAAACGAGTAAAGACTACGGGATCTCATTTGATCAACTGTCCTTTCCGAATTGAAGGTAACAAGGGAAGTGATGGTGTTTGGGTAATGAAGGCAAAAAACTTGAAACATAACCATGAGCCATCAGAAGGTATTTCCGGGCATCCATCCTTTCGTCGATTGCCACCGGAAGACGTAGAACTTGTAAAAACTATGAGCCTTTCGGGAATACCTCCGCGACAAATTCTTTCTTCTTTACGTCAGAAAAATGAAAATCTTTCGGCAACCTCGAGAACTATCTACAACGTGAAGGCAAAAATCCGCAAAGAAATTTTAGGGAATCGGCCAATGATTAGTGTCTTATTTGAGGAGTTTGAAAAGGGTGATTTTTCTTATGATATTTTACATGATCAAGGCCCGTTTGTTCATTGCACACCCCTTGTCAATTAAATTAGCTAAAGCCTTTTCTAATACCTTTGTGATGGATTGCACATACAAATTAAAACCAATATATATAACATGCCTCTTCTTGACATAATTGGAGTCTCATGTTTGCCGAGTTGATAGATAAGTTGTCTTCAAAATACAAAGTGTGGCCCCTCCATAAGAAAGAATTTGCTATTTCGATGATCGATAAATTTGTGAATGACTCTGAACCATTATTTGAGCCGGTGATTCAACAATCCAAGGAAAGACCTCCGAACTCAAAAAAGAGAAGAGGAACGACTTCTACAAAACGCGATCCTTCAAATCTTGAGATTGTGGAATCATCACGAATGAGCAATGAAGTAAACAAGGAGAACAATTTTGTGCACTATGAGCACGTTTCCTAAATTTTAAATGCAGTGGATTCGTTTAAAGTTTTGCGGTGGATATTGCTACGTCTAAATACTTTGGTTTTTACATTTAGAATTTTATAGATCTTTTTTGTTGATCTTGTAATCTAGTGATCATGTGAATTCCGGTGATATACGTATAGAATCACGATGTTTTTATTTGAAATTTCTAATAGTTTTTTAGTATGGTCATTTAATTTAATAATAGGTGATAGATGATATACGAATTAAATTAGTTGAACGTGTGGCAGAGGTGTCCGATGATTTGAGTGGCATGTACATAAAGTGAGGATATGGTTATTTTAGGGATATATGGGGTTTGATTTTTCATAATTATTAATGGTCAAACGTAATTAAAATTGGTAAGGATCCTTTGAGGGTAAAATGGTCCACTAACAAAATATTTAAGTGTGCATGGTGATTCCTTTCGTGAGCAAATCAGCTCCCTTTAGAATTGTTGAACATTTTTTCATGTTTAAAAAAACTAACAATTAAAAAAATTTGGTATGTAAAGTAGCACCCTTCATTTTAAGCCTAAATGTTTTTTGCTTAATCAGATGATAACTTTAACCCGCGTTAAGTGCGGGGGCGGTACTACGGTGGGGGCAGGGTGGGCAGCCGTCCCCATCAAGTTTTTACGAGTCGGGAAATATTTCTTAGGTTTTGGTATAATTTGCATATTGTCCGATAACTAATAAATTCAAAATAGTTTCAACTTTCAATTAAGTAAATATTAGTGTATTTATCTTGGTGGTTGGGAAGTGGGTTTGGTATTCAAGAAGTCCAAAGTTCAATCCCTTGTTACTACTATATTGGTTTTAATTTTTTATCCCTTTATGTTTTCTAAATTATTTCTTACTATTTTTTTCATTGTATATATGTAATATACTATTTTAAATCAACATAATTGTTAAACTGTATATTCTTTTCTTCGTAATCTACTTATGATAATGTTTTACACTTTTACAATATATGTTAAACATAAGCATATTTGATTTAGAATTTACTATTAGTTGCTAATTATATGTATATGTTATATGTTGTCCATGTAATTAAAAATCTGAATTTGATGTTGAACCGAATTCACTTTGGTTCAACTAAAATAGTTTTGGTTAAAGCAAAAAATCCGAGTTGATGACCCGGATCTAACGTACACTATTCAATTGTGCCCTTGTTCGGTTTTTTTTCTAGTACCGCCCCTGGTTAAGCGCCAAAAAGGAGACCAACTAAATAATTAAGGTTTTCATACATAACTATCTCACTGTTATTTAGTTCGAAAATACATCAAGATTAACCCAAATTTTTCATTTACATTGATCAACTAATGTTTTGCTACATCAGAACTTCGAGTTTTTGGCTATATATTGATCATTTATTTTTGTTCTTTTAAATAACAATTACAATTACAATTACAATCTAAGGTATGTCATTAAAATCTCCAATAACATTTATTAAAAGAATAGTAACCGTTGCTATTTCAGATGCAAAATGTGATTCTGTGTGTGGCGGATCCACTTGTTAACCACTGGTGGCCCATGACACCAGTCACCTTGGGCTGTGTAGTGTAATTTTTTGGGCTTTTTATTAGTGACACCTAGAGATGCACATCGAAACAGGGTTTGGGAACCCGACCCGATTTGAACCCGAAACCTGAACCGGTCAAAACCGGTTTTGACCAAAACCGGTTCGATTTTGACCAACCCGTCGGTTTCAAACCGGTTTGGGTTTTAGCCGTTGGGAACCGGTTTCAAACCGGTTTATCCCAACCCGGTTTGAAAAACCGGATTTAAACCGGTTTCAAAACCGGTTTTAAACCGTTTTTTTTAATCCGTTTTCTAGCCATCTTTTTTTACATTTTTGCCATCCCAAATTTACTATATATACAAAGCTTGAGTTTAGGTTCAATCACAATTTGCAAACACTCGTACATATCTACAAAAACGCTATAAAAACGTATACAAAATTCTCATGGCAACTCAATCTTCTTCTACTTCCCATGGTGTTGGTTCTTCAAATGCACCAACGATTATGAAACAATTGTCCAACAAAAGAAATCCGAAGATTTGGTATGCTTACGACAAAGTGTTGTTGTCGGATGGTACGACTAAGGCACATTGTAAACGTTGTCAAAAATTCTTCAAACCCGACTCCAACACAACGTTGAAAAGTCATACCGATAAGCATTGTGATGGACTCAAAGGTAATCCGGAAGCATGTGGTCAAGCTTCGATGGCACGAGATGGAACTATTTTTACATACGATGAGGAACGGTGTCAAGAAGCTTTTGCGGGTTTTGTAATTCAAGAAGCTTTGCCGTTCAACCACTTCGACAACCCTCGGCTTACTAGGGTGATTCAAAACACTCTTCAACCGCGATATAATCATGTAAGTCGTACTACTCTTAAACGCGATGCCCTTAAATTGTGGAAAGAAGCTAAAAAACAACTAAAAATCGATTTTGAAAATTTAAATACAAGTGTATCATTAACAACCGATGTTTGGTCGGCTCCTCATGGTTTGCCCGGTTCGTACCTTTGTGTTACCGCACATTGGGTTGATCCCGCAACTTGGCAAATGATGAAACGTACCATTGCTTTTGAAGACTTTGAGTATCCTCACACTGGTCAAAACTTTTTTTACATGTTATGAAGTGTAATTAGAACGTTTAAATTGGAAGAAAAGGTTTTTTCAATCTCTTTTGACAACGCGAGTAATAATACACTCGCCGTTTCAAAATTAATACTAAAATACACACCACCATTGAAGGGCATTTTTTATCATAGTCGATGTGTTGCACATATCATTAATTTGGTTGTGCAAGCCGGACTAGCGGTTGAAGAAGTAGACGATATAAAAACGGCGTATAAATCTATGTTGCAAGACATATTTCAAAGGGGTAAAGCTAGATACAAATCTTATATGAAATTGTGTAAGGAAACAAATTCTATTTTTTTAACCCCTAATTGGGACATGCCCGTTAGATGGAATTCGACTTACCATATGTTTGTATGTGGTTTACGCCAACGCGATTGTTTACAAGTTTTTCATGATCATCTTGTTCAAAAAGGTCTTGCAACACCATTTCCAATCGCATATTGTGAGATTATTAAAAAGATAACTGGATTGCTTAAACTTTTCAAAACCGCGACTACTTTATTATCGGGTATTTATTATCCAACTAGTCATTTGGTACTTAATCAACTTTGGTTAATGACTACAAAATTAAACGACTACCTATATGAAGGTCCTTTATTTGAAGAAATGGTGCTCCCGTGAAAGAAAAACTAAAAAAATATTTTCAAGAAATACCACCGGTAATTAATTGTTCCGCCTCAATGAACCCATGTTTGAACCTTACCGGGGTGGAAATGCTTATTGATAACATTTGTCACAATTTGGATTTGAATGCGGAGGACCCAATGTTTTCAGAAAATGCAAAAACGTCTTTTAATAAATGTTTACAAGATTTATTTGGTGTATATTTTCAAAAATATGGTTCAACATCAAATGTGCCCACTAGTTCGGTTAACTCAATGTTTTCTTCTTCTTCTTCTTCCAATGCGATGCTAAACTTTTATAATAGTTTAAGGCAAGAAAACAATAAATGGGCAAGGGGTGAAGGTAACCCAAACACCACTAACGAATATGGACGATATACCGGAACGGATTTTTTGTCCACTATTCTACCCAATGAGTTCGAACAATTTGATATTTTGGCTTGGTGAAAAGAGAGGGAATCTCAATTTTCCGTTCTAACCATCATGGCCCGAGATTTACTAACCGTCCAAGCTTCTACGGTAGCTTCGGAATCCGCATTTTCTCTTAGTGGTAGGGTGTTATCTATACGGAAAATAAGACTCACACCGGCCTCCTTAGAGATGTGAATTTGCTTGAAGGATCACTTGGACGCCGCGGAACGTATACAAAATGTTTCAAGTCTTGAAGGTGAAATGGAATACGAAGAAGAAATACACAATATCGAGGTGGAAGAAGGTGTGACAATATCACTTTCCGACGAAGAAATTGCTCTTGATCAAGCTTCGCGCGAGGCTACCTCAGAAGAAGATTTCGACTTTTGAAGACTTTGAAGATGTTTGAAGACTTAAAGATTAATACAAGTTGAAGATTATGAAATTACAAAGATTATGAAGACTTTTTTCTTTTTGATAATATTTTCAAGAAGACTTAGAAGACTTTTGTTTAAGTTATTGTTCAATTATGTTTGTATTACTAGTGTTCTACGAATTCAATAAAAAAAATTTGCTCCAAATATTGTTTTTCCTTAAAAAGCCTAACGCTCGAACCACTTTGATTTGGGAGTTGATAAATGCAAGGAAGTTTTTACTAAATTCACGGAAAAGTACAACTCTTTATGCTTACAGTACCACTTTTTATGCACATGTTTCCTTGCATTTAGTAAACAATTCCTTGAATGTATCAGCTCACTTTGAATTATATAGACTTTTTAGATTCAATAATATTTTTAGGAAGATTTACAAGCCTTTTGGTTATGTTATTGATCAATTATGTTTCCATTACTAATGTTCTACGAAGTTAATGAAAAAAATTTGACCCAAACGTTGATTTTCCTTAAAACGCTTCAACGAAAATTGAATTATATAGAGTTTTTCGATTGAATACTTTTTTAAAAGAACATTTAGAAGCCTTTTGGTTTAGTTATCGATCAATTGTGTTTCCATTATTAATGTTTTACGAATTGAATGAAAAAAAATTGGCCAAAACATTTATTTTCCTTAAAACGCTTAACGATCGAACGAAAACGGAATTTTATAAAAAAACCGGTTTGAAACCGGGTTTGAAACCGGTTTTGAACCCGAACCGGTTTGAACCCTACCCAAACCGGTTTGGGTCGGGTTGGGTATTGGGGATGTCCAAATCGGGTTGAATCCGAACCGGTTTTGGAAAAAGCGGTTTTGACCAAGTTTGACCAAAACCGATTTTGGGTCGGGTTTTTGCTGAAACCGGATTTTGTGCACCTCTAAACTGACACCATAGAATTAATTATGTGACCCCATTGACTCTAAGAGTGCACCTTTAATGAGTGGGTAGTGATATATCCACTATAAATTTTGATAAATCCACCAAAACTGTGCAATATATATTTGTACAGTACAAACTCTCAATGCATAATCATGGTGGATTTATCAAAAAGTGCGGTGGAAATATCACCATCCTTAATGAGTTGGTCCAAACTGAGTTGTAGCCCAATATATCACTAACTTTCAACAGCCCATATTGAGAGTTACAACTTGAAGAAAAAAATCGTAGGTTCAAAATTTCAATTCGTATTGTAGGCAGAAAAGGACACACGGAAGATTCTCGGTTGGAATTTATCGTTCAAATTCTTCGCAATCACTTTTTAATTGTCTAAATGGTTCTATCGAAAAAGAACCACTTGCTAATCTTACGAATGAAGCCGCAATAAATGTTTTCAAAGAAAGAGAGATCGCAAAGGAAAATTGTCATTTTAAGGTACTCGTTTCTTGTTTTAAGAGACAAATTTTTTTATTTATTGCTATTGTTTATTATTTTAATAAAACTGCACTCTCTTAGGTAAAAGATTTTATTTAAATTTTGGTTATTATATTTGTGACACGGATGACCCAAAATTCTGAGTCCACCTAAACACACTACTTATTTGCTAGATTTGAGGGCAATTTTTGTCCATCTATAATTTTGGTTTACTTTCGCTACATTTAAGGGCATTTTGTCAATTTACAATTTTTTGGTATATGTTATGGCTGGAATTGGTATAAACGTGCGAATGCATACTTAGATGGTCCATAAAGTTATTTGATTAGATAAGTGAACTTAATGAACAAAGTTAAAAACTTGAACTGAGTGACCTCTATGTTATATGGGTGGTGATATTTCTACCATAATTTGTGATATATCCACCATAATGTATAACTATTTATTCATATAGTACAACTGCTTACCGTACAAACATGGTGGATCTATCAAAAATCATGTTGGAAATATCAATACCCTATATATATGTATCTCTTTTATTGTAAGAGCCCAAACTTCCAAATTATATGACATAGTAAATATACTTAACAACACTAGCACAGTCCCGCGCAATGCAGCGGGTAGAAATTGTTCAATCATGTCTATTCGATCCAAAGATTTTAAATAAAAATTAAAATTCATATGAAAACACATTAATACATTAAAATGACGTTGCGAGCTCGATGGTTGAATTGCGAGTTGTGAGTGTCACTTCTAATTTATTACAACTATTAAAAACGTGTAAAATTGAAAGAAAGTTGATTTGAAGACTTTAGATACGGTTTTAAAGTTATGTTACTCAAAAGTAACTAATAACCAAAAAATATTATAAAAAGATATGAGAGTTCTATAATTCAATCAATACTTTAACGTATAGTATGAAAAGATTGTCACTGATAAACTTATTGGTACGAAGTATTTAAGGCAATGAAATTATTAGCATACTATTTAAGTCAATAAAATGCTTTCTATATTACTGAAGTTAAAGGAAGGGTATTATTGTCCTTTTGAATCTTGAAACTGTAAGGCTTAAGAAGAAAGAATGTAAACTCTTTATAATGTAGTAAAGATAAAGATATGAATGTGTTAATCATTGTTTTTAGTTATTATACACGAGCATCATGAGACCGTGACGTGTTACAAACATAGCCATATATTAGAAGTTCACATCCTCCGACAGTCCGACTCCCTAGATTCTATACGCCATTACATTTGTGGGTGATTCATTGTCGTTTCACATACCAAAATTGTCGTTTCACTTCGTTAGTGGCATTATTGTAATTATGTAGAAAATTAAGGTTATTTTATATTGAAACTGTAAGGCTTAAGAAGAAAGAATTTAAACTCTTTATAATGTAGTAAAGATAAAGATATGAATGTGTTAATCATTGTTTTTAGTTATTATACACGAGCATCATGAGACCGTGACGTGTTACAAACATAGCCATATATTAGAAGTTCACATCCTCCGACAGTCCGACTCCCTAGATTCTATACGCCATTACATTTGTGGGTGATTCATTGTCGTTTCACATACCAAAATTGTCGTTTCACTTCGTTAGTGGCATTATTGTAATTATGTAGAAAATTAAGGTTATTTTATATATTAGTATGGTTGAATAAGTCAAATATGGTGGCTTTCAAAGAATGTTGTTTTACAATTTACACTATCCATTAGAGCACAAGGAACGCTTAACACTGTTTCAGTGTTCAGGTCAGTGTCCTCGGGAACACGAACCAGAACACTGAAACAGAAAAGTGGGGTATTGGTTAACATTGAGTTTCAGTGTTATTGTCAGTGTTCTCGTAATTATTTAATTATTATTATTATTTTTTTGAAAAATCAAATTAAATACAAAAAAAAAAAAAAAAAACAATTAACATTTAATTAAAACACACTTCATTACATTAATTTTACTTCCTAAAAATACATAATAAAAATACATAATTAAACTTCCTAAAAATACATAATAGAAATACATAATTAAAATAAAAAGTCCTAAAATGCAATAATATTAAAACCAATACAATAAAATGGAACTAAACCAAACTCCATCTAGTCTTCATCCGAGTCCGACCCATCAACATCCTCCGAAGCCGATCCACCACCTGAACCCGACATTCCACCCGAACCCGAGCCACCCTCACCCGCTTTCTTCCACCCGAGCCTTTCCCGAATCTTCTCTTTTTCCATGTTCAAAAACCACGCGTCACTTTCCGACAAACCATCCGTTGTCATCTTCAAAACCCGCATTGCTTCCATGAGATCTCGGGTCCGATACACAGTCGCCTTGGTTTGAGTCAATTGTTGAAAGTTTTGAGTGATCGACTCATCAAACGAAGGCGTGCTACTTTTGGTAGAAGTGTCGGACGATGTTTTGGCACTTTTAGCCCGCCTTGACTTTCCGGGTGGCCGTGGGTGTACATCATCACCAAAAAGGGCGGCGTTCGGGTTTACTTCATCTTCCTCATCATCCCCCAAATCCACGGCTATGTTCTCCAAGTCAACCGTCTCCCTCCGCTTGTTCCTACTACAACCGGGTCGGGCACCAACCACTTTTGTTTATCTTTCAAAAAATTCCACGCGAGCTCGTGGCCAAAAGTCGATTTCGCCTCATACCGGAAAGTCTCCAAACACCGCAACCGAAAATCTTCGTCTTTCTCACCACTATGCTTTTCTCTACCCAACCTATACCAAATACCTTGAAACTTTTGACAACGGTTGTTCAAATACGTCCACTTAGACGACAACGCGTCTTTTCCCCGTTCGACCACTTTTTCCATATCCGCACGCTTGTTGTACTCGTCCAAAACCAAGTACCAAAAAGAGTCGTTTTTAATGTCGATGCCCCGGTTTGAGTCTTCCGAAATAGCAATCCAACATTGAGCTAAAAGTAGCTCTTCTTTGGATGACCAAAAGTTGCGAACGGGATATGTTTTCTTTTTTTTTTGGCGAGTCCACCGCTTTGGATTTTGATTTTTTGGGACGATTCGGCGTCGGTGTTTCGCCCTCAACCGAATGCTCCAAAGGTGCTTGTTCTTGACTTTGCTTCCATAACAAAAATTCTTGATAAGCTTCGGGTGTGATTTGCGGTGTTTGGATGGATGGTGTTTGTGGTGCCGGGTTGTAAGTTTTTGGTGGCGGGATGTAACTTTGTGGTGGATACGGGTTGTATAAAGATGATTGTGGTGTTTGTGAGTTGTAGTTTTGTTGGTTGTAGCTTTGCGTAAATGGGCTCCAAGTAGAATGGAGATTGTATGGGTTGTTGAGGTCGTTCGGGTTTGGGTTTTGAGACATTTTCAAAGTTGAAGAATTGTATATAGATAGATAGAAAAAGATGAAGAAGAATGAGATGTTTTGGTGTGAAAAATTGGTGGAAGTAGTGTATGTATTTATAGTGTAAAAAAGAAAAAATTTTGAAAAAAAAAAGTCAAAAAAACGCTCCTCAAATGGCTCCATTTTTTAAAAATTTTCCAATTTTTTTTTAAAAACTATCCGTTGGAGCCCAAAAAAAAAAAAAGGAAAACGGCTAGTCTCCCACCGTTTCAAACAAAACATTGAACGAAAACGCCGACCGAGAACGTCGGGTCGGAGTGCCGAACGCCGAGTCCTCGGCGTTTTCGATCGAAAACGGCGACGAATTTTTGGGCGCTCCGGGTGCTCTTAGGTAGTGTTCAATTTTCACAAAGGTTTAAGTTTAGATGTAACATTAATTTCTCAATCACCACTAACCAAAATACATCATCAAATCAAACCACAAAATCAAAAGACATTGTTTATAAAATAAACAAAGTTTTTCCCAACAGAAATTTAAATTTGTGAACTAAATATTTGTTTTTCATCATGAAAACATATAAACAACGAATAATTTTCTGGCAGCAACAAAGGAAGTTTGTGGCAGTGGTGGTTCGCCAGAAAAATATCCGGTCAATTTTGACAGCACCTGAGCTGGAGTTGACCTTCAAAATGGAGATGCTTAGCTTTTACTCATTTTAAGGAGAGATAGAGAATGAACCACAGTTATGGGTGAAGACGTTGTACCTATATACAATACCAAAATAGGTCGGCTTTTTCCGGCAAGACCCACGGCTGACATGTGTTAACACATGCAGAACATGTAGAGGCGTAGTGCGTAGTCGATAGTTGGTGACTTGACGGAGTAGATCTGAGAAAGACAATTGGGGTTATAGCACGGACGGAAAATGTTAGATGAGAGAGATTTGGAAATAAAAGGGATAGATATATATGGAGAGTGAATCGGTGGTGTATAAAGATGAAAAAGCGGTTGAGAGATATAATGGGCTGGTTGTCGACGTTTGTGGTGGTGGTGGTGGTCATCGCTAATACGATGACGGTAGCTTCACATGATGAAATATAGATGGAGTGTAAAGTAATTTTCATTTTTGGATGAATAAAAAGTACAGTACTAGTAGTATTTTTTTAAGAGCACAGGGAGTGGTCGATGGAGTTTCAGTGTTCAGTAGAACACTGAGCTTGAACACTGAAGTAGAAAAGTGAGGTAATGGTTAATCTTGAGGTTCAATGTTCAGTTCAGTGTTTAGTTGAATATATTATTATTATTATTTATTTTTGTAAAAAAAATATATTAAAAAAAACAAATAAATTAACACTTTACACACAGACACATATACTACATATACAATATGTTTACGTCACTTTTTATTTTACACATTAATAAAATAAAACAAATTACACATCAAATTAAGTTAATTAAAACCAAATGCATTGCAAAATTAAAAATGATACATTGGGCTAAAATGATATAAGCCCATCAATATTTATAGCCCATTCAATTTAAAAACCTAATACATTTAGAAAGGAAAAAAAAAAAATCTTATCATCATCTTCTTCTCTCCTGTGAATACGCAGCTCTTCCTTCACCTCCCTTGTTTCTTCATTCAATTTCATTTCCCATCTCAACCCATTTGCTTACAACACAAACCCATTTTCATTTTAAAATACAAAAAGAAAACAAAACAAAAAAAAAAGCAAAACGTCGCATGAAGCAACGTTCAAGATGGCACGGCGGTGGTGAACGGCGGCGAGGAGTGGAAAACGTCGATGTCCAACGTTCAATAAGAAGAACGGCACCGCCGTTCAAGGACACTCTGTGTGCTCTAAGAAACAAGAGAGGCTCTCTAACACCCTGGTTTTGTAAATATGTGGGTTCACATATTTTCAATTTGATAAACATTTTTTAAAATAAAATGTATACCTATTAACTTTTAGGGTGCCGGACCTTTTGAAAATTTTACACATGTTAACTTTAGAAAAATTATAACACGTGGCAGGGGTTACTTAAAGAGGTGTTATATAACACAAAATAATAATTGATGAGTAAAGTAGATAATCATAAATTAAACCTTTGAGTAAATTTCATATATGGTCCCTGTAGTTTACATTGATTTACGAAAATAGTCCATGTACTCTTTTTTCAACGTTTTCGGTCCAATAACTTTGGATTTTTTCGCAAATGGTCCCTTAAGGGACCATTTGCGAGCAAAACCAAAGTTAGACGGAGGGACCATTTGTGAGCAAAAATCCCTTAACTAGGGACCATTTGCAAGCAAAACCAAAGTTAGACGGAGGGACCATTTGCGAGCAAAAATCCAAAGTTAAGGGACCATTTGAAAGAAAATCCAAAGTTATTGGACCGAAAACGTTGAAAAAAGAGAATAGGGACTGTTTTCGTAAATTAATGTAAACCACATGGACCATTTATGGAATTTACTCTAAACCTTTTTATATGAAATATAGTTTTACAATAAAGAAAACTGAGACCAGAATCTATCAGCCAAAATTTTACGTTTAATTCTTAAATTTTGCAAATTTATTCATCGACCCCTAACAAATTATAATTCTTAAATTTTGCAAATTTATTCATCGACCCCTTACAAATTTGTTAGGAGAATTAAGTGACATAAACTTTTATGTCACACTATAGATTTGATGAAACAAAGTGTAAACTGATTAGGAAACACAAGTTGAATTCTTGCAAGTCATTACTACTGCTGGTGCAACAATTACTACTGCTATATAAGCGTTTAACTGCTTGAGTAATTGTTTCTGCTTGAGTAATTGTTTCTACCTCTTGAAGTAGTTAGTACTGCTAGCACAAAAGTTAATACTGCTCGTGGAGTTTCTACTGCCTTCAATGTTTCTACTGATATAAGAACTTCAGAGTTAGTACTGCTAGACTATCAAAGATAGTACTGCCAAGCCAAGCTTCAGAGTTAATACTGCTAGTAGACTAGCAGTTACTACTGCTTGTTGTAAATTACATGATTAATAAGTGTTAGTACTACTTAGTGGGTCTGTCAGTTACCTAATCTGTACTTAGTCAACTTCTAAAAGCAGAAGTACATGTACAGTAATTGTAGACCATGCTTTAAAGTTTACAATATTGTTTCCATACATTTATTAAGAAATCTTGTAATGGATAACTCTATATTTCATAAATAGAGTTCCTTGTCCTTAGAAGTATAGAAACTATGTACTAGGTCTTGACTTTTAAAGTATTTGTATTTTCAATGTAAGTCTTGTGAGTCTCTATAAATAAAGAGACCCATAGACATTTAGAAGTGTGTTACCTAGTCAAGGAAAACCACGGAGTCTTCCTGGTGTGTTTTCTTCATGATGCACCTGTGTTATCAGTGATGCACTTGTGTTTTCTTCATGATGCACCTGTGTTTTGCTAGTGATGCACCTAGGTAAACCCGATCTCATAACTTGAAACTTGAGATCGTTATCCCTAAGGTTCTTTGTAACCCTGATACAACAAGTATCCGTCTTGTTAACTTTGTTAACAAGATTAGGGATTGTATAAAATTTGGTTCTCCCTAAGGTTCTTGTAAATCATGATACATAAAAGATGTATCCGTCTTGTTAATATTTTGGATTAATAAGATTGGAGCTTTGGTATTTAAAAATCTTCTTTGTTATTCATATTGTTCTTATTTTGTTGTAATTCTTTTGCTTGGAGCTTAAACGGGTGCACACAAAATCTGACATTTATTCCACAAGAAGTTTGTTACAACTTTTGTTGCTTATTCGATCTAATAATTTATACATGAAAATTAGTATACACGCAGTTAATGTTGAAGAGGGTCGAGATTATACAAAACAAAGGGAGTTCTATGACTGTTTGTAGTCAGAGTTTACAATTTTGAATTCTTGACATTTTGGTTGTATATAAAGGAAAATATTCCGTGCAGCAAACTGCACAGATGGTTTCGTGCTGTTAGTTATACATGAGGGGTTATTCGTGTACATTTGTAAAAGTTGAGGGTTAAAACTGAAAAGTATAATAATTTTCTTGCATTCTAATTGGGTAACATCACAATGCATTTATGTTGTTGCATTGTGCTGTCAATAGCATGAATGTTAAGCCCTTTATACATATGTTTAAATAGTTGTCAATGATCAAAATCTTATGAGTGTCATATGGGGAATTATAAAGACACCCCCAAAATTATAGGGGATACCCCCTGGCCCACTTCCAGTCCCCGTCCAGTCCTTGTCCAGTCCAGTTTTATCTAAGATCGGTCCAGTTCTGAACATAATAGTTTTAGTTTTAGACTAAATAGGGGATAAGAATTAAAAAAAAAGAGGGGGGTAAACCTAGAAAATAATAAAAAAGAGCATGATGTGATTGATTAGATAGGTGAAGGGGGTAGAAGATGGGAAAAGGTACCAAAAGGGGGTATCTATATGAGGACCCGTGTCATATTTGCAAAGATAATATTTAAATGAGAAGTGTATGTTAAATAGCTTGGTAGGTCAACGGAAATTTCAAATACGAACACTTTTTTGGTGATAATGGTAGGAACAGACATTTTTATTTTTAACTTTAATATTAACTAATATTTTCATAAAAATTATATCAAAATTGTTAGAATTTTATGCTCATTATTTTGAGATAGTAATTTTTAAAAAATATGTGATACACATCATAAAAAATTTAATGTGTATCACACAATCACTCATAAAAATTGTCATACACAACTTTAGTTTGTATATCATATATATATATATATATATATTTTTAAAAATCGATCTAAAACTAAAGAGAATAAATTATAAAAATTTTGGCATTACTTTTTTCAAAAAGTATACATATTTTGAAACTAAAAATGAAAAATGATTATTCCTATGATTACTACCAAAAAAATAATTTTACAATAACCCTCTCGTTATGTATAATGTTTTTGAAGGTGTTAGGTTATTAATTCAATAATCGTGTTATTATATTGGTTGATATATAGCTTGCCATACAAGGACGAAAAAATCCTTATTGCAAAATATTTTTAGTTACACATGAGTAGCATAATAATAAGATATATACATTCTCATCCCAGCGTAGCGGGACAACTACCCTAGTTGTCTACAACTCTACATAAACACTGGTTCTTACTCTATTTTTCTCAATACAAATATATTATTCCAACGAAACGGCCCCCAAATAATTTGTGTCCAAATGAATGAGTTAACCACTGTTTTTAGTTTGAGTTTATCAAACATTGTGTATTTAATCTCTCAATCGTTGTGTAATTATGTTTTAGAAGTCTGGGTCTATCATTTATCCTGTTACAGCTTTTATTTGGTACCAATTCAGGTTATGATCCATAACGTCCAGTGATGATACGTAGATTCACAGGCTCAGGTTACGGGTCTTGATCACCGGGCTACGGGATACATATCATATATTTATTCAAGAAATTAGAGATAACAATGTTAGAACAAATAAGGATTGAAGGATTTAGTTGTCTCGGGTGGCGATTCTCTATTTGGTAACTCGCATTACATTAGTGTAATCGGTTTTACGCCACATCTCCGGAATGGAGCCGAGAAACATCCTTTTAGAGAGTTTTGAGTATGTTAGTCTCATATTACTATTATATACTTATATATATTATGATAAGTATATATAGATTGTATTTGTGCTCTTAAGCAATGGACAAGATATGATCTTGTAGTAGATAATATGTAAGCAAGTTGGAAGCTCACTTAGAGAATGAAAGGAGTATTACACTATATAAAGGATAGATGTAATTGGTGTCTAATAGACAAGAATATGAATATGCAAAGAATAGAGAAAGAAATAAGGAAGGTAATGCTTCCTATTGGGTGCCCTTTTCCATCGAAGGGAGAGGTCCCTATTTATAGGATAAATATCCAAGCAACTTGACAATTAGATAAGATTCCTTTCTATCCAAATCTAGGATCAACTTGTGCCAAGCTGCAATACGTGTTGCTGAGTCATGCATAAATATTCTGTTCACATTCATGCATATATCTTCATTACTACAACTGATTTATTCCTATGATGATGATGTCATGTATGTAGACCACATGAATGATGTTGTATATGGCATATATGTTGGGACTATTCCCATTAAGCCCCTCAGTCTATGTGCGTGAAATGAATATATAACGTGCATAGACTTCGAGTGACTGTATGTAACACCCGGTCAAAATGGCATTTTTAGCGCCAAATTCAAACTTTCTTTCCACGTATTATACGCTCAATACCAAAGTATTCAAGTATTATAAATATATAACTATATATATATCGTCAAATGAATATGTAATAATCACGTATATAAAAAAAAAAAAAAAAAGTCTGACATAACGTAGAAGCTCAAAACGGACGTCGATGCAAAACTCTTCTAAATAAATTATTATTGTTAAAAATAATATTTATTTACTTGGATGAAATTTAAACATATTCTTTCTCAATTAAAAAGGTGTTTTATTCAGTTGAGACAACGCAAAAACAACATTATATTTTTATAACTCAAGTGAAGTATTTTTATTAAATACTCGGATTAAAAATATATACGAATTCGTATTAACAAATTTATGATTTAAAAATGTTACTTTATTTTACGATCGGGTACCCGAACACGGGTATATTATACTACGTTTGGGGGACAAAAGTACCATCCATCTCCACAAAAAGTGGATCTGGGTTTCCTTGCTTGTGATGTCATCGTAGACCAAAAACACATCCTCCTTTGTTCCATTTTTCTTTTTCATCTTCTATCACCATTTATCTCATCTCTTCTCTTCTTTCTTTCTTGCTCTCGGTTCCTCATAAATCAACAAATTAAAAACATATAATCATCACTTTGTTCTTCATTATCATCGATCGATCATCATCATTTTGTACCCATTATCTCTCGGCTCACTACTACCGCCGAGCACCACCTCACCACCGAGCACCACCACATCGTCGGTCATCATCATCGGAACGACAAACAACACCATCACCGACGCAACAGCAGCAACATACCGAAATCATCATCGTTACCACATCTTCAACATCATCGGACTTTATCATCTACATTTTTGGTCCCTTAATTTGATCCGTAAGCATCCATCTATTTTCTTGTAAATTTGTGATTTACAAACTCATTGAATTATGTAGTAGAGTTATCATTAATTTAATATGTCCAAGGAATTAGATTAGAACTTGTTTAGAGAATTGATTGTTGAATCGGAGTTAAACAAAAACAGAAGAATTTTATTTTGTGACTAACACATATATAGAAATACTAAGTAACTTATAAACAAAAATGAGGCATTAGCCTAGTGGTTGAGTTGAATGTGGTGATACCAAAGGTCAAGGGTTCGAGCCCCTGCAAGCAAAAGGTCACAGGATCAATTCCTCTTGTGACCAGTGATCTTTTTACACATATTTATATTTTTATATATAAAATGATAAATAATATGTTATAAAATTTGGAGTAAAAATGTATACGCATACGATATAACTCGGACATTTTATATATACATATATACTTCTTCAAAGAATACAACAA
This sequence comes from Helichrysum umbraculigerum, assembly GCA_949592205.1. Classification (NCBI taxonomy): domain Eukaryota; kingdom Viridiplantae; phylum Streptophyta; class Magnoliopsida; order Asterales; family Asteraceae; genus Helichrysum; species Helichrysum umbraculigerum. Next base: position 103,042,474 of record CATIUR010000003.1, on the reverse strand, counting down.
ACGAGTTTAATAATAATACATTTATTGGAAATTATTATTACAAGATTTTCACTAACGAATCACGCATATTTTTACCGGAAACAATTAAATCATTTGTGTACTTTGACAAATCGTCAAATACTCATGTTAGTATATCTTTTACGTTTAGGACGTTAGGAGGTTACGGATTGGATAATACTCGCGGTTAGGAACGCTAGCACCCACAGGTGAGTCTCACGGCCCCTTTTTACTATCTTTACTTTGGGGGATATGCGTTACTTGTTTTTGCTTGAACACATGAAATTACTGTTTGTACTAAATTGCTTGATAAACTTTGTACTTTACCGACATATTACTTTACAGGCTTAATACCTTACTTAGTACTTTACAAACTTACTGATTGCTACTATACTACTTACAGACTTAATACATTACAAGCTTATTACCGTATGTACTTCCTACTTTACAAATGTACTACTTTACCGGTTTACTATGTGATATACTTACTATATTACTACTTTACAAATTACCGATTTATACTTACTACTTGACCGAATTATAAACTTACAGTTTTACTGGAATACCACTTTACAGACTTTACTGAATTGCTACTCTATGAACTTACTGTTTTATCAACTTATATACTTACTGTACAACCGACTTACAAATTTACCATTTTACAAACTATATAGACTTACAGACTTTATACTTTACGGATTTACTACATTACTGACTTACCGACTTTCAGCCTTACAGGCTTTTGCATTACAGACTTACAGACTGTACAGACTTGCTACCGATTTACCGAATTTACCGACTTACAGTCTTACCGACTTATAGACTTGCTACTTTTACAGACCTTACTGATTTACAGACTTACTGATATACTGTATTGCTTGAGTTACGATTAATCCAATGAAGGCCTCTGAATCATAGTTGTTAGTTATGGGATAAGCGCGAGTTTTAGTATATGGATCCATATGGGACTGACAATCCTCGCCCGGGGTGGTAGCGCCACCACGAACCGTACTTGTATAAACGGGCGTTTTCTACTCGTTTCATATGAGTGTTTTTGGATTAGCACTCACGGGGGCAAATTACAGACTTGTTAAGCTTCGACTATGATGCTCACAGCAATGTATATCAACTAACCTATTGAATTTTTACAATGATTGATTACAGACTACTACCTGCTTACTACCATGGGTTACTACCTCATTGCATTTATGCAATGATTGATTACTGACTGATTACATACATACAATCACCCTTACTGCTCTACTTAAATTGTACAAATACATTTATTACTTTACTGCTTTTGTGAAACTGTTGTACTAATATTGTGTTCAATTGATTTACTTACTACAAACCTGCGAGATTCACCAACCTTTTGGTTGACGCTTTTAGTAATGCATTCTCAGGTACGCAGCTATAGTAGGATGGCCCAGCAGGATCTACTTATTAGCTCGAGTCGCATGCATGTAGCTATTTGAAGACTTTACGGCATTACTTATGTATTAGTGGTTATGTACTTTGGAGTATTAATGTAATGTACTATTTTTCCAACGTCTCATGTAGAGTCGTTCACTGTATATCTTGGTGCTTTGTTTATTGATTAGTCACGTCCCAAAACAATCGCTTCCGCAAGCCATGAAATAGGGGGTGTGACAGATTGGTATCAGAGCCTAAGGTTATAGTGAACTAGGTTGCATGTAGTGGGCCTAGACTATGACCGTTAGGCAGTATTCCTCATTAGGTATGACTGGTTCAGTGATTACATCATACGAATTTAATTTAACATAGCGTAGCTAACTATGTACAATTAAACAAAGATGATGTAAGAGCTAAAAGGGGTTATATTGAACAGGATTGCATTAGCTGACTCTGACCACGAGAGAACCGGACTTCTAATTGCTTTGTGCTAGACACGACTAGGTGAATATATAGGTATATATGGTATATACGTATATGATTAGACTATTATGTGATATAGGTATATATACATATATAGGCCTCGATTGCATACTACTCTATAGGCTATTATATACTGAAGGTATAGGAATAGGCCTTATCCGATGATACTTTTGTTACTACCTACACTAATGAAAACGACAAATATAGCTACTCTAGCGTCCCTTAATATGAGGAATGATACTTTGTATTTGCTTACTACCGCCTACTTAACTATGCACCTATAACATTTTGTAATGCATTTCACTGTACCGTTAGGTGTATCCTAGGAAAAATTGTTTCAACAAATTTCAGCAGACTTTTACCTCAAAAAAATTTCATAACTCCTGTTTTTCAACGAATTTTGTTAAACAAAATTTTCAAAGCCTTGTCATTGACAAGGGTTTCAACCGAACTACTTATCGATACAAGTTTTCAACAGACTTTCACCATCATAGTTTCTAACAAATGTATCTTTAACGAAATGTTACAAAAATTTCTCACGAAATGTTTTATAAAATTCTCAAAAACTTCATAACCGTGTAAACTTATTTATAGTACTCAACTATATACAAAATTTCAAATTTTAGATGGTCAGCAATGACACCCTTGCTTCTATAAGAAAAGTCTACCAGGACTCGAATAAAGACGCGGGTGTGGTCACTCACTAATAACCTGACTGCCTTTATACTATTTACTTTGATAGATCTTACTTGCTGCTTGATATCTTTCATGTTTTACCTAGACTCTAAGTGCACGATAGGTTAGGGAAAAACGACAATTTAGTTTCTATAGTTTATATATGAGACGAGGTTTAGCTCACTTTTCAGGGAACACAGTCTAAGTATTTCCCACATATGTATAGGAATAACATATCCTACACTGTTTTATACCGAAAAACATACCAGTTATACCGGAAGACATACCGGTTATACCGGAAGACATACCGGTTAACTTTTATACACTAAGTAACATCCCATATAAAACTAATATATGCTAAACCACTTAGTTTCTATGTGAGACTGATAGAGTCTAATTTATGCTACGACAATATTGTCCGTTACAAACTGTATGAACACAGTGGAAGATTTCTACTCTACTTTAGGCTACTAGTACAAAGTGTAGCTACACCCTATCGACTGACTGAACTTTCTTTCACAGACAAAATGGTTAACTATATCGAAACTCATTTCCTATATTCCTTTAGTCGCCAGTAGGGCAATAGTTCAACAAGGGGAGGAAGACAACCATAGGTTTACGATTGTGTCACTCACAATAATTTCACAAACCTCCTTAGGATATACACAGACCAATAATTCGACACATCAATGATTGCTGCGAACAAATTTCGGGACGAAATTCTCCTAACAATGGGAGAATGTGACACCCGGTCGAAAAGGGCCAAAATTAGGGGCCAATTTAAACCTTTATTACTCGTACATGGTATGCGTTAAAACAAAAGTATCCGAATATTATATATGTATTTATATATATAATACAATGAATAAGTAATAATCGCGTACAAACAAATCTAAAGGAACGCGTAATCTCAAATACGGACGTTGGTGAAAAACATTTTTAAATAATGTATTATTAACGAGAATGATAATTAGTTACTCGGTTGAATATTTAAATACATTATGCACGCTGAAAACTATCCGTACATCTAAGGTAAAACAATGTTATATTTTTATAACTCACTAAAAGTATTTTTATAAAATACTTCAATGGAAAACAAAACTTACGTTTAACGTATTAAAACGTATAACGATCGGGTAAATGAACACGAGCTTAAACACCACAAATTGGAGACAAGGAAATCACCACACCACACCTCTTTTGTTGACTTAAAATTAGCCTAGAGGCCATGTTACCCACCCACACTCTATTGTTGAATCCTACACACAAACATGTACACATACATGCTCCCATACCAATAATTCACCCACACTCTTTTTCTTCTCCCTCTCCCTACGGTTTTCAACAGCAACAACATCACAATAACATCATCATCCATCATCATCATCACAACAATAATCATCATCATCATCTAGCATAAATCTAGCAAAAGGCAAGGAAGTAAAAAGACATCATCATCATCATCTTGGTTATTCTTCTTCTAAGCTTTGTAAGAACTCAAAATCTTCACTTACTTTCTTTAAATACTTGTTATAACATGTTACTGGTTCATTTTATGAAAGATCAAACTCGAAAACACAACAAAAACTAAGTAAAACATAAAGTATGGTGATGATGATTTTTGGACAGATTCTGTTCGTCGGTAGAATAATCGTAGTAAATCGTAGGAGTTGAATAAACACATGAGACCACTTGTAAAATCTTCATATTTATGTTAAGAACAACTTTTGTGTAGAACATTTCGCTTGAAATTGCACAGATTCTGATCTAGCAACTAGTTTGTGAACCGTAGTTACGAAAAACGGGTTTTCTGGACAGCTTAACTCACGAATTTTTCTAGCGAGTTGTGGACACTTAAAAGTTATGAAAAAAATACTGAAAGTAACCAACATATGTAGGATTGTTGTGTAAAAATTTCGGATTCTATCGATAAGTTTTGACCCCCGAAACCGAGCTCAAAAGTGAACCGAAAATCTGGAAAACTCTTGTTTCGGGACTGTTTTGACATGGGGAAATAATCGACACTTTTGAGTCAACTATAAAACGCAACGACAATTTTTCCCGAGCTCTATAAACATATTTAAGGTCTCCCTAAAAGTTTCGGGTCAAACCGTACACGTTTGACCAAGTTAACCGAAATGAGCCTAGGTACGAAAATGTGAAACGAAATGTAAAACTTTAGATTTTGGCTCGAAATAATATTTTAGGTATTTTAACATGAAACATGAATAAAAACGAGTATATATATATATATATATATATATATATATATATATATATATATATATATATAACCATTATATATATGCCCAAAGGAAATGAAACAATGTATATATATATATGTATACACAACTACATACATGTAAATGTATGCTTAACGAGATTTCGACTCGGGAAACATTACTTGTACTTCAAAACATCGTCACCAACGAGCAATACAAATTAAGGAATCAACAATTCCTTCAAACAAATGAACCATTAACATAAATTGATGAACAAATCAAAGTACTTATGTTAATACAATTATTGCGTATAGGTTAACATACCTTGGGCGACGCTACATACATCTGCTAGCATTCACATCGCATCTACTACTGTGAGTCTCACGGCCCCTTTTTACTGCTATACTTTGGGGGAGATGCATTACTTGTTTTTGCTTGAACACAATGAAATTACTGTTTTTACTAAATTAATTACTGTATATGCTTTGGACTTCACTGACTCATTACTTTACAGACTTGATACGCTACCGACTTAATACTTTACAAACTTACTGACTTCTAAACTACTTTACGGGCCTATTACAATTCGAACTTACTAATTACGAACTTACTACTTTACAAACTTAGTACTTTTCAAACTTATTACCTTACAAACGTTTTACTTTACAAATGTATTATATTACCGATTTAGTATCTGATATACTTATTACATTACCACTTTACAAAAATTACTGATTTATACTTACCACTTGACCGATTTACAAACTTACTGTTTTACTGGAAAACCACCTTACAAACTTACCGACTTTACAAACTTACCGATTTTACAAACTTACAATCTTTACAAACTTACTGATTTACGGTCTTACCGACTTACTGATTTACAAGTCTTACCGACTTACTAATTTACAGTCTTACCGACTCATAGACTTACCGACTTACAGATTTACAGACTTACATACTCACTGAATTACTGGTATATCGATTGCATGAGTTTTACTTAATCCAATGAAGTCCCTTTAATCATAGTTGTTAGTTATGGACTTAAGCGCGAGTACTAGTAAATGGATCCATTTGGGACTGACAATCCCCGCCCAGGGTAGCACGCACTGCCCCGAACATACAGGTATAAATGGGCGTTTTTTACTCGTTATACATGAATGTTTTTGGATTAGCATTCACGAGGGCACAGTACTTGATTGTACGATTACTTACTTACTGTTAAGTTTCAACTATGGTGCTCATGGCAATGTATACCCATTTCCCTATTGCATTGACGCAATGATTGATTACTGATTTACTGACTGCTTACTACCATGGATTGCTACCCAATTACATGGATGCAGTGATTGACTATAGATTTGTTATTTACATACAACTGACGATTACTACTCTACTGACTGCGTACAACTTTTAAATACTGACTTGTTACATTCGTACAATCACTTTTACTGTTCTATTTCAATTGTGCGATTACATTTACCACTTTACTGTTTCTTCTGTGAAACTTGTATACTTATATTGTGTTCAATTTGATTTACTTACTACAAGCCTGTGAGATTCACCAACCTTTTGGTTGACACTTTTAGTAATGCATTCTCAGGTACACAACTTCAATAGGATTGGTCTTCAGGATCCTAGCTTAATGTGCTCACTATACCTTGTGTGATGATTACTGGATTAGTCACGCCCCGACCCGAATCGCTTCCGCAGCATAAATTTAGGGGTGTGACAGATTGGTATTAGAGCCTAAGGTTATAGTGAACTAGGTTGCATGTAGTGGGCCTAGACTATGACCGTTAGGCAGTATTCCTCATTAGGTATGACTGGTTCAGGGATTACACCATACGAATTTAATTTAACATAGCGTAGCTAACTATGTACAATTAAACAAAGATGATGTAAGAGCTGAAAGGGGTTATATTGAACAGGAATACATTAGCTGACTCTGGCCACGTGAGAACCGGGACTTCTAATTGTTTTGTGCTAGACACGACTAGGCGGGTATATAGGTATATAAGATATATACATATATGATTAGGCTATTATGTGATATAGAGAAATATACATACATAGGCCTCAATTACATACTACGCTCTAGGCTATTATATATGGAGGATATGTGAATAGGCCTTATACGATGTTACTCATGTTACTACCTACACCACTGTAACCGATAAATATAGCTACTCCAGCGTCCCTTAATATGAGGAATGGGACTTTGTATTTGCTTACTACCGCCTACCTAACTATGCACCTATAACATTTTGTAACGCACTTTACTGTACCGTTAGGTGTATCATAGGAAAATTGTCTCAACAAATTTCAGCAGGCTCTTACCTAGAAATTTTTCATAACTCCTGTTTTCCAACGGATTTTGTTAAACAAAATTTTCAAAGCGTCGTCGCTGACAAGAGTTACAACCGAAAAATTTATCACTCAAGTTTTCAACGGACTTTAAGTTTTCAACAGACATTTAATCTTTCGACATTTTCTACGATTTTATCTCTAAAGTCCTACTTTTAAAATTAGAACACCGTTCACACATGAAAACATTGTTATAAAAAATCTAAGATGAATTTGGTGCTTATGAGGAGAGACTAATTGTAACACCTCGCAAATTTGAACACGATTAATTTCATTAATCCCTTGCATTTTAGACTAATTCCCTACTTGAGTGAATTCACAACACACTCTAGAGGTAAGTCTAGCAAAGCCCAACTAGATAATACGCGTAGTATTACGTATTAGTAACTAGTTGTATTTACGTACTGAACAATTTGAAAACAAACGCGACAAAAACATACGATTGTTGGTGAACAAAATTAATTAGTAAAACGAAATTATTAAATAACGTAGTAGCGAATAAATATTTTGTCAAAAATATTTACAAATAATTTTATAACGCAAAACGTCAAAACGTATAACTAAAATAAAACAAAGTTTAAAATTTTATAACTTAATTCAATTTGGTTTTATAAAAAGATCCTAATTAGAATTATAAAGAAATATGTAATTAAAATGTATTAATATAAAATATTGTAACATTTAACGATCGGGTAAACAAACACGGAGCGCAAACACGGAGGCGAAAAAGGGGACAAAACCCCCTCCCCACCTCCCTTTTCTTTCATTTCTATCTATCTCATTCTCTCTCTTCTTTCTTTTTCCTCTCATCTCTCTCTCTCTAAAAACAAAACAAAAACCACACTAATCACCCAAAAACTACACTAAAACGACGCCGAATCACATAGCTCCTTTGGAATAAAACGACCACGGCATCCCGATCTACACTTCTACCTTTTCGGATTTCAAATCCGACACTCGTAAGTTTCTGACAAATCCCGCAAATCTTTAGATTTCGAAGTTATAATTAATATTTCATGTTTAATACACTTAGATTACCATGCCTTAGTGTTCTAACAACTGAAAATGTCCAAAAATCGACCCAAAACTCGTTTTTCCCGAATTGTTCGTCGAACAGTCCGCTACGTCGCATCTGGCTTGGGCTAAATGCGACGTCAGCCCCTACGTCGCAGAACATCTCACAACGTCGCATACTGCGACGTCACCGTTAACGTCGCATTAAATTGCGAAATCACACATAGCGACGTCAGTCCCTACGTCGCAGTAGACCCTGACGTCGCATATAGCGACATAAGCGCCTACGTCGCACGCGACGTCGCACCCTACGTCGCATCACAACCCAGCGTCGCACCTTGCGTCGCTAAAAACAGGAAGTTTAAAAACTAGTTCTCACTAAGTGTCGAACTAACCGGAAACGCATATCTTTATAAGATACGATTCACGAGCTTTACAAACAATACAAACACACTTATTTTACCGAAATTAGGATTTTAAACTATCACCAACGAATCGTATACATTTTCACAAACAACGAAATACAACGTAAACGTTTAACAAATACTTTGGACACAACTTGGTTGTACGAATACTAGCATGGATGATTAGCCTAGACATCGACATACTTATTAATCTCATACGTCTAGGACGTTAGGAGATCTCGGACTGTACTTGGGCTTAGGTTTGCTAGCACTCGCACTACTTAACTCAACAGGTGAGTTCACAGCCCCTACTTTTACTGTTTTAACTGCTTTGAACAGGGGTGGAAAACATAGTCAAACACTTTTATACAAACATGGTTGTATACTATTTTACTCAAACAAGTGGAGTACATGGAACTAGTAAACGGATAAACAAACTGACGATTTCAACTTAATATGTAATACTGCCCGCACGTGGTCCATATACGGGTCTTAGGGGAAGTGTTACATATTACTGCCAACGCTGTAAACACATGAACACGTTTTCGAGAACGCTGGAGGATAACCAGCAACACTTTATATAACGGACTGGGTAACTAAAAGTCCCTACTTGACATGGGCAACACTACTGAAAAGTCCCTACTTGACATGGGCAACACTACTGAAAAGTCCCTACTTGACATGGGCAACACTACTGAAAAGTCCCTACTTGACATGGGCAACACTACTGAAAAGTCCCTACTTGACATGGGCAACACTACTGAAAAGTCCCTACTTGACATGGGCAACACTACTGAAAACAATGGGTTTCCTACTAACATGGACCCACCAAACGATTAGGATTGTAACACTGCCGCACGTGGTCCAGATACGGGTCTTAGGGGAGTGTTACACCTACGAACAACTAATAGGATACTTACATTCCTACTATAACTTGAACTATATTTTTGGGCAATATCCCAACAAAACATATCTACGATTAGGATACGTATAATCCTACAAAACATACTTGAACACAGGATACTGTTTTTCCTACAACTAATAGGATACGAACATTCCTACAAACAACTATTTGAAAACATATTTGGTGTTACAAATACTATTTTTGGGCGACATTCCCACGATACGTTATAAACAACAGTGGTTTATCACAACTGAACTTGCAAACATAACACCTGTGAATTCACTCAACCTAGTTGTTGACTTTTACTATGTTTTTTAGGGAATTAGCTGCGCATGTAAGAATCGCCAACACATGGAGAATTAGGCGACCCGTGAAGCTTTAGGATGCCAACTTTTGGAAAAACATATGGATTTCTTTAGTATGACTGAATTGTTTTAGTCATATTTCAGAAATCTACTTTTGTAAACTTACTACTTTTAACTTATACGATTTGATGAATCGTAAACATGTAATTAATACTTTTGGCATCTTAATATATATTGTTCTGTTGTAATCATAAGCTCTGATACGTATGCATGCTTTATTATTGTGACACCCCAGTACTTAAACTAAACGCTTCCGCTGAACAAATTTGGGGGTGTTACAGATTGGTATCAGAGCCATTGGTTATAGCGAACTAGGAAACTTTAGGTGACTTAGCGACCTAGAGACCTAGACTATAGCCTTGGCTAGAACGTACATGCATACATACATTTGCATACATCTAAACTATCGTTACGATAACTCGATACGCGTGAACTATTCACCACATTCGACTCGTTCATTGTACTCAGATCTCATATGAACCTGATTGTGTTAGACGGTTTATGAAAAGAAGTATGTATTTAGCATCATATAATGACGCCTGGCCAACGTGATTATATTATACTAAGTACATATGGGTGTTTCATAGTCGTAAGATACGTGATGGGGATTCAACAATTTTTCTTGATATTCGAAAACTTGAAATATGTGAAACTTTACTCCTCACATATTTTTCATCGGCATTGACTTCTGCATCTTTTCATCGCAGAACGTCAGCATGCCGCCTAAACAAAGAAATACTCGAAACAGTCGACGAAATGTTCCTCCTCCACCACCGCCTCCAGAAACAACCGAACAGATTATCGAACGCCGCGTGGCTGAAGCCATCGCCCAATACGAGGCTAGCCGCAATCGTGAAAACCTGACCAACAATAGCGGAGCCACTCCAGTCAACAGCGAAACCCCAAACAATACCCAGCAGGGGTGTTCCTACAAAACCTTTCAGTCTTGTAAACCCAGCACCTTCACCGGGACCGAAGGGGCCATCGGCCTGGTCCACTGGATTGAGAAAACGGAATCAGTCATCGACATCAGCGACTGCGCCACCGACAAAATTGTGAAATACGCCACCTGCACTCTAGCCGACAAAGCTCTAACATGGTGGAACGCTCAGGTACAAATCATGGGATGCCCAGCTGCTTACTCCATCTCATGGGAGACACTGAAACGAATGCTGATGGAGGAATTTTGCCCTCCCAACGAGATGCAAAAACTTGAAACCGAATTCTGGAACATCCAAATGATCGGCGCTGATATTTCCGGTTATACAACTAGATTCCAGGAACTTGCACGCCTTGTGCCTCACATGGTAACCCCCGAGAGCAAACGCATTGAGCGTTACAACAGGGGTTTGGCACCACAGATCCGAGGCATGGTTATGTCCTCCAAACCCGCCACTTTTAGGAGCGCAGTTGATCTGGCTCAAAGCTTAACCGACGACGCGGTCGAGATTGGAACCCTGAAAGCTATCACAGGGAAAACTGAACCTACCCGTACTGATGCGGGCGACTCGGGAACCCACAAACGCAAATGGAACAGCGAGGGTAACGACCGTCAGGGTCAACAAAACAGAAACCCGGGAAACACCCGAGCCTTTGCTGCGATCACCAACACTGAACAGAAACCCTACCTTGGTAACAGGCCCAAGTGTGGGAAGTGCGGAAAACATCATGAAGGAGATTGTTTCTTCTGTGATAAATGCAACCGATTCGGACACAAAACCGAAGCTTGTAGAACTCACCCCACGAACAACGAACAACGAAACAATGGCTGTTTCCGATGTGGCGACCCGGGACACTACCGAAATCAGTGCCCCCAACTCAACAACAATCAAAATAACCACAACCAGAACAACCCCGGGAACAACAATCAAAACAACAACAACCGCATCGCAACCATCCCACCGGGGCGTAGCCGCGCATCATCCTCCGTGCACCAGAAACGGTTGCGGATCTCAACTAGCACGGTATGTCCTAACAGCTGTTGCTACGCTTTAACATACGTTTTTATTCGAATGTCGATTTAAACACAACACTTGGTAAACCCTGAACACGAAACGAAACACACAACATATTGAACTATGCCGCGAGCATACTTAAACTGATTGCACCCCTATGGCAACAATTGAACGCCACGCAAACTATTTTTAACAACATGACTTATCGGAGAACATACGCCGCGGGCGATCCGACTTGGTTTTAAATCTCGGGACGAGATTTCTCTAACATGGGGAGAATGTAACACCTCGGAAATTTGAACACGATTAATTTCATTAATCCCTTGCATTTTAGACTAATTCCCTACTTGAGTGAATTCACAACACACTCTAGAGGTAAGTCTAGCAAAGCCCAACTAGATAATACGCGTAGTATTACGTATTAGTAACTAGTTGTATTTACGTACTGAACAATTTGAAAACAAACGCGACAAAAACATACGATTGTTGGTGAACAAAATTAATTAGTAAAACGAAATTATTAAATAACGTAGTAGCGAATAAATATTTTGTCAAAAATATTTACAAATAATTTTATAACGCAAAACGTCAAAACGTATAACTAAAATAAAACAAAGTTTAAAATTTTATAACTTAATTCAATTTGGTTTTATAAAAAGATCCTAATTAGAATTATAAAGAAATATGTAATTAAAATGTATTAATATAAAATATTGTAACATTTAACGATCGGGTAAACAAACACGGAGCGCAAACACGGAGGCGAAAAAGGGGACAAAACCCCCTCCCCACCTCCCTTTTCTTTCATTTCTATCTATCTCATTCTCTCTCTTCTTTCTTTTTCCTCTCATCTCTCTCTCTCTAAAAACAAAACAAAAACCACACTAATCACCCAAAAACTACACTAAAACGACGCCGAATCACATAGCTCCTTTGGAATAAAACGACCACGGCATCCCGATCTACACTTCTACCTTTTCGGATTTCAAATCCGACACTCGTAAGTTTCTGACAAATCCCGCAAATCTTTAGATTTCGAAGTTATAATTAATATTTCATGTTTAATACACTTAGATTACCATGCCTTAGTGTTCTAACAACTGAAAATGTCCAAAAATCGACCCAAAACTCGTTTTTCCCGAATTGTTCGTCGAACAGTCCGCTACGTCGCATCTGGCTTGGGCTAAATGCGACGTCAGCCCCTACGTCGCAGAACATCTCACAACGTCGCATACTGCGACGTCACCGTTAACGTCGCATTAAATTGCGAAATCACACATAGCGACGTCAGTCCCTACGTCGCAGTAGACCCTGACGTCGCATATAGCGACATAAGCGCCTACGTCGCACGCGACGTCGCACCCTACGTCGCATCACAACCCAGCGTCGCACCTTGCGTCGCTAAAAACAGGAAGTTTAAAAACTAGTTCTCACTAAGTGTCGAACTAACCGGAAACGCATATCTTTATAAGATACGATTCACGAGCTTTACAAACAATACAAACACACTTATTTTACCGAAATTAGGATTTTAAACTATCACCAACGAATCGTATACATTTTCACAAACAACGAAATACAACGTAAACGTTTAACAAATACTTTGGACACAACTTGGTTGTACGAACACTAGCATGGATGATTAGCCTAGACATCCACATACTTATTAATCTCATACGTCTAGGACGTTAGGAGATCTCGGACTGTACTTGGGCTTAGGTTTGCTAGCACTCGCACTACTTAACTCAACAGGTGAGTTCACAGCCCCTACTTTTACTGTTTTAACTGCTTTGAACAGGGGTGGAAAACATAGTCAAACACTTTTATACAAACATGGTTGTATACTATTTTACTCAAACAAGTGGAGTATATGGAACTAGTAAACGGATAAACAAACTGACGATTTCAACTTAATATGTAATACTGCCCGCACGTGGTCCATATACGGGTCTTAGGGGAAGTGTTACATATTACTGCCAACGCTGTAAACACATGAACACGTTTTCGAGAACGCTGGAGGATAACCAGCAACACTTTATATAACGGACTGGGTAACTAAAAGTCCCTACTTGACATGGGCAACACTACTGAAAAGTCCCTACTTTACATGGGCAACACTACTGAAAAGTCCCTACTTGACATGGGCAACACTACTGAAAAGTCCCTACTTGACATGGGCAACACTACTGAAAAGTCCCTACTTGACATGGGCAACACTACTGAAAAGTCCCTACTTGACATGGGCAACACTACTGAAAACAATGGGTTTCCTACTAACATGGACCCACCAAACGATTAGGATTGTAACACTGCCGCACGTGGTCCAGATACGGGTCTTAGGGGAGTGTTACACCTACGAACAACTAATAGGATACTTACATTCCTACTATAACTTGAACTATATTTTTGGGCAATATCCCAACAAAACATATCTACGATTAGGATACGTATAATCCTACAAAACATACTTGAACACAGGATACTGTTTTTCCTACAACTAATAGGATACGAACATTCCTACAAACAACTATTTGAAAACATATTTGGTGTTACAAATACTATTTTTGGGCGACATTCCCACGATACGTTATAAACAACAGTGGTTTATCACAACTGAACTTGCAAACATAACACCTGTGAATTCACTCAACCTAGTTGTTGACTTTTACTATGTTTTTCAGGGAATTAGCTGCGCATGTAAGAATCGCCAACACATGGAGAATTAGGCGACCCGTGAAGCTTTAGGATGCCAACTTTTGGAAAAACATATGGATTTCTTTAGTATGACTGAATTGTTTTAGTCATATTTCAGAAATCTACTTTTGTAAACTTACTACTTTTAACTTATACGATTTGATGAATCGTAAACATGTAATTAATACTTTTGGCATCTTAATATATATTGTTCTGTTGTAATCATAAGCTCTGATACGTATGCATGCTTTATTATTGTGACACTGATGATCCCAGCTAGAGATCTTAGTATGTATTACTTTGAATGATTATTAATAAGCTTGCGGAATAGTTTATTAATAACTTGAAGAACAAACTTGTATATAACAGAATATCTAATCAAAAGCTTCAATATTATTAACAATAATACGAACACACAATTTGTGTTAGGGTTTACAACCTTGAAGCTAATAACTAGAATGAATTCGTCACCCTCTAGGATTTTACAGGATCTCTATTTATAACATATAGAGTCCTTTACAGAATCAAACTATTATGGAATCATATCTATTCCATAATTCTCTCTATTCAACTATATCTAACCAACAGTGGTTATCTATATCACTAACAGGGGTAGTACTCGTATATTATCAACAGTGGTTGAGTACTTGATACAAAATACAAACTACACACTAACAGTGGCACTGTTAGACAAACTACTTGACAGCGGCAGCTACTAACTAGCAGTGGCAACTACTAACAGTGGTTGTACTTCTAACAGCGGCACAATACTTGTATTCTGAGCAAATCTATCAGTGTCTCAGTTCTCAACAATCTCCCCCTAAACTTGATCATTCAGAGTAATGATTCAAGTTTCAATCCTTCTTTTCTTCTTCTTTCTCCTTCATCGTTTGCCTCTTATGCAGTTGATTGAACACCATGTATAAAGCTCTGTAAGCTCCTTCAGTAATGATGGTTGTAGATAACTTCAAATCAACCAATCTATTCAGCAGCCCTGTTCCCAGCACATAGTGTCGATCATCAAACATGTAGATCACCTGCCCATTGTTAAATACTACCATGTGTACTCCAGCTCTGGCAAAATATCTCCAGGTTATAACCCTTTGATGACAATGAAAGAATAAGTGATACATGCTTGCTGGTTCAAACATGCTTTGCAATAACTCCATCATTTGTCTTTCAATCACAGCCTCTGAGTTCTTTCTATTCCTGATTCTGCTCACTTGATACAACTCCATAAGATCATCTCTTGTACAGATTCTGAGCAAATCAATCATACTTCCAACATGGTCATCAAATCCTCTTTCCCTTTCAATCTTGATCTCAAGGATCATTTTTCTGAAACCATAATCAATTGCTACTCCTTCCCAATTTATAATTCTAGCCTTTCTTGGTCCTTCAGAAATCTCCTTGCTATCAGTCAGAATCTTGATTCTCTTTTTCAGCTCTGGATCAAATCTTGGAATGTCAGGAATAACATTGTCTTTAGAAATCTGATTTTTCCATGAATTTCTTCTGACTTCATTCTGCTTATCCTCTAAGGCTTTCTCTGCTGCCTCAGCAGCTGCTTTTTCTCTTCTTTCTTCTTCTTCTTTCAGAAACTTTATCATTTCCCTATCTGCCTTTTCTTTCTTCTCCTTCATCAATGCATTCAAATGCCTATTCTCTTCCATTTTCTTGGTCCACTCATCATCTCTTCCCATATACCTATCATATGTCTGTTCCAGCTTCTGCATATTCCATCCTTTAACAATTTTAGCTGGGGCATAATTTTCAGACAGAGCATTGATCATTTGTCTTCTCCTTTCAGCATATGGTAAAGGTTTACTCCTCTTCTTGGCTAATTCCTCTTGCTTTTTCTTTCTAGCCCTTTCCTCATTTGACCTTTTCATCAACAAAAATCCAGAAGATAACTCTTCCTCTTCATTACCTTTCTTCTTCTTTAAATAATCATGAACTCTCTGAGCAGGAAGCTTTAATCCTTGTGCAGTCTTTTCTTTAACAATCTCTGCAGCTTTCTGTGTAATAGTCACTACACTCAGATCATCCAAAATCATTTTAACATCATCACCCTCATCTTCAGCTTTAGCTTCTGCAGCTCTCCTTATCAACCTTTCCCTTTCTTCTACTTGCATCCTTAGCATATCATGAGACTCAAGATGAGGTTCTTTAATTTCTTTCACTTTTGATTTTTCTTTTAACTTTCCTTTACCTTTGTCTTTTGGATCAATCACAGGCAATTTAGACTCAGGCTTGAGTGGTGAAGTTGGTTCTCTTATTGTAACAGGTACCTCTCTTGGTCTTGTTGTTGTGGTAGTTGTGACAGGGGTTGATATGACAGCAGTGGTGATTGGTGTATCAACAGTGGTAGGTGTTGGTGTACTAACAGGAGTAGATGTAACAGTGGTAGTGTTAGTGTTGACAGTGGTTGAAATTGTGACAACAGTGTTAGAAGTTTTAACAGGGGATAAAGTATTAGTTGACTTTCTTCTGGGAATAGATTTCTTTCTTGTAAAGGTCTGCAACTTCTTTTCTTCATCAATTGACTTTGATTGCTCCCCCTTAATCTCAACTTCTCCTTCTTTCATCTCTTTTTCAATATCATCAACCACCTCATACACTGACCTATCACTGAAACTGACTCTTTTCTTATTTTCCAGGTTAGCACCCATCACATCCCAAAAATATAATCTAAGTGCAGCTTTCTCAGGCAACCCTTTATTCAATGGAAATACCTGATAAACTGTTTCATCTGTTTCATCAGTCTGCTCTGCTCCTGCACCATCACTTGTATTAACATTTTCAGAAGAATCTTCACCAGTATATACCACCATTCTTCTGTTATCTGCAGCATTTACCATCTCATCATCTAAACTTTCATGTATCACATAATCAGAGACATTGAGCTCCTCCTCAGCCTTATCCCTGCTCTGCACATAATCATCATCTTTATCATCAAACACTAACTCCACAGTGTCTTCTGATTGTGCCTCATTATGCTCACATATATCCATCTCAACTGTATTATCATCAAGCTCAAGCACCTCTGTAGCTGCAGAATCATCATGCATCTCATCAATATTTATCATTGCTCCACTCATATCATCATGAGGTCCATGTGAATCATCATCATCATCATCATCAGCTTTTCTTGAACCATCATCTTCAGGCATATTATCATCATCTGCTTTCTTCTCCCCCTTGCCTGAAGATTCCTTTAACTTATTCGCAGGTAGAAGAATATTGTTGACAGCCTCCTCAAGCATTAACAATCTATTCTGCACATCAAGCAACTCTGCCTTCTGATGATCAATGATCTCCTTCTGCTTAGCAATTAACTCATCCTGAGCTTGAATTTTCTGTTGAGCCTCTTTTCTGTAAGCCCTTTCCCGCTCATATTTGCTCCACAGTTTATTGATATCATGTACAAGATAGGAAATCGTCAATTCATCAGTATCACTAGGCTCATCAACATTAGAGTGTGACCTCTTAGTTAAATCCTTGCCCACATCTGCCACTGCAGATGTCCCTTCGTTATTGGTACTGGGACCTACATTTGAATCATCACCCATAGGTTCATCAAACATAGTTGCCTCTGGTTGGGTCTGATTAATGTTACCACTATCCTGCCCTGCCAGTGGGCTAGAAACAGTAGTGGCAGCCCTTCCAGAATGAACATTTTCATCAAGTATGTTCACCTGTTGTGTTAGGACAGTTGACGGAGACTGTGGAGAAACAGGAATCTCCATAGCCTGTGTAGCCTTCTTGGATTTCTTGGCTTTAGATTGGGTAGGCTGTTTGTTCCCTTGTTTTCGTTTGATGCCACCTCCTGATGTGTGTTCAGAACCAACTTGTGTTATTGGTCTGTCATCATTTGGTCCAGATGGTGTTGGTAATACACCACCAGTGGCAGAAGGAGTAACTAGCATTGTAGAAAATAATGCAGTTTCCTTCTTAGAAAAAGCATTCTGATACTGATTCATAGCCTTAATAGTCCTCAAAGATAGAGTAGAACTAACAATCACACTATCCTCTGCTGGCAGATTTGACAATTGATTATTCAATAAAAGCTGAACAAATCTAGGGTACATAACGAATGTATCACCCTTTACATTCCTAACCATATTATCTAAGATAAATCTAGACATATTAAATTTAATACCCTGTGCCAAGCAGATAATAGGATATGCAATAGTAGAACTAAATTCATTAAAACTAGTTCTCTTTTGAGACAAACATACCAGAAAAGTATGAATGTAGAACTTCCATTGAGGACAAAACCATGACTTCAAGAAAGTATATTCTGATCTTGTCTTTCCTGAACCTTCATACCCCATATCCATAATGCCTTTAAACAAATCTTCTCTCGATAATTCCAGAATTCCACCTTCATCATCAAACTGTAAAAGCTCTCTTAGAACAATCTCAGTAACCATTACCTTCTGACCCTTGACAGTGGAATGAATGTGAGTAATGCCATTAACATTCCCTTCCTTTGCATTCTTCCAAAATTCTTGAATATGCGATCGAATTAATCGTGGACAAACAGTAAGAGCATCTGTAACTGGACAATTACTCAAGAAATCAATAATAGGGTGAAAATACTCATCGGCAAGTTCTTTATTCAAGAAAGCCCTCATATTGTGTTCAGAATGAACACTTAGCGTAGAATGATCAGAATCAGATGAAGATGCCATTTATGTAATTGATGAACGAACGAAGAGTGAATTACAATAAACAACTCAAAGCGAGAGCGATTATTGAAGGGTTTTGAAAATTTTGAAAGCGTAATTGAAAAAGTGAAGTATTTGAGTATTTATTTGATGACAGTGCCAAGCCCTAAAAATAGAACTAGCAGTGGCACTGCTGGTTATACCCAACAGGGGCACAATTTACAAACAAATCCAACAGGGGTACCTCACTTGGTCAATTTATAATCAACCCTTTCTAACCATCTAACAAAGCTAGCAGCGGCTGATAGTCTAGCAGGGGCATCCGACAAAGGAAACGCCAACTTAGAACTAACAGGGGCATAAACTTAGCTTAGTTAGACAACGAATTTTTTTTTTTTTTTTTTTTTTTTTTTTAATCAAAAAAAAATAAGAAGAAACAAATAAAACATTAAATTCCAGCTCAAGTGATGTCTCTTGACAGTGGCTGAAACCTGCAATATTAAACTAAGAAAAACAACTAGCAGGGGTTAAATTACACACATATACAGCAGGGGTTTAAAATACATTGACAGTGGCAAAGGTAAACTAACAGTGGCACCATCTGTTATCATGATGAAGCTAACAGTGACAACACCTGACCCTGTCACATACAATATATTTTACCCCTGTTAGTATCAAATCCAGACCAAAACACTACGTGAGATTGATCATACCAATATTAGTTATCAAAAATGTAAATCTTCCTACATCAAATGCTTTTGTAAAAAGATCTGCAAGTTGATTATCAGTATGAATTTTAAAAATATGAATCAATCTTTTATCATAACAATCTCGTATAAAATGATATCTGATCTCAATGTGTTTGGTTTTTGAATGCTTAACTGGATTCTGAATGATACTAATAGCAGAAGTATTATCAATATAAATAGGAGTGTTCATGAAAGTCAAACCATAATCCAGCATTTGATTCTGAATCCAAAGAACCTGTGCACAGCAACTTGATGCTGCAACATATTCTGCTTCTGCTGTAGAAGTGGAAACCGTGGTCTGCTTTTTACATTGCCATGACACTAATCTATTTCCAAGAAATTGACAACCTCCACTAGTCGATTTCCTATCCATATTCTCACCACCATAGTCACTATCTGTGAAGGCCTTTAGCTCAAAATCTGATCCTTTAGCATACCAAAGGCCCAAGTCTGGTTGACCTTTCAAGTATCTAAAGATCCTCTTCACAGCATACATGTGTGACTGCTTTGGATTGGTCTGATATCTAGCACAAAGACATACTGCAAACATTATATCAGGTCTAGATGAAGTTAAATACATCAATGAACCAATCATTGACCTGTATAAGTGCACATCTACTTCCTCCCCCTCAGGATCAGAATTAAGATGTTTATGTGCCTCCATGGGAGTGCTAGCTACCTTCACATCTTTATAACCAAATTTATTCAAAATATCTTTCACATACTTCCCTTGGTTAATAAAGATTCCATCTAACTTCTGCTTGACCTGCAATCCTAAAAAGAATGTGAGTTCACCTATTGAACTCATCTTGAACTTCTTATGCATTAAATCCTCAAACTCTTTGCACAATGAATCCCTTGTAGACCCGAAAATAATATCATCAACATACACCTGTACCAGCAATATATCTCTTTGAACCCTCTTGGTAAACAATGTCTTGTCAATAGTACCTCGCTTGAATCCATTCTTGAGCAAGTACTCAGACAGAGTATCATACCAAGCTCTTGGAGCTTGATGTAATCCATACAATGCTTTCTTCAATCTGCACACTCTATCTGGATATGTTGGATCTTCAAACCCTGGTGGTTGGCAAACATACACCTCATCATCAATTAGACCATGAAGAAAAGCACTCTTCACATCCATTTGATAGACTTTGAAATCCTGATAAGATGCATAAGCTAAAAATAATCTAATAGCTTCTATTCTAGCAACAGGGGCAAAGACATCATCATAATCTATGCCTTCTTCCTGTGTGTACCCCTGTGCTACCAACCGAGCCTTATTCTTGATCACTATCCCTCTTTCATCTCTCTTGTTCTTAAAGATCCATCTTGTGCCTATAGCTTTCTTTCCTTTTGGAAGATCAACCAAATCCCACACATCTTGCAGTTTGAATTGCAACAATTCTTCCTGCATAGATTCAATCCAGCTTGGATCTTTGAGAGCCTCCACTGCCTTCTTTGGTTCCATCTGAGAAAGAAAACATACATATAATGAAGTATGTACATCTTCTTCTCTTACCTTGGTTTGATGTCTTGTCTGAACAGGAGTCATAATATCACCAATAATCAAATCCAAAGAATGATCTTTATGAACCAAATACTTAGAGGTAGAAGTATCAAGTAAATCTCTTTCCAAATTAGAACCCAATAGATTATCTACCTCAGAGTCTGAGAAAGACTCTCTTTCCTCTCTTTCTTTTGAAGGCTTTGGAGTTGCTTCAGAATCTGACAAAGAAGTCCTTTCCAAAACTTGAAATGGAGGACTTTGTTCAACAAATTTTGGAGAATCAGGCTCGCCTTCTGAATCATGCTCTGAAACTATATGAGAACCCTTTGAAGTAAATGGTTGATTTTCTGTTGGAATTGAACCATCTTCATCCTTTGAACCATTTTTGCTACTTGACCCACTTGAATCATCTGAAGGTTCATCTTGCTCTAACTGGAATGCTTCTGGAGGATCTGGAGACCAAATAGGAAACAATACATACTTCAAGTCATCCTTTTTAGTTTGACTTGAGGTTGAATTCCCATCTTTACCTGCATCATTACCTGCATCATTACCTGCATCTGAATCTGCACTAATAGACAAATCTGGATATCTAAAAGCATGGGTTAGTGCATCAATATCAAACAAAACTTCTGGACCTTTTCCTTCTACATTTGATGTATGTTCATTAAAGGTCACATCCATGGTCTCATCTATGATCCTAGTCCTTTTGTTAAATACTCTATAAGCCTTGCTTTGAATAGAGTATCCAACAAATACACCCTCATCTACCTTACTCTGAAACTTACCAAGATGATCTCTGGTATTTAAGACAGTACAAGGACATCCAAATGGTTTTAAAAAGCTAACCAAAGGTTTTCTCTTAAAGAATAACTCATAGGGTGTCTTGTTATGAGGTTTAATAATCAAAATCCTATTCAAAACATAACAAGCAGTGCTAACTGCCTCTGCCCAAAAGGACATTGGAAGTTTAGCATCTGCTAGCATGCTTCTAGCAGCCTCAATTAGTGTCCTATTCCTCCTCTCAGCTACTCCATTTTGTTGTGGAGTCCTAGGTGCACTATACTGTCTTTCTATACCTTTATCCTCACAGAACTTATTCATCTCATGATTCTTAAATTCTGTCCCATTATCACACCTGATGATCTTAACCTTTTGATTAGTTGAATTCTCAATCCTAGTTATGAATGATCTAAGTATTTCACCTGTCTCATCTTTAGTCCTAAGAAAGAACACCCAACTCATTCTAGAGTAATCATCAGTTATTACCAAACAGTAAGATTTCTTCCCTTGACTAGCTACATTGGTAGGGCCAAACAAATCCATATGTAACAGGTGTAAGGGAGTGGTATTGGTATTCACAAGCTTGGTCTTATAAGAGGTCTTGTGTTGCTTGCCTTTGAGACATGCGACACAGTGGTCACTACATTCAAATAACTTTTCAGGTAAGCCTCTCACTAGCTTATTCCTAACAAGTTTATTCATGGTCTTGAAATTCAAGTGACACATCCTCCTATGCCATAGTTCAGATTCAGATACAGTAGCTTTAGAAATGAGACAGTTAACATTTTGAGTTTCCATCTTGTTTAAATCACTACAGTATACATTATCCTTTCTTGGAACTCTCATTAAAATCTTATCTTCAGGTATTTTGAGTTTTTCAGAAAGTATAAGGCATTCTGTGTCAGTGAAATATACAGGATTTTGCTTATCTGTGATTTGACTCACACTAAGCAAATTGTATCTCAATTGCTCAACATAATAAACATCATTGAAAGTGAGCTTACTGCTTTTTACCTTACCTTTACCTGTGATTTTCCCTCCTTTAGGATTGCTTCCAAAAGCTACATCTCCTCCATCAAACGCTTTAAAGTCCTGTAGCTTTTTCCTGTCTCCAGTCATGTGTCTTGAACAGCCAGAATCAATATGCCATAAGCTTGGTGGCTTGCCCTGCACATATATGAGAAAAACAATTAGTTTTTCTTGGGAACCCAAACCAATTTGGCTTTGGGTTTCCCATGAGCACCTTTGACATCAACCCTTTTGACAGTGATTGATCTCAGTGCTGCATTGGTTTTGGACACTTCAGATTTACACTCATTTTTATGTCTCCAAAAACAATCAATTTTTGACCTAACAGGGGTTAATGGTCTGACAGTGGTCACCTTTAAGTTTGTATTGATTACCCTGGCAGTGGTAGCTTTACTTGGTATATACATTCTTTTGAAATGTTTAATACCAGCAGAGGTACCATGCCTGACAGTGGTCAAACCCTCCCCTGTTCGTGTCTTGCCTCTGTTAGCCGTTGACAGAGGCACTGCTGTAGCATTAACAGGGGCTGCAGCCTTGCCTCTGTTAGGCTTATTTATCAACACATGACCTGTACCACTGTTCCTATTATTTTTAGGATTGTAGTAACAGTCCTGTTGAAGATGATTATATCTACCACAAATAAAACATGACTTTCTTTTCACACATTCAAACCCATTACCCAACCTTTGTGAAACCAATTGGTTCCAATTTCTTTGATTACCCCTGGGAATGGATTTATTCACATTACTTGCAGTATGTAACTCAGACTTCTTTGATTTACATGTACACTTATCACACTCAGATTTCAACTTGTCTTTTGATTCAGTATTGACCTTTTTGTGTACATACCCTAAACCTGAACTAGCCTTGTTGGTTTTCCTGACTTGATCTATTTGAGCTTTTGCTTTCTCAACAAACATCTTTTTACCCTCTTCTAGTTTAGTACTATTAAGTTCAGAAACTAGACCAGTAATAGACTTAACACTACCATCTACAGAATTACCACCTGATGAGCTATCATTATCACTCTCATCTTCCTCAGTCCAATCAGATACCTCAACTTTATCAAAATTCACATTATCAGCACAATTAACAACTGGATCTACCTTTTTAACCTCCTCAGACACACCTACCTTAAGTGTTTCTAAAACAAAATCACTTTTAGGTGGGAAATAAGTATGATTATAAGGTGGAGGAACAGCATTAAGGTTGTAACCTAATCCAAGTTTTAATTTATCATGAATTTGAGACTTGATTAAGTTTTGAACACCTTTTGAAACATTTTCCAATTCATCAACTTTCAATTTTATTGACTCCTTATCATAAATTGCCTCAGCCAACTTAGCACTTAGCATATCAACTTTTGTTTGTAAAGCTTTCTTTTCCCAATTTAGATACTTAATATCTAAATGAAATTGAGATTCATTCTTTTCATAAGCTTTTATCTGATTTTCTAAGTTTTCAATAGCTAAAGTGGCATGTTGACTCTTTTCCTTACAAGCTTTTAATTCATTACACACAACCATATTATGATCCCTATAAAATTTAACCATTTTCTTGCAAGTAGGAGAACATAATTTAGATTGTACCTCATATGGAATGTCTGAAGACTCTGGTTCTTCTGTGACAGCCATCAAAGCTTGATTTGTGGTTACAAGCTCTTCCTGATCACTCCAGTCAAATCCTCCCATTCCATCTTGAGCAACCAATGAATCTGAAGTGGTGTTCTGAACTGGTATCAATCTTCTTTGAGGACCAGAATTATTTCTTACAAATCCATTCTGAGATCCTCCAGCCTGTGTGCTCTTGCACTCCCTAGCAAAGTGTCCCATCTTGTGACAGTTGAAACACTCCACCTTACTCTTGTCAAAACCAGCTACTCCATCTCTCTTGTAAGAAAAATTTCTGTTCCCAGAACTCTGCATAAACCTCTTTGCCCTGATTGTAATCATGGCCATCTGCCATCTTAAATCCATCTCTTTCAGGTCCTCTTCACTAACCTGCTCCAAATCTTCTGTAGTTAATGATGAATTCACATGGCTTGCAAAGAATGCTTCCAATACATTATCATTAGCACCAGATGTGCTACAACTACCAGATTCACCAACAGAAACAAAAGCAGCATTGTTAGAGCTACCATTGGACTGTTTCAACGCTAGAACTTCAGGCTCAAAATTCCTCAGATCATTGTACAGGTCTTCAATCTCTTTCTCTTCAAGATCTGGACTTTGTCTAAGTCCCACAGTGTACATATTCCAATCTGTACCAAGTGATCTTAGAAACTTCATGTTCAAGTCATCTTTATCAATCTTGACACTGTGATTTTCTAAATCACCCACAAGTTTTTGAAACCTATCAAAAGTCTGAGTCAGAGTTTCAGACTTTACACCTGCAAAGTTTTCAAACTGTTGTTTGAGAAGAGATCTCTTATTCTTCTTGGTGTTATCATTACCACCAAATCTCTTAACAATTGCTTGCATAAGAACCTGAGCATCTTCACAGTTTTCAAACTTCCTTTGATACTCATTAGGAATAGACAAAAGTAGAGTACTTAATGCCTTCCACTCTGTTGCTCTTTCTTTTCTCTCTGCATCAGACTTTGGTGGTGGTCTTTCTTCCTTTTTACCATCTGCATCCTTAGTATAGTTTGGTCCATTAGTAACCACCTCCCACATCATATAATCCGTAAGCAACATGTATTGCATAATCCTAGTCTGCCATAGCTCAAACTCATCAGGTTTGAGCATGGGAATCTTTGTAGCTTGTATACCTTCCATTGATTCAGTAGACATCTTGTTATTTGTTGAAAAAGCTGCGAAATTCAATTACCTTCTTCAAGATCAAAGTAATATCAAGCTCTGATACCACTTGATGATCCCAGCTAGAGATCTTAGTATGTATTACTTTGAATGATTATTAATAAGCTTGCGGAATAGTTTATTAATAACTTGAAGAACAAACTTGTATATAACAGAATATCTAATCAAAAGCTTCAATATTATTAACAATAATACGAACACACAATTTGTGTTAGGGTTTACAACCTTGAAGCTAATAACTAGAATGAATTCGTCACCCTCTAGGATTTTACAGGATCTCTATTTATAACATATAGAGTCCTTTACAGAATCAAACTATTATGGAATCATATCTATTCCATAATTCTCTCTATTCAACTATATCTAACCAACAGTGGTTATCTATATCACTAACAGGGGTAGTACTCGTATATTATCAACAGTGGTTGAGTACTTGATACAAAATACAAACTACACACTAACAGTGGCACTGTTAGACAAA
The DNA here is from genome assembly GCA_949592205.1 of Helichrysum umbraculigerum. Taxonomy (NCBI): domain Eukaryota; kingdom Viridiplantae; phylum Streptophyta; class Magnoliopsida; order Asterales; family Asteraceae; genus Helichrysum; species Helichrysum umbraculigerum. The sequence continues at coordinate 103,015,934 of CATIUR010000003.1, read as the reverse complement.
CTACTTGACAGCGGCAGCTACTAACTAGCAGTGGCAACTACTAACAGTGGTTGTACTTCTAACAGCGGCACAATACTTGTATTCTGAGCAAATCTATCAGTGTCTCAGTTCTCAACAGACACCCCAGTACTTAAACTAAACGCTTCCGCTGAACAAATTTGGAGGTGTTACACTAATCGTTAATGATGAAAGTGATAACACTAACTCAATAAGAAAAATCTACCAAAACCCGAATGAGGACGCGGATATCCTCATTCTTAGACAGCCTAACTATTTTTGTGATTACTTGCTTTACGGAATCTTGATTTTTACTTGCTCCTACATTTTGTGCTTTGAATCCTAAAAATTTGTTAGGATTAAGAAACAACAACTTGACTACTACACGATTCCAGTAGAGTTTAGTTCACTCTATCATATTACTGATTAACACGGATATTACGAGCACAGTAGAAATTACCATGATACCCCAGGCTACTAGTACAAATTGTAGCTGCACTCTAGTGACAGACTGACCGACAGACCGTGTCTCCTTTCTTTTAGTTACCAGTAGGGCAATAGTTCAACAAGGGGAGAAAGATAACCTTAGACAGACGATTGTGTCACTCACAATAATTTAACAAACTCTCTTAGGATATGCACAGACTAATACTTCGACACAACAATAATTACTACGAACAAATTTCGGGACGAAATTCTCCTAACAAAGGGAGAATGTAACACCCGGTCAAAAATGGCATTTTTAGCGCCAAAATTCAAACTTTCTTTCCACGTATTATATACGCTCAATACCAAAGTATTCAAGTATTATAAATATATAACTATATATATATCGTCAAATGAATATGTAATAATCACGTATATAAAAAAAAAAGTCTGACATAACGTAGAAGCTCAAAACGGACGTCGATGCAAAACTCTTCTAAATAAATTATTATTGTTAAAAATAATATTTATTTACTTGGATGAAATTTAAACATATTCTTTCTCAATTAAAAAGGTGTTTTATTCAGTTGAGACAACGCAAAAACAACATTATATTTTTATAACTCAAGTGAAGTATTTTTATTAAATACTCGGATTAAAAATATATACGAATTCGTATTAACAAATTTATGATTTAAAAATGTTACTTTATTTTACGATCGGGTACCCGAACACGGGTATATTATACTACTTTTGGGGGACAAAAGTACCATCCATCTCCACAAAAAGTGGATTTGGGTTTCCTTGCCTGTGATGTCACCGTAGACCAAAAACACATCCTCCTTTGTTCCATTTTTCTTTTTCATCTTCTATCACCATTTATCTCATCTCTTCTCTTCTTTCTTTCTTGCTCTCGGTTCCTCATAAATCAACAAATTAACAACATATGATCATCACTTTGTTCTTCATTATCATCGATCGATCATCATCATTTTGTACCCATTATCTCTCGGCTCACTACTACCGCCGAGCACCACCTCACCACCGAGCACCACCACATCGCCGGTCATCATCATCGGAACGACAAACAACACCATCACCGACGCAACAGCAGCAACATACCGACATCATCATCGTTACCACATCTTCAACATCATCGGACTTTATCATCTACATTTTTGGTCCCTTAATTTGATCCGTAAGCATCCATCTATTTTCTTGTAAATTTGTGATTTACAAACTCATTGAATTATGTAATAGAGTTATCATTAATTTAATATGTCCAAGGAATTAGATTAGAACTTGTTTGGAGAATTGATTGTTGAATCGGAGTTAAACAAAAACAGAAGAATTTTATTTTGTGACTAACACATATATAGAAATACTAAGTAACTTATAAACAAAAATGAGGCATTAGCCTAGTGGTTGAGTTGAATGTGGTGATACCAAAGGTCAAGGGTTCGAGCCCCTGTGAACTCTTTTTATTCTATATATTTTGAATAACCTGTTACTAATATAGATATATAGATAAACCTTGTAAATTACAACCAAAAGCAAGTAATGGTCAAGTGGTTGGGACTTTTGTTAGCAAGCAAAAGGTCACAGGATCAATTCCTCTTGTGACCAGTGATCTTTTTACACATATTTATATTTTTATATATAAAATGATAAATAATATGTTATAAAATTTGGAGTAAAAATGTATACGCATACGATATAACTCGGACATTTTATATATACATATATACTTCTTCAAAGAATACAACAAACGAGTTTAATAATAATACATTTATTGGAAATTATTATTACAAGATTTTCACTAACGAATCACGCATATTTTAACTGGAAACAATTAAATCATTTGTGTACTTTGACAAATCGTCAAATACTCATGTTAGTATATCTTTTACGTTTAGGACGTTAGGAGGTTACGGATTGGATAATACTCGCGGTTAGGAACGCTAGCACCCACAGGTGAGTCTCACGGCCCCTTTTTACTATCTTTACTTTGGGGGAGATGCGTTACTTGTTTTTGCTTGAACACGTAAAATTACTGTTTGTACTAAATTGCTTGATAAACTTTGTACTTTACCGACATATTACTTTACAGGCTTAATACCTTACTTAGTACTTTACAAACTTACTGATTGCTACTATACTACTTACAGACTTAATGCATTACAAGCTTATTACCGTATGTACTTCCTACTTTACAAATGTACTACTTTACCGGTTTACTATGTGATATACTTACTATATTACTACTTTACAAATTACCGATTTATACTTACTACTTGACCGAATTATAAACTTACAGTTTTACTGGAATACCACTTTACAGACTTTACTGAATTGCTACTCTATGAACTTACTGTTTTATCAACTTATATACTTACTGTACAACCGACTTACAAATTTACCATTTTACAAACTATATAGACTTACAGACTTTATACTTTACGGATTTACTACATTACTGACTTACCGACTTTCAGCCTTACAGGCTTTTGCATTACAGACTTACAGACTGTACAGACTTGCTACCGATTTACCGAATTTACCGACTTACAGTCTTACCGACTTATAGACTTGCTACTTTTACAGACCTTACTGATTTACAGACTTACTGATATACTGTATTGCTTGAGTTACGATTAATCCAATGAAGGCCTCTGAATCATAGTTGTTAGTTATGGGATAAGCGCGAGTTTTAGTATATGGATCCATATGGGACTGACAATCCTCGCCCGGGGTGGTAGCGCCACCACGAACCGTACTTGTATAAACGGGCGTTTTCTACTCGTTTCATATGAGTGTTTTTGGATTAGCATTCACGGGGGCAAATTACAGAATTGTTAAGCTTCGACTATGATGCTCACAGCAATGTATATCAACTACCCTATTGCATTTTTACTTACTACCATGGGTTACTACCTCATTGCATTTATGCAATGATTGATTACTGACTGATTACATACGTACAATCACCCTTACTGCTCTACTTAAATTGTACAAATACATTTATTACTTTACTGCTTTTGTGAAACTGTTGTACTAATATTGTGTTCAATTGATTTACTTACTACAAACCTGTGAGATTCACCAACCTTTTGGTTGACGCTTTTAGTAATGCATTCTCAGGTACGCAGCTATAGTAGGATGGCCCAGCAGGATCTACTTATTAGCTCGAGTCGCATGCATGTAGCTATTTGAAGACTTTACGGCATTACTTATGTATTAGTGGTTATGTACTTTGGAGTATTAATGTAATGTACTATTTTTCCAACGTCTCATGTAGAGTCGTTCAGTGTATATCTTGGTGCTTTGTTTATTGATTAGTCACGTCCCAAAACAATCGCTTCCGCAAGCCATGAAATAGGGGGTGTGACACTGTATTTTGTTAAAACTTGTATTTAATCTATCTGAGTATCATCACTAACAGAGTTTGTTTTGTTATATATAATTTAGTCAATTATATTTGTCACAGATTTTGTCGTGTTATGTTTCTTAACTAACGGGTAGAATTTAAGTCAAAGAATCAATCTTGCAAGCATGAAAGGAGTTTAGGACACACACCAACAGTAACTAGTGTAGAGAAACCGTTGTCAATTTGGTGAGAGAGTCGAGGACCGGTTCTGGACTCATTTGTGAATTTAGCATGTATGAATCGAATGAAGAAGACTTAAGATAAATATTTCCTATCGATAAATATAGACATAAGTGAGATGGTGTTGGAACTATGAAGCTAATAACGGTGCAAACGAAGTAAGCATTAGCACCCATTCCTTTGAGGCTGAAGCCTACTATAATATTTGTAAGCTCCAGAGATGACACTACCAATGATGATGCGATAGCGAAGATGGAATATCGAAAATGAGATCTTTTCGAATTTATTAGGATACACATGGTGTAGATGAGGTTCACGTACAGACATGTATAAGATACTCAGTTGGATGGGAGAGAAGAATAGGGTCGATGCAATTGCACTTGAGGTAGGGTTTAGATCGAGTATATATATGGCCGGGCATGGGGGGATGTAGTGAAAGACCAAACAATGTTTTGAGACTTTGAGAGATTATCAATTCCAAAGTATGTGGCATATGCCACAAATGAGTGATCTGCTTGCTTGTTAAATATTGCATTTAATTTGTTTAGAACTTTCAGAGTGTCCATGCTTCGTCATCCATATATTTTTGGGTAAAGTATCTGGAAATGTAACTAACTTGTACCAAATCTCTATTGTGTGTACCCAACTTACGTATGCTATTTTTAATGCAACCAACTTTCAAAAAATGTCTATTGTGTGTACTTTGATGACGTGGCGAGCTCATGTCACTCTATCCTACGCCACGTGGCACGCTCTGAGCTCGCCACGTCATCAAAGTACACACAATAGACATTTTTTGAAAGTTGGTTGCATTAAAAATAGCATACGTAAGTTGGGTACACACATAGAGATTTGGTACAAGTTAGTTGCATTTCCAGATACTTTACCCTATATTTTATGAATGATATTCATACACTTATGCTATGAAAGTTGTCGAATGATGCCTCATGGATAGGGGCATTCTCCATACTATAAAGTCAACGAGATTTTTTGCGGACGCATACCATATCTAGTTGTAGATAACTAGAGATTTGTCGGATGACTACACACCATAGCTAGTTGCAGATACTCTAAACACTTTTAGTGCTCTTGTTTTATTTTAATTTAATAGTTAATTGTATAAGACCATGCATAATTATGGTTTTGATATTTGAGGCTTTAATTATTGCAAGATCGTCTTCTGTGGTTCATTTTATAAGATGATCATATTTTATCAAAAATAATGTGTGTAATCATCGAGCCCCCAAGACCGTGCGTGGCAAGAGCTGATGGCATGTATGGTCTTTTGGTGTGAACATATTATTTCCACAATTATGTAACAGATAATCAATATGGATTTTATTAAAACCATAATAGGTGGTTTAATAAATTGTCCACATTCCCCTTAGTAATGATCAATCGTTCAGACTTTGTTTTGACACATAGTTGCTCTAGTATTGACATATGATTTCGTCAATTACAGGAAACTGTATAAGATAATGTAAGCATACGTATCTATTATACGTTTGTTTTGCTATCTGCAAACTTTGAGCTTTTGCTAATTATAGCTTTTTATCCCTTCATCGGAACTTTTGTTATATACGTACATTTTAGCTATTTATAGCTGTTTATCCCTTTAATGGCGGGATTATTGTCAATGGAGCGGTTTGCCGCTTTGCTCGATGGAGTTTGAATTCTTTCGAGCTGTTTTATCCCTTTGCGTGATCAATTTCACGTCTTTAAAGCAGTTTTGTTGCTCATGGGCGTTGAGATTTTACATCTTTAGTGTGCACTTGCTGCTTTGCATGATGTAGTTTCATGTCTTAGTGCTCGAGTGGAGTTGCCACTTTGCGTGATAAGTTTCACGTTTTTTTGAAGCAGTTTGATGTGCTTATGCATGCTGGGCAGTTATGCCACTTTGTACGATTTGTTTGCTCTCCGATTGGCCGCATTATCGTGTAGCGCATACCCGGTGAAAATATATCATTTTCTTGCCTTAAGCTCGTTAATTATCTTTATAATTATCTGTATAAATAAAAGATGATGATATTTTGAGCATAGCTACGAGTAGTACAAGAACATCAATGTTGGATTGAAATTTTGCATATAAAACTTAAAAACCAAACCTCATTATTTGATATGGATCCATACCAAGTTTGGTTAAATAACCATGTAGCAACGAGGAGTTGCTTGTTGCTTTGCACACCATGTTCTATGTGCCACTGCTCAAAGTTGTCCTATATTGTATGTATGACTAAAAACAAGCTTGATTTGCATAATGAAAATGCATGTACTGTGATTCTTGTTTCTGTAAGAGATGATATGACTTATTCGAGTTTCATCAATTATTAGAATTTGAGAAATGATCATTTTAAAGTAGTATGCATTTTTAACATATAACGTACTGTATATGAATCAAATTTCTATGTTGCTAACCCATGTATGAGCTGAATTTCTTCTAGTCTTTTTCCAAGAACTTGATGTTTAATTTTGCATATATTAGATTAGACTTTAACAATTCATGCAAATGACTACTTTTAGGAGTCATTTTAGCCTCCCCTCTTAACAACCCGTGTTGATAACCATAAAGGATTTATTGAAAAATTGATAGATGGGAAAGAAATTTCATACCCGATTAAGCTTTTATATATATACCTAGTTATTGTAAGTGTATATCGATAATACGGAGGCGGCGTAGTTGATATGAGCGACACATGAGCTTAGATCTTTGAGACCACAACCAACACAGTTCATGTTGATCACTTTTGGAGCCATTGTAAATGGACTGATTGTATGAATCCAATGCTGGCAATGGTCGACTTGTCCATTTTCCTGGGGACTCTGTGTTTCTTCCTTTTCGATGCTTCCGGAATCTGCTCTTTATGTCGATAAAGACTAGTAGCCACAACATCATCTTTGTGACTTAGCCGAAATTAGTTCACTACTTGAATCATGATTCAAATTGCATGAATTGCGGCTTCAAGTAAGTGATTTTGGACATGAATATGTGAATGTCATTTTTTTTAATCATAAGAAACTATAAGAGGATTAGGATATATGATGATCCTGCTTGCTGAGCTAACGTATTTATTACCATAATGTGTAGTGATAAGTGTAAATATCTTGAACTCGACAAGGATTTTTGGTGCACGGGTTTAAAGAAAGTCCAGACTTGGGGAGATTACCTCATGATTTGTCTGAAGTGTGGTACTAACCAAAAGTTAACAAAAATTAGGAGTAGATATAAGTAAAATACATATCCTCCGGACTCTTGAAACTTTGATAGTCACATGTTGTACAACTCCTTCATTTTTCTCTAAATGTTTTGTTTGGAAAACAGAGTTACACTAGTGGGCAAAAGTGACTATCATAGTATGTGCTTATACATTTTTTGATGAAACACATTCTGTCATTCTCTTTATAAAAAACAAAGCCATTTTTCAAAAAATAAAATAAAATGGCTGATATATTTAACTTTGATATAATAAGAATGATCCATAGTGGTACGACATTGTGAGCTAGTACATCATATATTGAAACTTGTACCAATATACAAGTTGGACTATATGCGCGCGTGCAACATGTTGTCAAGTGATAATTCACTTGTATATTGCAAGCCCAAAAAGATGAAGGCTATATGAGATGAACTAAATGGACATATAAGGTTAGTTAAGAGAGGAACATTTACCTTAATAGTAAGGATAGACCTTACCAGGGTTGGGTTGACCTGTTATGCCCATGTGGTGGTGAGACAGGGTTGTAGTAGCAGTGACTACCACTTTTTTACTATCGTTCAAGGAGAACCAATTTAAATCATATGAAACAATATTGATGGATTGCGTCACTTAGAGAGTTATTGGAGCGTGTTGTATATTCAACCGAATCACTGCATGTTCTTTGAGTGAGGTTTTATCATACTGAATTTGTGGTTGGAACAAGAGTTGATGTCTAGTGACGCCACCTGTTTTATATTGTTTGTACCTAACAAAAATAGGCTTGTACACCGGCTTCAAGTATATTAATAATAAAAAGGAGAATGAGAGACTATAGTGTTACTCTTCTCTACGAGAGGCTGTATATTACAGCCTTCTATTAGTCAAATCAAAGATAGTGACACCATGGACCGTGACCCCTTATGCTCAAGACTGCCGGTCGTTGACATCCAGATTGTATGTTGACTTACAGACATACAGTCATGTTTGTGCCTTAGGTTGTTGTCCATGAAATGGGTAGTTTTCATATTACTCATGTTGAGTGCATAGTGTTTGTAAAGGACGACCCAAACCATGGTCTGTATATAAAAGATCCACTTCTATGCAAGCAATAAGCATGTTCTTACAACAAATTGAAAATTGACCCAATAGAAGGATCCTCTAAGGGTAGATCAAATACATATAAGAAAAGGCTTTTGAGCATTGATATGCCCAAGTTCCTTCATAGTTTTGATTGTTCATCTAATTGTTTTCATAAGAACCATATTTATCGGGTCTTGTATTAACTTTGCAAGAACATATTTTAGATGTCACTAACTTCTGAAAAATAGTTTGAACAAATGACTAAGCTAACAATTATGTGAGTGATAATATATATATATATATATGAGTGAGATTTTAACTTCATATACCATCATGTAAACTTCATATACATATATTCCTTTATCATATTCAAGTGTCCAGACCTTAGTTGCTTTTATTTTGTAGACAGTTGATATTACCTTGATCAAGCAAATTAAGACAACATTGGCCATGGTTTGGAGATTAATAGAGTAATCAATAACTGAGCGTACGAGACAAGTGTTATGTTCGTGTCCCACGGATGGCGCCAATTGATGATACGTAGATTCACAGGCTCGGGTTACGGGTCTTGATCACCGGGCTACGGGATACATATCATATATTTAGACCTGTAAATATTAGTAACATTCAAGAAAGTAGAGATAACAATGTTAGAACAAATAAGGATTGAAGGATTTAGTTGTCTCGGGTGGCGATTCCCTATTTGGTAACTCGCATTACATTAGTGTAATCGGTTTTACGCCACATCTCCGGAATGGAGCCGAGAAACATCCTTTTAGAGAGTTTTGAGTATGTTAGTCTCATATTACTATTATATACTTATATATATTATGATAAGTATATATAGATTGTATTTGTGCTCTTAAGCAATGGACAAGATATGATCTTGTAGTAGATAATATGTAAGCAAGTTGGAAGCTCACTTAGAGAATGAAGGGAGTATTACACTATATAAAGGATAGATGTAATTGGTGTCTAATAGACAAGAATATGAATATGCAAAGAATAGAGAAAGAAATAAGGAAGGTAATGCTTCCAATTGGGTGCCCTTTCCATCGAAGGGAGAGGTCCCTATTTATAGGGTAAATATCCAAGCAACTTGACAATTAGATAAGATTCCTTTCTATCCAAATCTAGGATCAACTTGTGCCAAGCTGCAATATGTGTTGCTGAGTCATGCATAAATATTCTGTTCACATTCATGCATATATCTTCATTACTACAACTGATTTATTCCTATGATGATGATGTCATGTATGTAGACCACATGAATGATGTTGTATATGGCATATATGTTGGGACTATTCCCATTATCCAGGAACAAACCTGTAGCACGATTTGGTATGAAACAATCTGGAACTCAAATCATGGAGGTTTTGGTGTAACATGTGATTATAGGCTGATTATATGACATGCATTTGACATAAAAGTAAACACCATCAGCACGATCTAATGATCACAATGAGTGGATGACACTTAGCTTTCCTTCCCTAACAGCATCTGAACCAATATAATTTACATTCGTCAAGTCATCAACATAATTAAATAAACATCATCCTTCAACCTAATGTGTCAGATTGCCAATGTAACCCAGTGGAAAAGCACATGTCCAGGAAGCAAAAACCAAACAGGTCACTATGTTATTAATCACATTGAAAGTTCACTACCCGTTCGTCTGCAGTTAATAATCTACACCTATAACTGGATTAAAGCCTGCTACTAAAAGATTGCTGTTGCATCAATGCTACTGCAACATAATGTTTATTTAACAAACCTCACATACTTAAGGTCACAAAATAAATTATAAGATATTTATTAAATCAGTGCATGTCCTCCTATGTGTACCAATGTGGTAGATGATGTTTATAATGAGGACAAATATTACACGGAGTTGACAGCTTTAGCAATTTACATTTCTGCAGACAGCCATTATTGAAGCTGCAAAACATGAGGGCTGCTGACTGCACTCTATTTTATCATTAATAAATGCCTAAGCTAAAATATTTTCAGATGATCTATATGTGTGTGTTTTATGAATTTTTAGGACAGGCTCAGAATGATTTATCAACAATCTAAAGGGTCCATGTGTTGAACTTTTTTCACAGCAGGAAAGTATGTATATGTTCAATAACATCCTCAAACTCATCTTCAAAAACCTTTGTGCGTTGTGGTTAAGTTTTCATAGCAAACTTCGGCACACTTGAGGACCTTTTAATTCAAATTCAAACATTTCTCAATTTCTGGTTTATTGAGATCTACCACTGCTTCAAGTTTATTCAGGGTCAATATTAGAACAGGCGGAGAGTGTCATCAAAATGTTTCGAGTGTCATTGATTTGGGTTGCTGTCTCCTTGTCATTCTAATTATGCTTTCCATCAAACCCCTACAACTCGACAACCTAAATATAAAATTGTGAAACCTACCACTTATTATCTAATTAAAAAACATCATCTTTTATCCCAAACTGTCTGTTCTACAGATGTAACCCAAGTGGAATATCATATATTAATGAAACACCAAGCAAACAGGCCACCATGCAATGCATCAGATTGATCATTCACTATCTATGTATATATAAGTAATTCCGAATCCAAACCTAGAAACAATGAACGCAATTAAATCAACCTTGCTCTTGTATGATGTATCAATGCTATTGGAACACGATTAAAACACAACATAGTCTCACATATTAACAATAACAAATAAACTCATTGAATTGAATGATATCAAAGAATCATACATGTCATCAAAAGATTTTAATTCTCTACATATACAATGAAAAGATATACAATAGTACCGAGTTAGTTCGCGTAGAATCAAACCTCAATTTCCAACAAATGCAATACGAATCATCACCATTATCATCAGAGAAGGCCGAACAAAACGAAGAAACCGAGTAAAATCAGCCAAACGATATGAACTAACAAAAGCGCCTGACCTGAAACTGCACCACTACCTCCATTTTCATGATCACAAAACCCTAATTTCGCAACAGAAACACCAGCACAACGCGCTTCGGGACAACCGCACCAATACGTAACATTATCGACGCCGCAGACCGGCGCCGGTCTAAAGCATTTAACCGGACACGAACCGGCGGTTAATGAGTTAGGGCAGAGAGAGCCAGATCCGGTGTCATCGGACGGTAATCGGAGGAACTCTTGATCAATATTGACGGAATTAGGTGAGGCGGTTACGGTAACGGCAATTGTGATAGTGATGATAACGAGAATGAGAATCGGTGACGGTGATTTCGCTGACATGTTGATGATTAATCGGCGTGCTTCCGGTGAGGAAGCTCGCCGTCGTTGCGAGATTGCGGTCGGAATTATAATGAATTAGGGTCAATTAGAAGGAAAATTGGAATTGGTGAAGATTTAGGGTTTGTAGGGAGAGAATGATTTGGGGGAAATTGTGTTTTTTTCACAAGGTTAGGTTTTAGGCCGTGTGGAAAAAGGTGTACCAAACTTGAGAACGGTTCAACGAATATGATTTCATGCCAGCTACTTTTATTATTCTTTTACCTTTTTTTCAAGGTCCATATTTTAATGTTTCTAGACCTTTTTAATTATTGTTTCAAAGAAAAAAAAACAGTGTCTATTATTGCATCACATGACGCTTTATTAAAAATGATTATTTATTATTTTTGTTGTATTAATTTTTGGGAATTGATAATTGTTTATTTATTGAAAATAAAGTTTTCTTATTTAATTATAATTATAATTATAACACTGAAATTTTGTATTTAATTCACTGAAACATTCATTTTATTTGTGATGTATTAATTATGATTTTTTTATTACAAAGGAAACTTTGAGTTTAATAAGTAACTTCAAGGGGTGGTTCTTATTGACAGCCTAAAAGTGGTCGATATCATTTCCCTAATTTTTGTATATGTGGCCATTAAAAAGTTAGAACAGTAAGTAGAATATTTGTCTTTTGACAGACTAACTTAAACCGACACAAAGAGGTTAGTACATAGGGTGTGTTTGGCAAAACTAGCTGGAAATGGACATGGAGTTGGAGATGGAGTTGGAAATTAGAAGCTGGTGATGAAGCTTTTATTTGAGGCTGGAGATAGAACTTTTATTTTTTAATTAGTGTTTGGTAAACTAACTGGGGTTGGAGCTTATGAATGTAAAATAACATAAAAGGACATGACATTCTATTACTCTAAGTTTTTAATAATTTAAATAAGGATAATATAGAAATTTAACAAGTAGGAGATGGAGATACTCAAGATAAGCTAGTTTTAAGGGATTCTCTTTCAACGGATTATTTTTTGAAGAATCCCTACTTTTAATTTTATGCCAAACAAGGATTCTAATTTTGTAAGAGATTGAGATTCTTAAAATTAAAGATCAATATCTTGAAATCCCTTGTAATCTCTTAAAACGAGGTTGCCAAACACATCCCAGAGTACATGACTACATGTTTAGTGGAAGGTTGAATTCACAAATGTGTTTGGTAGTTTGGAGTAAAATGGGTCTTATTAAAGACCTTTGTTAAAAAGCAAGTCATAAATAAGACTTGAGGTTTGCTAGTCGCCTATAACGTCATGAAGTATGTGCTATTAGTAAGGCGTGCATCTTCCACCGCCTATATTCTCTGTCACTCGATCAGCCCCACCACCAGTGACACCTACATGGCTACATTAAGCGTATGCAATCGACCACCATACAATGTCACCAACGCTACTGTTCCCTCCAAGAAAAAGAAGTAATGTAATGACAAATGAATGGAATTGACAGTAAACCATCCTTAACAAAGTAATGGAATAAGTCATCATGTCTGGTTGACCTATGAATGATATATGAAGGATCAACCAAAGTGTTGATAGTATTTGCTTGTAGATTATAATGACTACAGTATACAGCTTAAACCCAATATTTAAATCAAAATCATCAAAGTTTCATTTGCTCACAACAGATTGAGGTAAGTTCATAAACATAATAGTAAGCATCATCTTTTCAAATGAGCAAAACCAAGGAAAAACTTGTTTGAAGTTCATTGGCAATATGTACAAATCATAAGTGCCTGACTACTGTATTAGAACAACAAGGGTGTTTCAGGTTCCCCAATGCTCTTAGTTATCTGACAAACCATGGCTTAGGATTTATCCCCAAATGATCCAAAGCAATACATAGATTTAATTCTACCAAATAAGTATGCAAACGACAGCCACATGAAATATTTTGTAGAGCAAGATGAAACTGGTCGGATAAATTAGTCATATACATTCATAGTGCATTGCTGCAGTCATGAGCCTTTTTTTTGTTGATATTAAATTGAGTAAATTACGTTGCCTGTCTATGTGGTATGCACGTTATTTCACTCCCAGTCCCTGGGTCATTTTTTTTGCGGTCCCAGTCCCTTGACCCGGGTTTGTGTTTCACTCACGGTCCCTAACCCTAACGTCGGTTAATTTTTCTCGCCAAGTCATCCAACTTACGCGGTACAAATGGGCAAAAAGGACTTATTAAGGGCTTGAAAAAGGTAGGTGAATTTTCAAAGACTGAAAAAAAGGGTTCACGTTAGACGGAAAAGTCATTTTCGCCCCCTTGTGCCACGCACATTAACTAACTTAACGGGTAGAATTAACCGGCGTTAAGGGTCAGGGATTGGGAGTGCATAAACCCGAGTTGAGGGACTGGGACCTCAAATAAACTACCCAGGGACTGGGAGTGAAATACTGTGTATACCACAGGGACTGGGAACGTAATTTACTCTATTAAATCATACCAGTATATATCTAGTACAGATAAGTTTAATGGAATGAGGTCCTCAACATTGTTTTGTATCAATTATTCTTTTGGTACATTTTGAATTGTCACTGTTCTCCAACATGGAGATTGGCTTCTAAATCTGATTAGTGGGCATAAATTTAAGGACTCATCTTGATGGAGAATCGTATCTATTCTCATTTCGCGTGAACAAAGGAAAATTATCAGTTATATTATCAAATTTTACAACCATAAATCAGCTGATCAGCATCTGTAAATTTTGAGCCTGCAAAACAAAAGCAGTCCTTATCTAAATGGGTTGAGTAGTATCCATTGAAAACTTATCTACAAGCATTTAAGGCTCATGTCCATATCAATATCCATAGAAGGTGCAACTATTGATTTTCTAAAAAGCTTTGATTTTTATTGTTTTCTATAAATCATGTAAACATGTTGCAGTAAAAAAGAATGTTACCCAAATCACAGATATACAAATACCGGTCTGCAACATTCATCAAAACGAAAGTCAATATTATAAGAACTAGAACTGATACAATTGCCATGAGGCAACAATAGTAAAAGACCAAATTTACATTTGGACTTCAAGAACTACATTGAAGAAAAATTAACTTGCAGACATCGGTGATGCTAAAGAGAAAAAAACTAGTTTCACTTGAATCAAATTCAAATAAACAAAGATATAATAAATCTTCAAACAAACAAAAAACAATCTACAATTTAATCACCTTAAACACTGTTATTTGCATCTTCTTCATATGCTTCCTCTAAGTTGGCTTTGTAAATTCACCGTTAGACTCTATTGCGTTTGGTGTACTAGAAGATAACTCTTCTTCCACTTTATCTTCATCATTTACATCTTTTAAAACCAAAAGTGCCAACAAAGGATAACTTATAGTAGTTAGTACCCAGTTTATTATCAATTGAGTCATGAATGGCACTTTATGCTCATCCAGTTGCCATGCCACCGCTCCTCCAGCACTTTGTACCCCCTTGTAGAATCCAACATATCTAAAACAAAAACAAAATTATCAATAAGACGGTATTTGGATTTATTTGTCTGATGTAAAATTAAGCAATAAGTAGATAATGCATTTATCCAAAAGGCTTGCTTCTTAAACTATCTGTAAATTGTTATTTGCTTATCCAAACTACTTTTGTGACCATTCCAAACTGTTTAATTAACAAAGTATAACTATTAGTAGATGCGGAAACATAATTAGTCGTATATACCTGCTAAGAATGATGGAATCGTCAGCCAAACCGCCGATAATCCAATAAACCATACTCTGAAACATAGCATCCAATAAACCATAACTAAAATAAAGCACAAATGGCCCTGCAAAATCACTACCAGATGTCTTGAAATCTAGTATTTTAACTCTATCGTTATGCACATCATTATAGTTATAACCCCTCTGATTAAACAACCCACCGATCCAAATCCCAGTTCCAAGGACCGCCACAACTGTAATTCCTGCCAAACCCCTTGTCTTTCGGCTCTTGAAGCTAAAATCCATTATATGGCCAAGCATCACTGACCCAATCATCTGAGCTCCCCAATAAAACACATTATTCAGCCCTTTTGTTCTCAATGTAAACAAAGCCCCATTCACATTATTAAACTGATAACTGTAAAAAAAGTTACTGGCCCACGCAGCCGGTGCGATCAATAACATCTTCCTATCAGTGAAAAGTTTCGCGATTGCAACAAATTCAGTCACCACATTTGAGTACTTAATATTAGTACATCTTGACCCGTCGGGTCGAATTACTTTACTTGGGTGTAAAATTGCTAAAGTAAGTAGAGTCCCAATTGTCATAAACACCATGAACCCGATATATGTTCCATCATTAACAGAAACCGCGGTTTCACGATTATAATTCATGATAAAAGGAATCAAACCACCAATAACACCACCTAAATTGAAAATACTCCAAAACATAGATATATAAGTTCCTTTACGATGAGCGGGCGGGTATGACGTCATAATCGCACCCTGCCCGGCCCAAAGTAGCCCTGCCCCAACACCTAACAAAGCGCCTGCAACGATAACAAACGCTTGATGCTTCTGATGGTTATAGTAAAGAAACGACCCGGCGTAAAGTATGTAAGTGGTGCAGCCGGTGAAAAGCGTGAGACGTGGGCCCAGGATGTTGTAGATACCACCTCCAAGAATACCGAAAATAGCGAAAGTGGTGTAAAGGGCGGTGTTAGCGTTGTTTGCAGCTGTGTGGTCAACTTGACCACCTCCGCCCATGCCCGATAAGGCGTTGAACATGCCCGGGCAGCAGAAACAGACCAGCCCGATCAGCCCGATTTGGATAAGAGGTGAATTGTATCGAAAATTGGTGGTAATGGGTTCATTTGTAACGGGTGACCCGGTTTCTTGATCTCCTTTCTCACCCATGATTTGGATATAACAGTTGGATCAAAAAGGATCTGATTTGAAACAAGAAAGTAGAAGGGTGTGAGAGTTTGAAGAATGAGTGATGAATGGATTTATAGTGAAGGATTAGAGAGGTGATTAAGTGTGAATTAAGAATTGAAGAGTTGACAAAAGACGAAGAAATTGAGGATATGATTAAAGGACAAAGAGAAGAAGACAATAAAATGATTTAAAAACCGAAAAAATAAGAGTTTATCGATGAGAAATATATGAATATTGCGTTAAAAGATTCTGAAGGTGATTCCATGGATGATGTTTGGGGAATTATGAAAAGGTGAAAATGGGCCAAACGGTGCACAAAAACAAGATTCCAATGGATCTACATTTACGGTAAATTAATTAATTAATAGAAATAATTAAAAAGCTAATTTTTGTTTTAATAAAATGATATTTATTATTAATAATTAACATTATAAAAAAGAGAAATAATAAATGAAAAAGGTATAATTATTTGTTACATTTTATATCGTTTCATTTTATATGTTTGTGAAAAAACTTGTAAATGTAAGAATTTAAACACAAGGGAAATTGGTTCGTTTATTTCATTGGTGTTTTTTGCAATATTCTTTTTGATGTTGATTTCTTTATTTTGATTGGGGGTTGAAGAGGAAAATATTGACAACTGCCTAACCAGACCTACTTTTAAACTAAACGTGGTATGAATTCATTCATGTTTTGAATTTATTTTGTTACTCTTTTTCTAAAAATACTTAAATGTATACGTATCTTCAATTAATTAATAAATCATTACTGAAGCTAGCGGTTGTTGGGGCATGGGAGTTTAATTGTTTCTTATCTTAGACCCTATGACCTGTTCTTTCTAACAAGTTTTGTGCATCTAAGTTGTTCAAGGGTGTGTTTGGCACGGGGTTTAGGGGGTTTTATGGGTTTGAGCTTCTACTTTTAATAAATCTGAGCTCATATGTCTTGTTTGACAGCACAAAAATAATGGGGCTTCTTGAAAAAATAAGCTCCTAGAAGCCCTTAAACAATAAACTTTTTGAAGCGGCTTTTGAATAGAAGCCCAAGTCTCAACTCCAGCCACAAGCTTCAGCCTCCAGCTCGTTATTGCCAAACACACCCCAAATCCCACCATTTACATGTAATGTAATATATAATTATAATACGAAGTTCTTCATGTTCATATTAACACCTGTAAATAAGTAAGGTAAATTTAAATTTTGTAATGCAAGCGAAGTCCGGTAAAAATAAATATTAAAAACAAAAAAACGATCCAAGATATCAATCATGGGAAAGTAAAATAGTATGTAGTGCGTACATAATTGACTACTACACAAGCATTTTAGGATAATAATTATACATGGTGTATGATCGATAACGTATAGACCAATTTATTGACCTTTTATTTAATTTGAAGTTAGGAAATTATAAAATTAATGCCAACGAGCAACAAAATAAAATTTTACATCCACAAAACATTGACACCGTGTAATTACGCATTAATGCTACACACATTCATCTCAAAATAGTATATGAAATATAATATTTGGACTACAAATACATAAATGTATTCGTAAATTCGTTTCTTTATAATCAACTACTCCATCCGTCCCAATTTAATTGCCCCCAGACAGAACTACACGCAGTTTAAGATAAACACAATAATTATTACTTACTTTTTGCACAATGACATTTTTACCCCTAACCAATTAATTTGAACTTCCTTTCACTTTTGTAATTTAATTTTTAAAGTATGAACAATATAGTAAAAAGAATCATGTTACCTTTCTATATTTGGTAATGGACAATTAATTTGGGACATCAAAAAATGAAAATAATGGACTATTAAACCGGGACGGAGGGAGTATAAGTTACGTGCCTAAATTCTGACTTATGGTAAAGTTGCAGTTGTTAATATAAAATAAATGAGGAAGATTCAATTAGGAACACTTTTTACGGTGGAAACGGTAGGAACAAACATTTTTATTTGTAACTTTAAAATAAAAAAAAATGTTTAAAATTTATATCAAAATCATTAGGACTTTATGCTATTTAACATGAGATAAATTTGTAAAAATAATATGTGATACACATCATAATAAATTTATTGTCTATCACAGTATCACACATAAAAGTTGTGATACACAACTTTAATTTGCGTATCACATATTTTTTATGTTTTTTAAATCGACCTAATATTAAAGAAGATAAAATTTTAATAATTTTGACATAATTGTTTTTGCAAAAAATGTATCTATGTTGTAACATCCTCAAAATGGACCTAGTTGTGTTATATTATTTCTTGATTTAAATTAGTATTTAAATGTGTTTGGAAATAATATTGTTTGAATTAGTGAAATAATTGGAATAGGAGTCGAATATTCCAATGTGATAAGTGAATTATTAATTGTTGTAAATTAATATAGTTGACGGTACAATAAAATGTTTGGACTCGCAAATAGTTTTCGGGTTCCAGACTATATATTGAGATGGGGTATTAAATTATACCCGTATATTGAAGGCGGTTTATGTGATGCCGACTATATATGTACTTTCCTATTTAGGAAAGTTATTCATTTTCATTTTAAAACTCACAGAAACTCTCAGAAAACCTCCAAATCAAATTAGAAATCAAATCAGGAAGTTGTGATTCTCGTGAAACTTCACCATGGACAGATTATCATCAGTAGATTCTTCAATCAGTAAGTGTTCTTGAGTATTTAAGAATTTGATTTCGATTGAAATTTGAGTGAATTGATAAATTGGAAGAATTGGATGTTAGGAACAAGTTATAAGTATTACATGATGATTATATGAAGTTAATTGAGTTGTTTATAACATTAGAACTGAGTTTGATAAGCTTGATTTATCAAAAATGGTTTTGAATTCGGAGCTGGGCAATTACAGGGATGAAGCTGAGCTGAAAGACGCTCAAACGCGATCCCAGAACCCTAGCCAGGATCGCGTTCGTTAGTTATAAAAGGAATCGGACGAGTTTTGTTCTTGGGAACGCGATCCCAAGAATTTGTCCGGATCGCGTTGCTTAGTTATAATTTGTCACAGAATGATTTTACAAAGAGGAACGCGATCCCACCATTGTTTTCTGGATCGCGTTTGTCGGTACTTTTTGTAAAATTTCAAAAGTGCATAAGTGTTTAGTAGTGATTTTTGCCACGGAAAAATTGACAAATTGTCTTTAAACTCCGATTGGGCTGAAATTTACATGGTCACTCGAAAACGGCCCACTGATCAAAGCTATATACTATAGCCTAGTCAGTTTTTGGACATTCGGGGTCGTTTAGGGGTCGAAAATGGCATTTTACAGTTTTTGGACCTTATTTCGGGACTTTTTGATTTTGTTCCGAATTGAACTTTTGTTTGCTGTGATCTTAGAGATCATTGGATTCATGTAATTATGTTATGATTGTGTAACGATATTAATTACCTAAGTATTATCAGTTGAGACAAGTTACTAACTTATTGTTTAATTGATTGTATTCTCAGATGTGGAGAAGGCTCAGTAATATTAGACTTCTGAGCTGGCGGCTGAGGTAGTCGGTGAGTGGATCTGTAACCTCAGTGTGATTTAGTTGTAATGATTTGATTTACAACAAGTAATTATAGTATTACTTTGATAGAATGTAATTGTTGAGATATCTTGCCATGATAGTTTAACTAGTTGCTTAATTGACTGTTTGAGCTAGTATGTAAGATTTTGAGGTCAACTTGACTTGACAGTTGGACTTGGTTGTTATTGTAGACGACAGGAGATCTTGAAACTTGAAATGTTGGTTTAGAGATCTAGGTCGTGTGTGATTAACAACTGGTTATCGGTAATTCTGTATAGGCCAATACAGATGATTGATAAGAGTTCCTTGATTTCCAAACCGGTATTAGGGTATCTCAGGAGCCACCGATCCTCATGACGATTGATAATGTTTGATTGGTGTAGCTTGACATTGATTGGATGTCGAGTGAATGATTGATTTTCTGTTTATTGTTATTTGATGTAAACAGATTATTATGCTAGGTTGTACTGTTGCTTATAGTTTCATTCACTTAGCTTTATGCTAACCCCACCACAGTTCTTCCTGCAGGTTGAAATAGATGGGACATATTGGGCAGGGCAGGAAGTGTTTTGACTGGATGGAATGTTTGACAGGCTGTACTCTGATGTTAATTTAATAGCCATAGAAATGTTTTGAATTATATAACACCGAGTTGTTGAGATGTCACGTATTTGATTTGAAAAAGTTTACTGACATTTTGAGTACATTGATAGAATGTTTTTAAATATACGCTTCCGAGTCGCAATTATTATATTATTGTTTATAATGAAACGAGGGGTGTTATAAGTTGGTATCAGAGCAATAGTTTGGGTGAATTGGACATGACAGAATGTTCAATCCTAAACTTTGATTGAGTTGAGTCAAACATTCCAGTGGGTGCGGGTTTAGTTGATTAGTGAATGTGTGAGAAAGTGATTGGTTGAATATGTACTAACTCTTAACATGTTGTGAAGTTGTTGTTTGATTGCAGAGAAAGGAGGAACATGAGTATTAGATTGGTATATTTCATGTTTCCTCAACACTCGTGGGCTTAAGATTGCCAGGTAATCTTCGATAAGCCTATGTTAATTTACATTAACTTAAATTGTTTACTCTGTTATGTTGAGTAAGCTTTGTTGTGAAGTTAATTGAGTCAGACTGATATGATTCCCCAGTTTTGAGTCAACTAATGATTGCTATAGGTTGACATGAGGATAGCAATATTGAATGAGATGTTCATTGTTGTGGTTATTTCTGATTGAATTGTAAATGCAGAAATATGTTTAAGTAGACAGAGAGTTGATTAAGGTTTAACAAGATTGATGTTAGAACCTAAGAGTGTCTTTATTAGTGATACAAAATAATTGATAGTATTATGTTAATGGATTAATCACTAGGTGTGATCTAAATCCTTGTGAAGGAAGGTTGTGTCATTTGAATTGATAATGACTGCTAATTGAGAAAATATGTGGTTATGTGACTACATGATATGTTTTGATTGTAGTTAAACACTTGAGTTAAACCAAGATGAATAAGTTTATGAGGAAAATAACTTATGATAAAGCTAAATTGAATGAGAAAGTGATAGGTCTTTCTAGTCAATTGTGAATTAGTAAATGAAATGTTTATAGTAACATGATTGAGTAGGCTTGTTGTGACAGTGATGCTTGATAGTAAAGCATATGTCAAAGTAATGATAATTAATTAAGATGTGTCCTGAATTTTGTAGTAAGTAGGGACATTGAATTGTGTTAAGTATTGAAATTATGATGATAGGTTATCATATGTTTGAGGTTTCAGACCAGTAGATATACTGAGTAATTCAGTTGTTGAAAATAAATTATGTGAGATGGCTTGCATATGTAAGGTTGAATATGTAAGTAGTAAGCTGATTTTGAGTATGTATCAGCTGTTAGAAACTATTAAATGAATTTTGATTGATTTGAAATCATATGAGATGAGAATAGATCACATTGATAATTATAATGTAGAGTAACCTAAGAATGGATTGTGAAGAACATAATCTTGCAACGCCTGATCACCGTTGTTATATTATGTTGTGTCACATGAACTTGTTGAGGCTACTTGGTATAAAAGAAATGTAATGTGATTTTGGAAATGGAGCATGATAGTATGCTAAGTTGTTTAATAGTTGTTTTGATAAGAAAACAATCAGTTGATAGAACTGTGACCTTTAGACTGTAAAGGTGAGAGTGTAAATGATAGTTGTCATTGATAGAGGCTTTGATGATAAACCTAAGTGACTAATTTGATTGTGTTGAATATGTAATTGTGATTGATTGTGATAGATTAGATGTAGGCGAATTTAATAGTGCTTAAATGAGTCACTATTTTGTATTTGGCTTGTATGAAGCCAAAGTTGAAATATGTTGATATTGCCTTGCTTGAGGAATTTCTAGTATTATTGAATGTAATAATTTAAAATATAAGTTTGAAAGTGAACATATAAGATGAAATGGTTTGTTGTGAGTTAATATTGATAGTATGTTAACTTTGAAAGTCAAACCATGAATAGTGAGTTGTGTATAAAATTAATTGCTTGTGATTGGTTTGATGATAGGTCAAACTTGAGAAAAAGCAGTTAGAGGATTTTATTGATTGGTTGATTTAAATCAAGTTGACATTTAGTCAACTGTGTGTGTTGAAATAGTCTAACATAGATTGAAATGTTATGATTGTATGGAATATGATTGAATTCCTAGATTTGCTTAAATTATGTTGAAGGGGGTCATTTAAGATCCAGAGGGGATAGATGAATTGTCTAAGTTTGTGAAACTTGATTCATTACTTAATGCTAGTATTAAGTAATTGAAATAGTGTTAAGTATAATTGAGTATTCAGTTAAGTAATATTTGATATTTGAACTGAATATGTGTTAAAGAATTATACGAATATAAAGCCATTGTTTGATATGACAGTTATAATTTGCTAAGATATGTTAGAATAATTAAATCACATTGATTAGAATTGTGATAAGAAAATCTTACCAGTGTGTGAAGCTTGTGATGATAGCTTTGATTGGGTAAGAAGATGAGATAAGAAATAATTGAAAGTTATTATTAATAGTTGTCTAGGTTGATTTGTACCTTATGGTGAATTACTTAAGTATTGAAAGAATTGGATGAATTCTTTAGTTATTTGTTGATAGTATACAAGTAAAGTAAGTGATAAAGTGGAAAAACTGGGATTAGATCCAAATAAGGTATGATATGAAAGTATATCTGGAATTGGATGGTGTTAAAGATTTAGTTGATCTTTGTTTGATAAATTGAGGAAATATGAATTGAATGATTGTTCATATTTTAAGAAATTGTATGTGTTAGAGAGTAAGAGAAACCTTGAAATTGTGTAGGTATGTATGTGTGGTATACATGATAATAAATGGCATGATAAGTTTTAATAGAATGAATTAAAATATGCCATAAGATATGTGGAGGTTAGTTAATTGTAATTAACTTGATGTAGATTTTGTTGGAAATGTGTTGGAAAGTAGCACATTTTGATAATGTGATATTGTGATGCTTGACCTGTAGTATCATAATATGTGGATTAAGATTGACTTAGTTGCTAGATTAACGGGATCTAGTGTTGAATGATTGGGTGGTTAAAGTTGTATAATTTTCTAATGGCTTGTGATTAGTAGTTTATGATTGTAAGGTTGAGTTGAAATAACTGGTTGCTAAGAATAGATTTTGATGTCTTACCAGTTTAATAGTATATAAATTCTAACTTGATGGTTAGTTAGAGTTTGAAGACAAATATTAAAGTACTGATAGGTGTACTGGAATGTATAATCACAAGTGTTGTGATTATTGTTTGAGCAGTAGTTGTTGTCGACTTTGATGTTGTTGACAATTGATAGGTAGTAATGAAAGGAATTACAAGTGGAAATAAGTCAATGTAGAGGTTGGTTGATTGTAGGTAAGATTGATTGTAGTACTTTTGTTGATTGAGCAAAGTATTTGTTGATTGTAGTTTTACCTACTGAGTGTGACCTCTGCTTTGCTTATTAAGGTGATATGAATCTGGATTACTTTTAAGTAAAGAATTTCATATGATTGAAATGATATGTGAACATTATAGGTTGTACAAAAGAGCATAGGTATGAAACGTTTGGATGAAAAGCTGACCTAGATTTGAATTTCAGATCTTTGATGGTAAAGACTTAAGATTGTGATCTGTATATTAGACTGATTGTTGGTCGTGAGCTGAATTATATTTCAATGTTGCTAGGTACATTGGGGTTTAATAAACACTATTGTTGGGATATTGTTGCTGCTGTTTTATTGTTAACAGTGATGAACAGTGAGAATAGGTTAAAGATTTTAGCATGTTGCTAATTTTGGGTTGCATAAACCTATTAAGTAATGTTAAGTTTTATTTGTTGATTAAGTGATTGTAGGTTTCACTTGTTAAAGTAAGTGTCTGTCTATAAGATATATCTGATTGATGATATTGATTAGATGCACTGTATGTGTGCATAGGAAAAGATAGAAGCATGTACATTTGGATATGTGCATGTGGAAAGAATTCAAACAGTCTAAGTATAGTTGTAAGTTGCTATTGGGGACAAATGTATGTTAAGATATATGTGATTATATCACATTAGTTAGATTGATTGAGGTTAGATTTCGGGGACGAAATCTCTTTAAGGGGAGGAGAGTTGTAACATCATCGAAATGGACCTAGTTGTGTTATATTATTTCTTGATTTAAATTAGTATTTAAATGTGTTTGGAAATAATATTGTTTGAATTAGTGAAATAATTGGAATAGAAGTCGAATATTCCAATGTGATAAGTGAATTATTAATTGTTGTAAATTAATATAGTTGACGGTACAATAAAATGTTTGGACTCGCAAATGGTTTTCGGGTTCCAGACTATATATTGAGATGGGGTATTAAATTATACCCGTATATTGAAGGCGGTTTATGTGATGCCGACTATATATGTACTTTCCTATTTAGGAAAGTTATTCATTTTCATTTTAAAACTCACAGAAACTCTCAGAAAACCTCCAAATCAAATTAGAAATCAAATCAGGAAGTTGTGATTCTCGTGAAACTTCACCATGGACAGATTATCATCAGTAGATTCTTCAATCAGTAAGTGTTCTTGAGTATTTAAGAATTTGATTTCGATTGAAATTTGGG
The DNA here is from genome assembly GCA_949592205.1 of Helichrysum umbraculigerum. Classification (NCBI taxonomy): domain Eukaryota; kingdom Viridiplantae; phylum Streptophyta; class Magnoliopsida; order Asterales; family Asteraceae; genus Helichrysum; species Helichrysum umbraculigerum. Next base: position 102,990,755 of record CATIUR010000003.1, on the reverse strand, counting down.
TGAATTGATAAATTGGAAGAATTGGATGTTAGGAACAAGTTATAAGTATTACATGATGATTATATGAAGTTAATTGAGTTGTTTATAACATTAGAACTGAGTTTGATAAGCTTGATTTATCAAAAATGGTTTTGAATTCGGAGCTGGGCAATTACAGGGATGAAGCTGAGCTGAAAGACGCTCAAACGCGATCCCAGAACCCTAGCCAGGATCGCGTTCGTTAGTTATAAAAGGAATCGGACGAGTTTTGTTCTTGGGAACGCGATCCCAAGAATTTGTCCGGATCGCGTTGCTTAGTTATAATTTGTCACAGAATGATTTTACAAAGAGGAACGCGATCCCACCATTGTTTTCTGGATCGCGTTTGTCGGTACTTTTTGTAAAATTTCAAAAGTGCATAAGTGTTTAGTAGTGATTTTTGCCACGGAAAAATTGACAAATTGTCTTTAAACTCCGATTGGGCTGAAATTTACATGGTCACTCGAAAACGGCCCACTGATCAAAGCTATATACTATAGCTTAGTCAATTTTTGGACATTCGGGGTCGTTTAGGGGTCGAAAATGGCATTTTACAGTTTTTGGACCTTATTTCGGGACTTTTTGATTTTGTTCCGAATTGAACTTTTGTTTGCTGTGATCTTAGAGATCATTGGATTCATGTAATTATGTTATGATTGTGTAACGATATTAATTACCTAAGTATTATCAGTTGAGACAAGTTACTAACTTATTGTTTAATTGATTGTATTCTCAGATGTGGAGAAGGCTCAGTAATATTAGACTTCTGAGCTGGCGGCTGAGGTAGTCGGTGAGTGGATCTGTAACCTCAGTGTGATTTAGTTGTAATGATTTGATTTACAACAAGTAATTATAGTATTACTTTGATAGAATGTAATTGTTGAGATATCTTGCCATGATAGTTTAACTAGTTGCTTAATTGACTGTTTGAGCTAGTATGTAAGATTTTGAGGTCAACTTGACTTGACAGTTGGACTTGGTTGTTATTGTAGACGACAGGAGATCTTGAAACTTGAAATGTTGGTTTAGAGATCTAGGTCGTGTGTGATTAACAACTGGTTATCGGTAATTCTGTATAGGCCAATACAGATGATTGATAAGAGTTCCTTGATTTCCAAACCGGTATTAGGGTATCTCAGGAGCCACCGATCCTCATGACGATTGATAATGTTTGATTGGTGTAGCTTGACATTGATTGGATGTCGAGTGAATGATTGATTTTCTGTTTATTGTTATTTGATGTAAACAGATTATTATGCTAGGTTGTACTGTTGCTTATAGTTTCATTCACTTAGCTTTATGCTAACCCCACCACAGTTCTTCCTGCAGGTTGAAATAGATGGGACATATTGGGCAGGGCAGGAAGTGTTTTGACTGGATGGAATGTTTGACAGGCTGTACTCTGATGTTAATTTAATAGCCATAGAAATGTTTTGAATTATATAACACCGAGTTGTTGAGATGTCACGTATTTGATTTGAAAAAGTTTACTGACATTTTGAGTACATTGATAGAATGTTTTTAAATATACGCTTCCGAGTCGCAATTATTATATTATTGTTTATAATGAAACGGGGGGTGTTATATATGTTGAAATTAAAAGTGAAAAAGTCGTTTCTACTGTTCCTATCATAAGGAATGATTTTACAATAACCCTCCCCTAAAATAAATTTGTAATATAATTAACTAATTTAACCGTCCAAGTATTTATTTACCTAATCCTTAAGAGGTTTCAAGTATAAAGCAGATCTTGACATTACAATTTCTCATATATATAAAACAATCTCATTTTTAGTATGCGAATTGTAAATGACGTACAAATCTGTGTTTTATTTTAATTATAACCGACGTAATTTAAATACTTAATTACACACAAACTTTGTAACATATTACTTTCTTTATATATACATGTTACAACACTTTTTACTGGGATTTTCAAAAATACTATGTATTATTTTTCACGTATTAAATGGTCACATTAATTCTCTCTCTAGGGTTTTCCTATGAGAGTCTTACATCTTCGCAAGAGTCTCTTCTCCTCGAATTTCTTTGGATTTGATTTCAACTCCTCGACAACAATCTGAGTTCATTTTATACATTTTGTATGTTAGTCTTTTATTGCAAATCTGAAGTTGTTACTATTATTTTAATCTGTAGATTCATATGTTTGAAATTACCTCAATTTTGAGGAGTGATTACGATTATTAATAAAATTTCAGGCTTCGACCTTTTGTTAAAAAAATATATATCTATTTTCACGTATCAAACAAACTTAAGTGACTAATAAACCAACATGTTGTCTGTATTGCACGAGTATTCTTCTTGTAGTATATACAATGTGTTGAACTTTATAAAGAAGCTGTTTTGATGGGGAGAGACAAAAAAATAAAAGAGAAAAAAAAAATGGATAAGGCCAAATTGATGGAAACGGCTACCGGGCAAAAAAGATATAACCAAATTGATTGAAGTAACTTCTTTTATCATTATTTTCATCTCATCATATCATATGCCATGTTAAGTTACTCGTCATGGTGACATGGTCAAACTGTGGATCGAACTATAAAATCACAAACAATATGACATAAATGGTGTCAATGTATAAACGTTATGAACTCTCTGACTACAAATTTAAAGTTTATATATACTATATTTCAAAACTGTGTATAAACACGGGATGTTGATGTTTAATTAAAACATAAGTTTTAATATCTATATCTAATTTAATTAAAATATAAGGATATAATTGATTAACTGAATCTGTTTTTAGTAGTTAGTATCTTAAACCCGCTTCATATAGTATATTTAAAAGATAGTATCATGATAGAATATACATTTAATGAAGAAATTGGTTGAAGGGATTTACATCTTACAAATTGTATTCTATAACACCCCTCATTATTATTATATAAAATACGGAAGCGAAGATAAATAAAACACATTACTTCATTACATATTTTCCAAAATACCAAACAGTTTAGATGGTTAAGTTACTACCACTTAAAAACCTGTTCAAAAGATTAGCATGTCGGGGTATTATATAAACTAAACTGAGTTACAACAAAATAATCAGAGTAGCTTGAATATCAAACATTCCATTCTTCCAAGGTTTGACCTTCCTGCTACCCACCCGCATGCTCAAAACAAAAGTCTGCAGGAAGCAACAACGAGGGATTAGCACATAGCTAAGTGAGTAAATCCAACACTCAACATTTAACTTAGCTAAACCAATTAACAACAACAAGTATTCGCAACTACAACAATCAACAACAACTTAATGAGGATCGGTGGATCCGGGGATAACCTTAGCACCCGGGCGGCTCCCCAAGATCACTTATCCAAACATATCCGTATGGCCATAACGGACGATACCGATAGCTAGTGTTTATCATACTTAGGTACTGTTCAGCACACACAACAAATGAAGTACGTCCCTGTACCGTTCACACAACAACCCACTAGCCCAACCAACAGTTCATCAACTTGTTGACCTCATTAACAACAATGCCCGAAGGCCACACAAAGCACATATAGGCATATGATCAACAATAACAACTAATCAAGTCTACGTTTACCCGTCGTAATCAAATGATTACAACTAAGCCAAACGGTGAGTTTTGAATCCACTCACCAATACCTTCGTCTTCAAAAATCTCTGATTCCAGAGATCACTTATCTTTCGGAGGATCTGAGAATCAATAATCAACATAAGTTAGTACTTTGCTTCATAATTTGTAAATATCAAAATGAGCATTTTTATAAAATGCCACTATAGCATTCAATAAGTGCCACTATAAACATCACCTTCTAAACACTTAAGCATTTTTGAAATTTTCAGAATCCATCAAAATTTACTATGCAAACGCGATCCGGACTAAGGGGAGTTGGATCGCGTTTGTCCTTAGGAAATAATTCTGTCACCGAAAAACACTATCAAACGCGATCCGGATAATAGGCCTGGATCGCGTTTCACAGGCCAAAAACTCGACTAAGGCGTTTACAACAAGGGAACGCGATCCGGAAGCGTAGCCGGGATCGCGTTCATCTGTTCTTCAGCTCAAGAACAGACCTGAACGACCTTAACACCATTTTTAACATTCAAACTCATCAAACTCGATTCTAATGCTACAAACATCTTTAATAACATCACATATCATCATATATAACAAGTGATCATCTTACAATTGCAATAACAATTTCATTAAATCACTTAATCATCAATTCTATCATTAGAAATAACCCCACTTACCTTCAAAAATGGAGATGAAGATGATGAATAGGAGAAGTAGAAGATGGTGATGATTATAGTTTGTAGATTACAACTTCCAACACTTTCTAGTTTGATTATTGATCTTGATTATCACTAGTTAGGGTTTATGTTTTATTTGAAAGAGGAATTGGGAAAGTGATCAAGTATTAGGTCGATCCCCTAATTTAACCAATCGACACTATTGGTAAATTATACCCGCTTTAAATCTATTGTCTGGCACTTAATTACTAAATGCGAGAAATTCATTTTATTGTACCGTCAACTTTAATATATTAAAACAAGCAATATTTCATTATCCACAATAAGTCCTAAGACCTATTTCACTAAGTTTCACAATTAAACAATTATATCGCAAAATTATTTAAAACAGTTAAATACGAAATTATAAATAGAAAATACCAGTCTATCGGAGAGGATGTTACAAATCTCCCCTCCTTAAGGAGATTTCGTCCCCGAAATCTCAGCCCCCCTCAAACAATCCAGGATATCTGGACTTCATCGACTCCTCGGTCTCCCAAGTTAGGTCGGAACCTAAACTATGTCTCCATTTAACTAATACCATAGGAATTTGTTTCTTCCTAAGTTTGGTAATCTTTCGGTCTACAATTTCAACTGGTTCCTCTACTAACTTCTGGTTTAGATCAACCTTTAAATCTTTCAACGGAAGAATTTGCGACTGATCCTCCACGTTGCACTTTCTCAAATAACATACGTTAAATGTATCATGAATACCAGAGAGCTCTGGAGGAAGATCCAATGCCATTGACTGATCATTTACAACTTGTCGAATCTTAAATGGACCAATGTACCTAGGCGCCAACTTTCCACGTTTTCCGAATCTAATCACACCTTTCCACGGAGAAACTTTAAGATACACTAAGTCACCTTCAGAAAATACAACCGGTCGTCTTTTAGGATCCGCATACATTTTCTGCCTATCTCTCGCGGCTTTCAACTTCTCCCGTGCAATGGCTACTTTATCAGCAGTTATTTGTACAATGTCGGGTCCAGCAAACTGTTTCTCACCTGCCTCTAACCAACAAATAGGTGTGCGACAACGACGACCATACAACATTTCATAAGGAGGCATCCCAATACTAGAATGGTACGAATTGTTGTAAGTAAATTCAACTAATGGGAGATGTGAATCCCATGAACCCCCATATTCCAAAATACAAGCACGAAGCACATCCTCTAAAGTTTGAATCGTGCGTTCTGACTGACCATCGGTCTGAGGATGATAAGCTGTGCTAAGGTTTACACGTGTACCCAACTCTTGTTGTAGGCTTTGCCAAAAACGAGAAGCAAAACGAGTATCTCTATCTGACACAATCGATAAAGGAATACCATGTCTAGAAACAATTTCGTTAACATACAATTGAGCAAGTCTAGTCAACGATGCTGTCTCACTTGTAGCAAGAAAATGCGCGCTCTTTGTCAAACGATCCACTATAACCCAAATCATATCATTGCCTCGAGCGGTACGCGGTAGCTTAGTCACAAAATCCATAGTTATGTGATCCCACTTCCACTCAGGTATTTCCAACTGTTTTAACGACCCATACGGCTTTTGATGTTCCGCTTTGACCTGAGCACAAATATGACACGATCCTACAAACTTTGCAATGTCGGTTTTCATCGTTGGCCACCAATACAACGGTTTCAAATCGTTATACATTCCAGTACTACCCGGATGAATGGACATTCGCGACTTATGAGCTTCATTCAAAATCAAATCTCGAATACCACCAATGGAAGGAATCCAAACACGAGACTGATAAGTCTTTAATCCCCTTGAATCTTCAACTAATTCATCCTTGCGTTTTAACATAATTTCCGATTTCAGATTCAGATCTTTCAAAGCTTCAAGTTGTACCACTTTAATTTGATCAATCAAATCCGAGGAAACATTCACTTTCAAATAGAAAACTCGATCGGGAGTATTCTTTCGACTCAAAGCATCGGCTACCACATTCGCTTTGCCCGGATGGTATCTAATCTCACAGTCATAATCTTTTATCAATTCCAACCATCGTCTCTGTCTCATATTCAATTCTTTCTGAGAGAACACATACTGCAAACTCTTGTGATCGGTACAAACAACACATCGAGTTCCATATAAGTAATGTCTCCAAAGTTTTAGGGCAAATACAACTGCTGCGAGTTCTAAATCATGCGTAGGATAGTTCTTCTCATGTGGTTTCAACTGTCGAGAAGCATAAGCGATAACTCTATCCCTTTGCATTAAGACACAACCCAAGCCCGAATATGAAGCATCACAATAAACCACAAAATCGTCAGTACCTTCTGGTAATGCTAAAATCGGTGTCTGACATAACAATTGCTTCAATGTCTGAAAAGCTTGCTCCTGCTGATCAGTCCACACAAACTTCTCTTCTTTACGAGTTAACTTAGTTAACGGCCCGGCTATCTTAGAAAAATCTTTAATAAATTTCCGATAATATCCCGCTAATCCAAGGAAACTCCTTATCTCAGAAACAGATTTCGGTGCATTCCAATTCATCACAGCTGAAATCTTTGATGGATCCACTTTCACACCATCTTGACAAATTATATGGCCCAAAAACTGAACTTCTCGAATCCAGAATTCACATTTGGAAAACTTTGCATACAATTGTTCCCGTCTCAATGTTTCAAGAACCAATCTCAAATGTGTAGCATGTTCAGTTTCAGATTTCGAATAAATAAGTATATCATCAATGAAAACAATCACAAATTGATCCAAGAATGGTCGACACACACGGTTCATCAAATCCATAAATACCGCTGGAGCATTCGTCAAACCAAAAGGCATAACCAAAAATTCATAATGACCGTACCTAGTACGAAAAGCAGTTTTCGGTATATCCTCATCACGAACACGAACCTGATGATAACCCGACCTCAAATCAATTTTAGAATACACTGATGATCCCTGTAACTGATCAAACAAATCATCTATTCTAGGCAATGGATACTTGTTCTTCCCAGTTCTCTTATTTAATTCCCTATAATCAATACACATCCGCACTGACCCATCTTTCTTTTTCACAAACAACACTGGTGCACCCCACGGCGAGGAACTAGGCCTGATAAAACCTCTATCCAACAATTCCTGAATCTGATTCATCATTTCACGAATTTCCGAAGGAGCTAACCTATAGGGAGCTTTAGCAATCGGTGATGAACCCGGAACAAGATCAATTCTGTACTCTACTTCCCTAACTGGCGGTAATCCAGGCAACTCATCGGGAAACACATCGGGGTACTCACAAACAACAGGAACATCCGAAACAGTTTTCCTTTCTAATTTGGCATCAACTACATAGGCTAGGTATGACTCACAACCTTTTGACAATGACTTCCTAGCTTTCATCAACGAAATCAAAGGAATAGCTACACCATCCCGTTCTCCTCTAGCCACAACATATGACCCTTCGGAGATTGGGATCCTAACCAACTTCCGATGACAATCAATACTAGCCTTATTCTGACTCAACCAATCCATACCAATTATTACATCGAAACTAGGGATTGGCATCAACAAGAAGGAAATAGGAAAAACATGATCATCAATAGTAATATTAGCTCCAGTCACCGAGATGGTAACAGGAACTAACTTACCACTAACTATTTCTACTTCTATAGGCTTTGTTATCACAGTAGGGGCTAATTTCCACTTATCACAAAATTGTACAGAAATAAAAGTACAATTAGCACCCGAATCAAACAATACACGTGCAGGTACAGAGTTTATAAGAAATGTACCCGTGATAACATCTTCAGTACGCACGGCCTCATCAACCGTCATCTGAAAAGCCCTACTAGTTGCTGGAGGAGGGTTCTTTCTTTTCTGACCGGAAGATCCCGAACTCCCGACCGAACCCGACCCCGTCGACCTTGCCTCCGGACATTGACCAACCCTATGCCCTTCTTTCTTACAAGTCCAACAAACAAAGTTGGGATAACGACAACTCTTTATCTCATGACCCAATTCACCACACTTCATACATTTGTTTGTCTTATCCGTACACGGACCATCATGCCGAGATCTACACGAACTACACCAGTTTGAACTATTATAACTTCCCGAAGAACTACTTCTTCCAACATACTTCTTACCACCCTGTCGATTCCCTTGCCACTTAGATTTATTCCGACCCGACGATTCAGTTCTTGCCTTAGAGAAACTTGTATCTTTTCCTTGCCATAATCTCAAACCTCTCAAATCACTATCGGCAGACCTCGCAAGATTGAAAGCATGCGATAAATCCTTAGCTAATCTCACAACCGTTCGGTAGTTATCCGGTAAAGCATCCACAAATTGTTCAATTTGAGTTTTCTCATCCGGAACCCATTGTTGCACAAATCTAAGCTTATCCGTAAACTGTGTAATCAATTCATCAATAGTCATGTCCTCCTTTAATCGAAGATTCACAAATTCTCTTCGAATCCTAGCAATGTCAAAATCCGAACAATATTGATTACGAACCGCCTGATGAAATTGAGTCCAATTAATAGATTCCTTTTGTTGTTGTGTGAAATGACCGGTAATTGAATCCCACCAAACCATGGCATCATCCTTCATACATTGAACCGCATACTTGACTTTCAATTCCTCATCACAACAAGTCACATCAAACTTGCGTTCCATGTCCCTAAGCCAATTCAACGTTACTGTAGGATTTTTACTTCCCTGAAATTCCGGTGGTCGACTAGCCATAAACGTCTTGTATGAACACTTCTTTTCAGTTTGAGAGGACGAACCAGAACCAAAGGTTGGGGCTTGCTGAAATAACTGTCTAGTCGCAGCTTCCTCAGCTTTCCTCTTAAATTCCCTAAGAAATACCAACTCGTCTTCCATTTCATGAATATACTCCTCTCGATTAGATTGTTGTCCGGTTGGTTGAGAAGTACCATTATGATCCTGTTGCTGAGTAGGAGTCTCAAATTGAGGTGCGCCAATCCTGGAGGCATTGTTGGGGTTGGTGGTCGGTGGTTCGTTATCTGCCATTTCTGAAATTCAACACAACACTTGAACTTTGTTAATCGTTAGCATCTAAATACTAACTACCGTCAACCAATACTAATCCCATACCCAAGAATGTTTGATATATCACGCTCCAGTTTTGGAATTGATCATTCAACAATGAACAATTATCCCAAAACTATGCTCTGATACCAATTTATAACACCCCTCATTATTATTATATAAAATACGGAAGCGAAGATAAATAAAACACATTACTTCATTACATATTTTCCAAAATACCAAACAGTTTAGATGGTTAAGTTACTACCACTTAAAAACCTGTTCAAAAGATTAGCATGTCGGGGTATTATATAAACTAAACTGAGTTACAACAAAATAATCAGAGTAGCTTGAATATCAAACATTCCATTCTTCCAAGGTTTGACCTTCCTGCTACCCACCCGCATGCTCAAAACAAAAGTCTGCAGGAAGCAACAACGAGGGATTAGCACATAGCTAAGTGAGTAAATCCAACACTCAACATTTAACTTAGCTAAACCAATTAACAACAACAAGTATTCGCAACTACAACAATCAACAACAACTTAATGAGGATCGGTGGATCCGGGGATAACCTTAGCACCCGGGCGGCTCCCCAAGATCACTTATCCAAACATATCCGTATGGCCATAACGGACGATACCGATAGCTAGTGTTTATCATACTTAGGTACAGTTCAGCACACACAACAAATGAAGTACGTCCCTGTACCGTTCACACAACAACCCACTAGCCCAACCAACAGTTCATCAACTTGTTGACCTCATTAACAACAATGCCCGAAGGCCACACAAAGCACATATAGGCATATGATCAACAATAACAACTAATCAAGTCTACGTTTACCCGTCGTAATCAAATGATTACAACTAAGCCAAACGGTGAGTTTTGAATCCACTCACCAATACCTTCGTCTTCAAAAATCTCTGATTCCAGAGATCACTTATCTTTCGGAGGATCTGAGAATCAATAATCAACATAAGTTAGTACTTTGCTTCATAATTTGTAAATATCAAAATGAGCATTTTTATAAAATGCCACTATAGCATTCAATAAGTGCCACTATAAACATCACCTTCTAAACACTTAAGCATTTTTGAAATTTTCAGAATCCATCAAAATTTACTATGCAAACGCGATCCGGACTAAGGGGAGTTGGATCGCGTTTGTCCTTAGGAAATAATTCTGTCACCGAAAAACACTATCAAACGCGATCCGGATAATAGGCCTGGATCGCGTTTCACAGGCCAAAAACTCGACTAAGGCGTTTACAACAAGGGAACGCGATCCGGAAGCGTAGCCGGGATCGCGTTCATCTGTTCTTCAGCTCAAGAACAGACCTGAACGACCTTAACACCATTTTTAACATTCAAACTCATCAAACTCGATTCTAATGCTACAAACATCTTTAATAACATCACATATCATCATATATAACAAGTGATCATCTTACAATTGCAATAACAATTTCATTAAATCACTTAATCATCAATTCTATCATTAGAAATAACCCCACTTACCTTCAAAAATGGAGATGAAGATGATGAATAGGAGAAGTAGAAGATGGTGATGATTATAGTTTGTAGATTACAACTTCCAACACTTTCTAGTTTGATTATTGATCTTGATTATCACTAGTTAGGGTTTATGTTTTATTTGAAAGAGGAATTGGGAAAGTGATCAAGTATTAGGTCGATCCCCTAATTTAACCAATCGACACTATTGGTAAATTATACCCGCTTTAAATCTATTGTCTGGCACTTAATTACTAAATGCGAGAAATTCATTTTATTGTACCGTCAACTTTAATATATTAAAACAAGCAATATTTCATTATCCACAATAAGTCCTAAGACCTATTTCACTAAGTTTCACAATTAAACAATTATATCGCAAAATTATTTAAAACAGTTAAATACGAAATTATAAATAGAAAATACCAGTCTATCGGAGAGGATGTTACATATTCAAATGCTTACCATCAAGTATGATTTATCAACTGGGACATAGTTCAAGTGTTACCATCACTCCAAAAGTCTAGACGCCATATGTGACACCTATAGGTCAGGAGTTCTAATCCGTTAACAAAACTTGAAAAGAGAACGAAACGGATCGGTAGATCAATCACGCTCCTACTCGAAAACATAAACATTTTAATCTATTACCATACCTAAACTGTCTATATAATCATCGATCATTTGGTAATTGAAATAAACTTTAGATATCCTATAAAGATAAGAGCTAGTACATTGGATTTTGGAAAGTATTCGCGTGTTCAATTATGTTCTCTTAATATGTGGTTGTCGGTCAAACGAAGTGACAATATATATTAAAAATCAATTTGTTATGTTAAAAGTCATTAAGTAAACGATTAATATAATTCCAGAAACAGACTGGACGAACAATATGAGATAAAACCTATAAGCTTTCATGGAGAATGCAAGAAGTCAAGAACTTTTATGCCGTCTTGGAGATGATAATTAAACAATGTACAAAAGTATTATCGCTAAAACAAAATCAAATTAATCTCCATACGAGCAACATCTGGATTATATTGTTTTCTTATGTCTATTTTTAGAAAGCGACGGATCATAATTTAATTAGTAATTATCATGGGAGGGCCGGCAGCCGTCCGATTAATGTGCTGTTCCTTTTTTATTTTGATCGTGAAGTGATGGTCAACCTTTAAGTTAATAGGACTTGAATTCATCGTTAAAACGTTTTTGAATTAGACAAAAAGATCAAATGTACGATCCATAATTAATTCCATAATACTATAATAGAATTAAGGCCACAACAAGAAAAAGAGATTAAATATCAGAACTTAAATCAAATCTATGAGTTGCTATCAGGGGCGGAGTTAGAGGGGGGACATGGGGGGCAGTCGTCCCCTTAAAAATCTTGAATTGTGGAAAAAAATAATTTTTTTAAGGTTATTATAAGTAACAGTTTTGGAGTTTTTGTAACATCCTCAAATTGGGCATAGAAGTAATAGGTATTTTCTGTAAATTTTAAATGCGATTTAAAATTGTTATTGCGTTTGATTGTAAAATTAATAGGTCGATAAGCCTCAGGAAATATTGTGGCTAGTGAAATATTGATTGTTTTAAATTTATTTAGTTGACGGTAAAATAAAATTGTATTTCCCTGCAAATGGTTTTTAAGTTCCAGACAATAATAAATACGGGGAATGAAAATTAACACTTATATGGTATATTATATGAGATGGATCGGGTTTTATTCCCACACACACATACATACGTACGTATTCATACATTCATACATACAAACACAAACCCTAACTCAAAAACATGAAGAAATTATCAAAATTGGAGCTTCATAATTCGGATTCAAGCTTCTAACATGAAGATTATCATCTTCTAATCCTTCCTTTCAACTTGTAAGTTCTTAATCTTCAATTTTAAACCCTAGAAATTGAGGGTTTTTGATGTTCTTGGTGATAATTCGAAATTGAGGTTTGATTATGTGAAATTGATGTTAGTTAAGCTTATAGTTGTTGATATCTAGCAAGATTCTAGCTTAAGTTTGTAAATTAATCTTGGTTCTTAAGTTTTTGATGATTTTGATGGGTTATTGATTTTAATCCGAAAATTTAGAGATGTAGTGATTAAATTCTCGTTAGTTGATGATTAAATGATGATTATCATGTAAACCCTAAGTTAGAAATGAAGAAGGTGATAAAATGATTTGATGAGTTCATGGGGTTTTGATGGATTAATGGTATTAATCATAAACTAAAGCTTGATATTAGTTGAAATGGTGTTAATAAGTGTTAATAAGAGTGTTAGTAGCTTTAATATAACCTAATAGTGGATTAATCAAGTTGTGTGAATTATATACAAGTGAAAGTGTTTATTAATGGATGAGTTAAATTGTGAATTCTTAATATATGAGGTTGATGGTTATTTATATTGATTAACTATAATTGATTTGGATCAATGTGATGATATGATTCTATGTTCATAATTTGATAGTGAAGTTAAATTGGTTATTATTAATCTTGGATTGAATTGTGTTAAATGACTATAAGTCATAATTTGAAAAGTTGAATACTGGAATGCTTGAATCAAGTATAACCAATTCCATGGGAGTGATGGATTGATGATTTGGATTAACTCATTATTGTGTTGTAATTATTTGATTGAGTTATTTAGATTTTGATTACATTATGTGATAGTATTTCACATTGATACAAGTAACTGACTTGTGTATTTTGTTGTATTTCCAGATATGGAGAAGACTCAGTGATATTAGACTACTGAGTGAGCGACTATGGTAGTCGGTGAGTGGACTTTGATCTCTCACTATAATTTAGTGATCACTATTGTGGTTACTTCAAGTGTTAAGTGTTATTCCTGTGTTAAGTTGAATTGTGAATTGTGTTAAAGTGTTAAAGTGTTAAGTGTTAAGTAACCTATTTGGTAACTGTGTTAATAGAGGTCAACTATGTTGGACTGTGTTGTTACAGGTTAGTCAACACAAGAGTTGTGAACATTCTTTGTGAGTAAGGCTTGTGTTGACTAAAGGTAACATACGGTTATCGGTTAACCACTGTACTGGCCTGCAGTTGGTGTAAGTGTCGCTTGGTGGGCCACCGCGGCTGAGGGCGCCACAAGGACCACCGATCCTCTGGTGATGTTGAGTCAAAGTGTTAAATGTGGTGAACTCATGGTGTTAAACTAAGTTGTATTGTTAGTGATGAGTTAACTCACTTAGCTTCGTGCTAATCCCTCGTTGTTTACTCCTTGCAGGTTAATATCTTTTGTTATGGGCGGGTCAAGGAGTAACTGAAGAATGTTTGACTAGGATTACTCTGATTATTATTTAATACAGTTTAAAATGTTTGATTATATAATGCCCAGGATATAAAGGATTGTTTTGTAAACGGTAATAATCAATACTTAGAATTTAGGTAAGGGAAGATGACGACATGTCATTTTATGTATATATATGTTTTGGGACTTGAGCTTCCGCATTGTTAAAAAAAAAAAAAAAAAAAAAAAAACAGTTGTAAATTCTGGGGCGTTATAAGTTGCACTTTTTATGTAACACCCTCCCCCTGAGCCCACTGGGCTCACGCGGTCCACAGCTGGGCCTGAGGAGCAATGTTAATATAAACCCACTGGGCCAGGTCTGCAGCCCAATGCACCCCAACCACATCACCTATGGATTTCACCAATAGGTAGGTTGTTGAGTCTCGAACCTGAGACCCCTTTAATACTAAGTCTTACCACTTAGTATCACCAATTGAGCTGCAGCTCAATTGGTGATACTAAGTGGTAAGACTTAGTATTAAAGGGGTCTCAGGTTCGAGACTCAACAACCTACCTATTGGTTAAATCCATAGGTGATGTGGTTGGGGTGCATTGGGCTGCAGACCTGGCCCAGTGGGTTTATATTAACATTGCTCCTCAGGCCCAGCTGTGGACCGCGTGAGCCCAATGGGCTCAGGGGGAGGGTGTTACAGTTTTGCCCCCCAAAATGATAGGGAAAAAAAAATAAAAATTTGCCCCCTATACGAAATATCATAGCTCCGCCCTAGTGGCTATAATTAGTTGGGTGTTACATGTGTTTAAAATAAATTTAAAGTTGCTCCAATGTAACCTTTTCATTAAAGGTGATAATATATCCACTAATTTTTTTTTATAAATATATCAATATTGTGTATTTAGAACTTGTATTATGCACATAAACACTCTACGGTTTTTGGTGGATTTATCAAATAATACGATGGATATATCATTTATTCATTATCCTTTCCCTAAGTATATATGTTAAAGTTATCAAATTCAAAATGTTAGTATAGCGTAAATAATTTTCAGTATACGGATTAGTTTTAATGCATATTTGTGGTTGACAAATGTGTTTGTTAATTACGGAAATAAAACGTATGAGCCGGCTTCTGCTCTCTTAGTTAGTTAGTTAGTTACTCATAATCAGTTATGATGTAACATATATAGTTGAATAGTTGAATGAATTCTCTCTAATTTACGATGCCCGTGAGCTTTGAATCAGTCTTATTATAGCAAGATTAGTGTTTGAAATAGTCATTAATTAGTACGTGTTTAAGTTAAATTAGTCCATAAATTTGTTTTTGCTATAAATAATGGTTGCTATCCACATGCAACTAGATGCCATAACATTAAGAAACTAGTTGCTTTCACTTGTAATTGATTATATACGAAGTTTGAAAAACATGGTGTTAATTGTTGTTACATTACCGGTTTATTCTCATCACGATTATTGTTACAACTAAAATAAACTTTAATTTATTGGCTTTGATCGCGACCTATGAGCGTGTGAACCACGGTGATGTGCCTGCTTTTGGTGTGTTTATGTTGTATTACTTGGTAATATGTTTGTCCTTAACTATAGGTTGCGTTTACTCAATCAACCGTGTGTTGTGATATTGATGATCGGATATACACAACAACAAAAGCATCTAGATTTCTATATTCGTTGAAATTTGTCTTTGATTCACCGATGATGTTGGTGAATGGTGACAAGTATATATAATCCAAAGAATAAGGCCGGTAAACATCAGAAGATGAAACATATAATACTATTTTGAAATGAAAATACTATACGAAAGGACGAAAAATGAATATCACTTGGCTGAATATATGTCACTTCTTTTTTTTGTTCATTCGTCGTAAATCTCATAACATATTGATATCTTTATTCGTATATTTAACTTGGAATTGGTCTAAAACATAAAAGTACTTTAGAACGGCGTATGAGTAATTTCATAAGCTTCGTTTCGTTTGCCAGCATGATTTTTTTTTTTTTTTTAATTCTATAGACATCTACTTTACGTGCATCTTTCAAATTTTTCATGATTGGAAAATCGGGACGTACTTGCATATTATCGAAAAAAATATTTTTTTTAAAGTAATTAGTGACAGTTTAAGATTTTGACCCCCCTAATGTGATAGAAAAAAAAAAAAAAAAAATTCCACCCCTCCTAAAAATTCCTAGCTCCGCCCTTACATTTAGGGTCATGCTGGAGTTGACCCGCAAACCCGTTTAAATATACTGTAGTGTGTGTATATATATATATAAACCAAATATCATATATAAATAAGATACTCAAAATTCAACTTCTGAAACCCACACTCCTTTGTGACATTAGAATATATCCATATGGGAATTAATAAATACAACAACAAAATTGTTTCATACAACACACTGTACAATAGTTATACAATAGTTATAGCTTACTACATAGAGCATAACTTTGTTGTATAAAACAAATTTGGTGTTGTATTTACTGTTCAAAATGATCAACTCCCATCTCTCCATTTATAAAAACATACATAGATACTGCCTAACGTCTTAAAATAACAAAAGTTTTAACTATACCTCCAATCTAATATGATAGTCAAAGTGTACTCTGACTCTCTAAGGACTATCTCATGAGCGTTATCACAACAACACATGGTTTGCCGTTGAATAATGACGCACCCAAGAGTCCAGACCCAGATGTGATCTTTCGCCCAAAATGATCGAAGGAGTGGTAAAGTTAATAGTCTAGTGAAAGGATGTTAAAACTGGTAGTCTTGTTTGGCAAAAAACAAATTAAACTGTATCTACTTGGATCCAGATAACCCATCAAAGTTGCAATTCATACAATTATTATGATGTGAGATTACAATGCAGCCTAATCTTGTGAGGTCCCGCTTGCAATGCAAAATTGACAAGAGAAACAAGAAAACAAGTCTGCTACGACGACCGACTTTACATAAAACAAATCTTACCCAATACCTGGGATATGTTATTACCAATGTATTCAAGAAAAAGTCAAAAAGATAATAAATATAAAACAGGTTCCCAGCAGTCAAACCTTCAAGAGAAAGAGAAGCAGCATCTGAGAAGAACATAACCATCATGATCATGTGACCAACATTCACTCTTAAATAAGAAAAGATGACTATAAAACAAACAGGTTACCTGGTTTAAAAGGGTCAGGTAGTGCAGGTAAAATTCTAGACCAAATCAAAGATGATTAGTAAGAGTCACATGAAGTTCTGACTTCTGTCCTTTCCAGAAGAAGGAAAATTACAAGTCATCAAGTACGAAACACGTTCTAATGATCACGTGTAGTACTATAAAGAAGTAACAACTAGTGAGCAGGGTACACACTGAACTAAACATCGTACGAGTAGTTAGTAATTTTTCGATCTAAATAATTTTGTTTCGCTGAGCTTCGTATAATCGTACGAGTAGTTAGTAATTTTTTTAATCTCACGCATCAACAATCTAGGATTACCAACAACACATCTGCTTCTATTGACAATGTAATGATATAACTCATGCTTAGGCACCGGGCAATAACTTTTTAACTCAGTTGAAGGATCTTTTTAAGCATAATTACCATGAATCTCTCTTGCAGGCTGCACATGATCCTTCCAAAAGTCTGATAAAGCTATCTTTAACACTTTCCAATACTCTACATGACTACATCCCTACTTATATCCGATTGAATCTTCCTTTTGGAGTCCACATATAAAAATCCATCCAATCTCGATCCAAGATTTCCATAAATCCTTGAGCTTGTGGAATACAATTGTACGTTACATGAGACCATGGGTAACTTTTTCTCATATCACCATTGTAATAAGGGCAATTTATTTCTAACACTCATCTGTAGGATCAACCACAAATATTTATAACATGAAGTTCCCAAATCATAGGGATACAAATATCTGCAACATTTAACAAAATGAAGATCAATACTGTCAGAACAAGAACTCGTACACATATAAAGAAAGGATAACTATCCATTATCAATTTTTGCAATATACCATGAGCAACACTAATAAAAGACCAAATTTACATATGGATTTCAAGTTAATGACATATCAACTACATTAAAGGTATTAACTTGCAGACACTAGTGATTCAAAACAGGAAAAACTAATTCCACTTGAATTATATTCAAAAAATCAAAGATATAATAAATCTTTAAGCAACGAAGAGACAATCTACAATTCAATCACCTTAAAAACTGGTATTTCCATCTTCTTCATGTTCTTGTTTTAAGTTGGCTTTGTAAATTCGCCATTAGACTCTATTGCCTTTGGAGAACCAGAAGGGAACTCTTCTTCTACTTTATCTTCATCATTTACTGCTTTTATAACTAGAAGTACCAACAAAGGATAACTTATAGTAGTTAGTACCCAATTCACTATCAATTGACTCATGAATGGCACTTTATGCGCATCGATTAGCCATGCCACCGCTCCTCCAGCACTTTGTACGCCCTTGTAGAATCCGACATATCTGAAACAACAAAATATATTATAAGATGGTATTAGAGGGGTGTTCGAGATTGCTTTTTTAAAAGCACTTATCTGCATAAAAAATAAGTAACTGCATAAAGTTGTTTAGATTTGTTTATCTACAATAAAAATAAGCAATAAGTAGATACAATAGTTACACCAAATGGATTGCTTCTTAAAGTGTTCAATTCAGAAAAGCATACTAAATAGCTAATGGTTTACCACCCCATACTTCGGCTCCAACATATATGGTCACACCTATGCCCTACAAGCAACAATATACAACAACACATATACAGCAAAGAGAGCCTCCATCTTCCACCTACTTCACGAATGGTGAGCCTTGCTCACCACCAAGAAACCCATCTATAAATGGTTCAACTGTTGGTTCATACCACCCAACACCTCGTTCAACCAACGTATTCGGGTTATCTACGTAAGCCGGAGTGTAACGAACCGATCACACCCAACCCGCACTCGAGGATAGGAAAATGCTTGATCATTAGTGAATATTAAAACAGAGTTAGTGGTAAGTACCTGCTAAGGATGACGGAATCATCTTCCAAACCACCAATAATCCAATAAACCATACTCTGAAACATTGCATCCAACAAACCATAGCTAACATAAAGCAGAAATGGCCCTGCAAAATCACTACCAGATGTCTTGAAATCTAGTACTTTAACTTTATTGCTATGCACATCATGATAGTTATAACCCCTCTGATTAAAGAACCCACCCATCCAAATCCCCGTTCCAAGCACTGCCACAACTGTGATTCCCACCAAACCCCTCGTCTTTCGGCTTTTAAAACTAAAATCCATGATGTAACCAATCATCACCGACCCAATCATTTGAGCTCCCCAATAAAACGCATTATTCAACCCTTTTGTTCTCAATGTAAACAAAGCCCCATTCACATTATTAAACTGATAACTGTAAAAAAAGTTACTTGCCCAAGCAACCGGTACGATCAATAACATCTTCCAATTGGTAAAAAGTTTTGAGATTGCTACAAATTCAGTCACCACATTCGAGTACTTAATATCAGTACATCTTGACCCATCAGGACGAATCACTTTACTCGGGTGTAAAATCGCTAACGAAAGTAAAGTCCCAATTGTCATAAACACCATGAACCCGATATAAGTTCCATCATTAACTGAAACTGCGTTTTCACGATTATAGTTCATGATGAAAGGAATCAAACCACCAATAAGACCACCTAAACTGAAAATGCTCCAGAACATAGAAATATAAATTCCTTTATGATGAACAGGAGGGTATGAAGTCATAATCGCACCCTGCCCGGCCCAAAGTAGCCCTGCCCCAACACCTAACAAAGCGCCTGCAACGATAGTAAATGCTTGATGTTTATGATGATTGTAGTAAAGAAACGATCCGGCGTAAAGTATGTAAGTGGTGCAGCCCGTGAAAAGAGTTAGACGTGGGCCCAAGATGTTGTAAATGCCACCTCCCAGAACGCCGAAAATGGCGAAAGTGGTGTAGAGGGCAGTGTTAGCATTGTTTGCGGCGGTGTGGTCAACTTGACCACCACCACCCATGCCCGATAAGGCGCTGAACATGCCCGGGCAGCAGAAACAAACCAGCCCGATTAGCCCGATTTGGATAAGAGGTGAGTTGTATCGCAAATTGGTGGTCATGGGTTCATTTTTAACGGGTGACCCGGTTTCTTGATCTCCATTTTCACCCATATTTTGAATTAATAGTTGGGTCAAAAAGGATTTGATTTGAAACTATAAAGTAGAAGGGTGTGAGAGTTTGAAGAAGCTAGGAGTGATGAGTGGCAATTCCTTTATTACATGAAATTTGGAAATTGTTTATAACATTGTCATGTAACAATATGGGTATTCTTTTTAACACCTGTGAATAACTATGGTAAATTCCAATTTTGTACTGCAAGTAAAGTCTAAATTTACTTCCTGTAAACCAATTTATTGATCTTTTCTTTAGAATTTACTAAAAGTTTAAATGGAAATAAATGTGCTAATTTGTTAACGCAACTCTTAGGCTCGCGTTAACAGTACCTAAAAAGAAAAGAAAAATCGATTGGCAAATCAATCATACTCCTACTAAAGAACATACACATTTTAATCCATTACCATGCCCAAACCGCCCATATTATCATCATATCATATAGGTAACAGAAATAAACGTTAGTATTAAATTTAGAAATGAACACTATTCGCGTGTTTAACTATGTTCCCTTAATCTGTGGTGGTCGGTCAAACGAAGTGACAATATTAAACGACTGATATAGTTTTAGAAAAAGACTTGCTGGACGGACAATATGAGATAAAACCTATAAGCTTTCATGGAGAATGCAATGCAGGCTAGTATTACTGTGCCGTCTTGGAGATGATGATTAAATAATGTACCAAAGTATTATCGCTAATTAAAGTCTCCATACGAGCAACATCTGGATTATATTGTTTTCGTTGTCTATTTTTAGAAAGTGACATATCATAATTAGTGTATTAATTTAGTAATTATGATGGGAGGGCCGGCAGCCGTCCGTTTAGTTTCCTTTTTTTTTTTTTTATCACGAGGTGATGGTAACTAACTTACTCGATCGAATTTGAATGTAGAGTAAATTACACAAATCTTCTTTTATGTTCGGTCGACATTTCACTGACAGTCCTTTACAAACTTTAATTATATAAGCCATCCTTTATTTTGAAACTTATTACACCAATAGTCCTTTAGACTAACGACCATTAGTTATTCGTTAAAAAGGAGCGTGTGTGATAATTTTTTTCTTTTAATTTATTTTATTTTGAGCAAAATATAAATTATAAAATCTAAAATATGTATAAATACGTTATTAAGTGCACCAATATAATTTGCATCTTCCTCATTTCACTTAGCATTTTCATCACCAAATTCGGGCATCTTAACCACTTAAACATCAATATTTACAATCCACCACCCAATCTACCACCATCTTTCACCACCCCGCGACCTCCATCATCCAATCATCTTATCTATCTTATATGCTCATGACTTTGGTAGTCGCCGCCTCTTCTCATTGCATTCATTCCTTACTCGAAAAACATCTCAAATGAAAACCCTAGCTTCAAATGATAACTACGTCGAAAACTATAAACCAACTATGTGACTCGTAATCTTTAAGCCACAAATTTATGTTTGGGTGGTGAAAGATAGTGGTGGACTATAAAATTTGAGGTTTCTCCAGAGAAAAGCATCGAATTTGGTGATGATTTTGTTAAGTGAAATGGGGAAGCTGAAAATGCGTTTTGTGCACTTAATAATGTGTCTATAGATATTTTGAATTTTATAATTTATATATACTCAAAGGAAAATAAATTAAAAGAAAAAAAGTATTACACATGGTCTTCTTTAAAGAATAGTTAACGGTCGTTAGTCTAAAGGACTATTAGCGTTACAAGTTTCAAAATAAAGGATGGTTGGTGTAATTAAAATTTGTAAAGGACCGTCAGTAAAATTTGAGCAAAACTTAAAGGATGATTTGTATAATTTTCTCTTGAATGTAAGTGTAAAACTGACATTTATTCGATATAATTTAAATCTAAAAAAGTGTTGAATTACGATAACAGTGGGAATGTCGGATAAAGGGAGCAGTTAGTTACCTATAATGAGTTATGATGCAAGAGAGTTGAAATAATTCTTTCTGATTTACTATAAAAGTGTGTTGATTGTTGTTACATTTACCGGTTTATTCCCATCACGAATATTGTTACAATTTAATAAAATTATATCAGCTTTGATCGCGACCTATGAGCGTGTGAGCCACGGTGTTGGCAAACTAGTTTTAACGTTTATCGTAGGGGTGAGCATAGAAACCGATTAACCGACCCACAACCGAATTAACCGATTTAACCGACCCAATTTAACCAATCCAAAGCTTAACCGATGGTTCGGTTATTATAATTCCATTAACCGATTAGATTGGTTATGGTTACGGTTAATGACCCATTAACCGACCCTATTTAACCGAACCGACCCACCCTTAGTTTTTTTACTTATATTTTCATTATACAAATAAATATGTAATGTAAATAGGTAATATATGTTGAGCTAAATTCTTTTTAGAAAAGGTAAAAATTTATTGAATACCAACCAAAATATACAAAGATTCAAGCAGGGGATATCTATCTAAATAAATCTATCTATACAAACATAAAAACCACCCTCCATGACAGCACAATATTATTTACATTTCTACTAAGGCACCAAACTATCAGATTGTGACAGAGCCGAATATAGCTTTCCAATCAAAACTAACTCCGTGATTTTCCTGGCCTTCAGAAATTAAACAAGCATATAGATGCATCTGAAAAACCTTTACCCGCATCAATACATCCCACGCCCACAGTAACAAAAACTACACATTTAACACCAATCTACTGCTACTTACAATCATTTGATTAAATTGATAGATGCATACAATTTAATACTAAGTAGCATAATGACCCGTTAGGAAACTCTCAAACTTTAAGCCCACTAGTTAATTATTTAGTCCATTCCATTTTTAGGTTACATTTAAAGTCACTTTCTCTTCTACCCGAAATACAATCTTTAGAAATAGTGATGTTCTTCGCAAGATATAGACAACACCACCACAACTAGGAGCTCGATGATTCCATTACTTCATAATTTTTCTTTTTCAAGCGGTTAACCAATGGTTAACGGTTAACCGACCCAAAATCTACCCAAAAACCTATTAACCATAACCGCTTTAACCGAAACCGAACGGTTAAGAAATTTTCATAACCGAAATTTCGGTTTTGGGTTCGGTTAAGGGTCATAACTGACCCATGCTCACCCCTAGTTTATCGACTTCTGATGTGCCCACTTTTGGTGTGTTCAGTAGCGGAGCTATATAATATTAGTCACGGGTCGCATAAAAATAATTTAACGCTTACTTTGTTTCGCAACAATATGGTTCAAAACTAAAAGGTAAACCCGATAAATGATCGTACCATCTATTGATAAACATAAAGCATAACGGAAACTCGAACACTATAAAACCAAAAGATTACTTGTATAAAATCATAAAATCTGATAATGAATTGCAGAAAATCTGTTGTGTGTGATCAAGTCATTACCTGATGTGACGTTGAATATGTAATCTATTTCTAGGCCGTGAATTCAAAGTACTACATTTTAGAACATTTAAGTTTAGTTGGTGAGCATTTTTTTGAATTTGAATTAAATAAAAAAAGTAATAACATTTTGACAACATATTAAAAAAAGATGAAGAAACTCGTCAAAAAGACTCCAAGGTGTGACATTTCCTTTACTACGCAACATGCTAGCCAGCTGATCCTAAGGGTGATATGTGTTTTGTTGGTCAATTCCGATACTTAAACAGATGTAGAATACCTATAAACTACTCAGAAAAATTTACAATTCGTAGTTCATGTATAGCAGGTGCAATCCCTTGCACCAACACAAGTCCGCCTCTGGGTGTGTTTATGTTGTGTTACTCATATATGTTGATACAGGATACTACTATTTTAACTTGGTGGTACATAAAGAGGCGGACCCAGAAAATTTAGTCATCGGTGTCACAAAAAATTTGAATCTTCCTCGACTTAGTAGTTAATTAAGTTTATTTAATCAGTGAGCTACACTACTTAAATATGAGTGACAACACTCTTAAAGAACCAATAACTTTTCAACTACTTTTATATTAAGGCGGCTTAATTGACTGGTGTCACGTGTCACCGCTGACTATAACGTAAGTCCGCCCACATTTGTTGTTAACTATAGATTGGGTTAACACAATCAACTGTTTGTGGTGAAATGGATGATTGGACATAAAACGACAAAAGCATTCAGATTTCTATATATTCGTAGAAATTTGTCATTGATTCGCCGATGATGTTGGCGAATGGAGACAAGAATAATGATGCATTGTCTAAGTTCTAACTCAGAATATGTCAAAAACGTAATAGCACATGAATACTTTAAAACGCCATGTAAGTAGTAATTTCGTACATCTTTCAAATTTTGATGATTGGAAAATCAGGACGTACTTGCCATATCTAACAAACTGGTTTTATCATGCCTTTTGTGATTGTCATAAAATAGCAATAACGTTAGCCTTCATATTACTTATTGTATTTTTTTTTTATCGTACTAATTTAGTAGGCCTGGCAATTCGCGTTGGTATCAACATGACATCTTCATGTAATCTTGTCAAAATGATCGCCACTAAATTGGTTAAACATGTGAAGTCAAGATAATTTAACGTTCTATACCAGGATATCTGGTACTAAATCTTAAAGGTCAACATGTGACATCACTCGGATGTGGCAATTTCCGGACAACATGATAATAAACGGGTTCAAACCGTCAACATGTTTACGAATTGGTTGTGTGGTGGCGAACCCACCACCAACTCGTTTATAAATATAATAAACAAAAACTATATAATAAAATATATATGTCAAAATAGAATTTCTGATATACACTCTCATGTCTCCAATTATGTAATATAAGGTAGAAGCCTTAGCCTTTTATACATCATTCATACATACTCGAAAGAACTAAAGTGTTAATTATATACCTACAATCTAATGTGATCGGCAAAGTGCAATATGAGGACTTTCTCATGAGTGTTATCACGACCCAAGAGCCCAGACCAAATGTGATATTTGGTATCATCACCAAGCACCCAAATTGATCCAATAAGTTTATCTACTTGGTGTCAATTTACAAAGCAGCCTAACCTTGTAAGGTCCCACCTTACCCAAAACTGATATATCCTTCTCCAAAAAATGGTTTGCAACAGCCAAACCTTGAAGAGAAAGACCCACAACATTTAATGAGATATAACCATCCTGCTTAAGTGATGAACATTCACTTTTAGGTAGGAAAGAATACATAAAAGATTACATTCACGAACAGTTTACCTGGTAAAACAGAGTCAAGTAGTGCAGCTGAATTCTAAACCAAATCAAAGAGGATGAGAAAGAGTCATATGCAAGTCAGTGAGTATATATCCCTAAAGAAAAAAAAAGAATAAATAAAATTAATGAGCAGGAAACACATGGAAGTATGGAACAAAAGAACAAGCTACTATCAATTTTTGGATCTAAATAATTTTGTATTGCAGAACTTCGTATATATTGTACATCTAAAGTGCATCAGTCTATCAACTTACCATTAATTTCACGCATCAACAATCTAGAATTTCCAACAACACGTTTGCTTTCATTGACAATATACCTACATAACTCATGCTTAGGTGCCGGGCAATAGCTTTTTAACTCGTTTAAAGGATCTTCCACCACATAATTACTATAAATCTCTCTTGCAGGCAGCACATGATCCTTCCAAAAGTCCGATAAAGCTATCTTTAACACGTTCCAATATTCTACATCCCTATTTATCCTGATTAAACTACTCCCTTTAGGAGTCCACACATAAAAATCCATCCAATCTCGATCCAATATTTCTAT
Source organism: Helichrysum umbraculigerum (assembly GCA_949592205.1). NCBI lineage: Eukaryota > Viridiplantae > Streptophyta > Magnoliopsida > Asterales > Asteraceae > Helichrysum > Helichrysum umbraculigerum. The sequence continues at coordinate 102,964,664 of CATIUR010000003.1, read as the reverse complement.
CAATCCTTGAGCTTGTGGAATACAATTATACGGTACATGAGACCACGGGTAATTTTTTCTCATATTACCATTATAAAAAGGGCATTTAATTTCTAACACCCCTCTGTTAGGTAAAACATGAACATACTTGTCAATTACGCCATCAGGCGAAGCTGCAAGCCAATCATCTTGATGATTAACTTTCCCACTAACATGAAAATCAGGAAACATAACCTGATTTCCAGTTATTCGTTTATATCTTTCGAGTGCTTCCTTTTCTTTGATGTTATTCCAATTCGTAGCCTTGTTTCCGGTAAATGGTTCAACCGCACCAATCTTTTCTAGCCAGAGTTGGACCCTTCGGTTAGGCCAGAAGCCGATAGCTTGCGCAAAAGTGCTCGCAGTCAGTTTATTTTTTCTTTGTTCTTCCCAATTTTTGAACCAGTGTCTATGAGAAATCGATTCAAGAATATGATGACTTGGGGTGCATAAACATCTGGTACTGCAATATTGACTTGCAAATAGCATGATTATGATTGCTGAATCTGCACCATTGCCATGAAACATCCATGAGTTTATGCACTTACTGTTGGCGTTTGCAGTTTACTTGTGATGACCTGAAACCAAAATAATTGAAAAAATAAAACTTGTTATTATAAATGCATTAAGAAAAGTGATATGGAATGAAACAATATGCAAAGGTGGATGTTGTAGAACAATGCCCACGAAGGATGTAATGCTTGAAAAGGCACAGGACACGGTGTAGTCACACTAATATTAACAAGTTTTCAAAGAATAACATAACTTTTTCAAGCAAGCACATATAACTTGATTGCATTCATATCCTCACAAAAAGATGAGCTTACAAGAGCATGATATGCAATTCACTCAACCTGGATTAACTGCATTGCATTGGCAGCATCATACATGAAAATGAAGTTAAACAGGCTACCATAAGCAAATGTATGATGATGAAGTGCATGCACTTGTAAACTTTACCCAAATGTCTTAAATATATATTTGTGGTTTCACAGTCAGATGAAATCCAGGAACCCCTTTAATGGGATATAGTAATCAACAATTCAAAACAGAATACATCCTCATTCTGCAAACACACACACACACCTCTCGTATTATTTTTTAAAACCCAGTACATATCAAGTTTATGCATCTTCGAAAGAATTATAATTTAAAATAGTTATAAGAATGCTCGTTTGAATTAAAAGGACATTTTTATCGATCTTTAAATTCAAAAATGACCTCTGAAATACTCTTGCATCAAGGCATGAAAGATTAAAATAGTATCTTCTCATGTAATTTGGGCATTTATATGGTATACTTTAGTTATTTGCTGATATAAAAAATAAAATATAATAAATAAATGAAATATTTCGTTGAAAACCTGGGACACATAACTCTAATCCACATCCACTTATCTAATATGTCAAGTTCATAAAATTTTTAGTTAACTCCATGAACTGCAAACCAAATCTCAGTCAATGATTTATACAGCACACAGGTAGGGTGTGAGAACAGCTTTATAGAAAAGCATATTAACTTAGCATCCATGATAATAAGATGTTTAAATAGAAAACAGACAAGCTAAGGTTCTTTAACTCAGATGTTCAATTGAATGCTTCACCCAAAGATCCATACCACATACGCTATTTACATTTTTGTCAAAATATAAGGTTAATTTTCCCCGAACCAAAAATCTGTCAATGCAATCATATTCTGGACTCTGGAGGCCACTAAACTCCACCTTTCTTAACACTTAATTCATTATAGGAAGTAACAGATACTAAAATTACATACAAATGTACACAATTAACTAATGTACTAAATTCCTTTGTTTTAGTAAAAAATATGGCATGCCCATTAAAAAAAACCCTAAATTGGTTTTAATAAACCTGATATTAATTTCTCACAGTTCAAAGGAGCCACCCAGTTGTAAAATCGCCATAGCATTCGAAAACTTATATATATTAGACTATAAAGTGAAGAAATTAAAGCCTTATTATACTAATAACATCAACCGAAAGCTAAACGAATACGTTCTGTGGTTTATTCAATTTAGTTTAATACATGAAACATACAGCAAATGTAAATACAAACTACACATTCTTAACATACACATGTACTTTGACTACTTTCATCATTCCTTTCGTTCTCTAACTCCACATATAATGCACTTAAAAATCGATAAATCCAACATCTATAAATATAGATAAACTATATAAGTACAACTGAAATGAACATACACATGGTTAAATAATTGGCTAAATAACAGCTACCGAAGATAGTAATATATCAATATATATAAACAAAAACAAATTTTAGAGGAAAATTATGCAAAATAGACATCGATTTTAAGTTTCAGTCAATAACTGATTGAAACGAGTAAAATTAGGCGAACAATATAATTGAATAAATCAGCAGCAATGAAGTAACGTACATGCAAACGGATAGAAGTGGACGAGAGAAAAATTGGCCGGTTGGTCTCCGGGAAGGGCGCCGATGGGGTTTAAGGGCAAGTTGGAGTGGGTGCGAATCGACGACGACGGTGGTGACGGACTGAATGACTGATGGCTGCTATCGTCCTTATTATTATTTTTTTTTAATATATGATTTTGGGACCTAATGAGCCAATCATTTACGAGCCCAGTCCAGCTGCTTTGTTTTTTTGTCACGCAGAGGTTATTTTCAGTTATAGCCTTATGCCCTTATATGAGTACGAGAAGAGATTATTAAAAAAATTTAATGCGTTTAGTTACGGAAACTTCTTCATTTTTTTGAAATTTTTCATAGAAAATTTAAAAAATATGTTCTAAGACGTGATTTTTTGAAAAATTCTTTAAGAAAAAGGAATCTATGATTTATGGTTGTCAACATTTCATATTTTGAAGAAGGAGATTCTTTACATTTGAACGAGTATTCTTAATTTAATTCAGATTTTAAGGGATACAAAGCTCTTGAAAAAATGGAAAAAGAAAAATGTAGATAGTTTTCACTTACTAAACGTGCCCTTAAGTACTCTTGAACTAAAGTATGACGTGTACAATGCATATCGAACTACTCCGACTTTTATTGTGTGTAATTAACTTTCCACTTATTGCTATTATACGCAGTTTATTGACGTGAAAATTTTCCCACACAATATTAAAAATTAAATATCTCAAAAAATGACTAATTGAAAAATATAAAAATTGCACCAAAAAATAACATTATTTTTTCACTTCGATAGACATTACATATGGTATACTTTCGGCAATTTTTTTTTTTATTTTAAGATGGGTTTTACAACTTTTTTACAGTTATCACACACAGTGCAGTTTTCAAAACCCACAAAAGTACGAAAAAGAGAGGTCTTCGAAAGTATATCATGTGAGATGCCTAATTGAAAAGAAAGACTCGCTGATTTTTATGGTGCTTTTTTTGTATTTTTTACTAACCGTTTTTGAAATATTTAATTTCAAACGAAGTGGATGAAAGTGGGGTTTTGTTTTATTGACTTTTGTATCCAATAAATGAAGCCCTCTTATTGGTTCCTCCATTCTCATCAACATGTACCGTACTCGTTTGAAACTTACTCTTGACTTTGATCCCTTAAAGCTAATTTACAAGTTTTTTGTCTGTAAATTAATTTGAAGGGCTCTTTACCTTGTCTCATTAAGTCTCGTATGGGTATAGAATGACTATATGCAGCAATCGGTGAATGGATAATCCTGTTTATTTATTGTACTTAATAAAATGTCATGACTATTTTACCGCTAGCCTAAATAATTAAATTATTTGTTTTTTATTGAATAAAAAACATGATTGTATAACTCACCAATTTAATAAATAAATTTTTTTAACTATTTTTATTATTAATGAATCATTAGAACAATATTTGATTAACTTCTTTGATAATTTCTATGCACCTTGAAACTAAAATTACAACCAAACAAGTAGTAACTTGGTGGGTAAGATACACCAATACGGCAATACCATATGGCAAGCAACCGAAACCTTACTAACACACCTCACCTACAAGACAAGAGACCAAAACAATATTGGAGCATTTACGATCCAAAAGTTAATACAATGGCATGTCAACATTTACGATCCAAAATTACAGGGGGTATCCCTGTAATTTGGGGGTATCCTTATAATTCCCCTTATAACAAACCCTCACAATGGATTAAATTTGCACAAATATTATTTAATGACCAATTTGATGATTGACATGTAATTTTTTAATTGAAAAGTTAAAGGTTATGGACTTATGGCCTACAACTTTGGTACAAAAAGGTTGAGACAAAACTTGACTCTAATTAACTTTGATATACTCACAATCCATATACCTTTATATACCTCTATTTACTACCATTTACAAATGTCACGTAAGCCCCATTGTGATACTCTAAGACTAAGACTAGAGTCGATCACTATTTTGGCCATTCAAAATACAAAGTAAGATGGCAGGAATACCTAAATTCTGTGATTAGTACTGTACAAATTATTTAGTCAGTTGAAGTAGGACTAGTTAAAATGATTGACTCTCTTCCCTTAACAAGTAGTCTATCCAAAAATATAAGTATACATCCAAACTCAATCATGAATTGCTTCCAATTTCGTCACGCAAATTTTCCATGTATTGAGCATCCCATTATTGCGAAAGTAAAGCGGCCCCAAACTCCCAACCCTAAACCCTAAACCCTAAACCCCAAACCCTAAACCCTAAACGCAACATTGTAACACACGTGTTAGTAATGTGAAACCCACTAAAAATAATGAAAAAAAAAACTCGTCGAAAGTATGCCTTAATGGACGGCAAATCGAAGATGATCAAACGCTGAATCTAATGGTGCAATTTTCATAATTTTTCGATTTGTCGTTTGTGAGATATTTAACTTAATGGGTAAATGGGTTTTGTGTTCTCTTTGTACACATGGCACCATATCATTGGTTCCTCTATTCTCACACAAATTTTTAGTCTCATTTGAACCTTACCCTACTCTTATATTATACGGAGTATTATATAAGTTTGGTTAGCTAGCTACACGTAAATTTTGATCAAGTTTAATTTATGGTTTTAGCATGTCATAATGGTAGTATGATCGACAAGTAAAAGACTTTTAAAATGACAAGAAATTTGTAAGATGACTATAATCACTATATATATCGACAATTTATCAAAACAAGGTATTCTTACCCGAGCTACGTATCGAGATACTACAATTGGATTGAATTTTATTTATATAGTATCTTAAGAAATAATAAATATAATATAGAAAACACCTTTATGATGTCTATCATTCTAATTAAGTTTTAATTTGTCAATTAAATCATTTAATTTTAGAAAATTTAAAAATAAGATCCATAACTTATTAAATATGGATTTTTTAATCAACTACTCGCAATAAAGATGCCATTACTCATGATATTGCTCTAGTGGACATTCAAATAAGTAATATGGGAGCTAATCCGTCTCTTGCTGAAAAGCGTAGGTTTATGTTTCATGAACTACAAGATGTTAATCATCGGGCTGTTAAGGAATTGAAACAAAAAGCGAGAGTCAAGTGGGCCGTGGAGGGAGATGAAAACTCTAAGTTTTTTCATGCCATCATTAATCCTAAAAGGCGATCAAGTAATCTCAAAGGGATTATGGTATTTGGATTGATGATACGCAGGATATCAAGAATTGTTTTCGTGATTATTTTGCTAATAAATTTCAAAGCTTTAATGGGGCGAATTTCACCATCGATTCGCCCTTAGTCAGACTGGTACCGAGGCTTCCAACCTTGAAAATAACTTTTCCGTTGAAGAAATAAAAGATGCTATATGGAGTAGTGGCGGAGAAAAAGCTCCTAGTCCTGATGGTTTTTCTTTTGCTTTCGTGAAAAAGTTTTGGAATCTCTTGAAAGACGACGTTGTCAATATGGTATTGGATTTCCACAATAATGCTCATTTTCCTAATGGTTGTAACTCTTCTTTTATTAACCTCATTCCCAAAGTTAGTAACCCGATTCTCATGTCTGATTTCAGACCCATCAGTCTTATCGGTATTCAATATAAAATCATTGCTAAGCTACTTGCTATCCGTCTTGCTAAGGTTATTAATTCGGTGGTGGGTCCTGAACAAACGGCTTTCATTAAAGGAAGACAAATTCTAGAAGGCCCCCTTCTTCTTAATGAGGTAATTGATTGGTACAAAGGTAAAAAGAAGAAACTAATGCTGTTTAAGATTTATTTTGCTAAGGCTTATGAGTCTTTGTCGTGGGACTTCCTTTTCTATATGCTCAAAAAGATGGGGTTTGGTAATAAATGGATTTCTTGGATTAAAGCTTGCCTTACATCTGCTAGATCTTGTGTTCTAGTAAATGGTAGCCCCACTGAAGAATTCACCATTCAACGTGGTTTACGACAGGGAGATCCTATGGCACCTTTCTTGTTCATTATTGCTATAGAGGGTTTGCACATCGCTTTAGATAACTTAGTAAGAAACGGCATTTTCTCGGGCGCTAAGATTAACCAGGTTACTGTTTCTCATTTATTTTACACTGATGATGTTATCGTTGTAGGGGATTGGTCTGAGAATAATCTGGAAAATATTTCCTATAGTTTGAGATTTTTTTATGGCATCTCGGGACTCAAAATTAATTTTGAGAAATCCTCGATTATTGGTGTGGGGGTTTCACACAGAGAGGTTGGTCATCTTGCTAGTGTGATTGGTTGCAAAGCTGAAAATCTGCCTTTTAAATATCTGGGCATTCCCATTGGTGGTAGTTCTAAGCGGGTTTCTACTTGGAATCCTATTGTCAATAAATTCACTAAACATTTATCGGGGTGGAAAGCCAATTTACTGTCCATTGGAGGTCGATCTACACTTATATCCTCAGTTCTTGGCTCGTTAGGTAACTATTTTCTATCTATATTTCGGTTGCCTAAATCTGTTTATAAGACTTTGGAATCATTAAGAGCTTCTTTCTTTTGGGGTGGTACCATGGTTAAAAGGAAAGTTCACTCGCTAAAATTGGGCTCGATCCTGCGGCCAAAGAAGATGGTGGGTTGGGAATTGGGAGTCTTAATGCTATGAATATGGCTCCATTATACAAGTGGAGATGGCGAGGTCTTACTAATCATGATAATCTTTGGGTTCGTGTTGTGTCTGACATCCACGGCCGTGATTGTTTCTATAATATGTCGGCAAAGTCTAAAGGGTTGTGGAAAAACATTACAGTGGTTGCTAAGCATATACATGAGATACATTCGTTGCCAAGAGATGTGATTAGTAGAAAAATCGGGAATGGACAGAACATAGGGTTTTGGAAGGAAATTTGGTGCGGTGATCTCCCTTTTGAGGTTAGGTTCCCTCGTCTATTCTCTATGGAATTGGACAAGGAGTGTATGGTGCATGACCGACATTTAAGTTCTTCCTGGAATTGAAGTTGGCGTAGAGAGATTAGATCCAGACCCGAGTATGAACAACTTACTAACATGCTTCAGCTTTTGCCTAATGAAACCGCTGATGGTGATGATAAATGGACGTGCACTCTCGATGGTAAGTCTCAGCTCTATGTTGCTTGTATTCATATATTCATTGATCACAAATCGCTTCCAATAGTGCTTTGCAAATGAGATGGAATAAACGGGTCCAAAAAAAATCAACTTATTTGTATGGCGCCTTCTCCGTAATGGCATTCCCACGCATGTCAATCTTTTTGGTCGGGGTGTTGATATCAACACGGTACGCTGTAATCTTTGTGCTAATGGAATTGACGACATCAGCCACATCTTCCATCGATGTTCTTTCATGGGTGCTACCAAAAGTAAAATCAGCGATTGGGTGCATTTTGATATTCCTAATGCGGATCCAATTGGTATGGTGGACTGGTATAAAAATCTGCAGCTTACTAACTTTCAACGTGACATTTTGGAAGCCATTTTGTTTATCTGGTGGTGGCATATTTGGAAAGAGAGAACCAACGTACTTTATAACGGTTCTCATGTTAGCACTTCTGATACGTTTATGTCACACCCCCAAATTTACAGTGCGGAAGCGGTTCGGATCGGGACGTGACTAATCAGAAATCATTGCACATAATCATAAGCAAACGACCTCTAAATGAGACGTTTGAAAAATAATTACATTACCCAAAATAAGGTGTTCACAAAGTTGCGAGTTCGCAAATATTTCTAGAAATTTCAAATCATAACTAGTAGTACAAAAGTAATGCAATGAAATTTCCAAATGTTGGTAAGCATGCGAATCGAGCAAGCATATCCTGTAGTAATCCTAGTCCTGCTGTGAACCTGAGAATACATGCTAAAAACGGGTCAACAATAATGTTGGTGAGCTCACAGGTTTTCATAGTTATAATCGAAGTCAAAACCATAGTAAAATTCATAGTTAAAATCATAGTAAGAATCATAGTTAAAACTATAGTAGAAATCATAATTTAAATCCCCAAGTTTTCAAAGTTGTCAGAGTTTTCAAAGTTGGCACATATACCAAATCAAAGTATGCCATTTCTAAAACAAAAGTTTAACCATAGATGGAATCGTAGTTGGAATCGTAGTGGGACTCGTAGTTGTTATCATAGTTTCCCCGTAGTTGTTATCGTAATTGTTATCGTAGTGGGGCTCGTAGTTGTTATCGTAGTTCCCACATAGTTGTTATCGTAGTTGTTATCGTAGTTGTTATCGTATTGGGGCTCGTAGTTGTTATCGTAGTTCCCCCATAGTTGTTATCGTAGTGGGGCTCGTAGTTGTTATCATAGTTCCCCAAAAACATTTCACAGTACAGTACAAAATAGTACATAAAACAGAGTTCAGATAATCCATAAATTAGAGTTCAAATAATTGGTAAATCAAAGTTCAAATAGTTCATAACCCAGAGTTCAAATAGTTCCTAAAACAGAGTTCAAATAGTTCGTAGTAAATCATAGAAACTGAACAATTAAGTACTTCGCAAACAGTTCTTAAAACAGCTTCAGAGTAGCTCACAAAACAGAGATAAAGTAGTTCATAAAACAGAGACAAAGTAGTTTATAAAACAGAGCATGTATCTCACCCCAAAACAGTTCAAAATAAGTAAAAGTGGGGCTATGAGACTCACCTGAGGGTGCTAGCTTTCCTAAAACGGAAGTGGGTCGAACTCGTAACCTCCTAGTGCCCTAAACACATGAGGTTATAATGTAAGTAGACGACCCTATAGTTCATCTATTGCTTGTTGTCAATCAACTTGTATTGTCCAAGTGTTTGTTGTTTTAAAACGTTGCGGCCCGTTGGTGAAGTTTAAGTGTGTAGTAATAATTTCTGAAGTTATTATTATAATGTTTCGTTTCATTGTACACTTATAAAGTATATGTATTTGTATGTTCAAGTGGTGTCGTATAAAGTATATTTATTGTTACACAAATTTGATACTCGGTAAATGGGTGTGTGTTGCTAACAGATTATTTAGTCCACAAAACCTCAAACCGCGGGTCAAAGTTGGTCAAACTGGTCAAGCTGGTCAAACGAGCTCGGTTTGACCCGAAACTTTTGGGGAGTCCTTAAATATGTTTTTAAAGCCTAATAAAATTATGGTTTCTCTTCGGGGTTAACCCGAAAGTGTCGGTTTTTAATTGGTTCAAAATCAGTCCACTCGAATATATACTTCATTTTTTAGGTCTTGTTCAAAGTCCGATTTAACAATGATTTCGTGTGAAATAGAATCTGAGAAAAATATATGTTATAGTCCTACGTCTTAGCTTCGAAATGCCTACTTTTATGACCTTTTTAACTAAGTAGAACTCATGGAATAAAATCGCAAGGCCAGAGTGGTCCAATCAGCCTCTTTTTAGTGTATATGTTCACTCATCAGGTTATAAATCCATTTGTGGTCATTTCCAGTCCAAGTGGTTCAAATGAAAGTTGTAGAGGACAAAAATGTTGAGATTTTCCAAGTGGTTTGAGCATCTAACTCGTCCTAGATCTCGAGATACAACAGTTTGAAGTGGCTGGAATTTCAGCTCAGGAAAAGCAGATTTGACACTTTTTCTTTTTCATTTCTCTAAAAATATAAAATGATCTTTTTAAAATACCAGGCCTTAATATTACAAAAATAGACTCCTTAAACTACAATTTTGACTCAAGAAACATGAGATTTCGTTAAAGTACGGGTTAAATATTGCCGATCTAAACTCGGTTTGGGTTTTGTCCAGTGGGTAAAGTCATGGTCCAACGGTTAACCATACATATAATCGATTTTTAGCAAAGTATTCGGACAATATACAAGCAAGATCGACCTCTAACATGTATACACACATTATCCGAGAAGATCCAGAGGAAAAAGAAGTGGATCTACCTCCAAAATTGTGGGTTTCAAGCTAAAACGAGTGAGATGCTGCTGCCGGCTTCGGTTTCTTGTTTTCCTTGTTTAAATCAACTTGGGGAGTGATATAGCTTGCTAGATCTTGTGTAAATCTTCAGTATTTCAGTTCTAGAGAGAGAGTGGTTCGTTTTTAGAGAGAGAGGGCCGAGAAAACAGATCTTGTGTGTGTGTTTTTATGAGTTGGAAGTGAAAAACCAAAGGAATGTGATATATATATATATATATATATATATATATATATATATGTGAGAGATTTGGGTTGGGCTTAGGGATCACTTGGGCCGAATTTTTGGGCCTGCTAGGCTAAGGCTCGGGTCTGGCCCTCTATGGGTTGGGCTCGGGTCTCAGTCCTCGAATTCGGGTAATGTTTGCTGGTCATTTAAACGTTAAATCGAGTGACAAACGTATTGTTTTTAACGTTAAGTTTTCTCGCGTTGTTTTCGATATATATAAAAGTACATACACACCAAGTGAGTATTTTGAAACACTAAGTTTGAGTTACCAAAATATATTTTTGGATTTCGTTCGGGGTGTCGGACTTGATTCGAGCGTTTTCTCGTGTTCATTACGTTTTACACCAAACTTACTAGTTTTTCGTCAATATTATTATAAAATAATATTTTAAAGTGAATAACGACTATTTTATGATGAAAATAGATTTATGTAATTTATGGAGTGTTTCACCAACGGCCGAGTATGTCGGAATCCATCCGATGAGTTTGCGTAATTGTAATCAATTACGTATGCGTATATCTATAATATACGAAATGTTTTAGGTGCTCAACCTAATGTGATGCTTAATACATGTATTAACGTTAATGATCTTTGGTAATGACGACTTATGTGACTCAAAAGTCATGTTTTTAAGTACTTATTTCCGCACTTTTTGAACTATTCTCTGGTGAAAACATTTCAAAATAATCATTTATCATCAAAAATCACCAAGGTAGTCTAAATACGGACGTTGCTACAAAAATCAGTTAAAACATCCAATTTACATGCAAACCGAGGCAAAAACAATCACCTTAAATATTCCGTTCTTAATTATCCTATGAAGTTAAATCTTAATGCATATTTTATGATTCCATAGGAAAATCCAAGACCGGAGGTGAGAGAATCAAGAGAAACGGGCAAAGAACGAAGAAGATGTGCAGTCTGGAAGCCCGCCGATCGTCATTCGGAACACGCAAAAGTCAAACACTTCCAAATTTGGAAAACTTAGTGTCGTTAGAAGCGTAACGGAAAAATGAATCCAACGGCGAAAGAATCAAGCAAAACGGACATAAAACGAAGAAGATACGGACGAACCAAGCAACCGAGAAATCAGAGGAAGACATTTGAAGCACCGACCCCCCTCCCCCCCTACCGTATACGGTAGGTAGGGTGTCGTATACGGCCCCTATACTACTATTTATGCTCCATTTTGCCTTGATAAATGGTACCTAGGTGCCATTTGACCCCCCTTGTTGCTTGCTTGCCCCGTGTAACGCTTTGGTGCTTGTTCTTTGTCCTTAAAGGCTTGTACCATGACCAACTCACTTCTCCTATAAATACCCTACTCATTTTCTCATTTCAAACACACCTTTCACCTCTCTTCTCTCTCTCTCTAGAATTCTCTCTCTCTAGATTTTCTTTAGTTTTGTAATTAGTTTAGCTAGTTTCTCTATCTAGTTTCTCTCTCTAGAGAACTAGAGAGATATAAGTAGTGCTTAGAGCTAGAGTAAAGTTGTAATTGGGTAATCAAGCTGTAGCAAGGTTATTCAAGTCAGACTGTTGTAATCCTCAGTATTACTCTTCTAATCCGGTGATATTATCTTACTCTCTTACTGTTATAATGTTTACTTTGTATGTTATTTCAGTACGATTCGTGATTATTGCCATGTTGATTATGTAGATTAATATGTGAATGTTGAAATGTAGATGTTAGGATTATGGATGATGTTTAATTAATATCTCTTATATACGATTGGTAGTTGTTATGCTGCGTACATGTTTAAACTTATCCTGGATGTAGACTTAATTAATCACCCTTTTCGGTCTTTCACGTGACTGTTGCCTTAGGATAGGATCTGATCAACCCTAAATGCGAAGACACAGTTATCTCCTGTTTGTATGAAACTGTGGGATCGCCGTAATACGTCAGAATACTTGGTATAGCATTGGAAATACCACTGGTAGAGTACAAATACGTGGAAGCCAAGGAAATGCCGATGGTCTATCTCACCGTGAATTACCTGGAAGTAACCCTTCCAGACACGGGTCTAGGTCTTGTTAAGCCGTGGAAATGCTATAGTACACCGTTAAACTACCTCTGGTTATACAGCTGTGTAAAGATACAAAAGGTCTTTAAAACACCGTAAATATACCTAGGGTTAGAGTACTGTGGAAAATAAGGACACTATACACTATACACATACCTAGGGATGAGCGCCCGATGGCAAAGGAGGGTCTAATCCACGACGGAAGTATTAAAGCTTAATCAGATAAAACATGAGTTAGGAAATGTAAGCAAGGATGCCGGATGTATTCCCAGATGCTTAAAACCCCTAAACTCTATTTAACCGATAGTTTAACTTACTCAGTATACAACCAGTATTACTCTGTTAAAATTAGATACATATAGGTGTTAAGAAAAGTCAGTGTTTGTGGACTGTCGCCTTATTCCTTAACCCCAATCAGAGGGTCGCTTGGTCTCCGAAAGACACGGTGAGGTGGGTGTGAAGACAGTCCCATCTGACCAGAATCAGGATAACCTGGGATTTAGTGACATATGCTTTAGGGTTACACCTAGACGTAGGTTCCTAGTGTTTACATCGACTGTTTAGAAGATTCTTAATTAGAGTACTCACCCATCATCAATATAATGGATATCATCCCGAAACCCTAATTATCAAAGTTTCAGCAATCACTCTCTACCTGCTGCTTATATTCTCGTTTACTTTTCTGTCATTAGATTAGGTTAGATAAAACCAAAACCATACCTACCTTTTTTCTAAACCCATCCTATTGTCAAATCATCTTTGGTAGGTCCCAATTCAATTCAATTCGTTTCGATTTTGGACGACACTCGAGTTATACTTGCCACCTTACCCACAAGGTAGGTAGCTAGCATAGTTTGAGCCCCGCAAATATAAATTTTAAAACTTCACTGTTCGCCACCTCTGTTGCGGTCGGAGCAACGATTCGGGATAAAATCTGACCGACGGACGGGGTGACGACAACGACCCTTAAGTACGGGTTGTCACATTCTCCCCTTGTTAGGAGAATTTCGTCCCGAAATTTTGTTAGACGTAGCAGTCTGTGTGTCACCTAAGAATAGTTGTGGCATGTGTCGAGTAGTGTGACGTTCAGTTGTATTTTTCTTCCCCCTTGCTTGGCTAGTGCCCTACCGGAAACTATAGGAAGGGAGAGGAGGGTTTTCGATTTGATGACCTTCCAGTCTAAGAGACAAAGGCCAGTTCGTCAGTTCACTCGTGTATAGTTATGGTTTGTAATAGTAGCTTAGAGTGACTTTGTTAATCATCTGTGTTTATAGAGTCTAAGTTAGGTGGTGATATCATAGGGCAAGCTACACTCTGTAGGCATAGTACAAGAATTAAGATAACTAAGTCATTGTGGAGGAGAGTACTCGTACCTAGATATTGTCAAGCGTTGTTAATTTTTGGACAGTCATTCTTGAAATGCCCAGCGACTCCACACTCGAAGCAGACTTTTACTCTACAGTCCCTAGTCTGATGTCCATAGTTTTTGCACTTGTTACAAGGGGTGCCACATGGTCCTCCATGATGGTTGTTGCACTCGGAGCAGAAAGGCTTGCTCCCTTTATACCGATTCTCTTCGGTTCCTGCAGCATAGGCCCTGACATTTCTTGGCCTCTTTGCCAGTTGTTTATCCTGATTTTGATCGTCATCCCCATCCCACTTTCATTTCTCAGCCCGAGTGTTTTTGTCCTCCGTATCATTTGGTGCACCTTTTCCCGAATTAGCTTCATCTTTCAACGTTCCCATCCTAACAGCTTCATCAGTTAGGCTTTGAGCTAACTCAACAGCACTCTTAAAGGTGGCGGGGCGAGAAGAGGTTACTAAACTCCTAATTTGAGGTACCAATCCCCATATGTACCTCTCTATGCATTTGTACTCCGGCGTCACCATGTGTGGTACCAGGCGTGCTAGTTCCTGAAATATGGTAGTGTAACCCGTGACATCAGCACCAATCATCATAATGTTCCACAGTTCCATTTCTGTAACATCCTGTCCGTTAGTCTGGTATTTTTCTATTTATAATTGCGTATTTAATTGTTTTAAATAATTTTGCGATATAATTGTTTAATTGTGAAACTTGGTGAAATAGGTCTTAGGACTTATTGTGGTTAATAAAATGTTGCTTGATTTAAACTATTAAAGTTGACGGAACAATAAAATAAATTTCTCGCATTTAGTAATTAAGTTCCAGGCAATAGATTTAGAGCGGGTATAAAATACCCAAAATGTTAAGTCGGCTTAAAAAGGGGCCGATCTTTATTTGGGGATCACTTTCCCAATTTCTTGTTTATTTTCATTTTCTTTCAAACAAAACCAATAAACCCTAACTTAAAAACTTTAGATTAAATCATCAATTGGAAGTAGAATTGAAGTGTGATCTTTGGCTTGTATCATCCTCATCATCCTCTAGTTGCCATCATCTTGTTCTTCCTTTCCTTGTAAGTGATTTTAGTGCATAACCTTAATTTTTAGAATAAGTGATGAAATTGATAATTTGAGATGATTCTTGAGTTTGTATGGTAATTACTTGTGATTTATGATGCTATATGATGATTCTTGGTTAGTTATATGGATTAAATCCATGTTCTCAAATCATAATTGAAACTAGTTTGAAATTTAAATGGGTTTTATGATTTAGTATGAATTTGATGATAGATGATGTTTATTGAAGTTGTTAGTAGATATAGGATGTTACTTTGATGTTAAAAACATAGGTTGGTCGAGTTTGGTATGTGGAGAATCGATTTTGGTAATTAGAATTCGTGCAGAGTTTAAACTCTGCTGTTGCTGCTGTAACTGAAGATCAACCCGGCGGGTCCTGACCCTTAGCCGGCGGCTAAACAACCTAGCCGGCGGTCAGAGGACCCAAGCCGGCGGGTTTCATATGCTTCAAAACGCGATTTAGTTCTGTTGATGGAAAAATAAATATACCCGGCGGTTGACACATGGTAGCCGGCGGCTACTAGACTTAGCCGGCGGCTAAGTGAGCCAAGCCGGCGGCTTCGGGCTGTTTTCAGGACATTATTCGTTTTTAGTTTTTAAAACCTTTCGAGTGTTAGTACATGTAATTATTTGACGTATTATGATTATGTGTATGATTAGTAGTTGTTAATATAAGCGTTTAGAATAATGAACTCCAAATGTGTCGAACTTTTTATAAGTTATATTTGGACGATAACGATTACTAACTTTTATTTGATGTTGAATCTCAGATCCTCCGAAAGATAACGTTGCCCCGAGAATCTGAGTTAGTGAAGACGAAGGTATTGGTGAGTGGATTCAAAACTCACCGTTTGGCTTAGTTGTAATCATTTGATTACAACGGGTAAATGTAGACTTGATTATTGAGTTGATTAGTTGCTATTGTTGGTTATATGCATTTATGTGCTTTGTGTGGCCTTCGGGCATTGTTGTTAATGAGGTCAACTAGTTGATGAACTGTTGGTTGGGCTAGTGGGTTGTTGTGTGACTGGTACAGGGATGTACTTCATTTGTTGTGTGTGCTGAACTGTACCTAAGTATGATAACCATTAGCTATCGGTCTCGTCCGTTATGGCCATACGGATATGTTTGGATAAGTGATCTTGGGGAGCCGCCCGGGTACTAAGGTTATCCCCGGATCCGCCGATCCTCATTAAGTTGTTGTTAACTGTTGTGTTGGCGAATATTTGTTGTAGTTAATTGGTTTAGCTAAGTTGAATGTTGGGTGTTGGATTTACTCACTTAGCTATGTGCTAATCCCTCGTTGTTACTTCCTGCAGACTTTTGTTTTGTGCATGCGGGTGGGTAGCAGGAAGGTCAAACCTTGGAAGCATGGAATGTTTGATATTCAAGCTACTCTGATTATTTTTGTAACCACTCTGTTTAGCTCATATAATACCCCGTCATGCTAATCTTTTGAATCAAGTTTTAAATCGTAGTAACTTAACCATCTAAACTGTTTTGGTACTTTGGAAAAATATGTAATGAAGTATTGTGTTTTATTTACCTGCGCTTCCGTATTATCTTTAATATTACTATTAGGAAATGAGGGGTGTTATAATTTCGATCTTTTGCAGCTCGCTACGGGGACAGAACTCGTCCATGATCATAGACTTCAGATCTTCCCATGAGAGCGAGTGGGCAGTTGTTCGTCCAAGTGCTTGAACCTGAGCGTTCCACCAGGTTAGTGCCTTGTCGGCCAGTGTGCAGGTGGCATACTTAACCATGCAGTCGCGGGAACAGTTGCTAATGTCAAGCACATAATCCATCTTCTCGATCCAGTGAATGATACTTATGGCTCCTTCGGTGCCATTGAAGTTGCTCGGGTTGTAAGCCAAGAAGTTTTTGTATGAACACCCTCATTGGGTATTCTCAGGGTTTTCAGTCGGAGTGTCCCTTGCCGTGTTTTGACTTCCGGTGTCGCGGTTTCGACTTGCCTCATACTGGGCAATAGCTTCAGCAACGCGTCGTTCGATGATTTGTTATGTGGTTTCCTTAACAGGAGTTGTAGTGGTTCTTCGACTATTTCTGGCCTTTCGTTGCTTTGGTGGCATTATTGCGTTCTGCGATGAATAAAATGCATAAGTCAATGCCAGAGTAAGGAATGTGAAGAATAATGTTTCACATTGGAGAGATTCTATAGAGAAAGCAAGAAAGGATTTTTGTTCTTAGAGGTATGCCGATTCCAATAGTTAAACATGACGGCGAGTGAATGACGATTTTTCGATACTCAATGTACCAACTACAATGTCGAAATTTCCTAACTCTACCGGGGTAAGTCTATCTTGAAAAAATGACCCTCTAAAGCTAGGGTACATCCCAGTACTATTTCTCCTAACTCGATTAACTTACCACCGGCAAGTCCTAGGATGTATTTGTTGTTTATCTTAAAAGATTTAGTTTCTGATAGTGGTCTAACTTGGTAGACACAAAACTTAATTCAACATCCGAATCTGTCATTGTTCAGCATATAACGGTGAGTGAACTTTGTAGGTGTTATGATAGGAAAGTCGGCTATTAGAATAGCGAGTGTGTAATCGAGTATCCGAGGCCTATACATATATCATATATATTATAGCCAAGTAAGTGTGGTAAGTAATAGTTTTGGTCCCGTTTCTATCGTAATCCAAGTCTACTACCGTATCTCTGTTCACTATAACCCTTTCGGACCTTTCATCAATTATCCTTTAATTGTACATAGTTGATCAGACTATGTTACATTAAAGTCAAATGATGAAACTCCCGAACCAATCATAATAAACAAAGTATACAACTTAAGAGTTATAGTCTAGCACTAATGCAATCCTAGTTTGCTATAACTATGGCTCTGATACCAATCTGTCACACCTCCAAATTTACAGTGCGGAAGCGGTTCGGGTCGAGGCGTGACTAATCAGAAATCATTGCACATAATCATAAGCAAACGACCTCTAAATGAGACGTTTGAAAAATAATTACATTACCCAAAATAAAGTGTTCACAAAGTTGCGAGTTCGCAAATATTTCTTGAAAGTTCAAATCATAACTAGTAGTACAAAAGTAATGCAATGAAATTTCCAAATGTTGGTAAGCATGCGACTCGAGCTAGCATATCCTGTAGTAATCCTAGTGTAACACCCCCAAATTCGTCAGTTTTGTTTAGCGGAAGCATTTGGTTTAAGTACGGGGGTGCCACAATAACAAAGCATGCATACGTATCAAAGCATATGATTACAACAGAACAATATATATTAAGATGCCAAAAGTATTAATTACAAAGTTTACGATTCAACAAATCGTATAAGTTAAAAGTAATGAGTTTACAAAAGTGGATTTCTGGAATATGACAAAATAGTTTCAGTTATACTAGAGAAATCCATATGTTTTCCAAAAAGTTGGCATCCTAAAGCTTCACGGGTCGCCTAATTGTCCATGTGTGTTGGCGATTCTTACATGCGCAGCTAATTCCCTGAAAAACATAGTAAAAGTCAACAACGAGGTTGAGTGAATTCACAGGTTTTATGTTTGCAATCGTAGAGTCGAGTTGTAAGCACAGTTGTTTAAATCATATACATTCACAAATACGTTCACAATTAGTTGTTGCCATAACAATCAAGTAAGTTTAGTGGAATGTTATCCAAAGTATAAGTTTAATTTAGTGGGTTGTTCGCCCAAAGTATCAGTTTACGTGGGATGTTACCCAAAACACAGTTACGTGGGATGTTACCCAAAATACGGTTACATGGGATGTTACCCAAAATACAGTTACGTGGGATGTTACCCAAAATCCGTTTCGAAAGCGTTGCTGGTCGTTCTCCAGCGTTTTACAAACCGTACTGGTCGTTCTCCGGTCAAATACGCACGGGTCGTTCTCCCGTCCAATAAAACAGTTTAATACGCACGGGTCGTTCTCCCGTCCAAACACTGCTGGTCGTTCTCCAGCGAAATACGCACCGGTGGTTCTCCAGTCCAAACACGCATGGGTCGTTCTCCCATCCAAGGACGCACGGGTCGTTCTCCCGTCCAGTGGCCAGTCGTTCTCTGGCACTAAAATACGTAGCTGGTCGTTCTCCAGCAATTTCATAAAAGTACCGGTTGTTCTCCGGTCTAGTTAAAACAGATTGTCAATAGTTTACCACATTTGTTTTGTTTATAGTATGAAAATGTTATTTCATAAACAAAGTTCGCACAACAGTTCAATAATTTCAAAGTACTATAATAGTTCGAATAAAACACGTATGATGAACAGTCATGTAGTGAAAGCAGTTATGGCAATTAATAAAACGGTTAAACAGTTTAAACAGTTGACTATGTTTTCCACCCCAAAAGTAGTTAAAACAGTAAAAGTAGGGGCTGTGAACTCACCTGTTCGAGTTAAGTAGTTGTGCGAGTGCTAGCAAACCTAAGCCCAAGTACAGTCCGAGATCTCCTAACGTCCTAAACGTATGAGATTAATAAGTATGTGGATGTCTAAGCTAATCATCCATGCTAGTGTTCGTACAACCAAGTTATGTCCAAAGTATTTGTTAAACGTTTACGTTGTATTTCGTTGTTTGTGAAAATGTATATGACTTGTTGGTGATGTTTTGAAACAATAGTTCAAAAATGTTATTATCTCATTTGCTACAGTACTGCTACAGTAAAATTTGACTTTTCTACAGTAACTTTGACTTTTTAAAATGTGTTTTCAGGGTTCTGACTTGTGCGACGCAAGGTGCGACGTAAGGGTCTGCGTCGCATTCAGGTTTTGCGACGTCATGGGTTGCGTCGCATAGGTGACGTTCGCAATTTAATGCGACGGAACGGGTTGCGTCGCTATCTGCGACGTGGGGATGATTATGCGACGCAAAGGCCTGCGTCGCAGTACTATTTTTGGGCCAAAAGCGACGTAGTCGCCTGTTCGACGAACAGCTTAAAAATCAACGAGTTTTGGGTCGATTTGGACGTTTTTGGTTGTATAAAACGCTAAAACATGATAATCTAAGTATACTAAACATGAAATATTAACTAAAACTACAAAATCTAGGAATTAACGGGATTTGTCGGAAACTTACGAGTGTCGGTTTTGAAATCCGGAAAGATGGAAAGATAGATCGTAGTCTCGTGGTCGTTTTTCTCTATTTTGTTTGTTGATTCGGCGTCGTTTGATGGTAGTTTTCTTTGATTTTGTGAAGGTGGTGTGGTGGAGTTTGAAAGAGAGAGAGAGAGATGAAAAAGATGGTGATGGTGGAAATGAAAAGGAAATGGGGGAGGTGGATGAGGTTTTGTTCCCCATTTTCCGTCTCCGTGTTTGCGCTTCGTGTTTGTTTACCCGATCGTTATTTATTAAATTTATTTTAACTAGTACATTTTTAATTACCTATTTTATTTTATTTTAATTAGGATCTTTTATACTCCCTCCGTCCCAAATTAAATGTCTGGTATCAGATTTCACGGAGTTTAAGAAATATGTAGTAAAGTACATGGATATCTTAGCAAATGACTATTTTACCCCCAATAAAATTAAAATACTAGTAGGAGTATAATTCTAATTAAAGATGACTTCTTTCTTTTTCCTGTTGTACTACTTGTACTTTGTAAGTTACATACGGAGTATAAAGTCAACATTTGCTTCCGATTTTACGTCATGTACTTCCAACTCTTGGATAAAAATGGAGGTAATTTTTGCCTCCAAATTTTATTTCTCACCAAATTTAATGGAGGTAATTTTTGCCTCCAAATTTTGTAGTTTTCATTTGAAATTTTCCCACTCATATTTGGTGCCTAATCTACACACATGTTAGCAAATCAGATTCTAAAAGTTCCATCTACACAATTACCCTCAATTCTTTACCCCATTAAATTTACGGAGTATGATTTCACCCTATTAAATTCACATGTTTGTTTTTCTTTCTACAAAAGATGGACCACACTACAAATTCATGCACTAAAACTGTAACACCCGCCAATTTAGGACTAGTAAATAGTGCCTAATCATACGTTAATACATGTAATTAGTTCTGTGTTAGGCTAATTAATGTATCGAATTATATATATATTGTTGAATATATACGAAAATGCGATTTGATTAAATCGTACGCAATTTAAATCGAATGTATTTCGATTCAATTTAATACGGACGTTGGTGACCAATTTTATTAAATAACGCTCTTATGTCAAAAATATTATTATGATAATATTTCGTATTCATTCGTATCGTACAAACAAAACTTACACAATATAAAATATTAAAACGCGCAAACTAAATAAATAAACTTACATTTTATAACTCAAATGTAAATGGATTCGTAAAATAATTAAATAAAATATCGCGTAAGATTGTATTTTAAAACGTACCAATTAATATGTAAAATGATTATTTAACGTTTGAACGACGGAGCGAACGAACACCACACGGAGCGGGAACGCGGGGCGAAAAATGGGAGTTAACCTCCCATTCCCCACCTTTTTCTTTCATTTCATCTTTCTCTTTCTCTTTTCTTTCCTCTCTCTTTCTCCTTTTCTCTCTAAAAAGTTCATCACCACCAAACTCACTAATCCTCAAAATACTACCACTAAACGCACTCGGATCATAGCATCGCTTTGGAGAAAAACGACCACGACACCACGATCTATCATCCTATCTTTTCGGATTTTTGATCCGACAATTTGTAAGTTTCCGACAAATCCCGAAATCTCCCGTTTTCAAGTGTTTTTGCTTGTTAGTAGTTTATATCAACTTATAATGTCCAAATATGGGTTGGGTAAAAGTTTTGGACCAAACGGAAACCGAAAAACTCGTTTTCGACACATTTTCCGGCCAACAGAACGCTACGTCGCTTTTGGACCCAGATTTATGCGACGTCAGCTGCGACGTCGCAAAACCCCTCGTAACGTCGCATAGTGCGACGTCAGTCACACCGTCGCACGAATCCTCGACGTCGCATATAGCGACGCAGCCTATTACGTCGCATTGACTTGCGAATGTCGCACATAGCGACGCAGACCTTAACGTCGCCAACTTAACCAACGTCGCATTAGCGACGCAGCACCCTACGTCGCATTAAATTGCGAAACGTCGCCTTTAGCGACGTCATGCTCAACGTCGCAACCCTACCTGCGACGTCGCACCCAACGTCGCACAAATCAGAACCTCAAAAACATAGATTTTTATTAAGTGTCGAGACTCGAAATTTATCACTCGATTTACCCAAATTCAGATCCCAGATGCGTTTTTCGTCAAAGCAATATAGTGGAAATAAAAATTTTCCAAGCTGACCTGGCAGCTCGACCCCAGCCAGGGGCTCTGCCCCTTGGACCCCACCAGGGGCTGCCGCCCCTTGGACCCCACTACCAGGGGCGCTGCCCCCGGACCCCCGTACTTAGATTCCGTAACGGCTTCTAAAACACAATCAAAACACATTTTTCAAGTAAAACGACACGAAATCAAAATGATAATAGTTGAGATTATTATTACAAATCCGTCACCAACGGGCCGTACATATTTTCAAACATTCGAATAAATCAACTAAATGTAATTTGGACATTATAGTTGGACGAACAACTACAAGGTAGTCTTATTAGATACCTTCGCATATTATAACCATCGCGTGTCGTGGACACCCTCAGGTTACAAGTCTTTGGACTTCAATTCTCGGCTAATCATTCTCAGTTTATTTTCATAAACTCAACGACTCAGGTGAGTCTCATAGCCCCTCTTTTACTGTTTTACTCAGGGGTGTGATATATTGCTCAACTTTTAACATGTGAACGCAAGTACAAACATTTCATATACTACATGAGTTTTTCGAAACTAATCATTTTAAAGTCCTCCGTCAGCATAGTTGTTAATACGT
The DNA here is from genome assembly GCA_949592205.1 of Helichrysum umbraculigerum. Lineage (NCBI taxonomy): Eukaryota > Viridiplantae > Streptophyta > Magnoliopsida > Asterales > Asteraceae > Helichrysum > Helichrysum umbraculigerum. The sequence continues at coordinate 102,941,766 of CATIUR010000003.1, read as the reverse complement.
TGTAGCGTGAATATTAGTATATGGTACCATATAGGATTGACCCACCTCGTCCGGGTTAGCAAGCACTAACCGGGTAAACGGACGTACTAATATTTGGGAAGACGAATGTTGATTAGGCATTCGTGGAGGCACCTCGCCCGGAATTCTCTATAGGGGACCCGGCCCTCGAGTTAAGCTCAACTATGTGCTCATGGCTGTATACACGATGACAATCATTATTAAATTGCTGGATGCAATTCATTATTTAAATCTTGCGGTTCACACTATATTAACTGATTTCAAACCTGTGAGCTCACCAGCTTTTAGCTGACCTTTTAGCATATATCGCAGGTACCAAGCAGTAGGATGTTTCTGCTTCAGGATTTTAGCTCGAGTCAGCATACAGAAGATTGAGATTTTCTTGCATTAGTATATTTTGTACAAGTACTTATGTACTGAAATCTCATTTGATTTAAACTCGAGCTATGTAAAGCTTAAATGTTGTAAACATTTCTATTATCAATATATTTTGTTAAAACGACGCATATAGAGTCGTTTACTATATATCTTTGTGTTTTGTTATTGATTAGTAACACCCAAATCAAGCTTCCGCAAATCATCAAATTTGGGGGTGTTACAGATTGGTATCAGAGCCTAAGGTTATAGTGAACTAGGTTGCATTTAGTGGACCTAGACTATGACCATTAGGCGGTATTCCTTATTGGGTATAACTGGTTCAGTGATTACATCATACGAGTTCAATTTAACATAGCCTGATCAACTATGTACAATTAAGCAAGGATGATGTAAGATCTGAAAGTAGTTATGGTTGAACAGGGTACAATAGAAGACTCTGACCTCGAGAGAACCGAGACTTAAACATGTTTATGCTAGACACTCAATAGGCTATATTATATAGGAGCTATATGAATATAGGCCTCAATCTTACTAACGTTTTGTCTCAGAAATGGCAAACACACCATCAAATTCATCTCGCCCTCAATCCGGGTCGCAGAACCCAAGGGTAGCTAGGAGGAACGCCAGGTTGCCTCGAGCTGGCCCGTACCCCACTCACTTCACCCTTCCGGCCTTAGCCGCTAGGGTGAACCAACACGAGCAGCGACTTCGCACCATGGATGTCGTGTTGCAAGAAACAAACGAAAACTGGAGACTTACATCCCTTGAACGCATCGAACAAGTCTCCGACGACCTGGAAACCACAAACAACAACATGGATGTCCTTCGCAACCAAGTAATAGCGATAAGCGTGGAAAATGCCCTCCTGCGTCAAAGGATGGAAGAATGTGAACAGCGTTCACATGAAGCAGAAGAGTATGCCCGTGGACTAACACAACGACTAGCACTAGCAGAAGATAACGCCCGTCAAGCTAGCAGACTTGCAAACACTATGGACCGTCTTGTCACGATGATGGAACAAATTAATCTACGTTAAGACTAGTGTAGTGTTTGTATTGTGATCTATCCTGTAATCTAGTAACTATCTACGCGCTACTCTAAAATTCGGTCGGATGTAACAATTCCCGACACCTTTTGTAATAACTCTGTAGGATGTAACCTTTGAACTCATATTAGCCATCAAATATTCCTTGTTGTTCAACTCATATTAATTGTCATTTTTTTTCCATGTTGATGTCATGTATTACTGCTTTTATACACGTACATCTATAACAAATACAACTTTCCTACGAAATCTCATGTATCTTCATTTCTTTTATTGAAGAATCATGCCGCCAAAGTCAAGACCATACACCGATGCTCAGCTTACATCGCTTATAACCCAGGCTGTTACTGAAGCCTTGGCTCGGAATACCCCACAAAACTCCACCAGAAACAGCGATGCCGCTGAAACCACTACTGCTAAACCTTGTTCTTACAAGGACTTTCAAAGCTGCAAACCCTCCAGCTTCAAGGGTTCTGAAGGAGCCATCGGACTTATCAGATGGTTCGAGAAAATGGAAACTGTTTTCCGTGTCAGCAAATGCGCGGAGAACGACAAAGTAAACTTCGCCACCTGCTCTCTTGAAGATGATGCCCACTCTTGGTGGAATTCATATACCCAATCAGTGGGTGCTGACACTGCCTACCAACTCTCTTGGGAGGACTTGAAAGCAAAACTCACTGCCAAATACTGCTCAATCGCCAAACTTCAAAAGCTGGACGAGGAGTTCTGGAACCTAAAGGTTCAGGGTGGTGATATCGATGGTTATACCACCAGATTCCAGCAACTCGCTGCCCTCCGCCCAGCCATGGTAAGCACAGAACCTGATAAAATCAGGAAGTACATCCTCGGCCTTCCTGAGCCTGTTCGGGGGCATGTTGCCTCTTCCAACCAAACCACCATTGACGGTGCAATCCTATTGGCCCAAGATCTGATGTCCATGAGCCAAGATTCTGAACCACCCACTTCATCCTTCCAAAACAACAAGCGAAAGTGGTCTGACTACCACAACAACCACTCCAACCAACAAAACAAGAAACCCGACACCATCAAAGCCTACAACACCACCACTGACATCACACGGGGCTACACTGGGAACAAACCCTATTGTTCCAAGTGCAGCCGTCACCATGAAGGCTCCTGTGGTCCCTTTTGCAACAATTGCAAGAGGTACAGCCATCTCACCAAAGATTGCAATTCTCCTGCCAACAACAATTCCAACAACAACACCAGACCACCCAAAGTCTGTTTTGAGTGTGGGAAACCAGGGCACTTCAGGGATACGTGCCCAAAGCTGAAGAATAACAACAACAACAACAACAACCGCAACAGCAACAACAACAACAACACCCGAAGCAGAGCCTTCGTCATCAAATCTGGGGACGCCCGCCATGACCCAAATGTGGTCTCGGGTATGTTCCTCCTCAACAACTTAACTGCTTCTGTTCTATTTGATACTGGTGCTGATAGAAGCTTTATCTCTGATGACTTTTGCCCACTACTTGACATCAATCCTGTTGCCTTAGATGTTAAGTACACTGTAGAGCTAGCAAATGGAGAACTTATAGAAACCGATAGTGTGATACCTAATTGCACTTTAAACCTAGCTGATGAAACCTTTTCAATCGATCTTGTACCCGTTGAAATCGGAAGTTTCGACGTTATCATTGGAATGGACTGGTTGTCCAAACACCGAGCTGAAATCATTTGTTACGATAAGATCGTCCGCATTCCACTCGCTGCCGGTGGAACCTTGATCATACAGGGGGAGACCGGTGAGACGGGACTCAATATCATCTCTTGCTTAAAAGCCCGAAAATTTCTGAGAAAGGGTTACCCCGCAATACTTGCACACATCATAGAGAAGAAGTCGGAGGAGAAGCGACTTGAGGATGTGCCAATTGTTAGAGACTTTCCCGAAGTCTTTCCGGAAGAACTACCTGGTTTACCTCCACCTAGACAGGTTGAGTTCTCAATTGATCTCGTGCCGGGTGCCGCACCGGTGGCCCGCGCACCGTACCGTTTAGCCCCATCCGAACTTCAGGAGTTGTCTGCTCAGTTACAGGAACTTCTGGATAGAGGATTCATTAGACCGAGTTCTTCACCTTGGGGAGCTCCGGTCTTATTTGTTAAAAAGAAGGATGGTTCATTCCGAATGTGCATCGACTACCGAGAGCTGAACAAATTGACCGTCAAGAACCGTTATCCACTTCCTCGCATTGATGATCTATTCGACCAACTTCAGGGTTCAAGTTTCTACTCAAAAATCGACCTGCGATCAGGATATCACCAATTACGAGTTCGCGACACCGATATTCCAAAAACTGCTTTCAGAACTCGTTACGGGCACTACGAATTCCAAGTGATGCCCTTTGGTCTAACCAACGCACCGGCTGTATTCATGGACCTTATGAATCGGGTGTGCAAACCTTACCTCGATAAGTTTGTCATTGTCTTTATCGATGACATACTCATTTACTCGCGCAACGAGCAAGAACATGCGCAACACCTCAAAACCATCCTTGAACTACTTAGACACGAGGAACTTTATGCCAAATTCTCCAAGTGTGAGTTCTGGATACAAACTGTTCAATTCCTTGGTCACGTGATCGACAGTCAGGGAATTCACGTTGACCCATCAAAAATCGAGGCTATCAAAGACTGGCAAGCACCCACCTCTGCAACTGAAGTACGACAATTCTTGGGTCTTGCTGGGTACTATCGGCGATTTATCGAAAACTTCTCTAAAATAGCTCAACCACTCACGGTTCTGACTCAGAAGGACAAAAGGTTCGATTGGACCGATAAACAAGAGTCAGCATTCCAACTTCTGAAACAAAAGCTTTGCAGTGCTCCAATTCTATCCTTACCCGAAGGCACCGATGACTTCGTGGTATACTGTGATGCTTCTCACCAAGGTCTCGGTTGCGTATTGATGCAACGAGATAAAGTTATTGCCTATGCCTCACGACAGCTGAAAATTCACGAAAAGAACTACACCACTCATGATCTCGAACTTGGAGCCGTCGTTTTTGCTCTCAAAATCTGGAGACATTATCTCTACGGCACTAAGTGCACCATCTTTACGGATCATAAAAGCCTCCAACGTATATTCGATCAGAAGGATCTCAATATGAGGCAACGTCGATGTGTCGAGTTGCTTACCGATTACGACTGCGAGATCAAGTACCATCCAGGGAAGGCTAATGTTGTAGCCGATGCCCTCAGCCGAAAGGAACGACCGAAACCACTTCGAGTCCGAGCTCTCAGTATGACCATTCATAACGATCTTACTATTCAAATTCATACCGCTCAGATCGAAGCCCTGAAACCTGAAAACATCAAAAACGAAGCCTTACGGGGTATTGACAAACAATTTGAAACCAAATCTAACGGGATTAGGTATTTCTCAAACCGAATCTGGTTGCCTAATTTCGGAAACCTACGAGACTTGGTGATGGACGAGGCTCACAAGTCTAAATATTCTATCCATCCGGGATCCGATAAGATGTACCACGGCATCAAGGAATTTTATTGGTGGCCAAATATGAAAGCCGAAATCGCCACTTACGTCAGCAAGTGCCTTACTTGCTCGAAAGTCAAAACCGAACATCAGAAACCTTCTGGCTTACTCCAACAACCTGAAATTCCTGAATGGAAATGGGAACAAATTGCCATGGATTTCATAACCAAACTACCCAAGTCGTCGAGCGGTTGCGATACCATTTGGGTGATCGTCGATCGTCTCACCAAATCTGCTCATTTCTTGGCAATCAAGGAAAACGATAAAATGGAACGCCTTACACAAATCTACATCAAGGAAATCGTTTCTCATCATGGTGTTCCAATCTCGATCATCTCTGACAGGGATGCCCGTTTCACCTCTCACTTTTGGCAGTCACTTCAAAAAGCATTGGGTACCCGTCTCGATATGAGTACCGCGTACCATCCTCAAACCGATGGCCAAAGTGAACGAACCATCCAAACCCTGGAAGATATGCTACGCGCCTGCGTAGTTGATTTCGGTACAAACTGGGAAAGACATCTACCGTTGTGCGAATTCTCGTACAATAACAGCTATCATGCCAGCATTAAGGCTGCACCTTTTGAGGCATTGTACGGTCGTAAGTGCCGATCACCGATCTGTTGGACTGAAGTGGGAGATAGTCAACTCACTGGTCCTGGACTCATACACGCCACCACTGAGAAAATTGTGGAAATCCAAAACAGACTCAAAGCCGCACGTGATCGTCAGAAAAGTTATGCTGACGTGAGACGCAAACCACTCGAGTTCCAAGTTGGGGATCGAGTACTCTTAAAAGTATCGCCTTGGAAAGGCGTCATCCGTTTTGGTAAACGCGGGAAGTTGAACCCCAGGTACATCGGGCCTTTTGAGATCCTCGAACGGATTGGCCCCGTAGCTTATCGATTGCAGCTGCCATCCGAACTCAGCAGCGTGCACCCCACTTTTCACATTTCAAATCTGAAGAAGTGTCTGTCTGATGAGACACTTATTATTCCACTAGATGAAATTCGTGTTGACGATAAACTCCACTTCGTTGAGGAACCCGCTGAAATTATGGACCGTGAGGTCAAACAACTGAAACAAAGTCGTATTCCCATCGTCAAGGTCAGATGGAATTCGCGGCGTGGTCCGGAATTCACCTGGGAATGGGAAGACCAGATGCGACTCAAATATCCTCAACTCTTCACTGATTCTACCTCGAGCACGACCTCGAGCTAAATTTCGGGACGAAATTCTTCTAACAGGGGGAGAATGTAACACCCGCCAATTTAGGACTAGTAAATAGTGCCTAATCATACGTTAATACATGTAATTAGTTCTGTGTTAGGCTAATTAATGTATCGAATTATATATATATTGTTGAATATATACGAAAATGCGATTTGATTAAATCGTACGCAATTTAAATCGAATGTATTTCGATTCAATTTAATACGGACGTTGGTGACCAATTTTATTAAATAACGCTCTTATGTCAAAAATATTATTATGATAATATTTCGTATTCATTCGTATCGTACAAACAAAACTTACACAATATAAAATATTAAAACGCGCAAACTAAATAAATAAACTTACATTTTATAACTCAAATGTAAATGGATTCGTAAAATAATTAAATAAAATATCGCGTAAGATTGTATTTTAAAACGTACCAATTAATATGTAAAATGATTATTTAACGTTTGAACGACGGAGCGAACGAACACCACACGGAGCGGGAACGCGGGGCGAAAAATGGGAGTTAACCTCCCATTCCCCACCTTTTTCTTTCATTTCATCTTTCTCTTTCTCTTTTCTTTCCTCTCTCTTTCTCCTTTTCTCTCTAAAAAGTTCATCACCACCAAACTCACTAATCCTCAAAATACTACCACTAAACGCACTCGGATCATAGCATCGCTTTGGAGAAAAACGACCACGACACCACGATCTATCATCCTATCTTTTCGGATTTTTGATCCGACAATTTGTAAGTTTCCGACAAATCCCGAAATCTCCCGTTTTCAAGTGTTTTTGCTTGTTAGTAGTTTATATCAACTTATAATGTCCAAATATGGGTTGGGTAAAAGTTTTGGACCAAACGGAAACCGAAAAACTCGTTTTCGACACATTTTCCGGCCAACAGAACGCTACGTCGCTTTTGGACCCAGATTTATGCGACGTCAGCTGCGACGTCGCAAAACCCCTCGTAACGTCGCATAGTGCGACGTCAGTCACACCGTCGCACGAATCCTCGACGTCGCATATAGCGACGCAGCCTATTACGTCGCATTGACTTGCGAATGTCGCACATAGCGACGCAGACCTTAACGTCGCCAACTTAACCAACGTCGCATTAGCGACGCAGCACCCTACGTCGCATTAAATTGCGAAACGTCGCCTTTAGCGACGTCATGCTCAACGTCGCAACCCTACCTGCGACGTCGCACCCAACGTCGCACAAATCAGAACCTCAAAAACATAGATTTTTATTAAGTGTCGAGACTCGAAATTTATCACTCGATTTACCCAAATTCAGATCCCAGATGCGTTTTTCGTCAAAGCAATATAGTGGAAATAAAAATTTTCCAAGCTGACCTGGCAGCTCGACCCCAGCCAGGGGCTCTGCCCCTTGGACCCCACCAGGGGCTGCCGCCCCTTGGACCCCACTACCAGGGGCGCTGCCCCCGGACCCCCGTACTTAGATTCCGTAACGGCTTCTAAAACACAATCAAAACACATTTTTCAAGTAAAACGACACGAAATCAAAATGATAATAGTTGAGATTATTATTACAAATCCGTCACCAACGGGCCGTACATATTTTCAAACATTCGAATAAATCAACTAAATGTAATTTGGACATTATAGTTGGACGAACAACTACAAGGTAGTCTTATTAGATACCTTCGCATATTATAACCATCGCGTGTCGTGGACACCCTCAGGTTACAAGTCTTTGGACTTCAATTCTCGGCTAATCATTCTCAGTTTATTTTCATAAACTCAACGACTCAGGTGAGTCTCATAGCCCCTCTTTTACTGTTTTACTCAGGGGTGTGATATATTGCTCAACTTTTAACATGTGAACGCAAGTACAAACATTTCATATACTACATGAGTTTTTCGAAACTAATCATTTTAAAGTCCTCCGTCAGCATAGTTGTTAATACGTTGTAGCGTGAATATTAGTATATGGTACCATATAGGATTGACCCACCTCGTCCGGGTTAGCAAGCACTAACCGGGTAAACGGACGTACTAATATTTGGGAAGACGAATGTTGATTAGGCATTCGTGGAGGCACCTCGCCCGGAATTCTCTATAGGGGACCCGGCCCTCGAGTTAAGCTCAACTATGTGCTCATGGCTGTATACACGATGACAATCATTATTAAATTGCTGGATGCAATTCATTATTTAAATCTTGCGGTTCACACTATATTAACTGATTTCAAACCTGTGAGCTCACCAGCTTTTAGCTGACCTTTTAGCATATATCGCAGGTACCAAGCAGTAGGATGTTTCTGCTTCAGGATTTTAGCTCGAGTCAGCATACAGAAGATTGAGATTTTCTTGCATTAGTATATTTTGTACAAGTACTTATGTACTGAAATCTCATTTGATTTAAACTCGAGCTATGTAAAGCTTAAATGTTGTAAACATTTCTATTATCAATATATTTTGTTAAAACGACGCATATAGAGTCGTTTACTATATATCTTTGTGTTTTGTTATTGATTAGTAACACCCAAATCAAGCTTTCGCAAATCATCAAATTTGGGGGTGTTACAAAAACTAACTTGACCAATGCTCAACGGCAAGCCATTTATCAATCGTTGTTGCAACAAAGTTGGGATGGAACGTTGAAAAAGGGATCCGTCAGCGAGTTAGCATTACAATTCTCCGTGTCAACTCGAACCGTAAGTCGCATATGGAACCGAGCTAAACAACAACTTCGTAATGGCTCGATGGTAGATGTATTGGCACAAAAGGCACATGTCATTGGACGAAAACGAATAGAAATCAACTTTACTCAAGTCTCAGAAGTACCAATATGTCGTCGAGGGACTGTCCGTTCTGTTGCAAACTCAATAGATTTCTCAAGATCAACCATTCATAGAAGAATAAAAGAGGGTGCACTTAAACGACATACAAACGCTATCAAGCCGGTTTTGACCGATCAAAATAGAAAGGCAAGATTAGAATTTTGTTTGTCTATGATTACTCCAACTTTGCCTAGTGTTAGTCCTACATTCAATGATATGTTTAACATCATCCACATTGATGAGAAATGGTTTTACATGTCAAAAGCATCAAGACGTGTCTATCTTGTTCCCGGCGTGGATGATCCCTTAAGAGCATGTCAATCGAAAAAGTTCATTACAAAAGTAATGTTTCTAACGGCCGTTGCATGACCAAGATTTGATTCATTGGGAAATGAAATTTTTTCGGGGAAAATCGGTATATTCCCGTTCACAACCTTAGAACCGGCTAAGCGTTCAAGTAAGAATCGTGTTGCGGGAACTTTGGAGACGAAAGCTATCTCATCGGTAACTAAAGATGTAACGAGGTCATGGTTGATTCAAAAGGTACTACCGGCTATTAGATCTACATGGCCACACGGTCATACGGGTCCAATATATATTCAACAAGACAATGCGAAGCCCCATATTCAAGCCGATGATGCCGAGTTTCTTCAAGAAGCATCTCGAGATGGCTTTGATATTCGACTTCGTTTTCAACCTCCAAATAGCCCGGATTTGAATGTTTTAGACCTTGGTTTTTTCCGGGCTATTCAATCGCTTCAAGAACAAGAGGCATTAGGAACAATCGATGAATTGGTTCATGCGGTTCAAGAATCATACGAAAGGATGTCATCTCGTGATCTTAACAATGTATTTCTAACTCTACAAACTTGCATGAAAGAGATCATGAAGGTTAATGGTGCAAATAATTATCGAATTCCTCACATTGGTAAGGCTAGGTTGGAGCGACAAGGAAATTTGCCGTTGACAATTGATTGTGATCAAGATTTGATAAATATGGCAGTTTCGTATTTGGATCAATAAAAAAAGAGATGATCGAAGTCTTTTTGTGTACTCCATATGCAAATGAGTAATAAAGATGGAAAAAAACAACTCCCTGTTTTTGTTCCTTTAGGAGTTGTACGTAGTGCATGCATGTAATGAATTGAAATGAGAAACATTGGAGTATTTAGGTTTGACCTTTAGTGTTTTCTTGATAAATTGTTTTTTTTTCATTATTCTACTCACTCATTATTTTTATTTATTCTTTCCATATTGGTAACAGATCTCACTATTACACTTTGTTAATCGAAGAAAGTGAAAAAGTAAAAAAAAATCAAATACTCAAACTGTTTGCTTGTAATCGTGGTTTTGTGCAAGTACTCCCATCTGTCCCATACTCCCATCTTTTACTTTTGGTTATGTGCAAGTATATTAACAAAAGGATAAAAAGTGATGGGTCATTGTCACTTTCTCAGTCACATGTACTTTACACCACGTGATTTCAAACATGACTACTTCAACTCTTTTTAATAATCAGGGGTATTATTGGTAGTTCATTTATTTTTATTTACTAAAAGTGGAATAGGACATTTAATTTGGGACAAACAAAAAAGGAAACCAAGACACTTAATTTGGGACGGAGGGAGTAAAATTCATAAAATTTAGTTATACAATTTTTGACTCTGTTTATTTTTAATTATACATTTTAACGTTTTTGCGTTATAAAATGATTTGTAATTATTTTTGTCAAAATGTTTAATTGTTAATATCGTTATTTAATAATTTCGTTTTATTAAATAATTTTGTTCACCAACAGTCGTATATTTTTGTCGCGTTTGTTTTAAAATTCGATTCGTATGTAATTACATCTAAATACAAATTCGTAATACTACGCGTATTATCTAGTTGGGCTTTGCTAGACTTACCTCTAAAATGTGTTGTGAATTCACTCAAGTAGGGAATTAGCCTAATAATGCAAGTGATTAACGTTAATAATCGCGTTCAAATTTGCGAGGTGTTACACCTAGTCCTGCTGTGAACCCGAGAACACATGCTAAAATTGGTCAACAATAATGTTGGTGAGCTCATAGGTTTACATAGTTATAATCGAAGTCAAAACCATAGTAAAATTCATAGTTAAAATCATAGTAAGAATCATAGTTAAAACTATAGTAGAAATCATAATTTAAATCCCCAAGTTTTCAAAGTTGTCAGAGTTTTCAAAGTTGGCACATATACCAAATCAAAGTATGCCATTTCTAAAACCAAAGTTTAACCATAGATGGAATCGTAGTGGGACTCGTAGTTGTTATCATAGTTTCCCCATAGCTGTTATCGTAGTTGTTATCATAGTGGGGCTCATAGTTGTTATCGTAGTTCCCCCATAGTTGTTATCGTAGTTGTTATCGTAGTTCCCCCATAGTTGTTATCGTAGTTGTTCTCGTAGTTGTTATCGTAGTGGGGCTCGTAGTGGTTATCATAGTTCCCCAAAAACATTTCACAGTACAGTACAAAATATTACATAAAACAGAGTTCAGATAATCCATAAATCAGAGTTCGAATAATTGGTAAATCAAAGTTCAAATAGTTCATAAACTAGAGTTCAAATAGTTCCTAAAACAGAGTTCAAATAGTTCGTAGTAAATCATATAAACTGAACAATTAAGTAGTTCGCAAACAGTTCTTAAAATAGCTTCAGAGTAGCTCATAAAACAGAGATAAAATAGTTCATAAAACAGAGACAAAGTAGTTTATAAAACACAACATGTATCTCACTCCAAAACAGTTCAAAATAAGTAAAAAGTGGGGCTATGAGACTCACCTGAGGGTGCTAGCTTTCCTAAACCGGAAGTGGGTCTAGCTCGTAACCTCCTAGTGCCCTAAACACATGAGGTTATAATGTAAGTAGACGACCCTATAGTTCATCTATTGCTTGTTGTCAATCAACTTGTATTGTCCAAGTGTTTGTTGTTTTAAAACGTTGCGGCCCATTGGTGAAGTTTAAGTGTGTAGTAATAATTTCCGAAGTTATTATTATAATGTTTCGTTTCATTGTACACTTATAAAGTATATGTATTTGTATGTTCAAGTGGTGTCGTATAAAGTATATTTATTGTTAAACAAATTTGATACTCGGTAAATGGGTGTGTGTTGCTAACGGATTATTTAGTCCACAAAACCTCAAACCGCGGGTCAAAGTTGGTCAAACTGGTCAAGCTGGTCAAACGAGCTCGGTTTGACCCGAAACTTTTGGGGAGTCCTTAAATATGTTTTTAAAGCCTAATAAAATTATCGTTGCTCTTCGGGGTTAATCCGAAAGTGTCGGTTTTTAATTGGTTCAAAATCAGTCCACTCGAATATATACTTAAGTTTTTAGGTCTTGTTCAAAGTCCGATTTAATAATGATTTCGTGTGATATAGAATCTGAGAAAAATATATGTTATAGTCCTATGTCTTAGCTTCAAAACGCCTACTTTTATGACCTTTTTAACTAAGTAGAACTCATGGAATAAAATCGCAAGGCCAGAGTGGTCCAATCAGCCTGTTTTTAGTGTATATGTTCACTCATCAGGTTATAAATCCATTTGTGGTCATTTCTGGTCCAAGTGGTTCAAATGAAAGTTGTAGAGGACAAAAATGGTGAGATTTTCCAAGTGGTTTGAGCATCTAACTCGTCCTAGATCTCGAGATACAACAGTTTGAAGTGGCTGGAATTTCAGCTCAGGAAAAGTAGATTTGACACTTTTTCTTTTTCATTTCTCTAAAAATATAAAATGATCTTTTTTAAAATACCAGGCCTTCATATTACGAAAATAGACTCCTTAAACTACAATTTTGACTCAAGAAACATGAGATTTCGTTAAAGGATGGGTTAAATATTGCCGATCTAAACTCGGTTTGAGTTTTGTCCAGTAGGTAAAGTCATGGTCCAACGGTTAAGCGCACATATAATCGATTTTTAGCAAAGTATTCGGACAATATACAAGCAAGATCGACCTCTAACATGTATACACACATTATCCAAGAAGATCCAGAGGAAAAAGAAGTGGATCTACCTCCAAAATCGTGGGTTTCAAGCTGAAACGAGTGAGATGCTGCTACTGGCTTCGGTTTCTTATTTTCCTTGTTTAAATCGACTTGGGAAGTGATATAGCTTGCTAGATCTTGTGTAAATCTTCAGTATTTCAGTTCTAGAGAGAGAGTGGTTCGTTTTTAGAGAGAGAGGGCAGAGAAAACAGATCTTGTGTGTGTGTTTTTATGAGTTGGAAGTGAAAAACCAAAGGAATGTGATATATATATATATATATATATATATATATATATATATATATATATATATATATATATATATATGTGTGTGTGTGTGTGTGTGTGTGTGTGAGAGAGAGAGAGAGAGAGATTTGGGCTGGGCTTAGGGATCACTTGGGCCAAATTTTTGGGCCTGCTGGGCTAAGGCTCGGGTCTGGCCCTCTATGGGTTAGGCTCGGTCTCGGTCCTCGAATTCGGGTAATGTTTGTTGGTCATTTAAACGTTAAATCGAGTGACAAACGTATTGTTTTTAACGTTAAGTTTTCTCGCGTTGTTTTCGATATATATAAAAGTACATACACACCAAGTGAGTATTTTGAAACACTAAGTTTGAGTTACCAAAATATATTTTTGGATGTCGTTCGGTGTGTCGGACTTGATTCGAGCGTTTTCTCGTGTTCGTTACGTTTTACACCAAACTTACTAATTTTTCGTCAATATTATTATAAAATAATATTTTAAAGTGAATAACGACTATTTTATGATGAAAATAGATTTATGTAATTTATGGAGTGTTTCACCATCGGCCGGGTGTGTCGGAATCCATCCGATGAGTTTGCGTAATTATAATCAATTACGTATGCGTATATCTATAATATACGAAATGTTTTAGGTGCTCAACCTAATGTGATGCTTAATACATGTATTAGCGTTAATGATCTTTGGTAATGACGACCCTTAAGTACGGGTTGTCACAGTTTAATTCTATTGTTTCTCTTTCTTTTCTTTGGATCTCTAATCGTGACAGGAAGTGGAATTTCTGTTGGAGCGAATAGATCGAGAACCCACTGGCTGCTGGATGATTTTGCTTCGCGGGATTAAAGTTGCTTGTGCTTTGTTTTCGGGCTGCCTTAGTGAAGCATGTCTCTTACTGCTTCGGGTGTTTCTGGCAAAGTTTGCAGCTGCGAGATCTCTGTTGGTTTGCCTCGGGACTTGTTTGGGAACACATCAAAAACGTCACAGAGTGAAAACCGGTGGCGCGGCATCTTTTGACGGGGATATGATGTTTCTTATGTCTGTAATTGGCATAAGTTTTTTCATCCCTTTTGTAGTCTTAGCAGTTAAAGTCCCGGGAAGATTCTAAAGTGTGTTTTTGCTGTATCTCTAGATAAGCTTTGATTTTATTTCCTGCATTAATTATTTTGTCATTTGTAATTGTACCTTTTGCTTCTAGTACCTTGCTAGTTGTTTTTTAATATAATTTATGCCGTTCAAAAAAAAAACTCACTTACATATAAAAAGAAATTTAATTCATTAATCAAAACATTATCCAAATCGATCTGTAATGTTTCTATTTTCAATTCATCGAATAGGAATAAAATTACTTGAAAAGTTCAATATAGACTTAAAATAATTAAATTTTTTCACTAACTTGATTTCAAAAACTTTTAATTTTTTAATCTCTACTTATATAAATCAATTTACATAAAGTAATATTATCATGAATCCAACTAAATGCTTAATATACATATTAACATACACACTTTATTATTAGAAACAAGATACTTAATATGAAATTTCATATTAAAAATTAACGGTCCGTGTGTATACACGAGTTTAAAGTCTAGTAAGTATATATATGATATATACTTCATGTTTTTTAATTAGAAATTATGTTTTTCGATGATGGGCTAACATTTATTTACATAATGTATAAGAATAACTAATTATATTGTGTACATCCAGGGGCGACTCCAGAAATTTTTTTGAATGGGGGCAAAATTTTATAGTGTACATCGAGTATGTGTCATCAACTCAAATATTTTTTTTTTCTTTAACTGAAGCTATGTTAGTTGAACCAAAATGAATTTAGTTCAACATCAAATTCAAATTACATGGACAAAATTAGAAAGGATAAATAAAATAAATTTGATGCGACAAGCTAGGGATATAAAAAAGGGATAAAAAGATGCAATAAGGAGGGATTGAACCTTAGACCTTTTGAAGACAAGACCCACTTCTCTAGCACTTGGCTAAATACACAAATAATGTAATTATTGTAACTGTTTTATATTTATTAGTTATGGGGGCAAAATGCAGATTATACCAAAACCTACAAAATTTTTCTCGACGCATAAAAACTTGGTGGGGGCGGATGCCCACCCTGCCCCCACCCTAAAATCGCCCCTGTGTACATCATTGATTTGAAAGAGTGTTGCGCCATTAATAAATTTTTTTCTATTATCACATTAGACTGAATTACTACGTACTATCCATTAGCTGATAACCAGCACAATGAGTGGGAACGTATTTGAAATAGGTAAAAGGTTTTTTGGGGTCAGAAACTGCGGTGGAAGCAACTACAGCAGAGCAAAATGTAGATTAACAACAGTAGCAGAAACTGGGCAGAAATTGGAGCAACAACGGGAGCAGTTTTCAAGCGTAAGTGCAAGATAACTTTTAGCATGAAGGTGAACATAAACCATGCTACCAAAAATGGGTCATATTAAAGGCAGACAGCTTTATACTACCAAAAGCAACAAGTACATATACAATGAGAAAACTAACAAGTAGATAACTATTTTCTGTCTATTTTCTTTTTCTTCTCTTCATTTTCACTTCAACAATTTCCATCTCAAGGTTTCACTTTGTCATAATTTTCAATTTCAATTTAACGTTTCTTCTCAATATATTTTGAACTCAAAAACTCCATTTCAATACTTCGAAATTGTTGTTCTCTCCTCTCACCAGCCTAGTGAAGTTATTTTCTCTACGCAACCGTCTTGCCACCACCGTCTTTTGGTTTCGTTGCCTCCCGTCAACAACCTTCCGGTTTCATCTTTTTAGAGTTTGTTCACGACTTCTCTTTTGAGTGGGGTTCTCACGAAGTTCAAGCAAGGATCTACACATCCCACTTTTATTTGTTGACGTTTAATTTTTCTTGCTGCAAGATGATACACAGGAGATTAGGCATGATGTCGGATGTGTTTAAGTGTTATTTCAAGCTTACATTTGGTTCTTATGGCATCAACTTTAGTAAAACCCACATTATTTGGTATTTTATTCCCGCTCTCGCATCTCAGTGACCCACCACTTCATCGGATTGCGTCGCCGTGATCTTTCTTGGTTGCGATGACAGTCGGCTTTGATTCCTTTGTTACTTCTGAAAGCGACGCCATTTGGAGTTTTCGATGTAAGGTTTCGAGTTCAAGTTTCTGCTTTCGGCTAGTCGTGAACAAAAAACCCGTACCCGGAACCGAACCCGGAAAAAACCCCGGAACCGAACCCGAAAAAAACCGGTTTTTTTGAACCCGGTTCGGGTTTTTTTCGTACCCGGCGGGTAGGGACCCGGGTTGGGTTTTTGAAATTCAAAATCGGGTTGGGACCGGGTACACTACGGGTCGGGTTGGAAAACCCGGTATAAAACCCGGTTTAAAACCGGTATTCGTGGGTCAAAAAACCCGGTTCGGGTCGGGTAGGGGAAAAACCGGTTTCTCATTTGGGGACCAAAAACCGGTTCGGGTTCCGGGTTCGGGTCGGGTTGGGTAGGAACCGGATTTTGTTCACGCCTGCTTTCGGCCGTTTCCATGTCTTCCGTGAGGTGTTCGCCATTATTTGTGGTTAAGTGTTCGGTGACTTTGGTGAATGATTTTTATCTTCAAGAGGTCAACTTTCAGCGGGTTCATCCTCTTCAATTAAATGAGTGTTTCTTCCATCAAGTTCAAGTTTTGGCAAGCATGTGTTTGGTTTGTTGAAGATGAATTTGTGAGCCTTGAAGGTGATTTGTGGTTTTGCTATTATTTTGTGTCATTTTTACAATGTTATAAGGTATCAAAGTCATATGGTTAGTTCATCCCAAGGTAGATTGTGTCATTTATTTAGCACAAGGTTGATGTCAATGTAGCTCAAGGGTTGTTTTCTTGCAACTTATCACGTGTACTCACATTTGGATTTTCAAATCCATTTATCAATATAATCCTTTAACGTTTTTCAAAAAAAAAAAAAAAAACAAGTAGATAACTAGTGTTATTTACTTTGGCTTCATCTACCTTCATCATTTCTGTTTGTTTATTAGTCATACAGTTATTTACTTTGGCTTCATCTATTTGCGAATGATGTATTACTATGGTTATGTGATTTTCCTCGTATGCCTTTACCTTTGAGATGGTCATAACTCATAATCTCCAAATTGACGGGAGTATAGGTGTAATTGGGGTTTCATAAAGTTTCAAACCAAATGGAGAATTGTCACATATATGGTACCCAAATTTAGTATGATTAATCGACTTTTTCGGCATATGGTATGGTAATATACATCAGCTTACTTCAAGTAGTCCTAATACCAAAATTCTTTAACTATTGTAGGTTTTAATATTCTTTTGAATGTAAAATAGTAGCACTATATAGTTACCTAATGTTTCAAACAGCTTCTGAAGGGTCACTTTTCTTTGGATAATGCACATTGTCCCAATGGAACCATAAGTAAGATTCTCATCTTCTTTTTATCTTTATTTTATAGTTTTTGGTATCAAAAACTTTATATATTGGAAATTCGTACAACTACTAATTAACTTCAGTTTTAACTTTGTACATCCCTATATATTTTTCCTAACGATTCGAATTGACATTCGGCGTGTGTTAAAATGTAGTGTTCAGATGGCCGGTAAGATGCAGTGAATCTAGGTGAAATTTATCTTAAAATGCAGTGAATTCAACATTTCTCTTCTTCCCCTCATTTGAGACATTTCACTCGAAGCTTAACTCTGTATATAATAGTAATGTAATTAATGATTTTAATATGATGTATTTCCTCTCTGTTTATTACTCCATCCGTCTCAAAATAAGTGTGCACTGTTCCATTTTGGTTTGTCTCAAAATAAGTGTCCACTTCAAAAAATAGTATATTAACCTTATCATTTTAACTCCCAATGTATTTTTTTTCTCAAAATTGATACCTGAGAGTCTACAAAAAGTAAGAGTAAACGTGTAATCATCACTATCAGATAAGATATTTTTTATACTCCGTGAAAATTAATTATGAATACTTAATTTGGGATGAATGGAGTATCATTTGTTTCATCTTCGATGGTTCATCTAAAGTAAGAGGAGAACCTATATTTAGATGGAAAAAAGTAAAAGAAATTCAAGCATCACAAATAATATGTTTGAAAGTACAAATGATTTAGCAAATATGTTCTCCAAACACGTACAATGACTTAGGTTAAAAACTCTTAATTCATGGGTAGAAAACTACTCGTAGAAATTATTGGATACTAGCACAATACCCGCGCAATGCAGCGGTGAAAGTAGTGACGTTGGATGTTGGAGGTGCGAGTTAATGTTTTAAAATAAAAACATATTGTCTGTCCCATTTAAAATATCCACATTACTATTTTTGGATGTCCTATTATAAGTGTCCATTTTAATATTTAAGCAATCAAAAAAGACTTGGGTTGATTTAATATTTGATGGATGAAAAGTGTAGTTAGTGGAGAATAATTAGTAATAGATAATGGGATAGGGGTATTAATGGAAGTGAAGTTAGTGAAGAATGAGTAGTAATTAACAATAGATAGTGGGATGAGTGTATTAATGGAAGTGTTGAGTAAAAGGGGATATATAAGAGGGGCAAAATTGGCATTATTTAATTTAAGAATTTTAAGATTCAATACATGGACATGCATTATAACTTATAAGTAGTTATAGATATAATAAATTAAATCCGTGGATTTCAATGAATAAACATACGTACGTAAATAAAATTCTTAGATTAATTAACAAGTGGAAATCCCGATCGATATGAATGTACATCTCGCTAATAAAAACAACATAAAATAAAATTAAAGAATAAAAATATAAAAATTAAAAAAAAAAATAAAAAAAAAATAAAAAAAAATGTTGTGAATATATAACTGTACGTAGTTCTTTGCTGCTTATTCTCCATCGATCAGTCATTCAGTTGTTATCTGGCCAAAAAAGATTAAAATCTGTGTGGCCACTAATTTTATCAAACAATCTGTTACCTTGCTTTTTGGGAATAGTTATCTTCAAGACGTTATCCTTGTCATCTATCTTAACGTCCGACGCCTTGTAATACGTACTGGGTAAATCAATCTTGATGGTGTACCCCCGATAAGGTGTGTGAGGATCACCTCCCTCCGGTTGAAATCCTACATGCTTGATGGCGAGAATTGCTGATTTATATTGCTTTACGCGGTACACACGTACTTTACCAAGCACATTTATTCCTGTAGATTTTTTGTATGTATAGTAATATAGAAGTTAATTAGTATATAAACTTAGTATTTAACATTAATCCATCTATCTATATAATAAATTAATAATATACTTACTATAGTCAACGCTGCGGTTGTAACCGTTTGGGAATTCAACGAATTGCCTGACATCTTTCTTGTGGAGTCCAGACATGTCGCGGAGTAAGTACAGGGCTCTATCGTCCTCCATCGCATCCCACCGAGATTTGACATTGAGGCCACTGTCCATTGAGTTTAGTATACAAGCTAGCTTCTTAGGTATCGAGGTAGGACAGATGAATGAATCTGAAATCAATACATATCATGATCATGATAATTGATAATTTAGTAAAAAGAACATGTCTTATATATCATTGAAGCTAAGAAATATAGATGATATTCATAGTAATTATATGAGATTTTTTTTTTTTTTTTTTTTTGTTTTTGTGAAACTGCAATGCAAGATTTATAGTAAACAGCTAGCTAGCAATGTGTTAGAGATATCTACGTACCAACTACACAAGTAAGAGACGTATTGATAAAATCGCAGATAATAGATCTGTAGCTGTCGACCTCTATGATGGACTCGTCCTTGGATCCGTTACAGAAATACGAATATGAGACGACTGCTGCGGCCCCAAGGCAAAACGAGACGACTGGTTTGGTTAGGAGATGGGAGAGGGAAGAAGCCATCTCTAGTCTCTAATCTCTAATCTTTGACAACAACAACAACTAATAATAACGTGTACATAAGTAGGGAATTTTAAGGAACTCCGCTTCAATGTGTAACTTGATAGGGAAGAAATTTAAGATTAAGGTCACGTGGGAATTGAACTTTGTGTTTCATTCCACCTTTGATAAGTATGGATAGATGTTCGATTAAAAAAAGGTCGGAAATTCCATAGGGATATGATGTGGTGGATAACAATTTCCATTCCATCTTTTAATTGTTTTTGTAACTTTCAAGATCAAATTATATCTAAAGTATTATTCTCCATCTGTAAATCATTTTTCTAATAAAATCTTCTATAAATAAATATAAATAAATAAAATAATAAAATAATAAAATTTACTTAAAGCAAAATACCACAATTAAATCTTGACCCTTAATTAAGTTTTTCAAAATCTATCCAAAGATCTAGATTAATTATTGATAATTACACTTAACCCCCTAATCTCCTTAAACTAGTTGTATGACTCGTGACTACACGGGGTTTGATAAAGAATATTGTTAAAATTTATTATTGCTATTGTTATTACACATAGTAAATTATTATTGAGTCAAACTTAAAAATTATTATCTTAAAAGAAACAACCCCTCTAAATGTTTATTGCACCAATCTAAAAGATGCTTATTGTGCCAACTTTTAGAAAAATATACAATTGAGACCAAACATTTTTACAATAATGATCACAGTAACCTAAAAAACATATCTTTGTTCATCAAGATTTTCTTTGTCCACAAACTTTGAAAGTCAACTTATAGCAACTTTTCAAAGCTTCACATTCTTATGATTCTTTGATGCAATTGACATTAATTCTATATACATTAACAACTCTTGGATATTATCTTAAACAACATCGTTCCATTCTCATTGTCATCTTCCATTAAATCCCAACATGAAGCACCTTCGAAGTTCCAACTTCCTGTTACATTCATGACATTAGAGATGAAACTATCAACTCATTTACTTTATAAAGAGATGAGATCATGAGGACAAATATGAAACGCCCCAAAAACTTGAACATTTTTTTTACTCCATTTACACCTTGATTCAGTAAATTTAACACCTTGATTCAGTAATTTAACACTGTGATTCAGTGAATTTTTCAACAATTTGATTCAGTAATTTAACACTGTGATTCAGTAAACCAGGACTGCACAACCCATTACCAAAATACGAAATTCAAACCCACATAACTTTTAACTCGTTGAGAGTTAGACCACCAAATTTTACAGGAACCTCCTCAATGCCAAAATAAAGGTTTCCCTTTTTACACTTTTTCAAAATACACATTTTACGAGAAAACGGACGTATAACCACTTTTTGACCATTTTAACCCATTTTGATGAACACTCTATATTCCAAACCACTTGGTTTTAGCTTCTAACTTTTTGCACACACTATCAACATGTCAAAACAAGTCTAACACCATTGACCAAACCCACATAGATACATTCTAACCCGTTTTAACTCCTTTGACCCGTTTAGTGCCCATTTGGACACTTTTACCAAATCTACCACATATAACCACAACACTACCCAATACCACACATGTTTGACTATTCCGACATAGTTGACTACGTGTCAACTTCAAATTTGACCAACCAATCATAATTAACTATTTAACACTTTTCACTCATTTTTAACCAAACCAAGACCAATCATATTCAAATTACTTCATACTCTTAAAAAACACATACACTAGACTCCACATCATTGTTTGACTTTCAAAGTCACATACTACATATTGACCACATATTTAATTCAAAAACTCTTTGTTTGGGCGAATTACACAATTGATAACCATAACAATGATTCAAAGAGATGGAGTATCATCTAACCGTAAAGCTAGCTCCATATCCATACTACATTCTTGAAAGCACTATTTATCTACTTGGTTCAACCGAACCATTCACCTAGAACATGAAACAACGGAAGGGGTAAGCACATCGCTTAGTAAGCATATAGGCAATTATACGAATAATCCACATAATCAACACTGAAACAAGGCTTATCATATAACAACCACATATCTTCTTAAACACATATCTACTGAGCACTGTAGAGATTATTCTGAACAACATAAGAAACAAGGCTATTAGGCACCAAATCACGTCGAAATGGATACCATGCTTCAGAAACAAGTCTATGCTAGCAACGCTAGCTAATCAACATAACGTGCAAGCACGTATTCGTAAACACTATGCTAACCGCAGTTAGCTCTCTGATCAACACTGTGTTGTATGATCCTCTTGCTCGGAAGCAATCCGGAAACACATACAATCATTCATATTCTCCATCATATCATCATCATATAATCCACATGTAGAAACAAGTCTATGAAACAAACGTATGAAACAAGAATCAAGAAACAATTATAAGAAACAAGTATTCTTCCACCCGATTGTATGATCCTCTTGCTCGGAAGCAATCCGGAAACACATACAACCGTTACCCATATAACCCCCATATCACTTACCTCGATATTTTAGACGATTTCATCATAATCATCAACATAAGCTTCCAAGTCTTTAACACCTAATCATATTATACATAACGCATAACAACACTTTTAAACACTATAAATCATCATAATCTTTTAATCACCATTACTAGTTTCATCTCTAATCTTATTTACATAAATTCATTTGATTCTAACATAATTCATAAAAATCACCATAACCACCCTTTTACAACTCATCAATTATCAAGCTTTACTACTTGCATACATATTTCATCATCATAATCATACTCTATTAACACTATTAATAACATCTCTAAGCTTGTTACATAATTTCATAAGGATTTAACATAACTCTTGAATATCCCATTAACATTTATCCATGATTTCATCATTTTCAACATGTAATATCATTATTAATGATCATAAGAACACTAACTACTATCAATTTATCATGTTAGATATCTTAAATTCATATGAAAATCACTAATTTCATGAATTCTATAAAAACCCATTTACTCCTCAAGAACACCAATTATAATCTCATCACTTTCATGTTCTAATTTAATTACCAATGATTATATAACTTTAATTAACACCAAGTTCATCAAATCAAAACCCTAATTTCGTATTGAAATCATTAACCCTCAAAAACCCCATGAAAACTCAAAACCCTAGATTAAATCATGGAGAAATCACTTACCAAGATATTAGGGATGATCAAAGGAGGATGAATTCGAATTGTTAAAGCTTGAATCATGGTTTTGAAACTGATTATGGCTCTGGTTTCTTCTTCCTGCGATTTTCTTGTTTCTAAAATAAGTCTGGAAGTTTGAAGAATAAAAACTGGATAAACATTCAAATCGTACGTACATATATATCCTTATTTCTCTAATTTTACTCCCGTACTTCTTATTGTCTGGAACTTAAAAACTATTCACGTATTTAATTATTTCTCATCACTTAAAACCATAACACTTTAAAACAACTATATCCCCGTACACTAAAATAAAACCTCAAAATTTGGGGTGTTACAAAATACATGTAATTATGCAACCTCTAATTACAACTCGTGTGCAAATCCAAAAAGTTCCATCTGGGCAAGTAGACTCAAAACATGCACCCAAAACAAAGATCCCAACTTTAAGTTTTAGACCATTCTACTACATGTACCCAAAAGAGCTTTAATTTTGAAAGTTCTCGTGATCAAATATGAGTTATAAAACTTACAAAATGCTGATTTCAAAGCTGCCATTGAATCAAAGTTATGGCTAGAAGATGCACCAACATTTTGATCTTCAATTCATGAACCCAAGAAAAAATCAAGCCCCGCCATCTGTAAATTTCCAATATATGTACACAACACTGTCAAAGAAACATAAAACGAAATTGTCAATGTTCAATAGAGATATAGAGCTTGAGTAAGTATACACGATTCAACTTCCATTTCTATATAATGGTTTGAACTTCCCTTTCAGTTTACTTAATGATTCCGTTCTTAAAATGACTTACTAAGTATCGTTAGTGGGGCAACCAATGCAATTCCTCAGGCTGTATGTGGCTTAAAGAAGACACACAAAGCCATTTGACAAAATCAGGTTGGCAGCTTTAAATTATTTGGATATTCCATCTTTTAATTGTTTTTGTAACTTTCAAGATCAAATTATATCTAAAGTTTCTCATAGTTTAAAACTTATCATCATTATTCTCCATCTCCAAATCATTTTTCTAATAAAATAAATGTTAAATTAAAAAATATCATCTATTTTGGACGTCCGTGTAGCAAAATATCTTTTACAGGGGTAGAGTTAGAAATTACTCTTGGAAGGGCTCATCATCGATCAATCAAATCAAAAGAGGATATATAATTAGTATTATGCTCCACGTGTCATTCCGATCTTCTTTCATAATACTAGAAACGGTTTACTCTTAAAACCAAGGGACGCGATTTTTAAACCATCATAGATGCACGCTCCACCGGCGTTTACATGGGTTTGATGAAAAATAAATTTATTGGAATAGTTTTTATATCATTTATGTATGTAATAATGTGTATACATATAAGTTTTGTGTATTAAATTCCTTACTATAATTTGTATGCAATCTATTAAATTAACATGCCCGATAGTACAGGACACATCTTTTACCATATCACATTTGCTTCCAATAACAGTTTTTAAAATCCTAATGTAGTTTAATTTGCATATGAAGGTGACTCACTTGAATAAGAGAAACATTAACTTTTGAGCATTAATCTTCTATGAAAAAACGTTAAACATCACATTACAGGCTTTGAAAGCTTATATCTGCGTCACACACGTCAAACAGATCATAAACGAATTAAGAATGCCGGATGGGTCATTTGGGTCAGCTTTAACCATCTAAACAACTCAAAAGCAAATGTTATTAGTTTATATCATCAACTAGGTGAAGGACCCGCTACAACGCGGGCTTCAAAATTTAAATTATATAATTTAGCTTTTAAGTAAAAAAGTTATTTGTGTGTTGTGTTAAATATATGATACTATAAGTAAATCAATTTTAAAATCATTTTCATATTGAAATAGCCAAATCGTGCAAATACGATGAATATTAAAAACAATAGGTGAAAGATAGTATCTTCAAAAATATAAGAGAGTCGAGCATTATTTATTATGCATACTATTTCTATCAGCGACTAAATTTAAAATTTGCAGTAGTCAAATATCAGTTTATAGATTTAAATCAGTCCTCCACCATCTACCAAGATGGTTGAGCATGTGGGTTTTATCCCCATGGTCAGGGGTTCAATCCCAGGGGACAGTAAGGGTGAGGTTTTATCCCATCTTTGCAAAGGTCGGAGGTCCTTTCTACTTTTAGATAGAACCGGAAGCAGCCTCTTTACCTTAGGGTAGGGGTAAGGCTGTCTACATCTATACCTCTCCCATACACTGTCCTAGACGTTATTGGGCCCTAACCCGCGGAAGGCGGCATGGGATGTTACTTTTTTAGGGTAAATTGAATTTGTCGGCCATGTACCCCCTGGTTGTCCCGAGGTCGGCAACTTACCCTCTAAAGTTCCAATGTCTGCTATGTAACCGGTTAATATGTGTTACAATCCTTGAAAAGTTAGTTTTTACCTGTTGAGTTTGCAAAAGTTGACTAAGCTGCCACGTTAGCTCCACATATTACGCCATGTGTATAATTATGCCACGTGTTTGTCATATGTCATCTATTTTACTTTTTAATTTTTCAGTTTTTCCCTTTTCTTTTTTAATTCAAGATTTCATCTTCTTCGTTTAAACATGAAAAAAATGTCAAACTCAAAGTGAGAATCAAATCAAATTAAAACATCATCATCAAATTTTAACTTTCGACTTAAAATTAAAAAAAAAAAAAAAAGAAGATAAGAATCATTCTTGTTGTCACTAAAGAAAGTCAGCAACACCAAAATCATATCTCACCAAATGTCCATCCATGAAACCAACTCTTTGGATCCACCAATTCACCATTTATATCCCACTGTCAAAAATTAAATCTTGTTATACATATCTTTTTTCTTTTTTTTTTTTGGTAAATTATATATGTAAATAGAATTTTTTTCCTCTAAATTTAATATAGCTATCTGCAAACGAAATCCACTCCGTCTCACTTTTTGCGATGGCTTTTGATCGGATATCAACACCATATGGATGCTTTTTGAACGTATATCTATCACCTTGGAGCACCATCTCCGTAAACCACCACCACATATGAACATCAACCATCATGACTAATTATCCATCACTACCATGAAACCCCACCTACTGCCATGAACAATAATATCAAAATCAAATCCAATATCTATCACAATTAAATCAAACCAATAAACCCTATCACCACCGCTAAATCATATACAGACCTTCGTCGGAGTTTATGACGAGATCGAAAACCAAATATAGGGAGGCGACATTCACCGGAGATCTAGATCCGGAACTATAACGGTCTGAGTTCGCTGATATTACTCGTCGGAGTTGATAAGGATGGACACAACAATTGGTGGTTATGGTCACTCGCTGCAGCCGGATCTGGCTTGTTTGGTTCCACCGTCGGATCTGGTTCGACCATTGTGAGCATCACCACCGACGGTGTTTGATAATATGATGATGATGGTGACTTGCTGTAAATCGGTAATGACAATAATGATAATGTGAAGATGATTTGATAAAATTATGATTTGGGTGTCTATGTGTGATTTTTGAAATGGATCTTGAAAGAACATAGGTAGAAGATGAAGATGAACTAAGGTGTAGAAGTAAAAAAAAAAAAAGTATATCTTATTTAAGATAAATTAAGGGTAGTTTTGTTATTTTACTTGATGAAAACCGGGTAACTCATTCCACGTATGCAACTTATTTCCACGAACTCCTTTTTTTTAAATTCAAAATGACACATAATCCAATTATTTCCACGTACGTATAGATTTAATTCAATATTGTCCACGTAATTACTTAGACCGGCACTCCCGGTAGCCAGTTACCAATTTGCCTATATTGATACAAAAAAAACAACTTGATAGCAGACATTGGAACTTTAAATGGTAAGTTGCCGACCTCGGAATAACCAGGGGTACATGACCGACAAATTCAATTTACTCACTTTTTTACCTTTTAGATTTAAATCAGCCTTATAAAGCACTCAATTGATCAAGCGAATGGATGTGTAGTGATCTCATTCTCTGTTATCTCCATAAATCAAAACCTAATATATCAATATTGATAGTTTGCTAAGTCATTTTTTTTTCTTTTTTTTTTTTTTAAATGGACGGTACCCAAAAAATTGCATTTTCATATAAATTATTTACAAATGTTAGCGCTATGAATAAACCTATAATTGTTATATAATCAAATAAACAACTATCGCTATAAAAGAAGACCAAGTGTGTATGCAAAACATACAAAAAGTCTGTTAAACATGACTTAGGTGTTGTTTGTTTTCTCCAAAAATCACTTAAAAACCTCTGATCTCTGATCGAATCAGAGGTTTTTCAGATTCAGAGTGTTTGTTTTTTTCCTTTGTATTCGGAGGTAAATATCTTAAAAACCTCTTATTTTTTCAGATTCAAAATCATGTCCGAAGAACTCTCTGAATGAAAAAAACCCATCAAACAATTGTTGCTTCTTTTATTTCCTCAATGTTTCTCTCTTTCTCTTGCGATCCAACAACTATCACCATCAACACTAGTCCATGTTGTCATCGGAGACCTTGGCCCCAAGCAGTCACCATCTTCAAAGACCTTCCAACACCATCGCAGGCTGCAATTCCCAGCCTTTGTCACACACCAAAATTAACTTATGAAGATTATTGTGCTGCTAAGATTGGTGGATAACTGATGATGACTGATTTTGATGGAGTTTCGTAACACTGTTATGGAAGAATCGCCGGATGTTATTGTTTACGGAGTAATAAAATGGAGATTGTTTTTATTAAATGGAGATAGCAATAGCAATCAAAATTGACGGTCAAAATGAGTTTGGGCAAAATTTAGATATTTATATTATCTCTTTGCTTTTATGTCTTTAAGTAAATAAAATAATAAATGTTGTTAGTTGATTTTTGTTTTTTTTTTTTTTTAATTGTAATATTTTATATTCTAAAATTGAAACGATTGATTTCTTATATTTGTATCTTTTTTATAAACATGACACTTTTATGTCCTTACAACGTATAATAATAGTATATATATTTAATAATAGTATATATATTTAACTAAGTTCAGTTCCAAATAAAAAAGTACAATATATTTCGTAATACATATACGGAGTAATTAACAACATTCATGAAACACCCCGAAATTTAGAACATTTTTTTTTTTTTTATTTCGTAAAGTCCTACGTTTTAATATGACATTTTAGACTTGTTGTATCATTCCCTAGATCAAATAAGGATTTAAATAAGAAAATGTTGAATTTATAAGAGATTCCCCAGGAATGACTCCCATTCCCCAGGAATGAAGCATGCTGTTAGAAATTTGAGTCGAATTCCCCAGGAATGACTCCCATTCCCCAGGAATGAAGCCTGCTGTCCATTTTACCATCTTCCGAAATTCGATCGTGCATATCTTGAAAATGACAAGTCCAATGACCATGAAAATTTGCAGGCACGTGTATTATGACTATATGAACATTTCCCAATTAACACTTTTCCAAATTTCATGTTTAACGAGAAAACGGATCGTTGACCACTTTATGGTCATTTTTGACCACTTCCGTTGACATACCAAATTCCAAACCAACAAACTTCAGACTTTGACACTTCTACTACCTTTTTAATACCACAATTGGGACCTAGTGCAATGTTTACATTCGTCATATCCTATTTACAACTCAACGTAGCCTTTTGACCCGTTAGTGACCCATTTGGGCACTTTGAAGACCCGTTTGGGTCTTTACCCAAATAACCACTATTCTAACACCCAAATCACATTTCTTTGACTATTCTAAGTCAACTCATGCCACTTTCACTATCAATACTTCAACTTAACTATTAACATCAAATTTCCATAAACCATTATATTCACATTATATTCATCTATTATACAATAACATCATCTCCAAAACTATCAATGAGTATACCAACTCATTGACTAATTTGACTTCCACACTTCAACATGTTTGACTTTCAACATTAGGTGTCAAAACTAAGTTTTCTTAAACAAAAGGGGTGATTACATATCGAGAGCATGATTCAAAAGATTAGCTTGTTACCGATAACTTAACAAGCTCCACCACTAGCATCATTCGGGCCTTTTACCCGGATCCCTCTGGGTCCCACTTGGCTCACCTAAAACACATAAACATAATAGAGTAAGCATAAAGCTTAGTAAGAAATGGGCTATTAATGATAATCAATATCATTTCACAACATACGTATATTAAGGATCCATAATATCATATGCTAATTCCCGCAAGAATTAACATCTTCGGGCCTACACCCCGGTATATAATCATAACTCATCAAGTAAATGACATATCCATTACCGGTCCTTCCAAGTAAATGGAATAAGCATTACTTGAAGAAAGATAGCATCATCCATTAACTTACCTTGTGATAGCCCACACGAATAATTACTTGTAACACCTTGAACATGTTTATCACCTAATTCATATAATCACATAAACACGTATCAATTTCACAATCACTTTCTAATTATATCACATATCATACTACAAGGTGTTAAATCTCATAACACTTATAATCTTACTATAAGCTTCATACACTTTTATGTGTGATTGCTTATAAATGGGTATTTATCATAATTTCTCATCAATTCTATTTACCAACATCACAAGTATCACTCTTTGATGCATAATCACACACAATACATATCAATTACCCATTTATAGCAATCATCATATACATGGTCATGATTATAATTATTCAATTTTTCTCAAACACATGATCATGGGTGTTTTAACCAAACTAATATCATTTATGTATTGAACATACTATAATTAAGTGTATGAAACCTTAATTGAATCATTAGTCAATAAATTAATCAAAACCCCAAGACTAGGGTTTAACCTAATTCATGAAATTCATCAATTAAACACAAAAGGGAGGTTAATCATACCTCAAGAACACTAATTAGTAGCTAGCAACCTTAAGAAATCGAAACCTTAGTTTGAATTGCTTGATTTTCTTCTTTCTTGATTTCACTCAAAAGCTCAGTACGTGATTTAGAAATATACAGTGTTTGGAATAAGCTGGAATAATACAGAACCTAGGTTTTTATACTGTTAATTTCATCTAAGCCCCTCAACTTATGGCACTTGTCACCTTATACCCCTCTACTAACTAATTCATTAAATGGCAAGTCCTATAAACATAAAATACTTTACACAGTTAGTCCTCCTAACTTAAACAGTTTAAATTATATATTTTAAGATTTAGAACTTACGAAATTTGGGGCGTTACAACTCTCCCCCACTTATTCAGGATTGTGTCCTCACAATCCATTCTTGGTATATAGCTGGATAATAACGAAGAATCTCCTCCTCGGGTTCCCATGTGAATTCTGAACCCTTGCGATGTTTCCATTGAACTTTGAACAACTTTATTTCTTTATTCCTCAGCTTCTTTATCTTTTCATCAAGAATCATCACTGGTTGTTCAACGTAATTCAACTGATCATTAATTTCAATTTCATCCAATGGCACGTAAGCGGCTTCATCAACCAAACACTTCCTTAAATAGGACACGTGAAAAGTAGAATGTATTCCAGCTAGTTCATTAGGCAGCTCGAGGCGATAAGCTACCTTTCCAACTTTTTCAAGAATCTTAAAGGGACCAATGTATCGAGGGCTCAATTTTCCCCGCTTTCTGAACCGAATGATACCCTTCCATGGAGATACTTTCAACATAACAAAATCTCCAACTTGGAATTCGATTGGACGCCTTCGGTTGTCAGCATAAGATTTTTGTCGATCTTGGGCTATTTTCAACCGTTCTCTGACCTGATCAATCTTTTCAGTCGTCTTCTGGAAAATATCAGTACTACCCAGTTCTCGTTGCCCAATCTCATCCCAACATATTGGAGTTCTACATTTTCTGCCATATAACATTTGATAAGGAGGCATGCCAATACTCGCATGATAACTGTTATTATAAGAAAACTCAACCAACGGTAAGTGAGTATCCCAGCTACCACCGAAATCAATGGCACATGCCCTCAACATGTCTTCAAGCGTCTGGATGGTTCTTTCACTCTGCCCATCAGTCTGGGGATGATATGCAGTACTTAAATGAATACGAGTACCAATATCCTCTTGGAATTTGTTCCAGAATCTAGAAGTGAATCTACTATCTTAAATCAGAGATAATAGAGATAGGCATACCATGTCGTGCCACAACTTCTTTAACATATAAATCAGCAAGTGCCTCTGAAGTATAAGTTTCCTTAATTGGCAAGAATAGAGCACTTTTTGTCAACCGATCAACAATCACCCAAATAGTGTCATGATGACGTTGAGTTTTGGGTAATTTAGTGATAAGGTCCATGGTAAGGTGCTCCCATTTCCAAACAGGTATGTCCAACGGTTGCATTTTACCAAATGGCTTTTGATGTTCTGCTTTAACCTGCAAACACGTTAGACATTGTTCGACATATTTCACAATTTCACGCTTCATCCCAGGCCACCAATAATCAACTTTCAAATCATGGTACATTTTTGTTGCACCAGGATGAATGGAATATCTGGACTTGTGAGCTTCATCAAGTAACAGCTTTTTCAGCTCAGGTGAATTTGGAATCCATATCCTTCCATAACGTGTTTTTATCCCACGAGAATCATCAACAATGTTTGGAATTTGACCTTTAATACGTTCTGCTCTCCAAAGACCTTTTTGCCATGCCTTTTGTTGGACTTCCTTAATCTGGTCAAGTAAATCAGGAATGACAGTAATGCGAAGAGATTTAACAATTAAAGCATGATGCATCGCTTTTCGGCTGAGAGCATCAGCTACAACGTTAGCCTTTCCTGGATGATAAAGAATTTCACAGTCATAATCCTTTACCAAGTCAAGCCAACGTCGCTGTCTCATGTTAAGGTCACGCTGATCAAAGAAATATTTGAGGCTTTTGTGATCAGTGTAAATGGTACACTTCACACCATATAAGTAATGCCTCCAGATTTTTAGAGCAAAGACAACCGCTGCCAGCTCCAAATCGTGAGTTGGATATCCTTTTTCATGTTCTTTCAGTTGTCGAGAAGCATAAGCAATCACTTTACCCCTCTGCATCAGAACACAACCAAGACCATTTCGAGAAGCATCGCAGTAAACTACCATGTCATCAGTACCATCAGGAAGTACTAAGACAGGAGCTTGACTAAGCTTTAATTTCAAAGTACGGAAAGCTTGCTCAGCTGCATCATTCCATTCATATTTAATATTTTTACGAGTAAGCTTAGTGAGAGGAGTAGCAATCTTGGAGAAATCCTGGATAAACCGTCTGTAATAGCCAGCTAAACCCAGAAAACTTCTAACTTCTGTTGCATTGGTTGGAGGTTCCCATTTCATCACCGCCTCAACCTTTGCAGGATCAACCATAATACCTTGGTTATTAACAACATGACCCAGAAATTGTACCTCACGAAGCCAAAATTCACACTTGGAGAACTTGGCATAAAGTTTCTCATTTCTCAAAGTTTGTAATACCTGCCTTAAATGAACATTGTGATCGTCAGCAGATTTGGAATATATGAGAATATCATCTATAAATACAATTACAAACTTATCGAGCATAGGTCGGCACACTCGATTCATGAGATCCATAAAAGCGGCAGGAGCATTTGTCAGACCAAAAGGCATAACCACGAATTCATAATGGCCATACCTTGTCCTGAAAGCTGTTTTAGACACATCTTCTTCTCGAACTTTCAATTGGTGATAACCAGAACGTAAATCAATCTTCGAGAAGAAACTAGCACCTTGGAGTTGGTCAAACAAGTCATCAATCCTAGGCAAGGGATACCTATTCTTGATGGTAACCTTGTTCAATTCCCTATAATCGATGCACATTCTCATAGTGCCATCTTTCTTTTTAACAAATAGTATCGGTGCACCCCATGGTGAACTACTCGGACGAATAAAACCTTTATCAAGTAATTCTTGCAATTGTTTCATCAACTCTTGCATTTCAGAGGGGGCGAGTCTATAAGGTGTTTTAGCAATTGGTGTAGCTCCCGGTACTAATTCAATACGGAATTCGACTTGTCTATCGGGCGGAATGCCCGGTAGCTCGTCGGGAAAAACATCGGGGAACTCATTAACAATAGGAATTTCAGATAATTTGGGAGTTTGCTTTTGAGTATCAATCACATGTGCCAAAAAGGCCTGGCAACCATGTGATAAATGGCGTTTAGCACGAGCAAAGGTACAAATTGGAATTGAAAGTTTTCTCTTTTCGCCATAAATATCTATCACTCCCCCACTTGGTGAAGTAATACGAATAATCTTTTTCTCACACTGGATTATAGCATTATGTTTGCCTAACCAATCCATACCCACAACTACATCAAACTCACCCATTTGCATTGGAATTAAATTTATGAGAAATGTTTCATTGTTAATCACTAATTGACACCCTCTATACACATTAGTCACAAAGATAATTCTATCATCAGCAACTTCCACATCTAGTGGAGCATCTAACTCAGTAAGAGGGATTGAGAAATATCGACAGAACTTTTCAGACACAAATGATCGTGAAGCTCCCGAATCAAACAGTATGTATGCAGGTTTAAGATTTACAAAGAAGGTACCTGTTAACACATCGGGGGCTCTTTGTGCTTCTTCTGCAGTAATTTGAAAGGAACGGTGTCTAAGCTTCGGTGGTTCCACCGTCTTCCTCTCAGTATTCTTGCGAGGAGCAGAAGAAGTAGGTTGAGATTTCAATTCAGGACAATCAGGTCGAATATGTCCTGGTTTCAGACAATGATGACAAACTTTGATTGGATTGGGACAATCTTTGCTAAAATGTCCCGGCCTTCCACAAGAAAAACAATTTAGAGTCCCGGCTTTACACTCCCCACGATGCCTTTTATGGCATATCTTGCATTCTAGGATTTCAGTTCGATCATCCTTTCTAAAACTTCCACCAGATCTAAACTTTTTGGATGGAGTAGAAGTGGATTCAGCTTTTCTTTTCGTGGAACTTTTCTCATCCTTCTTTAACTCCAGTTCTTGAAATCGAGCCTCGTCTACCATTTCAGAAAAAGTACTACATTTCTTCGGATTGACAAACTGTCGAATTTCTTTCTTCAGGATTGTATGAAAATGATCCATAAGTAATTTAGGATTTGCCATGTATTCTGGACAAAATTGGGCTCGATCCAGAAAATTTCCTACCAGCTCGTTTATCGACTCAGTCGTTTGTTCCATAGAAAGGAACTCACGACGAATTCTATTTAGATCAGCATCCTGCGAATAAGTTTCAACAAACATCTTTTTAAAATCTTCCCATGTCATCACTGTAATAGCTTCCTCTCCTAAAGTACGACATTGAACTTCCCACCAGAATTTAGCACGGGATTTAAGAAGATTAGAAGCATATCTCACTTTCAATCGGTTAGGGACTTCTGCCGTGGCAAATGCCCCTTCAACTTCCGATAACCACCTTTGACATTTAATTGGATCCATCTCACCTTGAAAATCTGGCGGGTTACAAACAGAAAAGTCTTTATAACTGAATTTACGATCTTCATCACGATTTTGAATCACCCTGCGAACAACAGGTGTTGGTGGTCTTTCCTCATTTCTTTCACCACCAGGAGGTGGTCTTTCAAGATCAATTTCATTTTCATCATCTCGCCTTTGAAATTCATCAGCAACAGTTTCACGTATGGTTTCAGAAATACGGCCCAATAAGAGGGGAAGGGACGCCTCTTGAGTCTTTGCCACTTCAGCTGAGATTAAAGTTTTTAAGTCGGTCAAAGATAACCTAGCATCATCTGCTGGAGGTCTTTGTCTATCATCATCACCTCCAGTTCTTACATTCTGGGCTTGGTCTCGTGGACGAGGCCCAAGTGTCAATTCTATTCCTTCTTGATCATTCATCTTATTACTGAAAGTAGACACAATATATTTAATACAAACATATTCATCAATAAAATGTCTACTTTGTAATTTAACTGCACCTAGTCACATAGCAGTCAACAATTATTACCAAGACTTTATCTTCTTAACACCTTGTGACTTCCTTGGCTCCATACAATTGCCATATGATAATTATTGTGGTGGCCAGTCACACGAATTATCATATCCCAGTTATATGTTTCCAAAGTTACCACAAGATATTTCGAGTCAAAAGTCTTAGAAATCAAATAACTAGATTAATCAAAACAGATAACAATTCAATATCATGCTCAACAATAATAATAATGGCTTAAGATCAAGTACCCACTAATGGTGGATACCCGAATCCCTTAAACCAAGCTCTGATACCAACTTGAAACACCCCGAAATTTAGAACATTTTTTTTTTTTTCATTTCGTAAAGTCCTACGTTTTAATATGACATTTTAGACTTGTTGTATCATTCCCTAGATCAAATAAGGATTTAAATAAGAAAATGTTGAATTTATAAGAGATTCCCCAGGAATGACTCCCATTCCCCAGGAATGAAGCATGTTGTTAGAAATTTGAGTCGAATTCCCCAGGAATGACTCCCATTCCCCAGGAATGAAGCCTGCTGTCCATTTTACCATCTTCCGAAATTCGATCGTGCATATCTTGAAAATGACAAGTCCAATGACCATGAAAATTTGCAGGCACGTGTATTATGACTATATGAACATTTCCCAATTAACACTTTTCCAAATTTCATGTTTAACGAGAAAACGGATCGTTGACCACTTTATGGTCATTTTTGACCACTTCCGTTGACATACCAAATTCCAAACCAACAAACTTCAGACTTTGACACTTCTACTACCTTTTTAATACCACAATTGGGACCTAGTGCAATGTTTACATTCGTCATATCCTATTTACAACTCAACGTAGCCTTTTGACCCGTTAGTGACCCATTTGGGCACTTTGAAGACCCGTTTGGGTCTTTACCCAAATAACCACTATTCTAACACCCAAATCACATTTCTTTGACTATTCTAAGTCAACTCATGCCACTTTCACTATCAATACTTCAACTTAACTATTAACATCAAATTTCCATAAACCATTATATTCACATTATATTCATCTATTATACAATAACATCATCTCCAAAACTATCAATGAGTATACCAACTCATTGACTAATTTGACTTCCACACTTCAACATGTTTGACTTTCAACATTAGGTGTCAAAACTAAGTTTTCTTAAACAAAAGGGGTGATTACATATCGAGAGCATGATTCAAAAGATTAGCTTGTTACCGATAACTTAACAAGCTCCACCACTAGCATCATTCGGGCCTTTCACCCGGATCCCTCTGGGTCCCACTTGGCTCACCTAAAACACATAAACATAATAGAGTAAGCATAAAGCTTAGTAAGAAATGGGCTATTAATGATAATCAATATCATTTCACAACATACGTATATTAAGGATCCATAATATCATATGCTAATTCCCGCAAGAATTAACATCTTCGGGCCTACACCCCGGTATATAATCATAACTCATCAAGTAAATGACATATCCATTACCGGTCCTTCCAAGTAAATGGAATAAGCATTACTTGAAGAAAGATAGCATCATCCATTAACTTACCTTGTGATAGCCCACACGAATAATTACTTGTAACACCTTGAACATGTTTATCACCTAATTCATATAATCACATAAACACGTATCAATTTCACAATCACTTTCTAATTATATCACATATCATACTACAAGGTGTTAAATCTCATAACACTTATAATCTTACTATAAGCTTCATACACTTTTATGTGTGATTGCTTATAAATGGGTATTTATCATAATTTCTCATCAATTCTATTTACCAACATCACAAGTATCACTCTTTGATGCATAATCACACACAATACATATCAATTACCCATTTATAGCAATCATCATATACATGGTCATGATTATAATTATTCAATTTTTCTCAAACACATGATCATGGGTGTTTTAACCAAACTAATATCATTTATGTATTGAACATACTATAATTAAGTGTATGAAACCTTAATTGAATCATTAGTCAATAAATTAATCAAAACCCCAAGACTAGGGTTTAACCTAATTCATGAAATTCATCAATTAAACACAAAAGGGAGGTTAATCATACCTCAAGAACACTAATTAGTAGCTAGCAACCTTAAGAAATCGAAACCTTAGTTTGAATTGCTTGATTTTCTTCTTTCTTGATTTCACTCAAAAGCTCAGTACGTGATTTAGAAATATACAGTGTTTGGAATAAGCTGGAATAATACAGAACCTAGGTTTTTATACTGTTAATTTCATCTAAGCCCCTCAACTTATGGCACTTGTCACCTTATACCCCTCTACTAACTAATTCATTAAATGGCAAGTCCTATAAACATAAAATACTTTACACAGTTAGTCCTCCTAACTTAAACAGTTTAAATTATATATTTTAAGATTTAGAACTTACGAAATTTGGGGCGTTACAATTCAAATCTTTATTCAGATTCAGATCATAAAACAAACAGTCTTAAATAATTCAGTTTCAGACTTCTGAACCACCTCTAAATATTCAGATGTGGTTTTCAGATTTTAGACGAAAACCTCTTAAAAAAACAAACAACACCTTAGGTGTTGTTTGTTTTCTCCAAAAATCACTTAAAAACCTCTGATCTCTGACCGAATCAGAGGTTTTTCAGATTCAGAGTGTTTGTTTTTTTCCTTTGTATTCAGAGGTAAATATCTTAAAAACCTCTTATTTTTTCAGATTCAAAATCATGTCCGAAGAACTCTCTGAATGAAAAAAAACCCATCAAACAATTGTTGCTTCTTTTATTTCCTCAATGTTTCTCTCTTTCTCTTGCGATCCAACAACTATCACCATCAACACTAGTCCATGTTGTCATCGGAGACCTTGGCCCCAAGCAGTCACCATCTTCAAAGACCTTCCAACACCATCGCAGGCTGCAATTCCCAGCCTTTGTTACACACCAAAATTAACTTATGAAGATTATTGTGCTGCTAAGATTGGTGGATAACTGATGATGACTGATTTTGATGGAGTTTCGTAACACTGTTATGGAAGAATCGCCGGATGTTATTGTTTACGGAGTAATAAAATGGAGATTGTTTTTATTAAATGGAGATAGCAATAGCAATCAAAATTGACGGTCAAAATGAGTTTGGGCAAAATTTAGATATTTATATTATCTCTTTGCTTTTATGTCTTTAAGTAAATAAAATAATAAATGTTGTTAGTTGATTTTTGTTTTTTTTTTTTTTTAATTGTAATATTTTATATTCTAAAATTGAAACGATTGATTTCTTATATTTGTATCTTTTTTATAAACATGACACTTTTATGTCCTTACAACGTATAATAATAGTATATATATTTAATAATAGTATATATATTTAACTAAGTTCAGTTCCAAATAAAAAAGTACAATATATTTCGTAATACATATACGGAGTAATTAACAACATTCAAATCTTTATTCAGATTCAGATCATAAAACAAACAGTCTTAAATAATTCAGTTTCAGACTTCTGAACCACCTCTAAATATTCAGATGTGGTTTTCAGATTTCAGACGAAAACCTCTTAAAAAAACAAACAACACCTTAAATAGACTCTCTACTCATTGCTCTTTATTCTGTCCATCTTCATTCTTCAGCCTTCTAATATCCACATATATCATGTGAGATCTCAGAATCTGCCAAAAGATATATCATCCCTAAATCACAAGTTTGACTTGTGAGTGTCAAATTTTTACCCAAATTTACTCTACTCAGCACCTTTACGTACTCCCTGCACTTGATCCATATGCTCACTTTGATCCATCTTTAATACATAATTTTTGAATTCTAATACATGATCCATATACATATGAAGATCTGATCTTTGACTTTGGGAAGTCCAAGTTTGACCATATTTAGTTTGATCCACCTTCAATACATACATCCCAAAATCAACCACTTCCTTTTTTCATCTGATCTATAATAAGGCACCCAATACTTGCACTACGCATCTTAATATCTCAATAACGCTTTTATTATTCATCAAAATTTGAGTAGCTTTATTGAATATTAATATGCCCATTACTTCAAAACAATGGTCCAACTGATGGCCCATTTGAATTTTCTTTGACCTGAGAGATACTCCACCCAATTATAATTTTTCTAGGGGCAACTTTGACCCAGTAACCATTGACTCATATTTCCGACATAATAAACCACTAAGTGGATGACAATACTTTAAGTACCGTTAAATTACATTCACATCACATTTACTTGCTGATTGACCAACTCCATTAAGCTTCCAAACTTTACAAAGTGATAACCAACCATAGTAAAAGAACTGCCAAATACAATCAATGCACCAATAGGATTGTAAGTAGCAATTATTACCCATTTCAGCTCTGCACCGGTAGCATTCTCCAATCTGACACATCATGTTGCACTCAATCTTGTAATAATGAATTAAAAACAATGCATTGTGTCCCTGCATAGCTTTCGAGCCAATTTTTCCATAGCTAGTGCATTTTTCCATCAAATATAAAAACTAAATATCATGTAGTATAGACCAAACCAGAAACTCTAATCCTAGGACACACAGGCTTAACGATTGATGCAAAGCCCAAAATTTATGAGAAAGCGGGTGATCAAAATCAGCATCCATGAAAAGTGACCTCTTTTATAATGAAGAATCATGATTATAGCTCATAGTAAAAAGTTTTAAGGTTGAAATTTAAGAGCAATCAACTTTTTTTTTACTGTATAAATTCAATTAATTTGGGAAACAAAGATTTATAAGTTTAATAAAATTGAAAATTTTTGTATCTAAGGGTGTTGGAATTAGTAGTAAATAAATATAGATTTAAGTATTAGTATTTTGACCTAGACCCCTTCTAACTCATTACGCCACCCACCTGACCTGGACAACATAGTATTAAGATTGTTGATGGCAAAAAAATATTTTAACTCGATATGTAGTTGGGTAACACTACATGAGCACTTGAGCAGCAATTAAAAACCTTGTCTATGATGATGCAAGCTTTGGCAAATGACTTTTCCAGTACAAAATACAAACTCAGCACGTCCTGTAGAGCATATTCAGTTGGTACACATTGTTTTAAAAAGGACCAAAACATTATGTGTTGTTAGCTTTATTCAATTTTGTAAATCCATTACCATAAAAAGACCATTGCCATAAATGAAACTAACACATACCTTTATAAGATAATTATTATAAATGAAACTAACACGTACCTTTCATTTAGGTGAGTGTATCATCACAATCCAAGAAAATTGAACCTACATAATATAAAGGCCAAAGTGTATTTTAGTACCCTCAATTTGGTCAACCGGGTTTATTACTACCCTAGACTATTAAGGGTGCAGATTAGTACCCTGAACTTGACAACTCGGTTATTTTAGTACCCTCACTCAGTCACATGATAAGCACATGACTAATTCCAGTTAGTTTTAACGGAGAAAGTTAGGACCCATATCAATCTACCTTAGTCGCCTTCTGAATACAAAATCAATTCGTAAAATTGGCATTATCGTTGGTCACACAGTGACAAAGGTTTGCTCGATTCCACCCAATCCAATCCTTTTCCATGATTATAAATTGAAGTTTATGTTTGGTTCTATTAAATTGTAAGCTATTTATACGTTTGAGTACTCGAGTAATTTTTTTTATTATATTTATGTTTCAAAATCATTTCTTATTTTTGAAAACTACTATTGGTTACTGCTAATCATTTTGTACCTTTGAAAACCATTATTTATTAGTTTTATTGCTTCTGATTTTGTCTATTCAAGTTGTTCTTGAAATTGTTTTTCACTTGCTAGTTATTGTATAATTAGTTGATACTGGATGTCATTGTGCTCAATATTGTTTCTGGAAAATGGTCAGTCATTACATATCATATTGACTTCATTTATATATGGTCTATTAATGTAGTTAGTACGATCAGATGCATGAAGTTTATGGCTGAGGTATAATGCCCAACTTTAACGCAAATGTTCTTTTTCTTTTCTTTTTTTCATTTTATTTATATATATTTTTGGTGGAGGTAAATGCACAGTTAATACATTAAAATTAAAATGTAAGTTGATACTTTGGACCCAATGCAATATAATGTGTTAACTTTCTCCGTTAAAATTAACTGGAATTAGTCATGCACTTATCATGTGACTGAGTGAGGGTACTAAAATAACCGAGTTGTCAAGTTTAGGGTACTAATATGCACCCTTAATAGTTTAAGGTAGTAATAAACCCGGTTGACCAAATTGAGGGTACTAAAATATAGTTTGGCCTAATATAAAAGGAAGGAAAAGTATCTTAATAAACTGATCCTGAACATTGTACGAACTTAGATAAACTTTGGGTGACTTCCGAATCGTTCAACCTATTTTAATAATTTCAATATTAGGTGATTAATTATACACATATGATCTGTTAACAATCCAACCCACCCAAATTTACCTATTTCGATACAAATTGGTTGAAATTGCCACCTCTATTATGTAAGATACAAA
Source organism: Helichrysum umbraculigerum (assembly GCA_949592205.1). NCBI lineage: Eukaryota > Viridiplantae > Streptophyta > Magnoliopsida > Asterales > Asteraceae > Helichrysum > Helichrysum umbraculigerum. The sequence continues at coordinate 102,899,939 of CATIUR010000003.1, read as the reverse complement.
GAAGAACAATAGATAACCTACAAGCAGTATATGCAATTGCAGAAAATAATGGGATTTAGCTCCCCTAATGTGGCACCTTTTGTACCATTCCATCATTTAAGCATCATATAAGTGGGGCAGTTTTTTTTTTAGAAAAAGTAATAAATTTACTACTATTAATAGATCATATGCATCACCACCCATGGCACTCAATTTACATATACACACTACTTCCCACATAGATTTATATGAGCACCTCAAATACCAATTTACATACACTAAATTAAAACAGTAGCACATCCATCCATCGCCTAACCTATTTATGCCTTTACATAGTTAACACTTTATCAAAAGTTATTAGCCACCCACAATTTCCACCCGTAAGCCCTGCTCCTTTAGGCGATACCATTCAGCCCTGAGCCAGTCACCTAACCCAAAACAGGAGCTGCTATTGTAAAAGCCATAGCTGATTTGGGCATCAAAATCGACTTTTTAAGCCTGCTACTAAAAGGTTGCTTTTGCATCAATGCTACTGCAACATAAAAAAAGTTTAACAAACCTCACATATTATACAAGAATGTTGCATGTCCTCATGTGATTTGATATGGTAGATGATCTGGAGATATATTGGAGTTGACTGCTATAGCGATTTAGAATTCTACATAAAGCCATTAGTATAGTTGCGATACATGACGACTGCACTGTTTTCGTGATAAAATATACCGTATAACCTAAAATATTATCACCTGAACATTGGAGAGATATGGATGTGTTTTAAGATTTGTCAGAACACGATCAAAATGATTTAGCAACAATCTACAAAGTCGGTCCATGTGTTGATTGATTTTGTTTCGTACAGATGGTATATTTATAAAGGGTGAAGAAACTCCATCCTTTTATAGCCAAAGGGAACTTTTTTGTTAGAATCCATGCACAAAAGAGTTTCAGGTCAACCCTTCCCCATGTACCAAAAATTGCCCATTTTGACCCAAAGATTGTGCCAAACCTTCGGTCGCTTAACTACAAACTGCAAATTGAGAAAGCGCATCCCGAACTTATCTCTACCGCCCATTCTGTCACTGAAGATTCTATGATTACTGAATGATCACTAAAAGCTAGAAAGGTTTGGAATGCAAACACTGCCTCCCGGATCTGTTGTTCCCTTCCAGATCTATCCTGTAACTCTGAGCTTAAATCCCTTCCTGTATCCACCCGAGAAGAAAAGTACCATATTTCTTCGAATTAGGGATCTGGTAGATGTTGCGAATTTCTATATGATGGTGCGAGTCCGTAAAGTTTACACTCTTGATTGAGTGATTCGAGAGACTGTAGCAAAAGTACGAAAGATTTATTTAGCACTGTACATCTGCATAAAGACCATAAAAAACTGAGAACTTAAAAGCCCAGGCCATAAAAAGTGGATATCCCATTTCCTGCCGTGGGTGGTTCAAATTCTTTCAAGCAGCTATAGCTCATATCTAAGGCGACCTTGTTCCCCATGAAGATGTCAGAACGTTGATGCTTTTGTTGAATCCAAACCAGCAAGGCCATCTTAAATCTTTACACAGATTCGTGTAAGATCCTCTGGTGTTCACAAAATTGAGTTGGAGCAATGTCAGCTGATCCATTTGTTGAAGTGAATATGACGACATCTGGTGAGTCCAAAAATGTTAAACAAATGAGTGGATCTTAAAAGTACCTATGTTGGAATGAGGTATTCAACTACAAGGTTATCATCATATGAAGTGACAATAAACATGAGAAATGCAAAATAGTAGGTAGTTAGAAATCTATTAGGAGGGAGTCCTAAAGAAGAAAAGATAAATCTATTGAGTTGCTGTTAAGAAAATAAAACATAAAAGAAACTGTTGACCAAATGAAAACTATCTGTATCCAAAGAAGGCATCATCAGTGGCTAGAGATTTTATAATTGCTGAATCTGCACCATTGCCATGAAACATCCATGAGTTTATGCACTTACTGTTGGTGTTTGCAGTTTACTTGTGGTGACCTGAAACCAAAATAATTGAAAAAATAAAACTTGTTATCATAAATGCATTAAGAAAAGTGATATGGAACGAAAGATGTAATGCTTGAAAAGGTACAGGAAACGGTTTAGTCCCAATAAGATCAACAAGTTTTCAGGGAATAACACAAATTTTACAAGCAAGCACATATAACTTGATTGCATTCATATCCTCACAAAAAGATGAGCTTACACGAGCATGATATGCAATTTACTGAACCTGGATTAACTGCATTGCATTGGCAGCATCATACATGAAAATGAAGTTACACAGGCTACCATAAGCAAAAGTACGATAATGAAGCGCACTTGTAAACTTTACCCAAATGTCTTAAATATATGAACCAAGCTTGTTTCAATGGATACTGTTGTGGTTTCATGGTCAGATGAAATCCGGGAACCCCTTTAATGGGATAAAGTAATCAACAATTCAATGCAGAATACATCCACATTCTGCACTCTGCAGAGGAGACACACACACACACACTTTTGTCGTATTTAATTTTTAAAACCCAGTACATATCAAGTTTATGCATCTTCAAAAGAATTATAAGTAAAAAAAGTTATAAGAATGCTCTAAAATGACCTTTTAATCAATCTTTAAGTTCAAAAATGACCTCTGAAATACTCTATCATCAAGACATCAAAGATTAAATTAGTATTTTTCATGTAATTTGGGCATTTTGATGAAAGAATTTAGTTATCTGCTGTTACAAAAAATAATAAATAAATGAAATATTTCGTTGAAAACCTGGGACACATAACTCTAATCCACTTAGATAATATGTGAGGTTCATACAATCATCTGTTAACTCCATGAACTGCAAACCAAATCTCAGTCAATGATTTATAGAAAAACATATTAACTTAGCATAAGATCAGCTTTATAGAAAAACATATTAACGTAGCATCCATGATAATAAGCTGTTTAAATAGAAAACAGACAAGCTAAGGTTCTTTAACTCAGATGTTCAATTGAATGCTTCACCCAAAGATCCATACTGCATAAGAAATTTACAGTTTTGTCGAAGTATAAGGTTAATTTTCCCCTCACCAAAAATCTGTCTATGCAATCACATTCCGGAGGTCACTAAACTCCACATTTCTTAACTGTAGGCTTAATAAAAAGATTGCATCGATAAATACTTCACACTTAATTCATTATAGAAGGTAACACATACTGAAATCACATACAAATGTACACAATTAGCTACTGTACAAAATTCCTTTGTTTTAGACTTTTTGTAGTAAATACGACATGTCCATCAAAAATCCCCTAAATTGCTTGTAATAAAGCTGATATTCGTTTCTCACAGTTCAAAAGAGCCACCCAGTAGTAAAATCGCCATATCATTCGAAAACTTATATATATTTTAGACTATAAAGTGAAGATATTAAAGCTTCATTCTACTAACATAAACCGAAAGCAAAAGGAATACGTTTTGTGGTCTATTCAAGTTAATAACATAGATGAAACATACAGCAAATGCAAATACAAACTACACATTCCTAACATACACATGTACTATCATCATTACTTTCACGATCCAAAACCACATACAAAAACGATACAAACCGATTACAATCTTCTTAGACAGTATTCAAAGAGAATTGAATACAGACTCCAACATCTGGTATTAGTACTCTAGACACTAGGTACAAACTTAACAACTAATTACACGCTTACGCCGCCTCCTCCTCCTCCTTCTCCTCCTCCTCCTCCTCCTCCTCCGTAATGCTCACACTGGTAGCTGTATATTGTGGCTCAATTTTAACTACAAGCTCACATCTTCTCGTGAAAAGGCTGCAGAAAGTCGAGTAGGGCACAAGATCCATTTCCACGACTACAGGATTTGGGTAATCACTATTGGACGCGATGACAGTGACATGGTTTCCTAATCTCTCAATTCAAACGTCTTCCAAAAAAAAACCACCTAGTGGCATTCGGTAAACGAACTCATGCTCATTTGACTCGTCTTTGATTATGGCGGGAGGAGTGCGAAAATGTACTCTATCCGCTATCGCGATGGTGTGTGAAGGTGACGTGACAGTAGTAGCGCTAACGAGTGTCGCCAACGTTTCTTGTAGAGGTGGCAATTTTAGACCCATTGGTTAATTATGGGTCAATTTGGTTAATATTTAAGAGGGAATGGGTTTGTTGGGTCTCCTCCCAGTTTTTTGAATGGGTTTAAATGGGTTTTTCAATACAACCTCCAATTGTGTAACAATTAACCAACGGGTCTAGCGGGTAATTTTTTTTTTCACCTCATTTCATTTTTCACTCAAATTAAAAAAAAAAGTTTGGTAAAAACCCGATGACCCGACCCGAGACCCATTTGACCCGGACCCGTTTAGACCCATCCTTCTAAATGACCCATCTAGACCCGGACCCATTTAGACCCAAACCCATCTAGACCCGTGGCCCGACCCGACCCATTCATTTTGCCACTTATAGTTTCTTGATTGTGGGATTGTCCCCATTGAAGCGAACCAGACAACTTTCCTGTATTTAGATGCAGCTGGTAATCCCTCGAGAACAGATTTGCGATGACGAAAGTGAAAAATGTTCCAATTCTTGCTAAAATTACGGTGAATGGCATTGTGGTTGTGGTATAACGGTGGGTGGACGGTGATGAGTGAAATGACGGTAGGTGTTTAAAGATCGATCGAGTTGGTTTCTGTTAAAAATGGTGGTGCAAGGGAATACAATATCAATCAATATATCCGTAATAACTAACTGACGTTAATTGTCCCTAACAAACTTTTGTATGTTCGTTCATAATAACCGACTAGCTTAATTCAAATCTTCCACTCGAGTTCTGTAATAGTATGATTATGAATGATTTTTAGCATATCAACGCTTGTTATCTATATCTATACCCCTTATTAAGCGTTTGATACATTGGCTGAAAAGTTTAAAACAAGGGATATCCGAAATTACTTAAATGACCCTGTGTTAAATTCCAATGTTCTTATCCCCCATAATGTATCTCATCATCCCAACTTCCAATGTTCTTATCCCCCATACTGTATCTCATCATCCCAAACAGCCTTTCCTTTCGCTTGCCACATCGCGTTTTCCGGTAAGCCATCACATATCCCAGTAAACCACCACAAACTCCGGCAAGGAAGTTCCACAAACTCCAACCACAAAGCAGTCGCGAACTTCATCCAACAAAATCTCCTTGTTGTTTCACCATAATCAGTTCCGATCTAAGGTTTCGATTTCGTTTTTCCCGATCTACCATTTTGTTTTTGTTTCTCCAGATCTTGTATTTCAATTTTGAAGCCATCATAAAACTATTCTTCCACAAGATTTAAAGTCTGAAGGTATTTAATTTGATAATCTCCAAATTGGGTTTTACATTTGTAATTGTAGATCTTGGGTTTTGTGTTTGTGTTTGTGTTTGGGTTTTACATTTCTAATTCATTAAATCCCATCTATAACCAAAAGATGAATGTTGGGCTTTAATTCTTTTTTGATTTCAATGTTGTATATTCATCATTTTCATGTTCATTATTAAATTCGTATATATTGCTCTTTTATAGGAGGACTGGGAAGACTGATACGTGATCGGTGAAATACTGCATCTCAATTCAAAATCGGGTTCTAAGTGTTTCCTGTTTTATAATCATGTACTTGTGCATTTGCCAATCATATGTTAAGAGGGTTAAGTTAAGTCTAGCATATCATATCTTCACATTTATAGATGATTTTATTTTCTTGGAATCTTTACAATTATTATTTTCTTTTGCACTATAATCGTGAACCAATGATAATATCATCTGAATTTGTAAGTTTCAGTGTGCGATTTTTGTAACACCCCCAAATTAATGATTTGCGGAAGCATACTTGGGTGTTACTAATCAATATACAAAGCACAAGATATACAGCAAACGACCCCTAAATGAGACGTTTGTAAAACAGTTTCATTTCCATATAATTTAAATGTTTGAAAACTTAATGTTTTCGTATACAAAATGTAGTTATCTAGAGTCCGCGCGTATAGCGGGAGATTCTATTACATAATCAAAATATACAAAAGATAATGCTAAGAATCTCCGTTAATGCAGTTGTGTTGAAATCATGCGACTCTAGCTATGTCCGGGAGTAATCCTACTCCGTAAGTGTACCTGAGAATACATGCTAAAAGGTCAACACGAATGTTGGTGAATCTCACACGTTTGTATGTAATAATAGTTTTTGAACACAAGATTTCATCAGTAGTGCCCGCAGGCGTAAATCAAGTATTTGCAATCCTGCAAATGTAAAATATGTAAGTTATACCGTTGCCATGAGGCTCATAATCGAAGCTTAACATTTAAGTGATAAGTTGCTCCCGTGACATGCTCGTAACTGAGCAAGCATAAGTAACGAATAATAGTCGCCCGTTTATACAGCACGGTTCGTGGTAGCGCTACTACCCCGGGCGGGGAGGGTCATTTCCCTAATGGATCCATTAACTAGTGTTCGCGCTTAAGTCCATAACTAACGATATATGATGGAGAGACTTCAGTAGAAAGTAAGTAACTCATGCAATCCCGTATAGTAAAATGAATATTTCATACTTGTGTTCAAGAAAAGTAAGCAATGTATCTCACCCCGTATCTAAAACAGTAAAAGTGGGGCTGTAAGACTCACCTGAGCCAAGTAAGCAAGCTACGTTTGAAATCAAACGAGTATCCGAAAGTAATGGGAATCCGTAGGTTCTCCGAACCCGTAACCTTTAAATGCCTAAACATATAAAGTTAAGTAAGTAGATGTCCCGCAAGACCATCTAGGCTAGTTGTCTACACAACTCGTTATGTCCGATGTTGGTTCGTTGTCGTTTGTTTTTAGAAAACATAGTTGGCCCGTTGGTGACGGTTTGTATTAATAATTCCAATACGTTTGTCTTAGTCCCAAAGTGTTACTCTTTAACAATCTGTTTTAATTTACAAGGACGACCAGTGAAATTTTGGACAAACCACAGGGACGAACAGTGTAATTAACTCTTATAACAAACCCTCACAATGAATTAAACTTGCACAAATTTATTTAATGACCAATTTGATAATATAAATGTACATAAATTTTTAATTGAAAAGTAAAAAGTCATGGCCCGCAACTTTGATACAAAGAGGTTGAGACAAAGTCTAACTCATATTAACTTTGATTTACTCACCATGCATTATATCTTCATAAACTTCTATTTACTACCATTTACAAATGCCACATAAACCTCATTGTGGGTACTATAAGACTAAGACTAGAGCCACTATTTTGGCCATTCTAAATACAAAGCAAAACATCAACAATACCTACAATCTGTGATTGATATTGTACAAACTATCTAGCTAGTTGAAGTAGGACTAGTTCAAAATCATTAACTGTCTTCACTTAGTGAGTAGTCTATCCAATAATATAAGTATACACCCAAGCTCAATCATAAATAGCTTGCAATTTCATCAAGCAAATTTTCCATATATTGAGCATTCCATTAATATCAAAGTAAACAAGCCCTTAATTCAGCCCATTAAGTGAAGAAATAAGTCTCAAGTAAACAACTCACCGAGTAAGCCTTGTGGGACATTTCAACTCATTAATGCGAAAGTAAACATGCTCTTAATTGTATTATTATATTATATAGGGTTTAGTGTGCATAAATGTAACAAACTATAGTCCGAAATTCGTAGTATGTAGCGAACTATTCAAAGTTACATTGTATGTAACGAACTTGTAATTTATTTACATTGTATTTATTTTCGTCAGATTAACGGTTCTAAAGGACGCCATGTGGCAGCGTATAAAGTCGACATGTGAAAAAAGTACCATAAATTACATACAATCTAAAGAAATTACAAGTTCATTACATACAATGGAAGCCCGAGTAATTCGTTACATACTATGATAACTATGAATGTTAAACTATAATTTGCTACATTTACGCGCACTAAACCCTATTAATTATAGAGTAAATTATTTAAATCGTCCATGTGGTTTTCAATTTGTTCCATAGGTCGTCCATAACTTCCATAACGTATTTGAATAGTCCATTTTTTGAAACTTTTGTTCATCAGTAGTCCAAAATGGACTACTGGTGAATAAAACTTTCAAAAATTTAAATAGTCCATTTTGAACTATCGTTGAACAAAAGTTTCAAAAAATGAACTATTCAAATACTTTTTGGAAGTCAGGGACGACCTATGGAACAAATTGAAAACCACGTGGACGATTTAAATAATTTACTCTTAATTATATAAGTTGGGTTAGCTAGCTACACGTAAATGTTGATCAAGTTTGATTTATAGTTTTCGCATGTCATAATGGTAGTATGATCGACAAGTAAAAGAGTTTTAAAATTACAAAAAAAACTTGTATGTTGACTATATATATCCACAATTTATCGAAACAAGGTATACGTACCCGAGCTACGCGTCGGAATACTACACTTAGATTGAATTTTACTTATGTATAAGAATACATAAGTAAATTACTCATGTATTTTGATTAAAAATTATGTTTTTCGATGATGGGCTACATAACTAGCTTATTACACGTGCGATGCACGGTTACGTTAAATAACCATTGATAATTGGTTATTATTTGTAACATCCACTCCTCGGGTCTAGAAGTATTTTAATATTTTTTGACGTAGAATCATTATTTAATTTGTCAGAAAATAGTTTCGTTGTATTAGTTGAAATTAATTGGGAAAAGAGTCAAATAATTTATTGTGATTGATAAATTATTGATTGTTTTAAATTAACCTAGTTGACGATAAAATAAAATAATGTTTCCCCGTAATGGGTTTTAAGTTCTAGACAATGATAAATACGGGGAATGAAATTTAAACACTTCTAGTACACTTCTAAATGTTTAAGTCGTTTTCCTTCCTTTATCATATCTATATACATACGTACTACATACATCCATATATGAAGAACCAAAAATCAAATTCTTGAAGAAATCATCAAATTGAAACTACCAAGTTCGAATTTAAGCTTCAAGATCATGGATTATCATCCTCTAATCATCATAATCAACATGTAAGTCTTAAATCCTTGAAGTATGAACCCTAGAAATTGGGGGTTTTAGTGTTCTTGGTTATAATCCGAAATTAGGGTTTCAAAAGGTTGAATTGATATGAGTTAAGCTTTAATAGCATGAAATAATCATTCCATCATCATCGTAAACATGTTGTATGTGTTAATTCTTGAGTTTCATGTTAACTTAGAAATGGGGTTTTGAATGTTTGAATTAAATTGGTATGATTAATCTTGTATTAAGGCTTGTAGTGATCATATAATGATTAGTTGATGTTTAATTCTTGATTATATGTGAAGCCTTAAGTAGAAAATGAAGGGAAAAATCACAAATTTGATCCATTTACCAACCTATTTTAACAAAATAATCCGTTGACTTTCGTTTTTAACAAACTAATCCACCGTTTGGCGCCGAATGGCGCCCCCGGTGCCCCTGACACAACCAACAAACCAAAAAATGCAACGTGTACGAGGATTTAATAAAATAAAAAACCTTTGGCGCCAAGAAAAGAGGTGGGGCGCCGATCACATGCAAAAATTAGGAATGGGGCGCCGTTTTTTTTATTATTATTAAATGGCGCCGATCACATGCAAAAAATAGGAGAGGGGCGCCAAGGTTATGTCAGGGGCGCCGATGAGTTTTTTTATTATTATTAAATCCTCGTACACGTGGCATTTTTTGGTTGGTTGGTTGTGTCAGGGGGGCCGGGGGCGCCATTCTGGCGCCAATCGGTGGATTAGTTTGTTAAAAACGAAAGTCAACGGATTATTTTGTTAAAAATGGGTTGGTAAATGGATCAAATTTGTGATTTTCCCAAAATGAAGAACCTTGTATTAACATATGAACAAAGTGGTGGGTTAGTGAGTATTTATGAATTATAAACTTATAATCTTGTTAGAAGGGTTAGTTGATATTTAAATCATGATTATAAGCTAAGCCCTAAATTAGAATTGAGTAAATTGATTAAGTGTTCATGAGGGTTTTAATGAATCATTGATGTTGAAACTTAATGATCTTGTTGATGGTGTAATTATGCTAGTTAACTATGATTAATATGAATTAAGATGATGATGTGATCTTAATGATTATGATTTGCTAAATGATTATGGAATTTGATGTTGAGATGGTTATTCATAACATTGGCATGAATTGTGTTAAAGAATATAAGTTAGTAATCACTTGTTTGATTGAATTAAAAGAAGTGAGTATCTTAATTGGTATTTGATATTGATAATCGTGAGAATTGTTGGTGTAAATCTATTGGAATGATGTTATATAGATTTTGAGATAAGTGACTGACTTGTGTTATTATGTTGCATTCTCAGATATGGAGAAGACTCAGTGATATTAGACTACTGAGTGGACAACTGAGGTGTTGGTGAGTGGATCTATAACCGCAGTGTAATTTAGTTGTAACAAGTTTGGTTACAACGAGTAACGTATTATTCCTGTTTAGTTTTCCATTATAATTATGGTTGTTAGTAATAATACTGTTGATAGACCGTTTAGTCTGATATGTTGACCTGATTGAATATGTAAATATGTGATCACTTGATATATTGCCTTTGAGCATTGATTATTGAGGTCAGCAAGAAGCTGGGATTGGTTACTATTGTAAGACGACAGGAATTTCCTAGTACTTATCGTTAAAGGGAAATTAGGTCGTATGAAATTAGTACCAAGCTATCGGTCTATTCTGTATTGGCCATACAGATTGACGGTAAGTGTTCTGTGAGAGCCATTGCGGCAGCAGGGTTTCTCAAGAGCCGCCGATCCTCATTGATATTATGTGTTTACTGTTGGTATTCTTGGCTGAAGGTTTCCCCAAGAATCATCGATCTATTGCGATACGATTTGTTTACGATTATTTGTTGTAAACAAGATTTGTTATGCTAAGTTGGGCTGTCGATTATAGTTTCACTTACTTAGCGTTATGCTAACCCCTCTACAGTCCTTCCTGCAAGTTATAATTGATGGGACATATTGGGCTGGGCAGGAAGTCTTGGATATGATGGAATGTTTGACAACCGGAATATACTCTGATATATTTTATTTGATAAGAAAATGGTGAAATCATATAACACCTCGTTATGGTATTATTATGGTCGTAATAGATTTAGAAATGTGGTGTATTAAGTTTTGAAAACAGTTTATGTACTTTTATATGATATATGTTTTAAATATACGCTTCCGAGTCAAAATCATTATTATAATGGTTCACTAAATGAGGGGTGTTATATTATTGAAGTAAAGTCGATGATAATCATTTAAGTCATACAAAGAGCACATGATCAGTAACATTGATGATTTTTTTAACATGTATTTGAAATGTATAGTAGTTCCAAACAAAATGCTAAACCTAAAAATAATAATGTGTGTCAGTGTAACATAACCAACACTTCAACCATTTAAGGTTATAACTTCTTCAACCATTTGAGGCTATAAAGATTCATATAAAACTGAAAGAATCACTAACCGAATATAATATATGTATTCGTTCACGAACATCATATCTTAATTGAAAAATATATACGTACATAAGCTAAACTGAGTGTCTGCTAAGTGAATGTCCGGTATGAAAATGCGATACAAAAACAATGCATCAAATTTGGATCTAATTAACCTTTTCTAAATCCTAATCCTTCTTCACTATAACAAAATCAACATCACCAAATGGAAGAAACGGAGAGGGGATGCATATGTCAATTCAATCTAAAATGAAATCGCTACTAAGATTAGTTTAAACATTTGATGTTGCCCTCTAAGTTCATTGTTTAAAAATTGGAAAAGTGGAAACCGTACATATTTTGAGATCGAGTAACGTAAATTAATATTACTAATATATTAATATTAAATGAAAGTGAGTTACATGGCATGATAAGTAAAAAACTAATAATTAAAATCAAACATAGGTACACAGATTATCAAACCCAAATACTTTTAATTTTTTGAAGATTACTGCCTAATCCAATTCGAAGCAGAAAGCGTGCAATTAAGGATGATGAGAATATGAAATGGAGCATTCTGAATTAAGAAATATCATGGTAAACCAACTCGTATTATGTAACAATTCACATTACTCAGATAATCAAATCAGTGAAAAGTATACCATACCAGATGATCATCAACGTTGGTCATTAATTCAATGATATCATACCCGTCGTTGTTTTTCCCGCATGGCATGTCCCAAGCGTGAATCACAAAATTGCATTACAAAATTGACCTCTAATTTCCTATCGATTAATCAATCATGAAAAAATGTATGTGGTAGAAGAATGAAAAAAGATACACAAACTATATAAAACTATCTACCAAATCAAAAGAAATATTTAGAATCCTATTGAGGGTGAGAATTCATAAATACGTCTATCTTCTTCCGGGGAAACATATGCCACGACAAATTAATAATAGTGAATAAGATGTAAACAAAACTTATTTTAATTTTGTTATGAAACGATTATGGTCAAAGTGACTATAGAATTGTAGTAAAATTGAAACCTTGAGGAAAGTAGGAGAAAATGTAGGACTGGGGGGTAAAATGAAGTAGATATTGGCGGTTAATTACAATTATAATTGTTATACTTGTACATTGACGGAGGCGAGTCAACTGCCACATTTTAACCGTGGAAAATGATTAACTCACAGAATGTTAACAAAATTTTACCCACAAAATGACTTGTACCAATAACATTAAGAGAGACAAGTATGAAAGAGAAAAAATAAATGGATGTGATTGGTGAATTTTTCTTGCCATGTCATTTGTGAACAGCAATGCTATACTCACACAAAGTTTACATAAAAATACATACATAAGGAGGTGGACCAATCATGTGATGAAAGAGAATCAAGAGAGAGAAAAATATGAGTTATTTGATTGGTTAAACACTAGTGTCATGTCATTATGTAAACTTTTTTATGTAAAATTTACGTAAGTTGCATTTCTCTTTTGTGAAAATATGTTTGTAAAATTTGAGTGAGTGTAGTGTTTCTCTTTAACTGTACGATCTTGGCCGTTCAAAGTACACCAAAATTCTTTAACTTCTAATCCTATCCGTTTAATGTATGATTGACGGTTTTCGAGCGGTTAAAGGTGAACAACATTTGCATCAGTTACATCCGGTGAGAAAGGCTCATACACGTTCACTAACCGCCTTGTTGGGAAGACATAATTGGATTATAAATTATTATAAATTCTAAATATGCTGATTTAGATCCCATGTTCTTATATATATTTCAATTAATTAATCAACGATATATTTCAGGTACTAAAAATATGTCTCTACTTGAAATTGCAATTGAACTTATCGAGATTTTAAATTTATAGACACTATACATATGTTACCGAGTTATTGTAAATTTTGATGAAACTCTTTTCATAATCTAAATCTATATGCTTTCTATTATTTCTTCAAGATCATGGATCCGAAGCTCTTCCAGATTTAGCGATCAAGTTCGGTAAATTTGTAATATCTACTGGTGTCGTGAGTACGGTTCGTTTGATATCATACGTTTGAGTTTAATTTCCGTTCCCTCTTTCAGTTAGATAGCCTATTTAAGTTATCCATGTAAATTGACTCTTGGCATTTCTTTTTTTCACTTCTATGTTTCAGTTTATCCTTGTTTTCCTTTTTCTATGAGATCCATTTTTGGATTGTTTTGCTCCTGTTTAAAGCTCTTACACAATGTAACAACTCATTATTCCAAGTTGATGCTTGAAGTCTATTTTCTTAGACGTTTTTTTATTTCATGTGGGTGTGTAATACAATGACTCGATGTAGTTCTATTTTATATACTTTTTGGAATTAAATACGTGTGGTTATGCAATGGAAGACAATTTTCTTCACTTATGCTATATTGTCCATTCATTAGACAAGAATGGTTATTAGTTAAATCTGCAAAATAGCATGTCAGCATATGGTTTTCATTCTTGGTGAGTACTAAATCATATTTAGTGTATACAAGATGGAACGATAATTAGGCATTTATTTAATCGATAAATAACTAAACAACTTATTAAATTTTATATAAGGTGTGCTAATTGAGCGGCTCTTATCGCGTGATGAAATGACTTGGTTTGAAATAAGATATTTTGAAACACAAATGTAACAGGTCAATGGTCGAAGTGTTTGGGTCGGATCATGCTGGATTGATGATTTATATACGTATAACATAGATACACAATTATAAAGAGTAACATGGTTATAGTTTGATATTTATATTATAAAAATATTTTAAATATAGTGAACAGTGAAAAATAAATATATATTTGTGTGTTATTAATTACTTTTTAAATAAGTATTAATTAATAAACGGTTAATTTGGTTAATCGATTAACCAAACCGAAAAAACGGTTAACCGATTTCCGGTTAATCGAATTTTTCGCTTTCGGTTTAGGTTTAAAAATATTCCGAACCGAGACTCCGGTTAACCGAGTCTCTGGTTAACCGTCCATGAACACCCCTAGCTTTACCATTCAACCGTGAAAAACAAATTAGTAAATCTTACCACTTAAATAATATAACATGGCAGATAAGTTAAGAAAATTACTATTCATAACTGTCCACTAATTGATATTAGGCGATAATGTCATAATGGAGGGAGTAAAATGTGAGAACACTCAAGAAAAATAGATGATTTAATAATTTTGTATTTGTGATGGGCAGTTGGTACATAATAGAAATTGGTACACTTGAATCTATCAAGAAAAATTTAAGTTCTCATGTTTTTATGATAAATTTACTACAATGCCCCTTAATATCTCATGATAAATTGACATTTTTGTTTGTGAATTGATAATAAATAGTAGTAGTAGTAGTAATATACATATTAGGGCGTTCCAATATATAGTAACATTTGTCGTATGAAGAAAAGTCTTGACAAAACATGTATCTAATTTCATAACACTGAAGGATTCAAGCTGAATATCCAATGCAAATATGCAATCTACTAATATATATCGCACATCCAAAATACATGCATCGAAAATGCACATCGAAAATGTATTGAGATTGCGATGTAAACGAGGCGCGTTGATTACTATAAAGATCGCTCGAACGGGAGTCGATTACTAAACTAAAATTCTCATGATCGACCAGAGTACATAAATGAAAGTATTATGTGCATAATAATTATATTTAATTTATTTAATCCGATAATTAAGACACCAATGGGTCATACTGATGCATCATCGACGGATATGTACGAGGATAATTAATTATGGATTAATTATGTAGAGAAATATATAATTGGTGATTATATTAAACTAATTGTTAGTTGAGGGTTTAATTCGTAAATCTTGATTAACTTGTTGGACAAGTTTGGCCTACCTATAAATATAAGGGTAAGGGATTAAGATTAGGTTAATCAACACAATAACCCTAAAACCCTTACAACATTCTCTCCTCCCTCCCTCTTGTGTTTTTCGGCCGAAACCCCACACAAACCCAAAACCGGATTTCGGTTTTTGGGTTAGTCGACATACACACACATACGTGTGTTTAGTTCGTGGTTCGGTTTGTATGTTGTTACTAAGTTGTAGTAAAGATAACGTATAACCAAGAGATAAACGACTAGCGGTTATATCCATAAAGATGACAAGTATTGGTACGAACACGTTGGCACCTCCGAACAAGAAACAGAAGACTGATCATACCGAGCAAGTCACTGTAAGCGTTCTTTCGTCTTGTCGTTTTTCGTTTGATTTATTTAACACAAGTATTTGGATCCGCGGTAATGGGTTAATTGATTTTATTATTTTCCGCATATTATAGTTTTAATATTTAATAAAATTAACCGGTAAAAACCCATCAGTGGTATCAGAGCCGCTTATACTTGATTAAATCATCAAAGATATGTGATTTGATTAGTTTGATCCATAGGAAAATTGTAAAAATTGTTTTTCTTTGGTTTAATATAAATTGATTTATATAGATATTATGTGTATGTCGATTTTTTGCTTATAACTATTATTATTGTAATTGTATATGATACAAGAAACTTAATCTTGACTGATAGGGTTTTGGGAACCCTAGTTAAGTCGATTAGGTTTGGGGTTTTAGTGATATTCACCTTGGCCGAATCCAACCCAACCCCTATTGAGATTCCGGTTGTTGATTCGCTAAGAAGGATCTTGAAGTATAGTCTCAAACCGTATAATTACAATAATTATTAGTTTTAATTAATTAATTATATACAACTGTTGTTTTAATTAATTAGATGGATCAAACAAAGTCATGTATGTTTGAAAAGTTAATATTGTTAAAGTTTATATAAAGATCAAACCTTTTGACACACTTGTTTTAATTTATTATATGGGAATGAGTTTTCATTTATTTGCATGTTATATGCAAACCGATTCTTATAATAGCCAAAAGTTAGGATCTTGCCCATGTGACATGTTTGTGGTACATAGCCGAGCCAACGACCAAATATTGCATGTTGTGTGTTGTATGTAATGTTGTGGTTGTTTATTGTTTTATGGGATGAGGAGGCCTGCGTGCCAAATTACAACCTCTTTTTGATTATGTAATTTTAGTTTTAAAATAGATAGGTTAGACTAGTTTATTTTAAATTAAATGTAATCAAAAGACAAACAAGTGGAGCTATTTTGGAGCATATGGAGCAAGGAGCTTATTTGGATGGAAACATCAAGTGGGAGCTTTTGGACTTCATCAACGCCAGAATTGTGTCATGTTTATCCCATAGGAAAGGACCGTTTAATTCGTGTTGGCTCACGAGTTAAACAAATAGATATGGTTGGCTATGTTACCGGTTTTATGTTTTGTTTATTATTATATAAATGCGTGGTTGTGGTATGTTTAAATATTAAACAAATGACACGAACATAAAACCATTGCTTAAAAGCATAAATTTTAAAATAGTTATTTGATAATGTTTTAAAAGGTGTTTTAAATAAGGACGTATTATAAATCATTATGATTTATATATAAAGCGTATATATTTTTAAAAGGTAAAAGATATGTTTTAAAATTGGTTATTTAAAACTAGAAAATATTGGGAACACGATTTAATTGAAACGTGAAAGAACCCTATGAAATTAAACCTAAAGCGTCCTCCATAAAGAGACATTCATACCGACCCCAACTCCATATCATTTGCCGCCTCCGCGGGTGGGTATGGTTACACTTGGGTTAGGGTGAAGTGTGAGAACCGCGATATCCACTTGAGAAGATGGCCGGATCTCCACAGTTTCGATATGGTACGGTTTATTGGTGATTCGAGTTGAGAACTTCGCCCAAGACGCTTGATGAGGTTAAACATGCCCGGCTTAACCGGAACCTCATAAGGCTAGGAGTTGTATGAGTACAATTGGTGAAGGCGTCACCTACCTAAAAGCTATTGCTATGTCATTGCAGCCTTCGTTGAGGGCATACAATAGTGGAATGTCGGGTCCTAGGCTAATAAGTCAAATTTAGGGTTGCTTGATTTTTTAGAAATAATCAATACTGAATTATGAATTTGTTTTATTTTCTGTAGATGGCAATTAACAACACAAAACAAATACTTCTCTCTGGTAGTCGTCATGAGCGTTACAATGCATATTGTGAGCTCAAGGCGCTTAGGATGGAGAAAGGGCTGTCGGTAAACGATTATTGGACGAACGTTAAAGTTGTCTTGGATCGTTTAAATGAGCTTTATTATGAAATCCCAATGGATTATATTTTGCTAAAGTTGCTTGAGTCATTAAGTGAGGACTTTAAATCCTTTTGCTTGATGTATGACATTAATGACGAATCAACTATATCAAAATTCTATAGGGATTTATTTGCTTATGAGACGCAAAATGAGTTCAACATGGTATTCAAAGGGTTGGACTTAGAAGATGATGATTTTGATGACTTGCCTAGCATTCCCTGCCCCACATGTGGGAATGAAGATTTATGCGATTGTGTGCTTGATTTGGAGGATATTGAGATGGATGATAATTTTGATTCCGGTATGTTTATGATTGATTGTCTTATGAATTCTTTTGATTCTTGGGTATTAGATACCGCATGTGGTAATCACATCTGCAATAATTTGCAGGGTTTTGAAAGAAGTAGAAAATTGGGACAAGGCGAGTTAAGTTTGCGCGTTGGTGACGGAACAAATGTTGATGCCGAAGCCGTAGGAACTTACAAACTTGCCCTCCCTACGGGATTAATTTTAGAACTTAATAATTGTTACTATGTTCCTAGAATTATTAAGAATGTAATTTCGTATGACTTGTTGGTGGATAATGGTTTTGATATTATTTCTAAAGGAAAGACATTTTTGGTTTATCGCAATAATGTCTTCTACTTTAAAGCTATCTCCCAATGTGGTTTATATACTTTAGAATTACATTCCCATTCTAGTACAATTCTTCATATTAATGCTAATGTTGATGTTAACAAAGCATACCTTTGGCATTGTCGTTTAGGCCATATAAATGAGAAGCGCATTGAAGAGCTCCATAAAAATGGACTATTGGATACTTTTGATTTTAAATCATTTGATAAGTGCGAATCTTGCATTTCTGGTAAAATGACAAAGGCACCTTTCAAAGGAACTAATGAAAGGGTAAATGACTTATTGGAAATCATACATACTGATGTGTGTGGACCTTTTAGTCATGAAGCTAGAGGTGGATACCGTTACTTCATTACATTTACTGATGATTTAAGTAGATCTGGATATGTTTACTTAATGAAACGTAAATCTGAAAGTTTTGGTAAATTCAAAGACTTTCAAAATGAAGTTGAGAATCAATTGAGTAAGAAGATAAAGAAGCTTCGGTCCGACTGAGGTGGAGAATATCTAAGCGAAGAGTTTGAGCGTCATTTGAGAGATTGTGGAATTATCTCAGAATTAACTCCTCCATATACACCACAATGGAATGGAGTGTCCGAACGTCGGAATCGTACTTTGTTGGATATGGTACGATCTATGATGAGTCAAACGGATTTGCCTTTATCCTTTTGGGGACACGCACTCGAAACAGCAGCATATACACTAAGCCGTGTACCATCTAAATCAGTTGTTACAACTCCGTATGAGTTGTGGTATGGTAGATCTCCAAATTTATCATACATGAAGATTTAGGGTTGTAGGGTACATGTCAAACGACCTGTAGTCAACAAACTTGAGTCTAAAACTGATAAATGTATATTTGTTGGATACCCCAAGGAAACTAGGGGCTATTATTTCTACAATCCAAGTGAGAACAAAGTGTTCGTAGCTCGTTATGGATATTTTCTTGAAGAGGATTTCCTTGACAAGAAAACTGATGGAAATAATCACCTCCTTGAAGAAGTTGAGGAAGAACAAATATCACATGAGGTGATTGTACATATTCAACATAATGATGTTGATGATCAACATGAAAATGTTGATGATCAACATGGCAATGTTGATACTATTGAGACACCTAGTCTTCGAAGATCCGACCGGATGCGTAGTGTACCTAGTAGGTATGTCTATGTCATTGAGGATAATGGTTTGCAAGAACCAACTTCTTACAATGAGGCAATGTCTAGTTCGGAATCTGATAAATGGCGAGAAGCCATGAAGGCTGAGATGCAATCCATGTATGACAACAAAGTTTGGGAACTTAGTGAGCTTCCGCCCGATGGTAAAGCTGTTGGGTGTAAGTGGGTTTTCAAGAAGAAAACTGACATGGATGGTAAGGTACAAACTTATAAAGCAAGATTAGTTGCAAAAGGTTTTACTCAAACTCATGGTATTGACTATGATGAAACTTTTTCACCCGTAGCCATGCTTAAGTCTATTAGGATTCTAATGGCCATAGCTGTGTACTATGATTACGAGATATGGCAAATGGATGTCAAAACCGCCTTCCTTAATGGGAACTTGACTGAGGTTGTGTATATGTCACAACCGGATGGTTTTGTGGATCCTAAAAGACCTAAAGGAGTTTGTAAATTGCTTAAATCTATTTATGGATTAAAGCAAGCATCTAAAAGTTGGAACTTATGTTTTGATGAGAAGATAAAGGAGTTTGGTTTCATCAAAAGTGAGTTCGAGCCATGTGTCTTGACGCGCCACCAACCGTCACGCGTCGTCAACGTGACCATATGGCAGCACGTCGGTGGAAGTTTTAAAATTTATATTTAGCTGGGGACCGAAGTTCTACTAGAGCTGTATAGCTGAAGTATGACCTAGGGTCGTTCTAAAGAGTTAACCGTATTGTGAAACGACTTGTCGAGACGAAAGTTCAAATTAGCGATGGTTTGAAAATAGCTTTTGAGTGGGGGTTTTATACTTAGGTCCGTAATTGAAATTAGAACTAATTAAAGCAGTAAATAAAAGTGGTAGGTTGAATTAATATAAGGGGACTTGTGTTTGTTATGACTTCGTTAGCTTTTACGTGGGGTGATGCTGTATTGGGGTTTTATATTTGAAAACGTCTTTTAAGATTTGTGTCATGCGTTCACGTAGATACCTTTTGGTGTAAACACTAATACCCTACTGATAAGATAAAACGATCGGTATGTCGCTGAGTAATAGGCTGTCAAGATTATGATCAGATCGGAGTGTCTTGAAACCCTCCACACCGTCTCTTATGATGAGACCAAGTGACCTTCCAGATGGGGTGTAGGAATAAGGCGGCAGTCCGCAATTTATCCACTGATCTTTCTTAACACAGACAAAGATATCTAAGCTAGGCGAGGCATTTAAGATTTAAGACAGGTGGTGACTGACTAACATATACATTAATGGTTGTGATTGAGTTCAAAGATATTTGGCTGTGATACAGTCTTCAACCCATAGAGTTTTCCACAGTTTGTATGTAATTGTACTACACAGAGGGTGTTTCCAATATTATACTGTGTATTCACCCATATTACGGTCTTTCCTGGATCACAGACTATGCTAGGATGTAACACAGTATACAGCCTTCGACCTTTTCGTAGTTTGTACGTGTTTGTACTCCACCATAGGTGTTTCCAACGTTAAACCGGATACTCAGTCATATTAGGGCTTTAACTGGGCTACATACTTTACAGCCATCTGAACTCAATATATCTAAGCTTGTATTACAGTAAAACCATCTATGATAGCTAAACAATCCGTTCACTTTGTAATCCCAAACCATTAAATCCCTGATTAATTCACAGTGTACTATACGATAGGTAGACAGTATTTCCATTGCTTCAAAATCAGACCATGTTATTTCAAGAAAACATAGATAGGTAGTGACCGTTTGACTAAGGTTCGCGACTCCTTGACATAAAGGTTCTAACCACGTTTATTGGAGGAAAGGCGATAGTTTAGTTTAAAATCATAAATGTATAGCTAACAGTACACCGGTTTTCAATAGTTAACAATTGGGATCATTATTCCACAACGGATTGTGCCCACGACTTTCATAGCTTCCACGTTCCGTACTACACACATTCTTGAAGTTTCTGGCGCTATACAAATGAAAGCCGTATAACGTTACCTCCATTGTTTCATAACGATGTTATCTCAATTGTATTTAAAGTAGCATCACCCCAAATATTAACAAGCTAACTACATCATAACAAACACAATAGCTAGTCTACTCACTAATCATGGCAATATATCCTAAATCAAACATAATAATAGCATGCAACATTATGAAAGATAAGGATAGAAATAACCGAAAGTAATGCGTAGATTGAATAGTAGCTGAAAGATTACACGGACAGAGCTCCGAAATATCACGAGCAATATTACAAAGGAGATCCTCCAAGAATTCCAACTCTATTACAAAAGCTACCCTTCATTAGTCTTGGTTAAATATTAACCAAGATCTAACCTAAAACTAACCTAACTAACTATTTAAAACTAGAGAGAGAAAGTAGAGAGAGAGCTCTTAGAGAGAGAAGTAAGAAGAGTGAGGTGTGTTGAAATGAGGTTTTAGGCTTGGTATTTATAGGGGAAGGATGAAAGCTTTGGTACAAGTCTTGAAGCACCAAATACAAGCATCAAAGCAGCATACGGGGCGAGCGGACCAAGGGGGGTTAAACGGCACCCATCAAGGCAAATACCCCCATATACGGCACCCTAAGGGCCGTATACGGCACCTAGGGTACCGTATACGGTACCTAGGTGCCCAGGGGGGGTTGGTGCTCCATTTGCTGTATACCGACTTCTCGGTTGCTTGGTTTGTCCGTATCTTCTTCGTTTGGAGTCCGTTTGGCTTGATTTTTGCGCCGTTGGATTTGTTTTTCCGTTACGCTTCTAATGACACTAAGTTTGCCAAATTTGGAGGTGTTTGACTTTTGCATATTCCGGATGACGATCGGCGAGCTTCCAGACTGCACATCTTATCCATCTTTTGTCCGTTTCTTCTGATTCTTTCACCTCCTGTCTTGGATTTCCCTATGGAATCATAAAATATGAATTAATATCTAATTCCATAAGTAAATTAAGAAGGGAATATTTAAGGTGACATTATTTGCCTCGTTTTACGTGATAAACGGATGTTTTTGGTGATTTTAACAGCAACGCCCATAATTAGACTACTTTGGTGATTTTAAGTAAATAATAGATGTTTTAAGACGATTTCACCAAATATAAGTCCAATAAGTGCAGAATAATGTGCCTAAAAACATGACTTTTTAGGTCACATCAAGTATCCCACACTTAGACGTTGCTTGTCCTCAAGCAACACATCCATGCCTCGTGAAAAATATATTTTAAAAATCTGGTTTTGGGGTGAGTTAGAACATTTCTAGAAGTTATCATTTTCTCATATTCATATATTTGCTCTAAAAACATCAGGAAAGATAAGATAATCATTTCAGAAATAAGTAATGATTCTCTTTAAGCATACTTCCAAATCTCGTGATCTTGGAGTATACATGACCAGGCGATCTCACTAAAGTGGTCACTCAATTCACTCAAGAGTATTTCGGGTTTCCTATCATCCTAAACAAAGAAATCGCTCAATTAGCCAGTCATGCAGTACTCATCGTCATAAGCTTGATCGAGAATCGGATCTCCACCACTTAGGTGAGAACGATGCTAATTATCCCAAGACATTCAGGGGTTGTAATGTTTGTGAGGGTTAAGGGGTATGGATAGTGGAAATTTTGGGTGTAAGGGTGTTGCTTATCTTAGGACTCCTAAGGTCACGAAAAACTTAATTTAGAAACGGATGAAAGTAAAGTAGCTTTTGTCTTCTATCGGATCTTCTTCTTTTAGGGTGATATTTCGAAGTACTATCTTTATTCTCGGACTATATATATTTTTTCTTTTTCTTTTATTTTTTTCTATTTTCTATTTTCTTTTTCTTTCAGAACTTCTTTGCCAGAGAACTTCCAAGGATTATTAAAATGTAGAAATCCTTCTTCTCATCTTTCTTCTTCGAGTCTTTTCATGGTGTCAATTTTTTCACACCAAGGATATTTCTTTTTCGGAGAACACGAGAGAGTAAGACAATTTGAAGGGATGTTTCTAAAAAGCGTTTTTCATAACCTCAGAAATTCTAAGATAAGTTTTTGGAAATATTTGGGAAGGTAGGGTTTAAACATGTGGGTTTATGAAACGAAAAAGTTTAGGCTCAACAGGGTTTACTAAGTGGATCATCAATACTAAAATAAGCATCGGAAAGGGTTTTGGGCTTGAAAGAGAAGGCTAAAAAGTGGGTGGGTTAAATCCTAAGGAATGTCAAGGTCATCTAATTGCATCTGTACCGCGTACGGTACTCACCAATGTGGTCTCGAAGCGTATGTCAAGAGCAAGTTCTAATTCAGATATACATGCATCGGCACACACAAGAAATGAACAATGTAGCATTAAAATTGAATGCTTTTAAGGCTCAAGTCCTCACTGCAAAATAGGTTGTATGTGCCTAGTCATGTTCTTATTAGATTATCATGTCTTGCTTAAGCAATTATTAACTTATTTTCCTTAGATTTTAAAACAACTTATTCACATTTTGAAAATTACTTCTCTTAAAAACATTAAGACTCAAAAATCCAGAGTTAATCGGATGATTAAACTCGTATTTCTTTTGAAAAAGGGTTTTGAAAATTGAATTTTTTTGAAAAATTTAGAGGAACATTTTATGTGTTAACTATTTTGAACTAAAATCATAAAAACAAACCAAGGTATTCTATACCTGCTATCCCACACTTAGAGGAACATTGTCCCTAATGTTCTCTTGAGTTGATATTGTAAAATCCCACACTTAGAGTTTGAACATGTAAGAAAATGTTTCTCAAGTGTTTAGTTTTGGGCTGGAATCCCACACTTAGTGATAAGTTTAGGATAGAGTATAGACTACTTTTATTATCATACTAACAAAACAAATAAACATGAATCATAATAAAATAGATAGGAGAGGAAAAGATACTCCCCAGATAGTAAGTTGCATAAGAGCCGAGTTTCTGAATTTACAGAAGGAGATGTGGCTAAGATCTTCTTCTGAGTTCTTTATGAGGATCGGCTCGGCTTCAAGCGACTTGCTTATTTCCATCTCATCATCTAAATTATTTCTCATGAAGAGATCTCTTAAGTGTGAACACGTTGGATGTACCCTTTTTACAAACTCGGTTTTGTTTTTGCAAATGAAAAGAAATCACTGTCTTGGATTTTGAAAGATGTTTTCTAATACAAACCAGTTTTGGATAAATCATGTGTTTTTAAACGAGTTCGAGCATGATGCATAAAAGTAGTATGCAAGTACCTCAAATGCTCGAAACACAAGATTCATTTGTCATTTTTAAAATGATTTTCCTTTTCATCCGAGAACAGTGGTTTATTTGAGTTGTATTTAGAAGACGTTTTGTATAACAGTTGGGTTCATCCAAGTGTGAAGGATAATCAGAGATCTTCTTCATTTCTCAGATTCTCTTTCTTTCTACGATTATTCCATGGGTTGCCTCCCAAGAAGCGCTGCTTTTAAAGTCGAGAGCCTGACTTTATTTCACGGGTTGCCTCCCGAGAAGCGCTGCTTTTTAAGTAGAGAGTCTGACTTTGCCTTCCTTCAGTCTAGTTGGTGCTGGAACCTCCAGGGTCAGAAGTGCTTAGAAGTGGAACCCTGAGATTGCGTGGATAGATCCTCAGAAAGTGGCGAGAAATGATTTCAATGATGTTTGGAACCTCTCCTGAAAAGATAGGGAAACTTTCAAGATGTTGCTGAGTATTCCTTTTCATGTGCAGAAGGTCCCAAGTGATATCCCTGATTGTTCTGGATATAGGTCCGCGGGAATCAACTTCATAGAAACCATCATATTCAATCATCTCTCTCTGAGGGTGTTGCTGTCTGAATGAGTCCATGAATCCGAGAAATTGGAGGTGTAAAGTGTCGTGATCTGCTAAGCTGGAGTTTCCTCTTATTTCTCAAATAGAATCATGAATATCCTGGATGAGCCTATTTTGGTAGTTGGTGAACGTGAGATTTGAGTCTTTGAAGGTGTTGCACACTATATCGTACACCTCACGTAAACCATAGTGAAATATCCGTCGATGCTCGTCCGGATTATCCTCAGCAAAGATTTCTTGGATCCGTTCTATGAGGAAGTTCGCGATGTTAACCATCGAACCTTCTGGTATACAGGAAGGGATGTTACGTGACCTTTCGGTGAAACTCACATACTCAAGATCTTCAGCAATCTTGTGAGCATGGAACTCAATAGTGCAGTCTATGTAGAACCTGTGAGGAGAAGTCTCGTCAATGTGGTCGTTCCTTGCCACAGAATTAAGTATGCCCTGAAGATTATACATCAGTCGAATATCGGCATCTGCATCAGGGTTCCCAGTAGCATGGTACATTTCCTCGTGGAATGAGTGTAGAAACTCACTTTGCTCCCGGGAATATGGAAATGCGGATCTGATCAGAGTGTCATAGATCTTCCTGTAGATGCGCTTCTGTTCTTCAAAGAACTCCAGCTCTTCAGATGTAGGTCTAGCGTTTTGTTGCAGGAGCTGAGCAGCGAGATCTTCGGCGAAGGCATTGAGACGATTGTGGAAGAATCTGTAATCTTGGGAATTCTCGGCTTGGTTGACTTCAGACTCGGCTATGATTTTCTCGATCAGGGCCTGTTGTCGTGGAGTGTACTCGTTGGTAGAGTGGAGGATAATGCTAGT
This sequence comes from Helichrysum umbraculigerum, assembly GCA_949592205.1. NCBI lineage: Eukaryota > Viridiplantae > Streptophyta > Magnoliopsida > Asterales > Asteraceae > Helichrysum > Helichrysum umbraculigerum. Next base: position 102,873,843 of record CATIUR010000003.1, on the reverse strand, counting down.
CATCATAGGTGTGTCATTTTCAAAGTCTTCGATAGCACTTATCATCTCCTCATGGTTGGTGATAATCGGAATTTCTGGAGAAGGTGGATTAGCTGGAGGCGTAGGAAGATGGATAGACCGGATATCTATTGGAATGTCAGCATAGACGACATCATCTATGTCACTCTCTATGAATGGAGAATCCCTAGCCTGGGAATCAGGGAACTCAACATGATCAGATGGTGGCTGGGTGTTGAGATATCGGTTGTGAAGAGTGCATCTCTATGTCTCTCTCCTCCTGAGAATCAGTACCTCGGCTGGATTCAGAGGTGCCTCCAAATTCGAACAGGGTTCGTGGCGCAGATGCGTCGAAGGTTTGAATCCTTCGGGAAGGCTCTCTTGAATGCAACTCCGGTAATCGGGAAACTTTGTAAGCTGAGATCTTCATCAGGAGTTTGTCTCTAAGGTGTTGTTTTGCTAACGCAATGGTTTTCTCGATGTTTAACAGAGCGTCGATTCGTGGCGAGATAAGAGGCTTAGAGGGGTCCATGACAGAGGCTATAAGCCTTTCCATAGTTATGCCGAATCCTGCATCATTTGGTTCATCAGTAGGTGGGTCATCATCTGATTCATTATCTGACAGGGGAATAGTGTTCTCGATCTGCATGATTTCTTCTGTCGGATAGTTGGAATCAGGTAAGCAGTGATGCGGTGGGGTGGATTGGTATAAGTCCTCTTCTTCTTCAGAGTCTGTTTCTTCTTCCTCCATTTCTTCTTATTCTGACTCATCTGGCTCGGAATCTTCACTCTCTTCTTCTGACTCTGACTCTTCTATTGATGATATGAGGCAAGTGTGCTCATCTGGTACGTAGGTATATGATGGTTCTGAATCAAAAGTGTCATCGTCTGAAGTGATCCTGCCCATAGAGATGGCGTATATCTCTGCTTTCTCTGCGAGAAGCTCATCAGCCTGGTTGATTTTGAATGCAACAGTTTGTCCATGTGCTCTGAGGCTGATAGTCTGCGAGTAAACATCAATAATAGCACGAGCAGTATTCATGAAAGGCCTTCCTAGGATAATGGGTATATTGATGTCTTCCTTAATATCCATCACTACGAAGTCAGTTGGGAAATAGAACATATCCACCTTTACCACGACGTTCTCAGCTATGCCTCTAGGATATCGGATTGTTTGATCGGCAAGCTGGATGCTCATTCCAGTGGGTTGCAGTGGTCCTAATTCAAGTCTGGAGTAGAGTGAGTAGGGCATGAGGTTGATGCTTGCTCCGAGATCGGCCAAGGAACGGATCATGCCAGAGTGATAGATAGAGCAGGGCAAGGTGAATCGGCCCATGTCTCCTAGTTTTTCTGGAAGGGAATTCTGAATGACAGCGGAGCATTCAGCGTTGAGAGAGATTTTAGGTACTTCGGGTACCTTTTCCTTAGTAACCAGCATGCGTCGAATGTACTTAGAGCCGGAAGGGATTCTAGACACGGTGTCTAAGAATTGTCCGTCGAGTTTGAAAGATTTATCGTTGTATCTTTTTCCGATACGATGTGGGAAGGGGACTCGAACTTCCTGAATAGGAGTCGGTACGGGTTTGGTCTCAACTGTTGTTGGGACAGGAGTAAGGTTCTTCATCGGAGAAGAAGCTTCAGAATGGCTCGGTGCCTTCTAGTTATCCGTAGAGTTCAGAGTCTTGGCCTCCTCAACGTGGTGGTTGTGAACAGTATTGCTCGGTAGCGATCCTTGGGGTCGAGTGTCAAGACGGTGGGCTAACTGACCAGTTTGATTCTCGAGGCTCTTGAGAACCGAGAGTTGATTTTGAAGGAATAGGTTGGTTTGATCTTGTTTAGCCGTCATCTTCTGATTGAAAGCATTCTGCCCCTGGATAAACTTGTTCAGGTTGTCATCAGTGCTCGTGACTGGGACAATTGTCTTTACCAGTTCAGCGGGTTGGGTATCCTCAGTGGCGGTTAATGGAAGTGGTTGATTATATGAAAGTTGTGGTTGTTGTGGGTACATCGGATATCGAGGCTGAAACCTGGGTGGTTGATTGTTCCGTGGAGGAAACTGGGTTCCTCGTGCTCTTGGCGGAGAAGTTCTAGCGAAGCTAGGTGGATTTTGTTGTCTGGTTGGGAATTGGGCATAGTAGACAGTTCCGTCAGTAGGGTCTTCATACTCCACAGCGTATTCCTCGGTAGGATGATGGGCACAGTTCTGGCAAGCCTGAACTTGGTGAACCTGCTGCGGTTGCTTCTTTAGTTCTCCAATCTGCTTTGTTAGAGTTTCGATATGCTCGCTCAGAGATTTGATTGCTTCAGCTTGCGCGGTGCTTGCAATAGGCAGGGATGATGATTGCTCATCGGACTTCCAGTCGTGGTGATGCATCGTCATGTCTTCGATTAAGGCCCATGCTTCATCGTCGGTTAACTTCATGAGGTTGCCTTGAGCAGCTGCGTCAAGCGTGATGCGATGGATAGGATTGAGACCATTATAGAAAGTATAGAGTTTATCGGTTTTTGTCATCTGGTAGTTGGGACATATCCTCACCAAACTCTTGAATCGCTCCTATGCTGAGTATATTGACTCGTCGTGAGCTTGTGAAAAGTTCGCGATGTCATTCTTGGCTTTAGTTTGTTTGGACGGAGGGAAATATTTCGAAAGGAATTTGTTTCCCATGTCCTCCCATGAGGTGATTGATCCGATGTCTAATCCCTTAAACCAGCTCAAAGCATGTCAGGCGAGAGAAAAGGGGAACAGATGTAGGCGAACTATATCCTGATCAACCCCATTCTGCTTATACGAGTTGGAGATTTGAATGAATTTGTTGATGTGGGCGTTAGGATCTTCACAGGGTAGTCCGTGGAATTGGCAGTTGTCCTTGATGAGTTGGACGATGTGGTATTTGAGTTCGAAAGATGGTCCGTTGATCACTGGATAGCTAATCGGTCCTCCTCGTCCTTCGATGGATGGTTTGGTACTGTCGGCGAGAGTAACACGAGCGGCCATTGGTGGAAAACGGGAACATCTTTCTTTGCGGATGGTACGGATAATTGACTCAGGATCGGGAAAGAATTTTCGGTGGTTACGAGAGAGAAATCTAATCTACGGGTATCACTAAAGAGAAAGTTCGTCGGGACGCCTCAGAATCTTACGATTAACTTCCCCGGCAGCGGCACCAAAAACTTGACACGCCACCAACCGTCACGCGTCGTCAACGCGACCGTATGGCAGCACGTCGGTGGAAGTTTTAAAATTTATATTTAGCTGGGGACGTAAGTTCTACTAGAGCTGTATAGCTGAAGTATGACCGAGGGTCGTTCTAAAGAGTTAACCGTATTGTGAAACGACTTGTCGAGACGAAAGTTCAAATTAGCGATGGTTTGAAAATAGCTTTTGAGTTGGGGTTTTATACTTAGGTCCATAATTGAAATTAAAACTAATTAAAGCAGTAAATAAAAGCGGTATGTTGAATTAATATAAGGGGACTTGTGTTTGTTATGACTTCGTTAGCTTTTACGTGGGGTGATGCTGTATTGGGGTTTTATATTTGAAAACTTCTTTTAAGATTTATGTCTTGCGTTCACGTAGATACCTTGTGGTGTAAACACTGATACCCTACTGATCAGATAAATCGATCGGTATGTGATATCGCGTAAAAAGTCACGTTTTTACTACCGATATCTCTCTCATTCTGGAACGATTCTTGGCCTTTTAAACTCCAGAATAGTACAAATCAATGATATTATGCCAAGATGGTCAAAACAAGGTTGCACGATAAAAATCAAGCAAAACGGACGTAAAACGAAGATTCCACGCACGTTTGAAGATTCAAGGCATCAAAATGAGATTCCAAGACAAAATTGCCCATCACCAACATCCATCTCATCCAAGATGTTCATTTTCAAATAACGAATCCAACATAAAAAGAATCAACAAAAACGGACGAAGAATGAAGATTCTACGTACGCCGGAAGATCCAAACGATTCGTACGAGACATCCAAAGATGGGAGACATATTTTTGGGATTTCTTTTCATCAAAGTCTTTTTTTTTGAAAAACGAATCCAACAAAAAAAGAATCAACGCAAACAGACGCATAACGAAGAAGATACGCGCGAACTAAGCAACGCAGCGAAAGAAAGCGAACCGGTGCGGCAGGGTGGCGTACCAGGCCGGCTGGCAGCCTCCCACCGCCGGCCACCAAGTGCCCACCGCCGGCCACCAGGTGCTCACCGCCGGCCGGCACCCCCATACACCATTTTCTCTTTTTGGTCCTTTCGTGTACTCGGTGCTAGACCTTTACATGCTTTTTGGTACCCGGTGCACCACCTTAGCGCGCTTTAGGGTACACGTGCTACCACCTTTAGCACCTTTTGCTAATGTGCTCCTTGAAATGCTAACTTGAGACAAATTTCCACTATAAATAGCAGCCCTAAGCCTTCATTTTAACACACACCATTCTTAGAACAATATACTTCTCTTAAGATATTGCTTCTACTTTCTTTCTATTTTCTTACTAAAAATTAGTTTTAGGCTAGTTTAGGTGCTTGTTTAGAATAGAAGGAAAGTGCGGAACGCATTGTAATCTTCAGAGTACGCTCGGAATTGTGTCAATTAATTCAAGTCTATTATCTCTTGCATTTAATCCTGGTTCTTTCTATCCTTATCTATCTTAATTAATTACGTTTATATTGATTATGCTAGATTTAGTTATTGCCATGATTAGAGAGATGTATACTTGTTGTGTTTGCTTGCGATGTAGTTAGTTAATTATGGGATGATTTATAATTAAATATTAAAGATCGGTAGTATTGCTTTGATCGTCTTATTGCATGTTCTTGTTTGATTGTTGCCTTAGGATCATCATAGTAGTAAAATATAAATGGTCTTAATTATCATGAAATAATATGACGGCCCCTATTCGACTGTTACTCGATATAGTACTGGAAACACTTCAAGGTGGAGTACAAATGTATGGAAGTCGAGGAACGACCGAAGGTTGTCAGATTACGAAACGGTATAATATTACGAAGTAATATGATGGCCCCTATTCGACTGTTGTGCAGTATAGCGTTGGAAACACTTTAGGTGAAGTACAAACACGTGGAAGCTGTGTAACGACCGAAGGTAGTTATATTACGGACTAATATATAAAATGAGAAACCTAGTTTAATTAACCTTTCTAAATAGACTTTTAAACTTCAAATTAATCTATCGCCTTTCCAGCAATAAACGTGATTACAACACCTTTTTAACGACGTCCAATTAAAAGGTAGTCAGTCATTTGTGTCATTACAATTTGTCAAAGGTATGAAACTATGGAACCGCAAGGCTACATGGGGAATTATCGTAGGACAAGACATGGCCCAGGGTTTGAAGCGGTGGAACCACTTAAAGTGAGGAACGCTGTGAATAATTAGGGGATTTATTGGGAAGTCATAAGCAAGGGCTGGTTTAAAGTCATAAATGAACTTTTTAAATATATGAATCTGTTAGGATGACGAGGAATCGTTATATGATTCAGTTATGTCTAGTACCTTAAGATTTTGTTCCCGTTCATATGAAAGTATTATTAAACCATAATTAAGATTTTGCTTATTATTCTAAATACTTTGTAATGTTACCATAACCTAGCTCCCGGTGTGACATGCTAATGGGATTTTAATTAGTAGGGAATCTAGTGTTTACATACAAGTATTCAAGAATGATAATTAACTAATATCTTTCAAAACAGTTTCTCCAAATATCATCCCATAACTTAATTAACGAAGTCTCAGCAAACACTATCTTTATCTTATCTGCTTTATCTTTTATCTTTTATTTCTCTTTTATTTATTTACTTGCCTAAGTTAGTTAACAGAAAAAACCAAAACTCCCCCACTATTTTATAAACCCTTCACTAGTTTGAAAGCCCTCATCTGCCACGCCTTAGTTTCAATTCAGTCGGTTTGAAGAACGACTCTAGGTCATACCTACCACTTGCTCACCTTTAGGATTAGCATTGTTAGGGAAAACTTAGGCCCCGCAATTACAAATTTAAAACACCCACTGATGCCCGTCGCCAGTAGCCGGTGCAACGACAAAGGGTAAGTAATTTCCCTTACCGACCGCTGGTGGCGCATCAGTATGTCACTGAGTAATAGGCTGTCAAGATTCTGATCAGATTGGACTATCTTGAAACCCTCTTCACCGTCTCTTATGATGAGACTAAGTGACCCTCCAGATGAGGTGCAGGAATAAGGCGGCAGTCCGCAATTTATCCACTGATCTTTCTTAACACAGACAAAGATATCTAAGCTAGGCGAAGCATTTAAGATTTAAGTCAGGTGGTGACTGACTAACATATACATTAATGGTTGTGATTGAGTTCAGAGATATTTGGCTGTGATACAGTCTTCAACCCACAGAGTTTTCCACAGTTTGTATGTAATTGTACTACGCAGAGGGTGTTTCCAATATTATACTGTGTATTCACCCGTATTACGGTCTTTCCTGGATCACAGACTATGCTAGGATGTAACACAGTATACAGCCTTTGACCTTTCCGTAGTTTGTACGTGTTTGTACTCCACCATAGGTGTTTCCAACGTTAAACCGGATACTCGGTCGTATTAGGGCTTTAACTGGGCTACATACTTTACAGCCATCTGAACTCAATATATCTAAGCTTGTATTACAGTAAAACCATCTATGATAGCTAAACAACCCGTTCACTTTGTAATCCCAAACCATTAAATCCCTGATTAATTCACAGTGTACTATATGATAGGTAGACAGTATTTCCATTGCTTCAAAATCAGACCATGTTATTTCAAGAAAACATAGATAGGTAGTGACCGTTTGACTAAGGTTCGCGACTCCTTGACATAAAGGTTCTAACCACGTTTATTGGAGGAAAGGCGATAGTTTAGTTTAAAATCATAAATGTATAGTTAACAGTACACCGGTTTTCAATAGTTAACAATTGGGATCATTATTCCACAACGGATTATGCCCACGACTTTCATAGCTTCCACGTTCCGTACTACACACATTCTTGATGTTTCCGGCGCTATACAAATGAAAGCCGTATAACGTTACCTCCAACGTTTCATAACGATGTTATCCCAATTGTATTTAAAGTAGCATCACCCCAAATATTAACAAGCTAACTACATCATAACAAACACAATAGCTAATCTACTCACTAATCATGGCAATGTATCCTAAATCAAACATAATAATAGCATGCAACATTATGAAAGATAAGGATAGAAATAACCGAAAGTAATGCGTAGATTGAATAGTAGCTGAAAGATTACACAGACAGAGCTCCGAAATATCCCGAGCAACATTACAAAGGAGATCCTCCAAGAATTCCAACTCTATTACAAAAGCTACCCTTCATTAGTCTTGGTTAAATATTAACCAAGATCTAACCTAAAACTAACCTAACTAACTATTCAAAACTAGAGAGAGAAAGTAGAGAGAGAGAGAGCTCTTAGAGAGAGAAGTAAGAAGAGTGAGGTGTGTTGAAATGAGGTTTTAGGCTTGGTATTTATAGGGGAAGGATGAAAGCTTTGGTACAAGTCTTGAAGCACCAAATACAAGCATCAAAGCAGCATACGGGGCAAGCGGACCAAGGGGGTCAAACGGCACCCATCAAGGCAAACACCCCCGTATACGGCACCCTAAGGGCCGTATACGGCACCTTGGGTACCGTATACGGTACCTAGGTGCCCAGGGGGGGTTGGTGCTCCATTTGCTGTATACCGACTTCTCCGTTGCTTGGTTCGTCCGTATCTTCTTCGTTTGGAGTCCGTTTGGCTTGATTCTTGCGCCGTTGGATTCATTTTTTCGTTACACTTCTAATGACACCAAGTTTGCCAAATTTTGAGGTGTTTGACTTTTGCGTATTCCGGATGACGATCGGCGAGCTTCCAGACTGCACATCTTATCCATCTTTTGTCCGTTTCTTCTGATTCCTTCACCTCCGGTCTTAGATTTCCCTATGGAATCATAAAATATGAATTAAGATCTAATTCCATTAGTAAATTAAGAAGGGAATATTTAAAGTGATATTATTTGCCTCGTTTTACGTGATAAACGGATGTTTTTTGTGATTTTAACAGCAACGCTTATAATTAGACTACTTTGGTGATTTTAAGTAAATAATAGATGTTTTAAGACGATTTCACCAAATATAAGTCCAATAAGTGCAGAATAATGTGCCTAAAAATATGACTTTTTAGGTCACATCATGTCTATAGAAAGTTTAGTGGGAGCGATATTACCTTCTTGGTTTTATATATAGATGACATATTGCTTATTGGAAATAGTACTAGCATGCTTAAAAGTGTTAAGTCATGGCTTAGTAGGTGTTTTCAAATTAAGGACCTTGGAGAGGCAGCCTATATTCTTGGAATCAAAATTTTGAGAGACAAGAGTAAAAGGTTGATTGGACTGAGTCAAAGTACATATATCGACAAGATCTTGAATATATTCAAGATGGATGAATCCAAGAAAGGGATGATTCCGTTGTCAGCTGGATTGGTTCTTACGAAGAGTCAATGTCCCGAGACTGAAGAGGACAAGGAAAACATGAAGGGCATCTCATATGCTTCTACAGTGGGATCCATCATGCATGCTATGTTACGTATTAGACCGGATGTCGCATATGCTATTAGTGTTACGAGTAGATTCCAACAAAAACCGGGAATCAAGAATTGGGGAGCTGTGAAGAATATCTTTAAGTACTTGCGAAGAACTAAAGATATGGTCTTAACTTTTGGTGGTGAGAAAATGGAGCTCAAAGTGATTGGTCATACTGATGCTAGTTTTCAAACCAGCAAAGAGGACTCTAGATCGCAGTCAGGTTTAGTGTTTATGTTAAATGGAGGAGCAGAAAGCTGGAAGAGTTCAAAGCAAAGTACTGTAGCCGATTCCACTACAGAGGCGGAGTATATTGCTGCAAATGATGCTGCAAAGGAAGCTGTTTGGTTGAAGAATTTCATAATGGATCTTGGAGTTGTTCCCAGTATCTCCAATCCAATTGAAATCTTTTGTGATAATATTAGTGCTGTGGCGCAAGCTAAAGAACCTAGAGCTCATCACAAGTCCAAACACATACTTCGTAAGTTTCACTTGATTCGAGAGATTATCGAACGAGGTGATGTGAAGATACAACAAATTCCAACAGATGATAATGCTGCCGATCCGTTGACGAAAGCGTTGTCTCAAGCCAAGCATTACAAGCATGCTGAATTCATAGGCATGAAGTATCTCTAGGCTTATTATTATAATTCTTTATGTATTGGTTGAACAATTGAACTTTATTGAAATTCAAAGAGATGTTTTTATTTTGCGTATTTCTTTAAAATGTTCAATTATTTAGTATGTTTTAGCAATCCATGGAATTGCGCATGACGGATTCCAAAATCTTCCATAGCCTACTCGTTGTTGTGGGAACCACAATGGGGTGATGGTGACTGTGAAAAATTGGCCGAAATCTTAATTAGGACTTATAGCATTAAGGTTGTCAAAGATTCATGGGTATTTGATTTGATCAAATATTGGTTGACCCGCTTTGAGTGTAACTTCATGGACTTCTATCATAAGTTAACTCAAGTGAGATATCCTCATTACATGAGATGTTAATCGCATTCAAGCTTAGTTAACATTGGGCTTAGGCACAGTCTAACGTTACGCGTAAATGCGTAGCCATAACGTCTGGTTGCTAGGTTCAGTGGGAGCTAAGTGTAGAGTGGTTAATTGTCAAGATGGGATTTGCACCTCTTTTAACTAAGAGAGATATTGTTAGGCCTTTGATGGTTAAAACTGTAGAATGCGTGGCCGCGCTCGGAGAGTATTAGACTTCCGTCATTTTGAACCAGTTGAAACTAGATCAAGAACAAAGAGAGTTTTATTTGGTTGAGTAAAGTCCATGCCAGGCGCTCTCATAAATATCGTGCTGCAAAAGGATATGATGCTCCTTTAATATACCGTTGTGAATGGGTGATTCAACAAAATCATGCGAGGTATAAGAGTTCTTATGACTCGGTCATCCTATGTGTCTTGCTAGGGACCGCCATAGGAAACTTAATAAGTTAAGTATAATCATCTATGCACAAGTGGGAGTCTGAAAGTATTATGTGCATAATAATTATATTTAATTTATTTAATCCGATAATTAAGACACCAATGGGTCATACTGATGCATCATCGACGGATATGTACGAGGATATTTAATTATGGATTAATTATGTAGAGAAATATATAATTAGTGATTATATTAAACTAATTGTTAGTTGAGGGTTTAATTCGTAAATCTTGATTAACTTGTTGGAAAAGTTTGGCCTACCTATAAATATAAGGGTAAGGGATTAAGATTAGGTTAATCAACACAATAACCCTAAAACCCTTACAACATTCTCTCCTCCCTCCCTCTTGTGTTTTTCGGCCGAACCCCACACAAACCCAAAACCGGATTTCGGTTTTTGGGTTAGTCGACATACACACACATACGTGTGTTTAGTTCGTGGTTCGGTTTGTACGTTGTTACTAAGTTGTAGTAAAGATAACGTATAACCAAGAGATAAACGACTAGTAGTTATATCCATAAAGATGACAAGTATTGGTACGAACACGTTGGCACCTCCGAACAAGAAACAGAAGACTGATCATACCGAGCAAGTCACTGTAAGCGTTCTTTCATCCTGTCATTTTTCGTTTGATTGATTTAACACAAGTATTTGGATCCGCGGTAATGGGTTAATTGATTTTATTATTTTCCGCATATTATAGTTTTAATATTTAATAAAATTAACCGGTAAAAATCCATCAATAAAAACTCGAACTCAGCCCTGACGCTCACTAAATTCGAGTCGAACTCGAGTACCTTTCGAGATGTCTTGGCTCGATTATACACCTTTAATTAAGTAGTTATATAAACACATCAAAGAAGAAACTTTCATTTTCTTTTACGGGTAAATATTTTGGTTACACTAGCTTGAGATATTTTCCATGAAAGTGCAAGAACAAAGGAAATCTTCACTGTACAAATGGTGCCAAAAAAGTAAGCCATGAGAAAAATCTATTTGACTAGAAAGGAAATCGTAAAATTTGTTTTTGAGAGTTAGACTTAAAATTAATGTATCTTTATCTTTAGTTTTATATATATATATATATATATATATATATATATATATATATATATATAAGAAACATAACTTACACTCTAAGGATGACACATAGTCATCTTATAAGATGACATGTGTATTCCATTTTAATTTTTAATGTTTCTTAATCTTTAAATTTTTTCCTTTTAATGTATCTTAACCACAAACTTTAATCTTAATATATATACATGAAATACATTTAAGTTTTTAATCTCTTGTAAATGACATACACATCTACCAATACCAATAATATAAAAAGAAGTCATTGGATACTGTAGACCAGCCCAAGAAATACACGTCAGCAGCAAACAGTTAACACTGTTCACCCTCTTCCCATTCACTTTCTTCCCTTTCTTCCCCTGCACCCTCATTTGCAAAAGACAATCAAAACTCAGGCAAAAGAATAGAGAATTATCAAGATCCAAACATCAATTTCATCTTCTTTTGTAAGCAATTTCTTTTTTAAATTCTTGCTTTCTTCAACTGCTTTATTATTATTATTATTATTATTTTTTGACGCTGATACTTATATTTTGCTATTGCTGTGATGAAGAAAGGACTTTCAAGGTTCAAGAATTAATTTCATCTTCTTTTGTAAGCAATTTATTTCTTACCTTCTTCCACACAAAAAAAAAAATCGTATTTTTTTGCTATTTTTTCCCCTGTGTTGACATCACTGCTTGTATAGGTGGTAAAGAAAAAAGAAATCTACAACCTTTGGGTGAGTACACTTCTGCCTTTTGTAGCCTCTCATTTTCTTTTCTTTTTCGTTACACTCTAAGGATGACACATAGTCATCTTATAAGATGACATGTGTATTCCATTTTAATTTTTAATGTTTCTTAATCTTTAAATTTTTTCCTTTTAATGTATCTTAACCACAAACTTTAATCTTAATATACATACATGAAATACATTTAAGTTTTTAATCTCTTGTAAATGACATACACATCTACCAATACCAATAATATAAAAAGAAGTCATTGGATACTATAGACCACCCCAAGAAATACACGTCAGCAGCAAACAGTTAACACTGTTCACCCTCTTCCCATTCACTTTCTTCCCTTTCTTCCCCTGCACCCCCATTTGCAAAAGACAATCAAAACTCAGGCAAAAGAATAGAGAATTATCAAGATCCAAACATCAATTTCATCTTCTTTTGTAAGCAATTTCTTTTTTAAATTCTTGCTTTCTTCAACTGCTTTATTATTATTATTATTAAATTTTTTTTACGCTGATACTTATATTTTGCTATTGCTGTGATGAAGAAAGGACTTTCAAGGTTCAAGAATTAATTTCATCTTCTTTTGTAAACAATTTATTTCTTACCTTCTTCCACACAAAAAAAAAATTTTCGTATTTTTTTGCTCTTTTTTCCCCTGTGTTGACATCGCTGCTTGTACAGGTGGTAAAGAAAAAAAAAAATCTACAACCTTTGGGTGAGTACACTTCTGCCTTTTGTAGCCTCTCGTTTTCTTTTCTTTTTCATTTAATCTCTTTTAACCATTTCTTTATAGAGAGATGTGATGATTTAAATGGTGTTATGTTCCATGATTGCAGCGAGAATTATGTGATATTGCGTTTAAACATATAGGATTATAGGATTGTTTATTGATTGACATGTTTATTCAAATGGATTGAAGTTTTTACCCATTTTTTCCCGAAGCAGCTGACGTAATTCAGATCTGGGTGCATTGCTTTCTTCATCCATATCCATGACTGAACAAACATGGAGAAAACTCGTGAGTTTTGATTGAAAATAGATTAAATAGGTATCTACAGTAAGTTTTTGACTACTCATTACTTGGATTTTATGTGAACTTTCTTTAAATATTATTACTTTTTAATATATTAGTGGCTTCATCAATCTTTACTTAGAGCAGCTTCACTGAGAAAACATGAATCGAAAAATAAGCATACTAGCTAGAAAGAAACAAATATACCATGATTTGCTTGATGAGGCTTTCAATGGTAGATTATTGGAGATCGGTAATTTAGATGTTAAACAAAGCTGTTATGGATCATGCTTCCCTGAGTGCTCCATGTAGGACTCCACTTAACTTGGAAGAAATCCAATACAATTCTAAGTTCTTGAAAGATTCAGATCACCCTTCAATACAACATGCTAGGAGTGCCAATCTTTTTCATCACAATTATTGTTCAATAAATAATTAGCCAGCTCTAATCAAGGGTCATCATCTTGTTCACATGTCAATAGCTCTAGCGACTTTACTCTAACTGAAGCAAACTTTAACTTTCCCATAAGTCGTGGAATTTATACACCTCATATGACCAATGATTTTGACATAATGAACAAGAACAATTATAGGAAAGAATCCATTATAAGATGGAAAAGAAAAAGATCCAAAGTCAGAATTCACCATTCTTCCAAAACAGTGAACACGTTGTTTCCTGCCACCAATTATGTAGAATAGGCCGGGCCTTCTAATCAACCTTCATTTGTATTAAATGAAACAACAGGTATGTTGATAAAATATATGGGTTAAGAGTATGCTATGAACCTACGTTTTAATGTTGAGTATTAATAGCAAGTATAACTATCAGATAGGCACTCTGAAAAACAGGAAGGTCGAAAAAGAACACCCAAAACTCGTAGACAAGGTTTGTTTCCATCTTCTTTTTTATCAATATGTACCTATTAGTTTCACGATATTATCTTAATAGAGATAATAATCATTTTGCACCAACATCATAGGACACATTCCTGTGACGGGAAGAGACTTATTGCAGTACGTTCCTCTGATGGCAGACACACTCCCTAAGGTGAGAAATTGTCTGCACTGTGGTGCGGTTAAGATGTACTCTGAAACAAATAACTTTTGCTGCTTAGACGGTCACGTGGTTTTGACTAACAATGACCTTCCAAACACTCTCAAACAACTTTTGACCTCGACATCCAAAGAAGCAAAAACATTTAGAACATATATTAGAACATGTAACAACCTCTTTGCTTTTACTTCTTTAGGAGTCAGAGCAGATACCAATCTTAGCAAGAGGAACAATGGGATATACACATTCAGAGTGCAAGGACAAGTTTACCATTTCATTAATGATTTGCTACCTGATAATAGTAATGCCAAAAATCTTCAGTTGTATTTCCATGATACTGAGCATGAATTACGAAATTGTTTGGCAGCATGTGATAGGCTGTCTGAACAAGCAGTTGAAATATGCATGGAAGTCCTTCAACAAAATCCTTATGCTTGTTTCTTTCAAAACATGAAAGACGTTCCTGAACTAGAGAATTATAAGATCATCCTTAAAACGCTTCCTTCGTAGGATCATCCTTAATAAGATCATCCGAATGTTTCACAAGTTGCTGCACTTTGGGTTGATGGAGATGACAATGAAGAGCATACTCATAGGAACATTGAGGTCAAAACTAATAGCAATCAATCCAGAAAAATTGCTTATTATTACGGTTGTTACGACCCTTTACAATATCCTCTGATGTTCCCGTTTGGAGAACTTGGTTGGCATCAAGGAATTCTTAAAAAAAGTGAAAAATGAAAAAGAAAGAGAGGAGAGTCAAATGTAAGTGCTGCAAGCCTTATATCCCCTCAAAATGCTTCAAATGTTGAAGATTTTTTGTTCATGGAACAAGATGGTAAGAAAAATCAGTTTCTTCCATACAATTTATTATGTAGATTAGCTCGCCTACTAATGAACTAGTGTAATACCCGGGCAGTGCCCCGGGTAACATGAATTAATACGTTAAACTTTGTTTGTATACCAAGTCATACCGAGTCAACAAAACGTCATGCGATTGAGCTTGGGCCACGACTTAACGTCCAAGTATCCAAACTGGATTGCTTCAGAAATCATATTTAAGAACTTATACACTCAAATTGATATATGCGAGCCCATTTTTAGAAGTCATATAATTAAATAATACCAAGAAAATAAAACCAATACATATAGAGGCCAAATGGACCCAAAAGATCCTTCACCAAGCTACGCATGACATCAAACACCAACAACGCCATTGTGTACAAACATGTCACCATGAACTTAAACTAAACATAACCTATTTAAATTATCGAAAGCATGCCCAACCAACAATGTGCCTGGCTAGGCCACAATACATAAAGAAGAATAAAAAGACGAAGAAAGAAGAGATGAAAACCCATCTAAATCCACCAAGATAGTTGGGACCAACAAACCATGATAAAATGAAAAATATATGGGAAATTGTTGCATAACTGATCACCGATACCTGAGCAAACAACTCAAATGAATACAAATACGTAAATGGCGATATTGGGTACATTACTTTTCATATCCTCGTCTTTGTATCACTTTCTTTGGGCTAAAGTTCTCTCTAGCTAGCATGTGCAATTTACATATATCATCAGTTCTAAAAAAAAACTTTAAATAAGTGGCTATGTACATTGCATGGTAACAATATATTTCTTCATTCGAAAATTTATGTGTGGCCTGACTTGTTGAATATCATCAACTATCAGGCTCATCATGGGCCTCGAATGGTTGGTACGTCATCATCAAATCTGTAACCAATTGGGTAACTGTCTAACTGATGTGGATCAATTCAGAGGCAAATTCTTCATTACCATATAACAATTAGTTTGCACTTCTATTAGAGCTTGTATGACTATAACCTGTAGAGTATAGTTGATTTTTAGTCCCTTCAATTTTTCTTTGTACATTTTGTGAGATGAGGATTAAGAAAGTTCTAATTCACAAACGATAGTAGTTGTTACCAAATCCAAAGAATTTTTACATGCATGTAATTAAGTATATAACCCCTTTTATAACATGATGTCACACCCCGTCTAAAGCGGAAACAACGGGGTATAACGGTGATAGGACCATAACACATCATTATAAAGAATTCTATATGAAATACAATATCCAATGTGTCATGATGCCAATAACATGAATAACGGTTCATGTCGTGCATACATTTCAACAATGAATTCAAAAGCTTACAAACAAACGTACTATACAATGTTAAGGCAAAACAAGCCTTCACAAACAACCTTAATGATGTAACACAAGTCTTGAATAACTCTTAATGCAACCCTAAAGGTCCACTAAGTTCTCTTGTCCATTGCTTTAAGTCCACTAGTATAACCTGAAAAGATATGCTCGAAAACGTCAACACGAATGTTGGTGAGTTTCGTAGGTTTGAAACCAGACACCAGAAAAATAAACATTTTGCTGTGATAATAATAAGTTAGGACAATGCAATAGAAATGTACACAAATGTGAAATAATGCAACCAATATATCTCAATGTACGGCAATTACCTCACAAGGAAGTAAAGCACGAATGTAAGCAACAATCCCAATGTACGGCAAATACCCCACAAGGAGGTAAAGCACGAATGTAAACAATAGATCTCAATGTACGGCAAATACTCCACAAGGAAGTACAGCACGGATGTAAACAACCAATCTCAATGTACGGCAAATACTTCACAAGGAAGTATAGCACGGATGTAAGCAACAAGTCTCAATGCATATAAGTCACATAGTGTCACACATTTCAAGCATATGTCCAAAAATAGAAATGAATACGTTCACAGCATAAAACAGTTGGTAAAACATGTGAGCATACTTTTCCCCCAATGTAAAAATATGTAAAGAAAATGGGGCCACGAAAACTCACCTTGAATAGCAAAGCAACTATCGTCCCCAAATAAATCCACCAAACTCAAATGTCAATCTACAAACGAATAAGTATGGGTTACTATGTCCGTCCATTATATCCCAAGTTCTAAGTCTAAGTCACCTTTACCTCACTTTCTCTCCACTAGCCACATCTATTTCCACTAAAACAATTCTCATTCACATCAAACGATATCAATACCACTCTATCTTTCATTTCAGATTATACCTCCAGATTTCACCTCACTTTACGGATTTAAAAACTTGACTTAAAAAGTAATTTTGACTCTATAAATTTTATCAATGACACTTTTATGTATTTAGAACATTCAATAAATTTTCCAGATTTTTATAAGGTAGATAACTATTTTTAAAAATTCACCAAAACAAACTGCTCTAATTTCCAACACTTTCTGATATCACAAAAGCTATGATTTGTTTAAAATACTTAAATAGTTATAAAGCTTATAATATTTTTACAGATAATAGTTGACACCACAAAGTTATCTCAGTAAAATTTTCAACACCAAACTCTTACTTTATTCTACGTTTCAAAAATCCACAAGTTAACCGAAATCATGAACCGAAAAACTCAGATTTGACATTCACTTTTATAAAATCATTTTGACTGACTTATCCTCAACATTTAGCCATGAAACCAATGCCATATGAAAATAGACTCAAAATACTTAAGTTTATACTCCTGTTTCATCAAAAAGCATCATGAAATGACCAAGTTACAAGCTTCCCAAACCGAAACACAAATCTGGACAGATTAGGGTTTATGAGTTTAAACCTAAATCTTTATACTAATCAACCCAAACGCTTAATCAATTGAATATTTCGCTCACAACCAACTTATATACTGATTTCACAATTAATCTAATGAATTCATACACCCGGAATACAATGGATCGAACCGAAAGGAAATGATAACAACGAAACAATCGAAATAACGTATTAATGAATGAAATCGGATAGGTATAATACCAACTATCGAATGATCGCATGAGAACACTTCTTAGAATCTGTAAATAATGAGAATATACACCCTTAGAATTCATTTTTATAGATTGATCAAACCGATTTAATATTACAAACGTTTTCTGAAAATTCGTCATACACAGCACAGTTTACAAAATAATTTTTATAAAATCATAAAACGCGTTTCAGAGGACGAATCCTCGCGTGTTTATGTAAAACTTCGAGATCTACAACTTTTCAGTTTAGGCCGAAGCCTGAAAACGAACGTAACTAGATCAAATCGGACGTCGAACAGGACTAAAAATTCTGGACAGATTATGAGATTTCGATTATATAACTTTCGGTTTGCAAAACACACTAAACTCGACATAACCCTTCCCCAAAAGTATAAATCAACCCTAATACATATCTATCTCAGAAAAATATAAAGAAAATCCATAGATTAGGGTTTAAGAGGAAAATACCTACACGAATACACAAGACGTAACACCCGAAACCCAAAAACTCGACTCGATCTTGGGGTTTCTTTGTTTTGGTCGGTAGAACTCCTAATGGCAGCAGCATGAACGAATTTCTGAGGGTAAAAAGGGGTTAGGGTTTAATTTAATTTTGTATTTATAGGTATAGAATGGTTTGGGCCCAAGTTAGGGTTTTTGGGTTAGGCCGATCGGATGGATCTATCAAAGATGGTATTGGGTCGATTTTTCTTCAGGAAATTATGAGCTAATAGTTATACATGTTATAGCCCAATGATTTTTAAGACCGTGGGCTTTGGATTCATGTCATTTGGAGTCCGAATAAGAAAGTTATGGCCCGAACCGTGAAACCTCGTATATTCTTCGTTACATGTCCGATTGCGTTGATTCTTTTTGCGTTGGATTCGTTTTTTCAAAAACGAAGACTTTGATGTAAATAAATAATTGAAATTAGTATTTTCACAAAAATGACTTTTTATTGCTCGAACTATGATAACGGTTTGGTGACGGTTGTCACAGTATCCCTAGTTGAGAGAATTTCGTCCCGAAATTCAGTCGGAGCTATACTGTCAACACGATCACTGAATAAGTATGTAAAATTATGCTTTGTACACTCTTTTCATTTCAAAGTAATCCAGGATTAGTCTTGAAGGAACTTCATGCTCCTTCTTAGTTTTAAATAAATTAGAACGTAGCAAATGAAAAAGTATGATAAATTCATCGAGATGCGGCTTACATACGCGTTCGTTAAATATAGGAATGCTATAGTCGGATTAGTAAGATCGAAAGGCATAACGAGAAATTTGAAATGTTCGTAACGAGTATGAAATGCAATCTTAGGTATATCTGATTCAGATACCCTCAATTGATGGTAACCAGTATGAAGATTGATTTTTGAAAACCACCGACACCTTGAAGCTGATCAAACAAATCATCCATCCTTTGAAGAGGACAACGATTTTTGACCATAAATTTGTTAAGTTCACGATAATCAATGCACAAATGAAAAGAACCATCTTTCTTTTTGACAAACAAACCAGGTGCTCCCAACGTAAAAAGACTAGGGCAAATAAAACCCTTGTCTTGGAGCATCTTAAAGAGAATTAAATAACTCTTGCATTCAAATAGTGTTAAGCCATTTGGAGCTTTTGCAACTGGGGTTGCCCCAAGAATAAGATTGATACAAAACTTTACGAGTAAAGAGGGAAATAATCCTTTTAAATCTTCCAAGAAGACCTCGAGGAGATCGTTGATAATAGAATGTTTTGAAATTTTAACTTATTAGCCCTTACGCTCATGAGTTGTTTCTTTTCGTCTCCGGATGGTTCTATGCGAGTCTCAAGTATTTCGCCACCATTTAAGTGGTATACGGAATACTTTCTTAAACATGCAATTTCTTCCTAAATTTCGTCAACTAATCCATCCCCACAACTACACCAAAACTTCCGAGTCCGAAGGGTAACAAGTCAATGCTAAAAGAGAAATCTTCTAGCACTAGAGTATACCCTTATGTAACGTCTTTTAGTCTCTATACGCATTCATTAATAAAATTATTTCAAAGTCTCCCACTCAAAACAAGCCATCGAGTTTCCTACTATGTTGATTGGTGCCACTTGACGAGCTGTCATCCAACATTTAATTGTAAAATGACCTCTTAAGTTGCAGTTTGAATAAACACAACATGATGCAGATGTGTGATGATAGTAGTTACACCTTACACAAGGAATGTGAACCAGTATAACCTTCTCTTCATGTGTTAGTATCTACCAGTCTTTTGAATACCCTCTCATTCTTGGTATTGTTTCTACATTTCCTGCCTTATTGATCTCATTGATTAACAATTCACCCATCAGTATTGCACCTTGGATGGCAGGAGGCTCAGTCACTTCTACCGTACTGCTAGTTTCAAGAACAAAGCTGTTGATGTACTTCTCAATTCTCTTACCTTCAAAGTGTCACAGGATGAGGTCTAATTCTTGCCAACTCATGAAATTGTCAGATATATGTTGTATGGTTAACTCCCATCGTAGAGAAATTCCAAAACTTGTTCACTAACTTCTTCATTTCGTTATTGAAAGAATATTTTTCCTTAAACAGTGCCTTTATTTATTTTATTTATTTATCTATTTATTTATTTATAATTTTATTTCTATATTTTATTATTATTATTATTATTATTATTATTATTTTTATTTATTTATTTGCTTATTTTTCACGCCATCACCACTTCCATCATTTGAATTCTCGACTACTAATTCCATTTTCGTCTTCGGTGTCGTTAGCTCTACCTTGATTCAATATACTGTTGCAACTTGCATGACAACTTTGAATATTAAGGCCCACCACTGTCGTACAATGATCGCAACAACATTGGAGTTCTTGCCTCCAATACAACAAATTCCTCCAGTTCAACCATCAGTTCAATCGCCACTATCACTTGTATGACCACCTCCGAGTGTTTCTCTTCCATGAGTAAATTTTACGAGTAATGCGTTTTAGTATTATGCTTGCTATAATTTCGAGTTAATATGAGTTTAGAATAGTTGAATACTTTGGAGTTTGTCAAGGCATAAATACACAAGACTCACAAACATAAGATTGATTCGGTAACAAATGCAATTGGGATTTTATTACAATACGATACGGAGATAGCGCATGGGACACGCAAACATGGTCGGATAAGCACACATACGTCGGAACACCTTTGTCAATTAAGTCTGCAGCAGTAATTGTGAAAGCATTCTTTCATACACATACTTATCTTCCAAGTCTTTGTATCGGAATAAGCTTTGTATTCATGGAAAGAGATCAGATAGTTATAGAATCCTAAGTAGCATGTAGACGAACCACATAAAGAGTCGTAAGATGATGAAGAACGCTTACAACGTCCTTCTTACTTGAAATGGTTAAGATGAATGATCGACATTAGCTACAACTAGCTTCACGGAATTATATGCACACATAACTTCCTAATTCATGTTCTATATGTGGGTTCCTTATTTACAGTCTAGGCCAATCCACCTAGATCTCTATAAACAATGCCTCTGATACCAATCTGTCACACCCCGTCTAAAGCGGAAACAACGGGGTATAACGGTGATAGGACCATAACACATCATTATAAAGAATTCTATATGAAATACAATATCCAATGTGTCATGATGCCAATAACATGAATAACGGTTCATGTCGTGCATACATTTCAACAATGAATTCAAAAGCTTACAAACAAACGTACTATACAATGTTAAGGCAAAACAAGCCTTCACAAACAACCTTAATGATGTAACACAAGTCTTGAATAACTCTTAATGCAACCCTAAAGGTCCACTAAGTTCTCTTGTCCATTGCTTTAAGTCCACTAGTATAACCTGAAAAGATATGCTCGAAAACGTCAACACGAATGTTGGTGAGTTTCGTAGGTTTGAAACCAGACACCAGAAAAATAAACATTTTGCTGTGATAATAATAAGTTAGGACAATGCAATAGAAATGTATACAAATGTGGAATAATGCAACCAATATATCTCAATGTACGGCAATTACCTCACAAGGAAGTAAAGCACGAATGTAAGCAACAATCCCAATGTACGGCAAATACCCCACAAGGAGGTAAAGCACGAATGTAAACAATAGATCTCAATGTACGGCAAATACTCCACAAGGAAGTACAGCACGGATGTAAACAACCAATCTCAATGTACGGCAAATACTTCACAAGGAAGTACAGCACGGATGTAAGCAACAAGTCTCAATGCATATAAGTCACATAGTGTCACACATTTCAAGCATATGTCCAAAAATAGAAATGAATACGTTCACAGCATAAAACAGTTGGTAAAACATGTGAGCATACTTTTCCCCCAATGTAAAAATATGTAAAGAAAATGGGGCCACGAAAACTCACCTTGAATAGCAAAGCAACTATCGTCCCCAAATGAATCCACCAAACTCAAATGTCAATCTACAAACGAATAAGTATGGGTTACTATGTCCGTCCATTATATCCCAAGTTCTAAGTCTAAGTCACCTTTACCTCACTTTCTCTCCACTAGCCACATCTATTTCCACTAAAACAATTCTCATTCACATCAAACGATATCAATACCACTCTATCTTTCATTTCAGATTATACCTCCAGATTTCACCTCACTTTACGGATTTAAAAACTTGACTTAAAAAGTAATTTTGACTCTATAAATTTTATCAATGACACTTTTATGTATTTAGAACATTCAATAAATTTTCCAGATTTTTATAAAGTATATAACTATTTTTAAAAATTCACCAAAACAAACTGCTCTAATTTCCAACACTTTCTGATATCACAAAAGCTATGATTTGTTTAAAATACTTAAATAGTTATAAAGCTTATAATATTTTTACAGATAATAGTTGACACCACAAAGTTATCTCAGTAAAATTTTCAACACCAAACTCTTACTTTATTCTACGTTTCAAAAATCCACAAGTTAACCGAAATCATGAACCGAAAAACTCAGATTTGACATTCACTTTTATAAAATCATTTTGACTGACTTATCCTCAACATTTAGCCATGAAACCAACTCCATATGAAAATAGACTCAAAATACTTAAGTTTATACTCCTGTTTCATCAAAAATCATCATGAAATGACCAAGTTACAAGCTTCCCAAACCGAAACACAAATCTGGACAGATTAGGGTTTATGAGTTTAAACCTAAATCTTTATACTAATCAACCCAAACGCTTAATCAATTGAATATTTCGCTCACAACCAACTTTTATACTGATTTCACAATTAATCTAATGAATTCATACACCCGGAATACAATGGATCGAACCGAAAGAAAATGATAACAACGAAACAATCGAAATAACGTATTAATAAATGAAATCGGATAGGTATAATACCAACTATCGAATGATCGCATGAGAACACTTCTTAGAATCTGTAAATAATGAGAATATACACCCTTAGAATTCATTTTTATAGATTGATCAAACCGATTTAATATTACAAACGTTTTCTGAAAATTCGTCATACACAGCATAGTTTACAAAATAATTTTTATAAAATCATAAAACGCGTTTCAGAGGACGAATCCTTGCTGGTTTATGTAAAACTTCGAGATCTACAACTTTTCAGTTTAGGCCGAAGCCTGAAAACGAACGTAACTAGATCAAATCGGACGTCGAACAGGACTGAAAATTCTGGACAGATTATGAGATTTCGATTATATTTCGGTTTGCAAAACACACTAAACTCGACATAACCCTTCCCCAAAAGTATAAATCAACCCTAATACATATCTATCTCAGAAAAATATAAAGAAAATCCATAGATTAGGGTTTAAGAGGAAAATACCTACACGAATACACAAGACGTAACACCCGAAACCCAAAAACTCGACTCGATCTTGGGGTTTCTTTGTTTTGGTCGGTAGAACTCCTAATGGCAGTAGCATGAACGAATTTCTGAGGGTAAAAAGGGGTTAGGGTTTAATTTAATTTTGTATTTATAGGTATAGAATGGTTTGGGCCCAAGTTAGGGTTTTTGGGTTGGGCCGATCGGATGGATCTATCAAAGATGGTATTGGGTCGATTTTTCTTCAGGAAATTATGAGCTAATAGTTATACATGTTATAGCCCAATGATTTTTAAGACCGTGGGCTTTGGATTCATGTCATTTGGAGTCCGAATAAGAAAGTTATGGCCCGAACCGTGAAACCTCGTATATTCTTCGTTACATGTCCGATTGCGTTGATTCTTTTTGCGTTGGATTCGTTTTTTCAAAAACGAAGACTTTGATGTAAATAAATCATTGAAATTAGTATTTTCACAAAAATGACTTTTTATTGCTCGAACTATGATAACGGTTTGGTGACGGTTGTCACACATGACGCCATTGCTTTTCACTGAGGCTTATCAATCTTTATAGGACTGTACTGGATTAATACTGGGAAATTGTGAGTTTGCACAAATTTGAATAAACTTTCAATTATGTTTGCTTCATCAAGCATCAAACAACACTATTCATTTTCCACCAGTCAGTCCACAACTTAAGCTAATCAAATATGAAAAAAGAATAGAACACATAACTCTGCATTTTTTTTTATCATGCTTATTGCCTTTATCGCATATGCATGATACCCAAAATAAGGAATTCCAAAATTTTAAAATAACACATAAAGAATGATAATTGTGTAATACCCTTTTTGGTACAGCTCAAAACAGGTGCTGGGTAATTGATATCCTTCTCTTGTTTGCAAGTGAATTCAGCTGACACTGAAATAAGATATACAAGTTGTTGTTAGGCTATCCTGCAACCACAGATTCATGTGCATTTCATAACACTGAGAAAATAATATTAGATTACCTTAAAACTTAGATTTAAGAGTCAGAGCAATAAATAGCTTTTTCAACCATTGGACCTAATTATACAACTATGACTTTCTTCACACATTAGAATCAACAAATGTGAGAAATATCACGGGCTTCACCTAAATTTTTTAAAATTTAGCTTCCTTCCTATGTGTAGCCTTCAACTTTTGTATTGTAATTTTCCTGCACTGATAAATTTCTTAAGTGACTTAATATTGGAACTGAAATATGCTATTTGGTGTCATAATGCCACTTACAAAAACATGTAGCATATCACAAAATAGGCCATGTAAAGAACCCTAATATCAACTGTAGAAGCAGATTTTGATAACCAAAAACTCAAGTTCAAAGGATAATATCTACATGAAGAAAAAACACCTCAATGTAAGACCCCTTTCCTTACATTTTACCTTTATGTTTGGCAATAATTAAGGCTTTCTGACATTTCGACATACGCTTGGTGGGCAATACAAATATATTACATTTTGGATAAATTATAAAGTAACTATGCCATTCAATGTGTCTAAAAAATTATATGATTCTTCCATTTTTTTTGTTTAATAAAAAACGAAACTTTTCAATCATCGTGTTTAATCTAATCTAAAAGTAATATAAGAGCAAGAAAACAACAAATGTTATTCGAAAACAACAAACCTTGCGAGCAGCTTCCATATCTTATTGGTTTGTTGAATATGTCATTCTCATGTACATAGAGTAGATCCGCTGATAATTCTGAATGAATGGTTGTTGGTTGTAACTTGTAAGGAGAGTGAGCGATTGATTTTTAGTGGAACCGATACACACACCTTATAGAATAGATAAATTCTGTGTAACGGTACTGTAACCGCTCTCTGTACTTTGAATGGATAGGATTGAAAGTCAACAAAACTTTTTGTACATTAGACGGTCACGATTTTATGGTCAAAGATGGCGGTTCACTTAGCTCCGTCAATGTATAGGTATAATATTGCTCTTTCTTCAGTGTTGGCTCAAAAAGATGTGGACTCTAAATTTTTTCTGTGAGAGAGTATTATGCATACAAGCTTTAGAAGACTTTGCTGGTAAACAAATTTTTATCCATAGAATCCCTTTGCAGCCCCCAAGTGATGAACAATATGCAGTCCCATTCAAACGTATTCAATTTCCGATCAGGTTATGCTTTGCGATGACTATTAACAAAGCACAAGGTCATACACTTGATTTTGTTGGCATCTTCCAGAAGGAACCAATGTTTTCTCATGGACAATTGTATGTTGCACTCTCACGTGTAAGAACAACTGAACACGCAAAAGTGCTTATTAGGCTAATATCGCTCATTTTGGTTATATAAATCAATCGCGATATCATTGTTTTGCGTATGCATTTGAGTAGATTTTGTGAACTTTCGGTACTTATTTTGTTTGGAAATCTATTTCAGGTCAAAAGTTGGAAACGCATGCGATTTGGTGTAAATTTAGTGAAGTTTGGATCAAGTTGAGCTGGGCTGGAAAAAGGCTACAGCAGATCGGCTAAACAACATAAGCCGATCGGCTTCCCATGTATAGTCGATCGGCTAAACATAGCAGATCGGTTTGTACAGTTGATTTCCCTTGCAGAACTTCACCTCGTTTGGAGCTTGTCCTGATACACTGAAGAAGCCGATCGGCTAGTCATTTAAAGCCGTTCGGCTATGACTTTAAAGCCGATCGGCTATGCTTAACAAGCCGATCGGCTAGCTGTGGATCTGAGCGAGGGGTAAGGTGGTTGATGTGCTGTCTGATTCTGATTGGTTGGCATTTATTGCCAACCGTTTTTCCCATCCGTTTTTTGAATTAAAAAAAAATGTAAAATGGGGAGTGTTTGGATCGGCTGAGCTTCATATACATCATCTTCAACACTTTACACTCCACACTACACATTTTACACAACACACCATTTACTTCACTCTCTTCATTTACTCCATCACCACCATCTCATTTACTCCATTTTTCACCAACAAAAATCATCATCATTTACTCCATATTTTCGCATATTTGTGGCTAGGAATTTGTGAGTGGAACATCGATCAAACATCACTTGGAACATTTGTGTAACAAATTTGGTATAATTCCTATTTAATCTAATTTGAAGTTATTTATGAATTTTTCTTGTGTTTATGATTTTAGCATGATTATCGTGATTATGATTGGCTAGTTACTTATATGTTTGTTTGGATGAAATAACTAGTTGATTAGGGGTGTAATCTTTAGGTGTTAATTTATGTTTGAGTTTGTGAATCATCCATGAATTTATATGTGTTTAGGTTGTTGTTGTTAGTAAACTTTTGGCATTTTAACTAAGCGATTATAGCGAACGTTTGTCGCTTACAAAAAAATACCTATATAAGTTGTTTATCAATTGTGGAACAAAGCTTTTGGTGATTTTAACAACAACTAGTCAAATACATATAAGTTAGCAATTGTAGCGAATGTTTGTTGTGTGGATGATTTGCAAACTCACAAATCTTAATTTATGTTTAATCGGAGAACCTTATGTAATTGAGCTTAATCACTAGAATTTAACCATTTAGTAATTTACTAATTGATATAGCGAACGTTTTCAACCAAGTAAATTGCTACCAATTATTTGTCTATGAATGATTGAACAAAATTGCGAATGTAATTTGGAATGTGTCAAATGATTTAGCTAAAATTGTGTAAGATAGTAACCACGGCGAACGTCCGTTACTAGATTAAATCATAGGTTTGTTAATTGAAGTTGAACATTAGGTCTCAGAGAACTTTGAGATTAGGTTTGATGAATGTTACCATTTAGCATATGTCTTAACCGGTTATAATTCTACACCCCGAAATCACTAGTGAAATAATCCAAGCAAGCATTGTTTTTAATATTTGAAAAGACCAAACAATCATACCGACTCTTCAGAGTCCACCTGCCTAGATTAATTAAAGATTGTAGTTTTAAGCGTCGTGACAATTCGGTCACACAACCAACCACATTTTATCTTCCCTTTTTTTAAATTGCTCACACTTATATTGATCATCCAATCTAGTTCTCTGTGTTCGAACCCGAACTTACCCAACTATACTACCACACGATAGGGTCCACTGCCCGGTTGTGTTTTTGTCTAGCTCGGTACTTTCTTGTTCACTTTTCAACGATAATTTTATAACTAGATTTAGCACATCAAGTTTTTGGCGCCGCTGCCGGGGACCTTGATTTGTGAAATTGATTTAAGTGTGATTAATTGATCCTTTCGAGAATTTATTCTTGAATAGTTATATTTTGTTTGTATTGCGCCGGTGCGTTTATGGTTTTATCGTTTGTGTACTTTCAGGTGTGATTTGGTAGTGGATGAACACAAGGAGCTCCGGTAAAGAGCTTCTAAGTCCTTTGTCCAATCCGGAGAAGACCAAAAGGAGTAAACGAAGGAGGAAACCAAAGCAAAGATCATCGGAATCATCTTGTAGTCAAACGGATACCGATTCATCTTCGGGAAACACCGTCGAGGTGGAAGAAACTTTTGTGGAGGAAATTCCATCACCCGAAGAAGATCCTTCAACACCCTCCGAAGGTGAAGAAGAGATGGCGGATGAGGATGATACTCCTATTTTCTCACGGGAAAGAACCGTGGCGCCTACACCGGGGTCGGCCATACGGGTTCAAGATAATGAAATTGATAAATTTTCCTTGAAGGGTCATCACATGCAACTCATCCGAGATACCCAATTTGATGGAAGGGTGCGGGCCGATCCGCACAAACATATTGCTAGTTTTCTTGAGATAGGGAGTTATTTCAAGTATGGTCAAAACATGGATGAGGCTATTAGACTAAGGACTTTTCCGATGTCCTTATGTGGTGAAGCTAAGATTTGGTACCAAGAATTGGAGCCAAATACCATTAGATCGTGGAACGAGATGAGAGAAGCTTTTGTGAGACGGTTTTATCCTCCGGCATTGGCCGAACGTTTGTTGAATGAGATTAGAGCCTTCAAACAACAAGAGGGCGAAACTTTAGTAGAAGCTTGGGGTCGATTAAAGGAAATGTTGAGAAATTGTCACGGACATGGGCTATCGAAGGCGGAGATAATTACATTGTTTTACAATGGACTTGGCATTGAATCGGCTAATGTTCTTGATGCCTCCGGAGGAGGTCTATTTCTTTACAAGACACCTAATGAAGCTTGGAAGGTGTTGGAAGATAAAGTCACACAAAGTTTGAATTGGGCAAAAGACAAAGGAGGAAAGCCGGTGAAAAAGCATGTTGCATTTGCCGAGGGTACTAGTAGTGGAGGCGGAAGCTCCAATGAGTCGGCAATGATGAAAGAAATCAAAGCTTTGTCTTCCAAGTTCGATGCTCAATTCAAGACAATCAAAGGAGAGATCAAAGAGCTTCGAGACGGTTGTGGTAATTGTGGTGGTAACCATGCCACGGTGAATTGTGCACAAGACAATTTGCCAATGGTAGGAGATGAGGAAGGTGTTAACTTTCTTCAACAAGGTAATTATCAAAGCGGAAACTACCCACGAGGGGGTTATCAAAACCGAAATTCGGGAGGTTACCAAGGAGGAGGCTATAACCAAAACCAAAACCAAATCCGATTTTCTAGACCTAACCAACCTTACAACCAAAACTCCAATCAATCTCAAAACCAATCATACAATCAAAACCAATCCCAAAACCAAAATTACAACCAAAATCGACACCAAAGCCCATCTAGAGAACAACAACCAACACCGGTTCAAAAACAAGAACCAACATTGACTCCAATGGAACAAATGATGAAGGAGTTTATGGCAAAGCAAGAAACCGCCACCGAGAGGATGAAAACTCAAATGACAAATATTCGGTTGAGCATGAAACAAGGGCAAAAGAATCAACAAGCTTCAATTCAAGATTTGGAACGAAAAATGGAGAGGTTGTCCGAGGGGCAAAGTAGTAGGCCAACCGGTGGCTTACCGAGTAATACACAACAAAACCCAAGACAACAACCTTCACCCTCTAGCGGTCCCAAACCTTATCAACCACCACCCACGAGAAATGAGCATGTGAATGCTATAACCACGAGAAGCGGAAAGGAGCTTCCACCACCTCAAGCCAAAGACAAAAATGTTTCTAACTCTTTTGTGCAGGAAATTGAGGAGGAAGACAATGAAGAGAATGTTGATGCTCCTACACCAATGGTCACATAGGTGTCACCTACTCCGGTTGTGAAAGCTTACAAGCCGAAGATTCCTTATCCCCAAAGGCTAAGGAAGGAAAAGATTGCGGCTCAATATGGGAAGTTTGTGGACATGATCAAGGGCATTCGAATCAATGTGCCTTTGGTTGATGTATTAGCCGGGATGCCGAATTATGCCAAATTCATCAAGGATTTGGTGAGCAACAAAGAGAAATTGTCGGAGGCTTCGGCAATGTTTTTGAATGAGGAATGCTCGGCACTTGTCCAAAACCAAATTCCACCCAAGCTTGGAGATCCCGAAAGTTTCATCATTTCTTGTACATTGGGTAAAATCATTACTTGTGATGCACTTGCGGACCTAGGTGCTAGTATAAACTTAATGCCATATTCACTTTATGCTAAATTGGCCATAGGATCCCTAACCCCCACTCGCATGAGCATCCGTCTTGCCGATAGATCTTTCCAATATCCCGTTGGGATTGCGGAGAACATGCTAATAGAGGTAGGGCAATTTACCTTCCCGATTGACTTTGTTATCCTCGAAATGGAGGAGGATAGTAAAGTGCCCTTGATTTTAGGACGACCCTTCCTACATACCGCATATGCCATAATTGGGGTTAAAGATAAGAAATTGACCTTGGGGGTGGGTGATGAAAGGATTGCGTTCACGGTCGATAAGGCCATGAAGCATCCTTATTCTAATGATGATTCGTGTTTTAGAATTGATGTGATAGATGATGCGGTGGAGGAAGAATTGGAGAAATTACCTTGTAGTCAGAGGAAAGCTTGCTTGGATTGGAATCGGAGCTTGTTGACTTGCTAGAATCGAATGTTGAAGGAATGACCGAGGAGGAGTTGGTCATGAGCATGAAATAGACAAATGATGAAGAAGAGCTCGAATGTGAGGATGCTTTTGAGGAGCTCACAAAGGATGACAATATGAGGATCAAGACAACATTGGAGGATCCACCACGTGATTTGGAGTTGAAAGAACTTCCAAGTCATTTGGAGTATGCTTACCTCCATGAGGAAAATCTCCTACCCGTAATCATTTCCTCCTCCCTTGTGAATGATGAAAAACTTAAATTGTTGAATGTACTTAAGGCTCACAAAAGAGTTTTCGCTTGGCGGACATCCGACATACCGGGAATAAGCCCATCCTTTTGTAAACACAAAATCAATTTTGTTGATGATTTTAAACCCGTTGTCCAAAGACAGCGGAGGCTTAATCCCAATATGGTGTATGTGGTCAAGAAAGAAGTAATTAAGCTTCTTGATGCGGGTATTATTTACCCCATTGCGGATAGTTCTTGGGTGAGCCCGGTACATTGTGTGCCGAAAAAGGGGGGCATGACCGTTGTGGCTAATGAGAAAAACGAAATGATACCCACAAGGACGGTCACGGGTTGGCGTGTATGCATTGACTATAGAAAATTAAATGATGCTACACGAAAGGACCATTTTCCCCTCCCATTCATCGACCAAATGCTTGAAAGGCTTGCGGGCAATGAATTCTATTGCTTTTTAGATGGGTTCTCGGGATACTTTCAAATCCCCATAGACCCCGAAGATCAAGAAAAGACCACATTCACTTGCCCTTTCGGTACTTATGCCTATAGGAGGATGCCTTTCGGTCTTTGTAATGCTCCCGCCACATTCCAACGTTGTATGATTGCCATTTTTCACGATATGGTTGAAACTTCCATGGAAGTCTTCATGGATGATTTTTCGGTGTTTGGCGATTCATTCGAGTCATGTCTAAAAAACTTGGATAAAATGTTGGAGAGATGTGAGAAAGCCCATCTAGTGTTGAATTGGGAGAAATGCCATTTCATGGAGAAAGAGGGCATAGTGTTGGGTCACAAAGTGTCAGGGTTGGGTATTGAAGTGGATAGGGCTAAGATTGATGTTATTGCCAAATTACCTCCTCCGACCAATGTTAAGGGCATTAGAAGTTTTCTTGGTCATGCCGGTTTTTACCGTAGATTCATTAAGGATTTTTCGAAGATTACCCGTCCAATGACTAAGCTACTTGAAAAGGATGCCCCTTTTGTGTTTGATGGACCGTGTTTGAGTGCATTTTCGACCCTTAAAGATCATTTGACCAAGGCACCTATCATAGTCTCCCCAGATTGGTCCCAACCGTTTGAACTCATGTGTGATGCAAGCGACTTTGCTTTAGGAGCCGTCCTAGGACAAAGGATTGATAAACATTTCAAACCTATTTACTTTGCTAGCAAAACCTTGAATGGGGCCCAACAAAACTACACAACCACCGAGATAGAATTGCTTGCAGTCGTATATGCCTTTGACAAATTTAGGCAATATCTTGTGCTATCTAAAACCGTAGTTTTCACCGATCACTCGGCTCTCAAATATCTCTTTGCCAAACAAGACGCTAAACCGCGTCTTATTCGTTGGATTCTTCTCTTGCAAGAATTTGACATTGAAATCAAGGATAAGAGAGGTGCCGAGAACCTTGCCGCCGACCACTTGTCAAGATTGGAAAATCCACATCTTGACAAGCAAGGCGATACTAATATTGATGATTCCTTTCCTGAGGAATTTCTTTTGCAGGTAGGTGATGAAAACAAGGATGAGGAAGCACCATGGTATGCCGACTTGGCAAACTATTTGGTTGGTGGAGTTGTGAGGAAGGGCATGAGTCACCAAGAGAAAAGCAAATTTTTCTCTAACTTGAAGCATTATTTCTGGGAGGAGCCGTATTTATTCCGCGTTTGTGCGGATGGCATGGTGAGGAGATGTGTTTCGGGTGGTGAAACAAGAAAGATTTTGGATGAATGTCACTATGGGCCCACCGGTGGACACTATGGTCCCTCAGTCACCGCCAAGAAAGTGTTTGATGCGGGTTTTTATTGGCCGACGATCTTCAAAGAGGCTAACATTTTATGTCAAACTTGCGAAGCTTGTCAAAGAACATGAAACATCTCCAAAAGGGATGAAATGCCACAAACAAGCATCCAAGTTTGTGAAGTTTTCGATATTTGGGGCATAGACTTCATGGGACCGTTCCCACCTTCATTCAAAAATGAATACATTCTTGTGGCGGTTGATTATGTGTCCAAGTGGGCGGAAGCTAAGGCTTTACCAAAGAATGACGCTCGTGTGGTCATTGATTTCTTGAAAAGCCTATTTTGCCGATTTGGGATGCCTAAAGCGTTGATTAGTGACCGAGGGACTCACTTTGCGAATGCTCAATTAGAAAAAGTTCTCAAGAAGTATGGGGTAAATCACCGGTTCTCGACTTCCTATCACCCACAAACAAGTGGACAAGTCGAGAACACTAACCGTGCATTGAAAAGAATTTTGGAGAAGACGGTGAAAGACAATCGGGCCATATGGTCTAAGAAGCTTGAAGATGCATTGTGGGCGTTTCGGACCGCCTACAAGACACCTATTGGAACGACACCGTATCGGTTACTTTATGGCAAAACTTGCCATTTACCCCTTGAAATTGAGCATAAAGCTTATTGGGCGCTAAAGAATTGCAATTTGGATTTGATTGAAGCGGGGGAGAAGAGAATGTTGCAACTTCACGAGTTGGATGAGCTTCGGTTGCAAGCTTATGAAAATTCTCGTCTCTACAAGGAACGGACAAAGGTGTTGCATGACCGGAATTTGAAAGTTAGAAAAGAATTTAAATCCGGTGATAAAGTGCTTTTGTTCCAATCAAGATTCAAGTTGAAACAACCGAAGTTCAAACCAAGATGGACCGGCCCATACGTGGTCAAGCATCAATACCCATCCGGATATGTGGAGCTTTTTCAAAAAGATGGTGGAACCTTTATTGTGAATGGGCACCGTTTGAAACTATACCATGAGGATGAACAAGAGAGCGAGTGGGAGGAACTCGCAACTTACCCCAAGGACAAATGAATTCGGGGTCGAGTCTAGCTTGGACTCGTTAATAAATGAAGCCCATACACGAGGAAACTCGTGTTTATATCCTTTTTGATAAACTTAGAATTTTTGGCCTGCATTTTTATTGATTTTGATGTGTTTGCTGCTGCTGAGATTATTTGAATTGTTAAGTGTTAAAGTGTTTTTGTGTTGCTGCTATATCTGCTGATTTTGCATAGGGAAAGCCGATCGGCTTACCATAGCAGTTCGGCTATTGCTCAAAAGCAGATCGGCTTTATATAGCCGTTCGGTTTAGTCTTTGAAAAAGCATCACAGAACTTGAGCCCTTTTCTGAAGCATTGATTTGGTAAATAGAAAGCAGATCGGCTTTCAAATAGCAAACCGGCTATCAATCAGAAACCGATCGGCTATGTATAGCAGTTCGTCTATACTAGTTCAAAACCATTACAGAACTTGACCCCTCCATCTTGGGCACATTTTAATTGACTAAGCAGTTCGGCTATTGGTTTGAAGCAGTTCGGCTAAGATAGCCGTTCGGCTAAGGTGTATAAGCCGATCGGCTTTGGGTAAATTCTGGGCGATTTAATTAAAAAGCAAAACCTTATCTTTTCCACAACCACAAACACAAAAACATCACAGCCGATCTGCTCTCTTTTCTCTTTCAAATAAAAAACGAAAATCACCAAAATCTTCACTAAATCATCATCTAACCTTCAAATCTTTCAAGGAAATCAACCTCTAATCATGTCTAGACAACATAAGGTATCTCATGTCTCCATTTAATCTTTCCTACTATTGATTTTTGAGATGAACATCTTGAATCCGGGTTTGGTTTGATTCAAGTGTGGGGATGAATTCCTTTGTGATTTTGGTGTGTATTATGCTTGATTCATACATGTTACTCAGTTTATACCATGATCTTTTGTTTAAATTGCTCGATTTAGATGATTTACAAATTAGGGTTCATATGCTAATTTGGGGATAATCCGAATTTAGTGATTTATGCTTGATAGTTGGTGCTAATTGTGGTGAAATTCGTGTTTGCAAGTATAATGAAGTTAATTGGTTGGTTGATTTCCATTTGTGGATGATTTAGAAAATTAGGGTTTATGTGGAAATTGGGGAAGAAGGAGTTGACTTTTCTGGTCAACTTTGACTTTTGCTTTGACTGACTTTGGTGTAACTTGTGATTGTAATACATATCTAGAATCCATTTGAGTGATCCTTTTTGCTCAATTCAAGTTCATGTTTGATATTGAAGTTATGCATTTATGAGGTAGTCAATAGGTTTGGTATGTAACTTTGATTGGAAGGCTTGCTTGAGTCACATTGTATGTCATTGGCATGATTCTTGCATGGTTTAATATTAGGTTACATTTTTATCCTTATTGAGTTTAAGTTTTGGCTATGTGATTGATTGGTAACTGTCGGTTTGTGCTATGCTTGCATTTGTTGATTGTTTTTCTTTGTGATGCGGTTATTTGCGTGTGTGCTCGGTTACTAGGGGGTGTGGTTGTGTTTGACATTGATCGCTCATTTTGTCATATTTTTGCTAACTCTAACACAATTTTGGGAATTTTGTATCTTGTTGTGTTGTGTTGTGCAGAGAGGCAGGAATACCCAACCTGACACCTATGAGCCTCAGTATCCTGAAAGTATTTATGAGGGTTTACTGCCTGGAGACCGCCACCCTCATTTGATTTTTGTGCGCCATACGTATAACTACCTGGAATACACAGAAGCCTTGTATAAAATTCATAAAAAGGAATGCGAATACCCTCGGGAAATCAACTGGAACCCGTTGGAGGTTGTCGGGGTTGCTCATGATATTTGCAAGACTTTTACTCAAACTGTGAAGTTCGATGACGAGGCTTTTGGTGTAAATGACTTTGAAAAACTTCTCGGGATTCAAGAAAATATCTACGAAGAGTTGGTAATGGAATTCTTGGCAACTTTGGAAATGTTCCTTATCAACAATGTCGACGATAAATTCTTGAGTTTCAGACTTGGTGGGGCTCCTAGAAAATTATCCTTGAAAGAGCTTGCGGGTTGTTTGGGGATTTATACGGATGAGGAATATTCTTCCCATTGGATTGATCGGTATTTTATGACTGGGGCAAGGCTGGATGAGGGGCAGTGTGATGCTGAAGTTTGGGCAACGCTCAGTACATCACGATATCTTGGGGGGAAGAATTTGAACAAAAATCTTACATCCCCCAAGTATAGGGTGATACACAAAATGTTAGCAAACACACTGACTCTTAGGGGAAGCAATAGGGAGAATGTGACTTTGATCGACTTGTGGTTTTTGGATAAGTTGAAAAGTAGGGACATGATCAATGTCCCATATGCAGTGGGCAAGTACCTTCACGCCTATGCTAGTGGGCATAAGCCCACTTCCAGGCTTTGTGGTGGTCATCTAATCACCCGGATCGCCAAGGGCTTAAAGGTCAGTTTGAAGCCCCGAGGAGTTCCCGCCTATACCTTAGTGGAAAACAATACCCTTCCAATTGGGGCCGAATCCTATGCCACGGCCCACATCTTGAGAAAGAAAGGTGGATCTTATGTTGCTTATAATCCCACTCCTCAAGAGGCGGCCACTGTGTCTCGGGCCGGGGCTCGGGGAAAAAGGCCCGTTAACGTTGAAGATTCTGATGAGGAAGAAGAGGCAGAGCAAGAGCAAGAAGAAGAAGCTGAAGTTAATGTACATCCGGGTCATGGTCATTCATCTCAATCTAGAGAGCCCGCGTATTGGAAGAGCTTTATGTCCAGATTCAACAATATGCAACTTGAGCAAAATCGAAGATGGGGAGAGCAAGAGGAGTGGCAACGGGAGAATGTGGCTTTCAGGGACAAGTCTAGGTATGAGTGGGGAGCTAATCAATACCAAAACGATTAGCTAATTCACGACCATGAGCGATTGGGCCACCATGTGCCCGACCATGTGCCTATCCCGTATAATCACCCACCTTGTTGGGGCGAGCCAGGGGGTGTCCTCCCTGCTCCTATTTATGATCGGGATGCTGCTTTAGTGGAGCTCCAGCGACATCAGGAGCATATGCACACATCTGATTACCACCAGCAGCAGCAGGATTAGGGCACTCCTTGGTCCTCAGCTCCATCCCAGCCTAACACCTGGACTGTTCCTGAGCCCTCCAACTGGCAACAAGAGGCTCATCACCATTGGCTTTTTGGATCGCCATCACCTTATCAGCAGCAGTATCAGCAGGATGATCCCACCCAGGACCCACCCCATGATGGGGGTTGGTAGTTGGGCATTATTATTATTTATTCTGGGATTGTAAAACTCTAAACAATTTTTTTTATTCTGCATTATTTTTCTTTTTGGTTCTTTGGATGACTAGCATTCATTGACGCATTTTATTGTGGTTATTTTTATTATCATATGGGCTTGTGTTTGGTGTTTGTTTGTTTGTTGCCCATTTGTAGCATGCGGAGCTGGAGTGGATTTCTACAAGTATATCATGAGCCAGCTCCTCCTTTCTCACCTTCATGCAAAACCCCCGGGGAAGTTCTCGTTTCTTTTTACCCCCACGCTTTTGCTTATTTATCGATTATATTTGCATTGGGGTCAATGCAAACCTTAAGTGTGGGGAGGTATTCACTTGAATTCCATTCCTAGTGAATTGTTGTTTCTTACCTTTCGTTGGGTTTGTGAAGTTTATTAGCTCTCCAATCGAACTTTACGAATCCCATTAACGGGCTATTGGTCACTTATTGGGTCTGTTATTGATCTTGGGTCCGATAGATTTTTGCAAATTCCAATGAAAGGCCGGGAAATGATAATTTGCTAGGGGTGTGCTTGTCCTTAAAAGATTGATTGCTTTGAAAATCTTAAACTTTGAAAATTATTTAAAAGTGAATTAATCTTCCCTCTTGCAACTTAACCTTTTGAGATGTGTCATAAAAAGCAACCTAATATGGTGAATTGCATGACTAGCACACTTGTAGCCTCCACTATAAAAAATTGTGAGAAATTTGAGCCGTATCGAGAAAAACACTTACCTTTAGTGTTTATATTATTTGTTGCTATGAGTGTGCCGGTGATTGTAGTTTGTTCTAGAACTTGCCCTAGTGATGCATTTCGAGACCGCTGTGGGATCACAGAAATGTGATGTAGGTGGGGTCGAAGACGAGGAGGTATTCTTAGGAATTTTTGATCTTATTTTGTTTTAAAACCATTTATATCCAGTTTACACAGGTCGTTAGCACTCATTTTTAGTGCTAAGAAACCCCTAGAAAACCTCCACATTCAATCCACTAAATATTAGCCTTATTTTTGTGTAGTCAATTCCCGAACCATCACTTTTCTAAGATGTTACCTAGTTGGAACTTATGATGGATTTTACCAAAATGTGACTTAAATCGTTTTGAATGGAGATTCTAGTGTTAAATTCTATGATTGAGATTGGAAACAATTAAATGAATAGAAGTTAGCTATTGAGCTTAAGGTTTATGGTTAGGTGATTGTGGTCAACTAAATGGCCTTTGGATTCCTGAATAAGTAGTTCCCGAGGGGTGTTCTACA
The DNA here is from genome assembly GCA_949592205.1 of Helichrysum umbraculigerum. Taxonomy (NCBI): domain Eukaryota; kingdom Viridiplantae; phylum Streptophyta; class Magnoliopsida; order Asterales; family Asteraceae; genus Helichrysum; species Helichrysum umbraculigerum. The sequence continues at coordinate 102,835,629 of CATIUR010000003.1, read as the reverse complement.
CCTAGCCACCGAAGGCCTTTATCCGGTCTAGGATGGTTGGTCCGAAAGTTCGTTACACAGGGTTCATAGAAAGTCATAGAATGCAATTATTCCAATCAAATGTGAAAAATCAATTTGAGTTATTTGTGCAAAATTGTTAAAGTATGAGTTATAAATGAGAACAAATAATAAGTTGAATTGACTTAGCACGAGAATCCTAAGTTTCATTACTGTCACGTGTTTAAACCAATAGGTAACATTTCCACATTTTTCACGGGTTTTGACTACCACTTTTCACCAATTATTGTGTCTATCATACCCCTATTCCGTAATTAGCCTACATTGTTACAACACATGCTAGAATACCTCCTTTGAGATCTCACTTGGTGCTCACGCCAAGTCGGTGGAGATTTGATCCTTTTGCAAGCCTATGGTAACAATGCATCACGACTTGGCTTGATTGAGTGTTACATTGCTTACTTCCTTACCTTGTAGTCTTATAGGTTGAGAGTGAGTGACTAAACACTTATCTTTATGTGAGGTGCTAGGTCGTGCATTCGGGCTTGACAAACCAAAACATCTCGAGTTTATAATGCTTATACATATGTTGCTAGCCTAATTGCTTTGGTAGTTAGTGTTAGTATTGTTTTGGTAAACTTGATCTTTGCTTATAATGTTGCAAGAGTGGTCTATGAAGTAGTAAAATGATGATTTGCTTGAGGACAAGCAAAGTTCAAGTGTGGGGATATTTGATATCGCTCATTTTGGTTATATAAATCTATCGCGATATCATTGTTTTGCGTATGCATTTGAGTAGATTTTGTGAACTTTCGGTACTTATTTTGTTTGGAAATCTATTTCAGGTCAAAAGTTGGAAACGCATGCGATTTGGTGTAAATTTAGTGAAGTTTGGATCAAGTTGAGCTGGGCTGGAAAAAGGCTACAGCCGATCGGCTAAACAACATAAGCTGATCGGCTTCCCATGTATAGCCGATCGGCTAAACATAGCAGATCGGTTTGTAAAGTTGATTTCCCTTGCAGAACTTCACCTTGTTTGGAGCTTGGCCTGATACACTGAAGAAGCCGATCGGCTAGTCATTTAAAGCCGTTCGGCTATGACTTTAAAGCCGATCGGCTATGCTTAACAAGCCGATCGGCTAGCTGTGGATCTGAGCGAGGAGTAAGGTGGTTGATGTGCTGTCCGATTCTGATTGGTTGGCATTTATTGCCAACCGTTTTTCCCATCCGTTTTTTGAATTAAAAAAAAAATGTAAAATGGGGAGTGTTTGGATCGGCTGAGCTTCATATACATCATCTTCAACACTTTACACTCCACACTACACATTTTACACAACACACCATTTACTTCACTCTCTTCATTTACTCCATCACCACCATCTCATTTACTCCATTTTTCACCAACAAAAATCATCATCATTTACTCCATATTTTCGCATATTTGTGGCTAGGAATTTGTGAGTGGAACATCGATCAAACATCACTTGGAACATTTGTGTAACAAATTTGGTATAATTCCTATTTAATCTAATTTGAAGTTATTTATGAATTTTTCTTGTGTTTATGATTTTAGCATGATTATCGTGATTATGATTGGCTAGTTACTTATATGTTTGTTTGGATGAAATAACTAGTTGATTAGGGGTGTAATCTTTAGGTGTTAATTTATGTTTGAGTTTGTGAATCATCCATGAATTTATATGTGTTTAGGTTGTTGTTGTTAGTAAACTTTTGGCATTTTAACTAAGCGATTATAGCGAACGTTTGTCGCTTACAAAAAATACCTATATAAGTTGTTTATCAATTGTGGAACAAAGCTTTTGGTGATTTTAACAACAACTAGTCAAATACATATAAGTTAGCAATTGTAGCGAATGTTTGTTGTGTGGATGATTTGCAAACTCACAAATCTTAATTTATGTTTAATCGGAGAACCTTATGTAATTGAGCTTAATCACTAGAATTTAATCATTTAGTAATTTACTAATTGATATAGCGAACGTTTTCAACCAAGCAAATTGCTACCAATTATTTGTCTACGAATGATTGAACAAAATTGCGAATGTAATTTGGAATGTGTCAAATGATTTGGCTAAAATTGTGTAAGATAGTAACCACGGCGAACGTCCTTTACTAGATTAAATCATAGGTTTGTTAATTGAAGTTGAACATTAGGTCTCAGAGAACTTTGAGATTAGGTTTGATGAATGTTACCATTTAGCATATGTCTTAACCGGTTATAATTCTACACCCCGAAATCACTAGTGAAATAATCCAAGCAAGCATTGTTTTTAATATTTGAAAAGACCAAACAATCAAACCGACTCTTCAGAGTCCACCTGCCTAGATTAATTAAAGATTGTAGTTTTAAGCATCGTGACAATTCGGTCACACAACCAACCACATTTTATCTTCCCTTTTTTTAAATTGCTCACACTTATATTGATCATCCAATCTAGTTCCCTGTGTTCGAACCCGAACTTACCCAACTATACTACCACACGATAGGGTCCACTGCCCGGTTGTGTTTTGGTCTAGCTCGGTACTTTCTTGTTCACTTTTCAACGATAATTTTATAACTAGATTTAGCACATCATAGGCCACCTGTTTTTAATGTTCCTAACATTAGACAAACCAAGAATATTTTTTTTCAAGAAGTTCTTCAAGCCTCTGAGTTTATCGATAAGTATGTACACGATTATTTCATGTTATATTTATGATTATTTTTTAATCCATTTTAAACCTTTAGCTCACATCTAAAATGTCAACTGAAGGTAATTGTCCAAACACATCCCAAATGTGGTACAGATCAAAGATGAACCAAAAACCGTGGACATTGCTTATTCAAGCTTTGGAAAACCTAGATGTGTTGCGGCTAGCTGTTGTATACATAGCCGGTGTAGATTTAAATAGAAACGTTGTGGAGTATGCTGAGTTGGCTGCAGAAGTTAAATATTTAGTGATTGATATATGTTTTGTATTTCTTTTTTGGTATCAACTTGGAAGAAACAAGTGAAGTTTGCCCAAGTAATTTGTGAACTTTGGTCATGTTGTGAAGCCTGGTGCCTGTACACATGACTAAAGTTAGGATTCTTATTGTTTATATTTGTCTTTTTATTTCTTTAGCAATCTGTTCCCAAAAAAACAATACGTTAGTATTTAATCATCTTATATTTACATATCATCATTCTTTTTTATTCTTTTTTGTTAGTAACTTATAGGCAATTGATCAAATTGTCATATTTCATTTGAAAAAAAATCTCATAGGGGGTTTAATCACAAATCAAAACCCAGTTGATCAGTCCTTTTCATTTGTAATCTACTTATTTGTTTATATCATCAAAATTAAACCCACTATAAACTATTAATATTATAAATTTAGAATTAAGTTAATTTAATATATAATATATGAAACTCACATGCCATCCCCACCAACTGTACCACCTGCTTCTTATTCTTGTCAGGACCTTACCTTGCTTGTTTACAGGAAACAAATATTTACAATATATATGGTCAATTGGCCATGCTTGGAACCATTTCCAAAGCTACCCACCACTGATTTTCTTTCTAAATCTTCATTTTGCTGGACAAGGTTTTCAAAGATGTTGACCCTTCCCTATATTATGTACTTTCAGTAAGGTTAATGCCATCAGTCTTCATAAATTCCTACCAGGTATGGGTAAACCATGCTTATAAACTTCTTCAAAGCCATCATATCCCTATATTATGTACCCTTTCATTAGGGTTAATGTCATCACTATTCCTCACTTCATACAAGAGTACAAGGTATGGGCCAAACCATGCTTAAAAGTTCTTTAAAGTCATCATATATCCCTGATTATACGGGATTTCTTTCTCCTTTTGGTCCTTAAATAGCCATTTCAATAACAACATACATGAAGGTGATCGGAGTTTAAATACTTCAACCCGCTCCATTGCCCGGGTCGCCTGGCCGGGATTGATCCGAATTTTAAAACATCACTCAGTATTACTTTATATATAATCTCTCAGTCTCACACATAAACACACCAAGCCTCTCATGCTCTCCCCTTTGAACTAAAACCAAAATACCTAATTTATTATATCTTTCAAATAGTTTACATAAATAGTTTTTATATTTGTTAAAAATCAGCTTTTTTACCATGGCTTTTTCTATTTCAAATTCAGGGCTAATAGTGTGGGTTGTTTTTTTGTTGTTGTTATTATTATTATCTCAGTGAAAAGGAGGCTAGTAGAGATGAGTTCTCAAAACTTTTTGAGGTTGATGATTCACAGCTCAACTTTTATATTCCAAGGTAGAAAAGTAAAATTATTGCTATGTTTGTTAACTTATTTCTCTAAGTATTATTTTCTCTATTAAGTGTTTGTTTTGACAATTTTATAGGCAATCTTTGAGTTCCAACTTTTGTGGTTGTATTAAAGTCAAGTTAGTACAGTTTTGTATTTTTTTATTTGTTCTTCATAAATCGATAAATATAATTTAATGACGATTATAATCTGTGGTTGCAATAAGGAAAAGTGTGTAAATGAAGAAGTGGGCATTGCACAAGCTGTGGAGAATAATAGCCATACTCGCTATTAGTGACTCACTTATCGAGAAATCTGGAAAGGTAAAATACTACTATGTTACTTGGCTACTGTTTTATATCACAAACAACTAATTCTTGTACTTTAACTACCGTACTCTATCAGGAATCTCGGTTATGCATAAATGCTTATTTGATTTTTATTACTTTGTTTTAACTATTGTACTTGATTAATAGGCTGGTAATGTTCCTTTGATATTGGGGATAACAATAAAAATCTGGATTGGGGTTCCAAGTGCCAGATAATCCCACTTGGAATGAGATCGTTCATGGGCAAAATGTTGTTATAGGTTGCGGTGAGACTAGTGGTAAAAGGTGAAAGAAAAACTTTGTCCAGAAAGATAAGTACTATGTGGTACAATGACCAACCATAATACTTACTTTTCCAGATAGATCTGATTAAGTTTTTTTTATTGCGTTATATTTTACTTTTGTAGGAAGAGGAAGAATCTGAATAATGGTGTAAAGACCCAGGCTTATTTTATTTTTATTTTTTTTACAGCAAATCAAATGGAACTCGGCCGGAATCAAAATTCCAAACTACTTAATAAATCCGAGATAAGAGATTACCAATATAAGAAACATTTTCAAGTATCAACAACATCAAGTCTAACATCTCAACTAACAATCATCCTAAAGTCACCAACAAGCTTTTTCAAGCTATCGCATGCTCCTCGTTACTCAACTCTGATTGAAAGTCTGACCGGTTTCACGATGCTCACGCTCACATAGCAGTAATCTTTTGGCATCAAATTCCTTGTATTTTTTTTCATTCGGTCGGCTTGAATGCTCTTGATATTAGCCAATTCATCTTCCAAAGTTTTCTTTATCAATTTATGAAGCTGGTCTTTCATGGCCTTCTCCACAAGTGGGCCTTTGGTAGGGTTTTCAGGCCATAAATGACTCTCAAAAATCAGGTTGTTCACGTACTTAACTCGGTCTTCCCCATAAACAGGATCCATCATTTTGAAAAGTTCATCACACACATTATCCATGTTGAAGATAGATTTGATGGCCACAAATTCCTTGCGCATCTGTCCTGCGGGAAATGATTATCAGATGGACATCCGACAACATAGTTCTCTTTTAGAGATACACAACCTGTACAAGGCTCCTTGTACTTATGTTGATCTTCACGCTGATCTTCTGCCATGGTTGACTCTTGACTGCGACGCTCGTTTCCTTCGATAATCTCCCTAAATATATACAGTTTCAACAAGCTAAAACAGTATATACATGTCATCAACCAACATTAATAAATGCATAAAAGTCACAACAACAACAACAACAACAACAACAACAACAACAACAACAACAACAACAACAACAACCATTATGGTGCATTTTAAGTAATTTGAATGGAAGCCTAAAAATAACGGCAAATTGAACATGCATACTCCAAATCAAGATTTTGTGAAGAAAAAAAAGTGTCAGCGTTCAAACTAATAAACAAAGTGTCACTGTTCAAACTAATCAAGATTTTAATGGAACCCCTATACTCATGTTAATCTCCTATATCCTGAGTGTTGTTTTCCTAACAACCGTGTGGCCTCCAATCTTCCTCCTTGGTGTCATTTTCTCCTTAAGGATTCCCATTTCCTATGTGTTAATTTCGATATCCTGTATGATATTGTGGTATGCACCAAAATCATACATGATTTGAGAATGCAGGACAAGAATCTTATCGAGAATGATTTCTAGCTCAGGACTCTTGGAACGCAAAGAACCAACAGAGAGAAAAACTTGAGCGGTGCACTTTCTGAGAAGCATCAACATTTGCTACATATCCTGTTAAAATTATTTAATCACTTAATGAAGAAATAAATAAACTAACGATAACTAATATAAAGGAATATAAACTAACCTTCTTAGCAGGAACTGAAAGATGGCAGCCCAAAACCGTGCCTATAAAATTGTCCAAGCAAACATTTAATAGAGAAAATAATATTCAGAGAGATAAGTTAATAAACGGAGCAATAATTTAACTTTGCTACCTTGGAACATAAAACTTCAGCGACGAATCATCAACCTCAAAAAGTATAGAACACTCATCTCTACCAGCCTCCTTTTCATTGAGATAATACTAAAAGCAAAACACAGCAAAAAAAAACAACCCAAAATTTATGGCCATTTCTTTGAAATAGAAAAAACCATGGTAAAAAGACTGAGTTTTCACATATATTAAATCAATTTGGGTAAACTATTTGAAAGGGCGAAGAAATTGAGTATTTAGTTTCAGTTTAAAGGGGAGAGCAGGAGAGGCTTGGTGTGTGTATCTGTGAGAGTGAGAGATTATATATAAAGTAATACTAAGCAATATTTTAAAATTCGGATCAACCCGGTCGGCGACCCAGCCGACCCAGGAAATGGAGCGGGTTGAAGTATAGCGGGTTTTGGGCTTATTGAGACCCGGTATGACCCGGGTAGGCTGCCGGTTCAATCAGGATCTAGTGACCCAGTTTTGATTATCAACTCGGTTTGTGAGAATATTAGTTTATAACTCCAATCACCTTCATCGGAAACCATCACCCAAACTCAGATCACCTTCATGTTTCTCTTAATTTAAAGGGTGAAAATGGACGTTTGTGAAAATTGATGTGCTCCACCAAGATTTACAAAGTCAATTGAAGCTACATTTGTGATTTATTTAAAAAGATTTTTATTGAATAATAAGGAAATGGGGATTAAATTTTGGTGAGTGTTTCTAGACAGAGAAATGGAATATAAGTGAGAACGATGAAAAAGGTATCATATAAAGAGGGGGTATTGAATAACATGATTCTAAATACGTTTTAATGGATTTGTCTTTTAGTCAACATACACACCATCTTACTTTTCCTTCTTTTTGTTAGTATTTAGAATTTTCATTCAAAAAGTATTACGTTGCAATATAATTCTATTAAATAAATGATATAAATTAACATAAACAATAATAATAAGATTACTAATCTTATGTTTAGTTATACAATTTAAGAAATTAAATGTGAGATCAAGTTATCTACTTCTACATCTATTATCTATTACTAATATATAATATATTTTTTATGTTTTTTAAGACGAAAATTACTAATATGCCTCTAACATTATTAATATTATTTGAAAACTTACTTGAAATTACTAAAATACCCGTACATATATTAAAATCACATTAATACCTTAATTATTAATTTTAAAGTAATAAACATCTAACATTTAATTATACTTGATTATTATATCTGTGTATATATATATATATATATATATATATATATATATATATATATATATATATATATTTACAGATTACATCTGTAATTTTTTACTAGTGAATTTCCTAATTTACCCCGTTTGGAGTCAAATTCCATCTCTAAAACCTCTAAAATTCATTTTCTCCAAATTTCACACATTTTTATGTGTTGTAAAATAATAATAAATTAACTCTCAATAATGTTTTTCATTAAATTATAAATTACGTGTTTATTTACCTTTTTAATTTTGTTTTTATACAGTCAATTCCTGTATTCGAGACTTTCAATTCTTCGATCAAATTTTACAATTTCAAGGTTACGTACATAATGCATAGTATCTAATGGCCAAGTAAAAAAATGTTTTATTGGTTAAACTATGACCCAACCAATGACTTAACATATCGCAACTTGCACCTTGTCATTATGTACATGCAATTTGACGGTCTTAACTAGCAACTGCATCAAGTTCGCTTGGACATTTCTTATATATCTTTTTTGGGTAATCTTTAGTTTTCTTTAAAAGGGTAACGAGGTTATTGTTTTCCTCAGATAAAATAACGTATCGTATTGTATTGTATTGTCATATTAATTTTAATTATAATGTACACAAATCATATTGAATGCACATGAAGATTAAATCACGCAGGCATTCTGCTATATATGGTGAAAGAAGCCGTGAAGGGATCACGTGAGAACGAATTATATTTGATGAGAACTATGGTCTATGAGAAGCAATGAGTGGGCCTCTTGTTAATTTAACAACACAATTAGAAACAAAAGCCGACTTGCAATTCCGTTTATCTTACCGCCCCGTACCTTTTTCCTCTTTCCCAATTTCATATTTTAACACACCCTTTCTACACCATCCAAGTATCCAACACAGCCACGATTTGCACGATCGTAAATGGAGATGCTAATGAGCATCGTCGCACCGCCAAACAGAATGTTAACGGCTCTCGTGTAAAAGCTATGTCGGTCGAGCACGTACCCATGGTGATAGTCGGTGATCCTTGCCGGATGTAAGCAAAAGCTGATTGCCGGCAGCAAGAGGCGTCCAACTACGAGGACAGTTGGACAATCGTAATATGTTAACTTTCGTGAATAATTGAAGAGAAAGTTAGTAGATTTTGTAGAGAGAAAAATGTATTTATTTTCTGTTAATATAACCAATTGGTTATGGAAAAAACAAATCACACAAGTTTATTTAATGTTATGCGTGAAGAAGAAGATGCCACAAGATTCCATTTTCTTTTTTGTGATATGATTAAGTCAGTCATTATTTTATACTCCCTCCGTCTCAAATCTATTGTCCCCTTGTTGACTTTGGAGTCTTTCTCTTCCAACTTTGACCTTCGATATTTTTGTTTGTGTTATATAATATTTGATGCAAAATATATGAATTGATTGGATTTTGAATGTATTTCATTGATATAATTTGCATCAAGTATTATATAACACAAACCAAAATATCGAAGGTCAAAGTTGGAAGAGAAAGACTCCAAAGTCAACAAGGAGACAATAGATTTGGGACGGAGGGAGTATTTAATTGTTTCTTTTATTGTCGACTATGTGTATAATTGTGTGTCTACATGGTTAAGATTCTTGAATTGAGAATTGCATCTAGTTATGCATTTGATGTGTGCGTATTGAGATGGATGCAAATATAGATTTTGTTGTAACCGTGTGTAATTGCATCTAATTTTCTCTAATTACATATGTTTATTAATAGATTTCAAATAACATCTGATTCACAATTCTTTTTCTTTTTTTCGTTTTAACCGGGTGCAAACACAGATGCAAAAGATTTTTTTTTCGTTTTAACCAGATGCAAACACAAATGCAACAGAGTTTTTTTAAAAAGTAATAACGTGACCTATACCAAATTAAAGAGGATAAAATTATGAATTCATAATAACGATACACTTTTAAGAGTTTGTAGATAGGTATTAAAACTGCCACGTGAAATACTGATCATATGCTAATAAGAGTTAAACGTACTCCTTGATCGATCCTAAGTCGCAACATATTAAGGGAATCATGTACATCAAAAAGTTAACAAATAACGTTACATAGTTTCACATTGGACATGAGATATGATGTTAGTAAATAATGTTAAGTGTTTTCAAATTTAGAGTAGGGCTGGATTCAAAGTTAAATTTACGAGTATATATGTGTAAATGTTAAATGCACAACCAAATGAATGTTATTATGACCCTTTATACTAAAAATCAAAAATAAAAAAAATATAGGATATGTCATTATATTTCTAACATTTAATAATAGATAAACATAGTAGTTACCATTTGAGATGCAAAATTTGATTCGTAATACTTTGATTTGTTAATTTATGGGGCATTTTTGTCAACTTACAAACTTTTGGTTTAATTTTGTTAAACTTAAGGGCATATATGTCAATTTACAATTTTTGGTATATATATTTGGTGGGAATTGGTATAATTAAAAGAAATGCGAATGCATAATTAATTGGTTGGATCATAAAGTTATTTTAATAGATAAGTGACGTTAATAAACGAAGTTAGAAAAATTATCTATTAACGTCACTTATCTATTAAAATAACTTGTTTAACGTCACTAGCATAGTTCAAAACTTGTTTAAAATCTTAATTAAGCCTTTATTTCTCCAATTAATTCATCTCCCAATGAATGTGTTGATCACGGTTTTGAATTATCATAGGTCTATCATTTATCCTATTGCACCTTTCATTCAATACCAATTCGTGTTTTTATCAATTTTTAGTTTGTGCATTTTGTTCTTTATGACATCTTGATGAATAATCCTGATTGTCTGGGTAGTAATTGGCCTTTTGGGTAGTAATTAGGTTATGAAAAGTGGACGAAAATGTGAATTCAAGAAACGCGATAATTTAGTCATTAATAAATAGTTATATTAAGTCTCTAGCCTTAAGATGAACCATTTTTACCCGTGTAAAAGAATGGTTTGTCAAAAAATTAACTAAAAGAGACTTACTTATGATATCCGGCCCCAATATAATTACAATTGAACATTTCAAACATTGTAGCTCTACTTATTGTGTTATCTTTACGTGTTGTTAACCTCAAATATATATAGTTATATCTTATGACATTTTTACACCTCACTAGATTTTCAGAATGTAATATGCCAATATGGGACGTTGTTGACAACATAAAAGTTATGTGCGGTGTTTAACTCCAAGTTTGTAGTCGTTTTACATTTTATGTTCAAGTTCAGATCATATAGATTCTAACTGAAAATTGTATTAGTATAGTACCGGTATAGATTGGTTTGTCCGTTATTTTTATTTGTGTGGTTTAAGCTAGGTTTTATCTTAATGAACACCCCACTTTAATTAATTAACATATATGATTAGTCGGAGTTTGGATATCTCGTATTCACTCCTGGAAGACCAAAATAAGGCTTTTAAAGGTATTTGTTCGATTGCCATATGGTCTTTTGGGATTTGGAGGAATAGGTTGTTTCACGCGATTGAGGAAGATAGAGAGAAAATTTTGCACGAGGATGTTTTTCCGATGATCCAATCCATATCACTTTTATGGATCTCTAATCATAGCAATAAGACTAATTATGATTGGGATCGTTGGATTCTAAATCCTAGAAGAGTTTTTGATGAAGAGTTTGGCCGTATATGAGATATCAGTTGTTGAGTGTTGGTTTTATTTTGGTCTTTTGGATACTCATTCCCCTGTTTTGATTTATTGTAGTTTTAGGTAGGGCTCCCTTCCTTGGGGACCTCTTTTTGTTTGTTGGTTTTCTTCAATTATATATAATTTTCTTTGCTTAAAAAAAATAAATTAGTATATATGATAGTTTCAATACATTCGTAGCCCGTAGGTAAATTGGCTCATTTGAATTTATGTAGCTAAAATAAGTCAAAAGTGGTCCAATATATGTAAGAGAAGAGCAGTTTTTAACCCGTGCTTTACGGTGGAACAAAATTACTTATATTAGTTTACGAAATAATTAATTATATATTCAACTTAAAAGTCAGTGTTTCGTATGTAGTCAAATTCGGATATTCAAATGGTTTAAGGAGGTATGTAAGGACGTAAACTTTATTTTCATTGGTAAATTAATAAGATTTATATAAGTAGTTTGATTTATATGACTTTTTTTACCATATCCACATAAAAAAGTTCAAAATAATTTTAGTAGTTTTTACCCGTACTCATTTCCCTCTATTAATTCGTCCTTGAGACTCACACATATATATACCCATAATCAACTCATTTTACGCAACCTCTTAATGATCATGAATAATTTTTTACTATCCTTTTATAAATATTATAATATACGCTATTATTAGATTACTCGTATATTAGGGTGAGATATATTATGACAAAAAAAAATGCAATTGGGAAAGAGATGAGATCGATGTGATGTATATGCTAAAAAATTAATTTAAAGAAATTTAAAAAGAGAAAACAATGCGTAAAAAGGTGATTGGTCATTTATTATTTATTCAATAATAGCATTTAAGTTAATTCCTTAAATTTGAAGCTAAAAATTATAAAACAAACTTATGCTTCATGCCGTGTATCTCATGATCAAACTATATAATACATGTTGTATAGACTTTCTCATACTTACATTACATATCTATCAATTCACTTAAGATAGTTGATTAAAATTTTTCAAAACTATGTATGTTAGTCAAGTTCAACTTGTACATGCTTATATGAAGTTTTCAATAGTTAAAAAATCGTTACTTTGTCCAATGACATTTGAATTATAGTTTCTAAATCGATATGGTTGTCCAACTAATCATTATATAGGCACCTTCTGTAATAACATTGTGACTTATTGAATCATTTACTCTAAGTCAATAGTGTAATTTGGGTATGAACCTAGTTACCATCTCATTAAAAAACTATAAATAAAGATCAAACATTAATGACAGTTAGCTGTTCTATTAAAAAAATATTGTAATAATAATAAAAAAATTGATACTACACACCCAAATAAAACACATCATAATTGTATTCTTATATCGAGCTAAGAGATTATTTAAAAACAACACATTAATTAATCAGGCTTTGAATGTTTATTCAAGGTAAAGCATATGTTGATATACAAAATATACATTTTGATAGGTATTTATAGTGTATATTCATCTATAATTTTAATTGTTGGATGGTGGAGTAAAACACTTAAAATGTTTTTTTTATTATACATAAATCTTACTTAGAAATAAATATTTATATATAGTCATTCTATATTAATATTATAGCAAATTTATATAGTTTTTTAAAGAAAATAAAATAATAATATAGTCACTATTTATATAAAAGTGCTCTGCATTTACCATCCTGGTAAATGTAGTAGCTTTCAATGTATATAAAACCTTTAGATACCTCTTCCAAAGTAACTTAAAATTGTAACAACATCGCAAACATTAACTCTTTTAGCATATTGCAAAAGTGAAGATCAAGAAGACATGATCTATCTCGCATTGGGGCAAAGAACACACATAGGCAATTCAATTAAATCTTCAAAGCACAAGAATTACATATTTCAGAAAACGAAAAAACCATAACATAACTTTAGCAATTTTTGCTATGATTGTAAGATTTAGATAAACTAAGGAAAGCATCCTTAATGTAGACATGAATTTCAGGCGAGTTAAGCGCAATGTAACAATAAATCAACTCCTCAATATCATTCCAATCTTTAACTTTCTTATATCGAATCATATCCAATATCGATTTTCTTATATCCATATAAGGGTTCGACGAATACTTGACCGCACAATTGCTGTCTGCAAACACCCCATGAACATCTTGTGGCAAACTTGCCGAAAAGCTCACTCTTTCCGTTCTCTTTTTCTTCGAGTTCTTGATGAGTTCTTCATGATCCATTGATAGAATAATTGAGATAAGATGAGGTGTGTGGATATGAACTTTTTGGTTAATTGACATATTTATAGCAGGGATGCAATGTGCCAATTTGCAAAGCAAGGCATGCATGAATGGAGCCTTTTGAGTGCATTGAATAAAAGAGTCGAGTCATGATCATAATTGATGAGATATGTTTGTGGATATCGTGAGACAAAGGGATCTCAACCATATCGAATTGTTGTAATAAATGTGTAGAAGTATATTCAACTACCTAAATTTTATCATAACATAAATGATGATAATATTATTTTTTTTTTTTGGGTAAAGGGTTTACACCCGGTGAATACATTAATTCAAAGAAAACGTTTAAGTACAAAGGGTGTGAGTGACATCCCACACCGCAGCCCGTTACATAGGCAAAGAAACACTACATAACAAGGCACGGCCACTACCAAACTCAACGAGCTAAACAGCTAAACTCTATGTATATGACATGCAATATACATATATAAGACATAGCTCATAAAAGAAAGAAAGAAAGAAATAATACATCCAATATAGAGTAAATGAGCAGCTAATCAACAGAACTTCTCTTCTATCCATTAATAACACACGAACGAGGCAGATTCCAAGCATCCATCATCTTCAAAACTTAAGACGTCTTCTTAAATCTGAATGTAAGCAACTTAAGACGAACAGTTGAGATAATGGTATCGCGAATTTGAGCAACAGATCTAGAATTAATGTGAAAGAGCCGACTATTCCTCTCTTGCCAAATGAAATATGAAGTAGCAGCAATTAGAACACGACCAATAATACTTCTAGCTTTCCTTGGCCGAGAAATAGGCTGAATATAATCAATAATATCATCCCAGCGAGCTGAGACAGCTTGCATACCCGCTAAGTGTTTAACCAAAGACCAAACCTGTAAAGAAAACGAACATTCAAAGAAAAGATGGTTATGAGAATCCGGGACCAGCTTACACAATGGACACCTAAGCAGGTATAAGTTAGTAGCATGACCAACATCCCATTGCTTTAAAGTGTCTTGTGTCTTCAACTTCCTCCTCATGATCGACAAGCCACAAGTGAAAAGCATGTCTTGGGATACAATGAGTGAACCAAACAATATGAGCCCATGAAATATCAACATTATGATCTCGGATAGTCTCCCACACGAGACTAACAGAAAACTCCTTTTTATTTCCACTCCGATCAATCCATAGAAACTAATCATTCTGATTTGTATGAAAAATAGGCATATGAATCTGATTTAAAATGGGAAATAAATCATACCACGCATTTGGCCATTTCCAACCTCCTTCATGAACCAAATCAGCAAGCTTATCCTTAATAGAAAACCCCGCATTAGCAATTCGCCTAGCCGAAATGAAATTACTAAGAAGGCTATAATTACACCATCTGTCAAACCAAACATTCGTCAACACACCATTCCCTATTTGGGACCATATAAAAGGTTGGATAACATCCCGAATCTGAATTAGCTTTCTCCAACCCCAACTCATAGCCCCACGGGCTTTAACATCCCAAAAACTTATGCCCTTCAACTTGTATGAATGTATCCACTTAACCCAAAAGGATTCCCTATGGTTAATGATACTCCAGATATGCGATGTCATAAGAGCAATGTTAAAAGTATCCAATCTCCGAATACCTAGCCCACCTTCAGATTAGGGAATACAAACCGAATCCCAAGCAACTTTAGCTTTCCCCCTCTTCATATCGCCTTGACACCAAAGAAAACCCCGCATAAGCTGCTCAATTTTTTGAATAATACGATCCGGGAGAATGAAAACCGAGGCCCAATATATATGTAAGGAAGAAAGAACCGATATGATAAGTTGTACCCTTCCCGCAAACGAAAGACACTTATTCTTCCAATCACAAATTTGATTCTTTACCTTTTCCACCAACACCTTACAATCCCTATATGATAACTTTGTTGAAATAAGGGGAACTCATTATTACATGAACATAAGTTGTGGGTTTGTCACATGTTATTCACATTATTAGATGAACAAACTTGGCATAACTTAAGTGGTATCATGACCGTAATCGTCCAAATTTCATATGTGTAACCAACATTGTTAGGAGTTCGAATCTGTGCCTCAATATTAAAGAGATATATTATTCTCATTCAATTGATTCACAGCAATTACACAAGCTTATATAGGAAAATAATAAAACCCTAATCTAATTGTGGGCCGAGCCCGCTCAATACAAACCGGGCTAGTATAATATACATTAACAAATATACGTGAGTGATTTGTCAAATATTGATTCTCCTTGTGAGTGAGACGAACGCATACCATTGAAATATGGTACGGGGGATTATACGGCTTTCGAAGAACCAAAAATGTGATTCGATTGTTACAATGAACTTTTGAGACTCTAAAATTTTTACTTACAAGGGTCGATTTGCAATAAATGACAAAAGTATACGACCCTTTAATTAATTTACTAATTCTAACCCACAAGTTGCATTTCTTATAATGTTACCCCAAACGGCCAAAACAATCTTAACGTCACTCCATGGTTTGTTTGCCAGCACCCGAACCACGTGTCATCCTCCTATTTGATATTGAACTACCTTAATCGTTAAGACTCTAAAAAGCTTCTCTCCCGATTTTACCCTCTTTATTCCCACAAATTCATCACGTTTTGGCTTTTTTTAACTCCTTGCACACCCCCTTCAAAGCCTAATGGCATAATCGTAATAATATTCCAAATTCTGTCCAGAAGTTAAACATCCCAGTCAAAACGCGAGGATCTGTCATCAACTTCACTTTGTTTAGATGATGAATCTGATGTTTCGTTGAATCAAAATCAGTTTAATCTCTGCTATATTATTTTATTACGAGTATTATATATATTATGGTTGTTTTTCCAGTTCTTCCGGTAGGTTACCGGTTCCGTCCGACGGACGAGGAGCTGATCAGTCACTACCTGCGATTAAAGATCAACGGTCACGATGATCAAGTTAACTGTATACGGGAACTTGATGTCTGCAAAAACGAACCTTGGGACTTACCTGGTATGATTTACATACATTCATTAAAGTATGTGTATAAAAGCATGATTTATGCGTTCCATGTTTGACGAACCGTTTTGTTGTTTATAATGTTTAATTTTTGGCTCGTCTGTTTTTTGTAATATTTAGGCATATTAGTTATTGAACATAAAATGTTGATGGTAGATTTTAAATCTTATGAAAGTTCGATTTTTTTAGTTTAAAGACAGTAAATACAGAATTACCGACAAATTCACGAGTTGTTGGTAAGTCTGCAATATAATTTTAGCATGAACTCATAGTTTAAGAGCTATCAACTGCATTTATTTTGCTTTGTGTCCCCATAAAAATACTGACTTGGATGTTGTACTATTATGACCATTAATAGTGTGTTTGAACTGGATTTTGTATTGCAGATTTGTCAGTGATTGAGTCGATTGATAACGAATGGTTCTACTTTTGTCCCAAGGATCGAAAGTATCAAAATGGGGATCGATTGAATAGGGCAACGGTAGCTGGATACTGGAAGGCTACTGGGAAAGATAGGACGATAAAGACAGGTAGGGGAAGTCGTGTTATTGGGAGGAAGAAGACGCTTGTGTTTTATATTGGTCGGGCTCCAAAAGGGGAGAGGACTCATTGGGTGATTCATGAGTATTCTGCTACTGATAAGGAACTTGATGGTACTCATCCTGGACAGGTATATAAGTTTATTCAAACTCTTAAAAGTTTAAAATGTGAATGTTTGTTCATATTCTTCAAATTCGAAATTAATATGCTGATAAGCCATACTACTTTCTTTTTTGGGAATGTTGGTGATAAATTATGATGAAAATCCGTACAGAGATGCAGAATGGTTCCAGGACTGGCCTGCGCCCAATGCCAAAATCCGGGTCCCATTAAACTGGTTAATACCAAAAGTGCATCAGTCCTTGTATTTCATTGGAGTATAAATATGAATGTGTGCGTTGTAAGGCCCAAATGTAGCCCATGTTTAGAGTGGAATGATGAGTTTTTGAGGACCTGGTCTTGCCGTCTTGGGCAGGCTTTGTGCAATGTTGAACATCAATAGTGCATATCGAAAGTGCTAGGTCTGATTCAAGATGAGATAGTTCAGTCAAGCGCATTTAGAAATTGATTCGATGCAGGAATTATAGAGGTCACGGGTTCGTGTTAAAACAGATTTAGTGTCACATTGGTGAACTTTAAGTACGTGTCAAATCAGCCGGGTTGGCTTGACCCGCGGAAATTGTTTTGTCAATTTCTTGAATGAGTTTCTATTAGTATTTTTTTAAAAAAATTTTATTAATAATTAATTAATATACTGCTATGTGGATAGGTTGTAGGTTTACTGTTCTAAAAATAAAATGTAAAATATTATAATTATGAAAATGATTGCAAAAGCTGTGCTGTTACTAATGTACTACAATAGGAGTAGTCTAAATTGAAACTTGTTACTAGTATAAGCTTTTGACTACGCAATTGCTGCTCGTTTGACCCATTTTATTTTAATCTGTTTTGTTTGTTTTACCTATGAGGCTATGATAACGAGATTGTATGTACTAAAATAGGTCAATATAAGAGTAAACGGGTGAAATTCCTCCCTCTGATGGAACTCAAGAGCTAATTTTTTTTATGCGCTCTAGTTTAGTCAAATAATGTACACTTAATGCATCAGGATTTAGGGGTGACTGTAAGATAAGTAAAAATCTAAGGTAGGAAACATATCTTTCACCATGCATGCATCACAGTTGAATGTTCTTCATACTCTGGTAATCAACAGCTGTTAGTACCATCAAAATTCTATAACAATTATTATTAACAAGTTTAGTCATCAAAATCCTACACTGTTGGTTTGAGCAGCTGTCATTACATGCTACATTTTTCATGAAATCTTGTTTGCTAATCGTATTGATTTGACTTTCACAGAGCCCTTTTGTGATTTGTCGTTTATTCAAGAAAAATGATGGCAAGGATGAGTGTTTTGGGAGCTCTACCAACATTTATGTTGATAAGACCGTTGCCACCTCTCTGTCCATTGTAAAGTCTAGTATTGAAGATTCTCCTCCTCCATTGTTTACCATGCAACCTTCAGGCAACCATAGTTGCACAGTTAGTGGTGACCCTTTGGAGTATCATGATTTTCCTAAAATTGACCAATCAGAATATCAAATGGTATGTATTTTACACCTTAGCAATATATACCTATATTCTTTTCTACTTTTGTCCCCTGAGATTTCGTTCTTTCTTTTCTTCTTCCAATTTGCAGCAGGATGTTGATCTACACGAGGCTTTACAAGGTATTGGGAATCCTATAATAGACCATTTGGATCCAAAAATCTTCTCACCACTGCATTCTCAGATGCATTTAGAATTTGGATCCTCATACATGGATGACCCTATGATTCACACTGAGCATAACGAGATGCAGACTGAATACGGAACAAACAATAAGTTTATGGACTTCCTCGACCAGATTTTAATCGAACCAGATATTTTACCTTTTGAAGAAGATATCTGTCATAAGGAGGCTTGGCCTTGTCAACCTTTTATGAAAGTGGATCATGTTAAAGAGAAGGAATTTGGCAACAGTGGCAATGAATTTGCATCCGTTGCTAATGGCAACACCCCTAAAACAGGAATCAAAATAAGAACTCGCCAACTTCAGAAGCTTCCTAGTTTCCCTTTCCAAGGAACTGCAAACAGAAAACTTCCTATGAACGCAATACTAAGATGTTCTAAAAAAAACCAAACGACAAATTTGAGCTCCAATGAAGATACTATCAGTGAAGATAAATCTTGCGTGGCTGAGGTGGATCATTCTCAACTTGAAGACACTGGTATCATAATAAGAACTCGTCAAACGCCGAATCCTACTGATCTTCCATTTCAAGGAAATGCAAACAGAAGAATACGTTTTCAGAAGAAACTGCAAGTGGGCTCCATAAACAGGAACCGTATAACGGTTTTGAGCACTAATCAAGAAAATCTTGAAGATAAATCTAGCATAAATGAGGTGAGTTTTGTGTTTGTCTTTTCACCTTTAAAATGTATTTTTATTCATACCAACTTACAGTATCTAAAATCTTAATTGGCAGGCACAAGCAAACAATGAGAAGATGGTTCAAGATATGAGTTCACATGTAGTTCACGCCAAGAAGACACCTTTGTTCATTAGAGCGAAGAAAGCATTAACTTCGATTCCACTGGTGCTGGTTGTTACGGGCTTATGTGCAGGAGTTGTTGCTATCTGGAAAGGCATAAGAAACTGAAGTTGTGTAGGATGCTAACTGTGAATAAGTAGTCATAGTTTTTAGACGTTCGAATAGTTAAATGTTGAGAGAGAGAGACTGGTTGTGTTTATATTTTTATCTTTTTGATCGACTCCTCGTATCTGTGGGTATGCAAGGAACTAGTTATGTACGAGTATATGAACTTATATGCAAGTTTTATTGTTGTTCTAAGAAGCCTGCTGGGATCAATAAACCAATAAGGATTTGAGTAGAAACAACAGATTATAAAAACTATCCAACTAGTCATTTTTAAGGGGGTGTTTAGGATTGCTTATTTTAAGTGTTTGTATTACAACACAAAAAGAATGCTTATTTCTACTTACAGTTTTTAAGGTTAACATGATCAACTAACTACTTATGCTTATTTGCTTCTCTTTAAGAACTAAATAAATAAAAATATGCATGTTGACACTTGTTAAATTTTTATACAGAAAACGCTTAGAAATAAGCTGTTCAAACATCCCCTAAGTGCCATAATGGTACTATCTTAGTTGAGTTGACATAAGTCAAGATTGCGTCAAAAGTGGTACGAGTCTAGCTCAAAAACATCAGAGTCCTTCGATAAAAGTTAGATAAGTATTATTATTAATATTGACAAAAGAGTTGAGTCAAACTCGAAAGTATCCATCGGTTAACTGAACTCGAAAATGAAGCCTCCATTGAGTTCAAATCAAGTTTGAAACTACATAATTTATAATTGAGCTTCACAAGCTTGACTTTGATCCCATAAATAAAGTTAATTATTAATTAATTAATAAATAAATGAAAAGAAAAAAAGAAAAAAAGAAAAAAAAAAACATGTTTTTCTTTTGTAATCCTGCACTATTTTTTCATTAACAAATCTTTTACTGTTTTGACTTTGATCTTTGAGTAGCCGGATCAAAGTCAACGTCGATGAGGAACCCAAAGAAGAACTTAAAACTGGCAGGTTCGTAATATAATTAAGTATTCCCACTAACTACACGTTCTAATTTACTCATAAAAGTCTATTTCGTTGGATTAAAACATGAAAGTGATCACTTTGAGTATATATAGTTAGAAAACTTGAGACTGAGAGAGTAATTAATTTCCACGTCAGAAAAGAATTAAATAAATACTGAAGAATCAAATTTATACAGTAATTTTTAGCACCAACTAAGTGAGGTAATAAACCCTAAACAATTGCTATTCAGGCATTACTTACAAAAATGATCAAGCTAATATCAATTCTGCTGTTCTTGTGTATTTCACTCTCTTCATCAATTGTAATTGCATACAAGAATGAAGAAGAAGACGACTACAAAACACAGCTTTTAAGGTCAGCCAAACAAGATAAAGATTGGTTAATTTCAATCAGAAGGCAAATTCATGAGAACCCTGAGCTTTCTTTTCAAGAACACAAAACCAGTGATCTTATTAGATATGAGCTTCAAAAACTTAATATTTCTTACACATACCCAATTACACAAACTGGTTTTGTTGCTGAAATTGGTACTGGATCATCTCCTATTGTTGCTCTGAGAGCTGACATGGATGCCCTCCCTTTGCAGGTATTAATTTTCATTTTTTTTTGGGCAAATTACATCATAAAGTTTTCAAATTTACAATTTCTGCAATTGTATGCATCATACTAAAGAAGGGTTCTATGGGATGTATTAAACATCCCAAAGCTTGCTATTGATGATGTGGCAGCCATATAGGATGTCGCGTCATCATAAGCGGTTACGCTTCATCAGTTTATATGTTATAGGAGGTAAGATACTTACAATAGAAAGTTTATTGTAAGTTCTGATTTGTTGAACTTACTATGACATATATGAGAAGTTTACTAGTATTTGGGTGATAACGTAGGAGTTGGTTGAATGGGAACATAAGAGTAAAAATGATGGTGTGATGCATGGATGTGGGCATGATGCTCATACAACTATGCTTCTTGGTGCTGCTAAGTTGCTTAATCAGAGAAAGGATAACCTCAAGGTATGTTTTTAAGTAAAAGTTTGTTATTGTTACTGACTCTCGTTTTTGGAAATGTGTATTGGAACCGTTAATCTGATGTTGCGTAGTCAGTTTTTAGTATTTGGATAAATGTATTCTGTTCTTCATTATCTGATAATTTAGGGGGAACATTATCATTTCTTAATAAGTTAATAGTGTCAAGTTGCTAGAAAACTGTTTAATCAATCAAGGCGAATTGAAGTTGGTTGTTTGCCCATTTCTAAAACCTATTTATGGGCGACTTCTACTGCAATCAGACGTATCATCTCTTAGTTTTTCACAATAATGTCCTTCTTTGTCATTTTATTTACTACTTCCTCTATTGAACACTAATAATTTGATCATCAAACGTCAAACAACTTAATCACATCCAAACAGTATCTTCTCATCTACACCCATTTACCCCAGTTATCTGTTTCTGGTCAATGAGATCATTCATTTTTCTCTCAAAGCTCATTTGAGGCACCTCCATAGGCCACAGTAATACATAGTGTCGATATGCACTCTGCGATAATAAAAGGATGCTAATTGTTTAATCTAATGCAAGGCACATACACGGGGCATGTTATTTTACTGAATTATCATCTATGAGATGCTAACTAGTATATAGCTTTTTGTTAAAATGGTGTTAAGGGTACGGTTCGACTTATTTTCCAACCAGCTGAGGAGGGAGGTGCTGGTGCATCATATATGATAAAAGAAGGGGCACTTGGTGGTGCGGAGGCCATATTTGGAATGCATGTTGATTTTACAATACCAACAGGAACCATTGCCACCCTTCCTGGACCCATGTTGGCTGCCGTTTGCTTCTTTGTGGCTCGAATTGAAGGCAAAGGCGGTCATGCAGCTGAACCCCACAATAGTGTGGACCCTGTACTTGCTGCATCATCTACAATATTGGCCTTGCAACAACTGATCTCCAGAGAACTAGATCCCCTACATAGTCAAGTATGTCTCACTATGACTTGTTGTTTTCATAAGCAAATTTTTTTTTTCAAAATGTTAAATTGGATTATGTTGAACTTTAAAATGTAATTAATATGCTAAGCAAAAATACCGCATGAAATAGTAAAAAGTACAGAGTAAAGAATGAGTAGGAACAGAATCAAAGCATACTTGGCAGAGTCGGTCTACAAAAGTTGATGTAGGTATTAAAGCACGTATGATATAATATTTATCACCCCCTCACTAATAGAGTGGTAAGTTAAAGTTATATTGGTATAGGATACGGAAACATGTATAAAAGAAAGCATATATAATCAAAATAATGATTAATGTAAAATCAATGTTTCATGAAGTGTAAAATAAAATAGAATCTAGCCGACATTGTATCTAAAAGTACAGGTGGCTGGAATTGGTGGGTTGGCTTGAAAGGAGTCTTTTTTTTTTTTGTGGGGCAGGTTGGATGGTTTGACCTGCAAGCGTCCATTTGTTAATTTTTATTCATAACTAATGCGTTAATTATGATTATAAACACATTATTATTTTACAATGACGACCTAAATCTTCGAGTTACAACAACCTAGGAGGTTGTATGCGTTAA
Organism: Helichrysum umbraculigerum; assembly: GCA_949592205.1. Lineage (NCBI taxonomy): Eukaryota > Viridiplantae > Streptophyta > Magnoliopsida > Asterales > Asteraceae > Helichrysum > Helichrysum umbraculigerum. The sequence goes on along the minus strand of CATIUR010000003.1, from coordinate 102,812,122 downwards.
AGAAAAAAACTTTGGGCAACTTATATCACGTTTGACCCGTTCCCATTTCATCTAATTAATTCAAAAGTGACTCGTTTGAGATAGAACACAAGCCAAATCAGGTTCATGAGTAAAATTGGACAGCGCCTCTGCAAACAAGTAATCAGCATTCTGAAATTAGTTGTACTGCTAATTTTACTCTTCTTTTTAGATTTTCCTCGAGACTAAATGTGGTCGAAACCAAAACATGATGGCACTTATAAATTATGGAGTAGTGAAGGTTGTTGCTGACCATGTTCAAGTGCTTACTAATATAACGAGTATGCAATCAGAAATCTGGATATGTTATTGTACTTATCAAATACTTGACAAAAGTTGATTTCATGATGTTTGATATGTTTATAGTTATTTGTAAGGCGATGCTAATACTTGTTTTTGGGTGAAGGTGCTATCAGTGACTTATGTCAACGGCGGAAGCGCATTAAATGTTATTCCACCATATGTTGAATTAGGGGGAACCCTTAGGAGTCTTACCACTCAAGGATTGCAACGTCTTCAGCAGAGGGTAAAAGAGGTATCTTCTATTCATGTGTTCTATTTTCAGTTCGTTTACCTATTATTATCAAGCTGGTCGTATCAATATGACAACCCTTAGTTTGAACTTTGAACTATCATTGTTTTCATTATGATGGGAGATCATAACTTCAATTTTGGATACTCAGTTTCATACCATCTGCAACTGGAATAAAACTGATTATAAGACTCTAAATATGATTGGAACATTCACTTAAATTTTAAATGAAGTACCAATGCTTCAAAAAATGGTTGGCTGACATTTTAGAGGTCTGGTGTCTCGCCAAACTTGCCTAATTTTGAGCTGTAGGTACTCTTCCAACAATCCATAATGGACCCGAATTCGTTAGTAGATTAAGCATAATGGAATAGTTGCAGAAGAGACCCCTAGTTAGGGAAATACCAAAATTTCCGTATTGGCTAAGGAAATAGAATAGTTGCCGCGTCTGAGACGTAACAAAATATCATGCTTAGTGACCCCCTTTAATTTAATTTAATTTAATTGGTGAGACTTTATGTCCATTCTCAAACTGTCTTTAGTTCTTTCACAATACTGTCCTGTTTGGTCATGTTATCCCTTGATCCCTTAGAAATTCCAGAATTTGTCAAACACTTTTACATCTAGTATTATAAGACTATTATTACAACTTAAAAGTCAAAACAGCTTATGCACATTACTGAGACTATTATCTACAAACCATTTTTATAAGAACTGCTGATTCTCATTATATCATATTAACAATCACATTCAAAAGACACATCCAAATACCCCTGTAAACCACGTATCTTGGGTTTCGAGTACTTATTCAGTAAAAGGCGACAGTGATATGGCAATGAGAATATGTTGAGAGACTTGTTAACAACTTGGATAATGTAATCACATAAAATTTTGAATAAATTAATATTAACTTAACGATAACTGCTCTGCGCCGGTTTGTATCAGGTGGTTGAAGGACAAGCAGCTGTTCATAGATGTAAAGGTTCAGTTGACATGAAAGAAGATGAATTCCCTGCTTATCCTGCTACCATCAATGATGAGACCATGAATAATCTTGTGGATCAGGTGGGTTCAATGTTGCTTGGTCCTCAGGCAGTTAAAAGATCTCAAAAGGTGATGGCTGGTGAAGACTTTGCTTTCTATCAGCAAGTAATCCCTGGAGTCATGTTTGGAATTGGAATACGTAATGAGGACATTGGTGCAGTTCACTCCCCACACTCTCCTTATTTCTTTCTTGATGAAGATGTTCTTCCAATTGGAGCGGCCTTACACACCGCTATTGCCGAATTATATCTCAATGAACATCAACCTTCTTTCACAGTTTAAAAAAGGTACAATATACTTCTGAAGGCTAATCGCATAAAAAGGTAACAAGTGAGGTCCATTTCCTATTTCATATAGCCAACTTTGTTTTCATCCATACAACCCTATAAATTTTGAAGTTCACACGGTGGATGATGTGTGGTTACATTTGGAAATGTTTACTTTGTTTTCTTTATGTGTTGCTGAGAAACCGTTACCTACTGTCACGGTTGAAGTTATCATGAATCGCAACCTTTGAAAGTTTGAGGGTTTCTTTTCTCGAAAACGAAGTTGGTTACCTGAATTAGAAATTAGGCCAAACTTGGTTACATTTTTATGCAATTAACCAAACTTTCAATTGTGACATATGTAATAAAATGATTTATGTTCAGAAACACACTCACTTTTGTATGTACTGTGATGATGTAAATGTATATAGAAACCTTTTTTCATGACCATAACATTGTAGCTTTCCAACATTTGAGGCTGTCTCATTACATCTCGCAGGTGCTATTTGGCATAGTTTATGTGGTTCTTCAAATAGTGTTTATATCTTCTCTTTAAGATAATTATTTTCTTTGATTATTGCTTTATTATTGATTATAGATAGATGATTTGGTAGCTTTCTTGATTCAAAACCAAACCACCATAAGTCGTTAGTTGATCATGTTAACCTTAAAAACTGTACATTTGGACTCATATACATTAGCCAAAAAGTTTAGTGTATGGTGGTTGAGTCAAGTTTGAATGCTTAACAACTAAACAAAGCAATAATGCCTACATTATGCTAATACTAACCTCTTTATTCCAAATTTTATGGCCCCCACACTAATCTCACACACAATCTTTATAATTAACCTTATTAAAAAGAATATTCTCATTAGAAAGTATGGAAGTTACACTAAATAAATTTAATGGTTGTTATAAATCTTTTAGTTTTATAGTTTTTACAGTTTATATAGTATAAAAGGTTAGAAAATTACAAAGAAAATTTGTATGGAGAGGAAACCTTAGGGACCCATGCTGACTCATGTCCACATGTTTTAATGTTTCTATATCTGGGACTTGATCTGGACCCTTTTGAGTTCATATAAAGTTTACTTGCTCTTATAGACTAAGTTACATAATTGGTTATATAGATCCACAAATGCAATGTCTATGTGTCTAACATTCATCCCCACGTAACAAAGTTTAAATTTTGATGCAAACCCAAGTGGGGAACCTCATCTTTCATCACTATTTTGGTGTAGAGATTCAATCAAGTTGGTTACATGAATGAAAAAAACCAAAAAAACAAAGAATAGATGCATGATAGGTTAGGTAATCACAAAATTAAAAAGCCCCTAAAGAAATATTGAATATTGTGGCATGTGATACCAAGTTTCAAGTATGCAGATCTTTACACGTAAACTTTTATTCCTTTTTGCATACCCCCAAAATAAAAATTAAAGTTCTTAACTTTTGCCTGACTAATCTAATCATACATCAGCCATCGGGTTTTCAGAATGATGTGGTCGTCCTTCGACTAGCTTCGTGGTCATACCGACCTTTTTATCATAAACAGTTCAGGTTTGTCGTGTTTGAGCAATATACGTAAAGAACCGAAGACAAGACTCTTCGGAAACCACTAACTAACACAAAATCTGATAATTTCAGCTTCAAAATGACAATATCTACCAAGATTCTAATGTACATTACTCAGAGTTGTCGAGAGATACGGCCAGGGCATGTTCAATAACAGGTCAAATGAGATGACCCACAAACATTCGTCTGTTTTGTTAATCAGTGTGTTTCTACGGTCCCAAAATCCTTTTAATCAGTTTATAAGACACAGAGGTTTGTAGTATTGTATTATGGTAGAAGTATAAATGATTTTTAACCCGTTTGACCCGTTTTAGTTTTAGCTGATTACTTTCATTCAACCCTTTTGAGTTTTGACCCGTTTAAGATAAAACACAACCCAAATAGACCAGTTTAACCTCCAATATGATAAAACAACAGTTAAGAAAATACCAATTCTAAGAGGACTTTAATTAAAGTATTAAACCCATAATCTAAGAACTTTGGGGATTTACCAAAGGGCTCTTAGCCTAGCAGTATGAGAGGGACCCTTCAACCTAGAGGTCGGGGGTTCAAGGCTCACTTGAGGCAGTGAGTTGTAAATATTCGTGGTGGTTGTACATAATCGTGTGTTAGATTGTACCTTTGCCGTTCTAAAAAAAAAAAACTTTGGTGATTTTAAAATCCTTGTGTGCTCATAATTCATTTAGTTTTCCAATAAACTAGTGTACCTGATTCTTTGGAATTCCGTTGGGTTAAGTTTTGTGGCCATGGATCCCAACCCAAAAAGATGGTATTTTTATAAAAATAGGAGTTAGTGGCTCTGCATGTGCTCTGCCATGTCAATGTTTTGCCTTTATAGGATAATAACTCGCCGTCCATCCTTAAGATTCTCAATATTATTTTCTTATATATTTCTACTCTTATTTTCTCATTCCCATAATATACTCTCTCTTTACTTTCTCTCTTGTTAACCTACACCAACCTCTCTTCTTATTTTTAATTAATCACAATGGGTGAAGAACAGAAAGTGGTAATCAGTACTTAATTAGAATTTACTTTTTGTTTTAGTTATATCTAGATGGGACAGTGTGTGTGATCTCTGATGTTTAATGTGGCTTTTGTTTATAGTCTTTTTAAATGTTTTTATTTGTTTTAACAGGAAGAACCGAAACCGGAAGAAGTGAAACCAGAAGAAAAGAAAGAAGAAAATGGTGATGAGAAGCCTACTGTTGAAGAGAAAAAAGAAGAAGAACAAAAACCGCCACCACCGCCACCTCCATTTGTTTTGTTTATGGATTTGCATTGTGTTGGTTGTGCCAAAAAGATTGAGAAATCACTTATGAGAATTCCAGGTATATATATATATATACTCTCCTTTTCCATATAATGCAACAAAATTCAATGTGATCATTTAATGGTAACAATATGGAGTACTTTTAAGTAAATATGATACATTACATGGTTACAAGTTGCATACTCTTAGGAAGACATCGTAATCATGTTACAATTACTTTTTATAAACATTGTATCTTCTAGTAGTTGATTTAATTGATCATCTAATGAGTTGTGTGTTGTTTTAACAGGCGTTGTGGGGGTGGAGTTTGATATGGGAAAGAACCAAGTGACAATAAAAGGAGTTGTGGAACCACAAGCAGTTTGTGACAAAATAACCAAAAAAACAAAGAGAGTTGCTAAAGTATTGTCACCTCTTCCTGCTGCTGAGGGTGAACCCATCCCTCAAATCGTCACCTCCGAGGTTCCTGGAATTATTACAGTTGAGTTAAATGTTAATATGCACTGTGAAGCCTGTGCTCTACAACTCAAACGAAAGATCCTCCGAATGAAAGGTATTTATGCATTCAACTTAATTTCACTATGATTTACACAAGTTCTTAACACGTCCCGAAAAATGGTGTCATTTTCTCTCAACTTGTAAAGATGGTTACAATTTTAATCGTGCAAATACATCAAAAAAGAGAAAATGATCCGTACTGCTAACAGTAGAAGTCCTAAAAAGATTTACTATTAGAAATAAACACAAGAGGATGCGAAACAGTGGATCTCTACCCTTTTAAGTGTAGACATTATGTTTTTATATATTTTTGCATATTTATAGCCTTATAGGTATGGAAACTTTTCGCTTCGATTATAAGCATTATAACTCTTGTGACTTTTTATATTTTTACGTATATACATAATAATACATACATACATCTTTTACATAGAAACAAAATGTGTCTTTTACACGTTTGTAAGTGTGAACCGTCTGCCAAAAATGGGTACATTTTTTGTTTGTGGTAGTTTTTTTAAGTTCCTAATAAACTAATGAGATATATATAATCTGTAGGTGTGAGAACAGTGGAAACAGAAGTAAATGCAAGTAAAGTTATAGTAACAGGAAGTATGGACGGCGAGAAGCTTGTGGAGTATGTTTATAGGCGTACGAAGAAGCAAGCCAAAATTGTCCCACAACCCGAGCCCGAACCACTACCAGAACCTGAACCAGCCGAGAAGCCCAAAGAAGAGGAAGCAAAGCCTGAAGAGAAACCTGCAGAAGAACCAAAACCCGAAGAGAAACCACCCGCAGAAGAGGAGAAAAGAGAAGGCGAAAACGGTGACGTGGCAAAAGAGGAGGTAAAGAAGGAAGTTGGAATAGAAAGAATGGAGTTTATGGATATGCAAAGAATGATGTATTATCATCAGTATCCACCATTGTATGTTATGGAAAGAATCCCACCACCACAGTTGTTCTCTGATGAGAATCCAAATGCATGCTCTATTTCATAAAATTAAAATAATTCAAATATTCAATCACAAATATTTTAGAATGTGATTGGAATACTATTGTAATGGTAATTAATAAATTAATCATTAATTATGATATCATATGATTAATTACTGATTATTCTTTTTTTTTTTTAATTCTATATGCTTTTAAAATTATATGTTTGATTAGCATGTCAGGTAAATTAATTAATCCTGAAGTTGAACATTTTAAAATGCATGCATATGCGACACAATCAAAAGCTTATAAATGATTTTCATTTGGTATGTGAGACATATTTCAAGTTGGTTATTATATGGAGATCGATCTACAGATTTACAAATTTTGCAGGATCGTTAACAGGATGCTAGTGTGATCATCGTCCATTTTGATATTAAAAACGATAATATATGCCGCAAATCCCCACGCCCCACCCGGGTTCAAGCCTCTGGGAGTACAAAAAATCCTATGCTCCGTGTGTGGGGTCACTGGGGCCAGGTGTTTAGCCGGACGGGTTGCCTCTTGCGGGTGGGGCTCCGTGGATCTACGGATCCGGGGTTAAAGATTCCCTCCAATGACCTTAAAAACGATAATATTATTTTCTGAAAGGAAAAAAAAAAGTATATATATTAACTTATAAACAATAATATTCATACAAGTATCATCTTTCTAAGCAAATTTGCATGGGAACAACTTACACCCAAGTCCCAACTCCCAACTATGCCCGTTAGACTCTTGCGAATGAGCCAACTCAAACTCGGACTTTTAAAAGACTTTAATTAACTCTTAAATTCAACAAAATTGGTAACGGTCATAAAATAAAATAAATAATTTATTTTATAACAACTTTCAATCTTAAATGATGATTGAAAGTAATAAATAAATTAGAGAAAATTAACAAGTTTAATGATTTTGAATAGTTATTTTATTAAAAGTAGACAATCTTTTTTACGTAAACAAAATTAATGTAATATATGAATAATAAAAATAGAACGGATGGAGTATAACAATAATAACATTAACTCTTAAATTCAACAAAATTGGTAACGGTCATAAAATAAAATAAATAATTTATTTTATAACAACTTTCAATCTTAAATGATGATTGAAAGTAATAAATAAATTAGAGAAAATTAACAAGTTTAATGATTTTGAATAGTTATTTTATTAAAAGTAGACAATCTTTTTTACGTAAACAAAATTAATGTAATATATGAATAATAAAAATAGAACGGATGGAGTATAACAATAATAACATTAATGGCATTCAAAATGCATGCATATATATATATATATATATATATATATATATATATATATATATATATCGAGTCATATGACAAGTGTCCATTTGTAAAGTAATTCAATTCGATATGATGAAGGATCATGAGGGCAGGGTTGTTTTGGAGAGAAAGGGGGGCAGGGCATCTGGCCCGTTAATTTTGTAGATCCACGGCCCATAAGTGGGCGGGTTTTTTTGCGTGTTTTTAAGGGAAATAAAAGTGAAAGGGTCTTGAGTGTAAAATCAATAAAGAGATAGAGGGGTATTATCGTCATTTCAGTTTTAACCAAGCTTAATTCTTATCAATCAAATCTGACAGCTGGTCAGAGCCTTTTTTCCCTCTTTACACGAAATTAATCATTTCTCTTATTCAAAAGTCACGTTCATCTCTCTCATTCAAAACACTCTTTCATCTCTTCCAAAAATACTCTTTCATCTCTCATTTTAATCTAAAAATATATCGATAATCGTATGAAAAAATGTCAAAACAAACTGCAGGATCTAAAGATTTTGATCCCAACCTTCTAAAGTAGTCAATCATAAGAAAAAAGCGAAATGTAACTAGTAAGTATATTAAAACACCACAAGATTTGAAAAGACATTTTTTTTTTTTTTTTATATTCTTCGGAAGCGATTAAAACAAATCAGGCATTATAGATTGCGTATAACATAGTTCCCAAAACACAATCTATGCATGCATGATGAGTTGATACAATAACCCCATTAACTACAAACATTAAGTTAGGTGTTATTTAAATTCCAAAACATAAGTTTATAAACGACTACATGTCGTATAGTCAGAGTAGGCAGTCAAACATTCTTCAAACTAACTTCTTGCCCACCCACATCAAAAGTAATCTGCAAGAAGTGAGGAGAGGGATTAGCACGAAGCTAAGTGAATAGATCACAACTATCAATCTAAACTAGCATAGCAATTGATCACCACAAAGCATTATAACAAATACATCAAAGAGGATCGGTGGTCCTTGAGGTACCCTCATGCCGCGGTGGTTCCCCAAGTAACACTTATAACCACTGAAGGCCAAACAGTGGTCTTACCGATAGTTTAGTACCATTACTACATACGACATGATTTCAATAAACAACACATGTACAAAGTCATCATGTCGTCCAAAGTAACAGTATCCAAACCCAATTTCATATTGACCCCTGACAAGATAGCACATTCCATAATCATCATGGCAATATGCAATTTATACAATGTATAACAGTAGAACAAGTTTACCCGTTGTAACCAGATTGTTACAACTAATTCAGACTAAAAGTCAATGATCCACTCACCCTTACTGACAACGTCTCCACTCAGAGATCTAGTCTCACTGAGTCTTCGCTTTATCTGAAAATACGACCAACCTGAATTAGTCTTTTCTTCAAGTTCATTACAATATAATCATATATATAGTGTCAACTAAGAACATCTACTATACTATTAATACAAAGCAATTAACAAGAATGCACAAGTCACAAGTTATCAAATTTGTCATTTTTCAATATACAAACGCGATCCTGAAATAGGGTGCTGGATCGCGTTCCCTAGTTCTAAATAATTCTGTAACCGTTTTACACTACCAAACGCGATCCTGAAGAGGTGCCGGGATCGCGTTCCAAAGAACAAACTCAACTCAACTCGGATTTACACTAACTAACGCGATCCGGACTTAAGGGGCGGAATCGCGTTTCAAAGAAGGATTCAGGTTTGAGACAAATTTTCACTATGGAACGCGATCCTGGCCTGATGCCTGGATCGCGTTTGTCACTTTTCCAGCGACAAAACCCAGGTTCAAGAACACTTTAGCTCGACCTAATTCTTAATTTCACCAAATAAAAGATGTAATACACAAATATTGACATACAATAACTTCAAAGATCATCATGTAACATGTTATAACAACAAATAACTATCATCAAACTCAAATCCATGCTTGATCACCTTTTAACCTAATTACTTCAAACCCTAATTCATAAGCATATATTCAAAGCAATTCAAACTTACAATCGAGGTAATAGCAAGGTAGATGATGATGTTGATAAGTGTTAACCACGAATCCAAGCTCTAATCGATTACTCAAAGTTTTCTCTTTTGATTTCTCTCAAACTTAATGTATATGTGTGTGTTATTTTGGGGAGTAAAATGAGGAACCAAATAAAATGAAAGGGAGAGGTGGGAGAATAAACCGATCCACTACAAATGGTGGGTATAAGTTAGCTCCAAATTATACCGGCTCTAAACCTATTGTCTGGAACCTAAAATCGTTTGCGTGAAAATATATTTTATTATACTGTCAACTAAATTTATTTAAAACAAGTAATAATTCATGTGTCACAATAAGTCATTTGACCACTGGACATATTTATTTCAATTAGCCAAATAATACTAATTATTTCTAAACTAAATTAAATAATCAAATGAATTAAATACATTACCAAATTTCTCCTAGGCCGGTAATGAGGATGTTACAAATCTTCCCTCCTTAAGAAGATTTCGTCCCCGAAATCTCGCCACTCTCAAAGAGATTAGGATAACGTAATCGCAGGCTTTCCTCCGTTTCCCACGTAAGATTAGCACCCAAACTATGTCGCCACTTAACCAAAACCATGGGTATCTCCTTCTTTCGAAGTTTAGTCACTTTTCTATCTACAAGCTCTATGGGTTCTTCTACAAGTTTCTGACTTAAGTCGACACGCAAGTCTTGTAACGGAAGGACTTGGGATTGGTCCTCCACCTTACATTTTCTTAAGTAACAAACATTGAAGGTGTCATGAATACCCGCTAATTCAGGAGGAAGATCTAACGATACCGTTTGATCATTAACTACTTGGCGAATTCTAAATGGCCCAATAAACCTAGGAGCAAGTTTACCACGCTTACCAAACCGAATCACACCTTTCCAAGGGGAAACCTTTAAGTAAACCAATTCACCCACCACAAACGAAACCGGACGGCGCCGCGGATCGGCATACTGTTTCTGTCTATCACGTGCCGCTTTTAACTTCTCACGAGCAATTGCTACCTTATCAGCAGTAATCTGAACAATATCTGGACCCGCAAATTGTTTCTCACCCGCTTCCAACCAACATGTGGGTGTTCTACAACGACGCCCATAAAGCATTTCATACGGAGGCATACCTATACTCGAGTGATAAGAATTATTATACGCAAACTCAATCAATGGCAGGTGTGAATCCCAAGACCCACCATATTCCAACACACAAGCACGCAACATGTCCTCCAAAGTTTGAATGGTGCGCTCTGATTGACCGTCCGTCTGAGGGTGATAAGCCGTACTCAAATTAATTCGGGTACCCAGTTCCTTCTGCAAACCCTGCCAAAACCCAGACACGAATCGTGGATCTCTATCCGACACAATAGATAAAGGAATTCCATGTCGCGAAACGATCTCATTGACGTACAATTGGGATAATTTACTCAAAGAAGCCGTCTCACTAGTAGCAAGAAAGTGAGCACTCTTAGTCAATCGGTCCACAATCACCCAAATCATGTCGTTTCCTCTAATGGTTCGCGGAAATTTTGTTACAAAGTCCATCGTAATGTTTTCCCATTTCCACTCGGGGATCTCAAGTTGTTTCAACGTCCCATACGGTTTCTGGTGCTCGGCCTTTACTTGAGAGCATATATGGCATGATTCCACAAATCGAGCAACATCCATTTTCAAAGTAGGCCACCAATATAAAGGTTTCAGATCATTATACATTTTTGTGCTCCCGGGATGAACCGACAATCTGGACTTATGAGCTTCCATCAATATTACATCACGAAGCCCACCAAGTAAAGGAACCCAAACTCGCGATTGGAATGTCTTTAATCCACGAGAATCGTCACATAAAAGTTCTTTTCTTTTCGATAGAATCTCGGCCTTCAAATTTTGATCCAACAATGCTTCCATTTGTGCCGTTCTCAATTTTTCAATCAAATCAGAGGAAACTTCCAATCGCATAAAGCAAACTTTCTCAAATTTCCCTTTTCTACTCAACGCATCCGCGACCACATTTGCCTTACCCGGATGGTAACGAATCTCACAATCATAGTCTTTTATCAGCTCTAACCATCTTCTCTGACACATATTCAGTTCCTTCTGAGAAAACATGTATTGAAGACTCTTATGATCCGTACAAATAACGCATTTAGTACCATACAAATAGTGTCTCCAGATTTTCAAGGCAAAGACTACAGCTGCAAGTTCAAAGTCATGGGTAGGATAATTCTTTTCATGAGGCTTAAGTTGACGAGAAACATACGCAATGACTCGACCACGTTGCATCAAGACACCACCCAAACCCGCATGCGAAGCATCACAATACACAATAAAATCCTCGGACCCTTCAGGCAAGGCTAAAATTGGAGCCTGACACAATAACTGTTTCAAAGTCTGGAAAGCCGACTCTTGTTGATCATTCCACTGAAACTTAACATCCTTTCGAGTCAATTTCGTCAAAGGACCCGCGAGCTTAGAGAAATCCTTGATGAACTTTCGATAGTAACCCGCTAGACCAAGAAAACTCTTAATCTCTGAAGCAGACTTAGGTGCTTGCCAATTCATAACTGCCTCAACCTTAGATGGATCTACTTTAACTCCATCCTCACAGATAATATGCCCCAAAAACTGGACTTCCCGCAACCAAAAATCGCATTTGGAGAACTTAGCATACAACTTTTCTTGTCTCAAGGTGTCAAGTACTAAACGTAAGTGTACTTCGTGATCGGATTCAGATTTAGAATAAATCAATATGTCATCGATAAATACAATAACGAACTTATCAAGATAGGGTCGACAAACTCTATTCATCAAATCCATAAAGACCGCCGGAGCATTAGTCAACCCAAAAGGCATAACAAGAAATTCATAATGACCATATCTAGTGCGGAAAGCCGTCTTAGGAATATCCTCCCCACAAACCCGCACTTGATGATAACCCGACCTCAAGTCAATCTTAGAGAAATAGGAAGACCCTTGCAATTGATCAAACAATTCATCTATTCGGGGCAAAGGGTACTTATTCTTTATGGTTCGCTTATTCAACTCTCTATAATCAATACACATCCGAAGGGTGCCATCCTTCTTTTTAACAAACAACACGGGTGCACCCCAAGGAGACGAACTAGGCCTGACGAAACCCTTATCTAATAGCTCCTGGATTTGGGTCATCATTTCACGAATTTCGGAGGGAGCTAGTCTATAAGGAGCCTTAGCTACGGGAGTAGAACCCGGAATTAGGTCAATTTTATATTCCACCTCCCTAATGGGAGGCAACCCAGGCAATTCATCAGGAAAGACGTCGGGGTAATCAGAAACCACCCGAACATTGGAAACGGTTTTCTTTTCTAATTTTGCATCAACTATATAAGCCAGGTAGGATACACACCCCTTAGCTAGAGATTTACTAGCTTTCATCATAGAAATCATAGGGATACTACCTCTTTCCCGTTCCCCTCGAGCCACAACATATGACTCATTAGAGATTGGAATCCTAATTAGTTTCTTATGGCACTCTATACTTGCCTTATTCTTACTTAACCAATCCATGCCTAAAACCGCATGAAAACTGGGGATAGGCATCAATAGAAAAGAAATTGGGAAACTATGATCCTCAATCAAGATGCTAGCTCCAGTCACCGATGTGGTAACTGGAACTATCTTGCCATTTGCTATCTCAACCTCAATAGGATTTGTAATACAAGTGGGAGTCAATTTCAGTTTATCGCAGAAAAGCATAGATATAAATGAGCAATTGGCTCCCGAATCAAACAGAACAGTAGCTGGTACAGAGTTGATTAGGAATGTACCAGTTATAACATCTTCAGTCCTGACAGCATCATCAGCTGTCATTTGGAATGCCCTACCAGTTGCCGTTGGTGGATTCTTTCTTTTCAGGCCAGAAGACGAAGACCCTCCGACCACACCCATCTTTTGTTTCCCAGCCTCCGGACACAAACCCGAACGATGACCTTCCTTTTGACAATTCCAACACACATGTCTAGGAAACGCACAATCCTTGATGTCATGACCAAGTTGTCCACATTTGATACACCTAGCAGTTTGTGGAGTGCAATGACCCTTGTGTCGCGATTTACAATTGTGGCACCAATTGGTTCTGTCCAATGATTTACTATCCGAACTGGACTTCTTAGGTTGATGAGATCCCTGCCATTTCTTCTTTCCAGGACTACCCGAAAATTCACCCTTGGGTTTAAATGGAGATTTTTCCTTTACCTCCAAGCCCTGTGCCCTAACATCCCCATCCACATAACGGGCAAGATCAAAAGCTTGGGAAAGAGTACCCGCCAATCTCACGGTCGTCCGATAAGTATGCGGTAACATTCCCACAAAATGGTCAATCTTCATACGTTCCTCCGGTACCCATTGTTGCACGAATCTCAACTTGTCAGTGAATTGGGAAATGAGATCATCCATAGTCATCTTATCCGTTAATTGCAAATCCAAAAACTCGCGTCGAATCCGAGTCATGTCAAATCCCGAACAATATTTCTTACAAACCTCATTGTGGAAATCAGCCCAACAAATCGATGCTCTCTGCTGTGGGGTAAAATGTGATGTAATGGAATCCCACCAAACCATTGCGGGACCCTTTAGAAGTTGCACCGCAAAAGGAACCTTGACTTCCTCTTCACATCGACAAACCTCAAACTTTCTTTCCACATCCCTAAGCCAATCCAAGGTAACGGAGGGATTTGTACTACTCGAATAATCCGATGGTCCACAAGACTTGAAAGTCTTAAAAGAGCATAGCTTAGGTTGATTCTGAGCTTGAAATATCGGAGTCTGATAACCCGAAGGTCCGGAAGAGAACGGAGCCGAAATCGGATAGGTACCATAGTGTGGATGATGATAATAAGACTGAGATACTGGAATCTGCGAAGTCACCAAAAGTGGTGGTACAGTGCTAACAGTAGGTGGCAAAGATTGCAAGATTTGTTGAGAAGACCGGTTTTGTTGTTGTTGCAAAAACTGTTGTTCTATTGCCTTAAGTCTCAGATTTTCTGTCTCTAGATGAATCATATAATCATCATGATCAAAATCCCCTACAGAAAAGGTAGTACCAGTTTGACCCTGGCTAACATTTTGGGTTTCAGGAGGGGATACATTAGTTCGAGGGGCATCATTGGGTGTGTCAGTTGGAGGTTCATTCTCTGCCATATATGTACCAAAACAACATCTCATAACACGTTAGTTGTTAGTACCTATATACTAACCAACTTCACATGCTAACCAAATCCCACTCGTAGGAATGTTTGACTGACACACATAGATTTGGGATTGAACACTTAACCCAAGCTCAATTCACCCAAACCTAGGCTCTGATACCAATTTAAAACACCACAAGATTTGAAAAGACATTTTTTTTTTATATATTCTTCGGAAGCGATTAAAACAAATCAGGCATTATAGATTGCGTATAACATAGTTCCCAAAACACAATCTATGCATGCATGATGAGTTGATACAATAACCCCATTAACTACAAACATTAAGTTAGGTGTTATTTAAATTCCAAAACATAAGTTTATAAACGACTACATGTCGTATAGTCAGAGTAGGCAGTCAAACATTCTTCAAACTAACTTCTTGCCCACCCACATCAAAAGTAATCTGCAAGAAGTGAGGAGAGGGATTAGCACGAAGCTAAGTGAATAGATCACAACTATCAATCTAAACTAGCATAGCAATTGATCACCACAAAGCATTATAACAAATACATCAAAGAGGATCGGTGGTCCTTGAGGTACCCTCATGCCGCGGTGGTTCCCCAAGTAACACTTATAACCACTGAAGGCCAAACAGTGGTCTTACCGATAGTTTAGTACCATTACTACATACGACATGATTTCAATAAACAACACATGTACAAAGTCATCATGTCGTCCAAAGTAACAGTATCCAAACCCAATTTCATATTGACCCCTGACAAGATAGCACATTCCATAATCATCATGGCAATATGCAATTTATACAATGTATAACAGTAGAACAAGTTTACCCGTTGTAACCAGATTGTTACAACTAATTCAGACTAAAAGTCAATGATCCACTCACCCTTACTGACAACGTCTCCACTCAGAGATCTAGTCTCACTGAGTCTTCGCTTTATCTGAAAATACGACCAACCTGAATTAGTCTTTTCTTCAAGTTCATTACAATATAATCATATATATAGTGTCAACTAAGAACATCTACTATACTATTAATACAAAGCAATTAACAAGAATGCACAAGTCACAAGTTATCAAATTTGTCATTTTTCAATATACAAACGCGATCCTGAAATAGGGTGCTGGATCGCGTTCCCTAGTTCTAAATAATTCTGTAACCGTTTTACACTACCAAACGCGATCCTGAAGAGGTGCCGGGATCGCGTTCCAAAGAACAAACTCAACTCAACTCGGATTTACACTAACTAACGCGATCCGGACTTAAGGGGCGGAATCGCGTTTCAAAGAAGGATTCAGGTTTGAGACAAATTTTCACTATGGAACGCGATCCTGGCCTGATGCCTGGATCGCGTTTGTCACTTTTCCAGCGACAAAACCCAGGTTCAAGAACACTTTAGCTCGACCTAATTCTTAATTTCACCAAATAAAAGATGTAATACACAAATATTGACATACAATAACTTCAAAGATCATCATGTAACATGTTATAACAACAAATAACTATCATCAAACTCAAATCCATGCTTGATCACCTTTTAACCTAATTACTTCAAACCCTAATTCATAAGCATATATTCAAAGCAATTCAAACTTACAATCGAGGTAATAGCAAGGTAGATGATGATGTTGATAAGTGTTAACCACGAATCCAAGCTCTAATCGATTACTCAAAGTTTTCTCTTTTGATTTCTCTCAAACTTAATGTATATGTGTGTGTTATTTTGGGGAGTAAAATGAGGAACCAAATAAAATGAAAGGGAGAGGTGGGAGAATAAACCGATCCACTACAAATGGTGGGTATAAGTTAGCTCCAAATTATACCGGCTCTAAACCTATTGTCTGGAACCTAAAATCGTTTGCGTGAAAATATATTTTATTATACTGTCAACTAAATTTATTTAAAACAAGTAATAATTCATGTGTCACAATAAGTCATTTGACCACTGGACATATTTATTTCAATTAGCCAAATAATACTAATTATTTCTAAACTAAATTAAATAATCAAATGAATTAAATACATTACCAAATTTCTCCTAGGCCGGTAATGAGGATGTTACAAATCTTCCCTCCTTAAGAAGATTTCGTCCCCGAAATCTCGCCACTCTCAAAGAGATTAGGATAACGTAATCGCAGGCTTTCCTCCGTTTCCCACGTAAGATTAGCACCCAAACTATGTCGCCACTTAACCAAAACCATGGGTATCTCCTTCTTTCGAAGTTTAGTCACTTTTCTATCTACAAGCTCTATGGGTTCTTCTACAAGTTTCTGACTTAAGTCGACACGCAAGTCTTGTAACGGAAGGACTTGGGATTGGTCCTCCACCTTACATTTTCTTAAGTAACAAACATTGAAGGTGTCATGAATACCCGCTAATTCAGGAGGAAGATCTAACGATACCGTTTGATCATTAACTACTTGGCGAATTCTAAATGGCCCAATAAACCTAGGAGCAAGTTTACCACGCTTACCAAACCGAATCACACCTTTCCAAGGGGAAACCTTTAAGTAAACCAATTCACCCACCACAAACGAAACCGGACGGCGCCGCGGATCGGCATACTGTTTCTGTCTATCACGTGCCGCTTTTAACTTCTCACGAGCAATTGCTACCTTATCAGCAGTAATCTGAACAATATCTGGACCCGCAAATTGTTTCTCACCCGCTTCCAACCAACATGTGGGTGTTCTACAACGACGCCCATAAAGCATTTCATACGGAGGCATACCTATACTCGAGTGATAAGAATTATTATACGCAAACTCAATCAATGGCAGGTGTGAATCCCAAGACCCACCATATTCCAACACACAAGCACGCAACATGTCCTCCAAAGTTTGAATGGTGCGCTCTGATTGACCGTCCGTCTGAGGGTGATAAGCCGTACTCAAATTAATTCGGGTACCCAGTTCCTTCTGCAAACCCTGCCAAAACCCAGACACGAATCGTGGATCTCTATCCGACACAATAGATAAAGGAATTCCATGTCGCGAAACGATCTCATTGACGTACAATTGGGATAATTTACTCAAAGAAGCCGTCTCACTAGTAGCAAGAAAGTGAGCACTCTTAGTCAATCGGTCCACAATCACCCAAATCATGTCGTTTCCTCTAATGGTTCGCGGAAATTTTGTTACAAAGTCCATCGTAATGTTTTCCCATTTCCACTCGGGGATCTCAAGTTGTTTCAACGTCCCATACGGTTTCTGGTGCTCGGCCTTTACTTGAGAGCATATATGGCATGATTCCACAAATCGAGCAACATCCATTTTCAAAGTAGGCCACCAATATAAAGGTTTCAGATCATTATACATTTTTGTGCTCCCGGGATGAACCGACAATCTGGACTTATGAGCTTCCATCAATATTACATCACGAAGCCCACCAAGTAAAGGAACCCAAACTCGCGATTGGAATGTCTTTAATCCACGAGAATCGTCACATAAAAGTTCTTTTCTTTTCGATAGAATCTCGGCCTTCAAATTTTGATCCAACAATGCTTCCATTTGTGCCGTTCTCAATTTTTCAATCAAATCAGAGGAAACTTCCAATCGCATAAAGCAAACTTTCTCAAATTTCCCTTTTCTACTCAACGCATCCGCGACCACATTTGCCTTACCCGGATGGTAACGAATCTCACAATCATAGTCTTTTATCAGCTCTAACCATCTTCTCTGACACATATTCAGTTCCTTCTGAGAAAACATGTATTGAAGACTCTTATGATCCGTACAAATAACGCATTTAGTACCATACAAATAGTGTCTCCAGATTTTCAAGGCAAAGACTACAGCTGCAAGTTCAAAGTCATGGGTAGGATAATTCTTTTCATGAGGCTTAAGTTGACGAGAAACATACGCAATGACTCGACCACGTTGCATCAAGACACCACCCAAACCCGCATGCGAAGCATCACAATACACAATAAAATCCTCGGACCCTTCAGGCAAGGCTAAAATTGGAGCCTGACACAATAACTGTTTCAAAGTCTGGAAAGCCGACTCTTGTTGATCATTCCACTGAAACTTAACATCCTTTCGAGTCAATTTCGTCAAAGGACCCGCGAGCTTAGAGAAATCCTTGATGAACTTTCGATAGTAACCCGCTAGACCAAGAAAACTCTTAATCTCTGAAGCAGACTTAGGTGCTTGCCAATTCATAACTGCCTCAACCTTAGATGGATCTACTTTAACTCCATCCTCACAGATAATATGCCCCAAAAACTGGACTTCCCGCAACCAAAAATCGCATTTGGAGAACTTAGCATACAACTTTTCTTGTCTCAAGGTGTCAAGTACTAAACGTAAGTGTACTTCGTGATCGGATTCAGATTTAGAATAAATCAATATGTCATCGATAAATACAATAACGAACTTATCAAGATAGGGTCGACAAACTCTATTCATCAAATCCATAAAGACCGCCGGAGCATTAGTCAACCCAAAAGGCATAACAAGAAATTCATAATGACCATATCTAGTGCGGAAAGCCGTCTTAGGAATATCCTCCCCACAAACCCGCACTTGATGATAACCCGACCTCAAGTCAATCTTAGAGAAATAGGAAGACCCTTGCAATTGATCAAACAATTCATCTATTCGGGGCAAAGGGTACTTATTCTTTATGGTTCGCTTATTCAACTCTCTATAATCAATACACATCCGAAGGGTGCCATCCTTCTTTTTAACAAACAACACGGGTGCACCCCAAGGAGACGAACTAGGCCTGACGAAACCCTTATCTAATAGCTCCTGGATTTGGGTCATCATTTCACGAATTTCGGAGGGAGCTAGTCTATAAGGAGCCTTAGCTACGGGAGTAGAACCCGGAATTAGGTCAATTTTATATTCCACCTCCCTAATGGGAGGCAACCCAGGCAATTCATCAGGAAAGACGTCAGGGTAATCAGAAACCACCCGAACATTGGAAACGGTTTTCTTTTCTAATTTTGCATCAACTATATAAGCCAGGTAGGATACACACCCCTTAGCTAGAGATTTACTAGCTTTCATCATAGAAATCATAGGGATACTACCTCTTTCCCGTTCCCCTCGAGCCACAACATATGACTCATTAGAGATTGGAATCCTAATTAGTTTCTTATGGCACTCTATACTTGCCTTATTCTTACTTAACCAATCCATGCCTAAAACCGCATGAAAACTGGGGATAGGCATCAATAGAAAAGAAATTGGGAAACTATGATCCTCAATCAAGATGCTAGCTCCAGTCACCGATGTGGTAACTGGAACTATCTTGCCATTTGCTATCTCAACCTCAATAGGATTTGTAATACAAGTGGGAGTCAATTTCAGTTTATCGCAGAAAAGCATAAATATAAATGAGCAATTGGCTCCCGAATCAAACAGAACAGTAGCTGGTACAGAGTTGATTAGGAATGTACCAGTTATAACATCTTCAGTCCTGACAGCATCATCAGCTGTCATTTGGAATGCCCTACCAGTTGCCGTTGGTGGATTCTTTCTTTTCAGGCCAGAAGACGAAGACCCTCCGACCACACCCATCTTTTGTTTCCCAGCCTCCGGACACAAACCCGAACGATGACCTTCCTTTTGACAATTCCAACACACATGTCTAGGAAACGCACAATCCTTGATGTCATGACCAAGTTGTCCACATTTGATACACCTAGCAGTTTGTGGAGTGCAAGGACCCTTGTGTCGCGATTTACAATTGTGGCACCAATTGGTTCTGTCCAATGATTTACTATCCGAACTGGACTTCTTAGGTTGATGAGATCCCTGCCATTTCTTCTTTCCAGGACTACCCGAAAATTCACCCTTGGGTTTAAATGGAGATTTTTCCTTTACCTCCAAGCCCTGTGCCCTAACATCCCCATCCACATAACGGGCAAGATCAAAAGCTTGGGAAAGAGTACCCGCCAATCTCACGGTCGTCCGATAAGTATGCGGTAACATTCCCACAAAATGGTCAATCTTCATACGTTCCTCCGGTACCCATTGTTGCACGAATCTCAACTTGTCAGTGAATTGGGAAATGAGATCATCCATAGTCATCTTATCCGTTAATTGCAAATCCAAAAACTCGCGTCGAATCCGAGTCATGTCAAATCCCGAACAATATTTCTTACAAACCTCATTGTGGAAATCAGCCCAACAAATCGATGCTCTCTGCTGTGGGGTAAAATGTGATGTAATGGAATCCCACCAAACCATTGCGGGACCCTTTAGAAGTTGCACCGCAAAAGGAACCTTGACTTCCTCTTCACATCGACAAACCTCAAACTTTCTTTCCACATCCCTAAGCCAATCCAAGGTAACGGAGGGATTTGTACTACTCGAATAATCCGATGGTCCACAAGACTTGAAAGTCTTAAAAGAGCATAGCTTAGGTTGATTCTGAGCTTGAAATATCGGAGTCTGATAACCCGAAGGTCCGGAAGAGAACGGAGCCGAAATCGGATAGGTACCATAGTGTGGATGATGATAATAAGACTGAGATACTGGAATCTGCGAAGTCACCAAAAGTGGTGGTACAGTGCTAACAGTAGGTGGCAAAGATTGCAAGATTTGTTGAGAAGACCGGTTTTGTTGTTGTTGCAAAAACTGTTGTTCTATTGCCTTAAGTCTCAGATTTTCTGTCTCTAGATGAATCATATAATCATCATGATCAAAATCCCCTACAGAAAAGGTAGTACCAGTTTGACCCTGGCTAACATTTTGGGTTTCAGGAGGGGATACATTAGTTCGAGGGGCATCATTGGGTGTGTCAGCTGGAGGTTCATTCTCTGCCATATCTGTACCAAAACAACATCTCATAACACGTTAGTTGTTAGTACCTATATACTAACCAACTTCACATGCTAACCAAATCCCACTCGTAGGAATGTTTGACTGACACACATAGATTTGGGATTGAACACTTAACCCAAGCTCAATTCACCCAAACCTAGGCTCTGATACCAATTTAAAACACCACAAGATTTGAAAAGACATTTTTTTTTTTTATATTCTTCGGAAGCGATTAAAACAAATCAGGCATTATAGATTGCGTATAACATAGTTCCCAAAACACAATCTATGCATGCATGATGAGTTGATACAATAACCCCATTAACTACAAACATTAAGTTAGGTGTTATTTAAATTCCAAAACATAAGTTTATAAACGACTACATGTCGTATAGTCAGAGTAGGCAGTCAAACATTCTTCAAACTAACTTCTTGCCCACCCACATCAAAAGTAATCTGCAAGAAGTGAGGAGAGGGATTAGCACGAAGCTAAGTGAATAGATCACAACTATCAATCTAAACTAGCATAGCAATTGATCACCACAAAGCATTATAACAAATACATCAAAGAGGATCGGTGGTCCTTGAGGTACCCTCATGCCGTGGTGGTTCCCCAAGTAACACTTATAACCACTGAAGGCCAAACAGTGGTCTTACCGATAGTTTAGTACCATTACTACATACGACATGATTTCAATAAACAACACATGTACAAAGTCATCATGTCGTCCAAAGTAACAGTATCCAAACCCAATTTCATATTGACCCCTGACAAGATAGCACATTCCATAATCATCATGGCAATATGCAATTTATACAATGTATAACAGTAGAACAAGTTTACCCGTTGTAACCAGATTGTTACAACTAATTCAGACTAAAAGTCAATGATCCACTCACCCTTACTGACAACGTCTCCACTCAGAGATCTAGTCTCACTGAGTCTTCGCTTTATCTGAAAATACGACCAACCTGAATTAGTCTTTTCTTCAAGTTCATTACAATATAATCATATATATAGTGTCAACTAAGAACATCTACTATACTATTAATACAAAGCAATTAACAAGAATGCACAAGTCACAAGTTATCAAATTTTTCATTTTTCAATATACAAACGCGATCCTGAAATAGGGTGCTGGATCGCGTTCCCTAGTTCTAAATAATTCTGTAACCGTTTTACACTACCAAACGCGATCCTGAAGAGGTGTCGGGATCGCGTTCCAAAGAACAAACTCAACTCAACTCGGATTTACACTAACTAACGCGATCCGGACTTAAGGGGCGGAATCGCGTTTCAAAGAAGGATTCAGGTTTGAGACAAATTTTCACTATGGAACGCGATCCTGGCCTGATGCCTGGATCGCGTTTGTCACTTTTCCAGCGACAAAACCCAGGTTCAAGAACACTTTAGCTCGACCTAATTCTTAATTTCACCAAATAAAAGATGTAATACACAAATATTGACATACAATAACTTCAAAGATCATCATGTAACATGTTATAACAACAAATAACTATCATCAAACTCAAATCCATGCTTGATCACCTTTTAACCTAATTACTTCAAACCCTAATTCATAAGCATATATTCAAAGCAATTCAAACTTACAATCGAGGTAATAGCAAGGTAGATGATGATGTTGATAAGTGTTAACCACGAATCCAAGCTCTAATCGATTACTCAAAGTTTTCTCTTTTGATTTCTCTCAAACTTAATGTATGTGTGTGTGTTATTTTGGGGAGTAAAATGAGGAACCAAATAAAATGAAAGGGAGAGGTGGGAGAATAAACCGACCCACTACAAATGGTGGGTATAAGTTAGCTCCAAATTATACCCGCTCTAAACCTATTGTCTGGAACCTAAAATCGTTTGCGTGAAAATATATTTTATTATACTGTCAACTAAATTTATTTAAAACAAGTAATAATTCATGTGTCACAATAAGTCATTTGACCACTGGACATATTTATTTCAATTAGCCAAATAATACTAATTATTTCTATACTAAATTAAATAATCAAATGAATTAAATACATTACCAAATTTCTCCTAGGCCGGTAATGAGGATGTTACATATATACCCCAAGTTTTTAGTTTTATATTTTTCATTTTTTGTTGTTGTTGTTGTTTTTGTGTTTTTCGAGTGTATAATGTTAATTATTATGTGTTAGAGCCACTCGATGGAGTATGAGAAGTAATAAATATCAACTTTAAGCAAAAAATGATAAACGAGATGTCTCTATTGATCTTGCTGAATTTGACTGTGTCGAAAACGATGAACGAGAGAAACTAGAGGTATAAACCGGTTTTCATTTTTAGTTCATATGCTAGTTGATGTGTGTTTTTTGTTGTTGTGTTTGTTTGTTGTTCATCAATGTATTTTTACACAAATTGTATTTTTATTTACCAAGTTGATTACTTATTTTTTGGATGTTTTGATATGAGTGCTTGTTGTTTGTTCATCAATGCATTTTAGATATTTTTTGTAGTTTTTTTTGTATACCGTATTTAAGAATTTTTTTAGCTATCATTGCTATGTGTATTTGTTGTTGTTGCACTTTTTATATAATGTTACTTCATTTTGGATGTTTTACTATGTATTTCTACTGCATATTAAATACATTTATATATATTACTGCATTTTAGATGTTTGTTATGTGTAAATATGCATTTTATATATATTACTGCATTTTAGATGTTTGCTATGTGTCAGTATGAATTTTATATATGGTACTGCATTTTAGATGTTTGCTATTTGTAAATATGTATTTTATATATGTTACTGCATTTTAGATGTTTGTTATACTGCATTTTTAGATGTTGATATATGTGTTTTTGTTATACTGCATTTTTATGAATGTTACTGCATTTAAGATGTTTTTGCTATGTGTAAAAATGTATCTTATACGGAGTATATGTTACTGCATTTTAGATATGTTGCTGCATTTTAGATGTTTGCTATGTTTAAATATTCATTTTATATATGTTACTGCATTTTAGATGTTTGCTATTTATAAATATGTATTTTTATATATGTTACTGCATCTTAGATGTTTCCATGTGTAATATGCATTTTATATATGATACTGCATTTTAAATGTTTTGTTATACTGCATTTTTAGATGTTGGTATGTGTGTTTGTTATACTGTATTTTTTGTGTATCTTACTGCATTTTAAGATGTTTTTGCTATGTGCAAAAAATGTATTTTATATATATTACTTCATTTTATATTTTTTTGTATATGTGTTTCTTTTTATGTTGCTGTATTTTTATGTATGTTTTACTCTATATTTTAGATTTTTTTTGCTACGTGTAAAAATGAATTATATATATGCTACTCTATTTTAGTTGTTATATGTGTAAATATGCATTTTATATATGCTACAGTATATTAGTTGTTATTTTTATACTATATATATGTTTCTAATATAATTTTTATAACAATTTCATGTGTTTAATTCATTTTATATGTAAAACTGTTAAAGAGAATACAAAGCGGAAATCAAGAAAAGTTGAATGCAGCTTTACGATTTGATATATGTATATAATATAATATATATATGTATATATAATGGAGATGGAGATATGTAGAGAATCGCTGAATTGTAACAAAAGATGTGTTTTGATGGTCAGATAACGCAATATTTGTGTAACAATGAAAGTACATTTTTACCCCTTCTATATCCTTTATATACTTGACAGGTGGCGTGTTGTTATTCATGGACCACCCTGCTCTCACTGCCCTCACTTTCATAGCTGCTCTCCTGATCCGTACTCGTGTTTGGTAATAACTAGTTGGAGCTAGAGCTTATGATTAAAACTGGGGTTAGTGCTGGTACTTGTTGGGTGGAGCTAAAGAAGTCCACAAGGGCTTCTATAAGCTACTAGGCTTCTCCAAACTACTTAAATAGTTTCTATATTAAGGGTTTTTAAAGAGTTTATTTTATAAAAAGTCTCATTGAATTTGATTTGCAAAACAAAAATTAACTTTTTTAGAGGCTTGAGTTTCTAAAAATTAGAGACGTCGAAACACACCCCCTTCTTAACGAAGAACCTAATTAAGCTAGTTAGGCATTTTTGTAACTAGTACATAACCCGCGCAATGCGGCGGGAACGTATCTGAAATCAGTAAAATAAGTAGTGAAATAGATTGAAGAAGATATGGGCAAATGATGTATTATGGGATTTTTATGATTTTTATAGAAGTTTTTATAATTGTCTCTGACTTTTATGACTTTCTGTAAATAGATTGAAGAAGATATTTGTTTCCTTTTTCAAGTGTGTTCACATTCACAGTCGTATGTCTCTTGGTGTAAAAATTGATATGTTTGAAAAGGGCATTTTGGGAATATTGATTATTTTAAGAAGTGGGTAGATTGAAACCAAGAAATGGTTTTATAAGTAGTAGTAGATAATGCGCCAAAATGGTGTTTATTAGTTAACTAACATATATAAAGAAATTCGTGAACCAAAACAAAATCCAAGCGGCTTAATTTAGTATCGAAAAATATAAAAATAAAAATTTTAGTCATGTATGACTCAAGTTAATGTCATTACGGCGCTACCCCACGTACACAACTATTAAAACCATGTCCATGTGGCGTGTTTACCTTTACTTATTTTTTTTATGGATTTATTTGTTCTAAGTTCTAACCCATAAAAATCCTATGAAATTGGTTTTTTTTTTTTTTTTTTTTTTTTTTTTTTTTTTCACAAAAAGAGTCTAAATTTCGTACAACTTAAACTCGTGGAGGTTTTAAAAGGTTAAAAAAATATATTATAAACGTAATCGTTATCGTGTATGTTACACGTACATATATGTCATATAAGAGAATTTAGAGCTTTATAGTTTTAGTTGATGATTTATTCTTGAACCATATATGTACTCCTAGCGTTATGACAATTTGCCTTCAAAATTATTTGTGAAATGTCGAATGATGGTCGGTCGGTTAGGACCCAAATCTGTTATACATGTCACCAATTGACATGTTCGTATGTCTAAACAACAAAAATGATTTCTTAAAAAGCGACTATGTCCAAGTGTTGGCCGCATAGTCACATGGTACATGACCAAAAACCCCTCCATGATCCTTGTTCCGTAGTGTTTTCGTAGCGAGTTGTGGTACAGTTTCGTTCCTGGAACATATTTTGACGTTCCAGATAAGTATTGAACTCACAGGCTTTGAAATTTAACCTTTAGTTCCATATTGGCATTGGCGTATCTACTTACATATAACATGGGTCCATGGACGGTGGACCCATGTTGCATTCCTATTTTTTCAAAAGAGATGGTAATAATATTGATATGGACCCATGTTAAATGTTGAATACATTATTTTCTTTTATTTGAAAGGATACATGTTACAAATTTAGAATATTGGATCAATTGTCTTCTAATTTACATACTCCATTCATCTCAATTTAATTATCTACTACTGAAATATATACAGTTTTAAAAAAGTACATTGGTTACTATGTCAACCAATATCATTTAATATCTATCATCTAAAACCCTTTTATGAATGGTTGAAATCAAAAGCGGATAATAATTTTGGGGCATCCCAAAATGGAATACTGGACAATTAAATTGGAACGGATGTAGGATTATAATAGCCCATGATACTAAGTTATAGTGAAACCCAAATCACTAAATAATAAAATCTCACTCACAAATTATAGTATCTAATATATATTTTCCTAACTAATTATTAGCTATAATTAATTTGGTTATGTTTTTTTCTTGGTTATTCAATTAAAGTAATCAAAGAATATATGAGAATCTGATCCACTTAAGAATGACTTTGAAACAATAAATATCATTGAAGAACAGTTAGAAACAATATTTGAAAATAATGTCCAATGGATACATACTTTAAAGTATACGAGAACTAACTCAAAGTAGTGTTTTTAATATACATAAGATATTATGTACAAACTCGACCCGACCCGTTACTTACCCCGCCAATTCAGTTACATGCCATACTTACTCATTATATCGTGTCAACAATATTGGACCCACGTGATTTTGAATTCTGGATTCGCCACTGCATATTGGAATACTGGTTGAGACTTTGTTAAGTATTACTTCGTGAAATATTTTAAAAAGTTTAGATTTTTACTATATAAATATTAATTAATGAAGTTTTAGGCTAAATTGGTGCCAGGTTATATGGTACATTGTATTGAAGCAATGTGTATCAACCCTATTTTAACAACGTTCCGACTTTTGCGGTTGCTCTAGCTACATTGTCCTTTTCTTGTCATTTCTCTCTTTTTTACGATGCTAAATAAACAGTATGTTATGCTAGTGATACTCAATATAATGATGCACGATAATCCCAATGAATTACTCCAGGAAAAACACACAAATATAACGAAGTGATTTTGGGTTTGGATGACTCGTGGCTGCGTTTTCTCGCTAATTCTTGGACCTTCCCTAAGGCTATTATACTCTTAGGATCATTGTAGTATTAGAGTAAGTTTTTTATTTCAATGAGAAGCTCTACGGCACCAGCGATTACTCATCTATATAATCGATGGAAAACAACTTCATGTGAACTGGGCCGAATTGGCCCAAGCCTGAAAAGCCTGTCTTTGCAACAAATTTATGTGAACTGGGCGGAATTGGCCCAAACCAAAAAAGCATGTCAAAAACAGAAACCGATCCAGATTAGGGGTGAACAAAAAAACCGAACCCGGAACCGAACCCGATTTAAAAACCGAAACCGGAACCGATTTGGAACCGGTTTTTGAATACCCGGTTCGGGTTTTTTCAATACCCGGCGGGTAGGACCCGGTTTGGATTTCGGATTTCAAAATCGGGTTGGGACCGGGTAGGAAGCGGGTCGGGTTGGAAAACCCGGTATAAAACCCGAAAAAACCCGGTTTAAAAACCGGTATTCGTGGGTCAAAAACCCGGTTCGGGTCGGGTCGGGTAGGTCAACGACCCGGTTTCGCTTCCTTTGACTAAAAACCGGTTTGGGTACCGGGTCGGGTCGGGTATGCCCGAAACCCGATTTTGTTCACGGTTAATCCAGATAAAGCTAGAAATACTGTAGTAAATTAAATGTAAGTTAAATGGAGCTGATAAATACAACAAATAATTTGATTCAAACATCAATATTATGTTGTAGTACATTTGTACTGTAAGCTTTAAGTCTTGTACAGAATGATGTATGAAACAAATTTAATGTTCTATCTATCAACTCCCTAAGTTAAGTGTTTTGGTAGTTTGGTACACAACTAGACATCTTACCTTTTTTATGTCCGTTATCACTGTAAATGCAAACACATAAATACATTCCTTTGTTTCTCTCCAGAAGCCTTTAGGATTGATGTATCACGTATGATGGGCTTGGTAGCTTTGGTGTCCTCAACGGTATGGTAATGTTAGAGGCGGAGTCAGGAAATCTAGTGGAATTTTACTTTTTATTTCTTTTATAGTTTTGTGGTGGCGAAATGTTAAAAATATCATTAATAAAAATTTTTTTACGTAATTTAAAAATCTTTGTAGGAGCGACTGCTTAAGCTGCACCCGCCCTGTCTCCACCCATGGTAATGTGGAATACTCGAGATCAAATGGTGGACGAATGAAAACGGTGTTAAATATCTTGTAATCATTGTCAACTGTTATTCAATCCCACTCTCTTAAATCGTACTCCCTCCATCCTATTTTTATTGTCATGTTTTGACTTTATAAGTCTTTCTTTTTCAACTTTAACTTTAGATATTGTTGTTGGTGTTATATAATATTTGATGCAAAATATATGAATGGATTGGGTTTTAAATGTATTTTCACTAGTTATAATTTTTATCAAGTATTACATAACATATACAAAAATATTTAAGGTCAAAGTTGAAAAAGAAATACTTCAAAAGTCAAAACAGGACAATAAAAATGGGACGGAGGGAGTAGTAAGCAAGCGAAGGATGGCTATGATGTAAAAAGGTGGAAAATATGAAATGGGAGTTCATAACCAACAACGGTGCTCCATATATGCAAAACAGCCACATTGCACCCACTACAACAAAAGTGTCAATTCTCCACGCTTTTTTCTTCACGCTTTTATAAAGTGTTAACTTATTTGCTAAGTTATTCACACTTATAAGTGTGTACAAAATGTTCACGCTTTTAAGTGTGAATAAATTGAACTAATAATAATATATATCACAATGTTGACGCTTACAAGCGTGAAAAAATGATAGATTTGCAACACTTTAAAGTGTGAAGATTATTTCTTAACACCCAAATTCTTCACGCTTAAGAAGCGTGAACAAATTGAGTGTTAGCAATAATCTTCACGCTTTTAGGTGTGGACTTTGTTCAATTTTTTCACACTTATAAGTGTGAACATTATAATAAAGATTGTTATTAGTTCAATTTCTTCACGCTTAATAGCGTGAACATTTTGTACACACTTATAAGTGTGAATAACTTAGCAAATAAGTTAACACTTTATAAAAGTGTGAAGAAAAAAGCGTGGAGAATTGACATTTTTTTGTAGTGACCTGCGGTTGCTGCAACACGATAAAGTGTATAAAATGCTACAAGCATTCCAGCGTCAGACAACCAAATTTGTTTTCGCTCACTACCATGATAGATAGGACTTTGTGGGTAGAAATGACTTGCAAAACCGTCGTATTTCCTTCCATGTATATTGAAGGTAAAGAACATAAGAAACTACGATGTGTTTGCAAGCCATTTTTACCCACAAAGGCCTATCTTTCATGATACCGAGCGAAAACAAATTCGGTTGTCCGATGTTGTAATGCTTGTAGCATATATCGTGTTGCAGCAATATATGGAGCACCTTGTTGGTTATGAACGCTCATTTCATATTTTCCACCTTTTTACATCATAGCCATCCTTCGCTTGCTCACTACGATTCAAGCGAGTGGGATTGGATTAGAGGTGCATTGTCAACAGTCGACAGAGATTACAGCATGAAACACCCCAGTATTTTACGTATATTTTATTTTAAGTTTTAAAGTAAACTGGTGTAAACTGTGACCAAAATCGCGCCGCAACTTCCAAAAATCGCGTCGCAATTAATAATTATAATCGCGTCGCAACCATTTGAAATCGCGTCGCTATTGTAACAAGATCGCGTCACAATCTATGAAGATCGCGCCGCGATCCAAGTCTGTACAGAACCAAAATAGACAGCTTTAAGACCTGTCCAAAACATCAAAAATCCAATTTATCGCAACAATTCTGAACTATAACCTGTACAACGTCATTTCCGCAACACAATTATATAATCCACTTCATTTATACATTTCAAACCAAAAACTTTCGATAACCAATTTAACACTTTGGATCAAAACCAACTAATCTTACTTACCATATCAATATTTAAAACCAAAAGCATTGACATGGTATTAACATTTACATACCATTGTAACAACCTTACACAACACACTTTAAGTGCCAAATGACTATTAACATGATTTTCACAAAAGATGGGGTAATAAGCATCAAGAACATGATTTAATGGAAATCGAGCCAATTACCCAAAATCAAGTAAACTCCACCTTTAGCTCCCAATGGGCTTCTTGCCCAAATCAACCCTTTGTCCA
Source organism: Helichrysum umbraculigerum (assembly GCA_949592205.1). NCBI lineage: Eukaryota > Viridiplantae > Streptophyta > Magnoliopsida > Asterales > Asteraceae > Helichrysum > Helichrysum umbraculigerum. The sequence goes on along the minus strand of CATIUR010000003.1, from coordinate 102,781,092 downwards.
CTAGCTTCACCTAAAACATTAGAATTATACAACGGTAAGCAAAACGCTTAGTAAGTAATGAAATACAATCACATGTAATAATGATAATTTAGCTAAGGATCCTTAACCGCCCATGCTAGTTGTATACTACTAGCAATCACACGAGCCTATGGCCGCAACCATTACTCGCACAAAACCGTTAGCAAATGACCGAAGCCATTCCTAACACATGCTCATGTAATCCAAAACTTACCTTGCGATTGCACAATTAAATCACTTGAACTCTTTCCAAACTCTTTAACACCTAATCACATAAACACATAGCACATAATTACATTTTGCATATACTAACACATTTATTAAATTAATCCAATATTCTTTACTTTGATCATAGTTTCATTTATATAAATTTATCCATATCAATTTCCATATATGCTTGAATAATGGTTCCTTTAATCCCATCACCACACTCTTTCTCAAACAATAATATACATCATCTTTTTGGAACCAAGATTCACAAGTATATATGTATAATTTCTCATCATCATCACTTTCTTCTTTAACTAACAATATCACATCATAATCTGATTAAGAACATATTTATTCTACTAATTTTAACATTAGTTTCTTCATATATCAATTACTACTAACTTAGGGTTTCACAAATTTCATAACCCTAACTTAAATCTATCATACAAATCTTATAATATGATTCACTAGTATGTATACATCATCTATATACTAACAATTACATAATTATCAATTAACATAACTTAGGGTTTATAAATTAAGCCCTAATTTAAAATTACACAAAAATGATGGGAATTATACCTTAAAATCACTTATGGAGTAATTAGAAACCAATATATGATGATATAAGATGATGATGATATGTAGAACGAATCTCAGCTTCAAAATCGCCCCTCTAAAGTTCTCTGGATGAATTTTAGGTAATATTTGTGGGTTTAATCGAAATGAGAAGCCGCTGGAGTTTTATTTCTGTTTCTGGGAATGGTCGAATCGCGCCGCGACCATGCCTAGGTCGCGCCGCGATCTCAGCTACGTCAGACCCAACACTTTTCTCCCATTACACTTATAACCCACATTTTTGCATTCTTTCTAACATACACATAATATATATGATATATATATATATATTTTAAATATACATATATAAACACCATGTAATATATCATATATACATATAATTTCACATATCCAATTAATATAACACATATATATTTTCATATAATATAATTTAGAACTTACAAAAATTTAGGATGTTACAACTATCCTCCACCAATTTAGGTCCTGATATAGCGAGGGATAGAAATGGATGATTTCTTCTTCCGGTTCCGATGTGATTTCAGAACCTTTGCGATGCATCCATTGGACTTTGAACATTCTAAGGTCTTTATTTCTCAATCTAGTAACTTTTTCATCGAGAATGGAGATGGGTTGTTCAACATAATTTAATTGATCGTTAACCGCAATTTCTTCCAATGGGACATAAGCAGATTCATCAACCAGGCATTTTCGCAGAAAAGATACATGGAAAGTATTATGGATTCCTGCTAGTTTGTCGGGTAGCTCAAGGCGATAAGCTACATTACCGACTCTAGCCAAAATTGTGAAAGGACCAATATACCACGGACCCAATTTGCCTCGCTTTCTAAACCGAATTATTCCTTTCCAGGGAGACACTTTCAACTTAACTTTATCACTAACCTGAAATTCAATCGGACGCCTTCTATTATCAGCATATGACTTTTGTCTGTCTTGGGCAGCTTTTAACCGTTCTCTGACTTGGTTAATCTTTTCAGTGGTCAACTGAACCATGTCAGTGCTTCCCAATTCTTTTTGCCCGATTTCTCCCCAACAAATAGGAGTTCTACATTCTCTTCCATAGAGCATCTCGTAAGGTGACAATTTAATACTCGAGTGATAACTGTTATTATAAGAAAATTCTACCAGTGGCAAATGTGTATCCCAGCTACCTCCAAAATCAATAACACACGCCCTTAACATGTCTTCCAGAGTTTGAATTGTTCTTTCACTCTGGCCGTCTGTTTGAGGGTGATAGGCGGTGCTAAAATTGACACGAGTACCCATAGATTCCTGAAATTTCGTCCAGAAACGTGAAGTGAATCTAGTATCTCTATTGGAGACAATAGATACAGGAGTACCATGACGAGCAACAACTTCACGTATGAATAAGTCTGCAAGTGCTTCAGAAGAGAAAGTTTCTTTAATTGGTAAGAATAAAACACTTTTGGTTAAACGATCCACAATCACCCAAATTGCGTCATGCTGGCGTTGCGTTTTAGGCAACTTGGTGATAAAGTCCATTGTAATATGCTCCCACTTCCAAACAGGTATTTCTAACGGTTGTAATTTACCATAAGGTTTCTGATGTTCCACTTTTACCTGTAGGCAAGTTAAGCATTTTTCAACATATTTTACAATTTCTCTTTTCATACCTGGCCACCAAAAGTTTGATTTTAAATTACGATACATCTTAGTAGCACCAGGGTGAATAGAATATCGAGATTTATGAGATTCATCAAGCAACATCTTCTTTAACTCGATCGAGTTAGGAATCCAGATTCTTCCATATCTTGTCTTTAACCCACGAGAATCATCAACAAAATTTTGAACTTGACCTTTAATGCGTTCAGAATTAAAATTGCCTTTTTGCCACGCTTTCAATTGTGCACATTTGATTTGATCAAGTAAATCCGGAATAACGGTGATTCTGAGAGATTTAACCACCAAAGGTGGCTGAATAGCTTTACGACTAAGTGCATCAGCAACAACATTAGATTTTCCAGGATGATAAAGAATTTCACAATCATAGTCTTTCACTAGATCAAGCCAACGTCATTGCCTCATATTTAAATCCCGCTGATCGAAAAAGTATTTGAGACTTTTATGATCAGTATATATAGTACACTTCACACCATAAAGATAATGCCTCCAAAGCTTTAAAGCAAAAACAACCGCTGCCAACTCAAGATCATGAGTTGGATAATTCTTTTCATGATCCTTAAGCTGTCTAGATGCATAGGCAATTACCTTGCCACGTTGCATCAAAACACAGCATAAGCCATTATAAGAGGCATCACATAATACAACCATATCTTCAGTACCATAAGGAAGTACTAAGATAGGCGTTTGACTAAGCTGTTGTTTAAGAATATGAAACGCTTGATCAGCTTGCTCATTCCACTCAAACTTAACATTCTTTCTGGTGAGTTTAGTGAGAGGAGTAGCAATCTTTGAGAAATCCTGGATAAAACGTCTATAGTACCCAGCTAATCCCAAGAAACTTCTAACTTCAGTAGGAGTAGTTGGAGGTTCCCATTTCATGACTGCTTCAATCTTAATATGACAGCCCGCAAATTTGGGTACAATTAAGAACAGTAAATACATGCATTTTACGCTAATTTTCTGACTAAAGTTTAAACAAAACTTTCCTTGTGAAATAAACCTAGCAAGCCCAACACTTTTAAACAAAAAGTATTACGTATTTCGTAATTAACTAAATTACGTACAAACTTATCGGGACGAACTCGACAAATTAAATACAATGAAGTTGATGATACAAAAATAATTAATAAATCGAAAATTATTAATTACGATTACTATTATAATTATATTATTGAAATAATATAATATATTATACGTTTATTATTCAACGTATAGGACACAGTACAAATGTTCAAAAAGTATCTCAAAATACTTTTGAACAAATTTTATTGGAAACTATTATAGAAAATAGTTGGAACAAAAGTTGTTCGGGAACTTATAGATGACTATTTAGGACACGTTATACACGAACAGAAACAATTATAAAACGTGCCTAAAAGTCAAAGATAACAAAAGTGTAATTTTTTTTCCATTCCTGTTTTAGTATTTGGAACATTACCTCAAAATATGAAATCATAATTTAACTGAAATTTGGCACTCAATTGGATGCGCGCAGTAAAAATGTAAAAATTGTACAACAGTCTAAAATAATGAAAATATCATTATTCTAATTTTAGATTACGTGTCTGGAGAACATCTACAAAATAAAAATATAAAATATTAAATTTTATATTGATATAAATGGACCCGTACACGAAACTAACGTGTTAAAAACCCAAACTTTTAACACTTTGAAAATATCTGGACGACCACTTCTGTACATTCCCATACTGCAGTTGAAAACTTAACATTGAAGGTAACAATATAATACTCCTTTCCCTCACATATGAGTGATCACCAATAATTCATTTCACCAACAATTCTTGTTCCTTCTCTCTGTGATCACGATGACAGCAGCAGCTAGGAAAGGGAAGCAGAGCCAAAAACCAAACTCATCTTCATTCTTACCTTCAAACCATATTCATCTTCAATTCAAACACTTAAACCCAAACAAATATGATCACTTAAACTCCTCATCTATTTTCGTCATAATCATCACTCAACATAATCATCAATCTTCATCATCATTATCGCCATTTCATCACCACTGTGAGGGTTCAAACCTTAAAAATTTAATATATTCTTTGATTATATTATGATGTAACTTGTTTATTTCGTATATATATAATTGTTAGATTTTATTTATACATGATTATTATGATGATCTAGCTAATAAATGGGTATAAATGTGAGTGTAATAATGGGCAAAATTTTCTGGATAAAAGTGGTATAATTTTAAGTTAAACTTTGGTAAAAAGCATAACTCGAAACGATATAAAAAGCTGAGTTAATTTCGGACTGAAACTATGAACAGAACTGGACTGCGTATGGAACCGATCGGCTGGAAAAACTTAGCCGATCGGCTAGTTACTTCCAACCGATCGGCTCATATAATTGGGAGTTGTAGCCGATAGGCTAAAATCATCAAGAGCCGAACGGCTCTAAGACATGTAAATATTGCTCGTGCAATTGCTATATATATAACTTTCTATATATAGTAATTACTATATATAGAAAGTTATTAATAATTAGTTATTAAATAATGATATATAGATAGTAATTAGTATTAAATGGTACCAAAATATTAACGATTTCATAACTCAAAATATTTGATAAGTTATATTTTGTTCAAAGATATACGACACGAATTTTGGTACTAAATTGTACACGACCACGGAACAATATTTTTACACCAATATTAAACGACATAACTTTTCGGCCAAACGGGTCAAATATATAACGGGCTAAAATAATTTGGTTAGTGTATTTTGGCCGTACCTATTGGGCCTTATTTTTGGGCAAAACGAATTGGGCCAACCCCAACGGATCGCGTAGTTTAAAATACAAACTTAAACCGGGTTATATATATAGGACAAGTAAAACGAAACTTATTTTCGTAATGTGTAAACTTATGTTTATCAAACAAATGACGACTTTTATATATATATATATATATATATATATATATATATATATATATATATATATATATGTATATAGTATATAGTTATGAAACAAGCTATTAACTATGAAACTTATTTTCGTAATGTGTAAACTTATGTTTATCAAACAAATGACGACTTATATATATATATATATATATATATATATATATATATATATATATATATATATATATATATATATATATATATGTATATATATTCAACTAATAAAGTATATAAGTGAATATACTTATACATAACAAATGGGTAGACGATAAACGATTGGGGAAATAATAATAATATTTCCAACATCATCACCAATGACTTGTACAAATTTAAGAATTCAACGATTTCTTCAAAACAAACAAGCTATTAACATAAATTTGATAAACAATCAAAGTACTTATGTTAATACAATACTTTGTATAGGTCAACAAACCTCGGGCAATGCTATATCTTCCGGCTAGTTTTCACATCGCTACCACTACTGTGAGTTCACAGCCCCTCCTTTTACTAATTTGACTACTTTTAGTCAGGGGTGAAAAACATAGCTAATGTTTTTGCTATAACATGCAATATCTATCTATAATTGCTTTTGCGCTTATATGCTACTGATTTTATATGAATGATTTCATACCATGATTGCAAACTATCTGTGGATACTTGTATGTTTATGTACGGTCATAGGATATTACCTTCCTACAAACTGTTGTGAACGACTTTATTTGACTTACTTGTTAACTCTTTTACTAAATGAATATGGTTAAACAAACCATTTCTTACAAAAACCTGTGAATTCACTCAACATTATTGTTGACTTTTTACTATGTTTTTCAGGTAATTAGCAGCACAGATAAGACTGCACGCATATGGAGTTAGGCGACCCACGAATAATTAGGATGCCACATTTTGGGACACTTAAGATTTCTTTGTATAAATGATTTACATTAATCATATTTATGAAATCTTCTTTCGGAAACTGTGTATTTTATACAGATTGTATTTTATAATGCTATTCTACGACTTTAGCGAGTTGTAGTCCTTTTTGTTACAAACAAACTTCATAAATGGCATCTTAATTTACTGTTCAGCAATAATCATAAGCTCTGATCTGGCATGATGTTCAACGTTAACGTCAGCACCCCCACACATACTAATGCTTCCGCTAATCGCCCGTTGACCGCGCTGACCGAATTTGGGGGTGTCACACTTAACAGGATCAACTTTAATTCCTTGATCATCAATCACGTGCCCCAGAAATTGAACCTCTCACAACCAGAATTCACACTTTGAGAATTTAGCATAAAGCCTTTCACTTCTCAAAATTTGCAACATTTGCCTTAGATGCATTTCATGCTCACCAGCTGACTTAGAATAGATAAGAATATCATCAATAAATACAATTACAGACTTATCGAGTAAAGGTCGACATACCCGATTCATAAGGTCCATAAAAGCTGCTGGAGCATTAGTTAGACCAAAAGACATCACCACAAATTCATAGTGCCCATATCGAGTTCGGAAGGCAGTTTTAGACACATCTTCATCACGAACTTTCAATTGGTGATAGCCTGAACGTAAGTCAATTTTGGAGAAATAACTAGCACCCTGTAACTGATCAAACAAATCATCAATCCTAGGTAAAGGATACCTATTCTTAATGGTTACTTTGTTCAATTCTCTATAATCAATACACATTCTCATGGTGCCATCTTTCTTTTTCACAAAAAGTACAGGAGCTCCCCAGGGGGAACTACTTGGACGAATGAAATCCTTATCAAGTAATTCCTGCAATTGTTTCATCAATTCCTGCATTTCTGAAGGAGCAAGTCTATAGGGAGTTTTAGCAATAGGAGTAGCTCCAGGTATCAAATCAATGCGAAATTCGACTTGCCTATCGGGTGGAATACCCGGTAGCTCGTCGGGGAATACATCTGGAAACTCATTTACTACAGGAATATCATCCAATTTAGGGGCTGATTTCTGAGTATCTACCATATGTGCCAAAAAGGCGTGACACCCATGTAGCAGATGACGTTTAGCACGAGTATAGGTACAGATAGATAAAGAAGATTTCCGCTTTTCACCATATATATCAACTATCTTACCATTAGGCGAGCTGACTCGAATAATCTTTTTCTCACACTGGATAATAGCCTTATGCTGGCCTAACCAATCCATGCCTATTACAACATCAAACTCACCCATATTCATAGGAATCAGATTTATAACAAATATTTCATTATCAATTTCAAGTTGACACCCACGGAAGACATTTACCACATATATAAATCTATTATCTGCCACCTCAACATCTAAAGGGGTATCTGTAACAACCGCCAAATTAGGGCTAGTATTAGCGCCTAATTCTTTGTTAATACATGTAATTAGTTCTGTGTTAGGCTAATTATGTATCGAATTATATATATTGTTGAATATATATACGAATATACGATTTGTTTAAATCGTACGCAATTTAAATCGGATGCATTTCGATTCAATTTTTATATGGACGTTGGTGACAATCTTATCAAATAACGTTTTATTTCAAAAATACTATTATTATAATATTTCGTAATTATTCGTATCGTACAATCAGAAATTATACAATTTAAAAATATTAAAACGCGCAAACTAAATAAACTAACTTACATTTTAACGCAAATATAAAGTGATTTGTAAAATGTTTAAACAATATGTCGTGTAATAAATCGTATTTTAAAAACTTATAATTAAAATGTAACTAATTATTTAACGTTAAACGACGGAGCAAACGAACACCGCACGGGACGCGGGGCGAAAGTGGGGATAACCCCCACCTCCCACCTCACCTTTCTCATTTCTCTTTCTTTCTATTCCTCTCTCTTACTTTCTTTCTTTCATTTCACCAAAAACACCAAACTCACAAAACCGCAAAATACTACCACGAAACGCGACCGGATCACAAATATTTTTAGAGATTCACGACCACCTCGCGACGATCTACATTTCTACCTTTCCGGATTTTCATTTCGGCAAATTGTAAGTTTCCGACAAAATCTCGAAATCTCTCGATTCTTAGTATTTTTCATTTGTGGTTGTTATTATAACTAGTATATGTCCATTACAACATTTAGAACACGATTTCATAGCTTAAAAACGGGTTTTAAAACGGATTTTGGCCGGAAAAAGTCGTGACAGCCGGATTTCTGGGCTGGTGTTCATCCATGCGACACAAGCACTGTGTCGCATGTTGTGTCGTATTTTAGCCTTTATGTCGCATAAACTCCCTTGTGTCGTACCTTATGTCGTACCAGATATTTTGTGTCGTAAGTTCTGCGACACAACCACTATGTCGAATACATCATACGACACAATCACTATGTCGCTGTTGAATCAGCATTTCGCATCCATGCGACACAACCTTTGTGTCGTATGGACATTGTGTCGCATTCCTATGCGACACAACACTTGTGTCGCATAACCCATTTAATGTCGCATGACTATGTCGCATAAAACAGCAGGTTTTCAAATCTCAATTTCACTAAGTGTCGAAACTATATAACCTCAAACACTTATACGATACGACCTATAAAACACATTGGGACACACTTTTAAGTGCAAAATGCCAACTTCTAAATAAAAACACTTAAAGTATATTATCTCAAATCCGTCACCAACGGGCCGTACACATCTTCAAACACTTATCAAATCAACCAAATCGAAGTAATTTGGACATATATAGTTGTGTAACAACTACAAGGGTGATCTTTTGAGATACCCAATCATGATTATAACCATCGCGTGTCGTGGACACCCTCAGGTTACAAGTCGTTGGACTTCATTATTCGCTTATCAACATACGTTTGTTTAAACGCATTCAGACTCAGGTGAGTCTTACAGCCCCACTTTTACTGTTTTACATACGGGGTGAGATACTTAGCAACTGTTTTACGTAAGAACACAATGTACTGAACTGAAAACATTACTGATTACAAACAAACGCATGAGTTACTTTTATCCACTGAAAGCCTCCTTATCGTAAGTTGTTAGTTATGGACTTAAGCGCGATTACTAGTAGATGGATCCATCTGGGACTGACAATCCCTGTCTGGGGTGGTAGCGCCACCACGTACTGATTTACACGTAGAAACAGACATATTAGTATTTGTTACATATGAGTGTGCGGATAGCACTCACGGGGGTACGTGAATTATTTCACACTACACGGTTAAGCTTCAACTTATGAGCTCATGGCACTGTACTGATATACTGATTAACTTACTTTGCTGGATAGCAATACGGGTACATACTTGTGGTTCATGACACTTACTTATTACTAAACCTGTGAGATTCACCAACCTTTTTGGTTGACACTTTTTAGCTTTGTATCTCAGGTACACATACGGAGTAGGATCACTCCAGGATTACTAGCTGGAGTCGCATGATTTCCAAACTGCATTTAACGGAGATTCCTTGGCATTATCTTTTGTAACTTTGATTATGTAATAGAATCTCCCGCCACATACGCGGACTCTAGGCTTACGTATTTTTGTAAAGAAAACTATATGTTTTCAAACGATTCAAATTATGAAATGTAACTATTTTACAAACGTCTCATTTAGAGGTCGTTTGCTATATATCTTGTGCTTTGTATATTGATTAGTAACACCCAATGTATGCTTCCGCAAACCATTAAATTTGGGGGTGTTACAGATTGGTATCAGAGCCTAAGGTTGTAGTGAACTAGGTTGCATTTAGTGAGCCTAGACTATGACCATTAGGCAGTATCCCTTATTAGGTATAACCGGTTCAGTGATTACATCATACGAGTTTAATTTAACATAGCCTGATCAACTATGTACAATTAAGCGAAAATGATGTAAGATCTGAAAGGGGTTATGGCTGAACAGGGTACAATAGAAGACTCTGACTTCGAGAGAACCGAGACTTAAACATGTTTATGCTAGACACTCAATAGGCTATATTATATAGGGACTATATGAATATAGGCCTCAATCTTACTAACGCTTTGTCTCAGAAATGGCAAACATCCCATCCGATTCATCTCGTTCTCAATCCGGGTCGCAGAACCCAAGGGTAGCAAGGAGGAACAACAGGTTGCCTCGAGCTGGCCCGTACTCTACTCACTTCACCGTGCCAGTCTTAGCTGCTAGGGTGAACCAACACGAGCAACGACTTCGCACCATGGATGTCGTGTTGCAAGAAACCAACGAAAACTGGCGACTTACATCTCTTGAACGCATCGAACAAGTCTCTGAGAATCACGAAACCACCGTTACTAATGTGGACATTCTTCTCAACAGAGTGGTGGAGATAAGCGTGGAAACCACTCTTTTGAAACGCAGACTTGATGAGTGTGAACAACGCTCACGGGAAACGGAAGAATATACCCGCGGATTGGTACAGCGACTAGCATTAGCTGAAGATAATGCTCGACAAGCTAGCAGACTTGCAAATACTGTGGATCGTCTCATCGAAATGATGGAGCAGATTAACCTACGTTAAGACTAGCTTAGTCTTTGTTTTGTAAACTATCCTGTAATCTAGTAACTATCTAAGTACTACTCTATGTTTCAGTCGGATGTAACAATTCCCGACATCTTTTGTAATACATCTGTAGGATGTAACCTTTGAACTCGTATCATCTATCAAATATTTCTTACTGATTCAACTCATATTAATTGCCATAATTCTTTTTCATGTTGATGTTATGTATTACCACATTTATACATGTACATCTGAAATAAATACAACTTTCTTGCAAAATCTCATTATCTTCATTTCTTTTATTGAAGAGTCATGCCGCCAAAGTCAAGACCTTACACTGACGCTCAAATCACCTCACTCATAACCCAGGCTGTTACTGAAGCCTTAGCTCGGAATACTCCACCAGGTTCCACAAGAAACAGCGATGCCGCTGAAACCTCTGCTACAAAACCTTGTTCATACAAGGATTTTCAAAACTGCAAGCCCTTGAGCTTCAAGGGGATCGAAGGAGCCATCGGACTTATCAGATGGTTCGAAAAGATGGAATCCGTTTTCCGCATCAGCAAATGTGCGGAGGATGACAAAGTCAAGTTCTCCACCTGCACCCTCGAAGATGGTGCCCTCTCGTGGTGGAATTCCTATACCCAGTCTGTGGGTATTGATACAGCTTATCTACTCCCTTGGGAGGATCTGAAGAGAATGCTCACTGATGAGTATTGTCCGGCCGAACAACTTTACAAGCTGGACGAAGAGTTCTGGAACTTGAAAGTGCAAGGAACTGATATCGTTGGATACACCACCAGATTCCAACAACTCACCGTCCTTCGCCCAACTATGGCGGGTACTGAGCCCGACAAGATCAAGAAATACATCCGCGGCCTTCCGGAACCTGTCCGGGGGAATGTCGCCTCATCAAAACAAACCACTCTTCACGGTGCCATCCGGTTGGCCCATGAACTTTTAGCCATGAACGAGGACCCCGAACCACCCACTCCATCCTCCAACAACAACAAAAGAAAATGGTCCGACAACCACAACAACCACCAAAACAAGAAACCTGAAACCATTAAAGCCTACACCTCCAGTTCTGATGACAAGGGGGCATACAAGGGAACCAAGCCCTATTGCTCAAAGTGCCAACGACACCACCATGGTTCGTGTCCCTGTAGCAAGTGTAAGAGATTTGGACACTTGGCTAGGGACTGTAGATCAAACACCACTGACACCAACACCTCGGCACCAAAGACTTGTTATGGGTGCAACGGAACGGGGCATTTCAAGAAAGACTGCCCGAAGCTGAACAACAACAACAACAGGAACAACAACAATGCTCGAGGAAGAGCTTTTGTGCTGAAATCTGGGGAAGCCCGTCAAGACCCGAATGTAGTCACGGGTACGTTTCTTCTCAACAACTTGACTGCATCTGTATTATTCGATACTGGTGCTGATAAGAGCTTTATTTCCGACGAATTTTATCCACTACTTGACACTACACCTATTGCCTTAGATTCTAAGTACACAATAGAATTGGCAAACGGAAAACTTATTGAGGCCGACAGTGTAATACCTAATTGCACTCTGAACTTAGCTAACGAGCTCTTTCCCATTGACTTGATACCTGTCGAAATCGGCAGCTTTGACATCATCGTCGGTATGGATTGGTTGTCCAAGCACCGAGCCGAAATCGTTTGTTTCGAGAAAATTGTACGCATTCCTCTCGTCACCGGTGGAACTTTGAGCATACAAGGGGAGACCGGTGGGACGAGAATCAATATCATTTCTTGCATGAAAACCCGAAAATACTTGAGAAAAGGGTACCAGGCAATCCTCGCACACGTTATGGAGAAAAAGTCGGTGGAAAAGCGACTTGAGGATGTACCTATTGTTCGAGACTTCCCAGAGATCTTTCCTGAAGACTTGCCTGGCCTTCCGCCACCTAGACAAGTCGAATTTTCTATTGACCTTGTGCCCGGTGCTGCACCCGTGGCACGAGCCCCTTACCGATTAGCCCCATCCGAACTTCAGGAGTTGTCTACTCAGTTACAGGAACTCCTGGACAAGGGATTTATTCGACCAAGTTCCTCACCTTGGGGAGCTCCGATCCTATTTGTGAAAAAGAAAGACGGTTCTTTCCGCATGTGCATCGACTACCGTGAACTCAACAAATTAACTGTCAAGAACCGTTACCCACTTCCTCGCATTGATGACCTGTTTGACCAACTTCAGGGATCGAGTTTTTATTCAAAGATCGATCTACGGTCAGGTTATCATCAACTCCGAGTTCGTGACGATGACATTCCAAAAACTGCTTTCCGAACTCGCTACGGGCATTATGAATTCCAAGTGATGCCCTTCGGCTTAACAAACGCACCGGCTGTATTCATGGACCTTATGAATCGGGTGTGCAAACCTTACCTTGACAAGTTTGTTATCGTCTTTATCGATGACATCTTGATTTACTCGCGCACTGAACAAGAACACGCGCAACACCTGAAAACTATCCTAGAGCTGCTCAAACACGAAGAGTTATACGCCAAATTCTCTAAGTGTGAGTTCTGGATGCAAACCGTTCAATTCCTTGGACACGTCATTGATAATCAGGGAATTCATGTCGATCCTTCGAAAATCGAGGCTATCAAGTGTTGGCAAGCACCTACAACACCAACCGAGGTACGCCAATTCTTAGGACTCGCCGGATACTACAGGCGGTTCATTGAGAATTTTTCGAAAATAGCCCTACCGCTCACTGCACTGACTCAAAAAGAAAAGAAGTTCGATTGGACTGACAAACAGGAGTCGGTTTTTCAACTACTAAAACAAAAACTCTGCAGTGCACCTATCTTATCTTTACCCGAAGGCAACGATGACTTCGTGGTATACTGTGATGCTTCACACCTAGGTCTTGGTTGCGTGCTGATGCAACGAGACAAGGTCATCGCTTACGCCTCTCGACAACTCAAGGTCCACGAAAAGAATTACACAACTCATGACCTAGAGTTGGGGGCTGTTGTATTCGCTCTAAAAATCTGTAGACACTACTTATACGGTACCAAGTGTACAATCTTTACTGACCATAAAAGTCTCCAACATATCTTCGATCAAAAGGATCTCAACATGAGGCAACGTCGATGGGTCGAGTTGCTTACTGATTATGACTGCGAAATCCGCTATCATCCGGGCAAGGCAAATGTTGTTGCCGATGCCTTGAGCCGAAAGGAACGAGTGAAACCACTTCGAGTTCGAGCTCTCGGTATGACCATTCACAACGATCTCATCAATCAAACTCTCGCCGCTCAACTCGAAGCACTCAAACCAGAAAACTTGATAAACGAGGCCTTGCGGGGCATGGATAAACAATTTGAAACCAAATCTAACGGGGCCAAATACTTCTCAAATCGAATCTGGTTACCAAGTTTTGGGAACCTTCGAGACTTGGTGATGAATGAAGCTCACAAGTCTAAATACTCTGTACACCCCGGTGCCGACAAAATGTATCACGGCATCAAAGAAATGTACTGGTGGCCCAACATGAAATCTGACATTGCAACCTATGTTGGCAAGTGTCTTACTTGTTCCAAAGTTAAAGCTGAACACCAGAAACCTTCCGGTTTGCTACAACAACCCGAAATACCACAATGGAAATGGGAGCAGATCACCATGGATTTCATTACTAAACTCCCGAAAACTCCTAGCGGTTGTGATACCATTTGGGTGATCGTCGACCGACTCACTAAATCTGCTCATTTCCTAGCCATCAAGGAAACTGATAAGATGGAACGTTTGACACGGATCTACCTGAAAGAAATCGTGTCAAGACACGGCGTGCCCATCTCAATCATCTCCGACCGAGACGCTCGGTTTACTTCTCGCTTCTGGCAATCATTACAGAAATCTCTTGGTACTCGTCTGGATATGAGTACGGCTTACCATCCTCAAACCGATGGCCAGAGCGAACGAACCATACAAACACTGGAAGACATGCTACGAGCCTGCGTAGTTGACTTCGGTAAAAACTGGGAAAACCACTTGCCGTTGTGCGAGTTCTCGTACAACAACAGTTATCACACCAGCATAAAGGCTGCACCCTTCGAGGCACTGTACGGTCGTAAGTGTCGATCACCTATCTGTTGGACTGAGGTGGGGGATGCACAACTCACCGGTCCAGAAATCATACATGAAACAACCGAAAAGATCATCAGCATACAAAACCGATTAAAAGCCGCGCGTGATCGTCAGAAAAGCTATGCTGACGTGAGACGCAAACACCTCGAATTCCAGGTTGGAGATCGAGTACTTCTGAAAGTCTCACCCTGGAAAGGTGTCATTCGATTCGGAAAGCGAGGCAAACTGAATCCCAGGTACATCGGACCATTCGAAATCCTTGAAAAGATTGGTCCAGTAGCATACCGCCTGCAACTCCCTGCTGAGCTTAGCAGCGTTCACAACACATTCCACATTTCTAATCTGAAGAAATGTCTGTCCAACGAGACGTTGATTATACCGCTCGACGAAATTCAACTCGATGATAAACTTCATTTTGTCGAGGAACCTATGGAAATAATGGACCGCGAGGTCAAACAACTAAAACAGAGTCGTATTCCCATCGTTAAAGTCAGGTGGAATTCTAGACGTGGTCCTGAATTCACCTGGGAACGGGATGACCAAATGCGACTGAAATACCCACATCTCTTCCCAGACAACGCACCGACCGTGCAATCGAGCTAATTTCGGGACGAAATTCTTTTAACAAGGGGAGAATGTAACAACCGCCAAATTAGGGCTAGTATTAGCGCCTAATTCTTTGTTAATACATGTAATTAGTTCTGTGTTAGGCTAATTATGTATCGAATTATATATATTGTTGAATATATATACGAATATACGATTTGTTTAAATCGTACGCAATTTAAATCGGATGCATTTCGATTCAATTTTTATATGGACGTTGGTGACAATCTTATCAAATAACGTTTTATTTCAAAAATACTATTATTATAATATTTCGTAATTATTCGTATCGTACAATCAGAAATTATACAATTTAAAAATATTAAAACGCGCAAACTAAATAAACTAACTTACATTTTAACGCAAATATAAAGTGATTTGTAAAATGTTTAAACAATATGTCGTGTAATAAATCGTATTTTAAAAACTTATAATTAAAATGTAACTAATTATTTAACGTTAAACGACGGAGCAAACGAACACCGCACGGGACGCGGGGCGAAAGTGGGGATAACCCCCACCTCCCACCTCACCTTTCTCATTTCTCTTTCTTTCTATTCCTCTCTCTTACTTTCTTTCTTTCATTTCACCAAAAACACCAAACTCACAAAACCGCAAAATACTACCACGAAACGCGACCGGATCACAAATATTTTTAGAGATTCACGACCACCTCGCGACGATCTACATTTCTACCTTTCCGGATTTTCATTTCGGCAAATTGTAAGTTTCCGACAAAATCCCGAAATCTCTCGATTCTTAGTATTTTTCATTTGTGGTTGTTATTATAACTAGTATATGTCCATTACAACATTTAGAACACGATTTCATAGCTTAAAAACGGGTTTAAAAACGGATTTTGGCCGGAAAAAGTCGTGACAGCCGGATTTCTGGGCTGGTGTTCATCCATGCGACACAAGCACTGTGTCGCATGTTGTGTCGTATTTTAGCCTTTATGTCGCATAAACTCCCTTGTGTCGTACCTTATGTCGTACCAGATATTTTGTGTCGTAAGTTCTGCGACACAACCACTATGTCGAATACATCATACGACACAATCACTATGTCGCTGTTGAATCAGCATTTCGCATCCATGCGACACAACCTTTGTGTCGTATGGACATTGTGTCGCATTCCTATGCGACACAACACTTGTGTCGCATAACCCATTTAATGTCGCATGACTATGTCGCATAAAACAGCAGGTTTTCAAATCTCAATTTCACTAAGTGTCGAAACTATATAACCTCAAACACTTATACGATACGACCTATAAAACACATTGGGACACACTTTTAAGTGCAAAATGCCAACTTCTAAATAAAAACACTTAAAGTATATTATCTCAAATCCGTCACCAACGGGCCGTACACATCTTCAAACACTTATCAAATCAACCAAATCGAAGTAATTTGGACATATATAGTTGTGTAACAACTACAAGGGTGATCTTTTGAGATACCCAATCATGATTATAACCATCGCGTGTCGTGGACACCCTCAGGTTACAAGTCGTTGGACTTCATTATTCGCTTATCAACATACGTTTGTTTAAACGCATTCAGACTCAGGTGAGTCTTACAGCCCCACTTTTACTGTTTTACATACGGGGTGAGATACTTAGCAACTGTTTTACGTATGAACACAATGTACTGAACTGAAAACATTACTGATTACAAACAAACGCATGAGTTACTTTTATCCACTGAAAGCCTCCTTATCGTAAGTTGTTAGTTATGGACTTAAGCGCGATTACTAGTAGATGGATCCATCTGGGACTGACAATCCCTGTCTGGGGTGGTAGCGCCACCACGTACTGATTTACACGTAGAAACAGACATATTAGTATTTGTTACATATGAGTGTGCGGATAGCACTCACGGGGGTACGTGAATTATTTCACACTACACGGTTAAGCTTCAACTTATGAGCTCATGGCACTGTACTGATATACTGATTAACTTACTTTGCTGGATAGCAATACGGGTACATACTTGTGGTTCATGACACTTACTTATTACTAAACCTGTGAGATTCACCAACCTTTTTGGTTGACACTTTTTAGCTTTGTATCTCAGGTACACATACGGAGTAGGATCACTCCAGGATTACTAGCTGGAGTCGCATGATTTCCAAACTGCATTTAACGGAGATTCCTTGGCATTATCTTTTGTAACTTTGATTATGTAATAGAATCTCCCGCCACATACGCGGACTCTAGGCTTACGTATTTTTGTAAAGAAAACTATATGTTTTCAAACGATTCAAATTATGAAATGTAACTATTTTACAAACGTCTCATTTAGAGGTCGTTTGCTATATATCTTGTGCTTTGTATATTGATTAGTAACACCCAATGTATGCTTCCGCAAACCATTAAATTTGGGGGTGTTACAGTATCTAACTTTGTGAGAGGAGTCGAGAATTTTTGACTAAATCGTTCAGATATAAATGATCTCGAAGCACCAGAATCAAACAATATATAAGCTGGTTTTTTATTCACAAGGAAAGTACCTGTCAATACATCTGAAGCTTTTTGAGCTTCATCAGCAGTGATCTGAAAAGAACGAGGTCTGGATCTTTGAGGTTCATTTGGATTTTTTTCCACATTAGCTCGAGGAACAAAAGGAGCAGACTGAGTCTTCAGATCAGGACACTCAGCTCTAATATGACCAGGTTTATAACAGTTATAACAAACTCGTAGTGAATTAGGATAATTGGTACTGAGATGACCTTCCTGTTTACATTTATAACAAGTAGGGGGTTTATAACGACAAATTCCAGAATGCCTTTTGTGACAAATTTTACACTCAGGAGGAGGCGGTCCTCGCTTTTCATCAGATTTAGAACTATCACCAGTTCTCGATTTCTTGGAAGGAGTAGAAGTGGTTTCAGCTTTTCGTTTAGAAATATCACGAAGTAACTCAAGTTCATGAAACCTAGCCTCGTCAACCATTTCTTCAAAACTAGCACATCTTTTGGGAGTTATGAACTGTCGAATCTCCTTTTTCAGAACATTGTGAAAATGACCCATGAGCATCTTTGGATTAGACATATACTCAGGGCAGAAACGAGCTCGATCCAGAAAAACACCGACCAACTCATTTACAGATTCGGTAGTTTGTTCCATAGAAAGGAACTCCCTACGAATCCTGTTTAGTTCATATTCTTGAGAATAAGCAGTTTGAAACATTCGTCTAAAATCACTCCAAGACAATTGTTTAATGGTGTCGTCACCCAGAGTACTACACTGTACTTCCCACCAACCTTTAGCACCTGATCGTAAAAGATTAGCAGCAAAACGAACCTTCAATCTTTCAGGGCATTCAGTGGTGGCAAAAGCTCCCTCTACTTCAGAAATCCAACGGTAACACTTTATCGGATCCATCTCGCCATGATATTCAGGGGGATTACAAACAGAGAAGTCTTTGTAACTGAATCGGCGGTTTTCATCTAGAGGAATAACAGCAGGTGGAACAACACGAGGAGGTTCTTCTTCTTCTCTGGCTAAGTCTCTTCTTTGAAATTCAGACATAACCACTTCCTGGACAGTTTCAGAAATTTGATTTAACATAGAAGAAAGGGTTGCTTCTTGGACACGGCCCACTTCTTCAGAAACGATAAATCGTAAGTCAGCTAGAGATATTTTAGCTTCCCGAGCAGGAGAATCAACTCTTTCGTGTCGTTCTCCCGTTTGGTCAGCCTGTTGTTCCTTAGTCATCTTTATACTAAAATAGATATCAATATTTAATATAACAGTTTATATCTTTACAAATTTACTTTAATTACAATTTGCAACAAGTAACGGCTAACAATCAATATAATTTCGTCATCTTAACATCACGTGGGTTCAAAAGTTCCATAGAATGTCATATGATAATTACTGCGTTGGCCAGGCGCATTAATTACCATACCACATTCATACGTTGCCTAAGTCTCCACGTAACATCTTGATTCAGAAACTATAACAATATATTAACCGGATCACAATATCAGATAATAATAATACACCTATCATGCTCAAAAGTAACTACAGTGGTCTAAGTTCAAGTACCCTCCTAATGGTGGATACTCGAATCCCTTAAACCGATGCTCTGATACCAACTTGAATCACCCCAGTATTTTACGTATATTTTATTTTAAGTTTTAAAGTAAACTGTGACCAAAATCGCGCCGCAACTTCCAACAATCGCGTCGCAATTAAAAATTATAATCGCGTTGCAACCATTTGAAATCGCGTCGCTATTGTAACAAGATCGCGTCGCAATCTATGAAGATCGCGCCTCGATCCAGGTCTGTACAGAACCAAAACAGACAGCTTTAAGACCTGTCCAAAACATCAAAAATCCAATTTATCGCAACAATTCTGAACTATAACCTGTACAACATCATTTCCGCAACACAATTATATAATCCACTTCATTTATACATTCCAAACCAAAAACTTTCGATAACCAATTTAACACTTTGGATCAAAACCAACTAATCTTACTTACCATATCAATATTTAAAACCAAAAGCATTGACATGGTATTAACATTTACATACCATTTTAACAACCTTACACAACACACTTTAAGTGCCAAATGACTATTAACATGATTTTTACAAAAGATGGGGTAATAAGCATCAAGAACATGATTTAATGGAAATCGAGCCAATTACCCAAAAGCAAGTAAACTCCACCTCTAGCTCCCAATGGGCTTCTTGCCCAAATCAACCCTTTGTCCACTAGCTTCACCTAAAACATTAGAATTATACAACGGTAAGCAAAACGCTTAGTAAGTAATAAAATACAATCACATGTAATAATGATAATTTAGCTAAGGATCCTTAACTGCCCATGCTAGTTGTATACTACTAGCAATCACACGAGCCTATGGCTGCAACCATTACTCGCACAAAACCGTTAGCAAATGACCGAAGCCATTCCTAACCCATGCTCATGTAATCCAAAACTTACCTTGCGATTGCACAATTATATCACTTGAACTCTTTCCATACTCTTTAACACCTAATCACATAAACACATAGCACATAATTACATTTTGCATATACTAACACATTTACTAAATTAATCCAATATTCTTTACTTTGATCATAGTTTCATTTATATAAATTTATCCATATCAATTTCCATATATACTTGAATAATGGTTCCTTTAATCCCATCACCACACTCTTTCTCAAACAACAATATACATCATCTTTTTGGAACCAAGATTCACAAGTATATATGTATAATTTCTCATCATCATCACTTTCTTCTTTAACTAACAATATCACATCATAATCTGATTAAGAACATATTTATTCTACTAATTTTAACATTAGTTCCTTCATATATCAATTACTACTAACTTAGGGTTTCACAAATTTCATAACCCTATCTTAAATCTATCATACAAATCTTATAATATGATTCACTAGTATGTATACATCATATATATACTAACAATTACATAATTATCAATTAACATAACTTAGGGTTTATAAATTAAGCCCTAATTTAAAATGATCGGGGATCATAGGGGAAGGGGTCATATGAGGAGAAGGAGGAGAAGTTTTATTTGTAGCCATTGGATCATCTTTTGGGTTGGATCAATGGTTAAAAGGGGTGACAATTTTTAATTACTTTAAAAAATAAGGTTATTAGTTAACAAAAAAAAACATAACATTAATTTTCACTCCACACCCCTTCCACTATATAGACTTTTACATGTTAACCCTTCCACTTTATTTTCTTCCCCCTCCTACCTTCTTCTTCCTCCAACCCCACCTACCACCACCCCACCACTTGCTGCCACCATCTGACTGCCGCCGGCCGCCGCCGGATTCCGGCCGTCGGAAAAAAAAAATTTCAAATTTTTTTTTTTTCAAATTTTTTTTTTCAAAAATTTTTTTTTTCAAATTTTTTTCCCCATAAATTTTTTATTAGATATAGTATTCCTTTTCCTACTGCATTTTTAATAAAACTATACGTTTTTTCCACTGCATTTTGTATATTATTGTTAATTAACTAAAACTTGTATATATTTTACCGCATCTTCTATACCCAACGTCAACAAAATACCGTACAAATGGATAATATATATAATCTAAAATGCAGTAAAAAGAGAACAATATGTTATAAATAATGTATATGCAAAATGCAATAAAAACAACAATATGTATTATACTTTAATACAAAATGCAATACAAATAGATAATATGTAAAATACAAAATGCAGTACAAATCGATAATATGTAAAATACAAAATGCAGTACAAATCGATAATATGTAAAATACAAAATGCAGTGAATAACAAACAATATATAATGAATGAAATATATGAAAAATGCAGCAAAAATAACAAAATGCAGTACAAATAGATTATGTATAATATAAAATGCAGTGAAAATAACAAAATGCAGTAAAAAAAATAAAATGCGGTACAAATAGATTATATATAATATAAAATGCAGTAAAACGAACAATGTGTACTAAATAAATATATGCAAAATGCAGTAAAAACAGTAGTATGTATTATAATTTCATACAAAATGCAGTAAAAATGGATCATATGTATAATATAAAATGCAGTAAAAAATAAACAATATGTAATATATGAAATATATGTAAAATGCAGTGAATAATAATAAAATGCAGTGTAATTTTAACAAAATGCAGTAAAAAATATATTATGTATAACTTAAATTGCAGTAAAAAACAAACAATATATATAAGATTGAGATGTATAAATAAAATGCAGTAAAAACGAACAATATCTACTAAACATATATACAAAATGCAATAAAAATAATAAAATGCAGTACAACGTGATAATATGTAAAAAAAATTGGAAAAAAAATTTATGAAACAAAAATTTTAATATATTTTTTTTAAAAAAAATTAAAAAAAAAATTGAAATTTTTTTTTTCCGACGACCGGTGGCGGGTGGCGGCGGCGACGGGTGGCGGCGGCGGCGGGTGGCAGCAGCTAGTGGTGGTGGGTGGTGGAGGGGAGGGGTGGGTAGGAAGAAACTAGGAGGGAGTAGTGTACACTATTAAAAAGGTGGAGGGGGAAAAAATGAAAATTTGAAAATTCTTCTCATCATTCTCCTCAAATAATACCTTCTCCTCTGAACCTTATCCATTTAAAATTACACAAAAATGATGGGAATTATACCTTAAAATCACTTATGGAGTAATTAGAAACCAATATATGATGATATAAGATGATGATGATATGTAGAACGAATCTCAGCTCCAAAATCGCCCCTCTAAAGTTCTCTGGATGAATTTTAGGTAATATTTGTGGGTTTAATCGAAATGAGAAGCCGCTGGAGTTTTATTTCTGTTTCTGGGAATGGTCGAATCGTGCCGCGACCATGCCTAGGTCGCGCCGCGATCTCAGCTACGTCAGACCCAACGCTTTTCTCCCATTACACTTATAACCCACATTTTTGCATTCTTTCTAACATACACATAATATATATATATATATATATATATATATATATATATATATATATATATATATATATATATATATATATATATATATATATATAAATATACATATATAAACACCATGTAATATATCATATATACATATAATTTCACATATCCAATTAATATAACACATATATATTTTCATATAATATAATTTAGAACTTACAAAAATTTAGGATGTTACACAGCAGGGGCGGAGATAGGATATATTGTATAGGGGGGCAAAAAATTTTTTTTTTTCCTTTTTTCGATTATTTTGGGGGGCAAAACTCCAAAACTGTCACTAATAACCTTAAAAAAATTATTTTTTTCCACAATTCTAGATTTTTAGGGGGGGCGACTGCCCCCCATGCCCCCCTCTAGCTCCGCCCCTGGATTACAGGATATTTAAAACTTTTTTTCGTGATGTAACCTGTGTTCATGTCGTCCACCATCTGATCTCGAGTATTCCACATTACCATAAAGTTGAGGCCACAAAAGCTATCTAGCCCATGCCATCTTAGGTGACTACTACAAATACGATGATACACCCATCCTCAAGGCTTTCTGGAGAGAAACAAAGGAATGTATTTTCATCGAACCAGATGAAGGTGCAGAGAAAAGTGGTGTTTACTGGTTCGGTAAGTAGATATACGTCCTAACCGATATAATATATGTACGTATTACGTATATATCACCACAACAAGGCTTTAGGCACTGTGCCCCCTGTTCTGTTTTTTGCTTTATATCTAGATAATTTTGTGATCTATATGTAATCATGTACGTCAAAAATATAGATTATTTTGGTTTCATCTTTTATATATGTTTTATTCAATACGGTTTGTTTTAAATGATAGCTAGTGGGGCAGACAATAATCAAGGAGAAGAGAAGGGGGTAAATCAATTGGACCAAGATACACATTTATTGTCATTCATGTTAGATAATAATATAGATATACTGTATTAAACATGTAATCTACCAAATGAGTAGTAGAAAACGACTCTACGAATCCTGAAACGGCATCCTAGACCTACGACAAATAAATGTATATATGAGGTAGTATGTCCAAATCACATATCAAGGCTTTATGAACAAATTTATTCCTCAATTCAATTCGTCCAACCAAGAATTTCACAATTCATCCTAGGGTATGTGAGTAATTGTGTTTCTAAGGAAAATTATAGATTAGCAACAAGATTTATAGAAATATCTTCAATTGGGCAACTTGGATCCAAAACTCCAAGAGCGTTTTAATCGGTTCGTTTTATTCTTTGTATAAGATTCAATGAAGTCTTTTGTTTTATTGTCCTACAAAAAATATACAGTATAAATGAAACCCCTAAAGTTGGACTAATAGGTAGAGAGTGTATCAAACTTTCATAAAATATTCAGTTTAGGGAACAATTTAATTTCCTTAACAAAAAATAACTTAACTTTTAATACTTCGTCTATTCGGAAAATGAAATCAATAAGCATTCATCATTTTGAAGAATTTTATAAACTTTAGTTATCCTTGTACACATTTTTGTAAACTTTAGTTATCCTTGTACATATTTTTATAAGCTTTAGTTACCCATAAACACATTATGTATTGTTAAGGTTGATTTAAGTAAACTAATTATGATCATTCCATAAATTAGATATTTTGTGAAAATTTGATACTCATTCTGTCTATTAACCCCCTAAACTTCTATTGTTAAACGGACCGTTAAATAGTAAGAAGATTTTATTAAAGGTACACTATCAAATATGAATTGTTGGTGTGAGATTGATAACATTAGAAATGAAAATACATAAAAATAATATTATTATTATCTATATATTTTTTTCCCCAATAAATGAGTTATGGAGTAGTTACATAACGAAAAATGGGTTGACAAATTGTTGGTGTGATGGTTAGGTTAGGTTGGCTTGAAATATAAAATGGTCTTATTTTCAAAAGGTAAGATGACTTTTATCAACAAAAAATGGCTTTGCTTCTTACTTCGTCTTTTCTTGTAAAGATTGCCAACTTCTTTTATTCCATTAGGCTTTACCAACTACCATCTGTTGGGTGCAAACCCAATCCCACATCGAAAAATAAAAGAAAGTAATGTCTGCATATAAGTTCATGGGCTACTCCCTCTATCACCAATTGGTTTTAAAGTGGAACCTCAGTGGGCTTATATGTTGAACATGTTGTTGGGCTAAAGTATGATTCAACACCATCTTTGACTAAATAAAATAATCATAGTGTTGATTTAACATACGTTTTTATGTAGATAAACTTTATGTCATGCGAAAATAGTTATCAAGTTCTTTTCTATTTCTTTTTCATATATCAAGGTCATCTCAAACGTACATATCACATCGTTTGATTTTCCACGTATGATAGCTTTCAATAAACGCCCCTCAAAACCGAAAGTAACGGGGTACTCGGGTATCCGTCATATTCAACTAAAAATCATGATGGAATGATACTAATAGCTCATCACCTTAAACTTATAAGAGACTCAAATACCGTATGTCATAACGATGTGGGATGGGGTGTTACACGTTCATTCATGTTGTGCACATTTTGATCCTTACAATGTATTCGGATACACTACGTACGTTAAAGGGGCATAGACCCCTCTTAAACAACCACAATAATTAGTACTTGGGGCCCATGAAAGTAACTTAATTGTAAATGACATTGATGAATCTATCATTGAAATTTAAAGATGTGGCCACAGATTAAATATGGTCATACAGAGAAGAAAGTTAAAACTTAAAGACGGGCCTTATTGCTTCTTTAATGATTTGATGATGTGCTTCCTTCAACACCATATACATCATCAAGATTGATTCTTACAACAAATATTGTGCATTATTTATAAGTAATTGTCTTTTATAATTATATAATGGTTAGTAATCTAGAAATCAAATTCAGGGTGTAAATGTCATTTCACCTTATAAAATATATCAACATCATTCTTATATTTCGTCTTATACCAATGATGATGATGATGATGATACACCATATTATATAAAAGAAAATTAATTAAATTAATAATTAAATTAAGATAATTGATAAGGCATGTGATGTGTAGAGAGAGAACGAAAGAGATAAATTATATAGTCCCCACTCTCCTTAATTGTAGTACTCTTGGACGTTTACATCTTAACTACTTCCTCTGCTATTTATATCTATATTCATATTTATATGCATACATTCTTTGAGACCAAAAACAAAACTTTAACACCTATCAAAGAAAGAAAGAAAGGAAGAGATGATGAAGGTAGGTGTTATGGTGGAGCTTTTGGAAGAATATCAAATGGTGATGAATATGTTGAGACAACACATGAGGAACATAAATCGTAATGGGACGATGAGCACCGCATCGCCATCGACAACGATCAATGGCCAGCTTGAGTCGCCATCTTTCCTTGTATTTTTCTAGTCAATTTCAATTAACTGCTTAGATCATTCTTGTTTTGATTCGTTTTTTCATTTATATACGTAGGTATTATTGTTTTAGTCATAACTCTTGTATTCTTTCATCAATCAATCAATATATACAAGTTTTTACATCTCCGTGTATGTTCTGAAATTGGAGATATATTAATGTTTTTATAAAATAAGGACACTAAGGTTGCATTTGGTTCGCAGTAGTTTATGGAATTCGAATATCAATTTTATCAGGTTTAGTTCAAAAATGAATTTAATCGTAAGTCACCAACTTGCTTACGAAAGAAATTTCTCCGAAGCAAATGCTACGTAAGTGAAGAGGGAATGGATGTTGCAATTCATTTGAAGGGAAGAAAGAAGGCATAGTTGAACTCTATATGAAGTCAACACGTACACGTTGACACGTTGTTCATTTGATAAATATACATCGATTTTTCCAAACCTTGTTATGGATGGTTTAAGTCATCTCTTAATCCAGTAGTTAAATCTTATTATAAAACGATCCCATGTTTGATAGCAATAATAACATTAGAAGAGTAGATTTTAACTCGGGCGTTTTTGGTGGAACATAAATATTTATATTAGTTTATGAAATAATTTAGTACCCATGTAAATTAAAAGTTAGTAAATCGTACGTAGTCAAATTCGAATGTTTGAATGATTTAAGGAGTTATATATGGATGTAAACTCTATGTTTAACGATTAACTATTTTATGGCAAAACAATAAAAGTACCTGAAACGTTTATAGTCTTTACTTAAAAAATAGATGTTATAGTTTTTATTTTTTATTACAAATTTACTTTAAAATTGTTTAAGATTTATATAAGCCATTTAATTTAGATGACTTTTATAACATATCCAAATATAGAAAATTTCAAAATAATTTAGCAATTTAACTCATACTTATTTATCTCTATTCTCCCTAACATCCACACACCAATATACTCATAATTAACTCATTTTACGCAACATTATATTGGTCATGAATAATTTCTTACTATCTTTCTTTATAAATATTATACAATATATTACTCATATGTTAGAGTGAGGTATATCAAATTAAAAAAGAAACTGAAGGAAAGAGATGAGAAGTGACATATTGTTAAAAACTTAAAATAAAGAAAATAGAAAGAAAAATTAATGTTTAAAAAGTGATTGGTCATGGACTATTTAATAGAGAATCAACATCCATTGAAAATGATTGTAACCTTTTGTTCGTACAATTTTAGTTATGAAATCAAGAAGCATTGTGACACCCTCAAAATGCAGTTCTATTAACACTTTCTTTGTGAAACCTATTATGCTGTGAAATATGATTTTCAAGATGTTTTTAAGGTGAGTGACGTGATAGCCCGTCTAGGTGAATTATAGGGGTCTCAAAATATATGTCTTAGTGTGTATGTGTATGTATATATGTGTACATATAATTTGATTGTTAATTGCAAAACAAAACAAAATATTCACTAGTTGTTTCAAAATTGATGGAGCCAAAACGAAAACGAACAAATAAAAAAGAAAACATCTTATACCTATACAGGCATCCTTTAGACAATCATGCGAATTTTGTTGAGGCTTTAAATAGTTATTGACGACCATGTCTGATTTTTACCTAAGTTTTGTATAATTGTGAGTTTCTAACACACCACATACGGACGGATAGCTCGTTTAAAGATGGTTTGGACCCGTAGGTCGTCAAATTCAACGTGGACCTTTAAATCGTTCAAATTAGTTTTCACCCCAATCTAGTTGAAGTTTTGTGGTTTTTGCTTAATTTAGGTAACATATGGCTCTATTTGCATTTTCCAATTTTCATAAAACTACACATTATCTTAGTCGGTCACTTCATATTATGATTATTATCTTTTAATTTTACAACTAGAAATCATGGATTTCGAGCAAAATTCATCGCTTTAAAAAACATATATACCATTCATTCAACATAAATAATTCTTTCCCACATTACAAAAGCGATTTTCTTATTGGCAATGTGATCTCGCAATGATAACATTGTAACATTCACAGTCTATTCAATAGTGTTCCATAATTAATTTAAAATGAAGATTAGTAGTTTGAATAATATTTTGGTTCGAATCAAATAAGGGTTTCAGTAGTTGAAGAATCATTCATCCTTTTATGAATGAATTCTTGTGTGAAGTGATTTTGAGTTTTTTTGGTCGGTTGACCGGTTTAGTCCTATTCCATATTCAGTTTATCATTATATTATTGATCTGTGTTGAGTTGGTTGATTGTTGTTGATTATCTCCACTAGTTTATGGTTTGACACATAATATCAGAGCACTAGTTTATGGTTTGGCACATAATATCGGAACAACACGGTTCGATTGAAATGAATTTAGTACCGTAGTGTATAAGTTACAATTCATCTACAATATTATCGTTTGAGCAATGTTATACGTGCCTAACTAGATAAAACTAAAATCATACTTACTTAATATATACTCCGTATTATTTAATAACACTTATTATGTATATATTCTTTTTTCTTGTTTCCACCAATTATTACGAACATTTATTATATGTGTCTACTAGTATACATCTAAAATTATACCCAATATCTATTGTTGACTTATAAATTCCAGTAATTTTGTCTGTTATTTATCAATTAAATTTATATGTCTACCAATCATTTCATTAGACTTGTATTTAGACATACATTTTAGTTTTATATATAAAATCTATTTTAGAGATTAGTGTATGAAAATACATTTAACTTTAGCTCGATATCTATAGTACGTACACAACTTCATTTTGGCATATCATGTGTATCAAACTTTCACTTCTGGTCTACTATGTGTATCTATTAACTTATTTGATGACATAGCAACCGCATGATACCATAGCAACCGCACAACTAACCCCTGTCGTCTGACATGTCATTGATATGCCACCAAAAGAACAGGTACATATGGGGTGAGAAAAAAAACGAAATCGTAACTGAATAACCGACTGAAAAAATCGAACCGACAACATAACCGAAGCGTTAATAACCGACATATTTCAATTCGATTCGGGTTATACGTAAACATTGAACCGTTAATAACCGAACCTTTATTTTCTATATTATTTTGTATTTTATATTCAATATTGTTAATATTATATTATTATATAATAATAACAAAACAATAACTAATAAAATTAGTAAACATTTCTTTATTATATATTTATATATATTATGTAATTATGTAGTAGATTATATATATTTTATATAACTAGTACAATATCATTATAAAATACTCCATCAGTAAAATTTAGTTCTCTATTCTAATTCATAGTTCATAGTTAACTAAACTAAAACTATATTCATAAATACATAGTTATAGTTAAAACTATAAACATGTTAAAAATTTAAAATAGAATAAACAAACTACACAATGGAAATAGAAATAATCATAATTACCTTAAAAGTTTTATTTGGATTAAAGTTTAGAATTCAAATATTAACCGAAAATAATTAAATCAAAACTGAATTGAAATTGAAAAATCGAATCGTAGAGAAATCGAAATCGAACCATTTTAATTATTAAGAAAAAACCAAAATTTATGATTCAAAAAAAGAAACATATGGTCAAAACCAGGCGGCATAAAGTAAGAAATGTGAAAAAGGAATTTACAGATACCGTCACTTCCACTTTCACTTTGAATAATAATAATGGAGTTTTATTATTAGATTAGAAGAAGAGCAAATCAATGAAATCTAAATTGAAAGCTAAAACCAGACACCATCATCATATACACAAGTCTCCCACTGGTATGTACCCTAATTTCATCTTTATTACTATAATTTCATCTAATTCTTCCTTACAAAACCTAATCAAATTGTTTGCATTTGATACCAACAGACGCTGAAATGACAAATTTAGGGTATTATTTTTCATCATCGTCCTCAAATTTGTCACCGTTAGCCCCTCCGTTTACCGTTGAACGATCTAACCCTAATAAGCTCAGTTTGACTGCAAACCTAGATTCTAATTTCAGTAGCAAACCAGATGGATTAACAACCAACGATAGTTCCGTTTGGCCCCAATTTCACTCTTCTAATGCTACACAAGGTTTAGATGCTGATTCGATTACGATCGCAACCGTTCCTGATGCGAATTCTACCTTAAACCCTTATTATTATTTTTCTATGAATTCTAGTATTGAATCAGGGTTAGATCATGAAAATCAGCAGTTGTTTGGTGCAAAAATCAAACATCCTTCTGTAAACTCAGTGGATGGTCGTAGTTCGACTTCGCACCCGAACCTGATGAATTCGCAAACACCCTATAATTGGTCTTTAAATCGGAACACTATCGATTCACCAAGCACTCGTAATTGGTCGTCTATGGACTCAAGTGTTAAGTCAGGGTTAGAGCCTGTAAATCAGTCTGATGGCCATTTGTTTCGCTTGAAACGGACGCAACCTAAAACATGGAACTTTAGTGATGGTGGTAATGATATATGGCCTAGTAGTAGTCCGTTTCGTGATTATGGACCTTCTCAAGTTGATTACCTAGGCTTATCTGGATCGACGACATATACTAGTAGACAAGCAGATGGATCGCGAGGTGATTAATGTCATTTATTTTTTCGTTTAGTCATTACTTTTCGAATAATCTCATATTGTATTCATATGTTATTACCTATTTTCAACTACATTGGCACTATATGAAGTTCACTATGTAATCAAGATATCTTGTTCCTATTAATTATTCTATTCTTTTCGTAATTGCTTAGGAAAAGAAGATTGCTTGTTTGGAGGAGTGTCTGATATTGCAAGAGAAAACAACGTTGGGCCTTCAGTTGTTGGGAAGTCGCATAATATATCATTTTCTGCCACAAATCATGGCACTGTTTCTGGTGGGTTTTCAGACGATCATACGGTTACGTGGAATGGTGGTACCTCAAATTTTGGGACAAGACCAACCATGCTTGATTTCTCTAGTGGTTACATATCTCCATCGATAACAAAATCTTCGCCTTCTATTGTGATAAAACCCTCAGTCACAGTTTCTCCCTTTTCAACTCAGGGTGCAGTTTCTACAAAAAGTGTAGAGTCCAGCAGTACTTCAATTTTCAAAAGCAATGATCTCTTTAGTCCTAAACCCTTGAAAGAAAAGGGTTTTGAAGCCAAGGACAGTTGCTTAACTTTAAACCAACCGAGCGATCAGAGAGATGCATCCAACAAGATGTCTACTGATGGTCGGTTGAATTTTGAGTTCAAAGCAAGTACGAATATTGAAGTTCCTAATGCTAATAGCACTAAAGATGTAAAATCTGCTGCAAATGTTTCAGAGCATTTAGATCATCCTAACTCTTCTGAAGATTCTCCATGCTGGAAAGGAGCTCCTGTTCGGTATTCATCATCTGGGTCCTCCTCGGAAGCAGAGTCATCCCAGCATCCTATGAAAAAGCAACAAAAAAGCTATGTTGAGGAACCTGAAATGAAAATCCAATCAACTGATAGAGTGGAGGACAA
This sequence comes from Helichrysum umbraculigerum, assembly GCA_949592205.1. Classification (NCBI taxonomy): domain Eukaryota; kingdom Viridiplantae; phylum Streptophyta; class Magnoliopsida; order Asterales; family Asteraceae; genus Helichrysum; species Helichrysum umbraculigerum. The sequence goes on along the minus strand of CATIUR010000003.1, from coordinate 102,749,097 downwards.
ATCCACGCATATCGTTGTAGGAAATGCTGATAATTCTGTACCAACTGAAAGCTTGGATATGAATGTTGTTGTTAAAGCACTGAGTAATCTCTCAGAGTTGCTTGTACTTCATTGTTCAAAGGTTGAATATGGACTGAAGGAACAGGATCACAAGGCCCTTGCTGATGTCATTCACAATCTTAATGTGTCTATATCTAGAAAAAAACAAGTGGGTCCTTCACAAAATGATAATGATAGGAACATTTGTAGTTCTACTAAGAATACTGTAGAACTACAGGGTGCTTCTTTGAGGGACAGTGATGATCTACCAAAAGATTATAACATGATTCAGGTATTTTCTTTGTCCTTTCGTTGGATGGCTTTTATTTTGTAAATACATTAGATTTAAAAATCTGTATGTCTTGAAATTGGAGCAGAAAATAAAGAGGTTACTGGATGAGAATTTGGAGTACAAAGAGGATGAGGATCTATCTTCTGATACTCTGTTGTACAAGAACCTGTGGCTTGAAACTGAGGCAGAGCTGTGTGCCTCGAGCTACAGAGCTCGTTTTGATCGTATTAAGAGAGAAATGGGCAAATCTAATGCATCAGGTATTGCTTAATTTAGGTGGCCATTTCGATCCATTAACTATACAATGGGTAATGCATAGAACTTCTAAGATTTGTTCGATTACTATGGAAATAATTTGATATCTGTGATTATGTTTGATATATATACTAATATTCAACAAAGACTGAATATAAACTGCCTTAAATTGAACCCGACCCACCTCATTTTGGCCCATTCACATATGAACCCATTTCTACCTGTTACCTATCCTGTCCAACCCATCCTTATTTTGCCACCTCTATTTGTAATCTTTCAGGATTTAAATCTCTCATGTAGTCATGTTTATGGCCACTAAATTTACTTTATGTTTTCAGTCCCAGATGTATCTGAAGTTGCTTCTGTCAAAAAGAAAGTTTCAACTTCCAATTTGTCTCCAGTTGCACCCAAAGTGATACATGATGCTGCTGCTAGCAAGATTGCAAAGACCCATGAACACAATCCTTCTTTGTCGGGTGTCAATGACCACATTGATGATGTTGAGAATTTGGTCTTGGCACGTTTTAATATCCTGAAACTGCGTGAAGAGTCAAATCCTCTTAACATGGAAGAGAAAAAACATGGTTATGTTGAAAAAACTTTTGCTGATAGTCCAACCTCTTTAGTGGCTGAGGAACCCTATTGGCAACAGCATCTACTTGGTAAAGTTAATGAAGATTTATATAAAAATCTTACTCATACATGATAATGTCAAACTGATGATAAACTTCTCAATGTGTAGCAGATGATGCGGTAGTGATGCCTTCTTATGGTAACCAAAAGTTACATCACTCACTTGCCATGGGGACCGAGAATGTTGAACATGCAGTTATGGCTAGATTGAATGTTTTGAAATCTCGAGGTGAGTCCGGTTCTACTAGTGCTGAATGGGAATATCTGGCAGGTGCTGAAGTTTCAGGTAAAGAAAGTCAGAGCTATGGTATACCTGTAGGACCTCATTTTAGACATCTGGCAGTTAAAGGTAATGAACTAAATATTGCATATTTGGTTATCTACACAAATGAACGTGACCTCAAAAATTAGAGGCAGAAAAATGAGTGGGTCGGTTGGGTTGGGGAAATGGGTAAATTTTGGTATGAGTGGGTTACTTGAAACACCTTCTGTTCCAAATTTCTACTTATAAATAGTGTATTAAATGTAATAGTGTATTAAATCTGATTAAAAAACCATATTGTTAATTCATGTAATATTACTACCTAAACTTCTAATATGACCCATTCATAAGTTCATGTGTGAACCTTGCCACCTCATTGAAACTGTTAAAACTTAAAAGAGTGTTAATATGTTGGTAATGCAGAAGAGGAAGTGGCAACAGGCTCTGCTAATAGTGCTGGTGGGACAAGCCTGATACATAACCGGTTCGAGTCCGGGGCATACACTACTTACGGTGGATCATCTGACTGGGAATACGTCATGAAAAGATGAGCTTTCTCGACAGAGTAACAGAGTCTAAGCTGATATGATAATGAATGTTCCTTTTAGTCTTAGGAGGTACATGAGTATCATCAGGATTGGTAGTAATTGGCAGCACATTCTGTGTATATATGCGTATATCAGAAGTCGAATTAAAGATTGTATAAAGGTGGCTATTGTTTTTACCTTTAAACTTTGTACAAGCACATAGAAACTTATGTTATGGTGTTATGAGCATACTTATGTGTGATAATCTAATCCAACACAAACTTCCAGCATCAATGAGACATGACAAATAACATTCAAAAAATAATATAAGCATTAAATAAAGAACACCTTAAATAGCACCAAAACTGCTCAAAATTAAAAGTAAAGATCCCAAACTATGAGAATAGAACAGATATCATTGTTTGTGTGAAAAACATAGCTAAATACTTGATGATAATCCCATTAAACTCCAAAACTCGCCTTCAAAATGGAAACAAGCTAATTAGTGAGCTCCATGATAGCACTGACGATATCCCCATTGTGAGTTTTGAGAGCCTTGACCGCCTTTGGCCTCGACACGCTAGCTTGTGTCATAACCAACTCAATGTCTTTAGGCTGAACACCAGTCTCATCAACTTCCTCGTCTTCATCTTCCTGTGCAGCAGCAGTCACAGCAGAAGCATCTTTACCCATAACAGAACTCAAATCAGGCATCCTAAACTGTTGAGCAGCTTGAGTCTGCAACTGTGAGCTCAGATCATCAATCTTTGCCTCCCCAAATATCACATAGGTTTCAGAATTCGGGCTCTTGAAGACGTCAGGTTTTGATATGTAAAACATCATCTGCATCATCATTACAAAACGTAACCAATCAAACAAATAATCACATCAATTGAATCATCATTTAAAATACAGATAATATGTAACTCACATTTTTAGTTTTCTTAATGGTGACTCGACTAACGCCAATAACCGCCTGCATACCGAGCTTCAACATCGCCTTACGGCTCTTCTTCTCGCTTCGGCTCTGCTTAGAGCTGTCACTCCCACCTATAATTATATTTTATCCAATAACAATTACAAACAGCATTTGAAATTGCTTGATTGAAGCTGTTAAATCTATTTATTGCATTTTTAAGATACTGAACCCTAGTATTTAAACCGCCTATCTAATTCTAGGCAAGTGAAATAAGGCAACTTATTTGTAAACCTAACAATTTTAATAAGCAATCACAGATAGTGAAAACAATAAATAATAAATTAAACATATGGAGGATAAAACCTTGGACGGCGTCCTCCTCATCGGAATCGGCGTCTTCCTCATCGTTGTTATCATCTTCGTCCTTAACATCCTCAATGGTTGGGTGGTCGTCATGCTGTACAATTATTTAATTTATTTATATATAGTTGAGCAAAATGATAAATATATATATAATATAAATAATAAGTATCACCTCAAGCTTCTGGTGCTGAGTTTCGATTTCTTCGATAACGGCGCCTGTCATTTCTGATTGTCGATTGTTGATGGTGGTTGTAGGGTTCTGAATGTTAAATTTCATTTCGAGATGATGATCTAGTTACGGTTACGGGTAGGGTTTATTATATGCTATTGGGCTTAATAGATGGGCCTAGCCCACTTTGATTATAGTTGATGCCTGCCATCATATTTTTGTCAGGGCCTACTGGCTTATAAGTTATAAGGATAATTTTCGGAAAACAGAATCGAAGAAATGAAATAACATAAACAGCTTAAATTGTGTATCAGAAGGATTTGATCATAAACAAATGAAGTACGTAGTACTATTTTTTGTACCATATATAGAGAATCACATTGTTGAGTTATCGCTACAAATTATGGTCAAAATAAACTTCTTGATATAAAATTTTGAATGAGTACTACAAATAGAATTTTAACTAACGTGTGATATTAAAATTTTTATTTATATAAATAGAATTTAATAAATCCGTAATTTATATTTAAATATTAAATTTTTTCGCCCCGAAACCCCAAACCCTCAACCCTAAACCCTAACCCTTAAACCCAAACCCTAAACCCTAAACGCTTTACAAAACCCTGAACCCTAAATCATACTAAACCCTAAACTCTACTAAACCCTAAACCCTGCTAAACCCTAACCATAAACCCTAACCCTAACCACAAATCAAATGTACATGTGTTACTAATTTGTAAAACCCATCAAAAAAATGAAAAAAAAAAAGTTGTCAAAAGTATGTCTTGAGCGATGGCAAATCGAAGAGGAGAAAACGCTGAATTTTATGGTGCAATTTTCATGATTTTTCGACTTACCGTTTGTGAGATATTTGAGCTTCAAAAATTTGGAGGAAATGGGTATTTGATGAAAATGAGTGGTTGAGATTGATTCCCCTATTCTCACTCAAAATTGATGTACTCATTTGAACTCTACTCGTACATTACTTCAATTAACCACATTTGTACAATACAATACTCCCTCAGTCCCAATTTTATTGTCACAAGACAAAAAGACACGCAGTTTAAGAAAATATAACTATCTCTCTCTTACTTTTTGATAAAATGACAGTTTTACCCTCTACTTTTTACCTATTTTTTTGTCTTATATATATACACTAGGGGTAAAAAAGAACTTTATTTCCTTAAACTTTCTATTTATGGAAGTGGACAATTAATTTGGTACACCCCAAAATGGAAATAATGGACAATAGAAATGGAACGGAGGGAGTAATATTTATCATACCATAATATATATACCAATTATTTCGATACTTACAAAAATGAGTTCAGCTTCCAAATCTTTGAGTGTGCAAGCTGAATCAAACCAAGATGAATCATTCCTATTTGCAATGCAACTAACATCAGCATCAGTCTTGCCAATGGTCTTGAAAACTGCCATTGAGCTTGATCTTCTTGAGACTATTGCCAAAGTTGGTCCTGGTGGTTCGCTTTCGGCTGCAGAGATGGCAACTCAACTACCCATAGTTAATAACCCTGAAGCACCAGTGATGCTAGATATGTAGTCTTCTAGTTAGCTATTATGTGCTCAATTGTTCATTCAAGGAGACTAGTGATGGTTCTATTGAGCAGTTCTATGGCTTAGCCCCAGTGTGCAAGTTCTTGACCAAGAATGAGGGTGGTGTGTCATTAGTGTAACACCCCAAAATTTGGTCAACTCGGTCAACGTGTGAATTGTGGAAGCATCAGTTTAGGCGGGGGTGTTAACGCCAACATTTGACACTCATATAGATCAGAGCGTATGATTATCGCTGAACAGTAACTTAAGATGCCAATTTAAATATATAATCGTTATAAAATATCTACGGCTTAGCGAAGTCGTAAAATAGTGTCATAAAATACATTGTCTCAAAAAGTAATTTCATAAGTACAATTAATTTAAATCAATTATATGAAGAAAATCTTGTTTTGTCCCAAAATGTGGCATCCTAGTTCATTGTAGGTCGCCTAACTCCATGCGTATGCAGACTTAATAGTGCTGCTAGTTGCCTGAAAAACATAGTAAAAGTCAACACATGGTTGAGTGAATTCACAGGTGTTTATATGTATGGTTTGTTTAACCAAGTTCATTTGAAAGTTATTGACATGAGAATCAAATAAAGTTGCTCATAACAGTCTGTAAGAAGGTAAGTATCCTAATCAAAAGTACATATAGGAAAGTAAGTATCCTAAGGTAAAGTTTGTAGGAAAGTAAATCCTACGAGTTGTTTATACAACAGCATGAAAGTATACACAAATAGTTCACAAACATAGTATGAAATCATTCATATAATCAGTAGCACATAAGTACCAAAGCAATTATAAAAAGATATTGTATATTCTAGCAAAAACATTAGCTATGTTTTTCACCCCAGGTTTTAAAAGCATTAAAACAGTAAAAGTAGGGGCTGTGAACTCACCTGTGGGTGCTAGCGTTCCTAACATCAAGTAATATCCAATCCGTAATCCTCTAACGTCCTAAACGTAAGAGATATATTACATGAGTATTTGACGGTTTGTCAAATCATGCAAATGAAGTGATTGTTTTGTAAGGTCGTGTAAGTCGAAATATGTAATATTCGTTGTTGTTCCTTGATTTTGAGAACATTTGTATTCCTCGAGTTGTGTCATTTGTTATGCGTATGTATATCCAAATATATATAAATCGTTTAAGTTTCTTTTATACTTTGAAAAAGTATATTTGTATGAATTATATTGTATATATATACATAGAAAAAGTCGTCGTGTGTATATACATCTATATATACATGTTTATCGTTTGTCAATTTATGTATATATATATATATATATATATATATATATATATATATATATATATATATATATATATATATATATATATATGTAATAGTCTTTTTGAGCTTAATTCGTTTAAAAAGAATTTATATTTTGTAAAAATTGTCGTATACAGTTTTACACAATTTATAACACACTATTTATAGCTGATTAATTTAAGGACTGTTTTACTAAATACAAGGAAATAGATGAATAAAAATCTGTACAATAAGCATATAGAGTTGTACTATTCCGTGTAATTAGTAAAATCTTCCTTGAATATATCAGCTCCTTATTTATATATGTCATTGAGTAATTTAAAAAAAGATATAAAATAAAAACTGGTCATGGGGCTCGAACCTGTGACCTTTAGCTCCAAACTTTGCGACCGAAACGGTAGGCTAACGAACTCTTTTGTTTATAAATTACTAGGTATAAATATATATGTAGATATCAGGTGGTCAAAATAATTAAATGAATCAAAAAGAGGTCACGGGGCTCGAACCCGTGACCTTTGGCTTCCAAACGCTCACTTAACCAACAGGCTAGAGCCTGCCTTTGTTTATAAGTTTCCACTTATATATATATATATATATATATAAATGATACTAATTACGTACATGTTTAAATTCTCCCTCACGATTCACACGATCCATTCACCACCTGGTTTTAGCTTCTAATCTTCGGACAAAAACAGTTTATAGGACATAAATTCTCGATGATATTATGCATTATACACTCGAAATGAACATAAAGAAAAGAGAGGCCGGTTGCTCACAGTGTAGGTGGGTCGAGGTGGTGGCAAAATGCGATGATGATGATGATGTTAATGGTGGTGAGCCACTGCGCACAGCTGCTGCTCGTTGGTGTTGTTATTGTTGTTGTGGCTCGGTGATAGGTGGTGATGGTGCTCGGCAGTGGTGGGTTGCCGAGAGGGTAATGGATAATGGAGGTGGTGATACGACGATGGTGAGAATGATGATGAAAGCTCCGAGAGATGGATAGATGGCCGATGCTTCTGTTACTGTTGTTGATGAAGAAGAAGAAGTTTAGGTGTCACAGTAAATTTCAATGATTTGAGTTGGGTGGGTTATTTGTGTGTGTGTATGTGAGATGGAAGGGAACAAAGATATATGGAAAAATATGTTACGAGTCTAGTATTTCAAAGGGGGGGCATGGCTCAGCTTGAGTTATGTCTCCCAGTGTAGTGTTTTAGCCCGTTGGTTTCGGGTACGGGTCCAATTGAGTACCAATTTTCGTTCAAATACATAATCACATTTTGAGGTAATTCTCCAAATACTTTAATAGGAAGGGGAAAAATAATACTTTTATTATTTTTGACCTTTGGATACGTTTTGTATTTGTTTTCGTTCACACAGGACACGTTTTAAATAAAAGTATATTTGATTTCGTTTTATTTTTGTTCCAATCAGTTCACATTATATTTTCAAATAAAAATTATTCGAAAACATTTCTGAGTTCTTTCTGAACTTTTGTATCACCAACGATATTATTTATTTTTGTTTGACTCAATCCAATGATAGTACGTGTAATTATAAATAATTACAAAAATAGTAATACCTTTCGTATTAAAATGTGTAGCTTGCTAGGCTTATCTCTCGTAATAGTTTTAGTTTACTTTTAGTAGGGAATTAGCGTAAAATGCACGTGTTTACTGCACTTAATTGTACTCAAATTCGCGGGGTGTCACATTCTCCCCTTGTTAAATAAATTTCGTCCTCGAAATTTAAGTTAGGTTACGAATTGTTCGCGCGTGTATACCTTGCCTCATGACTCAGTTGTAACTAAGTCTTTTAATTGAGAGTAGGCCTAGTATGCCTAGAACGAGTTTAAAGGCAGTCAGTCCATGACCATGTCGTAGTCTATAATAGTAGTTATATCATAGTAGTCGTGGCCTGACTATTTCATGGTTTTAATCGTAGTTATATTGTGGCTACAAGGTAACCATTTATATGGTATTCCATTCTTGACTAAATATTTGTTATAGGATGGTTGTTTACCATATAGTCCTATCGTGACTAAGCAGTTGACAAAGTGGTATGTTTACTTGTCTGCTAACCGCAAACCCTGAGTTTAACGTTGTCTTAGTTAGGTCATTCCTATTACGCTCTCGACGTCAAATTAGTAAGAGTGGCACCGAGAGATGAGTAACATGCGTTTAATGTTAACCAAAATCAATGAGTTAAGTTTTCAAGAAAATGTAAGGTTGCCATCTTAGCGCTTTAATTGTATAAATTTCCAAAGTTCTCGAGGTTTTTCCAAAGTTTGCACATATACCAAATTAAAGTATGTCACTTCTAATTTATCGATGGAATCGTAGAGGAACTCATAGTTGTTATCATAGTTGTTCCCATACTTGTTATTATAGTGGAACTCGTAGATGTAATTTAAGTAGGGTCGTTACCCTAAAATGTAATTTAAGTAGGTTTGTTGTCCTAAAATATGGCTTACGTAGGATCGTTATCCAAAATATAGTTTAAGTAGGACCGTTATCCAAAATACAGTCTAAGTAGGGTCGTTGTCCAAAATATAATTTAAGTAGGATTGTTATCCTAAAATATAATTTAAGTAGGATTGTTATCCTAAAATGTAGTTTGAGAAGGAGTGTTATCCTAATATGTAGTTTGAGAAGGAGTGTTATCCTAATATGTAGTTTGAGAAGGAGTGTTATCCTAATATGTAGTTTGAGTTTTGTAAACAACATGACCAATCCCTACAGTGATTTCGAGAGGTTCTATATATTATGGGTTAAGTTTTCCCGTTTCCCAAGTTATGCTATCCCATTCCAGGGCGATATTTGGTGTAGAGTTTTGTCGCTTACTTGAGATTCAAGGGTTTACAGTGGTTATTGGCGAAACTGTTTTGTTGATCTCGTACTACTTTCGGTTGATCACACACCTAAAATATCTTGTCCCTAGTTTCCCAAACAACTCTAGGGGCCTGATAGTTGTCTGTCACCCACTCTATCCCCTAGATTGGTGATCGGTATTTTTGTTTCTACAGTTCTCAATGGCGCCATTTGTACACTAGTGTGGTATCTGTTGTTGTTGGAGGATTTGGTTTGTGGGAGACAAATATTCCAATTTACTCCCAAAATCAATTAAGCAGGCTCTTAATGAGTCCTCAAGCATTTGTATCGTTCATTTCTTTTGACCGTCGATTTTTATGAATGGTAGGCAGTCCTCCTATTGAGACGAGTACCCCCTGCCTGTTGTAGTGATTGCCGAATGCGAGTTGTAAAGTACATATCTCTACCAGAGTTAATAGATAGTAATTAGGGGTATTCGTGCCAATTTATCAAAACACACAATCTTATCTCAATTCCTCGACATCCCATTCCTAACGACTATGATGCCGAAACTCCACAACTCTACCGGTAGCAAGTCTACATCGAAGAGATGACCTTCTGACGTTCAGATACATCCCGGTACTATTTCTCCTGATTCAATGAATTTACTATCGGTTAGTTCTATTCTGGGTTTGTCATCTAGTTTACAAGAATTAACTTCTAAAAGTTGAGTCATCATTAATCACGATATTTTGGTGGCGGTGTTGGAATTTAATCAGTTTCGTTTTGTTGGTATGTCATCCAAAAGTATAATTTCGTTGGGATGTTGCCCAAAGTACTGTTTAGTTGGGATGTCTACCTAAAATATAGTAGAAGTAGGATCACTATTTAACGTATATAGTTCTAATTGGGACGTCACCCATAACATAGTTTAGTTTTAGTTATTTCCCCAAAATATAGTTACGTTGAGATGTTACCCAAAATATATAGTTTCTGTTGGGACGTTACCCAAAATATATAGTTTTTGTTTAGTTGGGTTGTCACCCAAAATACAACTTTGTTGGGATGTTGCCCAAAAATATAGTTTTAAAACATTTTGCTGGTTGTTCTCCAGAGTTTAAAAATTCTTACGGTCGTTCTCCGGTTTAACACAGTGCTAGTCGTTCTCTAGTGTTTTCAAAAGTTACCGGTCGCTCTCCAGTTTATAACAGTGCTGGTCGTTTTCCAGCAAATCGTAATATTGGTCGTTATCCAGTTTACCTACAAGTCGTTCTCTGGTTTCTCACACTGTTGGTCGTTCTCCAGCGAATCATAGTACTGGTCGTTTTCCAGTTTATCTACCGGTCGTTCCCCGGTCATTAAATATGTACCGGTGCGTTCTCTAGTTTATCTACAGGTCGTTCTCCGGTCATTATATGTGTACTGGTACGTTCTCCAGTATAAACATTAACGGTAAGTTTTCCGGTTGACTCAAATTACTACATGTGCGTTCTCCGATCAATAAATACGTACTGGTACGTTCTCCTGTATTAAACATCACGGGTACGTTCTCCGGATTCCTATTCAAAGTGTTTGTAGGAGTGTTATTCAAAGTTATAGTTTTCGTTGGAATGTTGTCTAAAATATAGTTCTCGTTGGAATGTTATCCAAAAATATAGCTTTAGTTGGAGGACGTTTGTTTCGTAGATTTGGGTCTGACTGCCCTAATTGTTGTTTGAGATTTCTTCTTGATTGGTGTATAACGACACATTCCAATGTTTTGTTCGTGTAGTACTAAGAAGGCTTGTTACCTTAATACACATCGCGGCTTTTGTTTATTTCCCTCCATCTATTCGACTGGTTATCAGTCCTAATCGTTAAATGTTTAGTGAGGATTTGTTTAGTCCACTAGAATGTGAGAGTTTGTTGTGTAGTAGTCAAGTAAGTACTTTGATCGTTATTCAAATTATGTTAATAGTTTATTTGTTTGAAAGAAATTGTTGATTTCTTAAATTATACAAGTAGTTGTTGACGTTATGTTGAAATATCGTTATTATTTCTCATGTCGTGTTTCTTGTTAAATATATCCATATACATGTTCCAGTTGTGTAGATATATATAAATGTCATTTTGTTGTCGTCGTACATATATATAATTGTTATACATATATATGTTTGTAAATATACTTGTTGTATATTATATTTCGTACGTTTGTTAAACGTATATTTCATTTGTATGTCAAGACATATAATTTGCAATTGTTGTATGCACATATTTATGACTATCAGAGTTATCATAGTGAGTTAGACGTACACAATGGTGCATGCATGAGTGTTCTAGCCAAGGCTATAGTCTAGGTTTCTAAGGCTTTCAGGTCGCTTAAAGACTTCTAGTTCGCTATAACCAATGACTCTGATACCAAACTGTAACACCCCAAAATTTGGTCAACTCGGTCAACGTGTGAATTGTGGAAGCATCAGTTTAGGCGGGGGTGTTAACGCCAACATTTGACACTCATATAGATCAGAGCGTATGATTATCGCTGAACAGTAACTTAAGATGCCAATTTAAATATATAATCGTTATAAAATATCTACGGCTTAGCGAAGTCGTAAAATAGTGTCATAAAATACATTGTCTCAAAAAGTAATTTCATAAGTACAATTAATTTAAATCAATTATATGAAGAAAATCTTGTTTTGTCCCAAAATGTGGCATCCTAGTTCATTGTAGGTCGCCTAACTCCATGCGTATGCAGACTTAATAGTGCTGCTAGTTGCCTGAAAAACATAGTAAGAGTCAACACATGGTTGAGTGAATTCACAGGTGTTTATATGTATGGTTTGTTTAACCAAGTTTATTTGAAAGTTATTGACATGAGAATCAAATAAATTTGCTCATAACAGTCTGTAAGAAGGTAAGTATCCTAATCAAAAGTACATGTAGGAAAATAAGTATCCTAAGGTAAAGTTTGTAGGAAAGTAAATCCTACGAGTTGTTTATACAACAGCATGAATGTATACACAAATAGTTCACAAACATAGTATGAAATCATTCATATAATCAGTAGCACATAAGTACCAAAGCAATTATAAACAGATATTGTATATTCTAGCAAAAACATTAGCTATGTTTTTCACCCCAGGTTTTAAAAGCATTAAAACAGTAAAAGTAGGGGCTGTGAACTCACCTGTGGGTGCTAGCGTTCCTAACATCAAGTAATATCCAATCCGTAATCCTCTAACGTCCTAAACGTAAGAGATATATTACATGAGTATTTGACGGTTTGTCAAATCATGCAAATGAAGTGATTGTTTTGTAAGGTCGTGTAAGTCGAAATATGTAATATTCGTTGTTGTTCCTTGATTTTGAGAACATTTGTATTCCTCGAGTTGTGTCATTTGTTATGCGTATGTATATCCAAATATATATAAATCGTTTAAGTTTCTTTTATACTTTGAAAAAGTATATTTGTATGAATTATATTGTATATATATACATAGAAAAAGTCGTCGTGTGTATATACATCTATATATACATGTTTATCGTTTGTCAATTTATGTATATATATATATATATATATATATATATATATATATATATATATATATATATATATATATATATATGTAATAGTCTTTTTGAGCTTAATTCGTTTAAAAAGAATTTATATTTTGTAAAAATTGTCGTATACAGTTTTACACAATTTATAACACACTATTTATAGCTGATTAATTTAAGGACTGTTTTACTAAATACAAGGAAATAGATGAATAAAAATCTGTACAATAAGCATATAGAGTTGTACTATTCCGTGTAATTAGTAAAATCTTCCTTGAATATATCATCTCCTTATTTATATATGTCATTGAGTAATTTAAAAAAAGATATAAAATAAAAACTGGTGGGCTCGAACCTGTAACCTTTAGCTCCAAACTTTGCGACCGAAACGGTAGGCTAACGAACTCTTTTGTTTATAAATTACTAGGTATAAATATATATGTAGATATCAGGTGGTCAAAATAATTAAATGAATCAAAAAGAGATCACGGGGCTCGAACCCGTGACCTTTGGCTTCCAAACGCTCACTTAACCAACAGGCTAAAGCCTGCCTTTGTTTATAAGTTTCCACTTATATATATATATAAATGATACTAATTACGTACATGTTTAAATTCTCCCTCACGATTCCCACGATCCATTCACCACCTGGTTTTAGCTTCTAATCTTCGGACAAAAACAGTTTATAGGACATAAATTCTCGATGATATTATGCATTATACACTCGAAATGAACATAAAGAAAAGAGAGGCCGGTTGCTCACAGTGGAGGTGGGTCGAGGTGGTGGCAAAATGCGATGATGATGATGATGTTAATGGTGGTGAGCCACTGCGCACAGCTGCTGCTCGTTGGTGTTGTTATTGTTGTTGTGGCTCGGTGATAGGTGGTGATGGTGCTCGGCAGTGGTGGGTTGCCGAGAGGGTAATGGATAATGGAGGTGGTGATACGACGATGGTGAGAATGATGATGAAAGCTCCGAGAGATGGATAGATGGCCGATGCTTCTGTTACTGTTGTTGATGAAGAAGAAGAAGTTTAGGTGTCACAGTAAATTTCAATGATTTGAGTTGGGTGGGTTATTTGTGTGTGTGTATGTGAGATGGAAGGGAACAAAGATATATGGAAAAATATGTTACGAGTCTAGTATTTCAAAGGGGGGGCATGGCTCAGCTTGAGTTATGTCTCCCAGTGTAGTGTTTTAGCCCGTTGGTTTCGGGTACGGGTCCAATTGAGTACTAATTTTCGTTCAAATACATAATCACATTTTGAGGTAATTCTCCAAATACTTTAATAGGAAGGGGAAAAATAATACTTTTATTATTTTTGACCTTTGGGTACGTTTAGTATTTGTTTTCGTTCACACAGGACACGTTTTAAATAAAAGTTTATTTGATTTCGTTTTATTTTTGTTCCAATCGGTTCACATTATATTTTCAAATAAAAATTATTCGAAAACATTTCTGAGTTCTTTCTGAACTTTTGTATCACCAACGATATTATTTATTTTTGTTTGACTCAATCCAATGATAGTACGTGTAATTATAAATAATTACAAAAATAGTAATACCTTTCGTATTAAAATGTGTAGCTTGCTAGGCTTATCTCTCGTAATAGTTTTAGTTTACTTTTAGTAGGGAATTAGCGTAAAATGCACGTGTTTACTGCACTTAATTGTACTCAAATTCGCGGGGTGTCACAATTAGCACCACTATTGCTCAAGAATCAGGATAAGATTTACATGGAGAGTTGGTAAGATTAATGTGTGATAAAAGTCCTTAACTTCATAGCATTTTAGTCTTTTCATATACGTTATAAAAAGTGATTATTGCAATTTAGAACCATTATAATCGGATTTTTGTGTTTGTATAATATACTTCTGATATTGATCAAATGATACGATGACTCTTAATCCTCATTTTCATTCTTAACGATTCTATTAATATATGATAATAAATTTTTTGAATGAATCGTTAATAGATAGGTTATAAAATTATCTTTATAGTTACAAAAAAAAAAACATAAAAAAAAGTCTAGCTTTTTGCCATTAAATGAAAATTATGTAAAACTGTTCTGTGTTTTGCATCTTATTTTGAGCTGTATAAATAATAAGAATTTGTTAGGAAAAGCATGCATATTCAAAGGGTGGTTGTTTCCCACCACACAGTTATTAATAAATAAAATTCGGATTTAGTGTCTGAGAATGTACCGAACTTTAACCAAATGTCTATTGTGTGTACCTAACTTACATTTGCTAATTTTAATGTATCCAACTTTCAAAAACGATGTTTTGATGTATTTTGATGACGTGTCATTCGTATAACGTGCCACGTGGCATACGGAGAGAGTGACACGTCATCAAAATACATCAAAACATGATTTTTGAAAGTTGAATGCATTAAAATTAGCAAACGTAAGTTGGGTATACACAATAGACATTTGGTCAAAGTTTGGTACATTCCCAGACACTAACCCCATAAAATTCGCATTTCTAAACTGTTAGGACCGAATTGAAACTTTAGTCCAATAAATCTAGTTGAGGTTGCACTCTAAAACCATGAAGTAGTTGCACATGAGCTTATATGCAAACATTATTTTCGTTAAGTTTTTAACGGGGACATGGATTTGCATCCCACATAAACTAGCATGCCGATGAACGTACTAAATTGAATCATAATCATTTTAGATACTATCTAAAAGATGCTGTTTTGGAAGGTGGGATTCCATTCAACAAAGCTTATGGTATGTCACCTTTTGAGTACCATGGACAAGATCAAAGGTCAATAAGGTATTCAATCAAAGTTTTTAAAACCGAAAACCGGATCAGACCGGATAGGCCTCCAATTCCGGTCCAACCGGTCCGAGTGAACCGCCCCAAAACCGGTCCACGTCACCGTTTTAAAAAAAAAAATCAAAAACCGAGTTAACCGGTCCGGTTCCCAGTTGAACCGCCCGGTTTTGACCGAACCCCCGGTTCGTTGACTGGTCAAACACTAGTCAAAACCGGTTATTAACCGGCCGGAATCCTTAAAAATCCCGGTTGAACCGGTCGGACCGGACCGAGTCAACCGGTTTTCAGAACATTGTATTCAATGTAGCAATGTTTGGTCCCTCCACCATGAGCATGATAAAGATTGTAGATTTTTATGATGGTTTCAATACTTTCAATGGACTCACCACTTTAGTTGATGTTGGTGGTGGAACTGGTGCAACCCTTAACATCATCATCTCCAAACACACTTCCGTCAAGGGTATCAACTTTGATTTGTCTCATGTTATTGAAGATGCTGCAACATATCCTGGTATGTATTTATGAAATGATTTCATTATGTCGTATCGGAAACTAGAATCGCATAGGATTTAAGTTGACTAATGAAAGTAATTGCAGGTATTGAGCATGTTGGAGGTGATATGTTTGAAAGTGTACCACAAGGAGACGCCATTTTTTGAAGGTGCATTTCCTTACTTTTTATCTTTAAAACGGGCTAATAGCCAACCAATTTTTAGTCCAATTCTTGTCAAGTTGTCATAGGTAACCAGAAATTTGGATGAAGTTGGTCTCTAAATCTTGGGTAAGAAGTTGGCGTGATTCGGAAATTTAGTTACAGGTTACCGGGACTACAGGTTAAAATGCTTATGTGTCCAATTTTTTTTAATAAAGATGTGTCCAATTTTGTGCGTTTGTATCTGACAATATTACTGGCTTTATTTTTTCTTACCTGGTATCTTTTATTTACCCCCAATGCCTCATATCTATCATCTTCTTCGTCAAACACACACACCAACCAACTAATAATAACTTGAAACAAGAATTAAAATCTAGACAATTTCTCAAAGACTCATCTTCAAACTTCATTCATCTCCTACACAACCCACCCACTCATCATTTCGTGGTTCATATACCCACAATATGTAATCAATCATAGTTATCAGTTATCACAACCAACTAGACCCGGCCGTACGTGTTCATCATCCACGGTATCCAACTTCATCTACAACTCGTCAACAACCCTTTAAACCAGACCCACATTCAGGTAATTCCGATCACCACCACCATAAGAGGAAAAGCTAGGGTTTCTCCAACCAACGGTGGCAAGGATGGTTTTCTCAAATCGACAGTGGCGATGGTGGAATCATCGTTGGGAAGTTCGGCCGTCGCTTCGCCGTCATGGCTGTTTTTACCACCGCCGCGAGTGATTGTTCCGGAGAAACTGATTGCCGTTTTTCCACGTTGGGGGAAAGATGAAGTTCAAATTTAATTGTCACTTCTTTCGATTCGGTATTATGAGAGGACGAATTTGTATAATCGGTATTATGAGGAAAAGCTAGGGTTCCGATTTGAAGTGTGGATTTTGCTTAAGTTTGTCGTGTAATAGTATTGATGAGATGATGATGTATTATTGGATCTGGTTTCCTTGTAATGATGTATATTCAAGTATGGATTTTGTTTATGTTTATTGATTTTATGTTAATTGTTGTTGTAAATTAATGAATGTAACCGGAATTTGATGATGTTTCAAGGGGTTGCTATTTTAGAGGGTGTTTGGGGGTGGCGGTAAGCTTTTAGCTTTCAGCGTTAGCTTACAGCTCCAAAATCTTGGCTTTTTAGCTTTTAGCTTTTTAACCCTTTAAAATAGGAAAAAGCTCCATATTCCCAAACACTAAAATAGAGCTTTTTAGCGTTAAGATACCACAAAAGCTAAAAAACCCTCCCCTAACGCTCCCCCAAACACCCCCTTAGTGTCATCAGCATCATGTTTATGTTTGCTGATAAATATAAAGATTCATGCAATGGCGATTTTTATTTTTGATGAGAGGTATTTGTTGATTTTAGAGTTTATGGTGACACATAAAACTGTACATGTACATATTAAAGTGAGTTGTACCATAAGGATTAAAAGTAGTACATTTTAAACAAACGTGGCATAAAAATCTAGGTGGCAGGTGATGTGGCTGTCTAGTCAGCCTATTAAATTACTAATAGGTAAAAAGATGATTTGCAAGGATTATAACACATAACTTCCGGTTATATAGCCTACATTGATAATAAAGAGTAAATGTTGCTTACCATGGGATAAACGTGTGTAGTACGTTGCGTACAAAATGCATTTACCCAACATTCTAACCTTTGTATTTTGAAAGTTAATCAATTAACAAGAAACAATGTATTTACCATAAGGCTAGTGATAAATACAACAAATATTATTATTCATACACCAACTTATATGCATATTGATGCAGTACAGTACAACACTGCAATGCATATATTTGTTGTATGTTTCAAAAAGTATATTGTATTTATCAACACCCTTACCATAATGGTCACAATAATTTGAAAGTTTAACATGAAAGACTCTTTTTAATCTAGACAACCTATTATTCTTAAGACCTATTCTTGTTTTGTTTTTTCAAAGTAAAAAGCTAAACCTTTACTTTTTATATGTGTGTTTAATTTGATATTACCAATTTAGATGTTTATGTTTGTTTAAAGATCTTCATCTTTCAACAACTAAAAGTTTCGTAAGTTCTTGTTTACATTGTCTAAACTAACATAATTTAGCATTAAAAATATACTTCATTATTTACATATTTATATTGTCATACATACTGTAAGGTTCATTTTCCAAAAGTTATATATCCATTACATTCTTGAAACATACACATCTGATTATGTAGCTTCATGATCGATAAATAGAACAGCTATTATGAAGACATAACAAATAGTTAAATTGGTCATAAAATGATAGATTGCTAAAAACATGAGATTTTATTGTTATCATTTAATTTTATGCGTGAAAATTTTCATTAGACCTTACAACTAATTTTCTCTCCACATGATCTACGATTTAAGGTGTATCAGACAACGCACTAATCGAAGTGTTGATGTTTGGCAATAATTGAAGATCAATAAGAAATAAAAGTTTTTTCGATTTCAATCAGCGAGCTCTTTATTGATAATATGCGTTTAACATTACAAAAATATTAACCGTTCTGAGCGTGGGCCCTGCATGGCCGAAATGCTCATTAGTATATTAAATTAAACATATGTTGCATGCTTTGTAAGTTTTAACGATAAGTGTTGACATATATATTTGAATAATAGTTCAATAATTGATATTAAAATAAGGATCGGAGGAGAAGGCCTCCAATAAGGGGAATGATGGGCATGCCTAGTTTACTGCATTTTTGAACAAATTTATAGGTGTAAAATGCAGTGATATTAAAATGCAGTGAATCTGGATGACAATTTTGTCCTAAAATACAGTGCATTCGGCATGCCCCTCCTTTCCCTCATTTGAGACTTTCCCCGAGCTTTACCCTTGATATTTTTATATTTTGAGATATTAAGTGAATAAATTTAGGGGATTGACTAAGTTTAATTTATATGAGATTATTTCCTTGTCTCACAAATAAAATAATCTATCTTTAATTATTAAGTAAAACATGCGTTGCATGTTTTGTAAGTTTTAACTTTAACGATAAGATTATGACATATACATTGAAATAGTAATAATTCAACAGCTAGTTGATATTATTATATTTTGAGATATTAAGTGCATTAATTTAGGTGATTGACTAATTTTAATTTTAATAATTTATATGAGATTACTTCTTTGTCTCAGAATAAAATAATCTCCAATATATATGCATATGTCATATCTTATCCTTAAGACTTACAAAGCATGCAAAATGCAACATATGTTTTACTTAATAAAGATAAATCAGATTTCAACATATTGCAATGTAACGCCCTCAAATTTCGGTTTGCGGAAGCTGTCGGGTCGAGTGTTACTAAATCAAATATCACAGCATAAGATACATAATGAACGACTCTAGATGAGACGTTTGAAAATAATTATACATTTCCAAAATAGAACGTTTACAACGTTATAAGTTTGACAGTAATTCCCAAATACATAATTTGAAAATGCTAAAGTAAATGCAGAGTAGTCCCAATTGTTTGAAAATATGCGACTCGTGCTAGCCATAATCTTGTAGTAATCCTAATCCTGTTGGGCACCTGAGAACACATGCTAAAACAGGTCAGCTATAAAGCTGGTGAGTTCATAGGTTTGTTAGTTGAAATCATGATGTCATAAAACCCTGTAAGTTTTGAAGAGTCATTTCAAATTCAGCCATTTTGATAAGTATTGTATTGAAGTTTTGTAACACCAAATGTGTACACGTCTAATCGAGGTATCTCATACCTAAGTGTTCGAGTCATGTACCTAAGTATATATATATATATATATATATATATATATATATATATATATATATATATATATATATATATATATGGCAATCCATGCCTTGATACCTAACAGGTAGTAGTTGTATTTATAACTTGAGGCAATACATGTCTTATAACTATTGAGTACTTGTATGTCTGTGTAGTCATATAACAAATAATTGTAGTTCCGCAGAACTATGTTGGATTTCGTGAAATATGGTGCATACAGCAACCATCTGATTGTAGATCTGCAGATCTCTGAATGAAATTGTTTTTGAGTGTCCGTTTACCCAGTTAGTATAAGCTAACCCGAACATATTAAATCGAGCTAACGGCCTCGCGTGGAATCTCCACCGACCCGTTCTTCTTGTGAACCCCGAGTATAGCTCGCTGATCCATTGATTGTACGTGTGTGTGGATCACGGCGCATAAGCCCGTGCCACCTCGATTGTATCGCTTTACCGCGATATCGTACTTGTGCCCACTGCAATACCGTGGCATCGTTTTGTGCACACTTTACCGTGGCATCGTCATGATAGCTAGTCATGAGTGAAAATATGAGAGTGCCATTCTGGCATTGTTCTTGCAAATAATGTTTGAGTCAGCAGTACCACGACTGCCCGACTAAGTAGATCGTAAAATTGTATGTAGATATTCATCAGGTGACACCCCCACGGTTGGATTACATCCTGAGCCGGGGGACCATCCCTGGTTGGATTACATCATGAGCCAGAGTCGTCACCAGTTGAGTTGTATTGATATAAGAAGTCTGTACTAACGTGCGATGATATTGTATACTCCTAGTCTAAAGCCTAGCAAGTATATAACGGAGCCTTGGGAAAATGTTCACTTAAGTTCAGTTCCCATTCTAGTGATAATGAAGTGTGTCGATAGTTTTAGTTCTTACAGAATAACTAAACTTGTAACTGTATAGATGTTATCCAGTGTAGGTAGAACTAACTAGTTCTATTGCGTTCAATGATATTGTCCCGTGACAATATGGTCAAAGGATTTTGATAACTAAATCAAGTTGTGTATTGGTAATCGTTTTCCAACGATCTACATGATACGATTTTAACCTATCTAGGTTAAGTATTGATATTGTTCTACAACAATATTTCGGGTTTAAATTCCTAAGTATTACACATGTAATATTACATACAGTAATATAAATAGTTGTAAATTATAAACGATTGTTAATATGATTTGAAAACAGCAATTGAGCATGTGTTTCACCCCGAAAATAGTAAAACAGTCGAAAGAGTGGGGCTATGAAACTCACCTGAGTCTTGAAAGTTTGAATTAATAACTTGGATTGATTTGCCTTGAAGTGTGGTCCGGAGACTTGTAACCTGAAGGTGTCCATGACACGCGATGGTTATTAATTGTTTAGGCATCTCGAAAGACTACCTTTGTAGCTGTTTGTCCAAATTACCCCGATTTGGTTGATTGACTTGTATGTTTGAAAAGTTGTATCGTATAAGTGTTTTGAAGTTGTACAAGTTTGACACTTGGTGAAAAATGTGCTTACGGAACCTAAGTACGGGGGTCCGGGGGCAGCGCCCCTGGTTAGCGGGGTCCAAGGGGCGGCAGCCCCTGGCGGGGTCCAAGGGGCAGAGCCCCTGGCTGTGGTCGAGCTGCCAGGTCAGCTTGGAAAATTTTTATTTCTACTATATTGCTTTAAGGAAAAACGCATCTGGACTTGAAATTGGGTGAAATCAAGTGATAAAATTTTTGGTCTCGACACTTAGTGGAAATGTGAGTTTTTAAACTTTCTGTTTTCTGCGACATAACATGCGACACTAAAATGTGTTATGCGACACAAGGGTTATGTCGCATAATGGGACACGAGAGTTCTGCGACACAGTGGTTGTGTCGCATAATGCGTGCGATGCTAAATCAATAGCGACATAAGGGTTGTGTCGCGTGGTATCTGCGACACAAGGTACGACACAAGGATACGACATAAGGGTTGTGTCGCATGAATAGTTTATGCGACACAGTATGCGACACAAGTCTTGTGTCGCACTCAAGAACACCAGCCCAGAAAGTTTCGGAAATCGCGTTTTCCCGGCCAAAATCGCAAATCAAACGTATTTTCAAGCTGTAAAATCGTGGTTTCTTGGTTGTTTAGCTTATAAGTAACTTATGTAAACATTTTTACACTAAAACATTACCCCAAAATGATTAAATCTAAGAATTTGAGAATTTCTTACAAATGCGAATCGAGGTCAAACGAGGAAGAAGATGATGATGTTGCCTTTGTAAATGTTGTTCCTCTCTTGTTGATGATTCCGAAAATGTAAATTCCGTGTGTCGATTTGTAGATCCGAAAATTTGTGATAAATGGGTGGAGAGAGTTTAAGTTGGTGTGTGTGTGTTTGATAAAATGAAAATGAAAGAATGAGGGGGGTTTGGGGGGTTGGGGTGGCTGATCCAAAGAGGTGGGGAGGAGTTTTCCCCCACTTCCTTCCTATTTCGCAGTGTAAAATACCCGTATTTTGTACCCGAATGATATATATAAATTTAATATTTTTAAATTTCTATTTCCGTTCTTCCGGTTAATAATTAATTAAATCAAAATTTGTTTTACTCGATTAAAAATATAACGTGACTTCAAATGGATTTATTTGCGATTATTAAATACTCATTATTATTATTCGTTATATAAAATGTAAAGTTTTCGTTCGCTGAGTTATAATTGTATATATAAAAATACGATTATAAAAAGTTCCAATTGGATGAGGATTTTGACTTTTTGACCGGGTGTTACATGCAACATATGTTTTACTTTATACTAGCCGATAACCCGCTTAATGCGGCGGGAATATATTTGAAATTTGTGAAAAAAGGTGGTGAAAGAGCAGTTGAAAAATTGATATAAAATCTACGACTTAAATCAAGCAAATAATAATAATAATAATACGAAGTAATATGATGAACACCACTATAACAAATTAAAAAAACACTGCATGCCTAAGATGTGTGCATTATAAATGTCATATTTATATGATTACGTGAAAAAATTATATAACAGATAATTGAAAATAAATTTAAACTTCAAATAGCAAAATCCAAACGCACATGAATAGATTGGTATTTTTTTCATGAGTACAAGTGCGTTTATATAGTATTAATTTTACTATGTTTTTTTTTGTGTAGTGATTTTGTAATTGATTGAGTAGTAAATGTTTTGACGTAATTGATTTTGTAGAGTTATTGTATAGTTGACTTGCCAAAATATGTTGACATGTTAGGTGACATCTAGTGCCAAAAGTTGGTAATAGAAAGAGTCATTTGTGTTAACATTATTTTTTTATTTAAGATTAAATAGAAGGGTATTATGGGGATTTCCCATATGACATAAGGTCAACACATGAGAATGCTTAATAAAGGGGTAGAGATGAGATTACTTCATTTCTTATTGGTGGGTGATGATGTATTTATGAAGTACTACTTTTTCCTACCATATGCACACCATATATAAACACATTGTTGAGTTACTAGTAAGAGCACAGGGTGTGTTAACCGGTGTTCTGGACAGTGTTCTGAAGAATGTTGAAAGTGAGGATTTTGTGGTGTGGTGAAACTGAATTCACAGTGTTCTGGACAGTGTTCTGGAGTTTTTTATTATTTGTTTTTATTGTTTTTTTAATGTAAATAATTATATAAATTAATATTTAAAAACAAATAAATTAACTAAAATATTATTTAATTTATTAAAAAAAAAAAAAAAAATTACAGATCCTAAAATTTAAAATGCATAATTAATTATTATTTAAAAGATTGAGGGTTAGAATGTCTATACTAAAATTCAAAAGGAAAATGTGATAATACGTTAAAAACAATAACTGGGGCCACCATGTTTACCTTCCCCATCATCACCTCTCTGCAACTCTTTCATCTCCACCCATTTCCAAAAACTCCATGAAAATGGCTTAAATTAGCTTCATATTTTACAACCTTCATTTTTCTTCATTTGAAAAATACACACACAATACAGATAAAGAAAAAGGAGAAGAAAACAAAAAAAAAAAAAAAATCAAGAACGCCCTGTTCAACGTTCGGAACCGGACGGTGTCACCTGAACGGCGAGAAGAACGCCGGCGAGATCGTTGGCACGGTACGCTAGAACGTCATCGTACGGCATTCTTGATGGTGAACGGCGACGCCACGTCAGTACACACCGTATGCTCTAATCATTTAGGCCATTCTACGCATTACCCAATCAATATGTAGTTTATTTCTCAAAATATTAATATTTTGCTTTTACATAAGGGATACAGATAACACGGTGAAAACGTGCATTAAGTTAAAAAAAACCCCATACGTTTAAATTGATCAATTAAAAACACCTATGACAACAGATAAACTTAGTAACATTAATTTTAGTAGTGTGATTATCTTAATATGAAAAACGAATGAAGTGTAAACATATTTCTATGTCATTTAGAAGCTAATAGATAGAATCATAGAACATGAAATTGAATTTGGTCGTTTAGTTTTTAAAATGATTAGACCACTCCCAACCTCAGCTTCTTCACTTGTTTTTTTAGTTGTGACAGCTCAGCACCACGTCAGCACATTCACAACTGATGAAAGAGTGATTAAACACTCCCAACCCTCCTTTCATCACTTCAATTTTTGGGTCTCACATTTACCAATATACCTACATCACTAAATAAAAAATAACAATACACTAAATATAAGTTGGACCCCACGTTTAACTCATCTCGTTTTGTCAGCTAACCGAAGCAACAAAAGTGACGAAATAACCGAAGAAAGCATGCCATCCATGTCGGTTTGCCATGCCTTCATCGGTTTGAATGACGTTGCCACTCGTCTTATTGTTCTTAAGATAATTTTGTGATTCTCTTAATATAAAAAATAGATGAAGTGAAAGCATACGTCTACATCATTTGAAAAAGCTAAAAAATAGGACATTAGAATGAAATTTGGCCATGCTTATAGTTTTTAAGATAATTCTAAATTTCATTAAAAATAAGGACTTACAAAAGATTATGTCGTTACATGATTTACATAAGAATAATTTTATGTATTATTTTTTGGATTGAAACAAAGTAACGTGCTATTTGGACGATAGTTGGTATTAAATTAAAATTCTTAGCTGAACTTTTGAATAATTAATTAAAGTTTTTCTATTAATAATTTGAATTTTGTATTGAATAAACTTATCACATAAATAAGATGATGTGTCAATATTTAAAGGTATATAGTCTTCTTTATACATATAGAAAAAAATTCCGTTATAATTTTTTGGTCAAATAAACTTCTTGATATAAAAATTCAGAATAATACAAATAGAATTTTACTAACGTGTGCCGTTAATATGCATTTAATGAATCAGTAATTTCTTTAAATATAAAAATTTATATTTATGATATGTATATGGGTTAATATAGGTTAATACTGCCTTTCAAAAAAAAATATATAGGTTAATATATGGGTGGCAATTCGGGTTGGTTCGGGTTGTCGGTTAAGCGGGTCAGAAATGGTCAACCCGAACCCAACCTGATTTTAAAATCGGGTTGGGTATTTCAACCCAACCCAAAACCCGACAACCCGAACCCAACCCGACTAACCCGAATTTCTATCTAGTCAACAGATTTTCGCGTTATTTTTGAGTTTTCAGGTCAGTTTCGGGTCAATTAAGCCACACTGATCGATCTTTTGACAAAAATAGATAATCATTTTCAAGCATAAATAATTATAAATTTTCAAAATTAATCATAATAAATATTATATCAATTTAAATTGATCATCAAAACATCATTAATTCACCAACTTATATCAAAACGTAAAGATATCAAAGAAAATGTTATAAATCAGTAAGTGAAAATGTCTAAATTATGTGTCATATTTAAATTAAAATAAATTTATAATTATATTAAGAGAATTTCGGGTTGTTGGGTTCAACCCAAAAATGCATTTGCTGACCCAGACCCGACTCAAAAAAATATCGAGTTGGCGGGTTTCGGGTTGGCGCCTCAAAAATCCCGACCCTAAGCTTATAATATTCGAGTTGGGTTCTTGTCGGGTTTCGAGTCGAGTCAGATATTGCCAGCCGTAGGTTAATATACAAATATGTTACCATACTTTGTGAAAATATTCAACTAAGCTACTGAACTATTAATTTGTTTGATTGAATTACTAGACTTAAAAATCATAATATATAGGTTACTTAACTTATAAATATTAACACTAAATCACTTTACTCAACTTGTGAATTTAATTAGGTTACTTAACTTATAAATATTGCAACGTAAAAAAATCCTATTTTAGATATGAAAATATTTTAGTAATTCAATTGAAAATTTAATAGTTTAGTTACTTACTTGAAAATTTTCGCAAAGTACAGTGATATATTTGTCTATTAACCCTACATATAAAAAGGGAGGTGATAAATTGTAACACCCCCAAATTTACGGTTTAGCGGAAGCAAGATTTGGGTGTTACGAATCAATAATCAAAGCCCAAAGATATATAGTAAACGACTCTATATGCGTCGTTTTAACAAAAATATATTAACACTGAAGTGTTTACAACGTTGAAGCTTTACATAGCTCGAGTTTAAATAAAAGAGAGATTTCAGTACATAAGTACTTGTACAAAATATACTAATGCAAGAAAATCTCTAAAGTCTGTATGCTGACTCGAGCTACAAATCCTGAAGCAGATTCAACCTACTGCTTGGTACTTGCGATACATGCTAAAACGGGTCAGCTAAAGCTGGTGAGCTCACAGGTTTGAAATCAGTTAATATAGTATGAACCGCAAGATTTAAATAATTGAATTGCATCAAGCAATTGATAATGTATATGTATACAGCCATGAGCACATAGTTGAGCTTAACTCGAGGGCCGGGTCCCCTATAGAGAATTCCGGGCGAGGTGCCTCCACGAATGCCTAATCAACATTCGTCTTCCCAAATATTAGTACGTCCGTTTACCCGGTTAGTGCTTGCTAACCCGGACGAGGAGGGTCAATCCTATATGGTACCATATACTAATATTCACGCTACAACGTATTAACAACTATGCTGACGGAGGACTTTAAATGATTAGTTGTGAAAAACTCATGTAGTATATGAAAGTTGTACTTGCGTTCACATGTTAAAATATAAGCATTGTATCACACCCCTGAGTAAAACAGTAAAAAGAGGGGCTATGAGACTCACCTGAGTCTTGCGAGTTTAACTTAATAAACTTGAGTTGATTAGCCGAGTAATGAAATCAAAAGACTTGTAACCTGAGGGTGTCCACGACACGCGATGGTTATACACATGATTGGGTATCTCAAAAGATCACCATTGTAGTTGATACACAACTATATATATGTCCAAATTACTACGATTTGGTTGATTTGTTAAGTGTTTGAAAACGTGTACGGCCCGTTGGTGATTAATTGTAATAATAGTCCTGATGTTATCACATTGATTTCGAAGTGTTATACTTGAAAAGTATACTCCATTATGTTTGAAAAGTTGTATCATATAAGCGTTTTGAAGTCATACAAGTTTGACACTTGGTGAGAAATGTGCTTACGAAATCTAAGTACGGGGGTCCGGGGGCAGCGCCCCTGGCGGGGTCCAAGGGGCTGGCCCCTGGCTGGGGTCGAGATGCCAGGTCATCTCGAAAAATTTTTATTTCTACTATATTGCTTTGGTGAAAAACGCATCTGGGATCTGAATTCGGGTAAAATCGAGTGATAAATTTCGAGTCTCGACACTTAGTAAAAATCTGAGTTTTCTGTGTTTTGCGACACAATATGCGACACAAAAGTTTGTCATGCGACACAAGGGTTATGTCATGCGACACAAGGGTTATGTCGCATAAATATGCGACACAATATCTATACGACACAAAGGTTGTGTCGCATAGATTCGAGATGCTGATTCAACAGCGACATAGTGATTGTGTCGTATGAAAAATACGACACAACGTTGTGTCGTAAAGGGTGCGACACAAAAGGATTTATACGACACCAGGTGCGACAGAACAGGCAAAATACGACACTACATGCGACACAAGGCTTGTGTCGCATTGAAGAACACCAGCCCAGAAAACAACGGCTGTCGAGATTTTTCCGGTCAAAACCCAAATCAAACTCATTTTTAAGCTATAAAATCGTGTTCTACTCTTTGTAATGGACATATATAAGCTATATAAACGACTATCAAGTGAAAATACTAAGAATCGAATGGTTTCGGGATTTTGTCGGAAACTTACAAAGTGTCGGATTGAAAATCCGAAAAGATAGCGTTGTAGATCGTGAAGTGGTGAACGTTTTTCTCCAAAGGGTCTTGAAAATCCAAGATCGTTTAGTGGTAGTATTTTGCGATTTGATGGAGGTGGTGGTGTTTTGCTTTTTAGAGAGGAAAGAGAAAGAAGAGAGAGAAGAGAAATAAGAAATGAAGAAAGAAAGAAAGATGGAGGTGGTTTTGGTGGAAGCCCCACCATTTTCAGTCCACGCAATGTGCTCCGTGTGGTGTTCGTTTTCTCGATTGTTAAATGTTAAATAATTATTTAAAACCTTTAATTATACGTTAAAATGCGAATAATTTCTCGATAATTTTAGTTGAAGTATTTTACCCAAAATACTTATTATTAGAGTTATAGAATATAACTTAACTTGTTTCGGATAGTTTGCGCGTTAAATCTTTTAATCACGTAAATTGCTAATTGTATCATTCGAAATGGGTATGAATTATTATCAAAATAGTATTTCGGAATATAATCGTGTTATTTGTGCAAAATGTTTCACCAACGTCCGTATTTAATTGAACCGAATTACATTCGATTTAAGTTGCGTACGATTTAATCAAATCGCATTTTCGTATATATTCAACAATATATATTTTGATACATTAATTAGCCTAATACAGAACTAATTACATGTATTAACAGTGAATTAGGCACTAATTGCTAGTCCTAATTTGGCGGGTGTTACATAAATAAACCACACAATTTGATTAAAACACCCAAAATTATGCTATAATAAGTTGTACAGTGAGTTTCTATTGTTGTACTGTGTGTTGTAGGAAACAATTTCTATGTTATATCTATCAACTCCTTATAAAAAAGGTATGTATTAGATTGAATTAACGAGTATTAAATATTAATTCTGTTTTTAAGGAAATTTCATCTTTAGTAAATACACCTTTAACTTGTGTTACGGGGAACACAGTAGAAAACCCCCTACGCTTTTCATCAATAACATAATATTTCCACCCACTTAAGTTTCTTTTGATTGGTTACAATATGAAAGTGGATATTTAATTCACAACCCAAAATATTGACGCTACTGAAGTTCCACACTCCATCAAGTTGTTAACTATATAAGTATATATACATCACTTCAATCATACCACATTTGTACCAATACAATATTTAAGCATAGTATAATATACATACCAATTATTTCGATACTGAAAAAATGAGTTCAACTTCAAAATCTTTACGTGTGCAAGTTGAATCAAACCAAGATGAATCATTCCTATTTGCAATGCAATTAGCATCTGCATCAGTCTTGCCAATGGTCTTGAAAACTACCATTGAGCTTGATCTTCTTGAGACTATTGCCAAAGTTGGTCCTGGTGGTTCACTTTCGGCTGCAGAGATGGCAGCTCAACTACCCACGGTTAACAACCCTGAAGCACCAGTGATGCTAGACCGAATATGCAGTCTTCTAGCTAGCTATTCTGTGCTCAATTGTTCACTCAAGGAGACTAGTGATGGTTCTGTTGAGCGGTTCTATGGTTTAGCCCCGGTGTGCAAGTTCTTGACCAAGAATGAGGGTGGTGTGTCATTGGCACCCGTATTGCTGCTGATTCAAGATAAGATTTACATGGAGAGCTGGTAAGATTAATATGTGATAAAAGTCTTTAACTTCATAGCATTTTAGTCTTTTCATGCTTTTCATATACATTATCAAAGTGATTATTGCGATTTAGTACCATTATAATCAGATATTAGTGTTTGTATAATATATTTCTGATATGGATCAAATGATGACTCTTAACCCTCACGTTCATTCTTAACGATCCTATTAATATATGATGATAAAATTTTTGACTGAATCATTAAAAGATACGGAGTAGGTTATAATTTAAAAATATCTTTATAGTTATTAAAACAAAGTCTAGCTTTTTGCCATTAAATGGAAAATATGTAAAATATTCTATCGTAAGGAGAAGCATGCATATTCAAATGGTTGTTTTTTCCCACCACACAATTACTACAAATTTAAGAATTCGCATTTCTAAACTGTTAGGACCTAAACTTTAGCTCAATAAGCCTAGTTGAGGTTACACTCTAAAACTATGAAGTACTAGTACATTAGCTTATATGTGGACATTATTTTCGTTCAGTTTTTGATGTGCGACGTCATGGGTTTCCACCCCACATAAACTAGTGTGACAATGAACTAAATATGAATCATGATGATATTAGGTACTATCTCAAAGATGCTGTTTTGGAAGGTGGGATTCCATTCGACAAAGGTTATGGTATGTCATCTTTTGAGTACCATGGTAAAGATCAAAGAGTCAATAAGGTATTCAATGCAGCAATGTTTGGTACCTCCACCATGACCATGAAAAAGATTGTGGATTTGTATGATGGTTTCAATGGTCTCACCACTTTGGTTGATGTTGGTGGTGGCATTGGTGCAAGCCTTAACATGATCATTTCCAAACACACTTACATCAAGGGTATCAACTTTGATTTGTCTCATGTTATTGAAGATGCTGCAACATGTCCTGGTATGTATTTATGAAATGATTTCATTATTATGTATCGGAAACTAGAATCGTACATGATTTAAGGTGACTAATGAAATTATTGCAGGTATTGAACATGTTGAAGGTGATATGTTTGAAAGTGTACCACACGGAGATGCCATTTTTATGAAGGTGCATATTCTTACTTTTTATCTTTAAAAAGGGCTAATAGCCAACCAGTTTTTGATCTAATTCTTGTCAAGTTGTGATAGGTAGCCAGCTTCTTTTTACTCCAAAAACTAATAAAAGAAAAAGAAAAATAAATAATAATAACTTAAATGTAACAAACATGTAAAATTCAATATATAAGGTTGGACCCATTAGCCTCTCAACTATGATATGGCTATAGACTTTGATCATCTTGATTTTTTATCCACATAATAGTTGTATGGTGTTTGGAGACAGGAGACCGGTTAACTTACGTGTAAAAATAAAAAATTATTCTTGGATAAGAAGTTGGCCTGATTCAGAAATTTGGATGAAGTTGGTCTCTTTTTTGTGCAAATTTCTATTCAAAACTTATATTTCTTCTGTTCTGAATAGAGCTTTGGTGTTATGTTGATAGTCGATTCTTCATGACTGGAGTGATGCACACTGCTTAAAACTTTTGAAAAATTGTTACAAAGCACTTCCAGAAAATGGTAAAGTGATTGTGGCTGAATGCATTCTTCCAGAGGCTCCTGACACCACTAAAGCGACCCAAAATGTGATAAACCTTGATGTGCTTATGTTGGCTTACAGCCAAGGAGGCAAAGAGAGAACCGCGAAAGATTTTGAGGCCTTAGCCAAGGGTGCAGGTTTCAATGGCTTCCGCAAGGCTGCTTGTGCTTATAATACTTGGGTTATGGAGTTTACCAAATAAATTTCGATTTGAAAGAAACCATCAATCTTTGTTTGATGCGTCAATGTAATTTGGTTTAATACTTAATAAGAACTTTCTTGAGTAGCATCAAATCAATTCTCAGTCTCGTAGAAACATGCTGCAAAAAACTACCAAGATAAAACTATAGAAATCGTCACCTTAATAGGCTCCTCGGATTGTTCTAGAAATTATATAGTATCATAGGACGAATATTGACATGCTACTGTCTTTTTAAATCTCCATATTAAAGTGTAGGTTACCTAGCAATAGGTAATAGGTAATCAAATATATAATTCATTGGCATGGTTAATACACTTAATGGTAAATTATAGGCCGGGTTAATGGCACAGATCGGCAACGAACATTCCTTTTTTTTGTCGAGTTAGGGTACGAACCCAATTTATTATACCGGTCGGTAACGAACTTTCAAATTATGTTTCGAATTAGGTAACGAACTTTTTTCATCTAACTCGAAACATAATTTGAAAGTTTGTTACCTAACTTGAAACATAATTTGAAAGTTTGTTACCTAACTCGAAACTTAATTCGAAAGTTCGTGTCCAATATATGTTTCGAGTTAGGTAACAAACTTTCGAATTATGTTTCGAGTTAGGTAATAAACTTTCAAATTATGTTTCGAGTTAGGTAAAGAACTTTTCGAGTTACCAAACTCGAAACATAATTTGAAAGTTCGTTACCTAACTCAAAACATAATTTGAAAGTTCGTTACCGACCTGTATAATAAATTGGGTTCATACCCTAACTCGACAAAAAAGGGAAAGTTCGTTGCCGATCTGCGTCATTTACCCTAAATTATAATATATCAATATTATCTTATACCGTCATGTTAGTATTGATGGACATACTAACTCTGAAGGAGCTATATAAACGTCGTCTTCACACCCAAAATATACACAAGTAAAATCATGAAATGAGCTATCTATCAAGCTCGATCTCTACTCTCAAGTGGGTAAGGGGGAGAAACTAGTTATGTTCAACATTCAAGTTTTCTCCACATGAGGTCAACTTCCGAATTACGTTTATGGTCTTCATTACGTTCGGTATGTATTTACACCTATTATTACATCTATGTGGTTGTATTATATCCAATAAACTTGACATTATGAAAATTATGTGCTTATGTATTGTGATCATGTAAATCGTCACACTAATTGTTTTACATATGGTATCAGAGTCCTTGTTTTGAATAAAAAAAATGTAATTTGGAGGGTATTTCACCTATTATTACATCTATGTAGTTGTTATCATATTCAATATCCTTGACATTATGAAAATTATGTGTTTATGTATTGTGATCATGAAAATTGTCACATTAATTGTTTTACATATGGTATCAGAGTCATCGTTTTTTTTTTTTAAAGAGTAATTTGAAGGGTATTCCTAAACCGTACCATATTCTAACAATGGAACTACTTGAGTTATGTCCGATTTGTGCCATTGTTCTGAATAAATGATAAACCTTAAATCATTGATTATATACCGCACTTACATTTTATCAAGGGCTAAAGCTACGGATCGGTAACGAACTTACACTCTTTTACCGAGTTAGGTAACGAACCCATTTTATTACTTAGGTAGGTAACGAACTTTTTATTTTTATTTTGAAGTAGGTAATATGTATTATGTGGTATTTTTAATATCTTTTTATTGCTTATTTGGAAATTTCTTTTGACATGTGGCATGCCACATCTATTTTATTAATAAATCACATTCAAGATCTGGATTTTGGTGGGTTGATCTTCATCTTTTTCCCCCCTCTTATT
Organism: Helichrysum umbraculigerum; assembly: GCA_949592205.1. Taxonomy (NCBI): domain Eukaryota; kingdom Viridiplantae; phylum Streptophyta; class Magnoliopsida; order Asterales; family Asteraceae; genus Helichrysum; species Helichrysum umbraculigerum. Next base: position 102,715,778 of record CATIUR010000003.1, on the reverse strand, counting down.
ATTTTTAATATCAATAATCAATAATAAACAAAATACTCAAGTTAGTGATGTTCAACCTTTATTTTGTAAAACAGAATTATAAAATACCGTAGAAACACAACTAATTGATTATAGTTAATGACTAACAACACAATAATCATAATGATTAAGTATCAATTTGCGAACATAAATTTATAACTCAAGCTCAAGCCCAAGATTTAAAATGGTTAAGAAGTTCAACCACCAACACCACCACTCCACCGAAATTAACCTCCTGATCCACCTCATCGTTCCCCCTTGCTGTGGATGTCGTGGTCCGTACATCCACCACCACCACCACCACCACCGCAATTCATGGTCATCATCATCGTAGACATAATCAAGAGTCCCTTTTCAGTCCTTCTTTTGGGATTAAATTTACACAAAATCATATAGACTATATCTTCTTCCTCCTTTTCTCCGATAATCGTAACGCCGTCGTCGTCATTTTTTGCGGCCATGGAACGTGCTGGCTATAATCGGATCTGTAACGTAGCATGACCAGTTTTTCGGGTATGGAGCTTACGAACAACAAGAACGAGATGTCAATTCGAATTTTGCTGATAAATTATCTTTAATGGCGGTCAGTCAAAAAACGATGGCGGTTCAGCAAGGCGATGGTAGTGGCAATTCGTAAATGTGATTTGTTAAATCTATTAGGTTATAGTAAAAAAGGGTCTTGGGTGAAAAATGTATGAATATAATTTTTTTATGTGATGCAATTTGACTTTTTGTTTGTTGGGGTTATGAATGTGGAAGCTAAGATTAATTTAGGAAAGAGAGACAGAAAAGAAAAGAGAGAGTTCTTTGGGTATGAATTTGAAGTTTTATGGTAGTGGACATACTTGAATCTGGTAAATGACTACCGGAAAAGTCGTCGGATAATATGGAGTCGAACTGCAGAAGATGAAGTTGAGGATTATGTGTACAAATCTACCATATGTGGAAGCTTTAGAGCACTCGGAGCGCCTAAAATTGTGCCGCCGTTTTCGATCGAAAACGCCGAGAACTCGGCGTTCGGCACTCCGACCCGACGTTCTCGGTCGGCGTTTTCGTTCAATGTTTCGTTTGGAACGCCGGTTTTCAAAGTTTTTTTTTTTTTTTCTTTTTCTTCCAACGGTTAGATTTCAAAAAAAAAAAAAAAAAAAAAATATGACCGTTTGAATGGCTACTTTTAAAAATTTTTTTTTTTTTTTTCTTTTTCCTTTCTCTTTCTCTTCTATAAATACTACTCCATTCTATACATTTTTTCACACCTTTCATCCATTTTCTTTCATCCATTTTTTTCACACCTTTCGTCCACAACAACCTCCGAGCCGATCTTGTGGAACATATTTGGGAGAATACTCTGTAGTTTATTGTTATCTCTTTAAAATAATTGTCTCCGGATTATGTATTTTTAGGAATTATTGTCTTTTAAATTTATTGTCTTTTAATTATGTATTTGTAGGAATTTTAATTATTGTATGAAAGTACTTTTTAATTCAATGTTATTTATTTTTGTTTTGTATTATTTTATTGTATTAAATTTGTTTAATCAAAATAATAATAATAATAAAATAATTACGAGAACACTGACGAAAACACTGAAACTCAATGCTAACCACTACCTCACTTTTCTGTTTCAGTGTTCTCGTTCAGTGTTTTCGATAACACTGACGAAAACACTGAAACTCAATCGAGCGCTCCTTGTGCTCTTAGTCAGTTTAATGGAATGCCACGTGTTTTAAGAAATTTCCAAATAAGCAGTAAAAAAGAGAGAAAATTGCCCATTTCATCCCTGTGTTTGTCCAAAAAATCACAATCCGTCCCTTATTTTAAGAAATATCACCAGGCATCCCTGTATTTGTTATTTTCGCTCACTAGTCGTCCCACTTAACAAATTTCGTTAAATTCTTCGTTAAATCATAATGAAATGACCAAAATGCCCCCATCTTCTTCATAAAACATGAAAACAGATCTCCTGCCATATCCTAAAATTCTACCCAGATTTTTATTCATCCCAAAGTCTAATTATTTATAGATACATATTGTATCACTTAACGAAATTAGCAAAAACACATCCTAAAATTCTACCCAGATTTTTCTTCATCCCAAAGTCTAATTATTTATAGATACATATTGTATCACTTAACGAAATTAGCAAAAACACAGTTGTCAATTTATAAGTAATTTCATCTACAACTTTTTCTTCCTCTGTTTTCTCAACAAAATTTATTTATTAAAGAATACATGCGCAGATCGGGAACATTAACGCACTTCTCGTTGTGATTTGAATTCAGACCTGATTAATTGTATCTTCGTTTTCTAGTTCTTGTTTTTCATTGTCGCTGGCGATGGCGATTATAATTTTGGAAATAGCTCTGTAGAAATCAATTTATTTAGCAACCATACGAAAAATAAATTTAAAAACTTACAGAAATCATTTATTTAGCAACCATACGAGCAATGAAAACCTCATACTTGATTTTACCATCAGATCCAACATCAATTTCACGGATCCACTCATCAAATTCCGTTGGCTCTAATTTCTCCCCAATACTCGTCAATATATGTTTTAGATCCGCAACGACGACGTATCCGGTTCCGTCATTATCAATCACCTTAAACGCATCGTGAAGCTGACGATCAAACGGTTCAGGTTTCAAATGTTTCCCATTGGTCAGTGAACTGGTTGAAATCGAAAGGTGACGCCAGCTTCTCTTCAACGATGATGGATTTGGGTTGCGCTTGCATAGGGTTTCCACTGAGAGATCGCATGAGGATACCGAGTTCTGAGGGTGAGATCTTTCTGTCACCGTCGGTGTCGAAGAGTGTAAAGGCTTCTTTCATGGCGGAAACTTGTTAATCGTTCAAATTTTTACCCAGTTTTGGTAGCTGTTTAATTGATTTGTTTTTGTGTTGTTGTGTGGAATTCGGAAATGAAACGAAATTAGGGAATTGTTATTTTGGAGGTGATTGTGATTATATTGATTGGTTTCAGTTTTTCAGGGAAAAGGAAAGTTTGTTTTATTTTGTTTCTTTTAATTAACCCTAATAATAATGATAATATAGGTAAGGGCATTTTGGTCATTTCACTATGATTTAACGGAGAATTTAACGATATTTGTTAAGTGGGATGACTAGTGAGCAAAAATAACAAATACAAGGATGTCTGGTGATATTTCTTAAAATAAGGGACGGATTGTGATTTTTTGGACAAACATAGGGATGAAACGGGCAATTTTCTCTAAAAAGAAATTAAAAAAGCCACATAATACATATTACCTACCTCAAAACAAAAATAAAAAGTTCGTTACCTACCTTAGTAATAAATTGGGTTTGTTACCTAACTCGGTAAAAGAGTGTAAGTTTGTTACCGATCCATAGCTTTAACCCTTTTATTAAATCAGAATTTGAGGACGTACATGGAAATATACTTCCATGCTATTCGATATACTGTCATTGCTTGTTAATTATTAAATTATAATTATCGATTGTCCATAATCCTCCTTAACTCTCGTATTAATCATTATCGTTAATGTTAATACGATTACTTGTTAATCAACATTGTGGGTAGAAGTTAATTTGTTAGTCACCAAAGTGACCTTGTTAATTCGAATATATGATCATGTAATTCTATGTTTATGATTATAAAATGCTATTAAAGAATTTACTTATATGACATAAAAATGTTACGATCCCACATTGACCAAGTATGAGATTTGTTGGTGGCTTATAAGTCTAGGTGTTCCCTCCTCCTACAAGCTAGCTTTGAGTGAGTTCTACACTTGGGCTTATAGCTTGATATGTGCCTATTATGAGACAGATTCGTATCAATTGGTATCAGAGCCAGCCCCATCTTTCGAGGTTCCAACACCTCGGAGTGGTGGCTTGGAGCCGAAAAGAGGGTGCCAACTGTGACCAACATAGCTATGACCAACTCGGAGTGGTAACCTATGGAATGGTGGCTTGGAGCCGAAAAGAGGGTGCCAACTGTGACCAACGAGGCCTCGAAGTGGTGGGCCTAATTAATCTCAAATGTGTAGTGATGAAATATAGTCAAAGGTCAAAATAAAGCTTGTCAACTACCTTAAAAATGGTTAAGTATGTGTGGAAGTTGCAAAAGAAAGAGTCAAAGTGTGATTATTATGGAAAACGGGTCAAAAGTGTCCAAATGGGCTTAAAATGCGTCAAAGTGTTAAAACGAGCAATGGTGTAAGTATATAGCTTATTACTATTGGTTTAGGTGTCAAATGTATGGTAGAAAGTGTTGGTAAAGTGTTAATGTCAGAAACCAAATGGTTTGTATTTTGATATGTTTATAAAAAGTGTCGAAATGGTCATAAAATGGATTACGGTCCAGATTTTGAGTTAACGTGTATTTTGGAAAAGTGTAAAAAGGGAAAGTTTCATATTTTGATATAGTGGAGATGCATGCAAAATTTCAGATCCTACTCCTAACGAGTTAAAAGTTATGCGCGTTCGAATTTCGTCAAAAACTTGAGTTTTGCTGAGTTTCAGGGTTTGTGTGTAAGTACGCGATCCCAACACTTTTCTAGGATTGCGTACCATAGTGCATTTTGAAACATACGCGATCCCAGAACTTTTCAGGATCGCGTATCATAGTGTAAATAGGTCACAGTGGGATTTCCTTTGTACATACGCGATCCCACCACTTTCCAGGATCGCGTATCTTAGTGTAAAACGGTAACAGTGGACTTTTTAGTGTAAGTACACGATCCCACTTCCCTTCTAGGATCGCGTAAGTGATATGATGAATTTATAATGTTACATTTTGGACGTAGGGCTTTACTAAAAGAGTGTAAAAAAAAAAATTTTTTTTGGGCATTTTCATTTATTATTATTATTTTTTTATTTTTGGTTTGTTCACATAAATTTTTACAAAGGTAACGGTTTTTTATTTATTTTTTGATTAACGTCGAGTTTTTTTTTTGAAAGGCAGTTGTGAAATCACTGACGGATCTTATTTTGATCCACCCGTTCATCTCCCACAAGCGGTTACTCCCCGATATGTGAACCGCTCCATAGTTCGAAATCTCGGCGACTCTCTAAAGGGGTTTCTCTCCCATGTCTTAGATGGGTATCACGTCGCGTAGTCTTCCCCTCCCCCAGGTATGCCATGGGCGAGATTCAAACTCATCACCTCCAGGAAGAAACCACATTAGTGGAAAATTCCCTAACCACTGGGCTAAGACCTCAATGGAATTTAAGATGTCCTTGCCTAGGATTGAACCCAGGACCTAGTGGATGGAGACCACTTTGCTCAACCACTTGAGCTGGCTTTCAAGGACCTAGGATTAACGTCGAGTTATGAAGTAGTGAATGTATTACTTTCTATTTCTTCACATGTTTCTAACACATCAAACATTTAGCAATAGAATTTCCTAATGCTATAGAATTTATACCAATAGCAAAATGATCCAAAGTTTGTTAATTGTTACATGTTTAAGTTAGAGCATCTTTCGGCACAGTTACACGAATAGTTACGAACAAAAAGCTGTTAGTTAATTAATTGTTAAATGCATAGTGATAATCAACACACTACAACAAATATGTCATTTATCCATACTCTTTTTTCCACACTTTTTAAAAATGTGTGGAAAATATGTAAAAATATTCACACTTATAAGTGTGGAAAAATTTGATACATCAATAAGTGTTGAAATCACTACAATCTTAACATATATTAGTGTGGGGAAAAAAAGTTAACACTTAAAAGTGTGGAGAAATGATAACTTTTCAACACTTATATAACACCCTCCTAAATAACAAGGCATTTTTTTTAATAATACGAAAGCGTAGATAAAAGCAATACGACAAAGATTGTGTATATTACATTTCAAAAAGTGCAACCCAAATACATACAATATTTAATACCAAGTCATCACCAAAAGTATTAACACAATTTAGGCGTTATATAAAAATCAATGACATAATTGTTTTTGACCCAAAACGTATCAAACACAATCAGAGAGCAGTGCCAAACATTCCTTCAACTAACTTCTAGTACCCACAATCAAAAGCTAAACCTGCAAGAAGTTGGAAGGTGGGATTAGCACAAAGCTAAGTGAATAGATCCAGAACTCACAATCTAACTTAGCATAACAAGTGACTACAGCAAGCATTTCACAAGTAACATAGAAGGATCGGTGGTCCTTGATGTACCTTCATACCGCGGTGATACCCCAAATAACACTTATAACCAACTGAAGGCCAAACAGTGGTTAAACCGATAGTTTGGTTACTAATACTACATACAACGCAATTTCAGTGCCCAACACATGTACAATTCAATTACGTTGTCCAAGTAATAGTAGCCAAACCCAACACATTAGTTGACCCTCACCAAATCAAATAGTCCAAACTATCATAGCATATAGGACACCAATAAACCGTTCAAAAGATAATCGTCATGGCAAACTTATATTAAAGCAATCATTGCAATGAACCAATTTACCCATTGTAACCATGTTGTTACAACTAACTTAGACTGAGAGTCCAAGATCCACTCACCCTTGACGATCACCGTCTCCACTCAATGGTCTTATTTTATTGAGTCTTCGGTTTATCTGAGAACACAATCAAAACCCAATTAGTGTCTCATTTAACAAGTTATTATAATCTTCACAAGTATATAGTGTCAATTAAGTGCACAAGATATACATTCAATTCTATTTAACCATCACAAATATACGAGTCACAAGTTATCAAAGATGTCAAATTATAACAGGTAAACGAGATCCGGGTAAAAGGGTTGGGATCGCGTTCCACAGAAGGAAAACATTCTGTAACCGTTTTACACTGACCAACGCGATCCGGGTGAATGAGCTGGATCGCGTTCACAAGAACAAAACGTGACCAACTCAAAATAACACTAACCAACGCGATCCGGATAGGGTTTCCAGGATCGCGTTCCCACGTTTTACAGCAAAGGGTCAGACCTGCAACAAGTTTCAGCTCGGACCAAAAACACCAAAACTCAAATTGCAGATACTAAACGCGAATAAACCTAACATTTGACCTCAAATATCATCTATGAACATAGTATATCAATAAACAATAACATCTAACATCAAAATCCATACATGCATCATCAATTTACCCATTTTCATCCAAAACCCACATTCATCCAAATAAAGTACGAAATGCAAGTAATTCAACCTAATTAAGTATGAATTTAGTTTATAATCCTCACACAAAGTATATTCAAGCACAAACTAACTTCATTCCATCATGAATTTAACCTAAATCAACATTACAAGCTCATGTGTGAAAATAGGTATTATACACTTACAATGATGATGATGATGATATGAAGAAGATGAAGAACAAGATGAAAACCCACAATCTCAGCTTCAATTAAAGAAATCAGGTTGTGATCTAGCTAATTATAGAGAATGCAAGTGTGTTTTCTTGAGAGTTAAACAAAATCAGGGAGTGAAGATGGTGGGGAAGAAATGGTCGACATTTCCTAAGTTGTACAATTAATATACAGTGTAAAATTATACTCCTTCTAATCTATTGTCTGGAACCCGAAAATACCCGATAGCTAAAATACTTTTATTTTTATCGTCAGCTAAATTACTTTAAAACAAATAATAATTCATTTATCACAATAAATCAGTTGACCATTTGACCTATTTATTTTAGTTATCAAAATACACCAAGTATTGTAAATACAATTTAAATACCAATCAAAATAAAGAAATTACCGTATCTCAACTAGGCCCATTTCGAGGGTGTTACAAATCTTTCCTCCTTAAGGAGATTTCGTCCCCGAAATCTCGCTATGGTCAAAGAGATTGGGATAACGTGTCCTCATGCCAGACTCGGTCTCCCAAGTAAGGTTCGGACCCAAACTATGATTCCACTTAACCAATACCATTGGGATATCCTTCTTTCGAAGTTTAGTCACTTTACGATCTAAAAGCTCTATGGGCTCTTCTACAAGTCTCTGGCTCAAGTCCACACGTAGGTCTTGCAATGGAAGAACTTGGGATTGGTCCTCCACATTGCATTTTCTTAACTAGCACACATTAAAGGTATCATGAATACCCGCCAATTCTGGAGGAAGATCTAAGGACACCGTTTGATCATTAACTATTTGTCGGATTCGGAACGGTCCTATATATCTAGGGGCCAATTTACCACGCTTCCCGAACCGAATTACACCCTTCCAAGGCGAAACTTTCAAATAAGCTAATTCGCCTTCTACAAATGACACGGGTCGACGACGTGGATCGGCATATTGCCTTTGCCTATCACGAGCCGCTTTCAATCTATCACGGACTATGTCTACCTTATCGGCGGTAATTTGTACTAAGTCTGGTCCGGAAAACTATTTCTCGCCCGCCTCTAGCCAACAGGTGGGTATTCTACACTTACGACCATACAACATTTCGTAGGGTGGCATGCCTATACTAGAGTGATACGAATTATTATAAGCGAATTCGACCAAGGGCAAATGAGAATCCTGTTGAGGTTATCAACGGGTGGTTTTAAAATTTATAATTGCTGGGGTCTAAGTGTGACTTACTAGTACTGAACCAAAAGGTTAGTAGGCGGTAAGTTGGACCTAGAGTCGTTCTTAAAGAGAAATTGAATTGAAACGGAGGTGATCCAATCAATCTTTCTTTTCTAGTAAATGTTTTAAAAGAGTGCGTTGGGTGTTTTGGTTCAGTTAATTAAGTAAACTAAATAAAGCGGATAAAATGTAATAAGATGTCAGATAATGCAAAGTAGTATTTGTTGTGAGTTCGTTAGTTAATAATTTTGGGATGATGACTCTTACGGAAAAACGATTAACTAAATTGGGTTGCTTATGAGATTCAATAACTTATGGTATAACCAATAGATTCCTTATTAGTCGGTTATCAACTAATATGTCACGAGGAACTAAAGTATCATGATTCTGACCAGACAGACAATGCTCAACTCTCCACACTCTCCTGTGAGGGAGTCAGTGGCCCATATTATTGAACGTATTCGCTCGTGGGCGAAGGAATAGGGTAGCAAGTCCATAACATGTCTAGCCGTTCTTAATACCACAATGATTATGAATCCATTAAACAACTAACTTAGAATTTGTGTCCGGACTTATTTAATTAATTTCTACCAATGAAACTTAAGCGTGATAAACGAGGGAAAGCATTTAGGTTTCTTGCGTATCTTACTTTAGGGTTTCATGGTTTTAAGCAAAAGTATCGGTTTAAGTTGGATTTTAAACTTGCCTTTCTCAATACAATTAACAAATCCCTAGGTTTTCGTAAATGGTCATTTAGCCTATAGCCTACCTAATCTAATCTAATCTAAACTAAAACAAATAATTAAAATGCTGACGGCTTTTTACAGAAAGTCAAACCCAGACCATGTCGGAAAATACTATGGTAGCTCACAACGTATTGAATTATTTACCAATGTTTCCGTTGTGAGTTTAATTGCTTCACGATGTTTACATGATAAGTACATTGTGATTGGACGTGTACAATACTCATTGCAAGTCCACGTAATCACATTGCATTTTATAATGCTTGCATGACGTTACAATTAAAAACATAGCTTTTACACAGATAACTATTGACCGAGTATTGAGGTTCGCGACTCCTCTTTACAAGGTTACAATCACGTTTGTTAATCGAAAGACGAATATAAGTTTTAGGTTTAAAATCACAAGATAAGTCCGTTCACAAAGTTTCCAATTTTATAACGTCGATCAATAATACAACTACCTTCGGTCGTTACCGGCTTTCATATATTTGTACTATGCTCAAAAGCATTTCCAATACTATACCGAGTAATCAGTCGAATAGGGGCCATCATATTATCTCACGACGTATTCAAAGTCATCCCACAATTATATACTAACTACATCACAACAAATACAATAGTAATCTACTCGCTAATCATGGCAATAACGATCGCAAACATAATTAAAGCAAACATGTTTAATTAAGATAGATAAGGATAGAGATAACCGAGATTAATATGCGAGAAGGAATAGACTTGAATTAATGAGCGTAACTCCAAGCGTACACCAAAGATTATAACATGTTCCTAGCTTTCTTTCTACTCTAAACAAAGTAATAAACTAATCTAATGCTTAATTTAAAGTAAGAAAGTAGAATGAGAAAGTAAGAAAGTGATATGACTAGTGCATATGGGACATTTTGAAATGAAGCCTAAAGCCTCCTATTTATAGGTGAGCTTTGGCTCACATTAGCACCATGAGGTGCATGTTAGAAAGCTTGCCAAAAATGGTGTGTACAACACGAAAAGTAGGCGCACCGGGTACCGTACAACACGAAAAGTAGGCGCACCGGGTACCAAAAGTTACCAAAAACGGAAACCGGGGTGGGACACAGGTGGCCGGCGGCGGTGGGGGTCCAGCCGGTGGCGGCTGGCTGGTGGCCGGCGGCAGTGGGCCCACCCCCGCCCCGTTGCGTCGTTTGTTGCTTCGTTTCTTAATTCGTGCGTGTTTTCTTCGTTATACGTCTGTTTGAGTTGATTCTATTTTTGTTGGATTCGTAATTCAAAAACAAAGATTTTGACATAGGATAGGCCCTGAGATGAAGTCCCTAGCTCCAGATATTGCGTTCGGATCATTTGGATCTTCCGGCGGGCGCGAAATCTTCATTTTTTACCCGTTTTGGTTGATTCTTCTTCTGTTGGATTCAAATTTTGAAAACGAACATCTTGGAAATAATGGATGTTGATGAAGGGCACTTTGGTCTTGAAATCTCGTTTTTATGCCTTGAATCTTCAAACGTGTGTGGAATCTTCGTTTCACATTCGTTTTACTTGATTTTTATCGTGCAACCTCGTTTTGACCTTCTTGGCATAATGTTACTGATTTGTGCTATATTTGAATTAAAATGCCAAGAATCGTTCCAGAATGAGAGAGATATCGGTAGTAAAAACGTGACTTTTTACGCGATATCATGTATCCCACACTTAGAACTTTGCTTGTCCTCAAGCAAACTAACGTTCAACATGGTTAAAGATAAGCAGATAATGAAATTATTTTAAGACGGGAACTTTTTACTAAAGGGGGTTTCGGAAAAATAAAGATATTTGATATTTTAGAAAGCAAGGTTGTAATCTTTAGGAGCATGCTTTTGATCATTGATCATTGATACATGACTAGGTGATCCTCTCAAAGTGGTCACTCCAATCACTCAAAGTGTTTAGGGTTTCTTATTCTATTATATCAATCGCTCAGAACGCCAGTCATGTATTGTTTATCGTCATAGGCTTGATCGAGTATCAAATCGTTACCTTTTTGGTGAGCGCGAAGTCGATCTAGCCACAATCATTCTAAGGGAAGTGATGTAGGGTTTTTGGTGGCGGAATGTTGGTAGTGTGAGAGGGGTTTTGTTGGGTTTTCTTTTTTGGTGAAGCGGAAAGCTGAAATTTTTGAATTTTTGGGAGGATTGACGCCTTTTTTCTATTTTGGGCGGAGTCTTCTTTCTCCATTTGACTTTCTTTACTTCGAATTTTCTTGGGACTTTTTCTATCCTTTTGACGTCATATCCTTGATTTTTCTCTTTTTTCATCTTTGGAACTTTGTAGGAAGTTTGAGGGATGTTTTTGAGTAGGTAAAGGGGTAACGTACTTATTTTTGGGTGTATGGATGGGTTCAAGAATGATGTGATTCGATCTCCTTTTTGACTCACAAGTTCGGATTCGAAATGCATAACAAGAGCAAATTCTGATTCTAAATGCATACATCGGCACACTCAAGAATCGAAAAAGTGAAGCATTAAAAGTGAATGCTTTTCATATGGCTCAAGATACCTCACGAATCGAAAGTTGGGTTGTTGTGTGCTTAGTCATACGATGCTCTTTATGGGATTTTCAAACTTGTTTTCAAAAGAACTTATATTTTATTTTTCTTTCTTCCCCAAAGTAAATTATTCTTCAAAATTTTTCATTTTCTTCATATTTTTAACTTAGTTTTGAAAAATTTTCTTTACTTTTATGGAGAAGCAAGGTCTACTAAAGAGCAACGATTTAGAATCAAGTATATACCAATATCCAATTAACAGTAGTGCAACTACTGCTATCCCACACTTAAAGGAACATCGTCCTCGATGTTACACTAAGCTCTGAATGGGGTAATATCCCACACTTAGGGTTTTAAACATCTAAGACTCATTCTTCCAGTGTGTGTGTTGGGTTCGAATCCCACACTTAGTGATAAGCATAATGGATATGGTATTTTTAAAACGAATGAAAGAGATGGTATAGAAGTACTCCCCGGTAGTTGCAGTATTCTTTTGGTTGCATCTGCTGGATACCGTCTTTCTTGGTGCGCTCTTGATCAAGTCTTCTTGTGATTGGTCTCGTAAGTGTGAACACGTCGGATATGCGATTCTTCAGGATTTTATGCTTCCTTGCAGGCTGGAGCATTCTTTGTATGATCCGAGTGTGAAAGATAGTCGGAGATTTCATCACTTCTTGGAAAGTAAAATTGCAGAAATGTAAAAACACGGGTTGCCTCCCGAGAAGCGCTCTTTTAAAGTCGAGAGCTCGACTTAGTCCTTTTCTTCTTCAGATGATGCTTGATGCATCCGTAGTGGTGGCGTGGTCACTGTGGTTTCTTGGTAGAGAGTATCGTGGTGGATAGTATTGCAGGAATTGCTCTATCATGTCAGCAATGAGAGTTGGTGGGTTGGTGGATAGCATTCTGAAGCTTTTGAAGTGATCGGTGGTGACTCGGTCGAGGATTGCCATTCCATAGCAGATGTATCGAACTGCCCTTGTGACTGGTCCGTTAGGGTCAATTCGAGTGCAGGTGTAAGTTCGAACTATTTCACGCTGTGGGTGGTTTCTTCCTATCGAGGCGATTAAAGCCATGAATTCGGTTTTCACTTCTTCAAAATCATTAGCCCAAGGGTCTCCTCCGAAGGATCTAGTTGCTTGGCACACTTGTCTGATTAGTTGATGTTGCTCGCGGTTGAAGGGAAAATCCGAGTCGGTGAAGATGCAAATTAACTTGCTGAATATCTCGCGATATCCATTTCGGTAGACGTCGAGTTCTACGTCTTCTTCTTGGTACATTTCGCGCAGTCGGGTAGTCACATAAGTGGCTAAATTGATTTGCGACATGTGCGGGATGAATCTCGGTACCTCACGAGTTTCCTCTTCATAGGCTGGCTCGTTCAGCTCATCAATTATTAGTTCAATGTGGTGCCCAATGGTGGATTGAATGACGATCCTGCAGTTCTCTGATGCTGTGAGGTGCTCTCCAATTTCGATGAGAACTAGAAGAGTTCTAAGATCTCCCACCATTCTGATGTCGGCATAACTTCTAGGGTTCCCTGTGGCTCTTTCCAGATTGGTTCTCATTGATGCAAGAATAGCTTTTTGACTTGATGAGTACGGAAAAGCTGATCCGGCTAAGGCACAATATACTTTTTGGTATATTCGCCTTTGGTTTCCGTAGAATTCGATTTCTCCCATTGGGTAGTTGGGTCTTTCTCGCTGTCGAGCTTCTCTGGTAAGTTGTTCTTGAAGCAGGTCAGAGAATGCTCGAATGTTTCTCCGAAGAGTGCTAGGCTCTGGTTCTCCATAATTGGCGAGGTATGAATCGTAGTCTCGTATGATTGCCCTTATCATGTGTCTCTGGGCGGTGTTATATTCATTGGTTGATTCTTTGATGGCCTCCACGATGATTCGGACATCGTTGTATTCGTCAATCATCTCGATCATGTCTTGATGACTATCTATAAGAGGAATTTCTAGTAACTCAGTTGTGACGGCAGGGGAATTTGGTGGAGCAAGAGGAGGTTGTGGAATAGAGCGTTCATCAAGAGTGATGTTGACGTAATCGTCATCGCATTCACTATTGCAATCGGAGTCCTTCTCACGTGAATCTGGAAATTGGTGGAGTTCTTCGTCTGAGGGCGCGTTGTTGAAGGGTCGAGAACTATCTATTTCGATGGTTCGGACTTCGGTTGTTATGTCATGAATGTTCTCTTCGGCAAAGCTTCCTGGTTGACGTGCCTTGTATGCTGAAATTCTCTGCAGTAGTTTGGCATACTGGTCTGGGTGTGGTGATGATCGGAGTCCTTCTTCAAAGATTTCTATGTCTCGGAGTCGGGTTCTGGTGAAGGGTTTTGATGGATCGAGATAGGAATTTAGGATGTTTCCCATTCTTTTAAGATGAGAGGATCTGAGCTCTTGACGGATGACTCCGTAATCAACTGATTCTTCTGATGAAGAGCAGTCATCACAGTTTTGTATTCTTTTAACTTCGGCCATTTGTGGCGGATCAGTGTGATCTTCATCTTCTTCCATTTCTTCCTCTTCCTCTTCTTCTTCCTCTTCAGGGTCAGATTCAATTTCTTCATCTGCTTCCTCGTATTCTTCCTCTTCTAGGTCGTATTCAGTGTCAGAAATGAGAACTGATGATCGGGTGAATTGCGGTTCCTCCTCTGGTTCTGATTCATCATCGGAACAGACTTTTCCTGTGGATATAGCACAACATTCTTCCTCTTCTGGGGTGCATTCCGGTTGGTCGATTTTGTAAGTGATGCTTTCACCATGCGATCGTAAAACAATCGTGTGGTTATACACATCAATCACTGCTCTAGCTGTATTCATGAATGGTCTTCCAAGGATAATTGGGATGTTTATGTCCTCGTGGATATCCATTACCACAAAATCCGTTGGAAAGAAAAATTTGTCAACTTGAACAAGGACATTCTCAGCTATTCCCTTGGGGTATCTAACAGATTGGTCGGCTAGCTGGACGGTCATCTTAGTGGGTTTCAAGTTTTCAAGTTCTAGCCTTTTAAACAGGGAGTAGGGCATAAGGTTAATGCTGGCTCCTAAGTCGGCTAAAGCGCTCATATTTCCGGAATTGTAGATAGAACAAGGGAGTGTAAATCTACTAGTATCTCCTAATTTTTTGGGAAGGCTGTTTTTAAGTAGGGCTGAGGTTTCAGAACTAAGGGGAATGTTGTTCACTTCAGGCAATTTGTCTTTGGTAGATAGCAATTTTCTAATATACTTATTACGACCAGGAACTCTAGACATGGTATCAAGGAATTTTCCATCTAACTTAAAGGATGACAGTTTCTTAGGTTGAACTTTAAGTCTAGCGGGGTAAGGGATTCTAACCTCTTTGTTCATGGTTTGAGTGGTTTCCACAGCTGGTATCTTGACCTTTGGTTCTTCCTTTATTGAAACAGCAGCAGGTGGAGTAGTGGCTGCTTCCTTTGGTGTTGTAAGTTGCTTTGCTTCCTCAACATGCGGATTTTGAACCGTGTTGCTGGGCAAACTTCCTCGGGGTCTATTCTCAAGACGTTGTGCCAATTGTCCAATTTGATCTTCCAAATTTTTTAGCATAGCCAATTGATTTCTCATGAAGAGGTCGGCTTGATCTTGTCTAGCGGACGTCTTTTGGTTGAGCAGGTGTTGACCTTGCATGAATTGGGTGAAGGCGTCGTCTGAACTTGAAGCTGGGGCATTTGTCTTGGTGGTTTGTTCAGTGGTTTGGTTTGTGTCGGAAGTGTGTGCAGGAATTGCAAGGGGTTGATTATAAGAAAGTTGTGGTTGTTGTTGGTAAGGTGGGTATCTAGGTGGGTATCGGGGTTGGTATGGTTGTTGGTTGTTTCTCGGCGGAAAGGGAAGTCCTCTAGGTTGGTTGTTGTTTTGGTTGAAACCGGGTGGTCGAGCTGGAAACTGAGCATAGTAGACGGTGCCATCTGCTTCTTCGTATTCAACTTGGTATTCGCCAGATGGTTGCGGGTTGGTACAGTGTTGACAGACTTGCACTTGGTGTACTTGGTGCTGTTGTTTCTTAAGTTCTCCAAACTGTTTGACGAGCGAGTCCATTTTCTCTGTCAGTGTCTTAATTGCTTCGACTGGAATCGGGTTTGCAGCATCGATAGGTTTGGAAGATGTTGAGTGATCTCCAGAATTCCAATCGTGGTGGTGCATAGTCATGTTTTCTATCAGGTTCCATCCTTCTTCGTCGGTCTTTGCCATGAAGCTTCCTTGTGCAGCAGCATCGAGGGTAGTTCGGTGGTTAGGATCTAAACCATTGTAGAAAGTGCACAATTGTGCCGACTTATCGAGTCGGTGATTAGGGCATTTCTTTAAGGCTCCTTTGAATCGTTCCCATGCGGTATATAATGACTCATCGAAAGCTTGTCGAAAGTTCATGATGTCATTTCGGAGTTTGGTTTGTTTAGAAGGCGGAAAGTACTTGGTTAGAAACTTTGTCGCCATCGCAGTCCATGAATGGATAGAGCCGGTCTCTAGACCTTCAAACCATGTTTGCGCATGATGGGTGAGCGAATAAGGGAAAAGGTATAAACGGATTGTGTCTTGGCCAATTCCGTTTTGCTTGTAGGAGTTTGAGAGAGAGATGAACTTGTCGAGGTGAGAGTTTGGGTCATCACTGGGCAATCCATGGAATTGACAGTGGTTTTGGATTAGTTGGATGATGTGGTGTTTAAGCTCGAAAGATTGACCAGGGGTTTCAGGGTAGAGAATTGGTCCTCCTCTTCCTTCGATAGAGGGTTTACTGTTGTCAGCGAGAGTGATGCGTTCAGCCATTGCTTGCTTAAGTGCAAATTGCTTCTTTTCTCGTCGAATAGTGCGTATTATAAGTTCTGGATCTGGAAAGTTAAATAGTGGTGCAGATCTAGGGGAACAGGTCATAAACTAAAAGAAAAGACAATAAAGTAAATAGATAATAAAGGAAATGTTTTTTTTTTTTTTTTTTTTTTTTTAAAGGGTTATATCCTAAGGGTTTACTAGAATTGGGATTGGTTGGGCCTCTGGATCGGACAGTTAGTCTCCCCGGCAGCGGCGCCAAAAACTTGTTGAGGTTATCAACGGGTGGTTTTAAAATTTATAATTGCTGGGGTCTAAGTGTGACTTACTAGTACTGAACCAAAAGGTTAGTAGGCGGTAAGTTAGACCTAGAGTCGTTCTTAAAGAGAAACTGAATTGAAACGGAGGTGATCCAATCAATCTTTCTTTTCTTGTAAATGTTTTAAAAGAGTGCGTTGGGTGTTTTGGTTCAGTTAATTAAGTAAACTAAATAAAGCGGATAAAATGTAATAAGATGTCAGATAATGCAAAGTAGTATTTGTTGTGAGTTCGTTAGTTAATAATTTTGGGATGATGACTCTTACGGAAAAACGATTAACTAAATTGGGTTGCTTATGAGATTCAATAACTTATGGTATAACCAATAGATTCCTTATTAGTCGGTTATCAACTAATATGTCACGAGGAACTAAAGTATCATGATTCTGACTAGACAGACAATGCTCAACTCTCCACACTCTCCTGTGAGGGAGTCAGTGGCCCATATTATTGAACGTATTCGCTCGTGGGCGAAGGAATAGAGTAGCAAGTCCATAACATGTCTAGCCGTTCTTAATACCACAATGATTATGAATCCATTAAACAACTAACTTAGAATTTGTGTCCGGACTTATTTAATTAATTTCTACCAATGAAACTTAAGCGTGATAAACGAGGGAAAGCATTTAGGTTTCTTGCGTATCTTACTTTAGGGTTTCATGGTTTTAAGCAAAAGTATCGGTTTAAGTTGGATTTTAAACTTGCCTTTCTCAATACAATTAACAAATCCCTAGGTTTTCGTAAATGGTCATTTAGCCTATAGCCTACCTAATCTAATCTAATCTAAACTAAAACAACTAATTAAAATGCTGACGGCTTTTTACAGAAAGTCAAACCCAGACCATGTCGGAAAATACTATGGTAGCTCACAACGTATTGAATTGTTTACCAATGTTTCCGTTGTGAGTTTAATTGCTTCGCGATGTTTACATGATAAGTACATTGTGATTGGAAGTGTACAATACTCATGGCAAGTCCACGTAATCACATTGCATTTTATAATGCTTGCATGACGTTACAATTAAAAACATAACTTTTACACAGATAACTATTGACCGAGTATTGAGGTTCGCGACTCCTCTTTACAAGGTTACAATCACGTTTGTTAATCGAAAGGCGAATATAAGTTTTAGGTTTAAAATCACAAGATAAGTCCGTTCACAAAGTTTCCAATTTTATAACGTCGATCAATAATACAACTACCTTCGGTCGTTACCGGCTTCCATATATTTGTACTATGCTCAAAAGCATTTCCAATACTATACCGAGTAATCAGTCGAATAGGGGCCGTCATATTTGTAGGTTCCATGTATACGGACCAAATCGAGTAGTTTAACTTGTGTGTTTAAAGCGGAAATCAAACACACTAAGATATGCAAGATTAACATAATAAATAACCAAAACACAAAGTAGTATGTTTATATATAATGAACTATAGCAACAATACATACACATGGACAAACACACAAAGATCAAAATAACACAACCTAGTGATTTTTCTCTGAAAACGGAAGTGTTATGTGTGTTATGTGTCTTGGCAAAACAGAAGCTGGCGAGCTTCTATTTATAGCCTTATCCAGACGTTATGCGACACAAGCTTTGTGTCGCATAGAATGCTTCTGCGACACAATCCTTGTGTCGCATGGAATGGTTCTGCGACACAATCCTTGTGTCGCATGGAATGGTTCTGCGACACAATGCTTGTGTCGCATGATTACAAAAATTGTAATTAAACTAAGTCTAAAACTATTTAGTACGTAATTACAATATCGACACGATTACAGACCGAGACCAACTGACAGACACACATAGATGTACCAACAAACTCCCCCGTGTCTTCAGCTTGGTCTTCAAGAATTCTTCGATTTGCTTGAGTCTTCAAAAACGCAGATCTTCAAACGTCTGAACTTCAAACCCATCCGGGTGGAAACTTTCCGCCAGCATGTATGCCAAAAGTGAAGCATATATCAACGATTTTCTGAAATCGTTTTGCTAATACAGAGTTGAACTCGTTTCCTGGGTTGTAGCGAATTCGATTGTCAAATAGGTTCTTCATATCATTTCTTGACAGATTTATCAAGCTCATTGGGTCAAATATTCTGAATTCAGCTTTACGTAGACCCCACAATGATCTAGTCCGAGGCTCTGAATCCGGCACATAAACAAGGACAGCTTCGCCAGTATGAACGTCCAGTTCCCAGTAGTGAAAACGCTTCAGCAAATTGAAAGGAACTGTTTCCAGAGCAATTTCATCCAGACATTCAGCAGGAGGATAGTGAATCTTTACGATTGGCTGCTTGGTATTTGGATCGAGCTTTTTCTTGAATGTATACCTTGTACCCAGTGTTGGTTTGACATAATGATATTTCTTCAGTCGAATTTCTTCACGCATGACCTTTTGAAGAACATTTGCAAGTCCATCTTCGTAAGGATTTATCAACTGAAGCTGAGTGAGACGAACAATGTCATGCTTTGGTAACGTACTCAGTTTCTTCAGAGAACGTCGAAAATACTGGATACCGTCAAGTCTCTTGATCATTAACCTTCCCTTGCTGACCTTCCAACTTTTTATAAGACCTGTATAATCACCGCCAACCATGTATTTCTTGCACGTAACAGGAACAGGTTCGGGATTTTTTCCTTTGGGAAACCAGTTATCCCTTTCCCTGATGGACATTTCCTTGTCAAAAGAAACACATTCGGATGTATCCTGTGGGAAAATGTCGTTATAATTTGTCGATTCACGAACAGGGACAGGTTTTTCTTGTGAAGAATCGGCATGCACAGACGATTCTTGAGCAGGAGCAGCTTGAGAAGTAGATCCTGGTACATACTTAAACGCAGGCCCTGACTCATCATCTGAAGAATCAGATGCGACAATACCCTCTTGTGGATAAGCTGGATAATCGGTATATTCTTCGTCTGGTTCAAGCTCTTCTTGTTCAACATTAACATCATCATCATTATTAGCAGCTCCAAAGTCAAAAGGTTCTTCAGGCGCATTACCGTCTTCGTTGACCGCAGATTGAAAGTATGTCAAATTACAGTACGAGTAATCTACAGCTAGCGGTTTTGGTTGCCCTGGTTGCTCAATTATGTAATCCAAAACAAGAGTTGTTTCATTAATAGAAGAATTAGTTACATCATCAGGATTTACATTTTCATCGCCCTCGGCGGAAACCCTAGGTGTTGATTCTAAGGCCGCTGGGCCTGTCTCCCCCGAAGCAATAGCTTGGGTTTGCAGCTTCATAACCACTGATCTCAAATCTTCATTTTCTTTTTCAAGATGGGAGATCCTGGCATCCTGAGCTCCAAATATCGTTGCCTGAGTGGCCATATCTTGCTGCATCCGATTAATCCTGCTCAGGAGCTCTTCAATGACTGTTGGATGAGGGGTGATCGGAGTTTCAGTTCTGGGGAGCTCAGAAGATGTGGAGGAGGAGGTACGAGAACGTCTGACCAGAGGGTTCAGATCAGTAACATCACAAGTGTCTCGAGGCCTTTTTCCGCGGCTGGGGGATTCAGGACGTGGAGAAGGTGGCTGATAAGCATCGATCTCACGATCGAGATCCACCAACTCCGGATCCGCGAGATCTGGCTGAACTGGCGGTTGCTGAACCGGAGGTTGTTGAACTGGAGGCTGCTGTACTGGAGGCTGCGGGACTGGATGTTCAGGTGCTGGTGCATGGAATTGCTCACCAGGAAGAGGAACATAAGCAGGATCCACGATGTGACCGAAAAGAGCAACCTCACGTTCTGGTGTCTGTCCCTGCCTGGCAAAAGTAGTACAAGTAGTGTATATCCTGGTGTTCATCGGTGTCTGCTTGAAAGTAAAGGACGCAACCACTGGAAGGTCGGGATGCAAATGATTTAGCAGCAACTGAGTAAACCGAGGATATAGAGCCCATTTTTCCCTTGCATCCAAGGCATTGTTGACAAAACCCCTGAAGATATAACCAGAGAAGTTGAAGGGTTTGTTGTAGATCAAGGCAAGAATAGCAGAGGCAGTTGAGAATTTCATTCCTTCAAGACCTGCCCTGCGGCTAGATAAACAAACGATCACAATGTGCGCCAGATATCTCCAGACCTTCGTCATGTAAGTCTTCTTGTATTGATCAACTGGAATATCTTGATATCCAATCGATCTCATGCCTTGTGCAATTGCATTAGGACCGAACTGAGTGATCATGTCAGAGTTGTCACCAAACTCAAAGTAATCCCGAAGAAGCTGCTCGGAGAAGATAACTTGGCGGCCACAGACACTTGAAATGATATGAGTATCAGGTTCATCATAGTTGACGACCGCGTTGTCCCAAAACTCAGTAATATGATTCGTCAAGATCCGAGTGTCAGCGGTGATAGCTTTGTGAATTCGAGAACGACGAAGAAACGTTATCATGGGTCCGTAAGGTCACGAAGTCTCAACAGTTGTGTTCATGAACGCCACGATATTGTGACGTGGCTCCCAGAAATATTTGGTAACATCGATCTCTGCGGGTTGAGCAGCAGGAGCAGCTTGAGCAGGTTTTTGTTCAGCCATTTCTACAAAAATAACAATAATACAACAAAACTCGAAATGCGTTAGCGTTAGTACCAAAAAATAACTCGCGTTTTGATTTTACAAAAGTTCTGCGACACAACATTTGTGTCGCACGAAATCAATACGACATAAGGGATTATGTCGTATAATGGCAATACGACACAGGTGTTGTGTCGTATGACACGTGTCACGCGGACAACATTTCCCTGCATTTAGCATTTTTGAGAAATTAATCTCAGATGCGACATAGAGTACGACATAAGGCATGTGTCGTATTTTGTGTCGTATAAAATACGACATAAGCACTAAGAATCAATACGACATAAAATCCCTGAATCTATACGACATAACAACTGTGTCGTATGTTATGTCGCAAAGATGAACATCAAACACAAACCCAGATTCGATCGAAGAAAATTTTGGGGTTTTCAAAATCTACGCATACCCTAGGGTTCGCAATCAACAGGGGATCAATAATATGTATTTATCTAACCCTAATAACCCCTAAACCCTAAATAATTTAACGAAAACCGTAACCCTAAAAACGTAAAACGGTACGATCAAATCTAAGGCCTGTTATTCGGTGAAAACGAGAATCGATCATACCTAAATGTGCG
This sequence comes from Helichrysum umbraculigerum, assembly GCA_949592205.1. Lineage (NCBI taxonomy): Eukaryota > Viridiplantae > Streptophyta > Magnoliopsida > Asterales > Asteraceae > Helichrysum > Helichrysum umbraculigerum. The sequence goes on along the minus strand of CATIUR010000003.1, from coordinate 102,693,716 downwards.
CAAAGAGATGAGGAACAAGAATCGATCAACAAATCGCGGTGAAAAAGCTTCGAATATGTGAATCTGAACGAAATCCGTTTATGTCGCAGAATCGCCTTTGTGTCGTATATATTGTGTCGTGAGATTTTTGAAAACGTAAATGATTATGTCGTAAGGAGTCAATAGTTAAACCCTGACCCGCATACGACACAGTATACGACACAATGTACGACACAATTATTGTGTCGTATAGATGGAATACGACACAATGCTTGTGTCGCACAGAACACAATGCAGATTTTGATGACATAAAATATGATTTCGAACCCGATTTTGATTTTGATTTTAGAATTTTCGCAAAGAAGATGATTTGTGACTTAAAAAAAATAAATAAAAATGAAAAAACTACAATTTAAAAAATATTAAAAAGAGAAAACTAAATATAAACATAAAAGAAAAGGAAACAAAGACAACTAAAAGCGTAAAATCTATAAAATCTTTTTGGTGACGGAGTTGAGATTTTTCTGGTTAGGGATCATATCGAAATAACATGCAATTATTAGGAATAGTAAGTGTTATTTCGATTATCAGTATATTTGTCCACTTTAAATTTACGTGGCACATTTAAAACACCTTTTATAAAAATTATTTCAAGACGATTACCGATATTGTTTGTCCACTTAAGTATGTTACATCCGAGTCTGTGGTGTTAACCTTTTATTGTTAGTATGAATAGTTCTCTATGGCCCCCACCATTGATATACCCCTATCACCCAGACAATAACATAGTTTCCATATTTAGAAAGAATAAAGAAAGATCATTTTTAAGAATCAGGCTAGAGTTGACAGGTCAGTACGGAAGTACAGCAAAGCAACCTAACGTGATTCAAGTATAATCAAAACCAATCGCAGTCAAACTGAAGTTGGAGTTTCCCAAACAGCGACCTTGTTTAGTGTGATTTAGGATTAAGCAAAACCGATCGCAGTCAAACTGAATTTGGAGTTTCCCAAACAACGACCTTGTTCAGTATCTTCAAGTTTTTCAAGTGCATTGACCTGTATTTGCTTAACCCCAAGTTTATACTAACTGTTACCAGTTCTGTACATACGTACAACAGAGGCAACAACCAGCATAAACCCCCAAATGATTTCAGATAAAAGCTCCAAAGATAGAAATATGTTAAGCTACGCTAAGGAATTAAGACATTGAGTTGTACATCCCAAGGTGTTTACCACAAGATAGTAGACACGTATTTAAATGACTTCTTAATAACCCAGAGACCGGTGTGTATCATGCCTACCAGTACATCGCATGATGAAGACAATTTTCATAAAAACTGTTTTAAGTGTGTCAGATAAACCTACTGACACATCAAAGATAAACCTTAAAATTCCATTTTGTGCATGTCACCCGATGTACTATCATATCCCAAGTTGTTTACAGACTCAACTTCAATGTCTATTTTAAAAATGTAGCAACCATTGCATTTCTTTGATACTAACGAGTATAAAGAGTGGCGATTGCCCCCCCCCCCCCCCCCCCCCCTTTTTTTTTTTTAACCAACCAATAAAGCAAATAAACCGTACAGAAATTAAGTCACAAATCATTTCTTGAGATCAAGGGAAATCATCCCTATCATATCTACAAGTTCGTCAAAACGAGCACGCGAAAATGCTTTTGTGAATAAGTCGGCCTTTTGCTTAAGGGTATCTACGTGAATGAGGTCAATTAAGTGTTTCTCATAGCAATCTCGTATGAAGTGAAACCTAATCTCTATGTGCTTGGTCTTAGAGTGTTGAACGGGATTGCGAATAATAGATATAGCAGCAGTATTATCAATATGAATAGGAGTCAAGGTAAGAAGTAACCCATAATCACGCAATTGATGTTGAATCCACAAAATCTGGGAACAACAGCTTGCAGCAGCAATGTATTCAGCTTCCGCCGTTGAGGTGGAAACTGTGGTTTGTTTTTTACACTACCATGACACCAATCGAGAACCGAGATATTGGCAACCTCCTGTAGTTGACTTTTTATCCGAATTGCAGCCGCCATAATCAGAATCATAATAGCTAGTGAGAGTGAAATTTTTCTCATTCGAGTACCATAGACCAAGTGATGGTCTATATTTGAGGTAACCAAAAATTCGCTTCACAGCCTTCATATGAGAAACCTTGGGCTTTGCTTGATATCTGGAACAGATAGACACAGCAAACACAATATCTGGTCTGGATGCAGTGAGATACATCAACGATCCTATCATAGAACGATAATCCCGCTCCTTGCAATCCTCTTCGTGTTCAGCCGGTCCGAGTTTGTGATCTGTTTCTATAGGAGTACCATATGGCTTACAGTCATGGAGTTCATACCGAGTCAACATGTCATTGACATATTTGGACTGATGAATGTAGAGACCTTTATCAGACTGCTCAACCTGTACACCTAGAAAGAACTTAAGTTCCCCCATGGCACTCATCTCAAACTCGGACTTCATAATCTTCTCGAAGCCTCTGCACAAAGAATCATTTGTTGAACCAAATATGATGTCATCCACGTAAACCTGCACAAGTAACAAATCTTTTCCAACCCTTTTTATGAAGAGAGTGATATCAATTTGGCCTCGTGAGAAGTCATTTCTCATGAGATGATTTGCCAACCTCGCATACCAAGCTCTTGGAGCTTGATGAAGACCATATAATGCCTCGCCTAACTTGCACACATAATCAGGATGAATTTGATCTTCAAAGCCAGGAGGTTGCATGACATACACATCCTTCAGAACCTCTCCATACAGAAATGTGCTCTTGAAATCGAGTTGATAAACCCGAAAACCTTTAAATGTCGCATAAGCCAGAAAGATGCGAATGGATTCCAATCTTGCAACTGGAGCGAACACATCATCATAGTCTAAACCCTCAATCTGAGTAAAACCTTGAACAACCAACCGTGCCTTATTCCGAATAACTACGCCTCTGTCATCCTTCTTCACACGATATACCCCGCGAGTTCCAATTGGATCGACATCTTTGGGTAAAGGAACCAAATCCCAGACGTCAAGTTTTTTGAATTGATTCAATTCTTCCTGCATAGCCTCAACCCAATATGGGTCTTTCAAGGCTTCGTCTATTTTCTTTGGTTCATGCTGAGATAAGAAGCATTCTTCCATTTCTTCTTCAATACAGGCAAGAATGACAGTTGATGATTCTTCACGGATTTCATTAGCAGCAACTTGACCCCTAGTTAAAACACCTTGTTGAAACTCACCAATGATATTTTCAGTGGGGTGAGTAGAATGAATTCTAAGCTGAGGGATCTGATCAGGCACAATGATCGAATCCAAATTTGAAGAAACACCTCTTGAATTTTCAATTTCAACTGAGCTATTAGTGGCAGTCCTCTCATTTTCAATTGGTAAGACAATATCGGTTTCAGTTTGAGGATTAGATTCAGAAGCCACTTGATCAACATCGGAGTGATTATCATCATTGACAATATTCTCAGGTACTACTACTCTAGGATTGGAAATTGAATCGTCGGAATAAATATCCAATCCATGAAGTAGAGACACCACCTGATCTTCTTCACTAAATTTGGGAAGATTGAATGAGTCCACCAACTTATCATACTCAAACAAGGATTCAGGTCCCTTGCCTTTTGGAGAATCAGTATATTTCAAAAACCTAACTTCAAAATGTTCCTCGATTCTCCCAGTGGACTTGTTGAAAACCCTTTTATTCGGCGAGTTCACAGAATATCCCAAAAATAGGCCATCGACAGCTTTCTCATCAAATTTTCCTATCGAGTCCTTAGTAATTAAAATTGTGCAAGGACACCCGAAAGGTTCAAGAAACTTCAAATTTGGTTTGCGATTATTTAGTAATTCATAACATGTTTTGTTTCGCTTTTTAACCATCGAAACCTGATTAAACACATAGCAGGCAGTGTTAACAGCTTCTGCCCAAAACGTGGTAGGCAGATGCGCATCAGACAACATGGTTCTTGCTGTCTCAATGATTGTCCTATTCTTTCTTTCAGCTACCCCATTTTGCTGAGGGGTACGAGCAGCACTAAACTGATGAAAGATTCCCTTTCGAAGACAATACATTTCCAAGGTTCTGTTCTTGAATTCGGTTCCATTATCACTGCGCAGTTTCTTGATTTTCAGATTACACAGATTTTCCAGTCTATCGAACAAGTAGGTTAAAGTATCAGCTGTCTCATCCTTTCCAGCCAAGAAATACACCCAAGAAAACCTTGAGTAATCATCAGTAACAACCAGACAGAATGATTCACCCCCAATACTTTTCTTATTCCCAGGACCGAAAAATCCATATGAAGCAGCTCCAATGGAGATTCAATAGAGTTCACCTGCTTAGACTTATGGAACTTCTTGTGTTGTTTCCCTTTGAGACAGGAAACGCATTCATCATCTATTACAAATGTCTTTTTAGGCACACCTAACACAAGATCATTATTAACAAGATAATTCATTCTGCGAAAATGAATATGTCCCAATCGTCTGTGCCAAAGCAGTGAATCTTTAGAAGATGCTTTTGATAGCAAACAAGTATGCTCCTTGGTAACCACAGTTTGCATATCCAAAATGTACGAGTTGCGTACACGGGGTGCTCTCAGTAACACCCATTCCTCGGGAATAACAAATCCCGGTTTCAAAATTAAACATTCAACATCTGTAAATGCGGTAGTGAACTTCTTGTCGCAGACTTGAGAAACACTGATCAGATTGTGTTGCAGTTCCTCGACATAGTTCACTTTATCAAAACTCACTTGCCCATTAGAAAGTGTACCCTGACCCGTTATGTTACCACCTGTATCTCCCGCAAAAGCAACATGTCCTCCGCGATATGGTATAACATTTGACAGAAGAGACATGTCACCAGTCATGTGCCGTGAGCAGCCACTATCCACATACCATTTACTTCTTTGTATATGACCTGACTGCTACAGCACAACATAGAGAGAGAGTTAGTTAGAAATGGAGACCCAGACCTTTACAGACTTGGGTACTCCAGAGACCTCATTAATAATAACTACATCAGTTAAAACTTTGTTTTTCAATAAATCAGGTGCAATTCCTGATGCAGTGTTACTTGATGATGAGTCATTTAACGACTCTTTTGGTCTTCAAATTTTCACAGGAACAATAGTGGGTTGCTTGTTAACATTGTCAGGCTGTTTAACCAGAGGTTTACTAGGCCTAGCAGCATTAACTTTTGGGATAGAAGTATGAGAAAGTGAACCCTTCTTTGAAAATGATTTAACAGATGAATTTTTGTAAACAGAATTTCTGGGAACACCTTTTGAAAACTTCTTTCTCAAAAGCAACGGGCATTGATTAATCAAATGACCTTGTTTCTTGCAGTAGAAACATGATCATCTTTCCTTAAAGGTTCGGTCGTTACTGCCTAAAAATTGAGGTGAGACAGGTAGCTTATGTGAGCATGTTGAAGTGGATGCCTCAGAATGTGAAACAGTAGATTTGACAAAATTCTTGATTGATTTGTCATTAGTATTCTTTAAATCTTTCTTTTTAAGTTTAGCCTGAACCTTAGCATTCCTTTGAAAAGTTTCATCATCTATCTCAGTAGTAATAATGTGATGTTCAGGCTTAATGTTTTTCTTTTCACATTGAGACACAAACTTACTAGGAACATCCTCAACCTCAACCTCTTCTTCAATAGTTCTTAAGGGAGCAGGCTGAAAACTACCAAAGGGGGTAAACTTGACAGTTCCTGAGGGGGTAAACTTAATAGGTTCAAAAGGCTTCATTGGTTCAGCCTTAATTATCTTAGGTTTCTTCTTATCATGGTTTACTTCTATGTTGGCTTGATAGAATTCAGGCAACTTAAAAGGATTCAAACTAATAGGTTCACTTACAGGCATATCTACTTTCTTAACAACAGGTTCATTAACTGATATTTCAACGGGCTTTGCATATTCTAATGCAGTAGGCACAAAATCTTTAATTTCATCCTTAGACGGTCTACACAAATTCACATCTAAAGACGGAGGTGGTTGATGATGATAACCATAACCGGACTTATCTTTAGAACTAGTTCTACCCGTCTGTAGGATCTCAGTAAAGACCATGGCTGAAGTGTTGATATTCTTGAGTTTTCGTTTGTAATCAACAACTTTGGCTTGGGAGGCAGCCAATTCCTTTTTTAAATGAGAAATCATTTTTAAGTAACTGTCAATTTCATCCTGATTGCTGAAAATTAGAGCTTTCAGCTCCTTTTTATCTTCAATAAGTTGATTAATATTACTATCAAAGAGTTTCTCATTATTTTTCAAAACTTTGTTTGCCTCCATCAAATTCTAGATATCTGACTTCAAGTTATCATTATGTTCCATAAGCCCATTTACTTTACCAGTTAAATTAATACATGAATTACAAGTAAATGGAGCAAATTGTACCTCATTGTTGATGGCCATGAAGCATTGCTCGTGATATTCAGATGCAGAAAAATCATAAGCATCTCCATCCTCAATCTACAATGCAGCCTTAGCAGTAGTATGCTCAATCTGTTTTGGAGCAACGGATGGTTTTGTGAAACCCGAAGCAGGCTGTCGTCCTTTCTCACATTCGCGGGCAAAGTGTCCAAGATTTTGACACTTATAACACTTGATTTTGCTTTTATCGAATCCCATTGGTGTTCGGTCAGCTGCATCTTCAAGAGATCTCTTTCCAGTTCTTCTTAGATAGTTTTTAGCTCTACGAGTGAGCATAGCCATATTCCATCTAATGTCAATCCTTTCTAACTCATCAGGATCAACCTGATTGAAGTCTTCATCAGTCAGTTCCAATGTACTGACTCTTTTAGAGAGAAAGTCTTCATATGATGACAAGAAAGCAGTAAACATTGCTGCATGTTCATCTGTGGTTGCTGAAGAAGGAACAGATGACGATGAACATGTTCTACTTGAAGAAGCATTACTTGATTCTGATGCACGAGCAGTAGATCTTGTTTCCTTCTTTTGAATATCCAACGCACCAGCTTCAAGTTTTCCAATGAGATCATCCAGAGACAATTGCATTGTCTTTGGATCGCTTTCTAATAACAAAACTCGTGTTTCCCAACTCGGTGGTAGAGCAGCCAAAGCCTTTTTGTTAATCTCAGAATTTTTTAGATTATATCCTCCAGCTTGTAGTTCATTTACTGTGCGTGTAAATCTGCAAAGCATGTCTCTGACAGTTTCATTCTTCAGGATATAGAAATAATCAAATTGAGTTTTGACTAATTCCAATTGGCTCTCGATGTACTCAGTGTTGCCACAAAATCTCTTCTCAATTGCAATCCAAAGATCATAAGCAATTGTTTGTGGAAACATATCCAAAACGTCAGTTGGAAGTGACATAGTAATAGCAGAATGAGTCTTGCGTTCAATTTCCCATGCTTTTCGTTCTTCGGGAGTATATGAAAGAACGGGTTTGGGTGGAGGAACACCCATATGTTCTCCAAGAGAAACATGAGCAACATATCGTTCAAGAAGAGCCAACTCCATATCAGGATCAGTGAATAATACAAACGACCTAAAACGTTGTTTCCATGCTCGAAATTCCATACCCGGTGCAAAATAAGGAGGTTTATTTGCACTACCGATTGAAGCATTATGTTGTAAAACTGCATCAACGCTTTTAAGAGACATGTTTAAAATCTACAAAAAAGGATCAGAAAATACACAACAAACAAACTGATTTTTGTCTAAGTCTGGAATAATGCGACACAGTGTTGTGTCGCAGATGGTCAATACGACACAGATGTTGTGTCGCAGACGGTCAATACGACACAGATGTTGTGTCGCTGAAGTTAATCAGACAGAAGACAAAAATGCGACACAACCGTTATGTCGTCGATTACGTCGCAACTTGTGTCGCAGACCAGTCAAGGTCAAAATATGTTGTGTCGTAGGATTATGTCGCACGTTATGTCGTAGACAATTTAACGTCGTATAGCTGTGTCGTATGAACAGTGTTTACGACACAAGATTTGTGTCGCAAAAAGCACGTGCAGACAACCTTGAGCCCACAAAAAAAAAGATTTTCAACTTTCAATACAAATCATAAAAAGTTACGCCAGCTTCCTAAACAAATCTAAAACCCAATGGTTTAAGGAACAAAATCATCAACTTTTTACCAACCAAATCTAAAAGTTTGACTAACACATTTCTTTGAAGATCACGTACCAAAATAAGCTGAAAATAGTACTTTTTGACCAAGAACACAAAATTAAAAAATATCACTTTTAAACCAAAATCTTGCAAAAACTAACTCGAAACCGCAACTCAAGAGTATGCGGCTTTGATACCAATTGTAGGTTCCATGTATACGGACCAAATCGAGTAGTTTAACTTGTGTGTTTAAAGCGGAAATCAAACACACTAAGATATGCAAGATTAACACAATAAATAACCAAAGCACAAAGGTGTATGTTTATTTATAATGAACTAGCAACAATACATACACATGGACAAACACACAAAGATCAAAATAACACAACCTAGTGATTTTTCTCTGAAAACAGAAGTGTTATGTGTGTGAAATGTCTTGGCAAAACAGAAGCTGGCGAGCTTCTATTTATAGCCTTATCCAGACGTTATGCGACACAAGCCTTGTGTCGCATAGAATGCTTCTGCGACACAATCCTTGTGTCGCATGGAATGGTTCTGCAACACAATCCTTGTGTCACATGGAATGGTTCTGCGACACAATGCTTGTGTCGCATGATTACAAAAATTGTAATTAAACTAAGTCTAAAACTATTTAGTACGTAATTACAATATCGACACGATTACAGACCGAGACCAACTGACAGACACACATAGATGTACCAACAATATTATCTCACGACGTATTCAAAGTCATCCCACAATTATATACTAACTACATCACAACAAATACAATAGTAATCTACTCGCTAATCATGGCAATAACGATCGCAAACATAATTAAAGCAAACATGTTTAATTAAGATAGATAAGGATAGAGATAACCGAGATTAATATGCGAGAAGGAATAGACTTGAATTAATGAGCGTAACTCCAAGCGTACACCAAAGATTACAACACGTTCCTAGCTTTCTTTCTACTCTAAACAAAGTAATAAACTAATCTAATGCTAAATTTAAAGTAAGAAAGTAGAATGAGAAAGTAAGAAAGTGATATGACTAGTGCATATGGGACATTTTGAAATGAAGCCTAAAGCCTCCTATTTATAGGTGAGCTTTGGCTCACATTAGCACCATGAGGTGCATGTTAGAAAGCTTGCCAAAAATGGTGTGTACAACATGAAAAGTAGGCGCACCGGGTACCGTACAACACGAAAAGTAGGCGCACCGGGTACCAAAAGTTACCAAACACGGAAACCGGGGTGGGACACAGGTGGCTGGCGGCGGTGGGGGTCCAGCCGGCGGCGGCTGGCTGGTGGTCGGCGGCGGTGGGCCCACCCCCGCCCCGTTGCGTCGTTTGTTGCTTCGTTTCTTGATTCGTGCGTGTTTTCTTCGTTATACGTCCGTTTGAGTTGATTATTTTTTTGTTGGATTCGTAATTCAAAAACGAAGATTTTGACATAGGATAGGCCCTGAGATGAGGTCCCTAGCTCCAGATATTGCATTCGGATCATTTGGATCTTCCGGCGGGCGCAAAATCTTCATTTTTTACCCGTTTTGGTTGATTCTTCTTCTGTTGGATTCGAATTTCGAAAACGAACATCTTGGAAATAATGGATGTTGATGAAGGGCACTTTGGTCTTGAAATCTCGTTTTTATGCCTTGAATCTTCAAACGTGTGTGGAATATTCGTTTCACATCCGTTTTACTTGATTTTTATCGTGCAGCCTCGTTTTGACCTTCTTGGCATAATGTTACTGATTTGTGCTATATTTGAATTAAAATGCCAAGAATCGTTCCAGAATGAGAGAGATATCGGTAGTAAAAACGTGACTTTTTACGCGATATCAAATCCTATGACCCACCATATTCTAATACACACGCACGCAACATATCATCCAAGGTTTGAATGGTGCGCTCCGACTGACCATCCATCTGAGGGTGATAAGCCGTACTCAAATTAATTCTGGTACCCAATTCACGCTGCAAATTCTGCCAAAAACCCGATACGAACCGAGAATCTCTGTCGGAAACATTCGATAACGGAATACCATGTCTAACCACAATCTCATTGATGTACAACTGGGCCAACTTACTCAACGATGCCGACTCGCAAGTAGCAAGGAAATGAGCACTTTTGGTTAATCTATCCACAATCACCCAAATCATGTCGTTACCCTTAACCGTTCGAGGTAATTTGGTCACAAAATCCATGGTTACATGCTCCCATTTCTACTCAGGAATCTCAAGTTGTTTCAAAACTCCATATGGTTTTTGATGTTCGGCTTTTACTTGTGAGCAAATATGACAAGATTCCACGAATCGAGCTACATCCAATTTCAAAGTAGGCCACCAATACAAAGGTTTTAAATCGTGATACATTTTGGTACTCCCGGGATGAATCGACAGTTTAGATTTGTGTGCCTCTAACAAGATTACATCTCGAAGACCACCAAGCAAGGGAACCCAGACTCGAGATAGAAAGGTCTTTAATCCACGTGAGTCATCAACCAATAAATCCTTTCTTTTAAGCATAACCTCGGATTTCAAGTTATTATCCATCAATGCCTCCATTTGTGCAGCTTTTAACTGATCAATCAAATCTGATGAAACCTCTAACCGCATGAAACGCACCTTTTCTGATTTTTCTTTCCGACTTAAAGCATCCGCCACAACATTGGCCTTACCCGGGTGGTAACGAATCTCGCAATCATAATCCTTAATCAATTCCAACCATCGCCTTTGACGCATGTTGAGCTCTTTCTGAGAAAACATATATTGAAGACTTTTGTGATCCGTACAAATAACACATTTCGTACCATATAGGTAATGCCTCCAAATTTTCAAGGCGAAAACCACAGCCGCAAGTTCAAGGTCATGGGTAGGATAATTTGTCTCATGAGGTTTCAATTGTCGTGAAGCATAAGCAATAACACGGTCTCGTTGCATCAAAACACAACCCAAACCTGCAGAAGATGCGTCACAATACACAATAAAATCATCGGACCCGTCAGGCAATGCTAAAACCGGAGCCTGACACAACAACTGTTTCAAATTCTGGAAAGCCGATTCTTGTTGATCACTCCATAGAAATTTCACATCTTTACGAGTTAACTTAGTCAAAGGACCCGCTAGCTTAGAAAAGTCCTTAATGAACTTTCTGTAATACCCAGCTAATCCAAGGAAACTCTTAATTTCAGAAGGAGACTTAGGCGCTTGCCAATTCATGACGGCCTCAATTTTAGATGGATCCACTTTAACTCCATCCCCACAGATGATGTGACCCAAAAACTGCACCTCACGTAACCAAAACTCACATTTCGAAAATTTAGCAAACAATTTCTCCTTTCTTAAAGTATCAAGAACCAAACGTAAATGCATCTCATGATCGGATTCAGATTTAGAATAAATTAGGATATCATCAATAAACACTATCACAAATTTATCAAGAAAAGGTCGGCATACTCTATTCATCAAATCCATGAAGATGGCCGGAGCGTTAGTCAACCCAAAAGGCATAACAAGAAATTCATAATGCCCATATCTAGTGCGAAAAGCCGTCTTAGGAATATCTTCTTCACAAACCCGCACTTGGTGATAACCCGATCTCAAATCAATTTTAGAGAAGTACGAAGACCCTTGCAATTGGTCAAACAGTTCATCAATTCGGGGCAAAGGGTACTTATTCTTTATGGTTCTTTTATTCAACTCTCTATAATCAATACACATCCTAAGGGTGCCATCCTTCTTTTTCACAAATAACACGGGCGCACCCCAAGGAGATGAACTAGGTCTAACAAAACCCTTATCTAGCAACTCCTGAATTTGACTCATCATTTCTCTAATTTCGGAAGGAGCTAGTCTATAAGGAGCCCTAGCTACGGGAGAAGAACCAGGAATCAATTCATTTTTATACTCTACATCTCTAATAGGAGGCAAGCCGGGCAATTCATCGGGAAAAACATCCGAGTACTCCGAAACCACTCGGACGTCGGTGACCTTTTTCTTTTCTAATTTAGCGTTAACCACGTAGGCCACATATGATTCACACCCCTTAGCTAGAGATTTTCTAGCTTTCAACATTGAAATCATGGGAATACTACCACTTACCCACTCACCCCGAGCCATGACATACGACTCATCCGAGGTAGGAAGTCTTATTAGCTTTCTATGGCAATCAATGTTGGCCTTATTTTGACTCAACCAGTCCATACCCAAAACCACATCAAATCCCGGAATGGGCATCAAAAGAAAAGATACAGGAAAATTATGGCCTTCAATCAAAATACTAGCCCCAGTCACTGATGTGGTAACTGGAACCATTTTACCATTTGCTACTTCAACCTCAATAGGATTTGTAATAACAGAGGGAGTCAATTTCAATTTATCACAAAAGGTCATGGATATGAATGAACAATTAGCTCCAGAATCAAATAAGACACATGCCAGTACATAATTTACAAGAAAAGTACCAGTGATGACGTAATCTGTCCTGACAGCTTCATCGGCTGTCATTTGGAAAGCCCTGCCCGTTGCTAAAGGTGGATTCTTTCTTTTCTGGCCAGAAGATGAAGAACCTCCGACCGTACCCGTTCTCTGTCTCTCCGTCTCCGGACACAAACCCGAACGGTGACCATCCTTGTGACAGTTCCAACACACCGGCTTTGGGAAAGTACAATCTTTGATATCATGGCCAAACTGTCCACACTTAATGCACCTAGCCGTTTGAGGAGTACAAGGACCCGTGTGCTTTGATTTAAAATTAGTGCACCAGTTCAATTTATCCCCTATAGCACCACCACTCGAACCTTGCCCTTTACCACAGGAAGAACCATGCCACTTTTTCTTTCCGGGGCTACCCGAAGACTCACTCTTGGGTTTCATAGGAGACTTGTCCTTCACTTCAAATCCTTGAGCCCTAACATCACCATCCACTGAACGGGCTAACTCAAAAGCTTGGTTAAGAGTACCTGCAAGCCTAACAGTCGTCCGATAAGTATGGGGTAACATACCAACAAAGTGGTCAGTCTGGGTCCTCTCATCCGGCACCCATTGGTGCACAAACCTCAACTTCTCCGTGAATTTAGAGATAAGGTCATCCATCGTCATATTATCCAACAATTGCATATCCAAAAATTCACGTCTAATACGGGTCATATCTTATCCTGAACAGTACTTTTTGCAAACCTCATTATAAAAATCAGTCCACGTAATGGAAGCCCTTTGTTGAGGAGACAGATGGGAGGTAATGGAATCCCACCAACCCATCGCCGGACCCTTGAGAAGCTGAACCGCATAAGGAACCTTAACTTCCTCTTCACATCTACATACCTCAAATTTTCTTTCAACATCCCTCAACCAATCCAAAGTCACTGAGGGATTTGAACTACCATAATAATCTGATGGTCCACTAGATTTAAGTGTCTTGAAAGAACAAACTTTATGGTGAAATGGCGTAGAAAATACCGGAAATTGAAATCCCGATGGCCCAGAAGATGCAAATGGGGCTGATGTCTGAAAGATATTTCCATGAGATTGCTGGTGGTAATACGGTAATGATGTAGGAGTCTGAGATGTCACTAAAGTGGGTGGTACAGTACTATAAACTGGTAGTGAAGTCTGAGGAAACTGCTGAGATAGCCGGGCTTGTTGCTCTAAAAACTTTAGCTCAATAGCCTTAAGTCTAACATTTTCCCCCTCTAAGTGCAACAGATAATCCTGTTGGGTCATATCCTCGGCTGAGAATGAGGTACCGGTTTGTCCTTGACTAACATTTTGGTCTTCAGATGGAGAGACATCAGACACTGGAACATTGATGATAGTAACGGTCGGGTTCTCATTGTCTGCCATATCCTGCACAACCACATCTCACAACTCATTAATTGTTAGTACCTACATACTAAGCAATTATTCTATCATAGCTAAATCCTACACCCTGGAATGTTTGACTGACACAATAGATTTGGGATTGGACATTTACAATTGTCCAATTCACCCAAACATATGCTCTGATACCAACTTATAACACCCTCCTAAATAACAAGGCATTTTTTTAAATATACGGAAGCGTAGATAAAAGCAATACGACAAAGATTGCGTATATTACATTTCAAAAAGTGCAACCCAAATACATACAATATTTAATACCAAGTCATCACCAAAAGTATTAACACAATTTAGGCGTTATATAAAAATCCATGACATAATTGTTTTTGACCCAAAACGTATCAAACACAATCAGAGAGCAGTGCCAAACATTACTTCAACCAACTTCTAGTACCCACAATCAAAAGTTAAACCTGCAAGAAGTTGGAAGGTGGGATTAGCACAAAGCTAAGTGAATAGATCCAGAACTCACAATCTAACTTAGCATAACAAGTGACTACAGCAAGCATTTCACAAGTAACATAGAAGGATCGGTGGTCCTTGAGGTACCTTCATACCGCGGTGATACCCCAAATAACACTTATAACCAACTGAAGGCCAAACAGTGGTTAAACCGATAGTTTGGTTACTAATACTACATACAACGCAATTTCAGTGCCCAACACATGTACAATTCAATTACGTTGTCCAAGTAATAGTAGCTAAACCCAACACATTAGTTGACCCTCACCAAATCAAATAGTCCAAACTATCATAGCATATAGGACACCAATAAACCGTTCAAAAGATAATCGTCATGGCAAAATTATATTAAAGCAATCATTGCAATGAACCAATTTACCCATTGTAACCATGTTGTTACAACTATCTTAGACTGAGAGTCCAAGATCCACTCACCCTTGACGATCACCGTCTCCACTCAATGGTCTTATTTTATTGAGTCTTCGGTTTATCTGAGAACACAATCAAAACCCAATTAGTGTCTCATTTAAAAAGTTGTTATAATCTTCACAAGTATATAGTGTCAATTAAGTGCACAAGATATACATTCAATTCTATTTAACCATCACAAATATACGAGTCACAAGTTATCAAAGATGTCAAATTATAACAGGTAAACGCGATCCGGGTAAAAGGGTTGGGATCGCGTTCCACAGAAGGAAAACATTCTGTAACCGTTTTACACTGACCAACACGATCCGGGTGAATGAGCTGGATCATGTTCACAAGAATAAAACGTGACCAACTCAAAATAACACTAACCAACGCGATCCGGATAGGGTTTCCAGGATCGCGTTCCTATGTTTTACAGCAAAGGGTCAGACCTGCAACAAGTTTCAGCTCGGACCAAAAACACCAAAACTCAAATTGCATATACTAAACGCGAATAAACCTAACATTTGACCTCAAATATCATCTATGAACATAGTATATCAATAAACAATAACATCTAACATCAAAATCCATACATGCATCATCAATTTACCCATTTTCATCCAAAACCCACATTCATCCAAATAAAGTACGAAATGCAAGTAATTCAACCTAATTAAGTATGAATTTAGTTTATAATCCTCACACAAAGTATATTTAAGCACAAACTAACTTCATTCCATCATGAATTTAACCTAAATCAACATTACAAGCTCATGTGTGAAAATAGGTATTATACACTTACAATGATGATGATGATGATGATATGAAGAAGATGAAGAACAAGATGAAAACCCACAATCTCAGCTTCAATTAAAGAAATCAGGTTGTGATCTAGCTAATTATAGAGAATGCAAGTGTGTTTTCTTGAGAGTTAAACAAAATCAGGGAGTGAAGATGGTAGGGAAGAAATGGTCGACATTTCCTAAGTTGTACAATTAATATACAGTGTAAAATTACACTCCTTCTAATATATTGTCTGGAACCCGAAAATACCCGATAGCTAAAATACTTTTATTTTTATCATCAGCTAAATTACTTTAAAACAAATAATAATTCATTTATCACAATAAATCAGTTGACCATTTGACCTATTTATTTTAGTTATCAAAATACACCAAGTATTGTAAATACAATTTAAATACCAATCAAAATAAAGAAATTACCGTATCTCAACTAGGCCCATTTCGAGGGTGTTACAACTTAAAAGTGTGGAAAATTTTTTGTAACACCCAATTTATCCACACTTTCTCTTGTGTGGAAAAAATCATGTGTTACAAATTTTTTTCCACACTTTTAAGTGTTGGAAAGTTGTAATTTCTCCACACTTAATAATGTGAGTTTTTATTTCTTACATATATAAGTGTGGAAAATCTTATCATTTTAAAAAAAAAATTCACACTTTTTAAAAGTGTAGAAAAAAATGTGTGGTAAAATGACATTTTTGTTGTAGTCTGCACATGAGAATTTGAGAAGCTTCAATTCATTCAATTTAATCAAATTAATTAGCGTAAATAATTGACCTTATATATATGTTAACTAGTGCTAAAACCCGTGCGTTGCACGGTAATATGATGTTTTTTTTTATCAAGATTTGGGATATAGTGAGAACACAAATGAGAACAGTGAGAACACATCCTATCTCTCCATTTTTTTAAACAAAAATTCTGATATTGGAGGCGACATTTTTGTAAATAAGTTGAAGTTCAGATGCGGTGACATTTTCATAAATAATGAAAACTTCGGTTACCATTCACAGTTTACATTTATTATTATTTTTTTTATTTTTGCTTTGTTCACATAATTTTACAAAGGTAAGGGGTTTTTATTTATTTTTTGATTAACGTCGAGTTATGAAGTAGTGAATATATTACTTTCTGTTGCTTCACATGTTCTAACACATCAAACATTTAGCAATAGAATTTCCTAATACTATAGAATACCAATAGCAAAATGATCCAAAGTTTGTTAATTGTTACATGTTTGAGTTAGAGCATCTTTGGGCACAGTTACACGCATAGTTACGAACAAAAAGCTGTTAGTTAATTAATTGTTAAATGCATAGTGACAATCAACAATATCTGCACATGAGAATTTGAGAAGCTTCAGTTCATTCAATTTAGTCAAATTAATTAGCGTAAATAATTGACCTTATATATATGTTAACTAGTGCTAAAACCCATGCGTTGCATGGTAATATGATGTTTTTTATTTGTTGGGTAACAATGTTACATGTATGTAGTTATTGAAGTTTATGCGTTAATCAAGTTATAGTTTCTTTGTAATTGCAGATAGGATGTAACATTGTAAGACAAACCATACCACAACTTCAGTTTTTATGCTTATTTTTTGGACCAGCTCGATCAATTGCAGCTCAACTACATAAATTACAATAACTTATTATTGTTGTTTTGAGCTGAACAAAAAAACAATGCATATATTAATTAAAACTAATAACTAATGATAGAAACACTAAAAAGGATCAATAAAGGAAAAAAAATTCAGAAACTTTATAAAGAAACAGGGTTTATTGTTTCGCTATGTATTAAACTTTACACTTTTTACTATTGTATGAGACATACTTTCATTTGTTCTATTTTATATATTGAACTTGTAAATATCGTTTATTGTATGTAAATTTTCCTTTTTGGGTAAGGGCAAAAAAAGAAACTTTCCTATTTTGACCTTACCAAAAATGGAAAGTTAACACACAAGAGGTGATATCCACAAATTCAATACATACAATAGTAATAAGTGTAAAGTTTAATACATTATGAAACAATAAACTCAAGAAACAACGAGGCTTAAACCAAGATAAAATGGAGGAGACGAAACACGATCTAATGTTCGTGTCTTTATTATTCTCTCTAGTCTCTATTACTGATAAGCCTTTTCTGGGTCGGAAAAAGTCAAATAAAAGCCAAACATAAATGGTGTTTTGTTTTTGAGTTGGCTGAAACCCAAATGCAGCCTTTTCTGGGTCGGCAAAAGTCAAATAAAAGCCAAACATAAATGGCTGTTTTGTTTTTGATTTGGCTAAAACCCAAATGCAGCCTATAAGTATAGAACAAACTAAGGAGAGACTTTTAGAGGGATACCACATTAATATGTTTAGCTGAGCAATTGAATGCTCACAAGCTATAGTTAAAATGGACTAAATAGAGAACCAAATATTATTTGAGTAAACACTGTAAAAACAATAGCTTAATGTTCAATGAAGTACCAACGATTGAGTTGGTCGTAGTAATGTCGAACCAAAATTGAAGAAAACATGAAATACTTGAGTTCGATAATGCACCAAAGGAGATGCTTATTTCTAAAAATGTATAGTATGGCTATAAGACTGTCTGAAAAGACGAATACAACTTCATTCATTGTTGATGTACACTTCCAGGAGACACTTCTTGGTCTTTGATGAGGATGATTTGGCAGAAACTAGGCCATCGTTAACCACGTCAAATGTGCATTTTCCATATGGACTTTCAGCAGCATCTAAAGTCAAATCATTTTATCCGGTACACGAAACCACATCCTACGAAAGACCAAAGCAGAGTCTTTATTATTATATATAAATAAAGAGTGGATACACATCTAAAGTCAATAGTGTAAATTGAATATGTTGTTGCATTACAACCGGGCAAACACAAAAATTGAATAATGTGTATTATTTCAATTAAGCATAAACGAAAAATAATTATTATGATGAACTTACAAAGTAATGATCGATCTCCAAATGTGTTTGGGATGAAATTCTCGATTGGCCAGCATGTACATACTTATTAGAAACCGAATTAAATAGAACCAAAAGCATTGAGTTAATCACATAAAGTGAATCAATTTAGGTCTTGAATTAGATGTAACGTACATGTGTTCTTGAATTTAGGGATGTCCAAATGTGTGACACCCGGAAATTTAGGTTAACTTTTAAACTTAACCGAAACCCTAATTACGTGTATTTAGATGTGATTTAGGCTAAATACTTGTAATTACTTATAACTATTTGTATATTATTGTGAATATACACCTACGTAATTGTTTTATATTCCGCTTACGTAATTAGTTGTAATTACGCGAAACAACCGGACGGAGTCCGACAAACTATACGACGTTGGTGAAAATATTTCTATAAATAACCTTAATCTACTTTTAGAAGTTATTTATCATTATTTATTATTTTGTTAAAATAATACACGAAAAACCTAGACGTTTTGGCTAAAACGCCTCAAACAAAACGAAATCGCGCGAATCGAATTCGGCACCCAAACGAACGTCAATAATTAATTTGACAACTTAAAACAAAGTATTTTAATAACACTTAAATGTAAAAATATCCCAAACATATCATTAATTTAAACGACAAAAGAAAACGTTACGCGATTTAACGAATTAACGAACGAACGAATACCGTACGCAACACAGTCTCACTACTACATTTATGCTTAATTAGACCCTCACATTTAGACCGGTCTTGAGCAACACCGGTCTTCATAGCATGTTCCGCCAAAAAAATTTTTGATAACCTGTCTTAATGTGTAAACACGTCCAGATAGGGACCGGTCTTAATGTGCCAACCGGTCTAAATAGAAATGGGACCGGTTTACAAAAATACTCTGATTGTTATTGTTTCCTCAAAAAAAAAAAAAATCGTTTCTATGAATAAAATAAAAAGAGAACCGATTTGAAACTGCCATCACAATTATACCACAACCCACCTCCCTCTTCTTCTAAACCCTATTTCTATCGAAACTTGTTGCTGCTGCTCTCCTCTCCTCTCAACCATCGAGCCAAAACACCTGTTGCTGCTCTCCTCTCAACCAGCGAGCCACACTAACTGCTGCTCCTCCAAATAATCGTACACTTGAGGACCTGTTGCTATTCGAACATCAAGCATCACCACTCTCATATCCTCCAAATATGGTACATCTATGTTTAATTTTATGTTACTGTGTTTATATCAAATCAAAATAGTTGGTTAATTTAGCTTGCACAGGGTTGTAAAAAGTTAGCCCTAATTGGATTGTTGCTAAAGATTACTTAATATAAAAGTATTCAGAAGGTTGTATGAATTGAAATTACACCCCGTAGCACCTGTGTGTTACCATATCCATTTGTATTATTCATTGAACTCTATGTGGGATTGTATATCCAAACATTTGGATCCATAATTCCAAAGTAGGTATGTTGATTGATAGCTAAAATTCTGTTTTATATTTGGTTTTGTGATTAGCCTATTTAATTATGTATGATGTATGAATATGATGATTTTTGACTGATTTATTCAATCTGGTAGTGTTCTTATCCAAAGACCTCGAAACATACTCTGCTTGAATTGTAAGAGTAGAAATTGTTGAAACAATAGACCACTGTCTAGTAGTTTGTAGTGAGGAAATGTTGGTGTGGTCCATAGTGTTTTGTTGGTGGAAAATAGGGCCTGTTAACCTGTTGGGTCTGGAGGAGCTTGTAGGTACTGAAAATACATGTGGCGGTAGTAAAACTGTGAAAGAAATATGGGTTGGAATTGTTTGGATTACTTTGTATTTGATTTAAAAGAATAGAAACGCCAAGGTTTTTGGGGGTAAAGTTTTACGTGGTGCGGGTCTGGTAAGAGAAATACAAATTCGAAGTTTCGAGTGGATGAGCCCAAGGCTGAAAAATGTAAAGCTCGATTGGGAGCAGTGGTTAAGTGATCCGAGAAAGTGTTTTGATAATCAGGCTAAAGCAATCAGGTGAAAGGAGTAGTCTCAAACAGAAGTGATCAGGAGGCATGCTGTTTAATTCTGATTACAACAGCTGTTTTAGTCTGTGTTATGCATTATATATTTTAGTATAGGTACATAGAAATGGTTTTGTGTTTGTTGTATGTTGTATTCGAGTGAGACTATAAATATATTCTCATGCATGTCTCCTTGTACATATTATGTTTTATTAATAATATCCTTAGCTTTTTCTAAAAAATAATTGCTTTTGTAGGATCAAAATAATGATATGCGACAACGAAAAAAGAGAGGACCTAATAAACTTAAAGAAAAACCCCTCGTTCTGTCGCACCCCCAAATTATGATGCGGAAGCGGGTCGGTTCGGGGCGCGACTAATCAATAACAAAACACATAAGATTACATAATGAACGACCACTACATGCGTCGTTTGATAAAATACATTAATGTAATAGAAATTACATAATTGTTTTCCAAAAGGTGAGTTCGCATAAGATACTTGAGAGATTCCAATACATATCTAATTTGTACAAAATATAGAAATGCAGTTAAATCTCTTGATGATATTATTTGCATGCGACTCGAGCTACAGTATCCTGATGGGCAGTCCAACCTACTGCTGAGTACCTGTGATACATGCTAAAATGGGTCAGCGAAAACGCTGGTGAGCTCACAGGTTTGATATAACAATATATGATTTGTGAACCGCAAGATTTAATGATTTGATTTACAAAGCATGTAAATAATTGATTGATGAGTATCACATGAATATTTGTAATTAAACAAATAAGTATAGATTGATACAACTAACATGAGCACATAGTCTGAGCTTAACTGAGGGGTCAGGATCACTATCAAGTGCCTGATCGAGGGTGCCTCTATGCGTATGCCTAATCAACATACGTTTGAACAAATGATAATGCGTCCGTTTGACAGGTTAGTGCTTGCTAACTCGGACGGGGATTGTCAATCCCATATGGTACCATACACTAACATTCACGCTAAATCATATTAACAGAACTATGCTTCAGAGGACTTTGATTGATTAGATGAAAACAACTCATGCAGCATACGTGATAATTTGATACTTGCGTTCACATGTAAAGCAAAACGAGCATGTATCTCACCCCTAGGTAAAAGCATTTAAAAAGGGGCTATGAGACTCACCTGAGTCTGATGAGATGCTGTCAAGTAACAATGATGGTATACAAAGAATGATGTCGTTTCCAACGACTGAAACCTGCCGGGCGTCCTAAACGCGCAAGGTTTTAAATGATTAGATGTCTCAGCAGACCATCTATGCTAGTTGTTCATCCAACTAGTAATGTCCAAATAATTAGTTTTGGATTGATTGTATTTTGAAAACATGTACGGCCCGTTGGTGATTAATTGTAATAATAATCTCAAAACATTATTATTAAAATGTTGTAATGATATACTTGTAAAGTATAATTGAAGTGGTTAGTATTCGTATAAATCATGTGTTGATGCGTTATTGTCTTAGGTGATTATAAGTTGTTACCACTTCTAGTTATAACCTCGTTACCATTGTTAGTTTAAGTTGTTACCACTGTTAGTTATAAGTTGTTATCACTGTTAGTTATAACATAGTTACCACTGTTAGTTATAACTTAGTTACCACTGTTAGTTATAACTTAGTTACCTCTGTTAGTTATAACATAGTTACCACTGTTAGTTATAACATAGTTACCACTGTTAGTTATAACATAGTTACCACTGTTAGTTATAACATAGTTACCACTGTTAGTTATAACTTAGTTACCACTGTTAGTTATAACATAGTTACCACTGTTAGTTATAACATAGTTACCACTGTTAGTTATAACTTAGTTTCCAAAACAGCCCCTTTTTATATCTTTTTCTGATTTTTGGCTCGACGAACCTCTCGTTTTCTACACTTTTTATTCAAAACCAAGACCCACCAAAAATCACAGATGTTCCCCTATGGGTCTAGTGTAAATCTGCACTTTATGGTAATTTTATAAGTTCATCTGCTATTTTTAACAAAAATCAACATGAAAGGTAGTCGGATTTGGTTCGGAAACGAGTAACATTCAAAGATCAGCTTCTATACTTAAATCCGTACAGATCTGGAAAAAGTGTAAAACACGAAAGTTGTAGCTCTTTTCAATACGCAACTTTTAAAAAATATTGGTTGTCTAACTCATCTTAGAGCTCGAGATATTAACGATTTTGTGGGACTGTTTTTGAGAGACAGAATCTGTCATACATACATACTTATGAAAAACGTTTTTAAGATTTAGATTTGGACATTATCAAGTTGTATGAACAATATATCATCTATATAAACATAATACAAGTATTTTACGAAAGTGTCGGGATTCTTACGATGATCGAATGAAGAATCCGAAAAGGTGGAAGCGTAGCTCGCGTTCTCGTGATCGTTTTTGCTTCAATCGACTTGATGATCCAAAGAGGTTTTGATGGTGGATTATGGTGGTGAAAGTGGCTGATTTTAGAGAGAGAAAGATCAGAGATTAGAGAGAGAATGAGAGAGATTGAGTTGGTGATTGAATGAAGAAAGATGAGATGATGGTGGTGGTTAAAGTCAAGAACAAGATCCATGTTTCATGGATCTTGTTTGGCTGATTTTTCCAAGTCAAAAAGGAGGTGGATTTTTGTTATATTTTGTCTCAAATAATTGGTATTATATCCGTGTTCATTTACCCGATCGTTTAAACGTATATTTAGACGTTATATTTTATACGCAATACGTACGTATTTTAAATAACGAATGAACTTTAGATATTTTCGAGTTGAAGTATTTTATCAAAATACTTATTAATGACTTATAAAATATAACTTTAGTTTGTTTCGATTATCGGGCACGACTTGTGCATTTTTGGTTGCGTTTGATTGTTTTATACGACACGAAATACTTTTGAAATGTTATCGAAATAATACGTAATAAATAATGAGTTGTATTAAATAACAATTCTATATTACTTAATACTTATTTTCACCAACGCCGTATAGATGAATCGGAATTCGGCCGATTTGAAAATGCACGATTTAAACAAATCGCGTACTGATATTTATATATAACAATATACATATTGATACATACAATTAGCCTAAAACATAGCACTAATTACATATATTGCTAGATGATTAGGATCTAATAACTAGTCCTAATTTGATGGGTGTCACATTCTCCCCTTGTTAAGAGAATTTCGTCCCGAAATTTAGCTCTGAGTCGTGGTTGAAGTAGAATCAGTGAATAATTGAGGATACTTGAGTCGCATTTGATCTTCCCGTTCCCAAGTGAATTCCGGACCACGCCGCGAATTCCACCGCACCTTAACGATGGGAATACGACTTTGCTTGAGTTGCTTGACCTCACGATCCAGGATTTCCGCAGGTTCCTCGATAAAATGAAGCTTGTCGTCGATTTGAATCTCATCGAGAAGTATAATGAGTGTCTCATCAGACAGACATTTCTTGAGATTAGAAATGTGAAATGTGGGATGCACGCTCCTGAGCTCAGGTGGCAGCTGCAATCGATATGCTACCGGACCAATTCTTTCAAGGATCTCAAAAGGTCCGATGTATCTAGGGTTTAACTTCCCACGTTTACCAAAACGGATGACACCTTTCCAAGGTGATACTTTTAAGAGTACTCGATCCCCAACCTGGAACTCGAGATGTTTGCGTCTCAAGTCAGCATAACTCTTCTGACGATCACGTGCGGCTTTCAACCGTTGCTGGATACCAATGATCTTCTCGGTGGTTTCATGAATGATTTCAGGACCAGTGAGTTGGCTATCTCCAACCTCGGTCCAACAGATAGGCGACCGGCACTTACGACCGTAAAGTGCCTCGAAAGGTGCAGCTCCAATACTGGTGTGGTAGCTGTTGTTGTATGAAAATTCACACAATGGCAAATGATGTTCCCAATTTGCACCGAAATCAATTACGCAAGCGCGTAGCATATCTTCCAGTGTTTGAATTGTCCTTTCACTTTGGCCATCGGTTTGAGGATGATACGCAGTACTCATATCTAGACGAGTACCTAACGATTTCTGTAATGATTGCCAAAAGTTAGATGTGAATCGGCTGTCTCTATCAGAGATAATTGAGATTGGAACGCCGTGCCTTGTTACGATCTCCTTCATATAGATTCGCGTGAGACGTTCCATTTTGTCGGTTTCCTTCATGGCCAGGAAGTGAGCAGATTTGGTTAGACGATCAACTATTACCCATATAGTATCGCAACCACTTGATGTTTTCGGGAGTTTAGTGATGAAATCCATGGAGACTTGCTCCCATTTCCATTGAGGAATTTCCGGTTGCTGGAGCAAGCCGGAGGGTTTCTGATATTCGGCTTTAACCTTAGAACATGTGAGGCATTTACTGACGTACGTGGCAATCTCAGCTTTCATGCTCGGCCACCAGTACAGTTCCTTGATGCCATGATACATCTTGTCCGATCCAGGATGTATAGAGTATTTGGACTTGTGAGCTTCATCCATCACAAAGTCTCGAAGATTCCCAAACTTGGGTAACCAGATTCGATTTGCGAAGTACTTGACCCCATTGGGTTTGGTTTCAAATTGATTCTCCATATTTCGCAAGGCCTCTTCCTTGATGTTTTCAGGTTTCAATGCTTCGAGTTGAGCAGTGAGGATTTGAATGATTAGATCATTATGAATAATAATACTGAGGGCTCGGACTCGAAGAGGTTTGGTGCGCTCTTTTCGACTTAAGGCGTCGGCAACTACATTTGCCTTGCCCGGATGATACTTGATTTCGCAGTCATAGTCGGTGAGTAACTCGACCCAACGACGTTGCCTCATATTGAGATCCTTCTGATCAAATATGTGCTGGAGACTCTTATGATCAGTGAAGATGGTACATTTTGTGCCATACAGATAATGTCTCCAGATTTTGAGAGCGAACACTACGGCTCCTAATTCGAGATCATGGGTTGTGTAGTTCTTCTCGTGAACCTTGAGTTGTCGGGAGGCGTAAGCTATGACTTTCTCTCGTTGCATCAACACGCAACCCAGTCCCTGATGCGAAGCATCGCAATATACCACGAAGTCTTCGTTACCTTCGGGTAGCGATAGGATGGGCGCACTGCAAAGCTTTTGCTTTAATAACTGAAATGCTGACTCTTGCTTATCAGTCCAATTGAACTTCTTCTCTTTCTGAGTCAGTGTCGTGAGTGGTTGTGCTATTTTGGAGAAATTCTCAATGAAGCGCCGATAATAACCAGCCAGTCCTAAGAATTGGCGTACTTCGGTCGGTGTTGACGGTGCTTTCCAGCACTTGATAGCCTCGATCTTTGAGGGGTCAACATGAATTCCCTGACTGTCAATCACATGACCAAGGAATTGAACGGTCTGAATCCAGAATTCACACTTGGAGAATTTTGCATATAACTCTTCGTGTCTAAGAAGTTCTAGAATGGTTTTGAGATGCTGCGCGTGCTCTTGCTCGTTACGTGAGTAGATAAGAATGTCGTCTATGAAGACAATGACAAACTTGTCAAGATATGGTTTGCACACTCGGTTCATTAGATCCATGAATACTGCCGGTGCGTTAGTCAAACCAAAGGCCATAACCTGAAACTCGTAATGACCATAGCGAGTTCGGAAAGCGGTTTTCGGAATATCTTCATCGCGAACTCGTAACTGATGATAACCCGATCGTAGATCTATTTTTGAATAAACACTTGACCCTTGGAGTTGGTCGAACAGGTCATCGATACGAGGAAGTGGATAACGGTTCTTGACGGTCAATTTGTTCAACTCTCTGTAGTCGATACACATCCTGAATGAACCGTCCTTCTTTTTCACAAACAGGACCGGAGCTCCCCATGGTGAAGAACTCGGTCTTATGAAACCCTTATCCAGAAGTTCCTGTAACTGAACAGACAACT
Organism: Helichrysum umbraculigerum; assembly: GCA_949592205.1. Lineage (NCBI taxonomy): Eukaryota > Viridiplantae > Streptophyta > Magnoliopsida > Asterales > Asteraceae > Helichrysum > Helichrysum umbraculigerum. The sequence goes on along the minus strand of CATIUR010000003.1, from coordinate 102,667,147 downwards.
CCTGAAGTTCTGAAGGGGCTAAACGATATGGTGCTCGTGCCACGGGTGCTGCCCCAGGCACAAGATCTATTGAGAACTCAACTTGCCTTGGTGGTGGAAGACCAGGTAATTCTTCAGGGAAGACTTCTGGAAAGTCTCTGACGATGGGCACATCCTCAAGTCGCTTCTCTTCTGACTTCTTCTCAATAACATGAGCGAGGATTGCCTGATACCCTTTTCTAAGGTACTTGCGAGTCTTCATGCAGGATATGATATTCAATCTCGTCCCACTGGTCTCCCCTTGTATGATCAAAGTACTACCAGTGACGAGAGGAATACGAATGATCTTGTCATGACATACAATTTCAGCTCGATGCTTGGATAGCCAATCCATGCCTACTACTATGTCAAAACTTCCAATCTCGATGGGTATGAGGTTTATGGGAAATAGTTCATTTGCGAGGTTTAGGGTGCAATTTGGTATTACACTATCGGCCTCGATCAATTTGCCATTAGCTAACTCTACAGTGTACTTAGCTTCTAAGGCAACAGGTGAAATGTCTAATAGTGGGCTAAATTCCTCAGATATAAAACTCTTATCAGCACCAGTATCAAACAAAATTGAAGCAGTTAAATTGTTGAGAAGAAACATACCCGTGACCACATTAGGGTCTTCACGGGCCTCTCCAGCATTCAGTACAAAAGCTCTGCCCCTAGCATTGTTGTTGTTGTTCCCTTTGTTCTTCAACTTTGGACACGCATTCCTGAAGTGTCCAGTGTTTCCACACTCATAGCATGCTCGGGGTTGGTTGTTGTTGTTGTTGGCGGTGGGGTTGGTTGCAGGTGTTCGACAGTCTTTGGTAAGATGTCCATACCTCTTGCAGTTGTTGCAGGGTGCACTACAAGGACCATCATGATGACGATTGCACTTTGAACAGTAGGGTTTACTTCCAGTGTACCCTTTCCTCTCTCCAGAACCTGATGTGTCATTCTTGACAGTCTCAGTCTTTTTGAAGGTCTGTTGGTTCTGATTCCCAGACCATTTTCTCTTGTTGTTGTTCCCTTCCCAGAAGATGAGACAGGGCTTCCTTGGCTCTCTTGCATAGCCATGAGCTCATGAGCTAATCGAATTGCTCCCTGAATGGTGGTTTTGCCGGAAGAAGCGACGTTCCCCCGGACAGGTTCCGGAAGACCGCGAATGTACCTCTTGACTTTGTCGGTCTCAGTGCTTACTAAGGCTGGGCGGAGGGTTGCCAGTTGTTGAAACCTAGTGGTATAACCAACAATGTCGTTTCCTTGAACCTTAAGATGCCAGAACTCCTCATCTAGCTTCTCGAGTTCTTCAGATGGGCAATACTCATCTGTGAGCATTTTCTTCAGATCTTCCCAGGGAAGTAGATAGGCGGTATCTATACCCACAGACTGGGTATACGAGTTCCACCAGGTGAGGGCACCGTCAGCAAGGGTGCATGTGGAAAACTGAACTCTATCCCCTTCCGCACATTTGCTAATGCGAAAGACGGATTCCATCTTCTCAACCCATCTGATTAGGCCGATGGCTCCTTCAGTTCCTTTAAAGCTCAGGGGTTTGCAGTTTTGGAAATCCTTGTAGGAACAAGGCTTGGTAGTGGGAGGGGTATTGGCAGTACCACTATTCTTTCGGGGGTCTCTGACGAATGTCGCGCCAAGGCTTCAGTCACAGCCTGAGAGATGATAGATGCCATCTGGGCATCAGTGTAAGTCCTTGACTTTGGCGGCATGATTTTCCTGAGATTAGAAGGATAAAGTTCGTGAGAGATTGTCCATAAATGATGATTATCATAGATGTACATATACAAATGCGGTAATATACAACATCACAATATGACAATCAACATTATAGAACAATCAAGAGGAATTGAATAACCATCTCTACTGCCTAGCAACTACGTGCTAACTAGCCTGGTTATTTGAATTGTTGAGTTGGATAAGGTCTCGCTTGAAGTGACTCGGTGGTCCTCCTAGCTACCTATGAGTTTCGTGATTACAAGAGATGTTGTCGAGAGCGGGATGAAATAGAAGATGTTTCGGTGGGTGTGTGTTGCCATCGCTATGACAAAGTGTTTGAATATGTGAGTGTCTATATATATAATATATAATAGACTAGCGTACTGTGCTTGATCGATGACTAACTATGTATATATACTTATATCACATAATAGTCTTATGAGTGTCTAGCACAAACAATTTTGAGTCCCGGTTTCTCTCGAGGTCAGAGTCAACTAATGTATTCCTATTCCAGCATAACCATTTCAAGCCTTACATCATCTTTATTTAATTGTACATAGTTGATCAAGCTATGTTAAATTAAACTTGTATGACGTAACTCTTGAACCAATCACACTTAACAGAAAATACTGCCTAACGATCATAGTCTAGGCCCACTAATGCAACCTAGTTCACTATAACCTTAGGCTCTGATACCAATCTGTCGCACCCCCAAATTATGATGCGGAAGCGGGTCGGTTCGGGGCGCGACTAATCAATAACAAAACACATAAGATTACATAATGAACGACCACTACATGCGTCGTTTGATAAAATACATTAATGTAATAGAAATTACATAATTGTTTTCCAAAAGGTGAGTTCGCATAAGATACTTGAGAGATTCCAATACATATCTAATTTGTACAAAATATAGAAATGCAGTTAAATCTCTTGATGATATTATTTGCATGCGACTCGAGCTACAGTATCCTGATGGGCAGTCCAACCTACTGCTGAGTACCTGTGATACATGCTAAAATGGGTCAGCGAAAACGCTGGTGAGCTCACAGGTTTGATATAACAATATATGATTTGTGAACCGCAAGATTTAATGATTTGATTTACAAAGCATGTAAATAATTGATTGATGAGTATCACATGAATATTTGTAATTAAACAAATAAGTATAGATTGATACAACTAACATGAGCACATAGTCTGAGCTTAACTGAGGGGTCAGGATCACTATCAAGTGCCTGATCGAGGGTGCCTCTATGCGTATGCCTAATCAACATACGTTTGAACAAATGATAATGCGTCCGTTTGACAGGTTAGTGCTTGCTAACTCGGACGGGGATTGTCAATCCCATATGGTACCATACACTAACATTCACGCTAAATCATATTAACAGAACTATGCTTCAGAGGACTTTGATTGATTAGATGAAAACAACTCATGCAGCATACGTGATAATTTGATACTTGCGTTCACATGTAAAGCAAAACGAGCATGTATCTCACCCCTAGGTAAAAGCATTTAAAAAGGGGCTATGAGACTCACCTGAGTCTGATGAGATGCTGTCAAGTAACAATGATGGTATACAAAGAATGATGTCGTTTCCAACGACTGAAACCTGCCGGGCATCCTAAACGCGCAAGGTTTTAAATGATTAGATGTCTCAGCAGACCATCTATGCTAGTTGTTCATCCAACTAGTAATGTCCAAATAATTAGTTTTGGATTGATTGTATTTTGAAAACATGTACGGCCCGTTGGTGATTAATTGTAATAATAATCTCAAAACATTATTATTAAAATGTTGTAATGATATACTTGTAAAGTATAATTGAAGTGGTTAGTATTCGTATAAATCATGTGTTGATGCGTTATTGTCTTAGGTGATTATAAGTTGTTACCACTTCTAGTTATAACCTCGTTACCATTGTTAGTTTAAGTTGTTACCACTGTTAGTTATAAGTTGTTATCACTGTTAGTTATAACATAGTTACCACTGTTAGTTATAACTTAGTTACCACTGTTAGTTATAACTTAGTTACCACTGTTAGTTATAACATAGTTACCACTGTTAGTTATAACATAGTTACCACTGTTAGTTATAACATAGTTACCACTGTTAGTTATAACTTAGTTACCACTGTTAGTTATAACATAGTTACCACTGTTAGTTATAACATAGTTACCACTGTTAGTTATAACTTAGTTTCCAAAACAGCCCCTTTTTATATCTTTTTCTGATTTTTGGCTCGACGAACCTCTCGTTTTCTACACTTTTTATTCAAAACCAAGACCCACCAAAAATCACAGATGTTCCCCTATGGGTCTAGTCTAAATCTGCACTTTATGGTAATTTTATAAGTTCATCTGCTATTTTTAACAAAAATCAACATGAAAGGTAGTCGGATTTGGTTCGGAAACGAGTAACATTCAAAGATCAGCTTCTATACTTAAATCCGTACAGATCTGGAAAAAGTGTAAAACACGAAAGTTGTAGCTCTTTTCAATACGCAACTTTTAAAAAAAAATTGGTTGTCTAACTCATCTTAGAGCTCGAGATATTAACGATTTTGTGGGACTGTTTTTGAGAGACAGAATCTGTCATACATACATACTTATGAAAAACGTTTTTAAGATTTAGATTTGGACATTATCAAGTTGTATGAACAATATATCATCTATATAAACATAATACAAGTATTTTACGAAAGTGTCGGGATTCTTACGATGATCGAATGAAGAATCCGAAAAGGTGGAAGCGTAGCTCGCGTTCTCGTGATCGTTTTTGCTTCAATCGACTTGATGATCCAAAGAGGTTTTGATGGTGGATTATGGTGGTGAAAGTGGCTGATTTTAGAGAGAGAAAGATCAGAGATTAGAGAGAGAATGAGAGAGATTGAGTTGGTGATTGAATGAAGAAAGATGAGATGATGGTGGTGGTTAAAGTCAAGAACAAGATCCATGTTTCATGGATCTTGTTTGGCTGATTTTTCCAAGTCAAAAAGGAGGTGGATTTTTGTTATATTTTGTCTCAAATAATTGGTATTATATCCGTGTTCATTTACCCGATCGTTTAAACGTATATTTAGACGTTATATTTTATACGCAATACGTACGTATTTTAAATAACGAATGAACTTTAGATATTTTCGAGTTGAAGTATTTTATCAAAATACTTATTAATGACTTATAAAATATAACTTTAGTTTGTTTCGATTATCGGGCACGACTTGTGCATTTTTGGTTGCGTTTGATTGTTTTATACGACACGAAATACTTTTGAAATGTTATCGAAATAATACGTAATAAATAATGAGTTGTATTAAATAACAATTCTATATTACTTAATACTTATTTTCACCAACGCCGTATAGATGAATCGGAATTCGGCCGATTTGAAAATGCACGATTTAAACAAATCGCGTACTGATATTTATATATAACAATATACATATTGATACATACAATTAGCCTAAAACATAGCACTAATTACATATATTGCTAGATGATTAGGATCTAATAACTAGTCCTAATTTGATGGGTGTCACATTCTCCCCTTGTTAAGAGAATTTCGTCCCGAAATTTAGCTCTGAGTCGTGGTTGAAGTAGAATCAGTGAATAATTGAGGATACTTGAGTCGCATTTGATCTTCCCGTTCCCAAGTGAATTCCGGACCACGCCGCGAATTCCACCGCACCTTAACGATGGGAATACGACTTTGCTTGAGTTGCTTGACCTCACGATCCAGGATTTCCGCAGGTTCCTCGATAAAATGAAGCTTGTCGTCGATTTGAATCTCATCGAGAAGTATAATGAGTGTCTCATCAGACAGACATTTCTTGAGATTAGAAATGTGAAATGTGGGATGCACGCTCCTGAGCTCAGGTGGCAGCTGCAATCGATATGCTACCGGACCAATTCTTTCAAGGATCTCAAAAGGTCCGATGTATCTAGGGTTTAACTTCCCACGTTTACCAAAACGGATGACACCTTTCCAAGGTGATACTTTTAAGAGTACTCGATCCCCAACCTGGAACTCGAGATGTTTGCGTCTCAAGTCAGCATAACTCTTCTGACGATCACGTGCGGCTTTCAACCGTTGCTGGATACCAATGATCTTCTCGGTGGTTTCATGAATGATTTCAGGACCAGTGAGTTGGCTATCTCCAACCTCGGTCCAACAGATAGGCGACCGGCACTTACGACCGTAAAGTGCCTCGAAAGGTGCAGCTCCAATACTGGTGTGGTAGCTGTTGTTGTATGAAAATTCACACAATGGCAAATGATGTTCCCAATTTGCACCGAAATCAATTACGCAAGCGCGTAGCATATCTTCCAGTGTTTGAATTGTCCTTTCACTTTGGCCATCGGTTTGAGGATGATACGCAGTACTCATATCTAGACGAGTACCTAACGATTTCTGTAATGATTGCCAAAAGTTAGATGTGAATCGGCTGTCTCTATCAGAGATAATTGAGATTGGAACGCCGTGCCTTGTTACGATCTCCTTCATATAGATTCGCGTGAGACGTTCCATTTTGTCGGTTTCCTTCATGGCCAGGAAGTGAGCAGATTTGGTTAGACGATCAACTATTACCCATATAGTATCGCAACCACTTGATGTTTTCGGGAGTTTAGTGATGAAATCCATGGAGACTTGCTCCCATTTCCATTGAGGAATTTCCGGTTGCTGGAGCAAGCCGGAGGGTTTCTGATATTCGGCTTTAACCTTAGAACATGTGAGGCATTTACTGACGTACGTGGCAATCTCAGCTTTCATGCTCGGCCACCAGTACAGTTCCTTGATGCCATGATACATCTTGTCCGATCCAGGATGTATAGAGTATTTGGACTTGTGAGCTTCATCCATCACAAAGTCTCGAAGATTCCCAAACTTGGGTAACCAGATTCGATTTGCGAAGTACTTGACCCCATTGGGTTTGGTTTCAAATTGATTCTCCATATTTCGCAAGGCCTCTTCCTTGATGTTTTCAGGTTTCAATGCTTCGAGTTGAGCAGTGAGGATTTGAATGATTAGATCATTATGAATAATAATACTGAGGGCTCGGACTCGAAGAGGTTTGGTGCGCTCTTTTCGACTTAAGGCGTCGGCAACTACATTTGCCTTGCCCGGATGATACTTGATTTCGCAGTCATAGTCGGTGAGTAACTCGACCCAACGACGTTGCCTCATATTGAGATCCTTCTGATCAAATATGTGCTGGAGACTCTTATGATCAGTGAAGATGGTACATTTTGTGCCATACAGATAATGTCTCCAGATTTTGAGAGCGAACACTACGGCTCCTAATTCGAGATCATGGGTTGTGTAGTTCTTCTCGTGAACCTTGAGTTGTCGGGAGGCGTAAGCTATGACTTTCTCTCGTTGCATCAACACGCAACCCAGTCCCTGATGCGAAGCATCGCAATATACCACGAAGTCTTCGTTACCTTCGGGTAGCGATAGGATGGGCGCACTGCAAAGCTTTTGCTTTAATAACTGAAATGCTGACTCTTGCTTATCAGTCCAATTGAACTTCTTCTCTTTCTGAGTCAGTGTCGTGAGTGGTTGTGCTATTTTGGAGAAATTCTCAATGAAGCGCCGATAATAACCAGCCAGTCCTAAGAATTGGCGTACTTCGGTCGGTGTTGACGGTGCTTTCCAGCACTTGATAGCCTCGATCTTTGAGGGGTCAACATGAATTCCCTGACTGTCAATCACATGACCAAGGAATTGAACGGTCTGAATCCAGAATTCACACTTGGAGAATTTTGCATATAACTCTTCGTGTCTAAGAAGTTCTAGAATGGTTTTGAGATGCTGCGCGTGCTCTTGCTCGTTACGTGAGTAGATAAGAATGTCGTCTATGAAGACAATGACAAACTTGTCAAGATATGGTTTGCACACTCGGTTCATTAGATCCATGAATACTGCCGGTGCGTTAGTCAAACCAAAGGCCATAACCTGAAACTCGTAATGACCATAGCGAGTTCGGAAAGCGGTTTTCGGAATATCTTCATCGCGAACTCGTAACTGATGATAACCCGATCGTAGATCTATTTTTGAATAAACACTTGACCCTTGGAGTTGGTCGAACAGGTCATCGATACGAGGAAGTGGATAACGGTTCTTGACGGTCAATTTGTTCAACTCTCTGTAGTCGATACACATCCTGAATGAACCGTCCTTCTTTTTCACAAACAGGACCGGAGCTCCCCATGGTGAAGAACTCGGTCTTATGAAACCCTTATCCAGAAGTTCCTGTAACTGAACAGACAACTCCTGAAGTTCTGAAGGGGCTAAACGATATGGTGCTCGTGCCACGGGTGCTGCCCCAGGCACAAGATCTATTGAGAACTCAACTTGCCTTGGTGGTGGAAGACCAGGTAATTCTTCAGGGAAGACTTCTGGAAAGTCTCTGACGATGGGCACATCCTCAAGTCGCTTCTCTTCTGACTTCTTCTCAATAACATGAGCGAGGATTGCCTGATACCCTTTTCTAAGGTACTTGCGAGTCTTCATGCAGGATATGATATTCAATCTCGTCCCACTGGTCTCCCCTTGTATGATCAAAGTACTACCAGTGACGAGAGGAATACGAATGATCTTGTCATGACATACAATTTCAGCTCGATGCTTGGATAGCCAATCCATGCCTACTACTATGTCAAAACTTCCAATCTCGATGGGTATGAGGTTTATGGGAAATAGTTCATTTGCGAGGTTTAGGGTGCAATTTGGTATTACACTATCGGCCTCGATCAATTTGCCATTAGCTAACTCTACAGTGTACTTAGCTTCTAAGGCAACAGGTGAAATGTCTAATAGTGGGCTAAATTCCTCAGATATAAAACTCTTATCAGCACCAGTATCAAACAAAATTGAAGCAGTTAAATTGTTGAGAAGAAACATACCCGTGACCACATTAGGGTCTTCACGGGCCTCTCCAGCATTCAGTACAAAAGCTCTGCCCCTAGCATTGTTGTTGTTGTTCCCTTTGTTCTTCAACTTTGGACACGCATTCCTGAAGTGTCCAGTGTTTCCACACTCATAGCATGCTCGGGGTTGGTTGTTGTTGTTGTTGGCGGTGGGGTTGGTTGCAGGTGTTCGACAGTCTTTGGTAAGATGTCCATACCTCTTGCAGTTGTTGCAGGGTGCACTACAAGGACCATCATGATGACGATTGCACTTTGAACAGTAGGGTTTACTTCCAGTGTACCCTTTCCTCTCTCCAGAACCTGATGTGTCATTCTTGACAGTCTCAGTCTTTTTGAAGGTCTGTTGGTTCTGATTCCCAGACCATTTTCTCTTGTTGTTGTTCCCAGAAGATGAGACAGGGCTTCCTTGGCTCTCTTGCATAGCCATGAGCTCATGAGCTAATCGAATTGCTCCCTGAATGGTGGTTTTGCCGGAAGAAGCGACGTTCCCCCGGACAGGTTCCGGAAGACCGCGAATGTACCTCTTGACTTTGTCGGTCTCAGTGCTTACTAAGGCTGGGCGGAGGGTTGCCAGTTGTTGAAACCTAGTGGTATAACCAACAATGTCGTTTCCTTGAACCTTAAGATGCCAGAACTCCTCATCTAGCTTCTCGAGTTCTTCAGATGGGCAATACTCATCTGTGAGCATTTTCTTCAGATCTTCCCAGGGAAGTAGATAGGCGGTATCTATACCCACAGACTGGGTATACGAGTTCCACCAGGTGAGGGCACCGTCAGCAAGGGTGCATGTGGAAAACTGAACTCTATCCCCTTCCGCACATTTGCTAATGCGAAAGACGGATTCCATCTTCTCAACCCATCTGATTAGGCCGATGGCTCCTTCAGTTCCTTTAAAGCTCAGGGGTTTGCAGTTTTGGAAATCCTTGTAGGAACAAGGCTTGGTAGTGGGAGGGGTATTGGCAGTACCACTATTCCTTTCGGGGGTCTCTGACGAATGTCGCGCCAAGGCTTCAGTCACAGCCTGAGAGATGATAGATGCCATCTGGGCATCAGTGTAAGTCCTTGACTTTGGCGGCATGATTTTCCTGAGATTAGAAGGATAAAGTTCGTGAGAGATTGTCCATAAATGATGATTATCATAGATGTACATATACAAATGCGGTAATATACAACATCACAATATGACAATCAACATTATAGAACAATCAAGAGGAATTGAATAACCATCTCTACTGCCTAGCAACTACGTGCTAACTAGCCTGGTTATTTGAATTGTTGAGTTGGATAAGGTCTCGCTTGAAGTGACTCGGTGGTCCTCCTAGCTACCTATGAGTTTCGTGATTACAAGAGATGTTGTCGAGAGCGGGATGAAATAGAAGATGTTTCGGTGGGTGTGTGTTGCCATCGCTATGACAAAGTGTTTGAATATGTGAGTGTCTATATATATAATATATAATAGACTAGCGTACTGTGCTTGATCGATGACTAACTATGTATATATACTTATATCACATAATAGTCTTATGAGTGTCTAGCACAAACAATTTTGAGTCCCGGTTTCTCTCGAGGTCAGAGTCAACTAATGTATTCCTATTCCAGCATAACCATTTCAAGCCTTACATCATCTTTATTTAATTGTACATAGTTGATCAAGCTATGTTAAATTAAACTTGTATGACGTAACTCTTGAACCAATCACACTTAACAGAAAATACTGCCTAACGATCATAGTCTAGGCCCACTAATGCAACCTAGTTCACTATAACCTTAGGCTCTGATACCAATCTGTCGCACCCCCAAATTATGATGCGGAAGCGGGTCGGTTCGGGGCGCGACTAATCAATAACAAAACACATAAGATTACATAATGAACGACCACTACATGCGTCGTTTGATAAAATACATTAATGTAATAGAAATTACATAATTGTTTTCCAAAAGGTGAGTTCGCATAAGATACTTGAGAGATTCCAATACATATCTAATTTGTACAAAATATAGAAATGCAGTTAAATCTCTTGATGATATTATTTGCATGCGACTCGAGCTACAGTATCCTGATGGGCAGTCCAACCTACTGCTGAGTACCTGTGATACATGCTAAAATGGGTCAGCGAAAACGCTGGTGAGCTCACAGGTTTGATATAACAATATATGATTTGTGAACCGCAAGATTTAATGATTTGATTTACAAAGCATGTAAATAATTGATTGATGAGTATCACATGAATATTTGTAATTAAACAAATAAGTATAGATTGATACAACTAACATGAGCACATAGTCTGAGCTTAACTGAGGGGTCAGGATCACTATCAAGTGCCTGATCGAGGGTGCCTCTATGCGTATGCCTAATCAACATACGTTTGAACAAATGATAATGCGTCCGTTTGACAGGTTAGTGCTTGCTAACTCGGACGGGGATTGTCAATCCCATATTGTACCATACACTAACATTCACGCTAAATCATATTAACAGAACTATGCTTCAGAGGACTTTGATTGATTAGATGAAAACAACTCATGCAGCATACGTGATAATTTGATACTTGCGTTCACATGTAAAGCAAAACGAGCATGTATCTCACCCCTAGGTAAAAGCATTTAAAAAGGGGCTATGAGACTCACCTGAGTCTGATGAGATGCTGTCAAGTAACAATGATGGTATACAAAGAATGATGTCGTTTCCAACGACTGAAACCTGCCGGGCATCCTAAACGCGCAAGGTTTTAAATGATTAGATGTCTCAGCAGACCATCTATGCTAGTTGTTCATCCAACTAGTAATGTCCAAATAATTAGTTTTGGATTGATTGTATTTTGAAAACATGTACGGCCCGTTGGTGATTAATTGTAATAATAATCTCAAAACATTATTATTAAAATGTTGTAATGATATACTTGTAAAGTATAATTGAAGTGGTTAGTATTCGTATAAATCATGTGTTGATGCGTTATTGTCTTAGGTGATTATAAGTTGTTACCACTTCTAGTTATAACCTCGTTACCATTGTTAGTTTAAGTTGTTACCACTGTTAGTTATAAGTTGTTATCACTGTTAGTTATAACATAGTTACCACTGTTAGTTATAACTTAGTTACCACTGTTAGTTATAACTTAGTTACCACTGTTAGTTATAACTTAGTTACCACTGTTAGTTATAACATAGTTACCACTGTTAGTTATAACTTAGTTACCACTGTTAGTTATAACATAGTTACCACTGTTAGTTATAACATAGTTACCACTGTTAGTTATAACTTAGTTACCACTGTTAGTTATAACATAGTTACCACTGTTAGTTATAACATAGTTACCACTGTTAGTTATAACTTAGTTTCCAAAACAGCCCCTTTTTATATCTTTTTCTGATTTTTCGGCTCGACGAACCTCTCGTTTTCTACACTTTTTATTCAAAACCAAGACCCACCAAAAATCACAGATGTTCCCCTATGGGTCTAGTGTAAATCTGCACTTTATGGTAATTTTATAAGTTCATCTGCTATTTTTAACAAAAATCAACATGAAAGGTAGTCGGATTTGGTTCGGAAACGAGTAACATTCAAAGATCAGCTTCTATACTTAAATCCGTACAGATCTGGAAAAAGTGTAAAACACGAAAGTTGTAGCTCTTTTCAATACGCAACTTTTAAAAAAAAATTGGTTGTCTAACTCATCTTAGAGCTCGAGATATTAACGATTTTGTGGGACTGTTTTTGAGAGACAGAATCTGTCATACATACATACTTATGAAAAACGTTTTTAAGATTTAGATTTGGACATTATCAAGTTGTATGAACAATATATCATCTATATAAACATAATACAAGTATTTTACGAAAGTGTCGGGATTCTTACGATGATCGAATGAAGAATCCGAAAAGGTGGAAGCGTAGCTCGCGTTCTCGTGATCGTTTTTGCTTCAATCGACTTGATGATCCAAAGAGGTTTTGATGGTGGATTATGGTGGTGAAAGTGGCTGATTTTAGAGAGAGAAAGATCAGAGATTAGAGAGAGAATGAGAGAGATTGAGTTGGTGATTGAATGAAGAAAGATGAGATGATGGTGGTGGTTAAAGTCAAGAACAAGATCCATGTTTCATGGATCTTGTTTGGCTGATTTTTCCAAGTCAAAAAGGAGGTGGATTTTTGTTATATTTTGTCTCAAATAATTGGTATTATATCCGTGTTCATTTACCCGATCGTTTAAACGTATATTTAGACGTTATATTTTATACGCAATACGTACGTATTTTAAATAACGAATGAACTTTAGATATTTTCGAGTTGAAGTATTTTATCAAAATACTTATTAATGACTTATAAAATATAACTTTAGTTTGTTTCGATTATCGGGCACGACTTGTGCATTTTTGGTTGCGTTTGATTGTTTTATACGACACGAAATACTTTTGAAATGTTATCGAAATAATACGTAATAAATAATGAGTTGTATTAAATAACAATTCTATATTACTTAATACTTATTTTCACCAACGCCGTATAGATGAATCGGAATTCGGCCGATTTGAAAATGCACGATTTAAACAAATCGCGTACTGATATTTATATATAACAATATACATATTGATACATACAATTAGCCTAAAACATAGCACTAATTACATATATTGCTAGATGATTAGGATCTAATAACTAGTCCTAATTTGATGGGTGTCACACGTTCCGTTTAATGTGCAATTTGACGAACATGGGGAAGCTATAGGTGAACACCAAAAAAGATTTTCTACTAATGTAGCTGCTTTGACGAGGCGTAGGATTAGTTATATGTTAGATGATTGGAAACAAGTACGTGACACAGAGAAAGATACATTATGGCTGGACATCAAGGTATAATATTTGCATTCTCTGAGTTATTTTTTCGTAATTTATCATCAGTATATTATTGTCTAGATATCTAAGCATGCTAGTTGTCTCAAAATTATTCACAATAAAGACTCTTTAGTTCCTGAATAATTATCAACTCCATGATACATCAAATATAAGCTACTAATTTTACACCAAAAATCTAAAAACCATCACCATTAATTCGGTGAGTGTGTGTGGCATGTACGTGTGTATCTTTGAAAAGCAACACCGATCCATTACTTCCATAGGATCCAATTGAAATCAAGGTAATAATTATTAACAATTGAAAGCAAGGTAGACAATTAATTATAAACTACTCTTGGCTTTAAGAAATTATATATTTAAATGTGTATTAAATTAACATTGTTTTCATAAATGTTAATATGTCATTTGTTTATTATTCTGTAGGGCATGGGGTCCTCTTGATTCATGGAAAGAGGTTAAGGTAAATCGTCTAACTCTATACACACATGTATATATTAAAATAAATTGATTTTCATGTTGCATCTTTAACATGTATCTAATACGTACGATATTTAAATTTAGTGCAATCAACAACCGGGTAGTTGGGAATGCGGTTATTATGTGCTCAACTGGATGTATGATATCGTAAGTTGTTATCGGGGTGCTGACATTAACGAAGTAAGTATTTGTTAGTTCAGTTTTCTATTTATTTATTTATTATTTTAAAGAAACAGACAACTACCTTGATGTTTTACTAAATCTTCAGTTTCTTTTTAAATTTATCCCTTCATTCATATTTATCGGTTAAATGATGATTTGTTATCTATATTGAACATATAGATCTCTTGGGATGAACATTCCTTATCTAAAAAGGAGATAGACGATATAGTTGAAAATGGCATACATTTTGTCCTATTTAAACAGGTATATTCTAACCGACTTGTTAAATCTTAACCTTTGTAAAGTTCTTTATAATGATTTACTTATCTTTCTAACATTTGTTCCATTTTATTTAGTCGAATTATTTTTTAGACTTTTTGAAGACTTAAAATGGGAATGTTGATCTTAATGTTTTTAGGTATAAAGGAAACTCGTACAGGCGTGTTGGATGAGGGTAAAGGTAGAGGCATGTTCGATGAGAGGTAGAGGTAGATGCGTGTTGGATGAGAGGTAGATAGAGGTGTATTTTTGTGGCACTTGAGATTACATATCTAATAGTTAGTTTTGGTTAATTATTGTAGTGATTGCTATTGGATTTCGGTTTTGTTTTAATTTATGTGTAAGATGTTTGTAAATATATTGTTTGGTTTATATAATATCATTAATTTGTGATTTTGGTTATAAATTCCAATTTGTGATTTGTTATTTTGAATCAAATGGATATAGAGTTTGATTTTGTTGTAAATAGGTAATTTAATCTGTATATGCTGTATATTAATCACAGGTCTAAAAAACTTATGTAGACCGGTTTGGAAACACGTCTAAAAGGTTTATGTAGACCGGTTTCAACTCTTTTATAATGCGTGGGAAATCGCTAATAACTGGTCTAATTAATCATATTAAGACCGGTTGGGGAACCGGTCTTTTTGAAATTTTACAATTAGACCTGTCACATTTAGAGCGGGTCAAAAGCCGGCCACCCCCTCCCCTCTCCACTAAAATGTCATGCAAAACTCAATCATGAGATATTCCCTACTTCTCCACTCTTTGAACATGCAACCAATTTCATTCTCACTCTTTCACTCACTCACACTTCACCCTTTTCTCTTTACTTCCTCTTTCTCTCTAGAAAACTGAAATTGATCAGCCATTATCATCCACCATAAACCTCCCTCAACCACCAAAGACCACCATAGCACCACCATTTCTCAAGATTTTAGCAAGGAATTAAAGCTCAAGACTTTCTCATCTCACTTCTGTCCAAACTTCTTCAAAAACCACCATTGTAAGGCTTCTTCTCTTGTTAATTATGTTTAATAACATGTACATATGTTCACTCAACATGTATGTAACAAAACTTTGCTTAAAAACTCGTTTTCTTAACTTAAAGCTCATAAAAATGCAAGAAATGTTTTTGTCCAGAAAATTTTGTCTACTTCTACGATTTTTATAAAAATTATTTCTCCATGAAAATGGACGTTTTTATAGTCAAGAATTAAGTTCAAGAAGTAATATTTCCAACCCCATAAACTACATATTTATTTGAGCTCGAATACTATTTTTAATAATTTTTATAAAAACACATAGACAATCTGTTCAAGAAATCCAGAAACTTTACTCTTAGTATTTTGGCTATATCTCGAGCTACACAGCTCCAAATGACTGAAACCACCGCCCAAATTTCACAAATTTCATTGGCTACAACTTTCATGTTGACCACATTTAATGAATCCTTGTAGAGTTTGCCCAGAAACAATGATTGCATGCATGTATCCAAATCTGACCATTAAAGATAAAAATAAACTTTAAAAATAGTTAGACTTCTCTAAAAGTCTTGGAAAAATAAAAGAAAGTAGATAATTCATGACGGAATAACTGGTATTTTTCTTGGATTTGATTATAGATTGTGGATATTTATAAAAATCCAACAATGAGATGTATTTTCTGGAAAACCTCAAATGTGGATTGATTTTGGTAAAACTTGAAAACCGACACTTGTGGACTTGCTATAAATGGACAAATTAACTTTTTATGGCCCATGAACAAATATAAGGTTTGGGGAAAAGATTCGGATCAAACCGAGTAGGTTTGACCAAGTCAACAAAAACATGGCTCGGTTTCTAAAAATGGCAACCTTAGTATTTTTGGTAAAAACGGAAACCTTACTATTTTTGGCAAAAATGGTAATTATAAGGGTTTGGGTGACTCATTAAGTAACTTGGATTAAAAACGAGATTAGCAAACACTCCCGAATGAAAAACCAACACTTAGAACACTTGGACCAAATATTCTAAGTCTCAAGTAGAGACACTTAACTAGTGATGCTACAAATTAACTAGTGATGCTACAAATTGGCTAGTGTTGCTAAAATTTCTGAAAATATTCTAAGTATTCAACTTGGGTAACAAATTATAATCACATAAGACAACAACACGACAACACATGATTTATACTAATGCATAGTGCACAATGAAACAAACCTAATAATAATGTCTTAACGAATTATTAGTACAAACTTTTACCAATGGGTCATACACGTTTTTAATAAACAAACTACTTGGACATACTAGTTGAGTGAACTAGCGTAGGTGGACATTAACCCTCCACCTACACAATTTACAAGTGGACTTTAACACCCCACTTGCACATATGACTTATAGGTGAACATTAACCCTCCACCTACATAGATGGTCTTTTGAGACATCTACTTATACACGACCTTATACGTTTAGGATGTTAGAAGGTTGCACGTGGAAACACATTGCTTGCTTACTCAATTACTTGTTAGCTGTTTGCTAAACTCATGTGAGTTTCATAGCCCCACTTTTTACTGCTTTTTACTTTGGGGTGAGAATACATACACTGTTTTATAAACGGTTTTACATATGAACACAAGTAACGAAAACTCTTATACTAATTGCATGAGTAACTAAACTAAACTACGATGGCCCCTAACAAATATCATAGTACGTTAATACTAAGCGCGAACATTATGGATAGATCTATCGGGACCTGACAATCCGCCATCCGGGTTAGTCGCTCGAACCACTATACAGATGCATAATATCTCGTATAGCCGAGTGTACTGGTTACACACTCACTGGGGGTAAACAACTACAGTTAAGCTTCGGACTATGAGCTCATGGCAATAGTATACTATGATTCACTTTGGCATTCGTGCTACTTTGATAAATATGAAATCTTGTGGTTCATACTATGATTTTAACTGCGTAAACCTATGAACTCACCAACTTTATGTTGACCTTTTAGCATGTATTTCTCAGGTTCACAGACGCAGTAAGACTACCCATAGGAAACAAGGCAGTATGATGCTTTTGGAAAGTATTAGCTCGAGTCGCATATTTTCACAAACAACAAGATATTAGATTGCATAACGATATTTTGTATCAACATTTATGTATTAGAAATCTCTACACTTTTAATGCGAACTCCAATGTTTTGATATAACATTTGTAACCGTTTTATTTATGAAATGTAACTTTTTATTAAAACGTCTAATATAGAGGTCGTTTGTTGTAATATTTGTGTGATGATATTTGATTTGGTCGTAGCCCCGTGACACCTCATACTTCCGCTGCCACGTGTTTCGGGGGTGCGACAAAATGGAATTGAATAACGCCTACAGGTTGTTGTAAAATCCACTCGTAATTTTGGTCGACGATAATTTTGGCTTGTACTATGCCATTTAAAAATTTTGAGGACAGAGAAAATTGGGAAGGGTTTTATTATTATTTATTATTATTATTATATTATTATATTATTATGGCAAAAGTTGAGTTTTTAATGTAAGTAGTACCTAAACAATAAAAAATTTCAAATTTAGAAAGGGCCATCAATCTATTTAATGAAGATGTGCGGAAATTTTAAAAAATTTGAAATTTAAATATGTCAATTAATTAATGGCTTATTAATAACACACCATCCCTGGCCTGAGCCATAGCCTGACATAGTGACATCAATTAGACTTTCCTTTTTTATTTTTTATATGTTTTTTTCGTTTCTTTCTTTCCTTTCTTTTTTGTTTGATTTATTTTATTATTACATCATAATTAAACACATAAAACTTCATATAAGTACTACGGAGTACTATTATTTTCTTCCTTTCTTATAAATTTATAACGTTAAAAATATATAATATAATTAACAATTAAAAATAACTAACATATACTCCCTCCGTCTCATTACAAGTGTTCAGTTTTGACTTTTGAAAGTCTTACTTTTACAACTTTGACCTTAAATATTTTTGTTTGTGTTATATAATACTTGATGCAAAATATATGAATAGATTGGATTTTAAATGTATTTTCATTGATATAATTTTTATCATGTATTATATTATAAAAACAAAAATATTTAAGGTCAAAGTTGAAAAAGAAAAACTTTAAAAAGTCAAAAGTGAACACTTGTAATGGGACGGAGGTAGTAATTAACAAATAAAAATAACTTTAAACTAATTCTTCAATCACTAAGATCTACAGAAGCACACTTATAGTTCGGACGTCTAAGCTGAAGGTACATACCCTGTTGATTATTATATGGGCGTTCCCATTCAGCGTCACATTTAAATACTTTCCATTGCGGATGTGTTGGAGGTACTGGATAATATCCTTGTAAGTCAACTTTTACAAAGTGGTTACCATATACGCGATCAATTACACATATATGATGTTGTTGTGACTCGTGTGGACTGGAACAAAGCGTATCTTCTGAATTGCTTAAAAATAGCAAAACCCACATTGTACGTTGAAGCAACTTGTAAACCTATTATCGGCAAAATCATCCAATACTCCTCAATTGCACTAGTATCTGGTGGAAGATCGATCGCTTGAAACATTTCTAGCAATTCAACTTCTCCAAACATACTAGCGTATGCTGCTTGGTGCATGCTTATCTCTTGTAGTAAGTCCTTTCTAATTTGCAGCCAACATTCTTCATGAAGACCCAGACATGAAGCTACTTATCTAAATCCGCAATTCCCATCTCCGATTACATTATGTATGTTTGTTACGTATGATCGAAACATAGCTGAAATTTGCTAAGACCCCACATTAGTGGAAAACTTCCTGACCACTGGGCTAATACCCCAATGGAATTTAAGATGTCCTTGCCTAGGATTGAACCCAGGACCTAGTGGATGGAGACCACTTTGCTCAACCACTTGAGCTGGCTTTCAAGGACCTAGGATTAATGTCGAGTTATGAAGTAGTGAATGTATTACTTTCTATTTCTTCACATGTTTCTAACACATCAAACATTTAGCAATAGAATTTCCTAATGCTATAGAATTTATACCAATAGCAAAATGATCCAAAGTTTGTTAATTGTTACATGTTTGAGTTAGAGCATCTTTCGGCACAGTTACACGCGTAGTTACGAACAAAAAGCTGTTAGTTAATTAATTGTTAAATGCATAGTGACAATCAACACACTACAACAAATATGTCATTTATCCATACTCTTTTTTCCACACTTTTTAAAAATTTGTGGAAAATATGTAAAAATATTCACACTTATAAGTGTGGAAAAATTTGTTACATCAATAAGTGTTGAAATCACTACAATCTTAACATATATTAGTGTGGGGAAAAAAAGTTAACACTTAAAAGTGTGGAGAAATGATAACTTTTCAACACTTAAAAGTGTGGAAATTTTTTTGTAACACCCAATTTATCCACACTTTCTTTTGTGTGGAAAAAAATCATGTGTTACAAATTTTTTTCCACACTTCTAAGTGTTGGAAAGTTGTAATTTCTCCACACTTAATAATGTGAGTTTTTATTTCTTACATATATAAGTGTGGAAAATCTTATCATTTTAAAAATTTTTTCACACTTTTTAAAAGTGTGGAAAAAAATGTGTGGTAAAATGACATTTTTGTTGTAGTCTGCACATGAGAATTTGAGAAGCTTCAATTCATTCAATTTAATCAAATTAATTAGCGTAAATAATTGACCTTATATATATGTTAACTAGTGTTAAAACCCGTGCGTTGCACGGTAATATGATATTTTTTATTTGTTGGGTAACAATGTAACATGTATGTAGTTATTGAAGCTTATGCGTTAATCAAGTTATAGTTTCTTTGTAATTGCAGATAGGATGTAACATTGTAAGACAAACAAAACCACAACTTCAGTTTTTATGCTTATTTTTTGGACCAACTCGATCAATTGCTGCTCAACTACATAAATTACAATATATTATTATTGTTGTTTTGTGCTGAAAAAAAAAACAATGCATATATTACTTAAAACTAATAACTAAATTACACGATCTAATGTTTGTGTCTTTTTTATTCTCTCTAGTCTCTATTACTGATAAGCCTTTTCTGGCTCGGCAAAAGTCAAATAAAAGCCAAACATAAATGGCTGTTTTGTTTTTGAGTTGGCTAAAACCCAAATGCAGCCTATAAGTATAGAACAAACTAAGGTGACTTTTAGAGGGATACCACATTAATATATTTAGCTAAGCAATTGAAAGCTCACAAGCTATAGTTAAAATGGACTAGATAGAGAACCAAATAATATTTGAGTAAACACCGTAAAAACAATAGCTTAATGTTCAATGAAGTACCAACGATTGAGTTGGTCGTAGTAATGTCGAACCAAAATTGAAGAAAACAGGAAATACTTGAGTTCGATAATGCACCAAAGGATCAAGATGCTTATTTCTAAAAATGTATAGTATGGCTATAAGACTGTCTGAAAAGACGAATACAACTTCATTCTTTGTTGATGTCCACTTCCAGGAGACACTTCTTGGTCTTTGATGAGGATGATTTGGCAGAAACTGGGCCATCGTTAACCACGTCAAATGTGCGTTTTCAATATGGACTTTCAGCAGCGTCTAAAGTCAAATCATTTTATCCGGTACATGAAACCACATCCTATGAAAGACCAAAGCAGTATCTTTATTATTATATATAAATAAAGAGTGGATACACATCTCAAGTCAATAGTGTAAATTGAATATGTTGTTGCATTACAACCGGGCAAACACAAAAATTGAATAATGGATATTATTTCAATTACGCATAAAAGAAAAATAATTATTATGATGAACTTACAAAGTAATGATCGATCTCCAAATGTGTTTGGGATGAAATTCTCGATTGGCCAGCATGTACATACTTATTAGAAACCGAATTAAATAGAACCAAAAGCATTGAGTTAATCACATAAAGTGAATCAATTTAGGTCTTGAATTAGACGTAACATGCGTTCTTGAATTTAGGGATGTCTGATCGCGCGCCTGATAGTCGGTTACGTTTTAGCTCACGCGAGTGAACCGTCCTCGTCATCAAAGGACTCGTCCGGACAAATCAGGCGGGCGTCGTGGGTTAGTTTTAAAGATTTGTAATATGCGGGGCTCAACTTATAGGTACTACCTACTACACTGGGTGAGTAAGCAGCAAGTATAACTCGAGATCGTTCTTTAATCGGAGCGAATTGAAACGAAGTTTAGGCCAAAGATAAGGTTCACTATTAGGATGGGTTTGTGTAGATAGGTAGGTTTGTTTTGGTTGGTTTTCTAATAAACTAATTATCTAAATGCAGAAAAGTAAACTAGAGAGGAGAATCGGTAATTAGGTAGATAGATAGAAAATGCGGTTGTTGAAACTTCAATAATCAATTGTTGGGATGATGTTCATTATAAAGGTAATTGGGGACTTAATTAATTAACCGACAGCTGAACTACATGTGTAAACACTAGGACCCTACTTGTTTTGGTTAAACCTAAATAAGTATGTCACTGAGTACCTAGGTTATCGTGATTCTGATCAGAACAGGCTATTTGACCCACCACACTGCCTGGTTATGACAAGTGACCCATGAAGGGTGCAGGAATAAGGTAACAGACTGCCCTCAGGTTATTCTGACCGTTCTTAACACCTAAATACAACTGATGTTCTTTAATCATGTTCTAATTATAAACCTATTATTCTGAACTATCAGTTTTGTAGAGTCTAGGGGTTTTAAGAATCTTGAACCACTGCTGGGCTTGACTTTCATCACCAGACTCATTCCTTAGGTTTTATTAGCTTAATCACTTCTGTCATGATATAGAACTCTCCTTTTCGATCAGTCATTCGTCCCTAGGCATGCTTAGCGGGGTACCGTGCGTTCTTTCCACAGTTTTGCTAACCCTAGGTACCTTTACGGTGTACAATACTATAACCATTTTCCACAGTCTCATATAATCTGAGATCAGTATACTGTGTACTCCAGCCGTCTCACAGTTAACTAACTCTAGTTACAACTACAGTGTATAGTGCTTGAAGCATTTCCACGACGTTTGTAACCAGATTTAATTATACCATGTATTACTGCTGTTCCATCGGCCTACCAAACTTAACTATAGATACGGTGTACTTTAATTACTGTATTTCCACAGATTTTTTTGTAACCAGAGGTAGACCTACGGTGTACTTAGCATTTCCACAGCTCTATGATGCCTAGACCATATTCTAGGGTTTCTAGGTAGGGCACAATGTCGGTACCAACGGCTTTTCCTCAGGCTTCCACGGTTGTACTCCACCAGTGGTGTTTTCATCGCTATACCCAGTACTTTAGCCGAATTACAGTAACAAACATGGATTCCATACGATAACACAGATAACAAACTACTGTATCTAGAGGTGATCAGTTTCTAAACCTAAGTAGCAGTCACGCGAAGGACTGGAAAGGGTGATCCGTAAACTAAGTCTAGATGCATGATAAGTTTGGACATAACAGAGTTTAATAATTCCCAATTACGTATTCGAATAAAGATTAATTTAACATCATCCCTACGTTTAATTATCTACATTTCAACAACCGCAATAATACACTACTCAGTAATCATGGCAATACACATAGCATATATCATACAAATAGGCAGAAATAATGCGGACATAGTATAAAATATGAAAGGATAGATATCACCAGAAATACGAGCAGAGTAGTATTGAGAATTGCGTAGTTTTGCACCGGAGATGCTTTACACCGAGATTACAACAGCTAGCTTTCCTCTCTCTACCTCTAACTAACTAACTATCTATATCTCTCTAGAGAGAGAAAACTCTAGAGAGAGAAACCAAAACCTAAAGCTAAATACGAAAACGAAATAAAAATGAAGAGAGAATTGAAGTGAGAGTGTTGAGTGAATGATGAATGATGAAATGAGGTGGTAAAGCCCCATATTTATAGTATTCGCTCAGCCGTATCGTCCAGCCGTATTTGCACCTTCAAATGTCCAGCCGTATTGCTCAACCGTATCAAAATCTCATCTTGTACGGGGGAGGAGGACGATACGGGGGGACCTCCCGTATTTCGGGTGGAAATGGCACGATACGGGCGAACACGGGTCAGATACGGGAGAACGAGGCCGTATACGGGCGGACAGAGGCCATATACGGCTGGAACATGACCGTATACGGGCATGCCAGGCCGTATACGGCTTGTGCATGGCCGTATACGGTTGTGTTCAGCCGTATACGGCTTGTGCTCCCCCGTATCTCGGTCTTCGGTTGCCTTGATTCTTCGTTCGGGCGTAACTTCTTCACCTTAAGTCCGTTTTGAGCGATCTTTATATCCACGCGATCGTATTTTCCTAACAAAGATAATGACATAAGTTAGAGGTCATAATTCTAAGTTTTGCTCAAAAAGTGTCGAAACGCGTGAACTAAAGATTCGTTAATCATTTATGCTCAGTTTTTCACGTTTTTCGTGTCGTTTTCAATGGTTTTCAAAATATCATTTCCGTTTTGACTTAGTTAACCAAATATTTATAATATTTGTCATTATTAGTGCGGTTTTGTCAACTTCGGGTCTAAAATGCGAGAAATAACGTACGTAAAAACATGACTTTTTACGTGTTATCAAATATCCCACACTTAGAGCTTTGCTTGTCCTTAAGCAAACTTAAAAATTCTCACTTGCTAAAAAGGTTTTGAAAATATGGTTTTAGAATTCCGACATAAAACATTTTGAGATTAATCATTTGTCGGCTATCAAATAAACCTTTCTAGAAAGTAAGCATCGTTAGGATTTTCACCCCTTAGATTTGAAATGTTAGCCCTGGCATACTTTCACAATTCTCGATGGATATTGTACATGACTAGGCGATCTCACTAGGTGGTCACTCAATTCACTCAGCGTGTATTGGGTTTCCTATCTCTATAAATCAAAGAAATCGCTCATAAAGCCAGTCATGCATTTGCTTCTCGTCATAGGCTTGATCGAGAATCGGATCTCCACCACTTCGATGAGAACGGTGCTAATCATCCCAAGACATTTTTAAAGGGTTGTAATGGTGAGTGAGGGTTAAGGGGTATGGAAGGTAGTGTTTTTTTTAGGGTTTGAGGGGTTTTAACTTAAGCTCAGAAATCCTAAAGCTATGAAAAGGATTATTTAGACATTCTTGAAACGAGACGAAAAACACGAAAGGAAGAGTTTATTTTCGGAAGATAGCTTTGCTATCAAACACACGCGAGTTTATATGATTTTCTGATCAGGCATTTTTCTGCGAGATTTGGGGCGCTAAGCTTTATTCAATTTTTGTGGAACTTTTTGAGGATATCTTTCACAGACATATTTTTCTTTTCTTTTCGAAAGATTCTTAACACGTTGTCTTTTGACATTTCATTTCTTCTGAGTTTTTCACAGGGGTGCCAATTTTTCGCACCGAGTATTTCTTCTAGAGATTTTGACCTTTTTAAACACACGCAATATTTTCTGAGAGAAGCGCAGAATAGATGAACGCTTCGAGACAAGTTTGACAAAGATGTCTAAATGACGCTTTTCATAACCTCAAAAGTTCTAGGCTAAAGTTTTGGAAGGATAAGGGAATTTTGAGTGGGTTTGGTTTAGTTGGGTTTTGAAAGAAACGAAAGGTTAAGGCGCAAAGGGGTTTTCTAGGCGGATCATCAACACTAACAATGAGTGTCGGAAGGGTTTTGGGCTAGAAGAGATTTGTGAAAAATGGGTTTAATCCTAAGTTATGTCAAGGTCCTCTGATTGCACCTACACCGCGTACGACGCTCATCGGTGTGGCCTCGAAACGTATACCAAGAGCAAGTTCTAATTCAAAGCAAAAGCATCGGCACACACATCAATCGAAAGTGAAGCATTAAAGATGAATGCTTATTGGGCTCAAGTTCCTCACTGCAAAAGGGTTGTATGTGCCTAGCCGTGCGATGCTCATGGATTAACATTTCATTTCTAAGGAATTCATATCCTAACTTATCTTATTTTCCAAAGCAATTTATTTAATTTCTGACAAATGACCTTTCGCAAAATATTTTAAGTCAAAAATTTGAAAAATTTTAGCAATAATGAGGTTTTGTTGAAAAAAAAATAAAAAATTAAGCTAACTGAATGGATGACAATTCATCGTCGAAGTTAAGCTTATGTTTTAAATATGTTTACTTTGGACAAGTAATCAAAATCAAAATACGGTATATCATACCGTGTATCCCACACTTAGAGGAACATTGTCCCTAATGTTCATAAACTAAGTATAGAATTCTTCTTTGGAGAAGAATCCCACACTTAGAGTTTGATTGCATTTTGGAACTTTGTTTCTAAGTCGATTTGATTTATGGGTTTTGAAATCCCACACTTAAAGATTAAGCATAAAGGACAACGGTATAGATATATTATGATATTTAATAACCACTAGGAAAAAGAACGAAAAACTCCCCTAAGAAAGAATGAGATGGTTGTTTGATGAATTTGGGCGTGTCGACAGCAATCGGAGAATCCAGCGTCATTCAGCCCAAATCTTGCGTGATTTGCGCCTTGTCTTACTCATCCTTGGGGAACTTCAAATTCACTCAAAATTCTCTTATTCGAAAGCAAGAAAAACATAATATTAGTAAATGATAATAAACTAAGATGATAATACGATAAACAAAAGCAGATAAATCCAACCAAATCATATGGTTGGTCCAAAAATATCTGCACATCACAGTACTAATACAGTAATCCAAAATATCAAGTGATAGTACAGTAATCCAACATAAGTAATAATAATAATAAGAAGTGATAGATAAGTGGAATCAAGGAAGAGGAGGGTCCTGATCCGCTGGTGACTCATGGAGAGTGGGAAGAGAGCTGCCTGCTGCCTGCTGGGTGACGGAGTGCTGTCCACTCGACGCCATGCGGGATACTGACCCCGATGATGCGGCCTGCTGCTGCTCTGGATGTAGCGGATACAAATGGAAGTTCGAATCAAGGCCCATATCACCTATGTCAGCTGATCCGAGAGGGAAGTCACGCAGAACCTGTACCAAGTGAACCGGTGGTAAATCTGAGGATGGAACAGGGGTAGTGTCAAGCAATCCTGTCAATCCGGAAGATGTGGGTCCCGTAGGTAAAACTGGTACATAATCTGTCGGTATCTGCTCCTGTATCTGCTCATGCATCTGATCCTCCTCAAGCTCCTGAACTGGCTCCATATGAGTATCCAAACCCTGCCCTAACTGTGGTGAGTCTGTCTCTGAAGATGTGTCTGTATCTGATGTGGCAGACTCAGCTGGCTGAGGACGGGTCACAGTCCGTGAAGATGACTGTCTGATAACCTGTGGGTCATGCGGCTCACGTGTGGTGGTGGTATGAACAGAGAATACCGGCTCAGGTATAGGCATATATGAAGATCGGCGAGCCCTGGTGATAGTCCCTAGTGTGGTGGTAATGGTGGTAGTGGGGTGAGGTGATGTGATGGTGGGTATGGTGGTGGTGAATGGAGTCATGGTGAATGTATGGAGTGGTGATGTGGCGAAGTCGGGTGGTAGTGGGCCGCCGACCCAAGTCAGTGGAGCTGGTGCAGGAAATCCAAACTCCTGAGCCAGGTATGTGTCCATAGTGTGTCTCTGCTGTAGCATATGCAGCATACCATAAAAGAGCTCAGACGATGGTGGATCTCCCCAATTAAGCACTCTGGGCTGAGGAGTAGGTACACTCTGAGCCTCAATATCAGGAACTGAAGTCTCCCCTGTCTCGGGCTCGTGATGAACCTCATTCCTTGGCTCCCTATGTACTGTACTATCATCAAAATCAATCCTAGCTCTCTTGAGTCTCGGAGGTCTCATAGAAACTCCTGGGATTAGCGGACCATCTTTCCAGCGGATGTCACCATTAAAGTCTTTTTCCAATAACCAAACTTTTATCATGTAGTTCATATCATATGGCTGTGACTCCTTTTCTTTCATCTCTGTCAACCGGCTAATCACATCACTAGTCAAAAGCCCCATCTTCCTAACCAGCTTTGTAATAATAGCACCCATGTAAACAGTCTCAACCTCAGAATAAGCAGACTCAGTAAGAAGACGATCAGCAACCAGATAGGCAACATTCACATGCTCTGTCTCAATGATACTCTTGATGATCAACAAGTCTTTCTGCCCAACAGCTCCTTTTGTCTTCTTCTTTCCTCGAATACTACCAGCAAGAAGGTTATGAAGCACATTGTGATATTTATCCTGAAAAACTCGAGCTTTGACATTTGAATGAAACCGTCCTGATGCATACTGAGACCAAATGGCAGTGTGATCTCTCTGTTTGGGACTGCACTTTGAGTCGAGGAAGAACTTGGTTGTCACTTGGTGTTCACTGTAAAGCTCTAAATGAACAGCAAAAGTAGCTAATGACATGCTG
Source organism: Helichrysum umbraculigerum (assembly GCA_949592205.1). NCBI lineage: Eukaryota > Viridiplantae > Streptophyta > Magnoliopsida > Asterales > Asteraceae > Helichrysum > Helichrysum umbraculigerum. The sequence goes on along the minus strand of CATIUR010000003.1, from coordinate 102,639,316 downwards.
TAACTCCTTCCCTGAAAGTTAAACTTAATCATCGAAGCATCGTCCAATTTAGATACCGATTTATCAAACTTCAAAGTAACCATGAATTCTGCCACAAGTTCCTGATAAACTTTCTCTTTTAAGTTAAACAAACTGGTCCATGCCCGAAGATGTCGTTTACCCACTTTAAATTCAATCAACTCCTTAAATCCCGTTGCTAACCCGATCTTAGCCAAATCTTCCCATACTACATATCTGTTAACTCCTAACTCATGAGACAGCCATTTCCGATAAAGCTTCCTTTTCTCGTCATCCTTGATTGAATTTGTAATGTACGAAGGAAGAGAAGTCTTGGCCATCTGAAATAAGAGAAAAACAAACATCATAGTGGATCATATTAAATCAATTACAAGTATATGGACTATATTAAACCCTAGAATTTTTGGAAAAAATTCGAAATGAGGGCTTTAAAAAGTGGATAATCCATAAACCTGTAATGACCGATAATAATCAAAATCTCACTTTTCAACCATCTAAACGAACTTTGATTTATGCAAGAAGCTATCACGAACTATTTGCAACAAATTCCCAAGTGGACTTTATTAGCTTTAAAGTGACTCGAGAATTTGAGACTAGTTCCAATTCTCAACCACATAAGCATTTAAGCATTAGATAAGTTCAAACATATAAGTTTGCTCTAAGCTTACTAGTTACCTTAAAGTGGCGAAAATGATCTCTACTTATAAATTGCAAACTAGCACGGCTTTCTAAAGTAAGCATTTATAATCATACCGAGCAAGTACGCGTTCAAAGTTCCAAGTTAAATTATTATTGCCATTTTATGATTCAAGAATGTTCTTTAAAGTAGATATGGCAATTTTTTGGTGCAAGCATCACTCTGGTTAAAAAGATTGGTCATTTAAAGTCGCGATGCATTGGAACAAAATAAACCATATTCACTTCTAAGTTCAAACCCTTATCACAAACCAAATTGTTATAAATTAAAATGGTTACATGTATGCCGGAACAAATCATAACTTATAAGTTTCACTTGCTTTGTTTTACCAAAGTAGCGCCACTTAGAAATCTTGATCCATTCGTTAATCCATTTTAAGGGCTTTCAAAAACCTAAGTAAGCTTAAAACATTCATTTAAATACAAGTATCATTTCCAAGTAAAGATTTTCATTTTAAAATGTGATACTTGGCAAAAATCGATTTTTTTAATGCTTACTTTAATTTTCAAATGTAACCAAAATTATGATTTGATCAATAACAAAGCAAATGTACAAGTTACTTACATCATTCTAAGCATATAACAACTACTTAGCAACTTCACATAAGCATTTTAATCATCATTTAATCAAATATGAACAATTAGGGCAAAATAGCTAACTTTAAAAACTCAAACTCAAAATTCTCCATCTAATTCATGAAATGAAGGTTCCTACATCATCACATATCACTACTAAGCAAGAATCATCACTCAAATTCGCAACTTTAACTAACAATAATCACCAAATAATTTGAAACCCTAGGTTTTTAAAGTTAGAGAATTTTGAAGATTTAAGCTTGAAAATTACCTTAATGGAGATGCAAATGATGTTACATAATCATGTAGTGGATGAAGATTTCAAGCTTGATTTTGTTAACAATGGTGAAAAAATGAGGTGTTAGTGGGTTGGGGTTGGAGGCCGGCGACGAGAGGGAAGGGAAGAGGAAAAAGAGATTTTTTTGAATTTTTGATTTTTCATTTAACTTAAATCCCTAAATTACCTAAATACTCCATTTCTTCTTTCTTTTTATTATTTTAAATACTTATGTTTTAGATTATTTTGGAGGAAATTTTAAAAACTTAAACCAAATAATTTTAGCAAAAGTTTTCAGAATTCTGCGTAGTACTGCGAGCGGTTAAAAAGAGTTTTATTTAAAATGCGAAAGATAATGCTTAAGGCAAAACAAAATTATTTTTGGTCTAAAAAATTTTGAATCTTTAAAACCTTAACCATTTTAAAACTTTAAAATTTATAAAATTTTTAAATTTTAGAAACTGCGCAGATTTTGCGGAGACAAAGTTTTTAAGAGTTTTTGTAATTTTAAAAAGGAAACTAAATTTAATACTAATTAACTTAAACTAATTAAAACTAATTAAAACTTATTAATTTCTAAAATTGGGTTGCCTCCCAATAAGCGCTTGGTTTAAAGTCTTTAGCCCGACTTTCCAAAACAGTTGTTTATTTTATCAAGAGCAAATGCTTAAAAGCATTTGGTGATCTTGGGTTTCGAAGAATATGGCGAGGAATGAAATTACTTATAAGGGTTTTAATGACAGAGTCGACTAGGTCTGCAGGATTTAGATGAATTTGTTCGAATTCGCTGAGAAACCTACGTTCCTTTTTGCCTAAGTCTAGAAGACTGTCAACAAACTTATAAAATTCTTTCCTAACCCTCTTTGGACTTGAAATTCCTACTCGTGTTCCTTTGTCTATATGATTAAGGTCGTGGAGAAGTTTATCTAGAGTATTCTGAAATTTCCGTTCCTCTTCTGAATCAGGGTCTCCGGTTGTAGTGTGAACTGCTTCGGCGACGTCCATGATTAAAGATCTTTGAGATATAGTGAAAGGAAATTTAGACTGATCGAATAAGGAAGTGAGTTCAATGTTGATGTTCTTTCTTTCAGCAAAGAAAGCGGCTTCTATCTTATCGTTATCTGCTCCAGGAAATATCTCTAACAACGTTTCAATCATATAGGTGGCGGGATCAACAAAGAAAGGAATTTTTCCAGAAATGTTGAGAGAGATTGCGGGATCTTTTGAGATCCAGAACTCAAGCTCATATATCATAGCCGCAATATAACGATCAATCAGAGTTTGTGACACCGAATGATAATTAGTACCGGCAAATAAGTCCATTAGTAGGTCTATTATGGATATAAGCTTTCGTTCTTCCTCTCTATATCGTGTGAAGATACCATCTTCCTTTTGGGTCGGAAGATAGTGAAGAATACTGATCTGATTATCAATCCTATTGATGACTTCTCTCTGTTCATCTGAAAAAGGAAAGTCTGATATTTTAAGATGTCTGACAAATGCCTTACATACAACTAACCTCTTATCAGGATCAAAAGAGTAACCAACATAGCGGATTTCTTCATCTTCTGGTATATCTTTATCAACAACACGGTATATGGTGTACGCAGGTTCTGGTACAAGGTTTATAAAAATTGGTGATTTTGAAGGGTATTTGTGAGTGTCTTCATTCCTTATGGGGATGCGTTCTTCAGCGGGTGGAAAACGAAAGGTTTGAAGATTTTCAGAGGTACAGGGAATTGCGAGAAATTTTCGAAGGGAAATGAGATCTCAGGTTCAGGTATGACCTGATAGCTTGGAATGCTAGAGACAGAAGTTGAAATCTTCTGCTGAGACTCCTTGGGTCCTAAGTTAAGATCTAAGAATTGCACTATGGTTCTAGAATCGTCGTCTGGATTAGCAGAGATTTCTTCGGATGAAGTTGAAGATGAAGAGTAGAAGTCAGATTCAAACTCTCGTTCAAGGCAGTCGAAGAACTCAACGTCGTCCATGGCCGTCATTTCTTCGGTCGTCTTGTGGGCGAAGGGAGAAATGGGGCAAGAAGGCGGCGAATCATAGAAAGATATTTTTGTATTTTTCATTTTATGTTATTTAACTAAATTATTCTAAAGCAGGTAAGTAACTTCCGGTTAAGTTTGGGTAAACCTAAACGAAAAGGATCTCCTAACAGCTAATTTATCGAAGGCGGCTTCAAAATCGTAACGCTCTACGATCCCCGGCAGCGGCGCCAAAAACTTGATCGCGCGCCTGATAGTCGGTTTCGTTTTAGCTCACGCGAGTGAACCGTCCTGGTCATCAAAGGACTCGTCCTGACAAATCAGGCGGGCGTCGTGGGTTAGTTTTAAAGATTTGTAATATGCGGGGCTCAACTTATAGGTACTACCTACTACACTGGGTGAGTAAGCAGCAAGTATAACTCGAGGTCGTTCTTTAATCGGAGCGAATTGAAACGAAGTTTAGGCCAAAGATAAGGTTCACTATTAGGATGGGTTTGTGTAGATAGGTAGGTTTGTTTTGGTTGGTTTTCTAATAAACTAATTATCTAAATGCAGAAAAGTAAACTAGAGAGGAGAATCGGTAATTAGGTAGATAGATAGAGAATGCGGTTGTTGAAACTTCAATAATCAATTGTTGGGATGATGTTCATTATAAAGGTAATTGGGGACTTAATTAATTAACCGACAGCTGAACTACAGGTGTAAACACTAGGACCCTACTTGTTTTGGTTAAACCTAAATAAGTATGTCACTGAGTACCTAGGTTATCGTGATTCTGATCAGAACAGGCTATTTGACCCACCACACTGCCTGGTTATGACAAGTGACCCATGAAGGGTGCAGGAATAAGGTAACAGACTGCCCTCAAGTTATTCTGACCGTTCTTAACACCTAAATACAACTGCTGTTCTTTAATCATGTTCTAATTATAAACCTGTTATTCTGAACTATCAGTTTTGTAGAGTCTAGGGGTTTTAAGAATCTTGAACCACTGCTGGGCTTGACTTTCATCACCAGACTCATTCCTTAGGTTTTATTAGCTTAATCACTTCTGTCATGATCTAGAACTCTCCTTTTCGATCAGTCATTCGTCCCTAGGCATGCTTAGAGGGGTACCGTGCGTTCTTTCCACAGTTTTGCTAACCCTAGGTACCTTTACGGTGTACAATACTATAACCATTTTCCACAGTCTCATATAATCTGAGATCAGTATACTGTGTACTCCAGCCGTCTCACAGTTAACTAACTCTAGTTACAACTACAGTGTATAGTGCTTGAAGCATTTCCACGACGTTTGTAACCAGATTTAATTATACCATGTATTACTGCTGTTCCATCAGCCTACCAAACTTAACTATAGATACGGTGTACTTTAATTACTGTATTTCCATAGATTTTTTTGTAACCAGAGGTAGACCTACGGTGTACTTAGCATTTCCACAGCTCTATGATGCCTAGACCACAATCTAGGGTTTCTAGGTAGGGCACAATGTCGGTACCAACGGCTTTTCCTCAGGCTTCCACGGTTGTACTCCACCAGTGGTGTTTTCATCGCTATACCCAGTACTTTAGCCGAATTACAGTAACAAACATGGATTCCATACGATAACACAGATAACAAACTACTGTATCTAGAGGTGATCAGTTTCTAAACCTAAGTAGCAGTCACGCGAAGGACTGGAAAGGGTGATCCGTAAACTAAGTCTAGATGCATGATAAGTTTGGACATAACAGAGTTTAATAATTCCCAATTACGTATTCGAATAAAGATTAATTTAACATCATCCCTACGTTTAATTATCTACATTTCAACAACCGCAATAATACACTACTCAGTAATCATGGCAATACACATAGCATATATCATACAAATAGGCAGAAATAATTCGGACATAGTATAAAATATGAAAGGATAGATATCACCAGAAATACGAGCAGAGTAGTATTGAGAATTGCGTAGTTTTGCACCGGAGATGCTTTACACCGAGATTACAACAGCTAGCTTTCCTCTCTCTACCTCTAACTAACTAACTATCTATATCTCTCTAGAGAGAGAAAACTCTAGAGAGAGAAACCAAAACCTAAAGCTAAATACGAAAACGAAATAAAAATGAAGAGAGAATTGAAGTGAGAGTGTTGAGTGAATGATGAATGATGAAATGAGGTGGTAAAGCCCCATATTTATAGTATTCGCTCAGCCGTATCGTCCAGCCGTATTTGCACCTTCAAATGTCCAGCCGTATTGCTCAACCGTATCAAAATCTCATCTTGTACGGGGGAGGAGGACGATACGGGAGGACCTCCCGTATTTCGGGTGGAAATGGCACGATATGGGCGAACACGTGTCAGATACGGGAGAACGAGGCCGTATACGGGCGGACAGAGGCCGTATACGGCTGGAACATGGCCGTATACGGGCATGCCAGGCCGTATACGGCTTGTGCATGGCCGTATACGGTTGTGTTCAGCTGTATACGGCTTGTGCTCCCCCGTATCTCGGTCTTCGGTTGCCTTGATTCTTCGTTCGGGCGTAACTTTCTCACCGTAAGTCCGTTTTGAGCGATCTTTATATCCACGCGATCGTATTTTCCTAACAAAGATAATGACATAAGTTAGAGGTCATAATTCTAAGTTTTGCTCAAAAAGTGTCGAAACGCGTGAACTAAAGATTCGTTAATCATTTATGCTCAGTTTTTCACGTTTTTCGTGTCGTTTTCAATGGTTTTCAAAATATCATTTCTGTTTTGACTTAGTTAACAAAATATTTATAATATTTGTCATTATTAGTGCGGTTTTGTCAACTTCGGGTCTAAAATGCGAGAAATAACGTACGTAAAAACATGACTTTTTACGTGTTATCAAATATCCCACACTTAGAGCTTTGCTTGTCCTCAAGCAAACTTAAAAATTCTCACTTGCTAAAAAGGTTTTGAAAATATGGTTTTAGAATTCCGACATAAAACATTTTGAGATTAATCATTTGTCGGCTATCAAATAAACCTTTCTAGAAAGTAAGCATCGTTAGGATTTTCACCCCTTAGATTTGAAATGTTAGCCCTGGCATACTTTCACAATTCTCGATGGATATTGTACATGACTAGGCGATCTCACTAGGTGGTCACTCAATTCACTCAGCGTGTATTGGGTTTCCTATCTCTCTAAATCAAAGAAATCGATCATAAAGCCAGTCATGCATTTGCTTCTCGTCATAGGCTTGATCGAGAATCGGATCACCACCACTTCGATGAGAACGGTGCTAATCATCCCAAGACATTTTTAAAGGGTTGTAATGGTGAGTGAGGGTTAAGGGGTATGGAAGGTAGTGTTTTTTTTTTAGGGTTTGAGAGGTTTTAACTTAAGCTCAGAAATCCTAAAGCTATGAAAAGGATTATTTAGACATTCTTGAAACGAGACGAAAAACACGAAAGGAAGAGTTTATTTTCGGAAGATAGCTTTGCTATCAAACACACGCGAGTTTATATGATTTTCTGATCAGGCATTTTTCTGCGAGATTTGGGGCGCTAAGCTTTATTCAATTTTTGTGGAACTTTTTGAGGATATCTTTCACAGACATATTTTTCTTTTCTTTTCGAAAGATTCTTAACACGTTGTCTTTTGACATTTCATTTCTTCTGAGTTTTTCACAGGGGTGCCAATTTTTCGCACCGAGTATTTCTTCTAGAGATTTTGACCTTTTTAAACACACACAATATTTTCTGAGAGAAGCGCAGAATAGATGAACGCTTCGAGACAAGAGTGACAAAGATGTCTAAATGACGCTTTTCATAAACTCAAAAGTTCTAGGCTAAAGTTTTGGAAGGATAAGGGAATTTTGAGTTGGTTTGGTTTAGTTGGGTTTTGAAAGAAACGAAAGGTTAAGGCGCAAAGGGGTTTTCTAGGCGGATCGTCAACACTAACAATGAGTGTCGGAAGGGTTTTGGGCTAGAAGAGATTTGTGAAAAATGGGTTTAATCCTAAGTTATGTCAAGGTCCTCTGATTGCACCTACACCGCGTACGACGCTCATCGGTGTGGCCTCGAAACGTATACCAAGAGCAAGTTCTAATTCAAAGCAAAAGCATCGGCACACACATCAATCGAAAGTGAAGCATTAAAGATGAATGCTTATTGGCTCAAGTTCCTCACTGCAAAAGGGTTGTATGTGCCTAGCCGTGCGATGCTCATGGATTAACATTTCATTTCTAAGGAATTCGTATCCTAACTTATCTTACTTTCCAAAGCAATTTATTTAATTTCTGACAAATGACCTTTCGCAAAATATTTTAAGTCAAAAATTTGAAAATTTTTAGCAATAATGAGGTTTTGTTGAAAAAAAATAAAAAATTAAGCTAACTGAATGGATGACAATTCATCGTCGAAGTTAAGCTTATGTTTTAAATATGTTTACTTTGGACAAGTAATCAAAATCAAAATACGGTATATCATACCGTGTATCCCACACTTAGAGGAACATTGTCCCTAATGTTCATAAACTAAGTATAGAATTCTTCTTTGGAGAAGAATCCCACACTTAGAGTTTGATTGCATTTTAGAACTTTGTTTCTAAGTCGATTTGATTTATGGGTTTTGAAATCCCACACTTAAAGATTAAGCATAAAGGACAACGGTATAGATATATTATGATATTTAATAACCACTAGGAAAAAGAACGAAAAACTCCCCTAAGAAAGAATGAGATGGTTGTTTGATGAATTTGGGCGTGTCGACAGCAATCGGAGAATCCAGCGTCATTCAGCCCAAATCTTGCGTGATTTGCGCCTTGTCTTACTCATCCTTGGGGAACTCCAAATTCACTCAAAATTCTCTTATTCGAAAGCAAGAAAAACATAATATTAGTAAATGATAATAAACTAAGATGATAATACGATAAACAAAAGCAGATAAATCCAACCAAATCATATGGTTGGTCCAAAAATATCTGCACATCACAGTACTAATACAGTAATCTAAAATATCAAGTGATAGTACAGTAATCCAACATAAGTAATAATAATAATAAGAAGTGATAGATAAGTGGAATCAAGGAAGAGGAGGGTCCTGATCCGCTGGTGACTCATGGAGAGTGGGAAGAGAGCTGCCTGCTGCCTGCTGGGTGACGGAGTGCTGTCCACTCGACGCCATGCGGGATACTGACCCCGATGATGCGGCCTGCTGCTGCTCTGGATGTAGCGGATACAAATGGAAGTTTGAATCAAGGCCCATATCACCTATGTCAGCTGATCCGAGAGGGAAGTCACGTAGAACCTGTACCAAGTGAACCGGTGGTAAATCTGAGGATGGAACAGGGGTAGTGTCAAGCAATCCTGTCAATCCGGAAGATGTGGGTCCCATAGGTAAAACTGGTACATAATCTGTCGGTATCTGCTCCTGTATCTGCTCATGCATCTGATCCTCCTCAAGCTCCTGAACTGGCTCCATATGAGTATCCAAACCCTGCCCTAACTGTGGTGAGTCTGTCTCTGAAGATGTGTCTGTATCTGATGTGGCAGACTCAGCTGGCTGAGGACGGGTCACAGTCCATGAAGATGACTGTCTGATAACCTGTGGGTCATGCGGCTCACGTGTGGTGGTGGTATGAACAGAGAATACCGGCTCAGGTATAGGCATATATGAAGATCGGCGAGCCCTGGTGATAGTCCCTAGTGTGGTGGTAATGGTGGTAGTGGGGTGAGGTGATGTGATGGTGGGTATGGTGGTGGTGAATGGAGTCATGGTGAATGTATGGAGTGGTGATGTGGCGAAGTCGGGTGGTAGTGGGCCGCCGACCCAAGTCAGTGGAGCTGGTGCAGGAAATCCAAACTCCTGAGCCAGGTATGTGTCCATAGTGTGTCTCTGCTGTAGCATATGCAGCATACCATAAAAGAGCTCAGACGATGGTGGATCTCCCCAACTAAGCACTCTGGGCTGAGGAGTAGGTACACTCTGAGCCTCAATATCAGGAACTGAAGTCTCCCCTGTCTCGGGCTCGTGATGAACCTCATTTCTTGGCTCCCTATGTATTGTACTATCATCAAAATCAATCCTAGCTCTCTTGAGTCTCGGAGGTCTCATAGAAACTCCTGGGATCAGCGGACCATCTTTCCAGCGGATGTCACCATTAAAGTCTTTTTCCAATAACCAAACTTTTATCATGTAGTTCATATCATATGGCTGTGACTCCTTTTCTTTCATCTCTGTCAACCGGCTAATCACATCACTAGTCAAAAGCCCCATCTTCCTAACCAGCTTTGTAATAATAGCACCCATGTAAACAGTCTCAACCTCAGAATAAGCAGACTCAGTAAGAAGACGATCAGCAACCAGATAGGCAACATTCACATGCTCTGTCTCAATGATACTCTTGATGATCAACAAGTCTTTCTGCCCAACAGCTCCTTTTGTCTTCTTCTTTCCTCGAATACTACCAGCAAGAAGGTTATGAAGCACATTGTGATATTTATCCTGAAAAACTCGAGCTTTGACATTTGAATGAAACCGTCCTGATGCATACTGAGACCAAATGGCAGTGTGATCTCTCTGTTTGGGACTGCACTTTGAGTCGAGGAAGAACTTGGTTGTCACTTGGTGTTCACTGTAAAGCTCTAAATGAACAGCAAAAGTAGCTAATGACATGCTGTAACTCCTTCCCTGAAAGTTAAACTTAATCATCGAAGCATCGTCCAATTTAGATACCGATTTATCAAACTTCAAAGTAACCATGAATTCTGCCACAAGTTCCTGATAAACTTTCTCTTTTAAGTTAAACAAACTGGTCCATGCCCGAAGATGTCGTTTACCCACTTTAAATTCAATCAACTCCTTAAATCCCGTTGCTAACCCGATCTTAGCCAAATCTTCCCATACTACATATCTGTTAACTCCTAACTCATGAGACAGCCATTTCCGATAAAGCTTCCTTTTCTCGTCATCCTTGATTGAATTTGTAATGTACGAAGGAAGAGAAGTCTTGGCCATCTGAAATAAGAGAAAAACAAACATCATAGTGGATCATATTAAATCAATTACAAGTATATGGACTATATTAAACCCTAGAATTTTTGGAAAAAATTCGAAATGAGGGCTTTAAAAAGTGGATAATCCATAAACCTGTAATGACCGATAATAATCAAAATCTCACTTTTCAACCATCTAAACGAACTTTGATTTATGCAAGAAGCTATCACGAACTATTTGCAACAAATTCCCAAGTGGACTTTATTAGCTTTAAAGTGACTCGAGAATTTGAGACTAGTTCCAATTCTCAACCACATAAGCATTTAAGCATTAGATAAGTTCAAACATATAAGTTTGCTCTAAGCTTACTAGTTACCTTAAAGTGGCGAAAGTGATCTCTACTTATAAATTGCAAACTAGCACGGCTTTCTAAAGTAAGCATTTATAATCATACCGAGCAAGTACGCGTTCAAAGTTCCAAGTTAACTTATTATTGCCATTTTATGATTCAAGAATGTTCTTTAAAGTAGATATGGCAATTTTTTGGTGCAAGCATCACTCTGGTTAAAAAGATTGGTCATTTAAAGTCGCGATGCATTGGAACAAAATAAACCATATTCACTTCTAAGTTCAAACCCTTATCACAAACCAAATTGTTATAAATTAAAATGGTTACATGTATGCCGGAACAAATCATAACTTATAAGTTTCACTTGCTTTGTTTTACCAAAGTAGCGCCACTTAGAAATCTTGATCCATTCGTTAATCCATTTTAAGGGCTTTCAAAAACCTAAGTAAGCTTAAAACATTCATTTAAATACAAGTATCATTTCCAAGTAAAGATTTTCATTTTAAAATGTGATACTTGGCAAAAATCGATTTTTTTAATGCTTACTTTAATTTTCAAATGTAACCAAAATTATGATTTGATCAATAACAAAGCAAATGTACAAGTTACTTACATCATTCTAAGCATATAACAACTACTTAGCAACTTCACATAAGCATTTTAATCATCATTTAATCAAATATGAACAATTAGGGCAAAATAGCTAACTTTAAAAACTCAAACTCAAAATTCTCCATCTAATTCATGAAATGAAGGTTCCTACATCATCACATATCACTACTAAGCAAGAATCATCACTCAAATTCGCAACTTTAACTAACAATAATCACCAAATAATTTGAAACCCTAGGTTTTTAAAGTTAGAGAATTTTGAAGATTTAAGCTTGAAAATTACCTTAATGGAGATGCAAATGATGTTACATAATCATGTAGTGGATGAAGATTTCAAGCTTGATTTTGTTAACAATGGTGAAAAAATGAGGTGTTAGTGGGTTGGGGTTGGAGGCCGGCGACGAGAGGGAAGGGAAGAGGAAAAAGAGATTTTTTTGAATTTTTGATTTTTCATTTAACTTAAATCCCTAAATTACCTAAATACTCCATTTCTTCTTTCTTTTTATTATTTTAAATACTTATGTTTTAGATTATTTTGGAGGAAATTTTAAAAACTTAAACCAAATAATTTTAGCAAAAGTTTTCAGAATTCTGCGTAGTACTGCGAGCGGTTAAAAAGAGTTTTATTTAAAATGCGAAAGATAATGCTTAAGGCAAAACAAAATTATTTTTGGTCTAAAAAATTTTGAATCTTTAAAACCTTAACCATTTTAAAACTTTAAAATTTATAAAATTTTTAAATTTTAGAAACTGCGCAGATTTTGCGGAGACAAAGTTTTTAAGAGTTTTTGTAATTTTAAAAAGGAAACTAAATTTAATACTAATTAACTTAAACTAATTAAAACTAATTAAAACTTATTAATTTCTAAAATTGGGTTGCCTCCCAATAAGCGCTTGGTTTAAAGTCTTTAGCCCGACTTTCCAAAACAGTTGTTTATTTTATCAAGAGCAAATGCTTAAAAGCATTTGGTGATCTTGGGTTTCGAAGAATATGGCGAGGAATGAAATTACTTATAAGGGTTTTAATGACAGAGTCGACTAGGTCTGCAGGATTTAGATGAATTTGTTCGAATTCGCTGAGAAACCTACGTTCCTTTTTGCCTAAGTCTAGAAGACTGTCAACAAACTTATAAAATTCTTTCCTAACCCTCTTTGGACTTGAAATTCCTACTCGTGTTCCTTTGTCTATATGATTAAGGTCGTGGAGAAGTTTATCTGGAGTATTCTGAAATTTCCGTTCCTCTTCTGAATCAGGGTCTCCGGTTGTAGTGTGAACTGCTTCGGCGACGTCCATGATTAAAGATCTTTGAGATATAGTGAAAGGAAATTTAGACTGATCGAATAAGGAAGTGAGTTCAATGTTGATGTTCTTTCTTTCAGCAAAGAAAGCGGCTTCTATCTTATCGTTATCTGCTCCAGGAAATATCTCTAACAACGTTTCAATCATATAGGTGGCGGGATCAACAAAGAAAGGAATTTTTCCAGAAATGTTGAGAGAGATTGCGGGATCTTTTGAGATCCAGAACTCAAGCTCATATATCATAGCCGCAATATAACGATCAATCAGAGTTTGTGACACCGAATGATAATTAGTGCCGGCAAATAAGTCCATTAGTAGGTCTATTATGGATATAAGCTTTCGTTCTTCCTCTCTATATCGTGTGAAGATACCATCTTCCTTTTGGGTCGGAAGATAGTGAAGAATACTGATCTGATTATCAATCCTATTGATGACTTCTCTCTGTTCATCTGAAAAAGGAAAGTCTGATATTTTAAGATGTCTGACAAATGCCTTACATACAACTAACCTCTTATCAGGATCAAAAGAGTAACCAACATAGCGGATTTCTTCATCTTCTGGTATATCTTTATCAACAACACGGTATATGGTGTACGCAGGTTCTGGTACAAGGTTTATAAAAATTGGTGATTTTGAAGGGTATTTGTGAGTGTCTTCATTCCTTATGGGGATGCGTTCTTCAGCGGGTGGAAAACGAAAGGTTTGAAGATTTTCAGAGGTACAGGGAATTGCGAGAAATTTTCGAAGGGAAATGAGATCTCAGGTTCAGGTATGACCTGATAGCTTGGAATGCTAGAGACAGAAGTTGAAATCTTCTGCTGAGACTCATTGGGTCCTAAGTTAAGATCTAAGAATTGCACTATGGTTCTAGAATCGTCGTCTGGATTAGCAGAGATTTCTTCGGATGAAGTTGAAGATGAAGAGTAGAAGTCGGATTCAAACTCTCGTTCAAGGCAGTCGAAGAACTCAGCGTCGTCCATGGCCGTCATTTCTTCGGTCGTCTTGTGGGCGAAGGGAGAAATGGGGCAAGAAGGCGGCGAATCATAGAAAGATATTTTTGTATTTTTCATTTTATGTTATTTAACTAAATTATTCTAAAGCAGGTAAGTAACTTCCGGTTAAGTTTGGGTAAACCTAAACGAAAAGGATCTCCTAACAGCTAATTTATCTAAGGCGGCTTCAAAATCGTAACGCTCTACGATCCCCGGCAGCGGCGCCAAAAACTTGATCGCTCGCCTGATAGTCGGTTACGTTTTAGCTCACGCGAGTGAACCGTCCTCGTCGTCAAAGGACTCGTCCGGACAAATCAGGCGGGCGTCGTGGGTTAGTTTTAAAGATTTGTAATATGCGGGGCTCAACTTATAGGTACTACCTACTACACTGGGTGAGTAAGCAGCAAGTATAACTCGAGGTCGTTCTTTAATCGGAGCGAATTGAAACGAAGTTTAGGCCAAAGATAAGGTTCACTATTAGGATGGGTTTGTGTAGATAGGTAGGTTTGTTTTGGTTGGTTTTCTAATAAACTAATTATCTAAATGCAGAAAAGTAAACTAGAGAGGAGATTCGGTAATTAGGTAGATAGATAGAGAATGCGGTTGTTGAAACTTCAATAATCAATTGTTGGGATGATGTTCATTATAAAGGTAATTGGGGACTTAATTAATTAACCGACAGCTGAACTACAGGTGTAAACACTAGGACCCTACTTGTTTTGGTTAAACCTAAATAAGTATGTCACTGAGTACCTAGGTTATCGTGATTCTGATCAGAACAGGCTATTTGACCCACCACACTGCCTGGTTATGACAAGTGACCCATGAAGGGTGCAGGAATAAGGTAACAGACTGCCCTCAGGTTATTCTGACCGTTCTTAACACCTAAATACAACTGCTGTTCTTTAATCATGTTCTAATTATAAACCTGTTATTCTGAACTATCAGTTTTGTAGAGTCTAGGGGTTTTAAGAATCATGAACCACTGCTGGGCTTGACTTTCATCACCAGACTCATTCCTTAGGTTTTATTAGCTTAATCACTTCTGTCATGATCTAGAACTCTCCTTTTCGATCAGTCATTCGTCCCTAGGCATGCTTAGCGGGATACCGTGCGTTCTTTCCACAGTTTTGCTAACCCTAGGTACCTTTACGGTGTACAATACTATAACCATTTTCCACAGTCTCATATAATCTGAGATCAGTATACTGTGTACTCCAGCCGTCTCACAGTTAACTAACACTAGTTACAACTACAGTGTATAGTGCTTGAAGCATTTCCACGGCGTTTGTAACCAGATTTAATTATACCATGTATTACTGCTGTTCCATCAGCCTACCAAACTTAACTATAGATACGGTGTACTTTAATTACTGTATTTCCACAGATTTTTTTGTAACCAGAGGTAGACCTACGGTGTACTTAGCATTTCCACAGCTCTATGATGCCTAGACCATATTCTAGGGTTTCTAGGTAGGGCACAATGTCGGTACCAACGGCTTTTCCTCAGGCTTCCACGGTTGTACTCCACCAGTGGTGTTTTCATCGCTATACCCAGTACTTTAGCCGAATTACAGTAACAAACATGGATTCCATACGATAACAAAGATAACAAACTACTGTATCTAGAGGTGATCAGTTTCTAAACCTAAGTAGCAGTCACGCGAAGGACTGGAAAGGGTGATCCGTAAACTAAGTTTAGATGCATGATAAGTTTGGACATAATAGAGTTTAATAATTCCCAATTACGTATTCGAATAAAGATTAATTTAACATCATCCCTACGTTTAATTATCTACATTTCAACAACCGCAATAATACACTACTCAGTAATCATGGCAATACACATAGCATATATCATACAAATAGGCAGAAATAATTCGGACATAGTATAAAATATGAAAGGATAGATATCACCAGAAATACGAGCAGAGTAGTATTGAGAATTGCGTAGTTTTGCACCGGAGATGCTTTACACCGAGATTACAACAGCTAGCTTTCCTCTCTCTACCTCTAACTAACTAACTATCTATATCTCTCTAGAGAGAGAAAACTCTAGAGAGAGAAACCAAAACCTAAAGCTAAATACGAAAACGAAATAAAAATGAAGATCGAGAGAATTGAAGTGAGAGTGTTGAGTGAATGATGAATGATGAAATGAGGTGGTAAAGCCCCATATTTATAGTATTCGCTCAGCCGTATCGTCCAGCCGTATTTGCACCTTCAAATGTCCAGCCGTATTGCTCAACCGTATCAAAATCTCATCTTGTACGGGGGAGGAGGACGATACGGGGGGACCTCCCGTATTTCGGGTGGAAATGGCACGATACGGGCGAACACGGGTCAGATACGGGAGAACGAGGCCGTATACGGGCGGACAGAGGCCGTATACGGCTGGAACATGGCCGTATACGGGCATGCCAGGCCGTATACGGCTTGTGCATGGCCGTATACGGTTGTGTTCAGCCGTATACGGCTTGTGCTCCCCCGTATCTCGGTCTTCGGTTGCCTTGATTCTTCGTTCGGGCGTAACTTCTTCACCGTAAGTCCGTTTTGAGCGATCTTTATATCCACACGATCCTATTTTCCTAACAAAGATAATGACATAAGTTAGAGGTCATAATTCTAAGTTTTGCTCAAAAAGTGTCGAAACGCGTGAACTAAAGATTCGTTAATCATTTATGCTCAGTTTTTCACGTTTTTCGTGTCGTTTTCAATGGTTTTCAAAATATCATTTCCGTTTTGACTTAGTTAACAAAATATTTATAATATTTGTCATTATTAGTGCGGTTTTGTCAACTTCGGGTCTAAAATGCGAGAAATAACGTACGTAAAAACATGACTTTTTACGTGTTATCAATGTCCAAATGGAATTGAATAACGCCTACAGGTTGTCGTAAAATCCGCTCGTAATGTAATAAAGGCATGAGAATTTGAGAAGCTTCTTTCATTCAATGTAATTAAATTAATTAGCGTAAATAATTCTCAACTGCCCCTTAGCCCGGTGCTCATGACGCGCTACGGAACCTCCACCGTGCCGGGGGACCAAGCAGGGCATAGCTAGCGGCATAGGAGCCGACTCGGCATCAGCGGCTTCGTGTCGCACTGGAGTGATCCAATATGTGGTTCCGCACGTTCCACCACTTCTCCGTTCATTTCCAATACTGATCGTGAAACACCATGAGCAGCGGGATGTTGAGGTCCGAAATTCGAAGTGAAATTTTTGATTTGCCCGTTCCTATCCTCTGTCGCGCCCTAGCCGAGCGGTCATCGCCTGCACTATAACACCCGGTCAAAAAGTCAAATTTGACGCTAAATTTAAACTTTAAATAATTGTATTATTATTTGCAATTACAACCAAGTGATCGAAAATTTTATATATTTTTATATAATAAACAAGGATTATTTAATAATCATAATTAAAATGAGCTGAGACCAAATTACATATTTGTAACTCAAGTGAAATACTTCATTTAAAAATATTTACGAAAAACATAAACAAAAATTTTAAATTTTAAATATTATTTTATCTTCGGCTACAAAAACACGAGCATTTTGTACTGTGGTTGGAGACCACAGTCCCCGCATTTGGGGATCTGAGTTTTGACAAAAACCCAAACCCCCCTCATTTTCTTCTCATTTTCAACATCTTCTTCTTCTTTCTTCTCTAACTTTTCTCTCTAAAATAATCAAACAACAACCACCACCGCCGCCGTCGGCCACCATCACCGTCGCCATCATCATCATCATCATCATCATCATCATCATGAACAACATCAACAACAAGCATTCATCATCATCTTCATCTTCATCATCAAGTTCATCATCATCCCCAAACCCTCGATCTTCAAATCGTAAGGAATCATCCACTTTTCTTTGATATTTCTTGATAAAAACACTTAATATATCATGTATTAACATTACATCAACAAGATTCGGCCTAAAAATGGGTTAGATCGTGTTTTTGGGTAAAAACTCGTCGAACAGACCCTGATGTCCCAGGGACCAAAAACAGTGCTGCGACGTCGCAGCCAACGTCGCAAACCATTCCAATGTCGCATGCTGTGACGTAAGCCACAATATCGCATGAAATTGCGAACGTCGCACATAGCGACGTCGACCCCTATGTCGCACTAGACCCTGATGTCGCATATAGCGACGTAGACTACAACGTCGCAGTACAATCGCACGGCGACAGAAGCCCAACGTCGCACCCAACTTCGCAGGTCACAGAACCTTAAAAATCTATGATTTTCACTAAGTGTCGGAACCAAATTTTACCACTTGTTTTTACTACGAACTTGGATTTCGGGTGCGTTTTCATTAAAGCAACATAGTAGAAATAAAAAATTTCCAAGCTGACTTGGCAGCTCGACCCCAACCAGGGGCTCTGCCCCTTGGACCCCGCCAGGGGTTGCCACCCCTTGGACCCCGCTATCAGCGGCGCTGCCCCCCGAACCCCCGTACACGGTCTTTAAAACCAAGCGACAAACAAACATTCGAACGACTTACTTGGTCAGACTATTTGATCTCGTACTTATATAACCTCACGTGTTTAGGACACTAGGAGGTTATCATCCGGACAACACACGTATCGTAGGATCGCTGACAACTCACAGATGAGTTTCATAGCCCCACTCTTTCAACTGCTTTACTGTTTTCGGGGTGAGACACATGCTCAATAATTGTTTTCGAACTATATTAATAAACTTTTATAATTCACACTTGCTTATATTATTGTTATGTAATACAAATATGTAATACTTAGGAATTACACCCATCATATTGTTTTGGAACAATATCAATACCGAACCGAGATAGGTTACAACCGTACACTGTTAGATGGTTGGAAAACAATTACCAATACATAACTTGACTAAGTTATCACTATCCAATGACCATATTGTCGCGGGATAATACTATCACTATACTAGGACTGGTTAGTTCTACCCACATGACAACGACTAGACTTTACAGGGTTAGTCTTCCTTTTAGGAACTAATACTGCACATACAAATCAGGACCCCAATATACCTGCTAGGCTTAAGGCTAGGAGTATACAATAGTATCATACGTTAGTATAGATTCATTATACTAATACAACACAACTAGGTGATGAGTATTCATACCTAGGCTCTTCGTACTACTTAATATCTAAGTACTGTTTATACATATTTAAATACAACAAATCATTTACATGCATGACATGACACATTACAACTTGTGAGTGTTGTTTGGTATTTATATATATATATTTACATACTTGTACATCATCTTGGGCACCCGGTGCTATCTACACGATTTAACTATGTATATTAGTATACATACAATTATACAAACACGAATAATCAAGTCGGACTCGTCGTAGTACGGTCGGCTCAATTATCTCAAGTCGGGCATGTTGTAGTACTGCCGGCTCAATTACATACATTGCTTGCGAGCAATGCGGTCGATGCCTGTTTAGGCACAAAACGATGCCACGGTATTGCAGTGGGCGCCAAACGATGCCACGGTATTGCAGTGGGCACAAGTACAATTCAAATCGATGGATGGGCGGGCTTACGCTCATGATCCACACACATTCACGGATGGGCGAGCTTATGCTCGTGATCCGCAATAAGCTAACGGATCGGTGAGGTTATCACGCGAGGCCGTTAGCTCAATTATTTCCGGGTTAGTTTACACTAACTGGGTAAACGGACACACAAAACATTTTCAAACATGTCCGGGTTAGCTTACACTAACTGGGTAAACGGACATACAATCCTTTTCAACCATGTCCGGGTTAGCTTACACTAACTGGGTAAACGGACACACAAAACATTTTCAAACATGTCCGGGTTAGCTTACACTAACTGGGTAAACGGACATACAATCCTTTTTAACCATGTCCGGGTTAGCTTACACTAACTGGTCAAACGAACACACTAAACATTTTCAATCATAGATCTGCGGGTCTACAATTAACTGTTGCTGGATGCAATACGCTAGATATTCATTCATAGTTCTACGGAACTACAATTCCTTGTTGACATATGACACGGTCATACAATTACATGGGTTATACTTAGGCATGTATTGCCTCACATTGATAGATTTATTTAATACCTGATAGGTATCCAGGCACGGAGTGCCTCAATATTTATATACTTAGGTACACTACTAAACCACTTAGGTATGAGATACCTCAATAGACGTATACACATTGGTGTTACAACCTTAATACAATACATATCAAAATCGTAGATTTTGAACCACTTTTTGAAACATACAAGGTTTTATACTTTATATTTTCAACTAACAATCCTATGAACTCACCAGCTTTATAGCTGACTCGTTTTAGCATGTGTTCTCAGGTGCCCAGTAGGATTCGGATTGCTACAAGATTATGCTAGCTCGAGTCGCATATTTTCAAACAACGGGATTTCTCTGCATAACTTTTGTATTACGAACTATGTATTGAAATTATTTTGCGAACTCACAACTTGTATACATTTTATTTTGGGAAATGTAATAACTATTTTCAAACGTCTCATTTAGAGTCGTTCATTATGTATCTTATGCTGTGATATTTGATTTGGTAACACCCGACCCGACCGCTTCCGCAACCCGAAATTTGAGGGTGTTACACGCCTGCACAAGCAAGCAGATTAGCTCCATCATTCCATTATTGTGCCGGCAGGCCTGGGCGAGCGAGGTAGGCTTAGATTAGAGGGAGGGGGACTGCGAACGTTCGTCCCATGAAGCGCCGGGGAACCATGCATTCCTCTCGGGCTGGGCTCTCGCGTGTCCGGGGTCCAATCAGATTATGTTAACTAGCTATTATCTAAGAAAACCTTACTACTCCCTTTGTCCCAAAATTATAGTCCATGTTTCCTTTTCGGACGTCCCAAATTAATTGTCCACTTTCAAAAAAAGATAGAGAAGTTCGGTCGTGATTACCATATTACCCTTAATGGAAATTATTATTACACACTTTTGAGAAAGCAGTAGTTAATTGGTTATGTATAAATCTGTCGTTCTGCAAAATGAAAGAAAGAGAAAGCAGGAATGATTATGTTGTTATTAAACTACGTGTTTTTTGTCGGGTGACAATAATTTTGGGGCGGAGGGAGTATTTGCTTTGTAATCCGTAGTTAGTAAGTATACGTAATGTTTAGATTTATGGTTTATTAATATTTTGAAGATGTACTAGTGAATCTTCATTTTCAACTTAATAGATTAGTAAATGTTAAAATTAAAATTAAAGATTCACCACTTGAGAAAATTCTGTGAATATGAAAAAAAAAAAAAAAAAAAAAAAATCTTAATCGCTATTAACGACTAACAAAGAAAAAGAATAATGATTCATAATAAAAGTGAACAATGAATGTTAACCGATATTTCACTTATTTACAAAAATGTCACCGTCCTTTTTCTGACTTACCAATAGTTATAAAAATGACACCTAAAATTTATATTCATTTCATATTGGCGGGTGAGGTATTCATGGAGTACTATTTTTTACTACCATATGCAGACGTACGGTGTATAATCACATTGTTGAGTTATCGCTACAAATTATGGTCAAAATAAACTTCTTGATATAAATTTTTTGAATGAGTAATACAAATAGAATTTTAACTAACGTGCGCTAGAGTGTCAAGTCAAAACACATATATAATCGTCTAATCGTCCAATGAATGAGTAACAAAGTCACTAATCCATATAATCATCTAAATGTCCACACACATGACAGGGTCTCGAGTGTCTAGTGCAAATCGTCTACCATCAAACCCTTCCGAGAATCATGCTTTGAGCTCATTAATTATCGTCAACTTCTTTATTATTCAATTAACATCATCGTCTTTATTATTTATTATTATCAATCACGTACCTAAAATCCCCTAAGAGTGCATCGTGTCTTAACCGTCGAATAGTAAACTAGTGTAACTAGTTCTAGCATATAAATCATTAAAGTTTAACAACAAACATGATTATATTTATAAAGAACCCAAACAACCATCCCACATATATAATATCCCTTATACCCGCACGAATCGTGATCATCAATAACTAATTTCTTTAATACAAGCAACACAAATATTAAAGAAGTAAAAATACAACTTAGACTTCAAAAGTACAGCGTTTTGATTGTGTACCCGGTTTTCACAAATCAATATCTTACCTTATTCACGATCAAAGCTTCAAAGTCTTGTCTAAACAAATCCTCCTACAAACACATCAAACTCTACTGCAAACCATACACTAATTGATTGGTAGAGTTTACTCAATTATTCTTGAAAGTTAAATGTTTAAAGTTCTCTCGATCTCTAACAACATGACCCAATATTATAGTGATATATTTAAAGTTATCAATTACTCTCTTTCTTTAATAATAATTTAGCCCATCCAAACATTGGTGCTTACGCATATCACCTTTAATCTAAATAAAACTAACTAAATAGTTTAATATGAATATCCACCGGAACACACTTATTAATTTACTCTTCTTTGTTTGTTCAACCTCCTAATTAATATTTATGTTTCTACTCGATCGAGTAATGTTAAACAAGATACACCCATGCTTAATCTTTATAGACTAACATCTTGATCTCGGTTAAACAACTTCCGTATCCTTACATCATTATCGTGTCTTTACAAATCGAGTTATTTGTGAACAAAAACCATTATCAAAACCGTTTTACTATTATAGAATGACAGTTTTCATAAACAACCTATACTAAACTACAAGAACCTCAAACTAGGTGAGAGTGTTACCTTCAACGCGTGATCGTAAACGGGTTTGAACTCGAAATCACTAGCCTAATCCCAAATTGCCGTCGCATAATTTTTTACCTCTTTGGGTTTCCTACCTGCCTTTTAAACTAGTATCTTACCCGGGCTTTGCCTAGTTCAATGGAAAAATCTACATTGAAAAATAATGATACTCCGTAAGCCCAGTTTTTTTTCAGGGGCCGGCCTTAGCCCGACCCGAGCTTTTTTAAACCCGGAATTTTTTAAACCAAATAAGCCAGGGCTTTTTTAGACCCGGTCTAAACCCGGCCCGACCTAGGCTTTGTGCATCTATTGGTAGGGACACAAAATGGCACAATGCATCCTGTAAAATAACATTAAAATATTAAATTTCTCACACTATTAACTTGTTAACATAATGTGTCCAGGATTTTTTTAATATACAATGTTGGGAAAACTTAGGCTGGAAATTAGTAAGCATAACATGTAAAAACAACATAAAATATTAGTACAAGGCTGCTAATTAAAGATATCCGGTGTAAACATCCATATCATGTACAAATAAATTTCCAGATACACTCATTGCAATTATCTGTATGAAAGGAGGTAAAAAAAAATTAGTAACACAAAGTTCTAAATCAAAGGACATTTCTATTTTTAGGAAGGGTTAAGTACTCGGAATGCACCCAACTTGTCTCAAATATGTATTGTACGTATCATACTTATGGGAGGTATATTTAATGTATCCAACTTTCGAAAACGGTTAATTGTATGTATTTTGATGATGTGTCGTTCGTTTAAGATACCACATGGTGTCCTTAGAAGATGACATGTCATCAAAATACATACAAAAAACCGTTTTCGAAAGTTGGATGAGTTAAATAAACCTCCCGTAAATATGATACATACAATAGACAGTTGAGACAAGTTGGATGCATTCCGAGATAATTATCCCTTTTATGAATGTCACCTTTAAAAAAAGCGCATTACACAAAATATTACATTATTGGACACTTTAAAAAAAAGCGCATTACACAAACTATTACATTATTGGACAAAGTATCAGTATAACTACATTTAGCCACAGTAACCTGTAACGTTAAAACACTACCATGTAGCAATGACCATCTAGCATCATAGTAGGTAGTTGAAGTTTTATAATAATTTATAAATTACCGCACTTAAGAATCATATTGTATAATGCAACTCTGATCGAGTCCTAGTTTCCTACATCACGCCATCCTTCCGAAAAAAGGTTGTCATAGCTTGTTTTGTACATACAAATTAATAAACAACCAACACATTAATAGGTTCTTCCTATTATTGAAATATAAGAAATAGCCATATCTTTTAACTGATTGATTACATTACGATAGATGTTAACTACAGAATGCCAATATTATCTTCGTAAATATCTACATATATAGAGAATGAAGATATTAAGAGAGACAATTAAACGCATTAACAAATAACAAAAGAACATCGAAATAAAGCATCCACTCAAACACGTTGTTTCAATTCAAAACTAATGGATCAAAGCAAGCAAAATATCCAAGTATTATAAACAACACCAGCACTTGTCAAGCATCGATGTACGGTCATGAAACATAAAAAGATAACCAAATATCTAGAAACTAAAAAACCCAACATATTAGTTTACGCTCAAATCCAAGTTCATAAAACAAACTACCATTCATTTCTTCTTAGCAGCAACTATGGTGAATTTTCCACAAGTTGGATCTCTCTTGTCCACACTCTTAATCACCCCAACCAAAAACAATAGGCATGTCCCTAAGGACCCTAACAGTAACCCGATCCAGAAGACGACATTCTGTTATACACATTTTCACATCAGAAAACACCCAATATGCTTCCAACTATTAAGAACTAAGCATGTTAATTACCTTTTTAATATTGACACAGATTTTGGGGGGATGGACATGTAACCTTAGCGGGTTCAAATGGAAGCGTTTAAAAGGAACCTTATCGGATAACGATCAGCAAGGGAACCATGCTGCTAATGTCTGATGTATAACCTAAAAACCCAATCCGATTCTGTTTTCTCTCTACTCAAACTAATCATAGCAACTATAAATGCAGATAAATATGGCAACTATAAATGGGTCGACTTATGTTATATGTATCTATAACGGGTCAAACATGTTTATTGAAAAAGCATAATAAAAAATAATGTATATAATGTGCACATAAGTGACAGAACTAATCTGCCTCAAAACTTGTGAATGTTGATATATCAATTAACAAACCAATTGTGAGAGTAACTTGCTTGAAAAAATAAGTTTCCGCTGCTATCTTACTGTTATTATAAAGTATCAGTTTCATATTTTTTACAGCGAAATGATAAAAATTACTGGTGTTATTCAGACATTGTCACATAAGCTTGAACCAAGCTTTGGATAGCCAACTTTCAGTGCAATTAAGATATACAGCGTGTCAAGTAGCCTAATAAGTATAATATATTTTCACTTAACGTCAGTGGTATCTTCTAAACATGGTTATTGAAACATCCATAATTTAGATATATAAAGTAGTCTTAGAATAACCATAAATGTAGTAACGCAAAGGTACATAGCAACAATTATAGAGAAAACTCACCAGTTGCTGTAGATTATTCCTTTGTTTGAAGTGATAAAATATTTCCCCAATCCGGAGGAGGAAATATATACTCATTCGACACACTCATCAATCAATAGGAACACTTGGTAACCTGAAAATATGAATATAAAAAGAAAATATATGGGATGAGAATAATAAAATATAGAAACATAAAACAATAATAAATGAAATCAGATTGAAGAAACATGTTATCTTGGGTATGAACAAACTGCTACATACACCAGTTAAATGGCTGCCATATAAAACAAACCATAATATTGTAAATTTGATGTAACTCAATGATTATAATAAACTGTAATATCGAATATTTAAGTAAATAACACAAACCATGTCATTATAAGTCACGGATTTATAAAAGTTTCTGTATACCATTTATTCTACGTGGCCTACTTACATATATCTACAACTATACAATACAATGTATATGTTCTCATTTTTACCTGGTTGAAAACAATTATGAGGATGGATAAGAGATAAAGTTAATCTTGCACATTAAGTCCATTTGAATCTTGAGTGATGCTGCTTCTCTTCTCAACTGCACAAATTAGTTGCACATTTAGTCCTCACATGTATGTTTTATAATGGGTTGATTCGGTTGTATAACAGTTCATATAGAATCACAAGAAATAGGTCACTTTCTGTATGGTTAAAAAACGGGATGGTTCGGGTCAACCTAAAATACCTTCTAAGCAGATAATTATCAAGCACATACCTCTCGCTAGATCAACAAAAAACACATAAAGCCCTAATTAACGATTAAACACGATAAATAAGGTACATAACGCTAGACTTAATTTCAATAACTCATATTTTACTTCTACTCAATTTGATGGCTGAAAAATAGCTTGAAAAGTCAGGGCCTAAAAGGCATACACGGATAGCTAAAAGTTCAAACTTAAAAAAAAAAAAAAAAAAAAAAAAAAAAAAAAAAACCCCTTATATACATCCTAACTATATAATTTTAACTAATAGAACTCAATCTCCATTCTAAACTCTTTCGGTCTTTTGTATGAACGTCTGATTTTACAGGGTTGAAGGATACATTACATACTGTACATTACAATGTTGACACAAACGAAAACCAGGCAAACTAACCTTATTTGGATCATCTGGAGGTAACGCTTTTGTGCAGTTAGTGAACTCCAATATATGTGACAGTTAAATATTGCTTGAAATTGAAGATCAAACAATCAATTCCATTTAGGTTAGCGAAGAAATAAAAATTTAAAATCACACAAACATATTTATGTTTAAGGGTTAACATCATATAACCTCATAATGTCAATGATAAATTTAACAATTTAATTGGTTCGGTGTCATCATTAGTGATAAAAAGATGATCGAAACTTTAACTATATAGCAAAGAATTGATAATATGCCATTAGTGTAAAAGAAAGAAGATACCTGTACAGAAACAATACATTTTTCATTAGCAAAGTTGTGTGAAGTCTTTGTGATCTCTCAACACAATCACTGCAAGTAAGATATAAGCTTTTCCTTGGTAGTTTGAGGTTATAGTTGCTCCCCTGTAGGTATGCTTAGTCAGAGAAGGGACAACTTTAGTAAGGATATAGAGAACAGGAACAACTTTAGTAAGTATAAAGAGAACATGAACAACTTTAGTAAGTATATATTCGTTACCACACTCGCTTGATAGGGTTTAGACAGGGAACTTCATAAGAAACAACATATGAATGAGAAAACCTTTAACCACGATGCGCTGATATCAGTAGAGCAAACGTGGCAATTTCGGCCCATTTACTTATGACAGGGGTCCATTTGGGTTATAACTCATCTTATTAGTGTTGGTTTTCTAATAAACTTCAGTGTTGGTTTTCCAAAACCCAAAACAGGTGTACCTCATATATTCATTTTAGCAAATATGGATCCAGGCAAGCAAACAAATCTATTGCTTTCCATTGATTCGAACAGCAATTTAAAGCCACAACAGAATCAGGCATGCAAGAACAGCAGATGATAACTTCAAATAAACCCGGATGAGAGCACAACCTTGGAAAAATAACACAACCCATAGTAATAACTTCAACACATTGGACTCGTTCCCTTTAGGCTAACCTTTTGTTTGACCTGTTTGTGATAAAGGGTCAAACAAAAAATTAGTTAATCCAAGTGCTTGGCATCAGTCAAAAGATGGCTATTAAGCTTACAGCGTACAGACTCATTGATACCATATAAAAATGCCTGGCCTTCGCTTATAAATAGTATACCCTCAGTGTAGCTCTGCTTATGACAACATTACTGATAATTCATATCACTAGCCAAGACAGTCCTTATCAGAAAAATGCAGTAGTACAAAAAAACAATAAGGACCATATATATATATATATATATATATATATATAGTATATGCTTGTGCCATGATAATGATTCTTTTTTTTATTCTACCATTCTAAACACTTCGTTATTTTTGAAGTATATAATTTTGCAATCAAATTCGATACAGTAATATATTAACAAAATTAATCGTTTTTAAAGGAAATATGTTTCGGTCACCTAAGCCGATCCTTTTGACCCATACCTCTATTTATGTGCCTCTTTCTTACGGCACTGAGTGGACGTGTACCTGAGTGCATCCAACAAAACACCAATATTAGCATGCATTAAGATTTCCGGGGTAAGGTCACGGAAAGATAGATTATCTAACTTGATTTCGAATAAGAAATCTGGATAGACTAAGGCCCATTAACCATGTATTTTGCGTGGTAAGGTTTTATAGGTGATGCATCTGCCAACAGCAAATGATGACCTACAAGGTATGACTAATACATCGAGTCACCTTCGGTACTGTTAACTGTCCCAAATACGGAAGAACAAAGTGCAGGGGGTGCGTAGCCTACATCATAACCACCTAAGGTAAATACATGAGTAAGTAGTTCTCATGCCATTAGTAAAATAAGACCGAATTTTTGAACATTATAAGTAGCCATTTCAGTTGTCAATGAATTAGGCGGTGATGAAATTGTTGAGCTTATAATCAAAATTTCCCAATAAGGTCAATTAGAAATAAGTACGATAAAACCATCCACTCCCTTTCTACCCTATTTCTCCAAAGTAGTTATCAACAATAAGTCAATAAAAATGAAAACTGAAAGAGGCCATTCTTTCCTCCATAATCCAACCATTGAACCCTTATATTTTTCCTAGCTTTCACCAGAAATGAAGACAATTGACAACCTTGAAAGTAGTAATAACATGCCAATAAACCTATAATTTTTTGTAATCTATATATAATATATAATAAAATTATATTAGGAGCAAAAATGTGTTTTCAGATCAACCCAACCTAACCCGACAGACTTTAAACTCGTAATAAAAATAACCCGTTTCAACTCAAAAACATTTGACCAAATAGTGTACCCACCCATTTTGCTACTGCTACTTGGAATACAGGTGGTGAGACAAAGCAGGCACATACCCCTCACGCTATTAACACTGAGCAAAGTAGAGAATGATCAACTTCAATTCCACTGTTTAAATTGGATCGCCTTTTACAAAACATGAACATCCATTTCTGTGTGTTGTCATACAGTTGCACCTGGACTCCATCTTGAATTAATACTTGGAGATTGCATATATAATGTTGCTTCTCACGCCTGGGGATCTTTACAAATCGATACAACACTTAAACACAAAAACAAAACCTTTAGCACATGATATATAACATATAACATCTAAGTAGAACTGGCAACTTCGACCAATTTACTTTTGGCTTATGTTTATTCGTTTGATTGGTCAATGGGTTAGATAAATCACCTATAAACATAGATGTCAAACATCAAAAGTAATATTTATCAAAGAATTTGATAATTAGATTATTATTATAAAACAATGCAACTTATAAAATCACATTTGACACATATGTAATCTTTTAATAATTCATATTGTTGAACAAAAGGTGTTACTAATCATCTCAAACAGACCCGTTTAGTTTAGTCTCTTACCTGTATAAACAGTGAGGCCCGTTAATGGAAATAACTTGATCAGTTTAATGGAAATAAAGTAACTCGTTACTGGTTCAGCAGTGCGAACGTAGATGGATGGATTAAACACTGTTTCAAGGACTGGGTGGCTTTTAGATAAATCAACGGTTTAGAATGATCCAACCTACCAAACGGTCACACAAATAACCCTTATCGAGTCATATATAAGAAAGTGGGTTAAAATTGCTACCTTGAGTCGGTGAGAACTTGAAGGGATATATCATACATGCTGCATGTCTTCGAAACATTGGGGCACCATATTTGCTTTTCCATACAATGTCATCATACATTAAGTGGTTGACTGGGTAGCTTGCAATAAAATAATCAATAGTCCATAGCATATGTAATATGTCTCTCAACCATTTATTATGAAATTATAAGGAGTAGTATTTATGTACGTTGATACAACATGTATTTGAGATAGTAACATTTCATTCTTAATACTGCTAATATGCTATTTTGCAGTTATTTTGCTTTTGTTTATGTTGGTGGTTGGTGCCGGGGCCAGGGCCAGGGCCTTTGAATTGAAATACATGTGTTGGGTTCACATATGACATGCAAGAAACATGTAGTGTTTACTTGGTATAAATTGACAGACAGATAAGTAGAACTTACCAATTCCAAATCATATGTCTCCGTTATGGAACACCAATATGTTGTACAAATGCTGCATAATCAGATCCTCCTGCTCCTAATCGTCCAATCTCTATTTTTCATATTATTCTAGTTAGGTACCAATCTATCTATCTTTCTCCGCTTTTTTTAAGAGGATAATTGGTAGTTTGTACTTCGTACCCAAGATTCATAGAGAGCTTGTGAAGAGTTCTGTGGATCTTGAACCTTCAAATAAAGAAAATAAGATGTGGGAAAGTATATAATCAAGGTAAGTGAATGCCATAGTACATAACTATCCTTCTATAAACGTGACATGTCTCTTACGATTTACTTCTACAGGTGGTAAAATAGGGTGGTTGGGTAATAGGTCAAACATGGGTAATTTAGTACGCATCGAAATGGGTCGGGTCAGGTTGATGTGAACAGATTTGGGAGGTTATACGAACTAAAAATACATGTTGGGTTACTGCAGACCCATTTGATTTTACTACAATTTTGATTGGGTCCATTTGACAATTCAAGGTGTATGCTGATTACATATTGAACATATCAATTGGTTCTAAACTCAAGATAATAAAAGATAAAAAGTGTTTACAAGTGAACCCAACAGTCACTACCCGTTTCAACCAGTATCAAAAAGTAACAATATTGATCCGTTAGGCAACCTGTCCAACCCGCCCATTTTCCACCTCTACTTGTGTGGTATTGATTTACCTCGAGCAGGTCAGACGGCAACTGTTGAGATCAACAGATCCAAAAGTCCAAGCATCCCGGTGATTACCTATGATAACAAATATGGATACACACAGTTAAACTTCTACCTGGTACACTTACTGACTTACAAATATACTTTGGCCTTATAAATACATTATAAACACAACACAATAAAAAAAACGTTTTACTTCCATTATAGATTTGCAACTTTGGTCTTATATTTTATCCAATTAGGTACAGAATAAACACAACATACTAAATGCCCATAGTTTCATGGTACTTTTATCCAATTCTATGAACTATTTACGGTAACATAAAACCATCCGCTCCCTTCCTTCCCTTTTTCTTCAAGGATATATCAGATAGTTGCCTTTTAAACCAAACCAGTTCCATGAAAGCTACATACAAATTGAGCAAATAAAAAAGAAACAAAACCTACAATGAAACAGACCACTTTGATAAAATCACAATAAACTCTTAAAAACTCAGAAATAACGACA
The DNA here is from genome assembly GCA_949592205.1 of Helichrysum umbraculigerum. NCBI lineage: Eukaryota > Viridiplantae > Streptophyta > Magnoliopsida > Asterales > Asteraceae > Helichrysum > Helichrysum umbraculigerum. The sequence goes on along the minus strand of CATIUR010000003.1, from coordinate 102,608,343 downwards.
CATAAACATCCAAAATAAATTCAACCAATTGTTAGGACCTGGGCATTTCATCAAATAGTTGGTAGGCAAAACCTAGGAGATGAAGATCTAAATATGAAACTCAGATTCTTAGCACCCCCAATCCTTTACAAACTTCATAGAATTGAAATTATTAAAATATTAGTGCCATGAAACTTAATTGAATCAAAAGCATATAGTACAAAATTTCTTTTAAAAAAAACAGTAACAATATTTATGAGTACAACAACAAAACTTAACAAATTTTTTTGATCGTCAAAAGAGCATGGAGAACACTCTAACACCCACGTCAGATTCTTGATTTCGGGGACTTAATTTAGCCATATGTCTCACTTTGTGATAATGATTAAGAAGTAAAACATTCATAATAGGGAACCTACTGAATTGAAACCAGATACTATAGCAAGGAGACCGAGTCAGTGCTCCTCCAATTGCATTTAGCTACCTGGAAAAGCGGAGGAGCCAGGAACGTGAGAGCGGTTTGGAGAGATTATGATAACCGCCGAAAACAGAAAATCAACTATCGGAGGGTTGGTATTGAAAGCTAATCTGATCTAATGGTTGATATTGAAAGCTGCCTGGGGAAGTTACACTCCCTTAGGGGCCATAGATAAGGGCAATTCTGTGGGGTTGTATTATATAAATCTGTAAGTCCCCTAGTTTTAGGATCGATAACTTCGTTATCTGTAGTATTAAGGTGCGGAATCCCTCAACACGGTGTTATCTTACTAACAACGAATATGTTCGTATTGCGTTTAATAAGACTTCGCTTTAAACGATAAATCGTCAAAACCTAGTCGTAGGTTATGTTTTCTCTGGTTTGCTGGAATCGCAGAATGTGAAAGTATCAAAAGTGTTATGTTTTTCACGATTGAAAAACATTAAATATGTCGTCTCAACTCGCTGCCGCTGGGCCTGCGAGTTGACTCGACTCGTTCTGCAAGCCCAAGCCCATTATGCTTCGGCTCGTTATGCCTATTTGTGTCCACGAGTTCAGTTCTCATCTCGCTGCTCAACTCGCAGCGACTTGAGAACTCGACTCGCATCAAACGTATATATTTATTTTGTATTTAATTATTCGTCTAACTTAACAAAACAATATGTTTAACGAATATCACTAACAAAACAAATATTCTTTTACAAATCCAAACCAATATACAAACATAATAATAATTACACCAGTCCTATTTCAAGCTAGATCTGTTGTCACAATCTATGTCTCAACAGACTCCCCTTTGACAATAGCTCTAGCGTCTTTATCTTCACGCTTGTCTTTGGTCTTCATTTGTAAATCTTACTGCCAGCGTAAATCTTCATCTTGATACACGTCTTAACCATCATCTGATAATCTCGTCCTAAATCACCCCATGCGTCTGTCGTCAAGATTCTATTTTCATTCAACTTAATCAAATCCTTCTTCGACATGTTCATTAGGTGTCGATGGTCATAGACTCTGAAGATTTCTCTTTCACCACCGTCAACCTCATCATCAGCTTCAACCATAACAGCTTCTCCAGTTCCTGAATCTACATGCCATCTCTTCATATTACCCAGAATATCTTGTGGCATTGTCTTCAGTGGAATCTGCTGTATGCATCTAACAGCTGGATATATCTTCTTCCTTCTTCTTCTTCCTGTTCTTTGACTTCTCTCTTGTAGTTTCACAGTTTTTCCCTTTCTTGGCTTAATCTGAACAAACTTATTTGTACCAACCTCATGTCTAATGATTCTTTCAACACGATCAGCATAATCATCACGACTTGGATTGTTAATCTCTAATCTAGCCAAATCACGTATTTCATAACGTGGTAGAGAACTAAAAACTGCAAGCTTTCGCTCAAAATATTGAACTCCGTCAAACCTTTTGATCGCAAAAAGCTTTAGTTCTGAGTCAAAGTACCAACCAATAATCCCTTTACGTGGTACACGCTTTTTCGTAACATCAACTTCAGAAATTCCAATCTTCTTCTTTTTCTTTGGAAGTTTCCTAAGTACAACAGCAGGATTTTTGGTTTGAACAAGAACTTCTTCTTCTTCATCAGAGGTTGAATCATCAATATCTTCATCTATATCGACAATTGTTGGACCTTGTTCATTTTCAATAACAACTTCTGTCCTAGATGGGCTCACATGGTGTTCATCAATGTTTGCATCTAGATCTACACCCATGTCTTGCACATTCTCAGGTACAGCAGTCCAATCTGTAGGTGGTTGGAATTCTCCTTCCTCAAGATCATAATCAATGTCTTCATCTATCTCATCAAAAATATCATCTTCCGAATCAGATAGATCAAGCATCTCCAATCCTAAGAGAAAACCATAAATACAAATAAATATCAATAATTAAAATTCTCTTATCAATTTCCTTGAATCAACCTAAGAATTTCTTTATTAATTCTTTTGTATATTTTAACCTAAAATATAAACGCAATTTACATATAACTTATAAAATCTTTTATTGATTACCCTGAATCAATCCAAAATTTCTTAAGTCTACTTAACAAATATTAATTAATTTTAAATTCTAATGCATTGTGAATAATCACCAAACATTTAAAATTTACTATTAATTACCTTATATAATTTCCAAGTGTTAATTGATCTCATTCATTATCAATTTAACCTTTAAATTATATATCATTTGTCAAGTTAATACGAATACATTTTTAACTTGTTAATTACTTATATACCTTACGGTCTTAAGTCCATAATCAAATCTAAAATGCATATGTTATCATAAAATTTTGACCGCCGATATTAATCGGAACACGCCGCTCGACTACTCAATGAGTCGGAAGACTTTCGATCACTATTTTAACTTAACATATATAAAATCAAATAACTTAATAATATCTAATACATTTAACTTGTAATTACAATCTCAAGCTGAATATATTACCAAAATATTAAGTTACAATTATTCTGTACAAATTAATACCAATAATTACTACACTATGCTAATACTAAGCTATCTTACCAGCTTCTGTATCAACCTGTGCAGTTTTATCAGCACTTGTACCAGCACCCGAATCACTAGCACCAGCATCAGACTCCCCCTGAATAGTAGCTTGGTCACCAGTCTTTGAAGGACCAGTCTGCTCACCACTCGGTGCATTGGGATCATCGTCCTTGTCTGAATCTCTCTTCCTCCTTAGCTCATCCTCTTTGCAAGACTCCAGATATACCAATATCTCCCCCTGAGTAGACTGTCCTGAATGTGATCTCAAGACTAGACTCTCCAAAGAAGATAACTTCAGTCTCTGTACATTGAAGTCCGCAAGCAAAGTCTCATGAGTCTTCATCAACAGATTGTACGATTGACTCTGCTTGAGAATCTGCTGTGAAAAGAGAAGATTGCTCGACACCAACTCTGGAATCTGAGAAGTAAGCTTCTCCAAATCCTTTACCCTCGACTCTAAGGATGTAATCCTTTCTGCATCAGTCGTTGGAGTAACAGGTATCGTTCTTGGTCCAGGCGGTGTGAGAGACTCAATATGCCAGTCTCTGGTAAGCGGTGTATGAGGTTGAGACAAAGCTTGCGTAAGCAAACTTGTCGCAAATCTAGCTGTTTTGTTCGTCGGAAAATTAGCTCCACGAACTAGATTAGCAACCTCATGCTGAAGCGGTAAAGATATCGATTCAGTAACCACCGGTGCATCCATCTCCACCTGTGGTGTATCCTGAGCAACTTCTCGAATAGTAAGCGTTATCGGACGCTTCATCAAAGGAATCTCAACTTCCTCAGTACCTTCCTCCATAACACTCTTACCTTTTCTCTTCCTTTCAGAAACAGATGGAGGAGGAGAAGGTGTATTGTCTGAATCTTCATCTGACGCCGTCTCACAATCACGACCTCTAGATGATCTAACAGTCTCCTAAAGTTTAAATATATTCAACATTTATGATTAGCGTAAGCTCTATCATACAAGTTCTATATATTTAAGATTAATCAGATATAATACCTCAGTCGGTACAACAACTGATCTATCAAGCTGTATCTGCTCATCCTCAAGTAATATAACTTCGGGATTTGCAGCCTCAGCTTCAGCTTCCTATTCGTGTAATGATATTTATATTTTTAAAATCAGAAATAATATCCAATTTACTAAATATCGAATATCAGAATCATTATATAACAATATTATGCATCTATGATTAATAAAACAATCTATAACTAAGCATCTATATTATTACATAAATAAAAGATTACCGCAGATGGTGCTAAATAACTCTCAATGTCTTGAAGCAAAGGATTTGTCGCATCATCATTCTGCTCCAAAACCTCTTGCACTACTTGTGCAGCAACATCTTGATTCACCTGCTGATCAACCTGACCAACCTGAATAAAAACATCCTCAAGGAGCCCTTGTGGATCTTCAGGTTGAGCTTCCTCAGCTACAGGTTCTGGTACAACATCAGCCTCAGCAGGAGCAACAGCAGCAGCAGGAGCTACATCTAACCACCCATGATTTGGCGGCGTCACATAAACAGGATCAACAATATAGCCAAAGAGATCACGAGTCTCCGGCTTGACATATTCCTCCCGCCGAATAGTCTGCTGAAACATCGCGTTGTATCCTCTGAGAGCGATAGTATCTACACGTAAGTGCGGCTCAGGGATAACAATATCCGGAAGATGAGCACGGATAATCATCATACAGAACCTCGGGTAGATCATAAATCTAGATCTAACAGAACCCGATATCTGTCTTACCATCTCGCCAAAAATATAATCACAAAAACTGTATGGTTTATTGTAAACCAGTGACAGTACCGCCGATACAAGAGCAGGGCTCAACTCATCAAAACCGCCCTTCTTCGGTCCAAAAACTGTGACTATAACGTGCCATAAGAATCTCCATTGCCCAATAACGAGTGCCTTGAGGAATTGACGTCCTCTTCTCTCACCAGTATAACCCATGCGACCTAACGCACCCTCGATAAAATCACTGGAGTACTCAGTAGGACCATCTTCTTGGTCTACTGTACCCATATGTAAAATCTGACGAAGGTCAGAAGCAGCAAAAATAATCGGTTGTTGATTTACCGATGCGCGAATAACCGGTGGGTTAACCGATTCATCATACTGAATGTCCGTCCAAAAATCGTTCAGTATAGTCTGAGAGATCTGTGGAGACTCTGTAAGCGTATATCTAATACGTGAACGTGCAAAGAAGGTCAGCACTTGAGCTACTTTGCTAGCTCCCTTTGCTGATAGATCAAGATCCACAAGAATATTGTGACCCTTATCGAATTGTCTCGCCATATCTGTACAAGAAACACAAATGACAAAAACAGTTAATGCACGTTAGTAAGTTATAAACTATAATGTTTATGAATCAAAATGATCATCTAACATCTTAGTTCTTAACATATTAAACACATATATAACTTATAACTAATAAGTCGTAAGTCCAATATGTAAAATCCGTTAATTACTTGTTAATAAGAAATCCTCAAGTCGTTAACGTTTTATAAAACCAATATATATATTATACCGCTAACAAAAATTAGGACACGCCACTCGATTACATTGTGAATCGGTAGACTTTCGATATATATATACATACACTGTCATAGGAATCCAAAATATACTAGTTATTACTTAAAAAGTCTTAACTCTTATAAAAACCCTTTTTTTTAAAAAAAATTTAGCTAAGTTCGGGACTCGCATAAGACACCTATGCGAATCGAGTTCAACTCGTTTCGCTTATCAACTCGCGATTGGATATGCAGCCAAGTGAACTCGCTAATCATGTCGATCTGCAGGTCAACTCGCTGGTCGATCCGCTAGTCAACTCGCTGCGAGTTGAATCGAAGGTTCAACTCGTTCGATGAACAGCCGTCGCGAGTTTAAACTTAAAATCGATGATTTTGTTAGTTTTAACATGATCAAACGATATATTTACGTTTATTAAGGTTCGTTTAACATTAATCCTAAGGATTCGTGTTCTAACAAGCCTTTAATCTACGTGAATCGATCAAACTTTAAACCGAAACCCTAAGTTTATAAAAACTTCGATTTCTCGTTAATTAGACGGTGAAATCCGTTGTATTTTACCTCAATATGTTCGCAATCTAAAGGTGAATAAAATCTACGGATCAAAAACTCGTTCTTCGTATTTGTAAAATCGAAATCAAACGAAAACAACGTTTCGCCTCGTTTCGCCTGGAAGTGGATTCGCCAAGTTGAAGTGAACTCGTGAATGCTGTGGATCCGGTGATCTATTGACTCGTTTGACCTCCTGTTTTATACTCTGTATCCGATTCGCGATAATTCAAGTGGATTCGCAAGTTGACTAGTCAAACTCGCAGAAACAATTAAAAACACGAATTTAATGCTAAGTATAAATAAAAAACCGATATTTTACAAGTCTAAATTATGATTAATTTTCACTTGTATTTGTCACGTTGTTCAACTCAAAAATATACAGTATAATTTAATTCCGAAGGGTAAATTCAGATAAACATAAAAACTTAAAAACAAATAAAAATAAGATAAAAATACAACTATATAAACTTTGGTATCAAGTACCATTTTATTAATTATTTGAAACAAAGTACATATACAAAGTAAATAAGATTTTATCTGCTTAGGGTTCATATTAGTAAGAATAAGCAATTAATTATATATTAAAAAGTCTAAGCAGATTGGTAGTATACATACCTCATGAAATTCAAATAAATTACTATAAAATTACAACTAAATTCATCATTGATATATTTATATTTATAAAACTATATCTTAGGTACCTTTATCCACATAGCATAATTAATAAATGCATTAATCATATAAAGTGAATATTTTATTATAGACAGTTCAAGACGATTACCGGTATTATGATCCACATAAACAAATTACACTCAATTTTCTAAGCAAACACTTTATTGTTAGTATGAATATTATCAAGTGCTTCCTATTATATGATATACTGAAGAATTCAAGTAAAACACATAACACTGCATCATTAAATTTCAAGGTAGCGGTTACTAAATGATGTATCTTTTCGAAACATATAACATACACTTGAATTTTTTTTTTTTTTTTTTTAAGGTTAGACAAATATCAAACATACTTTGAATATGCTATGTTATCTAAGTCTGTACGTAGTACAACAGAAGATCCCTTCTAGCATAATTCAAAATATATTTGAGAATATTAATTTAATTAAAGGTTTCAGTTCTGTACTTAGTACAACAAAGTTACCAGTAATTAAGTTAATACTCATATTGCTACTATTTGTCAATTCAAATTAATAAGTATGATAACAGTGTATAGTAATACCATCATTCAACATTTAAGACTTAATGTCATACATCATAGAATAGTAACACAAAATAATAAGCAAGTAGTTAATTTACTTCTTAAAGCTTAGAGAATTTCATATAATTTGCCTACCAGTATATCATATGATGAAGCCATCTAAAGTTTTAATAGAAATAAACAAATTATAACTAGTGGATATAGGTGTATAATAAAATAAATATAAACACATACCTGATAGAACCGCTGTAGTTCTAAAGCAACTTTATTTGAACCTACTACCATATCATACTTAGGACTTAAGCTTATTATTGTGAAGCTTATTCTCCTAATGTACTATCATTTCCCTTAGTTTTTGCAAATAAAAACTTAAATGAAGGCGATTCCCCTTAGGTAACAAGCAAATGAATGCCATACGCCTATTTTTTTTTTTTTTTTTTTTTAAGAACACAGAAATACTAACTATTACAAAAATACCCTTGGAAGACTAATCACTCTGGATTTCTCATTCCGTTCAGTTGAACCAACGTCTCAAATCTTGCTCTGTCGAACGCCTTTGTGTATAAGTCTGCTAAGTTTTCCAATGATGGAACCTTAACTAACTTTATCAACTTTTTCTCAGCACAATCTCTAATAAAATGATGTCGAATATCAATATGCTTAGTTTTACTGTGCTTCACAGGATTATTGGTGATCGACATAGTAGATTCATTATCAATCATCATAGGAGTATTGGTTATATTTAACCCGTAATCCCGCAGTTGCTGTTGAATCCAAAGTACTTGCGAGCAACAGCTGCCAGCTGCAACATACTCAGCTTCACATGTAGAAATGGCTACTTAGGTTTGCTTCTTGCACTGCCAGGATACTAATCTACCTCCTAGGAATTGACATCCTCCGGTCGTAGATTTCCTATTCTGATTGCATCCTCCATAATCCGAATCAGTATAAGCTACGAGATCTAAGTCTCCATCAATCGGATACCAAAGACCCAGCTTAGGTTTCCCTTTGAGGTAACGAAAGATTCATTTAACAGCTTGCATGTGTGACTCTTTCGGATTAGCCTGATATCTTGCGCATAAACAAACAGCAAACATTATGTCAGGCCTAGAGGCTGTAAGATACATTAGTGATCCGATCATGGCTCTATAAAGAGTTGGATCCACATCGCTATCACTCGATGTATCTGGACCTAGTCCATGATTGACTGGAATTGGAGTATTGTAGACCTTACTTTCATCCATCTTGAAGCGTTATAATAGCTCATATGTATATTTAGATTGATGAATAAAGAATCCATCCTTCTTTTGATCAACTTGTAATCCTAAGAAGAAATTTAACTCTCCCATTGCAGACATTTCAAACCTTTTTCTCATGACTTTCTCAAATTCTTGACACATCATTTCATCAGATGATCCAAAGATAATGTCATCAACATAAACTTGCACGAGAAGAAAGTCTTTCTTTTTCCATTTCACAAATAGTGTACTATCAATCGATCCTCTTGTAAATCCATTCTCAAGTAGATACGTTGATAGTGTTCCATACCATGCCCTAGGTGCTTGATGTAATCCATATAGAGCCTTATTCAAACGATATACTCTATCTGGATACTCAGGATCAGCAAACCCTGGCGGTTGTGAAACATACACCAATTCTTCTACTTTGCCATACAGAAAGGCACTCTTAACATCCAACTGATACACTTTTATACCAAAATAAGATGCAAATGCTAAGAATACTCTAATTGCTTCTAGCCTAGCAACTGGTGCAAACACTTCGTTGTAGTCAATACCTTCTTGTTGATTAAAACCTTGAACTACCAGACGAGCTTTATTGCGAGTAACGATTCCTTTATCATCTCTCTTGCACTTAAATACCCATCTAGTTCCAATTGGATATTCTCCCTTTGGTAGGTCAACCAACTCCCATACTTGTAATTTAGAGAACTGAGATAGTTCTTCCTGCATTGCTTCTACCCACGAACTTTCTTTTAAAGCCATTTGAACATTTTTCGGCTCGACTTGTGAGATAAAGCATGAATATAGACATTGATTAGGAATCCCTGTCTCTTTCAATGCAGTATACAAGCTTTGGTATTCCGAATTCTCAGACGTACTAGTTCTGGATTGATGCCTAGTTTGAACCGGAGTATTAATATCACCGATGATGTTTTCAACGGGATGATTCTTACTCGTTCTAGTTGTAGTAACTGGTTCAACCGGTATCTCATCTTCTAAATTAGTACCAATCTCTTCCAATTCAGGTACATCTTCCGTACGTGCTGAATATATCCTTAAATGTTTCAAAGGAGTAAGTATATCATCAAACTTTGTAGAAAGATCATCAGGATCTTCTGTTTCTTGAGACTTATCCTCTGAAGGTTGTTGTGACTCACTTGTGGAAGCTTTATCTGAGTCAACATTAGTCTTGATTCCAGACTGCTTAACACTTGATGTTGAAGTGGGACCAATATTCTCATCTTCAAACAATAAATGTTCAGCTATCTCTGAATCACTGACATAGTCACTAATAGGAACTTTAAATGATGCAAAAAGATCAGAATAATCAAATTGCCAATCTAAGCCCTTATGAACATCAGGTGAATAGCTTGTAACCTCAATATTATAAACTACCTCCAAACGTCCTGTGACTTTATTAAAGACTCTCTTGTTTGGCGAATTGGGCATATAACCTAGGAAAAATCCTTCGTCAGCCTTCTCACAAAATTTTGCTTGATGTCCAGTCTTTAATATGGTGCATGAAACTCCAAAGGGTTCAAACCCTTTTAAGTTAGGTTTCTTATTGTTCAAAAGCTCATAACAAGTCTTGTTATGTCTCTTAACCGTAAGAACTCTATTAAGAACATAACATGCTGTATTCACTGCTTCTGCCCAAAAGATTACCGGAAGCTTTGAATCAGCAAGCATTGTTCTTGCAGCTTCAATCAACGTCCTATTTTTCCTTTCAGCAACACCATTCTGTTGAGGTTCATAAGGTGCACTGAATTGATGTAATATCCCTTTGATTAAGCAATAGATATTCAACGTTGAATTCTTGAACTCTGTTCCATTGTCACTACGAATACGCTTTACTCTCTTTTTATAGACATTCTCTACTAGATCAAAGAACTCAATTAGAATTCCAGGCGTCTCATCCTTTGATCCCAAAAAGAATACCCATGAGAATCTAGAATAATCATCTGTGACAACCAAACAGTACCATTTGCCACCTATACTTCTCTTGCTTATAGGGCCGAAGAGATCCATATGTAGCAATTCAAATGGCGAAGATATAGAGTTTTCAGTCTTAGGTCTGTGTGGTTTCTTGTGCTGCTTTCCTTTCATGCAAGGAACACACTTATCCTCAGACTCGAAACGTTTTTGTGGTACACCTAGAACCAAACCATTTTTGGTTATATAATTCATCTTTCTCCAGTTCAGGTGTGCCATTCTCCTATGCCATAATAATGCGTCTGTTTCAGAAGCCTTGGATAATAAACATGTAGACACCATTGAAGAGTTAGGAACACCCATGTTGATAGCATAGATGTCCTTCTTCCTTGGTGCCCTCATCAATATCCATTCATCAGGAATTTTAAAACCTGGCTTCAGGACTAAGGCCTCTTTTTCATTGAAATAAACTGGATGACCTTTATCACAGACTTGGGAAACACTCACTAGGTTGTGAGTTAGTTCTTCAACATAGTTCACATCCTCAAGAGTCAAAGTTCCATTTGAAACTTTTCCTTTTCCCGAAATTACTCCTCCTTTATCTCCTGCAAAGTTTACTTTTTGCTTGAGACTATCCTTGAAGTCCTTCAGTAGACTTCTTTCTCCGGTCATGTGCCTTGAGCATCCACTGTCTACATACCACCAGCTGTCCTTGTTCACAGCATGCTCCTGCACATAACACAAAATACGATCAGTTATCAAGAGGGACCCAAGCCATTACGGTCTTGGTTTGTCCCTTATCATCAACAAACTTAAGTTCTTTAAAATAACCATCCTTCCCATCAGGAGCTTTGGTTACTTTCGAAGTAGCTTGAGTTTGTGGACGATCAGCCTTAAGAGGTGAATTTGAGGAGAACCTCTTAGGCACATAATTATGAGCTCTATTATGATAAATATAATTAAACTCATGTGATCGTGAAGTAGTACCACTCTCATAATGACTATGGCCTCTACTTGGAGTTCTAAACCTCGACGGAGTCACATCCCTATACTTATGGACAGAATTATCACCTTGAGTATATGGCCGTTTAGGTTTAGGTGGGGAGACACTATGCTTACCATCTCTTTTAAGAATGTTAACAGGTTTATTACCTAAGTTAGGTTTGGCATCTAACCCATCTACAGTCATACTAGAGTTGGTCTGTGTCTTTTCATCCATCACAAGCTTATGTGGTGTTTCAGGCTTTTTGTTAGGACAACACGAAGCCACGTGTCCCTTTTGATGACACTTGAAACATGACATCTACTTGCGTGGTTTACTCACTTTTGCTTTCTCATCCGGAGTCTTAGGCACTAAAGGTTTAAGCTGTTCCTTATCAACTTTATCATTAGTCTTAGCATCGTTAATCACTCCACCCGATACAAACTGTATTTTGGTGAACTGAGAAGCCTTGCTATTACCTAATGATACGTTCTTAATAACATCTTTCTGTGCCTCTGACTGTTCAGGTTTATCAGCTACTGAAATCTCAGGATTAACTTCAGTCATCTCAGAATCTTCAGGAATAGGAGTGTAATTGGCATTAAAAGGTGGGGATACATCATTGTAACCTAACCCAGTCTTGTCCTTTACACTACGTTGGGCATCTAACATTTTATCCATTTGAGATGTCCTATAGTTCTCAAGTTTACGGTTTTGCTCAATTAACCTTAAGTTAAGGTTCACTATTTCCTGATCCTTACTAGCAATTGTCTCATTTAAGTCTTTAATATTCATATAGAGACCATCTATGATCACAGATTTTTCACTTATGGTATCTCTAAGTTTTGTTCTATCCGAAGCATCAGACTTAATTTTATCTTTTAAGACATGTTTATCATCACTTAATCTACGAATATCCATAATGGCTTGATCGAGTTCAGATCTAACAGTCTTATAAGATTCCTTATCCATATTCAATTGAGATGACAAATTGCTATTTGACACAGTTAAGACACTATTCTGAGATTGTAAATCAGTAACTAAGTAACAAACATCAGCAAGATTAAGAATATCTAAACATACCTTCTTCTTGTCAGTTTGTAATTCAGCCATGCTTGCCACGAATTCCTCAGGACTCATATCTAGAGCTGAATCCATATATAGCACGTCATCATCACTTGTCTTCACTTCAGACTTAGGCACCTCTACTCTCTGTTCCATATCAGTGGGCATGTAGGAAACTGATCCAGTAGTTGTTTCTTCGATCTCGGCCATCAAGGCTTCCTCAGAATGAGCTTGCCAATCATAAGAGCCATCCAACTGCTTCACCACTAAGGCTTTGGAAGCGAGAGTACTTCCCGAACCTTGTTTTCCTTGTGCTTCTACTTTAGGTCTTTGGCATTCTCTAGCAAAATGACCAATACCCTGACAGTTAAAGCATCTGACCTTGGTTTTGTCAAACCCTGATCTATTGCCCAACACCTTTCTACCAGTTCTCTTGAGGAAATTCTTCACCTTTCTAGATATCAACGCTAGTTGATCTTGAAGCTCCAATTCCTCAAGATAATCAGAATCTATCTGCTTATAATCCTCATCAAACAGAATAGGATCATTGATCTTTCCCTCTATGTAGTTCTCATATGATGCCACAAAGGAAGCAAGAACAGACAGTTGCTGTTCAGCAGATTTCACACTCATCGGCATCTTCTGATGCTCTTGAGGTGACTTCTCAGAATTCTTTCCCTTTGTCTCATCACCAGAGGAGGAAATAAAACACAGATCTTCAGTAATCATTTCTCCATTTTCACTAGTATCACCTACTAACAGTGCAGTGGTCGAACTAGATGACGCAGTCGAAAGACTTGACTTTCCATGATACAACCCAGGGTTCTGAACCTGATCAGAATCACTATCTCTTGACTTCTTGGAGAAATCATAACCTTTCAGCTTGTCAATGACATGCTCTAAGGTCATAGTAGAATACCTAGTTTCATTATCCTTAATCATAACACCATACATTTCCCATTTAGAAGGCAAACCCTCAAGAAACTTGTCGGTTTTAGATACTTCTTCTTCAACAATCTCATGGTATTCTAATTCACTTAGCAGATGGTAGAAACGCGTGACATAGGCATCAAGATCTTCTCCTTTTAAAGCTTTAAACATAGTAAACTGCTTTTTAAGAAGACTCCTCTTGCCAGCTCTTACTTGTGGACTTCCCTCACCTCTTTTCTCTAGAGCTTCCCAGAGCGTTCTAGCAGTATGAAAAGATTTCAGTTGATGAGCAATCTCTTTAGGAAGACACATCTTTATGCAAGAATGTGATTTATTTTCATTTCTGTAAGCTTCCTTCTCTTGATCACTCATGTTCGCATAGGTAAGAACCACAGTAGCATTTTGAACAGTTTGAGTAGGTGGGGTGTATCCACTCTTGATACACATCCAGATTGACAGGTCATGGAATCTACAGTAAGATTCAAATCTGTCCTTCCAATTGTAGTAATCCTCGATTCTTAACAACTTAGGTGGAACGTTTGACTTTCCCACCTCATGGTCCATTTCGATCATTCTACTTAAGTCAGACATCTTAAAACGTAAAATTAAACTGTTTCAGTGAATTCAGAAAACTCGATTCGCAAGACTCAGCTCAACTCGCAATCTCAGCTCGACTCGCAGAATCTCGTCGATTCGCAAGCCTCAGTTCGGATTGCTAAAAGATGTCGATTCGCAAGTGATGTCGATTCGCGAGGGATCTCGGTTCGACTCGCAAGCCTCAGTTCGACTCGCTAGTTCAACTCGGTTCGCAGGCGACGTTGGAACCCTAATCTCGACTCGCGAAACGGCTGTTAAACCCGAAAATGAATTTTTAAGGTATTTTTACGACTGAAACTTAAAATTTCGGCTGTAAACAAACCCTAAAATGTCCAGAGAATGATTTTGATCGTTAGTATTGCAAGAATGCACGTAAAAACGACCCGAATCAAAAACGCAATAACACTAAAACTTATGAACACACTCGTATTTAGCCCGAAAGCTCTGATACCAGATGTAAGTCCCCTAGTTTTAGGATCGATAACTTCGTTATCTGTAGTATTAAGGTGCGGAATCCCTCAATACGGTGTTATCTTACTAACAACGAATATGTTCGTATTGCGTTTAATAAGACTTCGCTTTAAACGATAAATCGTCAAAACCTAGTCGTAGGTTATGTTTTCTCTGGTTTGCTGGAATCGCAGAATGTGAAAGTATCAAAAGTGTTATGTTTTTCACGATTGAAAAACATTAAATATGTCGTCTCAACTCGCTGCCGCTGGGCCTGCGAGTTGACTCGACTCGTTCTGCAAGCCCAAGCCCATTATGCTTCGGCTCGTTATGCCTATTTGTGTCCACGAGTTTAGTTCTCATCTCGCTGCTCAACTCGCAGCGACTTGAGAACTCGACTCGCATCAAACGTATATATTTATTTTGTATTTAGTTATTCGTCTAACTTAACAAAACAATATGTTTAACGAATATCACTAACAAAACAAATATTCTTTTACAAATCCAAACCAATATACAAACATAATAATAATTACACCAGTCCTATTTCAAGCTAGATCTGTTGTCACAATCTATGTCCCAACAAAATCACTATGTTTTTAGCCCGTGCGATGCACGGTCGTTAAAAAATACAATTATATGTTTATTTATAAGTAGTTCAATGAATTAGTGTTATTAACTTAAAAGGTGCAATTGTCATTGAGAACTGAAAATAAATAATAACATAACTCAAACTATATAATAAAGTAATCAAACTATTATAATTAATTGTTGGAGCCAAATAAAGAATAATGAATTGTAGAAAAATAAATAATAAGTATTACATATATTCGTAAAAAATTGTATGTCTTTGAGCCCGTGATCGTACGGTAATGTATGCAAAACTATTATATATTATGAAATTTTTTAACAATGTCAATATTGTAATTGAAAACTATAAATTTGTCATTGAAAATAGAAAAATAGTATACAACAACCTAAACATATGCGAATGAAAACTTCAAAGTTTTTGGAAGTAACAACATGAGAAACAAATACAACATATTCACAAATGCTAACATAAAATATTACAATTACAAATGTTATACAACTTTAATATAAGCAACATATATGTAATAGTTTCTAACATTGTTGTCTCAACTCAACATTTCAATCTACCAATATGTTTAACTCGTGAAATGTCTACGTATAGTTGATTATGAATAAAATTTGATTATTAATAAAATAAACTCAATGAGACAAAGGGTGTACTTGAATCTTGTGTTAATCAATGCAAAACATACATACTCAAAATAAACTTAAATGATTAAATTTTGGTCAACCTATAAGTTAAGGTGTTTAAACATTTAGAAACAAAAGTTAGAAGGGTTAAAAAAAAGTGTAGGGATTAAACTATTATTAACCCTTATTTAAAACGATTTATAATAATAATAAAATTATTAAAAATGGAAAGCCATGTGGCATCCCTAGAATTTGAATAATAATTTTGGAGTAACTATATTTTGGACATGTCATCATAATGATTAAAAAGATGACAAATAAGCAAAAAAATCTTTGTTTTATATATATGAATAGATTTCGAACACGTTAATATTTCACCGACTCGCCAATACGTATCTAATCTAAATTGGGAACTCTAATTTATATTGAAAGTTTGTCGCGCCACCAGCAGTCACGGTCGTTTTCGCAACTGACAGCAGCACGACGGGTTTAGTTTTAAAATTTTATATTTTGCTGGGGACCTAAGTTCTACTAGAGCTGTATAGCTGAAGTATGACCTAGGGTCGTTCTAAAGAGTTAATCGTATTGGGAAACGACTTGTCGGGACAAACGGTTCAAATTAGCGATGGTTTGAAAATAGTTTTGAGTGGGGGTTTATACTTAGGTCCTAATTAAATTTGAACTAATTAAAAACAGTAATTAAAAGCCGTAGGTTGAATCAGTATAAGGGGACTTGTGTTTGTTATGACTTCGTCAGCTTTTACGTGGGGTGATGCTGTATTTGGGGTTTTATATTTGAAAACGTCTTTTAAGATTTGTGTCTTGCGTTCACGTAGATACCTTGTGGTGTAAACACTAGCACCGTACTGATCAGGTCAACCGATCAGTATGTCACTGAGTACTAGGCTGTCAGGATTCTGATCAGATCGGACTATCTTGAAACCTTCCTCACCGTCTCTTGTGACGAGACTAGGTGACCCTCCAGATGGGGTGCAGGAATAAGGCGACAGTTCGCAATTTATCTAGTGATCTTTCTTAACACAGACAGAGATATCTAAGCTAGGCAAGGCATTTAAGATTTAAGACAGGTGGTGACTGATTAACGTATACATTAATGGTTTGTGATTGAGTTCAGAGATATTCGGCTGTGATACAGTCTTTGACCCACAGGGTTTTCCACAGTTTGTATGTAATTGTACTGCACGATAGGTGTTTCCAATGTTATACTGTGTATTCACCCGTATTACGGTCTTTCCTGGATCACAGACTATGCCAGGATGTAATACAGTATACAGCCTTCGACCTTTCCAAGGTTTTCACGTGTTTGTACTCCACCAAAGGTGTTTCCAACGTTATACCGGATACTCAGTCGTATTAGGGCTTTAACTGGATTACATACTTTTCAGCCATCTGAACTCAATATATCTAAGCTTGTATTACAGTAAAACCATCTATGATAGCTAAACATCCCGTTCACTTTAATGATTCAATCCTAATAAATCCCTGATTAATTCACGGTGTACTATACGATAGTTTAAACAGTATTTCCACTAGTTACAAAATCAGACCATGTTTATTTTGGAAAACATAGATAGGTAGTGACCGTCTGAACAAGGTTAGCCACTCCTTGTCATAAAGGTTCTAACCACGTTTATTGGAGGAAAGGCGATAGTTTAGTTTAAAATCATAAATGTATAGTTAACAGTACACCGGTTTTCAATATTTAACAATTGGGATCATTATTCCACAACGGATTGTGCCCACAACTTTCATAGCTTCCATGTTCCGTACTACACACATTCGTGATGTTTCCGGCGCTATACAAATGAAAGCCGTATAACGTTACCTCCGTTGTTTTATAACGATGTTATCCCAATTGTATTTAAAGTAGCATCACCCCAAATATTAACAAGCTAACTACATCATAACAAACACAATAGCTAATCTACTCACTAATCATGGCAATGTATCCTAAATCAAACATAATAATAGCATGTAACATTATGAAAGATAAGGATAGAATTAACCGAAAGTAATGCGTAGATTGAATAGCAGCTGAAAGATTACACGGACAGAGCTACGAAATATCTCGAACAATATTACAAAGGAGGTCCTCCAAGAATTCCAACTCTATTACAAAAGCTACCCTACTAATCCTCGTCTAACTCCTAAGAGTAGTGCTAGAGAGAGGATGCTAATTACCTACTAATTCTCCTCTAACTCCTAAGAGTAGTGCTAGAGAGAGAATGCTAACTTAATTCTAGAGAGAGAAATGAGAGAAACGAGATGAGAGGTGTGTGGAAATGAGAAATGGAGGTTAGAATTTATAGGGAGAGGGTGAAAGCCTTGGTATAAGTCTTGAATCATGAAATACAAGCATCAAAGCAGCATACGGGACAAGCGGACCAAGGGGGGTCAAACGGCACCTCACAAGGCAAAAGACCCCGTATACGGCACCCTAGGTACGGTATACTGCACTTAAGGTGCCGTATACGGCACCCTTGGTGGTAGGGGGGGGGGGGGGGTTGGTGCTCCATTTGGCCTCCGCTGATTCCTCGGTTGCTTGGTTCGTCCGTATCTTCTTCGTTTGGGCTCCGATTTGCTTGATTCTTGCACCGTTGGATTCGTTTTTCCGTTACGCTTATAATGACACTGAGTTTGCCAAATTTGGAAGTGTTTGACTTTTGCGTGTTCCGGATGACGATCAGCGAGCTTCCAGACTGTGTATCTTCTCCGTCTTTCGTCCGTTTCTTCTGATTTCTTCACCTCCGGTCTTGGATTTCCCTATGGAATCATAAAATATGAATTAAGATCTAATTCCATAAGTAAATTAAGAAGAGAATATTTAAGGTGACATTATTTGCCTCGTTTTGCGTGATAAACGGATGTTTTTGGTGATTTTAACAACAATGCCTATATTGGACCACTTTGGTGATTTTAAGTAAATAATAGATGTTTTAAGATGATTTCACCAAATATAAGTCCAATAAGTGCAGAATAATGTGCCTAAAAACATGACTTTTTAGGTCACATCAAGTATCCAACACTTAGACGTTGCTTGTCCTCAAGCAATACATCCATGCCTCGTGAAAAAGATATTTTAAAAATCTGGTTTTGGGGTGAGTCAGAACATTTCTAAATGTTATCATTTTCTCATATTCATATATTTGCTCTAAAAACATCAGGAAAGATAAGATAATCATTTCAGAAACAAGTAATGATTCTCTTTAAGCATACTTCCAAATCTCGTGATCCTGGAGTATACATGACCAGGCGATCTCACTAAGGTGGTCACTCAATTCACTCAAGAGTGTTTCGGGTTTTCTAATATTCTAAACAAAGAAATCGCTCAATTAGCCAGTCATGCAGTACTCATCGTCATAAGCTTGATCGAGAATCGGATCTCCACCACTTAGGTGAGAACGATGCTAATTATCCCAAGACATTCAGGGGTTGTAATGTTTGTGAGGGTTAAGGGGTATGGATAGTGGAAATTTTGGGTGTAAGGGTGTTGCTTATCTTAGGACTCCTAAGGTTACGAAAAACTTAATTTAGAAACGGATGAAAGTAAAGTAGCTTTTGTCTTCTATCGGATCTTCTTCTTTTAGGGTGATACTTCGAAGTACTAGCTTTATTTTCTTTTATTTTTTTCTATTTTCTTTTTCTGATTTTCTCTTTTTTTCTTTTTCTTTCAGAACTTCTTTGCCTGAGAACTTCCAAGGATTATTAAATGCAGAAATCCTTCTTCTCATCTTTCTTCTTCGAGTCTTTTCATGGTGTCAATTTTTCACACCAAGGATATTTCTTTTTTGGAGAATACGAGAGAGTAAGACAATTTGAAGGGATGTTTCTATAAAGCGTTCCTCATAACCTTAGAAATTCTAGGATAAGTTTAGGGATATTTGGGAAAGTAGGGGTTTAAACATGTGGGTTTTATGAAACGAAAAGGTTTAGGCTCAACAGGGTTTACTAAGTGGATCATCGATGCTAAAAATGAGCATCGTAAAAGGGTTTTGGGCTTGAAAGAGAAGGCTAAAAAGTGGGTTAAATCCTAAGGAATGTCAAGGTCATCTAATTGCATCTATACCGCGTACGATACTCACCAATATGGTCTTGAAGCGTATGTCAAGAGCAGGTTCTAATTCAGATATACATGCATCGGCACACACAAGAAATGAATAATGTAGTATTAAAAATGAATGCTTTTAAGGCTCAAGTCCTCACTGCAAATGGGTTGTATGTGCCTAGTCATGTTCTTGTTAGATTATCATTTCTTGCTTAAGCAATTATTAACTTATTTTCCTTAGATTTTAAAACAACTTATTCATATTTTGAAAATGACTTCTCTTAAAAACATTAAGACTAAAAAATTCAGAGTTAATCGGATGATTAAACTTGTTTTTCTTTTGAAAAAGGGTTTTGAAAATTGAAAAATTTTGAAAAATTTAGAGGAACATTTTATGTGTTAACTATTTTGAACTAAAATCATAAAAACAAACCAAGTTATTCTATACCTGCTATCCCACACTTAGAGGAACATTGTCCCTAATGTTCTCTTGAGTTGAGATTGAAAAAATCCCACACTTAGAGTTTGAACATGTAAGAAAATATTTCTCAAGTGTTTTGTTTGGGCTGGAATCCCACACTTAGTGATAAGTTTAGGATAGAGTATAGACTACTTTTATTATCACATTAATAAAACAAATAAACATGAATCAAGATAAAACAGATAAAAGAGGAAAGGATTTGATACTCCCCAAATAGCGAGCCACGTTGAAGCTGAAAGTCTGAATTTGCTGAAGAGAGATGTTGTCAGGATCTTCTTCTGCATTGATTGGCTTCAAGCTGCTTGCTATTATATCCTCATTTCTTCGACTCATCTCATTCTCATGAAGAGATCTCGTAAGTGTGAACACGTTGGATAAAACCCTTATTACAAACTCGTTGTTGTTTTTGCAAATGAAAAAGAAATCACTGTCTCAGATTTTGAAAGATGTTTTCTACTACAAATCAATTTTTATAAATTATGTGTTTTTAAACGAGTTCGAGCATAATGCATAAAAGTAGTATGCAAGTTCCTCAAAGGCTCGAAACATATGAATTATTTGGTTATTTCAAAATGATTTCCTATTTTCTGAGACGAGCGGTTTATTTGCAAAACGAGTTGTATTTCAGAGTATGTTTTAAAACATTTTGGGCTCATCCAAGTGTGAAGGATAGTCGGACATTTACTTCATTTACCAATACTCTACTTTCTTCTATGTCTTATTCCATGGGTTGCCTCCCAAGAAGCGCTGCTTTTAAAGTCGAGAGCTTGACTTTATTTCACGGGTTGCCTCCCGAGAAGCGCTACTTTTAGAGTCGAGAGCCTGACTTTGCCTTCCTTCAGTCTAGTTGGAGCTGGAACCTCCAGGGTCGGAAGTGCTCAGAAGTGGAACCCTGGGATTACGTGGATTGATTCTCAGAAAGTGGCGAGTGATGGGTTGGATGATGTTTGGAATCTCATATGCAAAGATTGCTCAGTAACTCTTTGCATGTGCAGAAGATCCCAGATAATGTCCTTTATAGCTCTAGAGGTAGCTCTATTGGGATCAACTGCAGAGAATCCATCTAATTCCATCATTTGTCGCTTGGGGTGTTGCTTAGATAAAACAAGAGGTTGTGAGGGGTCTATGATCGAGGCTATTAGCCTTTCCATAGTTATGCCAAATCTTGCATCATGTGATTCATCAGTTGGTAGATTATCATTAGGTAAGTGGTGATGCGGTGGTGTGGACTGGTATATATCCTCCTCTACTTCCTCAAGTTCTTCTTGTTCAGACTTGTCTGGCTTAGAATTTCCCATCTCTTCTTCTGACTTTGATTCTTCTGTTGATGATATAAGACAAGTGTGTTTATCTGATACGTATATGTCTGGTGGTTCTGAATCAGAAGTATCGTCATCTGAAGTAATCCTACCCATTGAGATTGCATATATTTCTACCTGCTCCGCGAGTAGTTCATCAGCCTGGTTGATTCTGAATATAATAGTCTGTCCATGTGCTCTAAGGCTGATAGTCTGCGAGTAAACATCAATAATAGCACGAGCAGTATTCTTGAAAGGCCTTCCTAGGATAATGGGTATATTGATATCTTCCTGTATATCCATCACTACAAAGTCAGTAGGGAACCAAAACCTGTCAACCTTAACCATCACATTCTCAGCTATGCCCCTAGGATATCGAGTTGTTTGATCGGCAAGCTGGACGCTCATCTTAGTGGGTTGCAGAGGTCCTAGTTCAAGTCTAGAGTAGAGTGAGTAGGGCATGAGGTTGATACTAGCTCCAAGATCGGCCAAGGAGTGTATCGTGCCCGAGTGATAGATGGAACAGGGCAAAGTGAAGCGGCCCGTGTCTCCTAGTTTTTCCGGAAGGGAATTCTGAATGATGGCTGAGCATTCGGCGTTGAGAGAGATTTTAGGTACTTCGGGTACCTTTTCTTTAGTAGCCAGCATACGTCGGATGTATTTAGAGCCGGAAGGGATTCTAGAAACGGTGTCTAAGAATTTTCCATCAAGTTTGAAAGATTTGGCGTTAAACCTTTTTATGATACGATTTGGGAAGGGGACTCGAACTTCCTGAGTTGGGGTAGGCACGGATTGAGTCTCAACTGTCGTCGGGACAGGAGAAGGGTTCTTCACCGAAGAAGAAACATTAGAGTGGCTCGGAGCCCTCTGAGTATCCGTGGAGTTCAAAGTCTTAGCCTCCGCAATGTGTAGATTGTAAACGGTGTTGCTAGGTAAGGATCCTTGGGGTCGAGTATCGAGACGCTGAGCTAACTTGTTTTCAAGGCTCTTTATGAGTATATCAGTTTGGTCTTGTTTAGCCATAACCCTTTGTATGAGTTGCATCATCATGTTGTCTGAATTAGTGATTGGTGTGGCAAGTTCACGAGGTTGGATTGTGTCGGGTGAAGGTCTGTTGGGTGAGAATGGTTGGTTGTAGGTAAGTTGGGGTTGTTGTGGGTATTGGATAGGTCTAGTTGGTGGAGAGGTTTGAGCAAATCCAGGTGGATGATTTTGGGCGTAGTAGATGGCAGGGTCCTCATACGCAACCTGATATGGGTTGGCGTAATTCTGAAAGGATTGGACTTGGTGGACCTGCTGAGGTTACTGTTTCATCTCTCCGATTTGTCTCGTTAGGATTGCGATATGTTCCGCCATACATTTGACCATCTCAGTTTGTGCTGGATTGGAGACTGCCATCGGTAATTGTTCATCGGTATTCCAGTCATGATGGTGCATCGTCATATTTTCGATCAATTCCCAAGCCTCATCTGCGGTGCGTGGCATAATACTTCCTTGAGCAGCAGCGTCAAGAGTGATGCGATGATTTGGGTCTAGACCGTTATAAAACGTGTACAGTTTTTCAGTCTTTGTCATTTGATGTTCTCGAAATTTCCTCAGTAAACTCCTGAATCGCTCCCATGCTGAGTAGATTGATTCACCGTGAGCTTGTTTGAAGTTTGCGACGTCATTCTTTGCTTTGGTCTGTTTGGACGGAGGAAAGTATTTTGCAGGAAACTTGTTACCCATATCCGTCCATGAGGTGATTGAGCCGGTCTCAAGTCCCTCAAACCAAGAAAGAGCACGAGAAGCGAGAGAGTAGGGGAACAAGTATAAGCGGACTATATCTTGCTCAACCCCGTTATGCTTATATGAGTTTGAGACGTGAATGAATTTGTCAATGTGGGCGTTAGGATCCTCATGGGGTAGACCATGGAATTGACATTGGTGAGTTGAATGGTGTTGTATTTGAGTTCGAAAGATGCTCCGTCTATCTCAGGGTAGCTGATCGGTCCTCCTCGTCCTTCGATTGATGGTTTGGTGCTGTCAGCGAGAGTAACACGAGCAGCCATTTGTGGAAAACGGGAACGTCTTTCTTTGCGGATGGTACGGATAATCGACTCATGATCGGTTACGAAAATGAGAGGTTCAGATCCGGATGATCAGGTCAAATATCGTTGTGGATTGTGGGAAAGAATTTTCGGTGGTTACGAGAGAGAAATCTAATCTACGGGTATCACTAAAGAGAAAGTTCGTCGGGACGCCTCATAATCTTACGATCAACTTCCCCGGCAGCGGCGCCAAAAACTTGTCGCGCCACCAGCAGTCACGGTCGTTTTCGCAACTGACAGCAGCACGACGGGTTTAGTTTTAAAATTTTATATTTTGTTGGGGACCTAAGTTCTACTAGAGCTGTATAGCTGAAATATGACCTAGGGTCGTTCTAAAGAGTTAATCGTATTGGGAAACGACTTGTCGGGACAAACAGTTCAAATTAGCGATGGTTTGAAAATAGTTTTGAGTGGGGGTTTATACTTAGGTCCTAATTAAATTTAAACTAATTAAAAACAGTAATTAAAAGCGGTAGGTTGAATCAGTATAAGGGGACTTGTGTTTGTTATGACTTCATTAGCTTTTACGTGGGGTGATGCTGTATTTGGGGTTTTATATTTGAAAACGTCTTTTAAGATTTGTGTCTTGCGTTCACGTAGATACCTTGTGGTGTAAACACTAGCACCCTACTGATCAGGTCAACCGATTAATATGTCACTGAGTACTAGGCTGTCAGGATTCTGATCAAATCGGACTATCTTGAAACCTTCCTCACCGTCTCTTGTGACGAGACTAGGTGACCCTCCAGATGGGGTGCAGGAATAAGGCGACAGTCCGCAATTTATCTACTGATCTTTCTTAACACAGACAGAGATATCTAAGCTAGGCAAGGCATTTAAGATTTAAGACAGGTGGTGACTGATTAACGTATACATTAATGGTTTGTGATTGAGTTCAGAGATATTCGGCTGTGATACAGTCTTCGACCCACAGGGTTTTCCACAGTTTGTATGTAATTGTACTGCACGATAGGTGTTTCCAATGTTATACTGTGTATTCACCCGTATTACGGTCTTTCCTGGATCACAGACTATGCCAGGATGTAATACAGTATACAGCCTTCGACCTTTCCAAGGTTTTCACGTGTTTGTACTCCACCAAAGGTGTTTCCAACGTTATACCGGATACTCAGTCGTATTAGGGCTTTAACTGGATTACATACTTTTCAGCCATCTGAACTCAATATATCTAAGCTTGTATTACAGTAAAACCATCTATGATAGCTAAACATCCCGTTCACTTTAATGATTCAATCCCGATAAATCCCTGATTAATTCACGGTGTACTATACGTTAGTTAAAACAGTATTTCCACTAGTTACAAAATCTGACCATGTTTATTTTGGAAAACATAGATAGGTAGTGACCGTCTGAACAAGGTTAGCTACTCCTTGTCATAAAGGTTCTAACCACGTTTATTGGAGGAAAGGCGATAGTTTAGTTTAAAATCATAAATGTATAGTTAACAGTACATCGGTTTTCAATATTTAACAATTGGGATCATTATTCCACAACGGATTGTGCCCACAACTTTCATAGCTTCCATGTTCCGTACTACACACATTCGTGATGTTTCCGGCGCTATACAAATGAAAGCCGTATAACGTTACCTCCGTTGTTTCATAACGATGTTATCCCAATTGTATTTAAAGTAGCATCACCCCAAATATTAACAAGCTAACTAAATCATAACAAACACAATAGCTAATCTACTCTCTAATCATGGCAATGTATCCTAAATCAAACATAATAATAGCATGTAACATTATGAAAGATAAGGATAGAATTAACCGAAAGTAATGCGTAGATTGAATAGCAGCTGAAAGATTACACGGACAGAGCTCCGAAATATCTCGAACAATATTACAAAGGAGATCCTCCAAGAATTCCAACTCTATTACAAAAGCTACCCTACTAATCCTCCTCTAACTCCTAAGAGTAGTGCTAGAGAGAGGATGCTAATTACCTACTAATTCTCCTCTAACTCTTAAGAGTAGTGCTAGAGAGATAATGCTAACCTAATTCTAGAGAGAGAAATGAGATGAGAGGTGTGTAGAAATGAGAAATGGAGGTTAGTATTTATAGGGAGAGGGTGAAAGCCTTGGTACAAGTCTTGAAGCATCAAATACAAGCATCAAAGCAGCATACGGGACAAGCGGACCAGGGGGGGGGTTCAAACGGCACCTCACAAGGCAAAAGACCCCGTATACGGCACCCTAGGTACCGTATACTGCACTTAAGGTTCCGTATACGGCACCCTTTGTGGTGGTGGGGGGGGGGGGGGGGGGGTTGGTGCTCCATTTGGCCTCCGCTGATTCCTCGGTTGCTTGGTTAGTCCGTATCTTCTTCGTTTGGGCTCCGATTTGCTTGATTCTTGCGTCGTTGGCTTCGTTTTTCCGTTACGCTTCTAATGACACTGAGTTTGCCAAATTAGGAAGTGTTTGACTTTTGCGTGTTTCGGATGACGATCGGCGAGCTTCCAGACTGTGTATCTTCTCCGTCTTTCGTCCGTTTCTTCTGATTTCTTCACCTCCGGTCTTGGATTTCCCTATGGAATCATAAAATATGAATTAAGATCTAATTCCATAAGTAAATTAAGAAGGGAATATTTAAGGTGACACTATTTGCCTCGTTTTGCGTGATAAACCGATGTTTTTGGTGATTTTAACAGCAATGCCTATAATTGGACCACTTTGGTGATTTTAAGTAAATAATAGATGTTTTAAGATGATTTCACCCAATATAAGTCCAATAAGTGCAGAATAATGTGCTTAAAAAAATGACTTTTTAGGTCACTTCAAAGTTTACTCTAAGTCCCTATAGTTATCATCTTGTATATACTTATACCATAACATGTTTAATTAAATTTTATAATACCTTGTTAACTAGAATATAACCCGCGCATTTGCGGGACTAACCATGATAATTTTGTGTATATGAACATATAGAAAGAGTATTGATTTATCGTGTTTTTTCATTTTTATGCGGTATTTTTGGTGATAACAGAATATGGATTATTGCAAAAAAATAAGAGGAAGCCATGAATGCTAATAAACTTGAGTTATTTTGTTAATCTCAAGGTCGTGCAATTCAAAGAGTACTTAGTTCTTGTAGCCTTGTGAAGTAGTCATTAATTTCCAGCAAAGCAATGGCTGACTGTCGAGTTGTGAGCAGTGACAAATCCAGATAATTATCACATGGGGGTATAAAGTTTTTTTTTAAGTGACGGATCTTTGGGGAGGTTATTGCTAATAATAGTAAAACTAATTAAAACAACTTCAAAATATAATTGAAAGTGTTTGTTTAAGCGCTAAAAAAAACGGATTTGCTACAAAAGGGCGATAATCAATGTAAAACAGCTATAAGACAATTCAAATTGACTTCAATCAATCCAAAGTTTAATATAAAGCGCCAAACATTCTAATAAAGAAAATTTATATATACATTGTTACAAAAGACACGATGATTTAATCTAAAAAAAAAAAAACATATTGACCTCTAAAACCAGAAAACAAAAAAATATCATATGGGATTACAATTATCAATATTTCGATGATGAAATAGCACATTAGACATTTAATCAACCAAACACATGAAAGTTCAAAATCAATTTAATTGAGGTGTTTATATGTAACAACCGGTCAAAAAGTCAATTTTCACGCCAAATTTTAAACTTTAAATAATTACATTTTAAAGTTCAAGAGAAATATTTTTATTAAAAATATTTACAAAATAATATAGACAAAATTATAGATTTAAAAATATTAAATTTATATTTTAATCGGATACAAAAATGCGGGCATTTTGTACTGTGGTTGGAGACCACAGTCCACAAATGAGGGAGCTGAGTTTAACAAAACCCACATCCACCCCTTTTCACTCTTTCATTTCCATTTCATTTTCACACACACACCCACACCTCTCTCTCTCTCAATTTATCCCTCTCCTCTCTTCATCACCATCGTCGGCCGCCGCCGTCACCGCCGGCCGCCACCGCCGCCATCATCATCACCACCGCAATCATCATCATCATCATCATCATCAGGAGCAACAACAACAAACATCATCATCTTCCTCATCTTCAAGAACGTCATCATCATCTTCAAACTTTGGATCTACAAATCGTAAGCAAATCTCTCGTTTCCTTTGATATTTCTTGTTAAAAACACTTAATATATCACGTATTAACATTACATCAACAAGTTTCGGCCTAAAAATGGGTTAGATCGTGTTTTTGGGTAAAAACCCGTCGAACAGACCCTTATGTCGCAGCCAACGTCGCAAACCATTCCAATGTCGCATGCTGCGACGTCAGCCCCAATGTCGCGTTAAATTGCGAACGTCGCACGTAGCGACGCAAGACCCTACGTCGCACCTAACGTCGCATCTGACATCGCACCTAACATCTCAGGTCACAAAACCTTAAAAACGTATGTTTTTCAATAAGTATTGACCACAAATTTTACCACTCGATTTTACTCCAAATTTAGATTTCGGATGCGTTTCCATTATAGCAATATAGTAGAAATAAAAATTTTCCAAGCTGACTTGGCAGCTCGACCCCAACCAGGGGCTCTGCCCCTTGGACCCCGCTAGGGGTTGCCACCCCTTGGACCCCGCTACCAGGGGCGCTACCCCAGGACCCCCGTACACGGTTTCCAAACCCGAACGACTTACTTGGTCATACTATTTGATCCCGTA
The DNA here is from genome assembly GCA_949592205.1 of Helichrysum umbraculigerum. NCBI lineage: Eukaryota > Viridiplantae > Streptophyta > Magnoliopsida > Asterales > Asteraceae > Helichrysum > Helichrysum umbraculigerum. Next base: position 102,580,007 of record CATIUR010000003.1, on the reverse strand, counting down.
CTCATATAACCCCGAGTGTTTAGGACACTAGGAGGTTACCATTCGGACGACACGCGTATCTTTGAATCGCTGACAACTCACAGGTGAGTTTCATAGCCCCACTATTTCAACTGTTTTACTGTTTTCGGGGTGAAACACATGCTCAATAACTGTTTTCGAATTATATAAATAAACTTTTATTATTCACAATTATTTATATTACTGTATGTAATACAAATGTGTAATACTTAGGAATTACACCCATTATATTGTTTTGGAACCACATCAATACTTAACCTAGATAGGTTACAAACATACACTGCTAGATTGTTGGAAAATAATTACCGTTATATAACTTGCTTAAGTTACAATTATATATTGATCATATTGTCGCGGAACAATACTATCAACTACATTTGAACTGGTTAGTTCTACTTACACTGTACAACAATTAGACTTTCACAGGATTAGTATTCCCTTTAGGAACTAATACTGCCCGTACAAACCAGGATCCCTATGTAATTGCTAGGCTGATGCTAGGAGTGTACAATTGTGATATACGTGAGTATAGAATCCTTATACTAATATAAACAACTAGGTGATGATTAGTCATACCTAGGCTCATTGTGATACAACAAATGGTTAAGTACTGTGTATACATACTTAGCTACAATCAATCAATTTCATGTGCTACATGATATACAATTTAAGGTGCTTACTAATTCGACTTATATATATATATATATATATATATATATATATATATATATATGTCGCGCCACCAGCAGTCACGGTCGTTTTCGCAACTGACAGCAGCACGACGGGTTTAGTTTTAAAATTTTATATTTTGCTGGGGACCTAAGTTCTACTAGAGCTGTATAGCTGAAATATGACCTAGGGTCGTTCTAAAGAGTTAATCGTATTGGGAAACGACTTGTCGGGACAAACAGTTCAAATTAGCGATGGTTTGAAAATAGTTTTGAGTGGGGGTTTATACTTAGGTCCTAATTAAATTTAAACTAATTAAAAACAGTAATTAAAAGCGGTAGGTTGAATCAGTATAAGGGGACTTGTGTTTGTAATGACTTCGTTAGCTTTTACGTGGGGTGATGCTGTATTTGGGGTTTTATATTTGAAAACGTCTTTTAAGATTTGTGTCTTGCGTTCACGTAGATACCTTGTGGTGTAAACACTAGCACCCTACTGATCAGGTCAACCGATCAGTATGTCACTGAGTACTAGGCTGTCAGGATTCTGATCAGATCGGACTATCTTGAAACCTTCCTCACCGTCTCTTGTGACGAGACTAGGTGACCCTCCAGATGGGGTGCAGGAATAAGGCGACAGTTCTCAATTTATCTACTGATCTTTCTTAACACAGACAGAGATATCTAAGCTAGGCAAGGCATTTAAGATTTAAGACAGGTGGTGACTGATTAACGTATACATTAATGGTTTGTGATTGAGTTCAGAGATATTCGGCTGTGATACAGTCTTTGACCCACAGGGTTTTCCACAGTTTGTATGTAATTGTACTGCACGATAGGTGTTTCCAATGTTATACTGTGTATTCACCCGTATTACGGTCTTTCCTGGATCACAGACTATGCCAGGATGTAATACAGTATACAGCCTTCGACCTTTCCAAGGTTTTCACGTGTTTGTACTCCACCAAAGGTGTTTCCAACGTTATACCGGATACTCAGTCGTATTAGGGCTTTAACTGGATTACATACTTTTCAGCCATCTGAACTCAATATATCTAAGCTTGTATTACAGTAAAACCATCTATGATAGCTAAACATCCCGTTCACTTTAATGATTCAATCCTAATAAATCCCTGATTAATTCACGGTGTACTATACGATAGTTTAAACAGTATTTCCACTAGTTACAAAATCAGACCATGTTTATTTTGGAAAACATAGATAGGTAGTGACCGTCTGAACAAGGTTAGCCACTCCTTGTCATAAAGGTTCTAACCACGTTTATTGGAGGAAAGGCGATAGTTTAGTTTAAAATCATAAATGTATAGTTAACAGTACACCGGTTTTCAATATTTAACAATTGGGATCATTATTCCACAACGGATTGTGCCCACGACTTTCATAGCTTCCACGTTCCGTACTACACACATTCGTGATGTTTCCGGCGCTATACAAATGAAAGCCGTATAACGTTACCTCCGTTGTTTCATAACGATGTTATCCCAATTGTATTTAAAGTAGCATCACCCCAAATATTAACAAGCTAACTACATCATAACAAACACAATAGCTAATCTACTCACTAATCATGGCAATGTATCCTAAATCAAACATAATAATAGCATGTAACATTATGAAAGATAAGGATAGAATTAACCGAAAGTAATGCGTAGATTGAATAGCAGCTGAAAGATTACACGGACAGAGCTCCGAAATATCTCGAACAATATTACAAAGGAGATCCTCCAAGAATTCCAACTCTATTACAAAAGCTACCCTACTAATCCTCCTCTAACTCCTAAGAGTAGTGCTAGAGAGAGGATGCTAATTACCTACTAATTCTCTTCTAACTCCTAAGAGTAGTGCTAGAGAGAGAATGCTAACCTAATTCTAGAGAGAGAAATGAGAGAAATGAGATGAGAGGTGTGTGGAAATGAGAAATGGAGGTTAGTATTTATAGGGAGAGGGTGAAAGCCTTGGTACAAGTCTTGAAGCATCAAATACAAGCATCAAAGCAGCCTACGGGACAAGCGGACCAAGGGGGGGGGTCAAACGGCACCTCACAAGGCAAAAGACCCCGTATATGGCACCCTAGGTAAGGTATACTGCACTTAAGGTGCCGTATACGGCACCCTTGGTGGGGGGGGGGGGGGGGTTGGTGCTCCATTTGGCCTCCGCTGATTCCTCGGTTGCTTGGTTCGTCCGTATCTTCTTCGTTTGGGCTCCGATTTGCTTGATTCTTACGCCGTTGGCTTCATTTTTCCGTTACGCTTCTAATGACACTAAGTTTTCCAAATTTGGAAGTGTTTGACTTTTGCGTGTTCCGGATGACGATCGGCGAGCTTCCAGACTGTGTATCTTCTCTGTCTTTCGTCCGTTTCTTCTGATTCTTTCACCTCCGGTCTTGGATTTCCCTATGGAATCATAAAATATGAATTAAGATCTAATTCCATAAGTAAATTAAGAAGGGAATATTTAAGGTGACATTATTTGCCTCGTTTTGCGTGATAAACGGATGTTTTGGGTGATTTTAACAGCAATGCCTATACTTTGGTGATTTTAAGTAAATAATAGATGTTTTAAGATGATTTCACCAAATATAAGTCCAATAAGTGCAGAATAATGTGCCTAAAACCATGACTTTTTAGGTCACATCAAGTATCCCACACTTAGACGTTGCTTGTCCTCAAGCAATACATCCATGCCTCGTGAAAAATATATTTTAAAAATCTAGTTTTGGGGTGAGTCAGAATATTTCTAAAAGTTATCATTTTCTCATATTCATATATTTGCTCAAAAAACATCAGGAAAGATAAGATAATCATTTCATAAACAAGTAATGATTCTCTTTAAGCATACTTCCAAATCTCGTGATCCTGGAATATACATGACCAGGCGATCTCACTAAGGTGGTCACTCAATTCACTCAAGAGTGTTTCGGGTTTCCTAATATTCTAAACAAAGAAATCGCTCAATTAGCCAGTCATGCAGTACTCATCGTCATAAGTTTGATCGAGAATCGGATCTCCACCATTTAGGTGAGAACGATGCTAATTATCCCAAGACATTCAGGGGTTGTAATGTTTTGTGAGGGTTAAGGGGTATGGATAGTGGAAATTTTTGGGTGTAAGGGTGTTGCTTATCTTAGGACTCCTAAGGTCATGAAAAAATTAATTTAGAAACGGATGAAAGTAAAGTAGCTTTTGTCTTCTATCGGATCTTCTTCTTTTAAGGCGATACTTCGAAGTACTAGCTTTATTTTCTTTTATTTTTTTCTATTTTCTTTTTCTGATTTTCTCTTTTTTTCTTTTTCTTTCAGAACTTCTTTGCAAGAGAACTTCCAAGGATTATTAAATGCAGAAATCCTTCTTCTCATCTTTCTTCTTCGAGTCTTTTCATGGTGTCAATTTTTCACACCAAGGATATTTCTTTTTTTTGAAGAACACGAGAGAGTAAGACAATTTGAAGGGATGTTTCTAGAAAGCGTTCCTCATAACCTCAGAAATTCTAGGATAAGTTTAGGGATATTTGGGAAAGTAGGGGTTTAAACATGTGGGTTTTATGAAACGAAAAGGTTTAGGCTCAACAGGGTTTACTAAGTGGATCATCGATACTAAAATTGAGCATCGGAAAGGGTTTTGTCTTGAAAGAGAAGGCTAAAAAGTGGGTTAAATCCTAAGGAATGTAAAAGTCATCTAATTGCACCTGTACCGCGTACGGTACTCACTAATATGGTCTCGAAGCGTATGTCAAGAGCAAGTTCTAATTCAGAGATACATGCATCGGCACACACAAGAAATGAACAATGTAGCATTAAAAATGAATGCTTTTAAGGCTCAAGTCCTCACTGCAAAATAGGTTGTATGCGCCTAGTCATGTTCTTATTAGATTATCATTCATTGCTTAAGCAATTATTAACTTATTTTCCTTAGATTTTAAAACAACTTATTCATATTATTGAAAATGACTTCTCTTAAAAACATTAAGACTAAAAAATTCAGAGTTAATCGGATGATTAAACTCGTTTTCTTTTTGAAAAAGGTTTTGAAAATTGAAAAATTTTGAAAAATTTAGAGGAACATTTTCTGTGTTAACTATTTTGAACTAAAATTATAAAAACAAACCAAGGTATTCTATACCCGCTATCCCACACTTAGAGGAACATTGTACCTAATGTTCTCTTGAGTTGAGATTGTTAAATCCCACACTTAGAGTTTGAACATGTAAGAAAATGTTTCCCAAGTGTTTTGTTTGGGCTGGAATCCCACACTTAGTGATAAGTTTAGGATAAAGTATAGACTACTTTTATTATCACATTAACAAAACAAATAAACATGAATCAAGATAAAACATATAAAAGAGGAAAGGATCAGATACTCCCCAGATAGCGAGCCACGTTGAAGCTGAAAGTCTGAATTTGCTGAAGAGAGATGTTACCAGGATCTTCTTCTGCATTGATTGGCTTCCAGCTGCTTGCTATTATTTCCTCATTTCTTCAACTCATCTCATTCTCGTGAAGAGATCTCGTAAGTGTGAACACGTTGAATAAAACCCTTTTTACAACCTCGGTATTGTTTTTGCAAATGAGAAAGAAATCACTGTCTCAGAATTTGAAAAGATATTTTCTACTTCAAATTAGTTTTATAAAACATGTGTTTTTAAACGAGTTTGAGCATAATGCATAAAAGTAGTATGCAAGTACCTCAAATGCTCGAAACATATGAATTATTAGGTCATTTCAATATGATTTCCTATTTTCTGAGACGAGTGGTTTATTTGCAAAACGAGTTGTATTTCAGAATAGGTTTTAAACATTTTGGGCTCATCCAAGTGTGAAGGATAGTCGGAGATCTACTTCATTTACCAATACTCTACTCTCTTCTACGTCTTATTCCATGGGTTGCCTCCCAAGAAGCGCTGCTTTTAAAGTCGAGAGCCTGACTTTATTTCACGGGTTGCCTCCCGAGAAGCGCTGCTTTTAGAGTCGAGAGCCTGACTTTGCCTTCCTTCAGTCTAGTTGGAGCTGGAACCTCCAGGGTCGGAAGTGCTCAGAAGTGGAACCCTGGGATTACGTGGATTGATTCTCAGAAAGTGGCGAGTGATGGGTTGGATGACGTTTGGAATCTCATATGCAAAGAAAGGGAATTGCTCAGTAACTCTTTGCATGTGCAGAAGATCCCAGATAATGTCCTTTATAGCTCTAGAGGTAGCTCTATTGGGATTAACTGCAGAGAATCCATCTAATTCCATCATTTCTCGCTTGAGGTGTTGCTTAGATAAAACAAGAGATTGTGAGGGGTCTATGATCGAGGCTATTAGCCTTTCCATAGTTATGCCAAATCCTGCATCATGTATTCATCAGTTGGTAGATTATCATCAGGTAAGTGGTGATGCGGTAGTGCGGACTGGTATATATCCTCCTCTACTTCCTCAAGTTCTTCTTGTTCTGACTTGTCTGGCTTGGAATCTCCCATCTCTTCTTCTGACTTTGATTCTTCTGTTGATGATATAAGACAAGTGTGTTTATCTGATACGTATATGTCTGGTGGTTCTGAATCAGAAGTATCATCGTCTGAAGTAATCCTGCCCATTGAGATTGCATATATTTCTGCCTGCTCCGCGAGTAGTTCATCAGCCTGGTTGATTCTGAATGCAATAGTCTGTCCATGTGCTCTAAGGCTGATAGTCTACGAGTAAACATCAATAATAGCACGAGCAGTATTCATGAAAGGCCTTCCTAGGATAATGGGTATATTGATATCTTCCTGTATATCCATCACTACAAAGTCAGTAGGGAACCAAAACCTGTCAACCTTAACCATAACATTCTCAGCTATGCCCCTAGGATATCGAGTTGTTTGATCGGCAAGCTGGACGCTCATCTTAGTGGGTTACAGAGGTCCTAGTTCAAGTCTAGAGTTGAGTGAGTAGGGCATGAGGTTGATGCTAGCTCCAAGATCGGCCAAGGAGTGTATCGTGCCCGAGTGATAGATGGAACAGGGTAAAGTGAAGCGGCCCGTGTCTCCTAGTTTTTCCGGAAGGGAATTCTGAATGATGGCTGAGCATTCGGCGTTGAGAGAGATTTTAGGTATTTCGGGTACCTTTTCTTTAGTAGCCAGCATACGTCAGATGTTTTTAGAGCCGGAAGGGATTCTAGACACGGTGTCTAAGAATTTTCAGTCGAGTTTGAAAGATTTAGCCATAACCCTTTGTATGAGTTGCATCATCATGTTATTTGAATTAGTGATTGGTGTGGCAAGTACACGAGGTTGGATTGTGTCGGGTGAAGGTCTGTTGGGTGAGAATGGTTGGTTGTAGGTAAGTTGGGGTTGTTGTGGGTATTGGATAGGTCTAGTTGGTGGAGAGGTTTGAGCAAAGCTAGGTGGATGATTTTGGGCGTAGTAGATGGCAGGGTCCTCATACGCAACCTGATATGGGTTGTGATATCGCGTAAAAAGTCATGTTTTTACTACCGATATCACTCTCATTCTGGAATGATTCTTGGCATATTAACTCCAATATAGCACCAATCAGTAACATTATGCCAAGAAGGTCAAAACGAGGTTGCACGATAAAAATCAAGTAAAACGGATGTGAAACGAAGATTCCACACACGTTTGAAGATTCAAGGCATAAAAACGAGATTTCAAGACTAAAGTGCCCTCCATCAACATCCATTATTTTCAAGATGTTCGTTTTCAAAATACGAATCCAACAGAAGAAGAATCAACTGAAACGGGTAAAAACTGAAGATTTCGCGCCCGCCGGAAGATCCAAATGATCCGTACGCAATATCTAGAGCTAGGGACCTCATTTCAAGGCCTATCTTATGTCAAAATCTTCTTTTTTGAATTACGAATCCAACAAAAAAAGAATTAACTCAAACGGACGTATAACGAAGAAAACACGCACGAATCAAGAAACGAAGCAACAAACGACGCAACGGGGCGGGGGTGGGCCCACCGCCGCCGGCCACCAGCCAGCCGCCGCCGGCTGGACCCCCACCGCCGCCGGCCACCAGTGTCCCACCCCGGTTTCCATTTTTGGTAACTTTTGGTACCCGGTGCGCCTACTTTTCGTGTTGTACGGTACCCGGTGCGCCTACTTTTCATGTTGTACGGTACCCGGTGCACCCTTTTGGCTACCTTTTGCTAACATGCACCTCAAGATGCTAATGTGAGCCAAAGCTCACCTATAAATAGGAGGCTTTAGGCTTCATTTCAAAATGTCCCATATGCACTAGCCATATAACTTTCTTACTTTCTCATTCTACTTTCTTACTTTAAATTTAGCATTAGATTAGTTTAGCATTTTGTTTAGAGTTGAAAGAAAGCTAGGAACGTTGTTGTAATCTTTGGTGTAAGCTTGGAGTTACGCTCATTAATTCAAGTCTATTCCTTCTCGCATATTAATCTCGGTTATCTCTATCCTTATCTATCTTAATTAAACATGTTTGCTTTAATTATGTTTGCGATCGTTATTACCATGATTAGCGAGTAGATTACTATTGTATTTGTTGTGATGTAGTTAGTATATATAATTGTGGGATGACTTTGAATACGTCGTGAGATAATATGACGGCCCCTATTTGACTGATTACTCGGTATAGTATTGGAAATGCTTCTGAGCATAGTACAAATATATGTAAGCCAGTAACGACCGAAGGTAGTTGTATTATTGATCGACGTTATAAAATTGGAAACTTGGTGAACGGACTTATCTTGTGATTTTAAACCTAAAACTTATATTCGCCTTTCGATTAACAAACGTGATTGTAACCTTGTAAAGAGGAGTCGCGAACCTCAATACTCGGTCAATAGTTATCTGTGTAAAATCTATGTTTTTTAATTGTAACGTCATGCAAGCATTATAAAATGCAATGTGATTATGTGGACTTGCCATGAGTATTGTACACTTCCAATCATAATGTACTTATCATGTAAACATCGCGAAGCAATTAAACTCACAACGGAAACATTGGTAAACAATTCAATACTGTAACACCCCCGAGTTTAATGATTTGCGGAAGCATACTTGGGTGTTACTAATCAATATACAAAGCACAAGATATACAGTAAACGACCTCTAAATGAGACGTCGTAAAACGATTTCATAGAAATATATGTTTGAAAACTTAATGTTTTCGTATACAAAAATAGTTCCCTAGAGTCCACGCGTATGGCGGGAGATTCTATTACATAATCAACATGTACAAAAGATAATGCTGAGAATCTCCGTTAAATGCAGTTTAGTTGAAATCATGCGACTCTGGCTATGTCCTGGAGAAATCCTACTCCATATGAGTACCTGAGAATACATGCTAAAAGGGTCAACACGAATGTTGGTGAATCTCACAGGTTTGTAAGTAATATCAGTTTTGAACACAAGATTTCATCAGTAGTGCCCGTAGGCGTAAATCAAGTATTTGCAAATCCAGCAAATGTAAAGTAAGTAAGTTATACCGTTGCCATGAGGCTCATAATCGAAGCTTAACCCGTTAGTAATAATTTGCTCCCGTGACATGCTCGTAACTGAGCAAGCATAAGTAACGAATAATAGTCGCCCGTTTATACAGAATGGTTCGTGGTAGCGCTACTACCCCGGGCGGGGAGGGTCTGTTGGAACATAGATTGAAACAACAGATCTAGCTTGAAATAGGACTGGTGTAATTATTATTATGTTTGTATATTGGTTTAGATTTGTAAATAAATATTTGTTTTGTTAGTAATATTCGTTAAACATATTATGGTGTTAAGTTGGACGAATGTTAAATACGAAATAAATACATTATGTGCGAGTCGAGTTCTCAGGTCGTGAACTTTGCGAGCCGAGATGAGAACTGAATTCGTGGAAGTCAGTAGCGAGTCGAGCTTAGTAATGGGCTTGGGCTGCAAGGCGAGTTGGGCTGAACTCGCTGGCCCATGCGAGCCGAGTCGAGACAAAATATAAAAGGTTGTTTCAATCGTGAAAAACCTTAAAAAAACATCTTTAACACTTTTAGCATTCTAATCATTCCTGCGATTCCAGAAAAACCAGAGAAAACATAACCTACGGCTAGACTTTGACGATTCATCGTTTAAAGTTAAGCTTTATTAAAACGCAATACGAACATATTCGTTGTTAGTAAGATAACACCGTATTGAGGGATTCCGCACCTTAATACTACAGATAACGAAGTTATCGATCCTAAAACTAGGGGACTTACATCTGGTATCAGAGCTTTCGGGCTAAATACGAGTGTGTTCATAAGTTTTAGTGATATTGCGTTTTTTATTCGGGTCGTTTTTACGTGCATACTTGCAATACTAACGATCAAAATCATTCTCTGGAAGTTTTAGGGTTAGTTTACAGTCGAAATTCTCTGTTTCGTTCGTAAAAATACCTTAAATTTTTGTTTTTCGGGTTTAACAGCCGTTTCGCGAGTCGAGATTAGGGTTCCAGCGTCGCCTGCGAACCGAGTTGAACTTAGCGAGTCGAACTGAGGCTTGCGAGTCGAACCGAGATCCCTCGCGAATCGACATCACTTGCGAATCGACATCTTTTAGCAATCCGAACTGAGGCTTGCGAATCGACGAATTCTGCGAGTCGAGCTGAGATTGCGAGTTGAGCTGAGTCTTGCGAGTTGAGTTTTCTGAATTCGTTGAAACAGTTTAATTTTACATTTTTAAGATGTCTGACTTAAGTAGAATGATCGAAATGGACCACGAGGTGGGAAAGTCAAACGTTCCACCTAAGTTGTTAAGAATCGAGGATTACTACAATTGGAAGGACAGATTCGAATCTTACTGTAGATTCCATGACCTGTCTATCTGGATGTGTATCAAGAGTGGATACACCCCACCTACTCAAACTGTTCAAAATGCTACTGTAGTTCTTACCTATGCGAACATGAGTGATCAAGAGAAGGAAGCTTACAGAAATGAGAATAAATCACATTCATGCATAAAGATGTGTCTTCCTAAAGAGATTGCTCATCAACTCAAGTCTTTTCATACTGCTAGAACGCTCTGGGAAGCTCTAGAGAAAAGAGGTGAGGGAAGTCCACAGGTGAGAGCTGGCAAGAGGAGTCTTCTTAAAAAGCAGTTTACTATGTTTAAAGCTTTAAAAGGAGAAGATCTTGATGCATATGTCACACGATTCTACCATCTGCTAAGTGAATTAGAATACCATGAAATTGTTGAAGAAGAAGTATCCAAAACCGACAAGTTTCTTGAGGGTTTGCCTTCTAAATGGGAAATGTATGGCGTTATGATTAAGGATAACGAAACTAGGTATTCTACTATGACCTTAGAGCAAGTCATTGACAAGCTGAAAGGTTATGATTTCTCCAAGAAGTCAAGAGATAGTGAATCTGATCAGGTTCAGAACCCTGGGTTGTATCATGGAAAGTCAAGTCTTTCGACTGCGTCATCTAGTTCGACCACTGCACTGTTAGTTGGTGATACTAATGAAAATGGAGAACTGATTTCTGAAGATCTGTGCTTTATTTCTTCCTCTGGTGATGAGACAAAGGGAAAGAATTCTGAGAAGTCACCTCAAGAGCATCAGAAGATGCCGATGAGTGTGAAATCTGCTGAACAGCAATTGTCTGTTCTTGCTTCCTTTGTGGCATCATATGAAAACTATATAGAGGGAAAGATCAATGATCCTATTCTGTTTGATGAGGATTATGAGCAGATAGATTCTGATTATCTTGAGGAATTGGAGCTTCAAGATCAACTTGCGTTGATTTCTAGAAAGGTGAAGAATTTTCTCAAGAGAACTGGTAGAAAGGTGTTGGGCAATAGATCAGGGTTTGATAAAACCAAGGTCAGATGCTTTAACTGTCAGGGTATTGGCCATTTTGCTAGAGAATGCCAAAGACCTAAAGTAGAAGCACAAGGAAAACAAGGTTCGGGAAGTACTCTTGCTTCCAAAGCCTTAGTGGTGAAGCAGTTGGATGGCTCTTATGATTGGCAAGCTCAATCTGAGGAAGCCTTGATGGCCGAGATCGAAGAAACAACTGCTGGATCAGTTTCCTACATGCCCACTGATATGGAACAGAGAGTAGAGGTGCCTAAGTCTGAAGTGAAGGCAAGTGATGATGACGTGCTATATATGGATTCAGCTCCAGATATGAGTCCTGATGAATTAGTGGCACGTATGGCTGAATTACAAACTGACAAGAAGAAGGTATGTTTAGATATTCTTAATCTTGCTGATGTTTGTTACTTAGTTACTGAGTTACAATCTCAGAATAGTGTCTTAACTGTGTCAAATAGCAATTTGTCATCACAATTAAATATGGATAAGGAATCCTATAAGACTGTTAGATCTGAACTTGATCAAGCTATTATGGATATTCGTAGATTAAGTGATGATAAAAAGGTCTTAAAAGATAAAATTAAGTCTGATGCGTCGGATAGAACAAAACTTAGAGATACCATAAGTGAAAAATCTGTTGTCATAGATGGTCTCTATATGAATATTAAAGACTTAAATGAGACGATTGCTAGTAAGGATCAGGAAATAGTGAACCTTAACTTAAGGTTAATTGAGCAAAACCGTAAACTTGAGAACTATAGGACATCTCAAATGGATAAAATGTTAGATGCTCAACGTAGTGTAAAGGACAAGACTGGGTTAGGTTACAATGATGTATCCCCGCCTTTTAATGCCAATTACACTCCTATTCCTGAAGATTCTGAGATGACTGAAGTTAGTCCTGAGATTTCAGTAGCTGATAAACCTGAACAGTCAGAGGCACAGAAAGATGTTATTAAGAACATATCATTAGATAATAGCAAGGCTTCTCAGTTCACCAAAATACAATTTGTATCGGGTGGAGTGATTAACGATGCTAAGACTGATGATAAAGTTAATAAGGAACAACTTAAACCTTTAGTGCCTAAGACTCCGGATGAGAAAGCAAAAGTGAGTAAATCGCGCAAGCAGATGTCATGTTTCAAGTGTCATCAAAAGGGACACGTGGCTTCGTGTTGTCCTAACAAAAAGCCTGAAACACCACATAAGCTTGTGATGGATGAAAAGACACATACCGACTCTAGTATGACTGTAGATGGGTTAGATGTCAAACCTAAGTTAGGTAATAAACCTGTTAACATTCTTAAAAGAGATGGTAAGCATAGTGTCTCCCCACCTAAACCTAAACGGCTATATACTCAAAGTGATAATTCTATCCATAAGTCTAGGGATGTGACACCGTCGAGGTTTAGAACTACAAGTAGAGGCCATAGTCATTATGAGAGTGGTACTACTTCGCGATCACATGAGTTTAATTATAATTATCATAATAGAGCTCATAATTATATGCCTAAGAGGTTCTCCTCAAATTCACCTCTTAAGGCTGATCGTCCACAAACTCAAGCTACTTCGAAAGTGACCAAAGCTCCTGATGGGAAGGATGGTTATTTTAAAGAGCTTAAGTTTGTTGATGATAAGGGACAAACCAAGACCGTAATGGCTTGGGTCCCTCTTGATAACTGATCGTATCTTGTGTTATGTGCAGGAGCATGCTGTGAATAAGGACAGCTGGTGGTATGTAGACAGTGGATGCTCAAGACACATGACTGGAGAAAGAAGTCTACTGAAGGACTTTAAGGAAAGTCTCAAGCAAAAAGTAAATTTTGCAGGAGATAAAGGAGGAGTAATTTCGGGAAAAGGAAAAGTTTCAAATGGAACTTTGACTCTTGAGGATGTGAACTATGTTGAAGAACTTACTCACAACCTAGTGAGTGTTTCCCAAGTCTGTGATAAAGGTCACCCAGTTTATTTTAATGAAAAGGAGGCCTTAGTCCTGAAGCCAGGTTTCACAATTCCTGATAAATGGATATTGATGAGGGCGCCAAGGAAGAAGGACATCTATGCTATCAACATGGGTGTTCCTAACTCTTCAATGGTGTCTACATGTTTATTATCCAAGGCTTCGGAAACAGACGCATTGTTATGGCATAGGAGGATGGCATATCTGAACTGGAGAAAAATGAATTATATAACCAAAAATGGTTTGGTTCTAGGTGTACCACAAAAACGTTTCGAGTCTGAGGATAAGTGTGTTCCTTGCATGAAAGGAAAGCAGCACAAGAAACCACACAGACCTAAGACTGAAAACTCTATCTCCTCGCCATTTGAATTGCTACATATGGACCTCTTCGGCCCTATAAGCAAAAGAAGTCTAGGTGGCAAATGGTATTGTTTGGTTGTCACAGATGATTATTCTAGATTTTCTTGGGTATTCTTTTTGGGATCAAAGGATGAGATTCCTCGAATTCTAATTGAGTTCTTTGATCTAGTAGAGAATGTCTATAAAAGGAGAGTTAAGCGTATTCGTAGTGACAATGGAACAGAATTTAAGAATTCAACGTTGAATATCTATTGCTTAAGCAAAGGGATATTACATCAATACAGTGCACCTTATGAACCTCAACAGAATGGTGTTGCTGAAAGGAAAAATAGAACGTTGATTGAAGCTGCTAGAACAATGCTTGCTGATTCAAAGCTTCCGGTCATCTTTTGGGCAGAAGCAGTGAATACAGCATGTTATGTTCTTAATAGAGTTCTTACGGTTAAGAGACATAACAAGACTTGTTATGAGCTTTTGAACAATAAGAAACCTAACTTAAAAGGGTTTGAACCCTTTGGAGTTTCATGCACCATATTAAAGACTGGACATCAAGCAAAATTTGGTGAGAAGGCTGACGAAGGATTTTTCCTAGGTTATATGCCCAATTCGCCAAACAAGAGAGTCTTTAATAAAGTCACAGGACGTTTGGAGGTAGTTTATAATATTGAGGTTACGAGCTACTCACCTGATGTTCATAAGGGCTTAGATTGGCAATTTGATTATTCTGATCTTTTTGCATCATTTAAAGTTCCTATTAGTGACTATGTCAGTGATTCAGAGATAGCTGAACATTTATTGTTTGAAGATGAGAATATTGGTCCCGCTTCAACATCAAGTGTTAAGCAGTCTGGAATTAAGACTAATGTTGACTCAGATAAAGCTTCCACAAGTGAGTCACAACAACCTTCAGAGGATAAGTCTCAAGAAACAGTAGATCCTGATGATCTTTTTACAAAGTTTGATGAGATACTTACTCCTTTGAAACATTTAAGAATATCTTCAGCACGTACGGAAGATGTACCTGAATTGGAAGAGATTGGTACTAATTTAGAAGATGATATACCTGTTGAACCAGTTACTACAACTAGAACGAGTAAGAATCATCCCGTTGAAAACATCATCGGTGATATTAATACTCCGGTTCAAACCAGGCATCAATCCAGAACTAGTACGTCTGAGAATTCTGAATACCAAAGCTTGTATACTGCAATGAAAGAGACAGGGATTCCTAATCAATGTCTATATTCATGCTTTATCTCACAAGTCGAGCCTAAAAATGTTCAAATGGCTTTAAAAGAAAGCTCGTGGGTAGAAGCAATGCAAGAAGAACTATCTCAGTTCTCTAAATTACAAGTATGGGAGTTGGTTGACCTACCGAAGGGAGAATATCCAATTGGTACTAGATGGGTATTTAAGTGCAAGAGAGATGATAAGGGAATCGTTACTCGCAATAAAGCTCGTCTAGTGGTTCAAGGTTTTAATCAACAAGAAGGTATTGACTACAATGAAGTGTTTGCACCAGTTGCTAGGCTAGAAGCAATTAGAGTGTTCTTAGCATTCGCATCTTATTTTGGTATAAAAGTTTATCAGTTGGATGTTAAGAGTGCCTTTTTGTATGGCAAAGTGGAAGAATTGGTGTATGTTTCACAACCGCCAGGGTTTGCTGATCCTGAGTATCCAGATAGAGTATATCGATTGAATAAGGCTCTATATGGATTACATCAAGCACCTAGGGCATGGTATGGAACACTATCAACGTATCTACTTGAGAATGGATTTACAAGAGGATCGATTGATAGTACACTGTTTGTGAAATGGAAAAAGAAAGATTTTCTTCTCGTGCAAGTTTATGTTGATGACATTATCTTTGGATCATCTGATGAAAAGATGTGTCAAGAATTTGAGAAAGTCATGAGAAAAAGGTTTGAAATGTCTGCAATGGGAGAGTTGAACTTCTTCTTAGGATTACAAGTTGATCAAAAGAAGGATGGATTCTTTATTCATCAATCTAAATATACATATGAGCTATTAGAACGCTTTAAGATGGATGAAAGTAAGGTCTACAATACTCCAATTCCAGTCAATCATGGACTAGGTCCAGATACATCGAGTGATAGCGATGTGGATCCAACTCTTTATAGAGCCATGATTGGATCACTAATGTATCTTACAGCCTCTAGGCCTGACATAATGTTTGCTGTTTGTTTATGCGCAAGATATCAGGCTAATCCGAAAGAGTCACACATGCAAGCTGTTAAACGAATCTTTCGTTACCTCAAAGGGAAACCTAAGCTGGGTCTTTGGTATCCGATTGATGGAGACTTAGATCTCGTAGCTTATACTGATTCGGATTATGGAGGATGCAATCAAAATAGGAAATCTACGACCGGAGGATGTCAATTCCTAGGAGGTAGATTAGTATCATGGCAGTGCAAGAAGCAAACCTCGGTAGCCATTTCTACATGTGAAGCTGAGTATGTTGCAGCTGGCAGCTGTTGCTCGCAAGTACTTTGGATTCAACAGCAACTGCGGGATTACGGGTTAAATATAACCAATACTCCTATGATGATTGATAACGAATCTACTATGTCGATCACTAATAATCCGGTGAAGCACAGTAAAACTAAGCATATTGATATTAGACATCATTTTATTAGAGATTGTGCTGAGAAGAAATTGATAAAGTTAGTTAAGGTTCCATCATTGGATAACTTAGCAGACTTATACACAAAGGCGTTCGACAGAGCAAGATTTGAGACGTTGGTTCAACTAAACGGAATGAGAAATCCAGAGTGATTAGTCTTCCAAGGGTATTTTTGTAATAGTTAGTATTCATGTGTTCATTAAAAAAAAAAAAAAAAAAAAAAAAAAAAAAAAAAAGGCGTATGGCATTCATTTGCTTGTTACCTAAGGGGAATCACCTTCATTTAAGTTTTTATTTGCAAAAACTAAGGGAAATGATAGTACATTAGGAGAATAAGCTTCCCAATAATAAGCTTAAGTCCTAAGTATGATATGGTAGTAGGTTCAAATAAAGTTGCTTTAGAACTACAGCGGTTCTATCAGGTATGTGTTTATATTTATTTGATTATACACCTATATCCACAAGTTATAATTTGACTATTTTTATTAAATCTTTAGATGGCTTCATCATATGATGTACTGGTAGGCAAATTATATGAAATTTTCTAAGCCTTAAGAAGTTAATTAACTACTTGTTTATTATTTTGTGTTACTATTCTATGATGTATGACATTAAGTCTTAATTATTGAATGATGGTATTGCCTTACACTGTTATCATACATATTAATTTGAATTGACAAATAGTAACAATATGGGTATTAACTTAATTACTGGTAACTCTGTTGTACTAAGTACAGAACTGAAACCTTTAATTAAATTAATATTCTCAAATATATTTTGAATTATGCTAGAAGGGATCTTCTGTTGTACTACGTACAGACTTAGATAACATAGCATATTCAAAGTATGTTTGATATTTGTCTAACCTTAAAAATTCAAGTGTATGTTATATGTTTCGAAAAGATACATCATTTAGTAACCACTACCTTGAAAATTTAATGATGCAGTGTTATGTGTTTTACTTGAATTCTTCAGTATATCATATAATAGGAAGCACTTGATAATACTCATTCTAAGAATAAAGAGTTTGCTTAGAAAATTGAGTCTAATTTGTTTATGTGGATCATAATACCGGTAATCGTCTTGAATTATCTATAATTAAAATATTCACTTTATGTGAGTAATGCATTTATTAATTATGCTATGTGGATAAAGGTACCTAAGATATAGTTTTATAAATATAAATGCATAAATGATAAATTTAGTTGTAATTTTATAGTAATTTATTTAAATTTCATGAGGTATGTATACTACCAATCTACTTAGACTTTTTAATAAATACTTAATTGCTTATTCTTTCTAATATGATCCCTAAGCAGATAAATTCTTATTCATTTTGTTTATGTACTTTGTTTTGCTCAAGTGATTAATAAAATGGTACTTGATATCAATGTTTATATAATTGTGTTTTTATCTTATTTTAGTTTATGTTTAATTTAAGTTTTTGTGTTTATTAGGTTTTACCCTTCGGAATTAAATTCTACTGAATATTTTTTAGTTGAACAAACGTGACAAATACAAGTGAAAAATAATTTTATTTTAGACTTGTAAAATATCGGGTTTTCATTTATACTTGGCATTAAATTCGCGTTTTTAATTGTTTCTGCGAGTTGACATCAACTTGCGGATCCACTTGAAATCTCGCGAATCGGGTACAGGATATAAAACGGAAGATCAAACGAGTCAACAGATCACCGAATTCACATTACTCGCGAATTCACTTACTCTGTGCGGATCCACTTACAGGCGAAACGAGGCGAAAAAGTTATTTTCGTTTGATTTCGATTTTACGAGTACGGGAACGAGTTTTTGAATCTGTAGATTATATTCAAGACGTCTTTGCGAACATTTTGAGGTATAAACCAACGGATTTCACCGTTTAAATTACTCGAAATCGAAGGTTTTAAAAAACTTAGGGTTTCGGTTTATAATTTGAACGATTCACAACGATTAATGGATTGTTAGAACACGAATCCTTAGGATTAATGTTAAACGAACCATAATAGACGTGAATGTATCGTTTGATCGTGTTAAAACTAACAAAATCATCGATTTTAAGTTTAAACTTGCGACGGCTGTTCATCGAACGAGTTGAAACTTCGATTCAACTCGCAGCGAGTTGACTAGCGAATCCATGAGATTAGCGAGTTCACTTCAATTGATAGATTGTTTTATTAATCATAGATGCATAATATTATTATATAATGATTCTGATATTAGATATTTAGTAAATTGGATATTATTTCTGATTTTAAAATATAAAATCATTACACAAACAGGATGCTGAAGCTGAGGCTGCAAATCCCGAAGTTATATTACTTGAGGATGAGCAGATACAGCTTGATAGATCAGTTGAAGTACCGACTGAGGTATTATATCTGACTAATCTTAAATATATAGAACTTGTATGATAGAGCTTACGCTAATCATAAATGTTTAATATATTTATACTTTAGGATCTTGTTAGATCATCTAGAGGTCGTGATGGTGAGACGGCTTCAGATGAAGATTCTGACAATACACCTTCTTCTCCTCCATCTGCTTCTGAAAGGAAGAGAAAAGGTAAGAGTATTTTGGAGGAAGGTACTGAGGAAGTTGAGATTCCTTTGATGAAGCGTCCGAGAACGCTTACTATTCGAGAAGGTTAGTATTGATTATAAAAGTTAAATAATCTTAACTTGTTGTTTATCAGGAGTTGAACTGAGACAGTTAATTCTGTATACAGTTGCACAGGATACACCGCAGGTGGAGATGGATGCACCGGTGGTTACTGAATCGATGTCTTTACCGCTACAGGTAAGAGATATAAGTTCTATAACTATAAGTGTTATGCAATTAATTAGAGTTTGAGACAGAGTAATCTGTAACAATAACTGATTATAATTGTGTTTAACTTTACAGCATGAGGTTGCTGATCTAGTTCGTGGAGCTAATTTTCCGACGAACAAATCAGCTAGATTTGCGACAAGTTTGCTTACGCAAGCTTTGTCTCAACCTCATACACCGCTTAACAGAGACTGGCATATTGAGTCTCTCACACCGTCTGGACCAAGAACGATACCTGTTACTCCAACGACTGATGCTGAAAGGATTACATCCTTAGAGTCAAGGGTAAAGGATTTAGAGAAGCTTACTTCTCAGATTCCAGAGCTGGTGTCGAGCAATCTTCTTCTTTCACAGCAGATTCTCAAGCAGAGTGAATCATACAATCTGTTGATGAAGACTCATGATACTTTGCTTGCGGACTTCAACGTACAGAGACTGAAGTTATCTTCTTTAGAGAGTCTGGTCTTGAGATCGCATTCAGGACAGTCTGTTCAGGGGGAGATATTGGTATATCTGGAGTCTTGCAGAGAAAATGAGTTGAAGAGGAAGAGAGATTCAGACAAGGACGATGATCCCAATGCACCGAGTGGTGAGCAGACTGGTCCTTCAAAGACTGGTGAGCAAGCTACTATTCAGGGGGAGTCTGGTGGTAATGCTGGTGTGAGTGGTTCTGGTACTGGTACAGGTCAGACTGAAGATGAAGCTGGTGAGACATTAGCTTGACTTTAGTATAGACTGTAGTTAGTATTTGTGAACAATTGTAAAACTTAATATTATTGTGTAAATATATTTGGCTTAAAGTTATTATTATTTTAAGTAAAATATGTTTTATGTAATTTAAGTTTATATAATTATGTTAAGATAAAATAGTGATCGAAAGTCTTCTGACTCATTGAGTAGTCGAGCGGCGTGTTCCGATTAATTTCGGCGGTCAAAATTTTATGATAACATATGCATTTTAGATTTGATTATGGACTTAAGACCGTAAGGTATATAAGTAATTAACAAGTTAAAAATGTATTAGTGTTAACTAGACAAATGATATATAATTTAAAGGTTAAGTTGATAATAAATGAGATCAATTAACACTTGGAAATTATATAAGGTAATTAATAGTAAATTTAAATGTTTGGTGATTATTCACGATGCATTAGAATTTAAAATTAATTAATATTTGTTAAGTAGACTTAAGAAATTTTGGATTGATTCAGGGTAATCAATAAAAGATTTTATAAGTTATATGTAAATTGCGTTTATATGTTAGGTTAAAATATACAAAAGAATTAATAAAGAAATTCTTAGATTGGTTCAGGGAAATCAATGAAGAATTTGAATTATTAATATATTTGTATTTATGTTTTTCTCTTAGGATTGGAGATGCTTGATCTATCTGAATCGGAAGATGATATTTTTGATGAGATAGATGAAGACATTGATTTTGATCTTGAGGATGGAGAATTCCAACCACCTACAGATTGGACTGCTGTACCTGAGAATGTGCAAGACATGGGTGTAGATCTAGATGCAAACATTGATGAACACCATGTGAGCCCATCTAGGACAGAAGTTGTTATTGAAAATGAACAAGGTCCAACAATTGTCGATATAGATGAAGATATTGATGATTCAACCTCTGATGAAGAAGAAGAAGTTCTTGTTCAAACCAAAAATCCTGCTGTTGTACTTAGGAAACTTCCAAAGAAGAAGAAGAAGATTGGAATTTCTGAAGTTGATGTTACGAAAAAGCGTGTACCACGTAAAGGGATTATTGGTTGGTACTTTGACTCAGAACTAAAGCTTTTTGCGATCAAAAGGTTTGACGGAGTTCAATATTTTGAAAGAAAGCTTGCAGTTTTTAGTTCTCTACCACGTTATGAAATACGTGATTTGGCTAGATTAGAGATTAACAACCCAAGTCGTGATGATTATGCTGATCGTGTTGAAAGAATCATTAGACATGAGGTTGGTACGAATAAGTTTGTTCAGATTAAGCCAAGAAAGGGAAAGACTGTGAAATTACAAGAGAGAAGTCAAAGAACAGGAAGAAGAAGAAGGAAGAAAGTTTACCCAGCTGTTAGATGCATACAGCAGATTCCACTGAAGACAATACCACAGGATATTTTGGGAAATATGAAGAGTTGGCACGTGGATTCAGGAACTGGAGAAGCTGTTATGGTTGAAGCTGATAATGAGGTTGAAGGTGGTGAAAGAGAAATCTTTAGAGTTTATGATCATCGACACCTGATGAATATGTCGAGAAAAGATCTGTTAAAGTTGAATGAGAACAGAATTTTGACGACTATTGAATGGGCTGATTTAGCAAGAGATTATCAGTTGATGGTTAAAACTTGTATCAAGATGAAGATTTACGCAGGCAGTAAGATTTACAAATGAAGACCAAAGACAAGCGTGAAGATAAAGACGCTAGAGCTATTGTCAAGGGGGAGTCTGTTGGAACATAGATTGTGACAACAGATCTAGCTTGAAATAGGACTGGTGTAATTATTATTATGTTTGTATATTGGTTTAGATTTGTAAATAAATATTTGTTTTGTTAGTAATATTCGTTAAACATATTATGGTGTTAAGTTGGACGAATGTTAAATACGAAATATATACATTATGTGCGAGTCGAGTTCTCAGGTCGCGAACTTTGCGAGCCGAGATGAGAACTGAATTCGTGGAAGTCAGTAGCGAGTCGAGCTTGGTAATGGGCTTGGGCTGCAAGGCGAGTTGGGCTGAACTCGCTGGCCCATGCGAGCCGAGTCGAGACAAAATATAAAAGGTTGTTTCAATCGTGAAAAACCTTAAAAAACATCTTTAACACTTTTAGCATTCTAATCATTCCTGCGATTCCAGAAAAACCAGAGAAAACATAACCTACGGCTAGACTTTGACGATTCATCGTTTAAAGTTAAGCTTTATTAAAACGCAATACGAACATATTCGTTGTTAGTAAGATAACACCGTATTGAGGGATTCCGCACCTTAATACTACAGATAACGAAGTTATCGATCCTAAAACTAGGGGACTTACAGGGTCATTTCCCTAATGGATCCATTAACTAGTGTTCGCGCTTAAGTCCATAACTAACGATATATGATGGAGAGACTTCTGTAAGTAGTAAATAACTCATGCAATTCCGTTTGGTATAGTAAGCAGTTTAGTACTTGTGTTCAAGAAAAGTAAGCAATGTATCTCACCCCGTATGTAAAACAGTAAAAGTGGGGCTGTAAGACTCACCTGAGTCGAGTAATAAGCAGTAGCAAATGGTAGGTAGTATGTAGGTTCTCCGAACCCGTAACCTTTAAATGCCTAAACATATAAAGTCAAGTAAGTTGATGTCTCGCAAGACCATCTAGTCTAGTTGTCTACACAACTCGTTATGTCCAATGTTGTTTCGTTATTGTTTGTTCTTAGAAAACATGGTTGGCCCGTTGGTGACGATTTGTATTAATAGTCTTGATGTTATCACATTGATTTTGAAGTGTTATACTTGAAAAGTATATTCCATTATGTTTGAAAAGTTGTATCATATAAGCGTTTCGAAGTCGTACAAGTTTGACACTTGGTGAGAAATGTGCTTACGGAATCTAAGTACGAGGGTCCGGGGGCACCGCCCCCGGCGGGGTCCAAGGGGCTGGCCCCTGGCTGGGGTCGAGATGCCAGGTCAGCTAGAAAAATTTTATTTCTACTATATTGCTTTGGTGAAAAACGCATATGGGATCTGAATTTGGGTAAATTCGAGTGATAAATTTCGAGTCTCGACACTTAGTAAAAATCTGTGTTTTTGAGGTTCTGGTTTGTGCGACGTTGGGTGCGACGTCGCAGATCCTGACTTCGACGTTGAGCATGACGTCGCTATGTGCGACTTTCGCAATTTAATGCGACGTTGTATGTGGCGTCGCTATACGCGACGTCGCAACTTAATGCGACTTTGTGACTGACGTCGCACCAGGCGACGTTACGAGGGGTTGTGCGACGTTGAGTCTGACGTCGCATGAATCTGGGTCCAAACGCGGTCTGTTGGCCGGAAAATGTGCCGAAAACGAGTTTTCCGGTTTCCGTTCGGTCCAAATCTTTTACCCAACCCATATTAGGACATTTTAAGCATATGTAAACCATAAGAACGTAAAAATGAGTAAAAAC
This sequence comes from Helichrysum umbraculigerum, assembly GCA_949592205.1. Classification (NCBI taxonomy): domain Eukaryota; kingdom Viridiplantae; phylum Streptophyta; class Magnoliopsida; order Asterales; family Asteraceae; genus Helichrysum; species Helichrysum umbraculigerum. The sequence continues at coordinate 102,556,578 of CATIUR010000003.1, read as the reverse complement.
GGAGAGTTTCGGGTTTTGTCGGAAACTTACAAATCGACGCGAGGAGAATCCGAAAAGATAGCGTTATAGATCTCGATGAGGTGAACGTTTTTCTTCAAAGGAGTATGACGATCCAAGGTTGTTTTGATGTAGTTTTTAAGAGATTTATGGTGATGGTGGTTTGAGTGTTTAGAGAGAAAAGGAAAGAGGGAGAGAGAAAAGAGATGAGATGGTGATGATGATAAATGAAAAGTGGGGAGGAAACCCTCCCCTTTTTGGCTGCATTTTCGTGTGGTCCACGGAGGTGGGCTTCACAATTTTTAAATCCCGTGTTTGCGCTCCGTGCGGTGTTCGTTTTTCCGATCGTTTAAACGTTTAAATAATTTCGTGCGCGTTAAATTGTGGGTTTTAAAATACAAGCTTTTACTCGATATTTTGTTGGAGTATTTTACCAAAATACTTGTTTATAAGTTACTAAATGTAACTTTATTTTATTTTTGTCGGTTGGACGCGTTTTAGTAGAGATTGGTAATGTTTTAAATAAAACGTACGTGTTTGTTATATTATAAACATAATATAAAGCATTAATAAATGTAATTAAATAATTTCATATTATTTAATAATTGGTTCACCAACGTCCGTATTTACTGAACCGAATTACATTCGATTTGAAGAGCGTACGATTTAAATCAAATCGCATTTTTGTATATATATATATTCATCAATATATAATTCGTTACACTAATTAGCCTAACACAGAACTAATTACATGTATTAACATAGAATTAGGCACTAATTACTAGTCCTTATTTGGCGGTTGTTACATTCTGCCCCTGTTAGAAGAATTTCGTCCCGAAATTTAAGTCGAGGTCGTGTTTGATATAGAATCAGCGAATAAGTGAGGGTACTTGAGTCGCATTTGGTCTTCCCGTTCCCAAGTGAATTCCGGACCACGCCGCTAATTCCACCTGACTTTGTTTCAGTTGTTTGACCTCACGGTCCATAATTTCGGTGGGTTCCTCAACGAAATGAAGTTTGTTATCGATGCGGATCTCGTCAAGGGGTATGATAAGTGTCTCGTCGGACAGACATTTCTTCAAGTTAGAAATGTGAAACGTAGGGTGCACGCTGCTGAGTTCGGAAGGCAGCTGCAATCGATACGCCACGGGGCCAATCCGTTCGAGGATCTCAAAAGGCCCAATGTACCTGGGATTTAATTTCCCGCGTTTGCCAAATCGGATTACGCCTTTCCAAGGCGATACTTTCAAGAGTACTCGATCCCCAACTTGGAACTCGAGCGGTTTGCGTCTAACATCGGCGTAACTTTTCTGACGGTCTCGCGCGGCCTTGAGTCGGTTCTGGATTTCGACAATTTTCTCGGTGGTTTCGTGTATGAGTTCAGGACCAGTGAGTTGACTATCTCCCACTTCAGTCCAACAGATCGGTGATCAACACTTAAGACCGTAAAGTGCCTCAAAAGGTGCAGCCTTAATGCTGGCGTGATAGCTATTGTTGTACGAGAACTCGCACAACGGTAGATGTCTTTCCCAATTTGTACCGGAATCAACTACGCAGGCTCGTAGCATATCTTCCAGTCTCTGGATAGTTCGTTCACTTTGGCCATCGGTTTGGGGGTGGTATGCGGTACTCATATCAAGACTAGTACCCAGTGATTTATGAAGTGATTGGCAGAAGTGAGAGGTGAAACGAGCATCCCTGTCAGAGATAATCGAGATAGGGACACCATGTTGGCAAACAATTTCTTTGATGTAGATTTGTGTGAGGCGTTCCATTTTGTCGGTTTCTTTGATTGCCAAGAAATGAGCCGATTTGGTGAGACGATCGACGATCACCCAAATGGTATCGCAACCGCTTGACGATTTAGGAAGTTTGGTTATGAAATCCATGGCAATCTGTTCCCATTTCCATTCAGGAATGTCGGGTTGTTGAAGTAAGCCGGAAGGTTTCTGGTATTCGGCTTTGACTTTCGAACAAGTAAGACACTTACTGACGTACGTGGCGATTTCAGCTTTCATGTTCGGCCACCAATAAAACCCTTTGATTCCGTGATACATTTTATCGGATCCCGGGTGGATAGAATATTTGGACTTGTGAGCTTCATCCATCACCAAGTCCCGAAGGTTCCCGAAATTAGGCAACCAGATTCGGTTAGAGAAGTACCTAACTCCATTAGGTCTGATTTCGAACTGTTTATCCATGCCTCGTAAGGCCTCGTTTTTGACATTATCGGGTTTGAGAGCTTCGAGTTGAGCGGTGAGAATCTGAATATTCAAATCGTTGTGAATGGTCATACTGAGGGCTCGGACTCAAAGTGGTTTTGTACGTTCCTTACGACTGAGAGCATCGGCAACCACGTTTGCCTTGCCTGGATGATATTTGATCTCACAATCGTAATCGGTGAGTAATTCAACCCACCTACGTTGTCTCATGTTAAGATCTTTTTGGTCAAAGATGTGTTGAAGACTTTTGTGGTCGGTGAACACGGTACTTCGGGTACCATAAAGGTAATGTCTCCAGATTTTGAGGGCGAATACCACGGCCCCTAATTCGAGGTCGTGAGTTGTGTAGTTCTTCTCGTGAACTTTAAGTTGTCGGGAGGCGTAAGCAATGACCTTGTCTCGTTGCATCAGTACGCAACCGAGACCTTGGTGAGAAGCATCGCAGTATACCACGAAGTCATCGGTGCCTTCGGGTAAGGATAGAATAGGCGCACTGCAAAGCTTGAGTTTCAACAGTTGAAAGGCTGACTCTTGTTTATCGGTCCAGTCGAACTTTTTATCCTTTTGAGTCAGAGTCGTGAGTGGTATGGCTATTTTTGAGAAGTTTTCAATGAATCGGCGATAATAACCGGCCAATCCTAAGAATTGACGTACCTCGGTTGGAGTGGTTGGCGCTTGCCAGTTCTTGATGGCCTAGATCTTTGATGGATCTACATGAATTCCCTGACTATCAATCACGTATCCAAGGAATTGAACGATTTTTATCCAGAACTCACACTTAGAGAATTTGGCGTAAAGCTCCTCGTGTCTAAGTAGTTCTAGGATGGTTCTGAGGTGTTGTGCGTGTTCTTGTTCGTTTTGTGAGTATATGAGGATGTCATCGATGAAGACAATGACAAACTTGTCGAGATAAGGTTTGCACACCCGATTCATAAGGTCCATGAATACAGCCGGTGCGTTGGTTAGACCAAAGGGCATCACTTGAAATTCGTAATGCCCGTAACGGGTTCTGAATGCGGTTTTTGGGATGTCGGCATCGCGAACACGCAATTGATGATAACCTGATCGAAGATCAATCTTTGAATAACAGCTTGATCTTTGAAGTTGGTCGAACAGATCATCGATTCGAGGAAGTGGGTATCGGTTCTTGACGGTTAGTTTGTTCAACTCTCGGTAGTCAATACACATTCGAAATGAACCATCTTTCTTTTTGACAAACAAGACAGGAGCTCCCCAAGGTGAAGAACTCGGTCTGATGAATCCTCTATCCAGAAGTTCCTGTAACTGAGTGGACAGCTCCTGAAGTTCGGATGGGGCTAGTCGGTACGGTGCTCGGGCCACTGGTGCGGCACCCGGCACGAGATCAATCGAGAACTCAACCTGTCTAGGTGGTGGTAGACCAGGTAGTTCTTCTGGAAAGACTTCGGGGAAGTCTCTAACGATTGGCACGTCTTCAAGTCGCTTCTCCTTCGACTTTTTCTCCGTGATGTGCGCGAGAATTGCTGGGTAACCCTTTCTCAGAAATTTCCGGGTTTTCAGACAGGAGATTATGTTTAGTCTCGACCCACCGATCTCCCCCTGTATGATCAAGGTTCTACCGACGGCGAGAGGAATGCGGACGATTTTATCATGACAAACAATTTCGGCCCGATGCTTGGACAACCAGTCCATACCCACGATGACGTCGAAACTTCCTAGTTCAACGGGCATAAGATCGATTGAGAAGATTTCGTCGGCTAGGTTTAAAGTGCAATTAGGTATCACACTATCGGTTTCTATGAGTTTACCATTTGCAAGTTCTACGGTGTACTTAACATCTAAGGCCACGGGGGTGATGTCAAGTAGTGGGCAAAACTCATCAGAAATATAGCTCCTATCAGCACCAGTATCAAATAGAATAGAAGCAGATAAGTTGTTGAGGAGGAACATACCCGAGACCACATTCGGGTCTTGACGGGCGTCCCCAGAGGTGATGACGAAGGCTCTGCTTCGGACGTTGTTGTTGCGGTTGTTTTTGTTGTTGTTGTTGTTCAGCTTGGGGCAGTTGTTCTTGAAATGCCCAGAATTTCCGCACCCAAAGCAGGTCTTTGGTGCATTGGTGTTGGGGGTAGGAATGATGGCTCGGCAATCCTTGGCTAGGTGCCCGAACCGTTTGCAGTTGGTGCAAGGGCATGAACCATCATGATGACGATTGCATTTGGAACAGTAGGGTTTGTTCCCGCCGTACCCTTTCTTTTCTTAGTCCCCGATGAGTAAGCCTTAACAGACTCAGGCTTCTTGTTGGTGAGTTGGTTGGATGAGTTGGGGTTTCCTTCCCATTTGCGTTTGTTGTTTGCAGATGGGGTAGAAGTTGTGCCACGGCGGACAGAATTTGCCGTTAGCTCATGGGCCATACGGATGGCGCTCTGAATCGTACCCGGTTTGGATGATGTCACCAAGTCTTGTAGTCTGTCGGGAAGTCCATCGACATATTTCTCGATCCTCTTGTATTCAGGATCGACCATGGATGGGCACAGAAGTGCCAGTTGGTGGAAACGGTTGGTGTACCCAGTGATATCATCACCTTGCATCTTGTGGTTCCAAAATTCCAACTCCAGTTGTTTCAGTTCATCCTTAGGGCAATACTCACCCCTCAACATCTCCTTCAGCTCCTCCCACGGGAGCTTGTAAGCATTCACAATACCCACAGTCTGGGCATAGGTGTTCCACCAGGTAAGGGCGGTGTCAGAGAAAGTGCTAACGGAGAACTTGACCCTGTCCCCCTCCGCACAGTTGCAGATAAGAAATACAGATTCGACTTTCTCGATCCAGCGTACCAGACCGATCGCTCCTTCCGTACCATGGAAGTTCAGAGGTTTGCAGTTCTGGAAGTCTTTATATGAGCAGGGTTTGGGTTGTGGTGCATTGTTAGCTGTATCTTCGCTACCAGGGTTTGATGTTCGGGTAGCTAAGGCTTGGGCTACACTACGGGCAATTAGACCCGCAATTTCGGCTTCACTGAGGGTGACTTGTCGGCGAGGAGGCATGATGCTGACAAGAAAAGGACAAGGAAAGAAGGGTAAGATAATTGTGGGTTTCGAGATCCTCGTGGATGAGAGCATGACAAATTGGGTGGTGTGTTTACCATTCCTGTGGCAGAGTGTAAGTAAGACGAGGCTAATATATATATAAGTATATAATATCCAGCCTAGTGTCGAGCAGGTATCAAGTAATGGTCCGGTTCTCTCGTGGTCAGAGTCAACTAACGTATTCCTGTTCACCATAACCATTTCAGACCTCACATCATCTTTCCTTAATTGTACATAGTTGATCAGGCTATGTTAAATTAAAGTCGTATGCTGTAATTCCTGAACCAATCATGCCTAGTAAGGAAATACAGCCTAATGGTCATAGTCTAGGTCCACTAAATGCAACCTAGTTCACTATAACCTTAGGCTCTTATACCAATCTGTAACACCCCCGAATTTAATGATTTGCGAAAGCATACTTGGGTGTTACTAATCAATATACAAAGCACAAGATATACAGTAAACGACCTCTAAATGAGACGTCGTAAAACGATTTCATAGAAATATATGTTTGAAAACTTAATGTTTTCGTATACAAAAATAGTTCCCTAGAGTCCACGCGTATGGCGGGAGATTCTATTACATAATCAACATGTACAAAAGATAATGCTGAGAATCTCCGTTAAATGCAGTTTAGTTGAAATCATGCGACTCTGGCTATGTCCTGGAGAAATCCTACTCCATATGAGTACCTGAGAATACATACTAAAAGGGTCAACACGAATGTTGGTGAATCTCACAGATTTGTAAGTAATATCAGTTTTGAACACAAGATTTCATCAGTAGTGCCCGTAGGCGTAAATCAAGTATTTGCAAATCCAGCAAATGTAAAGTAAGTAAGTTATACTGTTGCCATGAGGCTCATAATCGAAGCTTAACCCGTAAGTAATAATTTGCTCCCGTGACATGCTCGTAACTGAGCAAGCATAAGTAACGAATAATAGTCGCCCGTTTATACAGAATGGTTCGTGGTAGCGCTACTACCCCGGGCGGGGAGGGTCATTTCCCTAATGGATCCATTAACTAGTGTTCGCGCTTAAGTCCATAACTAACGATATATGATGGAGAGACTTCTGTAAGAAGTAAATAACTCATGCAATTCCATTTGGTATAGTAAGCAGTTTAGTACTTGTGTTCAAGAAAAGTAAGCAATGTATCTCACCCCGTATGTAAAATAGTAAAAGTGGGGCTGTAAGACTCACCTGAGTCGAGTAATAAGCAGTAGCAAATGGTAGGTAGTATGTAGGTTCTCCGAACCCGTAACCTTTAAATGCCTAAACATATAAAGTCAAGTAAGTAGATGTCTCGCAAGACCATCTAGTCTAGTTGTCTACACAACTCGTTATGTCCAATGTTGTTTCGTTATTGTTTGTTCTTAGAAAACATGGTTGGCCCGTTGGTGACGATTTGTATTAATAGTCTTGATGTTATCACATTGATTTTGAAGTGTTATACTTGAAAAGTATATTCCATTATGTTTGAAAAGTTGTATCATATAAGCGTTTAGAAGTCGTACAAGTTTGACACTTTGTGAGAAATGTGCTTACGGAATCTAAGTACGGGGGTCCGGGGGCAGCGCCCCTGGCGGGGTCCAAGGGGCTGGCCCCTGGCTGGGGTCGAGATGCCAGGTCAGCTCGAAAAATTTTATTTCTACTATATTGCTTTGGTGAAAAACGCATCTGGGATCTGAATTTGGGTAAAATCGAGTGATAAATTTCGAGTCTCGACACTTAGTAAAAATCTGTGTTTTTGAGGTTCTGGTTTGTGCGACGTTGGGTGCGACGTCGCAGATCCTGACTGCGACGTTGAGCATGACGTCGCTATGTGCGACTTTAGCAATTTAATGCGACGTTGTACGTGGTGTCGCTATACGCGACGTCGCAACTTAATGCGACTTTGTGACTGACGTCGCACCAGGCGACGTTACGAGGGGTTGTGCGACGTTGAGTCTGACGTCGCATGAATCTGGGTCCAAATGCGATGTCGCGGTCTGTTGGCCGGAAAATGTGCCGAAAACGAGTTTTCCGGTTTCCGTTCGGTCCAAATCTTTTACCCAACCCATATTAGGACATTTTAAGCATATGTAAACCATAAGAACGTAAAAATGAGTAAAAACGGAGAGTTTCGGGTTTTGTCGGAAACTTACAAATCGACGCGAGGAGAATCCGAAAAGATAGCGTTATAGATCTCGATGAGGTGAACGTTTTTCTTCAAAGGAGTATGACGATCCAAGGTTGTTTTGATGTAGTTTTTAAGAGATTTATGGTGATGGTGGTTTGAGTGTTTAGAGAGAAAAGGAAAGAGGGAGAGAGAAAAGAGATGAGATGGTGATGATGATAAATGAAAAGTGGGGAGGAAACCCTCCCCTTTTTGGCTGCATTTTCGTGTGGTCCACGGAGGTGGGCTTCACAATTTTTAAATCCCGTGTTTGCGCTCCGTGCGGTGTTCGTTTTTCCGATCGTTTAAACGTTTAAATAATTTCGTGCGCGTTAAATTGTGGGTTTTAAAATACAAGCTTTTACTCGATATTTTGTTGGAGTATTTTACCAAAATACTTGTTTATAAGTTACTAAATGTAACTTTATTTTATTTTTGTCGGTTGGACGTGTTTTAGTAGAGATTGGTAATGTTTTAAATAAAACGTACGTGTTTGTTATATTATAAACATAATATAAAGCATTAATAAATGTAATTAAATAATTTCATATTATTTAATAATTGGTTCACCAACGTCCGTATTTACTGAACCGAATTACATTCGATTTGAAGAGCGTACGATTTAAATCAAATCGCATTTTTGTATATATATATATTCATCAATATATAATTCGTTACACTAATTAGCCTAACACAGAACTAATTACATGTATTAACATAGAATTAGGCACTAATTACTAGTCCTAATTTGGCGGTTGTTACAAATACGTTATGAGCTACCATAGTATTTTCCAACATGGTCTGGGTTGGACTTTACGTAAAAAGCCGTCAGCATTTTAATTAGTTGTTTTACTTTAGATTAGATTAGATTAGGTAGGCTATAGGCTAAATGACCATTTACGAAAACCTAGAGATTTGTTAATTGTATTGAGAAAGGCAAGTTTAAAATCCAACTTAAACCGATACTTTTTATTAAACCCATGAAACCTAAAGTACGGTACGCAAGAAACCTAAATGCTTTCCCTCGTTTATCACGCTTAAGTTTCATGGATAGAAATTGATTAAATAAGTCCAGACACAAGTTCTAAGTTAGTTGTTTAATGGATTCATAATCATTGTGGTATTAAGAATGGCTAGACATGTTATGGACTTGCTACTCTATTCTTTCGCCCACGAGCGAATACGTTCAATAATATGGGACACTGACTCCCTCACAGGAGAGTGTGGAGAGTTGAGCATTGTCTGTCTGGTCAGAATCATGATACCTTAGTTCCTCGTGACATATTAGTTGATAACCGACTAATAAGGAATCTATTGGTTATACTATAAGTTAATGAATCTCATAAGCAACCCAATTTAGTTACTCGTTTTCCCGTAAGAGTCATCATCCCATAATTATTAACTAACGAACTCACAACAAATACTACTTTGCATTATCTGACATCTTATTACATTTTATCCGCTTTATTTAGTTTACTTAATTAACTGAACCAAAACCCCCAACGCACTCTTTTAAAACATTTACTAGAAAAGAAAGATTGATTGGATCACCTCCCTTTCAATTCAGTTTCTCTTTAAGAACGACTCTAGGTCCAACTTACCGCCTACTAACCTTTTGGTTCAGTACTAGTAAGTCACACTTAGACCCCAGCAATTATAAATTTTAAAAACCACCCGTTGAAACACTCAACAAGTTTTTGGCGCCGCTGCCGGGGAGACTAACTGTCCAATCCAGAGGCCCAACCAATCCCAATTCTAGCAAACCCTTAGGATAAAACCTTTTTTTTTACCAAAAAAACACAAAAAACATTTCCTTTATTGTCTATTTTCTTTATTGTCTTTTCTTTTAGTTTATGACCTGTTCCCCTAGATCTGCACCACTATTTAACTTTCCCGATCCAGAACTTATAATACGCACTATTCGATGAGAAAAGAAGCAATCTGCACTTAAGCAAGCAATGGTTGAACGCATCACTCTCGCTGACAACAGTAAACCCTTTATCGAAGGAAGAGGAGGACCAATTCTCTACCCTGAAACCGCTGGTCAATCTTTCGAGCTTAAACACCACATCATCCAACTAATCCAAAACCACTGTCAATTCCATGGATTACCCAGTGATGACCCAAACTCTCACCTCGACAAGTTCATCTCTCTCTCAAACTCCTACAAGCAAAACGGAATTGGCCAAGACACAATCCGTTTATACCTTTTCCCTTATTCACTCACCCATCATGCGCAAACATGGTTTGAAGGTCTAGAGACCGGCTCTATCCATTCATGGACTGCGATGGCGACAAAGTTTCTAACCAAGTACTTTCCGCCTTCCAAACAAACCAAACTCCGAAATGACATCATGAACTTTCGACAAGCTTTCGATGAGTCATTATATACCGCATGGGAACGATTCAAAGGAGCCTTGAAGAAATGCCCTAATCACCGACTCGATAAGTCTGCACAGTTGTGCACCTTCTACAATGGTTTAGATCCTAACCACCGAACTACCCTCGATGCTGCTGCACAAGGAAGCTTCATGGCAAAGACCGACGAAGAAGGATGGAACCTTATCGAAAACATGACTATGCACCACCACGATTGGAATTCTGGAGATCACTCAACATCTTCCAAACCTATCGCTGCTGCAAATCCGATTTCAGTCGAAGCAATTAAGACACTGACAGAGAAAATGGACTCGCTCGTCAAACAGTTTGGAGAACTTAAGAAACAACAGCACCAAGTACACCAAGTGCAAGTCTGTCAACACTGCACCAACCCGCAACCATCTGGCGAATACCAAGTTGAATACGAAGAAGCAGATGGCACCGTCTACTATGCTCAGTTTCCAGCTCGACCACCCGGTTTCAACCAGAACAACAACCAACCTAGAGGACCTCCCTTTCCGCCGAGAAACAACCAACAACCATACCAACCCCGATACCCACCTAGATATCCACCTTTCCAACAACAGCCACAACTTTCTTATAATCAACCCCTTGCACTTCCTGCACCCACTTCCGACACAAACCAAACCACTGAACAAACCACCAAGACAAATGCCCCAGCTTCAAGTTCAGATGACGCCTTCACCCAATTCATGCAAGGTCAACACCTGCTCAACCAAAAGACGTCCGCTAGACAAGATCAAGCCGACCTCTTCATGAGAAATCAATTGGCTGTGCTAAAGAATTTGGAAGCTCAAATTGGACAATTGGCACAACGTCTTGAGAATAGACCCCGAGGAAGTTTGCCCAGCAACACGGTTCAAAATCCGCATGTTGAGGAATCAAAGCAACTTACGACACCCAAGGAAGCAGCCACTACTCCACCTGTTGCTGTTCCAGTAAAGGAAGAACCAAAGGTCAAGATACCAGCTGTGGAAACCACTCAAACCATGAACAAAGAGGTTAGAATCCCTTACCCCGCTAGACTTAAAGTTCAACCTAAGAAACTGTCATCCTTTAAGTTAGATGGAAAATTCCTTGATACCATGTCTAGAGTTCCTGGTCGTAATAAGTATATTAGAAAACTGCTATCCACCAAAGATAAATTGCCTGAAGTGAACAACATTCCCCTTAGTTCTGAAACCTCAGCCCTACTTAAAAATAGCCTTCCCTAAAAATTAGGAGATACTGGTAGATTTACACTCCCTTGTTCTAACTACAATTCCGGAAATATGAGCGCTTTAGCCGACTTAGGAGCCAGCATTAACCTTATGCCCTACTCCCTGTGTAAGAGGCTAGAACTTGAAAACTTGAAACCCACTAAGATGACTGTCCAGCTAGCCGACCAATCTGTTAGATACCCCAAGGGAATAGCTGAGAATGTCCTTTTTCAAGTTGACAAATTTTTCTTTCCAACGGATTTCGTGGTAATGGATATCCACGAGGACATAAACATCCCAATTATCCTTGGAAGACCATTCATGAATACAGCTAGAGCAGTGATTGATGTGTATAACCACACGATTGTTTTACGATCGCATGGTGAATGCATCACTTACAAGATCGACCAACCGGAATGCACCCCAGAAGAGGAAGAATGTCGTGCTATATCCACAGGAAAAGTCTGTTCCGATGATGAATCAGAACCAGAGGAGGAACCGCAATTCACCCGATCATCAGTTCTCATTTCTGAAACCGAATACGACCCAGAAGAGGAAGAATACGAGGAAGCAGATGAAGAAATTGAATCTGATCCTGAGGAGGAAGAAGAAGAGGAAGAGGAAGAAATGGAAGAAGATGAAGATCACACTGATTCGCCACAAATGGCCGAAGTTAAAAGGATACAAAACTGTGATGACTGCTCTTCATCAGAAGAATCAGTTGATTACGGAGTTGTTGCGCCGTCAGAGTGCTGACTCGGCCGCGGTCGTTTTCCAAGGGGGGTTGGCACGGCGGTCCTGCAGGCAACGACGCAACAACGCGTGAACGTGTTAGGTTTTAAATTTATATGAGCTTGGGCTCAAACTATAAGTACTACCTACTTTTGGGGAGTAAGCAGTAAGTATAACTCGAGTGTCGTTCTTAAAATCGGAGCGAATGGAACTTAAAGGGATTTACCGTAAATGAGCTTTCTGATAGGATGGGTTTATAAAAGTAGGTAGATTTTGGTTGGTTATCTAAGCTAATACTAAATAAAACAAGTAAATTAAACAGAGAGTAGGCAACAGGTAGAGCGTGATTGCTGAAACTTCGATAATTAGGGTTTCTGGATGATATTCATTAGACAGATGATTTGGAGACTACCTTGGGCAAATCATCAGACGGACAGTCGGTGTAAACACTAGGACCCTACGTTTTAGTCTAAAAGCCTAAAAGCATATGTCACTGAGTCCTAGGTTATCCTGATGCTGATCAGAAACAGGTTGTTCAAACCCACCTCACTTGCCTTGTAAGACTAAGCGACCTCTACGGATGATATATCCTGGGTGTAGGCATAAGGTAACAAACTGCAATTTTCTATCTGACCTTTCTTAACACCTAAATCTATCTGAGTTTATCTAGGTAAGTACTAATTGTATGCTGTATACGTTGAGCTGTCGGTTATGTTGAGTTAAGCGGTTTAAGCATCTTATATTACAGCCGAATACTTGCTTTCTTTTCAAAACTCATTTATTATCTGGTTTAAGCATAATTAACTCCGTCATGAATTAGACCCTCCTTTGCTATCAGGCGTTCATCCCTAGGAATACTCACGGTGTACAGTGCATTTGGCATATCCACAGTGTTCCAGACTCAAGGTATACTCACGGTGTACAGTGCATTTGGCATATCCACAGTGTTCCAGACTCAAGGCATACTAACGGTGTACTGTACGTTAAAGTAGTTCCACAGCTGTATGTTAACCTTGGTGTACGAACGGTGTACGGTGCAGCGATCATTTCCACAGCTGTATTTTAACCTTGGTGTACTAACGGTGTACGGTGCAGCGAGCATTTCCACAGCTTTATTGTTCCTAGACCCATATTCTAAAAGGGTGACTTCTAGGTATTCCACGATGAAATAAACCTACGGCAGTTCCTTAGCTTTTCCCACGTATTTAAACGTTATACGAAGTACTGTGCCATTTTACGGAATATTCATAGCTTCATACTGTAATATGAGATAACTATATCTACGTAGTATTAGGGTTGATCAGATCCTATCCTAAGGCAATAGTCACGTGAAAGACTGGAAAGGGTGGACACTTTATTAAGTCTATATTCATGTAAAACTCAACCAGATACACAGCAAAACAATCACCAATCATTATACTGGGGACATTATTCCATAACGGATTGTGCCCACGACTTTCATAGCTTCCACGTTCCGTACTACACACATTCGTGATGATTCCGGCGCTATACAAATGAAAGCCGTATAACGTTACTTCCGTTATTTCATGATGTTTATCCCACTGAATTAAATATCATCCATAATCCTAATATCTACATTTCAACAATCACAGTATTAAACTACGTAAATAGCATGGCAATATTCGCAACACAAACAAAGATATCATGCAAACAAAACATAATAACCGTAAGTAAAGGAATAAGTAATAACCAGTATTTAAGCAGCGTAACACTGAGTAGTACAAGCTAGAATCTTGAAAACTTCAATACAATAAAATTCCCAAGCTACAGCTATCTTCCCCACTCGAACCGTGCCTACATCTCTCTAGTTCTCTAGAGAGAGAAACTAGAGAGAGAAGCTAACCTAATCTAATTCTCCTCTAACTCCTAAGAGTAGTGCTAGAGAGAGAATGTGTGTGAGAGAGAAAGTGAGAGAATTCTATGAAGAATGGTGTGTGAAATGAGGTTACATGAGGTCTTAATTTATAGGCAAGCCTTGGATCCAAGAGTACAAGTCCACAAGCACACGTACAAGCCAACGAAGCAAGAAGGAGGCCATGTGAGAGCAACAGAGGCCGTGTACGGCCTAAACAGGGCCGTGTACGGCTTGTTTATGGCCGTGTGCTAGGCCGTGTGATTTTTCCGGCTTTTCTCGCATCTTCGGAAGGCCGTATCTTCTTCGTTTCGCGTCCGATTGACTTGATTCTTTCGCCTACGGCTTCGTAATTCCGTTACGCTTCTAGTGATGCCAATTTGGTAGAAATTGGATGTGTGGGGCCCGGGCGTGTTCAGAATACGTTTTGTAGCTTTCGGCTGCGCTGTAACTTGTATAACTTTCTCGTCCTTGATCCGTTCTGAGCAATCCTTATATCCACGTTCTCGTAATCTTCATAGCTACAAAATAAGACTATTATGAGGTTCTGGTATGAAGTTTACAGTAGAATTAGGGTTGGGCTCAGAATAGTGCCTATTTAGGTCAGTTTTTTGCCCTTTTTGCTTGATTTTCAAAAGACCGACAAGTTTATACCTTTCTAACAAAAGTTAATGAATAATTATGATTTTAAGATGTATTTGTTAGAAAAGAGCTAAATATGGGGCAATTAATGCATGTAAAAACGTGACTTTTTGCGATACATCAGGAGTCATCCGCCAAGAGCTCAGATCCTCTCATCTTAAAAGAATGGGAAACATCCTAAATTCCTATCTCGATCCATCAAAACCCTTCACCAGAACCCGACTCCGAGACATAGAAATCTTTGAAGAAGGACTCCGATCATCACCACACCCAGACCAGTATGCTAAATTACTACAGAGAATTTCAGCATACAAGGCACGTCAACCAGGAAGCTTTGCCGAAGAGAACCTCCATGACATAACAACCGAAGTCCGAACCATCGAAATAGATAGTTCTCGACCCTTCAACAACACGCCCTCAGACGAAGAACTCCACCAATTTCCAGATTCAAGTGATAAGGATCTGACTGCAACAGTGAATGTGATGACGATTACGTCAACATCACTCTCGATGAACGCTCTATTCCACAACCTCCTCTTGCTCCACCAAATTCCCCTGCCGTCACAACTGAGAGACTAGAAATTCCTCTGATAGATACTCATCAAGACATGATCGAGATGATTGACGAATACAACGATGTCCGAATCATCGTAGAAGCTATCAAAGAGTCAACTAACAACTACAACACCGCACAGAGACACATGATAAGGGCAATCATACGAGACTACGATTCATACCTCGCCAACTATGGAGAACCAGAGCCTAGCACTCTTCGGAGAAACATTCGAGCATTCTCTGACCTGCTTCAAGAACAACTTACCCGAGAAGCTCGACAGCGAGAAAGACCCAACTACCCAATGGGATAAATCGAATTCTACGGAAACCAAAGGCGAATATACCAAAAAGTATATTGTGCCTTAGCCGGATCAGCTTTTCCGTACTCATCAAGTCAAAAAGCTATTCTTGCATCAATGAGAACCAATCTGGAAAGAGCCACAGGGAACCCAAGAAGTTATGCCGACATCAGAATGGTGGGAGATCTTAGAACTCTTCTAGATCTCATCGAAACTGGAGAGCACCTCACAGCATCAGAGAACTGCAGAATCGTCATTCAATCCACCATTGGGCACCACATTGAACTAATAATTGATGAACTGAACGAGCCAGCCTATGAATAGGAAACTCGTGAGGTACCGAGATTCATCCCGCACATGTCGCAAATCAATTTAGCCACTTATGTGACTACCTGACTGCGCGAAATGTACCAAGAAGAAGACGTAGAACTCGACGTCTACCGAAATGGATATCGCGAGATATTCAGCAAGTTAATTTGCATCTTCACCGACTCGGATTTTCCATTCAACCGCGAACAGCATCAACTAATCAGACAGGTGTGCCAAGCAACTAGATCCTTCGGAGGAGACCCTGGGGCTAATGATTTTGAAGAAGTGAAAACCTAATTCATGGCTTTAATCGCCTTGATAGGAAGAAACCACCCACAGCGTGAAATAGTTCGAACTTACACCTGCACTCGAATTGACCCTAACGGACCAGTCACAAGGGCAGTTCGATACATCTGCTATGGAATGGCAATTCTCGACCGACTCGCCACTGATCACTTCAAAAGCTTCAGAATGCTATCCACTAACCCACCAACTCTCATTGTCGACATGATAGAGCAATTCCTACAGTACTATCCACCACGGTACTCTCTACCAAGAAACCACAGTGACCACGCCACCACTACTGATGCATCAAGCATCATCTGAAGAAGAAAAGGACTAAGTCGAGCTCTCGACTTTAAAAGAGCGCTTCTCGGGAGGCAACCCGTGTTTGTTTTTACATTTCTGCAATTTTACTTTCCAAGAAGTGATGAAATCTCCAACTATCTTTCACACTCGGATCATACACAGAATGCTCCAGCCTGCAAGGAAGCATCAACAACCGAAGAATAGTATATCCGACGTGTTCACACTCACGAGACCAATCACAAGAAGACTTGATCAAAGAAGCACCGAAGAAGACAAAAGACCAGCAGATGCAACTAAAAGAATACTGCAACTACCGGGGAGTACTTCTATACCATCTCTTTCATTCGTTTTAAATATGCCATATCCATTATGCTTATCACTAAGTGTGGGATTCAAACCCAACACACACACTAAAAGAATGAATCTTAGATGTCTAAAACCCTAAGTGTGGGATTTTACCCCATTCAGAGCTTAGTATAACATCGAGGACGATGTTCCTTTAAGTGTGGGATAGCAGTAGTTGCACTACTGTTAATTGGATATTGGTATATACTTGATTCTAAATCGTTGCTCTTTATTAGACCTTGCTTTCCCATAAAAGTAAACAAAATTTTTCAAAATTAAGTTAAAAATATGTTGAAAATGAAAAATTTTAAGGAATGATTTACTTTGGGGAAGAAAGAAAAAAATAAAGTACAAATTCTTTTGAAAAATAGGTTTAAAAATCCCATAAAGAGCATCGCATGACTAAGCACACAACAAGCCAACTTTCGATTCGTGAGGTATCTTGAGCCATATGAAAAGCATTCACTTTTAATGCTTCACTTTTTCGATTCTTGAGTGTGCCGATGTATGCGTTTAGAATCAGAACTTGCTCTTGTTATGCATTTCGAATCCGAACTTGTGAGTCAAAAAGGAGATCGAATCACATCATTCTTGAACCCATCCATACACCCAAAAATAAGTACGTTATCCCTTACCTACTCAAAAACATCCCTTAAACTTCCTACAAAGTTCCAAAGATGAAAAAAGAGAAAAATCAAGGATATGACGTCAAAAGGATAGAAAAAGTCCCAAGAAAATTCAAAGTAAAGAAAGTCAAATGGAGAAAGAAGACTACGCCCAGAAAAAAGGCGTCAATCCTCCCAAAAATTCAAAAATTTCAGCTTTCCGCTTCACCAAAAAGAAAACCCAACAAAACCCCTCTCACACCACCAACATTCCACTTCAAAAACCCTACATCACTTCCCTTATAATGATTGTGGCTAGATCGACTTCGCGCTCACCAAAAAGGTAACGATTTGATACTCGATCAAGCCTATGACGATAAACAATACATGACTGGCGTTCTGAGCGATTGATATAATAGAATAGGAAACCCTAAACACTTTGAGTGATTGGAGTGACCACCTTGAGAGGATCGCCTAGTCATGTATCAACGATCAATAATCAAAAGCATGCTCCTAAAGATTACAACCTTGCTTTCTAAAATATCACATATCTTTATTTTTCCAAAACCCCCTTAGTTAAAAGTTTCCGTCTTAAAATATTTTCATTATCTGCTTATCTTTAACCACGTTGAACGTTAGTTTGCTTGAGGACAAGCAAAGTTCTAAGTGTGGGATACTTGATATCGCGTAAAAATTCATGTTTTTACTACCGATATCTCTCTCATTCTGGAACAATTCTTGGCATATTAACTCCAATATAGCACAAATCAGTAACATTATGCCAAGAAGGTCAAAACGAGGTTGCACGATAAAAATCAAGTAAAACAGATGTTAAAGTGCCCTCCATCAACATCCATTATTTTCAATATGTTCGTTTTCAAAATACGAATCCAACAGAAGAAGAATCAACTAAAACGGGTAAAAAATGAAGATTTCGCGCCCGCTGGAAAATCCAAATGATCCGTACACAATATCTAGAGCTAGGGACCTCATTTCAAGGCCTATCTTATGTCAAAATGTTCGTTTTTGAATTACGAATCCAACAAAAAAAGAATCAACTCAAACGGACGTATAACGAAGAAAACACGCACGAATCAAGAAACGAAGCAACAAACGACGCAACGGGGCGGGGGTGGGCCCACCGCCGCCGGCTAGACCCCCACCGCCGCCGGCCACCAGTGTCCCACCCCGGTTTCCATTTTTGGTAACTTATGGTACCCGGTGCGCCTACTTTTCGTGTTGTACGGTACCCGGTGCGCCTACTTTTCGTGTTGTACGGTACCCGGTGCACCCTTTTGGCTACCTTTTGCTAACATGCACCTCAAGATGCCAATGTGAGCCAAAGCTCACCTATAAATAGGAGGCTTTAGGCTTCATTTCAAAATGTCCCATATGCACTAGCCATATAACTTTCTTACTTTCTCATTCTACTTTCTTACTTTAAATTTAGCATTAGATTAGTTTGGCATTTTGTTCAGAGTAGAAAGAAAGCTAGGAACGTTGTTGTAATCTTTGGTGTACGCTTGGAGTTACGCTCATTAATTCAAGTCTATTCCTTCTCGCATATTAATCTCGGTTATCTCTATCCTTATCTATCTTAATTAAACATGTTTGCTTTAATTATGTTTGCGATCGTTATTACCATGATTAGTGAGTAGATTACTATTGTATTTGTTGTGATGTAGTTAGTATATATAATTGTGGGATGACTTTGAATACGTCGTGAGATAATATGACGGCCCCTATTCGACTGATTACTTGGTATAGTATTGGAAATGCTTCTGAGCATAGTACAAATATATGGAAGCCAGTAACGACCGAAGGTAGTTGTATTATTGATCGACGTTATAAAATTGGAAACTTGGTGAACGGACTTATCTTGTGATTTTAAACCTAAAACTTATATTCGCCTTTCGATTAACAAACGTGATTGTAACCTTGTAAAGAGGAGTCGCGAACCTCAATACTCGGTCAATAGTTATCTGTGTAAAAGCTATGTTTTTTAATTGTAACGTCATGCAAGCATTATAAAATGCAATGTGATTATGTGGACTTGCCATGAGTATTGTACACTTCCAATCATAATGTACTTATCATGTAAACATCGCGAAGCAATTAAACTCACAACGGAAACATTGATAAACAATTCAATACGTTGTGAGCTACCATAGTATTTTCCGACATGGTCTGGGTTTGACTTTACGTAAAAAGCCGTCAGCATTTTAATTAGTTGTTTTACTTTAGATTAGATTAGATTAGGTAGGCTATAGGCTAAATGACCATTTACGAAAACCTAGGGATTTGTTAATTGTATTGAGAAAGGCAAGTTTAAAATCCAACTTAAACCGATACTTTTTATTAAACCCATGAAACCTAAAGTACGGTACGCAAGAAACCTAAATGCTTTCCCTCGTTTATCACGCTTAAGTTTCATGGATAGAAATTGATTAAATAAGTCCGGACACAAGTTCTAAGTTAGTTGTTTAATGGATTCATAATCATTGTGGTATTAAGAACGGCTAGACATGTTATGGACTTGCTACTCTATTCCTTCGCCCACGAGCGAATACGTTCAATAATATGGGACACTGACTCCCTCATAGGAGAGTGTGGAGAGTTGAGCATTGTCTGTCTGGTCAGAATCATGATACCTTAGTTCCTCGTGACATATTAGTTGATAACCGACTAATAAGGAATCTATTGGTTATACCATAAGTTAATGAATCTCATAAGCAACCCAATTTAGTTACTCGTTTTCCCGTAAGAGTCATCATCCCATAATTATTAACTAACGAATCACAACAAATACTACTTTGCATTATCTGACATCTTATTACATTTTATCCGCTTTATTTAGTTTACTTAATTAACTGAACCAAAACCCCCAACGCACTCTTTTAAAACATTTACTAGAAAAGAAAGATTGATTGGATCACCTCCGTTTCAATTCAGTTTCTCTTTAAGAACGACTCTAGGTCCAACTTACCGCCTACTAACCTTTTGGTTCAGTACTAGTAAGTCACACTTAGACACCAGCAATTATAAATTTTAAAAACCACCCGTTGAAACACTCAACAGGTTGGCATAATTCTGAAAGGATTGGATTTGGTGAACCTGCTGAGGTTGTTGTTTCATCTCTCCGATTTGTCTTGTAAGGATTGCTATCTGTTCTGCCATACATTTGACCACCTCAGTTTGTGCTGGATTGGAGACCGCCATCGGTGATTGTTCATCGGTATTCCAGTCATGATGGTGCATCGTCATATTTTCGATCAATTCCCAAGCCTCATCTGCGGTGCGTAGCATAATACTTCCTTGAGCAGCAGCGTCAAGAGTGATGCGATGATTTGGGTCAAGACCGTTATAGAACGTGTACAGTTTTTCAGTCTTTGTCATTTGATGTTCTCGAAATTTCCTCAGTAAACTCCTTAATCGCTCCCATGCTGAGTAGATTGATTCACCGTGAACTTGTTTGAAGTTTGCGATGTCATTCTTAGCTTTGGTCTATTTGGACGGAGGAAAGTATTTTGCAAGAAACTTGTTACCCATATCCGTCCATGAGGTGATTGAGCCGGTCTCAAGTTCCTCAAACCAAGAAAGAGCATGAGAAGCGAGAGAGTAGGGGAACAAGTATAAGCGGACTATATCTTGCTCAACCCCGTTCTGCTTATATGAGTTTGAGACGTGAATGAATTTGTCAATGTGGGCATTAGGATCCTCATGGGGTAGACCATGGAATTGACACTGGTCTTTGATGAGTTGAACGATGTTATATTTGAGTTCGAAAGATGCTCCGTCTATCACTGGATAGCAAATCGGTCCTCCTCGTCCTTCGATTGATGGTTTGGTGCTGTCAGCGAGAGTAACACGAGCGGCCATTTGTGGAAAACGGGAACGTCTTTCTTTGCAGATGGTACGGATAATCGACTCAGGATCGGGTACGAAAATGAGAGGTTCAGATCCGGATGATCTGGTCGAATATCGTTGTAGATTGTGGTAAAGAATTTTCGGTGGTTACGAGAGAGAAATCTAATCTACGGGTATCACTAAAGAGAAAGTTCGTCGGGACGCCTCAGAATCTTACGATTAACTTCCCCGACAACTGCGCCAAAAACTTGTCGCGCCACCAGCAGTCACGTTCGTTTTCGCAACTGACAGCAGCACGACGGGTTTAGTTTTAAAATTTTATATTTTGCTGGGGACCTAAGTTCTACTAGAGCTGTATAGCTGAAGTATGACCTAGGGTCGTTCTAAAGAGTTAATCGTATTGGGAAACGACTTGTCGGGACAAACAGTTCAAATTAGCGATGGTTTGAAAATAGTTTTGAGTGGGGGTTTATACTTAGGTCCTAATTAAATTTAAACTAATTAAAAACAGTAATTAAAAGCGGTAGGTTGAATCAGTATAAGGGGACTTGTGTTTGTTATGACTTCGTTAGCTTTTACGTGGGGTGATGCTGTATTTGGGGTTTTATATTTGAAAACGTCTTTTAAGATTTGAGTCTTGCGTTCATGTAGATACCTTGTGGTGTAAACACTAGCACCCTACTGATCAGGTCAACCGATCAGTATGTCACTGAGTACTAGGCTTTCAGGATTCTGATCAGATCGGACTATCTTGAAACCTTCCTCACCGTCTCTTGTGACGAGACTAGGTGACCCTCCAGATGGGGTGCAGGATTAAGGCGACAGTCCGCAATTTATCTACTGATCTTTCTTAACACAGACAGAGATATCTAAGTTAGGCAAGGCATTTAAGATTTAAGACAGGTGGTGACTGATTAACGTATACATTAATGGTTTGTGATTGAGTTCAGAGATATTCGGCTGTGATACAGTCTTCAACCCACAGGGTTTTCCACAGTTTGTGTGTAATTGTACTGCACGATAGGTGTTTCCAATGTTATACTGTGTATTCACCCGTATTACGGTCTTTCCTGGATCACAGACTATGCCAGGATGTAATACAGTATACAGCCTTCGACCTTTCCAAGGTTTTCACGTGTTTGTACTCCACCAAAGGTGTTTCCAACGTTATACCGGATACTCAGTCGTATTAGGGCTTTAACTGGATTACATACTTTTCAGCCATCTGAACTCAATATATCTAAGCTTGTATTACAGTAAAACCATCTATGATAGCTAAACATCCCGTTCACTTTAATGATTCAATCCCAATAAATCCCTGATTAATTCACGGTGTACTATACGATAGTTTAAACAGTATTTCCACTAGTTACAAAATCAGACCATGTTTATTTTGGAAAACATAGATAGGTAGTGACCGTCTGAACAAGGTTAGCCACTCCTTGTCATAAAGGTTCTAACCACGTTTATTGGAGGAAAGGCGATAGTTTAGTTTAAAATCATAAATGTATAGTTAACAGTACACCGGTTTTCAATATTTAACAATTGGGATCATTATTCCACAACGGATTGTGCCCACGACTTTCATAGCTTTCACGTTCCGTACTACACACATTCGTGATGTTTCCGGCGCTATACAAATGAAAGCCGTATAATGTTACCTCCGTTGTTTCATAACGATGTTATCCCAATTGTATTTAAAGTAGCATCACCCCAAATATTAACAAGCTAACTACATCATAACAAACACAATAGCTAATCTACTCACTAATCATGGCAATGTATCCTAAATCAAACATAATAATAGCATGTAACATTATGAAAGATAAGGATAGAATTAACCGAAAGTAATGCGTAGATTGAATAGCAGCTGAAAGATTACACGGACAGAGCTCCAAAATATCTCGAACAATATTACAAAGGAGATCCTCCAAGAATTCCAACTCTATTACAAAAGCTACCCTACTAATCCTCCTCTAACTCCTAAGAGTAGTGCTAGAGAGAGGATGCTAATTACCTACTAATTCTCCTCTAACTCCTAAGAGTAGTGCTAGAGAGAGAATGCTAACCTAATTCTAGAGAGAGAAATGAGAGAAATGAGATGAGAGGTGTGTGGAAATGAGAAATGGAGGTTAGTATTTATAGGGAGAGGGTGAAAGCCTTGGTACAAGTCTTGAAGCATCAAATACAAGCATCAAAGCAGCATACGGGACAAGTGGACCAAGGGGGGGTCAAACGGCACCTCACAAGGCAAAAGACCCCGTACACGGCACCCTTGGTGGTAGGGGGGGGGGGGGGGGGGTTGGTGCTCCATTTGGCCTCCGCTGATTCCTCGGTTGCTTGGTTCGTCCGTATCTTCTTCGTTTGGGCTCCGATTTGCTTGATTCTTGCTCCGTTGACTTCGTTTTTCCGTTACGCTTTTAATGACTCTGAGTTTGCCAAATTTGGAAGTGTTTGACTTTTGGTTGTTCCGGATGACGATCGGCGAGCTTCTAGACTTTGTATATTCTCCGTCTTTCGTCCGTTTCTTCTAATTCTTTCACCTCCGGTCTTGGATTTCCCTATGGAATCATAAAATATGAATTAAGATCTAATTCCATAAGTAAATTAAGAAGGGAATATTTAAGGTGACATTATTTGCCTCGTTTTGCGTGATAAACGGATGTTTTGGGTGATTTTAACAGCAATGCCTATACTTTGGTGATTTTAAGTAAATAATAGATGTTTTAAGATGATTTCACCAAATATAAGTCCAATAAGTGCAGAATAATGTGCCTAAAAACATGACTTTTTAGGTCACATCAATATATATATATATATATATATATATATATATATATATATATATATATATATATATATATATGTAGATATATATATACACATACTTGTATTCCATCTCGAGTACTTGGTGCCAACTACAATTTAGTTACGTATATAGATATACATGCACTCATATAAATACAAACAATCTAGTCGGGCATGTCGTAGTACTGCCGACTCAATTACATACGTTGCTTGCGAGCAATGCGGACGGATGCCAGATAGGCACCAAAACGATGTCACGGTATTGCAGTGACATAAAACGATGCCACGGTATTGCAGTGGGCCCAAGTTCGATATCGCGGTAAAGCGATACAATCGATGGATGAGCGAGCTTATGCTCGTGATCCACACACATTAGTTAACGGGTCGGTGAGTTTTTCACGCGAGGCCGTTAACTCAGTACTTGACTAAGTACTCGATTATAGTTCTGCGGGACTACACATTTATGATACTGGATACTATACGCTGTGCCAGGTAGGCATACCAGTACATTACTTGATATCATATGACGCGGTCATACAATTACTCGGAATATACTCAGGCAAGTTTCGCCTCACAATTAATTGATTTACTCATACCTGATAGGAATAAAGGCATGGATTGCCACACCCACGATATGACATAGTCACACGCTCACTCGATAGTACTTAGGCACGTAGTGCCTCGTGTTTACAGACTTACTTATAACAGATAGGTATCTAGGCATAGAATGCCCGTTTCTTCATGTACTTAGATACTGAACACTATCAATTAGTTATGGATTACCCCGTTAGATGTATACACATTGGTGTTACAACTTCGACTTAATACATATCAAAATCGTGGATTTTGATCTTCTTTTCAAAACATACAAGGTTTTATACTTCATGTTTCAATTAACAAATCCTATGAACTCACCAGTTTTATAGCTGACTCGTTTTAGCATGTGTTCTCAGGTGCCCAGCAGGATTAGGATTGCTACAAGATTATGCTAGCTCGAGTCGCATATTTTCAAACATCTGGATTTCTACGCATAACTTTTGTATTACAAATTATGTATTGAAATTATTTTGCGAACTCACAACTTGTATACATTTTATTTTGGGAAATGTAATAACTATTTTCAAACGTCTCATTTAGAGTCGTTCATTATGTATCTTATGCTGTGATATTTGATTTGGTAACACCTGACCCGACCGCTTCCGCAACCCGAAATTTGAGGGTGTTACATTATACATATAAAAGTAGTGTTGATTATGCTTAAGCATATCACGGGAGAATCTTTAACATCACAAAGGATTAGGGTTTTTTTTTCTTTTATAAATTAAAATTTTAAGTTGAAGTTGATATATAAATGATGACCACAAAATATGAGTCGACTAATAAAGGAATTTCTTTTGATTTTTGAATGGAAAGAAAAAGTTCTGATAGTTTTAAATCTAAACATAAGATCGGGGAGTCATGTATATGTACAGTTAACTAATATACATTTTCTAAATTTTGGATTCGAGAAAAGACAAAATATCATAAAAGAAACACAAACCTTTGGGTGTATTGAAGGGTAGTTTTTCGCCGATAAATTTGAAGGACTGTAATTCGTTGTTGAAGACTAAAATAAGGCTGTATCGTGAAGGTAATGATTAGATCCCTTCATTTCAGTTAATTATAATCGTCAAGTATTTAAAATTTAAAATTAAAAAGTTACAAAGTTGCCAGTATGCTGACTATTTTAGTCCGAACTCATTTATTAAAAATGTGAATTATATAATTTGTGTGGATCATCATAGATATGTTTGATATATAATACCGTGATATACTTATTCATGATTTTACGATCATGTTGATGTTCATAAGAGTTGACTTTATGCAGGATGTTATGCCCTCCGTCTAGCACGAGCATAAGTACAAACTGATAAGGAATACTTTCTCTTTTCCCCGTAAATATCTAATACTCCACCACTTGGCGAGTTGACCCGAATAATCTTTTTCTCACACTGAATCACTGCATCATGTTTGGTTAACCAATCCATACCGACCGCAACATCAAACTCGCCCATTTGCATAGGGATTAGATTTATTGTAAAGAGTTCATATCTAATTTCTAGTTGACACCCACGAAACACATTAGTCACATATACAATTCTATCATCAGCAACTTCAACATCTAGTGGAGTGTCTAACTCAGTAAGAGGAATTGTGAAACTTTGACAGAATTTTTCGGACACAAATGATCTTGAGGCACCCGAATCAAACAACATATATGCAGGTTTTAGATTAACGAGAAAGGTACTTGTCAATACATCGGGGTCCCTTTGAGCTTCTTCAGTTGTAATGTGGAATGAACCAACTATGGATTGAAACGGGTAGAAGTGAGCCACCATATCGTCTTCTGTCTAAGGTGGTTATAAATGGGTCTGTCAGTGGGACAAAATGGGTTATGCTTAAACATACCATATTTTATATTGGACAACATGGATTGGGTCAAATGAGATTGACAAGCGTTGTCCATTGTTAGCAAACTAACAAATTGGTGAGGTTATAATGTTATATGACTACAATATTGATCTAAATTTTAGAAGATGACTTATCAGCATATTTTTTTTTTTTTGAATTTACGATATATTTGAAGTGTTAGTGATCGGTTTCTAAAATATATTTAGCTGGAAATGGCGTTGTATGAAGGTCTGAACAAATAATACCTCGATAATCATTGGTGACCGGAAGTTGGAAGACAACTTATCTTCCTGAGTTTTTGTAATTCTTAGTTTCCATATATCATGTACATGTGTTTTATGTGTTGCATCAGTTGTAGACTTGTGATGATTTAATTTATAAGATACCGGTTATACATGCAATCTGAATTAATTTGTTGTTATGCATATCAGACACCAAATTGCTTATGATGGAATTCGTAGAACCACAGAACCATATTTCATTATAAATCTTGATTATTTTAGTTGCCTGGTTCTTTGTGAGTTAAGGAGATGGGGTAAATGGGCAATTTTGCTTTATTAGTTAACCATTCTTCTTATTTTTCATTATAGGGCTTGACTATATTTTAAATAAACAAACCATATGCTTGTCGGAGTTATTCAGTTTTCAGAACAGCAGGAAAGGAGCTCAAACAATATGATTGGCCACCTCAGCCAATCATATCACAGCAACCATTACTTCATATATAGTTGCTCAGATGGGTGCATATACAGCTTGTAGTGCAACCAGTCTAGATTGAGGATTTTTGGAATGTTACTTAATACTTATTGTTTTCTTTTCTTGAGATATTGTTGCTAGAGGTGACAATATGAGGGAGCTAACTGATGCGGTTTTCAAGTTGTTTTTCAAACACGTTAGTCACATATCTTTTGTGTTTATTGTATTTATTGTCGGAGTAATGCTAAATAGGTCTACTTACGTAGACCTAAAAACATACATGACTTTCTAATTGAATGCTTTTTTTCTCTCTCTTAATCTCATCCAATCAATTTTTCAAACCCACCAATCACATCTTTAGGTCTAAAATTAGTCCTCTAACTTTAGGCCTACCGATCATTTTCCTTATTGTCGTGTCCAATTTAACTATATGATCTTTGTAGTCTAATTTCATTCAATTTGGTTGACATTTAAATCTACATCTACTGCTTAGTCTTTATTTATATAGTATTATATAAGAACATGATCTTCTAATATGTTGACACCTAAGCATTTAGAAAATTGACATGTGTATTCAATATAATTTTCTTTTCATATATAAAAATTGTTTAATCCTTGATTAGAAAAATATGTACTACGTATGTGTTATTTCACAGTATGTTCTCAAATGGTGACACCTCATTCTTCCATAATTATATACATGTTATGCTTAAAAAAATAATAATAATGTAAATTAAAACAAAGGTGATATCGCGTAAAAAGTCATGTTTTTACTATCGATATTCTTCTCATTTTAGAACGAATACTTGGCAAATGTGCTCAAATATTACATTAATTAATAATATTTTTTCAAGTAGGTTAAAATAAAGAAGCACGAGAAAAATCGAGCAAAACGGATGAAATACGAAGATTCCACGCACATTTGAATAATCGAAGCAACCAAGACGTGATTATCAAGAAAACAAATCATCTCAGAGATTTATCCATGCCAAAGTCTTCGTTTTCAAAATTTTAATCCAACGCAAAAAGAATCAACAAAAAAGGATAAAGAATAAAGATTATACGCGCTGCGAAAGATCCAAAACATTCGGAACAAGACATCTCAAGATAGGAAAATCATCTCAAGAATTTATTTACATCAGAATCTTCGTTTTTAAAAATCAATTCCAACTCAAAAAGAATCATCGATATCGGACGCATAACGAAGAAGATACGCACGGAAACGTGAACCGAAGAAAGCGTACGGCAGAAGCCGGCTGGCAACCAACCGGTGCCGGCCCACTTTTTGGGTCGGCGAGCCGGTGCCGGCCTGGGTCCAACCGGTGCCGGCCCGTGTCCGGCCGGTGCCGGGTGCTTTTTCGTCCGTGCGCCACCTTTTTCGTCCGGTACACGTACCGCGTGCGTTTTTTTGTTAAAATGAGCCTAACTTCGCTATCGTGAGCCGGATTTCAACTATATATATACCGTTGGATTCGTAATTCAAAAACACACCTTCCTATGCACTCAAAAATTACTTTCGCTCTCTAGAAAAAATCAGATTTCTTTCCCTCTCTATTTCTCACTCTAGATTAGTTTCAGAGCGCAACTGGAATAGAACGAAAGAGCGGAGCGTCTTGTAATCTTTTTGTGTACACTTGGAAGTTGTGATATTTAATTCAAGTCTATTCATTCTCTCATTTTAATCACGGTTATCTCTATCCTTATCTATCTTAATTAATTACGTTTATATTAATCATGCTAGATTAAGTTATTGCCATGATTAGAGAGTAATATACTTGTTGTGTTTGTTTGCGATGTAGTTAGTTAATTATGAGATGATTAGTAAAATAATAATAGTGTAATATGGCGGCCCCTATTCGACTGTTTCTCGATATAGTACTGGAAACACTTCAAGGTGGAGTACAAACGTATGGAAGTCGAGGAACGACCGAAGGTAGTCATATTATGGAAAGATACAATATTACGAAATAATATGACGGCCCCTATTCGACTGTTATGCAGTATAGCGTTGGAAACACTTTAAGATTAGTACAAATACGTGAAAGCTGTGTAACGACCGAAGGTAGTTATATTACGGACTAATATTATAAAAATGAGAAACCAAGTTTAATTAACCTTTCTAAATAGACTTTTAAACTTCAAACTAATCTATCGTCTTTCCACCAATAAACGTGATTACAACACCTTTTTAATGACGTCCAATTAAAAGGTAGTCAGTCATCTGTGTCAAGATAATTTGTCAAAAGGTATGAAACTATGGAACCGCAAGACTACATGGGGAATTACCGTAGGACAAGACATGGCCAAGGTTTGAAGGGGCGGAACCACTTCAAGTGAGGAACGCTGTGAATAACTAGGGGTTTTATTGGGAAGTCTTAAGCAAGGGCTGGTTTAAAGTCATAAATAAACTTTTTTATACAAATATGTTAGGATGACGAGTAATCGTTAAGAGATTCAGTTTTGTCTATTACCTTTAGATTTTTGTCACCGTTCATAAGAAAGTAATATTGAACTTAAATTAAGATTTTACTTATTATTCTAAATACTTTGTGATGTTAGGAACGGTCGGACCTTATAATTGATCTGCCACTCTATTCATGCGCATAGGAATCCTCGTATTCCAGGAAAGAGCCATTTGTTCTTAACAGGACAATTGTTGAGAGATGGGCATGTCAGTCTGATCAGAATCACCATAGCCTAGTTCCCGTGTGACATGCTAATGGGATTTTAATTAGTAAGGAATCTAGTGTTTACATCACAAGTATCCAAGAGTAGTAATTACCAAACATCATTCAATGCAGTTTTTCTAAACATGATCCCATAACTTAATTAACGAAATCTCAGCAAACACTATCTTTATCTTATATGTTTTACGATTTATTTTATTTTGCTTTTATTTATTTATTTGCCTAAGTAAGAAAATATAAAAACCAAACCTCCCCCACTATTTTATCAACCCTTCATGTGACACCCGGTCAAATAGTCAATTTTCGTGCAAAAATATAACTTTAAATAATTGTATCATATATACGATTATATCAAAATATTCAAAAATGTAAGTCGTCTTAATTAAAAAACGCACCCTAATTATCCGAGACCGCGCGAAAAACAAACGATTAAACTTTTATTTCCAATTAGTATTTTTATAAAATACTTTCATTTGAAAACATTCCAAATTAATATAAATAAAAAGTTGATAATTTAAATATTATCCTATATTACGACTGGGCAAATAAAACACGGGTATTTTGTACTGTGGTTGGAGGCCACAGTCCGCGCATTGGGGATCTGAGTTTGACAAAACCCAAATCCCATCCCCATTTCACCTCATTTCCATCATCTTCTTCTTTTTCTCCATCCCATTTTCTCTCTAAAACATAACCACCAATCACCACCACCACCGCCGGCCGACCACCGCCGCCACCATCACCAACATTTTCGAAATCACCATCAAGCAAGGAACAAGATTAACAAAGGCAACATCATCATTTTCGGCCTCCTTTGGCTTCGATTTGCATTTGTAAGAAATTCCTAAATTTTTAGATTTAATCATTTTGGTGTAATGTTTTGATGTAATATTGTGTACACAACTTAGTTATAACCTAAACAATGTAGAGAACATGATTTTACAGCTTAAAAATACGTTTGGATTGGGTTTTGGATCGGAAAAAATCGCGACAGCCGTGATTTTCTAGGCTGGTGTTCATCTTTGCGACACAACCCTTGTGTCGCAGGTTGTGTCGCATAAAAACCTCTTGCATCGTATTTTATGTCGCAGAAATCATTTGTGTCGTACTCCTTGTGCCACAACCCTTATGTCGCATCTTGTGTCGTATTTTACATACGACACAACCCTTGTGTCGCTGTTAACTCAGCATTTCCTAATCGATGCGACACAATCCTTGTGTCGTATCCTTGTGTCGCAAACCGTATGCGACACAATCCTTGTGTCGCATAAATCACAGAAATCTTAGTTATTTTTCTAAGTGTTGAGAACACTTTCGGATGACAACGAAAACATGATACGGATTATATACGGAATAAACATACTTGATAAGTATATGAAAATCCAAACATGAACAACAAATAAGTATTTACACAACTCACTTAGACAAACTAATTTGTCTCTTACTCATAGAACCTCACGTGTTAAGGACACTAGGAGGTTACCCATCAGACTACGTGCGTATCGGTGATCGTCGACAACTCACAGGTGAGTTTCATAGCCCCACTCTTTCAACTGTTTTACTGTTTTCGGGGTGAAACACACGCTCAATAACTGTTTTCGAATTATATAAATTAACTTTTATAATTCACAATTATTTATATTACTGCATGTAATACGAATGTGTAATACTTAGGAATTACACCTACCATACTGTTTAGTATCAATACTTAACCTAGATAGGTTACAACCGTACACAGTTAGATTGTTGGAAAACAATTACCACTACATAACCTGATTAAGTTATCACTATCCATTGACCATATTGTCACGGGACAATACTATCACTTATACTAGAACTGGTTAGTTCTATCTACACTGGTCAACGACTAGACTTTTACAGGATTAGTTTCCCTTTCGGGACTACGACTGCTCATACCGTCCAGGACTTCTAAACTGGAATAGTGCCCAAGTAAACAACAACCAAGGGTTTCAAATATACTTGCTAGGCTGAGACTAGGAGTATTCAGTAGTGTCAAGTGTTAGTATAGGATCTTTATACTAATACAAACAAACTAGGTGATGACTGTTCATACCTAGGCTCAATGAATTACAATCTATATCTAAGTATTGTACATACATGTTTAGATACAATATATTACTTCATGCGTGGCATGATACGATGTTACTTGTGTTTGTAGATCTGACTTATATATGTATATATATATATATACTCATACACTATATCAAGCACTTGGTGCTTCTTACAATTTACATATGCATATTGGCATACATACATACAAACACAACTACTCAAGTCAGGCGCGTCGTAGTACGGCTGGCTCTCATTTACTTAGCTAGGTCTGTCGTAGTACAGCTAGCTCTACATTTCACCAGTCGGGCTTGTCGTTGTACAGTCGGCTCAATTACATACGTTGCTTGCGGGCAATGCGGACGATGTTCCAGAAGGGACACACAACGATGCCACGGTAAAGTAGGCACAAAACGATGCCACGGTATTGCAGTGGGCACAAGGACGTATTCGCGGTAAAGCGATACACTCACGGATGGACGGGCTTACGCTCGTGATCCACAACAGTTAACGAGTCGGTGAGATTTCACGCGAGGCCGTTAGCTCTGTATTTGATTAAATACTCTATCGTAGTTCTGCGGGACTGCACGGTTACTCATACTCAGCAACGGATCGGCGAGCTTATACTCGAGATCGTTGGCTCAGCATTTGGATAAATGCACTACATTAGTTCTGCGGGACTACAATTTACGTTGCCGGAGGCAACACTACATGCCAGGTGGCACACCAATCATTATACAACAGTGTATGACGTGGTCATACAACTACTTGATTTCAACTTAGGCATGCATTGCCTCACATCGATAGATTTACCTAATACCAGATAGGCATTCAGGCTCGGAATGCCTCAATTAATATGTACTTGAGTACATACCACTATTACTTAGGTATTAGATACCCCGACTAGCACATACACATTGGTGATTACAACTTCAACTTAATACAAAGCAGAATCGTGGATTCTGGACTATTTTTCTAAACATACAAGGTTTTATACTTTACGTTTACAACTAACAATCCTATGAACTCACCAGCTTTATAGCTGACTCGTTTTAGCATGTGTTCTCAGGTGCCCAGCAGGAATAGGATTACTACAAGATTATGCTAGCTCGAGTCGCATATTTCCAAACAATTGGGACTACTCTGCATTTACTTTGTATTTTCAAATTATGTATATGGAATTTACTACAATCTCGCAACTATTTAAACTTTTATTTTGGAAATGTAATAACTATTTTCAAACGTCTCATTTAGAGTCGTTCATTTTATATCTTATGCTGTGATATTTAATTTGGTAACACCCGACCCGACCGCTTCCGCAACCCGAGATTTGAGGGTGATACAGATTGGTATCAGAGTCTAAGGTTATAGTGAACTAGGTTGCATTTAGTGGGCCTAGACTATGACCGTTAGGCGGTATTCCTCCTTAGGTATGACTGGTTCAGGAATTACATCATACGAGTTTAATTTAACATAGCGTAGCTAACTATGTACAATTAAATAAAGATGATGTAAGATCTGAAAGGGGTTATACTGAGTTAGGAATGCACTAGTTGACTCTAATTGTTTTGTGCTAGACATCCTAGGCTATTATATGTACGGTAGGTATATATTAATAGGCCTTACATGTATACTACTTCTACGTATCAAATATATACTGGGTATAAACAACTCAATTCCGCTGTACCATCATTTACTCGGGAAGAGGCACATCGCCGTCTTCCTAGCTATCACGACTCGACACTTTTGTCCATATGTACGCGTAGGAGGATATCACCTATATCACTAAACCTCGGGAAAGAGGTACAAACGTATTCAATGGGAATGGAAACCCACACATGCTAAACGTCCACGAAATTTAAAACAAACAAACGAGTTTCTCATCTTTGACCGTACTGGTCACCATTGGATTAGCGATGACTAAGTCCACAAAAATTATCAAAATCATAATTTGATCATTTAGATCAACCAACTCAATACCTCAGTGCCTTGGCACTTACATTTTAGCCTTTGTGCTACATTTGGGAAATCACATAACTCTAACGCATATTCGACCTTAGGGCTACAATCGAACAACTCATGACACGTGGTGTCACATGGTGCTTCGGGCACAACACACAGCACGTGGTGCTACAATTACACAGTATGTTTATACTGCATTTGGCACATTGGTGCTACATTCACAGTACATGGGTACTGCAATTACAGTGCCGCGGGCACTTCATTACGGCACGTGGTGCTGCATTTCATAGTACTTCGGTACTACAATCATAATACATTGTTATTTCAATTACTGTGCTGATAGCACTGCATTACAGTACGTTGTTACTACACTCCGGTGCTTTAGGCACTGCATTTCAGCACTAGGTGCTACTCTCATTATGCATGTAGACTTGTTATAGTTACATGTACAATTTATATATACATATGCACTTACTTAACTGGGCACGAGGTGCCACACCTGACTTTTACTACGCACGTATACTTGTATAGTTACATGTACACCATATATGTATATATGACTACTCTACTGGACACGAAGTGTCCCACTTGATTACTTTGCGTATGAACACTCGCTATAGGCACTTGTACACTTATACGCATACGCGATTACCTTACTGGGCACGAAGTGCCACACCGCGACTACTCAGGCATGTGATGCCTCATTCGATGAATACACTCTAATTTAGTGGTATTACATCTATAGTACTCTAGTACTACATTATAGTCTGATAGACTACGACAATACCATAGTTCTGGTCGAACTACATATAATACACAACTAGGTCGTTAGTACGACTACACATTTAAAATTTTAGAGTCCGAGGACTTTCATACAGACACCTTAAGTGGTTTCTGGATCATTATCACTTTTACATCTGTAACAACCCCAAATTTAGGGTAAATTTAAAATTTTCCTAATTACGTGTTTATTACTTGTATATAATATGAAATAGGATTATATACATCACTTACTTATATATATGTATATGGATGGAATATATGTATATATACGCACATACGATTCGTACATATCGTATAAAACAACAATTGTACAAACTTGCGGACATTGGTAAAACAATTATTAAATAATGTGAGATTATTTAATTACTTTGACTACTACTCTAAATTATGTTTATAATATAACGGAAAACGTACGTTTTGATTAAAACATTACCGAACTCCACGAAAACTCGACCAACCGACAAAACAAAACTAAGTTATGTTTTATAACTTGAAAACTAGTATTTTGATGAAATACTTCAACTCAATAATCGGATATTATTTCGTATTTTTAAACGTATATTTAATCGCCTATAAAATTATTTTTACGTTTAAACGACCGGGGAAACGAACACCGCACGGAGCGCAAACGCGAGGGAACGAAAAGTTGGTGAGACCACATCATGTGGCCCCACCCAAAACCGGCCAAGGTGAGGGGGCCTTAAGCCCTCACCTCTTTCTCCACTTACACACACAAAACACACCCACACCTCAATCACTCTCTTCTCTCTCTCTATCGGTCACTCTCTCTCTCTAAAACCGATTACAAAACGCCATAAAAACACCATTAAAACACCTCGGAGGTCCATACCCGTTTGGAGAAAAGCGATCACGAGAACGAGAGCTACAACTTCATCTTTTCGGTTTTTCGTTTCGACAACTTTGTAAGTTTTCCGGCGACTCGAAACTTTTCCGATTACATTTATTTTACTTCCATATTGTTCCCCTAACTAAATGATGTCCGAATATATAATCTAAACTCGTTTTTGAACACTTTTACGAAAATGTCGGTTTTGGTCATTTTAAAGAAAACGACGCCACAAACATTAAAAACGAATACCCATAGTTATTATGAACTTATTACAACATATTAAAGCTAGTATAAAAGTTCTAGACCCAACGGAAACCGGAAAATACGTTTTCGGAAACTTAAATTCCGAACAGACCTCTTGTGTCGCATCGGACCAAAATTCTGTGCGACACAACACTATGTCGCATGTTATGTCGCACGTTATGTCGCAATGTATGCGACACAACGCTTATGTCGCATTATATGTCGTACCATCTACGACACAAAGTTTACCCATCGCTTGATTGCGACACAACGACTATGTCGTATCGTTGTGTCGTACCCTTGTCTGCGACACAATCATTGTGTCGCATAAACACTAAATCAGAAACAAATCCATACGACACAGACCATATGTCGCATACGGTCTGCGACACAAGCCTTGTGTCGCAGAAAGCCCAGATCAGAAAACAAAATATATTCTAAGTGTTGGAATCACTTTTTAACTACTAAATCAAATACGATGCTACTTATACATGAAAATACTATACTTTGAGAGTATACAACAACACTTGAATACGTACAAGACTATACTGAACTAAACGTGAGATTTCACTCACACCCGCGTACGGGATTACACTTGGAAATACTTAGGAGATTACACTCCAACGAACATACACTTGTGCATTACACGGGATTACATCCGATACAAACTTACAAGTTCACTCACTAGTTACGTGCTGGATTACACGTTAACTGATACGAACATACATACGAATACTTACGAGGTTTCACTCGTACCCTTTGGGGTCTAAGCCCATTGGAACGTACACAAACGATACAGGTTGTAATACAAACAAACGATCGTACGAATATACTTTACAACTGTACAACTATTATGAATACATAATAATAATGGATGGAATTATTATTATACTCCGATAACAAACGAACCGTACAACTTTTATACAAACTACGATTTACAAACGATTACAAACTTACAAACAAACTAATGGACATTAACTAGTTTGGGAACAACTAGCGTGGATACTTTACAAGTATTCCATTTACTTACTAAACCTTATGCGTATTAGGACGCTAAGGGTTGCTAGTTCGAGATACTACTTGCTTACTTACTGCATTATCTGCCAGACTCAGGTGAGTCTTACAGCCCCTACTTTACTGTTTTTACTCAGGGGTGAGATGCATTACTGTTTTACATGAACACACAAAACTTACTTGCTGCCATGATTTACTTACTGTATGAGATTACGAATACGCCAACTGCATGAGTTTACGACTAATCCAATGAAATCCTCCTGAACCATAGTTGTTAGTTATGTGATAAGCGCGAGTTTTAGTATATGGATCCATATGGGACTGACAATCCCCGCCCGGGGTAGCAAGCACTACCACGAACCGTTCCTGTAGAAACGGGCGTTTCTTACTCGTTCCGTATGAATGTTTTGGATTACATTCATGAGGGGGGGTACCTATATTTACTGTACGTTAAGCTTCAACTATGGTGGCTCATGGCAATTGTATCAAACGGTTAGCATAACCTGCAACCACCACTTATTAAAACTTAAGTTAACGATGAGCATAACCTGTGATCGTTACTTACTGGCTGGCTACGATTTACAAATACTACTTGTGTGTTCAAACTGTTTACTTACTTACAAACCTGTGAGATTCACCAACCTTTTTGGTTGACCGTTTTAGTAATGCTTCTCAGGTACACAGCATCAGTAGGGATGCCCAGCAGGATAAGCTTACTTAGCTCGAGTCACATGCATTTACAAGCTTGGAGATTTTATTACATTACTTTTGTACTTACTGTTATGTATTAGAATCTCTAGGAATTTACTTGAACTCGAGCTTGTATTTTGAAACAACTTATGTATTAATGTAATAACTTTTCGAACGTCTCATTTAGAGTCGTTCACTGTATCCTTTGTGCTTGTGATTATTGATTAGTAACACCCAGAACGTCGCTTCCGCAAACTGTTAAATTTGGGGGTGTTACAGATTGGTATCAGAGCCTAAGGTTATAGTGAACTAGGTTGCATTTAGTGGGCCTAGACTATGACCGTTAGGCAGTATTCCTCATTAGGTATAACTGGTTCAGGAATTACAGCATACGAGTTTAATTTAACATAGCCTAATCAACTATGTACAATTAAATGAAGATGATGTGAGTTCTGAAAGGGGTTATGTTGAACCGGAATGCATTAGCTGACTCTGACCCCGAGAGAACCGGGACTTTTACTTGATTGTGCTAGACACATACTAGGCGGTTATGTGATATATATATATATATATATATATATATATATATATATATATATATATACATAGGCCTCTTTCCCCGATACGATACTCTCTCTCGACTACTACGGAATTCACTTTCAAATTTTATCAAACAAACGACAACCCGACTCTCGTCGTTCCATCCTTATTCGATTTTTTTTTTTATAAATTCACGACTACCGACTTACGTCCGAAGACTTCCACACCGTTATAACTGACAACCATAATTACTCGAACGTCCTTCGATATAAAGATCGAGACCTTGTTTTCATTTACTATTCCTACCTAATTCGACGTTTATACCATTCTACAACGTACCCCACCGTACTGTTATATGTATCCCAATAATATCATTTTCAACTCAAGTCTCCGTCAGACTTCAAAATTATACAACCGATTTTTAACATCAAAAATTTTATAACAAATGTATTTTTGTCAAACATGTTACAAAATTTCTTACAAAATGTTTTATAAAATTTTCAAAAATTTCGAAGTTGTATAAACTTATTTATAACCCACAAACTTTGAACCAATTTCAACCGTTGACGAAATTTCTTTAAACGTACTAAATCATCACCGCCATAATTCTTATTCAGATCCTCACATGTTCATTATTATTGTTTCAAGGAACATGCCTCCTCGACGTCAAATCATGCTTACTGAAGCCGAAGTAGCGGGTATAATTGCCCGTAGCGTGGCTCAAGCCCTAGCTACCCGAACATCAACCCCTGGTAGCGAAGATACAGCTACTAATGGACCACAACCCAAAACCTGCACCTACAAGGATTTCCATAACTGCAAGCCGCTGAACTTTGCAGGAACTGAAGGAGCAATCGGTCTGATTCGATGGACCGAGAAAATCGAATCAGTGTTCCTCATCTGCAACTGCAAGGAAGAGGATAAAGTTAAATTCGCCGCCAGCACCTTTTCTGACACCGCCCTTACTTGGTGGAACACTTATGCGCAAACGGTGAGCATTGCCGATGCTTACAAACTACAGTGGGATGAACTAAAGAATATGCTGAGGGGCGAGTACTGCCCAAGAGATGAGCTGAAGCAACTAGAGTTAGAATTCTGGAATCACAAGATGCAGGGTGACGACATCACCGGATACACCAACCGCTTTCACCAGCTGGCACTTTTGTGCCCATCCATGGTTGATCCTGAATACAAAAGGATCGAAAAGTACGTTGACGGACTTCCCGAGCGACTACAAGATTTAGTGACTTCATCTAAACCGGGAACTTTTCAGAGCGCCATTCGTATGGCTCATGAGTTAACGGCTAATTCTGTCCGCCGTGGCTCGACTTCAACCCCGTCTGCGAATAACAAACGCAAATGGGAAGTAACCCCCCACTCATCCAACACTACCTCCGACAAAAAGCCTGCAACAGTCAATGCCAATGACTCAAGGGCTTACAAGGGGAGCAAGCCTTACTGCTCCAACTGTAGTCGTCATCATAACGGCTCCTGTCCCTGTTCTAAGTGCAAGAAATTCGGGCACCTGGCCCAAGACTGCCGAACCAACCCCACTGGTACTGATACTTCCACACCCAAAACTTGCTATGAGTGCAACGGTACCGGGCACTTCAGGAAGGATTGCCCTAAGCTGAAACCCCGAACCAACAATACAAGGAGTAGAGCTTATGTAATCAATGCTAGGGAGGATGACCCAAATCCGAGACTCTGTGATTTACTCAACCCGGGTACGCTTATTCTTTGACTACCCGAATCTGCTTTCTCATAAATCTCTCGCTCAATGACTTATGTATAACTGTATTTTATTCTGTGTGTTTTCTTCGATCCTAAGTACACAATAGGATTAGGAAACGACCGACTACTTAAATCCCGACAACACAATTTGCCTTACACTTTAGATACAGTAACCCAAACTCCCTTCCCAATTATCTCACACTGGTTGAGACCGGGAACTCGTATGTTATTCGTTATTTTAAACAGATAAATTAATATAACTTCACTTACTTGAGGCAAATTCTTAAATAGAACACTTATTTCGTAGGAAATGACAACTCACTCCGTCAACAACCCTACACTGCAAAATGAACTGCTCAGTGAGGAACCGAAGATGTTTCCTTACCTCCTCGAACTCGAGTGTGATACAGAACACTCCGCTGAATCAGCAGCAGCACCTGCTTCTCCTGCTGCTCTAACTGCTGCAAAAGCACCAGTTGATGTAACCTTGACTGCTGAATCAGTCAACCACCTCAACCAAACTATTGATTCGCTGCGAAAACAACTTACTGAAGCACGGGAAGACATTGATGACCTACGACGAATTGCTTTCCAAAATGACATACGTATGCGTGAGTACGAGCTACGTTTGATAGCTTTAGAAAACCCTACTTCACCACCAACTTCACATGATACTCCTACTGAAGAGGATACCGACACCGACTGTACGTCACCTCCAACAAAAAGAGTGAAGATTACTCCCTCCAAAACCACCGGAAACTACTTGGGAAAGAAACCTTTCTGTTCCCGATGCACTCGGCATCATGAAGGACCGTGTACCATACCCACCGGTCGATGCAAATCCTACCCTAAAAGTACGAATCCTCCTAAGGTGAAACTCTGCTTCAACTGTGGGAGTGCTGGCCATCTGAAGGCCAAATGCCCACTACCCCTAGACAACAAAAATTAGGGTACGTTACCACCTAACGATTACTTGATTTCAAACACTGTAGGACCTACCCTACAACTGTAGGCTACTAGTAAGTATTGTAGCTACCTGACGAATATCAAACTACCGATTACTACTTCGAACAAATTTCGGGACGAAATTTAATTAACAAGGGGAGAATGTAACAACCCCAAATTTAGGGTAAATTTAAAATTTTCCTAATTACGTGTTTATTACTTGTATATAATATGAAATAGGATTATATACATCACTTACTTATATATATGTATATGGATGGAATATATGTATATATACGCACATACGATTCGTACATATCGTATAAAACAACAATTGTACAAACTTGCGGACATTGGTAAAACAATTATTAAATAATGTGAGATTATTTAATTACTTTGACTACTACTCTAAATTATGTTTATAATATAACGGAAAACGTACGTTTTGATTAAAACATTACCGAACTCCACGAAAACTCGACCAACCGACAAAACAAAACTAAGTTATGTTTTATAACTTGAAAACTAGTATTTTGATGAAATACTTCAACTCAATAATCGGATATTATTTCGTATTTTTAAACGTATATTTAATCGCCTATAAAATTATTTTTACGTTTAAACGACCGGGGAAACGAACACCGCACGGAGCGCAAACGCGAGGGAACGAAAAGTTGGTGAGACCACATCATGTGGCCCCACCCAAAACCGGCCAAGGTGAGGGGGCCTTAAGCCCTCACCTCTTTCTCCACTTACACACACAAAACACACCCACACCTCAATCACTCTCTTCTCTCTCTATCGGTCACTCTCTCTCTCTCTAAAACCGATTACAAAACGCCATAAAAACACCATTAAAACACCTCGGAGGTCCATACCCGTTTGGAGAAAAGCGATCACGAGAACGAGAGCTACAACTTCATCTTTTCGGTTTTTCGTTTCGACAACTTTGTAAGTTTTCCAGCGACTCGAAACTTTTCCGATTACATTTATTTTACTTCCATATTGTTCCCCTAACTAAATGATGTCCGAATATATAATCTAAACTCGTTTTTGAACACTTTTACGAAAATGTCGGTTTTGGTCATTTTAAAGAAAACGACGCCACAAACATTAAAAACGAATACCCATAGTTATTATGAACTTATTACAACATATTAAAGCTAGTATAAAAGTTCTAGACCCAACGAAAACCGGAAAATACGTTTTCGGAAACTTAAATTCCGAACAGACCTCTTGTGTCGCATCGGACCAAAATTCTGTGCGACACAACACTATGTCGCATGTTATGTCGCACGTTATGTCGCAATGTATGCGACACAACGCTTATGTCGCATTATATGTCGTACCATCTACGACACAAAGTTTACTCATCGCTTGATTGCGACACAACGACTATGTCGTATCGTTGTGTCGTACCCTTGTCTGCGACACAATCATTGTGTCGCATAAACACTAAATCAGAAACAAATCCATACGACACAGACCATATGTCGCATACGGTCTGCGACACAAGCCTTGTGTCGCAGAAAGCCCAGATCAGAAAACAAAATATATTCTAAGTGTTGGAATCACTTTTTAACTACTAAATCAAATACGATGCTACTTATACATGAAAATACTATACTTTGAGAGTATACAACAACACTTGAATACGTACAAGACTATACTGAACTAAACGTGAGATTTCACTCACACCCGCGTACGGGATTACACTTGGAAATACTTAGGAGATTACACTCCAACGAACATACACTTGTGCATTACACGGGATTTCATCCGATACAAACTTACAAGTTCACTCACTAGTTACGTGCTGGATTACACGTTAACTGATACGAACATACATACGAATACTTACGAGGTTTCACTCGTACCCTTTGGGGTCTAAGCCCATTGGAACGTACACAAACGATACAGGTTGTAATATAAACAAACGATCATACGAATATACTTTACAACTGTACAACTATTATGAATACATAATAATAATGGATGGAATTATTATTATACTCCGATAACAAACGAACCGTACAACTTTTATACAAACTACGATTTACAAACGATTACAAACTTACAAACAAACTAATGGACATTAACTAGTTGGGGAACAACTAGCGTGGATACTTTACAAGTATTCCATTTACTTACTAAACCTTATGCGTATTAGGACGCTAAGGGTTGCTAGTTCGAGATACTACTTGCTTACTTACTGCATTATCTGCCAGACTCAGGTGAGTCTTACAGCCCCTACTTTACTGTTTTTACTCAGGGGTGAGATGCATTACTGTTTTACATGAACACACAAAACTTACTTGCTGCCATGATTTACTTACTGTATGAGATTACGAATACGCCAACTGCATGAGTTTACGACTAATCCAATGAAATCCTCCTGAACCATAGTTGTTAGTTATGTGATAAGCGCGAGTTTTAGTATATGGATCCATATGGGACTGACAATCCCCGCCCGGGGTAGCAAGCACTACCACGAACCGTTCCTGTAGAAACGGGCGTTTCTTACTCGTTCCGTATGAATGTTTTGGATTACATTCATGAGGGGGGTACCTATATTTACTGTACGTTAAGCTTCAACTATGGTGGCTCATGGCAATTGTATCAAACGGTTAGCATAACCTGCAACCACCACTTATTAAAACTTAAGTTAACGATGAGCATAACCTGTGATCGTTACTTACTGGCTGGCTACGATTTACAAATACTACTTGTGTGTTCAAACTGTTTACTTACTTACAAACCTGTGAGATTCACCAACCTTTTTGGTTTACCGTTTTAGTAATGCTTCTCAGGTACACAGCATCAGTAGGGATGCCCAGCAGGATAAGCTTACTTAGCTCGAGTCACATGCATTTACAAGCTTGGAGATTTTATTACATTACTTTTGTACTTACTGTTATGTATTAGAATCTCTAGGAATTTACTTGAACTCGAGCTTGTATTTTGAAACAACTTATGTATTAATGTAATAACTTTTCGAACGTCTCATTTAGAGTCGTTCAC
The DNA here is from genome assembly GCA_949592205.1 of Helichrysum umbraculigerum. Classification (NCBI taxonomy): domain Eukaryota; kingdom Viridiplantae; phylum Streptophyta; class Magnoliopsida; order Asterales; family Asteraceae; genus Helichrysum; species Helichrysum umbraculigerum. The sequence continues at coordinate 102,513,226 of CATIUR010000003.1, read as the reverse complement.
TGTATCCTTTGTGCTTGTGATTATTGATTAGTAACACCCAGAACGTCGCTTCCGCAAACTGTTAAATTTGGGGGTGTTACAACATCCGTGGGCAACGGTGTAATACCGATTTACGTGTACAACTACAATAATCAAAATCTTTGAATAAAGATCTCACACTTTGTCGTTTCACTCTTATTTAAGAATCATGCCGCCTAAACGACAAACCTTCACCCAAGCTGAACGTGACCAGTTCGCGGATCAAAGAGTAGCTGAGGCTCTAGCTACTCGGAACCAAGCAAAGCCCTGCACCTTTAAGGACTTCCTGAGGTGCGAGCCACCAAACTTCGTCGGAACTGAAGGGGCTGTTGGATTAATCCGATGGTTCGAGAAGATGAAATCTATATTCTACATTTGCAATTGTCCCGATGACTGCAAGGTCATGTCCGCCACATACACCCTCCAGGATAATGCCTCTACCTGGTGGAATTTCCACGCCCGAACTGTAGGGACCGACACTGCACACGAACTCCCGTGGGAGGAGCTGAAACGAATCATGAGGGACAAGTATTGCCCCAGCGAGGTACTCCACAAACTTGAGGACGAACTTTGGCATCTCACCGTAAAAGACAACGACATCGAGACATACACCAATCGTTTCCAACAACTAGCACACCTTTGCCCAACTATCGTTAACCCTGAGAGCCAATGAATCGGGAGGTACATCGGTGGACTCCCGTTGCTAATCGAGGGAATGGTCACTGCCTCTAAACCCACTACTATTGAAGAGGCTATTCGTATGGCCCACAGGCTCATGGCACAAGTGGTTCGACGTGGAACACCTGCAACTGAAAACAATCAAGGGAAATGGAATGGAGATTCCAGCACTAGTCATGACCTAACAAACCAACCCGAACCCTTGAGGTCCTACACCACGGAACCCAACGAAAAACGAGGCTATGCGGGGAATAAACCATTTTGTCACTGCTGGAAGCGTCATCATGATGGCTCATGTGGTCTACCTTGTAAAAGATACCAACGATTTGGACACAAAATCTGGGATTGCAGAGTTCCTGCCAATCCCGACTCTCAAAGGATATGCTTCAAATGTAAGGAACCAGGACACTACAAAAAGGATTGCCCAAAACAGAAATGAAAAATTCACCTCATCGGTTCTGAATGAACCAAGCTAATCGCCAACAATAATGTAAGTACAACCTCCCTTGAAAACAAAATCCTTCAATTATAAATACACTAAACGAGTAATTCTACTCCTCGATACTACTTTTATCAATTTAATGCCGAATGCATCCTAGGGCTAGTTGACCTAGGCCACGTAGAACTCAAAGTTTGCTTTCAGCAGACTGATCGACTGCACGTTCACCAAACATTTAGTCCTAATAGGATGACTTACAAAACAGTCACTATACGACAACTAATCTAGTCCTGAATGGACTACAATGCCAACTGTTAACGATTACCTAATAACCACAAAATGATCATACCGCGAGCAAACAATATAGTCAGAACGTGACTACAACGATAAACTCCGGCACAGTCATAGGTTGACTGCTCTGCAACTCCGTCATAGACATGGTATGTCTACAATCCATTCGACAAACCTCTCGTACGTGCATTGCCCCCAGACCCCACGCGACTACGACTTCACAAGAAATTTCGGGACGAAATTTTATTAACAGGGGGAGAATGTGACACCCGGTCAAATAGTCAATTTTCGTGCAAAAATATAACTTTAAATAATTGTATCATATATACGATTATATCAAAATGTTCAAAAATGTAAGTCGTTTAAATTTAAAAACGCACCCTAATTATCCGAGACCGCGCGAAAAACAAACGATTAAACTTTTATTTCCAATTAGTATTTTTATAAAATACTTTCATTTGAAAAAATTCCAAATTAATATAAATAAAAAGTTGATAATTTAAATATTATCCTATATTACGACTGGGCAAATAAAACATGGGTATTTTGTACTGTGGTTTGAGACCACAGTCCGCGCATTGGGGATCTGAGTTTGACAAAACCCAAATCCCCTCCCCATTTCACCTCATTTCCATCATCTTCTTCTTTTTCTCCATCCCATTTTCTCTCTAAAACATAACCACCAATCACCACCACCACCGCCGACCGACCACCGTCGCCACCATCACCAACATTTTCGGAATCACCATCAAGCAAGGAACAAGATTAACAAAGGCAACATCTTTAGCTAAAAAGTTAATATCACTTACTAAAACAGAAGTCAATATATAAATATATTATAAGTCATGACTAATGTAAAAACATCACATTAAGACCATATCACCGTACTTACAGTGTATGAGAGAATATTTTATCATGTTACATTGATGTGCACAGTCAATTTATCACAATAATCACCTTGTATGTTAACACAAACAAAAATATAAATATTTTAGTTTATTAAAAAAAAGAAAAAAAAAGTATGCCCAGGGGCCGAGGCACCGCCCGGGTATAACACTAGTACTATATGGACGGCGCCAAGTGAGTTGACCCTTCATTTTAGGGGTGTTGAAAATATCCGAATCCGAAAATCCGATCCGCTTTAATCGGCTGGGTAAAACGGATTGGATTATTCGGTTAATCGAATCTAAATAATCCGCATCCGAGTAATCCGAATCTTCTTTGGATTGGATAACGGATAAATAATTTTGAATTCGGTTGATCCGAATAATCCGAATAACCCGAAGAAGGTTTTAAATTTTGAATTATAATTTTATATATATATGTTATTTATGATTTATATGTGTATATTTTATATACAATCAACATATACATCACTTATAATGATTTATATAAAGCTTTTAGTGTTATTTTGCATGTGAAGTTTATATTATGTTAAAGACGTGAAAGTTTAAGATATTCTTTTATTTGGATAAAAACGTAATATCCGAATCCGAACCAATCCAATCCGAATCCGAATAAACCAAAACCGAATAATCCGAATCTTATTCGGTTTGGATTACGGATAAATTATAAACTTAAAAAATCCGAATAATCCGATCCGAACAACCCGAAACCCGAACAGTTTATCCAAACAACACCCCTACTTCATTTTCATCCGTTGATTTTGTTGACTTTAGATCCCGACCTTCCGATAGAGACTTATAAACCGTCACTTCCATTATCTGAAAACTGTCCAAAACTTCCCCACCAAAATACAGAGAAATATTCGGTACCCACGTTTGTGTCGCCAAAACCGCCATTTGCAAAACAAACCGTGTACTCTTCATTTTCTGAAAATTACACCAACAAATCCTCATAATCCATGCGTACTTTTAATTTTGACTATTAGATACTCTCAAGTTAACGCATCAGTTTAGTTCAACATAATCAGCATAATTGGGACTCGGACGACAGACGATTTTAGGTTCGCTAAACGTATTAACTAGCTAATGTATTCATCAAATTATATATATTAGTTTGTTTGCGTTCAATTATGTTTGTGAACAAACAAATTTTATCTGTGAACGAATATTAACAACAAAATCCGTTTGTGTTCATTCGTTTTTTTTATTTTTTATAAAACCTTAATGAACGAACATGAATATGCTTCGTTCGTATTCGTTCGGTTCGTTTACAGACCTGTCCATAAGACCATAACTATTTCCAAATTGTCATTTTTTTTATTACTTTCATATATAAGCTGTATGTGTTCTTTCAGTGTCAGTTTGTCACTACTATTGGATTAGTAGGATATGTAGATTATATTTATTTGTTTCATCAAAAGTTTAATTCAAGTATAGTAGTTGGTTTGCAATATAGAAGTAAGGATGCATGGTTGCTATTAGTGTCGATAGTAGTGGATTGTTCTAAAATCAAAATGAGTAATATAATATTAGAAAAGATTAAGATTTGAAGTATAACTGGTGGGGGTCATCGGTTATGATAAACAGAAAGCATAAAACATTGTTGATGATACAAATGTATGATAACTAACTCAAAAGGATGTGTCCCGATAATTAATTAGTAGGTAACTCACATACAGTACACGATTTAAATGATACGTCCTCATTTTCCAAGTATGGCGAACTTACATTGACTATTAGATAATGATGCAAGAATAAATTTTTTTTTTTTTTTCTAACAAAGTAAGCTTTCATAGTCATAAAATTTCACATGTTTGTAAACAACCTTGTCATATAGACAACTATTTTCTCAAACATTCAGTCGTTTAATTTGTTTATTGGTGGTGTGTTACCCCCTCCGTCTCAAGTTGTTACCTATACATACATTACTTCAATCATACCACATTTGTACCAATACAATATTTAACGTACCATAATATACACACCAATTATTTCGATACTTAAAAAAATGAGTTCAACTTCAGAATCTTTGAGTGTGCAAGCTGAATCAAACCAAGATGAATCATTCCTATTTGCAATCCAATTAGCATCTGCATCAGTCTTGCCAATGGTCTTGAAAACTGCCATTGAGCTTGATCTTCTTGAGACTATTGCCAAAGTTGATCCTGGTGGTTCGCTTTCAGCTGCAGAGATGGCAGCTCAACTACCTGCGGTTAACAACCCTGAAGCAACAGTGATGCTAGACCGAATATGTAGTCTTCTAGTTAGCTATTCTGTGCTCAATTGTTCACTCAAGGAAACTTGTGATGGTTCTGTTGAGCGGTTCTATGGTTTAGCCCCGGTGTGCAAGTTCTTGACGGAGAATGAAAGTGGTGTGTCATTAGCACCCCTATTGCTCATGATTCAAGATAAGATTTACATGGAGAGCTGGTAAGATTAATATGTGATAAATGTCTTTAACTTCATAGCATTTTAGTCTTTTCCTATACGTTATAAAAAGTGATTATTGCGATTTAAAAAAAAAAAAAAAAAAAGGTTATTGGAGGGAACCTTTAACCCCGGATCCGTAGATCCACGGAGCCCCACCCGCAAGAGGCAACCCGTCCGGCTAAACACCTGGCCCCAGTGACCCCACACACGGAGCATAGGATTTTTTGTACTCCCAGAGGCTTGAACCCGGGTGGGGCGTGGGGATTTGCGGCGGCGGTACCACTGAGGCAAAGCCCCATTGGTGATTATTGCGATTTAGAACAGTTATAATCAGATATATTTTAGTGTTTGTATAATATACTTCTGATATTTGATCAAATGATGACTCTTAACCCTCATTTGCATTCTTAACGATCCTACTAATATATGATAATAATTTTTTTGAATGAATCGTTAATAGATAGGTTACATAAATATCTTAGTAAGGAAAAATAAAGTCTATTTTTTTGCCATTAAATGAAAATTATGTAAAATTGTTCTGTGTTTTGCATCTTATTTCCAGCTGTATAAATAATAGTAAGAATTTGTTAGGAGAAGCATGCATATTCAAACGGTTGTTGTTTCCCACCACACAGTTATTAAAAATTAAAATTAGCATTTCTAAACTGTTAGGACCAAAACTTTAGTCCAATAAGCCTAGTTGAGGTTGCACTCTAAAACCATGAAGTAGTAGCACATGAGCGTATATGCAGACATTATTTTCGTTAAGTTTTTGATGTGGGACATGGGTATGCACCAATGTTTTAAAAACCGGTTCAAACCGGCCGGTCGGATCCGTATAACCGGCTCCGGTCAAAAACCGGTCGGGAATATATAGTGTAAAATAGCGGTTCGACCGGAAATGCAACCGGTTAAACCGGATTAAACCGCATCCGGTTTGGTTTCCGATTCAGTCGAAAAACCGGTTTTTAAAACATTGGTATGCACCCCACGTAAACTGGTGTGACAGTGAACTAAATTATGAATCATGATGATGTTAGGGACCATCTAAAAGATGCTGTTTTGGAAGGTGGGATTCCATTCAACAAAGCTTATGGTATGTCAGCTTTTGAGTACCATGGGAAAGATCAACGATTGAATAAGGTATTCAACGCGGGAATGTTCGGTCATTCCACCATGACAATGAAAAAGATTGTAGATTTGTATGATGGTTTCAATGGTCTCACCACTTTAGTTGATGTTGGTGGTGGAACTGGTGCAAGCCTTAACATAATCATCTCCAAACACACTTCCATCAAGGGTATCAATTTTGATTTGCCTCATGTTATTGAAGATGCTGCAACATATCCTGGTATGTACAGACGAATTGATATCATTATTTCGGATACTAGAATCATTTAGGATCTAAGTTGACTAATGAAAGTAATTGCAGGTATTGAGCATGTTGGAGGCGATATGTTTGAAAGTGTACCACAAGGAGACGCAATTTTTTTGAAGGTGCAATTCCTTACTTTTTATCTTTAAAACGGGCTAATAGCCAACCAATTTTTGGTCCAATCCTTGTCAAGTTGTCATAGGTAACCGGCTTTCCCCCCACCCCCACAAAAAAAAAAAATATTAGCCTCTCAACTATGATCTGGCAATAGATTTTGATAAATTTGACCTTTTATCCACGTTATACGGTGTTTGGAGACCGGTTAACTTAACTGTAAAAATAAATTAATAAATCTTGGGTAAGAAGTTGGCCTGATTCAGAAATTTGGATGAAGTTGGTCTCTTTTTTACGCAAATTTCTCTTCAAAACTTATATTGCTTCTGTTGTGAATTTAACTTTGGTGTTATATCGATAGTGGATTCTTCATGACTGGAGTGATGCATACTGCTTAAAGCTTTTGAAAAATTGTTACAAAGCACTTCCAGATAATGGTAAAGTCATTGTGGCTGAATGCATTCTTCCAGAAGCTCCTGACACCACTAAAGCCACCAAAAATGTGATACAGCTTGATCTGATTATGTTGGCTCACACCAATGGAGGCAAAGAGAGAACTGTGGAAGATTTTAAGGCCTTAGCCAAAGGTGCAGGTTTCAACGGCTTCCGCAAGGCTGCTTGTGCTTATAATACTTGGGTTATGGAGATTACCAAATGAATTTCGATTTGAAAGAAACCGTCAATTAATCTTTGTTTGATGCATCAATTTAATTTGGTTTAATACAGTACTTAATAAGAACTTTCTTGAGTAGCATCAAATCAACTATCAGTCTCGTAGAAACATGCTGCAAAAAACAACCAAGATAAAACTATAGAATATTGACATGCTAACGTCTTTTTAAACCATATATTGAAGTGTAGGTTACCTAGCTATAGGTAATCAAATATATAATTCATTAGGATGGTTAATACACTTAATTATAAATTATAATATATTAATATTATATCTTAATATACTCAAAGTTTGGTAAAAAGGACAGCATAATTGTAACGATTATAAATGTTTACTTTCATATTGCAACCAATAAAAAAATTTAGTGGGTAAAAATACCATGTGATTAGTGAAAAGTGTAGGGGTTTTCTAACGTGTTCCCCCTACACACGTTAATGTATTTATTGAAGATAAAATTTCCTTAAATATTAGATTATCAAGTTAATGCTTATTAATTCAATCTAAAATTGACTTTTTTATACGTATCATAAATACAAGTTTTAACATCTAAATAAGTTACGGATTCATTAAAAATAATGCAAATTACTATCCCACGTTAGTTAAAATTCTATTTGTATTACTCATTCAAAAAAGTTTATGTTGACCATAATTTGTAGAGATAACTCAACAATGTGATTATACACTATCTACATATGGTCGCAAAAAATAGTACTCCATGAATACCTCACCCACCAATATGAAACGAATATAAATTTTAGGTGTCATTTTTGGGAAATCAGAAAAAGGGCAATGTCATTTTTGTAAATAAGTGGAATTTCGATCAACATTCATCGTTCACTTTTATTGTGAATCAATTTATTCTTTTTCTTTGTTCACAGCTGTTCATAGTGATTAAGGTTTAATTTTAATTTTAACATTCACTATTCTTTTTAATCTGTTAAGCTGAAAATGAAGATTCACTAGTACATCTTCACAATATTAATAAACCATAAAGCTAAACACTACTTACTAACTACTTATTACAAAGCAAATACTAAGGTTTTCTTAGATAATACTCCCTCCGTCCTAAAATTATTGTCCACCAACAAAAAGCACACAGTTTAATAAAAGTGGGACCACAACAGTTTTCAACCACTCAAATAGAATCTGCACCCACTAAACTCTCTTCTTATTGGTTGAAATGGGAAGTGGACAATTATTTTGGGACGTCCCAAAAGGGAAAGATGGACTATGATTTTGGGACGGAGGTAGTAGCTAGTTAACATATATACAAGGTCAATTATTTAGGCTAATTAATTTAAGGGATATGTGTCCTGAAATGCTATCAACTTTCATCCAAAATTTACGAGTAGGTGTAATAATGCAACTTACTCTCAAAAATGTATTTTTGATGTACTTTAGACCGGTATAGACCGTAACCGGTCAACCGCTGACTTTTTTACCAAATTTTTTGTCCACATGGCATGCCAACTCAGAAAAATTTTATCCACATATTTTTTGTTGTGACATGTAGATAATTTACAATTTACAATAAATAATCAATTCTTTTTTTTTTTTTAATGGAATCAATTAATTTTTTATGGAATCATCAGTTAATAAATAATCAATTATATAAATGGCAAACTTATTGAATCAATTAATGAGTAGCATCGGTATTCATCAATCGTCATCGTCCACACTCATCGTCAAAAATAAAACTTCTCGCCGGGCGGATTATTTTTTGTGGTTAGGTTACCGGAGTTTCAATCCCGCAACAACCATTCACGATTATGACTTGAAGAAGCAAGAAAACACCACAAAATCATTGTAATGAATCAGACTGTTGCAAAGAATCGATATCGCTGCAGATTTATAAAAGAACCCATCGATTTGCAAGTCTCTTCCTTCATTGTAATGAATCAGATTGTTGCAAAGAAAACCTATCCAACCGAAACCCTAGATCTGTTATGATTATATGCAAATGGCGGCGGCATTTGATGGTAAGGGCTTCGTTTTCCGATCAGATCCATATGTGGTTTGTGGATTCCGGTCAGATCCATTCGTTTTCCAATCAGATCCATACGTGGTTTGTGGATTCCGCGGCCGTTGTGTCAAGAGAATCGTGATGATATGATGTCACGAAAAACATCGGTTTTCGTTTTGTGTTTGCAAGCGTCACCGGAGATGGCGACAGTTGTTGTTGACCGGAGAAATGAAGAACATGAGCACCGGCACCGCCGGCCGGATTACTTTTTATGGATTTATGAAATAATATGGTTTTATGGATTTGTGATGTTTAATCATTAATGTCTTCAGAAAGTATAAAATGCGTTGGAAAATATCATGTGAAAGAAATTACAGTCTTCTTTAATGATTTTTGATGATGCTTGGCTAGCTGCTGGTGTTGTTATGTCAGATGTTGATGAAACTCTAACTAATAAAATTTTTAAATCAAATAATATTAAATAAATCCACATAGACGAACACTTGTCTTCCAAGGTGTCAAAAAAACATGGTTAACCGGGATGACATAAGATTTTTGTAGGTAAATTACATCAAAAATCATTTATAACAAGTTACTTGAATTCTTACACCCACTCTAAGTAGGTTACACACAATAAATTTTGGGTAAAAGTTGGTAGCATTTCAGAATACTTATACCTAAATTTAATTACATTGAATGAAAGACACTTCTCAAATTCTCATGTAGCTACTTATTACAACGCAAATACTAAGGTTTTCTTAGATAATAGCTAGTTAACATATATACAAGGTCAATTAGTTAGGCTAATTAATTTAATTACATTGAATGACTTCTCAAATTCTCATGTGCAGTTGTGGAGAATTGTTGACTAAAAAGCAAATAGTAAGGTTGTTTTAAGTACGTAGTAATAGCTAGTTAACATATATACAAGATCAATTATTTACGCTAATTAATTTAATCTAATCTAATTACATTGAATAAAAGAGGGATAATATACAAATAGGATACTATACATTACAAAAATGTTCATCTGGGTTACTAAATTTTAAAAATGTTCAATTGGGTTACTGTAATTATAGAAATGTTCAATTAGGTTACCAAACTTTGGACATAGTTGCTATAGTCAAGATGATGCCGTTTACTAAAATTAAAAATGTTCAATTGGGTAACTAATTTTTTTAACCGAAATTAAGCAAAATAGGCGGGATGACACCAATCAACAAGTATATTGATCCAATTGAACATTTTTAAAGTTTAGTATCCCAGATAAACATTTTCGTAAAATATAGTGACATATTTGTGTATTATTCCAATGAGTGACATATTTATGTATATACTTTGGTCCTAATATGTTAAGTTTAATAGGACACTTATTTAATAAAGTCCTGTATTGATAAGATCTAATTAGACACTTATTACAAATGTCTTATTACATTACATTTTTTAGGTTTTTTATTTATTGGGGTCCTAGTATGTACAACCTAATAGAACACTTGATTTAAGTGTCCTATTACATTAATTTTTTATAGGACATTTGTTTACTGAGATTGTGTTAGATGAGAATAATAGGAAACTTTTTTGTCTGGCGTATTATTATAATGTTTTTATGGTCTTATAAAATTAGAACTTGATATTACACTGCATAATGGATCTTATGATTTTAACTTTTATAGCCAGGCCCCTTATAGCCCCCACAATTCTTTTGTTTTTGATATATACCTACAATAGAAAATAAAATGTAAAAACCTACCTAGACCAAATGGTAACTTCGCCCGACCTTGATGCAAAGGTTGCGTGTTCGATACTCCTTACAATTTTTTTTATGAAATCATTTAGACATAAATTAATTCTGACTTGAGATGAGATGAGATGAGATGAGATGAATACGATGGGCTTTTAAAAATCCTATATTCATAACGAACTTTAAACCTGTCATTTAATTCATTAAAATAAAAGCTACATTATTATTATTATTATTATTATTATTATTATTATTATTATTATTATTATTATTATTATTATTACTAGTTTAGGACCCGCGAAATTCGCGGAATCTTCCATAAATTCTTTTTTATATTGCATCATATGTACGTCTGGGCTAAGGTATGTTTTCAATATAAGTAACCTTTAATTATTTACGTTTTTTTTTTTTTTTTTTTTTTTTGCATATGAAGCGAAATGTAATATATAATTCGAATGATATGAGTATAGTTATCCCGAATATGTTTAGGGATTGCTTTAGTATGTGACACCCCGCAAATTTAAACGTAATCATTAACGCTAAACATTTGCACTTTAGGCTAATTCCCTAATTTGAGTGAATTCACAACTACTTTTAGAGGTAAGTCTAGCAAAGCCCAACTAGTTAATACGGGTAGTATTACTTATTTGTAATTAGATGTAATTACATACGAAACGATTTGAACAAACGCGACAAAAATATACGACTGTTGGTGAACAAAATTATTTGATAAAACGAAAGTTATTAAATAACGTGAAACACCCCGAAAACGTACCATTTTTTTTTTTTTATTACATTGTAGTCTCTAAGACACTGGTTATTATCTTATATCATACTCATCATAAGTCATCTTACAATTTACTTTGGCTAAAAATAACAAACTTCTATAATACTGGGAATACGATCGTATTCCTGTGAGTACGATCGGATTCCTGTGAATACGATCGTACTCATGGGAGTACGCCGTATTCCAGGCACCTTTTTGGATCAATTCGTTGACAGAACAAAATTTTGGGAGTACGGTCCAGGAGTACGCCGTACTCACCGGAGTACGATCGTATTCAGGGGAATACGATCGTATTCCCATGCTTTCAGCAGAAACCTGAACCTGCACATTTTATAACCAAAACTCGAACTTTGAACTTGCATAACTTTTAAACGACAACTCCTGGTGACCTGAAATTTTACAGGCATCTTTACTTTGACCATAAGAACATTTCTACTTTCACACTTTTTCAAATTTCGTGGTAAATCTCGTTTTGACCCATTAACTCATTTTCAGCACTTTTTCACCAAAAATCTTGACACTTCATATTATAAACCCCTTCAATTCTGACCTCAGGCTTTTGACCATAATTCCAATACTACATTTAGGACTTAGAGGCATAATTACATTTGACTTTTATCGAGTATAACTCGTTTTGACTCGTAAACCTCATTGGTTGCCCATTTGGACACCAAAACGACCCGATTGGGTCTTTAACCATTTCAACTCATTTCTTTAATAAATTCTTACCCAATGGACTTAATTAAGTCAAACTAACTCACTAACATCAACATTTAACCATTATATTCATAAAAGGCACATTTCACTTTTATATCAAACTTTTATACATTCATTACTAATTCAAACTTTAAACATACAAGTCTCACTACCATGACCTCAACTCTGACTTTAACTTTAACTTTGACCCCAGAGTTGACTTTTCTCAAAACATCACATTTACTACGAGTGAGACTACATATTGTTCTCAAAACATCAAACTACAAGTCTAAACTTTACAACGGGGGTGTACATATCACGAGCATGATTAAGAGGGATTAGCTTGTTACCAAAACCGTGCAACAAGCTCCACCAAAAGCTTTTAAACGTGTCCCTTGCCCAAGTCCCCTCTATTGACACTTGGCTCACCTGAAAACGTTTAAACATAACACGTAAGCTAATGCTTAGTAAGTAATGGAATCTTTTACATAAACATAAACATAAACATTACATTAAGGATCCTTAAACATCATCATGCTAACTACTACTAGTTAACATTTATACCAAGCTAATGGTCATGATCCATTACTTGAAAAACCATCAAGCTAATGGCTCACCCATTACTTGATTCCACATTCATATCCATCTACTTACCTTTATCTTGAAACTTTAAACAACTTGAACTAACTTCTCTTGCTTGATCACCTATACATATAAATACATAGCATGATCAATTAACATAACGCTTTACTTTCTTAATCTTAATCTTAATCTCATAACTAGGTGTTACTCACTAACACCTATCATACACCACTAGTGTTCCTTAATTAGGCTTTATAATCATATGTAATTGGGTAAACATCACTTTCATAATCATAATCATCACCAATTCATCTTAATTCTTAAATTCTCATAAACTCATAATCTATCAAAAACCCAATTACATATAAACATAAACTCTTTAATCAAACTAATAGGAATTAATCATAGCATAAAACCTAGAATTACATATGGAACACTAATTTAACAATTTAACTAACATACATGATCTTTCTATCATCTAGGGTTTATAAAAAACTTAAACCCTAACATAATTACACCATTAGAAAGGTTAAACATACCTTGTAGAAGCTTAATATGAACTTAGAGATCCTAATTCACTAAATTCCTTCTTCAATTTCTGATTTTTCTTCTGTTCTTGGTTTTCCCTCTCAAACTCACGCACACGTACGTTCTAAATTTCAGTCTGGAACATTTCTGAACATGTAGGACGATATGTTTTAACATATTACATTTTAACCCCCTGAACTTTCATTCTTTACACATTTAACCCTTCTAACTTACTTTCTTTTATTTGGTTAGTCCTCTATCCAAATTCTAAACTTTTCGTTACTTAAAACATTTAACATATTAAATACATATAAAAACTGAAACGTAAACGCATATTAAACTATAAAAACTTACGTATTTTAGGGGTGTTACAACTCTCCCCTACTTATTTAGGATTGTGTCCTCACAATCCATTCTTGATACAAAGCTGGATAATAAACAATGATTTCTTCCTCCGGCTCCCATGTAAACTCTGAACCCTTCCTATGCTTCCATTGAATTCTAAACAACCTAATATCTTTATTTCTTAACTTCTTGACTTTCTCATCAAGGATAGCTATTGGTTGTTCAACATAATTCAATTGATCATTGATTTCTATTTCTTCCAATGGCACATAAGATGCCTCATCTACTAAACACTTCCTTAAATACGAAACATGGAAAGTGCTATGGATACTTGCCAATTCACTTGGTAGCTCAAGACGATAAGCTACCTTTCCAACTCTTTCTAAAATCTTAAATGGACCAACGAACCGAGGACTTAGCTTGCCTCGTTTTCTGAATCTGATAATACCTTTCCATGGAGATACTTTTAACATAACCATATCTCCAACCTCAAATTCTAATGGACGTCTTCTTTTGTCGGCATACGACTTCTGTCTATCTTGAGCAATCTTTAATCTTTCTCTGATTTGATCAATCTTTTCTGTCGTTTGTTGCACTATATCTGTACTGCCCATTTCTCTTTGCCCGACTTCACCCCAACATATTGGAGTTCTACACTTTCTCCCATATAACATCTCGTAAGGTGGCATACCTATACTTGCATGATAACTGTTATTATAGGAGAATTCTGCTAATGGTAAATGCACATCCCAATTACCTTCAAAATCTATAACACACGCCCGCAACATGTCTTCTAAAGTCTGTATCGTTCTTTCACTTTGGCCATCTGTCTGCGGGTGATAAGCTGTGCTAAGATTTATACGTGTACCAATATCATCTTGAAACTTGGCCCAAAACCGTGAAGTAAATCTACTATCTCTATCCTAGACAATAGAAACTGGCATACCATGACGTGCAACTACTTCCTTAACATATAATTCTGCCAAAGCTTCAATAGACATCGTTTCTTTAATTGGTAGAAATAATGCACTTTTCGTTAATCTATCCACAATCACCCAAATTGCATCATGCTGACGCTGAGTCTTTGGCAATTTGGTGATGAGATCCATCGTTATATGTTCCCACTTCCAAACAGGTATGTCTAAAGGCTGCATCTTTCCATATGGCTTCTGATGCTCAGCCTTCACCTGTAAGCAAGTTAAACACTGTTCAACATATTTAACAATATCTCTTTTCATACCTGGCCACCAATACTCTGATCTTAAATCGTGGTACATCTTTGTTGCGCCAGGATGGATAGAATACTTTGTTTTATGGGCTTCATCTAACAATAATGTCTTCAAATCCCAAGAATTTGGAATCCAAATTCTACCATAGCGTGTCTTTAACCCACGTGAATCTTCCACAATACTATCAACTTGACCTTTGATCCGTTCTGATCGAATATCTTTTTCTCTCCAAGCTTTTTGTTGTGCTTCTTTAATTTGATCAAACAAGTTAGGAGTAACAGTAATTCTAAGAGATTTAACTGTTAGTGCAAGATGAGCTGCCTTTCTACTTAAAGCATCAGCTACAATATTAGCTTTTCCCGGGTGGTATAATATTTCACAATCATAGTCTTTAACAAGATCTAACCACCTTCTTTGTCTCATGTTCAAATCTCTTTGATCGAAGAAATACTTTAAACTTTTGTGATCTGTATAAATGGTAATCTTTACACCATAGAGATAATGCCTCCATATCTTTAAGGCAAAGACCACCGCTGCAAGTTCTAAATCATGCGTTGGATAGTTCTTCTCATTTTCTTTTAATTGTCTAGAAGTGTATGCTATCACTTTGCCACGTTGCATAAGAACACAGCCCAAACCACTATACGATGCATCACAATATATCACCAAATCTTCAGTACCTTCTGGAAGTACTAAGACTGGTGCTTGACTGAGTTTCTGTTTTAAAATCTGAAAGGCTTGTTCTGCTTGATCATTCCATTCAAACTTGATATTCTTTCTTGTAAGCTTTGTAAGTCGCATTGCAATCTTCGAGAAGTCTTGAATAAACCGTCTGTAATAGCCAGCTAATCCAAGAAAACTCCTGACTTCGGTTGGAGTTGTTGGAGCACTCCATTTCATAACTGCTTCAACTTTTACTGGATCCACCATAATACCCTCACTATTTACAACATGTCCAAGAAACTGTACTTCCCGAAGCCAAAACTCACACTTCGAGAACTTAGCATAAAGCTTCTCTCTCCTTAACATCTGTAACACTTGTCTCAAATGGCAATCATGATCATTAGCGGATTTAGAATAGATTAAAATATCATCAATAAACACGATTACAAACTTATCAAGCATTGGGCGACATACTCTATTCATCAAATCCATAAAAGCTGCAGGTGCATTCGTCAAACCAAATGGCATTACCACAAATTCATAATGCCCATACCTCGTCCTAAAAGCAGTTTTACAAACATCTTCCTCTCTGACCTTCAATTGATGGTAACCAGAGCGTAAATCAATCTTTGAAAAATAACTAGCACCCTGCAACTGGTCAAACAAGTCATCAATCCTAGGTAATGGGTACCTATTCTTGATAGTCACCTTGTTTAACTCTCGATAATCTATGCACATTCTCATTGAACCATCTTTCTTTTTCACAAATAAAATAGGAGCTCCCCACGGAGAACTACTTGGGCGTATAAAACCTTTATCTAACAGTTCTTGCAACTGTTTCATTAATTCCTGCATTTCGGTTGGAGCAAGCCTATATGGTGTCTTAGCAATAGGTGTAGCTCCAGGCATCAATTCAATCTTAAATTCAACTTGCCTATCGGGTGGTATGCCCGGTAACTCATCGGGAAATACATCAATAAACTCTCTTACTACCGGAATTTTCTCAATCTTTGGAATTTGAATCTTAGTATCTATCACATGTGCCAAAAAGGCTTGACAACCATGTGACAAATGTCGCTTAGCTTTAGCAAAAGTACAAACCGGGATAGGCATTTCTTTCTTTTCTCCGTAAATATCTAACAATTCACCACGAGGTAACTTAACTCTTACAATCTTTTGCTCACATTGAATCATTGCATCATGAGCCGCTAACCAATCCATACCAATTACAACATCAAATTCCCCCATTTGCATAGGGATTAGATTTATGGAAAAAGGCTCATTACTTATTTCTAACCGACACCCTCTATAAACTTTCGTGACATATACTGTTCTATCATCAGCAATTTCAACATCTAAGGGAGTGTCTAAGTCAGAAAGTGGAATCATGAAACTTTTACTAAACTTTTCTGAAACAAAAGATCTAGAGGCACCCGAATCAAAAAGAACATATGCAGGTATTAGGTTTACTAAAAAGGTACCTGACACTACATCTGGGGTCCCCTTAGCTTCCTCTGCTGTTATCTGGAATGAACGAGGCCTGGCTTTTGGAACTTCAGTCGACTTCTTATCGGATGACTTACGATATGCTGAAGAAGCTGACTGAGACTTTAACTTTGGACATTCTGACTTCACATGACCAGGCTCGTAGCATCCATAACATACCTTCAATGGATGAGGACAGTCCTTGCTGAAATGACCTTCCTCACCACATTGATAGCAAACATTTAACCCGAATCTGCATACTCCAAAATGCTTCTTGTGACATTTCTTACATTCTGGAGGTACAGACTTTTCTGTCTTCTTCTCTTCTCGACGAGAACTTTCACTAGCTTTGAATTTCTTTGAAGGAATAGGACTTGATTCAACTTTTCTTTTTGCAACAGCTTTCTCACCTTTCTTTAACTCTAGCTCTTGAAAACGAGCTTCATTCACAATTTCTTCAAAAGACTTACAACGGCTAGGTTGAATAAACTGACTGATTTCTTTCTTTAAAACTTCATGAAAATGATCTATAAGCCGCTTTGGATTCTCCATATAATCCGGACAGAATTGAGCTCTATCCAGAAATACACCAACCAACTCATTAATCGATTCAGTCGTTTGTTCCATTGCAAGAAACTCCCGACGAATCCTCTTCAAATCTGCTTCTTGAGAATATGTATTCTCAAACATCTTCTTAAAATCATCCCAACTCATCTTGTTTATAACCTCATCCCCTAAGGTACGGCGTTGAACTTCCCACCAATTCTTAGCACACGCCTTCAAGAGATTAGCAGCAAAGATTACTTTCAAATCGGCGGGGCAACGTGAAGTAGTAAAAGCCCCTTCAACCTCCATAACCCATCTATAACATTTAATCGGATCTAAATCCCCTTCAAACTCAGGTGGGTTACAGGTTGAAAAATCTTTGTAACTAAACTTTCTACTTTCTTCCGAAATCGGAGCTTGAGGAGGTACTTCTTGACTAACTCCAACTGTTTCATCTTTCTGTTTCTGAAATTCTTCACTCACTACCTCTCTAACAGTCTCTATAATCGTTGACTTTAGAAGAGGAATAGACGCTTTCTGAGCAATACCAATTTCTTGTGAAATGAAAGACTTCATCTTTTCAATTATCGGATCTATATCTTGAACAGGAGACTGAGACCTATCTTGACTGCCTCCTGTATCAGTAATCTCTACTTCTTTACTCATCTTATCTGAAACGTTCACATAACACATTAACATAATAACTTAAACATTTAACGTCTATCTTATCACAAACTTTGCTACAAACAGTTAATAACTTGTTAACATTCAATCCTCTAATGTCTCGTGATTTCCATGGATACATATAAGGTAATATGGTAATCATTGCGTTGGCCAGACGCTCTAATTATCGTATTACATTAAACACATCCATAGTCTGCACACCACACTTCGAGTAAGGAATCATTAACAATTCATTAACCCATAACATATCTTACTAAATCATGCTCAACATCATAATAAAATTGGTCTAAGTCCAAGTACCCACTAATGGTGGATACCTGAATCCCTTAAACCGTGCTCTGATACCAACTTGAAACACCCCGAAAACGTACCATTTTTTTTTTTATTACATTGTAGTCTCTAAGACACTGGTTATTATCTTATATCATACTCATCATAAGTCATCTTACAATTTACTTTGGCTAAAAATAACAAACTTCTATAATACTGGGAATACGATCGTATTCCTGTGAGTACGATCGGATTCCTGTGAATACGATCGTACTCATGGGAGTACGCCGTATTCCAGGCACCTTTTTGGATCAATTCGTTGACAGAACAAAATTTTGGGAGTACGGTCCAGGAGTACGCCGTACTCACCGGAGTACGATCGTATTCAGGGGAATACGATCGTATTCCCATGCTTTCAGCAGAAACCTGAACCTGCACATTTTATAACCAAAACTCGAACTTTGAACTTGCATAACTTTTAAACGACAACTCCTGGTGACCTGAAATTTTACAGGCATCTTTACTTTGACCATAAGAACATTTCTACTTTCACACTTTTTCAAATTTCGTGGTAAATCTCGTTTTGACCCATTAACTCATTTTCAGCACTTTTTCACCAAAAATCTTGACACTTCATATTATAAACCCCTTCAATTCTGACCTCAGGCTTTTGACCATAATTCCAATACTACATTTAGGACTTAGAGGCATAATTACATTTGACTTTTATCGAGTATAACTCGTTTTGACTCGTAAACCTCATTGGTTGCCCATTTGGACACCAAAACGACCCGATTGGGTCTTTAACCATTTCAACTCATTTCTTTAATAAATTCTTACCCAATGGACTTAATTAAGTCAAACTAACTCACTAACATCAACATTTAACCATTATACTCATAAAAGGCACATTTCACTTTTATATCAAACTTTTATACATTCATTACTAATTCAAACTTTAAACATACAAGTCTCACTACCATGACCTCAACTCTGACTTTAACTTTAACTTTGACCCCATAGTTGACTTTTCTCAAAACATCACATTTACTACAAGTGAGACTACATATTGTTCTCAAAACATCAAACTACAAGTCTAAACTTTACAACGGGGGTGTACATATCACGAGCATGATTAAGAGGGATTAGCTTGTTACCAAAACCGTGCAACAAGCTCCATCAAAAGCTTTTAAACATTAAGGATCCTTAAACATCATCATGCTTAGTAAGTAATGGAATCTTTTACATAAGTAATGGAATCTTTTACATAAGTGAGACTTGTATGTAATGGAATCTTTTACATCATCATGCTTAGTAAGTAATGGAATCTTGTTACCAAAGCTAATGCTTAGTAAGTAATGGAATCTTTTACATAAACATAAACATAAACATTACATTAAGGATCCTTAAACATCATCATGCTAACTACTACTAGTTAACATTTATACCAAGCTAATGGTCATGATCCATTACTTGGAAAACCATCAAGCTAATGGCTCACCCATTACTTGATTCCACATTCATATCCATCTACTTACCTTTATCTTGAAACTTTAAACAACTTGAACTAACTTCTCTTGCTTGATCACCTATACATATAAATACATAGCATGATCAATTAACATAACGCTTTACTTTCTTAATCTTAATCTTAATCTCATAACTAGGTGTTACTCACTAACACCTATCATACACCACTAGTGTTCCTTAATTAGGCTTTATAATCATATGTAATTGGGTAAACATCACTTTCATAATCATAATCATCACCAATTCATCTTAATTCTTAAATTCTCATAAACTCATAATCTATCAAAAACCCAATTACATATAAACATAAACTCTTTAATCAAACTAATAGGAATTAATCATAGCATAAAACCTAGAATTACATATGGAACACTAATTTAACAATTTAACTAACATACATGATCTTTCTATCATCTAGGGTTTATAAAAAACTTAAACCCTAACATAATTACACCATTAGAAAGGTTAAACATACCTTGTAGAAGCTTAATATGAACTTAGAGATCCTAATTCACTAAATTCCTTCTTCAATTTCTGATTTTTCTTCTGTTCTTGGTTTTCCCTCTCAAACTCACGCACACGTACGTTCTAAATTTCAGTCTGGAACATTTCTGAACATGTAGGAGGATATGTTTTAACATATTACATTTTAACCCCCTGAACTTTCATTCTTTACACATTTAACCCTTCTAACTTACTTTCTTTTATTTGGTTAGTCCTCTAACCAAATTCTAAACTTTTCGTTACTTAAAACATTTAACATATTAAATACATATAAAAACTGAAACGTAAACGCATATTAAACTATAAAAACTTACGTATTTTAGGGGTGTTACATAACGTTAACGTATAATAAATATTATGTCGATAATATTTACAAATTATTTCGTAACGCAAAACGTTTATTTCGTAAACTAAAATGAAACAAAAGTTAAAATTTTATAAACTTAATTAAATTATTCCATAAAATATTTCCAACCAAAAATATAAATGAATATGTAATTAAAAATGTATCATTTAAAATATTTAAATAATTAACGATCGAGTAAACGAACACGGGTTAAATACCACAAACTTGGAACAAATTCCCCTTCTCATTTTGGGAGGCCAAAATCAGCCACCAACACCCCACCCAACCCCCCTTTCCCTTCTCATTTCTTTCATTCACATCTCTCTCTCTTCACCTCCAATTCTCTTTCAATCTTATCTCTAAAAATTCACCAAAAATCATCAAAATCAACATAAACAACAACAAAATCGGACCACTAGCAACCACAAAAACGCTTCATCATCATCATCTTCAAAGGATCTAGCTCAAGAACACCATTTTCATCATCTTCATCTTCATCCACCTAACTTTCGGATTTCACCCGATTTGGTATGAAAACTCACTTTTCTTTCACTTTTACTTCATCATAATAGTTTACAAACATGTTACAAGTCAATATATGAAAGATCTAAACGTTGTTGGGTTAAAAATCTCGATTTTCGGATGAACAGACCGTAACGTCGCATTAGTCCCAGGCGATTTGCGACGTCCCACACAACGTCCCATGCGACGTCCCACGCGACGTCCCACACAACGTCCCACGCGACGTCCCACACAACGTCCCACGCGACGTCCCACACAACGTCCCACGCGACGTCCCACGCGACGTCCCACACAACGTCCCATACGACGTCCCACACAACGTCCCACACAACGTCGCAAGTTTCAGAACCTTATAACAATACTTTGAAATATTTTTACAAAACCATCACCAACGAGTCGTACGAATTTACAAATAAACAATGATCTTTCATGGATGAACGAGTAACATGGTTTGGATTGTTATCCAACCACTTATACGACTATTTCCTACGTTTAGGACGTGAGTGACTTACCCGGACTACGTTTTGCTAGCGCTTACACATTTCTAATTAACTCAACAGGTGAGTTCACAGCCCCTACTTTTACGGTTTTAACTGCTTTTGAACAGGGGTGGAAAACATAGTCAACTGTTTTACTTATTGCCATAACTGCTTTTACTTATATGATTGTTTATCATACTTGTTTACTCGAACGATTGGAGTACTTTGAACTATTAAACTATTGAACAAACTGGTGTTTATGAAATAACATTTTCATACTGCTAACGACTATAAACCTTTAAACTTGTTTGGTATATCGGAGAACGACTGGTACTTTTATATAAACGCTGGAGAACGACCAGCTACGTATTTTAGTGCCAGAGAACGACTGGCCAAGGGACGGGAGAACGACCCGTGCGTCTTGGATGGGAGAACGACCCATGCGTTTGTTGGACGGGAGAACGACCCGTGCATAACTAGACCGGAGAACGACCGGTAAACTATTTTATTTGGACGGGAGAACGACCCGTGCGTAACTAGACCAGAGAACGACCGGTAAACTGTTTTATTTGGACGGGAGAACGACCCGTGCGTATTTGGCCGGAGAACGACCGGTACTATTTGTAAACCGCTGGAAAACGACCAGCACGTGTTTAAAACTGACATTTTGGGTAACATCCCACGTATCTGTTTTGGGTAACATCCCACGTAAACTAAATTTTGTGCGAACAACCCACTAAACTTGTATTTGGATAACATTCCACAAAGCATTACGTGACTATTATGGCAACTACTATTTGTGAACGTATTTGAATTGACAACTGTGCTTACAAACTTGTTACAACTATTGCAAACATAAAACCTGTGAATTCACTCAACCTAGTTGTTGACTTTTACTATGTTTTTCAGGGAATTAGCTGCGCATGTAAGAATCGCCAACACACATGGAGAATTAGGCGACCCGTGAAGCTTTAGGATGCCAACTTTTTGACAACTGGATTTCTTTTGTATAACTAAAGCTGTTTTAGTCATATTTACGAAATCTACTTTTGTAAACTTGATAACTTTTTATAACTTACGATTTGATAAATCGTAAACTTGTAACTATTACATTTGGCATCTTAATATATTATGTTCTGTTTTAATCATAAGCTCTGATACGTATGCATGTACCGTATATTGTGGCACTCCCCATACCTAACTAAATGCTTCCGCTAATCTAAATCAACGAATTTGGGGGTGTTACAGATTGGTATCAGAGCCATTGGTTATAGCGAACTAAGAAACTTTAGGTGACTTAGAGACCTAGAGGCCTAGACTATAGCCTTGGCTAGAACGCTCATGCATACACACATTTGCATACGTACAAACTATCGTTACGACACATCGATACGCGCAAACTATTATTTGAACTGTACTCCGTTCGATTCATTCTGCTATCATTGAACCTGACTGTATTAAACTATTGATGGAAAGAAGTATGTAGTTAGTATCATATAATGACGCCTGGCCAACGTGATTATATTATACTAAGTACATGCGGGTGTTTCATAGTCGTAAGATACGTAAGGGGAAAACTTGTCAATTTTTCCAAACGTTTGATAACTAGAACTATGCTCTTCGCATTCTCCTTCTTTGGCATTGACTTCTGCAATTTCTTTCCTTGCAAAATGTCATCATGCCGCCTAAAAGAAATACTCGAAACAGTCGACGAAATGTTCCTCCTCCACCTCCGCCTCCAGAAACAACCGAGCAAATAATCGAATGCCGCGTGGCTGAAGCCATCTCTCAATACGAGGCCAGCCGCAATCGTGAAAACCTGACCAACAATAGCGGAGCCACTCCAGTCAACAGCGAAACCCCAACCAATACCCAGCAGGGGTGTTCCTACAAAACCTTCCAGTCTTGTAAACCCAGCACCTTCACCGGGACCGAAGGGGCCATTGGCCTGGTCCACTGGATCGAGAAAATGGAATCGGTGATCGACATCAGCGACTGCGCTACCGACAAAATAGTGAAATACGCCACCTGCACTCTGGCCGACAAAGCGCTAACCTGGTGGAACGCTCAGGTGCAAATTATGGGACGCCCAGCTGCTTACTCCATGACTTGGGGAACTCTGAAATAGATGCTGATGGAGGAATTTTGCCCTCCCAACGAGATGCAGAAACTTGAAACCGAGCTTTGGAACATTCAGATGACCGGCGCTGACATCACCGGTTACACGACCAGGTTCCAGGAACTTGCACGCCTGGTACCCTACATGGTGACCCCCGAGAGCAAACGCATTGAGCGTTACAACAAGGGCTTGGCCCCACAGATCCGAGGCATGGTGATGTCCTCCAAACCAGCTACCTTTAGGAGTGCAGTGGATCTGGCTCAAAGATTAACCGACAACGCCATTCTTATCGGCACTTTGAAAGCTACCTCGGGGAAAACTGAACCTACCCGTACTGATGCGGGCGACTCTGGAAACAATAAGCGGAAATGGAACAACGAGGGCAATGACCGCCAGGGTCAACAAAACAGGAACCCGGGAAACGCCCGAGCCTACGCCGCAATCACTAACCCTGGAACCAAAACCTATCTTGGCAACAAACCGAAATGTGACAAGTGCGGGAAGCACCACACAGGTGAATGCGCCTTCTGTCAAGACTGCAGAAACTGGGGTCATTTGGCCCAAAACTGTAAAACTAACCCTCTTCCTCGAACAAATGCGTACTTCGAGTGCGGCGAGTCGGGGCACTATCGAAACCAATGTCCAAAACTGAACAACAACCATAACAACCCCGGGAACAACAATCAGAACAACAACAACCGCATCGCAACCATCCCACCGGGTCGTAGCCGCGCATACATCCTCCGGGCTCCGGAAACAGTTGCGGACCTCGGCTAACACGGTATGTCTTAACAGCTGTCGCTACGATTTAACATTTCTTTTATTCGGATACCGATTCAAACATAACGCTTGGTAAACTTTGACCCCGAAACGAAACACACAACTTATTGAACTATGCCGCGAGCATACTCAAACCGATTGAACTTTTATGGCAACAAATGAGCGCCACGCAAACTATTATTATTGTTAACAACATGACTTTTCGGAGAACATACGCCGCGGGCGATCCGACTTGACTTTTAAATCTCGGGACGAGATTTCTCTAACATGGGGAGAATGTGACACCCCGCAAATTTAAACGTAATCATTAACGCTAAACATTTGTACTTTAGGCTAATTCCCTAATTTGAGTGAATTCACAACTACTTTTAGAGGTAAGTCTAGCAAAGCCCAACTAGTTAATACGCGTAGTATTACTTATTTGTAATTAGATGTAATTACATACGAAACGATTTGAACAAACGCGACAAAAATATACGACTGTTGGTGAACAAAATTATTTGATAAAACGAAAGCTATTAAATAACGTTAACGTATAATAAATATTATGTCGATAATATTTACAAATTATTTCGTAACGCAAAACGTTTATTTCGTAAACTAAAATGAAACAAAAGTTAAAATTTTATAAACTTAATTAAATTATTCCATAAAATATTTCCAACCAAAAATATAAATGAATATGTAATTAAAAATGTATCATTTAAAATATTTAAATAATTAACGATCGAGTAAACGAACACAGGTTAAATACCACAAACTTGGAACAAATTCCCCTTCTCATTTTGGGAGGCCAAAATCAGCCACCAACACCCCACCCAACCCCCCTTTCCCTTCTCATTTCTTTCATTCACATCTCTTTCTCTTCACCTCCAATTCTCTCTCAATCTTATCTCTAAAAATTCACCAAAAATCATCAAAATCAACATAAACAACAACAAAATCGGACCACTAGCAACCACAAAAACGCTTCATCATCATCATCTTCAAAGGATCTAGCTCAAGAACACCATTTTCATCATCTTCATCTTCATCCACCTAACTTTCGGATTTCACCCGATTTGGTATGAAAACTCACTTTTCTTTCACTTTTACTTCATCATAATAGTTTACAAACATGTTACAAGTCAATATATGAAAGATCTAAACGTTTTTGGGTTAAAAATCTCGATTTTCGGATGAACAGACCGTAACGTCGCATTAGCCCCAGGCGATTTGCGACGTCCCACACAACGTCCCATGCGACGTCCCACGGGACGTCCCACACAACGTCCCATACGACGTCCCACGCGACGTCCCACCCAACGTCCCATACGACGTCCCACGCGACGTCCCACACAACGTCCCACGCGACGTCCCACGCGACGTCCCACGCGACGTCCCACACAACGTCCCATACGACGTCCCACACAACGTCCCATACGACGTCCCACACAACGTCTCACACAACGTCGCAAGTTTCAGAACCTTATAACAATACTTTGAAATATTTTTACAAAACCATCACCAACGAGTCGTACGAATTTACAAATAAACAATGATCTTTCATGGATGAACGAGTAACATGGTTTGGATTGTTATCCAACCACTTATACGACTATTTCCTACGTTTAGGACGTGAGTGACTTACCCGGACTACGCTTTGCTAGCGCTTACACATTTCTAATTAACTCAACAGGTGAGTTCACAGCCCCTACTTTTACGGTTTTAACTGCTTTTGAACAGGGGTGGAAAACATAGTCAACTGTTTTACTTATTGCCATAACTGCTTTTACTTATATGATTGTTTATCATACTTGTTTACTCGAACGATTGGAGTACTTTGAACTATTAAACTATTGAACAAACTGGTGTTTATGAAATAACATTTTCATACTGCAAACGACTGTAAACCTTTAAACTTGTTTGGTATACCGGAGAACGACCGGTACTTTTATATAAACGCTGGAGAACGACCAGCTACGTATTTTAGTGCCAGAGAACGACTGGCCAAGGGACGGGAGAACGACCCGTGCGTCTTGGATGGGAGAACGACCCATGCGTTTGTTGGACGGGAGAACGACTCGTGCGTAACTAGACCGGAGAACGACCGGTTAACATTTTTATTTGGATGGGAGAATGACCCGTGCGTAACTAGACCAGAGAACGACCGGTAAACTGTTTTATTTGGACGGGAGAACGACCCGTGCGTATTTGGCCGGAGAACGACCGGTACTATTTGTAAACCGCTGGAAAACGACCAGCACGTGTTTAAAACTGACATTTTGGGTAACATCCCACGTATCTGTTTTGGGTAACATCCCACGTAAACTAAATTTTGTGCGAACAACCCACTAAACTTGTATTTGGATAACATTCCACAAAGCATTACGTGACTATTATGGCAACTACTATTTGTGAACGTATTTGAATTGACAACTGTGCTTACAAACTTGTTACAACTATTGCAAACATAAAACCTGTGAATTCACTCAACCTAGTTGTTGACTTTTACTATGTTTTTCAGGGAATTAGCTGCGCATGTAAGAATCGCCAACACACATGGAGAATTAGGCGACCCGTGAAGCTTTAGGATGCCAACTTTTTGACAACTGGATTTCTTTTGTATAACTAAAGCTGTTTTAGTCATATTTATGAAATCTACTTTTGTAAACTTGATAACTTTTTATAACTTACGATTTGATAAATCGTAAACTTGTAACTATTACATTTGGCATCTTAATATATTATGTTCTGTTGTAATCATAAGCTCTGATACGTATGCATGTACCGTATATTGTGGCACTCCCCATACCTAACTAAATGCTTCCGCTAATCTAAATCAACGAATTTGGGGGTGTTACATAGTAGATCAAAGAACTTTTGACCATAAAAATGTTCCAATTGTAACCGTGTACATTAGGCACCTTAACTCAATTATTAGTGATTGTCTTGTGTAATTATCTCATTTGTTCTTGTTTGAAGTATGGAAAGATAAATTCTACATATATCATTTCTTGAAGTTCCTATATGGAAAAATAAATTCTACATATATCATTTCTTGAAGTTCCTATATTAATTCCTATATTATTTTCATTCGTTATAAATTTGTGGCAATAGAAAACTACAGAGATAATTAAAGCAACACCAAATATAATGATAAGTGATGCTTAACAATTTACATAACACGATATCATATTAATCAACCATATGTTGTAATGAGTGTGAAGAACTAATTTATTTTAATTAACTCAAAAACTAATGAGTGACAGAAAACTACATAGAAAGTTACAGTAACAATAAATATACATGTTATTGCAAGCTTACTCTTAAAGGCTAGCAGAAGAAAACCACAGAGATAGTTACACTCACAAATAATAATATAATCTTTAAACAACCGAACTCTTTTCGCATGTTGGTCGGCATCATCAAATTATAGATCTTTAATATTTTATCTTCTCATTATAGACCTCCAACATGCTTACAAACATTTGGTATTTCATAATATTACTCCTTTCTTTAGAAACCATGGACAACTCCTCCAAGATACGGTAGTTAAGTCCCCTGTTTTCAGCAGTTCCTTCCATCATACATGTCTTCCCGGTTCTTGTTTGCCCATACTCAAAGATACATACATTGAATCCATCAAGTACTGACACTACCAGTTGAAAAGTTTGTGTAAAAGCGACGTCTGCATACGAAGTACAAAATAAGTATTTATAACAAAGAGAATCTTATAGATATACAAACAAATGAAAATAACATGATCACAAAATTCCACAGTAAAAAACTCATAGCCAGGAAAAGAATCGGCGATTATACTTTTCACTTCCTTACAAGTTACAATGAGCTATATGTTTCATATTATGAAACATAACTCATGCATCATTGATTCAAATAAGTATTAAAAAAATGTAACTATCATTCAACTAATACCAGCATTCGTAAGTAATACCGTCACTTTATTACTCAGTTTCTAGAGGTTGTCAAAGATAGGAAGGGCTTTCTGTTCTAGCTCTGCATTTCATTGTTACTTTTAACTTTTTCTAAAAGGGATAAGTTTATGTAAATGTACTCAACTTTAATAAAAAATCTATAGTATGGATCAACTTATAAAACTTCATAACTCAACACATCATAAAAATACCGTTCAATATATACAATAGAGATTTAAGAAAGTTAGATACATATAATAGAGGTATTATAAGTTGGATGCATACTATAAACTTTTTGCTAAAGTTAAGTACATTTATAAATACTTTTCCCATTCCGAAACTGCCAACCGAAACATAATACATCAAGTAAAAAACTACTATGTATGAATCAATGCAAAGAATACAGAATTCGCTTAGGGTTTAGAAACTAACCTGCATCCAGAATTGGGGTTCTGCTAGGGTTTGATTCGGATCAAGTTTCAAATACGATAGGCAATTAAAATTTCATCATTTGGCCATCCATCTCCATCTGCATGTACATCGTTGGTAGCCATAAGTGGGATCAATGAGCCTCCACCTAAAAGGGAAGATACAAATATGAGAGCCCTTTAACTTGATTGATCATAACACCTTCTTTAAGCTTGCCAACTCTTATGACGGTACAATCAACATGACTCATACATTGGGAAAAGTTAATTACCGTCAAATTCATAATGGTGAGCAGAAGTGAAAGTGATCATTTAAAGTTAATATTCATCACCAATTCTAAGCTCTATGAGCCTTAATAAGTAAAACTGATAATAAATGCATTTATGGATCATAGATTATTTTTATATATAACAATAGACATTCCTCTAACAAATGATATTACCAAATAAACCATAGGTTTTGAAATGAGAAACTAAAAAAAATTCAAGATTTCAATTTCAGCAACTTTCCAGTCTCTTAACTGGATATCTCTTTCATTCCGTAGGCAAATCTAGCCATAGAGATAAACAATCAGAGATTCAGAGTAATTACTCATATATTTGACCATGTGACTGTACAAATAAATAGAACAAGGAGTAATAAGATATTTCAATGAAGATATGAGTCGACAAGAATTATAATTGATGATTGTTTATATAATTAATAGATACATTAGAGTTGCAAAACTGAATACAGAAAGATACCTTCAAACAAAATTGATGCTAATACATCTAACTGCTTGTCATAGCTCCTATGCATACTCTTTTCAAGATTTGACATCATTCTTTTCATGAACGCAATATCCCTCAACAAATATAAATACAAATATTGAGCATCTAAATCAAACAAATAATAATCGTTAACACAAATTTCATGATCGAGTATTAGATGTATAAAAGAGAAATAAACTCAAAGATGAGAAATTTAGATGAATATTAGTTGCTTAGAGAAAGTCAAAATCAATATAAACGCAAGTTGAAAAATAGAAAGCAAATGGAGTTATGGTTTGTACATACCGTAAGAATCAATCGAATCTGAGAGAAGGTATTTGTGAAGGTATTTGGAGTTATGGTTTTTATCGTAAGCAAATGGAGTTATGGTTTGCACCGTAAGAATCAATCGAAACTGCGTATGTTAGGGTTTATGAGCGGTAATAAAGTTGCAGAGTAGGTATGGGTAATTTAATAATTAAGAATAGATACACATTTAAAATTTCCTTATTGGGTAGAAACAATATTTTTCTTAAAAAGGATACTAACGTTTTTTTTTATTCCATATTTTCAAAAATACATAGATTTCATTCAATTAAAATAATTAATATGGTGGACAATTTTTAGGATAATTTTTTAACTATGGATCAGAGGAGCAGAGTCGTACTAAGGAGCAGGGAAGGCAGCATATGATCCAATCAGAGATAAACACGTGGTGTTTTCCCTATCCCCGCATCTACTGCACAGGGACTAATTCTGTACATTTTATAAACTTAAGGAGCTGACCGCAAATTCTTTAAACTAATTAGAATTAAATTAAATTCATCAAAAAAGGAAAGCAATCTACACAATTAGTTCTCATAATCGTTTGCATATATAGTTATATACGATCCTATATATATGTTTTCTGCATATCTGCGTAACGAAAAGCATCGAATCCGTCTACAATGTTTAGGATTTCGACGCCGGCGGTTGTTCATAACGATTTAATCCGTTTATGTCAATTTGTGATAACTGTTCAAGTAATCGATCAAATCTTGAACCCATTAGAAACTCCAACGTCATCGCCGATAGCGGCTGTAAGCCGGAACCTGCTCCGTCATCATAACACAGTTCAAAACCTCTATCTCCAGTTCTGGAATCGTCGTTCATACCGCACCATCAGAAACAACGCGAAGAACAATAACCGGATTGAACGTCGATTACAACGGCGAACTTTCAGATCTGACCGGTTGTTGTTCCAGAGCATGTTTGTAAAGTACAGACGACGGTGGTTTCATTTGCTACTTTGATGAAACATGTGCATCGGTAACACCAAGACGATGCCGTTGGCATGTTTGACTAAATAGTTGACCGGTAGGTTTTGACCACGGTCAATGAGATCCGGTTAGATGGTAGAGGAATTAATTTGAGGGTGGTTTCATTTGCTGGTGTAATTGTGGTCAAATAAACAACGGTGCACAATATACAAACTAGTGGGATCTTCAATGGGTCATGATGACACTTTGTTGTTTATTAGTCTCTCATGCCGATCAACCATACACATCAAGTGAGACATTTGCACATTCTGTGTTGCTTAATCAACCATGGGGGGTCTCTTAATGCTCATCCTAAGGATTGTTTTTTTTTTTTCCATTTCAACGGAGGCATTTGTGCATTGATTTTTGTTTTATTTAGAGCGTTTTCTCAAGCGGATATATATACTTAATATGGCAGTTTGCTACATATTTTTGTGTTTCCTGTTAGTATTACGTAGATAAGAATATGTTAAGGTTAGGTTGAAAAATTGGCATTTTAGTATTTTCAGTATGGTGTAGTAAGTTATATATCAAATATTATTATTAGTAGCACAATTTTCTATCTTGCAATCATTGCTTTCTAGCCTACTACTACTCTTATGTTCTTTAACTACTTTGTAAACCTGATATGCAAAAGTAGATCTCCGGATAAATCATATTGTTTTAGTAAAATGCAGTGTCAATTTTGATAAAATGCAGTAAGCATAAGTATCAGATTTCACTCATAAAAGTATTCATCTCAAATTCAATGCATACACTTACAGCATTTTACATTTAACTTACTACATTTTAAGTTTTAAAGTGGTATAAACCTGATATGCAAAATTGATCTCTGGATAGATCATATTGTTTTAGTAAAATGTAGTGTCAATTTGATAAAATACAGTAAACAACATATAAAATGCACTAGAACAAGTAGTAGTAATTATCTTTATTTCAGTCATAAAATCAGGCTTCAGAGAACACATAAATAATGTACCAGACATATAAAATGCAATAACTATTATACAAAATGCAGTGAAATGGTTAATAAGAATTTTTCAATTTCAAGTATAATCTAAAGGTGCATAAACACATAAAAATTACTAAACATCATAAATTGCAGTAAACAAATAAAACATGATGTAAAACAAGTATTAGTAATTACTTTTTTGTGTAAATGGAATCCTCAAATATAACATAAAAAAGTACAAGACTTATAAAATGCACTGAAGTGATTAATACTAGCAATTTTACGTTTAAATTACTGCATTTTAAGTTTTAATTACTTTATTTTACATATCTTAAGCTCGTGAAAAACTAATATGAAAAAAATATATACATAAAAATTATTGCATTTTACGTTTATGTTACTGCATTTTATATTTTAAGGTTGTAGAAGATTGAATAGAAATAGTAGATCTCGAAAAATTACGGCATTTTAAGTTTAAGTTACTGCATTTTACATTTAAGGTAGTGGAAAACTGATTTAAATGAGTAGATTTGGGAAAACATATACTACATTTTTAAGGTTAAGTTAATGCATTTTATGTTTAAGTTACAGCATTTTTATGTTTAAGGAGGTTAAAAACTGATATGAAAACTACATCTCGAAAACTTACTTTTTTTTTTTTTTTTAAGTTACCGCATTATAAGTTTATGTTACTGCATTTTAAGTTTAATGTGGTGGAAAACTGATAATAATAGATTTAACACCTATCCTCTAATACTTATACTTATTTTGAAATTTGAAAATCTTAATTCTTGATGAGAATTTGATGTGTTCATTTTAGATCCTTAAGTCGTTAGTCTTAAAACGTACACTAATCGTGGTTCGGGTGGGTCAAACAATATGTACCGTGAGTATATGCCGTTAGTCTGGTAGTAGTTTGTGACACATAGGCTTCATGTGAGAGTTTCTGATGATAAAAGAAAGGTTCAGGATCATGTGAGAGTTTCTGATGATAAAAGAAAGGTTCAGGATCATGTTAGCTATTTGGGAGACTGATTGCCTGCACTAAACGTTTCAGAAGAGTTTGGTGTTGGTGATTCTGGAATTTTTGCTTCGATTTGAGGATGGTAAATGTAATGCATTGGCATGATTTTTGGTTCTTGATACAGTCGTTTTGCTCGATCAAAATGTGTAGATACTAGCTAGCTCAAGAAAATCGGATGTACAAAAGTATTCTCAGTTTCTCACTGATCAATATGTTTTGATTGTATTCACAGATATTGTTGGTATGAATCCAGAGCTATACTAGAAGCTTGAAATAGTTATTGTATTTGTTTAAGTGCAAACAAACATTAATCATTAGTACAGTAATACTGTATGGCAACTGTTAACTGTTTAGATCTTTCATTTGTAGTTCTTGTTGAATGTGTATGTCGAATTTTGCATAATTTGATGATCGAAAGATCATACATATCATCTGTTTTAGACTTTTCCCTAATAACCATATTTAAAGTATACCATATCATGTCTATGAATACTTCCCCTCTGGAAGAATCTCTCAACCTACATAAGAATTTTTTCAGTAACTTCGATCTCTTTTGCAGATAAAGGTGGATTAGTTCTTTAATCTATTTTTCTTAGATGCTGCCCTCCATTTTCTTGAATCATATCACAAAAAATGTGGAAATAAAGGTGCTTAGGGATGAATATAGTGAAATTTATTATTAAATCGACGTGATTCATTTTACATCAACTTCTTTTTTGCTTTCAGATCTTGTTTGCACGTCATGGAAGCCCTATGATCAACTTGGTTATGCTCGTGAAGTATCGTTTCAGCTCCCGATCAAAATTTATTTCGGTACAATTGTCATAGTAGCATGTTTAATCACTTGTATTTATGTACTATTAGCTTTCTTTGTTGCAGTTCTTATAGAAATTTTTTTGGTAGATGGACGAGTTTTGAGTTATACGAGCTTTATTGTACCAAAGAGTTTTGGGTTATACGAGCTTTATTGTACCAAAGTTTTGGGTTATACGAAAACTTACTGCATTTTACGTTTAACATACTGCATTTTACGTTTAACTTACTGCATTTTAAGTTTTAATGTGGTGTAAACCTGATATGCACACAAGATCTCAGATATGATTAACTGCATTTACTGAAATTACTACATTTTACTGCATTTACTGAATCTACTGCATTTTACCATATTATACTGCATTTTATTATTACTTTTTGGATTTTACTGCATTTTATTGCATTTACTGAATCTACTGCATTTTACCATATTCTACTGCATTTTACCATATTCTGCTGCATTTTATTATTGCTTTTTGGATGTTACTGCATTTTATGTTTATGTGGTGAAAAACTGATCTACAAAAGTAGATATCGAAAACTTACTCATTTTTTGTTTAACTTACTGTATGTACCACATTTTACTGCATTTACTGAATCTACAATGTAAAATATGATACTTGAATATTCATGTCCGATTGTCGTTATCAGAAACCCATAACTGAACCAACCCAAAAATTTTGCTCAATTTTAGAATAGTAGATCTCGAAAACTTACTGCATTTTAAGTTTAAGTTACTACATTTTACGTTCAAGATAGTGAAAAACTGATTTAAATGAGTAGATTTGGAAAGACGTATACTACCTTTTTAAAGTTAAGTTAATGCATTTACTGAATCTACTCCATTTTACCACATTTTAGTGCATTTACTTGAATGCAGTAGAACAACATGTAGTGCTATTGAATCCACTACATTTTACCACATTTTAGTGCATTTAATGCATTTACTGAATCTAATGCATTTTACCACATTTTACTGCATTTTATAGTTTTTTTGGATTTTAGTCCATTTTACAAAGGAAAACTGCATTTTATAAGTGCATAAATTGACTGAAACTTAATAATATCATGATTCATTTTTTGTGTTTTTAATAAAATGCAGTTTGTGCTGTTGAATCCACTGCATTTTACCAAATTTTCCACATTTACTGAATCTACTGCATTTTATCACATTTTACTGCACTTTATTACTTTTTTGGATTTTAGTGTATTTTACAATGAAAACCCACATTTTATAGCTATATAAATTGATTGCAATTCAATAGTACTGCATTTCATGATGAATTTTTTGTGTTTTACTAGAATGTAGTGAATGATGTTGGTGTCCGTACATTATATGTTTAAATGTAGAATTACCGAATTCTGGTTCTAGATAAACCAAAATCCAACTACAAGATATGACTATTTCATGACTAAGATATACTATAATGATACTATAATCTATGAGAAAGTGAGAACAGAAACTTAATTAAACCAGAATTGGACTAATTCAAGGTACATAATATGAATAATAATGCACTAAATACATAAACAAAAAGTTTTGCAGTTTGTTTTCGATCTTGTGTCGCGCTACGGAACGAATCAAATCTAGAAAAGGTGTCACGAGGAGTGCTGCTGCTGAAAGAGTCAAATCTAGAGAAGTTGTTAAACGATTGATCCTCTGGACCATGGCTTGCAAACATGGGTTTGCTAGGAACTGAATCTGCAAAAGTTGAAGCAAATGGTCGTTCGAAATCTCCAAGAGGAGAACCAATATTACTATAAGCAGGTGTGCTGGGAACTGAATCCGCAAAAGATGAAGCAAAAGGCCCCTGGTTATGGAACAAGCTGTTTCCAGGCGAGGATCCAGCATAACTATAAGTACGAGTGCCCGGAACAGAATCAAATGTGAACGTGCTCTTCTTTGGTATCTCTGTTCTTATAGGGTTTAGGGCCCAGCTATCAAAGGAACCAAATACCGTATTTCCATCTAGACTCTCTTGATCCGTATCCTGTAACAACAAGTAAAAAATTATAATTAGAATCCGTTTAAAACCATGACCAGCTAAACCACCTTGCAATGTTGACTTCAAGTGAAAAACACTACACTAGTTTTGAAGAAAAAATGCCACATACAATGGTGTTTTTGCACTTACAGTCCTTTCAATTTAAAAAAAAAAGGCTCATATGATGGTCAATTACCTTCTGATTTGCATTAATAAAACTTAACAATACCTTATGGTCTGTAGCAGTAAAATTCCAACCAGCGTCTGAACTGAAACGAGTGTTAAATGTAGCCTTGCGTGGCTCATCGAAAGTTCTATCATCCGAAAAGACAGATTCACTGCAGCAGCAGAAACAAGATTCAGAAAATGAACCTCATTCTCTTTATCCAAGATTGCAAGATTCTACTCTATTTATATTCAGTTTATGACAGTGCCATTCAGTAGCATTTTTAGAGGGTCCAGTTTCACCCATCGACTTATAAATGGGTCTGTTCGGGTTATGTATCATCTGTAACGCGTTAAATCAAGGGTGCTAAAATGGAAATAGACTGAACGGGTAAAAAGGGTCAATAGTGTCTAAGGTGTATGTATTCATAAAGCATAGTAAATCATTTGATTACAAACAATCAGATTGCGATTAAAATACTATAACTTCACTAATCATATTTACAGTAACAAATAAAACGTTAAAAAATGAAAATAAAACAACTAGTAGTGAAGCAACAATGTTCAGAAACGTATTATTTTCAGTGACAAAAATAGTCAGTGAGTAATGAAATATTAGTTTGATATCACTTTTTCAATTTACAGTAGGACCAATAAAAATGCAGAAGATAGCACAAAATATGAAGTAAAGCACAGTTCAACAACTCAAGAGTCGTAAAATGCAGTTTCATATATTATTACATATTCAAGCATAATCTATAAAAACAACTCTCATAAAACACATAGAAAATCATCAAAATACATAGATAGCAACATTTTTAACTGGTGTTTTTTTTTTCCGTTTTAACCTATGATTTTTGTAAAAATTTACAGATCTAAGATCATATATATATATATATATATATATATATATATATATATATATATATATATATATATATATATATATATATAACAACAAATGTATGTATAAGACAAAAAAATATACCTCTAGATACAGATTTATCTTCATCGCTATCTTCCGAAAACAAATTTATATTCATCGTGTTGTCCTTTTTGTTCCCTTCGAATTTATATCTTGTTCGTCTTTGGCTTCTGCGAGGAGCTGTAGAAACAAAAACATAATATATTGAAGTACAAATAAAAAAAATTAGGTATAAAATGAACAATAACCAAGTTACATAGAAAAAACTTACGAGTAGCTTCATTTTGCGATTGTTGTAAACCATAATTTTCGAACGATGTAGGTGTAAGTGATTTAGAAATGATTTTTTTTTTTGTACAAAAAATGGAAGTCGACGGTGAAGATGACGATGATGAAAAATCGATCGGTGATACGGTGATTTTAAGTGGTGATTAAATCGATCTAAGAAGGTGTTTGTGATGGTAGATCTGAAGATCTGATCGTGTTAATCTAGAATTTCTAGTGTGATTTTTACATGCATTTTTTGTGAAGAATGTGAGAGAGAAAGTTGTTTATGACCGATCTGCCCGTGTGTCAAAGATGCTATCCACGTTTTTTTTTTCACTGGTCCCTTGACCGTACTTTTTGCAGAAGCATCCTTGTTGACTGAGAAGATCCTGGCTGTTGAAATGGAATGAACGGCCAAGATATTGTCTGCCTTTGCTGCTCCTATAAACACCCCATCCCTCCTGAACCTTACCCTATTTTTTTTTCTTTTTTTAAACTTTGTTAAAATAATTGATATGGTCAATGATTTTAGGATCATTTTTGTTACCTTTAAAAAAGTGAATATCTAACTAAAATATAGGAGGATATAGTAGTCTTTAACCACAAATAAATTGGAATAAGTATGTCATTTAAAGTGATTAAGGGTTGGATCATTAGAGTTGATCTCCATCTAATGGTCCTTATTCTTCCGTTATTTTTCTTTTAATGTATAAGATAGATTATTATTATTATTATTTTTACACAAAACATTAACAATTATATAATAATTCAACTTATAAGTGGCAAAATGTATGGGTCGGGTCGGGTCACGAGTCTAGATGGGTTTGGTTCTAAATGGGTCCGGATCTAAATGGGTTATTTAGGAGGATGAGTCTAAACGGATCCGGGTCAAATGGGTCTCGAATCGGGTCTACCCATCGGGTCTCCAACAAAGTTTTTTTTATTTGAGTGAAAAATGATAAACAAATAAAATGAGGTGTTAAAATTTTCTTTTTTGACCCGCTAGACCCATCTAGACCCGTTGGTTAATTGTTATAGAATTGCAGGATATATTAGATACCCATTTAGACCCATCAGAAAAATAGAAGGAGACCCAACAAACTCATCCCCTCATAAATATTACCTAATTTGACCCATGAATAACTAATAGATCTAAAATTGCCACCTCTAAATTCGTTAATGAATCCTTTTGACATAGTGATTGTATAAATTTTGATGATTATTCGTTAATGAATCCTTTTGATATAAGGATAGTATAAATTTAGATGATTATTAGAATTTAGTTATGGATAGATAGCAACAGTTGGAAACTAGTGTAGTACCCGCACAATGTTGCATGAAAGTTGATGTAGTATAATTATTTACTATAATGGTTTTTTTTTTGTTAATATAATAATAAAATTTGAGAATAAGACTTGAGAAATAAGGGAAATTAAAAAAAATACCACTTTTTTTTTAAGTATATATGGATTTGCCATCCCGGAAAAAAAGTTGACGATATACCACACGAAATCGCAAATCGCAAATTTGCGATTTGCGACCTCGCGTCTTGCTTTTGCGACCCGTTCACCGAGCGAGCCGTTTGGTGAACGGCTCGTTCACGACTCGGGCATAGGCAAATCGCAAATCGCAAGCTTGCCCTTTGCGATTTACCTCCGCACACGACTAGTGCACGGCTCGTTCACGACTCAGGAATTGGTTCACGACTCGGGCATAGGCAAATCGCAAATCGCAAGCTTGCCCTTTGCGATTTACCTCCGCACACGACTAGTGCACGGCTCGTTCACGACTCAGGAATTGGTTCACGACTCGGGCATAGGAAAATCGCAAATCGCAAATCGCAAGCTTGCCCTTTGCAATTTACCTCCGCACACGACTAGTGCACGGCTCGTTCACGACTCAGGAATTGGTTCACGACTCGGGCATAGGCAAATCGCAAATCACAAGCTTGCCCTTTGCGATTTACCTCCGCACGTACATCCCGGCCACGACTCGCTCGGTGAACGGGTCGCAAAAGCAAGACGCTGGATCGCAAATCGCAAATTTGCGATTTGCGATTTCGTGTGGTATATCGTTAATTTTTTTTCGGGGATGGCAAATCCATATATACTTAAAAATA
This sequence comes from Helichrysum umbraculigerum, assembly GCA_949592205.1. Lineage (NCBI taxonomy): Eukaryota > Viridiplantae > Streptophyta > Magnoliopsida > Asterales > Asteraceae > Helichrysum > Helichrysum umbraculigerum. Next base: position 102,473,864 of record CATIUR010000003.1, on the reverse strand, counting down.
AAATGGTATTTTTTTTAATTTCCCGAGAAATAATTGTAAATGTTGTGTGGATAGTGTGTTCTTGATGTACATGTATCTCGTGTGTGTACATATTTAGATTTTATTTGTAATATATATATATATATATATATATATATATATATATTTTTTTTTGTAAAATAGTAATTAGGTTTGACTTATTGAACGGTGAAATGAATTGTAATATCTATAAATATGGCAAGTACCATTTAATGTTGATTGAGTAATAGACACCAAATGAATATCAAACAAGTTAAAAAAATTTCCATCTTTATTTGAAGGACAAAAAAGTAATTTTCGATATTCCTATTTGTAAGATATTAAGCCATTTGGGTAAATGGTTTATAATAATGTATAGATACAACTTATAATACAATTAGACTATCTTTTAATAAATCAACATCCTTTTCTATATAAGTTATTTAATTTTTTTAATTGCTTTTTAAATGATGATTTATGATGTCATCATCTCCTTAATTTTAGTCCAATTTGATAAAATTAAGTAATCTTATTGTCTAATTAAATTTTTGATAACATCATCAACGATTTCTTATATTATATTTATTTAATATTCATAATATAGATTATTTCATATCATATATTATTTCGTATTAAAACTACAAAATTCAAATTCTCATGAGAAGTAGATTGAACAATATATAATGAAATTATTCATATAGAGACTAAAAAGTATAGTATCCATGTTTCGAATATAAAACTTATCAAATGAATAAGAAAAATTTATCGAATAAATTGATATTTATCAAACTATTAGTTTGCATGTCTTAAATTTTAACAATTTAATTCGTTTAAAATTACGATCCATAGATTTGAACATGTTTTAAAATATTTTAATACATTAAAATTATATAATTTTTTTTGATATTTTGATAAAATATTTGTATTTATTTAAAATTCACGGGTTACCCGCGATCCACGAGTATTCGCATGTCGCGAGTACTGGTGTCAAAATAAACCCGTTAGCAGGTATTCGTGGGGACGCGGGTAATGAAAAGGGAGCTGATAAATGCAACAAATAAAAGTTATTCCTACACCAAAACTGTGCTTTAAGTACTTGTACTATATGCAATATCTGCTGTACATTTTTGTACGAATCAATTTTATTTGTTGTATTTATCAACTCCCTGATGAAAATCCATTGCTGGCGGGTGATGGATTTGGTATCGCCGTAACCATGACCCGTCGGTGCCATCGTTAAATGTTAGCGCCCAAACATCTAAAAATGTTAAACCCATTTGTTTTCAATTCCTAAAAACCTAAAAGTGTAAACGTGGTTATGCCGTATGCGAGATCCCATGGAACCACTCGTATCAGTTTGATATGAGCAAACCCCAAATTCAAAGCTTATAATAATTGATTATTAGAAATCTTGATTATCAACCTTAATAACTGGTTTCAGTAACCAGCGATTTTCATTGACAGATTGACTTATGCACACTGCAAACGCCGTTTTAGGGTTCGTTGTTGAAGACTAAATCTATGTTCAAGTAAGATACTTCCTGTTCGAATTCAGTCAATTTAGTCAGGGTTATTTGATCTGTTAGGTCCAATTGATTTTATTCATTAGTGCTTGATGGATTTGTTGTATATTTCAAGTTTACTTCGATGTGATCTGTTAGGGGTTTATGTTATTATGGAATTACAAACCACCTTCTGATTTGAGTCAGTCCATTTGTAAAATCTCTATTACTCCCAAAAGGTACCTTAATTTTTATATTGCGATTTTAAAATTTGCACAAAGCTAAAAAGTGTGTAAATTTTGATTATGTATATTTAAAATCGATTCAAATGTTGACCATCCTTTTCAGTTGAAATTGCCCCGCTTTTCTAGATGATGCAGCCGTCTCCATCTCCCTCCACTCCATCGATAACATGCCAAGGTTAGTTTTTTTTTTGTTTTATTTAGTCACATAAAATAAAGATATTCTTGTGGAAATTAATCGTACATATTAAACCATCAATTAAAATTATTATCGTGTAATTTTCTTATCTTTGATGATAACACCGGAGTGTTGAATATCGATGGTATCATGTTTTAATTTTAATGTTTCATCGTTACACAATCCAACTACCTTTTTCTTTGTAATATTTAGTATTTCAGATTGAATTTAAGACAGTATGTTTGACATGAAAGATATAAAAAGGTTGTACTACAAATTTTGACTCATGGATAGTAGTTAATTAAGAGTGAAATATTTAATCTTCTGGCTGATATAAATTAGTTTATGTTTGTGTGCAGGCTCACTAACATTACTACAAAGGATATTTATACTACAAGACTCTTCAAGTGTTGTAAGGAAAATTATTTTCAAGAATCTGTCATAATTTATTCCCATGTATACATGATTTTAGACAGCACTAAATAGTGAATAAATTTAATATTTATTGTTTAGGTGGTGGTAGAATGGTTAAATGATACATAATTAGAAGTTCGTGGCTTCCCCAATCTATACCTCTATGCATGTTTTATCTATAACTCCTATCAAAATACAGATATGCAGAATTGTTCTCGGCTCCACAGGTAGTTAATATGTTGGTTTAACTTGCATAGTTAGTTGCTAGCAATATGAAATATGTATGATAGTTATATAGAATTGAAGTTGCACATGTAATTATGGGTACTATATATACTTGTCTATCACATATATAGATTTTTAAACATATATGAAGAGAACTAGTTAACATTCAAAAGTCTTATTATGATTAATAATCAGTTTCCCTGCTTATATATATTGAGTAGTCTAAAGGTGGCTTATATTATATTATGAATAAGGAATGGATGCAAAAACTCCAGTCAGCACTTACAGAGGGTTCAATTGATAAGGCTAAGCCAGAAGATATATTTCCTTAAGTAATGGGCAATGATCGAATATGGTCTTGCACATATGTTTGGGCAAGGTGTTCGCCTTTCTGAAATTTAAATGCTAGGACCTTGGTGTACTAATCATGTCGTTTCACTCCAATTTGTTTTAGATTTCTTGTACAGCTCGACTAACAACAATGACAGATTTGACGCTGTAACCCATCATAAAATGTTACTCTTGTAAAGCCAGGTTATACTTTTATGCTTATCTGTTCTCGGTTCATCTTCCCCAAGTTACCACTGGTATAAGTAAACTCAACCCCTGCAACATTTGCTTGAATATGTTTTTCACATGTATAAATGGCACTACTAGTTCGTTAGAAATGTGAAGTAAGAATTAATACTTAAAGTAAACGTGATGCTGAAAAGACATCCTGATTTTACTACTTTGTATGCCATATTTCCTTTATCTTGAATTTTAATGACTTTTATATTTGTCTTTTTTGTCTGCAGCAGCTATCAAGAGGTTTATCAACTTAAATACTTGTAGTTCATTTGGTAATTTTAGGTCTTCTATGTGTAATGCAATTAGATATTCAGACTCGTGGACTATTGTTGTATATTATATTTTATTTTGGATAAAGATAAATGATAATTACTCTTTCATTTGAAGTAAAGAAATTGTACCTTAATTTCCATTATGGTTGAAAGTAATTTGAGTTACGATTGTGTGGTATCGTAAATACATAGGTGTTACTGTGAAACATATCTACCGTTGAGATTCGATCTAGTGACACATAATTTGTCACTAAAGGGTAGCTTGTTCTATGACCAATTAAAAATGTTTCCTAGCCAACTCGTGAGTATTGAAACATCTCATTTCGGCCTATTAGACACCTTTTAGGACATTTATATATGTCTCAATATCTGCTATACATAAGTATATATTAGCATATAAAACATCAAAAAGTGTCCTATGATAAGTTTGTTAGGACGCCATTAGTGTTGTATTAGACATTTTATAGGACACTGGCAAAAGTGTTCTATAATGTATAATAGGACGCTTCACTTATTATAACACCTACTTTAAGGGTCTAGTGGTATCCTGGTAATTTTCTAGCTTTAAATTATTTATTTAATGCGTTAGGAAATTTGCTCGTTTATTATATTATATTTAACTGAGAATAGTTGGTAAAAAGGCCAAATGATTTATTGTGACTGATAAACAATTAATTGTTTTAAATTAATATAGTTGTCGGAAAAATAAAATTGTTGGAATCGCAAATGGTTTTTAGGTTCCAGACAATATGTTTAGAAGGGGATTAAATTTAAAAGAGTAACAGAGTCGGTCCGAAGGGAGCCAACCTTATTTTCCCCAATCCTCCTACACCTCTTGCCTTTCTCATTTATATAAACAACATACACGGGAAGAAAAATCATGAACAACAGGAAAGAATTTATAACACCACAAGGATTCAAGAAACGTTTTCTTTTTATCTTAATCGGAAGCGAGAAATACAAATCATGCATTATAGATTGCGTATATCATATTTCCAAAAGCACAATCTATGCATGCATGATGAGTTGGTATAACAACCATAATAACTTCAAACATCAAGTTAGGTGTTATTTAAATTCAAAACATATGATTAAAACGATAACATGTTTATATATTTCAGAGTAGGCAGTCAAACATTCTTCAAAGCCAACTTCTTGCCCACCCACAACAAAAGTAATCTGCAAGAAGTGAGGAGAGGGGTTAGCACGAAGCTAAGTGAATAAATCACAACTATCAATCTAAACTAGCATAGCAATTGATCACCACAAAGCATCACAACAAATACATCAAAGAAGATCGGTGGTCCTTGAGGTACCCTCATGCCGCGGTGGTTCCTCAAGTAACACTTATAACCACTGAAGGCCAAACAGTGGTTTTACCGATAGTTTAGTACTATTACTACATACGACATAACTTCAATAAACAACACATGTACAAAGTCATCATGTCGTCCAAAGTAATAGTACCCAAACCCAATATCATATTGACCCCTGACAAAATATCACATTCCATAATCCTCATGGCAATATGCACTTATACAAAGCATAACAGTAAAACCATGTTTACCCGTTGTAACCAGATTGTTACAACAAATTCAGACTGAGAGTCAATGATCCACTCACCTTGATAATCACAACCTCCACTCAAAGTTCTAATATTATTGAGTCTTCGGTTTATCTGTAATCACCACAGAATAATACGAGTCAATTACTCATTCCAAATATCCGTATGCTAAATTAAGGACATCATTGAAATCAAGCATGATATCTTAATTTACAACACTTCAACACGCATATAATTTCATAATTTAACCTATCATGATACTATATTACATGCCACTAAATCATATAAGCATATAACTTATTTATTAGCAAAGGATTTAAAATGAAAACTGGTTTGCTGAGAATGTCCACGAACCCGCTGGCTTAGGTCCATGAGCCGCCGGCTTAACCAAAGGACCCGCCGGGCCACCCACAATCCGCCGGATGAATTAAGTTTTTCACTAACAGAAATAAAATGTGTTTTAAAGCCTGTAGGAGCCGCCGGGTTGGCAAAGAAGCCGTAGCTCCCTTTAAGATACTAACAACCCGGGGGCTGAGACCCCAACCCGTCGGCTGAGACCCCAACCCGCCGGCTTGTTCATCGTTTACAGCAGCAGCAACAAGTTATCAAAATAACCCACGAACCAAAACCCTTAAATTCACGAATTCTACTACTTGATACGATCTTTACAGCCAAATAAGCTCAACTAACATCATATATATCATATTCTAACAACAACTAACTTCATAATCATCAAATTTAAGCATGATCACACATTCAACCTATTTCTTCAAACCCTAACTTATATACATATAATCAAAGCATTTAAAACTTACAATCAAGATATTAACAAGGTAGATGATGATGTTGATGAGTAGTAACCAAGGATCCAAGCTTCTAACGATTGATCAATGTTTTTCCCTTTTGATTCCTTTGATTCAAGTATATGTGTGTGTGTTTTGAGTGATAAGTAAAATGGAAGGGGAAATGGGAAAATGAAGGCCGACCTAGCTATTTACACTAGGCAAAACAGTGTAAATTATACCCGTCCTAATTCTATTGTCTGGAACCTAAAATCATTTTGCGAGACTATACATTTTATTATACCGTCAACTAAATTTATTTAAAGCAAGTAATAATTCATTTATCACGATAAGTTATTTGTCCATTTGACCTATTTATTTTCAGGTATTCAAATAAATCATGCATTCAAAAATACAATTTAAATAACAAATCAAATAAAGAAATTACCAATTTCTCCTAGGCCTGTAACGATGATGTTACAAATCTTCCCTCCTTAAGAAGATTTCGTCCCCGAAATCTCGCCACGCTCAAAGAGATTAGGATAACGCAATCTCATGCTTTCCTCCGTTTCCCACGTAAGGTTAGCACCCAAACTATGTCGCCACTTAACCAAGACCATGGGTATCTCCTTCTTTCAAAGTTTAGTCACCTTTCTATCTAATAGCTCTACGGGTTCCTCTACAAGCTGCTGACTTCAGTCAACACGCAGGTCTTGTAACGGAATGACTTGGGATTGGTCCTCCACCTTACATTTCCTTAAGTAACAAACATTAAAGGTGTCATGAATACCCGCTAATTCTGGAGGAAGGTCTAACGATACTGTCTGATCATTAACTATTTGGCGAATTCTAAATGGCCCAATAAACCTAGGAGCAAGTTTACCACGCTTACCAAACCGAATCACTCCCTTCCAAGGATAAACCTTTAAATATACCAATTCACCTACAACAAACGAAACCGGACGACGCCGCGGATCGGCATACTGTTTCTGTCTATCACGAGCCGCTTTCAACTTCTCACGAGCTATGGCTACCTTATCAGCCGTAATCTGAACGATATCTGGACCCGCAAACTGTTTCTCGCCCGCTTCTAACCAACAAGTGGGTGTTCTACAACGACGCCCATAAAGCATTTCATACAGAGGCATACCTATACTCGAGTGATAGGAATTATTATACGCAAATTCAATTAATGGCAGGTGCGAATCCCAAGACCCGCCATATTCCAACACACAAGCACGCAACATATCCTCTAAAGTTTGAATAGTGCGCTCAGATTGACCGTCTGTCTGAGGGTGATAAGCCGTGCTCAGATTTATTCTAGTACCCAATTCCTTTTGCAAACTCTTCCAAAATCCGGATACGAATCTAGGATCTCTGTCCGACACAATAGATAACGGAATTCCATGTCTCGAAACAATTTCATTAACGTACAACTGAGCTAATTTACTCAAAAATGCCGTCTCACTAGAAGCAAGGAAGTGAGCACTCTTAGTCAAACGGTCCACAATCACCCAAATCATGTCATTTCCTCTAACGGTTCGTGGAAATTTTGTTACAAAATCCATCGTAATGTGCTCCCATTTCCACTCGGGAATCTCAAGTTGCTTCAATGATCCATAAGGTTTCTGGTGTTCGGCTTTCACTTGAGAACATATATGACACGATTCCACAAATCGAGCAACATCCATTTTCAAAGTAGGCCACCAATACAAAGGTTTCAAATCGTTATACATTTTTGTACTCCCGGGATGAACCGACAATATGGACTTATGAACTTCCATCAATATCACATCCCGAAGTCCTCCAAGCAAAGGGACCCAAACACGCGATTGGAATGTCTTTAATCCACGAGAATCATCAAATAACAATTCTTTTCTTTTCAATAAAATCTCGGCCTTCAAATTATGGTCTAACAATGCTTCCGTTTGTGCCATTCTCAATTTGTCAATCAAATCCGAAGAAACTTCTAATCGCATAAAGCAAATCTTCTCAGATTTTCCTTTTCTACTCAAAGCATCCGCAACCACATTTGCTTTACCCGGATGGTAACGAATTTCACAATCATAGTCCTTTATCAATTCTAACCATCGCCTCTGACGCATATTCAGTTTTTTCTGAGAAAACATGTACTGAAGACTCTTGTGATCCGTACAAATAACACATTTAATGCCATACAAGTAGTGCCTCCAGATTTTTAGAGCAAAAACTACAGCTGCGAGTTCCAAGTCATGAGTAGGGTAATTCTTTTCACGAGGCTTAAGCTGACGAGAAGCATATGCAATGACTTGACCACGTTGCATCAGAACACCGCCCAAACCCGCATGCGAAGCATCACAATACACAATGAAATCATCGGACCCGTCAGGCAAAGCTAAAATTGGAGCCTGACACAATAACTGCTTCAAGGTCTGGAAAGCCGACTCCTGTTGATCATTCCACTGAAACTTAACATCCTTTCGAGTCAATTTCGTCAAAGGACCCGCAAGCTTAGAGAAATCCTTTATGAACTTTCGATAGTAACCCGCCAAACCAAGAAAACTCTTAATCTCTGAAGCAGACTTAGGTGCTTGCCAATTCATAACTGCCTCAACCTTCGATGGATCAACCTTAACCCTATCCTCACAAATAATGTGTCCCAAAAACTGAACCTCACGCAACCAAAACTCGCATTTGGAGAACTTAGCATACAACTTTTCCTGTCTCAAGGTGTCAAGTACCAAACGCAAGTGCAATTCATGGTCGGATTCAGACTTGGAATAGATCAATATGTCATCAATAAACATGATAACAAACTTATCAAGATAGGGTCAACAAACTCTATTCATCAAATCCATAAAGACCGCTGGAGCATTAGTCAACCCAAAAGGCATAACAAGAAATTCATAATGACCATATCTGGTGCGAAAAGCTGTCTTAGGAATATCCTCCTCGCAAACCCGCACTTGATGATAACCCGACCTCAAGTCAATTTTAGAGAAATAGGAAGACCATTGCAATTGATCAAACAATTCATCTATTCGGGGCAAGGGGTATTTATTCTTTATGGTTCTCTTATTCAACTCCCTATAATCAATACACATCCGAAGGGTGCCATCCTTCTTTTTAACAAACAACACAGGTGCACCCCAAGGAGACGAACTAGGCCTAACGAAACCCTTATCTAATAGCTCCTGGATTTGGGACATCATTTCACGAATTTCAGAGGGAGCTAACCTATAAGGTGCCTTAGCCACAGGAGTAGAACCAGGGATCAAGTCAATTTTGTATTCTACTTCTCTAATGGGAGGCAAACCAGGCAGTTCATCAGGGAAAACGTCTGGGTATTCAGAAACCACCCGGACATCGAGAACAGTTATCTTTTCTAATTTAGCATCAATAATATAGGCCAGGTAAGATATACACCCCTTAGCTAGAGACTTACTAGCCCTCATCATTGAAATCATAGGAATGCCACCTCGCTCCCGCTCCCCTCGAGCCACAACATATGACTCATCCGATATTGGAAGTCTAATTAACTTCTTATGGCACTCTATGATTGCCTTGTTCTTACTTAACCAATCCATGCCTAAAACCGCATCAAAACTGGGGATAGGCATCAATAGAAAAGAAATTGGAAAACTATGATCCTCAATCAAAATGCTAGCTCCCGGTACCGATGTGGTAACCGGAACTATTTTGCCATTTGCTATCTCAACCTCAATAGGATTTGTAATACAAGTGGGAGTCAATTTCAATTTATCGCAGAAAAGCATAGATATAAATGAGCAATTGGCTCCTGAATCAAACAGAACACTTGCTGGTACAGAGTTGATAAAAAATGTACCAGTTATGACATCTTCGGTTCTGACAGCTTCATCAACTGTCATTTGAAACGCTCTGCCCGTTGCCGTTGGAGGATTCTTTCTTTTCTGGCCAGATGATGAAGACCCTCCGGCCGTACCCAACTTTTGCTTTCCCGCCTCCGGACACAAACCCGAACGATGTCCTTCCTTATGGCAATTCCAACACACATGTCTAGGGAACGCACAATCCTTGATGTCATGGCCATGTTGTCCACATTTGATACACCTAGCAGTTTGAGGAGTGCAAGGTCCCGTGTGCCTCGATTTACAATTGTGGCACCAATTCGATCTATCCAACAAATTACCACCCGAACCTTGCTTTCTAGGTTGTTGAGATCTCTGCCATTTCTTCTTTCCAGGACTACCCGAAGAATCACCTTTGGATTTAAATGGAGATTTTTCCTTAACCTCCAAGACTTGTGCCCTAATGTCACCATCCACAGAACGGGCAATATCAAAAGCTTGGGTAAGAGTACCCGCAAGCCTCACTGTCGTCCGATAGGTATGTGGCAACATTCCCACAAAATGGTCAATCTTAGTACGTTCATCCGGTACCCATTGTTGCACAAATCTTAGCTTGTCGGTAAATTGGGAAATAAGATCATCCATCATCATTTTGTCCGTTAACTGCAAATCCAAGAACTCTCGTCGGATACGGGTCATGTCAAATCCAGAACAATATTTCTTACAAACTTCATTGTGAAAATCGGTCCATCTAATTGATTCTCTCTGTTGTGGTGTCAAATGGGAAGTAATCGAATCCCACCAAACCATGGCCGGACCCTTAAGGAGTTGTACCGCAAATGAAACTTTCATCTCCTCCTCACACTTACAAACCTCAAATTTTCTTTCCACATCTCTCAACCAATTCAAGGTAACGGAGGGGTTTGTACTACCAGAGTAATCGGATGGTCCACTAGACTTAAAAGTCTTGAAAGAGCATAGCTTAGGTTGACTCTGAGCTTGGAATATCGGGGTCCGATAACCAGAAGGTCTAGAAGAGAACGGAGCCGACGTCTGATAGGTACCATGGTGTTGCTGATGATGATAATAAGGCTGAGATATAGGAATCTGTGAGGTCACCAAAGGAGGTGGTACAGTGTTAACAATAGGTGGCAACGATTGCAAGATTTCTTGACAAGACCGGGCTTGTTGTTACTGCAAAAACTGCTATTCAATTGCTTTAAGTCTAATGTTTTCAGACTCCAAATGTATCATATAATCATCCTGATCAAAGTCCCCCACTGAAAAGGAAGTACCAGTTTGACCCTGGCTAACATTTTGGGTTTCGGGAGGGGATACATTAGTTCTAGAGGCATCATTGGGTGTATCGGCTGGAGGTTCAGTATCTGCCATATCTGTATCAAAACATATCTCATAACACGTTAATTGTTAGTACCTACATACTAATCAATATTTACATGCTAACTAAACCCCACTCGCAGGAATGTTTGACTGACACAAGTAGATTTGGGATTGAACACTTAACCCATGCTCAATTCACCCAAACCTAGGCTCTGATACCAATTTATAACACCACAAGGATTCAAGAGACATTTTTTTTATATTAATTGGAAGCGAGAAATACAAATCATGCATTATAGATTGCGTATATCATATTTCCAAAAGCACAATCTATGCATGCATGATGAGTTGGTACAACAACCATAATAACTTCAAACATCAAGTTAGGTGTTATTTAAATTCAAAACATATGATTAAAACGATAACATGTTTATATATTTCAGAGTAGGCAGTCAAACATTCTTCAAAGCCAACTTCTTGCCCACCCACAACAAAAGTAATCTGCAAGAAGTGAGGAGAGGGGTTAGCACGAAGCTAAGTGAATAAATCACAACTATCAATCTAAACTAGCATAGCAATTGATCACCACAAAGCATCACAACAAATACATCAAAGAGGATCGGTGGTCCTTGAGGTACCTTCATGCCGCGGTGGTTCCTCAAGTAACACTTATAACCACTGAAGGCCAAACAGTGGTTTTACCGATAGTTTAGTACTATTACTACATACGACATAACTTCAATAAACAACACATGTACAAAGTCATCATGTCGTCCAAAGTAATAGTACCCAAACCCAATATCATATTGACCCCTGACAAAATATCACATTCCATAATCCTCATGGCAATATGCACTTATACAAAGCATAACAGTAAAACCATGTTTACCAGTTGTAACCAGATTGTTACAACAAATTCAGACTGAGAGTCAATGATCCACTCACCTTGATAATCACAACCTCCACTCAAAGTTCTAATATTATTGAGTCTTCGGTTTATCTGTAATCACCACAGAATAATACGAGTCAATTACTCATTCCAAATATCCGTATGCTAAATTAAGGACATCATTGAAATCAAGCATGATATCTTAATTTACAACACTTCAACACGCATATAATTTCATAATTTAACCTATCATGATACTATATTACATGCCACTAAATCATATAAGCATATAACTTATTTATTAGCAAAGGATTTAAAATGAAAACTGGTTTGCTGAGAATGTCCACGAACCCGCTGGCTTAGGTCCATGAGCCGCCGGCTTAACCAAAGGACCCGCCGGGCCACCCACAATCCGCCGGATGAATTAAGTTTTTCACTAACAGAAATAAAATGTGTTTTAAAGCCTGTAGGAGCCGCCGGGTTGGCAAAGAAGCCGCCAGCTCCCATTAAGATACTAAGAACCCGCCGGCTGAGACCCCAACCCGCCGGCTTGTTCATCGTTTACAGCAGCAGCAGCAGGTTATCAAAATAACCCACGAACCAAAACCCTTAAATTCACGAATTCTACTACTTGATACGATCTTTACAGCCAAATAAGCTCAACTACCATCATATATATATATATATATATATATATCATATTCTAACAACAACTAACTTCATAATAATCAAATTTAAGCATGATCACACATTCAACCTATTTCTTCAAACCCTAACTTATATACATATAATCAAAGCATTTAAAACTTACAATCATGATATTAACAAGGTAGATGGTGATGTTGATGAGTAGTAACCAAGGATCCAAGCTTCTAACGATTGATCAATGTTTTTCCCTTTTGATTCCTTTGATTCAAGTATATGTGTGTGTGTCTTGAGTGATAAGTAAAATGGAAGGGGAAATGGGAAAATGAAGGCCGACCTAGCTATTTACACTAGGCAAAACAGTGTAAATTATACCCGTCCTAATTCTATTGTCTGGAACCTAAAATCATTTTGCGAGACTATACATTTTATTATACCGTCAACTAAATTTATTTAAAACAAGTAATAATTCATTTATCACGATAAGTTATTTGTCCATTTGACCTATTTATTTTCAGGTATTCAAATAAATCATGCATTCACAGATACAATTTAAATAACAAATCAAATAAAGAAATTACCAATTTCTCCTAGGCCTGTAACGAGGATGTTACAGAATTAGTTCTTATGGGTTTTGATTAAATCTTTAATTCTCATCAACATCAGATCATCGTTTTAGTTCTTCCTGGATTGTAAGTATTCTTTTTGTTGTAATTAATCTTTCAATTGAAATTGATTGAATTATAGAAATCATGTGAAATAATGATATATGCATGAAATTAGAGTTGTATTTGATGTTATATGATGTTTGTTGATGATAATTGATGCAATAGACTGATTAGGAAAACTGAGTTTGTGTTGTTTTGTTTGTAAAATTCGGATTCTGGGTTAAGTAGGAACAGTCGAAGGTCTGCAGAAACTTTCCTGGTCGCGACGCGACCCTATCAATTTCGCGACACGATTCTTGTTATTTGGCGACACGATTCTTGTTATTTGGCGACGCGATTCTTCACATATCGTGACGCGATTGATTAAACTTGAAAGTCCAGTTTTGTTTTCTTGCTTAACATGTGTAGACTATTAGGTCCAAAATGTATACAGCGGTAACAACATGTTAAGATAATGATTTAGACCCAGATATCTCATCTAAATATGTACGATGATAAATTTGGAACTAAGTAATGAGATTATTACTTTTACAAGTTAACTTAGTGAACAATAGTTAGTTGTAACATAATATGATTGATACTTACAACTTGATTATCGTTTTTAGTATAATGTTATACTTTTGAAATACGATGACTTGTAGTTGCATATAAAGCGGGACATTTTATATGAATGTATGACAATGGTTTAGAACCAAAATTTTATTTAAATAAGTATGATGATGACTTGGAAATAGGTGATGAAGTTGTTGATTATCTATCGAGTAATGCTATATCAACCTAATTACATAGACCTAAATACAGACCTAATTATCTTATTGGTTGATTTTTTTCTCTCTCCTAATCTCATCCAATCAATTTTTCAAAGCAACCAATCACACCCTAAGGTCTTTTTTTAGGCATGCATAATTAGTCATACCAATCATTTTCCTTATCTAAGTTATTGTAATGGGAATGGTAAATGGTATATTAGTATAAATGATACTTGGAGGGTGTTTGGCTGGGCTTATTTTTGGAGCTTATTTGCTTATTCTAACATAATAAGCTCAAGTCTTGGTGTTTGGGAGGACTTATTTGCTAAGCTTATTTGCTTATTTAGTAGTGGATTTCAAAGGCTCAAAAGAAGCTTCAAATTTTTAGCTTATTTGCTTTTAAGCAATAAGTTTTCACAATAAGCTTCCCCAAACACTGTAATACCCCAGTTTTCAAGGTATTATTTTAGTGTACAAAAATATATACTTATTTTTAATTGTAGATCTTTTAATAATAAGTTATAATGGAAAACGTAAATAGTTGTTCAGTTCCAGACAATGATAAGTACGGAGTGTAAACTAAATACATAATTATCTAAATACACATACGTGCATATCCATTTCTATTTGGTTCCAGAAATATTTAGAGAAAGAGAGAGAGATCGATACAGAGAGAGATGGGGAGAGAGATCACAGGAAAACCTTTAAAACATCGAATTGAAGCTATAATCATTCAAGTTAATCACTCTCTTCATCTTCCTTTGATTCTGCAAGCTCTAGAGTAAGTGTTCTTCAAGTTCCTAAACCTAGAAAATGGGTTTTTGTTGATTAGTTAGTTTTAATTCGAAATTGAGATTAGTAATTGATTAGTTTGATGTTAGTTAGTATTAGTATGATCATTAGTAACCATATTACATGGTGAAAGTGATGAAATCATGATTAGTGTTCTTGAGTGAATTTAGGGGTTTTGCTAAATCCTTGTAAATTCATGTAATAAGTTTCAAAGTGTGCTTAGAGGTGTTAGTAGGTTATGATTATGATGATAGAACAAGTAATTAAAGTAGTAAGTTGATTATGAGATGTTTTGAGTAAAGCTTGATTATGAGTATGAAAGGTGAAAGTGATTAGTTAATGAAAAGTGATTATGAATTCATGAATTAGTGATAACTCAAATGATTAGTAGTTAAAAGAATAAGTATAGTATGAATAGAATTATGAAAGTGTAAATAGCTAGTTTAGTTAAAGTAAAGGAAAGTTAATTAAAGTAAGAAAGAGGTGTTAGATGATTATTAGTGCAAGTGTGATTAGTGGTACTAAATTATGATATGTGTTCATGTGTTAGGTGTTAAAGATGTGCCATCCTCAAGTGATCAATTAGCCACAAGTTGTTTAATTCATCAAGGTGAGTTATATGAAAGTGATTATATATATATATATATATATATATATATATATATATATATATATAAAGTGAATTGGATTGCTTTTAGGCAAGAGATTCACTTAATTGGGTAAAAAGGTAAATTGATTAGCTTTAATTAATATGAAATGATTCATGTGATTAGAATGGTTAACTCATGTTAGCCATGTGATGATTAGAATGGTTGACCAAGGTTAGCCATGATGTGATTAGTAGCTAACTTTGTTAGCTCATATGTGATTAGTCTAGCTAATTAGATATTGGCTAGAATATGATTATACTAGCTAGTTAGATATTAGTTAGTATAATCATGATAGATGTGCACATATGAAAGTCAAAGTGAAAGTTCAAGTGAAAGAGAAAGTGGAAGCTCAAGTGGAAGTAAAAGTGAAAGCGAAAGTGAATTCAAGAAAGGGACGAGTCTTTAATACTTTGCTTATTATTGTTTAGTTATAATAATGCATTGTTTTTGATTAGTAGTTATGTTGATTAGATAATCATGTGCTCACTAAGCTTTATGCTTAACCCGATTAGTGTTTATGTTGTAGGTGCTCGATTTGGTTACACACAATGGATAGAAGTTATAAAGGTTGCTTGCAAGAAGATAGTGTGGATAAGTAGCTTGCTTTATGGTTAGATGAGCTTCTTATTCTTTTGAATTATCGTTATGATTAGCCACTGTGTAAATCGCCCAAAAGAGTTTTGTGACATGTAGTATGTAAGTCTTTGACTTAATAAAGTCAAAGTAAAGAAAAAAAGAAGAAATGGTTAGTAATCATAAAGGTGTCATAAATTGTAAAGAATTGTAATAGTGTAAAGTATTGAAAATGTGTTTTGGGGTTGAATTTAGTGTTGACCCATAGTCAACTATGTTGAGTTGGTCAAAAATCGAGTGAAAGATGTAAGTGAAAGATTTAGAACAGTCTTGAAGGAAGGAACGGGTCAAAAGTGTCCAAATGGATACATTTTGGGTCAAAGAGTCAAAACAAGCCACAGTATAGATACGACACTTGTTGCTATTGGTTTAAGTGTCAAATGTATAGTCGGAAATGTTAGTAAAGTATGAAAGTCAGAAAGTATATGGTTTGTGTTTTGACATATCAAGAAAAAGTGCCGAACTGGCCTAAAAATGACTTATAGTTCAGATTTTTAGTTATTGTGTAATTTGAAAAAGTGGAAAAAGGGAAAGTGTCATTTTGACCATAGAAAGGTGCCTGCAAAATTTCATAACTTGATTAGTTGTCGTTTGAAAGATATGCTCGTTCAAAGTTAGGAAAATGGTAAATAGTTTGAAAGCTGGCTGCAGGCACTGTAGACGCCAGAGTACCCGGCGGGCAGCCGGAGTACCCGGCGGGTAAACCTAAAACCAGGAACAAGCCAGCGGCTTCCCAAGCTTAACCGGCGGCTTCTGTAGCCTTTAAAAGGGGAGTTAAGTTCTGTTACCGAAAAACTAATTTACCCGGCGGTTTATAGTCAGAACCCGGCGGCTAGTTATGGGTACCCGGCGGGTAACCCATCTACCCGGCGGATATATGTGGTTTCAGTAAACTTTTATTTTAAAGTTTTAAAAAGTAATACAGACCACAAGAATAGAATACAAATTCAATAGTATAGATAGTGGGACCAATAGAAATACGTTTCAGTGTTAAAATTTTTTTTTTTTTCAGATTCAGGGCGTTTCAAGTTGGTATCAGAGCGAAGGTTTAAGAGATTTATGTAATCCACAATAGGATTGCCTAAACTTAAACCACTATGAAATGTCTAGTTTTCAATGATTAGTATGCGTAGTAGTAAAGTAGATTTGATTAGATTGATATGTTACCTTGTTATCAGTTGTAATTAGTTTATTTGTAGATGAAATTAGTAGATGTGATGCTAGCATCCCGAATAGTTTTGTTTGAGTTTAAAATGATTAGTTATGAATTTGAAAATAGATAAAGGTACAGATAGCCGTACAGATATGTGTAAAGTATATGAGTAAGTGTTCAGTTATATGTGTAGAGATTTAGTTATGATCAGATGTTCAGATAAACTAGATTATGTTAGCAGAAAGTTCAGAAGTTTAGATAAGAAAATTGATGCAAATTATATGTTTAGATGCTCAAATGATTAGAAATGTAATAGTATGTGTATTATGTGATTAGATTATTGTTCAGACAAATGTGTGAATAGCTGTACAGATATGTGTTTAATTGTTTAGAAATGTGCAAAGATTTAGTTTGATTAGATGTTTAGTTATATTCAGATGTTCAGTTATGTGAAAGAGTTCAGTTATGATTAGAGGTTTAGATTACTAGATAAGCTAACTTGTGTTAGCTGTATGTTCCGATGTTCAGATAATTGCCAAGTTCATTGGCAATAGATTTATGAGTTCAAAAATTTGAAAAGTGATAGTAGATTTATTTTGTGTTCAGAGTTTCAGGTAATCAGAAGTACTGACTTATGTCAGTTATTGTATTAAGAATTTATGTGAATATATGCATGAAAGTATGTGTTAGCTGTAGTTTTATGTGTTCAGTTAAAATCTTCATGATTTCTTATTTGCGCAGACTAAAGTGTTTTATGAGTATTCAGATTTTGTGATATCAAAGTTTAGCCACACTCAAACCAGTATATATTTGATAGTAATGAATAGAAGTGTGAGACTGATGTAATGGAACAACGTCTGGCCAACGTGGTTTTATTATATTAAGACACATGAGTGATTCATACCTGTTAAATATAGAGTGGGATTAGTGATGGTTAGCTTTGATGGAAGTAGAAGTGGAGTAGTAAGTGAATAGTTTAATGAAAGTTAGTATGAATTAGAAAGATTAGATTAGGCTCAGTTTATATGGGATTACTATTGTAGTCAAATGAAAGTAGAAATATTGACAAAGTGTTAACCTTCAATAATGAATAGAATTTTAGTTTGAAAGAAAGGTTAGAAAGTGAAACTAGAAAAGGGAGTCATTGTAACAACCGCCAAATTAGGGCTAGTATTAGCGCCTAATTCTTTGTTAATACATGTAATTAGTTCTGTGTTAGGCTAATTTATGTATCGGATTATATGTTGGTTAATATATACAACTTTGCGATTTGATTAAATCGTACGCGACTTAAATAGAATGAAATTCTATTCGATAAACACGGACGTTGGTGAACAAATGTTTATAAACTAAAATAACGCAATTATGACCGAAATACTATTTTATAATAGTTAATAGCTGTCTTGTACTACTCGATTTAAAACTTACGCGAATTAAAGACGAAAGTAATTAAATTTAATTTAAACTGTTAAAGATTTAAGGAAATAATTTAAATTAAATTATTTAACAAGAGTTGTGATTTTATAAATATAATTAAACGCGTAAAATAAATAATTTAACGAAAAACGACGGAGAAAACGAACACCACCCGGAGCGCGGAGCGGAGACTGAAAGTGGGGGAGTTTTATCAAAACCCCACCCACCTTCTTTTTCTCCCCATTTTTCACCTATCAACTTTCTCTCTCCTCTCATCTTTTCTTTCAACTAACTCACCACCTTCATCACCAAAATCATCAAAATAACACCATCAAACCTCGCCGAAACATACCACTCGTTTGGAGAAAAGTGACCACGACAACACGATCTACATTCCTATCTTTCCGGATTTTCAATCCGACACTTTGTAAGTTTCCGACAAATCCCGATATCTCTCGTTTTTGATCATTTTTAATAGTTTATGGTTTAAATAGGCTTAATATGTTCATATAAGGGTTGGGTAAAAGATTTGGACCCAACGGAAACCGGGAAACTCGTTTTCGACAAAAATTCCGGCCATCAGACCGCTACGTCGCATTTGGCCGGGGGCCTCTGCGACGTCGCGACCTACGTCGCACAAAAACCTCAACGTCGCACTAGCGACGCAGCCCCTTACGTCGCATTAAATTGCGAAAGTCGCATTAGCGACGCCAGCCTCTACGTCGCATTGATTTGCGAAGGTCGCATCATGCGACGTACATTCCTACGTCGCAGTCAGGATCTGCGACGTTACACCCTACGTCGCACCTTACGTCGCATGCCTACGTCGCATGCTACGTCGCACAAAACAGAACCTTGAAAACTCAGATTTTCGCTAAGTGTCGAA
Source organism: Helichrysum umbraculigerum (assembly GCA_949592205.1). Classification (NCBI taxonomy): domain Eukaryota; kingdom Viridiplantae; phylum Streptophyta; class Magnoliopsida; order Asterales; family Asteraceae; genus Helichrysum; species Helichrysum umbraculigerum. Next base: position 102,454,487 of record CATIUR010000003.1, on the reverse strand, counting down.
CTTACACAACTTCAATACTTATACGATACGACTTAAACCAACGTTATAGAACATACTTTCTATTACAATTACACTAAATTGCGTTATAAATGATAAACTTCTAATATAACGAATCACCAACGGGCCGTATACACTTTGATACAAACGAGAACGAACCAACATTAAACACAACGGGTTGTATGAACAACTAGCCTAGATGGTCTTGCGAGACATCTACTTACTTAACCTTACGTGTTTAGGCACTTGAAGGTTACGGGTTCGGAGAATCTACGGTTGATATTACTTACTCGTTTATTGACATAAACGTACTTGCAAAGACTCAGGTGAGTCTTACAGCCCCACTTTTACTGTTTTACATACGGGGTGAGATACTTAGCAACTGTTTTACGCATGAACACAATGTACTGAACTGAAAACATTACTGATTACAAACAAACGCATGAGTTACTTTTATCCACTGAAAGCCTCCTTATCGTAAGTTGTTAGTTATGGACTTAAGCGCGATTACTAGTAGATGGATCCATCTGGGACTGACAATCCCTGTCTGGGGTGGTAGCGCCACCACGTACTGATTTACACGTAGAAACAGACATATTAGTATTTGTTACATATGAGTGTGCGGATAGCACTCACGGGGGTACGTGATATATTCACACTACACGGTTAAGCTTCAACTTATGAGCTCATGGCACTGTACTGATATACTGATTAACTTACTTTGCTTGATAGCAATACGGGTACATACTTGTGGTTCATGACACCTACTTATTACTAAACCTGTGAGATTCACCAACCTTTTTGGTTGACACTTTTTAGCTTTGTATCTCAGGTACACTTACGGAGTAGGATCACTCCAGGATTACTAGCTAGAGTCGCATGATTTCCAAACTGCATTTAACGGAGATTCTTTGGCATTATCTTTTGTAACTACGGTCATGTAATAGAATCTCCCGCTATACGCGTGGACTCTAGGAAACTACTTTTTGTATACGAAAACCTACGGTTTTCAAACGATTATTAATTATGAAATGTAACTATTTTACAAACGTCTCATTTAGAGGTCGTTTACTGTTAATCTTGAGCTTTGTATATTGATTAGTAACACCCAATGTATGCTTCCGCAAACCGTAAACTTGGGGGTGTATCAGATTGGTATCAGAGCCTAAGGTTATAGTGAACTAGGTTGCATTTAGTGGGCCTAGACTATGACCGTTAGGCAGTATCCTCTTATTAGACATGATTAGTTCAGGAATTACAGCATACGACTTTAATTTAACATAGCCTGATCAACTATGTACAATTAAGGAAAGATGATGTAGGATCTGAAACGATTATGTTGAACAGGGATACGTTAGTTGACTCTGACTACGAGAGAACCGGACCATTACTTGATACGTGCTAGACACTAGGCTGGATATGATATATGTATATATATTAGCCTCAATCTTACTAACGCTTTGTCTCAGAAATGGCAAACATCCCATTCAACTCGTCTCGTTCTCAAACCGGGTCGCAGAACCCAAGGGTAGCAAGGAGGAACAATAGGTTGCCTCGAGCTGGCCCATACCCCACTCACTTCACCTTGCCGGCTCTAGCCGCTAGGGTGAACCAACACGAACAACGACTTCGCGCCATGGATGTCGTGTTACAGGAAACCAACGAAAACTGGAGACTTACATCCCTCGAACGCATAGAACAAGTCTCCGATGATCTTGAAACCACTAACAACAACATGGATGTCCTTCGTAACCAAATAATAGAAATAAGGGTGGAAAATGCCCTTCTGCAACAAAGGATGGATGAATGTGTGCAACGCTCACTTGAGGCAGAAGAGTATGCGCGTGGACTAACACAACGACTAGCGCTAGCAGAAGACAACGCCCGACAAGCTAGCAGGCTTGCAAACACTGTGGACCGTCTTGTCACGATGATGGAACAAATTAACCTACGTTAAGACTAATGTAGTCTTTGTCTTGTAATCTATCTTGTAATGTAGTAACTATCTAAGCACTACTCTACGTTTCAGTCGGATGTAACAATTCCTGACATCTTTTGTAATACATCCGTAGGATGTAACCTTTGAACTCGTATCATCTATCAAGTACTTCTTGCTGTTTCGACTCATATTAATTGCCATAATCCTTTTTCGTATTGATGTTATGTATTACCATTTTTATACATGTACATCTGAAATAAATGCAATTTGCTTACAAAATCTCATGTATCTTCATTTCTTTTATTGAAGAATCATGCCGCCAAAGACACGACCATACACCGATGCCCAGATTACCTCCCTCATAACCCAGGCTGTTACTGAAGCCTTAGCTCGGAATACTCCACCAGGTTCCACAAGAAACAGCGATGCCGCTGAAACCTCTGCTACTAAACCTTGTTCATACAAGGATTTTCAAAACTGCAAACCCTTGAGCTTCAAGGGGACCGAGGGAGCCATCGGACTTATCAGATGGTTCGAAAAGATGGAATCCGTTTTCCGCATCAGCAAATGTGCGGAGGACGACAAAGTCAAGTTCTCCACCTGCACCCTCGAAGATGGTGCCCTCTCGTGGTGGAATTCCTATACCCAGTCTGTGGGTATTGATACAGCTTATCTACTCCCTTGGGAGGATCTGAAGAAAATGCTCACTGATGAGTATTGCCCGGCCGAACAACTTTACAAGCTGGACGAAGAGTTCTGGAACTTGAAAGTGCAAGGAACTGATATCGTTGGATACACCACTCGATTTCAACAACTTACTGTTCTTCGCCCAGCTATGGCAGGCACTGAGCCCGAAAAGATCAAGAAATACATCCGCGGCCTTCCGGAACCTGTCCGGGGAAATGTCGCCTCATCAAAACAAACCACTCTTCATGGTGCCATACGGTTGGCCCATGAACTTCTAGCTATGAACGAGGACCCAGAACCAACCACTCCATCCTCCAACAGCAACAAAAGAAAATGGTCCGATAACCACAACAACCACCAAAACAAGAAACCTGAAACCATTAAAGCCTACACCTCCGGTTCTGATGACAAGGGGGCGTACAAGGGAACCAAGCCCTATTGCTCAAAGTGCCAACGACACCACCATGGTTCGTGTCCCTGTAGCAAGTGTAAGAGATTTGGACACTTGGCTAGGGACTGCAGATCAAACACCACTGACACCAACACCTCGGCACCAAAAACTTGTTATGGGTGCAACGAAACGGGGCATTTCAAGAAAGACTGCCCGAAACTGAACAACAACAACAACAGGAACAACAACAATGCTCGAGGAAGAGCTTTTGTACTGAAATCTGGGGAAGCCCGTCAAGACCCGAATGTGGTCACGGGTACGTTTCTTCTCAACAACTTGACTGCTTCTGTATTATTCGATACTGGTGCTGATAAGAGCTTTATTTCCGACGAATTTTACCCACTACTTGACACTACACCTATTGCCTTAGATTCTAAGTACACAATAGAATTGGCAAACGGAAAACTTATTGAGGCCGACAGTGTGATACCTAATTGCACTCTGAACTTAGCTAACGAGCTCTTTCCCATTGACTTGATACCTGTCGAAATCGGCAGCTTTGACATCGTCGTCGGTATGGATTGGTTGTCCAAGCACCGAGCCGAAATCGTTTGTTTTGAGAAAATTGTACGCATTCCTCTCGTCACCGGTGGAACTTTCAGCATACAAGGGGAGACCGGTGGGACGAGAATAAACATCATTTCTTGCATGAAAACCCGAAAATACTTGAGAAAAGGGTACCAGGCAATCCTCGCACACGTTATGGAGAAAAAGTCGATGGAAAAGCGACTTGGGGATGTGCCTATCGTTCGAGACTTCCCAGAAGTCTTTCCTGAAGACTTGCCTGGCCTACCGCCAACTAGACAAGTCGAATTCTCTATTGACCTTGTGCCCGGTGCAGCACCCGTGGCGCGAGCCCCTTACCGACTAGCCCCATCCGAACTTCAGGAGTTGTCTACTCAGTTACAGGAACTCCTGGACAAGGGATTTATTCGACCAAGTTCCTCACCTTGGGGAGCTCCGGTCCTGTTTGTGAAAAAGAAAGACGGTTCCTTCCGCATGTGCATCGACTACCGTGAACTCAACAAATTAACTGTCAAGAACCGTTACCCGCTTCCTCGCATTGATGACCTGTTTGACCAACTTCAGGGGTCGAGTTTTTATTCAAAAATTGATCTACGATCGGGTTATCACCAACTCCGAGTTCGTGATGAAGATATTCCTAAAACAGCTTTCCGAACTCGCTACGGGCATTATGAATTCCAAGTGATGCCATTCGGCTTAACCAACGCACCGGCTGTATTCATGGACCTTATGAATCGGGTGTGCAAACCTTACCTTGACAAGTTTGTTATCGTCTTTATCGATGACATCTTGATTTACTCGCGCACTGAACAAGAACACGCGCAACACCTGAAAACCATCCTAGAGCTGCTCAAACACGAAGAGTTGTACGCCAAATTCTCTAAGTGTGAGTTCTGGATGAAAACCGTTCAATTCCTTGGACACGTCATTGACAATCAAGGGATTCATGTCGATCCTTCAAAAATCGAGGCTATCAAGGGTTGGCTAGCACCTACTACACCGACCGAGGTACGCCAATTCTTAGGGCTCGCCGGATACTACAGGCGATTCATTGAGAACTTTTCGAAAATAGCCCTACCTCTCACTGCACTGACTCAAAAGGAAAAGAAGTTCGATTGGACTGACAAACAGGAGTCAGCTTTTCAGCTACTAAAACAGAAACTCTGCAGTGCACCTATCTTATCCTTACCCGAAGGCAACGATGACTTCGTGGTATACTGTGATGCTTCGCACCAAGGTCTTGGTTGCGTATTGATGCAACGAGACAAGGTCATCGCTTACGCCTCTCGACAACTCAAGGTCCACGAAAAGAATTACACAACTCATGACCTAGAGTTGGGGGCTGTTGTTTTCGCTCTGAAAATCTGGAGACACTACTTATACGGTACCAGGTGTACAATCTTTACTGACCACAAAAGTCTCCAACATATCTTCGATCAAAAGGATCTCAACATGAGGCAACGTCGATGGGTCGAGTTGCTCACTGATTACGATTGTGAAATTCGCTATCATCCAGGCAAGGCGAATGTTGTCGCCGATGCTTTAAGCCGAAAAGAACGAGTGAAACCACTTCGAGTTCGAGCTCTCGGTATGACCATTCACAACGACCTCATCAATCAAACACTCACCGCTCAACTTGAAGCACTCAAACCAGAAAACTTGATAAACGAGGCCTTGCGGGGCATGGACAAACAATTTGAAACCAAACCTAACGGGGCCAAATACTTCTCGAATCGAATCTGGTTACCGAGTTTTGGGAACCTGCGAGACTTGGTGATGGATGAAGCTCACAAGTCTAAATACTCTATACACCCCGGTGCCGACAAAATGTATCACGGCATCAAAGAAATGTACTGGTGGCCCAATATGAAATCTGACATTGCAACTTATGTTGGCAAGTGTCTTACTTGTTCCAAAGTTAAAGCTGAACACCAGAAACCCTCCGGTTTGTTACAACAACCCGAAATACCACAATGGAAATGGGAGCAGATCACCATGGATTTCATTACTAAACTCCCGAAAACTTCTAACGGTTGCGATACCATTTGGGTGATCGTCGACCGACTCACTAAATCTGCTCATTTCCTAGCCATCAAGGAAACTGATAAGATGGAACGTTTGACACGGATCTACCTGAAAGAAATCGTGTCAAGACACGGCGTGCCCATCTCAATCATCTCCGACCGAGATGCTCGGTTTACTTCTCGCTTCTGGCAATCACTGCAAAAATCTCTTGGTACTCGTCTGGATATGAGTACGGCTTACCATCCTCAAACCGATGGCCAGAGCGAACGAACCATACAAACACTGGAAGACATGCTACGAGCCTGCGTAGTTGACTTCGGTAAAAACTGGGAAAATCACTTGCCGTTGTGCGAGTTCTCGTATAACAACAGTTATCACACCAGCATAAAGACTGCACCCTTTGAGGCACTGTACGGTCGTAAGTGCCGGTCACCTATCTGTTGGACTGAGGTGGGGGATACACAACTCACCGGTCCAGAAATCATACATGAAACAACTGAAAAGATCATCAGCATACAAAACCGACTAAAAGCCGCGCGTGATCGTCAGAAAAGCTATGCTGACGTGAGACGCAAACACCTTGAGTTCCAAGTAGGGGACAAGGTACTTCTCAAAGTGGCACCGTGGAAAGGTGTCATTCGATTCGGAAAACGAGGCAAACTAAATCCTAGATACATCGGACCGTTCGAAATCCTTGAAAAGATTGGTCCAGTGGCATACCGCCTGCAACTTCCTGCTGAGCTTAGCAGCGTTCACAACACATTCCACATTTCTAATCTGAAGAAATGCCTGTCTGACGAGACACTGATAATACCGCTCGACGAAATTCAACTCGATGACAAACTTCATTTTGTCGAGGAACCTATGGAAATAATGGACCGCGAGGTCAAACAACTAAAACAGAGTCGTATTCCCATCGTAAAAGTCAGGTGGAATTCTAGACGTGGTCCTGAATTCACCTGGGAACGGGAAGACCAAATGCGACAGAAATACCCACATCTCTTCCCAGACAACGCACCGACCGTGCAATTAAGCTAATTTCGGGACGAAATTCTTTTAACAAGGGGAGAATGTAACAACCGCCAAATTAGGGCTAGTATTAGCGCCTAATTCTTTGTTAATACATGTAATTAGTTCTGTGTTAGGCTAATTTATGTATCGGATTATATGTTGGTTAATATATACAACTTTGCGATTTGATTAAATCGTACGCGACTTAAATAGAATGAAATTCTATTCGATAAACACGGACGTTGGTGAACAAATGTTTATAAACTAAAATAACGCAATTATGACCGAAATACTATTTTATAATAGTTAATAGCTGTCTTGTACTACTCGATTTAAAACTTACGCGAATTAAAGACGAAAGTAATTAAATTTAATTTAAACTGTTAAAGATTTAAGGAAATAATTTAAATTAAATTATTTAACAAGAGTTGTGATTTTATAAATATAATTAAACGCGTAAAATAAATAATTTAACGAAAAACGACGGAGAAAACGAACACCACCCGGAGCGCGGAGCGGAGACTGAAAGTGGGGGAGTTTTATCAAAACCCCACCCACCTTCTTTTTCTCCCCATTTTTCACCTATCAACTTTCTCTCTCCTCTCATCTTTTCTTTCAACTAACTCACCACCTTCATCACCAAAATCATCAAAATAACACCATCAAACCTCGCCGAAACATACCACTCGTTTGGAGAAAAGTGACCACGACAACACGATCTACATTCCTATCTTTCCGGATTTTCAATCCGACACTTTGTAAGTTTCCGACAAATCCCGATATCTCTCGTTTTTGATCATTTTTAATAGTTTATGGTTTAAATAGGCTTAATATGTTCATATAAGGGTTGGGTAAAAGATTTGGACCCAACGGAAACCGGGAAACTCGTTTTCGACAAAAATTCCGGCCATCAGACCGCTACGTCGCATTTGGCCGGGGGCCTCTGCGACGTCGCGACCTACGTCGCACAAAAACCTCAACGTCGCACTAGCGACGCAGCCCCTTACGTCGCATTAAATTGCGAAAGTCGCATTAGCGACGCCAGCCTCTACGTCGCATTGATTTGCGAAGGTCGCATCATGCGACGTACATTCCTACGTCGCAGTCAGGATCTGCGACGTTACACCCTACGTCGCACCTTACGTCGCATGCCTACGTCGCATGCTACGTCGCACAAAACAGAACCTTGAAAACTCAGATTTTCGCTAAGTGTCGAACTTACACAACTTCAATACTTATACGATACGACTTAAACCAACGTTATAGAACATACTTTCTATTACAATTACACTAAATTGCGTTATAAATGATAAACTTCTAATATAACGAATCACCAACGGGCCGTATACACTTTGATACAAACGAGAACGAACCAACATTAAACACAACGGGTTGTATGAACAACTAGCCTAGATGGTCTTGCGAGACATCTACTTACTTAACCTTACGTGTTTAGGCACTTGAAGGTTAGGGGTTCGGAGAATCTACGGTTGATATTACTTACTCGTTTATTGACATAAACGTACTTGCAAAGACTCAGGTGAGTCTTACAGCCCCACTTTTACTGTTTTACATACGGGGTGAGATACTTAGCAACTGTTTTACGCATGAACACAATGTACTGAACTGAAAACATTACTGATTACAAACAAACGCATGAGTTACTTTTATCCACTGAAAGCCTCCTTATCGTAAGTTGTTAGTTATGGACTTAAGCGCGATTACTAGTAGATGGATCCATCTGGGACTGACAATCCCTGTCTGGGGTGGTAGCGCCACCACGTACTGATTTACACGTAGAAACAGACATATTAGTATTTGTTACATATGAGTGTGCGGATAGCACTCACGGGGGTACGTGATATATTCACACTACACGGTTAAGCTTCAACTTATGAGCTCATGGCACTGTACTGATATACTGATTAACTTACTTTGCTTGATAGCAATACGGGTACATACTTGTGGTTCATGACACCTACTTATTACTAAACCTGTGAGATTCACCAACCTTTTTGGTTGACACTTTTTAGCTTTGTATCTCAGGTACACTTACGGAGTAGGATCACTCCAGGATTACTAGCTAGAGTCGCATGATTTCCAAACTGCATTTAACGGAGATTCTTTGGCATTATCTTTTGTAACTACGGTCATGTAATAGAATCTCCCGCTATACGCGTGGACTCTAGGAAACTACTTTTTGTATACGAAAACCTACGGTTTTCAAACGATTATTAATTATGAAATGTAACTATTTTACAAACGTCTCATTTAGAGGTCGTTTACTGTTAATCTTGAGCTTTGTATATTGATTAGTAACACCCAATGTATGCTTCCGCAAACCGTAAACTTGGGGGTGTTACAGTCATGAGGCATGAAGTCAGGTACCATATGATAACTTTTATACCTGCCATTGTTCTTTGACTCCATAGTTGTTAAATATGTGGTATTTATACCTTGTGAGTAGTTTAATTAATACAGATTTAGTAGTGATGTACTTATGATTTCAGAAAGTGTTAAACTCCTAAGTGGGGGAGAAAATTTTAAGATATACAAAATAATGTATATGAAAAGAATGATAGTAGTGATGAAAGAATAATTAATTGAAAGTTTAGTCTAAGTAACCCAATTGGGTTACTGAATTGATTAGTTGATTTAAATGATTAGTAGTTGTTAAAGAAGTTGAAAGTAGTTGTTTAGTGATAACCGATAATTAGATTTGCTAGTTTATATTAGATGTTGTAGTGATTAGAATAGCTAACCAAGGTTAGCTATGTGATTAGACTAGTTAACTTTTGTTAACTACGTGATTAGATTAGCTAATTTATATTAGCTATTGTGATTAAATTTGTTGACTTATGTTAGCAAGTGTAATTAGAATAGCTAATTCAATTTAGTTATAATGATAATTAGATGATTAGAGATTTCAGTATAGTTGTTTAGTAGAAAGATGAAAGCAGATTAGGTTAGCGAAAGATTTAATTCCATAATTTCTTGGTAGTCAGTTATTTATGCAAATATGTAATTATTGATATTTGCTATATGTTGATTAAGTTGTGAATTAGTCAATTAATCATGTGAAATATTGACAATTTAGCTTATTTGATTAGTTATGATAATAGTGATTAGTAGTGAAGGATATGAAAGAAGTTTAATCGATTAGAACGGCTAACTTAAATTAGATGTGAAAGTGATTAGTATGGATAATTAAGAATAGCTATATTCATGATTAGATAGCTAATTTATATTGGCTGAGAATGTGATTAGATTTGCTAAATTACATTAGTTATATTAATGATCAGATAAGTAAGGATTATGTGATTGTGGATTACATCTCCTAGTTATGGAAGTGTGAAAGCATTTGTTATAGTGCAAAGATTGATTCAGTAGAAACTGATAGTAGTTAGTATTACATTTTATGCTTGATGTTGCACAGTGTGCCAATGAATAGTGAATAGTTAGCAGTAAACAGTGAATAGTAATTAGTAGCTAAAATGAATTAAGTAAGTTGAAAAAGTAATATGCACATTGGTGCATAAATCGTTTCAGTAGTATGAGTACAGATATATGTAATAGTTGATTAGATGGTTAAGTGATAAAGTTGATTAGTTGTTTAAGTAATAATGTTAGCTACATTATATGTATAGCTGAAAGTTATGAGATCGAACAGATATATGTGAATAGTTGAGATAAAGATAGAAAGTGAAGTTTGGATAGTAGATGCTTAGGTCTGGAACTACAAAGTAAAGAAGTATATCGGAGTAAGTAAATATTTCAGTACAAATAGAGAAAGTGATAAGATTAAGTAGATAAGAATGACATTCGTGAGGACACGAATAAGATAAGTGGGGGAGAATTGTAACACCCCAGTTTTCAAGGTATTATTTTAGTGTACAAAAATATATACTTATTTTTAATTGTAGATCTTTTAATAATAAGTTATAATGGAAAACGTAAATAGTTGTTCAGTTCCAGACAATGATAAGTACGGAGTGTAAACTAAATACATAATTATCTAAATACACATACGTGCATATCCATTTCTATTTGGTTCCAGAAATATTTAGAGAAAGAGAGAGAGATCGATACAGAGAGAGATGGGGAGAGAGATCACAGGAAAACCTTTTAAACATCGAATTGAAGCTAGAATCATTCAAGTTAATCACTCTCTTCATCTTCCTTTGATTCTGCAAGCTCTAGAGTAAGTGTTCTTCAAGTTCCTAAACCTAGAAAATGGGTTTTTGTTGATTAGTTAGTTTTAATTCGAAATTGAGATTAGTAATTGATTAGTTTGATGTTAGTTAGTATTAGTATGATCATTAGTAACCATATTACATGGTGAAAGTGATGAAATCATGATTAGTGTTCTTGAGTGAATTTAGGGGTTTTGCTAAATCCTTGTAAATTCATGTAATAAGTTTCAAAGTGTGCTTAGAGGTGTTAGTAGGTTATGATTATGATGATAGAACAAGTAATTAAAGTAGTAAGTTGATTATGAGATGTTTTGAGTAAAGCTTGATTATGAGTATGAAAGGTGAAAGTGATTAGTTACTGAAAAGTGATTATGAATTCATGAATTAGTGATAACTCAAATGATTAGTAGTTAAAAGAATAAGTATAGTATGAATATAATTATGAAAGTGTAAATAGCTAGTTTAGTTAAAGTAAAGGAAATTTAATTAAAGTAAGAAAGAGGTGTTAGATGATTATTAGTGAAAGTGTGATTAGTGGTACTAAATTAGGATATGTGTTCATGTGTTAGGTGTTAAAGATGTGCCATCCTCAAGTGATCAATTAGCCACAAGTTGTTTAATTCATCAAGGTGAATTATATGAAAGTGATTAGATATATATATATATATATATATATATATATATATATATATATATATATATATATATATATATATATATATATATATATATATATATATATATATATATATATATATATATATATATATATATATATATATATATATATATATATATATATATATATATATATATATATATATTAAGTGAATTGGATTGCTTTTAGGCAAGAGATTCACTTAATTGGGTAAAAAGGTAAATTGATTAGCTTTAATTAATATGAAAAGATTCATGTGATTAGAATGGTTAACTCATGTTAGCCATGTGATGATTAGAATGGTTGACCAAGGTTAGCCATGATGTGATTAGTCTAGCTAATTAGATATTGGCAAGAATATGATTATACTAGCTAGTTAGATATTAGTTAGTATAATCATGATAGATGTGCACATATGAAAGTCAAAGTGAAAGTTCAAGTGAAAGAGAAAGTGGAAGCTCAAGTGGAAGTAAAAGTGAAAGCGAAAGTGAATTCAAGAAAGGGACGAGTCTTTAATACTTTGCTTATTATTGTTTAGTTATAATAATGCATTGTTTTTGATTAGTAGTTATGTTGATTAGATAATCATGTGCTCACTAAGCTTTATGCTTGACCCGATTAGTGTTTATGTTGTAGGTGCTCGATTTGGTTACACACAATGGATAGAAGTTATAAAGGTTGCTTGCAAGAAGATAGTGTGGATAAGTAGCTTGCTTTATGGTTAGATGAGCTTCTTATTGTTTTGAATTATCGTTATGATTAGCCACTGTGTAAATCGCCCAAAAGAGTTTTGTGACATGTAGTATGTAAGTCTTTGACTTAATAAAGTCAAAGTAAAGAAAAAAAGAAGAAATGGTTAGTAATCATAAAGGTGTCATAAATTGTAAAGAATTGTAATAGTGTAAAGTATTGAAAATGTGTTTTGGGGTTGAATTTAGTGTTGACCCATAGTCAACTATGTTGAGTTGGTCAAAAATCGAGTGAAAGATGTAAGTGAAAGATTTAGAACAGTCTTGAAGGAAGGAACGGGTCAAAAGTGTCCAAATGGATACATTTTGGGTCAAAGAGTCAAAACAAGCCACAGTATAGATACGACACTTGTTCCTATTGGTTTAAGTGTCAAATGTATAGTCGGAAATGTTAGTAAAGTATGAAAGTCAGAAAGTATATGGTTTGTGTTTTGACATATCAAGAAAAAGTGCCGAACTGGCCTAAAAATGACTTATAGTTCAGATTTTTAGTTATTGTGTAATTTGAAAAAGTGGAAAAAGGGAAAGTGTCATTTTGACCATAGAAAGGTGCCTGCAAAATTTCATAACTTGATTAGTTGTCGTTTGAAAGATATGCTCGTTCAAAGTTAGGAAAATGGTAAATAGTTTGAAAGCTGGCTGCAGGCACTGTAGACGCCAGAGTACCCGGTGGGCAGCCGGAGTACCCGGCGGGTAAACCTAAAACCAGGAACAAGCCGGCGGCTTCCCAAGCTTAACCGGCGGCTTCTGTAGCCTTTAAAAGGGGAGTTAAGTTCTGTTACCGAAAAACTAATTTACCCGGCGGTTTATAGTCAGAACCCGACGGCTAGTTATGGGTACCCGGCGGGTAACCCATCTACCCGGCGGATATATGTGGTTTCAGTAAACTTTTATTTTAAAGTTTTAAAAAGTAATACAGACCACAAGAATAGAATACAAATTCAATAGTATAGATAGTGGGACCAATAGAAATACGTTTCAGTGTTAAAAAAAAAAAAAAATTTCAGATTCAGGGCGTTTCAAACACCCCCTTGAAATTGGTTATTGTTATGAGATTGATTTCTATGTATTGATATAAGTGATGCAAGTTATGTTTAATTTGTTAGAGACATAACTAAAGTGATATGGTTTAAATATATATATAGTGTTTATTAGTTCGTTGTTATATACTTGAATTAAGTATACAATTTATGGGACGAGTTACTAACTCATTATTTATTTGCATTCTCCGACACGGAGAAGACTCAGTAATATTAGACTTAACGGCTGAGGTAACGGTGAGTGGATCTATAATCCTTAGTGTGATTTAGTTGTAACAGGTTTGGTTACAACGGGTAAACGTAGTGTTACCATTTATAGGCTGTTTAGTCTTCCATGATGTTATTACTGTTGATAGACTGTTTAGTCTGACATGATTTCATGACGATTATGGATTATGTGATTATGTAATACATAGCCATTGGGCATTATGTGATATAGAGGTCAACACTGGTTGGGCTTGGTTGCTATTGTTGGGCCGACGGGGGTTTCCTTGTACACATAGTTAATAGGAACCTGTGTCGTGTGAAGATAGCAACAAGCTATCGGTTAACATCTGTTTTGGCCAGCAGTTGGTTTTAATGGTTCTTTGGAGGATACCTCAAGAACCACCGATCCTCTGTGATGTTATGTGTTTACGATGCTTTGCTGTAAATAAACTTTTTATGCTAAGTTGGGTTGTTGGTTATTTATTCACTCACTTAGCTTTATGCTAATCCCACCACCCTACTTCTTGCAGGTTATGATTTTGATATAACGGGCTGGCAAGAAGCTTGATTTGGATGGAATATTTGATCTGGCGGTTACTCTGACATTGCTTTGATAACTTAAAGTTGTATTTTGAATTATATAACACCCAGTCTGATATACTATGGTTTTGGAATAGTATGACTTTATTTACCTAATATGTAATGTAAATTTATAAGGTATGTTTGACCTGCGCTTCCGAGGTATTATTGTTTTTTTTTTTTTTTTTTAAATGGTTCTGTAAATTATGGGGTGTTACAAGTTGGTATCAGAGCATAAGTTTGGGTGAATTAGACATTAGTAAGGTGTTCAATCCCAAATCTGAACTTGTGTTAAGTTAAACTTTCTAGGCTGTGGGATTTAGTTACTGTATGGGAATCGGTTAGTATGATATGTACTAATACTTAACAAGCTTTGAGATGTTGTTTTGGATACAGAGATGGCATGGCATGAGTAATTGACCAGTACTCACAACATTTCTTCTATATCCGATGGTTTAAGAGAATAAGGTAATCCACGATAAGCTTGTCTGGATTTAAATTAACTTGGATTGCTTACTTTGCTATGATGATTAGTAGTAAAGTTGATTTGGTCAGACTGATATGATTCCCCAGTTATGAGTCAATTGATGATTATTACAGGTTGATGTAATGATAGAAATATTAAATGAGACGTTTAGCGTCATGGGTAGTTCTTAATGAACTTTGAATTGCAGACTATGGGTTGAATTAAGTAGATAAAGTGTTGACTAAGGTGTTAGCAGTGGTACTATTTGAACTTAAAGATGTCTACAATGTGGAAATAAAGTATGAAATCAATTGTATGACTATGGTATATTAAATGCAAGGTGTGACTATAAATCCTTGCTAATGAATTATGTGGTATTTGACTAAAGTCTAATTGTTCATTCGGGAGAATATGTGGTTAGAGAATATGTTTTGACTTAGGTCAAACTAATAAATGATATGTAAACACCGAAATAATGACATGATTTATATGTTATTCAAATGTGGAATTATTTGTTTATATGAAACGAATTATTTTAGAGTAACATGACTAAGAGGATATTATAGCAAGTAATTCTAAAAAATTTTCTGCTGATAATGAGTAATTAAAATAAGTTGATTATTATTAAATACGTGCTTGATATTGCACGTGATGTTGTTATGATATTGGAGCGTGACATCGTGCCTTATGCTGAAATTATGATAGTGAATTATCATGTGTTCAGAGTTTTAGATGAACAGGGATACTGACAGATGTCAGTTATTATGTTATGTGATATGTGTTTAAATGAAAGGAAATCACATTGATGATTTATGATATGAAGTAGCCTGAGAAAGAAGTGTGAAAAACATAATCTAGCAACGCCTGATCACCGTTGTTACATTAAGCTATGTCACATGAACTTGTTGAGGTTACCAAGTATCAAAGAGATTTGATATGATTGGGGGAATTTGAGTATAAAATTGTGTTAAACTAATTAACTGTTGTTTCAATGGGGAAGAAGTTAATTGGTAGAATTATGATACTAAGTGATTTTAAATTTGCAAGTGTATATGATACTTGCCATTATTTGAAATTATGATGATATACATATATAACAAATTTGATTTTGTTGAGAATGTGGTTGTTTAACTAATAGGGTTGGATTACCCATTAGTGGGTCATATAGTGTCCAAATGGATCACTATTGCGTGTATGGCTTGTATTAAGCCGAGATTGAGATATACTGATTCTCTTATTGTAAAAGAGACGTTAGCATTGTTGAATGCCTTGATTAAAAGCCTATGTTTGAGGTTAAACTTAAAATATAAAGTGTTAACATGATATGCATAAATGATAAGAGAAATGGTTTATTAAACGGACCATATTGTGTCCAAACGAGTTACTAATGTGCCTTTGGTTTGCAATGGGCTAAGGTTAAGATGTGTTGGTTCCATTATGGTTAAATGGGCCAATGGTATTGTTGAATGTGTTTATGAAAAGGATAAATGATAAAAATCGGCTACGTACTGCCACAAATTATTCCAAGTATGCAACCTATATAATTTATTGTTTAGGTATGCAACAAACCGGTATATTTTGTATTGATATAGGTAATATGGTAACCGGTTACCTGCTTAACCGGTAATATTTATTATTTGGCTTTTTTCTTTTAATAAAATGGCTTACGTGGTTTTTTCTTCTCACGTGGCAATTTTTTATTGTACCAGGAGCCATTACCATAACATTTTTTAATTTTTTTATATTCAATGAACACACCTTCTTCATGATGATTTTTCCGACCAAATTTCGGATCACTTTTCCATATTTCCGGCGAACTTTCCAGATTTCATCTTCTTCGTAATGTGTTCGTGTCATATTTTCCAGCGATATTAAATTCCGGCTATTCCATAAACCAGACATCATTTACACAACAAACCAAACAAATCCAAAACCCACACACAAATCTAACACAGTCGAAGACCACTTGCAACTCCATAATTTGTGGTATAGAAGAATTGTAGACTACATGTGATTTCGGATCTAGCGAGCACCAATATTGGATCTCTCATTCAGATCTAGAAGATGCCGGAGATTGTAAACGATCGGAAAATTAGAACGAACGCTTCCTTAATCACATACGCATTAGAGATCTAGAGAGTCGCTGCCGGAGATGTGAAGCACCGCTTTCCGAGATCTAGAGTGCCGATGCAATAGCCGATGGGTTGATAGCCGAATGTGGTGGCGGTCGTCTCCGGTGATTTATATGGTAGCCGGAATTTGTTGTTGTTCTTGACGAGTTTCAATAAAAATGAAGATGGTGATATTGTTTGTTTTTTGTGTAAATAATTATTGATTATTAAATAATAAAGATGATGTTAATAGTCTTGATGCATTCATGTTTTGTTGTTGCTGTAATTTCGTTGATGATGATGTGCAACAAGATGATATGAGATGTCTAATTTTGCTTGTATTTTTATTTTTTAATTCAAAACAAATAATAAAAAGATATAAAAAATGAAAAATACATTAAACTATCTTGTTTTTTAATTCACAGCTCATTTCATACATGTACACATGACGTGGCAAAATAAATCGATTTGGTAGATGATGTGTAAGCTTACTCAGCCTTTTTAGATCTCAAAAGGTAAAAACGAACTTTGTAAAGATCCTGGCACAAAATCTCCCGGTTTGTTGCATACCTAGACAATAAATGAAGTAGGTTGCATACTTGGAATAATTTGTGGCAGTACATAGCCGATTTTTATCATTTATCCTTATGAAAAAGAATATGAATTGAAGTCAAACATATTAATATAATATTAATATTGTGATATGTTGACCTTGAAAGTCAACTGTGAATAAAGAGTCTTGTGTATGGGTATAGAAAGGGTATGTAATCATTTGATTATGATTGGGTCTGATTCGGGTCAAACTTGTGGAAAAATGGTTAGGAGTTATTATTGGTTGGTTAAATTTGAAGTTGACAAATAGTCAACAGTGTTGAAATAGTTAACATGGGTGAAATTTAGTAATGTTTTGTTTGAAAGGTGGTTGAATTCCTAACGGGTTAAATAGTGATGAAACGGGTCATTCATGACACAAATGAGTTAATTAAGCTGTCAAAGGTTACAGAACCTTAATTAATTGCTTTAAGTTTGTTTTAGTGTGTGTAAAAGGTTGAAACTCATTAGCAAGCGGTTTATGATATGAGCTGTTACCAAAAGTGTAAAAAGGGGAAACCTTTATTATGAATTAATGAGGTGTCTATGAAATTTCATGTCCTAATTATTACCGAGTCAAGAGTTATACATGTGCAAAGTTAAATCAACGATTCAAAGGATATGGTTTGTTAAAGAAGATTTAACATGAATCTTAGTGGGGGAGAAAACTGAAATATCATTGAAAGATAATTATGACATAATGACATATAGAGAGTTTTGAACTTGTAATTGTTTCCAATAACTATTGGTATGAATATGTGTTTATTAGTTTATGATGTTAAAGGCTTAGTAAAGGTTTTAACATCCCGAATAGACTATTTTAGAGAATTAATTTGAAATGGTGCTGATAAGGAAGATGAAATATTATGAAAATAATAATTGAAATTATGGAATTGATAATTATGTTTTCATAATTAGGAAGTTATATGAAATTAGGTGTATTGTTGTATACTTAATGACATGATGAAATGATAAATTGCAACTAGAACGAGTTGAAATGTGGAATAAGCAAATATGGAGGTCAAATAAATATGGTTAATATGATGTTGAATATGTGCTTGTGAATAGCACATTATAATATTATAGTACTTGTGCTGATTTAGCAAAGTACTAATTGATGTTGACTCAGCATCTAATTCAATGGAATTTGATGCTAAGTAATGAGATGGTTATGGTTTTACCTATAGAGTGTGACCTCTACCTTGCTTATTAATATGTGATTGAGGTTGTATGAATCCTGAATTACTTCCGAGTAAAAGGTTTCATATGCCCAAGTGGTGTTTGAAGTTATAAATTTGAATTGTGTTAATTAGTTGCAAAGGAAAAGATTCCAAATATTTCACCAGTTAAAGTGTTATGTGGATACTAGCTTGGTGGCTAGTCATAATCTGAATTTAGATTTCATTGCTAATATGTGTATTGTGGTTTTTATAACCACTGTTGTTGTTGTTATTGTTGTTGAAAAGATATAAGTGGTTTTATTGGGGTAAGGATTCTAGCATGTTGCTCGTTTCGGATTGTAAGAATTTCTATAAATGGTCGTTTCCCTTATGTGGATATGTGTTTCACTTGTTTTAAGTGATTATTTGCGCTAAAGTGGTTACGTGGTTAATTATAAACGATTTATATAAATAATCATTTTATTGATAAAGATAGGGTTTATGCACAGTATATGTGCGTGGGTAAAGACAGAAGCATGTACAACTGGATATGTGCATGTGGAAAGAAACATGCAATACTATTATAAGTTGCTCAAGAGGAGTAAGATAAGTTGAGCTAGTGATTAAAAGATGACCAAGCTTCGCAATAAACAGGTGAGTGGATCTGTAATCCTCAGTGTGATTTGGTGTTTAAACTTTTAAATATTTTGTTCGATTTAATCACGAATTATATGTAATAACTAACATAACTTGCATGTTAATGATCTCGCCCGCAAAGTTTGCGGGTTATGATCTAGTTTGATTTGAAAAGCGAATTAAAATGAATTAATTATTCCAAGAATGGACTAGAATGCTTTGCATGCACTGATATCCAAGAATGGAGTTTGTTGATTTGTAAAGATAGTTACCAAAGAGAATGAAGATCGTATTATTTAGCGTGTTGTGATCACCCAGGTAGATGTGTGTTTGTGTTAGTGTGTTGTATAGTGGATAATCAAATATTCAAATGTTCGTTGATCAATTTATATAGTATGAGGTCAACAGATGAGTTGGCCTTTGATATCAAATTATCCATTTCAAACCATTCAACATTGAACATAGATGGATCATATGAGCACTAGCCACCAACAACAAAAAATATATAAATAAAAAGAAAGATTTATTTAAAACCAGCAAAGTCGCGGGCTAATGAACTAGACCTATCATAATCATGTAATAAAGAAAAATAAGCGACAACGAAAAGTTGATGAGTTGCACTATAGTGTACAAAATTTGATTGGTAAAAACATTAATATTTCACATGAAAAACTTCAAAATGTAAAATAACTCATATGAGATTCACAATTCATACAACTTTGTTTATAGATGTACGGGTTTAACTATTGCACTTAATGATATTATGATGTACACATCAAGTTGGTTGAATACATCGCTCTTGTATCAACATTAGGGGAATCATAACTCATATTTCAACAATGAAGTAAACGTAATAACCAATAATGTCATATGTAGTACCACGCTATAAGAAAAGTATACAACACAAATACAAACCAAATTGAATAGGCTTGATATGTTCGTTATATAAGATCAAACCAATTACAGTAAAAGTCGTGTTTAATCACGTGAATGCGAGGGCTATAAACTAGTTTGAATTCGTACAAATAAAATAAAAAATTAAGGGCAATTTTGTTACTTTATTTCGAGTAACTTTTAAGTTTTTGGGCTAACAAAGCAAAAAGTAAAATATACCGGTGAGGAGTAGAATTGGATGTAAACAGAAGGACCATTCATGGAATTCTTAAGATAGTTGCCGAATGCCGCCGACCCAAACCTCTCTCTCCTTTTAATTTTAATCTCGGTCTCAAAGATTTTAATAATCAATTAGAAATAGAAATGTGGGCTAATCGTAACCCTAACCCTAACCCTAACCCTACCCGTTTTGCGAGGAATGAGATCGGTTTACGACGGTTATTCGGTGCCCCTGAGCCTAACCCTGGAGGGGAGATCGATAGTTTGGAACAGCTTGGGAAGTCAATTACAGCTAATATCGAGAACCTTCTAGAAGTCACGAAACCAAGTGAATGGGAATTGGAAGTGAAACGTGCGCGGTCGAACGAGGCCATTCAGCGGGTTAGAGACAAGTATCTTCCATCTAATGTAGGTTTTTATTTATTTATTTATTTTTTCCGTTATCGTTGCTGTTATTGTTAAATCTGTACTCCATTATCGTTTCTCATAATAACTAACAACAAATTTCTTTCTTTCTACTTCAAATATTATTATCAATAGGACGCGAGGAATCACCATGTTAATGTTGGTACTGATGAAAAGGTTAGTTAATTACTTATTTTGTTTGGTATCATCATCATTTTATACTCTGATTTATCTATCTTACTTCTCAGTAAATTATCCCATCGCATTTAATTATTGTTGTATTGTATTGTCATTATATGTGTTGTGATGTGATACGTTAAAATTATCAATATCCACAAGGACTACCACAAACCCGAGACCTGTGTTGCTCTTACTGCGTGTCAGGCTTGAACTTAAGACATCCACTTGAGAATCCCAATCCCCAACCATTTGGCTACACCTTTGGGGTTAATGTTTTTGACAGGTTTCCAAATGATTCATGCCTAACTTATTAGGCTAGCTAAAAGCGCGCGCGCACACACACACACAAATAAACGTTGCTTCTCTATAATGACTTATACGGTATTTGTTAAAGTAATTACTCTTTTTTATGGCTTTTACCCTTACAGGTTTTCTTGGTTACTAATTAGTCACTTAATATCTCATCAGGCCTTACATGAGAAGTAAGTACTTGCACGATCGTATATCATTGACATCAATCATATGCTTAGCAATGTTGATGAAGGAGATGAGCGTAAAGAGTTAGCTAAGAAGCTTGACGAGGTAACTTTTTTTTCCTATATTCTCTTCTTTTCTATGTTATCACTGTTATGCGTACTTTGCTGCACAATTGCAAAGTGTTTGCAGTGGTTGATGCGTAGCTGTTGCACACCGCAACTTTTATTTTGTACTCCTTCGGCTTTAAGGACTAGTAGTTGATTCCTACTTGAAGATGGATATTAGAGAAAGATAACTACTAATTTTGCTTCTTTTTGGCAAAAATTGAAAATGTATTGATTGTAGTAGATCTTTAAGTGAAGTGTACGCACACACATTTTTCTTCTAAAACGATTGTACGGTAGGGCCCTCTTGGCGCAGCGTATCACAGCACACCTTTTCAAACCTAGGATGCATGTAGGTGTGTATTCACCACTTCTTCTAACTTTAAGTCTTTGTATGTGCAGTACACCAAGGACTTGCTTAAACTCTCTCACTGAATGAGACCAAAGTAAAAAAAAAAAATGAGCAATCGTTAGCTACAATGGGGAGGCTGATGAAGAGTTGAACACTATAATTTAAGGTTTGTGTGCACTAAACTACATTACATTTGTAATATGTAATGCAATAATTAAACACATAACGACTTATTAATGGGGTATGGGCATGGTTTGTTTTATCTTTGTGTTTTTTGGTTGCTATTTATGTTTCTGTCTTGTTATGTTATTAGGAGGTTTTTTGTCCCCGTCTGATTGTAAGAGGGGGAAGGATTTGTCTGTAAAGTGATAGGAGCAAGGAAGGACTACTTTTATAACTATATTGTAAGATAAAAAATATCATAAACAAATTGAAAACTACTATCGTATGTGGAAGATCGAACAATATGAATATTTGAGTTTCTTCGAAAATATGTCGTAGATGTTTGGGATTCTTTGAAAAGATATCATGTTCATTTCTGTCAGTTTCAATTCTTTAGATCGAACGATATATTCTTTGTTAAGTATTGGTGTGTCATCGAGGGAGGTTGAAGATATGCCTATGTAAATTTTAAGTATAAGGAACATTGAAAATTGGAAACCGATAGTTGAAAAGTTTGACAAGTCTTTGGCAAATTAGAAAACGTACGTACAATGTCTTTTGGCAAGAGTTTGACTTTGATACAGTTGGTACTTGGTAGCGTTTGTACATCTTTACTCGAGCCTTGAATCGTTCGATTCAAACACTCGGAGAGTGTGAGGAAAATTCCCTTCTGGGGGAAGGGAAGAAAGTAGAATTGGTTATTTGGGATAAAGTATTGGCTTCTTTTATAGGAAAGGGTGGGGGTTTAATATTCCCAGTCTTTGCAACATATTAGTTGGTGACCCTTGGGGAGTTAAGATGGTGCAATAACACGAGTTTTTGTCTCCTCAAAACTAAGGTACAGTAGTTAATTTGGTATCTGTGTTTCGAGTGAATAATTACAGAAAAATAAATCATGCATGCCGAACGTACAAATACCAAAACTTGACGAGCTTAGCTCTAGAACTGTTCTGTATTCATACATGATGTGAAGGTAGACAAAAGTCGAACATCAATACAATGGTAATGGCCAAGCCATTGGTCATTACCACCAACAGAATGACGTATGCTTAATCTTTTCGGTTGACTGCTGCTGCTCTAGCCTCTCAAAACTGTTAATGTCGAGTTTCTCAGGTATCGGTTTCCCTTGCTTCATTCGACTCTTGAGGTCCATGACTAGTTATATCATCTTCAAAACCAGACGTGGTAATATTGACAAATTCAATCATGAATGACCTATTTGGGTTATGTTTTATCTCAAGCAGTAAAATCAAACTAGCTATAGCTACGAAGAGAACAAATTAAATGGGCCAACTAGTTTGAAAGTCATTGAACATGTATCGGTGTGCAATAGTGCTTCATATGATACTGAAAAACGCTTGTGTGATTGAATTAAATTCCATATAAAAATTATTGGAACACCAGCTAGTAACAAACCAGCAAAATATCATTATGCACATTAAACTCATACTTCTAATACACTATGGGAAACTACAAGCTATTGTGCATCTATGCTAGTTAAAACGTTGTCATTTAAGGGAAATAGAAAATTTTGCCACAAGTTTTTAGTGTACATTTTTTTTTTTAATATGTATTTAAATTAATGAGAATTTTTTATTTTTAATTTCCCATAACTAAACTAAATTCCATACACATGGATAAAGCACAAATACCGTCTCTAAACAATAGTTGAAGTTGATAAAGATGTATCAAAAGCTCAAAATCATCAAGCAAGAAAGGAAGTCATCAGAACAGTGCATAATTAGTCAATGACAAACTTAAGCCTACCTTTTGATCAAATAATATACAGGAGCTAAAAGAAACATGCCGAGACTTCTTGAGAAGACACGTTGAGTTGAATTAGAATCAAATATTGATGAAGTTGATGTAAGACGGAGAAGTGAAGCACATAGAGAAGAGCTCGAAGAGGTTAGAGGATACACAACATGCTCCAATGTAACGAAAGTATTGACGGTGGCCAGAAATTTGAGATTCAGTGAAAAAAGGATACATGAACCAAGTCAACTAACAATGCCAAAAATCATCTTAAGCTATATATGCATGCACACATCAACTTCTGGTGGTACAAGAAACAGATTATGATGGTATCCCATATATATATATATATATATATATATATATATATATATATATATATATATATATATATATATGTTGCAAATCCAGTATTGGTTATCCATAGACTATATATGCCGTGGAAAACTGGCCGGGGAAAATAAAGCCTCTCTTGACAAGGTAAATAGATGGGTGATAAGGCACACCTGTCTGGTTGGTTGACTGTATGAAGAACCGAAGACAGCTTTCGAAGCAAATCATACATAAGAATGACGTACTTGTACTTTCAAACAAACACCTATATGTAAACTATTAAGGGTGACAAAGATTATGGATGTGAGGACCTCAAATTTTGGCTTTAAGATTAAAATTGTACAAGTGGAACAAGGCGAGGATAAGATGTACCAATGCGGCAATATAATGCCAACACAAAACTGGCAAGGCATACCCCTAGGTTTTTTAAAGGAAATAAGCTGATCTGAAAGCGTACATATCATACATAAGTCGCGTTACATTCTATTTTCATGCTTACAAAAATAAGCACAGAAGAATCTTCCCTTCACCATGGGCTGTTTGTTTATTACTCTTTTTCAAATTTAAGTCACCAAGTCGTTAGTGTGGTTTCCGTTATAACAAGATTAGCATGCAAAGTTAACCTTAACATTATGACTACTATATAGCCATGAAGATACCAACAGACTTTCAAAAAATAGTTCCAAGCCCAACCAACAGATGTATTGCGTAAGGACTCAAGTACCTAAAATACGTCACTACTCACGCATTATATTTGTGCATCATAGCTATTTGAGTCAATTAGGAACATACCACAAAACTGGCATCGGTGAATAGATCATTTGCCATAGCAGCTCTAACACTCCGTACGCTTAACTGCTGTCGCTGCTTTTGAGGAAAGAACTACAGAAACCAAACGATTACATATATCGGATAATGTTTACGCAACTTTCCCTGTGCACGATCAAAACATGTAATTCTTACATCACCCAAGTCTTGTGCTGGTGGCTAGTCATAATCTGAATTTAGATTTCATTGCTAATATGTGTATTGTGGTTTTTATAACCACTGTTGTTGTTATTGTTGTTGAAAAGATATAAGTAGTTTTATTGGGGTAAGGATTCTAGCATGTTGCTAGTTTCGGATTGTAAGAATTTCTATAAATGGTCGTTTCCCTTATGTGGATATGTGTTTCACTTGTTTTAAGTGATTATATGTTCTAAAGTGGTTACGTGGTCAATTATAAACGATTTATATAAATAATCGTTTTATTGATGAAGATAGGGTTTATGCACAGTATATGTGTGTGGGTAAAGACAGAAGCATGTACAACTGGATATGTGCATGTGGAAAGAATTGAAAACATGCAATTACTATTATAAGTTGCTCAAGAGGAGTAAGATAAGTTGAGCTAGTGATTAAAAGATGACCAAGCTTCGCAATAAACAGATTTCTATGATATTAGTGAAATAGAAATATAATATGGGTCGAACCTCACATGAGAGATGGGAAGTTATTATGTGATTATGTTACACTAGATTAATGAATTGTGATCAGATTTCGGGGACGAAATCTCTTTAAGGGGGAGAGATTTGTAACACCCACTTTAAGGGTCTAGTGGTATCCTGGTAATTTCCTAGCTTTAAATTATTTATTTAATGCGTTAGGAAATTTGCTCGCTTATTATATTATATTTAACTGAGAATACTTGTTAAAAAGCCCAAATGATTTATTGTGACTGATAAACAATTAATTGTTTTAAATTATTATAGTTGTCGGAAAAATAAAATTGTTGGATTCGCAAATGGTTTTTAGGTTCCAAACAATAGGTTTAGAAGGGGATTAAATTTAAAAGAATAGGTTTAGATCTGTAATCCTCAGTGTTATTTAGTGTTTAAACTTTTAAATATTTTGTTCGATTTAATCACGAATTATATGTAATAAATAACATAACTTTCATTTTAATGATCTCGCCCGCAAAGTTTGCGGGTTATGATCTAGTTTGATTTGAAAAGCGACTTAAAATGAATCAATTATTCCAAGAATGGACTAGAATGCTTTGCATGCACTGATATCCAAGAATCCTCAGTGTGATTTAGTTGTAACAGGTTTGGTTACAACGGATAAACGTAGTGTTACCATTTATAGACTATTTAATCTGCCATGATGTTATTACTGTTGATAGACTGTTTAGTCTCACATGATTCCATGACGATTATGGATTATGTGATTATGTGATACATAGCCATTGGGCATTATGTGATATAGAGGTCAACACTGGTTGGGCTTGGTTGCTATTGTTGGGCCTGCGGGGGTTTCCTTGTACACATAGTTAATAGGAACCTGTGTCGTGTGAAGATAGCAACAAGCTATCGGTTAACATCTGTTTTGGCCAGCAGTTGGTTTTAATGGTTCTTTGGAGGATACCTCAAGAACCACCGATCCTCTGTGATGTTATGTGTTTATGATGCTTTGCTGTAAACAGATTTGTTATGCTAAGTTGGGCTGTTGGTTATTTATTCACTCACTTAGCTTTATGCTAATCCCACCACCCTACTTCTTGCAGGTTATGATTTTGATATAACGGGCTGGCAAGAAGCTTGATTTGGATGGAATGTTTGATCTGGCGGTTACTCTGATATTGCTTTGATAACTTAAAGTTGTATTTTAAATTATATAACACCCAGTCTGATATACTATGGTTTTGGAATAGTATGACTTTATTTACATAATATGTAATGTAAATTTATAAGGTATGTTTGACCTGCGCTTCCGAGGTATTATTGTTTTTCTTAAAAAAATGGTTCTGTAAATTATGGGGTGTTACACTTATTACGACACGCTTATATGGGACACTTTTATTGTTGGTCCTATTAGATTAAAAGTCCTATAAAGTAGTCTTTTATGACACTAATGAGCATCCTATAAATCCTATTTTGTTGTAGTGAATGATTCAACAAGGGATATACCTCCTAAAGTTGATTAGAATAGTACTTACAGGGAATTGGTTGAGGTTCTTGAATATATTTGGAGTGTTGTTTATGAACAGAGGAAGGTGATACAAGGGCAACATAGAGCTGTGGTTAATCACAAAGAAGTGCTTGAGAGTCAGCAGAGTCAGATTGATAAACTCAAAGCTGCAGTGTTTAAATGGAAGAAGAAATACTACAGGTCAAAGCATCCAGCTAAAGTAAAAAGGATTGATTCTTCCTCTAAGTCTAATAAAGATGCTTTCAAAAAGGGGGAGGATAATTCTAAGGGGGAGAATGATGCTAAGATAAATCTGAATGATATGGATGATGGTTTTGGTGATAATGAGTTTGTAAATGAAAATGAGTTTGAAGCTGATTTGGTAGATTATTCTATTGAGACTGAGCAGATGGAAGAAGGGGATGCAGAAGAGAATGATGTGAGTAAGCATGTGGAGGAGTCTGCTAAAGTAAATGTGGATGAAAAAGTTGTTAAACCAGAGCCAGAGACTAAAGAAGAATATGTGAAAGCTACTGAGGGGTTAAAGACTTGTATCATTAGAAAGAAAAAGATGGCACAGCCAAAGGCCAAAGCTACAAGCACACCTAAGAAAGTTAAAACTACAAAGAAAAAGCATGTGACAAAACAACCATCTTTACCTGGATTTAAAATCAAAGAGCCTGCAGAGATTGATCCATAGGATAAAGGTAAAGGCATTCTACATGAGGAACCAAAGAAGAAAAAGCTTCAAAGGCCAGATACTGCACATGATGAAGAACTTGCAAAGAAGCTGGAGGTTGAATTGAATGCTGATATGATTAGAGTGGAAATAAAGCCAAATGTGATTGTGATGATGACAAAGGAACAATGTGAAAGGTTTGATGTAGAACTGATTGAAAGAGAATCTAAAGAACAGTGAGATACTTTTATAGAGGCTGAGTTGGAGGTGTTATTGGTTAAGCTGAAACTGAAAAAGGCTGCAGAAAGATTAGAGAAAATAAAGAAAAAGCCAATGACAAAAGCACAATTAAAGAAAGATTTGTATTATAAACTGAGAGGTACTATTCCTACTGTTGTTTTAAAGAAAATAACTCTAGAAGCAATGCAGAGTACTTGGGAAAGAGATACTTTTATGAATCCAGAGGCTGCTCAGAGGAAGAAAGAAGTAGAAAAGAAAAAGAAGGAAGAAGATGATGAGAAAAGAAAGAAAGAGAATGAGAAAGAAAAGTAGAATGATGAAAAGACTGAGATGTTGAAAAGATTGACTAGAGTTGATATTGTGGATTTGTATGAAGTTGGTAAGAAAAGGTTTGAAAGTAAAAAGTTTGAAATTGGTTTGGAGAAAGTAATCTGGGATTGGATCAAGATGATGTTTGAGCCTGAAAAGTTTAAACACTTGTTTGGAAGCTTCAAGGTTGCAAAGCAATGAAAATATTTTGTGAGACCTGGAGTACATCAAGTATATTTGGAAGGTGGTGATTTGGTGTTTATGCTTACAGACAGACAGTATGATATGAACTTGAGCTTGATGAGAGGAATGATTAGATCTAAATTGATTTCATCTGTGCAGAATGAAACTGCAAGAAATTTGTTATATATTATGATGAATCAATAATACAAGAAGGAACAAGCTGCAAAGAAAAAGGAATGAGTTTTGAAAGCATCTCTCCTGTACTAAATTGTATATGTGAAGAAACTTAATGCTGTGGGTGACAGATTAAGTTTAGGGGGAGATTGTTGGGTCGAAATTGCTACAAGTGATTACTGCTGCCTTCACAGAATTAGTACTTTCTTCAGAGTTATTAATGCTGCCAGTTCAAGTTGAAGAGATGACAAGTAATTACTACTGTTAGAGAAGAAGTTACTACTGCTAGTGAAGATTAATGTTGCTAGTTATGATTGTGTAAGAATTTAGTACTGTCTTTGTAATAGTTAGTACTGCTTATGTAATTAGTACTGCTAGTAGTAATTGAAGTAGTTAGTAATGTCTGTGTTTTGTACTTAGTAAAGAGAAAATCGCCCGTTTCATCCCTGTGTTTGTCCAAAAAATCACAATCCGTCCCTTATTTTGAGAAATGTCACCAGGCATCCCTATATTTGCTATTTTCGCTCACTAATCGTCAATTTCGTTAAGTTTGTTAACTTTCTCTGTTAAGTCATATGGAAATGACAAAAATACCCTCATCTTCTTTATTTTATTCAAATTACTCCTGAAACCCAAATTTCACCCAGAATATTTGCGATCAGTTTCTAGGTGTATGAAACTTACTCGGAGTTCCGCTTGTATTCATTCACGTTGTATTCAGCTACGCTGTTATTCTGGTTATATCTATCCTTTATCTATTTTAATTATGATGATTGTTAATACTGTTATCATGCTAGATTTAGGATTGTTTGCTATGATTAGCAAGTAGTATTATTGCGTGTTTGCTATGATGTAATTAGTCGTATTAATTGGGATGATGTCATTATGAAAACAACGGAGGTAACGTTATACGGCTTTCATTTGTATAGCACCGGAAACATCACGAATGTGTGGAGTACGGAACGTGGAAGCTATGAAAGTCGTGGGCACAATCCGTTGTTGATTAATGTTAAACTATAGTATGTTGATCTGCTTTCTATCTATGATTTTAAACCTCAATTAAACTTAACGCCTTTCAACCAGTAAACGTGATTACGGCCTTAATGATAGGACGTCACGAACCCTATCCAAAGGTACTTAATTATATGTGTCTAAAACATGGTCTGATTTATAAATAGTGTAAACATTGTTTTCTAAACCGAACGCAAAGTATATCGTCATCACGGAAATCAAGCTTTCACTATTGAACGCAAAGTACATCGTGACTATGGAATAATGTTTTCTAAACTGAACACAAAGTACACCAGAATTGTGGAAATTTTGCTTTACCATCAGAATGCAAAGTACACAGTGACTGTGGAAATACTATTTTCTCATTGAACGCAAATATTACACTGTTAATAAATTAGGGATTTATTAGGATTATAAAGTAAGGGCTGGTTTATATCATAGATGGATAATTACTGTGCTTAAATACAAACTTAGTTAAATAAGCCTAGGGGTTAAAGCAAAGTAGGTACCATAAATCGGCTAAGAACTTGGTATGCCTACGGGAAGAGCCGTAGTTCCCTGCTGTGTAAACCATCGTACCTAGACTTTACAAACCCATCGATAGAAAGTGATCAACACACACAAAACCTGATCTTGAACTTAAATGTTTTGTTTAGACTAAAGTATTCTTGTGGGGTTAAGAACGGTCGGACATCGAGATTGGTTTGTCGCCTTATTCATGCACCCAGGATTCATTTCCATTTAAGGGTCAGTATACCTTCATTGGTTAGTATTGTATGGCTGGATAAACTACTCCGATTAGAATCACGATAGCCTAGTTACTCAGTGACATACTGATCAAGAAATCTATCAGTAGGGAACTAGTGCTTACTCCACTAATACTTGGAATGAACGAAATACAAATCTTTTAAGATCATTTTATAAATCATACATCATCCCAGTTAAGAAGGCTACTGAAGTCATAGCAAACACCTCCTCTAGATTATCTGCTAACTACCCATATTTTAAATTGCTTTATTTAAATTTTCTGCCTAAGTATAAAAACCAAAAACAAACCCCCAAAAAAATCTGTTAAAACCATTACTAGTTAGATAAATCGTCTCCAACGTCAACATTTCACAATACAACTGGTTTATAGAACGACCCTAGGTCATACTCACTACTGTACTCCCATAGTTTTAAGTACACTTAGGCCCCACATTTACAAATTATAAAACCCACTGATCGCCAGCCTGACTGGTCCGGTTAAGTCCTCTGACGACAAGGACGGTTCTCCTTCGCAAGAAAGGAGAGCTAAAAAACCTGACGCTTCGGGCGGCATTAAGTTTTTGGCGCCGCTGCCGGGGAATCAGTTGTAAGATCCGAAGACGTTATAGACGAATTTTTCTTTCCAGTTTATATCCGTAGTTTAGTTTTACTTTTCTTTCCTTATTCCAGACGAAATTTCCTTACCACAACCCACAATGATATTCGACCAGATCATCTGGATCTGAACCACTAATTTTTGTACCCGATCCTGAGTCGATTATCCGAACTATCCGCAAAGAAAAACGCACTCGACAACCGATGGCTGCTCGTGTCACTCTCGCCGATAGCACCAAACCGTCAATCGAAGGACGAGGAGGACCCATCAACTATCCAGTTATCGACGGCACATCTTTCGAACTAAAGCACCATATCGTTCAGCTAATCAAGGAATTCTACCAATTCCATGGATTACCCAACGAAGACCCCAACGCCCACATAAACCGATTCATTCAAACCACCAACTCTTATAAGCAGAATGAGGTTGATCAGGACATAGTCCGCCTATACCTGCTCCCCTATTCTCTTACTCACCATGCCTTAACTTGGTTTGAGGGATTAGAGACTGGCTCTATATCCTCTTGGGCAGAGATGGGTTCTAAGTTTTTAACTAAGTACTTCCCTCCGACCAAACAAACCAAATGTAAGAATGACATCATGAACTTCCACTAAGCTTATGATGAATCTATCTATACAGCATGGGAGAGATTCAAGAGTCTCCTAAACAAATGTCCTAACCACCTGACTGAGAAAACCAGCCAGCTGTGCACGTTTTACAACAGTCTTGCTTCAAACCATCGCATCAATCTTGACGCTGCTGCTCAAGGCAACTTCATGCAGTTAACTCACGAAGAGGCGTGGAACCTGATCGAAAATATGATGATGCACCATCACGATTGGAACTCTGGTGAGCATTCCTCATCATCGGCACCGTTTGCCGCATCCAACCCAATCCAGGCTGAAGCTATCAAGTCCTTGACAGAGAAGATCGAAACCCTGACGAAGTAGATCGGCGAAATGAAGAAACCATCCCAGCACGTCCACCAAGTTCAGGCATGTCAGAACTGTGCCCACCTGCCTACTGAAGCTTATTAGGTTGAGTACGAGGATCCTGCTGATGGTATGGTTTACTATGCTCAATTTCCAGCTCGCCCTCAAAATTCATCTGGATTCGCTCGCACCTCTCCCCTAGAACTAGAGGCACTCAATACCCACCTAGGAACCAGTCACCCTTTCAACCCAACTACCAACCTAGATACCCACAACAACCCCAACTCACCTATAACCAACCACTGTCATTGACTGCACCCGACGCAGCTCAACCAACTGAACCTACTAAAACCCTTGTGCCCATTACTAGTACAGATGACACCCTAAATAAGTTCATCCAAGGCCAACACCAGATTAACCAAAAGACTAGCGCTAGGCAAGACTGTCACACCCCGTCTAAAGCGGAAACAACGGGGTACAACAATGATAGGATCACAACACATTATTATAAAGATGTCTATATGAAAATAAAAATCCAATGTGTTATGATACTTGTAACATGAATAGGAGCTCACGCTACATGTACATATCAACAATGAAAAAGATAACCAAACAATAATCCCATAATCAAATGTTAAGACAAAACGTCTTCCCCAAATTATTAAAACCAAGTTCCATCTCAAATGACAGTCTCAATCTTAGCTCAAATGCAACCTAGAGGTCCACTAAGCTTTCTTTTCCTCTATCTTCAGCCCACTAGTGCTACCTGAAAAGTTATGCTCAAAAACGTCAACAATAATGTTGGTGAGTTTCGTAGGTTTGAAACATGACACCATAATATAAAATCCTTTTTGCTGTGATAATCATTGGTTAGGACAACGCATATGAAAAGGTACACAAGTGATATGAAATAACCAAACATCTCACAACTCGAATGGCAGTAGCAACTCCAACAATGGCTTTAATGCATACAAAAGTACACATCAGGTAATCACTCCTAAGGGAGCAATGCCTTGCAAACAAACGTGGCTTTAATGCATATAAAAGTACACATCAGATAATCACTCCTAAGGGAGCAATGCCTTGTAAAATAAATCCAACAACCAATTCACATAATCACATAGTGTTACACATTTCAAGCATATGTCCAAAAATAGAAATAAACACGTTCACAGCACGAAAAACCATTTATAAAACACGAGCATACTTTTCCCCCAATTTAAAATAAGTAAATAAAAACGGGGCCACGAAAACTCACCTCAAGAAATGATGTAAGTATCCTCCCTTAAGTATAACCACTAATCAGTTCGCCAATCTACAATGTCATAATGCGTATGGGTCATAACCTAGACATAACTAGGTCATTCCATTGTATTCCACACCCCAAACACTTCTAATATGTTTCCTCACAATTCTACTAGTATATTATTACAAGAACTAATCCTAAATGAAAACTCAGATTCTGACCAGAAATTTGGATCCACTTCACGAATTTTTAAATAATACTTACTGAAACCATTTGACTCTATAATCTTTACCAACGATACTTTAATGTGTTTAGAAGACTCAGTAATTTTCCCAGATTGATTTATGTTGATTTACTAGTTTAAAAAATTCATCAAAGTAAACTGCTCTAAACTGTTGACTCTTTCTGACTTCACAAAAGTTTTAATTTACTTAAAATACTTAGAAGCTTCAAATGATTATCATATTTTTACATAAAATACCTAACACTTTAAAGACACTCCAGTAAAAATCTCAAGATCTAAATCTTAGTTTAAGACATGTTTCAAAAATCGACAACTCAACTGAAATCTGGAACCGAGAAACTCAGAAATGACACATCATCTTGTAAAATCGTTTTGACCAACTTATACTCCACATTTAACCATGAAACCGACACCATTTGAAAGAAGACTCAAAGTAATTATGTTTAGACTCCTTTTTCATCAAAAACCATCGTGATGTGACCAAGTTACAAGCTTCCTAATCCGAACAAAGTTTCTGATCAGATTAGGGTTTATAATAAATCAACCCTAATCACATATATAACCAATCCAAACCGCAACAACAATCAAAACTCTTAATCCTATCATCATATATACTGATTTTATTAATGTTCTAACCATTTCATTTACCCGGAACACAATGGAAATGAACCGAGAATAACCGAAAATAAACGAATAATCGAAATACACGAAATCAAATGAATCGAAAGGAATTTTATACCAACAATCGCGAATCCGCACGTTGGAATCACTCACAATCTGTAAATAAAGAGTATGGCATGAGAGTTTATTCATCATGCATCAGGATTATGAAGAAACGAAGGATTTGAATATGATTCTTACCGAAATACGCATATACCTAAGCTCTCGATCAATAAAACGATTGAGGAATGATGTGATTATGTTATTGCACTTTGGAAATCGAAAATACACTGAACAATACGCTCCAGGTTCGTCAAATACGGCTGTGGTTTGGAAAAATACGAGTTAGGGTTTGTAAATACGTTTATATACTTGGGCTGGCCGACTTGAAATCGTGTCGCGATTAGGGTTTAATTGCGTCGCCATTAGACTGGAAAATCGCTGTGCAATATAGGAGTAATCGCGTCGCGATTCTACAAAATCCCGAAACCCTAATTCTTTAATAAATGCGTTTGACTTTATTTGACCATTTCATGAAATATTATTTCTAACACGCGAAATGCTCATCTTTTTTTGAATATTATACAAAAATTAAGTTTTCCATATAGTTAGATTACGAAATGTTTGACCACGAATACGAAATGAAGTTTGAGAACGAACCTAAAAATGAAGCATTTAGTGACGGATGTCACAGTATCCCCCAGTTGAAGGAATTTTGTCCCGAAATTCAACTAGAACTAGTACTGCCAACATGATCACTGAAAAGATGCGGATACTTAAGTTTCATCTGGTCCTCGCGCTCCTAAGTGAACTCAGGACCTCTCTTAGCATTCCAACGAACTTTAACAATCGGAATCTTACTACGTTTCAGCTTCTTAACCTCACGATCCATAATCTCAACCGGTTCTTCTACAAAATGAAGTTTCGGATCAATCTGAATCTCTTCCAATGGCACTTGTAGAGTCTGATCAACTAAGCATTTCCTCAAATTTGCCACATGGAATACATCGTGAACCCCACCAAGCTCTTGAGGTAATTTTAATCTATAAGCAACTGGACCAACGCGCTCGATAATCTCGAAAGGTCCAACGAACCTCGGTGCAAGTTTCCCTTTCTTACCAAAACGGACAACTCCTTTCCACGGTGACACCTTTAACAACACATAGTCACCAACCGCAAATTCCAAAGGCTTACGGCGTTTATCAGCATAGCTCTTTTGCCTGTCTCGAGCCACTTTCAATCTCTCCTTGATTCGCACAATTTTATCAGTAGTCTCTTGTACTATTTCTGGCCCAATCAACTGACTTTCTCCTACCTCAGCCCACATTATGGGCGAACGGCACTTCCGCCCATAGAGTGCTTCAAATGGTGCACACTGAATACTCGAATGGTAGCTGTTATTATACGAAAACTCCACCAATGGCAAATGAGTATCCCAGTTTCCTCCAAAGTCGATAACGCAAGCCCTCAACATATCCTCCAACATTTGGATAGTACGCTCACTTTGCCCATCAGTTTGAGGATGGTAAGCCGTACTCATATCCAGTCTCGTCCCTAACGCCTTCTGTAACGTTTGCCAAAACCGAGAACTAAATCGACCATCGCGATCAGATATAATCGATACCGGCACTCCATGCCTTGCTACAATCTCATTTATGTACAACCTCGCCAATTTCTCCATCTTATAGTCCTCGCGGATAGCTAAGAAATGAGCCGACTTAGTCATCCTATCCACGATAAACCAAATCGAATCGTGCCCGCTGCTGGTTCTAGGCAGCTTAGTGATAAAATCCATAGCAATGTTCTCCCATTTCCACTCGGGAATTTCCGGTTGTTGCAGTAATCCTGAGGGTCTTTGATGTTCAGCCTTGACCTTCAAGCAAGTCATACATTGGCTAACATATAATGCAATATCCTTCTTCATGCCCGGCCACCAATACAAATCCTTCATATCAATGTACATTTTATCTGCCCCCGGATGAATTGAATATCTAGATGATGCGTATGAAAGTATATGCAATTATAATAACAAGTTTAAATTAAGGAAATACTAAATAATACTATCACACAATTCAGGCAAGATTGACCCGTTCATGTAATATAGCTTAATAAGTAAGTCCAAATTCGAACACAAGGAACACAAGAAACGTGATTCTTATTTATAACTAATTATCTATTTATTCTAATTACAAATATTTACAATTATAATTCAAATAAATAAAAGGATCCAATTTACAATAATTTACAAGATAAGGGGGACGTTTTAGTTCCGAACGAACATATTTATATTTATATTTTTGATACAGATTCTAATAGATAAGTTTTAAGAACAACTTAGGTATACTCAATTGGATAAAAGATTATAATTACTCAAACTATTATTTATTAAACTTATTATATGTACTTATGTCTATTTGCTTTGTTGGCTATTATTATTGGTGATTTACTAGTGTAGAAGATCACTTAGGGTTAAGTCAAATCCTCATCATAGCAACACAATCATAAGGTTACGCAAAGTGTTAATAATTAATAAGATCTATCATCAATTTATTAATACAATTTCTATGGTTAGGCTTGAATCGCAGTATTACTTTATATTAATGAATCATTCTTAGTTTATCGCATAAGGTTAATATCAAAACATAAACACAATCACTTAATTTATATAAACAGTTTATGGTCATCCAAGTTTAATATAAATCAGTCTAATTATGTCAAGAATAATCACTAAAATATCATAATAAAGACAATTCTTGTATAATAAACATTCAATAATATAGTTCCAACATAAACATATAATTCAGATAATAAACTCAATAAACATTCATTCAAACAATTATAATGAAAACCTAATTCACAATTAAATCAAATAAACAATATCATAAATAACTCAATAAGGTTATTAAAGTTACAAGGATAAAGAAATCGAACCAATTGACGAACTAGCTTTTCCTAGGGTTAAAAACCTTCAAACCCTAGCTCTTTAACCTCCAAAATCGCACCTAAAGTCGACCTAAAAGCCTAACTTTCGGTTTTAGTATTCTTGAATCGTATATCCTTAAACCTGAATTAAGCCTCTATTTATAGTTTTCAAAACCGACCTCCCAACCGCCGGTTGGGTTCTCCAACCGCCGGTTGGAGGAATTTCTATCCGGGTCCAATTCCACGTGTCTACACCGCCTCTAAACCCTAATGCCCAACCGCCGGTTGGTTAATCCAACCGCCGGTTGGTTAATCCAACCGCCAGTTGAATGTTAATTCCAGAATATTCTAATTTTCGGGCTTGGGCTTAACTTTTAGACTTTTAATCTTCATATCCGGACTTTCTTGTCTTCTTGGCCCAATTCTTCATTTTAACACTGTTGGTCTTCATTTCTTCAAGGTTTAAGCTTCTTTTTCTTTATTTCTTCATTTTCTTCAGTTTCTTTCAGTTTCGGATTAGTGTTTGCTCCTTTTTCTTTAATCTTTAATTAAAATACATTTATGCAAATATTAACAAAATAAGTATCTAAAATCATATAAATGCACTAAAATGTATATAAAATAGGGATAAATTACTATAAAATATACTATCTATTTGATGCTTTACAAATATCCCCACACTTAAGTTCTGATTGTCCTTAAGTAGAAAACTGAATAAAATTTAAAAATAAGCATCAAACTAATATTTAAGAATCAGAATACCAATACTAAAAATCTGTTTCATAAATTAAAAATTTAAACAATTTAATTAACATGGATAACTATAATGTATAAATAAAAATTATTATTATTTGTGTAATATATAACTCATGAATGATTACTAATATATTTGTCCACTTTAAACAATCTATATTTATATTTCTGAATACACCTTTATTGTTAGTATGTATATTACTTATGACTTCCACATACGATATACCTTTAAATTTAATTATACAATTTACTTTTATATTCCAATTAAATATATGAAATACATTTTTAAGAATCAAGATATTGGTGACAGGTCTGCATTTTCAAGCAACAGAGCGACATAACTTGATTCAGGTTTAAGCAAAACCAGACTTGGTCAAACCATTTTGGCGACCTCATTAGGTATCTTTTATTTTTAAGACTTTTCAAGTACTTTTGACTTGCGTTTGCTTAATTTTTAAGTATATATTAATAGAAACCAGGTCTATACTTTCGTATTGATAAGCATCAAATAGATAGTATATTTTATATTAATTTATCCCTATATTTATATACATTTTATTGCATTTATATGATTTTAGATACTTATTTTGTTAATAATTGCAGAAATGTATTTTAATTGAAGAATGAAGAAAAATGAACAAGAACGAGACCAGAACTGAAGAATTAAAGCACTTAAAGAAATAAAGATTTAAGACCTTGAAGAAATGAAGATTAAAAGAGTTAAAATAAAGAATTGGGCCAAGAAAACAAAGAAGTCCGGTTATGAAGATTGAGAGTCCAAGAATTAAGCCCAAGCCCGAAAATGGAATATTCTGAAATTTACATTCAACCGGCGGTTGGATTAACCAACCGGCGGTTGAGCTATAGGGTTTAAGGTGGTGCAGACACGTGGAGTTGGACCCGGAAATAAATTACTTCAACCTGCGGTTAGAGTATCCAACCGGTGGTTGGAAGGTCGGTTTTTAAAACTATAAATAGAGGCTCAATTTAGCTTAAACCATATACGATTCAAGAATACTAAAACCGAAAGTTAGGGTTTTAGGACGACTTTAAGGTGCGATTTTGGAGGCAAAGGAGCTAGGGTTTGAAGGTTTTTAACCTTAGGAAAAGCTGGTTTGCTAATTGGTTCAGTTTCTTTATCCTTGTAACTTTATTAATCTTTTGGGTTATTTTGGATATTGTTAATTTGAATTAATTACTTATTAAGTTTTCATTATGAATGTTTAAATGTATGTTTATTAGATTTATTATATGAATTATATGTTTATGTTGGAACTATATTATTGAATGCTTATTATACAAGAATTGTCTGTGTTATGTTAATATTGATAACAGTTAATTGATTTATATAGATAGCTTTACTAATCTTGTGAGTTTTATAAATTAATTAATGATTGTCAATTATTAATGTTAAGTAACATTGTAATTCAACCGAAGCTAGGAATTGTATTAATAAACTGCTGATAGATCTTAATAAATAGTAATACTTTACTTAATCTTTGGGAGTGTTGCTATATGAAAATTATCTTAATCTTTGTGATTTTCTACATTAGTAATTCACCAATAATAATAGCCAACAAAGCAAATAGACATAAGTTGATATAATACGTTTAATAAATAATTGTTTAAATAGTTATAATCTTCTATCCAATTGAGTATTCTTAAGTTGTTTCTTAAAACTTATCTATTAGAATCTGTATCAAAAATATAAATATAAATATGTTCGTTCGGAACTAAAACGTCCCCCTTATCTTGTATATTATTGTATATTGTATATTGTATTGTGTATATCTTGTATATTATTTGTATAATAGTGTAATTAGGAATAAATAATTAGTTAGAAATTAAATCACGTTCCCTGTGTTCGAACTTGGACTTACTTAAATAGCTATATTATACGAACATGTTAATACTTGCCTGAATTGTGCGATAGTATTATTTAGTATTTCCTTAATTAAACTTGTTATTATAATTGCCTATACTTTCCACACATCAAGTTTTTGGCACCGCTGCCGGGGAGCGGTGTATTTTAATTAAACTAATTATTTTTCCCTGTATAGTTTTGATTTCTAATACTTTGCAAAATCAATGCGAAATATCGGCTCACCCATTGAGAATACTAACAAAAACAAAGGTATAAGGAGAGTAAAGCCCTACCTTATTGATTTATCATATAAGAGGTAAGGTGCTTCTCGAAAGAGATTGGTTTTTAATAAGCTTCGCGCTGACCTGTTTCTCCGCTTTTGTGTATTATCTTTGGAGCTACCGAGATCTATTGACTAGCTTTGTAGAAGAAGTTCAACAAACTAACTTTAAAACAAAAATCATTTGTATAACAATTAACTTGCATTACTAATTAAACCAATTCTAAAGTTGGGTTGGGTATTCTTTTTCAATCATTTAGTTTTGAATGTGTTTTATTATTAGATTATTGTGATTAGTTTACACCAATCTGATTCTAGCACATCCGGATCTATCAATTTTTATTTTTATTTAGTTTTTATTATCTTTTCTTTTCTACTCTTTTTCTTTTTCTCTTAGTTTTAACAGGTATTTACCATGGATTACATTCAAGAGGATTTTCAAAATTCGATCAATGAGCCTATTTACCAAATGACGATTGAGAATCAAGAGATTGATGAATATATCTCGACCATCAATTGTATTAGCTACACAATTCCTGGAACAAGTACAAGAATGGAAGAAACTAAAACTAATGGCCATAGTGAAGAGAATTTCATTCAAGAACTTGAAGAGATGGATAATCAAATCAATAAGTATACTCAATTTTCTGAATCCTTATTTTCTAACAAAATTTTTAGTGAATCTAAACAGGAAGAAGATTTGGAGGTGGATTGGTCGTTGTCACCTAAATTTGATCACTATGATCCTGACGAGGAGATACTTGAATTAGGAAACCGGAATGGGGTAATGACAGAAGAGGAAATGATGACGATTATTGATGAATTTTTATCATTACACCCAGAGGAGGAACAATTAATGGAAGATGATCAAGGGATTGGAAAAGAAAACAAAAACAGAATTTGCGGTAATCAGATATCAAACAACATTCGGATTGAAACAATGTCAACAGTTGAGATTCGAACGGTGGTTGAGTTGACACAACCAACGGTTGAAATATCTATAAGCACAAATTCATTGTTTTATAACTATGAAGATCCTTTTTGGCGAATAAATCGAGATGAGAAATTCTTGCAATTTTTGGACAATCATGGAGCATCTCAAAATGGATATTTACCTGCCTTGCACGATAAGTATTTCTATCTCTTTATTATACTAAATTTACAATTAATGAATAGTTATCGATATTATCATCCATGCTTTACGTTAAGTGTAGGGAAAATCACCGGATTTTCAGGTAAGTAACGTTAGAGTCAAGCTAGTGACTCGAACAAAAACAAGCGCTTTTCGGGAGGCAACCCGTGCTTGTATATTTTGTATAATCATTAGGTTTATTTTTAAGTTTAGTATATTTTAGAAGTATTAGTTATTATTAGTATCATTATTATTAGTATCATTATTATGAGTTTTTAGTATGATTATTTAGCATTATTATTATTTTTACTATTATTAATTTCAATAAATAAATAAATAAATAAATAAGATTTTAAATCGGGTCAAACCTACTGGTCAAACGGGTCAACATTCGGGTCAAACAACAAATCGCGATGCGATTCGTGGTAAACCGCGACGCGATTATACCAAAATCGCGACGCGATTTGGTGTCCAGCGGATCAGACGCGTTTTAAACCCTTTTCTTCTTCATTTTCATTCCTCTATTCTCATTTTTCTCTCTAAAAACCGAAACCCTAATTCTATAATCGCGAAATTCGGCCAAATCAACATGAGAAGAGTATGATTCTTGAACTTTAACCTTAATTTGACTTGTTTTTATACGTTTAATTTGTATTTGCTTGGTTTAAAATCCGAATTTGGGGTCTACAAACCCTAGGTCCGAATTCACCATTTTTTGTATGAATTTAGTGCTTAAATATGTATACATTACTCACATTATATGCGTATAACATTATGTTGCTCTTAATTTATCGTTTATGCGGTTGATTTGAGTATTGGAAAAATTAGGGTTCTTATGAAATTGGGGATTTTAGGAAATTGGATGATTAAAGATGATTGATTATTAGTTTGATTACCATGGATATCTTTTGATGCTTAGAGACTTATTTAAGCTAAAATGATGATTGGTTGTTTAAATCTTTATTGGTATAAATTATTGATTAGCAACTAATGAATAGTAAGCTTATGCGATTTGTGGTGCTTATTAGTTTGACCATCTAATTAAGATTGCTAAGTTTGTTAATATAAGAATTAGCATCTAATGTTGGTGTCTACTTAGTTTAATCATACTATAATATGTTTAGTTGAATATGCTATTGTTTGTTTTAATGTTTTCATATGGCATATAGTTTTATTAAACTTATATATAAAGCATTTTGATAGAGTTGTGGAATGATTAGAAAGCTATAGTTGCGGATTTGTTGAACTTAATAATATTATAAAGTTGGGGTGAGCACGTAGTTAGTCAAAAGAGAGTATTATGAGGTACAAAAAGTAATGCTATATTGAGTTGTGAAAATGATTTAGGAAACCTTCGTTACTAGTATTATTATGCTATAGAATTGAAAATAGATAATTTCTTAAAATTTGATATTATATGAGTTACTAGTATGTATGTTATGATTATATACCTTATGGTATAATAAATGATATTGCTTTAAGTTTAATAACATACTAGTAAGTACCATTATAAGTAATTATTTATCATGGAGTTTGATAATTAAGTTTACCTATTATCCTGTTAATGCTGTTTTTATTGGTACTAACCTGTTTATGAACTCATACATTTGTTGTTTTTGCCATTACTTTTATATTTAAATTTCAGCTATTCAGAGGTGGTAGTAGCAAACGAGGACGTACTAGCACTAGTTCCACACCAGATATTGGAGCATTTCTGGCACCTGCAAATAATCATGAGTGGTTACAGTTTCCCAATGATATTTGTTGGGATATTCGTGAAGTTTGGTATGCAAATTTGGTATCTTTGCAGGATAAATCAATTGAGCCAGGAAGATCTGTTTCTTGGGGAGTTTTAGCTGAGCTAGGATTAGAACAACGGGTTAAGAATGTGCTTTCAAATGGATTTGTTTCGGATGACTTTGAGATTAGTGATGAAGCTTGGATTAAACTTTTGGGTATCAGGGAGCCATATTATACCATACTTTGTTATGAGTTCTTCGCTACTTTTGTCTTTGTTGCTGATTATGAGGATGTGACCACACCTGGCACGATTACTTTCCGTTTGGGAGGTAACCCACACAGTTACAGTTTAGCTGGGTTTGGAGCACTGTTGGGTTTATATGAGGATGACCAGGTCACTAATGAGGATTTTCTTGATTACTTTCGTACTGCTCTTACTACTACTCCGGATACATTTGACTTTAGAGCAGCTTGGAGTAGGTTTTCGGATACTGAGTGGCATTCTGGTAGTTCCTTGGAGAGTCAGATTACAGATCCTTTTCATCGTCTTCTTCACAGGATTTTTGTGCATTCTGTAGCTGCCCGTGGATCAGGGATTGAGAAGATGAATTATACTGATTTGTGGATTTTATCTGTTGTTACCAGTACAGAGGATATTTTAAATGTTCCTTATATGGTTGCATCATTTCTGAGTATAGCTGCAGGTGATAAGTCTAGGAGTCCCATTTGTGGTGGACAGTATATTACTAGGATAGCTAAGAGATTGGGGATTAGACTTGCTGGGCTTCACAAGGAGCCGGATATGGGTTATCTTGATAGGGGTTTAGTACAGAGGATTATTGGTGGAGCTCTGGCAGGACAGCAGCCACAGAGATGAGCAGCTGGGGCCAGAGCTACTTTGCAGTCGGTACAGGATCAGATGCAGGAGATGAATAGTAGATTGGTATATGAGATGGGGAGAATGAGCTTTGATATGGGATGGCAGAGAGAGTATTCACAGCGTTGGGCAGATTCACAGCCAGAGCCTCCTCCAGGTTTTCAGATGCCATCATATTATCCTCCTCCACCATATGGTACTGATTGGTTTACTCAGACACCCCCACCTTATGATCCTTCAGCCGAGTATAGCTTGGAGTATTGGCAGCACTACCACCAGCAGCAGCAGCATGATGATGGCCAGTAGAGTTATCGACCTAGTTTTATTATGAACTTTATTATTTATGTTTGACATTTTTATTTGTGTGATGTTTTGTAATAACTAACTTAAACTCTGGATAAGTCTGTGTTTACTTATGTACAACACTACTTTACCTAGTTTATTATTATTATGTTATGTTTTACGAATGCATGCATGGAGTTACCAATTGGGAAAAAGCTGGCAGTCAGTTCAGCATAATTTTTGGAAATTTAATAAGTTTATCTTATTAATTATGAACTTTGTGGGTATGTTCCCTGGAAACCCTCACGAGACTATAACTCGTCCACTCGGGATACCGAGGGGTTTAAAGGCTTATTGCATATGCTAAATGCAATCGTGATTAACTACGAAAGTGTGAATGTTGTATATTATTTTTCAAGAGATGAAGGAATCAACCAAGAAGATTTTTTTTAGCCGATGATGAAATTTATAATTTCAGTCAAGGGAGTTTTTCTGTTCTATTTTTCTTTCCCTTACTCACTTTTTGTTTATCATTTTTATATAATGAGGGCATTGTATAATTTAAGTGTGGGGATAGGGTTCGTAAGAAAAAGAATTTCTTTAATTAAACATTTAAGTTTCTTTTGTTCTAAAATTTTTGAAAATTTAAAATTTTAAGTGAATAACTAAGTATTTATTAGTTAGAATAATTTTGTTAAAAGTTTTGTTTTGTATTTAAAAGTTTAGACTTTAATATGGATTAACTGTTTTGTATATATAATGTAAGCTACGTAATAAGGAAGTGATATATAGTTATATGATATGATGTACTAATAGGCAATCTATATGAAGATTTCTGAATTAAAAAAAAATTAATTAATAAAATAACTTGTTTATTATTTTATGATACATAATATGATGTATGACATAAAAGTCTTAAATTTTAAGTTTATTATGCAATAATTTTATATCTTTTTACTTATGTGAGTACATTTGGGGATATATATTGATGGTTTCCTCTGTTATACGAAAGTATAGACCTGGTCTCTATTAATATATACTTAAAAATTAAGCAAACGCAAGACAAAAGTACTTGAAAAGTCTTAAAAATAAAAGATACCGAATGAGGTCGCCAAAATGGTTTGACCAAGCATGGTTTTGCTTAAACCTGAATCAAGTTAT
Source organism: Helichrysum umbraculigerum (assembly GCA_949592205.1). Classification (NCBI taxonomy): domain Eukaryota; kingdom Viridiplantae; phylum Streptophyta; class Magnoliopsida; order Asterales; family Asteraceae; genus Helichrysum; species Helichrysum umbraculigerum. The sequence goes on along the minus strand of CATIUR010000003.1, from coordinate 102,409,580 downwards.
GTCGCTCTGTTGCATGAAAATGCAGACCTGTCACCAATGTCTTGATTCTTAAAAATGTATTTCATATATTTAATTAGAATATAAAAGTAAATTGTATAATTAAATTTAAAGGTATATCATAAATGGAAATCATAAGTAATATACAAACTAACAATAAAAAGGGTATTGAAAAATATGAGTATAGATTGTTTAAAGTGGACAAATATATTAGTAATCATTCATAAGTTATATATTACACAAATAATAATAATTTTATTTATACATTATAGTTATCCATGTTAATTAAATTGTTTAAATTTTTAATTTATGAAACATATTTTTAGTATTGGTATTCTGATTCTTAAATATTAGTTTGATGCTTATTTTTAAATTTTATTCAGTTTTCTACTTGAGGACAAGCAGAACTTAAGTGTGGGGATATTTGATAAGCATCAAATAGATAGTATATTTTATATTAATTTATCCCTATATTTATATACATTTTATTGCATTTTTATGATTTTAGATACTTATTTTGTTAATAATTACAGAAATGTATTTTAATTGAAGAATGAAAAAAAAGGAACAAGAACGAGACCAGAACTGAAGAATTAAAGCAATTAAAGAAATAAAGATTTAAGACCTTGAAGAAATGAAGATTGAAAGAGTTAAAATAAAGAATTGGGCCAAGAAAACAAAGAAGTCCGGTTATGAAGATTGAGGTTCCAAGAATTAAGCCCAAGCCCGAAAATGGAATATTCTGGAATTTACATTCAACCGGCGGTTGGATTAACCAACCGGCGGTTGAGCTTTAGGGTTTAAGGCGGTGCAGACACATGGAGTTGGACCCGGAAACAAATTACTTCAATTGGAGGTTGGAGTATCCAACCGACGGTTGGAAGGTCGGTTTTTAAAACTATAAATAGAGGCTCAATTTAGCTTAAACCATATAAGATTCAAGAATACTAAAACCGAAAGTTAGGGTTTTAGGACGACTTTAAGGTGCGATTTTGGAGGCAAAGGAGCTAGGGTTTGAAGGTTTTTAACCCTAGGAAAAGATGGTTTGCTAATTGGTTCGGTTTCTTTATCCTTGTAACTTTATTAATCTTTTGGGTTATTTTGGATATTGTTTATTTGAATTAATTACTTATTAGGTTTTCATTATGAATGTTTAAATGTATGTTTATTAGATTTATTATATGAATTATATGTTTATGTTGGAACTATATTATTGAATGCTTATTATACAAGAATTGTCTGTGTTATGTTAATATTGATAACAGTTAATTGATTTATATAGATAGCTTTACTAATCTTGTGAGTTTTATAAATTAATTAATGATTGTCAATTATTAATGTTAAGTAACATTGTAATTCAACCGAAGCTAGGAATTGTATTAATAAACTGCTGATAGATATTAATAAATAGTAATACTTTACTTAATCTTTGGGAGTGTTGCTATATGAAAATTATCTTAATCTTTGTGATTTTCTACATTAGTAATTCACCAATAATAATAGCCAACAAAGCAAATAGACATAAGTTGATATAATACGTTTAATAAATAATTGTTTAAATAGTTATAATCTTCTATCCAATTGAGTATTCTTAAGTTGTTTCTTAAAACTTATCTATTAGAATCTGTATCAAAAATATAAATATAAATATGTTCGTTCGGAACTAAAACGTCCCCCTTATCTTGTATATTATTGTATATTGTATATTGTATTGTGTATATCTTGTATATTATTTGTATAATAGTGTAATTAGGAATAAATAATTAGTTAGAAATTAAATCACGTTCCCTGTGTTCGAACTTGGACTTACTTAAATAGCTATATTATACGAACAGGTTAATACTTGCCTGAATTGTGTGATAGTATTATTTAGTATTTCCTTAATTAAACTTGTTATTATAATTGCCTATACTTTCCACACATCACGTATAACAAAGGAAACCATCAATATATACCCCCAAATGTACTCACATAAGTAAAAAGATATTAAATTATTGCATAACAAATTTAAAAATTAAGACTTTTATGTCATACATCATATTATGTATCATAAAATAATAAACAAGTTATATTATTAATTTATTAAAATTCAGAAATCTTCATATAGATTGCCTATTAGTACATCATATCATATAACTATATATCACTTCCTTTATTTAAGTAGCTTACGTTATATATACAAAACAGTTAATCCACATTAAAGTCTAAACTTTTAAATACAAAACAAAAATTTTAACAAAAGTATTCTAACTAATAAATACTTAGTTATTAACTTAAATTTTTTAAATTTTCAAAAAATTTTAGACAAGACAAACTTAATTGTTTAATTAAAGAAATTCTTTTTCTTACGAACCCTATCCCCACACTTAATTTATACAATGCCCTCATTGTATAAAAATTGATAAACAAAAGTGAGTAAGGGAAAGAAAAATAGAACAGAAAAACTCCCCTGACTGAAATTATAAATTTCATCATCGGCTAAGAAAAATCTGCTTGGTTGATTCCTTCATCTCTTGAAAAATAATATACAACATCTACACTTTCGTAGTTAATCACGATTGCATTTAGCATATGCAATAAGCCTTTAAACCCCTCGGTATCCCAAGTGGACGAGTTATAGTCTCTTGAGGGTTTCCAGTGAACATACCCACAAAGTTCATAATTAATAAAATAAACTTATTAAATTTCCAAAAATTCCAATTTCAATGCATTGTTCTGAAATACTAGTCGCCAACTTCGAAAAGTGGCAATGTTACAAAAATAAACAAGCAAACAAATTAAACGTACCAAATATAAAAATAAAAACTAAAATTAAAATGAAAAATACAAATTAAAGATAGTCCAGAAACATATAAACACATGCTACTATTTTTTTTTTTGTTATTTTCTATGGGCTTATTGTATCAAAACTTATTAAACTATTGTTATTCTATCTCTAGTTGGGTACCTACAACTATCGATTTCCTAACTCAATACTTGTAAGATTCTAAAATGTGTCTAACCGCAAGTTGATTTATAACAGTGATTTTTACTTTTATCATATTAACACTATTTAATTCAATTAACAATGTATCCTAAAACTAAAATTAAATAGCCACACAATATTTCTAATATTAACACACTAATTCTTTAATAATGTTAAACTTATTTAACAAACTTCATTTACTTCAAATAATTGATTAAAAGTCTCTTTATCAATGTTTCATATCATTATCTAGTAAAACATTTTATAATAATTATCTTTATAGCAAAAACATATCCCACAGCTTCGGCAGATCGCTTAGCCCCGTTCAATTCAGATTCCCAAAAATCCTAACTATAAAGATCAATTAAATAAAAGCAATCACTGGATTAATGTATCCACACCTTAGTAAGAAAATAATATTAATATTCAAAGAAAAACCATGCATTCACTAAGTTAACAATATGTTAAGAATATGGTATGTATATTATTAGTGTAGCATATAACATAATTAAATTTTTCATACCTTCTTCCATTATTTTTGTTTGTCCCTTACTTAGGATCTAACAGAACCGAGTCACTCAATCGTTTGCGGAATCAACGATTAAGTTATCACACGAACACAATGAATAATCAAACACAATAATTATGAAACCGAACGTTATATTATTGCTTATGGTCGATCAGATTACAGAGAATTTCGACAAATTATGTTTAGGGTTTCGTCAACCCTAAAACAGAAAACGTAAAACGTTTAAATACAAAACTGGCACCTGCGACGTCGCACACGACGTCGCAGGCCCAAGCCCATGTGACGTAGACTACGTCACAGGCCCAATACCTGACGTCGCACCTGCGACGTTACACGCTACGTCGCAGGAGTCAGGAATCGCAAATCTAAATACAAACTACGAGCTAGACCAACTGACAGACACTAAACATGTACCAACAAACTCCCCCGTGTCTTCAGCTTGGTCTTCAAAAAATCTTCTTTAAACCCAGCCCGCAGGAAATTGGCCGTCAGCATGAATTCCATTAGCCACACAAACAGTAACAACATTGTAAAACTGCTCGGCTAAACGTCTGTTGAACTCATTCTTCTGACCAACACGAATCCGATCATCATAGAGTTTTCTTAAATCTTTTTCATGAAAATTAATCAAACTCATCGGATCATACAGTCTAAACGTTGCTTGCCTCAAATTCCATATACCTCCAACTTCTGGCCACGGTTCAGAATCTGGAACGAAAGTAATAACCGCTTCACCAGTCTGTGGATCAAGTTCCCATTTTACAAGTCTTCTCAGAAAATAATAAGGAACTGGTTCCAGAGGTATCTCGGTCAAACAGTTAGCAGGCGGATAGTGAACTTTAACAATAGGCTTCCTGGTGACTGGATCAATCTTCTTTTTCCACGTATACCGAGTTCCCAACGTTGGTTTCAATTTAGAATATGTCTTCGATAACACTTCCCGACGTAAATTTCTCTGAATGAACTCGGCATAATCATTCTCGAACGGATTAATCAATTTAAGCTGGGCTAATCGATTAATCTCTCCTTTTGGCAACGTGCTCAATCTATCAAAACGCATTCTGAAGTACTGAACTCCATCTTCTCTCTTAATCATAAAAAGATTCCTCTGACACTTCCAGCTTTTAATAACTCCGGTATAATTTCGACTAACCCGGTACACTTGACATTTAACTGGAATAGGAATTGGATTTCGTCCCTTAGGCCACCATTTCTTGTTTCTCTCTCTCTTTTCTTCAGCAGTTAATTTCTTCGCTGCTGAGTCCGGTGCCTGTGTCTCTGGAGCTGGAGTTGCAGCAGAACTAGATTCTCCATGTTGAGCTTTAGCTGGCATCTCATCTTCACTTGAATCAGATTCTATAATCGGTGCACCATCGTAAGCTTCTCCAGATTGTGCATCATCATACATTTCATCTGAATTCAACTGTTCCTCTTCAATCGAAACATCCTCATTCATCTCAAAATCATTATCCGTTTCTTCCTCAGAGCCAACTCCACTAGCCATTCTTTGAATAAACGATAAGTCCGCAAATGAATAGTCAACAGCCAGCGGTCTCGGTTGCCCTGGAATATCATCAACACAAAAGTAATCCAAAACAGAAATATTTTCATTAACAGTTTCAAGTACAGGGTTGGGATTTACAGACGCAGGTTCACTTGACTCTAAAGTGGGTATCCCAAACCCAGACTCCCCCGAGGCAAGTAACCTGCCTTCCAAAACATTAACCCTAATCTTCGTTTCCTCAAGCTCTTTAGATTGAACCTCGATCAGTGCAGCTTGTTCAGCAATCTTTTCGTCTTGAGCCTCCAGCTTTTGCTTCATCTTCTGCATATCATCCATAATCTTTTGCATGAATGCTGGAGTTGGTTGAATCTCAAAATCAGCTTGCGGCTGTGGATTGACTGGAGCTCTGGCTGATGAAGAACGACGAGCACGACGACGAGGACGATAAGTTTCATCAGCAGAATCATCACCGTCTCGTGTACGTTTCCCAGTATCCCTTGGAGGTACATACTTGCGTCCTGCCCTGATCCGACGCTGAATTCTCAAATATCTGAATGAATCGGATAGCCTGATACGTTCCATCTCAGAGGGATGCGGAACAGTACCATCCGAATGCTCAGGCGTCTGACCCCCATCCTGAGGACCTACATTTTCTGCAGCTTGTTCAGAATCAGAACTCTCGACCGTGTCGTGAGATGCTGGATTGTCTGAGTCAACGTGGCCAAACTGCTCGATGTTGTCCAAAATAGCATCCACATGCTCCCCCGCAGCCTGAACAGGAACATTCATAAGCGGTTGCTGCGGTTGCTGTGGTGCCGGAATATCCATAAACTGAGGTTCCGGAGGTGGTACATAATTTTCATCCACAATAGCACCGAATAAGGGAACATCCCTTGGTGCCTCGACCCCTTTCTCATACCCTGCACAAATAGTGAGAATCCGACTCATCATCGGTGAAATCTTTAGCTGCTGATCGATATCACCCTGTGCCTGAAGATCCGGATGATGACGATTGATGTGCAACTGTACAAATCTCGGATATAAAATCCATTTATGATCCCCGGCATTCGCATTATCAACCATAGCCTTGAAGATAAATCCCGAGAAGTTGAACGGCTTGTTGTATACTAACGCTAACATAGCAGAAGCCAGACTTCGGCTCATCCCATCCGTTCCACCTTTCCTATTCCCCAAGCAAACAATAATCACATGCATCAAATATCTCCAGACGCGTGTGAGATTTGCTTTCCTATACTGATCAGAGGGAATCCCGGGATATCCAATCCGTTGCATAGCTCCCGTAACGAAAATATGATCAAAACTGACAGGCATATCCGGTTGATCATTCAGCTGTAAAAGTTCCCGAATACTCTGTTCTGTAATAGTGATCTCCGTACCAAGAACAGTAGAGACCAGTCGTCGAACGTCGTTATCCGTAACAACATTTGCGTTTCTCCAGAAAGGGTTGACCAGATTTCCAAACGCCACAGTGTTATCCGAAATGGCGTGGAATACCCTTGAACGTCTCAAAAACGCAATCATCTGACGATACGGTGCAGCTTTATCAGAAGTGTCAGTAAGGTAAGCAGCCATATTATGACGAGCCTCAAAAATCAAAGCCATAGCTGCAAAAACAGAAACAGATTGCAACTCGAAAAAGGTTAGCAAAAAATGTTACATTTTTAAGAAAACCTTTGCAAACTTCCTGGAACTAGCGACGTAGCCACTGACGTCGCATTAACACATAGCGACGTAGAACTGTACGTCGCCTAAAATCAGAATAAATTGAAAAGCGACATAAGGCTTGACGTCGCAGAAAATTCGAGCGACGTCAAGAGGGACGTCGCATTTTGCAATTTATTGTGAATTTAATCACATTAATAAAAGTAGCGACGTAGAGTGTTACGTCGCGTAAGACGTCGCAGTAAAAGGCGACGTAGGGAAGAGCGAAGTAGGCAGTTAATAATAACTAATAGAGCGACGTAGGCCTCGACGTCGCAGCGTACGTCGCACTGACGAACAGTCGTCTCCAACCAAGAAACCCTAACTCTCAAATTTAGGGGTTTTCAAAATCAAACGCACTACAAGGTGCGGCTAACGATGGTGATCACAGAAATATAATTTATAACCCGTAATTTACACAATACACCATCTAATTAATCCAAAAACCGAAACCCTTTTAACCCGTAAAACATACATAGCAATTATCGAAAAATTACACGGTAAAAATAGGTTAGATTGGTACCTAAGTGTGCGGAATAACGAGTAGATCAAAACTACGTGAGTGAATCGGAATGAAAACGGCTACAAATCACGAAAATTGCTCGAAAAGTGCTACGTATCAAATCGCCACTGGTACGTCGCAGGCTACGTCGCACGTGAATAGTTAATAGTGTGACATGTTACGTCGCGGTTGAGACTATATATAGTCTAACCCTACATGCGACGTAGACTGGGACGTCGCAGGCGACGTAGAGTAGGACGTCGCATAGAGCAGTTTTGATTCAATTTTGAATGTTTCAGAAACCGTTAACTCGTTACTTTAGCAAATAATTTCCAAATGACTTGTGACTTGGAAAAATAACTTAGAATAAAATAAAGCATAAAACTAAAAAATCTTTTTGGTTTTTTCTTTAATATTGCAAAAAGTAAAAAATTAACAAAATAAAATTACTAACACTCTATTTTTGGTGACGGAGTTGAGTTGTCTGATTAGGGATCATATCGGAATAACATGCATTTATTAGGAATAGTAAGTGTTATTTCGATCATCAGTATATTTTGTCCACTTTAAATTTACGTGGCACATTTAAAACACCTTTTATAAAAATTATTTCAAAACGATTATTGGTATTGTTTGTCCACCTAAACACGTTACATCCGTGTCTGTGAGTTAACCTTTTATTGTTAGTATGAATATTTCACCGTGGTCCCCACCATAGATATACCCCTATAACTTAGACATGAACATAGTTTCTAAATTTAGAAAGAATATAAGAGAATCAATTTTAAGAATCAAGCCAGCGGTGACAGGTCTGTACTTGCGTACAACAGAGCAACATAACTTGATTCAGGTGTAAGCAAAACCAAACGCAGTCAAACCAAATTGAGTGGCGACCTTGTTTAGTACCTTAAATTTAAGACGTTGCAAGTACTTTGACTCACGTTTGCTTAGTTTTGAGAGTAAGCTGAATTGAGACCAGGTCTGCACTTACGTACAACAGAGGAAACAATCAGCATACTCCCCCAAAAGATCTCAGATATACGATCCAAAAATAGAAGTATGTCAAGCCATGCTAAGGAATTAAGACATAGAGTCGTACATCACGAGGTGTTTACCACATGATCATAGACAAGTATTTAAATTACTTCTTAATATCTCAGAGACCGGTGTGTACCATGCCTACCAATACATCGTATGATGAAGATGATTTAGATAAAAACTGTTTTAAGTGTGTCAGATAAACCTACTGACACATCCAAGATAAACCTTAAAATTCCATTTTGTGCATGTCACCCAATGTACTATCATATCCCAAGTTATTTACAGACACAACTTCAACGTCTATTTTAAAAATGTAGCAACCTTGCGTTTTCTTTAATACTAAAGAGTATAAAGAGTGGCTGTTGCGATTTTTTTTTTTTTTTTTTTTTTTTTTTTTTTAAATTTAAAAATCCAAGTCACAAATCATTTCTTTGACTGAAAGAACCTTAAACCTATCAGATTGACCAGTTCAATAAAACGTGATCGCAAAAAGGCTTTTGTCAAAATGTCCGCACACTGCTTAAGGGTATCTATATGTACGACATCTATAAGGTGTTTCTCAAAGCAATCCCGTATGAAGTGAAACCTAAGTTCAATATGTTTGGTCTTAGAGTGCTGTACGGGATTGTGAGTTATAGATATAGCAGCTGTATTATCAATGTAAATAGGAGTCATAGAGAGATTGAACCCGTAATCACGCAGCTGATGCTGAATCCAGAGAACTTGAGAACAGCAACTTGCAGCAGCAACATACTCGGCTTCAGCTGTGGAAATAGCAACCGCAGTCTGCTTTTTGCACTGCCAAGAAACTAAGCGCGATCCAAGGAACTGACATCCTCCAGTAGTTGACTTCATATCTATCTTGCAGCCACTAAGATCCGAATCCGAATAGGCAGTTAACTCGAAGTTTTTCTCGTTTGAATACCATAGACCCAGAGATGGCCTAAAAGCGAGATATCCAAAAATGCGTTTTACTGCCTTCATATGAGACACCTTCGGATTTGCTTGAAATCGTGAGCAGAGAGAAACAGCAAACACTATATCTGGTCTTGAGGCAGTCAGGTACATGAGATAGCCTATCATTGAGCGATAGTCTTTCTCCTTGCAATCTTCATCGTCCTCATTAGGTCCAAGATTGTGTCTTGCTTCAATTGGAGTGCCGTAGTGTTTACAGTTGAGCAAGTCATATCGCTTTAACATGTCAGTGAAATATTTTGACTGATGGATATAAATTCCATTGTCAGATTGCTCAACCTGTAGTCCCAGAAAGAACGTGAGTTCCCCCATAGCACTCATTTCAAACTCAGATTTCATCAGTCTTTCAAAATCCTTGCACAACTGATCATTAGTTGATCCAAAAATTATGTCGTCCACATAGACCTGCACAAGTAACAAATCCGCTCCTTCCCGTTTGATGAAAAGCGTGCTATCAATTTGTCCTCTGTCAAAACCATTCTTCAGCAAGTACTTGGCAAGTCACTCATACCAAAGTCGAGGAGATTGATGAAGACCATACAAAGCTTTCTTCAGCTTGCAAACATGATTAGGATGCTTTGGGTCTTCAAAACCAGGAGGCTGACTGTCACACCCCCAATTTAATGCTTTGCGGAAGCGACTGTTTTGGGGCGTGACTAATCAATAATCAAAACACCAAAGTACAAGCAAACGACTCTAAATGAGACGTTGTAGAAAATATATTACATTACATAAGTTTTCAAAAGTAGTACAAAGTTTAAGTCATAAGTTTGAAACATAGTAGTGAGTTCGCAAAATGATTTCAGAAGATTTTAATGCATAACCATTATACAAAATATAATGCAAGGAAATCTTCATGTCTAAATGGATGCATGCGACTCGTGATAGCTAGCTTATCCTGTAGGCCATTCCTACTGTTGATGAGTACCTGAGAATACAACACTAAAAGGTCAGCTATAAAGCTGGTGAATCTCACAGGTTTTAATATAAACATTGATGTGATCAATATGATTATCCGACGATAATAAAAAGTTATAAATGAATAGTGATTTAAGCAATTTACTCACACAATGATTTTAAACCAACGCAGGTTCCCTAAACAATAACGAAATCAACTAGGATAAAACCAACGCAGGTTTTGGAACATTGAACAAACCAACGCAGGTTTTTGAACAATATGAAATTAGACAATGATGAAACCAACGCAGGTTTCGTAACATTGAACAAACCATCGCAGGTCTTCGAACAATGTGCAATTAAACAATGATGAAACCAACGCAGGTTTCGCAACATGGAACAAACCAACGCAGGTTTCCGAACAATGTGAAATTTAACAATGCTAATCAGGACCAAAGAATGGTAGCCAAACAATGTAACTAATATAGTTAACCGAACTAAATAATCATTTAATTCCATGAGTTAATAATTAAATTAACTAATCAAATAACATATGATCACGAAAACATGTAAGCATTGTATCTCACCCCAATATTTAAAACAGTAAAAATGGGGCTGTGAGACTCACCTGAGTCAATCCGAGCAATGAATATATTCGACGTGGAATAGACAATCTTTGAAATCCCTTAGAGTCCTAAACACGCAAGATCTTAATGAGTAAATGGATATCTAATATATCATCCATATTAATGTTTATCTAATTAAATTATGTCCAATTGTTAAATTTGTATTTCCGTTCTAAGTTTGTAAAAATGCATACTTCGTTGGTGATGATTTTGTAATAATAATTTTCAAAAAGATACTATTTTTATACTCGTTTCATTGTATACTTTGAAAAAGTACATATATAAAACGTACGAGTTATACGTATATAAGTTCGTTGTTTCGTTGTGGATATATTTATCCGAGAGTACATTTATAAATATTTGTCCGTACTAATTGTCATTATATATATGTATATATATATATATATATATATAGTTTAAGTTTTCATTTATTTGCAATTGCAAAAATATCGTTTCCATCCGTGTTAAAACTATAGCATTTTTAAAACTCGTTTTTGACAAAAACGTTACGAGTGTCGGTTTTGTTGACTTTGGTCAAACCTTCTCGGTTTGACCCGAAAATTTTAGGAACACCTTAAATATGTTTATAGAGTTCGGAAAAATTATCGTTACGTTTTATAGTTTACTCAAAAGTGCCGTTATTTAAAGTGTACAAAAACAGTCCACAATTTCAGTTTTCGGTTTAGTCGGTTTGCTTCGCCATTTATTTTGGCTCGTTTCTGTTCCGATTTGGGTTCCGCAAAAATTACCGCATATTCTACTAGGTCTCTAGTACTTTACTTAATTTTCCCAAGAACTATGGGAGTTTCTAAGTTAGTTAAATAAAATCGAGAAGGTGTTGGGTCCGAAATCCGGCCAAAACAGTGATAGTCTCACAAATCGGGTTTTCTAGGATAACGGGTGTATTTATAAGCTTCGAGCAAAACACGAAAGTTGTGGAAAACGAAAATACGAAGATTTTGGCGTTGGTTTCATGCATTTTCGTCGTGTTTTCGATTTTATATGAATTGTTTCGTGAAGGGACAGAATCTGTCCAGAATATATATATGTATATGTGTGAGATTTAAATGTGTTTTAACAAATTTTGTGGACATATAAGAGTTGAGTGATCATGCTAGCATGTCAATAAGTGTATTAAAAACATAACACAAGAGAGTGAAGTTCTTACAATGGGCATATGAAGAATCGGAAGTGATGAAACTACTCCTCGTGTCGTGGTGAACGTTTTGGTGCTTCTATCTTCGGATTTTCTTCAAGAATGGAGTGGCGGTGCTATGGTGGTGGTGGCGGATTGTGATGGTGGCTGTGGTGTGGCTGTGACCAGCCCAAAGAGAGAGAGGAAAGAAGGAGTAGAGTGTGAAAATGGGTGGGTGGTTGAATTATGAGGTATGGTGAGTATGTATATGTGTATATGAGTGACCAAAGAAGGAAAAGGGAGGTATGATCTCCCTTTTTCAGCTGATTTTCGTGGGTGGGTCCCACTAGAAGGGTGGGGTGGTTTAAATCTTGTCTTCCTTAGTCACATAATGCGTGGTGTCCGTTTACCCGTTCGTTTCGACGCATTTTTAATCGTATAACGTTAGTTACAATATGTTTCGATATCGTTTTTAAAACATGATATTTTTGATAGAAGTTTTACTCAAATAATGTATTTAAGTTGTTAAAAAGTAATTCGGGCTTTTATCGGGTGTCGGTCGCGAATCGTATGTTTATTTAATTTGTGTAACGTTTTAAAACGTTTTAAATATATACGTGTAATCGTAATATATTTACTTGAAGTATTTTACCAAAATACTTAGTTTTAAGTTATAAAATTATAACTTTGATTTATTTTGTCGGCTGGGTGCGTTTCGCGCATTTTTGTAGCGTTCGGTCACGTTTTAAGCAAAACGTACGTGTCGTTATATTATAAACATAATGTAAAGTTATTATCGTTGTTATCAAATAATTTCATATTATTTAATAATAGTTTCACCAACTTCCATTTTAAGTTTCTGCGTTCTGTCAGATTCGCATATACACGATTATTAAACAATCGTTTAACGTTATTATATATATTTATATGTATAATAATTGTACACTTCAGTAGTTTGAGTATATAATACTTGAAATAAAAGTTTAAATTTTGACCAAATTTTGGGTCATTTTTGACCGGGTGTCACATTCTCCCCTTGTTAGGTGAATTTCGTCCCGAAATTCAAGTGAAACCTAGATTCGCGTTTTTCTAATGCCGACTATGTGATATGTCTAATATTAAGACATCCGATTTATCCTTCTCCCCTTGTTAGGTTTAAACCTACTGATCTCAAATGAATAATGGAGAAGTCTGATTCTTTACCCGACCTGTACCCATGCGACACGGTCGGTCCGTCTTAACAAGTATCACTATGATTTGTATTTACAATTCTCCGCTTAATCTAGATTCTATCAGTCTCCTATAGAAACTAATTGATTCAACCTACATTAGCTCTATATGGGATGTGACCCATTGTTTACACAAAATATCAACCGGTATGTTTTCCGGTATAAACAATGTAGGATTTGTTATCCCAATACTTATGTAAGCTAAACCTCGTCTCTTAAAGAAACTATAGAACCTAAATTATCCCTTTTTCCCTAATTCTATTGTGCACTTAGGATTTAGGGAAAACATAAAAGATATCAAGCAACAAGTAATATCTATCCATGTAAACAGTGTAAAGCAATTAGGTCATTAATGAGTGACCATACCAGTGTTGAGCAAGTCAATGAGTCTAGGGTTCTCGTCGTCTTCCCTAGTTCTGAGTACGTAGGCTCTTCCTCGAGCAGGGCCGATGTTCTTGTCCTTCAGCTTTGGACAGTCATTTCTGTAGTGACCTACAGTTCCACATTCAAAACAGGCTTTCACACGGCAATCTTTAGCAAGATGCCCAAAACGCTTGCACTTATCACAGTGGTCGCCACAAGGCCCATCATGATGGCGTTTGCACTTTGAGCAGAAGGGCTTGGTTCCAGTGTACTCTTTCTTGTTTTCAGACCCAGAGGTGTTGGCCTTGATGGTTGCAGGCTTTTTGGTAGCCGGACTTTGATTATCAGGGTTTCCCTCAGGTTTTTTCTTGTTATCACTAGGGTGGTTTACAGTACTCCTGACAACAGACGTTCCTTGGCGAACGATCTGTGCCATCAGCTTATGTGCCATGCGCACAGTACCATGAAATGTAGGAGAGTTGGACGAGGTAACTATCCCTTGAATTTGTGGAGGAAGTCCCCAGACATAGCGCTCAATTCGCTTGGATTCCGTATCCACCATAGATGGACACAGGTGCGCCAACTGATTAAATCGAGAGGAATAACCAGCAATATCGTTGCCTTGAGTGGTGAGATTCCAGAATTCCGCCTCTAGCTGTTGAATTTCATCCCTAGGACAATACTCATCCTTGAGCATTTTCTTCAGCTCATCCCAGGGAGTTTCCAGAGCAATGTCTTGGCCTATGGAGTCAGCATAAGTGTTCCACCATGTCAGAGCATCATCCATAAAAGTGTAGGTGGCAAATTTGACCTTACAGTCCTCAGCGCAGTTGCAGATGCGAAAGACTGCCTCTGTCTTCTCCAGCCATCGTAACAACCCAATGGCACCTTCAGTGCCGTTGAATTTCAAAGGATTGCAGTTAAGGAAGTCTTTGTAGGTGCAGGGTTTCACTACAGGGGCATTTGGTGGTGTTTCAGCTCCGCTGGATCGTTGTCGCTCAGCACTTACTGCGTCAGCAACCAGTCGATCGACCTGAGCTTGAGTGAATTGGCGACGTGGAGGCATGTTCCTTCAATGAAGATAAGGGACATGTCAGAGTTTCGTATAAGAATATGATTATCGTAGTTGCATATATATAACAGTAATATATTACAACACAAATGACAATCAACTGCGTAGAATAAAGAAGATTGTAATCATTTAACATGCGAGTTCAAATGATTACGAGGATTAAAGTTTACAAAAGTGAAAAGGGATATTACATCCGAACATGTATCAGCAGTTATGCGGAATGTGATAAGGGGTAGGAAAAGATTTGTACTTAAAGAAATATTGGATTTGAAAGTTAAAACTGATAGGTGAACGAAGGATGGTCCTCTGATGACCAGTTGGTGTAGAATAAGGTATTGAAATGTTCAATTCTACCTAGGGTAAGCCTAATTCGAAGAGATGACCCTCTAAGCGTAGGCACATCCCGGTACTATTTTCCTGACTCGATCAACTTACCATAGGCAAATTCTAAAATGTATCTAATCATTGATTATGTTAACAAGTATCTGAGGCATATTATTATCCATACTATATAATAGCCTAATTGTATAAACCATATATACATATCGTCCACCTAGTCGTGTCTATCACAGAACAAGTACAAGTCACGGTTCTCTCGTGGTCAGAGTCAACTATTGCATTCCTGTTCAACATAACCCCTTTCAGATCTTACATCATCTTCATTTAATTGTACATAGTTGATCAGGCTATGTTAAATTAAACTCGTATGATGAAATCCCTGAACCAGTTATATCTAATGAGGAATACTGCCTAACGGTCATAGTCTAGGCCCACTAAATGCAACCTAGTTCGCTATAACCTTAGGCTCTGATACCAATCTGTCACACCCCCAATTTAATGCTTTGCGGAAGCGACTGTTTTGGGGCGTGACTAATCAATAATCAAAACACCAAAGTACAAGCAAACGACTCTAAATGAGACGTTGTAGAAAATATATTACATTACATAAGTTTTCAAAAGTAGTACAAAGTTTAAGTCATAAGTTTGAAACATAGTAGTGAGTTCGCAAAATGATTTCAGAAGATTTTAATGCATAACCATTATACAAAATATAATGCAAGGAAATCTTCATGTCTAAATGGATGCATGCGACTCGTGATAGCTAGCTTATCCTGTAGGCCATTCCTACTGTTGATGAGTACCTGAGAATACAACACTAAAAGGTCAGCTATAAAGCTGGTGAATCTCACAGGTTTTAATATAAACATTGATGTGATCAATATGATTATCCGACGATAATAAAAAGTTATAAATGAATAGTGATTTAAGCAATTTACTCACACAATGATTTTAAACCAACGCAGGTTCCCTAAACAATAACGAAATCAACTAGGATAAAACCAACGCAGGTTTTGGAACATTGAACAAACCAACGCAGGTTTTTGAACAATATGAAATTAGACAATGATGAAACCAACGCAGGTTTCGTAACATTGAACAAACCATCGCAGGTCTTCGAACAATGTGCAATTAAACAATGATGAAACCAACGCAGGTTTCGCAACATGGAACAAACCAACGCAGGTTTCCGAACAATGTGAAATTTAACAATGCTAATCAGGACCAAAGAATGGTAGCCAAACAATGTAACTAATATAGTTAACCGAACTAAATAATCATTTAATTCCATGAGTTAATAATTAAATTAACTAATCAAATAACATATGATCACGAAAACATGTAAGCATTGTATCTCACCCCAATATTTAAAACAGTAAAAATGGGGCTGTGAGACTCACCTGAGTCAATCCGAGCAATGAATATATTCGACGTGGAATAGACAATCTTTGAAATCCCTTAGAGTCCTAAACACGCAAGATCTTAATGAGTAAATGGATATCTAATATATCATCCATATTAATGTTTATCTAATTAAATTATGTCCAATTGTTAAATTTGTATTTCCGTTCTAAGTTTGTAAAAATGCATACTTCGTTGGTGATGATTTTGTAATAATAATTTTCAAAAAGATACTATTTTTATACTCGTTTCATTGTATACTTTGAAAAAGTACATATATAAAACGTACGAGTTATACGTATATAAGTTCGTTGTTTCGTTGTGGATATATTTATCCGAGAGTACATTTATAAATATTTGTCCGTACTAATTGTCATTATATATATGTATATATATATATATATATATATAGTTTAAGTTTTCATTTATTTGCAATTGCAAAAATATCGTTTCCATCCGTGTTAAAACTATAGCATTTTTAAAACTCGTTTTTGACAAAAACGTTACGAGTGTCGGTTTTGTTGACTTTGGTCAAACCTTCTCGGTTTGACCCGAAAATTTTAGGAACACCTTAAATATGTTTATAGAGTTCGGAAAAATTATCGTTACGTTTTATAGTTTACTCAAAAGTGCCGTTATTTAAAGTGTACAAAAACAGTCCACAATTTCAGTTTTCGGTTTAGTCGGTTTGCTTCGCCATTTATTTTGGCTCGTTTCTGTTCCGATTTGGGTTCCGCAAAAATTACCGCATATTCTACTAGGTCTCTAGTACTTTACTTAATTTTCCCAAGAACTATGGGAGTTTCTAAGTTAGTTAAATAAAATCGAGAAGGTGTTGGGTCCGAAATCCGGCCAAAACAGTGATAGTCTCACAAATCGGGTTTTCTAGGATAACGGGTGTATTTATAAGCTTCGAGCAAAACACGAAAGTTGTGGAAAACGAAAATACGAAGATTTTGGCGTTGGTTTCATGCATTTTCGTCGTGTTTTCGATTTTATATGAATTGTTTCGTGAAGGGACAGAATCTGTCCAGAATATATATATGTATATGTGTGAGATTTAAATGTGTTTTAACAAATTTTGTGGACATATAAGAGTTGAGTGATCATGCTAGCATGTCAATAAGTGTATTAAAAACATAACACAAGAGAGTGAAGTTCTTACAATGGGCATATGAAGAATCGGAAGTGATGAAACTACTCCTCGTGTCGTGGTGAACGTTTTGGTGCTTCTATCTTCGGATTTTCTTCAAGAATGGAGTGGCGGTGCTATGGTGGTGGTGGCGGATTGTGATGGTGGCTGTGGTGTGGCTGTGACCAGCCCAAAGAGAGAGAGGAAAGAAGGAGTAGAGTGTGAAAATGGGTGGGTGGTTGAATTATGAGGTATGGTGAGTATGTATATGTGTATATGAGTGACCAAAGAAGGAAAAGGGAGGTATGATCTCCCTTTTTCAGCTGATTTTCGTGGGTGGGTCCCACTAGAAGGGTGGGGTGGTTTAAATCTTGTCTTCCTTAGTCACATAATGCGTGGTGTCCGTTTACCCGTTCGTTTCGACGCATTTTTAATCGTATAACGTTAGTTACAATATGTTTCGATATCGTTTTTAAAACATGATATTTTTGATAGAAGTTTTACTCAAATAATGTATTTAAGTTGTTAAAAAGTAATTCGGGCTTTTATCGGGTGTCGGTCGCGAATCGTATGTTTATTTAATTTGTGTAACGTTTTAAAACGTTTTAAATATATACGTGTAATCGTAATATATTTACTTGAAGTATTTTACCAAAATACTTAGTTTTAAGTTATAAAATTATAACTTTGATTTATTTTGTCGGCTGGGTGCGTTTCGCGCATTTTTGTAGCGTTCGGTCACGTTTTAAGCAAAACGTACGTGTCGTTATATTATAAACATAATGTAAAGTTATTATCGTTGTTATCAAATAATTTCATATTATTTAATAATAGTTTCACCAACTTCCATTTTAAGTTTCTGCGTTCTGTCAGATTCGCATATACACGATTATTAAACAATCGTTTAACGTTATTATATATATTTATATGTATAATAATTGTACACTTCAGTAGTTTGAGTATATAATACTTGAAATAAAAGTTTAAATTTTGACCAAATTTTGGGTCATTTTTGACCGGGTGTCACACTGACACACATAAATCACTGCGTCGACATCTCCATATAGAAAGGCACACTTCACGTCAAGTTGATACACACGGAATCCTTTAAAAGAAGCATAGGCTAGAAAAATCCGAATCGATTCCAAACGAGCAACAGGAGCGAAAACTTCATCATAGTCAATACCTTCTAATTGACTATATCCTTGAACTACCAGACGGGCTTTATTTCGAATAACCGCCCCACGATCATCCATTTTGTTACGGTAGACCCAACGAGTACCCGTCAAGTGAGCACCCTTGGGTAGAGGAACAATTTCCCAAACATTCATCTTGTTTATTTGCTGTAGTTCCTCCTGCATAGCCTCGACCCAAGATGGATCCTTTAAGGCTTGTTCAACCTTTTTAGGTTCAATTTGAGACAAATGACATGAATCGATATGAGCTATAAGTCCCAAAAGTTGCTGAGCTGAAGTCTGCTTTACTTGCTGTCGTGTTTGAACAGATGCATGAGGATCACCAATGATATTATCAATGGGGTGATCCTTATGTATACGAGTTTCTGGTATGGCACTTGGCACAAGATCCACACCCAGATTGTTCAAATCTCCCTCAGTTTCAGGAGTAGCAGCAGACTCAGGAGAGGCTAACTCTTCTTCTTCTCCTTCATCTTCAGGAGAAAATAAGTGAGAGTAGGCCATTGTTTCTTCCATTTCATCTTCTTCTTGAGGTTCCTCTAAAGGAGGCATGTTTGGATCATATGGAAGCTCCTTTGTGTAGTTATAAACTGTTTTAGAAGGAGCAGCCGAAGATGGTGGAGTAGGAGATGGTGTAGTTGGTGGTGATTTGGTTGTTGGTTGTGGTTGTGTGGGTGTTGTTTGTGAAGGTATAGGTGTAGTTTGTGGAGGTGTAGGATTAGTCGGTGGAGGTGCGGGTGTTGCATTGGGAGATGGGTCGGATGGTTTATTATTTACAGGTGTATCTTGAGTAAGATCAAGTTCATGAAGTATAGAAACCAATTCTTCCGTTTCATCCTCTTCCGGAATATTGAAAGAGTTGAAGAGGTTTCCATAGTTGAAAAACCAATCCGGACCCGTTCCTTGAGGAGGTTCCGTATACCTTAAACATTTCACTTCAAAATGTTCCTCAATCTGATTCGTTGATTTGTTAAAGACTCTTTTGTTCGGAGAGTTGACTGAATATCCAAGAAAAATCCCTTCAACAGCTTTATCACCAAACTTAGAGACCTTATCTTTTGTTATCATGATCAGGCATGGACACCCAAATGGTTCTAGGAACTGCAGATTTGGCTTACGGTTATTGAAAAGTTCATAACACGTTTTGTTCTTTTTCTTAACCGTGAGTACTCTGTTGAGAACATAACAGGCAGTATTAACTGCCTCAGCCCAGAAGATGATTGGTAACTTGGAGTCAGCTAACATATTCCGAGCTGTCTCGATGATTGTCCTGTTCTTCCTTTCTGCAACTCCATTCTGTTGTGGAGTCCTCGGAGCACTAAATTGATGCTCAATACCTCTTGTAGCACAAAACAATTCGAGAGTTGAGTTCTTGAATTCAGTTCCATTGTCGCTTCGTATCCTTTTCACCTTCAAGTTGCACAGATTTGCCAACTTGTCCAACAAATACACCAGAATCTCAGGAGTTTCCCCTTTTGTGGTCAAAAAGTAAACCCACGAAAACCTTGAGTAGTCATCAGTAACTACCAAGCAGTAAGACCGACCACCAATGCTCTTTGTAGAGACTGGACCGAAAAGATCCATATGCAGTAGTTCCAATGGAGCATTTATGGAATTCACCTGCTTAGACTTATGGGACTTCTTATGTAGCTTTCCTTTTTGGCAGGAGATACAGTTATCCTTTAGAGCAAATGACTGTTTCGGAACTCCTAGCACTAGGTCATTTTTAGTCAAGAAATTCATTTTTCGGAAATGAATATGTCCCATTCGTCTGTGCCAAAGCAGTGATTCCTTTTCAGAAGCCTTAGACAAGAGACACGTATACTCGTTCGAGGTCTCAACAGTTCTCATGTTCAGAATGTATGTGTCATTCTTTCTTGGTGCTCTCAGTAACACCCATTCTTCTGGAATGACATACCCAGGCTTCAGTATCACACACTCTGTCTTTGTGAACGCAGTGGTATAATCTTTATCACAGACCTGTGAAACACTTAGCAAGTTGTGCGTAAGCTGTTCCACGTAGTTCACATTTTCAAAACTAACATTGCCGTTAGTTAACGTTCCTCTTCCAGAAATGGTTCCTCCAGTATCTCCAGCAAAAGCAACATATCCTCCTGCGTATGGTTTAATATCCACAAGAAGAGATACATCGCCTGTCATATGTCGCAAGCAGCCGCTATCTAAATATCATTCACTATCTTTAACACGTTCTGACTGCTGCAACACACAAACGAAGGTGATTAGTGAGAAACGGTGACCCAAGCCTTTACAGACTTAGGTCGACCGTGGTCATTAACAATAAGCACGTCAGATAGGATTTTATCTTTAAACAAATTAGAATTTTTATCTGATGTGTTATTGTTGACGACTGAAGAGTCAACATCAGACTCTTTTCATTTCCAAACTTTAGAAGGTTCGGAATTGATATTAGAAGTAATGTTGGGCTTTTGAATTGACAAAGATTTTTGCTCAACATTACTTGGCTTTAAAACAGGCTTGGGAGAGTTTGAGTGACGCCTAGGTGGAGATTTTGAAAAAGAATTTCTATAAACAGATGTCCTAGGCATCTCTCTCCCATAGCGCTGATTTGACAGCTTTGGGAATTCACGGATTAAATGTCCTTGTTTCTTGCAGTAGAAACAAGAACGAGTCTCAACAAACGGTTGAGGCTGAGGAATTACCACAGGAGGTGGAGAAACATTTCTAGAACATGAACATTGAGTACACGTCTTAGAAGATGTTTGTTTTGGTTGAGAGGTTGAAGTTGATGGTTTATCATACGAAACATTTTCATTTAATAATTTTCTTTGCAAAATCTTTACAGGTGACTGTAAAGTTTCTTGTTTCGAGTTTAAAACCTTGGCTTTTCCCTTATTTGGTTGTACCATAATTTCAGGTTCAACCTTTGAAATTCCTTTTTCAGGTTTAACTGCAACCTTCTTAACCTCAGGATACTCCTGATCCGTAATGTCCTCAATCTCAACAATCTCCTCAATACTAACAGGAGATTCATTCTTTAACTCAACACTCTCCTTAACACTAACAGGAGATTCATGCACAGACTTAACAAACGTTGGCAAGGGGTACTCTGGCCGCTTGGTTTTCTCCTTTGCCGGTTTGTTGTGTTTGGTCTCTTTAGCATCTTTAGCTTTTATACCATAAAGCTTTGACCAATCAACTGGAATCTCTTCAAAGCCTTCCTTAACAGGCAGGGGATAGTGAGTAGGAGGAGGAGGAACTGAGTGTTATCCTAATCCCTCATTCTTTTTCCCACTCGTACCATGCTTGCTAAGAATTTCATTAAAGACAACCGTTGAGGAATTTGAACCTAAGATTTTACTCTTATAATTCTCATACTCATTTTTTAAATCTGTAAGTTCTTTCTTTAGCAGCTCAATTTCAACAAGATAGCTTTTAATGGCATCTTCTTGACTAAAAACCTTAGATTTATATTTCTGAGTATCTAACCGATGAGCCTCAAGATGTTTTTCATAAAGTTTCTCATTAGCTTTTAAGAAATTATTTGATTCGGTTAGTTTTTCATTCTTTTTCCTCAACTCAGCGGTGTCTGTCTGATATGCCTTTAGAGATTCAGTTAACTTAATGCATGAGATACAATTTAACGGTTCATCAGGTACCTCATTCACAATGTGAGCCATCAGACACTGTTGGTATTGCTGGGAGACAGCCGTCCAATCCTGACTTGTGGGCTCGAAAACAATTAGGGCATTATCAGCAGGCCCTTTCTTGGTAACTTCCATTTCTTTGGCCTTTGGAGGAGTAGAAGGTGTTGTGAATCCCGATGCTGGCATTTTGGGTTTCTCGCACTCCCTGGCGAAGTGACCCAAATTTTGACAATTGTAACATCGGACCTTACTCTTGTTAAATCCAAAGCCATTCTTTCCATCACCTTCCAAGCTTTTACGCCCTGTCCTCTGCAAGAACTTTTGAATTCTTCGGGTGATCATTGCCACATTCCAAGTTAGATCCATTTGCTCCAGATCATCTTCATCAAGCTGAGCATAGTCTTCCTTAGTCAGCTCCAAAGTAAGATTCGGTTGAGTAACCAAATCCTTGTATGAGCTTAAGAAAGCTGTGTAAATGGCAGCTTGCTCCTGAATAGCAGGTGAGACTTGAACCTGTTGTTGATTTGAAGAAGGTCCAGTCATGAAAACAGAATGAATCCCATCGGAAGAAGAAGAAGAGGTTGATGAAGCATTTATATTTGTCACAAAGGCGACTCCAGATCCATAAGTCTTTCCAGAGTTGATCTGAACACCATACACACTAGGATTCTGAACAGCAGCACCAGACCTAGTTTCTTTCTTCTTAATCTCCATCGCGTGAGCTTGAAGATCCCCTATCAACGTATCCAAAGACATGTTTGCAAGTTCTTCATTTTCTTTTAAAAATTGAACTTTAACATCCCAAGAACTTGGCAACACATCCAGTAGCTTCTTATTTACTTCAATTGAAGGAAAAGTATAACCCCCTTCAAACAACTCACCAACTAACCGTGAGTACCTAGTGAATAAAGAAGTCGTGTCTTCATTAGGAAGGATGTCAAAGATATCGTACTGTTTCTTAATCAGTTCGAGCTTGGCTTCCTTGTACTTATCATTTCCTCCACAACGAGTTTCAATTGCCTTCCATAAATCAAAGGCTGTTTCATGAGTTCTGAAAAGCCATAGAACATCCTTGGTTAGACACATTTTAATCATTGAAAAAGACTTTCTTTCAGTATCAAAATCTTTCTTCTCCTCGGGAGACATAGCTTTATAGGTCTTAGCAGGACGAATACCACGGTATTCCCCTTCAGCTAAAGGAGCTACATAACGCTCACGTAATGGTCCCCATAACTCTGGACAATGAAAATCAATGTATTGCTCAACTCGGTCTCTCCAGTATACATAATCCATGTCCGCAGTAAATAGTGGAGGTTTATTACTTGAACCTATGTCATTACTTTGTTTGATCATTTCTCTCAATCCTCTAATATCCTCTTTATCAGCTGCCATTGTAATTACTTAAAAAAAAAAAAAAAAAAAAAATCAAACTTCTGATATTAGCGACGTAGATGAGTACGTCGCACAAAGATTATGCGACGGCGATAGGTACGTCGCAAAAAGCAAAGGATTCAATTAAGAATCAGAAATATGCGACGTTGAGAGGTACGTCGCAGATGACGTCGCAGAGGACGTCGCAGAATCACACTACGTCGCAACAAGACGTCGCAACACAGCGTCGCAGAAGACTAATTAAAGTCAAAATAACGACGTCGCGGATGACGTCGCAACAGTACGTCGCACAGACTAATTAAAGTCCAAATTACTACGTCGCACGCGACGTCGCAGCTGACGTCGCAGCTGACGTCGCAGGTAACGTCGCAAAACGCGCTGAGCAGCGGCCACAAACCCTAAAAACGAATTTTTAACCCTAAAACCAAAACCACGAATGTCGAACGACAGAAACCTTCAATAATCCCAGTAATAATGATCGAAAACTGTAAAAACACAAAACAAACGTGATAAACACGAAAAACTCACGAATATCACGTCCTTTTAAATCCCAAACTCGATCCAAATCGCCAAAACGAGCACTTTCTTCTCTGATACCAGTTGTTTGTCCCTTACTTAGGATCTAACAGAACCGAGTCACTCAATCGTTTGCGGAATCAACGATTAAGTTATCACACGAACACAATGAATAATCAAACACAATAATTATGAAACCGAACATTATATTATTGCTTATGGTCGATCAGATTACAGAGAATTTCGACAAATTATGTTTAGGGTTTCGTCAACCCTAAAACAGAAAACGTAAAACGTTTAAATACAAAACTGGCACCTGCGACGTCGCACACGACGTCGCAGGCCCAAGCCCATGCGACGTAGACTACGTCACAGGCCCAATACCTGACGTCGCACCTGCGACGTTACACGCTACGTCGCAGGAGTCAGGAATCGCAAATCTAAATACAAACTACGAGCTAGACCAACTGACAGACACTAAACATGTACCAACAATTTTATCAAAGTATTTCAACAATTCTTATAGAATAACTCATACTTGTCAAACCAACATTATAAACATTTTTACGATGTCATAAAAAAACTTATAAAAGTGAGGATAAAATCCAATATGAACCTTAAAATGATTTATTATGCAGGCATAAAACATGGTTATTAAATTGAAACGTATCATACCTTATATAATATAACCGAGATTAATTATGAAAACATTTAACCACGTAAATACTACTAAAGAAAAATAAACATGACAATTATTC
Source organism: Helichrysum umbraculigerum (assembly GCA_949592205.1). Lineage (NCBI taxonomy): Eukaryota > Viridiplantae > Streptophyta > Magnoliopsida > Asterales > Asteraceae > Helichrysum > Helichrysum umbraculigerum. Next base: position 102,384,663 of record CATIUR010000003.1, on the reverse strand, counting down.
CTAAAATAACACATATATTTAAAACTTAATATCTGTCAACAAACAAATAACGAAAGTTTAAAAGAAATCATAACAAAATAAAAATTCAAATGGAAATAAGAATGTGCTAATGTCTTCAAGGTTGATGAACCCATTCTCGAGCTAGTGGTGAAACATAGTAACCATTCGGTAGCATAAAGGTTATAGGGATTTTCTGGTCTGGTGGAAAGATTCTTAAAAAGTTATCTAAACACGGCTTTAGTGATATCAGGTACTCTAGAATTGGAGTCTTCAAAATGTCGGTGATGTTCATCAGCTGCTATCTGCAGTTCGTAAAATTCCCTCATTATTTTCTTTATTGCCTTAGCTACCTGTCCTTCCTCATTAATCACCTTATATCCATTTACTTCCTTAATTTCACGCTCTTGATGCTTACGTCTTAACTCATCCATAAAACCATAAAATCCTAAATGTAACATTTCATACTTTCCAGTTGTAGGATTTCTTACTACCTCTTCAACTTCCCATACTATTCCTTTCATTAACTCTCTCTGACGCTCAGTAAACAACAATCCCGAAAATCTAAACATATTTATCATTTTTGTATAAATCTGAGATAATCCTAAATGAAATAGATCAATGCGACAAAAATGATTCATCCCTTGAAAAATTGACTTAAACTCCATAATCACATAGTTCGCCACATTAACTAATGCCACTTCAGATATCCCATCCGAAACTTTCCTCTTCAGTTCTTCTTTTGCTGGATAGTACAAATCATTGATTATTTGTTGTGCATAATATTCCACCGTACAGTCTACATAGTAAGTGCTGCAATTCTTATAATCTTTTTGTTCCAATAAGCTAATCACTTCTTGCAACTCGTCTATCAAACAAATATCTGCCATCTGCGTTGGATTTCCATTTGCCCAATCCATTTGATGCTTGTAGGATTCCAATAAACTAATTTGTTTATCAGAATACGGAAACGGATATCTAGTCAATGCTCTGTAGACACATGAATACAAAATCTTCTGACCTTCAAAGAAATCTTCTTCTTGAGCTTCTTGCTGATATAACGTATCCATCAGTTCAGTTACATACTTATCAAAATAGTTTACCATCTGGGTTTGGTTAGGATTATATCAATCTGCATATTCTTTTTCAATGTTCTCAATTATGTACTTTTGTTCATGTGTAAAGTCAAAAGTAGATGCTCTGATAACATCCATAATATGATATGTATAATTTTTCCCAACTTCTAAAAGCTGAATCAATCCACCTCTCGTACTAACTATTGGCACAGGTATCCTTACTAATTCAGTATTTTTACTCTCAGTGTTAATATCTAAATAATTCTCTTCTTCAGACATACTTTCTAAGTCCTCTTCTTCTTCTTCAGATATAATATCTAGTGTAGGGTTATCAAATATCCTAAGAGAATGTTCATCAACACAGACATCCTTGCATTCCACAGTTTCATTCAAGATTTCCATTTGCTTATTTTCCATTTCACTAAAAGTTAACAAATTCTGTATACACAAATTATTACTTAATTTAGAACACATATTATACAAGCAAAACATATTATACAAATACATTTACATAATTACACATATTTAATTAAATTTCTTTTACAAAGCTTAGTCAATAGATCTCGGTAGCTCCATTGATAGTACACAAAAGCGGAGAAACAGGTCAGCGCGAAGCTTATTAAAAACCTATTTCTTTCGAGAAGCACCTTACCTCTTATATGATAAATCAATGAGGTAGGGCTTTACTCTCCTTATACCTTTGTTTTTGTCAGTATTCTCAATGGGTGAGCTGATATTTCGTATTGATTTTGCAAAGTATTAGAAATAAAAATTATACAAGTAAAATAATTAGTTTAATTAAAATACACCGCTTCCCTGGTAAAACAAAAGTTCAACCGGTTAAGTGTTCCCCGGCAGCGGCGCCAAAAACTTGATGCGTATGAAAGTATATGAAATTATAATAACAAGTTTAAATTAAGGAAATACTAAATAATACTATCACACAATTCATGCAAGATTGACCCGTTCATGTAATATAGCTTAATAAGTAAGTCCAAATTCGAATACAAGGAATACAAGAAACGTGATTCTTATTTGTAACTAATTATCTATTTATTCTAATTACAAATATTTACAATGATAATACATATAAATAAAAGGATCCAATTTACAATAATTTACAAGATAAGGGGGACGTTTTAGTTCCGAATGAACATATTTATATTTATATTTTTGATACAGATTCTAATGGATAAGTTTTAGGAACAACTTAGGTATACTCAATTGGATAAAAGATTATAATTACTCAAACTATTATTTATTAAACTTATTATATGTACTTATGTCTATTTGCTTTGTTGGCTATTATTATTGGTGATTTACTAATGTAGAAGATCACTTAGGGTTAAGTCAAATCCTCATCATAGCAACACAATCATAAGGTTACGCAAAGTGTTACTAATTAATAAGATCTATCATCAATTTATTAATACAATTTCTATGGTTAGGCTTGAATCGCAGTATTACTTTATATTAATGAATCATTCTTAGTTTATCGCATAAGGTTAAGATCAAAACATAAACACGATCACTTAATTTATATAAATAGTTTATGGTCATCCTAGTTTAATATAAATCAGTCTAATTATGTCAAGAATAATCACTAAAATATCATAATAAAGACAATTCTTGTATAATAAACATTCAATAATATAGGTCCAACATAAACATATAATTCAGATAATAAACTCAATAAACATTCATTCAAACAATTATAATGAAAACCTAATTCACAATTAAATCAAATAAACAATATCATAAATAACTCAATAAGGTTATTAAAGTTACAAGGATAAAGAAATCGAACAAATTGACGAACTAGCTTTTCCTAGGGTTAAAAACCTTCAAACCCTAGCTCTTTAACCTCCAAAATCGCACCTAAAGTCGGCCTAAAAGCCTAACTTTCGGTTTTAGTATTCTTGAATCGTATATCCTTAAACCTGAATTAAGTCTCTATTTATAGTTTTCAAAACCGACCTCCCAACCGCCGGTTGGCTTCTCCAACCGCCGGTTGGAGGAATTTGTATCCGGGTCCAATTCCACGTGTATGCACCGCCTCTAAACCCTAATGCCCAACCGCCGGTTGAATGTTAATTCCAGAATATTCTAATTTTCGGGCTTTGGCTTAACTTTTGGACTTTTAATCTTCATATCCGGACTTTCTTGTCTTCTTGGCCCAATTCTTCATTTTAACACTTTTGGTTTTCATTTCTTCAAGGTTTAAGCTCCTTTTTCTTTATTTCTTCATTTTCTTCAGTTTCTTTCAGTTTCGGATTAGTTTTTGCTCCTTTTTCTTCAATCTTTAATTAAAATACATTTATGCAAATATTAACAAAATAAGTATCTAAAATCATATAAATGCACTAAAATGTATATAAAAATAGGGATAAATTACTATAAAATATACTATCTATTTGATGCTTATCACTAGACTTATGAGATTCATCCATCACCAACGTCCTCAAACCACCTAGCGACGGAATCCACAATATTTCAAGAAAATAATACAATCCATCACTCTTGCGTTCCAACTGCCCATCCAATCCACGCAATAATTCACCGTGAACATTTGAATCCAATAATGCTTCCAACTGAGCCTCAATCAACTTCTCCTTAATACCTGGATGTATAGTCATAGCCATTGCTCTCACCCTTCTTGGCTTAACCCTTTCCTTCCTACTCAAAGCATCAGCCACTACATTCGCCTTTCCCGGATGGTAGTGAATTTCACAATCATAGTCACTAAACAACTCCAACCACCTCCTTTGCCTCATATTCAATTCCTTCTAGTCAAAGATGTGCTGCAAACTCTTATGATCAGTATAAATCACACTTTTAGTCCCATACAGATAATGCCTCCAACAATTGAGTGCAAAAACCATCGCACCCAATTCCAAATCATGAGTGGTGTAGTTTTTCTCATGCACTTTGAGTTGCCTAGATGCATAAGCTATCACCTTCCCTCGCTGCATCAAAACACATCCCAACCCTTGGTTAGACGCGTCGTAATAAACCACAAAATCATCCGAGCCATCAGGTAATGCCAGAATCGGTGCCTCACACAAAGCATTCTTCAGAGTTTGAAATGCTTCCTCCTGTTTCTCACCCCAGACAAATTTCCTTTCCTTTTGCGTCAACAGTGTAAGCGGTTGAACAATCCTAGAAAAATTCTCAATAAAACGCCGATAGTATCCAGCCAAACCCAAGAACTGACGAATTTCAGAAGGAGTTTGTGGAGTCCTCCAAGCTTTCACCGCCTCAATATTACTTGGGTCTACATGAATACCCGCCTCGTTTACCACGTGACCAAGAAAATGAACCTCGCGCAACCAGAACTCACATTTCAAAAACTTTGCATAGAGCTGTTCTTTCAAGAGAAGTTCAAGAATAATCAACAGATGTAGTTTGTGTTCCTCCTTAGATTTCGAATAGATCAGGATGTCATCAATGAAAATGATAACGAATTTATCAAGATACGGTTTACAAACACGATTCATTAGATCCATGAATACCGCCGGCGCATTAGTAAGACTGATGTGACTCAAATATTCATGTTTTTAAGGGCAATATTCCGCACTTTTTGGACGTATCTTTAGTGAAAACATTCCAAAATGATCATTATTTACTAAATTTCACTAAAGTGGTCTAAATATAGGCGTTGCTGCAAAAATCACCTAAAACGTCCAAATAACGAGCAAATCAGGACGAATAAACGTGCACAAAATCACCCGGCCTCATTTACCTTATATAGATCACATTCTAACTTCATCATATGATAAAACATGTAAAATCAAGACGGGAAAATCAAGAATCATGCAAATCGGATAAAGAACGGAGAAGACTGAGCAGTATCAGACCCTATAAAGTCATTTCAGCTATGCTTGAGCTATACACATCCAATTTCAGTGAAGTTGGCATCATTAGAAGCGTAACGGAATTACGAAACCACAGGCGAAAGAATCAGGTCAAACGGACGCATAACGAAGGAGATACGCGCATTTTAAGCAACGAACGAAATCAGACGAACACCGTATACGGCCCTGGGAACCGTATACGGCCCTATACAGACCATATATGGCCTTGTATACACCGTATACGGCCCTACCAAGGCCGTATACGGCCCCCTGTACCCCGTATCGTGCATCGTTTGCTTGTACGTGCTGTTTCGCGAGTTGTACGGCTGATTTTTGAGCTTTGCCTATAAATAGGGGATCACTCCTCCTCATTTCACACACCTTAACACACCTCAACACATTCACACATTTCTCATTCTCTCACTTTTCTCATTTCTCTCTTTTCTTTCACTTTCTCTCTCTAACTTTCTCTCTCTAGCACTACTCTTAGGAGTTAGAGGAGAAAGGTTAGGGTTGAGCTTACGGTTCGAGTCTAGAGGAAGTTTTAGCTTGGTAATCTTGTTGTAATGAGCTTTTCAAGTTCAGACTATTTGTAATCCTTAGTATTACGCTGCTGTATTCCCGGTGATATCTAAACTTTACTTACTGTTATAATGCTTATGCTTTATGTTATTTCAGTTTATATTCTGCATATTGCCATGTTTATAGAGTAGTTTAATATTGTGATTGTTGAAATGTAGATATTAGGAGTAGGGATGATGTTAAATTAATGTTTCATTTATACGATTGGAAATTGTTATGCTGTGTATCTGGTTAAGCTTATCCTGAATATAGATCTAGTCTCTCATCACCCTTTCCAGACTTTCACGTGACTGTTGCCCTAGGATAGGATCTGATCAACCATAATACTATGAATATACAGTTATCTCCAGTTACAGTATGAAACTATGAACTCTCCTTTAAAAGGCACGGTACTTCGTATAGCGTTGGAAACACCTCGTGTGGAGTACAAATACGTGGAAGCTAAGGAAATGCCATGGATTGTTTCATCGTGAATTACCTAGAAGTGATCCTTATAGAACTGTGGTCTAGGAATCAAAGCTGTGGAAATGCTTGTTGCACTGTACACCGTTAGTACACCTAAGATCTGGAACACTGTGGAAATGCTTAAATGCCCAGTACACCGTCAGTACATCTAGGGTTTGGAACACTGTGGAAATGCCTAATTGCCCTGTACACCGTGATTATTCCTAGGGATGAACGCCTGACTGTAAAGGAGAGTCTATATTTATGATGGTTAAGTATGTGCTTCAATAGAAACAATACAGGGTAGTGTCAATCATATACCTAGACATGCAAAACCCTAATCACACCAATAGTTTAACGTACACAGGATACAATCAGTATTTGCTATAATAAACGTAAATAGACGATTAGGTGTTAAGAAAGGTCAGTAAATACAATTGCGGTCTGTTGCCTTATGCCTGATCCCTAGAACATTTAGGGTGACTTTGTCTTAATTAAGCAAAGGCTCAGGAGGGTTTGAAAACAGCCTGATCTGATCAGAATCATGATAACCTAGGATTCCAGTGACATATGTTTCTAGGCTTTCACCTGAACGTAGGGTCCTAGTGTTTACACCGAAAGTATGTCTACTCTTTATTTGGTAAATCTCCAATCAATTTTATAATGAACATCATCCCGAAACCCTAGTATCCAAGTTTCAGCAATCACATCTCTACCTGTCTGCTTAAACCCTAATTTCATTTCTCGTTATTTACTTTTCTGCATTTAGGATAATTAGAAAACCAAATCAATCCAAAATCTATCTACCTACCCACATCCTAATTGCGACCATAATCTTTGGTGATTCGCTTCATTTCAATTCGCTCCGATTTAAGAACGACCTCGAGTTATACTTATTGCTTGCTCCCAAGGTAGGTAGTACTTATAGTTTGAGCCCCAGCTCATATAAATTTAAAACTCACTGTCCGCCGCTTCTGTTGCTGTTGGAACAACGACCGGAGTCAAATCCGACCGACCGATAGGGGTGACGACAAGTTTTTGGCGCCGCTGCCGGGGATCGTAGAGCGTTACGATTTAAAGCCGCCTTAGATATTCTAGCTTTTAGGAGATCCATTCCAATTAGGTTTCCCAGACTTAGTTGGTAGTTATTTGCTTTCCGTAGTTTAATTTAGGTTAATTAAAAAAATGAAAAATACAAAAACATCTTTCTATGATTCATTTCCGTCTAGCCCCATTTCTCCACTCACCCTCAAGACATCCGAAGAAATGATGGCCATGGATGACGCTGAGTTCTTCGCCTGCTTAGAACAAGAGTTGGAATCTGACGTCTACTCTTCTTATTTATCCTCTTCCGAAGTTATCTCCGCTAATTCAGACGATGAATCTAGAACTTTAGGGCAATTCTTAGACCTTGACTTAGGAACCCATGATTCTCATCAGAAGATCTCAACTTCTGCATCTAGCATTCTAAGCTACCAGGTTATACCTGCTCCTGAGATTTCATATTCCTTAGAAAACTTCTTTCAATTCCCTACCTCATCTGGTTTTGTCGAGAGTAACTCTGAACATCTTCAACCCTTTCGTTTTCCACCCGTTGAAGAACGTCTTCCACCATGGGACGAAGAAGTTTACGAGTACCCTCCAAAATCACCTATCTTTTTGAACCTCGTATCCGAACCCGAGTACACCATCTATCGTGTTGTTGATAGGACTCTACCAATCAAACCTGAAGAAAATATCCGCTACGTTGGTAACTCTTTTGATCCTGATAGGAGATTGGATGTTTGTCGGGCATTTGCCAGACAACTCAAAACGTCTGACTTTCCTTTTTCAGTTGAACAAAGAGAAGTCACTCGTAGGATAAAGAAACAGGTTGGTATTCTCCACCATCTTCCAAATCAAAAGGAGGAAGGTATCTTCACACATTATCGAGAGCAAGAACTAAAGCTTAAATCAGAAATAGACCTACTAATGGACCTATTCGCCTGCACCGATTATCAACCGGTTTCCAAAACCCTAATTAATCGTTATGTTGCGGCTATGATTTATGAGCTTGAGTTCTGGATCAGCATAGATCCCGCTATATCTCTCGTCATTTCTGATAAAATTCCATTTTTCGTTGACCCCGCTACTTACATGATCAACAAGTTGTTAGAGATATTCCCTGGAACCACTGACGATAACATGGAAGCTGCTTTCTTTGCTGGAAGGAAGGATATTAACGTCTCACTCACTTTGTTATTTGCTCAGTCAAAATTTCCTTTCACTGTTTCACAAACATCTTTAATCGAAGAAATCACGGAGTCAGTTCACACTACCACCGGAGATCCCGATTCGAGAGAAGAACGGAAATTTCAACAAACCCTAGGAATGCTTCTTCATGACTTAAACCATATAGATGACGGGTCACGAAACGGAATTTCAAACCCTAAGAAAGTTAGAAAGGAATTTAACAAGTTTATTGACAATCTCCTAGATTTAGGCAAAAAAGAACGTATGTTTCTCACTGAACACGAACGATTCTCGTTACATCCCGCAGACCTAGTTGATTCTGTCATTAAGATTCTCATTTGTGACTTTATTCCTCGCTACACTTTCCCTCAACCAAGAGCACCAAATTCACTTAAACAATTGCTCTTGGGCAATATTCAATAAATTTGTCCAAAAGTCGAGCTATCAACTTTAACCAAGCGCTTTTTGGGAGGCAACCCAAACTTTAGTTAATTTAGTTTTATTTTAAGTATTTAGGCTAAGTAATATTAGTGGTTTATTTATAAATTTAAAAGCTTGCATTTAAAAACACAAGAAAACGTTCTTTTAAAATTCAAATTCTCGCAACTCAGTAACGAATTTCAGACATTTTCAGAAAGTTCGAAAAAGTTTATTTTTAAATTTTGAAAAATTAATTTTGAATTTGTCTTGGATTTTAAAGAACACAAAAAGATTGTCTTGTTTTAAATAAAAACGTATACGATTTCGCATACGATTCGCAAATATCTTTCAGACTGCGCGTAAAGATTCAGAAAATTACGAACATAATTTTTAAAATTGTTCTATTAAAAATTTTTAAACTTTGAAATTTTACTTGTATGTTTCGTATCTTTCGCAAATTTTAAATCGCGTACGTTTAAAAGGGTATAAAAAGGGATTTTAGCCACACACATAAGACAAAACATTAAAAACTTCATCTTCTTCCTCCTCCCCACACCCAAACCGTCGGCCTCACCTCCATCACCACCAAACCTTCATTACTCAACCATTTTACATGATTCCAAGCTCAAAATTCATCATTTTATGATCTTTCTTGCATCCACAACATCATTACATCAAGTTTAAGGTAATTCTTGACCTACTTTTGTGATTTTCATGAAACTTTAAAAATTAGGGCTTGTAACTCATTTTCATAGATTTCATGGTTAAAAGTTGCAATCTTTAGTGTTATTTCATGCTTATCTTGATGCTTAACATGATTACAAGCTTAATCTAGTGATTTGTTGGCTTGATTGCAAGATTGGAGATTAAAGTGTTGACTTTTTGGATGAACTATGGCTAGTTTGACTTTTTGGTTGATTAATTGCTTATGTTGACTTTTGTTGATTGAGTTATGCTTAAATATGATAGGTTAACATGTTTTGATTGATCATTTGCGATTAGAAAAGGGTTAAGCTAGTTTTTGGTAATTAAAGTAAGCTCATTTTTAATAAAATCATCATAAACATCATTTTTACTTAAAACTTTTATTTTTAAACCATGTTTATGACTTTTCTAAACTTAAAAAAGCTTACGAGATTATCAAAACAAGCTTCGGTTCATTTAATCATTTTTAAAGTTAATCACTTTAATTAATAAAGTGTATGACTTTGAAATGAAACCAACAAAAACGCCATTTTCTAAAATCTACCATTTTGTCAAATAAGTTTACTTCGATTCTTTGCTTGAAATCATGTAAAATACGGCTTTATGTCTTTTGGAAATTGCGAAAAGTTGGATTGCATATTTAATTGGTAATATGCCCTTTTATGATTAATTGATTTACTTGAGGTAATTATATGACCTTGGATTTATCCAAAGTATTAAGCTCGTTTAGATTGATTAACCATGAACATAAAGTATTTAAGTTTTTAGTGCTTGGGATAATTAAGTTAGGTACCTTGTTGACTTGCTTTGATTATGCTAGAAACTTGAAGCTTTGTGCCACTTTCCTTTAGTTAGACATAAGTTGATAAAAGTTTTTGGAGTTGTGATTGGTTGCGGTTAGGTTTAGCAATTTTAAAATTTCTGGATATGCCCATTTCTAAAGCCTACATTTCCAATTTTTTCTGAAAATTTGGAAGTACTTTAGCATATCCATTAACATATCACGGTTATGGTCTAATCTTTTCTTGTCTTTTATCGTAGATGGAAAATTGCCCACCTTCACTCAGCTACTTGACCAAATCTTCAAAGAATAGGTCACTCATTCGCCAATGGTTGCAGCGACCGATAGGCAGTAATCGATATGTGGTATGGAAAGACATGATTAAGCTAGGGATCAGGGATGAGTTGAAGAGTTTGTTGATGTATGAGACCGATGGTCAAGTAAACAATGCCTTTCTCCGTCTCTTCGATATAGATGAGTATGCATACCGAGAAGTAGTGACAGAGTTCATGATGACTTACCAGCTGAATCCAAAGATGAGCGTATCCGACAAAAGAAAGATTTCATTCAGGTTTGAGGAACAGATTCATCATATCTCAGTTGCCGACTTGGGAGTGTATCTTGGTTTATATACAGAGTCTCAGGTCAACTCTGCATGGTTCAGGAACAGTGTCCAAGACATCTCCAGCCTACCAAACAGGAACCACAAGGATATTTGGATGGATTTAGCAGGATCAAACTTTAGGAGCTGTGTTAAGTCATCCACTTTCATCAAGCCGGTTCATCACATCCTTCACAAGTTGCTAGCATGTTCTATATTTGGAAAGAAGGAAGGTGGTGCTGTGAGTGCCGAAGAGTTGAAGTTCATGGAAGCAATCATAGGAGGAAAGAATCTGAATGTTGCTTTCTTGATCGCTGAGAGACTTGGGGCTGAGACAGACATGGATAGGCACATGTTCATGGGGTCGATTATTACTAGATTGCTTTATAGTATGGGATTGTTGACTGAGGCCCACACTGAGGAGTTTACTGTTTGTTCTCGTTCTCTGCCATTCAACTTGGACTACTGCAAGTTGATCCATTTTATTGAGGTAGATGAGCAGAGACAGTGCTTATGGAAGAACACCAAACAGATCATTCCAGGATGTCGTCTCCCTGGAAAGCGTGTTAGAGGATCCTCACCTGTTGCAGATACTGAGGATGGGGCATCTGATAGAGCCCGAGCACCTACTACTCATGCTAGTGTCCCGCATAGAGGAGCTGAGACAGCCGAGCCACCAGCTCAGGCTACTGTTCACTACACAGATCCAGTGACCTCGCTGACACAGTATTATCTTTTGCATGCTCTTCAGGTTAACCGTTCCCATCAGCTGTTGATTTCCAGGAAAATTGGTATTCCTGACCCAGAGCCTTACTTGTACCGATGTGGTCCACCACCACCAGCCATGACACCACCACATACATCCATCCCATCACATACCACCCATACACCCTCACCCGCTATCCGGACCACACCAGTACCAGAGCAGGTCCAGTCAGTTGAGGCCGAGATACCGGTAGTTCAGCCATTGATTTCTGCACCTGTGATTTCTCATCCTGCCCAGCCAGTCGCCAGTGGATCTTACCGTGCTGACACAGTCTACTTGGGCACTGATGCTGTATCTTTTGACACTTCCGGGATGCTATTAAACTTGGGACCGATCTCTTCCTCAGCTATACCGACAGAGACTATGCTACGCCAGGCTTACATGACCTTACTAGAGCAGGCAGGGGTTACTTCGGCTATTTTGTTAGAGTGGGGCTACACTGATCCGATGAGACTGCCAGCAGCTACCCTCAGAGACATATTGATTCAGCTCAAACTGATCAATGCTGAAGAACAGGGACAGAGAGTATCTAGTGGCCAGCAGTCAGTCATAGGACCATCCACAGCACCAGCTCCTACTCAGCATATTGATGCACCTGACCAGGGATCCCCAGCCTCATAGTTCTACCCCATTTGCATCATCTGACTTTGGTTTCAGACATTATTACTAATATCTTATGTTTGTTTGGCTACTATTAAACCTTACTTTTGGAACTTATTTGTATCAGCCACTAGTTGGATGATCACTCTATCCGTATTTACATTATGCTTTTACTTATTATGTTTTATTTTCATTCTGTTTAATAAGTAGAAAAGTTGTAATGTATGAACGTGAAAAAAGGCGAGATGACGCACTTTCAAGAAGAAAATTCCTGAAGTCAAAAGGCAACTCGAACCAGTTTTCAACATTTGCAGACTGCGGAACATTCAAACATCTCATGGAGGGGCCTCGTTCTTCTCGAAACTTCCTTGTATCTAAGCACTTCAAAGAACTAAGTGTGGGATCACTCCCCACACCGCAAACACTTATCAAAATCACTCCAACTTCTTCAAAACCTAAAGTATGGGATTCTACACCATAAGGGTCCCCACTTAAAAGAATTGAAGTTGATTTCTGATAACGTTGGATACATGACACCGGATAACCCCGTATGAAGCTTGATGTCCTTCAAGAAGAATGCAGAAGAAAGCTCACTTCGACTCCCTCTCCTGCAAAATTTCACATGCTTCAAAACGTTATCTGGGGAGTTTCTTAACCTTCTATCCATTTCATGATCACATATATTCTGTCTTGATAGCTTGTTATATCCTATACCCTATCCTGAGCTTATCACTAAGTGTGGGATTCAAACCCAAATTTAACACTTAAGAAACATTTTCTTACATGTTCAAACTCTAAGTGTGGGATTTTACCTCCAGTAAGAACTCAACTCAAGAGAACATTAGGGACAATGTTCCTCTAAGTGTGGGATAGCAAGGTATAGAATACCTTGGATAATTTTAGGCAATTTTTATGTCCAAAATAGCATTACTCAGAAAATGTTTTCCCAAAACGAACTTTTTCAAATAAAATTTTTCAAAATTTTTTTTCAAAAATTTAAAATTATGAGTTAAATTATGAAACTAAACTCTAAGTTTTTGAGTTAAATACTTTCGAAAAGAATCACGCTCGAAATATGAGTAAGGTATTTTGGAATATAGGGAAAATAAGGTAGAAATTTCTCGAGCAAGAAACAATAATCTGAAAGGAGCATGGCTAGGCACATACAACCCTATTTTGTAGTGAGGTATCTTGAGCCTAAAAGCATTCATCTTTAATGCTTCACTTTCATTTCTTGTGTGTGCCGATGCTTGCATCTCTGAATTAGAACTTGCTCCAGACATACGTTTCAAGACCACATTGGTGTGTACCGTACGCGGTATAGGTGCAGCTAGATGACCTTGACATTCCTTAGGATTTAAACCCAATTTTTACATATCTCTTCAAGCCCAAAACCCTTCCGATACTTACTATCAGTATCGATGATCCGCCTAGTAAACCCTGTTGAGCCTAAACCTTTCATTTCATAAAAACCCTCGTACAAAACCCCTACTCACCCAAAATTCCCAAAACCTTATCTTAGAATTTCTAAGGCCGTGAAAAACATCTTTTGGAACATCCTCTTCAATTATGCTCTAAAGTCTTCCTCTTCGGTGTACTCTTAAAAGTCAAAGTGCGAAAAATTGGCACGACAAAAGAAATTGAAGTTCAAGATCAAAGATCATAGTTCCGAAAAGGATTTCTGAAAGGATCAACATAAAATATCCTTAGAAATTCTCTGGCAAAGAAGTTCTGAAGAAGAAAAGAAAAATAAAAAGTAGAAAAATCAAGAAAAGAAAAAGAAACAGTTCCATCAAATAAAGCTGAGTGCTTCAAGTATCACCTTCTCAAGAAAAATTCGATAGAAGACGATCAGCTACAAAATCCTCTGTTCCATTCTGAAATAAAGTTTTTCACTATCTTTGAGTTTTAAGATAAGTCAAACCCTTACAACCAAACATATACCACTACCCATACCCTTCAACCTCACCAAACACTACCACCCGTTGAATGTCTTGGGATAGTTAGCACCGTCCTCACCTAAGTGGTGGAGATCCGATTCTCGACCAAGCTTATGACGATGAGTGCTGCATGACTGGCTTATTTGAGCGATTTCAATTGTTCTAGATTGTTAGGGAACCCGATACACTTTGAGTGAATTGAGTGACCACCTATAGTGAGATCGCCTAGTCATGTGTACTCCAAGATCACGAGAATTGGTAGTATGCTTGATGATAATTGCTTCTTGCTTCTGAAAGGATCATCTTATCCTTTCCCTTATTCTTAAACAGTCTTAATCATATTAGAAGTGGTATCATTTTGAAACTATTTTGACTCACCCCTTAAAAACCTCATTTTAAATGTTTTTCTAACTAAGTGTTGCTTGAGGACAAGCAACGCCTAAGTGTGGGATAACTTGATGTGACTCAAATAGTCATGTTTTTAAGGGCAATATTCCGCACTTTTTGGACGTATCTTTAGTGAAAACATTCCAAAATGATCATTATTTACTAAATTTCACTAAAGTGGTCTAAATATAGGTGTTGCTGCAAAAATCACCTAAAACGTCCAAATAACGAGCAAATCAGGACGAATAAACGTGCACAAAATCACCCGGCCTCATTTACCTTATATAGATCACATTCTAACTTCATCATATGATAAAACAGGTAAAATCAAGACGGGAAAATCAAGAATCATGCAAATCGGATAAAGAACGGAGAAGACTGTTGCAGTATCAGACCCTATAAAGTCATTTCGGCTATGCTTGAGCTATACACATCCAATTTCAGTGAAGTTTGCATCATTAGAAGCGTAACGGAATTACGAAACCACAGGCGAAAGAATCAGGTCAAACGGACACATAACGAAGGAGATACGCGCGTTTTAAGCAACGAACGAAATCAGACGAACACCGTATACGGCCCTGGGAACCGTATACGGCCCTATACAGACCGTATACGGCCTTGTATACACCGTATACGGCCCTACCAAGGCCGTATACGGCCCCCTGTACCCCGTATCGTGCATCGTTTGCTTGTACGTGCTGTTTCGCGAGTTGTACGGCTGATTTTTGAGCTTTGCCTATAAATAGGGGATCACTCCTCCTCATTTCACACACCTTAACACACCTCAACACATTCACACATTTCTCATTCTCTCACTTTTCTCATTTCTCTCTTTTCTTTCACTTTCTCTCTCTAACTTTCTCTCTAGCACTACTCTTAGGAGTTAGAGGAGAAAGGTTAGGGTTGAGCTTACGGTTCGAGTCTAGAGGAAGTTTTAGCTTGGTAATCTTGTTGTAATGAGATTTTCAAGTTCAGACTATTTGTAATCCTCAGTATTACGCTGCTGTATTCCCGGTGATATCTAAACTTTACTTACTGTTATAATGCTTATGCTTTATGTTATTTCAGTTTGTATTCTGCATATTGCCATGTTTATAGAGTAGTTTAATATTGTGATTGTTGAAATGTAGATATTAGGAGTAGGGATGATGTTAAATTAATGTTTCATTTATACGATTGGAAATTGTTATGCTGTGTATCTGGTTAAGCTTACCCTGAATATAGATCTAGTCTCTCATCACCCTTTCCAGACTTTCACGTGACTGTTGCCCTAGGATAGGATCTGATCAACCCTAATACTATGAATATACAGTTATCTCCAGTTACAGTATGAAACTATGAACTCTCCTTTAAAAGGCATGGTACTTCGTATAGTGTTGGAAACACCTCGTGTGGAGTACAAATACGTGGAAGCTAAGGAAATGCCATGGATTGTTTCATCGTGAATTACCTAGAAGTTATCCTTCCAGAACTGTGGTCTAGGAATCAAAGCTGTGGAAATGCTTGTTGCACTGTACACCATTAGTACACCTAAGATCTGGAACACTGTGGAAATGCTTAAATGCCCAGTACACCGTCAGTACATCTAGGGTTTGGAACACTGTGGAAATGCCTAATTGCCCTGTACACCGTGATTATTCCTAGGGATGAACGCCTGACTGTAAAGGAGGGTCTATATTTATGATGGTTAAGTATGTGCTTCAATAGAAACAATACAGGGTAGTGTCAATCATATACCTAGACATGCAAAACCCTAATCACACCAATAGTTTAACGTACACAGGATACAATCAGTATTTGCTATAATAAACGTAAATAGACGATTAAGTGTTAAGAAAGGTCAGTAAATATAATTGCGGTCTGTTGCCTTATGCCTGATCCCTAGAACATTTAGGGTGACTTTGTCTTAATTAAGCAAAGGCTCAGGAGGGTTTGAAAACAGCCTGATCTGATCAGAATCATGATAACCTAGGATTCCAGTGACATATGTTTCTAGGCTTTCACCTGAACGTAGGGTCCTAGTGTTTACACCGAAAGTATGTCTACTCTTTATTTGGTAAATCTCCAATCAATTTTATAATGAACATCATCCCGAAACCCTAGTATCCAAGTTTCAGCAATCACATCTCTACCTGTCTGCTTAAACCCTAATTTCATTTCTCGTTATTTACTTTTCTGCATTTAGGATAATTAGAAAACCAAATCAATCCAAAATCTATCTACCTACCCACATCCTAATTGCGACCATAATCTTTGGTGATTCGCTTCATTTCAATTCGCTCCGATTTAAGAACGACCTCGAGTTATACTTACTGCTTGCTCCCAAGGTAGGTAGTACTTATAGTTTGAGCCCCAGCTCATATAAATTTAAAACTCACTGTCCGCCGCTTCTGTTGCTGTTGGAACAACGACCGGAGTCAAATCTGACCGACCGATAGGGGTGACGACAAAGACCAAAGGGCATAACGAGAAATTCGAAGTGCCCATAACAAGTCCTGAATGCAGTCTTTGGTATATCCGACTCATGTACTCTCAACTGATGATAACCAGAACGAAGATCAATTTTTGAAAACCACTGAGCACCCTGAAGTTGATCAAATAAATCATCTATCCTTGGAAGAGGATAACGATTCTTGACCGTAAGCTTATTAAGTTCACGATAATCAATACACATACGAAACGAACCATCTTTCTTTTTAACGAACAGAACAGGTGCTCCCCAAGGAGAGTGACTAGGGCGAATGAAACCCTTGTCTTGGAGCTCCTGAAGTTGAGTGGACAATTCTTGCATTTCAGAAGGAGCCAAACGATATGGAGCTTTAGCAACTGGGGTCGCTCCAGGAATAAGATCAATGCGAAGCTCAACAGATCGAAGAGGAGGTAGTCCCGGCAAATCATCCGGAAAAACATTAGGAAAATCACGAACAATAAGGACATTTTCAAGTTTTGATTCCTCGGAAGTTATACTCATAAGCTTAACACATTTAACCTCCGGTTGTTCCCCAGAGACTTCTAATATACTGCCATTGGACAAAGGTATACGAACCACTTTATCGAAACACAAAATTTCAGCCCTATAATTTACCATCCAATCCATATCCACAATAACATCAAAACTACCAACCCCAAAAGGTATTAGGTCGATACTAAAAGCATAATCCTCCAGCACGAGTGTACAATATCTAATAACCTCATTCAAGTCTACCCGTTTCCCATCCGCGATTTCAATTTCATACACAACGTCCAGCTTACTAGGTATAATATCAAGTATAGGCACAAAATCCCCAGATATAAAGCTAAAATCGGCACCACTGTCAAATAAAACCATAGCAAAATGATTATTTAATAGAAACGTACCGGTCACAATGTTAGGTGCCTGACGTGCCTCACTAGCATTCATAACAAAAGATCTCTCAGGTGCAGTGTTTGCCGCACGACCCCTGTTCTGATTTCCACCAACAGTCACAGCCCGGTTATTATTATTATTTCCCGCAGCCCCTATTGCCCTAACCAATTTGGGGCAAGCACTCACAAAATGATCCAAACCCCCACATTCGAAACATCCTCTAGCACCTCTCACAGCATTAACCGGGGCAACGACACGTGCAGTAGATCGACAGAAGTCAGGTGTGTGACCCCATCGGTTGCACTTGTTGCAATATCGACACCCCACAGACGGCGAATGATGATAGTTACACCCCGAACACAAAGGATTTGCCCCGCCATACATATTCCTGTCCACACTAGCAGCAACATACGTCTTAGCTACTCGGGCTTTCTTGTTACCCGATTCGTTAGTCTTAGTTCTACTAGACTCGGCAACCTCTTTACTCTTCTCGTTCCCCCTCTTTAGGGTACCATTACGCACCATTTCCTCAGTAAGGGACCCAACCCTCAGTATAGCACTCTGAATCGTGGCCGGCTCAGTCACTTCCACCATTCCCCTGATCTCCGGCACCAATCCCTCGATATACTTCTTGATTCTCCTCGACTCTGGCGTTACCATTGTCGGAATCAGCTTAGCTAACTCATGGAATCGATCGGTTTAGGCAGCATGATTAGCCCCCACCATCGAATGGCCTAGAAATTCCTTCTATAACTTATTCATCTTAGTGGATGAACAAAATTCCTCCTCCAGCATCGCCTTAAACTCCTCCCAAGTCATACCTACCGCAGCAGTCCGGCCTCTAGCCTGAACCTGAGTGTTCCACCAGGTTAGTGCTTTATCCAACATCATACTCGACGCATACTTCACTTTCTGCTCCTCAGCGCAGTTACTGATATCCATAACTGTTTCCATCTTCTCAATCCATCTGGAGCAGGCCACAGCTCCCCCTTTACCATTGAACTCTCGGGGTTTACCTGCCACAAACTCTTTGTACATACACCCCCTAACAGCCGTTCCATTACCAGTCCCGCCAGTACCACCATCACCATTATCTTCATTAGGTTCTCCATCAAGATTTCCTTCTTCTTCACCGCCACCACCTATCCCTGTACCCTGTAACACGCCCTGAGTAACTTGTGCAACAATATTAGGCAATAATGCCTGCAGCTGTTCCACAATTATCGCGGCAACATTGGGTACCTCACCCCCAGTACCCTCGTCACCTCCACCTGTATGGCCTCCGGTACGGCCACCACCCCTACCAGTACGGCCGCATGTTCGGCCTCCAGCTCTAGTACCACTACCCCTATTTGCAACACGCGCAGAACGTCTAGGTGGCATGATCACTACAATGGGAAACATATCACTATTTAGCACAATTGAAGGATACAGATAGAGTTTATGTACACATGAACTCACATATCGAATAATAACTCTTTCATGTATGTAAGAATAAGATTTCACAATATGAAAGGACGTAAGAAGCATTTGAATCCCAACTCATCCTTTGTACTCCTTTACAGGTAGCATATTGTATACTCAAAAACCGTTAGATAGATATGCATGTGTCGGAACACCTTCTTCAATTACGTCGGCCGCCATAATCGTAAAAGTGTTCGTTCACCCACATAACTATCCTCCAAGTTCTCGTAACACAATATACTTGTACAAAGGGCAAAGATTAACAATAGAACAATGAATATGCACAACACATGTCAAACAGCAATTGTTATGAGATAAATGAATTTATAATTTAATAAGGAGTCCTCAATGTAACAATAGTCATAATCCCAAACAAAATCAAATCACTAAGATATGGTACGATAATACGATAATGAAAATGGTATATTCTAAGAAAATTTCACGGCTCCATGTGCAGTTGGCTTAAATACGTTTCTCCTATTATGGGTGGGGAAGAGGGGATGCAACTTCTGGCTCAGAACCTACTCGGCTACAAGCACTATCCCCCGAGGCCGTGGGTTGTGGATCCCTTGCCCAAATTGCATCTTCAAGCTTCCTTTCCTCATGTTCCTCCAAGGGTTCTTCTTCCGAATCCTCCTCAGGTTCTTCCTCTGGGTCCTCCTTAGGTTCTTCTTCTTCCTCTACCGGTTTCTCTACGAGCTCCTTTTCGGGTAAGAGTTCAATCTCCAATCTTATTCTTTGAGGCTTCCCTTCCTTCCCCCAAATCTTACATACCGCTGACCCCACATTATAGACTTCTTCCTCTTATTTGATACACTCGATGGTCCAGAATGAGTCGGACTACAAGCTAATTTAGGTTTACCCTCAGAATTTCCTTCAGACGACGATGAGATGTGGATAACCTCCTTGCTATTTGACATGACTGTGTTGTGCAACAATTATTAGAAAGGAATCGAATTATGTCGGAAAATGCACACATAGTATCCTAATTCATGTTCTACATGCGGGTTCCTTATTTATAGTCTAGGTCAATCCACCTAGATCTCTATAAACAATGGCTCTGATACCAATCTGTCACACCCCGTCTAAAGCGGAAACAACGGGGTACAACAATGATAGGATCACAACACATTATTATAAAGATGTCTATATGAAAATAAAAATCCAATGTGTTATGATACTTGTAACATGAATAGGAGCTCACGCTACATGTACATATCAACAATGAAAAAGATAACCAAACAATAATCCCATAATCAAATGTTAAGACAAAACGTCTTCCCCAAATTATTAAAACCAAGTTCCATCTCAAATGACAGTCTCAATCTTAGCTCAAATGCAACCTAGAGGTCCACTAAGCTTTCTTGTCCTCTATCTTCAGCCCACTAGTGCTACCTGAAAAGTTATGCTCAAAAACGTCAACAATAATGTTGGTGAGTTTCGTAGGTTTAAAACATGACACCATAATATAACATCCTTTTTTCTGTGATAATCATTGGTTAGGACAACGCATATGAAAAGGTACACAAGTGATATGAAATAACCAAACATCTCACAACTCGAATGGCAGTAGCTACTCCAACAATGGCTTTAATGCATACAAAAGTACACATCACGTAATCACTCCTAAGGGAGCAATGCCTTGCAAACAAACGTGGCTTTAATGCATACAAAAGTACACATCAGGTAATCACTCCTAAGGGAGCAATGCCTTGTAAAATAAATCCAACAACCAATTCACATAATCACATAGTGTTACACATTTCAAGCATATGTCCAAAAATAGAAATAAACACGTTCACAGCACGAAAAACCATTTATAAAACACGAGCATACTTTTCCCCCAATTTAAAATAAGTAAATGAAAACGGGGCCACGAAAACTCACCTCAAGAAATGATGTAAGTATCGTCCCTTAAGTATAACCACTAATCAGCTCGCCAATCTACAATGTCATAATGCGTATGGGTCATAACCTAGACATAACTTGGTCATTCCATTGTATTCCACACCCCAAACACTTCTAATATGTTTCCTCACAATTCTACTAGTATATTATTACAAGAACTAATCCTAAATGAAAACTCAGATTCTGACCAGAAATTTGAATCCACTTCACGAATATTTAAATAAAACTTACTTAAACCATTTGAATCTATAATTTTTACCAACGATACTTTAATGTGTTTAGAAGACTCAGTAATTTTCCCAGATTGATTTATGTTGATTTACTAGTTTTAAAAATTCATCAAAATAACTGCTCTAAACTGTTGACTCTTTCTGACTTCACAAAAGTTTTAATTTACTTAAAATACGTAGAAGCTTCAAATGATTATCATATTTTTACAGAAAATACTTAACACTTTAAAGACACTCCAGTAAAAATCTCAAGATCTAAATCTTAGTTTAAGACATGTTTCAAAAATCGACAACTCAACTGAAATCTGGAACCGAGAAACTCAGAAATGACACATCATCTTGTAAAATCGTTTTGACCAACTTATACTCCACATTTAACCATGAAACTGACACCATTTGAAAGAAGACTCAAAGTACTTATGTTTAGACTCCTTTTTCATCAAAAACCATCGTGATGTGACCAAGTTACAAGCTTCCTAATCCAAACAAAGTTTCTGATCAGATTAGGGTTTATAATAAATCAACCCTAATCACATATATAACCAATCCAAACCGCAACAACAATCAAAACTCTTAATCCTATCATCGTATATACTGATTTTATTAATGTTCTAACCATTTCATTTACCCGGAACACAATGGAAATGAACCGAGAATAACCGACAATAAACGAATAATCGAAATACACGAAATCAAATGAATCGAAAGGAATTTTATACCAACAATCACGAATCCGCACGATGAAATCACTCACAATCTGTAAATAAAGAGTATGGCATGAGAGTTTATTCATCATGCATCAGGATTATGAAGAAACGAAGGATTTGAATATTATTCTTACCGAAATACGCATATACCCAAGCTCTCGATCAATAAAACGATTGAGGAATGATGTGATTACGTTATTGCACTTTGGAAATCGAAAATACACTGAACAATACGCTCCAGGTTCGTCAAATACGGCTGTGGTTTGAAAAAATACGAGTTAGGGTTTGTAAATACGTTTATATACTTGGGCTGGCCGACTTGAAATCGCGTCGCGATTAGGGTTTAATTGCGTCGCCATTAGACTGGAAAATCGCGTCGCAATATAGGAGTATCGCGTCGCGATTCTACAAAATCCCGAAACCCTAATTCTTTAATAAATGCGTTTGACTTTATTTGACCATTTCATGAAATATTATTTCTAACACGCGAAATGCTCGTCTTATTTGAATATTATACAAAAATTAAGTTTTCCATATAGTTAGATTACGAAATGTTTGACCACGAATACGAAATGAAGTTTGAAAACGAACCTAAAAATGAAGCATTTAGTGACGGATGTCACAAAAACCAAACTGACCTATACCTTAGGAACCAACTAGTCGTTCTAAAAAATCTTGAAGCCCAGATTGGATAACTAGCCCAACGTCTTGACTCTAGGCCTCAGGGTAATCTCCCTAGTAACACGGTACAAAACCCCCACGTAGAAGAGGCTAAACAGATGAGTACTACAGACAAGAAGGAGGCACCGGGCCAACCTTCCACTACTTCTCCTGTCCAACCGACAGTCGAGACTACGTCTGTCCCTACACCACAAAGGGAAGTACGAATTCCGTTTCCTGGCCGTCTTAGGAAAGCCTACAAGGCTAACACCTTCCGTCTCGATGGAAAGTTCATGGACACCGTGTCCAGAACCCCTTCAAGTTCAAAATACATCCTTAAACTCCTGTCTGCCAAGGATAAGGTACCCAAAGTACCCAATATCCCACTGAACGCGGAATGTTCAGCTATCATTAAGAATTCCCTACCTGAGAAATTAGCAGATACAGGACGATTCACTCTTCCATGTTCAATCTATCACTCGGGCATGATACACTCTCTAGCCGACGTAGGAGCCAGTATCAACCTTATGCCTTATTCACTTTACACAAGACTGTAATTAGGACCCCTTAAGCCTACCAAGATGAGCGTCCAACTAGCTGACCAATCCACTAGATACCCTAAGGGAATAGCTGAGAATATCATGGTTAAGGTAGATAAGTTCCTATTTCCCACAGACTTTGTAGTGATGGACATTCAGGAGGATGTGCATATCCCTATCATCTTAGGAAGACCATTCTTGAACACCGCGTGTACTATCATCGATGTTTACTCATAGACTATTAGTCTTAGATCTCACGGAGAGACTATCACTTTCAAGATTGATCAGACTGACCAGGCCTTGACCGAACATGCGGAGATATGTATGATTTCTACAGGCAGAGTTACTTTGGATGATGATTCTGAACCAGACACACGGATGTCTGACGAGCCCACTACTTCCGACACTGAGGAAGAAGAAATGGAAGAAGAGGAAGAGACTGAAGAAGAAGAAATAGAAATAGAAGAAGAAGAGGAAGAGACAGAAGAGGATCAGTCTGCACCAACTTACCTTCCTGATTCATACTGCCCGACAGCAGAGATCATGCAGATAGATTACACTAAAAGCTTTATCCCTCTGCCAGACAGTGACTCAGAGGAAGAAGAACCGCTGATTAACTATTCTCAGGATGCTGAATACGCGCTTACTATGGAGAAACTTATCGCATCAGTCATCGATCCTACCAAACCTCTCACCTTTCCTCGATTTCGTGCTCTGGAAAATATCGAAAACACCATTGCTTTGTCTAAGCAACATCCAGAGTTACGAGACAAACTCCTGATGAAGATCGCAGACTACAAGGAATCCCGACTTCGACCACACATACCTTTTCGAGGGATTTAAGCCCTTGATTCATCTGAACCTCGAACTCAGTTCGAGTTAGGAGGTACTTCTGGGTCTAGTCATGATTCCGACTCTCAGGATGAAAAGGAAATTGAGATGATCTCTTCTCAGCCGATATCTCAGATCACCGACGAGTCTCAGTCACCACCTACAGCTGATGAGTTCCCTGATTCACTAGAGGTTGATCCCCCAGTGATAGAGAGTGACGAGGACGACGTCGCATATATTGATGTTCATATAGATATCCTCTCTATTCATCTTCGTCTACCTTCCACCATTCCGGATTCTCCTCTCGGTACTATCCAAGTACCGATCGTCTCTAACCACAAAGAGATGATCAGTACTATTGAGCAATACGAGGATGACTTTCGTACCTTGATGGCGATTATCAGAAATTTTACTATTGAGTACACGCCACATCAGAGAGACTTGATCGAAGAAATTGAAGCAGAATATGATGTTTATCATGCCACCAACTCTCGAAGTCCTCAGCATCTACAAAACCGCATCCATGCCTTCGCCGAAGATCTCGCTACTCAGCTTCTGCAAGAACCTCAGAACAATGATGAGCCATCTGCAGACGATCTAGAGTTCTTTGAAAACCAGAAAATCATATATGGCAAGGTATACAAAGCACTAATCTGGTCCGCATTTCCATACTCACACAGGCAGATGGAGTTTCTACACTCTTACATATACAATATGGACTATGCTACTGGGAACCCTGATGACGAAGTAGATGATCAGATGATAAGTTATCTAAGGGGATTGATGGACTCTATGGCCAATAACGATCATATCGACGATTCTTCACCACACAGGTTTTTCATCGATTGCACTCTAGAATTCCATGCTCATAAGATCATCGAAAGGTTGGAGCGTGTGAGCCATGATGAAAGGACGCGTGACCTCCCTTCATCCATTCCTGACGGTTCGATGGTTAACACTGCGAACTTCATCACAGAACAGCTTAGAGATATCTTCGGTACTATCTTCACAGGGGAGCCCAGACAGTTGTTTCATGATGGAATGCGTGAGGTTTACAATAGAATGATTAACATCTTTCGTAAACCAGACCTCACATATTCCGATCATCAAGAGCAGCTTATCCAAGGCATCCTCAAGTCCATCAATGAGTTAGGGAGAAGCACTAGCGTGAGCACTCATGAAGACATCCATTTGCGCTTCTTCGGATTCATGGATTCGTTAAGACGGGAACGACCGGAGCGTGAGAGACTCGAGTACAACGAGACCTATTTCATAGATTTCGATGGACCCATCTCCAAGGCAGTTTATGATATCTTCTGGGACCTCTTGTACTTACAGAGGGTGGCTGAGGAACACTTCGGTAGTTTCCCTCTCTTCGTGTCAAGAATCCCGAACATCACCCAAGTCATCACTCGCTATATCCTCAAGTTCTATCCACAAAACTCCAGGGCACCATTACCCAACACCTCTAGCCCTGGAGGTTCCTCTTCCGGCTGATCCAGGAGGAACAAGAGTCGAGCCCTCGAC
This sequence comes from Helichrysum umbraculigerum, assembly GCA_949592205.1. Taxonomy (NCBI): domain Eukaryota; kingdom Viridiplantae; phylum Streptophyta; class Magnoliopsida; order Asterales; family Asteraceae; genus Helichrysum; species Helichrysum umbraculigerum. The sequence continues at coordinate 102,359,066 of CATIUR010000003.1, read as the reverse complement.
TTTAAAATAGAAGCGCTTCTCGGGAGGCACCCCATGGAATAAATATCCTTTAATATTAGTAGTATTTTATTTTAAAATTTCAAGAAGTGAAGTATCTCTGACTATCTTTCACACCTGGATATACAAATGCTTTCAAAACACCACTTCATTTTTAAAACTAATAGCTTTTACCACATCACTAACTCCAGAATTTAGGAAACATTTTTCAAAATAATAATTCATGTGTTTCGAGCATTTGAGGTACTTACATGCTACTTTCATGCATTATGCTCGAACTCGTTTAAAAACACATGTCTTACAAATGATTTGTAGTAGAGAACATCTTTTCACATTCTGGAATAGTGAAACTCTTTCGGTAAAAAGCTATAAATAAGAAGTTGGTTAAAAAGTATATCCAACGTGTTCACACTTACGAGATATTTTCACATGAGAGAACAGTAGAGAAAATGAAGAATTGAACCATTTTGTACCAAGTGCTCTTCCCAAAAGCCGAATGAACTTCATGGAACTGCCGCAAGAAGGATATCTGGCAAGTACTCTTCTTTAAAGGCAGCATATCTTCAGACTCTCAGCCTCCTTCCAACACGTGGATAGGGGAGTTCTCTCGTTCTTATCCTTGTTTTAATATTGATTGTTTTGCTTTATTTTTCAAGTAGTCTATGCCATATCCTAAACTTATCACTAATTGTGGGATTCCAGCCCAAAACAAACACTTGAGTAACATTTTCCGATATGTTCAAACTATAAGTGTGGGATTTTACTTACAATAAAATCTCAACTCAAGAGAACATTAGGGACAATGTTCCTCTAAGTGTGGGATAGCGGTATAGAATACCTTAGGTCATATTCTTTCTTCCAAAAGCAAACTCGGAAAATGTTCCTCAATTTTAAAACCCACTTTTGCTTAAATTTTTTTAAAATTTTTGAATTGAAATGTCTTGAGAGGAATCATTTTCATATATGAGTAGTGTATTTTGGAAAATAAGATTAAATAAGTTAGGAATTTCTTGAGCTGAAATAATGATCTAGAAAGAGCATCGCATGGCTAGGCACATACAATTCATACTTGCAGTGAGGTATCTTGAGCCATGAAAAGCATTCATTTTTAATGCTTCACTATTCGTTTGATGAGTGTGTGCCGATGCTTGCATCCGGAATTAGAACTTGCTCCTGTTATACATGTCGAGACCACATTGGTCGAGTACCATACGCGGTATAGGTGCAATCAGAGGACCTTGACATTCCTTAGGATTTAACCTCCTTTTTACATATCTCTTCAAGTCCAAAACCCTTCCAATACTCATTTTAAGTGTTGATGATCCGCCTAGAAAACCTTGTTGAGCCTTAGCCTTTTCGTTTCTTTAAAACCCGAACTTTAAACCCATTTCACTTCCACACCCACCAAAACCTTATCTTAGAAATTTTTAAATTTTTTTGAAAAATGCTATTTAGATATTCTTTTTGCTTTCACTCAAAAATCATAAATTTCTTGTTTACTCATAACTTCTCGTGTGCGTTTCCATGATCAATACTCAAAGATCGAGAATCTTATGGTGCGAAAATTGGCACCAAGTAAATTCGAAGTTGTTAAAAGATTGAAAAAATGAAAGTAAGAAAGGATCTCAAAAGGGCAATAAAAATGCCTTAGAAATTCCTTGGCAAAGAAGTTCTAAGCCAAAATTATAGAAAAAAAAAAGAAAAAAAAAAAAAGAATCGAAAAATATGTAATAAAGCTAAGTGCTTCGATTCTCCCAAAAAAATCTGATCTCTAAAGATATTAGAATCTCCCATGTGTTTTCAAAGAGATAGAAGTCAAAATAGCTATCTCCTCCCATTATCGTTATCCGTTCCTGATTTCATTAAAAAGTTTATCTAAATAAAATTTTTCATAAGTTTAAAGAGGCCTAAGATAAGCAAAACCATTTTATTTAAAAACAATTTTCCCATTTATCCATTCCCTTTAACTCTAACCAAACATTACAACCTATTTGAATGTCCTGGGATGATTAGCACCGTCCTCACCTAAGTGGGGGAGATGTGATTCTCGAGCAAGCCTATGACGATGGGTGCTGCATGACTGGCTTATGAGCGATTTCGTTTGATTAGAATGATAGGTAACCCGAAACACTTCTAAGTGAATTGAGTGACCACCTTGTGAGATCGCCTACTCATGTATATTCCAAAAGCCTGCCCAAGAGAATTATTTCATGCTTTTGAAACGAATACCTTATTTTCTCTCACTTTCCAGGATATGTTAATTGTGTATGGGATTGTTTGCTCTTAACATTTTGATTCATCCAAAAATGCATGAACACTTTCAAATATTTTCATTGGGAAAGCAAGTGAGCATTTTGAGTTTTGCTGGAGGACAAGCAAAGTCTAAGTGTGGGATATTTGATGACACGCAAATAGTCAAGTTTTTGTGCGTTATTATCTCACCTTTTTAGCCCAATTATGGATGAAAAGATTTGAAATATACATTTTTATACTAAATTTCATAATGAAGGCTAAAATATAGACGATGCTTCAAGAATCAACCAAAAAGGCCTAAAAACGAATAAAATAGAGCACAAACGATCTTAAGCATTCTCGTTCACGTGTTTTAGCACTTTTTGAGTTCCGCTTCGAATTATGACCTCTAACCTATGTCATTTTCTTCCTTAGGAAATTACGAACACGTGGATATAAAGAACGCTCAAAACGGACAACCGACGAGAAAGTTACGCCCAAACAAAGAATCCAGGCAACCGAAGGACCACAATACGGGAGAGCCAAGCCGTATACGGCCAAGCCCAGCCGTATACGGCCAAGACCAAGCCATATATGGCCTGTCCCAACTGTATATGGCCTCCTCCCAGCCGTATACGGCTTGTCTTTCCCGTATACGGTTGGGTCTCTCCCGTATCGCCCCCATTCTCTCCCGTATACGGCCAATCTCGCCCGTATTCTATGATTTACCCGTACAAGGTAGGATCTTGATACGGTTGGGAAATACGGCTGAGATTTTGAAGGTAGAAATACGGCTGAGGAATACGGCTGAGCAACTAGTATATATATGGGATCATTTCACCTCATTTCAAAAATTCATCCATTCATTCTTCACATCATTCACACACTTCTCATCTCTCTCTCACTACTCTCTCTCTAGATTAGATTTTTATTTTTGGTTTCGTAGTTAGCGGCTAGTTAGTCACGGTATTAACCGGACGAGTAGAGGGGTAATATTGTAATATTACTTGGAGGATACTCGGAGTTCCGCTTGTATTCATTCACGTTGTATTCAGCTACGCTATTATTCCGGTTATATCTATCCTTTATCTATTTTAATTATATTGATTGTTATTACTGTTATCATGCTAGATTTAGGATTGTTTGCCATGATTAGCGAGTAGTATTATTACGTGTTTGCTATGATGTAATTAGTCGTATTAATTGGGATGATGTCATTATGAAAAAAACGGAGGTAACGTTATACGGATTTCATTTTTATAGCGTCAGAAACATCACGAATGTGTGGAGTACGGAACGTGGAAGCTATGAAAGTCGTGGGCACAATCCGTTGTTGATTAATGTTAAACTATAGTATGTTGAGCTGCTTTCTATCTATGATTTTAAACCTCAATTAAACTTAACGCCTTTCAACCAGTAAACGTGATTACGGCCTTAATGATTACGGCCTTTCAACCAGTAAACGTGATTACGACCTTAATGTTTTCTAAACTGAACACAAAGTACACCAGAATTGTGGAAATTTTGCTTTCCCATCAGAATGCAAAGTACACAGTGACTGTGGAAATACTGTTTTCTCATTGAACGCAAATATTACACTGTTATTAAATTAGGGATTTATTGGGATTTTAAAGTAAGGGCTGGTTTATATCATAGATGGATAATTACTGTGCTTAAATACAAACTTAGTTAAATAAGCCTAGGAGTTAAAGCAAAGTAGGTACCATAAATCGGCTAAGAACTTGGTATGCCCACGGGAAGAGCCGTAGTTACCTACTGTGTAAACCATCATACCTAGACTTTACAAACCCATCGATAGAAAGTGATCAACACACACAAAACCTGATCTTGAACTTAAATGTTTTGTTTAGACTAAAGTATTCTTGTGGGGTTAAGAACAGTCGGACATCGAGATTGGTTTGTCGCCTTATTCATGCACCCAGGATTCATTTCCATTTAAGAGTCATTGTACCTTCATTGGTTAGTGTTGTATGGCTGGATAAACTACTCCGATCAGAATCATGATAGCCTAGTTACTCAGTGACATATTGATCGAGAAATCTATCAGTAGGGAACTAGTACTTACTCCACTAATACTTGGAATGAACGAAATACAAATCTATTAAGATCATTTTATAAATCATACATCATCCTAGTTAAGAAGGCTACTGAAGTCATAGCAAACACCTCCTCTAGATTATCTGCTAAATACCCATATTTTAAATTGCTTTATTTAAATTTTCTGCCTAAGTATAAAAACTAAAAAAAAACCCCCAAAAAAATCTGTTAAAACCATTACTAGTTAGATAAATCGTCTCTGATGCTGTGTAAACAGAGCTTTATTCTAAAATGGAAATTACCTTACTAACTATACACAACTCAAGCAAGAATACCTGGTCATATAATAGTATAGTATGATAAGTCCAGATCGAACACAGGGAACGGATGTTTAATTAAATAAATTGGAAATTGATACAAATAATGAAAGCAATAAATAATGGTGGCGTTTTAGTTCCGATCGAACAATTGGCAAACAATTATGAAGAATGATTTATTAAATAAAACTTGATAATAAAATAAAGAATTAATAAAATAATTACTTAAAAAGATTATTTAATTCAAATAATAAAAGAAACACAATTGTTTAGATTATTTTCCTCAGACTCTGATTATCATTTTATTGAATTGCTAATATACAGATTTTATTGTGACATAACAAATGTATCAATTATCCTTACAAGATTAATTGATTAAACACAATCAAGAAAGATATAAAGTTATTTTCAACCCGTTAACAGTTCAATTTAACGTTATCCACCAAATTGTGTTATGAATTAAATCTACACCGTTTATATGATTTACTTTTGCAACTTGAATCAACAAAGTTTATAACTAATCAATAGCTAGCACGTTCATTACCAATTATTAATCATAATTAACCCTAGCCTATCAAACTCAATCTATTTAGTGATAATCATCAATTAAAATCAACAATCATCAATAATGATCAATCAATAAAGAACTCAATCACAAATCAATAGATCATCACGCTAGGTTATCATAATAATTAAACATGGATCATCAAGTAAACATATAAACATTCATAAAATCCGATATAAATCCGCAATTCAATAATCAAATCATTATCTGAGTATTATCATCTAAACAATTGTATTAAAAACTTAGCCACTCATATTATAACAGAAACCCAGATCTGAAAACGAAACCATAATCATAATCAAATGAAAAGAAGAAACGAATTCGAACCGAAAAATCAAAATTATGGATGAATGAACAAAAGCCTTTGATTCTCTAAGCTTCAATCCTTCAAAAGTGGTCTGAAATGGTGGTAGAATGTAGAGAAAACGGCTGAGAGAGAATGAGAATTGATAACCCTCAAAATGAAGCAAAAATGAGTTATTTAGGGTTTCTGCCGAGGCAATCCATACGCCGTATGGACATCCATATGCCGTATGGATTGATTTGGCCCATGGATCAGGCCCGGGTATTCTGGCGACCCGGCTCACAACATCTATACGCCGTATGGAAATCCATACGCCGTATGGATTGAAAAATCCAACTTTTCAGCTAGCCGACCTCCATTCTTCAAACTTCAACCATTTTAGCTATTTTCTTCAATACTTGCACGTTTTCCGCTTCTTTTCCGATTCAAGCTCCAAATAACTCCTAAATGCAAATATGAACGAAATGAGTATCAAATTCAATTAAAATGCATAAGAAATGAATTAGATAAAGGGGCAATTAGTACTATAAAATAGCATATTTTGGCGTTCATCAAACATCCCCCACTTGAATCCTACTTGTCCTCAAGTAGACTTTCGATTCAAAAACTTCAAAACTTGAAATATGAACAGCAAAATAAAAGTGCAAAAAGGACTTACATACTACACAGCACTTAACAAACCAAAATCCTATCTTAAAATCGATTCTACCTTAAAGCTTAGCAATCAAGAAACTCTCTAAGGGAAACAACTTTAATACGTTATTATTAGACATAAAAGATAATTCAGCCAGATTACCGATATTGTTGTCCACTTAAACAATCTAAAATTCAGAAATTGAGCTCAACTATTATTATTCTAGCAGGCCTTACCCTTGATTCCCAATAGCAAAATACCCTTATATAAATAACGTGTTACAATTCTCCAAATAATGAACATCCAAATAAATCAATCATTTTTCAAACCAAGACATTGGAGACAGGTCTGTACCTCAGTACAACAAAGCGACATAACTTGGTTTTGGTTTTTTCAATTCATGAGTCCTTTGTACTCTTTTCTTTCTTTTTTTATCAAATATACTGACGGAAACCAGGTCTGTACTTTCGTACAACAGAGGAGTCAACACCCAGTATATTCCCAAATGAAGATAATTAGGATCCCAGAATTATGGATTATAACACGCTATCATATAAGAATTAAGACTAAGGTCATACCTTGCTAAATATCCTCTTAAGATAAATCCCTACTTAATATATATTACATTTCTTAATAGCTCAACAACCGTCATATAGATTGCCTATCGATACATCACATGATGAACTATCTAATATATAAACATTAAATTCATTTCATCCATTGAACTCCCAAAATATGTTACAAGATTTGCTAACATTTACGCAGAAAACAATTTTAAAACAAAAATTTGGGCTGAAAAATGACTAACATGTAGAATGCCCTTTAACATTAAAATTTGCCAATATCTACCATTCATATCTTAAGGACAAATAGACTTCTTTTCCCCCATCCCCCACTTAAAAGTATGCAATGTCCTCATTGCAAAAGAAAACAATAATAAGGAAATAGAAAAGAAGTGAAACAGAAAAACTCCCCTGATTTGGAAGAAAAATGCTTGAAGGAATTCGATCTGAAATAAAATACAACAGCACACTTCCGTAGGCATCACGATTGCATTTAGCGCATGCAACAAGCCTTTAAACCTCTCAGCATCCTGAGTGGACGAGTTGTAGTCTCGTGAGGGTTTCCAGGGAACACACCCACAAAGTTCAAACCTGCAAACAAAACATCAAAACAAAATAAAATAACAAAATAACAGGTTGTCTCCCGAAAGCGCTTTTGTTTATCACGTCGGTAAGCTCGACCTCTCTCTTCATAACTTAATTCAAATTCATCTCCAAATCACGCTTAGAGTCCCTTACATCACCAAAGTACTTCTTCAACCGACTTCCATTTACCTTGAAGGTTTTTCCAGAATGTCTTTGAAGATCAACAACACCAAAAGGGTAAACTTTCTCAACCACAAAGGGACCTGTCCAGCGTGTCTTTAACTTACCAGGGAACAAATGCAACCTAGAACTATACAATAGAACTTTATCCCCTTTCTAAAATGTATGATTAGACTTAATGCGAGCATCATGCCATTTCTTGGTTCTCTCCTTGAACAGGCGTGAATTGTCATAGGCATTCACCCTTAACTCATCCAACTCATTTAGCTGTGCCATTCTCTCTTTTCCAGCTAACTGATCATCAAGATTGCACTGCTTTAGATCCCAGTATGCCTTATGCTCCAACTCAAAAGGTAAGTGACAAGATTCCCATAAACAAGACGATAAGGTGTTGTTCCAATTGATGACTTAAAAGCTGTTCGTGCCGCCCATAATGCATCATCCAACTTATACGACAAATTCTTGGGGTTCCCTTCAACTGAACGTTCTAAAATATGCTTCAATCCCCTATTGGTTACTTCCACTTGACCACTTGTCTGTGGATGATAAGCAGTTGAAAACTTGTGGTTAACTCCATACTTCCGCAACACTTTTTCCAACTGAGCATTTGTGAAATGCGTCCCCCGATCACTAATTAAAGCTTTCGGTGCTCCAAAACGCGAAAACAACTGCTTTAAGAATTTCACCACTACTCTAGCATAATTTGTAGGTAATGCTTTGGCTTCGGCCCACTTAGAAACATAATCGACAGCCACAATGATGTATTTATTTCCATTGCTAGGTGGAAACGGGCCCATAAAATCTATCCCCCACACATCAAAAATCTCACTTACCATTATTGGATTTTGCAGCATTTTGTCTCTTTTAGAAATTCTCCCAGTGCGTTGACAGGCATCACACTCCTTCACATACTTGAATGCATCCTTATAAATGGTTGGCCAGTAAAAACCTGCCTCAAATACCTTTCTTGCAGTATAATTAGGACCATGATGCCCTCCAGCCGGACCATCATGACAATGCTCTAAAATTATGTCGCATTCCTCTCCAGCTACACACCTTCGAACAATTCCATCAGCACACTGTCTGAACAAGTACGGGTCTTCCCAGAAGTAATATCGTAAATATGAGAAAAATCTCTTCCGTTGGTTGAAATCCAATCCAGATGGAAGTGTGTTTGTAACTAGGAAGTTTGCAATATCGGCGAACCATGGAAATTCATTCAAAATTGCCTTCAACAAGCTTTCATCAGGAAATTTATCCTGAATTTTTGATTCATCTAACTTATCCAGCTCTGGATTTTCCAATCTTGATAAATGATCGGCAGCTAGATTCTCCGCTCCTTTCTTATCTCGAATCTCTATATCAAACTCTTGTAACAACAAAATCCATCACAACAATCTTGGCTTCGCATCTTGCTTGTTAAACAGATATCGCAATGCAGAATGATCGGTAAAAACTACCATTTTTGACAAAACCAAATAAGAGCGAAATTTATCAAATGCAAAAACAACAGGGAGAAATTCCTTCTCAGTGGTAGTGTAATTCTCCTGTGCGTTTGTCAAAGTCTTACTCGCGTAGTAAATATGTTGAAACTTCTTATCAACCCTCTGACCTAAAACTGCTCCAACAGCATAGTCACCGGCATCACACATCAAATCAAATGGGAGATCCCAATTTGGACTGATCATAATTGGCGCGGATACCAACTTTTCCCTTAAAAGATTGAATGCATCTTGACATTCCTTTGAAAACACAAACTTAGCATCTTTCTCCAATAACTTGTTCATCGGACACGCTATCTTTGAAAAATCCTTGATGAATCTTCTATAAAACCCAGCATGTCCTAGGAAACTTCGTATTCCTTTAACATTTGTTGGATGAGGTAGCTTTGCTATGGCCTCAACTTTCGCTTGATCTACTTCAATACCAACACTTGAAATTTTATGCCCCAAAACAATTCCTTCACGTACCATGAAATGGCACTTCTCCCAATTTAACACCATATTCGAACTCTCGCATCTCTGCAACATCTTTTTCAGATTTGCTAAGCATTCATCAAACGAATTTCCGAACACGGAGAAATCGTCCATGAATATCTCCATACTATCCTCCATCATGTCATCAAAAATTGCCATCATGCACCTTTGAAATGTTACGGGTGCATTACATAGACCGAAAGGCATCCTCCGATAAGCAAAAGTTCCAAATGGGCATGTGAATGTGGTCTTGTCTTGATCATTTGCATATATCGGAATTTGGAAGTACCCTGAAAAACCATCTAAAAAGCAATAGTATTCTTTTCCGGCTAGACGTTCGAGCATTTGATCGATGAATGGCAAGGGAAAGTGATCCTTACGTGTAGCATCATTCAACTTCCTATAATCGATACAAACTCTCCATCCAGTGACTGTTCTCGTAGGTATTAACTCATTCTTCTCATTAGCAACCACAGTCATACCTCCCTTCTTAGGCACAACATGAATGGGACTAACCCATGGACTATCGGAGATTGGGTATATCAACCCAGAGTCAAGCAACTTAATGATCTCCTTCCTCACTACATCCGTGGCCTTGGGATTCAGCTGTCTCAATGGTTGCACAACTGGTTTAAAATCAGATTCCATGAGAATCTTGTGAGTGCAGTAAGAGGGGCTTATTCCCTTGATATCACCAATCGTCCATGCTATAGCATGCTTATGCTCCTTCAGAACCTTCAATAAACTTTCTTTCTCATTTGCTGATAGCTGAGATGAAATGATAACTGGCAGGTCCGACTCTCCTTGCAAATATGCATATTCCTAATGGGTCGGTAAATCCTTCAATTCTAACTTTGGTGGTTCTTCAAAAGAAGATTTAACTGCCAACACATCTTCTCTTGAGCAAGGAATCCCATGCATAGTGATGCGAGTCTCTTTCTTAATTAAAATACCATCAGTTAAGACCGACTCTTCGCTCTCCATCAGCTTATTTTCATCACTTTCTAACTCCTCATCACTCGTGATTTCCATTTCCTCAAGCAACTTATCGAATTCTTCGATATCGCGGATTGCTTCTAGACTCCCCGTCTATCCTTCAAGAATCATGGGATTAATATCTTCATCTTCCATGAGACTTTGTAGGAATTCCTCATCATTAGACATTTCTCTAGCACTCACAAAGTAACAAGTATCATCAACTGCAGCAGGATATTGCATTGACTTGTTAACATCAAATACTACTTCATCATCTCCTACCCTCAGAGTGATCTTTTGATCAAAAACATCAATCAATGCCCTTGCAGTGGCTAGAAAAGGTCTCCCCAAGATGATAGGTACCTTTGAATCTTCTACCATGTCAAGAATCACAAAATCACAAGGGAAAACAAACTTATCTACCTTGACCAACACATTCTCTATCATCCCTTTAGGATATTGAACTGACCTATCCGCTAACTCAATGCACATTCTAATTGGCTTTGGTTCCCCTAACTTAAGTCTAGCATACATAGTATAAGGCATTATTGATATGCTTGCTCCTACGTCAGCCAGTGCACGAGTTATATCCAAACTTCCAATAAGACAAGGAAGAGTGATACTCCCAGGGTCTTTCATTTTCTGCGGAAGTTTGTTTTGCATCACCGCTGAGCATCTCTCGTTCATTGTCTCCGTGGTTGCCTCCATTAGCTTGCTCTTGTTAGTCAACAGTTCCTTCAAATACTTTGCATACTTGGGCATTTGAGTGATGGCCTCCACAAACGGAATATTAATGTGGAGTTGCTTCAGATTCTCTAGAAACTGGTGGTATTGAGCATCATCCTTCCCTCTTCTCAAAGCTGCTGGATAAGGTGGTGGCGGTGCATGATCCTTAGCATATTGCTTATCTATAGAAATTTGATCAGCCTCAGTGTCCACCTTAGGACCTTCAACAACTTCTACTTCTTTTTCTTTCTCGGGTAAGGGTTGAGAAACAGGTTTCTTCTTGACGACCGGATCTTCATGAATCTTTCCACTTCTGGTGATCACCGCCTTAGCCTGATCACGTGGGTTGGTTTCAGTGTATCCAGGGAGAGTTCCAGGAAATCTCTCTTGAAGAACTTTAGCAATGTTGGATCCATTCAATCTGTTTGATTGCAGCCCCTTGGTTTCTTAATGCTGCATCAGTGGCATCCATTCTTTGTCCAGAATTGGCAATGAATTTCTCATTGGTGGTGAGAAACTTTCCCATCATCTCTTCTAAGTTGGTTTGTTTATTGTAAGATGGTGCAGTCTGTTGCTCCTTGGTGTAAAATCCTGGTTGATTTTGGCGAAACTGACTACCTCCATCTTGGTATGGTCTTCTGAAGAATGTTCCACCGCCCTGACGATATGGTGCTTTAGCTTCCCCAAACTTAACTTCCTCAGTCACTTCTCCCGTTCCCATCTCAGGGCAATCCTTCACTAAATGGGTTCCTCCACAGTTGTCACATCCTACTTGGATAGCATGAACAGTCTTCGTGACCTTCTTTATATCTCTACCCATGCTATCTAGCTTAGCCGTGATGGCTGCAAGCCCATCTTCATTATCCACAGTCCTCTTCCTTCTAGAGGTACCATCATCCCATAGCTAAGAGTGCTTTGCTTGGTCACGAATAGCAGCTAAAGCATCCCGAGGATTCCATTTAGGAATAGGCCCTTGTGCATCTAGTTGCTGTCTCGTTGCACGATCCACCCCCTTGTAGAAAATACTCAGGATTTGCTGATCGTTAAGGTCGTGTTGCGGGCACTTATGCATCAGGTCCTTATATCTTTCCCAAGCTCGTTGTAACGACTCATCAATTTCTTGCTTGAAATTTCTAATCTCATCGATCATTTTCGAAGTTTTGGAAGGAGGGCAATACATCTTAAGAAACTTCGTGCGAAGGTCTTCCCATGTTGTGATGGATCTAGCTGGCTCGTTTTGAATCCATCTTTTAGCGGCTCCCTTGAGTGTGATAGGGAATACTCGGAGCATGACTTGATCGCGTGTAATATTGGGAACGTTGAACATATCGGCTATCTCCACGATCTTCTCCACATGATCGTTAGCGTCGTCCCTTTCTTCTCCACGAAAAGGATTCTCCCTAAGCTCCTTGAGAAACTGTCCTTTGATTTCAAACTCCACATCTTGCGCAATTGCCGGCCTTACTACTCCAGTGCCTCGGTCATTACGCATTCGACTCGAATACTCCTCGAGAGTTATGTTGGCGATATCGTCTGCCATTGTGCTGTCCGGTTCTGCTTGATCTCTAAAAAGGAATTTTAGGTACTCTCCGAATCCGCTTTCTAGATACGAATGGTAGTTTCTAGTTCGCGGGGTGAAAAGGTTATCGGTAAAAACCTCGAAATCGTCGCTAAGAAAAGTGTTGATTAACGGCGAGTTCGGTGGTGCGGAAGCAGCGCGTCTTCTTTGATGAAATATACGTTCGGGTTCTTCAAAAGGGTCGGTTGGGTCTGGAACTGTTGTTCGGGTCATAAACTCCTGCAATGAACTTTTCAACTCAGTAGAACAGGCTACTAAAATACCCTAACTTATAAACTAACCTTAAAAAGGAAAAATAACTAATAAAAGTACCAAATAAAAGATGAACTAACTAAAAATCACACACAAATAAACAAAAGACAACTTCCAGCTTATTTAATTGAATCAAACCGCTCCTCGGCAGCGGCGCCAAAAACTTGATGCTGCGTAAATAGAGCTTTATTCTAAAATGGAAATTATCTTACTAACTATACACAACTCAGGCAAGAATACCTGGTCATATAATAGTATAGTATGATAAGTCCGAATCGAACACAGGGAACGGATGTTTAATTAAATAAATTGAAAATTGATACGAATAATGAAAGCAATAAATAATGGTGGCGTTTTAGTTCCGATCGAACAATTGGCAAACAATTATGAAGAATGGTTTTTTAAATAAAACTTGATAATAAAATAAAGAAATAATAAAATAATTACTTAAAAAGATTATTTAATTCAAATAATAAAAGAAACACAATTGTTTAGATTATTTTCCTCAGACTCTGATTATCATTTTATTGAATTGCTAATATACGGATTTTATTGTGACATAACAAATGTATCAATTATCCTTACAAGATTAATTGATTAAACACAATCAAGAAAGATAAAAAGTTGTTTTCAACTCGTTAACAGTTCAATTTAACGTTATCCACCAAATTGTGTTATGAATTAAATCTACACCGTTTATATGATTTACTTTTGCAACTTGAATCAACAAAGTTTATAACTAATCAATAGCTATCACGTTCATTACCAATTATTAATCATAATTAACCCTAGCCTATCAAACTCAATCTATTTAGTGATAATCATCAATTAAAATCAACAATCATCAATAATGATCAATCAATAAAGAACTCAATCACAAATCAATAGATCATCACGCTAGGTTATCATAATAATTAAACATGGATCATCAAGTAAACATATAAACATTCATAAAATCCGATATAAATCCGCAATTCAATAATCAAATCATTATCTGAGTATTATCATCTAAACAATTGTATTAAAAACTTAGCCACTCATATTATAACAGAAACTCAGATCTGAAAACGAAACCATAATCATAATCAAATGAAAAGAATAAACGAATTCGAACCGAAAAATCAAAATTATGGATGAATGAACAAAAGCCTTTGATTCTCTAAGCTTCAATCCTTCAAAAGTGGTCTGAAATGGTGGTAGAATGTAGAGAAAACGGCTGAGAGAGAATGAGAATTGATAACCCTCAAAATGAAGCAAAAATGAGTTATTTAGGGTTTCTGCCGAGGCAATCCATACGCCGTATGGACATCCATACGCCGTATGGATTGATTTGGCCCATGGATCAGGCCCGCGTATTCTGGCGGCCCGGCTCACAACATCCATACGCCGTATGGATTGAAAAATCCAACTTTTCAGCTAGCCGACCTCCATTCTTCAAACTTCAACCATTTTAGCTATTTTCTTCAATACTTGCACGTTTTCCGCTTCTTTTCCGATTCAAGCTCCAAATAACTCCTAAATGCAAATATGAACGAAATGAGTATCAAATTCAATTAAAATGCATAAGAAATGTATTAGATAAAGGGGCAATTAGTACTATAAAATAGCACATTTTGGCGTTCATCAGTCTCCAACGTAAACGTTTCACAATACAACTGGTTTATAGAACGACCCTAGGTCATACTCACTACTGTACTCCCATAGTTTTAAGTACACTTAGGCCCCGCATTTACAAATTATAAAACCCACTGATCGCCAGCCTGACTGGTCCGGTTAAGTCCTCTGACGACAAGGACGGTTCTCCCTTCGCAAGAAAGGAGAGCTAAACAAACCTGACGCTTCGGGCGGCATCAATACATATACACATACATATACATACATACGTACATACATACATATACATACAGACGTACATATACATACATACATCCATACATACGTACGTACGTACGTACATACATATATACATACATACATATACATACTTATAATTACATATATATATATATATATATATATATATATATATATATACATACATACATACATACATACATACATATCTATGTACACGTACATATAGAAATTCACATATATATATATACATACATACACGTACATATATATATAATAACTAGTGAATCGATCCTTGGTTGCACGGGTTAGTTAAATAATACATAATATAGATTTGATTATTACTTTTTGTAAAAGAAAAAATATGAAGGAAAAAAATTGTAATGATCAAATTGACTATTAAATCTGTTTATAATAGATTTTCCAATCAAAATTAAACATCTTCTTGTACAATCATTAGCATCGATAGCATAAAACTTGGATTATAGTTTTATAATATAGAAATTTTCTATATAAACATTCAAGTAAATTAGCAGCAGAATAATAAGAAAAATTACATAATGAAATATTAAAGAACATTACATAATCTAACATTAAAGAACAATACTTCATAACATAGCAGAATTAGATCGACAAACCTGGGGAAAACAGTAACTAACAATTACTACAAGTTTAATAGTAGATTGAAGAAAAACATCATTTTTTTCTTGATTTTCACCAACAGAATAAAAAAAAACATTCAAGTAAAATAGCAGTAGAATAAGAAGAATAATAAGAAACATTACATAATGAAAATATATTATTTACCACATGTATGATTTTTGGAATTTACTCTTTTTGGTGGTACTTTACTACATAATTACTATTTCAAATAAAAAAGAAGTGATAAGCATAAAATATAAAATGACGTAATCACATAAGTAGGTAAAAAAAATAATATACAACTTTGTTACCCTTTGATCGTAATATAAAAATAGGATATATTGTGTTAATCCTCAACTAAAATTAAACTTAATTGCAACGTCATATATCCATACAAACTATCATTATAGAATATACAAACACGAAACAATAATGACACAAAGAATAAAGAAAAATAGAACATCAGTTACTTTAACACACCATTTTTTAAATATGATAACATGGCAACCTGATTTGACGTAAAAAGTCATGTTTTACGCACATCTTTTACCTCATATTTAGCACTAAATTAACAAAATCATGCCAATAAAGCTCACATTTACCACATTTTGTTAAAAAGGTCTAAACTTTATAAATATTTCAAAAACAACGGTAAATGGACGAAAAACACACTTAAATAGGCACAATTCGTTCGACACGCTATTTTATCGTAAAACTCCGATCTGGGACTTAATAATTATCTTAAAATGTAGGTCTGGAGAATACGAATGCGTGGGCATAAAGAACGCTAAAAACGGATCAAGAACGAAGAAGATATGGCTAAAAGAGTTACGATCCAGCACACAAGACTTACGATCCAGCACACAAGACCACGACCAAGGGCATACACCCCTCTAAGGGCCGTATACCCCCCCCTACAGGGGCCGTATACCCCCTTAAAAGGGCCGTATACCCCCTTTTTGGGGTGGTATACCCCCTTGTAGGGGTGGTATACCCCCTCTATGGTGCCGGATACGCCTCGTTTACTATCGAATACGCCCTATTTGCTACCGAATACGCCCCTTTTGGTGTCTAATACGCCCCTTTTGGTGTCGAATTTCATAGCTCAGGGGTGTATTTTAATGATAAATTGGGAGCGAGGGTGTTGTGACACCCCCAAATTTGATTGAATTGCGGAAGCTCGAATTGGGTGTCACTAATCAATATACAAAGCACATAAGATAATAATGAACGACCACTATATGCGTCGTTTTAAACTTGTATAGATAAAGTAATTGTTTACATCAAAATATAGTTACATTAGCTCGATTCCTGAAATTGAGAGATTACATAGCATAATTACTTTTACAAAATATAATAATGCAATCCAATCTCTAGTTGTATGAATGCTGACTCGAGCTAATAGTTCCTGCTTGTGCAGCCAACCTACTGCTGGATACCTGTGATAAATACTAAAATGGGTCAGCGAAAACGCTGGTGAGCTCACAGGTTTGTATGTCAATGTATAGTTGTCAGAACCGCAAGATTTATATTGAATTTAAAATGCAATTAAGCAAAATAAAAGTTATACTGTCCATGAGCACATAGTCTGAGCTTAACTTGATTTGTCAGGCCCAATTAAGGAAACCTAACTTGAAATGCCTCCTACGAATGTATAATCCACACTCGTCTTCCCAAATGCTAATACATCCGTTTGACCGGTTAGTGCGTGCTAACCCGGATGAGGATTGTCAATCCCATATGATATCATATACTAACATTCACGCTATAAATACTAGAGACTATGCTATGGAGGACTTTAAATTGATTAGCTTGAAACTCATGTAGTATTTGAAGTTTGGCACTTGCGTTCTACTTGTAAAACAAAATGAAGTAGTAATATCACACCCCTAGTAAAAGTAGTGAAAATGGGGCCATGAAACTCACCTGAGTCTTGAAGTGTTTAATTTAATAAACTTGAAGTAATTAGCTGTGAGTTGGTATCCAAAGACTTGAAACCTGAATGTGTCCACGACACTTGATTGTTATTAATTGTATCGGTATCTCGAAAGACTACCATTGAAATTGTTTGTTTAACTTGATGTCCAAATTACCCCGATTTGGTTGATTGAATTATCTAAGTTTCAACGACTTAGTTGATTGAATTGTCTAAGTTACTATGACTTAGTTGATTTAATTGTGTATTTGGAAGTGTGTACGGCCCGTTGGTGACGGTTGTAACAATAGTTCTAAAATGTTATTATATTGTTGCTGCAGTGAATTGCTACAGTGAATTGCTACAGTAAATTGCTACAGTAAAATTTGACTTTTCTACAGTAACTTTGACTTCGAAAATTTTTAGTTTTGAAGATTCTGTTTTGTGCGACGTAGCCTGCGACGTAGAGAGCGACGTAAGAGTTTTGCGACGAAAAGGGTTGCGTCGCCAAAATCAACAGTGCTAAGTCAATAGCGACGTAAAGTGCTGCGTCGCTAATGCGACGTATGTTCGGTTTGCGACGTTAAGGTCTGCGTCGCTATGTGCGACATTCGCAAGTCAATGCGACGTAATAGGCTGCGTCGCTATATGCGACGTTGGGGATACAGTGCGACGTAAGTCGCTGCGTCGCATTTGCTCCAGGCCAAATGCGACGTACGGAGTCTAATCGGAGTTTCATCCTCAAAAACACGTTTTCCGGCCATCGATCGGCATAATATTTTTACCCAACCCATTTTAGGACATTACAAGGTTATACAAACAACTAGCAAGTTATAAAACTTAAAAATGAGAGTTTTCGGAGTTGTGTCGGAAACTTACAAATCGCCGAAATGAAATTCCGGAAAGATAGGATTGTAGATCGCGAAGTGGTGAACGTTTTATTCCAAAAGGGCTTGGTGATCCGAGTGCGTTTTGTGCTAGTTTTTGGCGATTTAAGGGTGGTGGTGGTTTTTGAAGTTTAGAGAGAATAGGGAGAAGTGAGAGAAGAGAAAGAAATGAAGTGAAAGAAATGGAGGTGGAGGTGGGGTTTAAGTCCCCATTTCAGCCTCTGTTTTCGTGTCCCGCGCGGTGTTCGTTTTCCCGATTGTTACATCGTTAATTATTTAATTTATAAGTTAAATTTTTCGTTTTAATTTGCAAATAATGATTTAATTGTTTTGTTGAAGTATTTTACTAAATATTTAATAATTACATTATAAAAGGTAACTTGTTTCGTTTGGTTTGCGCAATTACATTTTATTTGCATTTATATTAATTGTGTGATAAAACTTGGATACTAAATATTAGTGACATAATATTTTTAAGTGTAATAACGTTATTAAAATCCTTGTATTACTTAATAAAATTGTTCACCAACGTCCGTATTTATTGAATCGAAATACGTTCGATTTGAAACTCGTACGATTTAAACAAATCGTATAATTGTGTAGATATATATTCAACAATATATATAATAATTGATACATTAATTAGCCTAACACAGAACTAATTACATGTATTAAAACTTGATTAGGCACTAAATTATAGTCCTAGATTGACGGGTGTCACATTCTCCCCCTGTTAGAAGAATTTCGTCCCGAAATTTATGTTGAAGTTGTGTTTGAAGCTGAGTCAGTGAAGAGTTGAGGATACTTGAGTCGCATCTGGTCTTCCCTTTCCCAGGTGAATTCCGGACCGCGCCGCGAATTCCACCTAACTTTGACGATGGGAATACGACTTTGTTTAAGTTGTTTGACCTCACGGTCCATGATTTCGGCGGGTTCCTCAACAAAGTGAAGTTTCTCGTCAACTCGAATTTCATCGAGTGGAATGATAAGTGTCTCATCAGACAGACACTTCTTCAGATTTGAAACATGAAAAGTGGGATGCACGCTGCTGAGTTCAGATGGCAGCTGCAATCGATATGCCACTGGACCAATCCTTTCGAGGATCTCGAATGATCCAATGTATCTGGGATTCAACTTCCCTCGTTTTCCAAACCGGATTACGCCTTTCCAAGGCGATACTTTGAGTAGAACTCGATCCCCAACCTGGAACTCGAGTGGCTTGCGCCTTACGTCAGCATAACTTTTCTAACGATCTCGCGCGGCTTTGAGTTTGTTTTGAATTTCGACGATTCTCTCGGTCGTCTCGTGGATGATTTCTGGACCTGTGAGTTGGCTATCCCCAACTTCAGTCCAACAGATAGGTGACCGGCACTTACGACCGTACAGTGCCTCGAAAGGTGCAGCTTTGATGCTGGTATAATAATTGTTGTTGTACGAGAACTCGCACAATGGTAGGTGTTTTTCCCAGTTTACACCAAAGTCTACTACGCAGGCCCGTAGCATGTCTTCCAGTGTTTGAATGGTTCGTTCACTTTGGCCGTCGGTTTGAGGATGGTATGCGGTACTCATATCAAGTCGAGTACCCAGAGATTTTTGAAGTGATTGCCAAAATTGTGAAGTGAAACGACTATCTCTATTGGAGATAATTGAGATTGGAACACCGTGTTTGGTCACGATTTCCTTCAGATAAATGTTGGTGAGGCGTTCCATTTTGTCGGATTCCTTGATTGCCAGGAAGTGAGCAGACTTTGTGAGATGATCCACGATCACCCAAATGGTATCGCAACCGCTCGACTATTTGGGTAGTTTGATTATGAAATCCATGGCAATTTGTTCCCATTTCCATTCAGGAAGACTGGGTTGTTGAAGTAAACCAGAAGGTTTTTGATATTCGATTTTGACTTTGGAGCAAGTAAGGCATTTGCTGACATAGGTGGCGATTTCAGATTTCATGTTCGGCCACCAGTAGAAGTCCTTGATACCGTGGTACATTTTATCGGACCCCGGGTGGATAGAATATTTAGACTTGTGAGCTTCATCCATCACCAAGTCTCGTAGGTTCCCAAATTTAGGCAACCAGATTCGGTTTGAGAAATACCTAATCCCGTTAGGTCTGATTTCGAATTGTTTATCCATGCCCCGCAAGGCTTCATCTTTGACATTTTCGGGTTTTAAGGCTTCGAGTTGAGCAGTGAGAATTTGAATGTTTAAATTGTTGTGAATGGTCATACTGAGGGCTCGAACCCGAAGTGGTTTCACTCGCTCTTTTCGACTGAGGGCGTCAGCAACAACATTTGCTTTGCCTGGATGATATTTGAGTTCGCAGTCGTAATCGGTAAGCAACTCGACCCATCGACGTTGCCTCATGTTGAAATCCTTCTGATCGAATATGTGTTGAAGGCTTTTATGGTCGGTAAAGATTGTACATCTGGTACCGTAAAGGTAATGTCTCCAGATTTTGAGGGCAAAAACGACAGCTCCTAGCTCGAGATCGTGGGTGGTGTAATTCTTTTCATGAATCTTGAGCTGTCGGGAAGCATAAGCTATGACTTTGTCTCGTTGCATGAGCACACAACCGAGACCTTGATGAGAAGCATCGCAGTATACCACGAAGTCATCGGTGCCTTCGGGTAATGATAGAATAGGAGCACTCCAAAGCTTTTGCTTTAAGAGTTGGAATGCCGACTCTTGTTTATCAGTCCAGTCAAACTTTTTGTCTTTCTGGGTCAGCGTCATGAGTGGTATGGCTATCTTGGAGAAATTTTCAATGAATCGTCGATAGTATCCGGCCAGTCCTAAAAACTGCCGTACTTCGGTCAGAGTGGTTGGCGATTGCCAGTCTTTGATAGCCTCGATTTTTGACGGGTCGACGTGAATCCCCTGACTGTCAATCACGTGACCAAGGAATTGAACGGTTTTAATCCAGAACTCACACTTAGAGAACTTGGCATAGAGCTCCTCGTGTTTAAGTAGTTCAAGGATGGTTTTGAGATGTTGCGCGTGTTCTTCTTTGTTCCGTGAATATATGAGAATGTCATCGATAAAGACAATGACAAACTTGTCAAGGTAAGGTTTACACACCCGATTCATAAGGTCCATGAATACAGCCGGTGCGTTTGTTAGTCCGAATGGCATCACTTGAAATTCGTAATGCCCGTAACGGGTTCTGAAAGCGGTTTTTGGAATATCGGCATCGCGGACACGCAGTTGGTGATAACCGGATCGGAGATCTATCTTTGAATAACAACTCGACCCTTGAAGTTGGTCGAACAAATCATCGATTCGAGGAAGTGGATACCGGTTCTTGACAGTTAACTTGTTCAACTCTCGATAGTCGATACACATTCGAAAAGAACCATCTTTCTTCTTAACAAATAGGACCGGAGCTCCCCAAGGTGAAGAACTCGGCCTGATAAACCCTCGTTCCAGGAGTTCCTGTAACTGGGTGGACAGCTCCTGAAGTTCGGATGGAGCTAAGCGGTATGGCGCTCGGGCCACCGGCGCAGCACCTGGTACAAGATCGATTGAGAACTCAACCTGTCTTGGTGGTGGTAGACCAGGTAGTTCTTCAGGAAAGACTTCTGGAAAGTCTCGAACAATTGGAACATCCTCAAGTCGCTTCTCCTCCGACTTTTTCTCCATGATGTGCGCGAGGATTGATGGATAACCCTTTCTCAGAAATTTCCGGGTTTTAAGACAAGAGATGATGTTAAGCCTCGTCCCACCGGTCTCCCCCTGTATGATCAGGGTCCTACCGACGGCGAGAGGTATGCGAACAATTTTATCGTAGCAAATGATTTCTGCGCGATGTTTGGATAACCAGTCCATGCCCACGATGACATCGAAACTTCCTATCTCAACAGGCATAAGGTCTATGGAGAAGATTTCGTCGGCTAAATTTAAAGTGCAATTAGGTATCACACTATCGGTTTCTATCAATTTGCCATTTGCTAGCTCTACGGTATACTTAACGTCTAAAGCAACAGGTGTAATGTCAAGTAGAGGGCAAAATTCATCGGAAACAAAACTCCTATCGGCACCAGTATCAAATAGAATAGAAGCAGTTAAATTGTTGAGGAGGAACATACCCGTGACCACATTCGGGTCCTGACGGGCGTCCCCTGAGTTGATCACGAAGGCGCTACTTTTGGCGTTGTTGTTGTTGCGGTGGTTGTTGTTGTTGCTGCCCTTATTCTTCAATTTTGGGCAAGAATCCCTAAAGTGTCCTGGGTTTCCACATTCGTAGCAGGACTTAGGTTGTCGGGCATTTTTGTCAGAGGGGTTGTTGTTGGATTTGGGGGCTCGGCAATCCTTAGTCGAATGCCCATACTTCCTGCAGTTGTTGCAAGGAGTATTGCACTGACCAAAATGGTGATAGTTGCACTTGGGACAATAAGGCCTGTCCCCGGTGTAGCTGCGGGTGGGTTCAGAGTTTGAGGTGTAGACTTGGATGGCGTTATTTTTCTTGTTTGAGTTGTGGTGGTGTTCAATGGATTTGCGTTTGTTGTTGATGGAGGATGAGGTGTTGGAGGTCTCACAGCTGACAACTAGAGCCATGAGTTCGTGGGCCAATCGAATGGCACTCTCAGTGGTGGTTGGTTTGGATGAGGCGACGTTTCCCTGGATGTTCTCGGGGAGTCCACGAATGTATCTCTTAATGCCCTTACTTTCTGGTTCGACCAAACTCGGGCACAATAAAGCAAACTGCTGAAATTTGGTGGTATATTCAGCAACATCATTTCCCTGCACCGCCAGGTGCCAGAATTCTTCCTCCAGCCTGTGCAATTCTTCTTCAGGACAGTATTTTTCTGTCAGCTTCTTCTTCAGTTCGGCCCAAGGAAGTCGATTTGCAACTTCAAGACCTACGGAGTTTGCGTGGGTTTTCCACCACGTGAGTGCACCTTCCTGAAAAGTGTAAGCAGCGAATTTGACCTTGTTGTTCTCAGTGCAATCGCAGAGACTGAAAACAGATTCCATGCGCTCAATCCAACGGATTAAGCCAATGGCACCTTCCGTGCCCTTGAAGTATAGCGGTTTACAGCTAAGAAAGTCCTTATAGGAGCAAGGTTTGGGTGGTGGAGTATTGGTTGCTGTGTCCTCGCTACCGGGTGGTGTTCGGGTAGCCAAGGCTTCGGTCACACTGCGGGAAATTATTCCCGCGATCTCAGCTTCGCTAAGGGTAATTTGACGACGAGGAGGCATGATACTGAGTAAGAAAGAACAAAGAAAGGAAGTGAGATACTCGTCCGAGTGCGATGAATTTGGTGGTGTGTTTGTCATTCCGAGATAAAACGTTAGAGAGAAAGAGGCCAATATTCATATAATATAATATAGCCTAAAGTTGTAATGAGGTCTATTCATGTAAATATATGTATATCACATAATAACCTATTGAGTGTCTAGCACAGACGTGTTTTGAGTCCCGTTTCTCTCGAGGTCAGAGTCAACTAATGCATTCCTGTTCAACATAACTCTTTCAGGTCTCACATCATCTTCCTTTAATTGTACATAGTTGATCAGGCTATGTTAAATTAAAGTCGTATGATGTAATCCCTGAACTAGTCATAACTAATAAGGAATACTGCCTAACGGTCATAGTCTAGGCCCACTAAATGCAACCTAGTTCACTATAACCTTAGGCTCTGATACCAATCTGTGACACCCCCAAATTTGATTGAATTGCGGAAGCTCGAATTGGGTGTCACTAATCAATATACAAAGCACATAAGATAATAATGAATGACCACTATATGCGTCGTTTTAAACTTGTATAGATAAAGTAATTGTTTACATCAAAATATAGTTACATTAGCTCGATTCCTGAAATTGAGAGATTACATAGCATAATTATTTTTACAAAATATAATAATGCAATCCAATCTCTAGTTGTATGAATGCTGACTCGAGCTAATAGTTCCTGCTTGTGCAGCCAACCTACTGGTGGATACCTGTGATAAATACTAAAATGGGTCAGCGAAAACGCTGGTGAGCTCACAGGTTTGTATGTCAATGTATAGTTGTCAGAACCGCAAGATTTATATTGAATTTAAAATGCAATTAAGCAAATTAAAAGTTATACTGTCCATGAGCACATAGTCTGAGCTTAACTTGATTTGTCAGGCCCAATTAAGGAAACCTAACTTGAAATGCCTCCTACGAGTGTCTAATCCACACTCGTCTTCCCAAATGCTAATACATCCGTTTGACCGGTTAGTGCGTGCTAACCCGGATGAGGATTGTCAATCCCATATGATATCATATACTAACATTCACGCTATAAATACTAGAGACTATGCTATGGAGGACTTTAAATTGATTAGCTTGAAACTCATGTAGTATTTGAAGTTTGGCACTTGCGTTCTACTTGTAAAACAAAATGAAGTAGTAATATCACACCCCTAGTAAAAGTAGTGAAAATGGGGCCATGAAACTCACCTGAGTCTTGAAGTGTTTAATTTAATAAACTTGAAGTAATTAGCTGTGAGTTGGTATCCAAAGACTTGAAACCTGAATGTGTCCACGACACTTGATTGTTATTAATTGTATCGGTATCTCGAAAGACTACCATTGAAATTGTTTGTTTAACTTGATGTCCAAATTACCCCGATTTGGTTGATTGAATTATCTAAGTTTCAACGACTTAGTTGATTGAATTGTCTAAGTTACTATGACTTAGTTGATTTAATTGTGTATTTGGAAGTGTGTACGGCCCGTTGGTGACGGTTGTAACAATAGTTCTAAAATGTTATTATATTGTTGCTGCAGTGAATTGCTACAGTGAATTGCTACAGTGAATTGCTACAGTAAATTGCTACAGTAAAATTTGACTTTTCTACAGTAACTTTGACTTCGAAAATTTTTAGTTTTGAAGATTCTGTTTTGTGCGACGTAGCCTGCGACGTAGAGAGCGACGTAAGAGTTTTGCGACGAAAAGGGTTGCGTCGCCAAAATCAACAGTGCTAAGTCAATAGCGACGTAAAGTGCTGCGTCGCTAATGTGACGTATGTTCGGTTTGCGACGTTAAGGTCTGCGTCGCTATGTGCGACATTCGCAAGTCAATGCGACGTAATAGGCTGCGTCGCTATATGCGACGTTGGGGATACAGTGCGACGTAAGTCGCTGCGTCGCATTTGCTCCAGGCCAAATGCGACGTACGGAGTCTAATCGGAGTTTCATCCTCAAAAACGCGTTTTTCGGCCATCGATCGGCATAATATTTTTACCCAACCCATTTTAGGACATTAGAAGGTTATACAAACAACTAGCAAGTTATAAAACTTAAAAACGAGAGTTTTCGGAGTTGTGTCGGAAACTTACAAATCGCCGAAATGAAATTCCGGAAAGATAGGATTGTAGATCGCGAAGTGGTGAACGTTTTATTCCAAAAGGGCTTGGTGATCCGAGTGCGTTTTGTGCTAGTTTTTGGCGATTTAAGGGTGGTGGTGGTTTTTGAAGTTTAGAGAGAATAGGGAGAAGTGAGAGAAGAGAAAGAAATGAAGTGAAAGAAATGGAGGTGGAGGTGGGGTTTAAGTCCCCATTTCAGCCTCTGTTTTCGTGTCCCGCGCGGTGTTCGTTTTCCCGATTGTTACATCGTTAATTATTTAATTTATAAGTTAAATTTTTCGTTTTAATTTGCAAATAATGATTTAATTGTTTTGTTGAAGTATTTTACTAAATATTTAATAATTACATTATAAAAGGTAACTTGTTTCGTTTGGTTTGCGCAATTACATTTTATTTGCATTTATATTAATTGTGTGATAAAACTTGGATACTAAATATTATTGACATAATATTTTTAAGTGTAATAACGTTATTAAAATCCTTGTATAACTTAATAAAATTGTTCACCAACGTCCGTATTTATTGAATCGAAATACGTTCGATTTGAAACTCGTACGATTTAAACAAATCGTATAATTGTGTAGATATATATTCAACAATATATATAATAATTGATACATTAATTAGCCTAACACAGAACTAATTACATGTATTAAAACTTGATTAGGCACTAAATTATAGTCCTAGATTGACGGGTGTCACAGGTGTTGAGTGTAAAATTGTAATTTGGGTGCCTATAAATACTAGGCCTAACCTCCTCATTTCAATCATCCCTCACAACACAATTCATTCTTACTTTCACACACACTTTCTCTTGTAATTTCATTTCTTAGTTAATTTCTCTCTCTAACACTTCTCTAAGGAGTTAGAGGAGAAATAGTGGGTAGCTAGTAGATTAGAGGAGATATAATCATTGTAATAAAGGAGTATTGCTGTTCAAGCTGGTATTCAAGGATTGCAATTATTTTCTCTCTGTTACGCTGCTCTATTATCTGGTGATATATATTCCTTCATACTGTTATTATGTCTGGATTTCCAAGCTTTCACGTGACTATTACTTTAGTATTAGGACTTGATCAACCCTAGTATTGGTAGATAGTTATCTGTGTTATTGTTGAAACTGTGGACATGCTGTAAAACGGCCCAGTACTTAGTATAGCGCTGGAAACACCGCTGGTGGAGTACAAATGCGTGGAAGCTACGGACCGGTCGTAAGCATATGACACCGTGGATACCTGGAAGTCACCCTTCCTGAACATGGTCTAGGTATATATTAAAGCTGTGGAACTGCTGAAAAACGTAGTATACACCGTGAAACGAACCTAGGGATGAACGTTTGATCGCAAAGGAGGGTCTACCCCTTGACAGAAGTATTTGTGCTCCTCAACTAAGTTTAAGGGATTTGGAAAAGAAATCGAACATTCAGCTGTAGTGTAAGATGCTTAAACCCCCTTATCCAACATAACTGATAGTTTAACATACAATAGCAAGCAATTAGTACAAACCTTAATAAAAATCAATTAGAACTAGGTGTTAAGAACGGTCAGAAATTAAATATCGGTCTGTTACCTTATTCATGCACCCAGGGTTAATCCCAAGAAGGGTCACTTGTCCTCATCGGACAGTGTTGGGGTTGAGCAGCCTGATCTGATCAGAATCATGATAGCCTAGTACTCAGTGACATACGACTTAGGGTTTCCGCTTTAAATCGTAGGGTGCTAGTGTTTACACCAAACCTCTGTTGATAGAATTTAAGGAAAGTCTCCAATCATCTTTTATAATGAACATCATCCCGAAACCTGAATATTGAAACTTCAGCAATCACAACTCTATCTATCTGCTTACCCTATCCGTAGTGTAGTATTTTACTTTCCTACATCTTAGTTAAATTAGAAAATACAAAAAATAAACCCTACCTGCTCTATTAAACCCATCCTATTAGCTACTATTCTCTGAGGTATTCAATTCGTTTCGATTCGCTCCGATTTTAAGAATGACACCTGAGTCAAACTTACCGCTTACTACCCTAATACCCTTAGATCAGTAGGTAGTAATAAAGCTTAGGCTTCCCAGCAAAATATAAATTTAAAACCACCCACTCGATCGCCGGTCCCGACGGGAAGGTCCGCAACGATAGGGAAGCGATTCCTTGACCGACCACTGGGACC
Source organism: Helichrysum umbraculigerum (assembly GCA_949592205.1). Classification (NCBI taxonomy): domain Eukaryota; kingdom Viridiplantae; phylum Streptophyta; class Magnoliopsida; order Asterales; family Asteraceae; genus Helichrysum; species Helichrysum umbraculigerum. Next base: position 102,331,314 of record CATIUR010000003.1, on the reverse strand, counting down.
CGATCACAACCACACACAAAAATTTCAACTACCTTTATAGGCACCATATTAGAAACAAATTAAACAGCCCATAACCCCCAAAACTAACAAAACTGAATCTGCAAATACAAAAATAAATGTTAGTAATTTAAATATTTTTAAAACTTAAAGGGCATATAGAAATATGCATATATGCATAAAGGTTTTTTACAGTCTCTAAAGTGTACATATGAACCACAAAAAAACCATAAGTCAAGTTAAGTTCAGATTATTATATTTTAGAGCCACAAATTTTTATCGAGACCTTTTCTTTTGTATGCATCAGTAACTGACAAATAACAAAATCAAGCATGTATTCAAAGAGAAGAATAAAATATACCTTCTTGAAGAACCATGTATCGATCTATAGCAGCTGCTACTATCTTCTTTAAACTGGACATTAGCCCCATGAAAGCAACCATAATAAACTCTAATTACCCATATGAAAATTCTGAGCCAAAGTGGCAATTGACTATTTTCGAAGTAACTATATATCTATCAATGAAAATTCAAGTTGTATATAATAAATGAGAGGATACAACAAAAACTTTTATGACGGGATAATTTTTCAAACTAAATTTAAGCCTATTGCTACGGTAACTTGGAGACAATATAATGTTAGATACTGCAAATAACCGTTATAAACACAACCTTTGCATTCCAACCATTGACTTAGCTCACAAAATTTGAATTGTAGTTTCAAAACAAAACAGTCTGACTTTTATAAGAAATCAAGCTACCATATGTCTTAGTTCAGACCTCATTTAGACTATGTGTATTTCGTCAATGTTTATCCTAGCCTATTGCAAATATTCCCCCAGATAAAACAATTATTCAGAACCATTTACAATCAAAATTTAAAATGCAAAGACATTAAATGAAAACCATTCTCCCCCAAGATAACCGTAACCCACGAAAAATCAAGACACCTTGTAGTTAGTTTCGAGAATCATGATCAGCTGAACTTGCAGCAAGACACCTTCACTAAACTAAAATACACGAAATAATACAATATCATATTAGAAATAATATATGATCTACAAACCAAAGTACTTGATTGTAATAATGACTAACCTTTATGCCATCTCCCTACAAGAGCCTTGAGAATGTGACCGAGGATGGTCTTCACGAAATTTAACAACCTTCACATCATCCCAACTAAACTCTGTGAATAGGTAACATATATTATATTAAGAGACTGCAATTATAAATCTATTCAAGTTTAATATCAACTTAAGATAAGTTGCATTTCGAAAACCGTTGCGTTTAGCTCTACAATCCAATTCAGCAAACCTATACTTTGTATGAACCTAAATGGAGCCACATACACATGTTAAATAACTTTGAAATTCAAAATCAGTTAGTATAACAAAGATGATCAATTATCTTAAACTTTGATGATCAAAATTTCATTGATTTAGTATGAATCACTAATTCAATTAAACAGTTTGTATACTTCATAGCTCAATTTGAGCAAACTCACTTTTTTCAAACTTTATATTACTAAAAGTGACCTAGTTTCCAAATAGTTATTCTTAAATTGGTGACCTAGAAACCAAACCAATTAAAAAAAGGCCAAAGTGTATTTTAGTACCCTCAATTTGGTCAACTAGGTTTTTTACTACCCTAAACTATTAAGGGTGTAGATTAGTACCCTGAACTTGGTAACTCGGTACATTTTAGGCCCTGACTCAGTCACATGATAAACATGTGACTTCTTCATGTTAAAAATTAACGGAGAGAGTTAAGTGATATTAGGTGACTATTTTTTTAAATATGAATTGGGTTGTCAACTTTCAGTTTTATACTAAGATGTGATATTAAGTCTAATTAATTTAGCATCACCGATTAATATAAAAATAAAAATAAAAAAGATTATACTAAACTAGGCACTGCATTTGGTGATCATATATTTACCAAGGAGAATACTGGAGTATATACGAATACATATTATTTTATTTAGAATATAAATTAATGCAACAAATCCCTTACGAAAGTAATATCTAAATTCAATCTGAGAAGTAATTTCAGATTACATAAACAATTTTGAACACAACAATGACATCCACCATTGTTAGCCGAATATTCAGTGCATAATAACAAATGTAAAACAATTTCAAGAACAAATCGACTTAATAAATAAAATAAGCATAGGGCTTTAACAAAGACACTATAAAAGATTGCATTACAACTTCAACACACATACTAAATTATGTTTCCTTCTCGTCTCAACGTAAACATAAATAGACTTAAAAAAATCAATTTTTTTTTTTATTAATTTGGTTTCATAATCTTTTACATTTCAACTTACATACTTAATTATTAGAAACAGTATAAATACGAAATTTTATATTAAAATCAACGGTCCATATGTATAAACGGGTTTAAAATCTAGTATAATAAGATGACAACATGATCATTGTGATACATAAATATCTATCGCATGCAAAGGAAAACGAATATACATCATCTATCATCTATATAATGACAGTCAAGCATACAAAAAGATAATTACTATTTAATGAATCAAACATACTCTTTGATAAATAATCATGAAATTGAATTAGTGGAATTGAGCATATCTTGATAAACATATGGTCACCAAATGTAGTGTTTATGGCTCGAGTTTATTGTCCAGTTTAATGTAATTATAAATATTTATATTTTTATGTATATAGTTGATACTAAATTAATTAGAGGTAGTACTTCAGTATAAAATTGAAAGTTCATTTTTGTCACCTAATATCAAAATATGTATTTAACTTTCTCCGTTAATTTTTAACATGAAGAAGTCACATGTTTATCATGTGACTGAGTCAGGGCCTAAAATGTACCGAGTTACCAAGTTCAGGGTACTAATCTGCACCCTTAATAGTTTAGGGTAGTAAAAAACCTAGTTGACCAAATTGAGGGTACTAAAATACACTTTGGCCTTAAAAAAAATCATCATTCAATTATGCAGAAATAGTTAATCAATTTTTACATACCTTTATACACATATAAAACACCAAAAAATATTCATACTTATATGTAATGCTATGAAGCCGAAAACCCTAAAACACAAAGATGAGGGTTTTACTTACGATATTGAGCACACGAACACCACCTCTGGACAGATGATACATAATTTCCGATTGGCAAAGAGCTTAATACTTACCTATAAGAATTGAATCAATCATCAAAATGACATGAAACATTTAATATTGCTATTCTTTTCCATTCGAGCATTTCTTCAAATAGTTGGTACTCATCAATAATGAATGAACTTCATACGCAATACTCGGACTCACCTCATATTAGTTGAACACTAACATGGGAAATTACAGAAGAAAAACAATAAGGCTAGAGATGCAGAAAAATTACTACTCGACTTCCAAATATGGAGAAACCGAATTGAAAAGGAGAACCATAAAATCAAAGCATATTGGTCTACTTGCAGCAAATAATACATGTTACATCTGCTCAAAACAAACACAATGCATAAAAGAAAGTATATATATACTAACATCAGTTACTTTAAACCGATAACATAACTTTGTTGAATCATAACCAAAACATAAATCTAACAAAATCCTTATGTGAAATAAATGATTACCAAGATGATGTTATAGTTTGATGTAAGTCCCCTAGTTTTAGGATCGATAACTTCGTTATCTGTAGTATTAAGGTGCGGAATCCCTCAATACGGTGTTATCTTACTAACAACGAATATGTTCGTATTGCGTTTAATAAGACTTAGCTTTAAACAACGAATTGTCAAAACCTAGCCTTTAGGTTTAGTTTTCTCTGGATTTGTTGAGTTCGCAGAATCGCAAAAGTATCAAAAAGTTATGTTTTTCACGGAGTAAAAAACAATATATACGTCCAGTCGTCTCGGCTCGCATGGGCCTGCGAGTTCAGTCCAACTCGCAGCCCAAGCCCAACACAGAGCTCGGCTCGCCAGACTGATACCTCACGAGTTCAGATCTCACCTCACAGCTCGACTCGCTGCGACCTGATATCTCGACTCGCTACGCATCAAACGTCTATTATTTATTTTGTATTTAATTATTCGTCTAACTTAACAAAACAATATGTTTAACGAATATCACTAACAAAACAAATATTCTTTTACAAATCCAAACCAATATACAAACACAATAATAATTACACTAGTCCTATTTCAAGCTAGATCTGTTGTCACAATCTATGTCCCAACAGACTCCCCCTTGACAATAGCTCTAGCGTCTTTATCTTCACGCTTGTCTTTGGTCTTCATTTGTAAATCTTACTGCCTGCGTAAATCTTCATCTTGATACACGTCTTAACCATCATCTGATATTCTCGTCCCAAATCACCCCATGCATCTGTCATCAAGATTCTATTTTCATTCAACTTAATCAAATCTTTCTTCGACATGTTCATTAGGTGTCGATGGTCATAGACTCTGAAGATTTCTCTTTCACCACCGTCAACCTCATCATCAGCTTCAATCATAACAGCTTCTCCAGTTCCTGAATCTACATGCCATCTCTTCATATTACCCAGAATATCTTGTGGCATTGTCTTCAGTGGAATCTGCTGTATGCATCTAACAGCTGGATATATCTTCTTCCTTCTTCTTCTTCCTGTTCTTTGACTTCTCTCTTGTAATTTCACAGTTTTTCCCTTTCTTGGCTTAATCTGAACAAACTTATTCGTACCAACCTCATGTCTAATGATTCTTTCAACACGATCAGCATAATCATCACGACTTGGGTTGTTAATCTCTAATCTAGCCAAATCACGTATTTCATAACGTGGTAGAGAACTAAAAACTGCTAGCTTTCTTTCAAAATATTGAACTCCGTCAAACCTTTTGATCGCAAAAAGCTTTAGTTCTGAGTCAAAGTACCATCCAATAATCCCTTTACGTGGTACACGCTTTTTCGTAATATCAACTTCAGAAATTCCAATCTTCTTCTTCTTCTTTGGAAGTTTCCTAAGTACAACAGCAGGATTTTTGGTTTGAACAAAAACTTCTTCTTCTTCATCAGAGGTTGAATCATCAATATCTTCATCTATATCGACAATTGTTGGACCTTGTTCATTTTCAATAACAACTTCTGTCCTAGATGGGCTCACATGGTGTTCATCAATGTTTGCATCTAGATCTACACCCATGTCTTGCACATTCTCAGATACAGCAGTCCAATCAGTAGGTGGTTGGAATTCTCCATCCTCAAGATCATAATCAATCTCTTCATCTATCTCATCAAAAATATCATCTTCCGAATCAGATAGATCAAGCATCTCCAATCCTAAGAGAAAACCACAAATACAAATAAATATTAATAATTAAAATTCTATTATCAATTTCCCTGAATCAATCTAAGAATTTCTTTATTAATTCTTTTGTATATTTTAACCTAAAATATAAACGCAATTTACATATAACTTATAAAATCTTTTATTGATTACCCTGAATCAATCCAAAATTTCTTAAGTCTACTTAACAAATATTAATTAATTTTAAATTCTAATGCATTGTGAATAATCACCAAACATTTAAATTTACTATTAATTAACTTATATAATTTCCAAGTGTTAATTGATCTAATTCATTATCAATTTAACCTTTAAATTATATATCATTTGTCTAGTTAATACGAATACATTTTTAACTTGTTAATTACTTATATACCTTACAGTCTTAAGTCCATAATCAAATCTAAAATGCATATGTTATCATAAAATTTTGACCGCCGAAATTAATCGGAACACGCCGCTCGACTACTCAATGAGTCGGAAGTCTTTCGATCACTATTTTATCTTAACATAATTATATAAACTTAAATTACCCAACATATTTTACTTAAAATAATAATAACCCTAAGCCAAATATATTTACACAATAATTAAGTTTACATTTGTTCACTACAAACTATTACAAATATTACAGTACTATGATAATACTAGGCTATCTTACCAGCTTCAGTATCACCCGGTACAGTCTTATCTGCACTTGTATCCACTCCAGAACCACTAGCACCAGCACCAGACTCCCCCTGAATTGTAGCTTGCTCACCAGTCTTTGAAGGACCAGTCTGCTCACCACTCGGTGCTTTGGGATCATCGTCTTTGTCTGAATCTCTCTTCCTCCTTAGCTCATCCTCTTTGCAAGACTCCAGATATACCAATATCTCCCCCTGAGTAGACTGTCCTGAATGCGATCTCAAGACCAGACTCTCCAAAGAAGATAACTTCAGTCTCTGTACGTTGAAGTCCGCAAGCAAAGTCTCATGAGTCTTCATCAACAGATTGTACGATTCACTCTGCTTGAGAATCTGCTGAGAAAGAAGAAGATTGCTCGACACCAGCTCTGGAATCTGAGAAGTAAGATTCTCCAAGTCCTTTACCCTACACTCTAAGGATGTAATCCTTTCAGCATCAGTCGTCGGAGTAACAGGTATCGTTCTTGGTCCAGGCGGTGTAAGAGACTCAATATGCCAGTCTCTGGTAAGCGGTGTATGAGGTTGAGACAAAGCCTGCGTAAGCAAACTTGTCGCAAATCTAGCTGCCTTATTCGTCGGAAAATTAGCTCCACAAACTAGATCAGCAACCTCATGCTGTAAAGTTAAACACAATTAAAATCAGTTATTGTTACAGATTACTCTGTCTCAAACTCTAATTAATTGCATAACACTCATAGTTATAGAACTTATTTCTCATACCTGAAGCGGTAAAGATATCGATTCAGTAACCACCGGTGCATCTATCTCCACCTGTGGTGTATCCTGAGCAACTGTATACAGAATTAACTGTCTCAGTTCAACTTCTGATAAACAACAAGTTAAGATTATTTAACTTTTATAATCAATACTAACCTTCTCGAATAGTAAGCGTTCTCGGACGCTTCATCAAAGGAATCTCAACTTCCTCAGTACCTTCCTCCAGAATATCTTTTCCTTTTCTCTTCCTTTCAGAAGCAGATGGAGGAGGAGAAGGTGTATTATCAGAATCTTCATCTGAAGCCGTCTCACCATCACGACCTCTAGATGATCTAACAGGATCCTAATGTTTAAATATATTAAACATTTATGATTAGCGTAAGCTCTATCATACAAGTTCTATATATATAAGATTAATCAGATATAATACCTCAGTTGGTACTTCAACTGATCTATCAAGCTGTATCTGCTCATCCTCAAGTAATATAACTTCGGGATTTGCAGCCTCAGCTTCAGCTTCCTGTTCGTGTAATGATATTTATATTTTAAAATCAGAAATAATATCCAATTTACTAAATATCTAATATCAGAATCATTATATAATAATATTATGCATCTATGATTAATAAAACAATCTATCAACTAAGCATCTATATTATTACATAAATAAAAGATTACCTCAGATGGTGCTAAATAACTGTCAATGTCTTGAAGCAAAGGATTTGTCGCATCATCATTCTGCTCCAAAACCTCTTGCACAACCTGTGCAGCAACATCTGGATTCACTTTCTGATCCACCTGACCAACCTGAATAAGAACATCCTCAAGGAGCCCTTGTGGATCTTCAGGTTGAGCTTCCTCAGCTACAGGTTCAGGTACAACATCAGCCTCAGCAGGAGCAACAGCAGCAGCAGGAGCAACGTCTAACCACCCATGATTTGGCGGTGCGACGTAGTTCGGATCAACAATATACCCGAAAAGTGGTCTAACTTCCGGTTTCACCACTCCTTCCTTCCTAACTGTCTGCATAAACATGGCGTTATACCCACGATGGTCAATCGTATTAACCACTAGATGTGGTTCAGGTATAGCCAAATCCGGTAGACGTGCACGGATAATCAGCATGCAAAATAGCGGATAAACCAAAAATCTTGATCTAACAGACCCCGATATCTGTTTCGCAATCTCACCAAAAAGATAATCACAAAAACTGTATGGTTTATTATAAACCAGTGACAGTGTAGCCAATAGAATAGCAGGGCTCAATTCATCAAAACCACCCTTCTTAGCTGCAAATACAATATTCATCACGTGCCAGAGAAACCTCCACTGACCAATGACCAGAGGCTTCTGGAACTGACGTCCGCGTCTGTCTCCGCTATAACCCATACGACCGATAGCACCCTCAATAAAATCCATAGGATACTCAATATCCCCATTCTCCTGTTCTACTGTACCAAGCTGCAAAATCTCACGGAGATTTCCAGCTGAAAATGTAACAGGCTGACCACTAACTGTAGCTCTAATCTCTGACGGGTTGACAGATTCGTCATATACTATATCTGTCCAGAAATCATTCAGTATAGCCTGAGAAATAGGAAGATTGGCCGTAATGGCGTATCGAATCCTTGATCGTGCTAGAAAACGTAGAATATCAGCAACCCTGTCAGCCCGCTTGGCCTCAAGGTTCAGATCAACCAAAATGTTGTGACCCTTATCAAATGCTCTAGCCATATCTGTAAAGTAAACACAAACAACAGATATAATTTAATGCACAATTAAAAATATTTAAACTATTACGTATTATGAATCGAGATTCATCAAACATCTTAGTTTAAATATGAAATTATATATAACTTGTTACATAAATAGTCTCAAGTCGTATATAAAAATTTAACTTATAACTAAAAGTCTTAAGTCTAATTTAAATTAATTATATAAAAGTTATTACAAAACAAAAAATTAAAATGTTTGTAAATTCCGGACTCGCATAAACTGGCCTAACGAGTTGAGTTCAACTCGTTTTGCTTATCAACTCGTTATACTCATCAAGCAGCTATTGAAGTGAACTCGCTAATCTCATGGATTCGCTAGTCAACTCGCTGCGAGTTGATTCACATTGTCAACTCGTTCGATGAACTGCCGTCGCGAATTTTCAATTAAAATCGATTAATCTTGTAATTTTAACATGATCTATCGATTGATTTACGTTTATTAACATCCATTTAACATAAACCACAAGGATTCGTGTTCTAATAGTCCTTTAATATACGTGAATCGTTCGAATTATAAACCGAAACCCTAAGTTTATTAAAACTTCGATTTCGAGTAATTTAAACGGTGAAATCCGTTGGTTTATACCTCAAAATGTTCGTAATATGAAGGTGTATAAAGTCTACGGATTGAATAACTCGTTCCCGTACTCTAAAATTCAAAATCAAACGAAAAAAGAAAATCGCCTCGTTTCGCCTTTTTGACGGATTCGCAAGCTTTACTGAACTCGCGAAGTATGTGTGGGTTCGGTGGGTTGGTTTGACTCGTTTGACCCCCTTTATACTACATATCCGATTCGCGAGATTTAAGTGGACTCGCAAGTTGATGCCAACTCGCAGAAACAATTAAAAACGCGAATTTAATGCTAAGTATAAATAAAAACCCGATATTTTACAAGTCTAAATTATAATTAATTTTCACTTGTATTTGTCACGTTGTTCAACTCAAAAATATACAGTATAATTTAATTCCGAAGGGTAAACATAATTAATACAAAAAATTTTTAAAAAATTAAAAATAAGATAAAACAAAATTACATAACCATTGGTATCAAATAGCATTTTATTAATCACTTTGAAACAAAGTAAATATACAATGTAAATAAGATTTTATCTGCTTAGGGATCATATTAGAAAGAATAAGCAATTAATTATATATTTAAAAGTCTAAGCAGATTGGTAGTATACATACCTCATGAAATTCAAATAAATTACTGTAAAATTACAACTAAATTTATCATTTATACATTTATATTTATAAAACTATATCTTAGGTACCTTTATCCACATAGCATAATTAATAAATGCATTACTCACATAAAATGAATATTTTATTATAGACAGTCCAAGACGATTACCGGTATTATGATCCATATAAACAAATTATACTCAATTTTCTAAGCAAACTCTTTATTGTTAGTATGAGTATTATCAAGTGCTTCCTATTATATGATATACTGAAGAATTCAAGTAAAACACATAACACTGCATCATTAAATTTTTAAGGTAGCGGTTACTAAATGATGTATCTTTTCGAAACATATAACATACACTTGAATTTTTTAAGGTTAGACAAATATCAAACATACTTTGAATATGCTATGTTATCTAAGTCTGTACGTAGTACAACAAAAGATCCCTTCTAGCATAATTCAAAATATATTTGAGAATATTAATTTAATTAAAGGTTTCAGTTCTGTACTTAGTACAACAAAGTTACCAGTAATTAAGTTAATACCCATATTGCTACTATTTGTCAATTCAAATTAATATGTATAATAACAGTGTATGGCAATACCATCATTCAACAATTAAGACTTAATGTCATACATCATAGAATAGTAACACAAAATAATAAACAAGTAGTTAATTAACTTCTTAAGGCTTAGAAAATTTCATATAATTTGCCTACCAGTACATCATATGATGAAGCCATCTAAAGTTTTACTAAAAATAGACAAATTATAACTTGTGGATATAGGTGTATAATCAAATAAATATAAACACATACCTGATAGAACCGCTGTAGTTCTAAAGCAACTTTATTTGAACCTACTACCATATCATACTTAGGACTTAAGCTTATTATTGTGAAGCTTATTCTCCTAATGTACTATCATTTCCCTTAGTTTTTGCAAATAAAAACTTAAATGAAGGCGATTCCCCTTAGGTAACAAGCAAATGAATGCCATACGCCTTTTTTTTTTTTTTTTTTTTTTTTTTTTTTAATGAACACAGAAATACTAACTATTACAAAAATACCCTTGGAAGACTAATCACTCTGGATTTCTCATTCCGTTTAGTTGAACCAACGTCTCAAATCTTGCTCTGTCGAACGCCTTTGTGTATAAGTCTGCTAAGTTATCCAATGATGGTACCTTAACTAACTTTATCAACTTCTTCTCAGCACAATCTCTAATAAAATGATGTCGAATATCAATATGCTTAGTTTTACTGTGCTTCACCGGATTATTGGTGATCGACATAGTAGATTCGTTATCAATCATCATAGGAGTATTGGTTATATTTAACCCGTAATCCCGCAGTTGCTGTTGAATCCAAAGAACTTGTGAGCAACAGCTGCCAGCTGCAACATACTCAGCTTCACATGTAGAAATGGCTACCGAGGTTTGCTTCTTGCACTGCCAGGATACTAATCTACCTCCTAGGAATTGACATCCTCCGGTCGTAGATTTCCTATTCTGATTGCATCCTCCATAATCCGAATCAGTATAAGCTACGAGATCTAAGTCTCCATCAATCGGATACCAAAGACCCAACTTAGGTTTCCCTTTGAGGTAACGAAAGATCCGATTAACAGCTTGCATGTGTGACTCTTTCGGATTAGCTTGATATCTTGCGCATAAACAAACAGCAAACATTATGTCAGGCCTAGAGGCTGTAAGATACATTAGTGATCCGATCATGGCTCTATAAAGAGTTGGATCCACATCGCTATCACTCGATGTATCTGGACCTAGTCCATGATTGACTGGAATTGGAGTATTGTAGACCTTACTTTCATCCATCTTGAAGCGTTCTAATAGCTCATATGTATATTTAGATTGATGAATAAAGAATCCATCCTTCTTTTGATCAACTTGTAAACCTAAGAAGAAATTCAACTCTCCCATTGCAGACATTTCAAACCTTTTTCTCATGACTTGCTCGAATTCTTGACACATCTTTTCATCAGATGATCCAAAGATAATGTCATCAACATAAACTTGTACGAGAAGAAAGTCTTTCTTTTTCCATTTCACAAACAGTGTACTATCAATCGATCCTCTTGTAAATCCATTCTCAAGTAGATACGTTGATAGTGTTCCATACCACATCCTTGGTGCTTGATGTAATCCATATAGAGCCTTATTCAAACGATATACTCTATCTGGATACTCAGGATCAGCAAACCCTGGCGGTTGTGAAACATACACCAATTCTTCCACTTTGCCATACAAAAAGGCACTCTTAACATCCAACTGATAGACCTTTATACCATAATATGATGCGAATGCTAAGAATACTCTAATTGCTTCTAGCCTAGCAACTGGTGCAAACACTTCATTGTAATCTATACCTTCTTGTTGATTAAAACCTTGAACTACCAGACGAGCTTTATTGCGAGTAACGATTCCTTTATCATCTCTCTTGCACTTAAATACCCATCTAGTTCCAATTGGATATTCTCCCTTTGGTAGGTCAACCAACTCCCATACTTGTAATTTAGAGAACTGAGATAGTTCTTCTTGCATTGCTTCTACCCACGAACTTTCTTTTAAAGCCATTTAAACATTTTTCGGCTCAATTTGTGAGATAAAGCATGAATGAAGACATTGATTAGGAATCCCTGTCTCTTTCATTGCAGTATACAAGCTTTGGTATTCTAAGTTCTCAGACGTACTAGCTCTGGATTGATGCCTAGTTTGAACCGGAGTATTAATATCACCGATGATGTTTTCAACGGGATGATTCTTACTCGTTCTAGTTGTAGTAACTGGTTCAACCGGTATCTCATCTTCCAAATTAGTACCAATCTCTTCCAATTCAGGTACATCTTCCGTACGTGCTGAAGATATCCTTAAATGTTTCAAAGGAGTAAGTATATCATCAAACTTTGTAGAAAGATCATCAGGATCTTCTGTTTCTTTAGACTTATCCTCTGAAGGTTGTTGTGACTCACTTGTGGAAGCTTTATCTGAGTCAACATTAGTCTTAATTCCAGACTGCTTAACACTTGATGTTGAAGCGGGACCAATATTCTCATCTTCAAACAATAAATGTTCAGCTATCTCTGAATCACTGACATAGTCACTAATAGGAACTTTAAATGATGCAAAAAGATCAGAATAATCAAATTGCCAATCTAAGCCCTTATGAACATCAGGTGAGTAGCTCGTAACCTCAATATTATAAACTACCTCAAAACGTCCTGTGACTTTATTAAAGACTCTCTTGTTTGGCGAATTGGGCATATAACCTAGGAAAAATCCTTCGTCAGCCTTCTCACCAAATTTAGCTTGATGTCCAGTCTTTAATATGGTGCATGAAACTCCAAAGGGTTCAAACCCTTTTAAGTTAGGTTTCTTATTGTTCAAAAGCTCATAACAAGTCTTGTTATGTCTCTTAACCGTAAGAACTCTATTAAGAACATAACATGCTGTATTCACTACTTCTGCCCAAAAGATGACCGGAAGCTTTGAATCAGCAAGCATTGTTCTTGCAGCTTCAATCAACGTCCTATTTTTCCTTTCAGCAACACCATTCTGTTGAGGTTCATAAGGTGCACTGAATTGATGTAATATCCCTTTGCTTAAGCAATAGATATTCAACGTTGAATTCTTGAACTCTGTTCCATTGTCACTACGAATACGCTTAACTCTCTTTTTATAGACATTCTCTACTAGATCAAAGAACTCAATTAGAATTCCAGGAGTCTCATCCTTTGATCCCAAAAAGAATACCCATGAGAATCTAGAATAATCATCTGTGACAACCAAACAGTACCATTTGCCACCTATACTTCTCTTGCTTATAGGGCCGAAGAGATCCATATGTAGCAATTCAAATGGCGAGGAGATAGAGTTTTCAGTCTTAGGTCTGTGTGGTTTCTTGTGCTGCTTTCCTTTCATGCAAGGAACACACTTATCCTCAGACTCGAAACGTTTTTGTGGTACACCTAGAACCAAACCATTTTTGGTTATATAATTCATCTTTCTCCAGTTCAGGTGTGCCATTCTCCTATGCCATAACAATGCGTCTGTTTCCGAAGCCTTGGATAATAAACATGTAGACACCATTGAAGAGTTAGGAACACCCATGTTGATAGCATAGATGTCCTTCTTCCTTGGCGCCCTCATCAATATCCATTCATCAGGAATTTTAAAACCTGGCTTCAGGACTAAGGCCTCCTTTTCATTAAAATAAACTGGGTGACCTTTATCACAGACTTGGGAAACACTCACTAGGTTGTGAGTAAGTTCTTCAACATAGTTCACATCCTCAAGAGTCAAAGTTCCATTTGAAACTTTTCCTTTTCCCGAAATTACTCATCCTTTATCTCCTGCAAAATTTACTTTTTGCTTGAGACTATCCTTGAAGTCCTTCAGTAGACTTCTTTCTCCGGTCATGTGCCTTGAGCATCCACTGTCTACATACCACCAGCTGTCCTTGTTCACAGCATGCTCCTGCACATAACACAAAATACGACCAGTTATCAAAAGGGACCCAAGCCATTACGGTCTTGGTTTGTCCCTTATCATCAACAAACTTAAGCTCTTTAAAATAACCATCCTTCCCATCAGGAGCTTCGGTCACTTTCGAAGTAGCTTGAGTTTGTGGACGATCAGCCTTAAGAGGTGAGTTTGAGGAGAGCCTCTTAGGCACATAATTATGAGCTCTATTATTATAATTAAACTCATGTGATCGTGAAGTAGTACCACTCTCATAATGACTATGGCCTCTACTTGGAGTTCTAAACCTCGACGAAGTCACATCCCTATACTTATGGACAACATTATCACTTTGAGTATATGGCCGTTTAGGTTTAGGTGGGGAGACACTATGCTTACCATCTCTTTTAAGAATGTTAACAGGTTTATTACCTAAGTTAGGTTTGGCATCTAACCCATCTACAGTCATACTAGAGTTGGTCTGTGTCTTTTCATCCATCACAAGCTTATGTGGTGTTTCAGGCTTTTTGTTAGGTTAACACGAAGCCACGTGTCCCTTTTGATGACACTTGAAACATGACATCTGCTTGCTTGATTTACTCACTTTTGCTTTCTCATCCGGAGTCTTAGGCACTAAAGGTTTAAGCTGTTCCTTATCAACTTTATCATCAGTCTTAGCATCGTTAATCACTCCACCCGATACAAACTGTATTTTGGTGAACTGAGAAGCCTTGCTATTATCTAATGATACGTTCTTAATAACATCTTTCTGTGCCTCTGACTGTTCAGGTTTATCAGCTACTGAAATCTCAGGATTAACTTCAGTCATCTCAGAATCTTCAGGAATAGGAGTGTAATTGGCATTAAAAGGTGGGGATACATCATTGTAACCTAACCCAGTCTTGTCCTTTACACTACGTTGAGCATCTAACATTTTATCCATTTGAGATGTCCTATAGTTCTCAAGTTTACGGTTTTGCTCAATTAACCTTAAGTTAAGGTTCACTATTTCCTGATCCTTACTAGCAATCGTCTCATTTAAGTCTTTGATATTCATATAGAGACCATCTATGACAACAGATTTTTCACTTATGGTATCTCTAAGTTTTGTTCTATCCGAAGCATCAGACTTAATTTTATCTTTTAAGACCTGTTTATCATCACTTAATCTACGAATATCCATAATAGCTTGATCAAGTTCAGATCTAACAGTCTTATAGGATTCCTTATCCATATTTAATTGTGATGACAAATTGCTATTTGACACCGTTAAGACACTATTCTGAGATTGTAAATCAGTAACTAAGTAACAAACATCAGCAAGATTAAGAATATCTAAACATACCTTCTTCTTGTCAGTTTGTAATTCAGCCATGCGTGCCACGAATTCCTCAGGACTCATATCTGGAGCTGAATCCATATATAGCACGTCATCATCACTTGCCTTCACTTCAGACTCAGGCACCTCTACTTTCTGTTCCATATCAGTGGGCATGTAGGAAACTGATCTAGCAGTTGTTTCTTCGATCTCGGCCATCAAAGCTTCATCAGAATGAGCTTGCCAATCATAAGAGCCATCCAACTGCTTCACCACTAAGGCTTTGGAAGCGAGAGTACTTCCCGAACCTTGTTTTCCTTGTGCTTCTACTTTAGGTCTTTGGCATTCTCTAGCAAAATGACCAATACCCTGACAGTTAAAGCATTTGACCTTGGTTTTGTCAAACCCTGATCTATTGCCCAACACCTTTCTACCAGTTCTCTTGAGGAAATTCTTCACCTTTCTAGATATCAACGCTAGTTGATCTTGAAGCTCCAATTCCTCAAGATAATCAGAATCTATCTGCTCATAATCCTCATCAAACATAATAGGATCATTGATCTTTCCCTCTATGTAGTTCTCATATGATGCCACAAAGGAAGCAAGAACAGACAGTTGCTGTTCAGCAGATTTCACACTCATCGGCATCTTCTGATGCTCTTAAGGTGACTTCTCAGAATTCTTTCCCTTTGTCTCATCACCAGAGGAGGAAATAAAACACAGATCTTCAGTAATCATTTCTCCATTTTCACTAGTATCACCAACTAACAGTGCAGTGGTCGAACTAGATGACGCAGTCGAAAGACTTGACTTTCCATGATACAACCCAGGGTTCTGAACCTGATCAGAATCACTATCTCTTGACTTCTTGGAGAAATCATAACCTTTCAGCTTGTCAATGACTTGCTCTAAGGTCATAGTAGAATACCTAGTTTCATTATCCTTAATCATAACGCCATACATTTCCCATTTAGAAGGCAAACCCTCAAGAAACTTGTCGGTTTTAGATACTTCTTCTTCAACAATCTCATGGTATTCTAATTCACTTAGTAGATGGTAGAAACGCGTGACATAGGCATCAAGATCTTCTCCTTTTAAAGCTTTAAACATAGTAAACTGCTTTTTAAGAAGACTCCTCTTGCCAGCTCTTACTTGTGGACTTCCCTCACCTCTTTTCTCTAGAGCTTCCCAGAGCGTTCTAGCAGTATGAAAAGATTTCAGTTGATGAGCAATCTCTTTAGGAAGACACATCTTTATACATGAATGTGATTTATTTTCATTTCTGTAAGCTTCCTTCTCTTGATCACTCATGTTCGCATAGGTAAGAACCGCAGTAGCATTTTGAACAGTTTGAGTAGGTGAGGTGTATCCACTCTTGATACACATCCAGATTGACAGGTCATGGAATCTACAGTAAGATTCAAATCTGTCCTTCCAATTGTAGTAATCCTCGATTCTTAACAACTTAGGTGGAACGTTTGACTTTCCCACCTCGTGGTCCATTTCGATCATTCTACTTAAGTCAGACATCTTAAAATGTAAAATTAAACTGTTTCAGCGAATTCAGAAAACTCGACTCGCAAGACTCAGCTCAACTCGCAATCTCAGCTCAACTCTCAGAATTCGTCGATTCGCAAGCCTCAGTTCGGATTGCTAAAAGATGTCGATTCGCAAGTGATGTCGATTCGCGAGGGATCTCGGTTCGACTCGCAAGCCTCAGTTCGACTCGCTAGTTCAACTCGGTTCGCAGGCGACGCTGGAACCCTAATCTCGACTCGCGAAACGGCTGTTAAACCCGAAAACGAATTTTTAAGGTATTTTTACGACTGAAACTTAAAATTTTGGCTGTAAACAAACCCTAAAATGTCCAGAGAATGATTTTGATCGTTAGTATTACAAGAATGCACGTAATAACGACCCGAATCAAAAACGCAATAACACTAAAACTTATGAACACACTCGTATTTAGCCCGAAAGCTCTGATACCAGATGTAAGTCCCCTAGTTTTAGGATCGATAACTTCGTTATCTGTAGTATTAAGGTGCGGAATCCCTCAATACGGTGTTATCTTACTAACAACGAATATGTTCGTATTGCGTTTAATAAGACTTAGCTTTAAACAACGAATTGTCAAAACCTAGCCTTTAGGTTTAGTTTTCTCTGGATTTGTTGAGTTCGCAGAATCGCAAAAGTATCAAAAAGTTATGTTTTTCACGGAGTAAAAAACAATATATACGTCCAGTCGTCTCGGCTCGCATGGGCCTGCGAGTTCAGTCCAACTCGCAGCCCAAGCCCAACACAGAGCTCGGCTCGCCAGACTGATACCTCACGAGTTCAGATCTCACCTCACAGCTCGACTCGCTGCGACCTGATATCTCGACTCGCTACGCATCAAACGTCTATTATTTATTTTGTATTTAATTATTCGTCTAACTTAACAAAACAATATGTTTAACGAATATCACTAACAAAACAAATATTCTTTTACAAATCCAAACCAATATACAAACACAATAATAATTACACTAGTCCTATTTCAAGCTAGATCTGTTGTCACAATCTATGTCCCAACATTTTATTTCAATATTGAGAGAAACACCATGTTGAGGATGGAGAAAGAAATGGAGACAAAGAGAGAGAATGATGAAATTGGGAAGAAAACACGAAACTGGATAAATATGACGAAGGAATTTGGGGAGAAAAAATGAAGTTAAAAAAATCTTTCACTTTGCATGCAATAAATCAACCTTTTTGAAGGTGCATGTAGTTTGCTTGATGAAGGCTTGAATGTGCATGTACTCTTCTAGCAACCGATTTTCAACCAAATGCACGAAAATAAAAAAGGAATCTATATTTGTGAGATGCATATTCATACATGCAGAAAGCCTGACATACGTTCTGTAAACCAATTCATCAATTAATAAAACCAAAAAATAAAAGAAAAATATAATTAATGCATGCATGTGGTTTGCTTGTGAATATTTGTGAACTGCATGTGGTTTATTCCACCCAACAAGGAAAGTATAATAAAAGCCCATGCATTTACATGCGCACTAATGCCTCGGTTTAAATGATTGACCTTCAATTTATAAAAATCAAAACTTGGAGAAAATTCCTTTAACGACAGAGTGCCACGTCTTCAATGAGTGCCACATCTTCAATGAACCAGCTCATAATTGGGGGATAGCAGTTGAACGACGTCAGCGAAATCCCCCGTATATATATATATATATATATATATATATATATATATATATATATAGATATAGATATAGATAATACATATGTAACATGCCTAAAAGGGCAATTTTCTAGTTAACCGCTTTAATTATATCCACCCGTTTTTGCATTACATTATAAATACACATATTCATTTATTCATGACCTATTTTATTTAAACTAAACTGAAACAATTATCAATATATATGAAACAGTCTCTCTTCCATTTTTTTTATTATCAGATCCCTTTTTCATGATCATCTTCTTCATATTCATTTTCTTAATAATTTCACGGTCGCTATTTCTCTGTTTAAATGTTCCGTCATCCGTAGACGAAATCCGTATTGGAGACGGAGTTGAGTACTAACCTAATTGGGCAATCTACCAAAGGAGCTTTGTGTTTGGATGCAAATATTACACATATCCTATCCAACTTAGATTCTGGTGTTTGGTCCTAAAACAGGGAGGCTGAGAGTCATTAATACGTACGAATGATTTCGTTGTCAACCGGAGTAATAACGTATGTTTTAATGATTCTTTTTTCTAACAGATGATGTTATATGGTAATAGTGATGATCCTCGATACACAAAACAAAGACGGGGGCTTCTAATAAGGATTTCAAAAGAGAGTAATTACATTTTATAGAAATAGAGAATTGTTATTTATTTATGTTTTTTGGATCTTGAATTTTATTGATAAAAAGGAGATATTGTATTATCTTATAAAACTGTTAAGGTTGATTTTGCATTTATTTTATTTTATTTGTATATATGATGATAATTATTCATTCCAAACTCTGATATCACTAGATTTGTATATTTTTACGATGATTATTATTATTATTATTATTGTTATTATTATTATTATTATTATTATTATTATAAAATAACAATTGATTGAAAGAAACAATTAAGAAAATTACGAAGACGTTTAATGGTTTTAAACTAAATGCCTTAAATTTGGACAAATATAATTTGTGACACCGCTTGGCAATTTGAACTTAGAAAATGTATAGTTTCAAAAACATTAAGTGCACTTTTTTTAGAAGGTAACTTTATTAAAATTATACAAACATATACAAATGTACCATGCACATTAATTACATCACAAAACTATTCTAAACTCCATGCATGTTAATCGACTTACTGTACTTAATTAACCCAAACTAATACATGCAGACTTGATCCAATCACAATACATACTGCTCCATATATAGACACACATAGACCCATCTTCAGACTTCACTTTATCCACATTAAGTGCACTTTTTGTTTTGTTTTTTGCCGAAAACAATAAATTTATTTGAGTAAATCAATGAATGTGTTAGCCCCTTAAAAAGGTGGTGTTTGAACTAACCGCCTTCAATATTTTTATGTCAAAATTGTATATCATATAAAAGGCGGGTTTTTAACTAACCGCCTCATTTTTTAAGATTACAATAAAGACAAAATAAACATTATTTTTTTGGTTAAAGAGTTTGATGGACCTTTAACTATTTTTACTTTTTGTTATATAAGCGGTTTGTAAAACAACCGCCATATGATACTTTTGGTAGGTGATGTAATCAATACCGCCATTCGCACTATAAATATAAATAAGCCTGAGGTGAAGTACGTAACTTTTGCCTCAATAACCCTAAACAAAATTATGAAGCAATATATGAGGTTTAGTCTACTTAATCCAAAAAAAGAAAGAAAAAAAATGAAGCATTACCCTTTCCTGTTCATGATCATCGACCTTTTCGACAAAAAAGTAACAATTAATACTCTTCGCAACTGCAATCTCTCAGTTATAATATACTCTATAAAAATTGTTGACCAACTGTCGGAACGTTTAAAAGAAAGCATGTTTGTAAAAGCGTTGCACGCAAGTGCAATTTCTCAGTTACAAGCATAATTTCTTTTCCACGTCTCACGGGCTGTTGGTGAGCATTTTTATGGATTTTATATCGTTGAAGCTCATATCAAGGCCTTGAAATTGTTTTGAAAAGGTGAATTCCTTTCAAATTAAGCGGTTTTTTGATTTCAGCTTCAGCATATATTATTTTCTGTTGCTTCTCTAATTCTTGATGGGAGTTTAATATCCTTACATTTGTTATAGGAGCAGCATTGTCTCACCCCCAAACAGGTGGCAGCGGAAACATGAGATGTCACGGGGACGCCGACTAAATCAAATATCACAGCACAAGGATTACAACAAACGACCACTATATGAGACGTTTTAATAAAAAGTTACATTTCCATAATTCAAAGTTTACAATATCGGGAGTTCGCGTAAACCGTTAAGAGATTTCTAATACATTACTGAATATACAAAATACAGCTAAATGCAATCTAATCTCTTGATGTTTGAAAACAATGCGACTCGAGCTAAGCTTTCCATAAGTTTCCTACTGCGGCGGGTTACCTGAGAAATACATACTAAAAGGTCAACATAAAGTTGGTGAGTTCATAGGTTTGTAAACCATCGTTTAGTTATGATCCACAAGATTTCAAGTTAAGTTGTATCATTCAACAATGATAAGTAAAAGTATCGTTAGCCAACGATAAGTAAAAGTATTGCATAATGCAATATAAGTATACCATTTGCAATGAGTCTCATAGTTCGAGCTTAACGTTGTTTGCCTCCGGTAAGTGTACTAATCCGATACACTTCTAAATCACAAATAATATTGCATCCGTGGGTTGACTAGCGCTACTAGTCCGGATGGGGATTATCAATCCCCGATAGTACTATCCAATAATATTCACGCATATATTAACGAACTATGATGGGTAGAGGGCTTTAATGGATTATTCAGACCTCATGTAATCCGTACGAAAAGTTGTTTACAGTTACTTGTGATCATATAAGCAGTTGTATAAAACAGTTGTATGTATTCTCACCCTAGTTGAAAAACAGTAAAAAGGGGCTATGAAACTCACCTTAGATTAGCAAGTAGCAAGAAAATATCAAATAAGCAAGCAAAGTCCAAAGCGCAACCTTCTAACGTCCTAAACGTATAAGGTTGTGTAAGTAGATGTCTTATAAGACCATCTATAGCGATTGTATAAGTGGGGGTTAATGTCCACTTAAGCCAATCGTGTAGGTGGAGGGTTAATGTCCACCTAGAGCTAGTTCATCAACTATTATGTCCAAATAAGTTGTTCAAGTTCGTTTCTTAAAAACGTGTACGACCCGTTGGTGAAAGTTTGTAATAATAATTCATTTAGACATTATTATCAAGTTTGTTTTGCTGTAAACTATTCATTAGTACATATCGTGTGTTGCAAACCGATTATTTTAGTTTGTATAAGTCTTAAACCGTAGGTCAAAGTTGGTCAAAGCTGGTCAAAGCTGGTCAAACCTGGTCAAACTGGTCAAACCTGGTCAAACCTGGTCAAACTTAGCATCACTAGCAAAATGTAGCAACACTAGTAATTGTGGCATCACTAGGTTAGTGTCTCTACTTGAGACTTAGGATATTTTCAGAAAATGTAGCATCACTAGCAAAATGTAGCATCCCTAGTAATTGTGGCATCAATAGGTTAGTGTCTCTACTTGAGACTTAGGATATTTTCAGAAAATGTAGCATCACTAGCAAAATGTAGCATCCCTAGTAATTGTGGCATCACTAGGTTAGTGTCTCTACTTGAGACTTAGGATATTTGGTTCAAGTGTTCTAAGTGTCGGTTTCTAATTCAGGAAACTTTCTAAGTTTAGTTTTAGGTCCAAGTTACTAACTAAGTCATCCAAACCCATTTTTGTTACCACTTTCCAAAAATAGCAAGTTTTGTCGTTTTTAGAAACCGAGCCGTTTTTGTTGACTTGGTCAAACCTACCCGGTTTGACCCGAAACTTTTACCCAACCCATTCATCAGTTTAAAGAGTCCAAATAATTTGTCGGTTCATGTCGGAGTCATTTCGAGATGTCGGTTTTTAATCACGCATACAAAAACTTCAGGATTTTCACATTTTGACTTTTGTCGGTTTATTCCGCCACTGATTTCTATAATGTCCGGTCAAAATCAAACTTCACAAATTTTAACAACTGATCTCCTAAGTGTCTAGTTCCTACCATCAAAATTTCAAGATTTATCATGTCCATTTACCTATTTAAATAATTCCGCGTATTATCCGAACACATATTACGACTTTTCATCAGGCAGTCTCAAAGATCAGGTCGCACGTAAAAATGAGTTCGTTTCTGGAAAAAGTGTAAAAGACGAAAGTTGTAGGTCTTTTCGATACAAATATTTCAAAAAAAATTCGTCTTATAACTCTCAATATTTGATTTTATACGAATATTTTTGTAAACTGTCGTTTTTTAGGCAGATTTCATGCATGTTAAAGTATGGTTTATAAAAATGATTTTTACACTTCTTTTTGGACATATTCATAATAGATGAACATTCTAACATCATAATCAGTAGTATTAAAGTAAAAATAAGGGAAAGTTTGATGATTCTTACAAAAGAATTGATGGAGAACAAAAGGAAGTGGAGGTGGTGATGATCTTGGACTTGATTCCTTCTCTTGTTCTTCAAATTGGTGATGATTTTAAAGATGATTTTTAAGGGTTTTTGGGGCTGGTTTTCTCTGTATTTTTGAGAGAGAAATAGATGTTTTTGGTAAATGAGAAATGAAGGAATGAAAGATTAAGTTTGCATGTATGTGGAGTGTAAAAGGAAGCAATATGAAATGATGATTTTTGCATGATCTTGGAGTGGTCAAATTTGGAGGTGGCACATGGGGCATGGGGGGGGGGGGGGGGGGGGGGGCGCCGGCCTAGGGGCCCCACCAGGGGTATTTTGGTCATTTTTTCATTCCCCATTTAATTGTTATGCTTCTCGTTCGTTTGCTCGGTATTTATTCGTACGTTAAATATTTAATTGACGTTTTTATTTCAAAATTTAAACTTCGATATTTTCACTGAAAATATTTAATATAACTTACTTGAAAACACTTATAAAAATGTTTCGTTAAATTCGTTGGCCTCGATTTGCATGTTTGTTCTACGGAGGTTCAATCGCGTAACGTTATTTTGAGTAGTTTAGATTAACGATATAATTTGGATAAATTTCCATTGAAGTATTATTTAAAATACTTAATTTGTGTTGTCAAATTATTTATTGACGTTTGTTTGGTTGCCGAACTCGATTCGCGCATTTTTACCGAGTTTGAGACGTTTTTGCCAAAACGTCTAGGTTTTTCGTGTATCATCTTAACAAGATAATAAATAATGATAAATAACTTCTAAAAATAGATTTAAGTTATTTATAGAAATGTTTTCACCAACGTCGTATTTTGTGTCGGAATCCGTCCGACTGTTTTGCGTAATCATAGTTAAACACATAATCACGTAATTGTGTATTCAAATACATATGAAATTACAAATATTTAGTCTAATATAAACTAAATACAAGTAATTTAGAATTTCAAGTAGGTCTAACAATAACCCTAAATCGTCGGGTGTCACATTCTCCCCCCTGTTAGAAGAATTTCGTCCCGAAATTAACTTGTTGTCGTGGTCTGTTGGGCATCTAAGAATAGATGTGGATGTTTCAGTCGCATTTGGTCTTCCCGTTCCCAAGTGAATTCAGGACCGCGCCTAGAATTCCACCGGACTTTAACGATGGGAATACGACTCTGTTTCAAGCGTTTGACCTCATGGTCCGTGATTTCTATCGGTTCCTCGACGAAATAGAGTTTATCATCGATGTAGATTTCGTCGAGAGGGATAACAAGTGTCTCATCAGACAGACACTTCTTTAAGTTAGAAACGTGGAAGGTGTTGTGCACACTACTGAGTTGTGGTGGTAGCTGCAGTCGATATGCCACCAGACCAATTCTTTCAAGAATCTCAAAAGGTCCGATGTACCTAGGGTTTAGTTTGCCTCGTTTGCCGAAACGAATGACACCTTTCCAAGGTGATACTTTCAGAAGTACTCGGTCCCCAACCTGGAACTCGAGTGGTTTGCATCTCACGTCAGCATAACTTTTCTGACGATCACGGGCGGCTTTCAGCCGGTTTTGAATAGTCACGATTTTCTCGGTTGTTTCGTGGATGATTTCAGGACCAGTGAGTTGGCTATCGCCGATTTCGGTCCAACAAATGGGTGATCGGCACTTTCTCTCATAAAGTGCCTCGAAGGGTGCAGCACCAATGCTGGTGTGGTAACTGTTGTTGTAGGAGAACTCACACAAAGGTAGGTGGTTTTCCCAGTTTTTGCCGAAGTCAACTACGCACGCGCGCAGCATATCTTCTAAAGTTTGGATGGTTCGTTCACTTTGACCATCGGTTTGTGGGTGATAAGCGGTACTCATATCCAGACGAGTACCTAGAGCTTTCTGAAGTGTTTGCCAAAATCGAGAGGTGAAGCGGCTATCTCTATCGGAGATGATCGAGATGGGTATGTCGTGTCGTGCTACAACCTCTGTAACAACCGGCAAATTAGGACTAGAATTAGTGCCTAATACTGTGTAAATACATGTAATTAGTTCTGTGTTAGGCTAATTTATGTATCGGATTATATATTGGTGAATATATACAACTTTGCGATTTGACTTAAATCGTACGCAACTTGAATAGAATGAAATTCTATTTGATTAATACGGACGTTGGTGAACAAATGTTTATAAACTAAAATAACGCAATTATGACCAAAAATACTATTTTATAATAACGGATAGTTATCTTGTATCACTCGATTAAACTTACACGATTTAAAAACAAAAGTACAAAGATTTACTCAAACCATACTATATTGCAAATTATTAAAGATGTAGCGAAATAAATTATTTAACAAAAGATATAATTAAACGTGCAAAATAAAGATTTAACGCTTAAAAGACGGAGAAAATGAATACCGCATGGTGCACAGCGCGTGGACTGAAAAGTAGGGGCTTTCATCAAAACCCCCAACTTTTCTCTTTTCTTTCCTCATTCTCACTTCCTCCTTCTCTCTCTTCTTTCCCTTTCTTCCTTTTTCTCTCTAAACCACCAACCATACCACCACCATTAAAAGCACAAATTAACACCATCAAACGACGCCGGATCATACCACATCTTTGGAGAAAAACGTTCATCTCTTCACGATCTACAACTTCATCTTTTCGGATTTTCAATCCGACACTTTGTAAGTTTCCGACAAATCCCGACATCTCTCGTTTTTGATCATTTTTACTAGTTTATGGTTTAAATAGGCTTAATATGTTCATATGAGGGTTGGGTAAAAGATTTGGACCCAACGGAAACCGGAAAACTAGTTTTCGACTAAATTTCCAGCCATCAGACCGCTACGTCGCACCTGGCCAGGGGCCTCTGCGACGTCGCGACCTACGTCGCACAAAAACCTCAACGTCGCACTAGCGACGCAGCCCTTTACGTCGCATTAATTTGCGGACGTCATACATGGCGACGTAGACTTTAACGTCGCAAACCGAACCAACGTCGCATTAGCGACGTCGCCCCCTACGTCGCATTGATTTGCGAAGGTCGCATCATGCGACGTACCTGCCTACGTCGCACCTTACGTCGCTTGCAACGTCGCATGCGACGTCGCACAAACCAGAACCTTGAAAACTCACATTTTCACTAAGTGTCGAACTTTTACAACCTCAAATCCTTATACGATACGACCTAACAATCATAATAAAACATACTTTCCTATTACAATTACTTTAATTTGCGTATTGAATGATAAACTTTAATTATAACAAATCACCAACGGGCCGTATACTTTGATACGAACGCGAACAAACCAACATTTAAACACAACGGGTTGTATGAACAACTAGCCTAGATGGTCTTGCGAGAAATCTACTTACTTAACCTTACGTGTTTAGGCACTAGAAGGTTACGGGTTCGGAGAACCTACTTGCTTTACTACTACTTGCTATTTACCACTGCTTGACTCAGGTGAGTCTTACAGCCCCACTTTTACTGTTTTATACTTTGGGGTGAGATACTTAGCAACTGTTTTACGTATGAACACAATGTACTGAACTGAAAACATTACTGATTACAAACAAACGCATGAGTTACTTTTATTCACTGAAAGCCTCCTAATCGTAAGTTGTTAGTTATGGACTTAAGCGCGATTACTAATAGATGGATCCATTTGGGACTGACAATCCCTGTCTGGGGTGGTAGCGCCACCACGTACTGATTTACACGTAGAAACAGACATATTAGTATTTGTTACATATGAGTGTGCGGATAGCACTCACGGGGGTACGTGATATATTCACACTACACGGTTAAGCTTCAACTTATGAGCTCATGGCACTGTACTGATTTACTGAATTACTTACTTTGCTTGATAGCAATACGGGTACATACTTGTGGTTCATAACACCTACTTATTACTAAACCTGTAAGATTCACCAACCTTTTTGGTTGACACTTTTTAGCTTTGTATCTCAGGTACACATACGGAGTAGGATCACTCCAGGATTACTAGCTAGAGTCGCATGATTTCCAAACTGCATTTAACGGAGATTCTTTGGCATTATCTTTTGTAACTATGGTTATGTAATAGAATCTCCCGCTATACGCGAGGGCTCTAGGGAACTACACTTTTGTAAAGAAAACTATATGTTTTCAAACAATTCAAATTATGAAATGTAACTATTTTACAAACGTCTCATTTAGAGGTCGTTTACTGTTAATCTTGTGCTTTGTATATTGATTAGTAACACCCAATGTATGCTTCCGCAAATCGTTAATTTGGGGGTGTTACATATTGGTATCAGAGCCTAAGGTTATAGTGAACTAGGTTGCATTTAGTGGGCCTAGACTATGACCGTTAGGCAGTATTTCCTTACTAGGCATGATTGGTTCAGGAATTACATCATACGACTTTAATTTAACATAGCTTGATCAACTATGTACAATTAAGGAAAGGTGATGTAAGGTCTGAAATGGTTATGTTGAGCCGGAATACATTAGTTGACTCTGATCTCGAGAGAACCGAGACTTAAACATGTGTATGCTAGACACTCAATAGGCTATATTATATAGGAACTATATGAATATAGGCCTCAATCTTACTAACGCTTTGTCTCAGAAATGGCAAATACCCCATCCAATTCATCTCGTTCTCAATCCGGGTCGCAGAACCCAAGGGTAGCAAGGAGGAACAACATGTTGCCTCGAGCTGGCCCGTACTCTACTCACTTCACCTTGCCGGCCTTAGCTGCTAGGGTGAACCAACACGAGCAACGACTTCGCACCATGGATGTCGTGTTGCAAGAAACCAACGAAAACTGGAGACTTACATCACTTGAGCGCATCGAACAAGTCTCTGAGGATCACGAAACCACCGTTAATAATGTGGACGTTCTTTTCAACAAAGTGGTGGAGATAAGCGTGGAAACCGCTCTTTTGAAACACAGACTTGATGAGTGTGAACAACGCTCACGGGAAACGGAAGAATCTAACCGCGGATTGGTACAGCGACTAGCATTAGCTGAAGACAATGCTCGACAAGCCAGCAGACTTGCAAATACTGTGGATCGTCTCATCGAAATGATGGAACAGATTAACCTACGTTAAGACTAGCTTAGTCTTTGTTTTGTAAACTATCCTGTAATCTAGTAACTATCTAAGCACTACTCTATGATTCCAGTCGGATGTAACAATTCCCGACATCTTTTGTAACACATCCGTAGGATGTAACCTTTGAACTCGTATCATCTATCAAATATTCCTTGCTATTTCGACTCATATTAATTGCCATAATCCTGTTCCATATTGATGTTATGTATTTCCATCTTTATACATGTACATCTGTAATAAATACAATTTTCTTACAAAATCTCATGTATCTTCATTTCTTTTATTGAAGAGTCATGCCGCCAAAGTCAAGACCTTATACTGATGCTCAGATCACGTCACTCATAACCCAGGCTGTTACTGAAGCCTTGGCTCGGAATACTCCACCAAACTCCACAAGAAACAGCGATGCCGCTGAAACCTCTACTGCTAAACCTTGTTCATACAAGGATTTTCAAAACTGCAAACCCTTGAGCTTCAAGGGGACCGAAGGAGCCATCGGACTTATCAGATGGTTCGAAAAGATGGAATCCGTTTTCCGCATCAGCAAATGTACGGAGGACGACAAAGTCAAATTCTCCACCTGCACCCTCGAAGATGGTGCCCTCTCGTGGTGGAATTCCTATACCCAGTCTGTGGGTATTGACACCGCTTATCTACTCCCTTGGGAGGATCTGAAGAAAATGCTCACGGATGAGTATTGCCCGTCCGAACAACTTCACAAGCTGGACGAAGAGTTCTGGAACTTAAAAGTGCAAGGAACTGATATCGTTGGATACACCACCAGATTCCAACAACTCACCGTCCTTCGCCCAGCTATGGCAGGTACTGGGCTCGACAAGATTAAGAAATACATCCGCGGCCTCCCGGAACCCGTCCGGGGAAATGTCGCCTCATCAAACCAAACCACCCTTCATGGTGCCATCCGGTTGGCCCATGAACTTCTAGTTATGAACGAGGACCCAGAACCACCCACTCCGTCCTCCAACAGCAATAAACGAAAATGGTCCGACAACCACAACAACCACCAAAACAAGAAACCTGAAACCATTAAAGCCTACACCTCCAGTTTTGATGACAAGGGAGCGTACAAGGGAACCAAGCCCTACTGCTCCAAGTGCCAACGACACCACCATGGTTCGTGTCCCTGTAGCAAGTGTAAGAGATTTGGACACTTGGCTAAGGATTGTAGATCAAACACCACTGACACCAACACCTCTGCACCAAAGACCTGTTATGGGTGCAACGGTACGGGGCATTTCAAGAAAGACTGTCCGAAGCTGAACAACAACAACAGGAATAACAACAATGCTCGAGGAAGAGCTTTTGTGCTGAAATCTGGGGAAGCCCGTCAAGACCCGAATGTGGTCACGGGTACGTTTCTTCTCAAAAACTTGACTGCATCTGTGTTATTTGATACTGGTGCTGATAAGAGCTTTATTTCTGATGAGTTTTATCCTCTACTTGACACCACATCTATTGCCTTAGACTCTAAGTATACAATAGAATTGGCAAACGGAAAACTTATTGAGGCCGAAAGTGTGATACCTAATTGCACTTTTAACTTAGCTAACGAGCTCTTTTCCATTGACTTGATACCTGTCGAAATCGGCAGCTTTGACATCATCGTCGGTATGGATTGGTTGTCCAAGTATCGAGCTGAAATCGTTTGTTTTGAGAAAATTGTACGCATTCCTCTCGTCACCGGTGGAACTTTGAGCATACAAGGGGAGACCGGTGGGACGAGAATAAATATCATTTCTTGCATGAAAACCCGAAAATACTTGAGAAAAGGGTACCAGGCAATCCTCGCACACATTTTGGAGAAAAAGTCGGTGGAGAAGCAACTCGAGGATGTGCCTATTGTTCGAGACTTCCCAGAAGTCTTTCCTGAAGACTTGCCTGGCCTACCGCCAACTAGACAAGTCGAATTCTTTATTGATCTTGTGCCCGGCGCAGCACCCGTGGCACGAGCCCCTTACCGACTAGCCCCATCCGAACTTCAGGAGTTGTCTACTCAGTTACAGGAACTCCTGGACAAGGGATTTATTCGACCAAGTTCCTCACCTTGGGGAGCTCCGGTCCTGTTTGTGAAAAAGAAAGACGGTTCTTTCCGCATGTGCATCGACTACCGCGAACTCAACAAATTAACTGTCAAGAACCGTTACCCACTTCCTCGCATCGATGACGTGTTCGACCAACTTCAGGGGTCGAGTTTCTACTCGAAGATCGATCTACGGTCAGGTTATCACCAACTCCGAGTTCGTGACGATGACATCCCAAAAACTGCTTTCCGAACTCGCTACGGGCATTATGAATTCCAAGTGATGCCATTCGGCTTAACCAACGCACCGGCTGTATTCATGGACCTTATGAATCGGGTGTGCAAACCCTACCTTGACAAGTTTGTTATCGTCTTCATTGATGACATTCTGATTTACTCGCGCAACGAACAAGAGCACGCGCAACACCTGAAAACCATCCTAGAGCTGCTCAAACACGAAGAGTTATACGCCAAATTCTCTAAGTGTGAGTTCTGGATGCAAACCGTTCAATTCCTTGGACACGTCATTGACAATCAAGGGATTCATGTCGATCCTTCAAAAATCGAGGCTATCAAGTGTTGGCAAGCACCTTCTACACCGACCGAGGTACGCCAATTCTTAGGACTCGCCGGATACTACAGACGATTCATTGAGAATTTTTCAAAAATAGCCCTACCTCTCACTGCACTGACTCAAAAAGAAAAGAAGTTCGATTGGACTGACAAACAGGAGTCAGCTTTTCAGCTACTAAAACAGAAACTCTGCAGTGCACCTATCTTATCTTTACCCGAAGGCAACGATGACTTCGTGATATACTGTGATGCTTCACACCAAGGTCTTGGTTGCGTACTGATGCAACGGGACAAAGTCATCGCTTACGCCTCTCGACAACTCAAGGTCCACGAAAAGAATTACACAACTCATGACCTAGAGTTGGGGGCTGTTGTATTCGCTCTGAAAATCTGGAGACACTACTTATACGGTACCAAGTGTACAATCTTTACTGACCATAAAAGTCTCCAACATATCTTTGATCAAAAGGATCTCAACATGAGGCAACGTCGATGGGTCGAGTTGCTTACTGATTACGACTGCGAAATCCGCTATCATCCGGGCAAGGCAAATGTTGTTGCCGATGCCTTGAGCAGAAAAGAACGAGTGAAACCACTTCGATTTCGAGCTCTCGGTATGACCATTCACAACGACCTCATCAATCAAACTCTCACCGCTCAACTCGAAGCACTCAAACCAGAAAACTTGATAAACGAGGCCTTGCGGGGCATGGACAAACAATTTGAAACCAAAACTAACGGGGCCAAATACTTCTCGAATCGAATCTGGTTACCAAGTTTTGGGAACCTGCGAGACTTGGTGATGGATGAAGCTCACAAGTCTAAATACTCTATACACCCCGGTGCCGACAAAAAGTATCACGGCATCAAGGAAATGTATTGGTGGCCCAACATGAAATCTGACATTGCAACCTATGTTGGCAAGTGTCTTACTTGTTCCAAAGTTAAAGCTGAACACCAGAAACCTTCCGGTTTGCTACAACAACCCGAAATACCACAATGGAAATGGGAGCAGATCACCATGGATTTCATAACTAAACTCCCGAAAACTTCTAACGGTTGCGATACCATTTGGGTGATCGTTGACCGACTCACTAAATCTTCTCATTTCCTAGCCATCAAAGAAACTGATAAGATGGAACGTTTGACACGGATCTACCTGAAAGAAATCGTGTCAAGACACGGCGTGCCCATCTCAATCATCTCCGACCGAGATACTCGATTTACTTCTCGCTTCTGGCAATCACTGCAAAAATCTCTCGGTACTCGACTGGATATGAGTACGGCTTACCATCCTCAAACCGATGGCCAGAGCGAACGAACCATACAAACACTGGAAGACATGCTACGAGCCTGCGTAGTTGACTTCGGTAAAAACTGGGAAAATCACTTACCGTTGTGCGAGTTCTCGTACAACAACAGTTATCACACCAGCATAAAGGCTGCACCCTTCGAGGCACTGTACGGTCGTAAGTGCCGGTCACCTATCTGTTGGACTGAGGTGGGGGATACACAACTCACCGGTCCAGAAATCATACAGGAAACAACTGAAAAGATCGTCGGCATACAAAACCGACTAAAAGCTGCGCGTGATCGTCAGAAAAGCTATGCTGATGTGAGACGCAAACACCTTGAGTTCCAAGTAGGGGACAAGGTACTTCTCAAAGTGGCACCGTGGAAAGGTGTCATTCGATTCGGAAAACGAGACAAACTAAATCCTAGATACATCAGACCGTTCGAAATCCTTGAAAAGATTGGTCCAGTGGCATACCGCCTGCAACTACCTGCTGAGCTTAGCAGCGTTCACAACACATTCCACATTTCTAATCTGAAGAAATGTCTATCTGACGAGACACTAATTATACCGCTTGACGGTATTCAAATCGATGATAAACTTCATTTTGTCGAGGAACCTATGGAAATCATAGACCGCGAGGTCAAACAACTAAAACAGAGTCGTATTCCCATCGTGAAAGTCAGGTGGAATTCTAGACGTGGTCCGGAATTTACCTGGGAACGGGAAGACCAAATGCGACAGAAATATCCACATCTCTTCCCAGACAACGCACCGACCGTGCAATCGAACTAATTTCGGGACGAAATTCTTTTAACAAGGGGAGAATGTAACAACCGGCAAATTAGGACTAGAATTAGTGCCTAATACTGTGTAAATACATGTAATTAGTTCTGTGTTAGGCTAATTTATGTATCGGATTATATATTGGTGAATATATACAACTTTGCGATTTGACTTAAATCGTACGCAACTTGAATAGAATGAAATTCTATTTGATTAATACGGACGTTGGTGAACAAATGTTTATAAACTAAAATAACGCAATTATGACCAAAAATACTATTTTATAATAACGGATAGTTATCTTGTATCACTCGATTAAACTTACACGATTTAAAAACAAAAGTACAAAGATTTACTCAAACCATACTATATTGCAAATTATTAAAGATGTAGCGAAATAAATTATTTAACAAAAGATATAATTAAACGTGCAAAATAAAGATTTAACGCTTAAAAGACGGAGAAAACGAATACCGCATGGTGCACAGCGCGTGGACTGAAAAGTGGGGGCTTTCATCAAAACCCCCAACTTTTCTCTTTTCTTTCCTCATTCTCACTTCCTCCTTCTCTCTCTTCTTTCCCTTTCTTCCTTTTTCTCTCTAAACCACCAACCATACCACCACCATTAAAAGCACAAATTAACACCATCAAACGACGCCGGATCATACCACATCTTTGGAGAAAAACGTTCATCTCTTCACGATCTACAACTTCATCTTTTCGGATTTTCAATCCGACACTTTGTAAGTTTCCGACAAATCCCGACATCTCTCGTTTTTGATCATTTTTACTAGTTTATGGTTTAAATAGGCTTAATATGTTCATATGAGGGTTGGGTAAAAGATTTGGACCCAACGGAAACCGGAAAACTCATTTTCGACTAAATTTCCGGCCATCAGACCGCTACGTCGCACCTGGCCAGGGGCCTCTGCGACGTCGCGACCTACGTCGCACAAAAACCTCAACGTCGCACTAGCGACGCAGCCCTTTACGTCGCATTAATTTGCGGACGTCATACACGGCGACGTAGACTTTAACATCGCAAACCGAACCAACGTCGCATTAGCGACGTCGCCCCCTACGTCGCATTGATTTGCGAAGGTCGCATCATGCGACGTACCTGCCTACGTCGCACCTTACGTCGCTTGCAACGTCGCATGCGACGTCGCACAAACCAGAACCTTGAAAACTCACATTTTCACTAAGTGTCGAACTTTTACAACCTCAAATCCTTATACGATACGACCTAACAATCATAATAAAACATACTTTCCTATTACAATTACTTTAATTTGCGTATTGAATGATAAACTTTAATTATAACAAATCACCAACGGGCCGTATACTTTGATACGAACGCGAACAAACCAACATTTAAACACAACGGGTTGTATGAACAACTAGCCTAGATGGTCTTGCGAGAAATCTACTTACTTAACCTTACGTGTTTAGGCACTAGAAGGTTACGGGTTCGGAGAACCTACTTGCTTTACTACTACTTGCTATTTACCACTGCTTGACTCAGGTGAGTCTTACAGCCCCACTTTTACTGTTTTATACTTTGGGGTGAGATACTTAGCAACTGTTTTACGTATGAACACAATGTACTGAACTGAAAACATTACTGATTACAAACAAACGCATGAGTTACTTTTATTCACTGAAAGCCTCCTAATCGTAAGTTGTTAGTTATGGACTTAAGCGCGATTACTAATAGATGGATCCATTTGGGACTGACAATCCCTGTCTGGGGTGGTAGCACCACCACGTACTGATTTACACGTAGAAACAGACATATTAGTATTTGTTACATATGAGTGTGCGGATAGCACTCACGGGGGTACGTGATATATTCACACTACACGGTTAAGCTTCAACTTATGAGCTCATGGCACTGTACTGATTTACTGAATTACTTACTTTGCTTGATAGCAATACGGGTACATACTTGTGGTTCATAACACCTACTTATTACTAAACCTGTAAGATTCACCAACCTTTTTGGTTGACACTTTTTAGCTTTGTATCTCAGGTACACATACGGAGTAGGATCACTCCAGGATTACTAGCTAGAGTCGCATGATTTCCAAACTGCATTTAACGGAGATTCTTTGGCATTATCTTTTGTAACTATGGTTATGTAATAGAATCTCCCGCTATACGCGAGGGCTCTAGGGAACTACACTTTTGTAAAGAAAACTATATGTTTTCAAACAATTCAAATTATGAAATGTAACTATTTTACAAACGTCTCATTTAGAGGTCGTTTACTGTTAATCTTGTGCTTTGTATATTGATTAGTAACACCCAATGTATGCTTCTGCAAATCGTTAATTTGGGGGTGTTACAACCTCTTTGATGTAGATGCGAGCCAAGCGCTCCATCTTGTCGGTTTCTTTGATAGCTAGGAAATTGGCAGATTTCGTGAGACGATCAACGATCACCCAAATGGTATCGCAACCGATCGGTGTCTTTGGTAGTTTAGTAATGAAGTCCATGGTTATGTTTTCCCATTTCCATTGAGGTATTTCGGGTTGTTGCAACAACCCGGAGGGTTTCTGCTATTCGGCCTTAACCTTGGCGCAGGTTAAACATTTGCTAACATAAGTGGCGATGTCAGCTTTCATGTTGGGCCACCAATACCATTGTTTGATGTCATGATACATTTTGTCGAAACCAGGATGTATGGAGTATCGAGATTTGTGAGATTCATCCATCACCAAATCTCGTAGGTTTCCAAAGTTTGGTAACCAGATTCGGTTAGAGAAGTGTCTGGTTCCGTTTGGTTTGATTTCGAATTGTTTTTCCATGCCTCACAAGGCCTCGTTTTTTTTTTTTTTGATGTTTTTCTCATTGAGTGCTTCGAGTTGAGTTGAATGAATTTGAGAAATAAGATCGTTGTGGATGGTTAAACCGAGGGCTCGAACTCGAAGGGGTTTCACTCGTTCTTTTCGACTTAGGGCATCGGCGACAACGTTAGCCTTACCCGGGTGGTATCGGATTTCACAGTCGTAGTCACTAAGTAACTCGACCCAACGACGTTGTCTCATGTTTAGGTCCTTCTGATCAAAGATATGTTGAAGGCTTTTGTGGTCAGTGAAGATAGTACATTTTGTACCATACAGGTAGTGTCTCCAGATTTTGAGTGCAAAAACTACAGCTCCCAATTCGAGGTCATGGGTGGTGTAGTTCTTTTCGTGGATTTTCAGTTGTCGTGAGGCGTAGGCGATGACTTTTTCACGTTGCATTAACACACAACCTAGTCCTTGGTGTGAGGCGTCGCAGTAAACTACGAAATCATCGGTGCCTTCGGGTAAGGACAGGATTGGTGCACTGCAGAGTTTCTGTTTCAGAAGTTGGAAGGCTGACTCTTGTTTATCGGTCCAATCGAATTTCTTATCTTTCTGAATCAGTGAGGTTAAAGGTAGGGCTATTTTGGAGAAGTTCTCAATGAATCGCCGGTAACACCCAGCAAGACCTAAGAATTGTCACACCTCAGTTGGAGTAGTAGGTGCTTTCCAGCACTTGATGGCCTCGATCTTGGCTGGATCAACATGTATCTCTTGACTGTCAACGGCATGTCCTAGGAACTGTACTGTTCGCATCCAGAACTCACACTTGGAGAACTTGGCGTATAACTCCTCGTGTCTGAGTAATTCCAATATAATTTTCAGGTGTTGGCCATGTTCGGTTTCGTTGCGAGAGTAGATCAAGATGTCATCAATAAACACAATGACAAACTTATCTAGATATGGTTTGCACACCCGATTCATAAGGTCCATGAATACAGCCGGTGCGTTGGTTAAGCCAAAAGGCATCACTTGGAATTCGTAATGCCCGTAGCGGGTTCGGAAGGCGGTTTTTGGGATATCGGCGTCTCGAACGCGGAGTTGGTGATAGCCAGACCGAAGGTCGATCTTTGAGTAAAAGTTTGAACCTTGAAGTTGGTCGAATAAGTCATCGATTCTAGGAAGTGGGTATCGGTTCTTGATGGTAATGAGATCTATGGAGAAATTTTAGCTTGCGATGGTGTAAAATCAGTCGATAAATTTCTATGATAATAGTTTGTTTTGAACCATTAAGTCCGTTGGAAACTTGAGTTAATCAAAATATGTTGGGAAAAATCTGGTCGTCAATAAGAGGTTGAAAATTTCTATCTAGCCAATTTAATTGAACATTAGAAGTTGTAAATAGTTCCGGGTAGTTGTTTGGCGAAAATTCTTTGAAAACTTGAATTGGTAGAAATCTGTTGAAAACTCTTGTTATTGTAAAGTGTTGAAAGTTTCAGTTGATCCTTATCGTGGTGTCTCCTTAAACGAAAGGGGGATAAAAGAATGAATGAGATCTTTGTATGAGAGCTAAGATTATCACATTCATGATTAAAAGTAATATGCGGCTTCACAGTACGACGATAAATCAATACAAGGTATTATGATTTGTAACCAACAAGGCGCAAGGTTAATAGGTTGATAGCTTATAGAATTCAAAGTTTACAAAACATGCCGGGCATCGCTACATCCGGACGAATACATAAGTCTTATAAAAAATGTGATGGGGTTTTATACACCCATCGATAAATTATCGAGCTAACACAAGCTACGTTCACCGTTGTTCGGGTCTACTTTTAATCTATTCTAGGTTCAGGTCATGTGGATAGTAACGTGCTTCGAGCATGTCACTGTATCGCGGGAGTGCAGAGTGGAGTAAGATATTGTCTGTTGAGTGTTGGAACATCCATTTGATCCAAGTTTTTGTTCTTTGCTCAAAATGAGTAGCCACTTCCTTCCAGTAGTGAATCCTATCCCTGATTCGGTCGGGAATAGACCAATTCAGAATCCTCAATTCTTGCTCGTAGGTCTTGCACCTAAGTTTGAGCTCCCAATTGCGGCCATCTAATTCTTCGGCCTGATCTCGCACTCTTTCGTATTCCTCGATGCCAATCATTCCGAAATTGTGATGCTCGTTTTCCTCCATAGCGATTTCTTCCATTGGTGCTATTTCCTCATCGAGATATGTGTACTGAATCTGTTCTTCGCAGATTAGGTCGTCATCTGACGAGTAGTCGTTCTTAGGGGAGTTTGCCATCTTTTTCGGGAGGGCGTTCTATTAAGACAATGAATCAACAACAAGAAGGTTTAGTCAATATCGTAGTTTCAAAGAGTAGCCACAAAAATGGTCGGGTAGTGTTCTCAAAGTAGTCAGTCATGACTATATTGTTGTTTTGAAATGAACAATTGCTTGGTGAAGGTGTTTAGATAATTGATAAATTCGTAGCTGCGGGTAGTCCTTGCAGTAGTGATTAGAATGTTCAAGTCATAATTTGAAATAGTTTGAAGTAGTTTACGGACTTAGTCGTTGTGAGTATCCCTCGTAATACTAACCCAGTGATGTTCGGAACAGTCAAAGTCGCGAATCAAGTTATGAGCAAATCGTTTGACAAACGTGTCGGAATGGTGATCAAGCATGATCAAGTAGTAAGTCTCGTGTTTGAAAGAATTGTTGACGTACAAGTCAAAGAGTGATCAATCATGATGAAGTGAAGAGTTAAGTGGATCGTGGAAATTCATGCAATTGTTCAAAAAGTCACTTCCATTACGTAGGTGTTGTGGTTGACCAAGTTCACCCGCGGACCCTTGTATGACAACGGGTTCTAGTGTTTGGAGTGTCAGTAGTAGTGGTAAGAGTAAGACAAGGTGTAGTTGGAGGTGGTGTGTCTGTCCTTCTAGTCGTGTGTAGCACGCGCGCTCCATGGGTCTATGATAAAAGTGAGAACAATGGGTGCGTAGTGAAGGAAGTAGGTGTAGTTCGTTTAGGTGACAAAGTATCATACAATTTAAGTTCTATACGTGTTCCCGAGTGATTTAGTTGCGAGCGGGAAAAAGAGAGTGAAGTAGGTGTCACTCATTTGGGTGGCGAATCCTTTGGTGGATTCTCCTCAAGTGAGTCCTATTCGATTATATCGTTGCCCGATGCGGTTGCACGAGCGGGTACCGTGGAAATCTCCACAGTATTGAGTAAGGCTAGAGCCTCGTTTTCAGAGTTGGGTGACGTAGCTGTGGGAGTGGTTGCCGTGAATAGTGGTAAATAATTTTGTATACGTAAGGTTACATATAGAAATATAATAACCTAGCACATAAGCACGTATAAGGGTTGGTCCCATTCTATCCTCGGTTTATGTTACTACTGTACCCTCGTTCACTATAACCATTTCAGGTCTTGCATCGATTCTCCTTTAACTGTACATAGTTGATCAGGCTATGTTAAATTAAATTCAAATGATGCAATTGCTGAACCAATCATATCAAACAAGGAATACTAACCTAACGGTCATAGTCTAGGTCACTAATGCAATCCTAGTTCGCTATAACCTTAGGCTCTGATACCAATCTGTCGCACCCCCAAACAGGTGGCAGCGGAAACACGAGGTGTCACGGGGGCGCCGACTAAATCAAATATCACAGCACAAGGATTACAACAAACGACCTCTATATGAGACGTTTTAATAAAAAGTTACATTTCCATAATTTAAAGTTTACAATATCGGGAGTTCGCGTAAACCGTTAAGAGATTTCTAATACGTTACTGAATATACAAAATACAGCTAAATGCAATCTAATCTCTTGATGTTTGAAAACAATGCGACTCGAGCTAAGCTTTCCATAAGCTTCCTACTGCGGCGGGTTACCTGAGAAATACATACTAAAAGGTCAACATAAAGTTGGTGAGTTCATAGGTTTGTAAACCATCATTTAGTTATGATCCACAAGATTTCAAGTTAAGTTGTATCATTCAACAATGATAAGTAAAAGTATCGTTAGCCAACGATCACTAAAAGTATTGCATAATGCAATATAAGTATACCATTTGCAATGAGTCTCATAGTTCGAGCTTAACGTTGTTTGCCTCCGGTAAGTGTACTAATCCGATACACTTCTAAATCACAAATAATATTGCATCCGTGGGTTGACTAGCGCGACTAGTCCGGATGGGGATTGTCAATCCCCGATAGTACTATCCAATAATATTCACGCATATATTAACGAACTATGATGGGTAGAGGGCTTTAATGGATTATTCAGGCCTCATGCAATCCGTACGAAAAGTTGTTTACAGTTACTTGTGATCATATAAGCAGTTGTATAAAACAGTTGTATGTATTCTCACCCCAGTTGAAAAACAGTAAAAAGGGGGCTATGAAACTCACCTTAGATTAGCAAGTAGCAAGCAAATATCAAATAAGCAAGCAAAGTCCAAAGCGCAACATTCTAACGTCCTAAACTATAAGGTTGTGTAAGTAGATGTCTTATAAGACCATCTATAGCGATTGTATAAGTGGGGGTTAATGTCCACTTAAGCCAATCGTGTAGGTGGAGGGTTAATGTCCACCTAGAGCTAGTTCATCAACTATTATGTCCAAATAAGTTGTTAAAGTTCGTTTCTTAAAAATGTGTACGACCCGTTGGTGAAAGTTTGTAATAATAATTCATT
Source organism: Helichrysum umbraculigerum (assembly GCA_949592205.1). Classification (NCBI taxonomy): domain Eukaryota; kingdom Viridiplantae; phylum Streptophyta; class Magnoliopsida; order Asterales; family Asteraceae; genus Helichrysum; species Helichrysum umbraculigerum. The sequence continues at coordinate 102,290,902 of CATIUR010000003.1, read as the reverse complement.
TAGACATTATTATCAAGTTTGTTTTGTTGTAAACTATTCATTAGTACATATCATGTGTTGCAAACCGATTATTTTTGTTTGTATAAGTCTTAACCGTAGGTCAAAGTTAGTCAAAGCTGGTCAAACCTGGTCAAACTGGTCAAACCTGGTCAAACTGGTCAAAACTGGTCAAACCTGGTCAAACTGGTCAAACCTAGTCAAACTTAGCATCACTAGCAAAATGTAGCAACACTAGTAATTGTGGCATCACTAGGTTAGTGTCTCTACTTGAGACTTAGGATATTTTCATAAAATGTAGCATCACTAGCAAAATGTAGCATCCCTAGTAATTGTGGCATCACTAGGTTAGTGTCTCTACTTGAGACTTAGGATATTTTCAGAAAATGTAGCATCACTAGCAAAATGTAGCAACACTAGTAATTGTGGCATCACTAGGTTAGTGTCTCTTTTGAGACTTAGGATATTTGGTTCAAGTGTTCTAAGTGTCGGTTTCTAATTCGGGAAACTTTCTAAGTTTAGTTTTAGGTCCAAGTTACTAACTAAGTCATTCAAACTCATTTTTGTTACCACTTTCCAAAAATAGCAAGTTTTGTCGTTTTTAGAAACCGAGCCGTTTTTGTTGACTTGGTCAAACCTACTCGGTTTGACCCGAAACTTTTACCCAACCCATATATCAGTTTAAAGAGTCCAAATAATTTGTCGGTTCGTGTCGGAGTCATTTCGAGATGTCAGTTTTTAATCACGCATACAAAAACTTCAAGATTTTCACATTTCGACTTTTGTCGGTTTATTCCGCCACTGATTTCTATAACGTCTGGACAAAATAAAACTTCACAAATTTTAACAACTGATCTCCTAAGTGTCTAGTTCCTACCATCAAAATTTCAAGATTTATCATGTCCATTTACCTATTTAAATAATTCCGCGTATTATCCGAACACATATTACGACTTTTCATCAGGCAGTCTCAAAGATCAGGTCGCACGTAAAAATGAGTTCGTTTATGGAAAAAGTGTAAAACACGAAAGTTGTAGATCTTTTCGATACAAAGATTTCAAAAACAATGCGTCTTCTAACTCTCAATATTTGATTTTATACGAATATTTTTGTAAACTGTCGATTTTTGGGCAGATTTCATGCATGTTAAAGTATGGTTTATAAAAATGATTTTTACACTTCTTTTTGGACATATTCATAATAGATGAACATTCTAACATCATAATCAGTAGTATTAAAGTAAAAATAAGGGAAAGTTTGATGATTCTTACAAAAGAATTGATGGAGAACAAAAGGAAGTGGAGGTGGTGATGATCTTGGACTTGATTCCTTCTCTTGTTCTTCAAATTGGTGATGATTTTAAAGATGATTTTTAAGGGTTTTTGGGGCTGGTTTTCTCTGTATTTTTGAGAGAGAAATAGATGTTTTTGGTAAATGAGAAATGAAGGAATGAAAGATTAAGTTTGCATGTATGTGGAGTGTAAAAGGAAGCAATATGAAATGATGATTTTTGCATGATCTTGGAGTGGTCAAATTTGGAGGTGGCACATGGGGCATGGGGGGAGGGGCACCGGCCTAGGGGGCCAACCAGGGGTATTTTGGTCATTTTTCTCATTCCCCATTTAATTGTTATGTTTCTCGTTCGTTTGCTCGGTATTTATTCGTACGTTAAATATTTAATTGACGTTTTTATTTCAAAATTTAAACTTCGATATTTTCACTGAAAATATTTAATATAACTTACTTGAAAACACTTATAAAAATGTTTCGTTAAATTCGTTGGCCTCGATTTGCGTGTTTGTTCTACGGAGGTTCAATCGCGTAACGTTATTTTGAGTCGTTTAGATTAACGATATAATTTGGATAAATTTCCATTGAAGTATTATTTAAAATACTTAATTTGTGTTGTCAAATTATTTATTGACGTTTGTTTGGTTGCCGAACTCGATTCGCGCGTTTTTACCGAGTTTGAGATGTTTTTGCCAAAACGTCTAGGTTTTTCGTGTATCATCTTAACAAGATAATAAATAATGATAAATAACTTCTAAAAATAGATTTAAGTTATTTATAGAAATGTTTTCAACAACGTCGTATTTTGTGTCGGAATCCGTCCGACTGTTTTGCGTAATCACAGTTAAACACATAATCACGTAATTGTGTATTCAAATACATATGAAATTACAAATATTTAGTCTAATATAAACTAAATACAAGTAATTTAGAATTTCAAGTAGGTCTAACAATAACCCTAAATCGTCGGGTGTCACAAGCATGAACAACAATGTCTACTGCCATTATCTGTATTCTTCAAATCACCTTCCGTTTCATAGATATTCGGAAGTATTAGGATACACCATATGGCATAAGGTGGGGACTCGATCGAAAAGAAATTTTTTTTTTGTCAACGAGTTTTTTGATTAAGTCCCCAATGTGGACCTCAATCATGTCTCAAGTAGAGACATATTATATATGGAGTACATATATATACTCTTCACTTCCCATTGACTTTAGTTCATATGGGTTGTTGTAACCTTTAACGCGGTTTTTCTTAAATCGCTTTTTACAATTTAATAAAAGAGTCTATTGAGTTTCAATTGGTGCCTTTTTGTATTTTTTCTTGTTTAATAAAAGAGTATGTTGAGTTTCAATTGGCGCCTTTTTGTATTCTTTAAGGAGGTTCTGACCTTACAGTTACACTTAAAGTCAGTTGATCGTCACGCCGATTGATTAAACAACTTGTTTATTTAAACAGTGTATTTCCTAAACGTCTCATATCTAAGTTCTACCTGTTGTTTGCTTACTACACAAAGTCTCAAATTTTTCTTACTAAACAAAGTCTCATGGCGTCCTCATCCGATAATTTCAAAAAAAAATAAGAGGGCATTAAGCCCACCAACATCACCACAACCATCATCCTCGTCCCATAAAAAGAATCCCTACGAATTCTACGGAGTTTCCCAACATGTTTGGGAGAAGTGTAATGAAGGACGGTGTTAGTCCCTGATCCACTATTTGTTAGCGGATTGGAATCACAATCTGTAAAGTTTAATTGTAGAAGGGGGTTGAATACAAGTAAAAAAAAATTTATGCTTTTTAACTTATTTAATTCAAACAAGTTTTCAATTGTAATAACGATTAAGTAAAACAGAGTATATCAATCAAAGCATGAACAATAAGTAATCAACACGAATAGTATCTGAAAGGCGTATTTATTATAAACAAATTACACCAATGTTGACTGCGGAATGATTTAGTCAAAGCTAAATCAAATCAACACCTAGGTAACTATTACATAGAAATAATATTAGTTGACAAACAACGTACAATATTACAACTCACCACTCACTAATGTGCTTAGACAAACTACTCACTTGTATACAAGTGATTAACACAAAAACGGAAAGTTTCTAAGTACAATACGATGCTCCATATATAGCCAAATGATCCGTAAATATCTCCTACAAAATAGGATCTTTGAATGACACGTGTCGCTGCTTGATTGGCTCTGAACTCCATGAATTTCAGCTAACAAACATTCCAAGATCCATATATAGCCTAAATGATCCGTACGAGGAACACTTGCTGACGTATATATGTTAAGCGACTTGTACTTGTGTAGAAACTTTATTCATTAATAAGTCACTGAAGGACCAATAAATCTCCTCACTCACTGCGAGCTAACACGCTCTTGTAGAGTTACTTGATTTGTTCATCTTCAGCAACTCTCTTTCATTTGGGGTAGTGACTTTTGCCTCTATTCAATTGTAAATGTAAAACTCTCGCTGTCAGGTACTTGAACAGCGACACACATAGTTGAGTTTTAATCCACTCCATCAGATCATCCATTTGAGATATGGATGAGAACAGCGAGTACAGACTTCAGCAACAGGAGCTTTAACTTCATTATTTCTAAGGACTGAGTTCATCAATGAATTGAGTTGGTCAGCGACCAGTGACTCAACAATCTCCCCAAAAATGATTACGACAAAAGCTCTCTAGACAAACTTGTTGCTTACAAATAAAGTTTTGAGTCAATGTTTAAAAAGTTTTAAACATTTAGTGACTTTTACTTGTTTGATCCATTCAATACTCTTTTTGGATTCTTCTAGTCTCACTTTTGGCACTTATTTTCTTTTCTCAAAAGTGTTTATGTTTCATTGAATTATAAATAAGATATTACATTTGGAGCAGTTACAATTCAAATGAAAATACAAAACAATCACTGATCTCTCCACACTTCTTCCTTTTTCACCAAATCTAGCTCTTCAACAAGCTCTTATTTTTCTTTGGAGGGTAAGAATCTGAACTGTCTAGCTAAAGTATCATTCATCACAGCTTGCCTCATATATGACTTTTTATCCAGAAGGCTGATAGATCTGATGAGATGAACTAGCTGCTCATGATCAATCTTTTCAAGTTCAGCTTCCCTCTGAAAACTTATCACACCATAAGGATCTCTATATACAAGCCCTTTCTCACCTTTAGTGACTTCAGTGCCTTCAACTCTTGGCACACCATCCGGAATAGATAAGTTCAGCTTTGAAGTGTTAGGAACTCTGTGTAGGCTGTATGGTCCTGATCTGTATCTTGGGCTTGGTGGTTGCATAATTTCTTCACCAAATATGACAGTATCTTCTTGCCTTAGTAGTTGAAGTGCAACCATCTTCTGGAATAGCATATCAATCTCATCTAGGACTTCTTGCTTTGTAGCACTGGAGAAGTGACTCACTGCTAATCTGATTTCATTCCATTCCTCCCTGTGTAGCTTGCAAACTTGATCCAAGGTTATTGCTTGTGACTCTGAACCTCTGTGGATAAGTAGTTGTGCTTGAGACTGATTCTTTGGCTTTTTAAGATTGACTTTTGTAATTTGAGCAGGTTTTGACCTTCCAACAATTCGTTCAGCATACTTCTTTCTATCAATCTCATTCAATAGCCTGTCAACAGATGACTTTGCTCCCCCTTTCTTTTTTGATTCTTTACTAGCTGCTTGATAAGTGCGTAAAAGTACTATATTTGCATAGTATTTTATCCCGATTCCTACGTGTTTTCATTGCAAATGGTTTAGTTTATATATTAATTTCGTTCATATTTGCAAATAGCAGTAGAAATGACGGATTTTAAGAAAAAGAGACAGAAAGTGGCCAATAAACGAGTCAAATGGTGCATTTTTGAAGAGTGGAATAAAAGTTGTAACGAGAATGGTGAGAGTGCAGGAAAAAGAAGTTGAAATCTGGAAAAATCATTCCATACGCCGTATGGATTATTCCATACGCCGTATGGATCAGTGGTTAAGGCCCAGACATACGCGGAGCAGGGTTGGGCTTATATTCAATCCATATGCCGGATGGATTATTCCATCCGCCGTTTGGATCACTTTTCCAGAATATATAAATTCGGCAATTCTATACCATTAGGGTTATCACCATAAATTCGATTAGGGTTTATTGTTTTCAGTTCCAGAGGCTTAGTTACGAATTTTAAGAGTCTTTTGGAGGCACGAGAGATCAAGATTTAAGTTCTTTCATTCTAGTTTCGAGTGGTTCGTCTTTTGATTTGGTATTACTCTCGTTATTTCAATATCATTGATGAATTTGGTATTTTATAATCTGAGTTTTACTTATCTTATGATGAATTGAATATTTTAAGTACTTGTATAATTGATTAAGCTCAGATTATGATTATTGAACGATTAATATTGCATATTGAATAAGTTATTTGATTGAAAACTATTGTATTACTCGTAAAACCTTATTTATTGGTGATTGCTAGTGATTATTTCTTAACGTGGTTAATGATATTGATGAGATTGATTTCCTGTAATATTATTGATTATTGATGGTTATTAATTTTAAGATTTTAACCATTGCTAAATATGTTGAGTATGATAGGTTAAGATAATAAGAATTATGCAATCTAAAGTGAATAAGACAATAAGAAATTATTGGGTATTGTTGATTCATACCATTAGAGTTAATTTTAATAAGTTCTAAATGTTTAATGCACAATTTAGGGTAAAGCACACAATAGACTAATAATCTTGTGACATTGGATCAATGTTTAATGTGGACCCTTAAATTGTAGAAATTAGTTAACCTGAACAGGAGACTAATTTACATTCAATTTAGAATCTTTGATTAGTGACTAAATTGATTTAAAAGAAATCACAATTAAATAATCAATATGCGATGAATCTGAATATATGAATCTGAGTGAAGTTAATTATACAATTACTATTCCTTCCTATTGTAATCTATTTATTATTTTATCATTTTAATTTAAAGTTTATTTAGTTGTAATTATTATTTACAAATTTTATGTTCAAACGGAACTCAAACGCCCCCCTATTTACTGCTTTCTAGTTAATTAGTATTTTCTATTTTTATTAAATAACTACCGTTCCTTGAGTTCGACTCGGACTTACCAAGTCTATACTTACATTCGATCGGGTATTCTTGTCTGTTTGTGTGAAAAGTATTTATTAGGTATTTCCATTTCTAAATTATAAAACAAGACCTTTCACGACACAGCAAGTTTTTGGCGCCGCTGCCGGGGAGTGGTTGCGTTGTTTATTTGAATAGGAATTAGTAATTGTAAACTTTTATACTTTAAAAATTGTTAAATAGATTTTTGTAAAGTTGTATAATTAGTTTACTTATTTGTAGCAAAAGTTTTGTTAAATAAAACAGGTTGAAACGAATTACTTTTTATTGGGTTAAATCTTAGGGTAATTAGTTTCAACCGGCGGATGGAAATCCATCCGCCGGTTGAAGTTTTCTTGTAAAATTTTGTGTATTTCATTATTTTTTATTTATTTTGTGTGAACTAACTTTTTTTCGTTAGTGGTGTTTGTATTTCAGATTTATTTCTTATTTAGGTTGTAATCAGAATGGCAAGAAGTTATGAAAGCGATGCAAATGACAAAGATATGGTCAAGAGGACCGATTCAGCCAGTTCAGTGTGGAATTGTGAAGACTTGAAGTCGTGATTATCCTCCAGATTTGGTATTTAATTATATTAATTATGTGATAAATTTTAAAAGTGGTAAAAATTCGATTTTTGAAAAAATTCTGAAAAGTTGATCCATCCGCCGGATGGATTAATCCATTCGCCGGATGGATTAGTTGGGCTAAACGGGCTCGTTGACTGGGCTATTTAATTCAGTTGACTAAGCTTTAATCCATACGCCGGTTGGATTATTCCATCCGCCGTATGGATCGAAAAAGGTATAATCGACCACAGCCCTCCTTTTTCAGTTTTTAAGCACAAAAATCACCACCACCATTGCTCTCAGCTGCCACGGATGACCACCACCAAAACACCACTTCCAGCCATTTCCATTCCCATTCTTTTACATTTTCTTCATCTCTAACGTTTCCTCTTCAAGGTATGACTTGCGATTTTAATTTTCATTGCGTAATTGTTGAGTTAAATTCATCAGGGTTTATGAATGAAAATTGGGGGTTTCGGATTTGAGCATGATATTAGGAATGTATGAGTTTATTATGGTATTATGTTGCTTATATGATGGATTGCCATGCCCAATTTTTAAATATATTGAATGTTATGTGTAATGTTAATGGTTTGTTCTTGATTACATAATGTGGATTGGTATATGTACTCAATTGCTATGTTATTGATTTGAAATAATGATAAGTTCCTGATGACATAATTGTGTTTGCAAATTTTTGTCTGGTACACAAGTATTTGTGAATATGATATGTTATGAATTGTCGTTTTGCGATTGTATCAAAATGCATTATTTTAATAATTTATGATGAACGGTATGAATGGTTGTTGGTTACTAATGCTCGAGTTTTAGTAATTATGAAAAATGATTATTCATATATTCATATGGTACCAAGTTATTATATATTGCATTGACAATGGTGATGGAATTTAAATAAGTATATCACTTTGCAAGATTGAGTATTTTCATGAAAGTAGGGATTGTGAATTATGATTATTGGGGTAGATTAGGCTAAAATAAAGTGGGGGATTGTCCACTTTATAGCCGAAATGCTGCCAATTTTTTTTATTAACCCTCTATTACATGATCCACTAATACTTGTTGTTTTTGAGCAGTTATAATGGCAAGTAGAAGAACACGCGGAGGACAAGTATTGGGAAACCCTTTGTTAAGGTCTCATAGATACTTTACATTCCACGACTCTTATTCGGATACAACTAGATACCAGTTTAGGGAAAGTTTGACTGAGAACATTGACCAGCCAATTGAGGCTTTTGATGCGGTTGAATGGAATGTTTTTGATAGAGTTGTTGAAAGGAATGGATTTTCTACTGGACATGAGACACTTAGGAATTTGCTTACTGCAACTTATGTAGTTGAAGATGGCAATATCGGGTTTGTTTCGTATGCTTAGTACAGGATGTTTAGCATCAGGGAGCACATATACAGAGAGCATGTGGTTGAGTTTTACAGCACGTTCAGATTTGAGAGCAGGGTGACTGACTGGACTGTTCCTTCTATCTCATTTCAGCTTGGTGGGCAGCCAAGACAGATGTCATTGGTGGAGTTTGCTCTAGGAGTTGGGTTGTATGAACCCAATGAGATTCATAACCCAAACTTTTTGAGGCATTTGTCAGCGGGTGCAGTAAAGAAGCTTACTTCTTTAGAGATTGAGCAGGAATGGCAGAGCATTGCTCAGGGTTTGTATGGTGATAGGTCTCCGTCATATCGAGCTATAAGAGATCCTTGTCACCGTTTGATTCACCGCTTGTTGACTTTCTCTATTGTGGCCCGTCGGGAGGGACCTGAAAAGGTTTCCAAGCCCGATTTGTTTTATTTGAGTGCGATTGTGAGGTAGCGGTTGGTGAATGTACCATGGAGATTAGCGAAATGGATGTCTAAGAGAGCTACATGTACGAGAGAAACGAGCAGTTTGTGTGGTGGCCAGTTTGTGACTAGATTAGCAAGGTATTTCGGGCTAGAGACTCAGGATGAGCTTGGGACATGTACTATTGTTCAGCCTGGGATGAGTTGGCTGACGGGACGACGGCTTGAGGCTCTTGAGATTATTGAGCCATGTAGTCTTACTGGTGGTGCTGAGGAGATGTATTATTGGGTTGCTACCACTCCGAGGGGGCAGGCTTTGCAGCCCAGACAGGCTAGGATTCCTAGGGGCAGAGGAGATGCTAGTAGTAGTGATGCAGGTAGAGGTGCGGCTCGTGGCCGTAGCAGAGGGTATGCTGTTGGGTTTGATCGTCTATCGCAGCAGTTATCTCATATGGACCTCCGACACACTCAGCGGTTTGATCAGTTGGAGCTTATGGAGAGGCAGCATTTTCATTAGACTAGTGCTCATCTGGACTATCAGGATAGCCTCTTTTCTCAGTTGTTTGATTTTAGCCATCTGCCATACCAGCCATTTCACTACCAGATGCCGCAGGAGTTCATGTCACCACCACCACCACCAGTTCAGCAGCCTGGACCATCACATCTCTACAGGAGCCAGGAGGAGGATGACAGCGATTAGGATGATGTTCATCCTATTTGGTTCATGATTTCAGACATTATCTTTATTATTATTATAACTGTTTCTGTTTGTAGGATTTTAAGTATGTTTGGATTGGTAGCTTTAGGTTTGGTTTATTTTTATTTATTTTATTAGGAATGTTTAATTTGGTATCATTTGATTGTGTTTGTTGATGGATCTCCCAGAATGTTGTTTTGCGGGCGTGAGATGCTGGCAGTAAGTTCAGCGAAATTCACTCTAGGCCTTATGAGCGTATCTGATCAATTTAATTTTGCTCATTAAATCGCACATTATTCCAGGGGAGTTTTCTGTTCTCAATTCTTTTATTTTTATCTCATCCTTGATAGTTTATTTTCAGTACAATGAGGACATTGTACATTTTAAAGTGGGGGATGGGAGAAATAAAACCTTTAGTTTATGTTCAAGTGTTGATTAACGAGGTTATAAGTTGCTTAATTTTAAAACTAAAATTTTTAAATTTAATTTTCTGTATCTCTAAGGTTATATTATTTTGTAACAATGTAGGTTGAATTTAAAATTTTCTACACTTTAATAAAGGTTAATTTGTTGATAAATGTTATTTAGTTTCATTATATGATGTATTGATAGGCAATCTTTATGAAGTTTATTGTTGAGCTTTTAAATTTAAAGTAAAAGGAGTAGATGTTACCTTTAGAGGAACTTTAGTTATATATGACGTTTGTCTTAATTTTCATATTAATAGCATGCGATATGCCATATTTTTGGAATTCGATAAATATCATTTGGGGATATACTGGGTGTTGTTTCCTCTGTTGTACGATAGTACAGACCTGGTCTCTGCCAGTATATTTATTGAAAAAGAGCAAAAAGAGTTTAAACGAACTCAAAATCTTAAAAATGTAGTCAAATTATGTGCTTTGTTGTACTAAGGTACAGACCTGTCACCAATGATTTGACTAAAACATTATTGCTAAACCAAAATCAAGTTATGTCGCTTTGTTGTGTTGAGGCACAGACCTGTCACCTATGTCTTGATTTGAAAAATGATTATTTTTGGTTGGATTCCATTAATATGTACTATTAGCATGATAGGAATATGAGAGTATATAACTTTTGGGAATATAAAGGGGCATTTATATGAATAATACTCCCTCCGTCCCATTTCTATTGTCCATTATTTCCATTTTGGGGTGTACCAAATTAATTGTCCACTTCCATAAATAGAAAGTTTAAGGAAATAAAGTTCTTTTTTACCCCTAGTGTATATATATAAGACAAAAAAATAGGTAAAAAGTAGAGGGTAAAACTGTCATTTTATCAAAAAGTAAGAGAGAGATAGTTATATTTTCTTAAACTGCGTGTCTTTTTGTCTGGTGACAATAAAATTGGGACGGAGGGAGTAATAAATTAAGCTCAGAATTGCTTAAATATAGATTGTTTAAGTGGACAATAATATCAGTAATCATCGTGGACTATTTGATGTTTTAATAATAATAAATTTAAGTGCAGATTATTTTTGTTACCTCATAGTTTCTTAATTTTTGAATTTAGATTTATTAGATTGTTAAAGGTAAAAATCTTGATTTGAAAATAGTAATTTTACGTAATTCCTTGTTGAAGTCATATTCTTCTTGAACTATAATTGATAGTCTACTTGAGGACAAGTAGGATTCAAGTGGGGGGTATTTGATAAGTGCGTAAAAGTACTATATTTGCATAGTATTTTATCCCGATTCCTACGTGTTTTCATTGCAAATGGTTTAGTTTAGATATTAATTTCGTTCATATTTGCAAATAGCAGTGGAAATGAAGGATTTTGAGAAAAGAGACAGAAAGTGGCCAATAAACGAGTCAAATGGTGCATTTTTGAAGAGTGGAATAAAAGTTGTAACGAGAATGGTGAGAGTGCAGGAAAAAGAAGTTAAAATCTGGAAAAATCATTCCATACGCCGTATGGATTATTCCATACGCCGTATGGATCAGTGGTTAAGGCCCAGACATACGCGGAGCTGGGTTGGGCTTATATTCAATCCATACGCCGGATGGATTATTCCATCCGCCGTATGGATCACTTTTCCAGAATATATAAATTCGGCAATTCTATACCATTTGGGTTATCACCACAAATTCGATTAGGGTTTATTGTTTTCAGTTCCAGAGGCTTAGTTACGAATTTTAAGAGTCTTTTGGAGGCACGAGAGATCAAGATTGAAGTTCTTTCATTCTAGTTTCGAGTGGTTCGTCTTTTGATTTGGTATTACTCTCGTTATTTCAATATCATTGATGAATTTGGTATTTTATAATCTGAGTTTTACTTATCTTATGATGAATTGAATATTTTAAGTACTTGTATAATTGATTAAGCTCAGATTATGATTATTGAACGATTAATATTGCATATTGAATAAGTTATTTGATTGAAAACTATTGTATTACTCGTAAAACCTTATTTATTGGTGATTGCTAGTGATTATTTCTTAACGTGGTTAATGATATTGATGAGATTGATTTCCTTTAATATTATTGATTATTGATGGTTATTAATTTTAGGATTTTAACCATTGCTAAATATGTTGAGTTTGATAGGTTAAGATAATAAGAATTATGCAATCTAAAGTGAATAAGACAATAAGAAATTATTGGGTATTGTTGATTCATACCATTAGAGTTAATTTTAATAAGTTGTAAATGTTTAATGCACAATTTAGGGTAAAGCACACAATAGACTAATAATCTTGTGACATTGGATCAATGTTTAATGTGGACCCTTAAATTGTAGAAATTAGTTAACCTGAACAGGAGACTAATTTACATTCAATTTAGAATCTTTGATTAGTGACTAAATTGATTTAAAAGAAATCACAATTAAATAATCAATATGCGATGAATCTGGATATATGAATCTGAGTGAAGTTAATTATACAATTACTATTCCTTCCTATTGTAATCTATTTATTATTTTATCATTTTAATTTAAAGTTTATTAAGTTTTAATTATTATTTACAAATTTTATGTTCGAACAGAACTCAAACGCCCCTTATTTTCTGCTTTCTAGTTAATTAGTATTTTCTATTTTTATTAAATAACTACCGTTCCCTGAGTTCGACTCGGACTTACCAAGTCTATACTTACATTCGATCGGGTATTCTTGCCTGGTTGTGTGAAAAGTATTTATTAGTTATTTCCATTTCTAAATTATAAAACAAGACCTTTCATGACACATCACTGCTTTAGCCTCAGCTTCTCTCTGAAGCTTTGTCTTTTCTATGTCTTCAACTAATTTGGCAAGTTTGGCATCACTTTCTCTTGTTCTCTCTTTATTCTCATTTCTCTTTCTCTTTCCTCGGCCATTTCCCCACTGAGCTTGAGCATATACTCACTGTCTGCATCAGATTTCACTTTTAACCTTCTTTTTCTTTCTTCCTCTTCCTTTGTCTCAGCTTCTGCATTGATCTTCATAATCATAATGTGTTCCATATCTCTTATCTCCTTCATGTTTCTAGTAATTCTTTCTTCTTTGGTTTCATCAGGTCGAAGACTCCCTGATGTATTTGTTGAATAAGAAGATAGCAGAAGGATAGGAACATCAGTATCTGGCATAGTAATCTCTGGTTGTGTTGATGGTTGTGATGTGATTAGTGATTGTGTTGTTGATGGTGGAGGTGATGGTGTATGTGGTGGAGTTTGAGTAGATGTGGTTGTGATTGTTGTTGTTGGTTGGCTTTCTGTGGCTGTTATTGGTAATGTGAGTTAATAGGTAACTAGTGGTAAAGTCTTTGACAGTATTTCATCAGCAGAGTCTCTGTTCAATTTACTCTTTGGTTCTGCTTGATTGATGGGTTGTGGGTTTTCCTAAGATAAAATCAATTGATTTTGAGGCACAGACACTGAGACATCATCCGTAGTGACTTCAACAGCTTTCTTTTTAGATTTGGGTGATGAAACGGACCCTGATGCAGGAGAAGATTCACTGAACCTCTTTCTTTTACGTTTGATGATAGATGATATTGGTTGTTGATCCTCCATGGTTTTGTCATTATCATTCATCATCATCATCATCATCATCATCATCATCATCATCATCATCATCATCATCAACATTCTCCTCATCATCATCATTGTTGTCTTTATTATCATCATCACCACCCTCATCCATATTCATATCTGGTTGCTCCCTGTTGTTCATCCACTCCTAGCGAGCATATTCATAACTCGCTGTCTCCCCTTCAATCCTTGACTTTTGTCAGTTGACCAGCTCTTTATATACATATCATACATCCTGAGCTCATCAGGACTGAACTCAAGGAAATTAATTTCATCAAACCTATCATCATCATCATCATCATCATTAGTATCTATCTCAATCCAGGACAGCTTAGCGATTGCTTCCTCTTCTAGATCACGCCTTTCAGAAAAAGGCCTTAGCGAAAATGACTCCAACAAGATTTCCTTGTGAGTAGCATCGTTTAGGGCAACATCATTGTCACTGACTTCGTTCTCCCCCTTGTTGTCATAATAGAATGCTACGACACATTCCTTCATCTATATGTACAACTTTTTGTTATCAAGTCGAAGGGCAGAGACTTCAGCCTTTGTAGCTTACTGAGTCGTAGAAACCTTAGAATGAAGTTTAGGCATTTCAGCAACTACTGCATTAGTTGCCATGATGTATTCAGAAATGCTTGAAGCCATTTTTGCTTGAGCTTCAGTAAGTACAGAGATGGCATCATCCTGAGAAACCATCTTGCCTTTTGTAGAGGCAGCGAGCTCAGCAATTGCTTTCGAATGATTCTATAAAGTGGTGGAATGAGCAACCCCAGTATCAGCTAATACTTGTACCTTGTCACTGATTGATGTGCTCCATGGAGGGATTGACTCATATGCAGCTGCCAAGGATTGAACCTTGCTGGTAAGCTCAGTGACAGCTCCTTTTAACTTATTTCTCTCCTCAATGAGTAGTTTGACTTGTTGTTGAGAAGAGGTAATATACTCTAAAAGTATTTGCTGAGTGGGGATTTGTGAGGATGATGCTTCCTTTTGCTCAGATTGTTGCTTTTGGTGATCAGAGGGTGGAGTGGAGATTGTTGTTTAAGGTTTTGGTGGTATGGGAGATGGTGTTTTTCTAGTAGACGTAGGAGAGAGATTGTGGACTTGTTGTTGAGAAGAGGCAATATACTCTAAAAGTATTTGCTGAGTGGAGATTTGTGAGGATGATGCTTCCTTTTGCTCAGATTGTTGCTTTTGGTGATCAGAGGGTGGAGTGGAGATTGTTGTTTCAGGTTTTGGTGGTATGGGAGATGGTGTTTTTCTAGTAGACGTAGGAGAGAGATGGTGTTTTTCTAGCAGATGTAGGGTGGAGTGGTATAGGGGTTATGATGGTGGAACGTGGTGGCATTAATGGTGATGGGAGTGGTGTGCCGGAAAAGTGCGCTGACGTAGGAGAGAGATTGTCAGAAAAAGTGCGACTTTTCGACGTACGATAAAACATTTAATAAATAAATCGTTATATTAAATACGAAACGTATTAAATGTAACGAATGTTTGTCAAATAATTTTATTCATTAATGATATCCTCAGTGAGTGCCTGAAGATATTTAACCAATAAAAATTGATTATCCACCAGCTATTTTTGATGTTTTTGACATATTTGAATGTTTTTGAGTAATCTCACTGATGTGTGAGTAATAGACTAATATCTCTCTGGAGGTTAAACTCTTTGATAAATCAGTTGGAGGTAACATTTCTGTTGAGATATAAGTCTAAAGACTATACATTAGAGAGATTTATTTTTGAAGAAAAATTCACTGATACATCATTATACTAGACAAATGTCTCTTTTGGTATTAAACTCGCTAATAAATCAGTTGGAGGTAATATCCAGGTAGAGACATAAGTCTAAGATAATATACAAGTGAGTTTTTATTTATAACGAACTCCTGGTTATGATTAAACTGGATTTATAGCCTATCAATAATTAAACTCGTTGATTAGATCAGTTGGAGGTACTTTATTAACCAGCTAGTAATTTAATTATGATAATAACTTAGATTTCATATGGACGGATGATTTTATGATTTATTAGAATAGTTTATCATAACTTACTAACCACTCAACTCGCTGATTAGATCAGTTGGAGGTAGTAGATCAGTGAATATGATGAGCTATAGAAATGAATCACAAAATCAATTTAAATAAAAAAAAACAAAGATAAATAAATAAATTTGTTCAATTTATTTATTCATTTAGGTTTAGCATACCTAACTCACTGATAAGAAAATTAAATCTTTTCTCATCAAAAGGTTTTGTAAATAAATCAACGAGTTGGTAATCAATTGGAATAAAGTGTAGCTCAATATCCCCCTTCGTCACATTGTCCCTGATGAAGTGATATCTGACATCAATATGTTTTGTCCTTGAGTGCATCACTGGATTGTTTGAAATGGCTATGGCACTTTGACTATCACAATATATTGGTATTTCAGTGAAATCAAATCCATAGTCAGCAAGTTGATTTCTCATCCAGAGAATTTGAGCAGTACATCCACTAGTAGCGACATACTCAGCTTCAGCGGTTGAAGTTGAAACTAAGTTTTGTTTCTTGTTGGACTAGCTAACTAGCTTTTCTCCAAGAAATTGACAGCTACTAGATGTACACTTTCTAACCAGTTTGCATCCAGCATGATCAGAATCAGAATATCCTTTCAGTGAGAAATCTGAACTAGATGGGTACCATAGTCTAAGATTTGGTGTACCCTTCAGATATCTGAATATTCACTTGACAGCGAGTAGATGTGATTCTTTTGGATCATCTTGATACCTAGCACATAGATATGTAGCAAACATAATGTCTAGTCTACTTACAGTGAGATACAATAATGATCCAATCATACCTCTGTAGGCAGTGATGTTTACAGATTTACCATTTAAATCAGCATGTAGTTTCATTTCATGTGACATTGGTGTAGCAAGGAATGAGCTATTTGTAAATTCAAATTTCTTTAACACATCTTTAACATATTTTCCTTGGTTTATGAAAATTCCAGTTTTGGTTTGTTTTATTCGTAAACCAAGGAAAAATATTAATTCACTCATCATACTCATTTCATAACTTTTGGTCATGAGATCAGAGAATTCCTTACACATGTCACTGTTAGTAGACCCAAAGATGATATCATCAACATATATTTGAACCAGTATGACATCTCTTTTATTTCTCTTGATAAATAATGTGCTGTCAATCTTACCACTGACATAGCCACATTTTATTAGATAAACAGAGAGAGTATCATACCAAGCTCTAGGAGATTGTTTTAGTTCATATAGGGCTTTATCAAGTTTGTAAACATAACCAAGGTGTTTTGGATCAGTGAATCTAGGTGGTTGTTTGACATACACTTCTTCCTGCAGCTTGCCATTGAGAAAAGCACTTTTAAAATCCATATGATATAATTTGAACTTTTTGTGAGCTGCATAAGCAAGGAATAGTCTTATTGCTTCAAGCCTAGCCACTGGAGCAAAGGTTTCATCGTAGTTAATGCCTTCTTGTTGACAATAACCTTGTGCAACCAATCTAGCCTTATTCCTCACAACCACACCATCAGCATCCATTTTGTTCTTGAACACCCATTTAGTTCCAATCACTGACTTTCCAGCAGGCTGAGGCACTAGCTTCCATACTTTGTTTCTTTCAAACTGAGCAAGCTCTTCTTGCATAGCTGCTATCCAGTTATGATCAGTGAGTGCTTCAGCCACCTTCTTTGGTTCCATCAGTGAAACAAAACTAACAAACGGATAAAAGTTAGCAGTTGTTGATCTTGTTTGGACTTTGGATTGTGAATTTCCGATAATCAATTGATTATTAATATGTCTAGTCCACTTAGTCATTCGCTGAGGTTCAGCAGTGACTATTTTATCCCGTGTTTGTCCTTGTGATGGATCAGCATTGGAACAATGAGTATTATTAGCTTGTGTATTGTGATTTGGACAGTGAGTTAATGATGGTTGTTTTTTATTGGGCAGAGATGATGTATCAGAATTATTCTTAGCTTAAGTAAAGCAAGAATTGTTTCCAGGTACATCATCTTCCTTTTCAGATTCAGATGAGATATTTTGATATTTCTCATCAGGGACTTTGTTTTTGAATGATGAGTCACCATTCATTGATTTTAATTCATTAAAGTCAAGAGCTTCATATTCTTTTGGATCAGTGAGTGACTCACCATAAGCTTCATCAAAGGTAACATCCATAGACTCTTCAATGCATTCTATTCTTTTATTATAGACCCTGAAAGCCTTAGAAATCATTGAATAGCCTACAAATGTACCTTCATCAGCTTTTGGATCAAACTTTTCTAAATGATCTCTTTTATTTAAGACATAGCAAATACTGCCAAAAACATGAAGAAAACTTATGTCAGGTTTTCTCCCCCTTAACACCTCATATGATGTCTTATTATGTCTTTTATAACACAAGGACCTATTCTGAGTAAAGCAGGCAGTACTCACTGCTTCAGCCTAGAAGTAAGTCTTAAGACTAGTATCAATGAGCATTGACCTGGCCGATTCAACCAAGGTTCTATTTCTCCTTTCAGTAACCTCATTTTGTTGGGGTGTTCTTGGTGCTGAGAAGTTTTGAGAAATACCTTTTGAATCACATAAACTTTTTAGGTCAGCATTTCTAAATTCAGTGTTATTATCACTCCTAATATGCTTAAGCAAACTACCATTAAATTCTCCATTTTCTTAATAAAGGATACGATCTCACTGGAAGCTTCATATTTGGCTTTGAGAAAGAATACCCAAGTGTATCTGGAATATTCATCCACAATTACCAAACAGTACTTCGTTCCACCAAGATTTGGTGTACTCACTAAACCAAACAGATCCATATGAAGTAGATGAAAGCATTCAGTGACTGATGAGGTTTGTTTACTCTTGAATGATGAGCTGTGATGTTTTCCCTTCTCACAAGCTGAACAAAGCTTATCTTTATCATAAGAAAGTTTTGGCAGTCCAGTGACTAAACCATGCTTACTTATTTTATAGATTGCTTTTAGATTCAGATGAGAAAGTCGCTTATGTCATAACCATTTTTCTTCTGAAACAGTTCTGGAATAAAAGCATGTCCCTGACTTGGTTGTGTCCATACTGACAACATATATATTTCCCTTACTGTTAGCAGCTAAGACAGCACTCCTATTCTTGTTGTAAACCACACCAGCTTTGTGACACCCGGTCAAACAGGGTCAAAATTAGCGGCCATTTTAAACTTTAATCATTCGTAATTGATACATACTAATACAAAAGTATACAGATATTATATATGTATTTATATATATATAACACAATGATTATTTAATAATCACGTACAAACAAATCTGAAAGAACGCGTAATCTTAAATACGGACGTTGGTGAAAAACATTTTTAAGTAATATATTATAAACAAGAATAATAATTATTTACTTGATGTCAAATTTAAACATATTTTGTACACTGAAAACTATCCGTCAAACCAAAGTGAAACAAATATATAATTTTATATCTCACTAAAAGTATTTTTATAAAATACTTCGATTAAAAATGTATACGATTTCATATTTAGAAATTTGACATTTAAAAAGATTTTACTACTTAACGATCGGGTACACGAACACGGGTATAAAATACCCACCAATATCAATTATTGGAGCCGGATATAACCGACTCCAATAATGCTACAAACACACACAGACATTTCATCCATCTCAATTCACTCTCGGCTCTCTACTCTCTCTCAATCTCTATCTCAAACATCAACAACAAACAACAACAACATCAATTAATCATCATCATCTTCATCTTGGATCATCATCATCATCATCCGGTTCATCATCATCATCTTCACACGGCTTCAAATTTTAATTTGTAAGGAAACTTCAATTTCTACTTAAATTCGAGTTTAATATATATGTATTAACATGTACTGGTGTTCTATTGAATGATTTATACCCAAAAATGATATCTAAACTCGTCTTGTGAAATTGCTGCACGGACTGACTGATTCTGGGCCGTAACCTGTTCGGGTATGCTTCACGACCCGTCTAGGTGGAGTTCATGACCCGTCCGGGTGGAATACATGACCCGTCCGGGTGTGTTACATGACCCGTCCGGGTGAGACCAGTGACCCGATTGGGTGGAGGGTGTTTGGTTCGGGCCGCGACATTTTCAGTTGATCAACTTGTGTAACGCCAACTTTTATGGTCCAACTACGAAACACAAACCAAAACAATTATGGATACCTTTAAACGACAAATTATAAAAACAATATATGTATTTTTATACAACGAAATGAAAAGTGTACATTTATATATATATATATATATATATATATATATATATATATATATATATATATACACTTATGAATATACGACGCAACCAAGGTTAATATATATACATACTATATGTATATATATACTAATACACACTTATAACTATACATAAACTTCTATCAACTATAAATTTAATCGGTTTCAAATATACAAATGGATAACTCAGACATCTAATGGTTAAATGGACACATGTCGGAAGTGAATTATATAGACCTTCACTTATATATGACCTTATATGATTAGGGCGTTAGGAGGATTTGGACTGTCCATTCCATATCGGAATTTCATAGCTCGGCTAGACTCAGGTGAGTCTCACAGCCCCATTTTACTGTTTTTGCTTTGGGGGAGATGCGTTACTTGTATTTACTTGCTATATGAAATTATCAACTTTATTAGCTTACTCTATAGACTTACTTTTTAATGGTATTTACTTTACAAACTTTCTACTTTGCTGACTAACTATTTTACTGATTTACTATACTACAGGCTTTGCTTTACTACTTTACCGACTTATTTACTTACCGACTTACAGAGTTATAGATTTACAGATATACTGAATTGCATGAGTTTCCTTTTAATCCAATGGATCCATATGGGACTGACAATCCCCGCCCGGGGTGGTAGCGCCACCACGAACCCTACTGTATAAACGGGAGTTTCTTACTCGTTTCATATGAGTGTTTTTGGATTAGCACTCACGGGGGCAATTTACTTGTACTTGATTGTACGTTACTAACGTGTTAAGCTTCGACTATGATGACTCATGGCAAGATAGACCGACCCTACTACAATTGTACAATTATACTTTACCGTCTTACTTATTTGTGACATAATTTACCTATTGATTTACGTAAATCTGTTTATTACTGTTTATTACAAACCAGTGAGATTCACCAACCTTTTGGTTGACACTTTTAGTGATGCATTCTCAGGTACACAGCAATAGTAGGATGGCCCGCAGGGTATGCTAAGCTAGTACGAGTCGCATGCATAAACACTTATGAAGATTTTATTGGCATTATCTTTTGTACTTTGATTATGTATTTAAAATCTTCAGAATCATTTTGCGAACTCGCTAATGATGTATACTTATGACCTAAAACTCTGTACTTCTTTTGTAACGTATTGTATTGTAATGTATTTTCTAAAACGTCTCATTTAGAGTCGTTTGCTATTAATCTTTGTGCTTGATAATTGATTAGTCACGCCCCAAAATAGTCGCTTCCGCAAATCACGAAATTGGGGTTGTGACAGATTGGTATCAGAGCCTAAGGTTATAGCGAACTAGGTTGCATTTAGTGGGCCTAGACTATGACCGTTAGGCAGTATTCCTTATTAGGTATAACTGGTTCAGGGATTTCATCATACGAGTTTAATTTAACATAGCCTGATCAACTATGTATAATTAAAATCAACTATGTACAATTAAATGAAAATGATGTGAAATCTGAAATGGGTTATATCGAACAGGGATGCATTAGTTGACTCTGATCACGAGAGAACCGAGACTCTTATTTGTTTGTGCTAGACACAACTAGGTGGATATGTATGTATATCTGGTTTATACATATATGATTAGACTATTATATAGTATGGATATTAATAGGCCTCATATACTTGGTAACACACTCATTGTTCGGATACGCCTTAGAACTCGCCAACGGTAAGTTGATCAAGTCAGGAAAATAGTACCGGGATGTGCCCTGGTTTCGAGGGTCATCTCTTCGAATTAGGCTTACCATGGTAGAGTTAAGAACTTCGACATTCTATTCAGTACGGACCGATTAACAATCAGGATCGACATATACCTAAGGACTAAATCCTTTCTTGCCTCCCTATCACGTTTTGTATAACGATCGATATATGTCCGGATGTAATATTCCCAACACTTTTGTAAACCTTAATCCTCGTAATCATTTGAACTCGCAAGTTAAATGATTACAACCACTATTATTCTACACTATTGATTGTCACTTGTGTTGTGATATATTACCGTTATATATATATATAACTACGATAATCATACTCTTAAACCAAAACTCACTTTGTCCCTTGCTGTTATTGAAGGAAGATGCCTCCGCGACGACGCATGTACAGCGATATTGAAATCGCTCAACTTATTGCACAGAGCGCGACTCAGGCCCTAGCTGCTTAGGCAAATTCGGGCAGCGAAGACACGGCTACTAATGCTTCTACAACAAAACCCTGCTCTTACAAGGATTTTCTCAACTGTAAACCCCTTGAACTTTAAGGGCACGGAAGGTGCCATTGGGTTAGTCAGGTGGATCGAGAAAATGGAGTCAGCCTTTAGAATCTTTAACTTCCCCGAAGACTGTAAGGTCAAGTTTGCCACCTGTACATTTCTGGAAGGTACTCTGACATGGTGGAACTCGTACATTCAGTCTGTGGGAATTGATGCTGCATATCAACTCCCATGGGAAGAATTGAAAAGGATGCTAAGGGATGAGTACTGTCCCAATGAAGAGCTTCAGAGATTGGAAAACGAATTCTGGCACTTGACAGTTCAGGGAACTGACATCATTGGTTATACAACCCGATTTCAGCAACTCGCTCTGCTCTGCCCATCCATGGTAGATCCTGAACGCAAGCGTATTGAAAGGTACATCCGCGGACTCCCAAAGGATATTCAGGGGAATGTCACTTCATCAAAGCCAGGAACCATACAAAGTGCTATCCGTATGGCGCATGAGCTCATGGTGCAGATCGTCCGACGCGAGACATCTGCAACACCTGCCGGAAACTCTAGCAAACGCAAGTGGGAAGGAAACCCCAACACCTCGAACAAAAAGGTTGAAACTGCTAAAACCTACCCAACTGACTCTGGCGACAAGAAGGAGTATAAGGGAAGCAAGCCCTATTGCTAAAAATGTAGCCTTCATCATGATGGTTCGTGTCCTTGCACCAAATGCAAGCGATTCGGGCATGTGGCCAAAGATTGCAAAATAGCCACAACTGGTACCAACACCTCCGCACCCAAGACCTGCTATGAGTGCAATGGTACCGGGCATTTCAGGAAGGATTGCCCACAGCTGAAAAACAAAAATAACAACACTGCTCGAGGAAGATTCTACGCACTCAACGCTCAGGAGGACCACCAGGACCCGAAGCTTGCTGACTTACTCAACACGGGTACGTTCGCTTTTAGTTAACTTAACTGCCTCTATACTACTTACTTTGGAAGATCTTACTTACTGCTAAACTATTCTTGTGTTTTCCTTGGATTCTAAGTACACAATAGAATTAGAAATCGACAAACTGGTTTAGGTCGTCAGTGTAATACCAAGAAAATGCACTTTAAACTTAGCAAACCCATTTGCTTTCTATATGTCTCCTACATAATGAGACCGGAAGCCCCGACTATTCTGACTGTACGAATAGACTGACCAAATAATGTACTGAAATCATCCATTCATAGGAGTGTGCATTCCCTATCGACTTTGATTGTATTAACTTGTGATGAATATAACCTGATTGTGTGATATGAAATTTCTACATGTCCTAAGGATGATTGAAACTAACTACTAAAATATCACCTTAACACGAAACATCTAACTGTAGGAAATGACTAAACACTCTGCTAACAACCGCATGTCGGATGATGATCAACTCAGTGAGGAGCATATGATGTTTCCTTACCTTCTCACCTTAGATAACGATATGAGGCTAGCAACTGAAGAGACGTCAGAAGAAATGATGCCCGTGAAGGAAACTGTGAGACGCCCAGCTGAATCAATAACAGAGCCTGCGTTGTTTACCGTCAAAGGGATTACTAAGATACCTAGATCAGATTCTGTTCCTAACCCCACCATTGATAACACTACAGACCTTATCGATATACCTATCACTAGTAACATAGGCACAGAAGCTGTCCACTTCCTTAAGGAAACCCTTAACTTGTTTCGAAATCAACTGACTGAAGCACGGGGAGACATCGTTGAACTACGACAAATTGCTTACCAAAGTGAAAGACGTGCCCACGAATACGAACTGCACATGCTAACAATGGAAAACAGTCTAAGACAGTTGATGCTACTTCATCTAATCGTTCAAAATGCGAATATCTTAGTTGACAGCCCGACCTCACAATTGACTCAACATGATGAACATATCGAAGAGAATACTGAGAAAAGAATGACGAACTCTAAGAGGAATTTGGAAGAAATTCCCAGCGACAATTCTAGTCAACCTCCGGCAAAAAGGGTGAAAACAGTCAATACTTACAAAGGAAAACAACCTTTCTGCTCTATATGCAACCGACATCACAAGGGGCCTTGTATTACGCCCTGCAGCCGATGCAAAGTGTTTGGACATCAAGTTAAAGACTGCCCAAAGTTGAAGAACAAAAGCAACAACAACGATAAGGGCAGGTTCTTTGTGCTTAACACTGAAGGTAACTACCAAGACCCGAATGAGGACGCGAGTACTTTCATTTTTTGACAGTCTAACTACTTATGTGTTACTTGCCTTACTTCAACAGTCTAACTACTTACGTGTTGCTTGCTTTACTGACATCTACCTACTACTTGGTACATCATTCCGTACCTTAGATCCTATATAGGAGATAGGATTAGTTTCTATGCGATACTGGTATAGTATAGCTTACTCTACAATACTACCGACAATTACAGACTTTAAGAGCACTGTAGGAATTACAGTTACTTTAGGCTACTAGTACAAAGTGTAGCTACACCTTAGTGACTGACTGACTGACTGAACTTGCTTCTACAGGCAAAATGGTTATATACATTGAAACTCCCTTCCTCTATTCCTTTAGTTGTCAATAGGGCACCAACCTAACAAGGGGAGGAAGGCAACACTAGATAGGTGTTGTATAACTCACAATAATCTCACAGACTTTCTTAGATAATGCACAGACTATTACTCTGACACACTGACAATTACTACGAACAAATTTCGGGACGAAATTCTCCTAACAAGGGAAGAATGTGACACCGGTAAAAAAGGGCCAAAATTAGCGGCCAATTTAAACTTTAATCATTCGTAATTGATACATATTAATACAAAAGTATACAGATATTATATATGTATTTATATATATATAACACAATGATTATTGAATAATCACGTACAAACAAATCTGAAAGAACGCGTAATCTTAAATACGGACGTTGATGAAAAACATTTTTAAGTAATGTATTATTAACGAGAATAATAATTATATACTTGATGTCAAATTTAAACATATTTTGTACACTGAAAACTATCCGTCAAACCAAAGTGAAACAAAGATATAATTTTGTATCTCACTAAAAGTATTTTTATAAAATACTTCGATTAAAAACGTATACGATTTCATATTTAGAAATTTGTCATTTAAAAAGATTTTACTACTTAACGATCGGGTACACGAACACGGGTATAAAATACCCACCAATATCAATTATTGGAGCCGGATATAACCAACTCCAATAATGCAACATACACACACACAGACATTTCATCCATCTCAATTCACTCTCGGCTCTCTACTCTCTCTCGATCTCTATCTCAAACATCAACAACAAACAACAACAACATCAATTAATCATCATCATCTTCATCTTGGATCATCATCATCATCATCCGGTTCATCATCATCATCTTCACACGGCTTCAAATTTTAATTTGTAAGGAAACTTCAATTTCTACTTAAATTCGAGTTTAATATATATGTATTAACATGTACTGGTGTTCTATTGAATGATTTATACCCAAAAATGATATCTAAACTCGTTTTGTGAAATTGCTGCACGGACTGACTGATTCTGGGCCGTAACCCGTTCTGGTATGCATTACGACCCGTCTAGGTGGAGTACATGACCCGTCCGGGTGAGACCAGTGACCCGATCGGGTGGAGGGTGTTTGGTTCGGGCCGCGACATTTTCAGTTGATCAACTTGTGTAACGCCAACTTTTATGGTCCAAATATGAAACACAAACCAAAACAATTACGGATACCATTAAACGACAAATTATAAAAACAATATATGTATTTTTATACAACGAAATGAAAAATGTACATTTATATATATATATATATATATATATATATATATATATACACACTTATGAATATACGACGCAACCAAGGTTAATATATATACATACTATATGTATATATATATATACTAATACACACTTATAACTATACATAAACTTCTATCAACTATAAATTTAATCGGTTTCAAATATACAAATGGATAACTCAGACATCTAATGGTTAAATGGACACATGTCGGAAGTGAATTATATAGACCTTCACTTATATATGACCTTATATGATTAGGGCGTTAGGAGGATTTGGAGTGTCCATTCCATATCGGATATTCATATCTCGGCTAGACTCAGGTGAGTCTCACAGCCCCATTTTACTGTTTTTGCTTTGGGGGAGATGCATTACTTGTATTTACTTGTTATATGAAATTATCAACTTTATTAGCTTACTCTATAGACTTACTTTTTAATGGTATTTACTTTACAAACTTTCTACTTTGCTGACTTACTATTTTACTGATTTACTATACTACAGGCTTTGCTTTACTACTTTACCGACTTATTTACTTACCGACTTACAGAGTTATAGATTTACTGATATACTGAATTGCATGAGTTTCCTTTTAATCCAATGAAGTCCTCTGAATCATAGTTGTTAATTATACGATAAGCGCGAGTTTTAGTATATGGATCCATATGGGACTGACAATTCCCGTCCGGGGTGGTAGCGCCACCACGAACCTACTGTATAAACGGGTGTTTCTTACTCGTTTCATATGAGTGTTTTTGGATTAGCACTCACGGGGGCAATTTACTTGTACTTGATTGTACATTACTGACGTGTTAAGCTTCGACTATGATGGCTCATGGCAAGATAGACCGACCCTACTACAATTGTACAATTATACTTTACCGTCTTACTTATTTGTGACATAATTTACCTATTGATTTACGTAAATCTGTTTATTACTGTTTATTACAAACCTGTGAGATTCACCAACCTTTTGGTTGACACTTTTAGTGATGCATTCTCAGGTACACAGCAATAGTAGGATGGCCCGCAGGGTATGCTAAGCTAGTACGAGTCGCATGCATAAACACTTATAAATTTTATTGGCATTATCTTTTGTACTTTGATTATTGTTTGTCCCTTACTTTGGATCTAGAACGAACCGAGTCACTCTAATTGCTAGCGGAAATAACAATTAGATCACGAATAATCACACGAACAATCAATACGCAATCAATATCAAACGAACGTAATATTATTGCTTATAGTCGATCAGATTACAGAGAATTTCGACAAATTTTGTTTAGGGTTTCGTCAACCCTAAAACAGAAAACACAAAACGTTTAAATACAAAACTAGCACCTGCGACGTAGCACGCTACGTCGCAGGCCCAAGCCCATGCGACGTCTGCTACGTCGCAGGCCCAAAACCTGACGTCGCACCTGCGACGTTGTGCGCTACGTCGCAGGAGTCAGAAACACTATTTCTAATTACAAACTACGAGCTAGACCAACTGACAGACACTAAACATGTACTAACAAACTCCCCCGTGTCTTCAGCTTGGTCTTCAAAAATCTTCATTAAACCCAGCCCGCAGGAAACTGGTCGTCGGCATGAATTCCATTAGCTACACAAACAGTAACAACATTGTAAAACTGTTGTGCTAAACGTCTGTTGAATTCATTCTTCTGACCAACCCGAATCCGATTATCATAGAGTTTTCTTAAATCTTTTTCATGAAAATTAATCAAACTCATCGGATCATATAGTCTAAACGTTGCTTGCTTCAAATTCCATATACCTCCAACTTCTGGCCACGGTTCAGAATCTGGAACGAAAGTAATAACCGCTTCGCCAGTCTGTGGATCAAGTTCCCATTTTACAAGTCTTTTCAGAAAATAATAAGGAACTGATTCCAGAGGTATCTCAGTCAAACATTTAGCCGGCGAATAGTGAACTTTAACCAAAGGCTTCCTGGTGACTGGATCAATCTTTTTCTTCCATGTATACCGAGTTCCCAACGTCGGCTTCAATTTCGAATAAGTCTTCGATAATACTTCCCGACGTAGACTTCTCTGAATGAACTCAGCATAATCATTCTCGAAAGGATTAATCAACTTAAGCTGAGCTAATCGATTAATCTCTCCTTTTGGCAACGTGCTCAATCTATCAAAACGCATTCTAAAATACTGAACTCCATCTTCTCTCTTTATCATAAACAGATTCCTTTGACACTTCCAGCTTTTAATAACACCGGTATAATTCCGACTAACCCGGTACACTTGACATTTCACTGGAATAGGAACTGGATTTCGTCCCTTAGGCCACCATTTCTTGTTTCTCTCTCTCTTTTCTTCAGCAGATAACTTCTTTGCTGCTGAATCCGGTGCCTGTGTCTCTGAAGCTGGAGTTGCAGCAGAACTAGATTCTCCATGTTGCGCTTTATCAGAACTCTCGTCTTCACTTGAATCAGATTCTATAATTGGTGCACCATCATAAGCTTCCCCAGATTGTGCATCATCATATGTTTCATCTGCATTCAACTGTTCCTCTTCAATCGAGACATCCTCGTTCATCTCAAACACATTCTCTGTTTCCTCCTCAGAGCCAACTCCACTGGCCATTCTTTGAATAAATGATAAGTCAGCGAATGAGTAATCAACTGCCAGCGGTCTTGGTTGCCCTGGAATATCATCAACAGAGAAATAATCCAAAACAGAAATATTTTCATTAACATTTTCAATTACAGGGTTGGGATTTACAGACTCAGGTTCACTTGACTCTAAAGTGGGTATCCCAGACCCATACTCCCCCGAGGCAAGTAACCTGCCTTCCAAAACGTTAACCCTATTCTTCGTTTCCTCAAGCTCTTTAGATTGAACCTCGATCAAAGCAGCTTGTTCAGCAATCTTCTCATCCTGAGCCTCCAGCTTTTGCTTCATCTGCTGCATATCTTCCATGATCTTTTGCATGAAAGCTGGAGTCGGTTGAATCTCAAAAACATCCTGTTGCTGTGGATTGACTGGAGCTCGTGTTGACGAAGAGCGACGAACACGACGAGGCGGTCGATAAGTCTCATCAGCAGGATCATCACCGTCGCGTGTACGTTTTCCAGTATCCCTTGGAGGTACATACTTGCGTCCTTGTCTGATTCGACGCTTAATCCTCAGATATCTGAATGAATCGGAAAGCCTGATACGTTCCATCTCAGAGGGATGCGGAACAGTACCATCAGAATGCTCAGGCGTCGGACCCCCATCCTGAGGTCCTACATTCGCAGTATCTTCAGAATCGGAATTCTCAACCGTATCATGCGATGCTGGATTGTCCGAATCCACATGCCCGAACTGCTCAATGTTCTCCAAAAGAGCATCCACGTTCTCCCCCGCAGCTTGAGCAGGAATGTTCTCCCCCGCAGCTTGAACTGGAATGTTCACAAACGGTTGCTGCGGTTGCTGAGGTGCTGGAACATCCATATACTGAGGATCTGGGGGCGGAACATAATTTTCATCAATAATAGCACCGAATAAAGGAACATCCCTTGGTGCCTCGACCCCTTTCTCAAACCCTGCACAGATAGTAAAAATCCGACTCATCATCGGTGAAATCTTTAGCAGATGATCGATATCACCCTGTGCCTGAAGCTCCGGATGATGACGATTGATGTGCAACTGTACAAATCTTGGATATAAAATCCATTTCTGATCCCCAGCATTCGCATTATCAACCATAGCCCTGAAGATAAATCCCGAGAAATTGAACGGCTTGTTATAAACCAATGCTAGCATAGCAGAAGCCAGACTTCGGCTCATCCCATCCGTTCCACCTTTCCTATTCCCCAAGCACACAATGATCACGTGCATCAAATATCTCCAGACGCATGTGAGATTCGCTTTTCGATATTGATCAGAGGGAATCCCGGGATATCCTAACCGTTGCATAGCTCCGGTAACAAAAATATGATCAAAACCGACAGGCATATCCGGTTGATCATTCAGCTGTAAAAGTTCCCGAATGCTTTGTTCTGTAATAGTAATCTCCGTACCCAGAACAGTAGAGACCAATCGTGTAACGTCGTTTTCAGTAACGACAGTTGCGTTTCTCCAAAAAGGGTTGATCAGATTCCCAAACGCCATAGTGTTATCAGAAATGGCGTGAAATACCCTTGAGCGTCTCAAAAACGCGATCATCTGACGATACGGTGCAGCTTTGTCAGAAGTGTCAGTAAGGAAAGCAGCCGTATTGTGACGAGCTTCAAAAATCAAAGCCATATCTGCACAAACAGAAACAGATTGCAACTCGAAAAAGGTTAGAAAAATGTTATATTTTTTTAAACAAAACCTTTCAAATTCCCTGGAACTAGCGACGTAGCCACGTACGTCGCATGAACACAGAGCGACGTAGAACTGTACGTCGCTAAAATTCAAAATAAATTGAAAAGCGACGTAAGGCCTGACGTCGCATAAAATTCGAGCGACATCAAGGGGGACGTCGCATTTTGCAATTTATTGTGAATTTAATCACTTTAATTAAAAGAGCGACGTAGCGTGGTACGTCGCATCGGACGTCGCAGAAAAAGCGACGTAGGGAAGGGCGACGTAGGAAATGAACAATAAATAATAAAAGCGACGTAGGCCACTACGTCGCATCGTACGTCGCACTGACGAACATTCATCCCCAACCCAGAAACCCTAACCCTCGAATTTAGGGGTTTTCAAAATCAAAGGCACTACAACGTGCGGCTAACGATGGTGATCACGAAAACATAATTTATAACCAGTGATTTACACGATATACCATCAAATTTATCCCAAAACCGAAACCCCTTTAACCCGTAATATATACATAGCAATTAAACACAATATACACGGTGAAAATGGGTAAAATCGGTACCTAAGTGTGCGGAATAACGAGTAGATCAAAACTACGTGAATAGATCGGAAAGAAAACAGCAACAAATCACAAATATGCTCGTAAAAATGCTACGTCGCAAATCGCCTCTCGTACGTCGCAGGCTACGTCGCACGTGAATAGTGAATAGTGTGACGAGTTACGTCGCAGTGGATACTATTTAAAGTCTAACCCTATGTGCGACGTAGGCTGGGACGTCGCAGGCGACGTAGAGCCGGACGTCGCATAAAACAGTTGTGATCCAAATTTGAATTTTTAAACCGTTTACTCGTTATTTTAGCAAATAAAATCAAATAACTCGTGACTCGGGAAAAATAAATTAGAATAAAAATAAAACATAAAACTAAAAATTCTTTTTGGTATTTTCTTAAATTTTACTAAAAATAAAAATTACTAACACTCTATTTTTGGTGACGGAGTTGCGTTGTCTGATTAGGGATCATATCGGAATAACATGCATTTATTAGGAATAGTAAGTGTTATTTCGATCATCAGTATATTTGTCCACTTTAAATTTACATGGCACATTTAAAACACCTTTTATAAAAATTATTTCAAGACAATTATTGGTATTGTTTGTCCACCTAAACATGTTACATCCGTATTTGTGAGCTAACCTTTATTGTTAGAATGAATATTAATTTTGTGAAACGTATTATATGATATACTGATAAACTTTAGTAAAACAAACACTGCATATTCACACAAGGTAGAGATTACAAGACCAAGTTTATCTCGGTTTTCTCGTAATATACACTTGATATTTATATGTAGGCATACATCAAACTGATTATGAAGATACTAGTGGCCCCAGATCTGTACTTAGTACAACAGAGGGTCCCTTAGTATGAACATAACAAGTTTGAGACTATTTGCATAACTAATGGATTCAGGTCTGTACGTGAGTACAACAATAGTCACCATTAGTTAGGCGAATAATCATATTATTACTATATGCCCATTTTACATTTACATAATTATGACAGTGTATGATAGTATTTCCATTTATCAATTAAGACTTATGTCATACATCATATAACATTTGTCACAAAGTAATAGACAAGTTTTATCATTACTTCTTACTCACTCACAAACCGGTGTGTAGCATGCCTACCAATACATCGTATGATGAATATAATTTAGATAAAAACTGTTTTAAGTGTGTCAGATAAACCTACTGACACATCCAAGATAAACCTTAAAATTCCATTTTGTGCATGTCACCCGATGTACTATCATATCCCAAGTTGTTTACAGACACAACTTCAACGTCTATTTTAAAAATGTAGCAACCTTGCGTTTTCTTTAATACTAAAGAGCATAAAGAGTGGCTGTTGCGATTTTTTTTTTTTTTTTTTTTTTTTTTTTTAATTGAATTTAAAAACTTAAAAAACCAAGTCACAAATCATTTCTTTGACTGAAAGAACCTTAAACCTATCAGATTGACCAGTTCAATAAAACGTGATCGCAAAAAGGCTTTTGTGAAAAGGTCCGCACACTGCTTAAGGGTCTCTATATGTACGACATCTATAAGGTGTTTCTCAAAGCAATCCCGTATAAAGTGGAACCTAAGTTCAATATGTTTGGTCTTAGAGTGCTGTACGGGATTGTGAGTGATAGATATAGCAGCTGTATTATCTATATAAATAGGAGTCATAGAGAGATTGAACCCGTAATCACGCAGCTGATGCTGAATCCAGAGAACTTGAGAACAGCAACTTGCAGCAGCAACATACTCGGCTTCAGCTGTGGAAATAGCAACCGCAGTCTGCTTTTTGCACTGCCAAGAAACTAAGCGCGATCCAAGGAACTGACATCCTCCAGTAGTTGACTTCATATCTATCTTGCAGCCACCAAGATCCGAATCCGAATAGGCAGTTAACTCGAAGTTTTTCTCGTTTGAATACCATAGACCCAGAGTTGGCCTAAAAGCGAGATATCCAAAAATGCGTTTTACTGCCTTCATATGAGACACCTTCGGATTTGCTTGAAATCGTGAGCAGAGAGAAACGACAAACACTATATCTGGTCTTGAGGCAGTCAGGTACATGAGAGAGCCTATCATTGAGCGATAGTCTTTCTCCTTGCAATCTTCATCGTCCTCATTAGGTCCAAGATTGTGTCTTGCTTCAATTGGAGTGCCGTAGTGTTTACAGTTGAGCAATTCATATCGCTTTAACATGTCAGTGACATATTTTGACTGGTGAATATATATTCCATTATCCGATTGCTCAACCTGTAGCCCCAGAAAGAACGTGAGTTCCCCCATAGCACTCATTTCAAACTCAGATTTCATCAGTCCTTCAAAATCTTTACACATCTGATCATTAGTTGATCCAAAAATAATGTCGTCCACATAGACCTGTACAAGTAACAAATCCGCTCCTTCCCTTTTGATGAAAAGCGTGCTATCAATCTGTCCTCTGTCAAAACCATTCTTCAGCAAATACTTGGCAAGTCGCTCATACCAAAGTCGAGGAGATTGATGAAGACCATACAAAGCTTTCTTCAGTTTGCAAACATGATTAGGATGCTTTGGGTCTTCAAAACCTGGAGGTTGACACACATAAATCACTGCGTCGACATCTCCATAAAGAAAGGCACACTTCACATCAAGTTGATACACACGGAATCCTTTAAAAGAAGCATAAGCTAGAAAAATCCGAATCGATTCCAAACGAGCAACAGGAGCGAAAACTTCATCATAGTCAATACCCTCTAATTGACTATATCCTTGAACTACCAGACGTGCTTTGTTTCGAATAACAGCCCCACGATCATCCATTTTGTTACGGAAAACCCAACGAGTACCCGTCAAGTGAGCACCCTTGGGTAGAGGAACAATTTCCCAAACATTCATCTTGTTTATTTGCTGTAGTTCCTCCTGCATAGCCTCGACCCAAGATGGATCCTTTAAGGCTTGATCAACCTTTTTAGGTTCAATTTGAGACAAATGACATGAATCGATATGTGCAATAAGTCCCAAAAGTTGCTGAGCTGAAGTCTGCTTTGCTTGTTGTCGTGTTTGAACAGATGCATGAGGATCACCAATGATATTATCAATGGGGTGATCCTTATGTATACGAGTTTCTGGTATGGCACCTGGCACAAGATTCACACCCAGATTGTTCAAATCTCCCTCAGTTTCGGGAGTAGCAGCAGACTCAGGAATGGCTATCTCTTCTTCTTGTTCTTCATCTTCAGTAGAAAATAAGTGAGAGTAGGCCATTGTTTCCTCCATTTCATCTTCTTCTTGAGGTTCCTCTAAAGGAGGCATATTCGGATCATATGGAAGCTCCTTTGTGTAGGTATAAACTGTTTTAGAAGGAGCAGCCGAAGATGATGGAGTAGGAGATGGTGTTGATGGTGGTGATTTGGTAGTTGTTTGTGGTTGTATGGGTGGTTGTGTGGGTGGTTGTGTGGGTGTAGGTGTAGGTTGTGGAGGTGTAGGATCAGTTGGTGGAGGTGCGGGTGTTGCATTGGGAGATGGGTCGGATGGTTTATTAGTAACAGGTGTATCTTGATTAAGATCAAGCTCATGAAGTATAGAAACCAATTCTTCCGTTTCATCTTCTTCCGGAATATTGAAAGAATTGAAGAGGTTTCCATAGTTGAAAAACCAATCCGGACCCGTTCCTTGAGGAGGTTCCGTATACCTTAAACATTTCACTTCAAAATGCTCCTCGATCTGATTCGTTGATTTGTTAAAGACTCTTTTGTTCGGAGAGTTGACTGCATATCCAAGAAAAATCCCTTCAACAGCTTTATCACCAAACTTATAAACCTTATCTTTCGTTATCATGATCAGACATGGACACCCAAATGGTTCTAGGAACTGTAGATTTGGCTTACGGTTATTAAAAAGTTCATAACACGTTTTGTTCCTTTTCTTAACCGTGAGTACTCTGTTGAGAACATAACAGGCAGTATTAACTGCCTCAGCCCAGAATATGATTGGTAACTTGGAGTCAGCTAACATAGTCCGAGCTGTCTCGATTATTGTCCTGTTCTTCCTTTCTGCAACTCCATTCTGTTGTGGAGTCCTCGGAGCACTAAATTGATGCTCAATACCTCTTGTAGCACAAAACAATTCGAGAGTTGAGTTCTTGAATTCAGTTCCATTGTCGCTTCTTATCCTTTTCACCTTCAAGTTGCACAGATTTGCCAACTTGTCCAACAAATAC
The DNA here is from genome assembly GCA_949592205.1 of Helichrysum umbraculigerum. NCBI lineage: Eukaryota > Viridiplantae > Streptophyta > Magnoliopsida > Asterales > Asteraceae > Helichrysum > Helichrysum umbraculigerum. The sequence continues at coordinate 102,255,935 of CATIUR010000003.1, read as the reverse complement.
ACCAGAATCTCAGGAGTTTCCCCTTTTGTGGTCAAAAAATAAACCCACGAAAACCTTGAGTAGTCATCAGTAACTACCAAGCAGTAAGACCGACCACCAATGCTCTTTGTAGAAACTGGACCGAAAAGATCCATATGCAGTAGTTCCAATGGAGCATTTATGGAATTCACCTGCTTAGACTTATGGGACTTCTTACGTAGCTTTCCTTTTTGGCAGGAGATACAGTCATCCATTAAAGCAAATGACTGTTTCGGAACTCCTAGCACTAGGTCATTTTTGGTCAAGAAATTCATTTTTCGGAAATGAATATGTCCCATTCGTCTGTGCCAAAGCAGTGATTCCTTTTCAGAAGCCTTAGACAAGAGACACGTATACTCGTTCGATGTCTCAACAGTTCTCATATTCAAAATGTATGTGTCATCCTTTCTTGGTGCTCTCAGTAACACCCATTCTTCCGGAATGACATAACCAGGCTTCAATATCACACACTCTGTCTTTGTGAACGCAGTTGTATAATCCTTATCACAGACCTGTGAAACACTTAGCAAGTTGTGCGTAAGCTGTTCCACGTAGTTCACATTTTCGAAACTAACATTGCCGTTAGTTAACGTTCCTCTTCCAGAAATAGTTCCCCCAGAATCTCCAGCAAAGGCAACATAACCTCCTGCATGTGGTTTAATATCCACAAGTAAGGATACATCGCCTGTCATATGTCGCGAGCAGCCACTGTCCAAATACCATTCACTATCTTTAACGCGTTCTGACTGCTGCAACACACAAATGAAGGAGATTAGTGAGAAACGGTGACCCAAGCCTTTACAGACTTAGGTCGACCGTGGTCATCAACAATAATCACGTCAGATAGGATTTTATCTTTAAACAAATTAGAATTTTTATCTGATGTGTTATTGTTGACAACCGAAGAGTCAACATCAGACTCTTTACGTTTCCAAACTTTTGAAGATTCGGAAATGGTAATAGAAGTAATGTTGGGCTTTTGAATTGGCAAAGGTTTTTGCTCAACATTACTTGGTTTCGAAACAGGCTTGGGAGAGTTTGAGTGACGCCTAGGTGGAGATTTAGAAAAAGAATTTCTATAAACAGATGTCCTAGGCATCTCTCTCCCATATCGCTGATTTGACAGCTTTGGACATTCACGGATTAAATGTCCTTGTTTCTTGCAGTAGAAACAAGAACGAGTCTCAACAAACGGTTGAGGCTGAGAAATTACCACAGGAGGTGGAGAAACATTTCTAGAACATGAACATTGAGTACACGTCTTAGAAAATGTTTGTTTTGGTTGAGAGGTTGATGTTGATGGTTTATCATACGAAACATTTTCATTTACTGATTTTCTTTGCAAAATCTTTACAGGTGACTGTAAAGTTTGTTGTTTCGAGTTTAAAACCTTAGCTTTTCCCTTATTTGGTTGAACCTTAATTTCAGGTTCAACCTTTGAAATCACTTTTTCAGGTTTAAATGCAACCTTCTTAACCTCCGGATACTCCTGATCCGTAATGTCCTCAATCTCAACAATCTCCTCAAAACTGACAGGAGAATCATTCTTTACTTTAACACTCTCCTTAACACTAACAGGAGATTCATTCTTTACCTCAACATTCTCCGTAACACTAACAGGAGATTCATGCACAGACTTAACAAACTTTGGCAAGGGGTACTCTGGCCGCTTGGTTTTCTCCTTTGCCGGTTTGTTATGTTTGGTCTCTTTAGCATCTATAGCTTTTAAACCATAAAGCTTGGACCAGTCAACTGGAATCTCTTCAAAGCCTTCCTTAACAGGCAGGGGACAGTGAGTAGTAGGAGGAGGAACTGAGTTGTATCCCAATCCCTCATTCTTCTTCCCTTTAGTACCGTGCTTGCTAAGAATTTCATTAAAGACAACCGTTGAGGAATTTGAACCTAAGATTTTACTCTTATAATTTTCATACTCAGCTTTTAAATCTGTAAGTTCTTTATTTAAAAGTTCAATTTCAATCAGATAACCTTTAATCGCATCTTCTTGACTAAAGACTTTAGACTTATATTTTTGAGTATCTAACCGATGAGCCTCAAGATGTTTTTCATAAAGTTTCTCATTAGCTTTTAAAAAATTATTTGAGTCGGTTAGTTTTTCATTCTTTTTCCTCAACTCAGCGGTCTCTGTCTGATATGCCTTTAGAGATTCAGTTAACTTAATACATGAAATACAATTTAACGGTTCATCATGTACCTCATTCACAATGTGAGCCATCAGACACTGTTGGTAATGATGGGAGACAGGCGTCCAATCTTGACTTGTAGGCTCAAAAGCAATCAGGGCATTATCAGCAATCCCTTTCTTAGTAACTTCCGTTTCTTTGGCCTTTGGAGGAGTAGATGGTGTTGTGAATCCCGAAGCTGGCATTTTGGGTTTCTCGCACTCCCTGGCGAAGTGACCCAAATTTTGACAATTATAACAACGGACTTTACTCTTGTCAAATCCAAAGCCAGTCTTTCCATCACCCTCTAAGCTTTTACGCCCTGTCCTCTGCAAGAACTTTTGAATTCTGCGGGTGATCATTGCCACATTCCAAGTTAAATCCATTTGCTCCAGATCGTCTTCATCAAGCTGAGCATAGTCCTCCTTAGTCAACTCCAAAGTTAGATTCGGTTGAGTAACCAAATCCTTGTAAGAGCTTAAGAAAGCTGTGTAGATGGCAGCTTGCTCCTGAATAGCAGGTGAGACTTGAACCTGTTGTTGATTTGAAGAAGGTCCAGTCATGAAAACAGAATGAATCCCATCAGAAGAAGAAGAAGTCGATGAAGCATTTGTATTTGATACAAAGGCAACTCCTGATCCATAAGTCTTTCCAGAGTTGATCTTAACACCATACACACTAGGATTCTGAACAGCAGAACCAGACCTAGTTTCTTTCTTCTTAATCTCCATCGCGTGAGCTTGAAGATCCCCTATCAACGCATCCAAAGACATGTTTGCAAGTTCTTCATTTTCCTTTAAAAATTGAACTTTAATATCCCAAGAACTCGGCAACACATCCAGTAGCTTCTTATTTACTTCAATTGAAGGAAAAGTATAACCCCCTTCAAACAACTCACCAACTAACCGTGAGTACCTAGTAAATAAAGAAGTCGTGTCTTCATCAGGAAGGATGTCAAAGATATCGTACTGTTTCTTAATCAGTTCGAGCTTTGCTTCCTTGTACTTATCATTCCCTCCACAACGAGTTTCAATAGCCTTCCACAAATCAAAGGCTGTTTCATGAAAAAGATTTTCTTTCAGTATCAAAATCTTTCTTTCAGTATCAAAATCTTTCTTCTCCTCGGGAGACATGGCTTTATAGGGCTTAGCAGGACGAATACCCCGGTATTCTCCTTCAGCTAATGGAGCTACATAACGCTCACGTAATGGTCCCCATAATTCTGGACAATGGAAATCAATATATTGCTCAACTCGGTCTCTCCAGTACACGTAATCCATGTCCGCAGTAAAAAGTGGAGGTTTATTACTTGAACCTATGTCATTGCTTTGTTTAATCATCTCCCGAAGTCCTCTAATATCCTCTTTATCAGCTGCCATTTTAATTACTTAAACGAAAAAATCAAACTTCTGATCTTAGCGACGTAGACGGGTACGTCGCACAAAGAATATGCGACGTAGATGGGTACGTCGCAAAAAGAATATGCGACGTAGATGGGTACGTCGCAAAAAGCAAAGGATTCAATTAAGAATCAGAAAGTGCGACGTTGAAAGGTACGTCGCAGATGACGTCGCAGAGGACGTCGCAGAATCAGGCTACGTCGCAACGCAGCGTCGCAGAAGACTAATTAAAGTCAAAATAGCGACGTAGAGAGGTACGTCGCAACGGTACGTCGCACGAACTAATTAAAGTTCAAAAACACTACGTCGCACGCGACGTCGCAGCTTACGTCGCTATGCTACGTCGCAAAACGCGCTGAGCAGCGGCCAAAAACCCTAAAAACGAATTTTTAACCCTAAAATCAAAACCACGAATGTCGAACGACTGAAACCTTCAAGAATCCCAATAATACTGATCGAAAACCTGTAAAAACACAAAACAAACGTAATAAACACGAAAACTCACGAATATCACGTCCTTTTAAAACCCAAACTCGATCCGAATCGCCAAAAACGAGCCTCACTGCTCTGATACCAGTTGTTTGTCCCTTACTTTGGATCTAGAACGAACCGAGTCACTCTAATTGCTAGCGGAAATAACAATTAGATCACGAATAATCACACGAACAATCAATACGCAATCAATATCAAACGAACGTAATATTATTGCTTATAGTCGATCAGATTACAGAGAATTTCGACAAATTTTGTTTAGGGTTTCGTCAACCCTAAAACAGAAAACACAAAACGTTTAAATACAAAACTAGCACCTGCGACGTAGCACGCTACGTCGCAGGCCCAAGCCCATGCGACGTCTGCTACGTCGCAGGCCCAAAACCTGACGTCGCACCTGCGACGTTGTGCGCTACGTCGCAGGAGTCAGAAACACTATTTCTAATTACAAACTACGAGCTAGACCAACTGACAGACACTAAACATGTACTAACAATTATGTATTTAAAATCTTCAGAATCATTTTGCGAACTCGCTAATGATGTATACTTATGACCTAAAACTTTGTACTACTTTTGTAACGTACTGTTTTAGAGTCGTTTGCTATTAATCTTTGTGCTTGATAATTGATTAGTCACGCCCCAAAATAGTCGCTTCCGCAAATCACGAAATTGGGGGTGTGACAAGCTTCATGATCAAATAATACTTTATTCTTGGAGTCACAAAACTGACTGATGCTCTATAAGTTATGCTTCAGTCCCTCCATGTATGCAACCCATTTGAACATAACATTCTTATTGGTAAGTGATGTCGTGTGAATAGAGTACAAAATAACAAGTTTTAAATAAATGGAAATACTAAAATAACTATCACACAAGCCATGCAAGAATAACCCGTTCGTATAATATAGCTTTTAAGTAAGTCTGAGTCGAACACTGAGAATGGTGGTTATAAATAAAATAGAATTTATAATTCAATTAAAATATACAATATACAGATAAGGGGGATACGTTTTAGTTCCGTATGAACGTGTTTAAGAATACTAAATTATAACCAATTCAATAGAAAATAATTAACTAAGGATAGTAAACAATTAGAGATAAATATGTATTTACTTAGATTATTTATTGTTGGTTATTATTATTGGTGAATTACTAATGTAGAAAATTACTTAGGCTTAAGCTAATCTTCATCATAGCAACACAATCATAAGGTTACGCAAAGTATTACTAATTATTAAGATCTATCAGCAGTTTATTAGTACAATTTCATCGGTATGGCGTGAATCACAATATTACTTTACATCAATGAATTATATTATTCGTCTATCGCATAAGGTTAAGATCAAGACATAAACACAATCACTTAATTTATACAAACTTAATATGGTCATCCTCGTATAATATAAATCAGTTAACTATGTCAAGAACCATCATTAATATAATATAATACAAATAATTCTTGTATAATAAACATTCAATAATATAGTTCCAACAATAATATCTAAGCAAATACAAAAAATATTAGTTCATAATTAAGTTAAACATAATCATAATCAATATTCAATAATAAAACACATTCAAAATTAAATAAAGAATAAGATACGCAAACCAAAACCGTGAACCACGCTCCGTACGCTTGATCGTAGACAAACCCTTGCGAACCCGCGACTCTAAATTGCTCCTAAAACCCCTAGAAAGTGTTTCTAGTCGAATTTGGGGTTAATAATTCGTAACCTACGAATTATTAAGGTTATTGGTATATTTTTCGTAGCTGGATCTGAGCCTCTATTTATAATATAGTCTGGCGGTGTCCCAACCGGCGGTTGGTGACTGGAACCGGCGGTTGAGTTCTTTAAAATTCCGTACTCTTTGCAAATTACTCCACCGCCACATTTTTGATCTTGGCTAGCCGTCCTTCTAGAATATTCCTTGTTGACCGAATTAAATGCTTAACCTTTGATCTTTACTTGTTGTTTGACTTTGACCATGACTCATCTTGGGCCCTACTTCCTTTCCTTCCTCCACGTGAAGCCTGCAACAAAAAATAGAAATAATCATTAATATTATTATAATTATTATTTACTTTTATTATTATTATTATTATTATTATTATTATTATTATTATTATTATTATTATTATTATTATACTGTTTAATGATTAACAATACGTACTTCTTATGTTATATTTTAATAACTATATTATTTATTATTATTTTTACTAACATTACGTTTAGTATTATAATTATTATTATAATTATTAATAATAATATTATTATTTATTATTTTAGCCCAAATAAATATTCAATCTAATTATTTTCGCTCAATCTATTTAACTTTTCGAACTCAAATATTTGCGAACTTTATTCATTTTTATCAATCTTTTAACCACTTTGTACCAACTATATTTAGGTACAACTAACTTTTATACAAAAATTACTTTTTCGTTCTTTTTCTAATTAAAACTCTTACTTTTACCTATTTTGCAAATATGAAAAAATAAGTATCTTTTATCGAATATTTGTAATAAAAGTATATAGAAATAGGGATAAAATAGTATATAAATATAGTACTTATTTGATGCTATCAGTAAGAATGCCATAACCTCTTGTTTTCCTCACATAGTTATCACCAAACACTACATCAGGACCTCTTTCATCTTGGTAGTCACTGAGCAGGGACTTACATCCAGTCATATGTCTGGAACAACCACTGTCCAGAACTGATGAACCCATCCTGAGATGGGTTCATAGTGGCTGAGCCTTGATTTTGGCTTCCACTGGTTTGCATAAATGGTGTCAGAATGCTCACTAATAATCAGATGTTTTGAAATTGAAGTTGCTGAGCATTCAGAAGACAAGTGCTGTCTTTCACCACTCTCATAACACTTTTTGTTTGCATAACTTATCTTTTTGGTTAGCATAGTGTTAAGTTGCTGTGCTGACACTTGCTTACAACTTATCTTTGTGACACTGGTTTTCTTTGTAACCTCTTGCTTCTTTGACTTTTGGTCACTGATAATTTTATCAGTGACTAAGGCAGTGTTGTTGAAGTTGCTAATATCCTTTTTGTCAATAGTGACTGATTTAATGAAGTTTGAACTCACTGATGAAATGTCGGCCTTTAAACTTTTGTTACCATCATCAGTTTTTACTATATTGCAGTCATCAGTGACCAAGCAGCTTTTTATAAAAATAATTTGGTTTTGGCTCACTGATGACAGATATAGGTTCAATTACAACTTCTGAAAAGATTCCTTCAGAGTTAAAGATAGGATCAACTTTTGTTGAATTAGCCAGAGAAGCAGCATGTTCATAATTTCCTCCCAAAATAGCTTTAGCTTGTTGATAAGCATCAAATAGATACTATATTTTACACTATTTATCCCTATATTTATATACATTTTATTGCATTTATATGATTTTAGATACTTATTTTGTTAATATTTGCAGAGATGTATTTTAATTGAAGATTGAAGAAAAAGGAACGAGAACTAATCCAAAACTGAAGGAAACTGAAGGAGAATGAAGAAATGAAGAAAAAGGAGCTTAAACCTTAAAGAATTGAAGACCTAAAATGTTAATATTAAAGAATTGGGCCGAAATGAAGATTAAAATCCGTTAAAGAAAAGAAGAAGCCCAAAATGAAGCCCAAACCCGAAGTTGGAAGATTCTTGAATTGAGGTCCAACCGGCAGTTGGATTAACCAACCGGCAGTTGGGGTTTAAAGGGACTAAGGCGGTGGAAGACGCGGAGTTGGACCAGGATACAAATTGATCCAACCGGCGGTTGGGAAGTCCAACCGGCGGTTGGAATGGCGGTTTTGAAAACTATAAATAGAGGCTTAAGTTAGGGTTTGAGATATACGATTCAAGAATACCAAAACCGATTATTAGGGTTTAAGGTCGACTTAAGGTGCGATTTTGGAGGTTAAGGAGCTAGGGTTTGAAGGTTTTTAACCCTAGGAAAAGCTGGTTCTACAATTGGTTCGGTTTCTTTATCCTTGTAACTTTAATAACCTTATTGAGTTAATTTATGGATAATGTTTATTTGAATTACTTGTTAATTAGGTTTTCGTTATATTTATTTGAATGAATGTTTATTGAGTTTATTATATAAATTATATGTTTATGTTGGAACTATATTATTGAATGTTTATTATACAAGAATTGTCTTTATTATGATATATTGATGATTGTTCTTGACATAGTTAGACTGATTTATATTAAACGAGGATGACCATATTAAGTTTATATAAATTAAGTGATTGTGTTTATGTCTTGATCTTAACCTTATGCGATAGACGAAGAATAATTCATTTAATATAAAGTAATATTGTGATTCACGTCATACCGATGAAATTGTATTAATAAACTGTTGATAGATCTTATTAATTAGTGATACTTTGCGTAACCTTATGACTGTATTACTATGATGAAGATTAGCTTAACCTTAAGTAATTTTCTACATTAGTATTTCACAAGTAATAATAGCCAACAAAGCAAATAGACATAAGTACATATAATAGGTTTAATAAATAATAGTTTGAATAATTATAATCTTCTATCCAATTGAATATTCTTAAGTTGTTCCTGAAACTTATCTATTAGAATCTGTATCAAAATATAAATATAAATATGTTCGTTCGGAACTAAAACGTCCCTCTTATTTTGTAAATTATTGTAAATTGGATCCTTTATTCATTTGTATTATAATTGTAAATATTTGTAATTAGAAATAAATAGATAATTAGTTATAAATCATAATCACGTTTCTTGTGTTCCTTGTGTTCGAATTTGGACTTACTTATTAAGCTATATTACATGAACGGGTCAATCTTGCCTGAATTGTGTGATAATATTATTTATTATTTCCTTAATTTAAAACTTGTGATTATAATTGCCTATACTTTCCGCACATCAAGTTTTTGGCGTCGCTGCCGGGGAACACTTAACCGGTTGAACTTTTGTTCTACCGGGGGAGCGGTGTATTTTAATTAAACTAATTATTCTTCCTGTATAAATTTTTATTTCTAATACTTTGGAAAATCAATACGAAATATCGGCTCACCCATTGAGAATACTGACAAAAACAAAGGTATAAGGAGAGTAAAGCCCTACCTTATTGATTTATCATATAAGAGGTAAGATGCTTCTCGAAAGAAATTGTTTTTTAATAAGCTTCGCGCTAACATGTTTCTCCGCTTTTGTGTACTATCAATGGAGCTACCGAGATCTATTGACTAGCTTTGTAAAAGAAATTAAATTAATATATGTATAGTAAGTTACCTTAGATAAAATAGGATTAGATAAGTAATCTGAACTCTGTGCTATTCTTTGTGCACAGAAAAATTTAGCTGTTATTAGAATGGAATCGATGCAAATGGACTTTGGAAGTGAAAATATGGATTTCAAGGATATAGAAGTAGATTACCATTCTTTTGAACCAAACAAGAAAATCAAGCTAACTAATGAAGAAGAAGACTATGAACAACCTCATGTAGTTTCAACTAAGGAAGATATGTTTCATTACTTAGACTGCCATGAAGATGAACTTAGATTTATTATGGAGATTATACACAAATCGACTTTAGAGTATACTGATTATCAGAAAGAGTTGATTAAGAAAACGAAAGAACAATTCAATGCTTGGGTTATATCTAATGAGACTAGAGATACAGATGATTTCATAAACTATGTGAATGAGCTGAAGCATGATATTGTGAGCGAGCATGAGATGGTAGATCCAACTTTTTGTGAAGAGCAGCGGTTAAAGTATACATATGTGCATGAAACATTTGAGAAGTCTTTGTTTCCTTATTCTGATAAACAAAGAGAAATGTTAAGAGAGCTTAAGGAGATAATAGAGTATGCCACTGGAAACTTAAGTAATATGGCTGACATATGTTTACTTGAAAACTTTCAAGATTTCTTCAATTCGATAAAGGCTAGAGAGCATATTGGTTATGGGAGATTTTTCATTGATTGTACGTGTCACACCCCGTCTAAAGCGGAAACAACGGGGTATAACGGTGATAGGATCATAACACATCATTATAAAGAATTCTATATGAAATACAATATCCAATGTGTCATGATGCCAATAACATGAATAACGGTTCATGTCGTGCATACATTTCAACAATGAATTCAAAAGCTTACAAACAAACATTGTATAATGTTAAGGCAAAACAAGCCTTCACAAACAACCTTAATGATGTACCACAAGTCTTGAATAACTCTTAATGCAACCCTAAAGGTCCACTAAGTTCTCTTGTCCACTGCTTTAAGTCCACTAGTATAACCGGAAAAGATATGCTCAAAAACGTCAACACGAATGTTGGTGAGCTTCGTAGGTTTGAAACCAGACACCATAAAAATAAAACATGTTGCTGTGATAATAGTAAGTTAGGACAATGCAATAGAAATGTACACAAATGTGAAATAATGCAGCCAATATATCTCAATGTACGGCAATTACCTCACAAGGAAGTAAAGCACGAATGTAAGCAACAATCCCAATGTACGGCAAATACCTCACAAGGAGGTAAAGCACGAATGTAAACAACCAATCTCAATGTACGGCAAATACCCCACAAGGAAGTACAGCACGGATGTAAGCAACAAGTCTCAATGCATATAAGTCACATAGTGTCACACATTTCAAGCATATGTCCAAAAATATAAATGAATACGTTCACAGCATAAAACAGTTGGTAAAACATGTGAGCATACTTTTCCCCCAATGTAAAAATATGTAAAGAAAATGGGGCCACAAAAACTCACCTCAAGAAATGATGTAAGTATCGTCCCCTAAGTATAACCACTAAACAGCTCACCAATCTACAATGTCATAATGCGTATGGGTCATAACCTAGGCATAACTAGGTCATTCCATTGTATTCCACACCTCAAACACTTCTAATATGTTTCTCACTATTCTACTAGTGTATTATTACAAGAACTAATCATAAATGAAAAACTCAGATTCTGACCGGAAGTTTGGTTCCAATTTACGAATTTTTAATTAATACTTACTCAAATCATTTGACTATATAATTTTTACCAACGACACATTAATGTGTTTAGAACACTCAGTAATTTTTCCAGATTCATTTACATTGATTTACTATTTTTAAAAATTCAACAAATTGAACTGCTCTAAACCGTTGACTCTTTCTGACTTCACAAAAGTTTTAATTTATTTATAATACTTAGAAGTTTCAAATGATTATCATATTTTTACAGAAAATACTTAACAACTTTAAAACACTTCAGTAAAAATTTCAAATCCTAATTATTAGTTTATGATACGTTTCAAAAATCGAAAACTTAACCGAAATCTGGAACCGAAAAACTCAGATTTGACATTCGATCTTGTAAAATAGTTTTGACCAACTTATACTCAACATTTGGACATGAAACCAATGCCAATTGAAAGTAGAATCAAAATACTTAAGTTTAGACTGTTATTTCACCAAAATTCATCAAGAAACGACCAAGTTACAAGCTTCCCAAACCGAAAACACAATCTGTCCAGATTAGGGTTTACAGGAATTTAACCCTAATCACTTGTATAAACAACCCAAACCGCAACCCTAATCATATTTTTCGATTCTAATAACATATATATTGACTTTAAAAATATCGAAATGATTTCATATACCCGGAATACAATGGAATCGGACCAAAACAAAGCCGGCAATACGAAACAATTGAAATATAAATGAATGAACGATTCGGAAAGAATTATACCAACTAATGAGAATCCGCACGATAGAAATCTCTTAAAATCTGTAAATAAACATTGTGGCATGAGATTTCATTCATCATGCATCAAGAACACGAAGAAAAACGAAAACCTAGAACATGATTCTTACCGAAACACGCGAATAAACAATCTCTCGATCAATAGAATGATATAGAAGTAATGAGATTGAGTTCTTGGACTTTGGATCTCGAAAATAGGTAGAACAAAGCTCCCCAGATCATCAAAATACGGCTGTGAATGTTTTGAATACGTTTTAGGGTTTTAAAATACGTTTATATAAGAATAACTAAAAGTTTCGGAAAATTCGTAATACACTGCAGCAGTTTACAAAATAATTTTTATAAAATAATCTGCTTCGTTTCAGAGGCCGAAACCTAGCGAAGTTAATTAAAACATCGAGATCTACAACTTTTTAGTTTCGGCCGAAACCTGAAAACGATTTCAAATAGGTCAAAACGGCCTTTGAAGTTGACTACGAAAATAAATCAGCATAAACTAAAACTTTTCGGTTTAGGTTTTTGTTTATAGTTTTAGGGTTACTTGAGTTTGAATGGGTTGGTCCGGTCAGATCCCTCAAGGAGGAATTGGAGTTGGTATTCTTTGGGCCAAACCAAAGACACAAAAATTTGGGTCACACGGTCCAAAAATAATTGATACTCTTTGTTTGTTTAACGTTTTGTTTTGTATCTCCTTCGTTACACGTCGGATTGAGATGATTCTTTTTGCATTGGATTCGCTTTTCAAAACCGAAGACTTTGATATAAAGAAATCATTGAAATTATTATTTTCACAAAATAACTTTTTACGGCTTGAACTACGATAACGGTTTGGTGACGGTTGTCACAGTACGGTTGATTTCTATGTTCAAGAAATTGTTGATGAATTTTACTATGGAGAATGGGACGAAAGAACACGTATAATTCCTAAGTACTTTTCTGACGAACCAATGGCAAACTTGGTCACTTATGCTTAAATGGAGTTGCAGCTAGCTTACAATGGAGTTCATTACAATCAGAGAAATAACCTTTTTCATTTAGGGTTATCTGAAGTTTATTATCAGTTAGTAGATACTTTTAGGTATTCTGGGATAACAACGGAGCATCAAGAAGGATACTATATGAGAATCTTAAAGGACATAGGAAAGGCAGTGAGAACCCACAACACATATGATTATCATGATATACATTTAGGTTTCTATGGATTATTGGATTCGTTAAGACATAATCATATGGAATGAGAAACAAAGGTTGAAGATGATTACATGGTTACTGATGAAGATGGAAGAATAGCTAAAAAGGTAAAAAGAGTAGCTGACACACTCATAGAAGTAGAAGATGCTGAAAGGATTCATCATGAGAGTTTCTCTGAATATGCCTCGCCAATACCCGAGATAACGAATAAGATCTATTTGCACTTTCGAAGAATTTATCCTGAGAACTTTGGAAGACCTGTTAGTGGGAATTAGGCTTGAACATCTAATATCATTTTTGAAGATCATTTGCAACCTCTCCTTTTTTAATAACTAGTTAAATTCTTTCTATTTTTCCTGTTTTAGTTTAATAAGTGTTTAGGATTTGAATGTTATTTGGATATTAAAGTTTACTGTTTTTAGTTTCATATTTGATTAATATAGAGTTTATTGTTTTCAGAATTATATGATTATCTCATCTTTATTTGTATTAGCTACACAAATGTTAGAGATTTTAGAATTAATTTTCTTTACACGAGTTGCAATAGTGTTAAGAATTTAATTCAAATTACTTAAAAGAGATTAAATAATAAGTTTTGAAAGTATGATTAACATTGTTTGCAAGATTGCAGATATATTAAATATAATATTTATGGTGACAAAAAGATTGAAGCAATAGTTGGAATTCGATAAAGTCGACAATTGAATTTCCAAACGGTGGATGAGTCGACGCAATCACCGATTGAAAAATCTATGTATACCAAGGTAAGATTTATTATATCCGTTATTTGTCACAACTAACAACATTACAGAAATTTATATTAAAGGTATGAACTACTAAAACGATAAGTCTTTTTATCCATTTATTATTTAACGTTTTAAAATGTTATTATCTAAAAATAAGAAACAATTTCTAAAATGCACATAGATTATGGTTTGTAAATATTTTGTAATTGTACAGAAAATTGTTATTATGTATTACGCAACTTAGTTTATTCATATATGTCTAAAAAAAACGTAAATTATAAAAATTATTCATACCTTAAATTTGACGGGCTAAATTAAATTGGATCAAGCCCAATAATTTAAATGGGCCGAATAAAAAGGCCTGGGCCTGTTCAAACCAACCGGCGGTTGGAAAGCCCAACCGGCGGTTGGCTACTTTTTCGATCAAAAACCGAACAGCCACCATTTCTGCCATTTTACACACACTACACACACACGCATACGTTCGGACGAAACCCTCACACACCCGAAAATCATTATTTCATCATCATTTCATCTCATTTTCGTGATTTCTACATTTAAAGGTACAATCTCTACTTCGTTTTTACGTTTTTTACATTATTATCCGAACTATATAACTTGATTATGTTTGTTTGTGGTTTTTGGATTAATTGCAAGTATATTGTTTAGGTTTACATGATTAGGAATGCTTAGAAATTAGTTTAGGTTAGTTAGGTTATGATTTTATGATTTGAGGATTGATTGCGGATTGTTGCGGATCGAGTTAATTAGGATTAGGGCTCGGTTTTAGATAATTACTCAAATACAAAAAAAATTAATGGATATAAAACGACAATTTTGAATGACTACATTAATGATTCAATAAAATTTTGAAACAAAATTCGAGTTTATATATATAAAGTGACTTTGAATTAGTATACTTTATGATTCGATATAAATTCGAAACCAACTATTATTATTACAATTTATAAACTTTTTAGACTCGATATTATTTTGAAATAATATTATAAAAATCGTTATTGTTTTAAACATATTAAATTTTGATACAAAAGTATTATTCAAATTTTGATTCGATAATATTTTTGAAATAAAAACATGTTAGAGATATATATATATATATATATATATATATATATATATATATATATATATATATATATATATATATATAAAGACAATACATAAAAGTTTAAATATATTAAAGTTTATTATGACATATTCATTAATTTAGATTCGATATTAGTTTCGAAACAAGGACATATATATAACATAATATTTACATAATAAAGACATTTAGGGTAGTACTTTACGATGACAAGTTTTATTTGTTAATATTTAGAAATTACACAGGTGGCTATTGTATATTAAGCCGAAATGCTGCCTGCATGAAATTTGACCAACCGGCGGTTGGGATATTCAACCGGCAGTTGGCCAACATTTTCAGCAAATACATTCAGCCGATATTATTTTACACAGATACATTGTTTAAGTTGATATTGCAGACATGTCTACCAGACGACAGAGAGGACGTGCATTATTAGATAGATAGGATTTCCAGCTACATCCATATCTACGATTTGAGCATGAGACTATTACACCAGAGAGGATAGCAGAGTTTGCTGATGGATTACTGGAGTATATTGCTCAGCTGGTAGAGACACCGGATGTGTTAGATTGGTCGGTTATGGAGAGAGTTATAGATCCTCGTCGAGATGGAGAGACTAGGGATGCTACTCTGAGGAGACTGATGACTCAGAGTTATCTTTTACCGTCAGGTGATGTTGGTTTTGTTTCTCTGGCTTGGGTTAGATTATTTCAGATTCGGGAGATTATTTATAAAGAGCTTGTTATTGAGTTTTATACAACCCTTAGGTTTGATGTTGCCTCTAGACAGTTTGACCAGCCTTCGATTTCTTTTTATTTAGGAGGTCAGCCTAGGTCTATGAGTTTGATTGAGTTTGGAGTAGCTATGGGGCTCTATACGCTAGATGAGCTCCACAACCATTCTTTTGTAGAGCATTTGACTGCAGGTATGGTAAAGCAGTATTCGTTTGTTGAGATAGCTGAGTATTGGAGACAGCTAGCTATTGTTGACTATGGGAAGAGAGCACATTCAGATATACATATGAGGAGCCCGGTTCATAGGCTTTTGCATAGGTTGTTATCATTTTCTATCTGTGGTAGGCATACTGGACCTGAGAAGGTCTATCAGCCAGATTTCTTTTATTTGCATACTATGATTCAGGGGACGCTGATCAATGTTCCCTGGAGATTAGTTCATTGGATGACTACCGGAGCAACGGGGCATAG
Organism: Helichrysum umbraculigerum; assembly: GCA_949592205.1. Classification (NCBI taxonomy): domain Eukaryota; kingdom Viridiplantae; phylum Streptophyta; class Magnoliopsida; order Asterales; family Asteraceae; genus Helichrysum; species Helichrysum umbraculigerum. The sequence goes on along the minus strand of CATIUR010000003.1, from coordinate 102,239,831 downwards.
GCTTACCAGTAGTTTATGTGGAGGACAGTATGTTACTAGGATAGCTCAGTATTATCAGATGGGAGCTGCTGATTTTTTGACTTGTACACCGGTTACACCTGGGATGTCCTTTCTAGGCGAGGACAAGTTGATTAAGTTAGGGATTCTACAGGAGGGTGTGCAGGAGGGTGTATTGTTGTGGACGCCTAAGGTTGCACCTGGACAGCAGCCTTTACAGAGAGCGAGATTGAGAGGACCACCTGTTCCACCACCACCAGTACCTGAGATTCCAGTACCCGAGGTTGATCTACCGGCAGGTAGAGGTGGAGGACGTGGTAGAGGTTGTGGCCGAGGTGATATAATAGATGATATTCAGCAGAGACTGGAGAGGATGGAGATTGGACATGGTAGGAGATTTGATACGATTGATCAGAGGTTTACCAGGATTGAGCAGAGGTTTGATAGGTTTGAGAGAGAGAGTTTTATCTGATTATCAGCTTGGATTATTGCAGCAGTTGTTGACAGAGAGGTCTATTGCATTCCAGCCGTATGTTCCGATAGTTGATGATGGAGCAGGACCTTCGAGACAGCCAGGGCAGGAGGATTCAGATGATGATTAGATTATGTTTGATACATTTGACTTTTATATTTGGGATGACTGTACTTATTACTTTTACTTATTACATTTATTATTATTATGCTAATATGGTTGTTTATTTTTGATAGTATTAGACTGGCAGTAAGTTCAGCACTTTATAAAGTTCTTACTTACTTATTTATGAACTTTGTGGGTATGTTCCCTGGAAACCCTCACGAGACTATAACTCGTCCACTTGGGATACCGATGGGTTTAAAGGCTTATTGCATATGCTAAATGCAATCGTGATTAACTACGAAAGTGTGGATGTTGTATATTATTTTTCAAGAGATCAAGGAATCAACCGAAGCAGATTTTTCTTAGCCAATGATGAAATTTATAATTTCAGTCAGGGGAGTTTTCTGTTCTATTTTTCTTTCCCTTACTCACTTTTGTTTATCAATTTTTATACAATGAGGGCATTGTATAATTTAAGTGTGGGGATAGGGTTCGTAAGAAAAAGAATTTCTTTAATTAAATCATTTAAGTTTCTATTGTTCTTAAATTTTATCAAAATTTAAAAATTTTAAGTGAATAACTAAGTATTTATTAGTTAGAATACTTTTGTTAAAAGTTTTGTTTTGTATCTAAAGGTTTAGACTTTAATGTGGATTAACTGTTTTGTATATATAACGTAAGCTACTTAAATAAGGAGTAGTATATAGTTATGTGATATGATGTACTAATAGGCAATCTATATGAAGATTTCTGAATTTTAATAAATTAATAAAATAACTTGTTTATTATTTTATGATACATAATATGATGTATGACATAAAAGTCTTAATTTTTAAATTTATCATGTGATAATTTTATATCTTTATACTTATATGAAGACATTTGGGGGTTTACTAATTGTTTCCTCTATTGTACGAAAGTACAGTCCTGGTCTCTAATTAGTATTCTTAAATAAAGTAAAAAGAAAGAAAAATCTTTCAGAAATAAAAAAATCAAAATCAAACTATGTCGCTTTGTTGTACGGCTGTACAGACCAGTCACCGCTGGTTTGATTTAAATAAAAATGCTTTACCTGAATCAAGTTATGTCGCTCTGTTGCATGAAAATGCAGACCTGTCACCAATGTCTTGATTCTTAAAAATGGATTTCATATATTTATTTGGAATATAAAAGTAAATTGCATGATTAAATTTAAGAGTATATCATATATGGAAATCATAAGTAATATACATACTAACAATAAAAGTGTATTTAGAAATATAAATATAGATTGTTTAAAGTGGACAAATATATTAGTAATCATTCATGAGCTATATATTACACAAATAATAATAATTTTTATTTATACATTATAGTTATCCATGTTAATTAAATTGTTTAAATTTTTAATTTGTGAAACAGATTTTTAGTATTGGTATTCTGATTCTTAAATATTAGTTTGATGCTTATTTTAAATTTTATTCAGTATTCTACTTGAGGACAAGCAGAACTTAAGTGTGGGGATATTTGATAAGCATCAAATAGATACTATATTTTATACTATTTATCCCTATATTTATATACATTTTATTGCATTTATATGATTTTAGATACTTATTTTGTTAATATTTGCAGAGATGTATTTTAATTGAAGATTGAAGAAAAAGGAACGAGAACGAATCCAAAACTGAAGGAGAATGAAGAAATGAAGAAAAAGGAGCTTAAACCTTAAAGAATTGAAGACCTAAAATGTTAATATTGAAAAATTAGGCCAAAATGAAGATTAAAATCCGTTAAAGAAAAGAAGAAGCCCAAAATGAAGCCCAAACCCGAAGTTGGAAGATTCTGGAATTGAGGTCCAACCGGCGGTTAGATTAACCAACTGGCGGTTGGGGTTTAAAGGGACTAAGACGGTGGAAGACGCGGAGTTGGACGAGGATACAAATTGATCCAACCGGCGGTTGGGAAGTCCAACCGGCGGTTGGAATGGCGGTTTTGAAAACTATAAATAGAGGCCTAAGTTAGGGTTTGAGATATACGATTCAAGAATACCAAAACCGATTATTAGGGTTTAAGGTCGACTTAAGGTGCGATTTTGGAGGTTAAGGAGCTAGGGTTTGAAGGTTTTTAACCCTAGGAAAAGCTGGTTCTACAATTGGTTCGGTTTCTTTATCCTTGTAACTTTAATAACCTTATTGAGTTAATTTATGGATAATGTTTATTTGAATTACTTGTTAATTAGGTTTTCGTTATAGTTATTTGAATGAATGTTTATTGAGTTTATTATATGAATTATATGTTTATGTTGGAACTATATTATTGAATGTTTATTATACAAGAATTCTCTTTATTATGATATATTGATGATTGTTCTTGACATAGTTAGACTGATTTATATTAAACAAGGATGACCATATTAAGTTTATATAAATTAAGTGATTGTGTTTATGTCTTGATCTTAACCTTATGCGATAGACGAAGAATAATTCATTAATATAAAGTAATATTGTGATTCACGTCATACCGATGAAATTGTATTAATAAACTGTTGATAGATCTTATTAATTAGTGATACTTTGTGTTAACCTTATGACTGTATTACATTAGTAATTCACCAGTAATAATAGCCAACAAAGCAAATAGATATAAGTACATATAATAGGTTTAATAAATAATAGTTTGAATAATTATAATCTTCTATCCAATTGAATATTCTTAAGTTGTTCCTGAAACTTATCTATTAGAATCTGTATCAAAATATAAATATAAATATGTTTGTTCGGAACTAAAACGTCCCCCTTATTTTGTATATTATTGTAAATTGGATCATTTATTCATTTGTATTATAATTGTAAATATTTGTAATTAGAAATAAATAGATAATTAGTTATAAATCAGAATCACGTTTCTTGTGTTCCTTGTGTTTGAATTTGGACTTACTTATTAAGCTATATTACATGAACGGGTCAATCTTGCCTGAATTGTGTGATAGTATTATTTAGTATTTCCTTAATTTAAAACTTGTGATTATAATTGCCTATACTTTCCGCACATCACTTGTTTTGTAATTTGATTATTAAAACACTAATTTACTCTCGCTATTGACTTACACCATGACTCCATGACCTTTTTGAGTAGCAAAAATTGTGTTTCAAACTTTACTTTTTCTTAAACACATACTTGATATGCATACGTCTGTGCATCAAGATATAGTTTCAACTTTTTTATTTTTAACACATTCTTATTTTGTTCATGGAGCTTGGATTTTAAGTCACTGATCTCATAATTCTGTTTTCTTTGAATGTCATGAGCATTTGACAAGTCAACTATCAAATATTCAAACATTTTATCCTTTTCAAAAGAGGTATATGATTTAAAACAATGTACCTTGTACAGAGTTTCAGGATCCCAACCAGACGCTGAACATTTTTGAGCGACTTATTTGATGTCTTCTTGAAATGCAGCATCATCAGCCATCAAACAGTAGTCTTTATCAAGACGAATCAGAGTCACTGAACGATCCTTCTTCAGCGACAAAGCCTCTACCATTCTTCTTTCCATTTTTGGAAAGTGCTTTGAGCATCTTGTACTTTGCCTTGTACTTTTTGTACTTATCATTTCTGATACTCTGTTTTGGCTCAGGGTTTGAATTTGAAGACTTGACTCTACAATCAGCAGCGAAATGACCAGGTTTACCACAGTTATAGCATTCACCTTTTGTATAAAATTATTAGAAGTAGGGATACCAGCTAAATGTTTAGATCTGGTATTTCTTCTGAAATTAGCAACCATCATGGCCATATTACTTTCCAGCTTCTCAAGACCTTCATCATAATCATACTCTGGATGCTCCTTAACTTTTGCTTCTTTTTCCTCAACCTTCAGCGACTTTGAACTTCCTTTAGAAATCTTTTCTTCTTTTTTTTGATCAATTTCTTCTAGTTCAGCTACAAGGGCATTCTTAATCTTTTGACTACCAAGTGTTTCACGAATGTGCTCACTCTGATTAGCTTGCTTTTTAGACTGCTCCCAGTTGAGCAGGATACCATAGACTTGAGTAAGATTCAACATGGTATAATCATTCCTTTGTCTAGTGCAGGTAGCAATAGTTTCCCAGATTCTTCTTGGTAAAAGTTCCAAAAACTTTTTAACAACAAACCTCTGCTCTTTGCCTATATCAGCCTTTTCCATTTTGTTCATCATAGACTGATATCTGGTATAAGTAGAAGACAGAGACTCATTTGGTTCCATTGCAAACAACTCATATTGTCTTATGAGATTTACTTCTCTACAACGAATGATATCAGGAGTTCCAATATAAATGTTTCTAGAAGTATCCCACATCTCCTTAGCAGTCCTACACAGTCTTACAGATTCAAATACTTCATCAGGAAGTGCCACGCCTATGTATATTTTAGCTTGTTTATCTAATTGTACTAACTTTCTGTCCTCATCAGACCATTGTGCTTCCAACTTAGGTACAACCATCTCTGGAATTCCAGGAGTGGTTGTTGTAGCTAAAACAGCAGGCACAATAGTGGTCGGAATGTGAGGACCATTGGTTATTACGTCACATAAACAATCATCAACTAGATCAAGAAACATCATCATCCGGGACAACAAAGTTTCAATCCTAGAGGGATCAAACGCTGGAGGTTTGGTAGTAGAACCATTTCCCTTTTAATATTCAGAGTCTACACAACTGTACTTTACCGATTCCATTTGCAAAGCTGGTTAATTATATTAAACTAACTCTGCTCTGATACCAATTGTTAGTCCCTGATCCTCTATTTGTTAGTGGATTGAAATCATAATATGTAAAATTTAATCGTAGAGGGGGGGGGGGGGGGGGGAGGGGGGGGGGGGGGGGTTGAATACAATTAAAAACTTTCAATGCTTTTTAACTTATTTAATTCAAACAGGTTTTCAATTGTAATAACGATTAAGTAAAATAGAGTATATCAATCAAAGCATGAACAATAAGTAATCAACACGAACAGTATCTGAAAGGTGAATTTATTATAAACAAATTACACCAATGTTGATTGCGGAATGATTTAGCCAAAGCTAAATCAAATCAACACCTAGCTAACTATTACAGAGAAATAATATTAGTTGACAAACAACGTATAATATTACAACTCACTGCTCGCTGATGTGCTTAGACAAACTACTCACTTGTATACAATTGATTAACACGAAAATGGCAAGTTTCTAAGTACAATACGATGCTCTATATATAATCTAAATGATCCGTAAATATATCCTACAAAATAGGATCTTGGAATGACACGTGTCGCTGCTTGATTGGCTCTGAACTCCCAGAATTTCGGCTAACAGACATTATGTGGGCCCTGATTCTGTTACCGCGAATATCTCTTTTAACTTTTATCCAATAGCATGCTGACACATCAGTTGAAAGATATTTGTAGTACGAGGAACACTTGCTGACGTATATATGTTGAGCGACTTGTACTTGTGTATAAACTTTATTTATTAATAAGTCACTAAAGAACCAATAAACCTCATCACTCACTGCGAGCTAACACGCTCTTGTAGAGTGACTTGATTTGTTCATCTTCAGCAACTCTCTATCATTTGGGGTAGTGACTTTTGCCTTTATTCAGTTGTGAATATAAAACTCTCGCTGTCGGGTACTTGAACAGCGACACACATAGTTGAGTTTTAATCCACTCCATCAGATCATCCATTTGAGATATGGATGAGAACAACGAGTACAGGCTTCAGCAACAGGAGCTTTAACTTAATTATTTCTAGGGACTGAGTTCATCAGTGAATTGAGCTGGTCAGCGACCAGTGACTCAACAGACGGTTTGGGGGTATATGTTACAAAAGTATAAAAAACTTGTCAAAAATATGAAAGAAAGCATCAAGCAAGATGAAGATTATATACGATTTTATGTTGAACGTATAGATGGAAAGAACAAAAAGATCGCGGACTTGGAGGAAAAGATCACGGATCTTATCAAGACCATTTTCAATCCAGGCCCTTAAATCGTTTATGTGTATTATTATAATGTTATGTTATTATTAGTTTTATATTATTACTGCTGCGAATATACTCTTATTAATTATTATTAATGTTATGTTTTTATTATGTTTATGATATCTTATGGTACGTGTTTTTTCTGTTATATTTCAACCACTTAATAATTTTATTACTCCATGAAATCATCATAGTCGATGGAGTAAATTAAAACGACATTAAATTAAATCAAACTCGTAAATTGAAACAATAAATATATTTTTTTTTTTTTCAAAAATGCAAAATATTGAAAAAATACATCGTTTTAATAAAACCGCCTATAAAAATACTCACTTATGGCGGGGCTATAAGTACCGTCTTAGCAATTAAAACGGGGTAAGTAAAATCGCTATCATTTTAGTTTTTGTAAGGCGGGTTACATAAACCCGCTTTAATATGATATCAATACCCGTCATATAAACGAATTTGACCCCACCATTTTAATCAAGCAGCGGGTTTTCTTCTAGGAGCGCCTTTTAGTGGCGCCTTAAATGCTCAGTTTTGTAGTAGTGTATTAAAAGTCTGGCGCCAAACACCCAAGACATACCACCTTATATTAGATAAAAACCTCCGCCCTTAAATGACACTCAATACGCGTGCCAGTATCAAAAATAAACCGCCCTTAACTTTTTGCAACCGCCTTGAATATGTTTATTTAAGGCGGTTTAACCGCCTCTAAATATGATTTTATTTTAAACATCGCTCGCATAGATGGCGGGTCATTCACCGCCTGTAATAGGCTTTTTTACCGCCTGTAATATGCATTTTTGTAGTAGTGTACAATGAAAGAACACATTAAAATTAAGCAACACGTGAAAAAGTTAGTAAGTAAAAAAGTGGGACAGCAACTAACCAAACTGATCCCTTATGGCTCTTTCAATAAATGCGTCATATCCACCGCCAGTCCGCCACCATCAGCTTATGGCTCAGTTGAATCATGAAGAATGTTTATCCAATCATCGTTTGAATCTTGAAGAATGTTTATCCAATCATCGTTTGATTGAAGATTAGGAGATTCTTCCGTAATCCACTCATCATCAGAACTAACATCATCCAAAGCTAATGTTTCGAGATATTGCGTTTCAGCAGCGATCTCTTTCTTTTTCTTTTCTTGACGTCTACTTAACTTTCAGTTACACATAACATAGACAAGATCATTCATTTTCTGTTGATGTAGACAGTTTCTTCTTTTAGAATGTACCTATAACAACAAATAGTGGGAATCATTTAAAAATAACATTAGGTAACATACTACTTAAAGTGATTGTTGGAATTAAGTTACCATCTCAAAATCACTCCAATTTCTCTCACAGCCTAATAACGAGCATGTTCAGCTTAAAATATGCATGGTAAACCATTGCAATTCTGGTGTATCATCTCCAAATGAATCCCACTAATCAATAAGAGTTTTTACATCTCTGGCTCGCTTTACTGGTTCTATACCAAAAATAGTTCTTACGAACAAGATCGCGATCTTGATAACATTGGTCGTAGGTATATGAAATTTTGTATAGACCTCTACTCGGAGTGGGTGATCATCTGGTTCCGGGTAGGGTTTTGTTCTGTTATTGGGCTAAATGGGCCTAGCCCAGTTTACTTTTAGTTGATGCTATCATATTTTCGTCAGGGCCCACCGGCTAACAGGATAATTTCGCATAACAGGATAAAGAAGATTCCGCAAAATATAATGGATAATAACTTAATCTTAAATAATTATAATTAAATTATTAAATTATATATAGGAAACACATGATGATGTCATCACAAATTCAATAAGCCATTCAAATTGTTTAATTTGATGAAATTAGCTAAAATTTAGGAAATCATGACATTCATTTATATATCAGAATTCTAAAATAGAGTATTATAAAGTAATCCAACGATAATGCAAATTGTTGCCATTATCTTCGTAAGTTATTTTTTAAACAGAACATTAAATTATTTGTGACATCATCATTTAAATTGAATTGAATTAATCAATTGAACCCCTCGTCTATTTAGTTTTTATATTATTTATCAAAATCAGATTAATTAATTGGGTCTCTCTAATTTAATTAATTGTAAAATTATAACCTCTATTTAAATTTAAAAAATCAACACCCCGTGTGTATATACGGGTTTAAGCAATTACCTATTAATTGATTTATTAGTTTACATTTTTTACTTAAATATAATAATCGTTTTGTTAAAAAATCTTAAGAAAAAATATTGTACTTACCAAACTTTTTTTACATGAAGAACTTTACCAAATAAAGCTTGCTTTTCCAATAACATGAAAAAAAATAAAAAAAAAAAAAATAAACTTGACGTTTAGTAATGGTAAAAAAAACAGTTTGTGATTTATAATAGGTGAACATGTTATCGGAGCGATGAACATTTCAGGGACACATAACTTTTAAGATTGTTAACTTCCAGTTTGTCCTCTATACTTTCGTTTCCGTTATTTATAAGACGATTTTTTTACGATTCAATGTTATTTGATTTATCATGAATGCTATCCTAAACAAATCTATTCTCCACTCACTCAATTTTGTACCACCGATAGGCTTTATATAGATACTATCTAAAATTATTTGAATTTACAACCTGCATATCATTTTAACCACATATAACACGATACAACCTTATCGTATACAAAATGTTCGTACTTATAGAAATCAATTACATATTCAAGTGTCCGTGTTTATACACGGGTTTGAGGTCTAGCAAGTTTATAAAGGGGACAAACCGAAGAAGAGGAACGATTTCGCATACTATTCTGCGAATATTTTCAGTGGATAATTTTGCGTAGTGTAGTTCAGCTCAATATATTATAGGCTAAGCCCGAATCGCAACAACCACATTATCCATTCTTTTTTATGTGAATCTATATTGATTCACTCAAATGGGACCGCTTTTATTCTTATATAAGCTAAAGCTTTATCAAAGTAATAATTACAGTATTTCATTGTATAAATGTATCATGGGCAATAGAAATTTTGTAACCCTGTAAAATGGGGACCAAATCATGTGTAGTTAGGCTACCTATAGCTTCGCAGGCCCATCACCAAGCTTGGTGTTGTTTTCCGGTTTCCATCTCTACCTAAGTTGAAATGAAACTAATTGATTAGAGAACTAATTGGGGAATTGGTTAGGCCATCAGCCGAATGGATCGATAAGTGAAATGGTTAGGCCATCAGACGGTACGATGTGATCGAGCTGATTGGTATTGATATCTCAACCTCTGATAAATACATGTTAACACACCTACTTGTTCTAGATAAACTTTATTTTGAGATCCTTGATGCCTTGATGGTATATTAGCTAGTAATTTACTCGCAATCATACGTGAATGGTTTCATTGTATTGTTTATTTTAGTATCTTACTTTACACACTACTAACGTGTCTGAATCAAAACTATAGCATGAAAATTTTCATTTTAATATATATAAATATAAATATAATAATGTGTTAATCTAGGAGGAGGATATCCTGTTGTTTTAATGTATCATTTTTAAAAACCTTATCTTTCTTTTAATTTCATGATAGTGTCACCCAGGCCACCAAACCTCTTTGTGAAAAAAAGGTAACTCGGGGGAAACCCTGACGCGTACTATATCTCAATTGTATGTGTCCGCTCCATCCCCAAGAAGCATTAACGCCGAACAAATCACATGTCCACAGATCACTAACATGTACTGAGGCACAGATTCAAACTCCTAACATGTTGGTCACACACGTAAGATCTTGTCATTTGCGGTGACGGTAGTAATTGAGCTACTTGAGCTATGCTCAATTAGTACCGCAACTCTTTGTGTTGTAGCCTCACGAGTGATTACCATATCATTAAACAAAACATCATTCATATCCCTAAACGGCTAAACACAAATAACGTGGTAATTAAAATGCTAATAAACATAGACCAAGTCTTCCTGATATAACCAAAATTATAATATTAGTATTAAAAATGTTAACCTCCATATATTTACGTTTTTATATACTCCCTCCGTCTCAATTTAATTGTACCCCAACAAAAGTACACGCAGTTTAAGATAAACACAATAATTATACTTACTTTTTGCACAATGACATTCTTACCCCTTACCAATTAAATTGAACTTCTTTTGACTTTTATAATTTAATTTATGAAGTAGGGACAATATAGTAAAAAGAATCATGGTGCCTTTCTATATTTGGTAATTGACAATTAATTTGGGACAACCCAAAATGGAAATAATGGACTATTAAATCGGGACGGATGGAGTATAATAATAAAGAATAAAATATAACAATTGTGTTGGTGTCTATTCTCAATTGGTTGGCTGAGGGGTTGGTGAAGATGTGAAGTCATGACTTTAAGTTAAATGGATAGATATTATTTATTTTTGTCATCATTTCATAGTAGGTGAGTTAGACTTTTACTATTTTGTCCTACCATGTGCATAATATTTTTATATACATATTGTCAAATTATTGAATTATGCTACAAATTTTGGTCAAAAGAAGCTTCTTGATATAAATAATTATATATGAGTATATTGCATATATATTTAATTATATAGTGCTAGTGAGGGTCCATACTCCATTAAGGTAGTGACTCCAAATGTGTATATATACAACAATTCAATCATACCCCATTTGTACCAACACAAGCCAATAAATTTTAACATAGTAACATTAACATACCATTTATTTCATTATGGGTTCAACTTTAAAAACTGTAAGTGTTGATCAAGTTGATTCAAGCCAAGATGAATCTTTCCTATTTGCAATGCAATTAGCATCTGCATCAGTTTTACCAATGGTTTTGAAGACTGCCATTGAGCTTGATCTTCTTGAGACTATTGCTAAAGCTGGCCCTGGCGGTTCGCTTTCGACTGCAGAGATGGCAGCTCAACTGGCCACGGTTAACAACCCCGAAGCACCGGTGATGATAGACCGAATATGTCGTCTTCTAGCTAGCTATTCTGTGCTCACTTGTTCAATCAAGGAGACTAGTGATGGTTGTTCTGAGCGGTTTTATGGGTTAGCCCCGGTGTGCAAGTTCTTGACCAAGAATGAAAGTGGTGTGTCATTAGCACCACTCTTGCTCATGAATCAAGATAAGGTTCTCATGGAGAGCTGGTAAGATTTAAAATTGTATGATTAAGTCTAGAACTTCATAGCAGTTATAGATCATTGAACTGATTATCTGATTATTGTGATTTAAAGTCGTCGATGATATAATTCTGCTAGTGATTATATAGTGCTTTTTAACTTTTGCTTTCGTTCTTAGCAATCCTATAAATATTTGATAGAATAAATTAATAGAATCATATAATAATAGCTCATAAAGTTATATTAATAGTTGATAGAAAAAGATTCTAGCTTCTTGGAATTAAATCAATTTTTTTGGTAAAACTGCTCTGTTTTTTCATCTTATTTTTAGTTAGTTAATAATAATAAGAATTTGTAAGGAGAAGCATATCCTAAGGATTGTTGTGATCTACAACACATTTTATTAAAACAGAAAATTTTGGTTCGGATTATACACTATCGCATAATCAGTTTCAAAACGCACATCTAAAACTAGTGTGACAGTGAGCTAAATATGAATCATGATGATGTTAGGTACCATCTGAAAGATGCTGTTTTGGAGGGTGGGATTCCATTCAACAAAGCTTATGGTATGTCAGCTTTTGAGTACCATGGTAAAGATCAACGATTCAATAAGGTATTCAACGCAGGAATGTTCGGTCATTCCACCATGACAATGAAAAAGATTGTAGATTTGTATGATGGTTTCAATGGTCTCACCACTTTAGTTGATGTTGGTGGTGGAACTGGTGCAAGCCTTAACATAATCATCTCCAAACACACTTCCATCAAGGGTATCAATTTTGATTTGCCTCATGTTATTGAAGATGCTGCAACATATCCTGGTATGTGCATATGAAACGATTTCATGATTTCGGATACTAGAATCGTTTAGGATTTAAGTTGACTAATGAAAGTAATTGCAGGAATTGAGCATGTTGGAGGTGATATGTTTGAAAGTGTACCACAAGGAGATGCCATTTTTATGAAGGTGCTTTTCCTTACTTTTATCTTTGAAAACGGCTAATAGCCAACCAATTTTTGGTCTTCTTGTCAAGTTAGGTAACCAACTTCTTTCACACCCAAAAAATAAAAAATATAAATAATTTAATAAACTTGTAAAATTTTAGATATAAGGTTGGCCCCATTACCTTCTCAACTACGATATGGCGATAAATTTTGATAATGTGGACTTTTTACCAGCATAATGAGTATATGGTGTTTGGAGACTGGATAACTTAAGTGTAAAAGTAGATAAATAAATAAATCTTGGGTAAGAACTAAGAAGTTCACCTAATTAAGAGATTTGGATGAAGTTGGTTACTTCTGTATACAGTATTCTCTTTAGAAAAAAAAAAAAAAAAAAAAGGAACTCTTATTTTGCTTCTGTTCTGAATCGAATTTTCGGTGTTAAATTGACAGTGGATTCTTCATGACTGGAGTGATGCACACTGCTTGAAACTTTTGAAGAATTGTTACAAAGCACTTCCAGACAATGGGAAAGTGATTGTGGCTGAATGCATTCTTCCAGAGGCTCCTGACACCACTAAAGCAACCCAAAATGTGATACACATTGACGTTATTATGTTGGCTCACAACCCAGGAGGCAAAGAGAGAACCGAGAAAGATTTTGAGGCATTAGCCAAAGGTGCAGGTTTCAAAGGCTTCCGCAAGGCTGCTTGTGCTTACAATACTTGGGTTATGGAGTTTACCAAATAGTTTGCTATATATAAGAAACCCCTAATCTATTTTGATGTGTGAATGTAATTTGATATAATACTTAATAAGAACTTTCTTGAGTAGCATCAACTATCATTCTAATAAGAATATGCTGCATACAAACAAGATGAACAACAGAAACCACCACCTTAGAAAATAATCGTTGTTTATGACTTTATGTTATGGATGTTATAGTATGATAGGACATTAGGACCAGTGGCGGACTTGCTCTATGCCAAGGGTATGCACTTGCATACCCTTTGGAGAAAAAAACTAGTGTTAAATATATATATATTCTTGGAAAAACTAATATATACACAAAGAGTGCATAGCCTGGAAAATGGGTTTGAATACCCTAAGTAGGTTGAGTTTAAAAAGCCCAACCCAATACCCAAATGATGGTACAAAAAACCCAAACATTGAGCCCATATAAAAAACTCTTTATAATAATATAACAAAAATCCATAAAACAAAATATGTGTTCGTACTAATACTTCTTAGCATAAAGTAAAAAATAAGTGTTGAAAAAGCCCATCTTCAAATCATAGTTGAAATATTCTCAACCTCTACACAATAAATCATCGGCCCATTTTTACTTTATTTGTTTTACACAACTCAATTTAAGTGTTACTCCGTATATGTTTTAGAAAGAGTAAAGTGAGTTACTTTTTGGATATGTAAGACTAAAACTTGAGAAACTGAAAGAGAAGAAAACTGAAAAACCGAATTATTGAGAAACCGAAATTGAATGATTTTGATTATTTTAAAATCAAAATATTCGGATCAATTCGATTGTTGCCAAAATTGAATCGAAGCGAACTGTGAACACCCCTAATGATTAATGCTTTTAAAAATGATAAAAAGTGGACTTAGTAGGGTATTCGTTTGTATTATATATGGATTTTACACACAACGATTTAAGAATAAGAGTTTCAAGTTATATATATATATATATATATATATATATATATATATATATATATATATATATATATATACTCACTGTATTTTATCTTATATAGTTTCAGATCCGGTTTACATGTGAATATGGTTACTTTTCTCTTACCATTTCAATAATGTTATGCGGACTGTTTGAGGTTGTTATATTTTCCAATAATATCGTTTATGCATAATTGTCTTTTTTATTTATTTATTATAATATATGTACTAAAGATAAGGCTCTTATCGAAATTTAAGAATTTATTATTTTGTTGATTATAGAACCAAACCCCTAACTAGTCTAAACTTTGTATCAATTTAATTTAACAATAACAATAAAAAAAATTAATGTTACACGACCCAACACCCAAAAAGCTTAACCCGAACCCGAAAACCAGAAAACTCGTTAGATACTTAGATTATCACGTAGGAAATTTTTATGTTTTAGATAGTGCATATCCTTGCTCGGAATCCTAGATCCGCCACTGATTAGGACCTGATCACCCGAATACTTTTAGCAAAGAATAACATGCTAAAAATGAACAACTTGGTTTAGTCACCATTTGAGAGGTTGACTAGCTTCAATATGATGCCCAAATCAGTTATCTTACATCTTTAATCATTAAATTCAGCATAGTCCAACTACAAACATGTAACCTTATTTATAGATTTTCCTAGCAATAACTTGTATTCTACTAAAACTACTCATCCAAACCATATCATTTTTCTGAAACATCACATACCCTAATAAGTACAGTAACAATATTTATGCTAGTAATACCTGTATGAAAAATGATAATAGGAGCTAAAACAGTATTCAAGTGATCAAATTCTACACATAAGGTATCCTGAGCACTAATGCGACATCAAAGCCGAGTACAAGATATATATATTCGTGGAGTCCAATGGCGGTACCGGCGGGCATTGTGGCAGCTGCCCACACAAAGATCGTAGTAACTAGGTTTATATATGTATTATTAAGTTGAAGAATATTTATATCCGTTTATCTTATTTAATGTCACTTTTTTTTTCCTTCCCAATTCTTTTACTAATTATATAAAAAATATACACATCAGAAGAATAATTATGAAACTCTACATTGTAAAGGTGATTTCTTCAAAAAAAATCAATAATACAAATCAATATAAATATCTATAAACAGTTAAACACAAATAAATACATTATATAGTTCACAAGTAAACAAGTAGAAAAGTTTGAAATACCGAGAGAGACAAACTTGAAAAAAAAAAAGGTAGCCACAAGGTTTGTTCATATTACTAAATTTATCAACCTTCGATATGGTTTTTCGTGTTGAGAACGAAATTAACCCGAATTCTTTTTTTGTTCGGTTGTATTCATGCTAACATAAGTTTGAGTTCGTTTAGTTTATCGTAATACTTGAAGGAAAAAATAATCTCAATTCAAAACCCAAAACATAATGTAACAATCCCAAAATTCGCCCTCACTTAAAATTAGTTCTGGTACTGCCCCTGCAGAAGTCCCCCCAGCCCCACAAAACTGAGGGTCTCACAAGGTTGACGAATGACAAGGCAGTCTCAACATCAAGGGCATCATATTAACACGTCGATAACACTCAATCTTTCCGTTAAATACAAGATAATGACATGGTGTGTACCAAAATGGATGTGATCCGTACACCACCAAACTTGAAACAACAAAAGTAATTTCGATGGAGTACAAACTATTTTTATAACTACTATTTTTAAATAGTGTATGAAGTAATTTTGATGGTTTTACCCAACATGCCATTGGTGACCACTAGTTATTTTGGTTAGCGGGTACGGGGAAATGAGAATGAAAGTGATAAATCGTGTGTCTGTGTTGTGAGAATGGGTATCAAATTAACCTATCAAAACACGGGTTTCCAAACCTACTAAAAGTGGTGGGTTTAGATTTTCATTACCATTCACAAAATATATAATCTATCAAACTCATACACATTGTAAGAAACCAAATGCCACCAATTTTTTCCATGGCATATATTCATGATTTCTCTAAAGAGTTTTCCTACCAATGGAGTTCATTAATATAGTAGGTTTCTAACTTTTATTCTATGCATCCCTCTTCAATTTTTCGGAAGCTAAAAATAGACATATGTAGAAAGAGATTGATATCATTTGATAATTCACCATTTACATCAGTATTCTCTCAAAATAAGTACTCTCCAATACTCTTACTAACTTGTCGAAGCTTAATCATGGGATTAAGTCCCTCAAAACCCTAGTTCTATTCTTCTGTGAGAGTTTCCTGGTCCAAAGAAGCTTCATCAACTATCCCGGAAACAAAGAATTTAAGATCGATGGACAAAGGGTCACTGAGCTATGAATCCGTCTAGTTTTCCAGTCAGAAGTCAGAACAAGGGGAAAATGTTACAACCCATAATTTACCTACCAGGCCTACATACATTATGTCCCTTTGTATAATCAAAGGCTAAAACAACATCACTACTTGTATATTACAAAATTTACAATACAAAACTAATGATCTTGGATGAAAACGCCTTGTTAGATTGTTCAATGTTCTTACTAGGACTTTGAAAACTGTACACAGAATAAGTGAAATATGCCTTCACCATATCTGGTAACTACTATCAAGCTATAGCTTTTGTAGTAGCAAACTCTGTGTCAACTTCCATAGGTGAAGAATTACTTGTTAGCCCCTGACGAACAAACTGTCCTTTCACCCTAGGTCGCTGCTCTGCTAGTTTTTTTCTGGTCTCATATCGTACCTGCAGATAATAAATCAATGAGAAACACTGACCAGAGTTGATCACAAGTTAATAGTCGTGCGCATGTATTTTACAACAGAAATGTACCTTCTTATCAAAGCATCTGTCTTTCCTCTTCATTCGGAACTTATTTAGGGCAGCCTCTCTTTGTATAGACCGATGACTAGTATTCCCAATGCTTCCACTACCTACACTATTCAGACGGGTTAATGTCCCTCCATTACAGAAACTACTACTTCCACTATGATCATCAAGCGGTTCTGATGTATTATGCTGCTCTGAAGACTCATTTCTTGCTTCAGGATTGGAAATGTAATAAGAGTTTGCTTGAAACATAGAAGGTTCTTGACGACCCGAGGAACACGAGCTCTGCATCTGGGCCAAGCCCGGTTGTACAAATAATGGAGGAGGTAGTACAGAACCATATGTGGCACACGGGTTCTCGACTCTTATACCTCTTACTGGAACTGGCACTGGAAACACAGTTTCCTTTGGTGGCTGGAATTGATTTTGACTTTGACTTTGACTTCCAGCTTGCCCGTGTTGACTTATCATGTTATGTTGAGAACTTCCAACTGGTGCACTATGTGTATCAGAAATATACTCGACAGGATTCTTGGATAACGGTCTATCCGCATTGGTTTCACAATTATTTTGTTGATTGCAAATGCTAGCAGATCCTGAGGTTAGTGGCGGTTGTGTCCTATTAATATACCTGCATACAAATTATCAAAATCAGTTAGAATCGTAATGAAATGGGCTGATTCGACCTGCAACCAGTTTGAACAACGAGATAGTGGATGACTGATGCTCACCTTGAGAAAGCGGAGACATCAGATTGCTTCAACCTGTGCCCGTCATCACTGAACTGATTCACGGAGCTACTAGGATGAGATCTTTTAAGTGAAAGATCTAACATTGGGGAAGGATGATCAACCTTAGTTGCACTATAGTTTACAGAGCTTTTGTAACTGGCTTTTGGGTAACTGTCAAACGATCCAATCAAGTCAATGGCTTCTCTAGAATTATTATTATTATTATTATTATCTGTGGTTTCGACATTAACATGTTCCCATCTGACATCTATGGCCATGTTCTTTTCTTGACCACTTGTATCGGCTTCAGTCATGTTAGCGTCTGGCTCAGTGGGTTGGGTCCCCAATTGGTTAGCACATTGATAGTCTGTGAGGTCCTTTAGTTGTTCCACGGGTGAACCCTCAGGTTCCATATCAGGTTTTGTGCAAGAGCTCTGCGCAGCAGACACAAATACAGGACAAGTGAGTTTTCATGTCAAACCAAGTCCCATTTTTGTTCTAAATTACCGGTGCCAATTTTGACACTACTTATGATTGGGTCAAATCTCGTTTATGTGTTACCTTTAATGGTTTAAACGGGTTGATGGGTTGAAAGTCTCCCAAAAATGTATTTCCAATGCCTACAACCTCCTGATTAGTTCTATCTAAAAATTATATAAATTATTTTAGAAAGATCAAAAAGGTTTGGACAAAATCATTTTGGGTCAACCAAACCCAAACAACAATCATACCCTATTCATCCTGACCGCGGGCTGACCCAACCCGCTTATTTTCTACTTCTTTAGCAGTTGTCTGAACAAGATAATTACCTGAGCATCGCTTCCTTTTTCGATGCATTCCCTATTTCTTTTTATGCAAGCCATGTAACCACTTGAACGGTTGCTAGTGGCATTGTTTTCAGCAGTAGCTTCTACTTTCTGTTGTAAATCACTCTCTTCTTGGTGTCCATTACCACCAGGGTTTGACTAAATCAGCAGTGAAAATAAGTCAAGATCAGATTGTTGCCGAAAATTAAAGGCTCATCATAAAACACAAAAAAACAGTTAGGCACATACAGATTGTCTCCTCCAAACATGTTGCCACAAGTTCTTCAATTCATTCTTCCTAACAGGTTTGACTAAAAAGTCAGCAGCACCTCTTAGCATACACTTGTAAACGGTACTAACCGAATCATTGGCCGACATCACTGCAATATCAGTATGAAATGTTAAAACTAAAATTAAATAAATAATTCTTCCTTTAAAATGATCAAAACCTCAAAGACTCATACTTACTTATAACAGGAATATTTTTGCAGGCTTGATGCTCCATAATCAAGGTAAGAAGAGCAAACCCTGAAATCGATGGAAGCTCGACTTCTGTCAGTATAAGATCAATGTTGTGTGATCTTCCTTTCAGCACCTCCCATGCCTTTAAACCATCAGAAACAGCAGCAACTGTTTTTCAGATCACAACACATAATTAGACTTTCCAATCTTGACTTAATTTGACCACAATTTCTTCCAAAATTTGTTAAATCAAACTCAAACACAAATTGCTATCACTTCAATCATGTAGCAAACTCAGATCATGAACAAAAACATATGAATCCAAGATTACAAGAACCCATCAATGTTTTCTTAAATCTTGAATCACCCAACAACTAAAGCTCAAGTTTTTACAACTAACAGATAAAATAAAATAAAGACTAGCTAACAACTAACCTTTATAACTGCATTTTCTGAGAAGGGCTGAGATAATTTGGCGGGTAGAATCATCAGCTTCAACTAACAAAACTCGAAGAACCATTTTAGGCAAAAACTTTTCCCACCTAACAACGTTGTTCGTGGTGGCGGTCGCGGCGGGCGAATCACGCCCATCACTACTGCCGCCACCATCATTCGTCTTATCTTCATTTCGCATCATGAATTCCGGCACATCTGCTAACACTTCCCCCATAATTATAATCACGAAAAACAAAAAATACTAGATTTTTTTAACAAGAACAATCAAGGAAAAAAAAAAAGAGAGAAGGTGTATGTGTGTGTGTTTGTGGTGAGTACCAAATGTTTATGACTTTAGAGAAAAAAAGAAAGGAAAAAAGGTACTATTGTAACATGTTAATGAATCAAAATATCTAGAAAACTAAAAAATCTAGAAAAATATCTTGAATGGCCAGAATTTGCCACGTCAACTTTAATGAATAAAAAAGCAAGCTCCTATTGGCCTCCCATCTCTGTGTCTGTCTTTGTGCTGCATACGTCTCCTCCACTTGTTTCAATCTAATCCCAATATTTCTTTATTATTTTTTTTACTTTTTTAAAACCAATTTCAACCATTGATATTTCAGATATTTTTTCAAAAGACATCGCAGGAATAAAATATCTAGGCACCCTCAACGCTGTCATTTTAAAGTATACTTTAGATAAAAATAAAATAATGTATTGTTTTTTTGTTTTAGCTTATGGAGGGTGGAGAAATAAAGACACGTAATGGCGATGGAATTATTTATTTGAATAAAAAATTGATTATTGCTAAAAAAAAAGGATTAAGGAATCTATACTTCATATAAAGAATATTACTGATAAATAATTGATGTTGGTGTCAAGTGATAAACCATTGATTTTTTTTTACCACAACTTAGGTATAAAGCCATTTTTAATCATGAAATTGCATATTTAATTTCTAGAAATTACATGAGTAGGAGGCTTTTCAAACATACTCCTGATAGATTATTTGTATCTTTTTTTTTTCTTTATTGAAAAGCCTTGCATTTCATACATTTCATAGAAGCTATCCAAAATTAGGGGTAAACTAAGGAGTACATTAAAAAAAATGGAATTCGAAGAAGGAGCCAAATACCCAAAAACATTAACCAAAAACTTCAAAAAATGCACCCGAAATTAACCAAATAATCCTCCCGGATTCAAATTCCAACAAGACCAATCCATTATCTTTGTAGAAAGAAAAAAAAAATGAAATTTGTGAAAGATGCATGAACATATCCAGTCTTTCGTGTCTGAACATGAACATACAGTTAATGTATCTTCCCTCATCCTTATTTTGGTATAGGCGTTTTTAGTAATAAACTTTTTGCTCAAACAAATGATTATTTTCAATGAATCAACAAGATTATGATTCTTATACATTTTCAAACATGAAACCATATTTACTCTATTTATTTGTCAAATATAAAGATTTATTAAATTTGTACTTAAATTCAACTATTAATAAGTTATGAAAGCATGAGTAATATATAATTTGACCAATGGTACACCATTAGGCATTAGCCATTAGCTACTTGATGGTGTAGATATTTTTGAATTGGGGTTGGGTTACTTGGGTGGCCCGCATAGAGATATTTAATGACATTTTGTATGGTTTGTGGAGTGACACATGGGAATTATTATATTTTCAAGATGTTCAGCCAATTGGTCGTTTAGTTGGCTATTCAAATGGTTTGCTTTCAGATGAATTACAATACTACCCTTTTTGTGCCACGTGGTGATTTTTAACCAACTCATATGGTGCAAGCTTGTCAATCCACTAATCGTGAATTTTGTTGATCACTTTTTCCGTTTCGTTCTCATTCTTTTACTTCACGGAGCTTTGAGGGTGATAATCCTGTATAGAAGAGTATAAAACATAGGAAAAAAGATGTGTGATACATAAATCACTACCCTTTCTTTTAATATCAATTAGATAGGTACAAGATTTTAAGTTGATCATAGTAGTTCTAATTCAATCAAAATATATTAAAGTTGATTACTAACAGAAACAATATTTAATACACAGTGTCGTCTCTGAGTTTTCGAAGGCTCTGGGCAAAAACATAATTAATTATCGAAATGAGGATTGTAAGATGTTTTTCTTATTGTTTTTGTTGCGGCTCAATTAACTTTGAACCAATTAAAACATAATTTTCTTCTTGCAATTAACAATCAAATTATATATGCGTATACACACATACATATAGACAAGCACACATAATTTGAGACTCCTATAATTTGAAGGCCTTGGACGGTCGACCACCTCGCCCACCCTCGAAGAAAGCCATGTCAATAGATACACTATTCTATTCGCACTCACATTTTATCAACTTTGAGAGGAAATCAAATTTGAGAGAATCTTCAATCATATCAGACTTAGCGAAACTCTATTAGCATTAACAAAAAAAAAAAATTGTATCTAATGATAATCGATCATATACAGTTGACAGCGTATATGGTAAAACATATTTAATTCTTCACGAAATACACATAATAACCCATTATTTATACTTTGCTGCACCTAGTTATCAATGCATTCTATCGTACGGACGATATCCCCTTTAATTCCTATAAAAGACAATTAAAATCGTTGTATGCAAAGATATTTCTCATGATCTAAGCTCAGGGTGCTCTAATGTCACACATCGTCTAAAGCGGAAACAACGAGGTACAACCATGATAGGATCACAACACATTATTATAAAGAAGTCTATCTGAAAATAAATTCCAATGTGTCATGATGTCTATAACATGAATAATGGTTCATGCTACACATTCATATCAACAATGAAACAAAATAACAAACAATAATCCTTGATTCAAAGTCAAGGCAAAACACGCCCTTCCGAATAAATATAATGCAATGGTTCAGCAACCTCAAATAGTCTTGATAATAGGCTTAATGCAATCTAACGGTCCTCTAAGCCTTCTTATCCTCAGCTTTGGTATCACTAGTGCTATCTGAAAAGTTATGATCAAAATCGTCAACACATATGTTGGTGAGTTTCATAGGTTTGAAACAACAGACAAAAATAAACTTTTGCTGTGATAATAATGGTTTAGGACAATGCATTTGAAAAGGCACACAATAGTGAAATAATATAACCAATACATCTCAACAATACTGTCATCACTCCACAAGGAAGTATGACTCAAACAACATCCCATAACGGCAATAGCTACTCCAAAAGTGGCTTTAATGTATATACAACGTATAACATTAGGTACATACCCTCAAAAGGGTAAGGCCTCATAATCGAAGAAGAAATCCAACAACCAATAGCACATAATCACATAGTGTCACACATTTCTAAGCATATGTTCAAAAATAGAAATAAATAAGTTCACAGCATGAAAAACCATTAATAAAACATGAGCATACTTTTCCCCCAATTTAAAAACATGTAAATGAAAACGGGGCTACGAAAACTCACCTTGAGTACCAAAGTAAATATCGTCCCCAAATGAATCCACCAAACAAAATGCAAATCTACAAACGAATACGTATAGGTTACAACCTAGACAATACCATGTCCTTCCACTGTATCCCAAACTCCAAATCTAAACCACCTCTATTATGTTGCCTCGTACCCAAATCTCAAATGTTTTTACTAAAATAAACTCTCGTTCATACAAAATAGTAGTAATTTTCACTCTAGCTTAAATTTCAGATTCTACCCAGAATTTTCATACCACTTTACGAATTTTAAACCATGACTAAAATATTTTGACTCTATAAATTTTACCAGTGACACTTCGATGTATTAAGAATACTCAGTAATTTTTTCAGATTTTATTTCATTAGTTAACTATTTTTAAAAATTCGCCCAAGTGAACTACTCAAACCGACAACACTTTCTGACTTCACCAAAGTTATAATTTATTTAAAATACTTAAAACTTACAAAATATATAATATTTTTACAGAAATTAGTTAACACACTGAAGTTATTCCAGTAAAAATTTCAAGACTAAATTCGTTGTTTAACCTACGTTTCAAAAATCCACAAGTTAACCAAAATTACAAACCGAAAACTCAGAAACGACCTTTAATCTTATAAAATTATTTTGACTGGTTTTAACTTAACATTTGGTCACGAAACCAACGCCATTTGAAAGTAGACTTCCAGTACATAATTTTAGACTCAAGTTTCATCAAAATTCATCGTAAAATGACCATGTTATACTCTTCCCAAACCGACACACAATTATGTCCAGATTTAGGGTTTATATATTCAAGCCTAAATCTTTGTATAAACCCATCCAAAACGCATATTAAATCAAATATCTCACTCCTAACAACTTATACACTGATTTTTAATCATTCTATCATAATCACATTAATAGGAATACAATGGATCGGACCGAAAGATACTAAATAATATGCTAGATCAAAATACGTATAAGAGAACAATCGATTTAGAGGGTATACCAACTAACGAAATGAACTACGCGATAATCTTCCTTAGAATCTGTAAGAACAACGTTTTATGAGGATCTAAACATTTCATGCGATATGAATCCGAAGAATATGAAAGTTTAAAACACGAGACTTACCGAAAGACAAGATTATATGAGCACTCGATCAACCGAATGATTTAGAGGTTAAGTGATTGAGTTATTAGGCTTTGGAAATCATAAAGATGATGAAAAAGTCGCTCCAGATCGTCAAACTTCGGCTGTGGGTTGTAAAATATGAATTAGGGTTAAAAATAACCTAAAATACGTGTCTAGACTCCTAACCGGCGGTTGGGCCTCAGCCCAGCCCAGAACTGATTATTCGTTTTACGTTTTGTTTCATATCTCTTTCGTTACACGTCCGTTTTCGATGATTCTTTTTGCGTTGGATTCGTTTTTCAAAAACGAAGACTCTGATGTAAATAAATGCTTGAAATTAGTCTTTTTACAAAAATGACTTTTTGTGGCTTAAACTACGAAAACGGCTCGGTAATGGAAGTCACATTTCTCACATAGTTAAGGGTAAGAAGTAATTGGTTAATACTAAGAAAAGAATATAAGTACAAACCTATTAATAGAGTTCTTAGTGACGGATGTCACAACTAAAATAACTTGACACTGGATGACAACGTATATGAGTAATGATATAATTTGAGCTATGGTACACCATGAGCTACTACTTGATGGTGTAGATATTTTTGAATTGGGGTTGGTGACCCACATAGAGATATTTGATGAGATTTTGTATGGTTTGTGGAGTGACACATGGGAATGATTTAATTTTATTTTCTAGATGTTCACCCAATTGGTCGCTTAGTTGGCTATTCAAATGGATTTGTTTTCAGATGAATTACAATCCTACCCTTTTTGTGCCACGTGGTGATTTTTAACCAACTCATATGGTGCAAGCTTGTCAATCCACTAATCGTGAATTTTGTTGATCACTTTTTCTGTTTCGTTTTCATTATTAAAGACCATTTCCACCAACAGTGACACCAACTGACGTGTCAGTTTCTGATATGTTAGCATCACGTTAACGCTGTTTAAAACTGACACATAACTGACTTAACGCTGCCAATGATTGCACATAACTCAGTTTTTTCAAGCCTCACATTTACCAATATACATTTATTTCTATACACTAAACAAAAGACAAAAACAAAATAAATATAGTTTTTTAATCGCAGTTGGGCCCACTCCTTCAGTCACTTCCTCGTGGCCAAACCGAAGCTTACACAACCGACGCCCAAGTGATGTCGTGGTGCCAACAACGTCACTTAGCCGACGGCCGTCACTTCCAAGTAACGCTACCATTGGCAATGGTCTTACTTCATGGCACCTTGAGGGTCAGTATGTCACTCTTTTTTTTTTAACGTACTAAATACTCCGTATACTTTATGTTGTTAGGAAAGAAATGTGTGATACACAAATCACTGCCCTTTGTTTTAATATGTTACTGATCAATTAGATAGGTACAGTATTTTAAGTTGATCATAGTAATTCTAATTCAATCAAAATATATTAAAGTTGATTACTAACAAAAACAATAGTCAATAGATACACTATTCTATTCGCACTCACATTTTATCAACTTTGAGAGGAAATCAAATTTGAGAGAGTCTTCATTTATATTAGACTAAGCGAAACTCTATTAGAAGGAAAAAAAAAAAAAAATTCTCTCTTATGATAATCGATCATATACAGTTGACAACGTATATGGTAAAACATATTTAATTCTTCACGAAAGACACATAATAACCCATTATTTATACTTTGCTGCACCTAGTTATCAATGCAATCTATTGTACGGACAATTTTCCCTTTAATTCCAACTGAAAAACAAACTTAAAATCGTTGTATGCTAAGATATTTCTCATTATCTAAGTTCAGGGTGCTCTAAAATAGCTTCAAACTGGATGACACGTAAAAGGAGATGGGTCGTTCACTGCCCATTCAATGTTGGTCAGCTGTCGTGACCGTTTGATACATGTCGCTGTCAACTGCAAGTCACTAGTATGTCTTGTTTCTCTTGTCCAACTGCTACTTCATTCAGCATTCTATTAAGAGTTCAGATGACATATGTTTTTAATAAATCTATAAGGCAACTGACACTGTTAACTTGCACTCACTTCAGATTACGCCAATATACAAGATGTATCTCTAGTTTGTAAAATACCTATTCAATGCCAATATGTAAATGACTTTATTGTATGAAGTCAAAGAATAATCCACATAAACCGAAGAACTTGTAAAACCCTACTCACCAGTCACCCCAACAGGTTTTTCGTACATTATTCTAAGTGTGTTACTATCGGACACATATATCGAATGGGGTGGACTCCAGAAAGATAATTATGGGCTATACGAGATAAGTGAAAACGAGTTGATTATGACATCCCATACCTAGTTGTTGCTTTACCTCCTTAAAGTTTTGGCTTGTCAAATAGTTCTCAAATATGGAAGACACTCACCCCACAAATTACCACAAACCCACAAAAGATAACATCAAAAATCCGGTTCCCATAAACTGACAAATGCACCCAACACACTTGTTAGAGAAATATCTTCCTATTTGTGTGGTCAAAGACCACAACCCTTGCAGAACCAATCACATGGATGAACCCCATTCTCCATCAAGGATAAAAAAAAATATCCACTTTGCCAATCTAAATAAAAGGGATACATAATATAGGTTCTTTGGTTTGGGTCAAGACCCTTTCATTGAATGAAATAGAAACCATACGGGTAATCCAGCGCAAATCTGAGTTAAATTACACAGCCAAGTATGCCCGCAACAGATTTAATAGCCGTCTTCAAGAAAACAATCTTAACAACCACCAACCCTGCTTTTCTTTTAGCACCAAGACATTTCTCAAATTGACAGTGTTTCACATTGGTACACTTAAATACATTAAATAGGTTCCAAATATGTTTCTTGCACATAAGCAATCGGGCATATTACAGATTGATTACTATGTAAACGAGAAAAGTAACTCGCAAATTCAGCTAAGTCGCTGATTTGGGTTGTGTTTTATCTCAAACAGGACTAACCAAAGAAACTGATAGGGAACAGGTCAGTGGGTTAAACAAGTTGAAAACCTTTCAAAGTTTATTTTTTAAAAATACAACCTTATTTTAATATGCAGATTAATATTAATATTAAATTAATATTATGATTAAACTGTTTCTTTGTATCATAATAACTTACTTGCTGCTTACTTATCTCTAATAAATATTTAAAAATTTTAATTTAAACAAAAGAGTGTTTACGAGTCAACGTAAAGTAACCCAACCTGTAACGATCATAATAAACAACCTATTCAACCCCAAACCCTTTAGACCTATTAAACAACACATATGCCACAGCTAAGATGACACATTCCAACCAAATAAACACTGGCCCACTGCACTTATTTGGTTTAATAACAGCTCTTTCCCATTGACCAAAAGTTTCACTCTGACAAACTTAAAACGAAAAACAAAAAAAGTACGAAAATTGTTTTGTTTCACAGCAGCAGTCTAGCATCACATACTGATCAACACCACCTATCACTTAAAGTTATGATCCATTAGAAAAACAAAAGCAAATCAACTTCAGATCATGCTACCAACCAGATATTCCAAGTAACATATATCCAGCCTTAAACTATCTGCATAGATTTCGCATTGCCTTTTAAAATGCTTGAAACACCTCTTTTACTTGTTAGAATGCTTCTAATAAGGATGACAGATGACCCTCCATCTATTTGCTTCTTGACGAAACTGCAAAAAGAATGGCCAGGAAAGAAGATCAGACTATGTTTTACCTACACAATTGTATTCATAAATTAATTATGCATGAGATGATGTCACATGCCTCTTTTCCTGCACTTCGCTACTTGTCCTGTTTCTTTTCAAATGAAGCAGCCATTGTCTTGCATTGGTCATGTCCCTACACAGCATGAAATCATCATATATTAACTGGGAAAAGTAAGGGTTTAGTGCAGGGGAATGCACTTAACTTTAGTCCGATGTCTATAGTATGTACCCAACTTTGTTTTGGTCTATTGTGTGTATCAATCTTTCAATTTTGGTCTATTGTGTGTATCCAATGACTAAGTTGATTATGTGGCAACCGTATGATGTGCCACGTCACCTGACACGTCATTGACACATCATCAAAAAGGGGTGACACGTCAGTCGGATACACACAATAGACCAACATTGAAAGGTTGATACATACAATAGACCAAAATGAAGTTGAGTACACACTATAGACATCAGACTAAAGTTAAGTGCATTCCCCTGCACTAATCCCGAAAAGTAAACCTAAGCCATTCAAAACATTCCGTTGTATCTACATAGTCCTAACAGATCATCTTGACATCAAGAGACGCTAGCAGATATCCACGAGTGCTGTATAGCAGTCAATATGCTTCACATTAGAAATCAGGGCATATACACATGGTTAAATAATATGAGTATAGCTAGCTGTAACTTTTTTCAGAACTTAACTAGCAAGTATACACAAATGCTAGATGTGGAAAAATTTCAACCAATTCGGACATGAATGGGTTGATTGTGTTTTTTTGGTCAAATGGGTCAAATGATTCAAAGTTGCTCAAAGTCTATTTTTAATGTATGGAACCTCCTTAGATTGTTTTATTCATGAATTAAATTAAATTAAATTGTTATTGTAACATTTTATTTATTGGCATATTTTTATTTTCTAATAATAAAGGTATAAAACCCAACTCTGCCCTTTTTGGCCCGACTAAAAATACTCTGTTTCAAAACATTTCATTGCATCTTTATACTACCTGCAGATCTTGAAATAATGAAAGGTTAGCGATCATCCTATTTAGTGCTAGTCAGGCATGATAATGGGTTGGTGTACAGTATAAATGCTTCACATTATAAATCAGGGCAACCACGCATAAGTACATCCAGGTATAGCTAACTGTAATTTTTTTCACAACTTCGCTGAAGGTATACACAATCGCTAGAGGTGGATACTTCAACCCATCAATTGACTGATTTGTGTGGTTTTAAGATCAAATGAGTCAAATACAAAAGTTAGCAAAAGGGGGATCAGTTATATAGGTTTAATAGTTCAAAGTTGTCTGATGTCTGTTATTAATGCATAAAACCTACTAACTAAGCTAACTTGTTCTAATCAATATTTAAATATTGTATTGATAATTTTATAGTTTATTAGTAATCATAAAACCCAAATCTGCCCATCTTGACCCATGCTAAGAATGTCACATTTCAATACTTTTCACTGTATCTACACAGTCCCTGCAGATCTTCCATCATGAAAAGTTAGCAGAAAATCCCATTACCCAAGAATGATAATGGCTGTGTATTATCTCTTCTCCAAAAAAAAAAAAAAAAAAATACCAGTAAAGATGCTTCACATAGAAATCAGGACATACACACATAATTACATAGAAGTATAGCTAGCTGTAATTTACTTCATAACTTCGCTAGATAGTATAGTCATCTGTCTAGAGGCGGAACTGTCAACCCATTCACATATGATTGGGTTGAAATGTTGAATTGTTTTTTGTTTTAGTCAATTGAGTAAGATACTAGAATTTAGCAGAAAAGGTAACACTGCCAGAGGGTCAAACGGTTCGAGGTCGTCTAAATTCTGTTTTTAATGCCTACAACCTCTTAGATTGTTTTATTCAAATTTATATTGTAATATTATTGGTTTATTTTGAATCATAAAACTCGACCCTGGCTGTTTTGACATGTGCTCAAAATGGCCTGTTCCAACCCCACCCATGTTGACCCTTCACATAACTAGTGCAACCTGCACATGTTGACACCTCTAATAGGCCTCCAGACATCACAGAAACAATTAACATACACAAATGGATGACTAAACATGATTGATGCAATAGCACAAAGCCTAATTGGTTAGAATTGTTGTTAATAGTTTTAGTAACAAAAGGAAATGAGGCATGGGACCAAAAAATACATAATTGGTTAGAGCTTATAAATGGTTCCCAACTGAGAAATTTTATTTAATGAACCTAATATTTCAACGTTAATCACCATTAAGTTTTCTGTTGTCTGAATTTATAGTGAGCCAGGCATCAGTAGGTGGTCATAGTCTCTACTATGTAATTCACTAAACAAAGATAACAAAAGAACAGTAAGCAAGCAGATTGTGTAGATTTCAGCTTCTGTGCCTGGACAACTAACCATTAAATTAACACGATATTATTATAATTTTTGCCATTTTCTAAACAGCAATGCATACATAACAAATCATAATAAAACCATCATGAAGACCACATATATAGACATTATAACACACAAACATATGATGAACACGAGGGCTAACTCTGAAGAGATTTACCTGCACAGATTTTGATGAATTGCACAATTTCATATTTCTCTTCTTTTTCTTACCACCATATTCTGCATCAAGTGAGTTGGCTAAAGTACAGAGCTTTCTTTTCTTCTGTACAGTAACATTCTCATTACCAATCATTAATCCCTTCTTACTATCACCACTCATTAATCCCTTGCCTTCATCACTCATTAAACCTTTACTGTTTTTGATCTTATCCCCAACTATCCAAACATTCTTTCTCCTATACAACATCTTCTCAGACTTCCAAGATGAATCACTTGTATCGATAATGGTAACCTCTGTTTTTGAATGAACTGAAAGATTCCAATCACCGTTCTCCCCCTCCTCGCCTACACGTTTTGCCACGTTCAACACCCGAATGACTTCGGCGGCTGTACGTTTACGTTTCACAGGCCAAGGCGACAGCAACGACAACAGTGACGGCAATGACGATAGCGACGGCAATGGCAAAGGTGACCGTGACGGCAACGGCAAAGGTGACCGTGACGGCGTCGGCAAAGGAGTACGCGACAGCAAAGCAGTCGGCGAAGGCAAAGGAGTACGCGACAGTAAAGGAGTCGACGACGGCGACGGCAACAGCAAAGGCGTCGGCGACGGCAACAGCAAAGGCGTCGGCGACGGCAACAGCAAAGGCGTCGGCGACGGCAACAGCAAAGGCGTCGGCGACGGCAACAACAAAGGCGATCGCGACGGCGATGCTAACGGTGAGGAAGCCCTATCTGAATTTGTCGAAAAAACATATCTTCTGGGAGATTGCTGCTTCCTACTCTTTCTCCTATTGATTCTCGGCAAATCAGGAATTTTGGGATCTGAAAGTACACGATCCGGTTCTATAGTGGTATGTTTGCGATATGTACGGAAAAGATTCCCCACATTAGTGTTATCTGTATGGGGAAACCCTCGGGAGGAACGGAGACGGCGAAGCCAGTTCGCTGATCTAGCGTTGGTCCGAACAGAACGAAACATCGATTCCAAACGTTCGTCAATATCAAAATGGGGTGGCGGAGGAGATGATTTGGAATGTGAATTTAGGGTTTCTGAGTCCATGACCGGTGAGAAGACGAAAGGGGAAAGGGCATTAGTACACATGTATAATAACACCTCTTTTATCCGGCATCATTTTTCATTTCTTTCCTTCGCTTAATCAGAAATTCTGAATTCTGTCCAAAAGTTTCAAAAATTGCACATTTAGGATCTTCAACTTTTTTAACTAGTTTCTACTCACAATCAAGTCTTTCGACGAATAATATTGTTAAGTTGGTTGAGGCCCAGCATGGTTTTTTGTGTATATTTTAGTTATACATGGCATTTGATTTGTCCTTTGATTTGAGTGATAGCAGAATGTGGCTCTTCAATGGACCAAAGCAGAAATGGAACATCATTTTTCTTTTTAATTAAATTCTGTTTATGAGCTTCCATGTAGAGGAAAAGCATTATGTGCGATATGTATTTAAACTTGTTAATTGACAAGCAGTGACCATAACTGGTCGATAGATAGCACAATGTGATCTTTCAACATTTAAGACAGAGGTAGAATACTATCATCTCAATTTGGTACAACAGTGCTGCTACTGCTGCTATCCCAAACAAAGTAATGAATTCAATAAAACATAATTCGACAAGAACTTAGAAGTCGTACTCAAAAATGTTTCTACTTTTTACCAAGCTAACACAAATGCACCTAGTGCTTCATGAAATACTAGAATCAATACGACTGAAGAAATAACAACGTGATAAACTATTTATATGCCTATTATTTTGTAGGACCAAAACCGCAAATTCAGTTGCACTGTGCAGCAAAAATTGCTCCAAATTCCATGATCATTGTGTCGCATAATTTTAGTATACTTCACAAATAGTTAGTTATTATGTCAAGAGTATTTCTGACCACAATCTAGGTACACAACTTATGAATTACGAAGTATGACTTAAAACAGGTCACACGACATCATCTAAAATAGCGCACCATTCATCAGTTGCCTACTAAATGGAATAACTAAACCTGAGCCTTTCAAACATTCGCGCCAACACACGTTATTGGGGAATTTAATGCATCAAAAGTTAGCAGATAACCTATTTGGTGTTAAGCACGATAATGGCTATATCAAACCTTCTTTAAAAGATATAGTAGTCGATATGCTTCACATCAAAAATCCGGGATATAGTGATATACAAACATAAATACATATGAATAAAAACTAGTTCTGACGTTTTCCATTACTGCTTGAAAGCATATGTATGCACTTAAAGATACAAACAGTAACAATAACACACACATATGGGGAAACATGATTAATATATAGAGGCACAAAGCATTACTGGATCATGGTTATAGATAAAAGATACTCCCAACTAAATAAAATGATGCATAGGGCCAACATTTATATGGCAGATGGGAAAATAACCTGACTTACGGAAACCTACAATAATAACTTATATGAATAACAAAGTTGTCTAATTTCTATATTAGGATTGGAACAGGAACAACTAAGAGGTCAGGTCAGGTCGGATCAAAGGTGCTAATACTATCGATAAAGTAATTCGCTAAGCATAGATAACCAACACCCAACAAGCAAAGATATTGTCCGACTCTTAAGTTATTATGCATATATAGCTACAGAGTAAATTACATGACACATTTATAGCTTTTTCTATAATCTAATCGGAAACACAGATCATAGTAACATTTGTGTTTACTCTCGCCAAAAAACAATCAAACTAAAAAGATATATCTTACAAATGCATTCAAATAAATCCACAGGACAAGAATTAACTTTAAAACACACCTAAAGAGTATAACGAGATTTACCTGAGTGGACTTTGATCCTACGATATCATCTTCCTTATCTACATAACTTGACGAATTACACAATTTCAACTTCTTTTTCTTCTTCTTCTTTTTCTTCTTATTCTCACCGTTTTCTTCCACATCTCCCAATTTTGATAAAGAATTACACAATTTCAACTTCAATTTCTTCTTCTTCTTATGTACATTATCATCATTCTCATTCACACTCACCTTTCTCTTGTTACTATCAACACTCATTATCAATCCTCTCCCTTTCGTATCCCCAACTTTCCACACATTGTTTCTTCTATACAACATCTTGTCAAACTTCCATAACGGATCACTCGTATCGATCACCGTAACCTCAGTTTGCGAATACCCTGAAGCATCCCAATCACCCCTATCCTCCTCCACCTTATCTACACTCTCCCTCACTTTCAACTTAAGTTCCTTCACTTTCTTTCTACCAGTCAAAGTCAACGGTTTCGAAACCCTAACCTTACAAACCGAAACAACCTTATTCCGAACATCCAATTTATCATTAGTATTATTAACATTATTATTACTGGAAATAAGGCAAATTTTAGGTGAATGTTGTTTTCTACAGCTCTTTTGTCTTCTTCTACATCTTATTCTCGATGAATTTTCAAATTCTCCCATATAAAAGAGCTCTGATAATATATCGTTAACCGAATCAGTATCCCTATCCCTATCACTATTATCAGTTTCATGATGTTTATGGTTAATACGTGGTGGTGTATTATCAGGAGAATTACACGTTTGTGAGGTGGAGAGGAAATGTTCGAGGTCGATGTGATCGGAATCTGGAAAACCTTTAGAGGAACGGAGGTTGTTGAGCCATGTTGATTTTGATTTGGCGGTGGTTGTTGGTGGTGGTACGGAGCAAAACATTGACGGTGAACGGTGGTTTTGAGGTGATCGGAAACAGGGGAATTGGGAAGTGAAATTAGGGTTTCATCGAAACAAGAAGGTGGGAGGTAGATGCGGATTCATCGGTGAGAATGACGAACGGGAAAAACAGAATTAGTACACGTGGACTGCTAACACGTCGTCTTTTATTCTATCCGCTTTGATTTTTGGTTGGTTAGTACTTTTGGCACCCTAAAACTTTAGTGAAAATATGATCGTTACATAGTAGTTAGAGGACCAAGTATGTAACATTTGAAAAATAGTTTGCCCTACGCTGTGTCACTTGGGCCTCGGGGAAACTGGAAACTTGGAAAGCGAAGACAAAGGCTAAAAGTAAAAGTTCAAAACAATGGGCCAACTAGTGTAGATAAGCCCAAATTTTCGCTTTGTAAATTGTAATCGTATTTTAACATACTATACATATACTGATATACACTTAGATTTCAAACTCGTGTATACACACGAGGCCGTTGAATGTGTATTTGATTGTTTTTATGTATACCAATTGATGTATATGATAAAATTCTAACGTTTTTATATGATTTGAATAATAAGCAATGAAGTTTGAAACTAAATTAGTTATAGTAGTATGTGGAATCAGCATCTAGTTGAGTAGTTGTTGTCATATTAACGTTATTGCCCGTAACTTATTTATTGCTCACATAAACACATAAGTCGAAGAAACGGATTAAGACACTTGCTATTGTGCTAAAAGTTTGATTTATATTATAGGAACATAGTAAACTTGTTTTATTGAAAACTTTACTGTAGCTTTAAGCTTGTTTTGAAATTGATTGTGAGAAGATGTATGAAGAGTTTATTCTCGATACATATCCGTATCTAATAATTAATATATTATAAAGGGTCCTCCTGTATATTTGATCTAATGATTATAATTGGTTACAAATTATATTTTATCTTGGACTCTTTTACGGCGGCGTTGGTACCTATATCTATAATAATATACGGGGTACTTCGAGTAAAATATCATATAAAAATAAAAGAAATAAAGTAATTGTTTGATTAAACGATTAATAAAATTGAGGGGTCTAATTGTTTAATTGAAAGTTTAAAATTAAATCGATAACATCATAAAGGTTAATCATATATTATATTTAAGATTAAAAAAACTAGATTTTAAACCCGTTTATATACACGGGTCGTTGATTTTTAATATGAAATTTCGTATTAAGTATCTTGAATATAATAATAAAGTGTGTAAGTTAATATGTATATCAATCATTTAGTTAGATTCATGATAATATTATTTTGTATAAATGGATTTATATAAGTAGAGATTAAAAAATTAAAAGTTTTTGAAACCAAGTTAGTGAAAAAAATTTATTTATTTTAAGTCTATATTAACATTTTCAAGTAAATTTAATCCTACTTGGTGAATTGAAAATAGAAACATTACAGATCAATTTAAATAATGTTTTAATTAATAAAATAAATTCCCTATTATATGTAAGTGAGTAGTTGATTAAAAAAACTCTTTTTTAATAAGTTAGGGATATTATTTAAAATTTACTAAAATTAAAGGACTTAATTGACAAATTAAAATTTAATTAGAATGATAATATCGTAAAGACGTTTCTTATATATAATTTAAGATAAGATTGTTCTTCTTAAAAGATGTACTCTAGAGGTGAGATTCAAAAAGTATGAGAAAAATTAAATATGTTTGTTGGAGTGTCACATTACCATTCATTCATTCTTTACATACAACGTTATTATCAAGTTATTAATCCTTCATAATATACAAAACTTGAAAAGTGTAACCACACATAAGATACACATCACTCAATATAGTAGTCGTGTAAATTTTTGGATGCAAAGTAAAATGAATAAGAACTTTAATTAAATCATATTAAGAAATACGAATAAGGAGCAGAAACATCGTCTTAAAAGAAACTGAGTGTTGGTTTTATGTATTAATGATTAAATCTATATACATATGATCAAATATTTAAGATACAAAAAGAAGACAGATAATATATAATTCATATGTCAATCATTCATTGAATGAATTAAATATTACGAAAGTATATTAGTTTAGCATAAAGTTAGACCATTAAGAGTAGATGGTATTCTAATTATGTGTTCGTATTTCTATCTTGAGTTATTTAAGTGTATTTGTGCTACTTTGACAAATTCAAATTTCACGCTATAAAATGACTCGACTACTCTGCTTCACAACCTGCAACTCACAACGACTTCGCAGAGGAAATACTGGCCCCGCAACCTCGGATCTCCCAACTTGCCTACACCACTTCGCAACCCGACAATGACCCAACTACGTCACTTCGCAACCCGGCATACCGATTGCTGACAAGAAACATGTTTGTAAACAAGGTATTATGTGATTTCATGTAAAATAAATATTTGATCATTTAAGGATATAATAATCACATCTTTGTAGAATGCGCACTACATGTAAGCATTTAAATGTAGTATTTGTAGAGTATGTAGATAGGGTTAATAATGGTTTAATACCCAAACTTTCAACTTTTTTCGTTTTAACACCTCAACTTTTTTTTTAACGTTTTTACACTCCAACTTATAGTTTGACCAAAACTTAATACACAAACTTTCAAAAATTTTTCGTTTTATCACCTCAACTTCTTTTTTAACGTTTTAACACTCCAACTTATATTTTGACCACAATTTAATCCCTTTAGTTTGTTTGTCCGTTTAAATTTACACTTCTGGATTTTTTTGTTAACTCTTTAGTTTGAAATAATCAAGATTCGATTTGAATACACTAGAAATTTTTCTTATGCGTTGTCTATTAAATATGTATTATATTAGTCCTTCAAAGAATACTAAGATTAACTAACATCGGGATCTCGAATGTTTAGTTAACCTCGTGATCTCGAATGTTATTATCCTGTTAATTATAGTTTATTATTGTTATAAATATAACTTATTACATGGTCAGTGTAACATCCTCGAAATGGGCCTAGTTGAAATACATTAATCTCCTTATTTTAAATTGATATTTAAATTGTATTTTAAATACTTGGTATATTTTGATAACTGAAATAAATAGGTCAAATGACTTATTGTGTTAAATGAATTATTGCTCGTTTTAAAGAACCTTAGTTGAAATCCTAATAAAATGTATTTCTCACAAATGATTTCTAGGTTCCAGGCAATAGATTTAGAGCGGATATAATTTGTACACTGCATAGTATGGGGTTAAAGGTGTAGGCCGACCTACTTTCCCCTTTTTCTTTCATTTTGTTT
The DNA here is from genome assembly GCA_949592205.1 of Helichrysum umbraculigerum. Taxonomy (NCBI): domain Eukaryota; kingdom Viridiplantae; phylum Streptophyta; class Magnoliopsida; order Asterales; family Asteraceae; genus Helichrysum; species Helichrysum umbraculigerum. Next base: position 102,202,412 of record CATIUR010000003.1, on the reverse strand, counting down.
CCCCCTCCTTCCAAGATAAAACACACACACACACACACACACATATGCTTGAAATTATAGAAATCAAAAGAGGAAATCATTTAGGAAGCAATCGGAGCTTGGATTCGTGGTTAACTACTTAGCATCTTCATCATCAACTTGTTAGCATCTTGATTGTAAGTTTAATTTACTCTAAAAATATATGTATATAACTTAGGGTTTGAAGAAATTAAATGGAATAAGTATACATGTATAGATTTGATGTTTGATGAAGTGATATGTTGTTATAACATGATATATGATGATAGTTTAGGTTACTTGCTTCTTATTATCGTGTTTAGTAGCTGAATTTGGGATTTTAAGGGTTTTGGTTCGTGGTTTTGGGTTGATAACCTGTTGCTGCTGCTGGAAACGAAGAACAACCCGGCGGGTCATAGTACCCAGCCGGCGGGTTCTATGTAATGCAATAGGAACCGGCGGGTGAGACACCCTAGCCGGCGGGTTCATCACCCTAGCCGGCGGCTCCTAAGCCAACCCGGCTGCTTCTGTAGTCTTTAAAACGCATAGTAGTTCTATTACCACAAATGTTAAATCACCCAGCTGTTAATGGGTGTGACCCGGCGATTCAGTGATGGGAGCCGGCAAAAAACAATCAAACTAAAAAGATATATCTTACAAATGCATTCAAATAAATCCACTGGACAAGAATTAACTTTAAAACACACCTAAAGAGTATAAAGAGATTTACCTGAGCGGACTTTGATCTGCGATATCATCTTCCTTATCTACATAACTTGAATTACACAATTTCAACTTCTTTTTCTTCTTCTTCTTTTTCTTCTTATTCTCACCGTTTTCTTCCACATCTCCCAATTTTGATAAAGAATTACACAATTTCAACTTCAATTTCTTCTTCTTCTTATGTACATTATCATCATTCTCAGTCACACTCACCTTTCTCTTGTTACTATCAACACTCGTTATCAATCCTCTCCCTTTCGTATCCCCAACTTTCCACACATTGTTTCTTCTATACAACATCTTGTCAAACTTCCATAACGGATCACTCGTATCGATCACCGTAACCTCAGTTTGCGAATACCCTGAAGCATCCCAATCACCCCTATCCTCCTCCACCTTATCTACACTCTCCCTCACTTTCAACTTAAGTTCCTTCACTTTCTTTCTACCAGTCAAAGTCAACGGTTTCGAAACCCTAACCTTACAAACCGAAACAACCTTATTCCGAACATCCAAATTATCATTATTATTATTATTTACATTATTATCACTGGAGATAAGGCAAATTTTAGGTGAATGTTGTTTTCTACAGCTCTTTTGTCTTCTTCTACATCTTATTCTCGAGGAATTTTCAAATTCTCCCATATAAAAGAGCTCTGATAATATATCGTTAACCGAATCAGTATCCCTATCCCTATCACTATTATCAGTTTCATGACGTTTATGGTTAATACGTGGTGGTGTATTATCAGGAGAATTACATGATTGTGAGGTGGAGAGGAAGTGTTCGAGATCGATGTGATCGGAATCTGGAAAACCTTTAGAGGAACGGGGGTTGTTGAGCCATGTTGATTTTGATTTGGTGGTGGTACGGAGCAAAACATTGACGGTGAATGGTGGTTTTGAGGTGATCGAAAACAGGGGAATTGGGAAGTGAAATTAGGGTTTCATCGGAACAAGAAGTTGGGAGGTAGATGCGGATTCATCGGTGAGAATGACGAACGGGAAAAACAGAATTAGTACACGTGGACTGTTAACGCGTCTTGTGTTCTATCCGTCCTTATTTTTGTTTGGTTAGTCATTTTGCCACACTGAAACTTTAGTGAAAAAGTGATCGTTACATAATAGTTAGAGGACCAAATATGTAACATTTGAAAAATAGTTTGCCCTAGGCGATATCACTTGGGCCTCTGGGAAAGCGTAGACAAAGGCTAAAAGTAGCCCAAATTCAAAACAATGGGCCAACTAGTGTAGATAAGCCCAAATTTTAACGCTTTGTAAATATTGTTCTTTCTAAAAGATGTACTATAGAGGTGAGATTCAAAAAAATATGAGAAAAATAAGTTTGTTGGAGTGTCGCGTTACCATTCATTCATTCTTTACATACAACTTTATTATCAAGTTATTAATCCTTCATAATATACAAAACTTGAAAAGTGTAACCACACATAAGATACACATCACTCAATATAGTCGTGTATATTTTTGGATGCAAAGTAAAATGAATAAGAACTTTAATTAAAAATCATATTAAGAAATACGAATAAGGAGCATAAACATCTTCAGTGTTGCACTGTAATAAATAGAAAAAAATAGAAAAAATGTAATATAAAATATTTCATATGTATTCGTGAGTCCAAAGGAAAACAAAAGAAAGGAAAAGAAAAACAATTAGTTATACTCTTAATAAAAATTATATGCTGGAAATTAATCAGAGAATTGGTTATGAATTTATGATCGTGATCAAATATATCAATAAGTAGCTAGTGCTTAATTGCCATTTTCATACATAGTTATTATTATAATTTTCTAATCACGAGGATCATCGTCTCCGTTTTTCACGGGCCTCCTTCCTCCGTCAACAACTTTTTCTTCTTCTCGACAAGTTGGTTTCATTCATCTTTTCACCAACCATAGGATCTCGTAAAAGTAAACTTGTTGTTTCAATATTCCGCAGGATGGGAGTTTTGACGTTTTGTCCTCGTGGTGTTCGCCTTATACTTTGTGGTACAAACAATATGTTTTCAGAGATGATTGTGGATCTTTAAGGGTTATCATTTCCTGGTATGGCATTTCGTAAGTCCGTTCATGGCTTCGGGTCCAAGTTGGGCCATTCAAGTAAACCATCAAAGCATGTCAGGGCCCTCCGGCATTATGTTTGTCATTATCGAACTGTTGGATGTGTTATGGTTTTGTTAGATCTCAATTAGATTAGACGATGGTTGGAGTTTACATGGTTCAGTTTCTATCAAGTTGGGAAGTGTCACATGTTTCAAGCTGATTTACAGGTAGTTTTAGGACCTATCAATTTCAAGTGGAACTCACTGTCAAGTTTTTTAAATAGTTCTCTATGTTCAATGGATTAACATCTTTCAAGTCAAGTCAGGTTGTCTAAAATCATCAAGTGCTTTGTCAAAAACAATTGTTAGACCTTCAACCTTTGCTTCTCTCCAATAATCTTTCTCACATCTCGTTGATCCACCACTTCGTCGGATTGCGTCGACATGACCATTCGTTGGTTGTGATGACATTCGGCTTCGATTCCTTAATTGTTCCAACAAGCCTCTTTCAAGTTGCTCTCTCGACTCTCCACGTGGGTCTCTTGTAGTAATTGCAACATTAAAGTTTTATAGTGTCATTGTGTTTACAACTTCTTGATCATAAGCTCTAATATTAATCGTATTAAAAATTTTGTATCCATTTTGTTATTCTAGTTAATCTCATTCACTTAATGATATAAGAACGGATCAATAACCAATAAGACAAACATCTAACAGACGACAAACATTTATTTATTAAACTGACCATACCATGTGTAAGACCCTCCTTTTTCAAACAACCATATTTTACATTTTAAAACTCCTTGGAAGCGGTCCCGATAAAAACTTTTCTTATTTACTGGTACCAAAAGGTACCACTTTTCAGAACATCTCAACTACAAATATAGCTCCTTACAAAACTTCTAATCACTTTGGGTATTATAATAAACTTCAAAAAATCAAACTTTAATTTCCAAAACTATCAGAGTATCCGTGATAGTAGTCAAACATCCCATCCAGAATCCACAACATAAACTGCAAAATGTTCAACAACGAGGGGTTAGCTTATTGCTAAGTGAGTCAGATCATAATCCACAATTCAAACCAGAGATAACAACCAACTACAACAACTGAACACTTAATCAACTAACTACAAACTACTCAAAATGAATGAAACTGTAACCGACAGTTCCACCCACAATAAACTACTGATAAACTACAACAATTACTCACATTGCACATAACCACATAAACACATAGCGTCAAGAGGACCGGCGGCTCCTGGTATACAACCAACCCAGAAACCACGACCACTGTATGCCATTCGCAGTGATCTACCGATAGTCTGATTACTACCTTCACCGACTATGGTTATTCTCAACTATACGTATCGACGAAACCATAGACGACTACACAGTAGTACCCAAACCCAACCAACCAATGTTGACCTCTGAAATCAACCATATTGCATTCAACAATGCAAAAGCAACCAACAACTAGCAACCAAATCAACCAACAACAACTAAGCAACTGAATCAACTAGATCAATCAAGCAACTATGTCAACCAAAACAGAGTCAATCAACTTTAGCAACTCATCAATTACGACTACAACAACTATCAAAAATTCTACTAAACAATCAACATAGCAATAAGTCATTCTTCCACCATTTCATGTTCAACCCAAACCTTATCCAATTAGTTCTCATTAACCCAACCCAATTATATCAATTTTAATAACCAAATCCTATTTTTTTACATAACTAATAAATCAACTATCCATAACCAATAACAACAACCAACAAACAATAATCAATAACCACAACGTTCAACCATTGTAACTGAGCCTGTTACAACTGGGTTGAACTGATGATCATAATCCCACTCACCGAATTTCAGTCTCCTCACTCAGTAGTCTAATATCACTGAGTGTCTCTTTGCCAAATCTGAAATTACAACAAAATAATACAAGTCAGTACCTGTCTCAAAATCCGTATAATATAACCCAAATACAATATATTCAACTATCTCAATAGTATACTATATATTAATTAATCACTAATATATACTTTTATCATCACTTTAATATTTATACCCATCATTTATCTTATTCACTATCACTTAATCAATGTAATTTAAACATTACCATTATTATCTAAATTATCCTTTATCTACTAAATTACCCTTCTATTTTTAAAAACTAATATGGCGCGCCTAATATGACGCGCTAAAACAACCGCGTCAGAAAGGTGACTAATATGCCATGCTCCGTTTACGAAACCTAATACTAGTATGTAATATGACGCGGCTAATATGACGCGCCAAAACAACCGGGTCAGAAACTAATTCAATTATGCATTTCTACTAAACTTAAAACTACTGCTGCTGTTTGGTGTGCATCCCCGCCGGGGATGGGAGTTACCTGCCGGGTAACCACCCCCCACCTGCGCCCCTGCTGCTGTTTAACCTCCTGACCTCCGAATGCTATCACCCCACACCCAAAACTCAGTTACATATTCGAATTCCATCAACAAAATATCATCAACTACAACTATAATCAACTTATAACATTTATCTAACTTTAATTTATCATATCTATCATTAATCTATCCAATTTTACCCTTAATACTCAATTAATCTATCCAATTTTACCCTTAATACTCAAACTCATTTTATCTCCATTAAATCTTGAAGAACACAAATAATTGTATGTACTAGCTTCATGTAATCATCATAGAATCGGTAACAATAATCATTCTATCAATTTCATTCATAATTTATAAACCCTAACAATCTTAAATAACCAAATCAATCAATTTCTATTAATACTTAAAGACCACAATAATACATACCTTTTTTTTCTTGAAGAACACATAGACAATGATGATGATGAATCTGATGTTAAAAGCTTAGATTCCATTACAAGTTATTTGCCCATTTTTCTCCATTGATTTTAGTTTAAAAAACTTAGAAAATATGAGAAAGTTCTTAGAACATTTGAGAGAAAGTGAAGTTAGGTGCCTGGGAAAGTGATCGACCACACCACCGCCCCATTATTCTTATTAGTGTAAATAATATCCCCTTCAAACCCTATTGTCTGGAACCTGAAAATACCAATAAGTCAAAATATTTTATTTTACCGTCAGGTTCCACTATTTAAAACAAGTAACATTTTACTAATCACTATAAAAACTGAGGCTCTTTTACTTGTTTATTCTTAAATAAACCAACCAAACTTATAAAAATACAGTTTATTTCCAGGTCCAGAAACCGGGTGTTACAAATCTTCCCTCCTTAAAAGGATTTCGTCCCCGAAATCTAATCCCGCACACGACAACCCATGCATACATAATCACATGTGTTCATACAACTTTAATCATGCAATCCCTAATCACATTCATATACATTTGATCTCTAACTTGTTTACCCATCACAACCCATTCCTGGTTCATCTAATCCATTCACTACTGTAATCGCCATTTAACAATTTATACATTATCTACTATAACCATACCCTTGATACTCCGCAACCTGAACAAGTTCGTGCGACATAGCATAATATAACAATGGTGATCAAGCATTGCAATATTAGGTTTTTCACATTTCCGTTGTCAGGCCACTTCATATCACAACCCACTAAATCTAACCCAATTCACATATAAATTTCAAACTAACTCACATTTACTTTACAACTAATCATATAACACAATAACATTCCAACTAAATTAAATTCAGACAAGTTTATCGTATATTACCTCATTTTTCCAAGTGAACATTTGAGAGCACCGATCGTACTCTCGCCGTCTCTATGCCAAAACAAAACTCAAACTGAATAAGTATTAGTACCAATAACACAATTCAATTTCCCTTCCTGTTGCTAACCCCGTACTCTGGAATGTTTGACTAACACCAAATAAGTTTGGGATTGAACATTTACCAATGTCCAATTCGCCCAAACCTATGCTCTGATACCAACTTGTAAGACCCTCCTTTTTCAAACAACCATATCTTACATTTTAAAACTCCTTGGAAGCGGTCCCGATAAAAACTTTTTTTATTTACTGGTACCAAAAGGTACCACTTTTTAGAACATCTCAACTACAAAGATAGCTCCTTACAAAACTTCTAATCACTTTGGGTATTATATTAAACTTCAAAAAATCAAACTTTAATTTCCAAAACTATCAGAGTATCCGCGATAGTAGTCAAACATCCCATCCAGAATCCACAACATAAACTGCAAAATGTTCAACAACGAGGGGTTAGCTTATTGCTAAGTGAGTCAGATCATAATCCACAATTCAAACCAGAGATAACAACCAACTACAACAACTGAACACTTAATCAACTAACTACAAACTACTCAAAATGAATGAAACTGTAACCGACAGTTCCACCCACAATAAACTACTGATAAACTACAACAATTACTCACATTGCACATAACCACATAAACACATAGCGTCAAGAGGACCAGCGGCTCCTGGTATACAACCAACCCAGAAACCACGACCACTGTATGCCATTCGCAGTGATCTACCGATAGTCTGAGTACTACCTTCACCGACTATGGTTATTCTCAACTATACGTATCGACGAAACCATAGACGACTACACAGTAGTACCCAAACCCAACCAACCAATGTTGACCTCTGAAATCAACCATATTGCATTCAACAATGCAAAAGCAACCAACAACTAGCAACCAAATCAACCAACAACAACTAAGCAACTGAATCAACTAGATCAATCAAGCAACTATGTCAACCAAAACAGAGTCAATCAACTTTAGCAACTCATCAATTACGACTACAACAACTATCAAAAATTCTACTAAACAATCAACATAGCAATAAGTCATTCTTCCACCATTTCATGTTCAACCCAAACCTTATCCAATTAGTTCTCATTAACCCAACCCAATTATATCAATTTTAATAACCAAATCCTATTTTCTTACATAACTAATAAATCAACTATCCATAACCAATAACAACAACCAACAAACAATAATCAATAACCACAACGTTCAACCATTGTAACTGAGCCTGTTACAACTGGGTTGAACTGAGGATCATAATCCCACTCACCGAATTTCAGTCTCCTCACTCAGTAGTCTAATATCACTGAGTGTCTCTTTGCCAAATCTGAAATTACAACAAAATAATACAAGTCAGTACCTGTCTCAAAATCCGTATAATATAACCCAAATACAATATATTCAACTATCTCAATAGTATACTATATATTAATTAATCACTAATATATACTTTTATCATCACTTTAATATTTATACCCATCATTTATCTTATTCACTATCACTTATTCAATGTAATTTAAACATTACCATTATTATCTAAATTATCCTTTATCTACTAAATTACCCTTCTATTTTTAAAAACTAATATGACGCGCTAAAACAACCGCGTCAGAAAGGTGACTAATATGCCATGCTCCGTTTACGAAACCTAATACTAGTATGTAATATGACGCGGCTAATATGACGCGCCAAAACAACCGGGTCAGAAACTAATTCAATTATGCATTTCTACTAAACTTAAAACTACTGCTGCTGTTTGGTGTGCATCCCCGCCGGGGATGGGAGTTACCCGCCGGGTAACCACCCCCCACCTGCGCCCCTGCTGCTGTTTAACCTCCTGACCTCCGAATGCTATCACCCCACACCCAAAACTCAGTTACATATTCGAATTCCATCAACAAAATATCATCAACTACAACTATAATCAACTTATAACATTTATCTAACTTTAATTTATCATATCTATCATTAATCTATCCAATTTTACCCTTAATACTCAAACTCATTTTATCTCCATTAAATCTTGAAGAACACAAATAATTGTATGTACTAGCTTCATGTAATCATCATAGAATCGGTAACAATAATCATTCTATCAATTTCATTCATAATTTATAAACCCTAACAATCTTAAATAACCAAATCAATCAATTTCTATTAATACTTAAAGACCACAATAATACATACCTTTTTTTTCTTGAAGAACACATAGACAATGATGATGATGAATCTGATGTTAAAAGCTTAGATTCCATTACAAGTTATTTGCCCATTTTTCTCCATTGATTTTAGTTTAAAAAACTTAGAAAATATGAGAAAGTTCTTAGAACATTTGAGAGAAAGTGAAGTTAGGTGCCTGGGAAAGTGATCGACCACACCACCGCCCCATTATTCTTATTAGTGTAAATAATATCCCCTTCAAACCCTATTGTCTGGAACCTGAAAATACCCGTAAGTCAAAATATTTTATTTTACCGTCATGTTCCACTATTTAAAACAAGTAACATTTTACTAATCACTATAAAAACTGAGGCTCTTTTACTTGTTTATTCTTAAATAAACCAACCAAACTTATAAAAATACAATTTATTTCCAGGCCCAGAAACCGGATGTTACACCATGTTAATTCAAAATTATTGAAAAGCCTCATGAACTCATCTAGAATTCATTTTTTGAATCTTGACTATTCAATTTAGAAAATCGACATCACCTAAAAATAAAGCAACAATTTGAAAATTAAAACGTATAAACTACACAAATTTCAAAGATGTTAAAGATATATTAGACCAACTAATTAACCTCACTTAAAAGAAAATGAAAATTTAATTTCTCAACACCAAATCTCCAAATTAAATGATGAGCTCCTCTCGAACCATGATCTAACATTTGACTCTTATTTATTGATACTTACTTATATCTACAAATGCGTTATTTGGAACTTTAATTAGTGCGTACCTTCGCTGATGTAACTACATGTAGTCTCACATAAAATATTATGCTCGAAAACTATAATTATAAGAAAAAAGTAAACAAATGTTAGTAATCGAATACATATAAATAATAATAAAAAAATAGCAAATGTTCTATTAAAAATAAAATAAAATAAAAAATGCACTATTCATCAACTATTGAATGAATAGTACATTTTGCCTTGCAAAATGGCAAAATGTATATATACTCAATGTTATAGCAAAAGGGTGTATGTTAGCCTAATTTGCAAGTTATTCGACAATTAGGTTACATTTTTATCATTTGAGAGCTATTTGTATTATATGTTACCTTTTTAGGCATTTGTATTACTCCGTATATCCAAATTTATTAAGTACTTTCATGCTATATTATTTTGTGCCCTTGATTTATATTTATATTCATATATTCATATAAAGTTATAAACAATAGAATCTACAAATCATGCTGCCATTATCATTATAAGAATAGTCTATAAAAGTAACAATATGAAAATTTTATACATAAAACTTATTTGCATACTATAGAATGATCTTGTAATTTAGATCTTTTCAACAAACCCGTGTTTTTTGTAAGCTTTATGTGTGGCTTAACTGTGATTTTTCTTAGACGACTAATGATGCTGTTATGGATATGGGAATTAAGCTCACAACGATGCTGGTGGACGCTTTTCAACGCTTTAAATACACATCTATTCAACTTGTGAGAGCAGGCATATACAATGGAATCGCAGAAGTGCGGTTCAAAAACAAAAAACTAAAGGCTAAAATTCTGGAAATATGCGATAAAAAACTAGATACGGATGGTTTGTGGGAAGATACCAGAAATAGGGCCGGGCTATACTAGCAAACATAACAATCCAATAGTGTAATATAAAGTACCGATTCATGATCCGATCGGATTATCAAAATATTGTTAATTAAGGAGAAAAATGTAACATGAAGACCACATGGATGCTCTGAATGCCTAGTTAATTTAATTTTTATAATTATTTTTTCTTACCTTTTCCGTTCTTTCTGATCTTTGTCACTTTGTGTGTCGGACCTCCGGTATTTGCTACAGTCTAGTTTTTCATATGATAACCCTAACCCTATCAGCTCTAGCTCGTGAACTATGCGCGGATTTCGTAAATTAGCATGCTTACTAAGCTCAAAAGCAGTTCTCATTGAAGATTTAAGTCCTCTTCTACTTCCAGCTGAGATAGAAGGCCTCATAAGAAGGAAATTTGGCATGATCAAAACAGTTGGACAAATCCATAGTCCATATGATGGTTCTTACATGAGAAAGTCATTGGTTGTGATGCGTTCTTAGGGGGTAGCCTGAAAAATGTTGAGAAAAAAACGTTGTCATTTGGGAGAATACTGGGTGACAATCTCGAGATACAGGAAGCTTAGAATAGTCAAAAAGCCTGTCAAAGGGCGATATAAGCTTTATGAGCGGCTTAACCATGATTTTCCTTGATGTTGTTATAGTTATGAGACTTAAGCTCACAACGATGCTGGTGGCGCTTTTCAACGCTTTAAATACACATCTATTCAACTTGTGAGAGCATGCATATACAACGGAATCGTAGAAGTGCGGTTCAATAATGAAAAACTAAAGGCTAAAATTCTTGAATATGCGATAAAAAACTAGATACGGATGGTTTGTGGGAAGATACCAGAAACAGGGCCGGGCTATACTAGCTAGCAAACATAACAATCCAATAGTCTAATATAAAGCACCGATTCATGATCCGATCCGATTATCAAAATATTGTTAATTAAGGAGAAAAATGTAACATGAAGACCACATGGATGCTCTGAATGGTCAGCTTCATTAACCATGATGAATATAGAATGCAACAATACTTCGAAAAAGGAGAAACATCTAGAATGTTAGATTTTTATTATGAATGAAGAGTTCCTAACCCGTTACTGCTAGAAGTAATGAAAAAGTACATAAGCCACAAAATTGATCATCTAGACTACACTAGACAAACTACTAATAGATAAAAACTACTAATAGATAAAGATTAAATAGTGAGTGGCCATCAATATACATGGTTCACGAACAATAAATTCTAAGAAAAATATATATACCTTGAACCATAATAATTTTATGCAGGACATTTTCTTTCATTTGAAAAGTGTGTGTCGGCTCCTGACACACGTATAAGTCGACTTCTCCATGAAGTTATTGTAGTTAAATTTATAATCAAGGGGCCTTTGGCCCAGCGATATCGAGGTAACCCCCTTAACTTTAAGATTTTGTTCAAGTTGGTATGTTGTCTTTGTTTATACACATACATGGCACACGTTTTAATATTTAGGCTCGTGACTATTGTTATGTGTACACTATTTTGAGTTAGCCAATCTATTTGGCTAGGTCATGGTAACATGTATTTTGAAGATGTGTAGATCTAAAAAGGTGAACACCAATTACATAAACTAGCGAGAACTCAATATACGTTGTTGTATTAGGTTTCAAGTTGGAAGGTATTCCTTTCAAAATCTCCAAAATTTTGCTGGTGGGAATGACATAGAGGTGATTAATTTCTCGTTCTTAATAAATCTTACCTTGTAAATGTGATTTTCAATTTTCATATACTAGTCAACACCAAAGTGGTTGGCCTTTTATGTTTCAGAGGGAATGGAGGCAGTTCTTGACAAAGTTGTGCACCTTGAGAGGGTGATGTAAAGACTAGGTAAACAAAATATATTAACCGAACATGAAAATTTTGTTATATATCTATATGAAAATATTTATTTTTACCTTTATATTTAAATGTACTTAATTCCAAGAGCTTGAGCATTGCAGACCGTGATGCTTTGCTTGTTTTTCGCACCCTTTGCAAGGTATGCTTTTTGTAACAACCGGCAAATTAGGACTAGAATTAGTGCCTAATTCTTTGTTAATACATGTAATTAGTTCTGTGTTAGGCTAATTTATGTATCGGATTATATATTGGTAAATATATACAACTTTGCGATTTGACTTAAATCGTACGCAATTTAAATAGAATGAAATTCTATTCGATTAATACGGACGTTGGTGAACAAATGTTTATAAACTAAAATAACGCAATTATGACCCAAAATGCTATTTTTCAATAATTAGAAATTATCTCGTATCACTTGGTTAAAGTTTACACGATTTAAAAACAAAAGTATTCCAACGTATTTAAACTAAATTATATTTCAAACAATTAAAGATTTAAAGAAATAATTTAAGTAAATTATTTAATAACCTTCGTATTTTAAAAAGGATAATTCACGGGTAGAAATAAATAGTTAAGGTAAAAGACGGAGAAAACGAACACCGCACGGAGCACAGCGCGTGTACTGAAAAATGGGGGCTTTCATCAAAACCCCCAACTTTCCCCTCTTCTTTCTCATTCCACTAACTCCCTCTCTCTCTCTCTTCTTTCACTTTCTTTCTTTTCTCTCTCAAATTAAACACCACCACACCTCATTAAATTCACAAAATACTACCTCAAAACGCACTCGGTTTTACTCGGTCATTTGGAAGAAAAGCATCACCACTTCACGATCTACAACTCCATCTTTCCGGATTTTCATTTCGACACTTTGTAAGTTTCCGACAAATCCCGACATCTCTCGTTTTTGATCATTTTTACTAAATTATGGGTTCTATAGGCTTATTATGTTCATATAAGGGTTGGGTAAAAGATTTGGACCCAACGGAAACCGGGAAACTCGTTTTCGACTAAATTTCCGGCCATCAGACCGCAACGTCGCACTGGCCAGGGGCCTCTGCGACGTCGCGACCTACGTCACACAAAAATCTCAACGTCGCACTAGCGACGCAGCCCCTTACGTCGCATTAATTTGCGGATGTCATACATGGCGACGTAGACTTTAACGTCGCAAACCGAACTAAAGTCGCATTAGCGACGCCACCCCCTACGTCGCATTGATTTGCGAAGGTCGCATCATGCGACGTACATGTCCACGTCGCACCTTACGTCGCTTGCAACGTCGCATGCGACGTCGCACAAACCAGAACCCTGAAAACTCACATTTTTACTAAGTGTCGGAACCAAGATTCTACCACCTAATTTTACTCCAAATCCAGATTTCGGATGCGTTTTCACTAAAGGAAAGTAGTAGGAATAAAAATTTTCCAAGCTGACCTGGCAGCTCGACCCCAGCCAGGGGCTCTGCCCCTTGGACCCCGCCAGGGGCTGCCGCCCCTTGGACCCCGCTACCAGGGGCGCTGCCCCCGGACCCCCGTCATTAGATGTCGTAAATACTTTTCACACTAAATGTCAAACACTTACGAATAATGAAATCTGATTCAACGATACATATAACGATAACACCTTGGATTATTAATACAAACCGTCACCAACGGTCCAACCTTGTTTTCTAAGAACAAACGATAACGAACCAACATTCGGACACAATGGGTTGTATGAACAACTAGCCTAGATGATCTTGCGAGACATCTACTTACTTGACATTACCTGTTTAGGCATTTGGAGGTTACGGGTTCGGAGAACCAACTGTTGACATTACTTAATCGTTTATTGATATAAACGCACTTGCAACGACTCAGGTGAGTCTTACGGCCCCACTTTTTGTTGGGACATAGATTGTGACAACAGATCTAGCTTGAAATAGGACTAGTGTAATTATTATTATGTTTGTATATTGGTTTAGATTTGTAAATGAATATTTGTTTTGTTAGTGATATTCGTTAAACATATTGTTTTGCTAAGTTAGACGAATGTTAAATACGAAATAAATAAACAGACGTTTGATGCGAGGCGAGTCGAGATCTCAGGTCGCAGCGAGTTGAGCTGTGAGGCGAGTTCTGAATTCGTGAGGTATCAGTCTGGCGAGCCGAGTTCCGAGTTGGGCTTGGGCTGCGAGTTGGACCGAACTCGCAGGCCCATGCGAGCCGAGCCGGACAGAACTATTTAAACGATTTTCCTTAGAAAATCGAAAACAACTTTTGCATATTCCAAACCTGCGATTCCAGAAAACCAGAGAAAAACATAACCTAAGGCTAGGCTTTGACGATTCGTTGTTTAAAGCTAAGTCTAGTTAAAACGCAATACGAACATATTCGTTGTTAGTAAGATAACACCGTATTGAGGGATTCCGCACCTTAATACTACAGATAACGAAGTTATCGATCCTAAAACTAGGGGACTTACATCTGGTATCAGAGCTTTCGGGCTAGATACGAGTGTGTTCGTGAGTTTTAGTTTATTGCGTTTTTGATTCGGGTCGTTTTTACGTGCATTATTGCAATACTAACGATCAAAATCATTCTCTGGAAGTTTTAGGGTTAGTTTACAGTCGAATTTCTCAGTTTCGTTCGTAAAAATACCTTAAAATTCGTTTTTTCGGGTTTAACAGCCGTTTCGCGAGTCGAGATTAGGGTTCCAGCGTCGCCTGCGAACCGAGTTGAACTAGCGAGTCGAACTGAGGCTTGCAAGTCGAACCGAGATCTCTCGCGAATCGACATCACTTGCGAATCGACATCTTTTAGCAATCCGAACTGAGGCTTGCGAATCGACAAATTCTGCGAGTCGAGCTGAGATTGCGAGTTGAGCTGAGTCTTGCGAGTTGAGATTTCTGAATTCGCTGAAACAGTTTAATTTTACGTTTTTAAGATGTCTGACTTAAGTAGAATGATCGAAATGGACCACGAGGTGGGAAAGTCAAACGTTCCACCTAAGTTGTTAAGAATCGAGGATTACTACAATTGGAAGGACAGATTTGAATCTTACTGTAGATTCCATGATCTGTCTATCTGGATGTGTATCAAGAGTGGATACACCCCACCTACTCAAACTGTTCAAAATGCTACTGTAGTTCTTACCTATGCAAACATGAGTGATCAAGAGAAGGAAGCGTACAGAAATGAGAATAAATCACATTCTTGCATAAAGATGTGTCTTCCTAAATCCCTTGCTCATCAACTCAAGTCTTTTCATACTGCTAAAGCGCTCTGGGAAGCTTTAGAGAAAAGAGGTGAGGGAAGTCCACAGGTGAGAGCTGGCAAGAAGAGTCTTCTTAAAAAGCAGTTTACTATGTTTAAAGCTTTAAAAGGAGAAGATCTTGATGCCTATGTTACACGATTCTACCATCTGCTAAGTGAATTAGAATACCATGAAATTTTTGAAGAAGAAGTATCTAAAACCGACAAGTTCCTTGAGGGTTTGCCTTCTAAATGGGAAATGTATGGTGTTATGATTAAGGATAACGAAACTAGGTATTCTACTATGACCTTAGAGCAAGTCATTGACAAGCTGAAAGGTTATGATTTCTCCAAGAAGTCAAGAGATAGTGATTCTGATCAGGTTCAGAACCCTGGGCTGTATCATGGAAAGTCAAGTCTTTCGACTGCGTCATCGAGTTCGACCACTGCACTGTTAGTTGGTGATACTAATGAAAATGGAGAAATGATTACTGAAGATCTATGCTTTATTTCCTCCTCTGGTGATGAGACAAAGGGAAAGAATTCTGAGAAGTCACCTCAAGAGCATCAGAAGATGCCGATGAGTGTGAAATCTGCTGAACAGCAACTGTCTGTTCTTGCTTCCTTTGTGGCATCATATGAGAACTACATAGAAGGAAAGATCAATGATCCTATTCTATTTGATGAGGATTATGAGCAGATAGATTCTGATTATCTTGAGGAACTGGAACTTCAAGATCAACTAGCGTTGATATCTAGAAAGGTGAAGAATTTCCTCAAGAAAACTGGTAGAAAGGTGTTGGGCAATAGATCAGGGTTTGATAAAACCAAGGTCAGATGCTTTAACTGTCAGGGTATTGGTCATTTTGCTAGAGAATGCCAAAGACCTAAAGTAGAAGCACAAGGAAAACAAGGTTCGGGAAGTACTCTTGCTTCCAAAGCCTTAGTGGTGAAGCAGTTGGATGGCTCGTATGATTGGCAAGCTCATTCTGAAGAAGCTTTGATGGCCGAGATCGAAGAAACAACTGCTGGATCAGTGTCCTACATGCCCACTGACATGGAACAGAGAGTAGAGGTGGCTGAGTCTGAAAAAAGGGCAAGTGATGATGATGTGCTATATATGGATTCAACTCCAGATATGAGTCCTGAAGAATTAGTGGCACGTATGGCTGAATTACAAACTGACAAGAAGAAGGTATGTTTAGATACTCTTAATCTTGCTGATGTTTGTTACTTAGTTACTGATTTACAGTCTCAGAATAGTGTCTTAACTGTGTCAAATAGTAATCTGTCATCACAATTAAATATGGATAAGGAATCTTATAAGACTGTTAGATCTGAACTTGATCAAGCTATTATGGATGTTCGTAGATTAAGTGATGATAAACAGGTCTTAAAAGATAAAATTAAGTCTGATGCGTTGGATAGAACAAAACTTAGAGATACCATAAGTGAAAAATCTGTTGTCATAGATGGTCTCTATATGAATATCAAAGACTTAAATGAGACGATTGCTAGTAAGGATCAGGAAATAGTGAACCTTAATTTAAGGTTAATTGAGCAAAACCGTAAACTTGAGAATTATAGGACATCTCAAATGGATAAAATGTTAGATGCTCAACGTAGTGTAAAGGACAAGACTGGGTTAGGTTACAATGATGTATCCCCGCCTTTTAATGCCAATTACACTCCTATTCCTGAAGATTCTGAGATGACTGAAGTTAATCCTGAGATTTTAGTAGCTGATAAACCTGAACAGTCAGAGGCACAGAAAGATGTTATTAAGAACGTATCATTAGATAATAGCAAGGCTTCTCAGTTCACCAAAATACATTTTGTATCGGGTGGAGTGATTAACGATGCTAAGATTAATGATAAAGTTGATAAGGAACAGCTTAAACCTTTAGTGCCTAAGACTCCGGATGAGAAAGCAAAAGTGAGCAAATCACGCAAGCAGATGTCATGTTTCAAATGTCATCAAAAAGGACACGTGGCTTCGTGTTGTCCTAACAAAAAGCCTGAAGCACCACATAAGCTTGTGATTGAGGAAAAGACACAGACCGACTCTGATATGACTGTAGACGGGTTAGATACCAAACCTAAGTTAGGTAATAAACCTGTGAACATTCTTAAAAGAGATGGTAAGCATAGTGTCTCCCCACCTAAACCTAAACGGTCATATACTCAAAGTGATAATTATGTCCATAAGTCTAGGGATGTGACACCGTCGAGGTTTAGAACTCCAAGTAGAGGCCATAGTCATTATGAAAGTGGCACTACTTCGCGATCACATGAGTTTAATTATAATTATCATAATAGAGCTCATACTTTTGTGCCTAAGAGGTTCTCCTCAAATTCACCTCTTAAGGCTGATCGTCCACAAACTCAAGCTACTTCGAAAGTAACCAAAGCTCCTGATGGGAAGAATGGTTATTTTAAAGAGCTTAAGTTTGTTGATGATAAGGGACAAACCAAGACCGTAATGGCTTGGGTCCCTCTTGATAACTGATCGTGTTTTGTGTTATGTGAAGGAGCATGCTGTGAACAAGGACAGTTGGTGGTATGTAGACAGTGGATGCTCGAGGCACATGACCGGTGAAAGAAGTCTACTGAAGGACTTCAAGGATAGTCTCAAGCAAAAAGTAAATTTTGCAGGAGATAAAGGAGGAGTAATTTCGGGAAAAGGAAAAGTTTCAAATGGAACTTTGACTCTTGAGGATGTGAACTATGTTGAAGAACTTACACACAACCTAGTGAGTGTTTCCCAAGTCTGTGATAAAGGTCATCCAGTTTATTTCAATGAAAAGGAGGCCTTAGTCCTGAAGCCAGGTTTTAAAATTCCTGATGAATGGATATTGATGAGGGCGCCAAGGAAGAAGGACATCTATGCTATCAACATGGGTGTTCCTAACTCTTCAATGGTGTCTACATGTTTATTGTCCAAGGCTTCGGAAACAGATGCTCTGTTATGGCATAGGAGAATGGCACATCTAAACTGGAGAAAGATGAATTATATAACCAAAAATGGTTTGGTTCTAGGTGTACCACAAAAACGTTTCGAGTCTGAGGATAAGTGTGTTCCTTGCATGAAAGGAAAGCAGCACAAGAAACCACACAGACCTAAGACTGAAAACTCTATCTCCTCGCCATTTGAATTGCTACATATGGATCTCTTCGGCCCTATAAGCAAGAGAAGTCTAGGTGGCAAATGGTACTGTTTGGTTGTCACAGATGACTATTCTAGATTCTCATGGGTATTCTTTTTGGGATCAAAGGATGAGACTCCTGGAATTCTAATTGAGTTCTTTGATCTAGTAGAGAATGTCTATAAAAAGAGAGTTAAGCGTATTCGTAGTGACAATGGAACAGAGTTTAAGAATTCAACGTTGAATATCTATTGCTTAAGCAAAGGGATATTACATCAATTCAGTGCACCTTATGAACCTCAACAGAATGGTGTTGCTGAAAGGAAGAATAGAACGTTGATTGAAGCTGCTAGAACAATGCTTGCTGATTCAAAGCTTCCGGTCATCTTTTGGGCAGAAGCAGTGAATACAGCATGTTATGTTCTTAATAGAGTTCTTACGGTTAAGAGACATAACAAGACTTGTTATGAGCTTTTGAACAATAAGAAACCTAACTTAAAAGGGTTTGAACCCTTTGGAGTTTCATGCACCATATTAAAGACTGGACATCAAGCAAAATTTGGTGAGAAGGCTGACGAAGGATTTTTCCTAGGTTATATGCCCAATTCGCCAAATAAGAGAGTCTTTAATAAAGTCACAGGACGTTTGGAGGTAGTTTATAATATTGAGGTTACAAGCTATTCACCGGATGTTCATAAGGGCTTAGATTGGCAATTTGATTATTCTGATCTTTTTGCATCATTTAAAGTTCCTATTAGTGACTATGTCAGTGATTCAGAGATAGCTGAACATTTAGTGTTTGAAGATGAGAATATTGGTCCCGCTTCAACATCGAGTGTTAAGCAGTCTGGAATCAAGACTACTGTTGACTCAGATAAAGCTTCCACAAGTGAGTCACAAAAACCTTCAGAGGATAAGTCTCTAGAAACAGAAGATCTTGATGATCTTCATACAAAGTTTGATGACATACTTACTCCTTTGAAACATCTAAGAATATCTTCAGCACGTACGGAAGATGTACCTGAATTGGAAGAAATTGGTACTAATTTGGAAGATGAGATACCAGTTGAACCAGTTACTACAACTAGAACGAGTAAGAATCATCCAGTTGAAAACATCATCGGTGATATTAATACTCCGGTTCAAACTAGGCATCAATCCAGAACTAATACGTCTGAGAATTCTGAATACCAAAGCTTGTATACTGCAATGAAAGAGACAGGGATTCCTAATCAATGTCTATATTCATGCTTTATCTCACAAGTCGAGCCTAAAAATGTTCAAATGGCTTTAAAAGAAAACTCGTGGGTAGAAGCAATGCAAGAAGAACTATCTCAGTTCTCTAAATTACAAGTATGGGAGTTGGTTGACCTACCAAAGGGAGAATATCCAATTGGAACTAGATGGGTATTTAAGTGTAAGAGAGATGATAAAGGTATCGTTACTCGCAATAAAGCTCGTCTAGTGGTTCAAGGTTTTAATCAACAAGAAGGTATTGATTACAATGAAGTGTTTGCACCAGTTGCTAGGCTAGAAGCAATTAGAGTATTCTTAGCATTCGCATCATATTATGGTATAAAAGTGTATCAGTTGGATGTTAAGAGTGCCTTTTTGTATGGCAAAGTGGAAGAATTGGTGTATGTTTCACAACCGCCAGGGTTTGCTAATCCTGAGTATCCAGATAGAGTATATCGTTTGAATAAGGCTCTATATGGATTACATCAAGCACCTAGGGCATGGTATGGAACACTATCAACGTATCTACTTGAGAATGGATTTACAAGAGGATCAATTGATAGTACACTATTTGTGAAGTGGAAAAAGAAAGACTTTCTTCTTGTACAAGTGTATGTTGATGACATTATCTTTGGATCGTCTGATGAAAAGATGTGTCAAGAATTTGAGAAAGTCATGAGAAAAAGGTTTGAAATGTCTGCAATGGGAGAGTTGAATTTCTTCTTAGGATTACAAGTTGATCAAAAGAAGGATGGATTCTTTATTCATCAATCTAAATATACATATGAGCTATTAGAACGTTTCAAGATGGATGAAAGTAAGGTCTACAATACTCCAATTCCAGTCAATCATGGATTAGGTCCAGATACATCGAGTGATAGCGATGTGGATCCAACTCTTTATAGAGCCATGATCGGATCACTAATGTATCTAACAGCCTCTAGGCCTGACATAATGTTTGCTGTTTGTTTATGCGCAAGATATCAGGCTAATCCGAAAGAGTCACACATGCAAGCTGTTAAACGAATCTTTCGTTACCTCAAAGGGAAACCTAAGCTGGGTCTTTGGTATCCGATTGATGGAGACTTAGATCTCGTAGCTTATACTGATTCGGATTATGGAGGATGCAATCAGAATAGGAAATCTACGACTGGAGGATGTCAATTCTTAGGAGGTAGATTAGTATCCTGGCAGTGCAAGAAGCAAACCTCGGTAGCCATTTCTACATGTGAAGCTGAGTATGTTGCAGCTGGCAGCTGTTGCTCGCAAGTTCTTTGGATTCAACAGCAACTGCGGGATTACGGGTTAAACATAACCAATACTCCTATGATGATTGATAACGAATCTACTATGTCGATCACCAATAATCCAGTAAAGCACAGTAAAACTAAGCATATTGATATTCGACATCATTTTATTAGAGATTGTGCTGAAAAGAAATTGATAAAGTTAGTTAAGGTTCCATCATTGGATAACTTAGCAGACTTATACACAAAGGCGTTCGACAGAGCAAGATTTGAGACGTTGGTTCAACTAAACGGAATGAGAAATCCAGAGTGATTAGTCTTCCAAGGGTATTCTTGTAATAGTTAGTATTTATGTGTTTATTATTAAAAAAAAAAAAAAAAAAAAAAAAAAAAAAAAAAAAAAAAACTTTTGCATATTCCAAACCTGCGATTCCAGCAAACCAGAGAAAAACATAACCTATCGACTAGGCTTTGACGATTCGTTGTTTAAAGCTATGTCTAGTTAAACGCAATACGAACATATTCGTTGTTAGTAAGATAACACCGTATTGAGGGATTCCGCACCTTAATACTACAGATAACGAAGTTATCGATCCTAAAACTAGGGGACTTACATCTGGTATCAGAGCTTTCGGGCTAGATACGAGTGTGTTCGTGAGTTTTAGTTTATTGCGTTTTTGATTCGGGTCGTTTTTACGTGCATTATTGCAATACTAACGATCAAAATCATTCTCTGGAAGTTTTAGGGTTAGTTTACAGTCGAATTTCTCAGTTTCGTTCGTAAAAATACCTTAAAATTCGTTTTTTCGGGTTTAACAGCCGTTTCGCGAGTCGAGATTAGGGTTCCAGCGTCGCCTGCGAACCGAGTTGAACTAGCGAGTCGAACTGAGGCTTGCAAGTCGAACCGAGATCTCTCGCGAATCGACATCACTTGCGAATCGACATCTTTTAGCAATCCGAACTGAGGCTTGCGAATCGACAAATTCTGCGAGTCGAGCTGAGATTGCGAGTTGAGCTGAGTCTTGCGAGTTGAGATTTCTGAATTCGCTGAAACAGTTTAATTTTACGTTTTTAAGATGTCTGACTTAAGTAGAATGATCGAAATGGACCACGAGGTGGGAAAGTCAAACGTTCCACCTAAGTTGTTAAGAATCGAGGATTACTACAATTGGAAGGACAGATTTGAATCTTACTGTAGATTCCATGATCTGTCTATCTGGATGTGTATCAAGAGTGGATACACCCCACCTACTCAAACTGTTCAAAATGCTACTGTAGTTCTTACCTATGCAAACATGAGTGATCAAGAGAAGGAAGCGTACAGAAATGAGAATAAATCACATTCTTGCATAAAGATGTGTCTTCCTAAATCCCTTGCTCATCAACTCAAGTCTTTTCATACTGCTAAAGCGCTCTGGGAAGCTTTAGAGAAAAGAGGTGAGGGAAGTCCACAGGTGAGAGCTGGCAAGAAGAGTCTTCTTAAAAAGCAGTTTACTATGTTTAAAGCTTTAAAAGGAGAAGATCTTGATGCCTATGTTACACGATTCTACCATCTGCTAAGTGAATTAGAATACCATGAAATTTTTGAAGAAGAAGTATCTAAAACCGACAAGTTCCTTGAGGGTTTGCCTTCTAAATGGGAAATGTATGGTGTTATGATTAAGGATAACGAAACTAGGTATTCTACTATGACCTTAGAGCAAGTCATTGACAAGCTGAAAGGTTATGATTTCTCCAAGAAGTCAAGAGATAGTGATTCTGATCAGGTTCAGAACCCTGGGCTGTATCATGGAAAGTCAAGTCTTTCGACTGCGTCATCGAGTTCGACCACTGCACTGTTAGTTGGTGATACTAATGAAAATGGAGAAATGATCACTGAAGATCTGTGCTTTATTTCCTCCTCTGGTGATGAGACAAAGGGAAAGAATTCTGAGAAGTCACCTCAAGAGCATCAGAAGATGCCGATGAGTGTGAAATCTGCTGAACAGCAACTGTCTGTTCTTGCTTCCTTTGTGGCATCATATGAGAACTACATAGAAGGAAAGATCAATGATCCTATTCTATTTGATGAGGATTATGAGCAGATAGATTCTGATTATCTTGAGGAACTGGAACTTCAAGATCAACTAGCGTTGATATCTAGAAAGGTGAAGAATTTCCTCAAGAAAACTGGTAGAAAGGTGTTGGGCAATAGATCAGGGTTTGATAAAACCAAGGTCAGATGCTTTAACTGTCAGGGTATTGGTCATTTTGCTAGAGAATGCCAAAGACCTAAAGTAGAAGCACAAGGAAAACAAGGTTCGGGAAGTACTCTTGCTTCCAAAGCCTTAGTGGTGAAGCAGTTGGATGGCTCGTATGATTGGCAAGCTCATTCTGAAGAAGCTTTGATGGCCGAGATCGAAGAAACAACTGCTGGATCAGTGTCCTACATGCCCACTGACATGGAACAGAGAGTAGAGGTGGCTGAGTCTGAAAAAAGGGCAAGTGATGATGATGTGCTATATATGGATTCAACTCCAGATATGAGTCCTGAAGAATTAGTGGCACGTATGGCTGAATTACAAACTGACAAGAAGAAGGTATGTTTAGATACTCTTAATCTTGCTGATGTTTGTTACTTAGTTACTGATTTACAGTCTCAGAATAGTGTCTTAACTGTGTCAAATAGTAATCTGTCATCACAATTAAATATGGATAAGGAATCTTATAAGACTGTTAGATCTGAACTTGATCAAGCTATTATGGATGTTCGTAGATTAAGTGATGATAAACAGGTCTTAAAAGATAAAATTAAGTCTGATGCGTTGGATAGAACAAAACTTAGAGATACCATAAGTGAAAAATCTGTTGTCATAGATGGTCTCTATATGAATATCAAAGACTTAAATGAGACGATTGCTAGTAAGGATCAGGAAATAGTGAACCTTAATTTAAGGTTAATTGAGCAAAACCGTAAACTTGAGAATTATAGGACATCTCAAATGGATAAAATGTTAGATGCTCAACGTAGTGTAAAGGACAAGACTGGGTTAGGTTACAATGATGTATCCCCGCCTTTTAATGCCAATTACACTCCTATTCCTGAAGATTCTGAGATGACTGAAGTTAATCCTGAGATTTTAGTAGCTGATAAACCTGAACAGTCAGAGGCACAGAAAGATGTTATTAAGAACGTATCATTAGATAATAGCAAGGCTTCTCAGTTCACCAAAATACATTTTGTATCGGGTGGAGTGATTAACGATGCTAAGATTAATGATAAAGTTGATAAGGAACAGCTTAAACCTTTAGTGCCTAAGACTCCGGATGAGAAAGCAAAAGTGAGCAAATCACGCAAGCAGATGTCATGTTTCAAATGTCATCAAAAAGGACACGTGGCTTCGTGTTGTCCTAACAAAAAGCCTGAAGCACCACATAAGCTTGTGATTGAGGAAAAGACACAGACCGACTCTGATATGACTGTAGACGGGTTAGATACCAAACCTAAGTTAGGTAATAAACCTGTGAACATTCTTAAAAGAGATGGTAAGCATAGTGTCTCCCCACCTAAACCTAAACGGTCATATACTCAAAGTGATAATTATGTCCATAAGTCTAGGGATGTGACACCGTCGAGGTTTAGAACTCCAAGTAGAGGCCATAGTCATTATGAAAGTGGCACTACTTCGCGATCACATGAGTTTAATTATAATTATCATAATAGAGCTCATACTTTTGTGCCTAAGAGGTTCTCCTCAAATTCACCTCTTAAGGCTGATCGTCCACAAACTCAAGCTACTTCGAAAGTAACCAAAGCTCCTGATGGGAAGAATGGTTATTTTAAAGAGCTTAAGTTTGTTGATGATAAGGGACAAACCAAGACCGTAATGGCTTGGGTCCCTCTTGATAACTGATCGTGTTTTGTGTTATGTGCAGGAGCATGCTGTGAACAAGGACAGTTGGTGGTATGTAGACAGTGGATGCTCGAGGCACATGACCGGTGAAAGAAGTCTACTGAAGGACTTCAAGGATAGTCTCAAGCAAAAAGTAAATTTTGCAGGAGATAAAGGAGGAGTAATTTCGGGAAAAGGAAAAGTTTCAAATGGAACTTTGACTCTTGAGGATGTGAACTATGTTGAAGAACTTACACACAACCTAGTGAGTGTTTCCCAAGTCTGTGATAAAGGTCATCCAGTTTATTTCAATGAAAAGGAGGCCTTAGTCCTGAAGCCAGGTTTTAAAATTCCTGATGAATGGATATTGATGAGGGCGCCAAGGAAGAAGGACATCTATGCTATCAACATGGGTGTTCCTAACTCTTCAATGGTGTCTACATGTTTATTGTCCAAGGCTTCGGAAACAGATGCTCTGTTATGGCATAGGAGAATGGCACATCTAAACTGGAGAAAGATGAATTATATAACCAAAAATGGTTTGGTTCTAGGTGTACCACAAAAACGTTTCGAGTCTGAGGATAAGTGTGTTCCTTGCATGAAAGGAAAGCAGCACAAGAAACCACACAGACCTAAGACTGAAAACTCTATCTCCTCGCCATTTGAATTGCTACATATGGATCTCTTCGGCCCTATAAGCAAGAGAAGTCTAGGTGGCAAATGGTACTGTTTGGTTGTCACAGATGACTATTCTAGATTCTCATGGGTATTCTTTTTGGGATCAAAGGATGAGACTCCTGGAATTCTAATTGAGTTCTTTGATCTAGTAGAGAATGTCTATAAAAAGAGAGTTAAGCGTATTCGTAGTGACAATGGAACAGAGTTTAAGAATTCAACGTTGAATATTTATTGCTTAAGCAAAGGGATATTACATCAATTCAGTGCACCTTATGAACCTCAACAGAATGGTGTTGCTGAAAGGAAGAATAGAACGTTGATTGAAGCTGCTAGAACAATGCTTGCTGATTCAAAGCTTCCGGTCATCTTTTGGGCAGAAGCAGTGAATACAGCATGTTATGTTCTTAATAGAGTTCTTACGGTTAAGAGACATAACAAGACTTGTTATGAGCTTTTGAACAATAAGAAACCTAACTTAAAAGGGTTTGAACCCTTTGGAGTTTCATGCACCATATTAAAGACTGGACATCAAGCAAAATTTGGTGAGAAGGCTGACGAAGGATTTTTCCTAGGTTATATGCCCAATTCGCCAAATAAGAGAGTCTTTAATAAAGTCACAGGACGTTTGGAGGTAGTTTATAATATTGAGGTTACAAGCTATTCACCGGATGTTCATAAGGGCTTAGATTGGCAATTTGATTATTCTGATTAGTCTTCATTTAAGTTTGGAGGTAGTTTTGAACAATATTGAGAAATCCAGAGTGATTAGTCTTCCAAGGGTATTCTTGTAATA
Organism: Helichrysum umbraculigerum; assembly: GCA_949592205.1. Taxonomy (NCBI): domain Eukaryota; kingdom Viridiplantae; phylum Streptophyta; class Magnoliopsida; order Asterales; family Asteraceae; genus Helichrysum; species Helichrysum umbraculigerum. The sequence continues at coordinate 102,175,961 of CATIUR010000003.1, read as the reverse complement.
GTTAGTATTTATGTGTTTATTATTAAAAAAAAAAAAAAAAAAAAAAAAAAAAAAAAAAAAAAAAAAAAAAAGGCGTATGGCATTCATTTGCTTGTTACCTAAGGGGAATCGCCTTCATTTAAGTTTTTATTTGCAAAAACTACGGGAAATGATAGTACATTAGGAGAATAAGCTTCACAATAATAAAGCTTAAGTCCTAAGTATGATATGGTAGTAGGTTCAAATAAAGTCGCTTTAGAACTACAGCAGTTCTATCAGGTATGTGTTTATATTTATTTGATTATACACCTATATCCACAAGTTATAATTTGTCTATTTTTAGTAAAATTTTAGATGGCTTCATCATATGATGTACTGGTAGGCAAATTATATGAAATTTTCTAAGTCTTAAGAATTTAATTAACTACTTGTTTATTATTTTGTGTAACTATTCTATGATGTATGACATTAAGTCTTAAATGTTGAATGATGGTATTACCATACACTGTTATCATGCATTTTAATTAAAGTGACAAATAGTAGCAATATGGGTATTAATTTAATTACTGGTAACTATGTTGTACTATGTACAGAACTGAAACCTTTAATTAAATTAATATTCTCAAATATATTTTGAATTATGCTAGAAGGAATCTTCTGTTGTACTACGTACAGACTTAGATAACATAGCATATTCAAAGTATGTTTGATATTTGTCTAACCGTAAAAATTCAAGTGTATGTTATATGTTTCGAAAAGATACATCATTTAGTAACCGCTACCTTGAAAATTTAATGATGCAGTGTTATGTGTTTTACTTGAATTCTTCAGTATGTCATATAATAGGAAGCACTTGATAATTCTCATACTAACAATAAAGAGTTTGCTTAGAAAATTGAGTATAATTTGTTTATGTGGATCATATACTGGTAATCGTCTTGAACTATCTATAATTAAAATATTTACTTTATGTGCGTAATGCATTTATTAATTATGCTATGTGGATAAAGGTACCTAAGATATAGTTTTATAAATATAAATGTATAAATGATATATTTAGTTGTAATTTTATAGTAATTTATTTGAATTTCATGAGGTATGTATACTACCAATCTGCTTAAACTTTTTAAATATATCATGAATTGCTTATTCTTACTAATATGATCCCTAAGCAGATAAATTCTTATTCATTTTGTGTATGTATTTTATTTTGTTTCAAGTGTTTAATAAAATGGTACTTGATACCTATGATTATGTAATTTTGTTTTAGTTTTTAATTTTTGTGTTAATTATGCTTACCCTTCGGAATTAAATCATACTGAATGTTTTTGAGTTGAACAACGTGACAAATACAAGTGAAAATTAATTATAATTTAGACTTGTGAAAATATCGGGTTTTTATTTATACTTAGAATTAAAATTCGCGTTTTTAATTATTTCTGCGAGTTGACTTCGACTTGCGAGTCCGCTTCAAATCTCGCGAATCGAATGTAAAGTATAAAGGTGGTCAAACGAGTCAGACCAACCCACCGAACCCACATACTTCGCGAGTTCAGTAAAGCTTGCGAATCCGTCAACAAGGCGAAACGAGGCGATTTATTGTTTTCGTTTGATTTCGATTCTTAGATTACGGGAACGAGTTATTCAATCCGAGGACTTTATACACCTTCATATTGCGAACATTTTGAGGTATAAACCAACGGATTTCACCGTGTAAATAACAAGAAATTGAAGTTTTTATAAAACTTAGGGTTTCGGGTTAAAAACTAAACGATTTGCGTCGATTACGATGTTATTGGACATAGATCTTTAGGGTTTATGTTAAACGAACATTAATGAACGTGAATCAATCGATAGATCATGTTAAAATTACAAGATTAATCGATTTTAAGTGTAACCTCGCGACGGCAGTTCATCGAACGAGTTGACATTTTGAATCAACTCGCAGCGAGTTGACTAGCGAATCCATGAGATTAGCGAGTTCACTTAAATAACTTTAGCGAGTTGATCAATGTAGCGAGTTTATAAGTTTAGCGAGTTCATAAGCAAAACGAGTTGACCTCACCTCGTTAGGCCAGTTTATGCGAGTCCAGTACTTAGAAAAATTTTATTTTTTAAAGTAGTGATATAAATGTTAAGACTTTTTAAGTAATAACTTTTATGAAATGGATTTGTGTTAATTCTTATATGATTATATCGAAAGTCTACTAATTTAAGAAGAAAATTAGTGGCGTGTCCTAATTTCACATTAGCGGTATAATTTTTAACGTTAACGACTTGAGATTTTTATTAAAATAACAAGTACCTAACGTGATTTAAATTAGACTTAAGACTTTTTAGTTATAAGTAAAATTTTTATATACGACTTGAGATTATTTTTGTATCAAGTTATATATAATTACAATTTTAAACTAAGATGTTTGATGAATCTCGATTCATAATACATAATAGTTTAAATATTTTTTATCGTGCATTAAATTATATCTGTTGTTTGTATTTATTACAGATATGGCTAGAGCATTTGATAAGGGTCACAACATCCTGGTTGATCTGAACCTTGAGGCCAAACGGGCTGACAGGGTTGCTGATATATTACGTTTTCTAGCACGATCAAGGATTAGATATGCCATTACGGCCAATCCTCCTATCTCACAGACTATACTGAACGATTTCTGGACGGATATTGTTTATGACGAATCTGTCACTCCGCCAGAGATTCGAGCTACAGTTGGTGGACAACCTGTTACCTTTTCAGCTGGTAATCTTCGTGAGATTTTGCAGCTAGGTACGGTAGAACAGGAGAACGGGGATATTGAGTATCCTATGGACTTTATTGAGGGTGCTATTGGACGTATGGGATATACAGGAGACAGGCGTGGACGTCAGTTCCAGAAGCCTCTGGTCATTGGTCAGTGGAGGTTTCTTTGGCACGTGATGAATATAGTCTTCGCAGCAAAGAAAGGTGGCTTTGATGAGTTGAGCCCTGCGATTCTATCGGCTGTACTGTCACTGGTTTACAATAAACCATACAGTTTTTGTGATTACATTTTTGGAGAGATAGCTAGACAGATATCGGGTTCTGTTAGATCTAGATTTATGATCTACCCGAGGTTTTGTATGCTTATCATACGTGCGTGTCTACCGAACTTGGTTATTCCTGAGCCGTTTTTATCGGTGAATACCATTGATCAACGTGGTTATAATGCCATGTTTATGCAGACGATTAGGAAGGAAGGAGTGGTGAAACCGGAAATTAGACCACTTTTTGGATATATTGTTGATCCAAACTACGTTGCACCGCCAAATCATGGGTGGTTGGACGTAGCTCCTGCTGCTGTTGTTGCTCCTGCTGTTGCTGATGTTGTACCTGCACCTGTAGCTGAGGAAGCTCAACCTGAAGATCCACAAGGGCTCCTTGAGGATGTTCTTATTCAGGCTGGTCAGGTGGATCAGCAGGTGAATCAAGAGGTTGCTGCACAGGTTGTGCAAGAAGTTTTGGAGCAGAATGATGATGAGACAAATCCTTTGCTTCAAGATATTGAGAGTTATTTAGCACCACCTGAGGTAATCTGTTACTTATGTAATAATATAGATGCTTAGTTGATAGATTGTTTTCATTGATCATAGATGCATAATATTATTATATAATGATTCTGATATTAGATATTTAGTAAATTGGATATTATTTCTGATTTTAAAAAATATAAATATCATTATACGAACAGGAAGCTGAAGCTGAGGCTGCACATCCAGAAGTTATATTACTTGAGGATGAGCAGATACAGCTTGATAGATCAGTTGTTGTACCAACTGAGGTATTATATCTGATTAATCTTAAATATATAGAACTTGTATGATAGAGCTTACGCTAATCATAAATGTTTAATATATTTAAAATTTAGGATCCTGTTAGATCATCTAGAGGTCGTGATGGTGAGACGGCTTCAGATAAAGATTCTGATAATACACCTTCTCCTCCTCCATCTGCTTCTGAAAAGAAGAGGAAGGGTAAGAGTATTCTGGAGGAAGGTACTGAGGAAGTTGAGATTCCTTTGATGAAGCGTCCGAGAACGCTTACTATTCGAGAAGGTTAGTATTAATTAAAGTTAAATAATCTTAACTTGTTGTTTATCAGGAGTTGAACTGAGACAGTTAATTCTGTATACAGTTTCTCAGGATACACCACAGGTAGAGATGGTTGCACCGGTGGTTACGGAATCGATGTCTTTACCGCTTCAAGTATGAGATATAAATTCTATAACTATGAGTGTTATGCAATTAATTAGAGTTTGAGACAGAGTAATCTGTAACAATAACTGATTTTAATTGTGTTTAACTTTACAGCATGAGGTTGCTGATTTAGTTCGTGGAGCTAATTTTCCGACGAACAAAACAGCTAGATTTGCGACAAGTTTGCTTACGCAAGCTTTGTCTAAACCTCATACACCGCTTACCAGAGACTGGCATATTGAGTCTCTTACACCGCCTGGACCCAGAACGATACCTGTTACTCCAACGACTGATGCTGAAAGGATTACATCCTTAGAGTCGAGGGTAAAGGATTTGGAGAAGCTTACTTCTCAGATTCCAGAGCTGGTGTCGAGCAATCTTCTTCTTTCACAACAGATACTCAAGCAGAGTGAATCGTACAATCTGTTGATGAAGACTCATGAGACGTTACTTGCAGACTTCACTGTACAGAGACTGAAGTTATCTTCTTTAGAGAGTCTGGTCTTGAGATCGCATTCAGGACAGCCTGCTCAGGGGGAGATATTGGTATATCTGGAGTCTTGCAGAGAGAATGAGTTGAAGAGAAAGAGAGATCAAGACAAAGACGATGATCCCAATGCACCGAGTGGTGAGCAGACTGGTCCTTCAAAGACTAGTGAGCAAGCTACTATTCAGGGGGAGTCTGGTGCTGGTGCTAGTGGTTCTGGAGCTGGTACAAATGCTGATAAGACTGCACAGGTTGATACAGAAGCTGGTAAGATAGCTTAGTATTAGCATAGTGTAGTAATTATTGGTATTAATTTGTACAGAATAATTGTAACTTAATATTGTGATAATATATTCGGCTTGAGATTTGTAATTACAAGTTAAATGTATTAGATATTGTTAAGTTATTTGATTTTATAAATGTTAAGATAAAATAGTGATCGAAAGACTTCCGACTCATTGAGTAGTCGAGCGGCGTGTTCCGATTAATTTCGGCGGTCATAATTTTATAATAACATATGCATTTTAGATTTGATTATAGACTTAAGACCGTAAGGTTTATAAGTAATTAACAAGTTAAAAATGTATTCGTATTAACTAGACAAATGATATATAATTTAAAGGTTAAATTGATAATGAATGAGATCAATTAACACTTGGAAATTATATAAGGTAATTAATAGTAAATTTAAATGTTTGGTGATTATTCACAATGCATTAGAATTTAAAATTAATTAATATTTGTTAAGTAGACTTAAGAAATTTTGGATTGATTCAGGGTAATCAATAAAAGATTTTATAAGTTGTATGTAAATTGCGTTTATATGTTAGGTTAAAATATACAAAAGAATTAATAAAGAAATTCTTAGATTGGTTCAGGGAAATCATTGAAGAATTTGAATTATTAATATATTTGTATTTATGTTTTTCTCTAGGAATGGAGATGCTTGATCTATCTGATTCGGAAGATGATATTTTTGATGAGATAGATGAAGACATTGATTATGATCTTGAGGAAGGAGAATTTCTACCACCTACAGATTGGACTGCTGTACCTGAGAATGTGCAAGACATGGGTGTAGATCTAGATGCAAACATTGATGAACACCATGTGAGCCCATCTAGGACAGAAGTTGTTATTGAAAATGAACAAGGTCCAACAATTGTCGATATAGATGAAGATATTGATGATTCAACCTCTGATGAAGAAGAAGAAGTTCTTGTTCAAACCAAGAATCCTGCTGTTGTACTTAGGAAACTTCCAAAGAAGAAGAAGAAGATTGGAATTTCTGAAGTTGATATTACGAAAAAGCGTGTACCACGTAAAGGGATTATTGGTTGGTACTTTGACTCAGAACTAAAGCTTTTTGCGATCAAAAGGTTTGACGGAGTTCAATATTTTGAAAGAAAGCTTGCAGTTTTTAGTTCTCTACCACGTTATGAAATACGTGATTTGGCTAGATTAGAGATTAACAACCCAAGTCGTGATGATTATGCTGATCGTGTTGAAAGAATCATTAGACATGAGGTTGGTACGAATAAGTTTGTTCAGATTAAGCCAAGAAAGGGAAAGACTGTGAAATTACAAGAGAGAAGTCAAAGAACAGGAAGAAGAAGAAGGAAGAAAGTTTACCCAGCTGTTAGATGCATACAACAGATTCCACTGAAGACAATGCCACAGGATATTTTGGGAAATATGAAGAGTTGGCACGTGGATTCAGGAACTGGAGAAGCTGTTATGGTTGAAGCTGATAATGAGGTTGAAGGTGGTGAAAGAGAAATCTTTAGAGTTTATGATCATCGACACCTGATGAATATGTCGAGAAAAGATCTGTTAAAGTTGAATGAGAACAGAATTTTGACGACTATTGAATGGGCTGATTTAGCAAGAGATTATCAGTTGATGGTTAAAACTTGTATCAAGATGAAGATTTACGCAGGCAGTAAGATTTACAAATGAAGACCAAAGACAGCGTGAAGATAAAGACGCTAGAGCTATTGTCAAGGGGGAGTCTGTTGAGACATAGATTGTGACAACAGATCTAGCTTGATATAGGACTAGTGTAATTATTATTACGTTTGTATATTGGTTTAGATTTGTAAATAAATATTTGTTTTGTTAGTAATATTCGTTAAACATATTATTGTGTTAAGTTAGACGAATTATTAAATACGAAATAAATACATTCTGTGCGAGTCGAGTTCTCAGGTCGCGAGATTAACGAGCCGAGATGAGAACTGAATTCGTGGAAGTCTGGCGAGCCGAGTTCCGAGTTGGGCTTGGGCTGCGAGTTGGACCGAACTCGCAGGCCCATGCGAGCCGAGCCGGACAGAACTATTTAAACGATTTTCCTTAGAAAATCGAAAAAAAAAAAAAAAACAACTTTTGCATATTCCAAACCTGCGATTCCAGAAAACCAGAGAAAAACATAACCTAAGGCTAGGCTTTGACGATTCGTTGTTTAAAGCTAAGTCTAGTTAAAACGCAATACGAACATATTCGTTGTTAGTAAGATAACACCGTATTGAGGGATTCCGCACCTTAATACTACAGATAACGAAGTTATCGATCCTAAAACTAGGGGACTTACATCTGGTATCAGAGCTTTCGGGCTAGATACGAGTGTGTTCGTGAGTTTTAGTTTATTGCGTTTTTGATTCGGGTCGTTTTTACGTGCATTATTGCAATACTAACGATCAAAATCATTCTCTGGAAGTTTTAGGGTTAGTTTACAGTCGAATTTCTCAGTTTCGTTCGTAAAAATACCTTAAAATTCGTTTTTCGGGTTTAACAGCCGTTTCGCGAGTCGAGATTAGGGTTCCAGCGTCGCCTGCGAACCGAGTTGAACTAGCGAGTCGAACTGAGGCTTGCAAGTCGAACCGAGATCTCTCGCGAATCGACATCACTTGCGAATCGACATCTTTTAGCAATCCGAACTGAGGCTTGCGAATCGACAAATTCTGCGAGTCGAGCTGAGATTGCGAGTTGAGCTGAGTCTTGCGAGTTGAGATTTCTGAATTCGCTGAAACAGTTTAATTTTACGTTTTTAAGATGTCTGACTTAAGTAGAATGATCGAAATGGACCACGAGGTGGGAAAGTCAAACGTTCCACCTAAGTTGTTAAGAATCGAGGATTACTACAATTGGAAGGACAGATTTGAATCTTACTGTAGATTCCATGATCTGTCTATCTGGATGTGTATCAAGAGTGGATACACCCCACCTACTCAAACTGTTCAAAATGCTACTGTAGTTCTTACCTATGCAAACATGAGTGATCAAGAGAAGGAAGCGTACAGAAATGAGAATAAATCACATTCTTGCATAAAGATGTGTCTTCCTAAATCCCTTGCTCATCAACTCAAGTCTTTTCATACTGCTAAAGCGCTCTGGGAAGCTTTAGAGAAAAGAGGTGAGGGAAGTCCACAGGTGAGAGCTGGCAAGAAGAGTCTTCTTAAAAAGCAGTTTACTATGTTTAAAGCTTTAAAAGGAGAAGATCTTGATGCCTATGTTACACGATTCTACCATCTGCTAAGTGAATTAGAATACCATGAAATTTTTGAAGAAGAAGTATCTAAAACCGACAAGTTCCTTGAGGGTTTGCCTTCTAAATGGGAAATGTATGGTGTTATGATTAAGGATAACGAAACTAGGTATTCTACTATGACCTTAGAGCAAGTCATTGACAAGCTGAAAGGTTATGATTTCTCCAAGAAGTCAAGAGATAGTGATTCTGATCAGGTTCAGAACCCTGGGCTGTATCATGGAAAGTCAAGTCTTTCGACTGCGTCATCGAGTTCGACCACTGCACTGTTAGTTGGTGATACTAATGAAAATGGAGAAATGATCACTGAAGATCTGTGCTTTATTTCCTCCTCTGGTGATGAGACAAAGGGAAAGAATTCTGAGAAGTCACCTCAAGAGCATCAGAAGATGCCGATGAGTGTGAAATCTGCTGAACAGCAACTGTCTGTTCTTGCTTCCTTTGTGGCATCATATGAGAACTACATAGAAGGAAAGATCAATGATCCTATTCTATTTGATGAGGATTATGAGCAGATAGATTCTGATTATCTTGAGGAACTGGAACTTCAAGATCAACTAGCGTTGATATCTAGAAAGGTGAAGAATTTCCTCAAGAAAACTGGTAGAAAGGTGTTGGGCAATAGATCAGGGTTTGATAAAACCAAGGTCAGATGCTTTAACTGTCAGGGTATTGGTCATTTTGCTAGAGAATGCCAAAGACCTAAAGTAGAAGCACAAGGAAAACAAGGTTCGGGAAGTACTCTTGCTTCCAAAGCCTTAGTGGTGAAGCAGTTGGATGGCTCGTATGATTGGCAAGCTCATTCTGAAGAAGCTTTGATGGCCGACATCGAAGAAACAACTGCTGGATCAGTGTCCTACATGCCCACTGACATGGAACAGAGAGTAGAGGTGGCTGAGTCTGAAAAAAGGGCAAGTGATGATGATGTGCTATATATGGATTCAACTCCAGATATGAGTCCTGAAGAATTAGTGGCACGTATGGCTGAATTACAAACTGACAAGAAGAAGGTATGTTTAGATATTCTTAATCTTGCTGATGTTTGTTACTTAGTTACTGATTTACAGTCTCAGAATAGTGTCTTAACTGTCTCAAATAGTAATCTGTCATCACAATTAAATATGGATAAGGAATCTTATAAGACTGTTAGATCTGAACTTGATCAAGCTATTATGGATGTTCGTAGATTAAGTGATGATAAACAGGTCTTAAAAGATAAAATTAAGTCTGATGCGTTGGATAGAACAAAACTTAGAGATACCATAAGTGAAAAATCTGTTGTCATAGATGGTCTCTATATGAATATCAAAGACTTAAATGAGACGATTGCTAGTAAGGATCAGGAAATAGTGAACCTTAATTTAAGGTTAATTGAGCAAAACCGTAAACTTGAGAATTATAGGACATCTCAAATGGATAAAATGTTAGATGCTCAACGTAGTGTAAAGGACAAGACTGGGTTAGGTTACAATGATGTATCCCCGCCTTTTAATGCCAATTACACTCCTATTCCTGAGGACTCTGAGATGACTGAAGTTAATCCTGAGATTTTAGTAGCTGATAAACCTGAACAGTCAGAGGCACAGAAAGATGTTATTAAGAACGTATCATTAGATAATAGCAAGGCTTCTCAGTTCACCAAAATACATTTTGTATCGGGTGGAGTGATTAACGATGCTAAGATTAATGACAAAGTTGATAAGGAACAGCTTAAACCTTTAGTGCCTAAGACTCCGGATGAGAAAGCAAAAGTGAGCAAATCACGCAAGCAGATGTCATGTTTCAAGTGTCATCAAAAGGGACACGTGGCTTCGTGTTGTCCTAACAAAAAGCCTGAAACACCACATAAGCTTGTGATGGATGAAAAGACACAGACCGACTCTAGTATGACTGTAGACGGGTTAGATACCAAACCTAAGTTAGGTAATAAACCTGTTAACATTCTTAAAAGAAATGGTAAGCATAGTGTCTCCCCACCTAAACCTAAACGGTCATATACTCAAAGTGATAATTATGTCCATAAGTCTAGGGATGTGACACCGTCGAGGTTTAGAACTCCAAGTAGAGGCCATAGTCATTATGAAAGTGGCACTACTTCGCGATCACATGAGTTTAATTATAATTATCATAATAGAGCTCATACTTTTGTGCCTAAGAGGTTCTCCTCAAATTCACCTCTTAAGGCTGATCGTCCACAAACTCAAGCTACTTCGAAAGTAACCAAAGCTCCTGATGGGAAGAATGGTTATTTTAAAGAGCTTAAGTTTGTTGATGATAAGGGACAAACCAAGACCGTAATGGCTTGGGTCCCTCTTGATAACTGATCGTGTTTTGTGTTATGTGCAGGAGCATGCTGTGAACAAGGACAGTTGGTGGTATGTAGACAGTGGATGCTCGAGGCACATGACCGGTGAAAGAAGTCTACTGAAGGACTTCAAGGATAGTCTCAAGCAAAAAGTAAATTTTGCAGGAGATAAAGGAGGAGTAATTTCGGGAAAAGGAAAAGTTTCAAATGGAACTTTGACTCTTGAGGATGTGAACTATGTTGAAGAACTTACACACAACCTAGTGAGTGTTTCCCAAGTCTGTGATAAAGGTCATCCAGTTTATTTCAATGAAAAGGAGGCCTTAGTCCTGAAGCCAGGTTTTAAAATTCCTGATGAATGGATATTGATGAGGGCGCCAAGGAAGAAGGACATCTATGCTATCAACATGGGTGTTCCTAACTCTTCAATGGTGTCTACATGTTTATTGTCCAAGGCTTCGGAAACAGATGCTCTGTTATGGCATAGGAGAATGGCACATCTAAACTGGAGAAAGATGAATTATATAACCAAAAATGGTTTGGTTCTAGGTGTACCACAAAAACGTTTCGAGTCTGAGGATAAGTGTGTTCCTTGCATGAAAGGAAAGCAGCACAAGAAACCACACAGACCTAAGACTGAAAACTCTATCTCCTCGCCATTTGAATTGCTACATATGGATCTCTTCGGCCCTATAAGCAAGAGAAGTCTAGGTGGCAAATGGTACTGTTTGGTTGTCACAGATGACTATTCTAGATTCTCATGGGTATTCTTTTTGGGATCAAAGGATGAGACTCCTGGAATTCTAATTGAGTTCTTTGATCTAGTAGAGAATGTCTATAAAAAGAGAGTTAAGCGTATTCGTAGTGACAATGGAACAGAGTTTAAGAATTCAACGTTGAATATCTATTGCTTAAGCAAAGGGATATTACATCAATTCAGTGCACCTTATGAACCTCAACAGAATGGTGTTGCTGAAAGGAAGAATAGAACGTTGATTGAAGCTGCTAGAACAATGCTTGCTGATTCAAAGCTTCCGGTCATCTTTTGGGCAGAAGCAGTGAATACAGCATGTTATGTTCTTAATAGAGTTCTTACGGTTAAGAGACATAACAAGACTTGTTATGAGCTTTTGAACAATAAGAAACCTAACTTAAAAGGGTTTGAACCCTTTGGAGTTTCATGCACCATATTAAAGACTGGACATCAAGCAAAATTTGGTGAGAAGGCTGACGAAGGATTTTTCCTAGGTTATATGCCCAATTCGCCAAATAAGAGAGTCTTTAATAAAGTCACAGGACGTTTGGAGGTAGTTTATAATATTGAGGTTACAAGCTATTCACCGGATGTTCATAAGGGCTTAGATTGGCAATTTGATTATTCTGATCTTTTTGCATCATTTAAAGTTCCTATTAGTGACTATGTCAGTGATTCAGAGATAGCTGAACATTTATTGTTTGAAGATGAGAATATTGGTCCCGCTTCAACATCGAGTGTTAAGCAGTCTGGAATCAAGACTACTGTTGACTCAGATAAAGCTTCCACAAGTGAGTCACAAAAACCTTCAGAGGATAAGTCTCTAGAAACAGAAGATCTTGATGATCTTCATACAAAGTTTGATGACATACTTACTCCTTTGAAACATCTAAGAATATCTTCAGCACGTACGGAAGATGTACCTGAATTGGAAGAAATTGGTACTAATTTGGAAGATGAGATACCAGTTGAACCAGTTACAACAACTAGAACGAGTAAGAATCATCCAGTTGAAAACATCATCGGTGATATTAATACTCCGGTTCAAACTAGGCATCAATCCAGAACTAATACGTCTGAGAATTCTGAATACCAAAGCTTGTATACTGCAATGAAAGAGACAGGGATTCCTAATCAATGTCTATATTCATGCTTTATCTCACAAGTCGAGCCTAAAAATGTTCAAATGGCTTTAAAAGAAAACTCGTGGGTAGAAGCAATGCAAGAAGAACTATCTCAGTTCTCTAAATTACAAGTATGGGAGTTGGTTGATCTACCAAAGGGAGAATATCCAATTGGAACTAGATGGGTATTTAAGTGTAAGAGAGATGATAAAGGTATCGTTACTCGCAATAAAGCTCGTCTAGTGGTTCAAGGTTTTAATCAACAAGAAGGTATTGATTACAATGAAGTGTTTGCACCAGTTGCTAGGCTAGAAGCAATTAGAGTATTCTTAGCATTCGCATCATATTATGGTATAAAAGTGTATCAGTTGGATGTTAAGAGTGCCTTTTTGTATGGCAAAGTGGAAGAATTGGTGTATGTTTCACAACCGCCAGGGTTTGCTAATCCTGAGTATCCAGATAGAGTATATCGTTTGAATAAGGCTCTATATGGATTACATCAAGCACCTAGGGCATGGTATGGAACACTATCAACGTATCTACTTGAGAATGGATTTACAAGAGGATCAATTGATAGTACACTATTTGTGAAGTGGAAAAAGAAAGACTTTCTTCTTGTACAAGTGTATGTTGATGACATTATCTTTGGATCGTCTGATGAAAAGATGTGTCAAGAATTTGAGAAAGTCATGAGAAAAAGGTTTGAAATGTCTGCAATGGGAGAGTTGAATTTCTTCTTAGGATTACAAGTTGATCAAAAGAAGGATGGATTCTTTATTCATCAATCTAAATATACATATGAGCTATTAGAACGTTTCAAGATGGATGAAAGTAAGGTCTACAATACTCCAATTCCAGTCAATCATGGATTAGGTCCAGATACATCGAGTGATAGCGATGTGGATCCAACTCTTTATAGAGCCATGATCGGATCACTAATGTATCTAACAGCCTCTAGGCCTGACATAATGTTTGCTGTTTGTTTATGCGCAAGATATCAGGCTAATCCGAAAGAGTCACACATGCAAGCTGTTAAACGAATCTTTCGTTACCTCAAAGGGAAACCTAAGCTGGGTCTTTGGTATCCGATTGATGGAGACTTAGATCTCGTAGCTTATACTGATTCGGATTATGGAGGATGCAATCAGAATAGGAAATCTACGACTGGAGGATGTCAATTCTTAGGAGGTAGATTAGTATCCTGGCAGTGCAAGAAGCAAACCTCGGTAGCCATTTCTACATGTGAAGCTGAGTATGTTGCAGCTGGCAGCTGTTGCTCGCAAGTTCTTTGGATTCAACAGCAACTGCGGGATTACGGGTTAAATATAACCAATACTCCTATGATGATTGATAACGAATCTACTATGTCGATCACCAATAATCCAGTAAAGCACAGTAAAACTAAGCATATTGATATTCGACATCATTTTATTAGAGATTGTGCTGAAAAGAAATTGATAAAGTTAGTTAAGGTTCCATCATTGGATAACTTAGCAGACTTATACACAAAGGCGTTCGACAGAGCAAGATTTGAGACGTTGGTTCAACTAAACGGAATGAGAAATCCAGAGTGATTAGTCTTCCAAGGGTATTCTTGTAATAGTTAGTATTTATGTGTTTATTATTAAAAAAAAATATAAAAAAAAAAAAAAAAAAAAAAGGCGTATGGCATTCATTTGCTTGTTACCTAAGGGGAATCGCCTTCATTTAAGTTTTTATTTGCAAAAACTACGGGAAATGATAGTACATTAGGAGAATAAGCTTCCCAATAATAAGCTTAAGTCCTAAGTATGATATGGTAGTAGGTTCAAATAAAGTTGCTTTAGAACTACAGCGGTTCTATCAGGTATGTGTTTATATTTATTTGATTATACACCTATATCCACAAGTTATAATTTGTCTATTTTTATTAAATCTTTAGATGGCTTCATCATATGATGTACTGGTAGGCAACTTATATGAAATTTTCTAAGCCTTAAGAAGTTAATTAATTACTTGTTTATTATTTTGTGTTACTATTCTATGATGTATGACATTAAGTCTTAATTGTTGAATGATGGTATTGCCATACACTGTTATTATACATATTAATTTGAATTGACAAATAGTAGCAATATGGGTATTAACTTAATTACTGGTAACTTTGTTGTACTAAGTACAGAACTGAAACCTTTAATTAAATTAATATTCTCAAATATATTTTGAATTATGTTAGAAGGGATCTTCTGTTGTACTACGTACAGACTTAGATAACATAGCATATTCAAAGTATGTTTGATATTTGTCTAACCTTAAAAATTCAAGTGTATGTTATATGTTTCGAAAAGATACATCATTTAGTAACCGCTACCTTGAAAATTTAATGATGCAGTGTTATGTGTTTTACTTGAATTCTTCAGTATATCATATAATAGGAAGCACTTGATAATACTCATACTAACAATAAAGAGTTTGCTTAGAAAATTGAGTCTAATTTGTTTATGTGGATCATAATACCGGTAATCGTCTTGAACTATCTATGATTAAATATTCACTTTATGTGAGTAATGCATTTATTAATTATGCTATGTGGATAAAGGTACCTAAGATATAGTTTTATAAATATAAATGCATAAATGATAAATTTAGTTGTAATTTTATAGTAATTTATTTGAATTTCATGAGGTATGTATACTACCAATCTGCTTAAACTTTTTTAATAAATATTTAATTGCTTATTCTTACTAATATGATCCCTAAGCAGATAAATTCTTATTCATTTTGTGTATGTATTTTATTTTGTTTCAAGTGTTTAATAAAATGGTACTTGATACCTATGATTATGTAATTTTGTTTTAGTTTTTAATTTTTGTGTTAATTATGCTTACCCTTCGGAATTAAATCATACTGAATGTTTTTGAGTTGAACAACGTGAAAAATACAAGTGAAAATTAATTATAATTTAGACTTGTGAAAATATCGGGTTTTTATTTATACTTAGAATTAAAATTCGCGTTTTTCATTGTTTCTGCGAGTTGACATCAACTTGCGAGTCCACTTAAATCTCGCGAATCGAATGTAAAGTATAAAGGTGGTCAAACGAGTCAGACCAACCCACCGAACCCACATACTTCGCGAGTTCAGTAAAGCTTGCGAATCCGTCAACAAGGCGAAACGAGGCGATTTATTGTTTTCGTTTGATTTCGATTCTTAGATTACGGGAACGAGTTATTCAATCCGAGGACTTTATACACCTTCATATTGCGAACATTTTGAGGTATAAACCAACGGATTTCACCGTGTAAATAACAAGAAATTGAAGTTTTTATAAAACTTAGGGTTTCGGGTTAAAAACTAAACGATTTGCGTCGATTACGATGTTATTGGACATAGATCTTTAGGGTTTATGTTAAACGAACATTAATGAACGTGAATCAATCGATAGATCATGTTAAAATTACAAGATTAATCGATTTTAAGTGTAACCTCGCGACGGCAGTTCATCGAACGAGTTGACATTTTGAATCAACTCGCAGCGAGTTGACTAGCGAATCCATGAGATTAGCGAGTTCACTTAAATAACTTTAGCGAGTTGATCAATGTAGCGAGTTTATAAGTTTAGCGAGTTCATAAGCAAAACGAGTTGACCTCACCTCGTTAGGCCAGTTTATGCGAGTCCAGTACTTAGAAAAATTTTATTTTTTAAAGTAGTGATATAAATGTTAAGACTTTTTAAGTAATAACTTTTATGAAATGGATTTGTGTTAATTCTTATATGATTATATCGAAAGTCTACTAATTTAAGAAGAAAATTAGTGGCGTGTCCTAATTTCACATTAGCGGTATAATTTTTGACGTTAACGACTTGAGATTTTTATTAAAATAACAAGTACCTAACGTGATTTAAATTAGACTTAAGACTTTTTAGTTATAAGTAAAATTTTTATATACGACTTGAGATTATTTTTGTATCAAGTTATATATAATTACAATTTTAAACTAAGATGTTTGATGAATCTCGATTCATAATACATAATAGTTTAAATATTTTTTATCGTACATTAAATTATATCTGTTGTTTGTATTTATTACAGATATGGCTAGAGCATTTGATAAGGGTCACAACATCCTGGTTGATCTGAACCTTGAGGCCAAACGGGCTGACAGGGTTGCTGATATATTACGTTTTCTAGCACGATCAAGGATTAGATATGCCATTACGGCCAATCCTCCTATCTCACAGACTATACTGAACGATTTCTGGACGGATATTGTTTATGACGAATCTGTCACTCCGCCAGAGATTCGAGCTACAGTTGGTGGACAACCTGTTACCTTTTCAGCTGGTAATCTTCGTGAGATTCTGCAGCTAGGTACGGTAGAACAGGAGAACGGGGATATTGAGTATCCTATGGACTTTATTGAGGGTGCTATTGGACGTATGGGATATACAGGAGACAGGCGTGGACGTCAGTTCCAGAAGCCTCTGGTCATTGGCCAGTGGAGGTTTCTTTGGCACGTGATGAATATAGTCTTCGCAGCAAAGAAAGGTGGCTTTGATGAGTTGAGCCCTGCGATTCTATCGGCTGTACTGTCACTGGTTTACAATAAACCATACAGTTTTTGTGATTACATTTTTGGAGAGATAGCTAGACAGATATCGGGTTCTGTTAGATCTAGATTTATGATCTACCCGAGGTTTTGTATGCTTATCATACGTGCGCGTCTACCGAACTTGGTTATTCCTGAGCCGTTTTTATCGGTGAATACCATTGATCAACGTGGTTATAATGCCATGTTTATGCAGACGATTAGGAAGGAAGGAGTGGTGAAACCGGAAATTAGACCACTTTTTGGATATATTGTTGATCCGAACTACGTTGCACCGCCAAATCATGGGTGGTTGGACGTAGCTCCTGCTGCTGTTGTTGCTCCTGTTGTTGCTGATGTTGTACCTGCACCTGTAGCTGAGGAAGCTCAACCTGAAGATCCACAAGGGCTCCTTGAGGATGTTCTTATTCAGGCTGGTCAGGTGGATCAGCAGGTGAATCAAGAGGTTGCTGCACAGGTTGTGCAAGAAGTTTTGGAGCAGAATGATGATGAGACAAATCCTTTGCTTCAAGACATTGAGAGTTACTTGGCACCACCTGAGGTAATCTGTTACTTATGTAATAATATAGATGCTTAGTTGATAGATTGTTTTTATTGATCATAGATGCATAATATTATTATATAATGATTCTGATATTAGATATTTAGTAAATTGGATATTATTTCTGATTTTAAAAATATAAATATCATTATACGAACAGGAAGCTGAAGCTGAGGCTGCACATCCAGAAGTTATATTACTTGAGGATGAGCAGATACAGCTTGATAGATCAGTTGTTGTACCAACTGAGGTATTATATCTGATTAATCTTAAATATATAGAACTTGTATGATAGAGCTTATGCTAATCATAAATGTTTAATATATTTAAAATTTAGGATCCTGTTAGATCATCTAGAGGTCGTGATGGTGAGACGGCTTCAGATGAAGTTTCTGACAATACACCTTCTCCTCCTCCATCTGCTTCTGAAAAGAAGAGGAAGGGTAAGAGTATTCTGGAGGAAGGTACTGAGGAAGTTGAGATTCCTTTGATGAAGCGTCCGAGAACGCTTACAATTCGAGAAGGTTAGTATTAATTAAAGTTAAATAATCTTAACTTGTTGTTTATCAGGAGTTGAACTGAGACAGTTAATTCTGTATACAGTTTCTCAGGATACACCACAGGTAGAGATGGTTGCACCGGTGGTTACGGAATCGATGTCTTTACCGCTTCAAGTATGAGATATAAATTCTATAACTATGAGTGTTATGCAATTAATTAGAGTTTGAGACAGAGTAATCTGTAACAATAACTGATTTTAATTGTGTTTAACTTTACAGCATGAGGTTGCTGATTTAGTTCGTGGAGCTAATTTTCCGACGAACAAAGCAGCTAGATTTGCGACAAGTTTGCTTACGCAAGCTTTGTCTCAACCTCATACACCGCTTACCAGAGACTGGCATATTGAGTCTCTTACACCGCCTGGACCAAGAACGATACCTGTTACTCCAACGACTGATGCTGAAAGGATTACATCCTTAGAGTCGAGGGTAAAGGATTTGGAGAAGCTTACTTCTCAGATTCCAGAGCTGGTGTCGAGCAATCTTCTTCTTTCACAACAGATTCTCAAGCAGTGTGAATCGTACAATCTGTTGATGAAGACTCATGAGACGTTACTTGCGGACTTCACTGTACAGAGACTGAAGTTATCTTCTTTAGAGAGTCTGGTCTTGAGATCGCATTCAGGACAGCCTGCTCAGGGGGAGATATTGGTATATCTGGAGTCTTGCAGAGAGAATGAGTTGAAGAGAAAGAGAGATCAAGACAAGGACGATGATCCCAATGCACCGAGTGGTGAGCAGACTGGTCCTTCAAAGACTAGTGAGCAAGCTACTATTCAGGGGGAGTCTGGTGCTGGTGCTAGTGGTTCTGGAGCTGGTACAAATGCTGATAAGACTGCACAGGTTGATACAGAAGCTGGTAAGATAGCTTAGTATTAGCATAGTGTAGTAATTATTGGTAGTAATTTGTACAGAATAATTGTAACTTAATATTGTGATAATATATTCGGCTTGAGATTTGTAATTACAAGTTAAATGTATTAGATATTGTTAAGTTATTTGATTTTATAAATGTTAAGATAAAATAGTGATCGAAAGACTTCCGACTCATTGAGTAGTCGAGCGGCGTGTTCCGATTAATTTCGGCGGTCATAATTTTATAATAACATATGCATTTTAGATTTGATTATAGACTTAAGACCGTAAGGTATATAAGTAATTAACAAGTTAAAAATGTATTCGTATTAACTAGACAAATGATATATAATTTAAAGGTTAAATTGATAATGAATGAGATCAATTAACACTTGGAATTATATAAGTTGATTAATAGTAAATTTAAATGTTTGGTGATTATTCACAATGCATTAGAATTTAAAATTAATTAATATTTGTTAAGTAGACTTAAGAAATTTTGGATTGATTCAGGGCAATTAATAAAAATTTTATAAGTTATATGTATATTGCGTTTATATGTTAGGTTAAAACATACAAAAGAATTAATAAAGAAATTCTTAGATTGATTCAGGGAAATCACTAAAGAATTTGAATTATTAATATATTTGTATTTATGTTTTTCTCTTAGGATTGGAGATGCTTGATCTATCTGAATCGGAAGATGATATTTTTGATGAGATAGATGAAGACATTGATTTTGATCTTGAGGATGGAGAATTTCTACCACCTACAGATTGGACTGCTGTACCTGAGAATGTGCAAGACATGGGTGTAGATCTAGATGCAAACATTGATGAACACCATGTGAGCCCATCTAGGACAGAAGTTGTTATTGAAAATGAACAAGGTCCAACAATTGTCGATATAGATGAAGATATTGATGATTCAACCTCTGATGAAGAAGAAGAAGTTCTTGTTCAAACCAAGAATCCTGCTGTTGTACTTAGGAAACTTCCAAAGAAGAAGAAGAAGATTGGAATTTCTGAAGTTGATATTACGAAAAAGCGTGTACCACGTAAAGGGATTATTGGTTGGTACTTTGACTCAGAACTAAAGCTTTTTGCGATCAAAAGGTTTGACGGAGTTCAATATTTTGAAAGAAAGCTTGCAGTTTTTAGTTCTCTACCACGTTATGAAATACGTGATTTGGCTAGATTAGAGATTAACAACCCAAGTCGTGATGATTATGCTGATCGTGTTGAAAGAATCATTAGACATGAGGTTGGTACGAATAAGTTTGTTCAGATTAAGCCAAGAAAGGGAAAGACTGTGAAATTACAAGAGAGAAGTCAAAGAACAGGAAGAAGAAGAAGGAAGAAAGTTTACCCAGCTGTTAGATGCATACAACAGATTCCACTGAAGACAATGCCACAGGATATTTTGGGAAATATGAAGAGTTGGCACGTGGATTCAGGAACTGGAGAAGCTGTTATGGTTGAAGCTGATAATGAGGTTGAAGGTGGTGAAAGAGAAATCTTTAGAGTTTATGATTATCGACACCTGATGAATATGTCGAGAAAAGATCTGTTAAAGTTGAATGAGAACAGAATTTTGACGACTATTGAATGGGCTGATTTAGCAAGAGATTATCAGTTGATGGTTAAAACTTGTATCAAGATGAAGATTTACGCAGGCAGTAAGATTTACAAATGAAGACCAAAGACAGCGTGAAGATAAAGACGCTAGAGCTATTGTCAAGGGGGAGTCTGTTGGGACATAGATTGTGACAACAGATCTAGCTTGAAATAGGACTAGTGTAATTATTATTATGTTTGTATATTGGTTTAGATTTGTAAATGAATATTTGTTTTGTTAGTGATATTCGTTAAACATATTGTTTTGCTAAGTTAGACGAATGTTAAATACGAAATAAATAAACAGACGTTTGATGCGAGGCGAGTCGAGATCTCAGGTCGCAGCGAGTTGAGCTGTGAGGCGAGTTCTGAATTCGTGAGGTATCAGTCTGGCGAGCCGAGTTCCGAGTTGGGCTTGGGCTGCGAGTTGGACCGAACTCGCAGGCCCATGCGAGCCGAGCCGGACAGAACTATTTAAACGATTTTCCTTAGAAAATCGAAAACAACTTTTGCATATTCCAAACCTGCGATTCCAGCAAACCAGAGAAAAACATAACCTATCGACTAGGCTTTGACGATTCGTTGTTTAAAGCTAAGTCTAGTTAAACGCAATACGAACATATTCGTTGTTAGTAAGATAACACCGTATTGAGGGATTCCGCACCTTAATACTACAGATACCAGTTGTTTGTCCCTTACTTAGATCTAGCACGAACCGAGTCAATCCAATCGATGGCGGAAACAACGATTAGATTATTAACTAAACACACGAACAATCAATACGCAATGAATATCAAACGAACGTAATATTATTGATTATAGTCGATCAGATTACAGAGAATTTCGACAAATAGCGTTTAGGGTTTCGTCAACCCTAAAACAGAAAACACAAATCGTTTTTATACAAACATTGGCACCTGCGACGTAGCACGCTACGTCGCAGGCCCAAGCCCATGCGACGTTGGCTACGTCGCAGGCCCAACACCTGACGTCGCACCTGCGACGTAGTGCGCTACGTCGCAGGAGTCAGAAATACCAAACTAACTACGAATTACGAGCTAGACCAACTGACAGACACTAAACATGTACTAACAAACTCCCCCGTGTCTTCAGCTTGGTCTTCAAAAATCTTCATTAAACCCAGCCCGCAGGAAACTGGCCGTCGGCATGAATTCCATTAGCTACGCAAACAGTAACAACATTGTAGAACTGCTGTGCTAATCGTCTGTTGAATTCATTCTTCTGACCAACTCGAATCCGATTATCATAGAGTTTTCTTAAATCTTTTTCATGAAAATTAATTAAACTCATCGGATCATACAGCCTAAACGTCGCTTGCTTCAAATTCCATATACCTCCAACTTCTGGCCACGGTTCAGAATCTGGAACGAAAGTAATAACCGCTTCGCCAGTCTGTGGATCAAGTTCCCATTTCACAAGTCTTCTCAGAAAATAATAAGGAACTGATTCCAGAGGTATCTCAGTCAAACATTTAGCCGGCGAATAGTGAATTTTAACCAAAGGCTTCCTGGTGACTGGATCAATCTTTTTCTTCCACGTATACCGAGTTCCCAATGTCGGCTTCAATTTCGAATAAGTCTTCGTTAATACTTCCCGACGTAGACATCTTTGAATGAACTCAGCATAGTCATTCTCGAAAGGATTAATCAACTTTAGCTGAGCTAATCGATTAATCTCTCCTTTTGGCAACGTGCTCAATCTATCAAAGCGCATTCTAAAATACTGAACTCCATCTTCTCTCTTTATCATAAACAGATTCCTTTGACACTTCCAGCTTTTAATAACACCGGTATAATTCCGACTAACCCGGTACACTTGACATTTCACTGGAATAGGAACTGGATTTCGTCCCTTAGGCCACCATTTCTTGTTTCTCTCTCTCTTTTCTTCAGCAGTTAGTTTCTTTGCTGCTGAGTCCGGTGCCTGTGTCTCTGGAGCTGGAGTTGCAGCAGAACTAGATTCTCCATGTTGCGCTTTATCAGGACTCTCGTCTTCACTTGAATCAGATTCAATAATAGGTGCATCATCATAAGTTTCCCCAGATTGTGCATCATCATACGTTTCATCTGCATTCAACTGTTCCTCTTCAATCGAGACATCCTCGTTCATCTCAAACACATTCTCAGTTTCTTCCTCAGAGCCAACTCCACTGGCCATCCTTTGAATAAATGATAAGTCAGCGAATGAGTAATCAACTGCCAGTGGTCTCGGTTGCCCTGGAATATCATCAACAGAAAAGTAATCCAAAACAGAAATATTTTCATTAATATTTTCAATTACAGGGTTGGGATTTACAGACTCAGGTTGACTTGACTCTAAAGTGGGTATCCCAGACCCAGACTCCCCCGAGGCAAGTAACCTGCCTTCCAAAACATGAACCCTATTCTTCGTTTCCTCAAGCTCTTTAGATTGAACCGCGATCAAAGCAGCTTGTTCAGCAATCTTCTCATCCTGAGCCTCCAGCTTTTGCTTCATCAGCTGCATATCTTCCATGATCTTTTGCATGAAAGCTGGAGTCGGTTGAATCTCAAAGACATCCTGTTGCTGTGGATTAACTGGAACGCGTGTAGATGAAGAGCGACGAACACGACGAGGCGGTCGATAAGTCTCATCAGAAGGATCATCACCGTCGCGTGTACGCTTTCCAGTATCCCTTGGAGGCACATACTTGCGTCCTTGTCTGATCCGACGCTGAATACGTAGATATCTAAATGAATCTGAAAGCCTGATACGTTCCATCTCAGAGGGATGCGGAACAGTACCATCAGAATGCTCAGGCGTCAGACCCCCATCCTGAGGACCTGCAGTGACCGGTTCTTCAGAATCAGAACTCTCAACCGTATCATGCGATGCTGGATTGTCCGAGTCAACGTGCCCGAACTGCTCGATATTCTCCAAAATAGCATCCACGTTCTCCCCCGCAGCTTGAGCAGGAATGTTTTCCCCCGCAGCTTGAACAGGAATATTCACTAACGGTTGCTGCGGTTGCTGAGGTGCTTGAACATCCATATATTGAGGTTCCGGTGGCGGTACATAATTCGCGTCCACAATGGCACCAAACAAGGGAACATCCGCTGCTGCCGCAACCCCTTTCTCAAAACTTGCACAAATGGTGAAAATCCGACTCATCATCGGTGAAATCTTTAATAACTGATCGGGATCACCCTGTGCCTGAAGATTTGGGTGATGACGATTAATGTGCAACTGAACAAAACGTGGATATAAAATCCATTTCTGATCCCCTGCATTCGCGTTATCAACCATTGCCTTGAAGATAAATCCCGAGAAGTTGAACGGCTTGTTGTATACTAACGCCAACATAGCAGAAGCTAAACTTCGACTCATCCCATCCGTTCCACCTTTTCTATTCCCCAAACAAACGATAATCACGTGCATCAGATATCTCCAAACACGCGTGAGATTCGCTTTGCGATACTGATCGGAGGGAATCCCAGGATATCCAATCCGTTGCATAGCCCCGGTAACAAAAATATGATCAAAACTGATAGGCATATCCGGTTGATCGTTCAATTGTAAAAGTTCCCGAATGCTCTGTTCTGTAATAATGATCTCCGTACCCAGAACAGTAGAGACCAAGCGTATAACGTCGTTTTCAGTAACGACAGTTGCGTTCCGCCAGAATGGGTTGATCAGATTTCCAAAAACCACCGTGGTATCGGAAATAGCGTGGATTACCCTAGAACGTCTCAAAAATGCAATCATCGGACGATACGGTGCAGCTTTATCAGCAGTATCAACAAGATAAGCAGCCGTATTGTGACGAGCTTCAAAAATCAAAGCCATATCTGCAAAAACAGAAACATATTGCAACTCGAAAAAGGTTAGCCAAAAATTTTCATTTTTCATACAACCTTTTTCAAACTCCTGGAACTAGCGACGTAGCACCATACGTCGCATAAACACAGAGCGACGTAGAAAAGTACGTCGCCTAAATTCAAAATAAATTGAAAAGCGACGTAAGGCCGTACGTCGCATAAAATTCGAGCGACGTAAAGCGGGACGTCGCATTTTGCAATTTATTGTGAATTTAATCACTTTATTTAAAATAGCGACGTAGAGAGCTACGTCGCATCGGACGTCGCAGAAAAAGCGACGTAGGGAAAGGCGACGTAGGAATTAATAATAACTAATTTAAAGCGACGTAGGCGACTACGTCGCATCGTACGTCGCAACGATGAACATTCATCCCCAACCCAGAAACCCTAACCTCGAATTTAGGGGTTTTCAAAATCAAACGCACTACAAGGTGCGGCTTACGATGATGATCACGAAAAAATAAGTTATAACCATTATAACAACCAATTGACCATCGAATTCAACCCAAAACTAAAACCCTTGAAACCCGTAACACTTATATAGCAATTAAACATATAATACACGGTGAAAACAGGTAAATATGGTACCTAAGTGTGCGGAATAACGAGTATATGAAAACTACGTGAGTGAATAGGAACGACAACAGCTACAAATCACGAAAAAGCTCGAAGAATTGCTACGTCGCAAATCGCCGGTTGGTACGTCGCAGGCTACGTCGCACTTGAATAGTGAATACTGTGACGAGGTACGTCGCAGTGGATACTATTTAAAGTATAACCCTATGTGCGACGTAGGCTGGGACGTCGCAGGCGACGTAGAGCCGAACGTCGCAGGCGACGTAGAGCCGTACGTCGCATACAACAGTTTTGATCCAATTTCGAAATTTTCAAACCGTGTACTCGTTATTTTTAGCAAATAATTTCCAAATAACTCGTGACTTGGGAAAATAACCTAGAATAAAAATAAAACAAAATAAAATAAACTATAAAATCTTTTTTTTTTTTTTTTTTTTTTTTTTTTTTTTTTTTTTTTTTTTTTTTTTCTTTAATTTTACAAAAAATAGAAATAACTAACACTCTATTTTTGGTGACGGAGTTGTTTTGTCTGCTTAGGGATCATATCGGAATAACATGCATTTATTAGGAATAGTAAGTGTTATTTCGATCATCAGTATATTTGTCCACTTTAAATTTACGTGGCACATTTAAAACACCTGTTATAAAAATTATTTCAAGACAATTATTGGTATTGTTTGTCCACCTAAACATGTTACATCCGTATTTGTGAGCTATCCTTTATTGTTAGAATGAATATTAATTTTGTGAAACCTATTATATGATATACCGATAAACTTTAGTAAAACAAACACCGCATATTCATACAAGGTAGAGATTACAAGACCAAGTTTATCTCGGTTTTCTCGTAACATACACTTGATATTTATATGTAGGCATACATCAAACTGATTATGAAGATACTAGTTGCCCCAGATCTGTACAAAGTACAACAGAGGGTCCCTTAGTATGAACATAACAAGTTTGAGACTATTTGCATAACTAATGGATTCAGGTCTGTACGTGAGTACAACAATAGCGTTTAGGGTTTAGTAATAGTTAGTATTTATGTGTTTATTATTAAAAAAAAAAAAAAAAAAAAAAAAAAAAAAAAAAAAAAAAAAAGGCGTTTGGCATTCATTTGCTTGTTACCTAAGGGGAATCGCCTTCATTTAAGTTTTTATTTGCAAAAACTACGGGAAATGATAGTACATTAGGAGAATAAGCTTCACAATAATAAAGCTTAAGTCCTAAGTATGATATGGTAGTAGGTTCAAATAAAGTCGCTTTAGAACTACAGCGGTTCTATCAGGTATGTGTTTATATTTATTTGATTATACACCTATATCCACAAGTTATAATTTGTCTATTTTTAGTAAAATTTTAGATGGCTTCATCATATGATGTACTGGTAGGCAAATTATATGAAATTTTCTAAGTCTTAAGAATTTATTTAACTACTTGTTTATTATTTTGTGTAACTATTCTATGATGTATGACATTAAGTCTTAAATGTTGAATGATGGTATTACCATACACTGTTATCATGCATTTTAATTAAAGTGACAAATAGTAGCAATATGGGTATTAATTTAATTACTGGTAACTATGTTGTACTATGTACAGAACTGAAACCTTTAATTAAATTAATATTCTCAAATATATTTTGAATTATGCTAGAAGGAATCTTCTGTTGTACTACGTACAGACTTAGATAACATAGCATATTCAAAGTATGTTTGATATTTGTCTAACCGTAAAAATTCAAGTGTATGTTATATGTTTCGAAAAGATACATCATTTAGTAACCACTACCTTGAAAATTTAATGATGCAGTGTTATGTGTTTTACTTGAATTCTTCAGTATGTCATATAATAGGAAGCACTTGATAATTCTCATACTAACAATAAAGAGTTTGCTTAGAAAATTGAGTATAATTTGTTTATGTGGATCATATACTGGTAATCGTCTTGAACTATCTATAATTAAAATATTTACTTTATGTGCGTAATGCATTTATTAATTATGCTATGTGGATAAAGGTACCTAAGATATAGTTTTATAAATATAAATGTATAAATGATATATTTAGTTGTAATTTTATAGTAATTTATTTGAATTTCATGAGGTATGTATACTACCAATCTGCTTAAACTTTTTAAATATATCATGAATTGCTTATTCTTACTAATATGATCCCTAAGCAGATAAATTCTTATTCATTTTGTGTATGTATTTTATTTTGTTTCAAGTGTTTAATAAAATGGTACTTGATACCTATGATTATGTAATTTTGTTTTAGTTTTTAATTTTTGTGTTAATTATGCTTACCCTTCGGAATTAAATCATACTGAATGTTTTTGAGTTGAACAACGTGACAAATACAAGTGAAAATTAATTATAATTTAGACTTGTGAAAATATCGGGTTTTTATTTATACTTAGAATTAAAATTCGCGTTTTTAATTATTTCTGCGAGTTGACTTCGACTTGCGAGTCCGCTTCAAATCTCGCGAATCGAATGTAAAGTATAAAGGTGGTCAAACGAGTCAGACCAACCCACCGAACCCACATACTTCGCGAGTTCAGTAAAGCTTGCGAATCCGTCAACAAGGCGAAACGAGGCGATTTATTGTTTTCGTTTGATTTCGATTCTTAGATTACGGGAACGAGTTATTCAATCCGAGGACTTTATACACCTTCATATTGCGAACATTTTGAGGTATAAACCAACGGATTTCACCGTGTAAATAACAAGAAATTGAAGTTTTTATAAAACTTAGGGTTTCGGGTTAAAAACTAAACGATTTGCGTCGATTACGATGTTATTGGACATAGATCTTTAGGGTTTATGTTAAACGAACATTAATGAACGTGAATCAATCGATAGATCATGTTAAAATTACAAGATTAATCGATTTTAAGTGTAACCTCGCGACGGCAGTTCATCGAACGAGTTGACATTTTGAATCAACTCGCAGCGAGTTGACTAGCGAATCCATGAGATTAGCGAGTTCACTTAAATAACTTTAGCGAGTTGATCAATGTAGCGAGTTTATAAGTTTAGCGAGTTCATAAGCAAAACGAGTTGACCTCACCTCGTTAGGCCAGTTTATGCGAGTCCAGTACTTAGAAAAATTTTATTTTTTAAAGTAGTGATATAAATGTTAAGACTTTTTAAGTAATAACTTTTATGAAATGGATTTGTGTTAATTCTTATATGATTATA
This sequence comes from Helichrysum umbraculigerum, assembly GCA_949592205.1. Lineage (NCBI taxonomy): Eukaryota > Viridiplantae > Streptophyta > Magnoliopsida > Asterales > Asteraceae > Helichrysum > Helichrysum umbraculigerum. Next base: position 102,147,735 of record CATIUR010000003.1, on the reverse strand, counting down.
TCGAAAGTCTACTAATTTAAGAAGAAAATTAGTGGCGTGTCCTAATTTCACATTAGCGGTATAATTTTTAACGTTAACGACTTGAGATTTTTATTAAAATAACAAGTACCTAACGTGATTTAAATTAGACTTAAGACTTTTTAGTTATAAGTAAAATTTTTATATACGACTTGAGATTATTTTTGTATCAAGTTATATATAATTACAATTTTAAACTAAGATGTTTGATGAATCTCGATTCATAATACATAATAGTTTAAATATTTTTTTATCGTGCATTAAATTATATCTGTTGTTTGTATTTATTACAGATATGGCTAGAGCATTTGATAAGGGTCACAACATCCTGGTTGATCTGAACCTTGAGGCCAAACGGGCTGACAGGGTTGCTGATATATTACGTTTTCTAGCACGATCAAGGATTAGATATGCCATTACGGCCAATCCTCCTATCTCACAGACTATACTGAACGATTTCTGGACGGATATTGTTTATGACGAATCTGTCACTCCGCCAGAGATTCGAGCTACAGTTGGTGGACAACCTGTTACCTTTTCAGCTGGTAATCTTCGTGAGATTTTGCAGCTAGGTACGGTAGAACAGGAGAACGGGGATATTGAGTATCCTATGGACTTTATTGAGGGTGCTATTGGACGTATGGGATATACAGGAGACAGGCGTGGACGTCAGTTCCAGAAGCCTCTGGTCATTGGTCAGTGGAGGTTTCTTTGGCACGTGATGAATATAGTCTTCGCAGCAAAGAAAGGTGGCTTTGATGAGTTGAGCCCTGCGATTCTATCGGCTGTACTGTCACTGGTTTACAATAAACCATACAGTTTTTGTGATTACATTTTTGGAGAGATAGCTAGACAGATATCGGGTTCTGTTAGATCTAGATTTATGATCTACCCGAGGTTTTGTATGCTTATCATACGTGCGCGTCTACCGAACTTGGTTATTCCTGAGCCGTTTTTATCGGTGAATACCATTGATCAACGTGGTTATAATGCCATGTTTATGCAGACGATTAGGAAGGAAGGAGTGGTGAAACCGGAAATTAGACCACTTTTTGGATATATTGTTGATCCAAACTACGTTGCACCGCCAAATCATGGGTGGTTGGACGTAGCTCCTGCTGCTGTTGTTGCTCCTGTTGTTGCTGATGTTGTACCTGCACCTGTAGCTGAGGAAGCTCAACCTGAAGATCCACAAGGGCTCCTTGAGGATGTTCTTATTCAGGCTGGTCAGGTGGATCAGCAGGTGAATCAAGAGGTTGCTGCACAGGTTGTGCAAGAAGTTTTGGAGCAGAATGATGATGAGACAAATCCTTTGCTTCAAGACATTGAGAGTTACTTGGCACCACCTGAGGTAATCTGTTACTTATGTAATAATATAGATGCTTAGTTGATAGATTGTTTTTATTGATCATAGATGCATAATATTATTATATAATGATTCTGATATTAGATATTTAGTAAATTGGATATTATTTCTGATTTTAAAAATATAAATATCATTATACGAACAGGAAGCTGAAGCTGAGGCTGCACATCCAGAAGTTATATTACTTGAGGATGAGCAGATACAGCTTGATAGATCAGTTGTTGTACCAACTGAGGTATTATATCTGATTAATCTTAAATATATAGAACTTGTATGATAGAGCTTATGCTAATCATAAATGTTTAATATATTTAAAATTTAGGATCCTGTTAGATCATCTAGAGGTCGTGATGGTGAGACGGCTTCAGATGAAGTTTCTGACAATACACCTTCTCCTCCTCCATCTGCTTCTGAAAAGAAGAGGAAGGGTAAGAGTATTCTGGAGGAAGGTACTGAGGAAGTTGAGATTCCTTTGATGAAGCGTCCGAGAACGCTTACAATTCGAGAAGGTTAGTATTAATTAAAGTTAAATAATCTTAACTTGTTGTTTATCAGGAGTTGAACTGAGACAGTTAATTCTGTATACAGTTTCTCAGGATACACCACAGGTAGAGATGGTTGCACCGGTGGTTACGGAATCGATGTCTTTACCGCTTCAAGTATGAGATATAAATTCTATAACTATGAGTGTTATGCAATTAATTAGAGTTTGAGACAGAGTAATCTGTAACAATAACTGATTTTAATTGTGTTTAACTTTACAGCATGAGGTTGCTGATTTAGTTCATGGAGCTAATTTTCCGACGAACAAAGCAGCTAGATTTGCGACAAGTTTGCTTACGCAAGCTTTGTCTCAACCTCATACACCGCTTACCAGAGACTGGCATATTGAGTCTCTTACACCGCCTGGACCTAGAACGATACCTGTTACTCCAACGACTGATGCTGAAAGGATTACATCCTTAGAGTCGAGGGTAAAGGATTTGGAGAAGCTTACTTCTCAGATTCCAGAGCTGGTGTCGAGCAATCTTCTTCTTTCACAACAGATACTCAAGCAGAGTGAATCGTACAATCTGTTGATGAAGACTCATGAGACGTTACTTGCAGACTTCACTGTACAGAGACTGAAGTTATCTTCTTTAGAGAGTCTGGTCTTGAGATCGCATTCAGGACAGCCTGCTCAGGGGGAGATATTGGTATATCTGGAGTCTTGCAGAGAGAATGAGTTGAAGAGAAAGAGAGATCAAGACAAGGACGATGATCCCAATGCACCGAGTGGTGAGCAGACTGGTCCTTCAAAGACTGGTGACCAAGCTACTATTCAGGGGGAGTCTGGTGCTGGTGCTAGTGGTTCTGGAGCTGGTACAAATGCTGATAAGACTGCACAGGTTGATACAGAAGCTGGTAAGATAGCTTAGTATTAGCATAGTGTAGTAATTATTGGTAGTAATTTGTACAGAATAATTGTAACTTAATATTGTGATAATATATTCGGCTTGAGATTTGTAATTACAAGTTAAATGTATTAGATATTGTTAAGTTATTTGATTTTATAAATGTTAAGATAAAATAGTGATCGAAAGACTTCCGACTCATTGAGTAGTCGAGCGGCGTGTTCCGATTAATTTCGGCGGTCATAATTTTATAATAACATATGCATTTTAGATTTGATTATAGACTTAAGACCGTAAGGTATATAAGTAATTAACAAGTTAAAAATGTATTCGTATTAACTAGACAAATGATATATAATTTAAAGGTTAAATTGATAATGAATGAGATCAATTAACACTTGGAATTATATAAGTTGATTAATAGTAAATTTAAATGTTTGGTGATTATTCACAATGCATTAGAATTTAAAATTAATTAATATTTGTTAAGTAGACTTAAGAAATTTTGGATTGATTCAGGGCAATTAATAAAAATTTTATAAGTTATATGTATATTGCGTTTATATGTTAGGTTAAAACATACAAAAGAATTAATAAAGAAATTCTTAGATTGATTCAGGGAAATCACTAAAGAATTTGAATTATTAATATATTTGTATTTATGTTTTTCTCTTAGGATTGGAGATGCTTGATCTATCTGAATCGGAAGATGATATTTTTGATGAGATAGATGAAGACATTGATTTTGATCTTGAGGATGGAGAATTTCTACCACCTACAGATTGGACTGCTGTACCTGAGAATGTGCAAGACATGGGTGTAGATCTAGATGCAAACATTGATGAACACCATGTGAGCCCATCTAGGACAGAAGTTGTTATTGAAAATGAACAAGGTCCAACAATTGTCGATATAGATGAAGATATTGATGATTCAACCTCTGATGAAGAAGAAGAAGTTCTTGTTCAAACCAAGAATCCTGCTGTTGTACTTAGGAAACTTCCAAAGAAGAAGAAGAAGATTGGAATTTCTGAAGTTGATATTACGAAAAAGCGTGTACCACGTAAAGGGATTATTGGTTGGTACTTTGACTCAGAACTAAAGCTTTTTGCGATCAAAAGGTTTGACGGAGTTCAATATTTTGAAAGAAAGCTTGCAGTTTTTAGTTCTCTACCACGTTATGAAATACGTGATTTGGCTAGATTAGAGATTAACAACCCAAGTCGTGATGATTATGCTGATCGTGTTGAAAGAATCATTAGACATGAGGTTGGTACGAATAAGTTTGTTCAGATTAAGCCAAGAAAGGGAAAGACTGTGAAATTACAAGAGAGAAGTCAAAGAACAGGAAGAAGAAGAAGGAAGAAAGTTTACCCAGCTGTTAGATGCATACAACAGATTCCACTGAAGACAATGCCACAGGATATTTTGGGAAATATGAAGAGTTGGCACGTGGATTCAGGAACTGGAGAAGCTGTTATGGTTGAAGCTGATAATGAGGTTGAAGGTGGTGAAAGAGAAATCTTTAGAGTTTATGATTATCGACACCTGATGAATATGTCGAGAAAAGATCTGTTAAAGTTGAATGAGAACAGAATTTTGACGACTATTGAATGGGCTGATTTAGCAAGAGATTATCAGTTGATGGTTAAAACTTGTATCAAGATGAAGATTTACGCAGGCAGTAAGATTTACAAATGAAGACCAAAGACAGCGTGAAGATAAAGACGCTAGAGCTATTGTCAAGGGGGAGTCTGTTGGGACATAGATTGTGACAACAGATCTAGCTTGAAATAGGACTAGTGTAATTATTATTATGTTTGTATATTGGTTTAGATTTGTAAATGAATATTTGTTTTGTTAGTGATATTCGTTAAACATATTGTTTTGCTAAGTTAGACGAATGTTAAATACGAAATAAATAAACAGACGTTTGATGCGAGGCGAGTCGAGATCTCAGGTCGCAGCGAGTTGAGCTGTGAGGCGAGTTCTGAATTCGTGAGGTATCAGTCTGGCGAGCCGAGTTCCGAGTTGGGCTTGGGCTGCGAGTTGGACCGAACTCGCAGGCCCATGCGAGCCGAGCCGGACAGAACTATTTAAACGATTTTCCTTAGAAAATCGAAAACAACTTTTGCATATTCCAAACCTGCGATTCCAGAAAACCAGAGAAAAACATAACCTAAGGCTAGGCTTTGACGATTCGTTGTTTAAAGCTAAGTCTAGTTAAAACGCAATACGAACATATTCGTTGTTAGTAAGATAACACCGTATTGAGGGATTCCGCACCTTAATACTACAGATAACGAAGTTATCGATCCTAAAACTAGGGGACTTACACTTTTACTGTTTTATCTTATTGGGGGAGATACATGCTACTTATTTTTCCTGAACACAAGTACTAAATTGATTTCTATACCAAACGGAATTGCATGAGTTAATTACTAATTACTGAAGTCTCTCCATCATATATCGTTAGTTATGGACTTAAGCGCGAACAGTAGATAATGGATCCATTAGGGAAATGACCCTCCCTGCCCGGGGTAGTAGCGCTACCACGTACTGATTTACACGTAGAAACGGGTGACTATTATTTCGTTACTTATGCTTGCTCAATTTCGAGCATGTCACGGGAGCAACTGATTATTTAAGGGTTAAGCTTCGATTATGAGCCTCATGGCAACGGTATAACTTGATTACTTTACTTTTGCGAGATTTGCAAATACTTGATATACGCCTACGGGCACTACTGATGAAATCTTGTGTTCAAACTGATTATTTACTGATAAACCTGTGAGATTCACCAACCTTTTGGTTGACCCTTTTTAGCATGTATTCTCAGGTACACTTACGAAGTAGGATCACTCCAGGATTACTAGCTAGAGTCGCATGATTTCCAAACTGCATTTAACGGAGATTCTTTGGCATTATCTTTTGTAACTATGGTTATGTAATAGAATCTCCCGCCACATACGCGGACTCTAGGCTTACATATTTTTGTAAAGAAAACTATATGTTTTCAAACGATTTAATTATGAAATGTAATTATTTTACAAAACGTCTCATTTAGAGGTCGTTTGCTGTATATCTTGTGCTTTGTATATTGATTAGTAACACCCAAGTATGCTTCCGCAAATCACTAAATTTGGGGGTGTTACAGATTGGTATCAGAGCCTAAGGTTATAGTGAACTAGGTTGCATTTAGTGGGCCTAGACTATGACCATTAGGCAGTATTCCCTTACTAGGCATGATTGGTTCAGGAATTACATCATACGACTTTAATTTAACATAGCCCGATCAACTATGTACAATTAAGGAAAGATGATGTGAGGTCTGAAATGGTTGTGTCGAACAGGAATGCGTTAGTTGACTCTGACCACGAGAGAACCGGACCATTACTTGATACGTGCTAGACTTTAGGCTGGATATTATATGCCTATATATATTAGCCTCGTCTTACTTACACTCTGCCACAGGAATGGCAAACACACCACCTAATCCGTCACACTCTCACCCACATGGGTCACGAAACCCACGTGTAGCCAGGAGGAACACAAGGTCACCTCGAACCAGCCCCTATCCTGTTCATAACTTTCAGAACTCGGCACATCTCACAGTGCCAGTGTTGACTACCCAACTCCACCGTCAGGAACAAAGGCTCGAACATCTCGAACGAGAACAACACCGGATGACCTACCTACTTCGCCAAGCGCTGGATCACATAGCCCAACTCCAGCAAGAACAAGAGGATACAAACCTCTCTGTAAGCATAATTCAGGATTCAATGACCGCCGCACTAGGTGCGGATGAACTCGTAAGAAACCGACTAGAGGAGTGTGAACAGCGTTCACAGGAGACTGAAGATCACTCTCGAGCACTAGTACAACGATTGGCCTTGGTCGAAGATAACGCCAGACAAGCCAACAGACTAGCAGAAACCGTAGACCGCCTCGTCACACTAATGGAGCAGATTAATCTGCATCAAGATTAGATCAGTCTGTAATTTGTAACCAGTCAACTATCTAATTAGAACCTATGTAATTCAACCGGATGTAACAATTTCCGGTACTTTTGTACTACCACTACTCTGTAATCTTTTGAAAACCAGTACTTTGTATCCAACTTTTATTTAATGGAATGTGATTATCACCTCGTACTGTTATTGTATATCTCATTATACACACTTGTGATATATCATCAAATTTCAGGCAATTATCTTATTCCACTTTCCTTGTGCTTTTCTTGATCAGCAGCATGCCTCCTCCTCGTCAGATCACCCTCACTGAAGCCGAAGTTGCGGGCCTGATTGCCCGTAGTGTGGCCCAAGCTCTAGCTACCCGGACCTCGACTCCCGGTAGTGAAGACACCGCTAACAATGGACCACAGCCGAAGCCCTGCTCATATAAGGACTTCCAAAACTGCAAACCGCTGAACTTTGCAGGTACTGAGGGAGCGATCGGCCTAATACGCTGGATCGAGAAAGTTGAATCGGTATTTCTCATCTGCAACTGTGCGGAGGGGGACAAAGTTAAGTTCTCCGTTAGTACTTTTACTGACACCGCACTCACCTGGTGGAACACCTATGCCCAAACTGTGGGCGTTGCTAATGCTTACAAACTCCCGTGGGAGGAGTTGAAGGAGATGTTGAGGGGCGAGTATTGCCCCAGGGATGAATTGAAACAATTGGAGTTGGAATTCTGGAACCACAAGATGCAAGGTGATGATATCACCGGATACACCAATCGTTTCCACCAACTGGCACTTCTGTGCCCAACCATGGTCGATCCTGAGTACAAGAGGATCGAGAAATACGTTGATGGACTGCCCGAGAAACTCCAGAACCTGGTGACTTCATCCAAACCAGGTACTATCCAGAACGCCATCCGTATGGCCCATGAACTTACGGCAAACGCTGTCCGCCGTAACACCACCTCAGCCCCACCTGCAAACAACAAACGAAAGTGGGAAGGAAACCCCAACTCATCCAACCAAATCACCAACCGAAGACCCGAGCCTATTAGGGCTTATTCATCCGGCTCTTCAGAAAAGAAAGGGTACAGTGGAAGCAAGCCCTACTGCCCCAAATGCAATCGTCACCACGACGGTTCCTGCCCTTGCACAAACTGCAAACGTTTTGGGTATCTGGCCAAGGATTGTCGAAACACCAGTGCCCCGAAGACTTGTTATGGGTGCGGAAGTCCTGGGCATTTTCAGAATAATTGCCCTAAGCAGAAAAACAACAACAACAACAACAAACGGAACAACAACTCTGCTCGCAGCAGAGCATTTGTCATCAAAGCTGGGGAAGCTAGGGAAGACCCGAATGTTGTAACGGGTACGTTTCTTCTCAACGATCTTACTGCTTCAGTATTATTTGATACCGGTGCTGATAAAAGTTTCATATCTGATGAGTTTTGCCCACTACTTGATATCACCCCCGCGGCCTTAGATGTTAAGTACACAGTAGAACTTGCAAATGGTAAACTTATAGAAACCGATAGTGTGATACCTAATTGCACTTTAAACTTAGCCGACGAAATCTTTTCAATCGATCTAATGCCTGTTGAACTGGGAAGTTTCGATGTCATCGTGGGTATGGACTGGTTGTCCAAGCACCGGGCCGAAATTGTGTGCCATGATAAAATCGTCCGAATTCCTCTCGCCGCCGGTAGTACCTTGGTCATACAGGGGGAGACCGGTGGGTCGAGACTAAACTTAATCTCCTGTTTAAAAACCCGAAAATTTCTGAGAAAGGGTTACCCAGCAATACTCGCGCACATCACGGAGAAAAAGTCGGAGGAGAAGCGACTTGAAGATGTGCCAATCGTTAGAGACTTTCCTGAAGTCTTTCCAGAAGAACTACCTGGTTTACCTCCACCTAGACAGGTCGAGTTCTAGATTGATCTCGTGCCGGGTGCCGCACCGGTGGCCCGAGCACCGTACCGCCTAGCTCCATCTGAACTTCAGGAGTTGTCCACGCAGTTACAGGAACTTCTGGATAGAGGATTCATCAGACCGAGTTCTTCACCTTGGGGAGCTCCGGTCTTGTTTGTTAAAAAGAAAGACGGTTCATTTCGAATGTGTATTGACTACCGAGAGTTGAACAAACTAACCGTCAAGAACCGATACCCACTTCCTCGAATCGATGATCTGTTCGATCAACTCCAAGGATCAAGCTGTTATTCAAAAATTGATCTTCGATCAGGTTATCATCAGTTGCGTGTTCGCGATGCTGACATCCCAAAAACCGCATTCAGAACCCGTTACGGGCACTACGAATTTCAAGTAATGCCCTTTGGCCTAACCAACGCACCGGCTGTATTCATGGACCTTATGAATCGGGTGTGCAAACCATTCCTCGACAAGTTTGCCATTGTTTTTATCGATGACATCCTTATCTATTCGCGAAACGAACATGAACACGCACAACACCTCAGAACCATCCTAGAACTACTTAGACACGAGGAGCTCTACGCCAAATTTTCTAAGTGTGAGTTCTGGATACACACCGTTCAATTCCTTGGACACGTTATCGACAGTCGGGGAATTCATGTAGACCCGTCAAAAATCGAGGCAATCAAGAACTGGAAAGCACCAACCACTCCAACCGAGGTACGCCAATTCTTGGGATTGGCCGGTTACTACCGCCGTTTCATCGAAAACTTTTCAACAATTGCCAAACCCCTCACCGTGCTGACTCAGAAGGAAAAGAAATTCGATTGGACCAATAAACAAGAGTCGGCATTTCAGCTGTTGAAATTCAAGCTTTGCAGTGCACCCATTCTATCTCTACCTGAAGGCACCGATGACTTCGTGGTATACTGTGATGCTTCTCACCAAGGTCTCGGTTGCGTGCTGATGCAACGAGACAAGGTCATTGCTTACGCCTCCCGACAACTTAAAGTTCATGAGAAAAACTACACAACTCATGACCCTCGAGCTAGGGGCCGTGGTATTCGCCTTAAAAATCTGGAGACATTATCTTTATGGTACCCGCAGCACTGTATTCACCGACCACAAAAGTCTCCAACACATTTTCAACCAGAAAGATCTTAACATGAGGCAACGTAGATGGGTTGAATTACTCACCGATTACGACTGTGAGATCAAATATCATCCGGGCAAAGCAAACGTGGTTGCTGATGCTCTCAGTCGTAAGGAACGAACAAAACCACTCCGAGTCCGGGCACTCAGTATTACCATTCATAACGATCTCACCACCCAAATACATCTTGCCCAACTCGAAGCCCTGAAACCCGATAACTTCAAGAACGAGGCCTTGCGAGGCATGGATAAACAATTCGAGATCAGACCCAACGGAGTTAGGTATTTCTCTAACCGAATCTGGTTGCCTAATTTTGGAAACCTGCGGGACTTGGTGATGGATGAAGCTCACAAGTCCAAATATTCTATCCACCCGGGATCCGACAAAATGTATCACGGCATCAAGGAGTTTTACTGGTGGCCGAATATGAAAGCTGACATTGCTTTGTACGTCAGCAAATGCTTAACATGTTCCAAGGTCAAGGCCGAGCACCAAAGACCTTCCGGATTGCTCCAACAACCTGAAATTCCTCAATGGAAATGGGAGCAAATTACCATGGATTTCATAACCAAACTACCTAAATCGGTGAGCGGTTGCGATACCATTTGGGTGATCGTCGATCGGCTCACCAAATCGGCTCATTTCTTGGCAATCAGAGAAACCGACAAAATGGAACGCCTTACACAAATCTACATCAAAGAAATCATTTGCCAACATGGTGTCCCTATCTCGATTATCTCTGATAGGGATACTCGATTCACATCTCGCTTCTGGCAATCACTCCAAAAATCACTAGGTACCCGTCTCGATATGAGTACCGCGTACCATCCTCAGACCGATGGCCAGAGCGAACGAACTATTCAGACACTGGAAGACATGTTACGAGCCTGCGTAGTTGATTCCGGTACAAATTGGGAAAGACATCTACCGTTGTGCGAGTTCTCGTACAACAACAGCTATCACGCCAGCATAAAGGCTGCACCTTTTGAGGCACTGTACGGTCGTAAGTGCCGATCACCGATCTGTTGGACTGAAGTGGGAGATAGTCAACTCACTGGTCCTGAACTCATACATGAAACCACAGAGAAAATCGTTGAAATCCAAAACCGACTCAAAGCCGCGCGTGATCGTCAGAAAAGCTATGCTGACGTGAGACGCAAGCCACTCGAGTTCCAAGTTGGGGATCGAGTACTCTTAAAAGTATCGCCTTGGAAAGGCGTAATCCGATTCGGCAAACGCGGAAAATTAAACCCCAGGTACATTGGGCCTTTTGAGATTCTCGAGAAGATAGGTCCAGTGGCATATCGACTGCAACTGCCCTCTGAACTCAGCAGCGTGCACCCTACTTTTCACATTTCTAACTTAAAGAAATGTCTTTCTGACGAGACACTCATTATACCCCTTGACGAGATTCGCATCGATGACAAACTACATTTCGTTGAGGAACCAGTCGAAATTATGGACCGTGAGGTCAAACAACTGAAACAGAGTCGTATTCCCATCGTCAAAGTCAGGTGGAATTCTAGACGTGGTCCGGAATTCACTTGGGAATGGGAAGACCAAATGCGACTCAAGTATCCCCACTTATTCACCAATTCTACCCCGAACGCGACTTCGACTTAAATTTCGGGACGAAATTCTTTTAACAGGGGGAGAATGTAACAACCGGCAAATTAGGACTAGAATTAGTGCCTAATTCTTTGTTAATACATGTAATTAGTTCTGTGTTAGGCTAATTTATATATCGGATTATATATTGGTAAATATATACAACTTTGCGATTTGACTTAAATCGTACGCAATTTAAATAGAATGAAATTCTATTCGATTAATATGGACGTTGGTGAACAAATGTTTATAAACTAAAATAACGCAATTATGACCCAAAATGCTATTTTTCAATAATTAGAAATTATCTCGTATCACTTGGTTAAAGTTTACACGATTTAAAAACAAAAGTATTCCAACTAATTTAAACTAAATTATATTTCAAACAATTAAAGATTTAAAGAAATAATTTAAGTAAATTATTTAATAACCTTCGTATTTTAAAAAGGATAATTCACGGGTAGAAATAAATAGTTAAGGTAAAAGACGGAGAAAACGAACACCGCACGGAGCACAGCGCGTGTACTGAAAAATGGGGGCTTTCATCAAAACCCCCAACTTTCCCCTCTTCTTTCTCATTCCACTAACTCCCTCTCTCTCTCTCTTCTTTCACTTTCTTTCTTTTCTCTCTCAAATTAAACACCACCACACCTCATTAAATTCACAAAATACTACCTCAAAACGCACTCGGTTTTACTCGGTCATTTGGAAGAAAAGCATCACCACTTCACGATCTACAACTCCATCTTTCCGGATTTTCATTTCGACACTTTGTAAGTTTCTGTAACACCCCCAAATTTAACAGTTTGCGGAAGCGATGTTTTGGGTGTTACTAATCAATAATCACAAGCACAAAGGATACAGTGAACGACTCTAAATGAGACGTTCAAAAAGTTATTACATTAATACATAAGTAGTTTCAAAATACAAGCTCGAGTTCAAGTAAATTTCTAGAGATTCTGATACATAACAGTAAGTACAAAAGTAATGTAATGAAATCTCCAAGCTTGTAAATGCATGCGACTCGAGCTAAGAAAGCTTATCCTGCTGGGCATCCCTACTGATGCTGTGTACCTGAGAAGCATTACTAAAACGGTCAACCAAAAGGTTGGTGAATCTCACAGGTTTGTAAGTAAGTAAACAGTTGAACACACAAGTAGTATTTGTAAATCATAGCCAGCCAGTAAGTAACGATCACAGGTTATGCTCATCGTTAACTTAAGTTTTAATAAGTGGGTGTTTGCAGATTATGCAAACCGTTTGATAAAATTGCCATGAGCCACCATAGTTGAAGCTTAACGTACAGTAAATATAGGTACCCCCGTGAATGTAATCCAAAACATTCATTCGAAACGAGTAAGAAACGCCCGTTTCTACAGGAACGGTTCGTGGTAGTGCGTGCTACCCCGGGCGGGGATTGTCAGTCCCATATGGATCCATATACTAAAACTCGCGCTTATCACATAACTAACAACTATGATTAAGGAGGATTTCATTGGATTAGTCGAAAACTCATGCAATTGGCGTATCCGTAATCTCGTACAGTATGTAAATCATGGCAGCAAGTAAGTTTTGTGTGTTCATGTAAAACAGTAATGCATCTCACCCCTGAGTAAAAACAGTAAAGTAGGGGCTGTAAGACTCACCTGAGTCTGGCAGACAATGCAGTAAGTAAGCAAGTAGTATCCCGAACTAGCAACCCTTAGCGTCCTAATACGCATAAGGTTTAGTAAGTAAATGGAATACTTGTAAAGTATCCATGCTAGTTGTTCCCAAACTAGTTAATGTCCATTAGTTTGTTTGTACGTTTGTATTCGTTTGTAAATCGTAGTTTGTATAAAAGTTGTACGGTCAGTTGGTGTCGTTGTATAATAATAATAATTCCATCCATTATTATTATGTATTCATAGTAGTTGTACATTTGTAAAGCGTACGTGTATAACTGTTTGTTTGTATTACAACGTGTATCGTTTGCGTAAGTTCCAATGGGCTTAAACCCCAAAGGGTACGAGTGAAACCTCGTAAGTATTCGAGTGTATGTTCGTATCAGTTAACGTGTAATCCAGCACGTAACTAGTGAGTGAACTTGTAAGTTCGTATCGGATGTAATCCCGTGTAATGTACAAGTGTAAGTTCGTTGGAGTGTAATCTCCTAAGTATTTCCAAGTGTAATCTCGTACGCGTGTGTGAGTGAAATCTCACGTTCAGTTAAGTATAATCTTGTACGTATTCGAGTATTTGTGTATACTTCCAAAAGTATAGTATTTTCATGTATAAGTCGTATCGTATTTGATTTGGTTGTTGAAAAGTGATTCCAACACTTAGAATATATTTTGTTTTCTGATCTGGGCTATCTGCGACACAAGGCTTGTGTCGCAGACCGTATGCGACATAAGGTCTGTGTCCTATGGATTGATTTCGGTTTGGTGTTTATGCGACACAATAGTTGTGTCACATACAAGGGTACGACACAACGATACGACATAGTCGTTGTGTCGCAATCAAGCGATAGGTAAACTTTGTGTCGTAGATGATACGACATATAGTGCGACATAAGAGTTGTGTCGCATACATTGCGACATAACGTGCGACATAACATGCGACACAGTGTTGTGTCGCATGAAATTTTGGTCCAATGCGACACAAGAGGTCTGTTCGGAATTTAAGTTTCCGCAAACGTATTTTCCGGTTTCCGTTGGGTCTAGAACTTTTATACTAGTTTTAATATGTTATAATGAGTCCATAGTAACTATTGGTGGTCGTTTTTAAGGTTTGTGGTGTCGTTTTCTTTAAAATGACCAAAACCGACGTTTCCGTTAACGTGTTCAAAAATGAGTTTTAAATACGTATTCGGACATCATTTAGCTAGGGGAACAACATGGAAGTAAAATAAATGTAATCGGAAAAGTTTCGGGTCGCCGGAAAACTTACAAGTCGTCGAAACGAAAATCCGAAAAGATAGGATTGTAGCTCTCGTTCTCGTGATCACTTTTCTCCAAAACGAGCCTAGCCTCCGAGGTGGTTTTGTGGTGTTTTTATGGTGGTTTAGTGATGGTAGTTTAGAGAGAGAGAGAGAAACCGATTGAGAGGGAGAGAGAGAGAGAGAGATTGAGTGTGAGAGTGAGATTGAGTGAGGGAGTGGGGGAAATGGTGAGGGCTTAATGCCCCCTCACCTTGGGCCGGTTTTGGTGGGGCCACATGATGTGGTCTCACCACTTTTTGCTCCTCCGTGTTTGCTCTCCGTGCGGTGTTCGTTTCCCCGGTCGTTTAAACGTTAAAATAATTTTATACGCGATTACACATACGTTTTAAAATACGAAATATTACTCGATAATTAAGTTGAAGTATTTCAATAAAATACTTGTTATTAAGTTATAAAATATAACTTTGTTGTGTGTTTGTCGGTTGATCGAGTTTTCGGAGAGTTCGGTAACGTTTTAGTTAAAAACGTACGTTTTCGTTATATTATAAACATACTATAAAGTACTAGTCAAAGTAATTAAATAATTTCACATTATTTAATAATTGTTTTACCAATTTCCGTAAGTTTGTACAATTGTTGTTTTATACGATTTGTACGAATCGTATACGCGTATATATATATATTCCATCCATATATATGTATAGTAAATAATGTATATAATCCTATTTCATATTATATACAAATAATAAACACGTAATTAGGGAAATTTTTTAAATTGACCCTAAATTTGGGGTTGTTACATTCTCCCCTTGTTAATAAAATTTCATCCCGAAATTTGTTTGAAGTAGTAGTCGGTAGTTCGATACTAGTCAGGTAGCTACAATGTGTACTAGTAGCCTACAGTAGTAGGGTAGGTCCTACAGTGTTTGAAATTAAGAAATCGTCAGGTGGTAACGTACCCTAATTTTTGTTGCCTGGAGGTAGTGGGCATTGGGCCTTGAGATGGCCAGCACTCCCACAGTTGAAGCAGAGTTTCGCTTTAGGAGGGTTCGTACTTTTAGGGTAGAATTTGCATCGATCGGTGGGTGTGGTACACGGTTCGTCATGATGCCGAGTGCATCGGGAGCAGTAAGGTTTATTTCCTAAGTAAATCTTCACCCTTTTTGCTGGAGGCGGGGTACAGTCAGGGTCGTTATCCTTTTCAGTAGGAGTACTTTGGGAAGTTGGTGGTGAAGTAGGGTTTTCTAAAGCTATCAAACGTAGCTCGTACTCACGCATACGCAGGTCATTTTGGAAGGCAATTCGTCGTAGGTCATCAATGTCTTCCCGTGCTTCAGTTAGTTGTTTTCGCAGCGATTCAATAGTTTGGTTGAGGTGGCTGACTGATTCAGCAGTCAAGGTTACATCAACTGGTGCTTTTGCAGCAGTTAGAGCAACAGGAGAAGCAGGTGCTGTTGCTGATTCAACGAAAGGTTCGGTATCACACTCAAGTTCGAGGAGGTAAGGAAACATTATTGGTTCCTCAATGAGCAGTTCATCATCCAAGGTAGGGTTGTTGACGGAGTGAGTTGTCATTTCCTACGAAATAATTATTCTATTTAAGAATTGTTACTAGTAAGTGAAGTTCTATTGGATGACTTGTTTAAAGTAACGAATAATATACAAGTTCCCGGTCTCAACCAGTGTGAGATATTTGGGAAAAGTGTTTGTTATTGGTAGTCTAAGAGTAATACAAGTTATATATTCGGAATTCATATAGTCGGTCGTTTCCTAATCCTATTGGGTACTTAGGATCAAAGGAAACACACAGAATAATAGACAGTTACACATAATTATTAAGCGAGAGATTTATGGGAAAAACAGTTTCGGGTAATCAAAGAATGAGCGTACCCGGGTTAAGCAAATCACAGAGTCTCGGGTTTGGGTCATCATCCCTAGCATTAATTACGTATGCTCTACTCCTCGTGTGGTTGGTCCGGAGTTTCAGTTTTGGGCAATCCTTTCTAAAGTGCCCGGTACCGTTGCACTCATAGCAGGTTTTGGGTGCAGGAGTATCAGTACCAGTGGGGTTGGTTCGGCAGTCTTGGGCCAGGTGCCCGAATTTCTTGCATTTGGTGCAGGGACAGGAGCCATTATGATGGCGACCACATTTGGAGCAGTAAGGCTTGCTCCCCTTGTAAGCCTTTGAGTCATTGGCATTGACAATTGCAAGCTTCTTGTCAGGAATCGGGTTGGATGAGTGGGGACTTACTTCCCATTTACGTTTGTTATTCGCAGACGGGGTTGAAGTCGAGCCACGGCGGACAGAATTGGCCGTTAACTCATGAGCCATACGAATGGCGCTCTGAATAGTTCCCGGTTTGGATGAAGTAACTAAGTCTTGAAGTCGCTCAGGAAGTCCATCAACGTACTTTTCGATCCTTTTGTACTCGGGATCAACCATGGATGGGCACAAAAGTGCCAGCTGGTGAAAGCGATTGGTGTAACCGGTGATGTCATCACCCTGCATCTTGTGATTCCAGAATTCTATCTCTAGTTGTTTCAATTCGTCTCTTGGGCAGTACTCGCCCCTCAGCATATTCTTCAGTTCATCCCACTGTAGTTTGTAAGCATCGGCAACGCTCACAGTCTGTGCATAGGTGTTCCACCAGGTAAGGGCGGTGTCAGAAAAGGTACTGGTGGCGAACTTGACTTTATCCTCTTCCTTGCAGTTGCAGATGAGGAATACTGATTCGATTTTCTCGGTCCAACGAATCAGACCGATCGCTCCTTCAGTACCTGCAAAGCTCAAGGGTTTGCAGTTTTGGAAGTCCTTGTAGGTGCAGGTTTTGGGTGGAGGTGTATTGTTAGCCGTATCTTCGCTACCAGGATTGGTTGCTCGGATAGCTAGAGCTTGGGCCACACTACGGGCAATAATACCCGCGACTTCGGCTTCAGTAAGTGTAATTTGTCGTCGAGGAGGCATGTTCCTTGAAATAACAAATAAAGAACATGTGTAGGTTTGAACAAGAATTATGATTGTGATGATTTTAGTAAGTTTAGAGAAATTACGCCAAAGTGTGAAGGTTGTTTAAAGTTGTGTACTATAAATAAGTTTATACGGTTTTTGAAGTTTTTGAAAATTTTATAAAAACATTTTTGTGAGGAATTTTGTAACATGTTTGATAAAAATACATTTGTTATAAAATTTTGCTAGTAAAAGTCGGTTGTATAATTTGAAATCTGACGAAAATTAAGTTGAAAATGGTTTTATTAGGTTAATCCTAACGGTACAGTAGTGTACATTGTAGAATGTTATAAACGTAGAATTAGGTAGGAATAGCAAATGAAAACAAGGTCTCGATTTTCATATCGAAGGATGTTCGAGTAACTATGGTTGTCGGTTATAATGGTGTTGAGATCTTCGGACGTATGTCGGTATTCGTGAATTCATAAAAGTTAAATAAGGACAGAATGATGAGAATCGAGTTGTCGTTTGTTCGATGAAATTTTAAAGAATATTAATTTCGTAGTAGTCGAGAGAGAGTATCGTATCGGGGAAAGAGGCCTATGTATATATATATATATATATATATATATATATATATATATATATATATATATATATCACATAACCGCCTAGTTCGTGTCTAGCACAATCAAGTAAAAGTCCCGGTTCTCTCGTGGTCAGAGTCAGCTAATGCATTCCGGTTCAACATAACCCCTTTCAGAACTCACATCATCTTCATTTAATTGTACATAGTTGATCAGGCTATGTTAAATTAAACTTGTATGCTGTAATTCCTGAACCAGTTATACTTAATGAGGAATACTGCCTAACGGTCATAGTCTAGGCCCACTAAATGCAACCTAGTTTACTATAACCTTAGGCTCTGATACCAATCTGTAACACCCCCAAATTTAACAGTTTGCGGAAGCGATGTTTTGGGTGTTACTAATCAATAATCACAAGCACAAAGGATACAGTGAACGACTCTAAATGAGACGTTCGAAAAGTTATTACATTAATACATAAGTAGTTTCAAAATACAAGCTCGAGTTCAAGTAAATTTCTAGAGATTCTGATACATAACAGTAAGTACAAAAGTAATGTAATAAAATCTCCAAGCTTGTAAATGCATGCGACTCGAGCTAAGAAAGCTTATCCAGCTGGGCATCCCTACTGATGTTGTGTACCTGAGAAGCATTACTAAAACGGTCAACCAAAAGGTTGGTGAATCTCACAGGTTTGTAAGTAAGTAAACAGTTGAACACACAAGTAGTATTTGTAAATCATAGCCAGCCAGTAAGTAACGATCACAGGTTATGCTCATCGTTAACTTAAGTTTTAATAAGTGAGTGGTTGCAGATTATGCAAACCGTTTGATACAATTGCCATGAGCCACCATAGTTGAAGCTTAACGTACAGTAAATATAGGTACCCCCGTGAATGTAATCCAAAACATTCATTCGAAACGAGTAAGAAACGCCCGTTTCTACAGGAACGGTTCGTGGTAGTGCGTGCTACCCCGGGCGGGGATTGTCAGTCCCATATGGATCCATATACTAAAACTCGTGCTTATCACATAACTAACAACTATGATTAAGGAGGATTTCATTGGATTAGTCGAAAACTCATGCAATTGGCGTATCCGTAATCTCGTACAGTATGTAAATCATGGCAGCAAGTAAGTTTTGTGTGTTCATGTAAAACAGTAATGCATCTCACCCCTGAGTAAAAACAGTAAAGTAGGGGCTGTAAGACTCACCTGAGTCTGGCAGACAATGCAGTAAGTAAGCAAGTAGTATCCCGAACTAGCAACCCTTAGCGTCCTAATACGCATAAGGTTTAGTAAGTAAATGGAATACTTGTAAAGTATCCATGCTAGTTGTTCCCAAACTAGTTAATGTCCATTAGTTTGTTTGTACGTTTGTATTCGTTTGTAAATCGTAGTTTGTATAAAAGTTGTACGGTCAGTTGGTGTCGTTGTATAATAATAATAATTCCATCCATTATTATTATGTATTCATAGTAGTTGTACATTTGTAAAGCGTACGTGTATAACTGTTTGTTTGTATTACAACGTGTATCGTTTGCGTAAGTTCCAATGGGCTTAAACCCCAAAGGGTACGAGTGAAACCTCGTAAGTATTCGAGTGTATGTTCGTATCAGTTAACGTGTAATCCAGCACGTAACTAGTGAGTGAACTTGTAAGTTCGTATCGGATGTAATCCCGTGTAATGTACAAGTGTAAGTTCGTTGGAGTGTAATCTCCTAAGTATTTCCAAGTGTAATCTCGTACGCGTGTGTGAGTGAAATCTCACGTTCAGTTAAGTATAATCTTGTACGTATTCGAGTATTTGTGTATACTTCCAAAAGTATAGTATTTTCATGTATAAGTCGTATCGTATTTGATTTGGTTGTTGAAAAGTGATTCAAACACTTAGAATATATTTTGTTTTCTGATCTGGGCTATCTGCGACACAAGGCTTGTGTCGCAGACCGTATGCGACATAAGGTCTGTGTCGTATGGATTGATTTCGGTTTGGTGTTTATGCGACACAATAGTTGTGTCACATACAAGGGTACGACACAACGATACGACATAGTCGTTGTGTCGCAATCAAGCGATAGGTAAACTTTGTGTCGTAGATGATACGACATATAGTACGACATAAGAGTTGTGTCGCATACATTGCGACATAACGTGCGACATAACATGCGACACAGTGTTGTGTCGCATGAAATTTTGGTCCGATGCGACACAAGAGGTCTGTTCGGAATTTAAGTTTCCGCAAACGTATTTTCCGGTTTCCGTTGGGTCTAGAACTTTTATACTAGTTTTAATATGTTATAATGAGTCCATAGTAACTATTGGTGGTCGTTTTTAAGGTTTGTGGTGTCGTTTTCTTTAAAATGACAAAAACCGACGTTTCCGTTAACGTGTTCAAAAATGAGTTTTAAATACGTATTCGGACATCATTTAGCTAGGGGAACAACATGGAAGTAAAATAAATGTAATCGGAAAAGTTTCGGGTCGCCGGAAAACTTACAAGTCGTCGAAACGAAAATCCGAAAAGATAGGATTGTAGCTCTCGTTCTCGTGATCACTTTTCTCCAAAACGAGCCTAGCCTCCGAGGTGGTTTTGTGGTGTTTTTATGGTGGTTTAGTGATGGTAGTTTAGAGAGAGAGAGAGAAACCGATTGAGAGGGAGAGAGAGAGAGAGATTGAGTGTGAGAGTGAGATTGAGTGAGGGAGTGGGGGAAATGGTGAGGGCTTAATGCCCCCTCACCTTGGGCCGGTTTTGGTGGGGCCACATGATGTGGTCTCACCACTTTTTGCTCCTCCGTGTTTGCTCTCCGTGCGGTG
Organism: Helichrysum umbraculigerum; assembly: GCA_949592205.1. Taxonomy (NCBI): domain Eukaryota; kingdom Viridiplantae; phylum Streptophyta; class Magnoliopsida; order Asterales; family Asteraceae; genus Helichrysum; species Helichrysum umbraculigerum. Next base: position 102,127,033 of record CATIUR010000003.1, on the reverse strand, counting down.
TTCGTTTCCCCGGTCGTTTAAACGTTAAAATAATTTTATACGCGATTACACATACGTTTTAAAATACGAAATATTACTCGATAATTAAGTTGAAGTATTTCAATAAAATACTTGTTATTAAGTTATAAAATATAACTTTGTTGTGTGTTTGTCGGTTGGTCGAGTTTTCGGAGAGTTCGGTAACGTTTTAGTTAAAAACGTACGTTTTCGTTATATTATATACATACTATAAAGTACTAGTCAAAGTAATTAAATAATTTCACATTATTTAATAATTGTTTTACCAATTTCCGCAAGTTTGTACAATTGTTGTTTTATACGATTTGTACGAATCGTATACGCGTATATATATATATTCCATCCATATATATGTATAGTAAATAATGTATATAATCCTATTTCATATTATATACAAATAATAAACACGTAATTAGGGAAATTTTTTAAATTGACCCTAAATTTGGGGTTGTTACAGTTTCCGATAAATCCCGACATCTCTCGTTTTTGATCATTTTTACTAAATTATGGGTTCTATAGGCTTATTATGTTCATATAAGGGTTGGGTAAAAGATTTGGACCCAACCGAAACCGGGAAACTCGTTTTCGACTAAATTTCCGGCCATCAGACCGCAACGTCGCACTGGCCAGGGGCCTCTGCGACGTCGCGACCTACGTCGCACAAAAATCTCAACGTCGCACTAGCGACGCAGCCCCTTACGTCGCATTAATTTGCGGATGTCATACATGGCGACGTAGACTTTAACGTCGCAAACCGAACTAAAGTCGCATTAGCGACGCCACCCCCTACGTCGCATTGATTTGCGAAGGTCGCATCATGCGACGTACATGTTCACGTCGCACCTTACGTCGCTTGCAACGTCGCATGCGACGTCGCACAAACCAGAACCCTGAAAACTCACATTTTTACTAAGTGTCGGAACCAAGATTCTACCACCTAATTTTACTCCAAATCCAGATTTCGGATGCGTTTTCACTAAAGGAAAGTAGTAGGAATAAAAATTTTCCAAGCTGACCTGGCAGCTCGACCCCAGCCAAGGGCTCTGCCCCTTGGACCCCGCCAGGGGCTGCCACCCCTTGGACCCCGCTACCAGGGGCGCTGCCCCCGGACCCCCGTCATTAGATGTCGTAAATACTTTTCACACTAAATGTCAAACACTTACGAATAATGAAATCTGATTCAACGATACATATAACGATAACACCTTGGATTATTAATACAAACCGTCACCAACGGTCCAACCTTGTTTTCTAAGAACAAACGATAACGAACCAACATTCGGACACAATGGGTTGTATGAACAACTAGCCTAGATGATCTTGCGAGACATCTACTTACTTGACATTACCTGTTTAGGCATTTGGAGGTTACGGGTTCGGAGAACCAACTGTTGACATTACTTAATCGTTTATTGATATAAACGCACTTGCAACGACTCAGGTGAGTCTTACGGCCCCACTTTTACTGTTTTATCTTATTGGGGGAGATACATGCTACTTATTTTTCCTGAACACAAGTACTAAATTGATTTCTATACCAAACGGAATTGCATGAGTTAATTACTAATTACTGAAGTCTCTCCATCATATATCGTTAGTTATGGACTTAAGCGCGAACAGTAGATAATGGATCCATTAGGGAAATGACCCTCCCTGCCCGGGGTAGTAGCGCTACCACGTACTGATTTACACGTAGAAACGGGTGACTATTATTTCGTTACTTATGCTTGCTCAATTTCGAGCATGTCACGGGAGCAACTGATTATTTACGGGTTAAGCTTCGATTATGAGCCTCATGGCAACGGTATAACTTGATTACTTTACTTTTGCGAGATTTGCAAATACTTGATATACGCCTACGGGCACTACTGATGAAATCTTGTGTTCAAACTGATTATTTACTGATAAACCTGTGAGATTCACCAACCTTTTGGTTGACCCTTTTTAGCATGTATTCTCAGGTACACTTACGGAGTAGGATCACTCCAGGATTACTAGCTAGAGTCGCATGATTTCCAAACTGCATTTAACGGAGATTCTTTGGCATTATCTTTTGTAACTATGGTTATGTAATAGATTCTCCCGCCACATACGCGGACTCTAGGCTTACATATTTTTGTAAAGAAAACTATATGTTTTCAAACGATTTAATTATGAAATGTAATTATTTTACAAAACGTCTCATTTAGACGTCGTTTGCTGTATATCTTGTGCTTTGTATATTGATTAGTAACACCCAAGTATGCTTCCGCAAATCACTAAATTTGGGGGTGTTACATTTTTTCTGCATTCATTTATGTAGATTTGTGGCTTGAAGTTTGATTCTTGTTTTGATTAAATGCTAATGCAGATGCCAATGGGTATGAAGCAGAATATTTATGCACTTACCAAAAAGACAAATTGTATCTCTTGAACTTTTACAGGTTATTTTTGTACAATAGTTTTCGTTATTTTTTTTTCTTATAAGTTGTCCTGACATACGACTTTTTGAGGGCTTATTAGCTGATGAGGAACATCACTTCAGGTTTGTATGTTATTATGGTCCACTCTTCCTTGAAAATTGTTGTATGTAGATTCGTTTTTCTTTATATTTGTAGTGTTTTGTGAATGTGTTGAAGTCAATAATGGGTTTGGTCTGAGTATTAATTGTTCAGAACCGGTAATGTTTGTGGAGGCCAAAACATGACTGCAAAGATTTTGTCATGCATTTGATTACACTTTGCACAACTCTCAACCCAATTCACTCTAGCGGTTATTTTTTTTATAGTTAATCTGTGTAGCATCACTCATTTTACTAGTTGCTCATGAGCATTTTCATTTTCTTTTTGTAGGTGATTTGTAATGTGGCAGGTTTTACTCTTCTATTCTATCTCCTTTTTAATCTAACAATGTGAATATTTACGAAGTTAATGGGAAAAACATCATCATTCCAAACATGTTATCATTCAAGTGGGACTCAATCCACCCACTTTTAGAGTATGTTAATTAATCGATAAGTGACGTATCAAAATAAATTTGTTGATTCTTCCCCTTTTTCTGTTCTTTTCAGGTATCAAGGGGCTATAAATGATGGATTTAAATCAGCTTAGCAGAATTGAAGGGATTTGAGTAATATGTAGTTGTGCTGATCTTGGTATCAAAACAATCGGTAGGTAGCTCAAGATTTAGACATTTAAAATATGTAGTTTAGAACAAGATGTACTTTTTACTTGGAATAATATGTGGTTTACTATTTTTGTGCACGGCAGAATTAAGAAATGCTATTGTGTAATGTGTATGTATAAAATAAAAAATAATAATAATAATAATAATAATAATAATAATAATAATAATAATAATAATGTGAGGTCCTAAAAGTACCATAAATATAATTTGCCACGCTTTTTTGCGTGAACTTCTACTAAATTGTCAACGGTTAAAAGCGTTAGAAAGTTTAAATCAATTGTCAGCGGGGACAAAATGCTCTCCGGGATGTGAGCAAAATGTTCTCCGGGATGGAGACAGGGGTTTTCTCTCGAAATATTCGGGTTTCCCTAGGAATTGGTGATGGGTATATGAAGAGGCAATGCCGCTGAACCCAATACTGCCTTTCAAAAAAAAAAAATTTGTCAGCGGGGACTTCCAAAAATTTTACCACATATTTAAGTGTGACAATATAAATATATGTCTACGTAAATAAACGTTGAGAAATTTGCAACGCACGAAATATCCACGCAAATTAAAGCGTGGACTCCATAATTGAACACGCTTTTAAACGTGGAAAAAGGACAAAAAAAACTGTGGATAATTTAACTGTTTGTTGTAGTGAGTGTGAGTTTATTGCCTTTTTCAAAAAATCATAATAATTGTTAAAAGTTTAATTCTTAAACTTTCAATTCAACCATTTAATTGTTTTTGAATAATTGCTTTGTCATGTAGCTTTGATATAAATTCTACACTAAATTGGTAATAAAATGGATTTCTTGCCCCTGCGATGCTAGCATATAAATCAAATTTTTTTAATCTTGTATGGTTACTAAAGACTAATGATGTAGTCCCTCTATCCTACTTTAATTGTCTTCATCACTATTTAAGTTGTTCCAAATAAGTGTCAAATTTCATATTACAACTAATCAAAAAAAGTTTTGGTTGGTGGGGATGTTATTTGATCTTGAAAATTGTAGTTAGTGGAGAACTAGAAAACTATATGCATAGTGAAAGTGGGCACTTTGAATGGGATGGAGGGAATACTATGTTGTGAAGGGGATGTAGTGATGTACTATGTTGTGAAGTGGAATCGGTCGAAACTTATTTAAATTTAAGAAATATCACTTTTATAGTTTGAACCTATTGTAATATGAGATGATACATGTTACAGTCTTATGATTTTAATACAATAATTACATTATTGGAATGTTTTTTTATTATTTGATTTATATTTGTGGTTATAATTTGATAATTACCTTATTTTGTGAATTTAATAATTTGAATTTTTATTAGACATACTTATACCCATGTATCAAGTAATTAAGCCAATATTTCTATAGAAATGGCTGGATTATATAGGTAAGTAACATTGCAATTTCATAACAAGTGTTTGTCACATGTTAAAGATTTCAGTGGGGATGTGATTTTAGATTACAAAGTGGGTTAGTGCCTTAGTGGAGATCACAAAAGTAACATGAAAAAACATGCATGCCCTTAAAATCAATTGAAATTCATAGATCTCATGTCATAATAATATAATGGTGATAAGATGTTTAAAATACCATGAAAATATGTTCATATTGTTTGTCAATTGTATAAAAGGATAAACTAGTTATATTATGCCCTTGCTTTGCATCGGGATAAGGACATTTATTGTTGATCTAGATATTTTTTTTCTTCCAAAGTACGATAAGACATATTTATAATAATATATATCACATTTGACAAGAATCAAATTATATTATGACCTGATTGATTTTATTTAATTGGTTACGGAGTTGTAAATTAGAATAATCTAAATGCGGAGTGATAACAAAAATAGAAATGAAGATGACACTTATCATATTTTAACTTAGCGTAATTATAGTAATATCAATATAATTAATACTACGGAGTATAATTTATTGTAATTAAAGTGATATATACATAAATTGAAAGTTCGTGTGATATAAGTTTCGGAGAATAATATGGGGAAAAATTAGAACCCAAAGGTGAGGCAAAAGTGTCTCGATAGTTGGTGCAATCTTCAAATACAAAGCCTTAACCAATTAAACTACAACTTTTTGTCAATATTTTCCGTTCAATATTAAAAGACTATAAAAATAAAGCTCGCATATTTTTGTAACCTAAAAAAAAAAATCTTTAAAAATCATTTATAGGTTCTGAACCTACATCAACAACCACATGCCTTGTTTATTACATTAATATTAATGGCATTATGGCAAACCACTTTATCTACTAAACATATTGAAAAAACTTTGCAATGTTAGTTTATTTAATGTATTAATATCAATCGTAATAAGACAAAAAGATTTACTATTCATAGTAATTTGATAATTGGTATTAACTAGATTTTTCATGCCCACGCTTCGCGTTGGGATTGGCTATGGTTAACATCAATTTAATATATATGCATACCGGTATCGAAATGTATTTACAACTATTGTATTGTAAGTTTAACTTTTAATTGATACCAATGTATATTTATCTAGTGTGATTGTGTGTGCAATTTGACTTAAAACTGTGATTTATGATTTTTAGAATTTATCACGAATTTATAAGTCACTTTAACTTCATATGTCGTATCTTCAATCATTACGATGTACTAAATATTTAGCAACTATGAAAATAAAATAAAGGTTAAAAGGTAAAATAAATCAAAAACAATGTAGGCTACATATACAATACAACTATATTAGCGAATATTAATTTGTTCTTAAGAGAAACAGTTTTAGAAAATATTTACATTTTACATCGGTATGAGAGAAATTAATAAAAATGAAGTTTTTAAAATTAAAGTTTTAGATTTGAACATGTATATCTTCATGCATTCAATTTAGTACCTCACTTGCTAATCACTTGATCTAAATGCCCAATTAGTAAAACTTTGCAATGTCTATTACCCCATAAAAAATTATAAATGAATGCAAATCACAAAAGGATAAACTACTTTTTTTCATTGTGTTTACCAATTGATTGAGATAATACCCAATTAATAAAATTTGCAATGTCTTAGACTCCGTATTTAATTATAAATATAAATCACAAAAGGAAACAATATTTACTATTTTATAGTGTTTATTGATATTAAGGGATAATATGTTTCAATGGCCAAGCTTTGTGAAGCTACTATTTAAACCAAATATGATAATATAACTTTATTTTGAAATTTATATATATATATATATATATATATATATATATATATATATATATATATATATATATATATAAGATTTGAACATCACATGCGATTTAAAATAATGATTTGATTATCAATAATTTTTTAAGAAGTAATAGATTGAAAAACGTATCAAGGTAACATTCCAAATAAAATAAGCATTTATGAACCAAAGCTTTTATATATTTGATATAAATTAATGTATTTTTACTTATAACAATGTGTATATCAACTTAACATCATATGTGTAAAAAAGTATATTCAATAATAAAAATTCAGTACAATGTAAAATAAATTACAAATTAGATTACACTAAAAATAGAAAATAAACAACCGATTGAAGGAAAATGATGCTAACTACTTTTAAAATTTTTACCATGTATAATATCATAAAAATACAGAAAGGAAAGTGACAAAAGAATAAAATAAAAGAAAAATAGGATTAAGATAAAAAAAATATCAAAAAATGGTGTCAATCAATCTAACATCGTACTCTGTATGTACTAATAAAATATGTTAAATAATAACAATTCATTAAAATGCAAAGTAAATTAAAGATTATGTTAAACTAAAAAAAGCTAAAATAAATAAACACTAAACCATTTTAACAATTTTTTATAAAATTTATTATGTGTAACATCATTATTAAAAATATATAAGATAAAAATGAAATAAAAATTATAATTGGTATAAAGAGACAAAACATAAAATTAAAAATATATAGTATAAAATAAAAAGAATCTTTAAAAGTAAAGTGTCAAAAAAGGAGACAAAAAAGCTATATTTTTAAAATTTAATAAGATAGAAAAAAATAAATATTGAGCATGTGGCTTGAAGTCTTGAACCTTGGTTGGTAGATAGATTGATTGCACAACAAACCAATTGATCTACCAATAGGATTAGTAAGAATTTTCACCATCAATTATATAACTTTATATATAAACCACAAAAGACAAAAAACATTACTATTCATAACACTCACTCAATTGATATTAGAGGGAAATTAGGTGATAATAATTTCTCGATTACATGTAATGTAGTAATTCATACACCATTTATTCATAAGCATTTTCAATTGTATAACAACACACTACTAATTTTTACTATATTATCCCATTATATCATGTAATGTTTTGTTATACAAATGTTTAGTTTTTAAAAAAGTTAAAAGAAAAATATTTCATTTGCTTAAGAATGTATGTTTAAAAGTATATCTAAAATTTCGATCGATGGATAACTGGAGATGGTAAAATGATTGGTGAAAGTTGAGAAAATATGCGGGTGATCTATATGTGTCATCTAGTATATGAATTAGACATGGCTTTAGGCGATTAATATTAACTCCTAAATATATATCGAAGTTAACCCTTTCATATATTATGAAAATTGTAGTAAAAGCTAGGGGTATTTTCTAATTATACCTTATAATCAATTTAAAAACAAATACAAACTTATCATGACAATTTAAAGGGCTTCTAGGTAATTCCACTATAAATGCATGAGAAGCTCAATTCTCATGGTTATTTGAGTGTAATATCGTCTAGCTTTTGCCCTCATCGCTTTTTCTAATTTCTTTAATCGTTTTAGAAGGGTTGGTTGGGCCGAGACTACATAAAGCCCATGATTTATTGGGCAAGAATACATAAAGTTTTACGACGCATTTAGTTACGGAAAGCTCTTACACTTTCTCAAAAAACTTTCCTAAGAAAAATAGAAAAATATATTTGCATATTAATATATCATGGTATACGTATATAGCCCATCCATACTATCATATACCAAAACTATCAATATGAATATTTTTTTAATATTATTATGATTTTATTATTAGTTCTAATTAGTACTATTATTGTATTTTTATTTTTATTATTATTGTTACAACCATATTCACCATAGGTTTTGTGTGATAGGTATAACAAAATTGAAATGCATTGCATTAATCAAACTCGACATATACACATATAAATCCCAACTCAAAAGCATTGGCAAATAATAACTAGTTGAAATACAAAACGATTAATTATAAGTGATTAAACAAACGACTTAAATTCTTGGTTTATTAAAAATCGAAGTCATAGGAAAACCGGAAGAGATTGGGCTTCAGGCCCAACAGATCAGTTTACAACTTTACATCAAAAACTTAAGACTCTGCATTCGTTTAGGCCAATGATATATACAACAAACATATTGATTCATACAAAAACTTTTATGCATGTTGATGTAGTAGAGTCTAACACTGCGATGCTTATTTTTAGTGTATGAATCAAAAGGTGTGTTGTATATATCAACACCCTTGAGTTAAGGTGGGATTTAATTATTATTTGTACAGGCTCATACATTTTTAAGTTTGACATGTCTTGTACAGAGGGGAATTTTTATTTTTTTTTATTATTATTTTTACATAAAAAACATGTATTTATGTACACTAAACATCCATTAAATATTCTTTGAAAATATAGATTAAACTTTGAACATATTTTGTTTACTGTTTTTCTATCTTGGATCTGACAGAAAGAACCATAGAAAATTGATTTAGCTAAGGATGATGATAAATCCACCAAAGATTTTGATAAATCCACTATAACTGTGTATCACCTGTTTGTACGGTACAAGCTTTCGATGCACATGTATGGTGGATTTATCAAAATCCTTGGTGGAATTATCACCACCCTTTAGCTAATAGCATAATATAGTGTCAAGTTCATAATCCTAGTTTACTATGTTGGTGCAATGACCGAAATACTAATCATCCCTTTCAATTTTAATTAAAAGATTAAATATTAAATAATTTGAACTACTACATGTGTCAAATAGTGAAGAGTTGTTCATGAAATCAATTCTTCTATATCATTTTATTCATACCACTTATTCACACATCATCATCCTCTTTTAACTTTAACAACTAAAATTTTAACAAGAACTAGCATTCTATAAATTGATGTTTTAATAGTTTATAGTTTATAGTTTATAATAAACATCTTTTAAATTTGATATATCTCTACAAAATCTATTTAAATAACGTAACATTTGTATACACATTAAGTTATGTATTTTTAATCGTACATTTCTTTTTCTATATAAAGTTTTGTTTATTGTTTAGATTATTACTTCTTTCAATAATTACAACATAGTCATATATTGTAAGAGACAAATGATAATAATTATATTTCATAAGTCAGATGTATTTGACAAAAATGTTACTTTCGTTTATATAATAACAACTATTTAAGATAAATCTTCATTTTTAAGTTTAAGAATTGTTTTGCAAAACAAAATGAAAAAGAAAGTGTCAATAGTTAGTAAAATGTATATGAAATTGTAGACGTATGACCAACTTTGAATTATGAAGTATATATATTTAATCATTCCTCCAAATTAATAGTGTTATTATGATGTATATGTGTTTTGCAATATTCGATACAAGATATATGTGAAAGTGTAATGAAGACGAGAAGGATACCGGGAATTGAGGAATAATTCCGAGTCTTCATCTTCTAATTTTTTTATATGTATGGACAAAGAAAATGATGTATGGTGAATTCGATTCAGATATTTTTTTTTGAATTGTTACTTCAATAAATACATAACACATGACCTTCTCATAGAACTTAAAACAATTAAAATTCAGTTATATTGATAGTTTATTGTTATGTACTCTAACAAAATCAAATTTGAGTTTTACTTACGATCAAGAAAACAATCCGACACAGAGTCTAAGCACAATAACTAAGATCGAGTGACCAAAAGAAGTATTACTCTCGATTATTTGAAAATGTATTTCTCACAATTCCGTTGTAACGTGCGGGTAAAAAAAACTCGTTATAAATATGAATGTCTGAAATTGTAGATTATTAAACATATGGTAATAGTAGGAAAATGATAGATACACCTAATTAGGTAGCCTAAACTAAGCTTAAAAATGTGAGATTGACATGTGTCCAGTTTAATTAATAAGATTAAGAGAGAAAGCTCTATCAACCAATCAATACATTAAGCATATTTTTAAATCCATGTAATTCCTATTCCTACTAACATCAATTTTACCCTTTTATGAATAGTAACTATTTTGTTTTTTTATGGCATATTAGTTTATCCTTATCCTTTAATATTAATTAACAAACTATTATTAATATTAACTCTTTAATAACTTTAAATTTGTTTTTTATGGCATATTAGTTTATATATATTTTGATCCTTATCCTTTAATATTAATTAACAAACTATTATTAATATTAACTCTTTAATAATATTAACTCTTTAATAACTTTAAATTTGTTTTCTATGGCATATTAGTTTATATATATTTTGATCATTATCCTTTAATATTAATTAACAAACTATTATTAATATTGACTCTTTAATAACTTTAAATTTGTTATGGGTTATATAAGTTTAAGCTTTTAGTATGATATTGTTTTTTCTTTGATCCTTATCCTTTAATTTTTAATTAACAAACTATTATTAACATTAACTCTTTAATAACTTTAAATTTGTTATGGGTTATATAAGTTTAAGCCTTTAGTGTGATATTGTTTTTTCCTATTATTTTGAAATTCCATCTAAACTTTATATCAACTATTTGCATATAACTCATAGTTGCTATTATTTTTTTATGATACTATTAGCTATAATAATTATATTGTATGGTTATTAGTAATATTTATTATTGAATTCTTACATTTTTATTTTTCGAAATAAGAAAGTAATACACACACACAATTACAATAACTATATTTCATGGTTATTATCTCTTGATATTAATATTCAACTCTTATAGAGTGTATGTTTTACGTTTTCCAAAGAAATAATATCTTACATATATATATGATGATATGATGACGAAGATAAAAATTATTCAATAAGTATGTTGTACCACCACTTTATGTTACATTTTTTTTTTTCATTTTTATATTTAAGAAAATTTTAATTAACTCCGATAGTAATATGTATAAGTTAGAAAAAAAAAATACACCGATAGTAAAAAGGTACAAAATTTTAAATTTATAGTTATTACTCTTGCTACGATAAATTTAACTTAGGTAACTACAATTAGTCTTTCATTGTTATTGTTATTGTTATATTGTTATTGTTATTATCTAGATCTAGATTATCATATCATTGATATTCTAAAACTTTTTAGTAATTTACAATTAATAAAAGAGTATTAGCTCATAACTTTTCTATTAAAATTAAAAAAACCGAAACAAAATTTGAGGTTTCAAATATTTATGTAAAATATATCAATTTTTAAAAACCCGTCGAATCGCGAGGGCAAAAAAAACTTGTTAGTTTCATTTATCATTACTCCTATCATCGTCGGTATCTAACATTTGTGATTTGTGCATCAACTGCACGTATGCTATTGGTTTTATAATTTGTATTGATTGGTTGAAATATGCGGCTCATAGTTTATATAGTAGTTAAAATACAAACAGCAGGCCAGCAACAACCAACCACGTACATTGGCGGTCATTTCTTTCATCCTTATCCATTTTTCATCCTAAATCTCGCCATTCTGCTATAAATCTCCACTTCTGTTCTGTTATTAGTGAGTGATTTCCCTTTTCAAAAACCCATCTTTTATTTCATAAAGATCATACCTTTGTGCTTCTTATTCATAAATTACAAATTTACAATATAAATACTTGACTTGGGAGAGGAGACCCATATTGGAGAGTGGGAAAAAAAGAAGATGATGTTGTTTATGGGAATTGCCTTCTTCATTGGAATTATGTTTGGGTGGGTTTGGAAACCTAAATGGGCCAAATTTGACTCTTCAACAACTTCTATTCCTGCAGCTATGGGTTTCATACCCTCCCCTGTCAAGAAACAAGTTCAAACAGCCATGCTATCAAAAAATAATCCTAATTGCAGGTACGGTTTCATTAAGAAAAAAAAAAATCCTTTTAAGAATTCATACTATAAATTGTAGTGCTTTTGCATGTGCTGATATGTTGTGATAAGGTTAAGACTTATGTTTTGACTTTCGTGTAGTGATTTGGTTGTTAAAAAAGAGAAGGAGCTTGTAACAGATGAAGATTTAAAACATTTATGGTATCTTGTGCAAAGAAAAGATGGAGGTCCAACTTGGAAGCATATGATGGATTGCTCAACCCCTAATATGCACTATCAAGCATGGCAAAGAGATCCTGAGGTACTTTCTTCTTCTTCAAATTTTTTTTTTTTTTTGGTCAGCTCTCATTTGGCCTTGCTTCTAATCTTCTGATTATTTGGGAATAAGTAATCAGTGCTGGATAATTAGTTATATACTAGCTAGCTGCAACAGTAGTTATGGATGGTTAGTTTCATACTGCATGTAACAAACAAAACTGATTAGAAAAGAGTTGAGTAAATTTAGTTACTTACTTAATACTTTACCTCCCAATGTTAGACACTTTCACTCCTATCTCATCATACATGTCTGTTTATTGTCAACAAAAAATGTCATTTTTAGTCATTTTATGTATTATAGATATCTCTAATAATTAGAATTTGCCAAACCATATAATATAAAGATGAGTACGTGAGTATACAATTTCAAACATCAAAAAACACATCCAGACCCTACAATATAGTATCCTTTTTTCTATTCGAGTTGATTATCTGATTTTAATTATTAAAATGACATAATTACTTATAAAATGCATATTCATACACCCCATTAGTCAATGACCTGTGACCATTGATTGCAAGCAATTCAATTGCTTTTCATTTTCGATTTTGGCAGACTGGCCCACCTCAGTACTGCAGCAAGACCGTGTATGAAAACGCCTCACCTGAATTGATGAGGGATTTTTTCTGGGATGATGACTTTCGACTCAAGTGGGATGATATGCTTTTACATGCTTCCACCCTGGAAGAACTACCCATCACAGGGACAAGTGTAGTACATTGGATACGAAAGGTAAATCGAGCTCCTTTTGATATTCTGTTCCGCTCCTTCGTCTCATTTTATTCAAATTTTAATGTAATTCTTTTCTGGTTAGTTCCCGTTTTTCTGCAGTGATAGAGAATATACGATAGCACGTCGCATATGGGAACTTGGAAGATCTTATTACTGCGTCACAAAGGTATTATGGTTAAGTAAACATATGCATATAATTGGTTCAAAGCTTCTTAGTTTATGTAGTTTAAGAACACAGCTTTTTGGTTGTTACTTCAAGTCTGATCTTTGAATCGCTACACGTTCTAGGGAGTGCCCTGCCCTTCGGTCCCAAGGAAGCAGAAACCACGCCGCGTCGATCTTTATTATTCAAGTTGGTTCATCAAATCAGGTAATTATGTTCTTACGTAAATGGGCTGTTTAATAAAAATAGAGGTATTATGGTTAAGTAAACATATGCAGGTTAGGTAATGAGCCGAAACCGAGTCATGTTTTAGTACAGGTTAACCGGTCAGCTTGGTTCCCTACATATTTAGTTAGTTCATTAACTGTGATTTACATAATTATTGTTGTCACGACCCACAACTAACTTAGATTATTTAATTTTTGGAATTAAATTAATATTGGGGGTCGTATGTGGTCAAAATAAACTGTGGACGACTTTGAAATTAGAACTATTAACTTGTTCCTTCCCTGTTCCCCTTGGCCCATTTTGACACATCTGATATAAATTCAACCAAATCATCCCATCTATAAGTGAATTTGTGTAGATTGTCCTAATCCAAACATTTTATTTTGTCCCATCTAATAATATATACAGTACTTTTTTTTTTTTGATAATTTATCAATGCATTAAATGTGATCATGTAAACTATTTTGTCACAATTAACAATGATAAGTTAATTCTTTGAATAAAACGATATAGAGAGTCGTATGTAGTTAAAATATACTGTGGATGACTTTCAACTTTCAACTAGGCTAGTGATATTTTCAACATGGATTTTGATAAATCCACCATAACTATGCACAGTTATGGTGATGCACAGTTATGGTGGATTTATCAAAATCCATGATGGAAATATCAACACCCAACTAACTATTCGATGCCTACAATTCCCTTTACTGTCTTAGTCTACTGTTTTGATCTGATCCATCTTGACCCACTGATATAAGTTCGACCCAGATTGTCCCGTTTATAAGTAACTGAGTCGGATTTTGCCAATCCAACTAAAACCGACTTGATTTCTTGTCAACTTACATGGGTATGTTTTGATGACAGTGGAATCAAAGATTGGGAGTGACAAGCCTGCATGCGAGGTAACATTTTTTCATCATGAAGACATGGGCATTCCTTGGGAAATTGCAAAGTTCGGAGTAAGGCAAGGAATGTGGGGAACAGCCAAGAAAGTTGAACGTGGTTTTCGATTATATCAAAAAGAAAGAGCTTCTTCAGAAACATTATCACTTCATGTAGTCATGGCTCAAGCAAGTACCAAAATCGACAAGACCCACCTGGTTTCATTAGAATCTGATGTAGAGCATAAAGATATAAAAATGGCAGAATCCCAAGTAACATTCCAGCAAGAGAATCAGACTATGGGAATGAAGTTGCCAAAGCTGTTGGTATTTAGTGCAGCTGCTGTTATGGTAGCATGTAGTATTGACCGTGGACACTTGACAAAAGCCGCTATATTTGGTGTTGCCAAGAGGTTTGCGTCGATCGGAAGACAAGCGTGCCCCCCACGGTGATACTATTGTCTCAGTTGAGTCTCTTTTGTGTAGCCTGATAAAACATATCTCAAATGATCGTGTACTAATATTAGCTTTGATGATTAGAAATCATACCATCAGTATAGAGGTGACAAAATAAGAGTTTGGGTTGAAATGGGTCACCGTTTGTCTGGTTGGGTTGGACTTATCAATTGATGATATTTACATATTGAAAATTGATGATATTCATACAATAAAAATTGTACAATGAGCATAATAAAAGTAATAATTAGTAGTCCCAACTCCTCTAATATATTGATTCCCAAAGTTATACTATTAAGAAGATTGGACAATAACTGTTAACCAATAGAATCAGAATACTGAAATAGTAATGAAATATTCATGTCTAACAATTGTAACGGTTTGAAAATGATGAATATGAAAAAGGGTATTATTAGTAATATAATCTTTATCATTGCTATTTTCACATAGTCACATGTATCAGTTTTATAAAAAAAACAGTGAGGGTTTTATGTTAAAGTTGTTATGCTATTTTGGAAGTGAACACTTATTTTGAGACAAACATAAATGAAAAGTTGAAAATTTATTTTGAGACGGATGGAGTATTAATCTCAAAAAAAATTATTACGAAGGTTAAAAAAAATTAATAAATCAAACAATATGTTCTAAGATTTGATAAGGAAAATTGTTTAGGAATATTTGTTTACCTTTTATACGAATCGAAAACATAATAAAATACATGATATTAAAAGTATATAATACTCCAAATAAGTTGTGTACCCTCGTGGAATCCAAAAGCAGCAAAACAAATAAAAAAATTATGAAAACCATCTATCTATCTTCTATCTATCTATCTTTATAATTTAAAAGAAAAACATTAATTAGAAATGACCCTTGGATTAATTAGCAAATTGATAATCTCACCATTAACAAAGTTAATGACATCATAAGTCTTGAAGTTCTTTGATTAAGGAAACGACCAAACATTTAATGGAGATATCTAATGCCTTAATGCAGATACATACATACTAAAAATAATACATGCATACTAATACATACATACTACAAGTAAGGAATTGGGCCTTTTAGCTGTAATTGTTTAATGCAAACATTTAAATACAGCCCAAGTTTTGATGATACATGGGCTTAAGTTAATCATTAAATAAAGCCCTAACTATTGTGATACATGTGTAAGATTATGCCCAAATTAAAAAAAAAAAAACCCTTCAGAACCATTTCCAGACGATGCTCATGTCAATGTGTTCACCCGCTTTAACCATTAACGCATCATCAACGTTAGAATCTTCAACAAGGCCGTAAATGGCGATTCATCTTCAAACCCCATGGCGTCTTCAACAATGTTCAATTCTATTGGAAACCTCTTATTTTGGAGCATTAAAAAGAGGATTGAAAGCATCCGAGGTATATTGATTAATTTTTATTTAATTAATTACGTTAGTGTGTTTGAATCTGTATGTGATTATGTTAATCGAAGTATTAAGGGTAATAACAGCAGTAATCAAACACTAATTTTAGAAGTAATTTAAAAAATATATATTTACAGTTTTTTTTTTTTAAATCGTTGCTTATACGCGTAATTGAATTTTTAACTTTGGAATGTTTTTAAATGCTTCAATATCCAGCAAATCGTTGCATTACTTACGACTATACAATGTGCACATGCCATCATTGCAATACATAACTACTTCTCTCGATTACGTGCGCTTAGCACACTTTGGGTTGCTCGCCACCAGAATTAGTTCTTCCAGAT
The DNA here is from genome assembly GCA_949592205.1 of Helichrysum umbraculigerum. Classification (NCBI taxonomy): domain Eukaryota; kingdom Viridiplantae; phylum Streptophyta; class Magnoliopsida; order Asterales; family Asteraceae; genus Helichrysum; species Helichrysum umbraculigerum. Next base: position 102,110,263 of record CATIUR010000003.1, on the reverse strand, counting down.
GTTCTGGCATATATATTTTATAGTACCTACTAAGGTTTAAATAACACTTTCCAATCCCGAAATAGAATTTTGCAGTACACTTCACACTATTTTTTTTCTATTTGTGTTCATTTAAATTTCAATTAACGTATATTATTTTTTTGTTAAAAGCCGTGAATCCCGCAGGTAATCTAGTATACTAAAAAGTAAAACCATGTGCTCGCTTGTTATTCTGGAACATACCACCGACTCCATCCAATCCACTTTCTCACGTGTTTTTTCTCTTGATTATTTCTTGTATCTTATCTCCAAATCTGTATGTTTCTCAATCTAATATTTCCTTGATTAAAAATATGATTTCTTCATCTACAAACACATATACATATCTCTACTCCTTTATTATTGAGATGGGGTTTTTGGCTGAATTGACTTAGTGAGCAGGATATGCGAATTTCCCATATTACCCTTCATAACAAATCCTTTCCAATTTTTCCTCCAAATCTCTCACTAAGAATTAATACGGAAAATCCATTTCCATTATATATGACTAATATAATAACTAGTCGATAACTCGCGCGATGCGGCGGAGAAGATATTTAAAATTTGTGAAAAAAGGTAGTGAAATAGCAGTTGAAAATTTTATATAAAATATATGTCATAAATCAAACAAATAATAATAATATGAAGTAATATGATGAACGCTTGAAGAAAAAAAACCCAAAGAAAATTAAAAAACACCGCAAGTCTTAGATGTGTACATTATAGATGCTATATTCATATTAGAGGAGCACAGATAGGCTTTAGCCCGAGCTCGGGTCTAGAAAAAGCCCAAAATAGCTCGAAAAAGGCCGGCCTGAAAAAGCCTAGCCCGGCCTGAAAGTCCTAAAGGGGCCTGGAATTATTTGTGAAAGCCCGGAGCGGCCGTCGCCCGTGCCAGCGGCAGGCGGAGCTAAGCCAAAGCCCGAAAAAAGTCCGAAGCCCGAAAGCCTGTGTTTTTTTTTAAAACAAAGCCCAAAAGCCCATGTATTTTTTAGATAAAGCCCGCGCTTTTTCCATTTCAAAAGACCGATCCTATATTGTCTTTCATATATTATGTAACTTATACATTTTGAATATACAAAGTTTTCAATTCATCAAGTACATATACAAATATATATTCATTTTATCGATAGATTTTTAAACTATGATAATTACGCAATTCAAAAATTCAAATTTCAAATCTAAGTTATGATTGTATTTAATTTCAAATCTAAGTTAGTTATGATTATATTTTTTTTTCACGGAAGTAAACGCTATAGTATTTTACTATTACAAGAAGTTATATAATACATACGCTCCATTTAAAAGGTTCACGTTACTATTTTAAGATGTCCTATTACAAGTATACACTTTGATATTTAACCAACCAAAAAGACACTAATATCAAAATTTTAGATATAATTGGTGAAAGTATAGATAGAAATGAACATGACGGAATAATATATTGGGTATATCCATGCATATCTTATTTTCCTAATATTGTAATTTCAAAACCCACATGAAAATTACTCCGTATTAAATTTCAATAACATTCAACGCATAGTTTCAAGAGTTTTCCGTATTAGTCATATTATTATATTAGTCATATATAATGGAAATGGATTTTCCGTATTAATTCTTAGTGAGAGATTTGGAGGAAAAATTGGAAAGGATTTGTTATGAAGGGTAATATGGGAAATTCGCATATCCTGCTCACTAAGTCAATTCAGCCAAAAACCCCATCTCAATAATAAAGGAGTAGAGATATGACTAATACGGAAAACTCTTGAAACTATGCATTGAATGTTATTGAAATTTAATACGGAGTAATTTTCATGTGGGTTTTGAAATTACAATATTAGAAAAATAAGATATGCATGGATATACCCAATATATTATTCCGTCATGTTCATTTCTATCTATACTTTCACCAATTATATCTAAAATTTTGATATTAGTGTCTTTTTGGTTGGAAAAATATCAAAGTGTATACTTGTAATAGGACATCTTAAAATAGTAACGTGAACCTTTTAAATGGAGCGTATGTATTATATAACTTCTTGTAATAGTAAAATACTATAGCGTTTACTTTCGTGAAAAAAAAAATATAATCATAACTAACTTAGATTTGAAATTAAATACAATCATAACTTAGATTTGAAATTTGAATTTTTGAATTGCGTAATTATCATAGTTTAAAAATCTATTGATAAAATGAATATATATTTGTATATGTACTTGATGAATTGAAAACTTTGTATATTCAAAAGGGATTAGGGTCTGGAAATGTAACAAACTTTGACCAAATCTCTATTGTGTGTACCCAACTTACGTATACTAATTTTAATGCAACCAACTTTTCAAAATGGTGTTTTTGATGTAACTTGATGACGTGTCGCGCGTATGGCATGCCACGTGGCGTATGGAGAGAGCGACATGTCACCAAGTTACATCAAAAACACCATTTTCGAAAGTTGGTTGCATTAAAATTAGCATACGTAAGTTGGGTACACACAATAGAGATTTGGTACAAGTTAGTTGCATTTCCAGGTACTAATCCCTATTCAAAATGTATAAGTTACATAATATATGAAAGACAATATAGGATCGGTCTTTTGAAATGGAAAAAGCGCGGGCTTTATCTAAAAAATACATGGGCTTTTGGGCTTTGTTTTAAAAAAAAACACAGGCTTTCGGGCTTCGGACTTTTTTCGGGCTTTGGCTTAGCTCCGCCTGCCGCCTGGCACGGGCGACGGCCGCTCCGGGCTTTCACAAATAATTCCAGGCCCCTTTAGGACTTTCAGGCCGGGCTAGGCTTTTTCAGGCCGGCCTTTTTCGAGCTATTTTGGGCTTTTTCTAGACCCGAGCTCGGGCTAAAGCCTATCTGTGCTCCTCTAATATGAATATAGCATCTATAATGTACACATCTAAGACTTGCGGTGTTTTTTAATTTTCTTTGGGTTTTTTTTCTTCAAGCGTTCATCATATTACTTCATATTATTATTATTTGTTTGATTTGTGACATATATTTTATATAAAATTTTCAACTGCTATTTCACTACCTTTTTTCACAAATTTTAAATATCTTCTCCGCCGCATCGCGCGAGTTATCGACTAGTATACATATATATAGATATAGAAATTACATGACGGTGCTAGTATACCGTCTGTCCAAAATATCCGATGCACGCCACTTCTGTCGTTTGTGACCGTGCCGGCGGAATTCCGGCATCTCAAACGGCATCCTTATTAACCAACGCCGTCGCCCTCATCTACATGTTCTGCATGTATAAAAATATGCTGATAATCTCCGTCGTTGGTGACCTCGCCGGCTCGGTTCGTTCTTGACCGGATATGTTACTAAAAGACATTTCGTCATTTAACCGGATCTGCTCCGGCAAGTCATTTTTGACTAAGTACGCATCTCAGCGCCATCTCCGTCACTACGCCTCTGCGTGTTCTGTATGTGTTTACCAGTGCCTGCACTCTAATAAGATGTACGACACCTCTGCCGCCGGTGACTTTGCCGGAGAAATTCTGGCGTATGGGTGGTTTATATAATTCTTATTTTTTGTTTTTGGTTTTTGAAATCATTTCTTAGATCCATTTCAGTATTTTTTATTTTTCAGCATTCAAACAGAATGTGTCAAGATTCAGGAAAGACAAAACAAAAATAAAAAAATATATGTTAAATTACTAAAATACCCTTTGAACGGGTCAAAAGTTTTGGTTTCCGCCCTTAGTTATTATTGATAATTGAATATAGAATAGAATCACCTCACCAGTCACCCCACCTCACATATTTTATCTTATTTTTTTAGTCGAGTAGTGTATATATTACGGAGTATAAGCAAAACACGTCATGACCCCACCTGGCCAACAATGAAATTCATTTTACTTGACAAATCAATTCAAGCCGTCCATATAATGACGTGATTAACTGATACTACTATAATATATTTATTTACCTTTTTTTTGTTTCGTTGACGTATTATTCAGTCAGGGATTATACATCCTGCAGTTGAATTACACAAATAATTTTGTACTAATAGCATTAATTGAGGGACTACCTTATATAACTATAAAAAAGTTCAAGGTTACAAGTATAAATTGTAAATTTTTTTGGCTCGTTGATTGGTCGATTATCAGCCCTCAGTTTTATTCTCCTTATTATCTTTCCATTTATTAAGCTACTAGAGGATAGAAGAGTTTGGTTATCGACTTTCACATCCACCACGATAGATCCAATAAATCTGAGTGATTTTATAGAATGAGTTAATTAATAGTATGGCAGATGCAGCCGTTGAGTTCCTGCTGGGTAATCTGACACAATTGCTAATCTACAACTCCAATTTGATATCAAGCGTGAAAGATCAAGTCGATTTGCTTTGCAACGACCTCCGTCTATTAGCAGCTTTCGTCAAGCAAACTACCGAGAGTCGGAACAAGAATGCCGTTGTCAAAGAACTGGTCAGACAAATCAGAGTCCAAGTCTATGAAGCCGAAGATATTGTTGATATTTACGTAGTCAACGCATACGCCCAGAAGACCCGATCCAAATTCATGAAAGTCTTTCACAATCAAGATTCAGCCAAGAGGCTTAGAGACGTTAGAGAAAAGATCGAGCATATACGGGGGCGTGTGAAGGAGATCAACGCTAACAAATCGTTTGCATACCAATCTTCTTGGAAATTAGAGTCTCTTACCAGGATAAAGACTCTCCTTCCTCTTTATGTAGAACAGGAAGATACAATTTTCGCTTTCGATAAAGAAGCTGAAAAGGTCATGAGATTGCTCAAGAGGGAGAAGAAAGAGTTGGAGGTGATCTCCGTTGTGGGCATGGGTGGTTTAGGTAAGACAACCCTGGCTAAGAAAATTTACAACGATTCATCCATTCGGTATATGTTCTCTATTCGTTCTTGGGTTTATGTTACGCAAGATTATAGTATAAGAGAAGTATTTCTTAAAATTTTGTATGATGTTAATAAAGAAAACAAATATGAATCAGACACGAGTGTTAACACTATGGTCAAAGATTTACGCGCGCTGTTGACAGATGTCAGGTATCTAATTGTGTTAGATGACGTCTGGACTAGAGAGCCTTGGGATGATTTAAAATTGGTTCTTCCCAATAACAACAATGGGAGTCGAGTCTTATTGACAAGTCGTAACAAGGACGTAGCTCTTCATGCTAACAATATTTACCCCCCTTATCAACTTCGCTTCCTTACTGATGATGAGAGTTGGGAGCTTCTCGAGAAGAAGGTCTTTCCTAAAGGAACCCGTTGCTCTGATGAACTCAAGGATCTAGGGAGGCAAATTGCAAGAAAATGCTATGGGTTACCTCTTGCAATCGTTGTGATTGCTGGAATTCTTTTAAAGAAAGATAAGACGCTTAGATGGTGGAAGAGAGTAGAGGAAAAAGTGAAGACGTATGTAGCTATGAACCCGGAGCAATGCATGGATGTATTAGCATTAAGTTATAACCATTTACCTTATGATTTGAAAGCCTGTTTCCTATATTTTGGTGTTTTTCCAGAAGATTTTGAGATACCCGTGTGGAAAATGATCCATATTTGGGTGGCTGAGGGGTTTATTCAACGAATCGGTGACATTAGCGCAGAAGAGTTAGCAGAGGAGAACTTGCAGGATCTTGTAGACCGGAACCTAGTTTTGGTTGAAAAGAGGAAGTCCGATGGTGGGATTAAAACATGTCGAATTCATGATATGTTGCATGATTTGTGCGTTAAACAAGCTGAAGAAGAAAACTTCTTCAAGGAGATCAAAATTTTGAAACCTGCTCCTTCTAATTCTTCAAAAGCCTTTCGCCGCATTTCGGTCCATTCTCGAGTTTCAGATTATGTTTCCTTGGAGCGCAAATCTTCAGAAGTCCGCTCGTTCCTGAGCTATGGAAATGAAGATACCGTCTTACGTTCTGATCTCACAACTTACTTTCCAGGATCTTTAAGCTTGCTTAGAATTTTAGACGTATCCTCGTCTATTAGTTTCAATCGTTTCCCTAGCATTCGACTCATTCATTTGAGATACGTCGCCTTGTCAGGCACATTTACGGTTATTCCTGGAGTCGTCTCCAACCTTTGGAACTTACAAACGCTTATTGTAAAGACAAACCATCGCAACATTAAGGTTCAAGCAGATCTTTGGAAGTTATCGCAGTTGAGGCATGTTTATACAACCGCAGCTAGTGATTTGCCAACTCCATCTTCAAAATCACTAACGGGTAATAAAGATCCTTCGGTTAATGTAAACCTTAAAACCATGTGTAAAGTTTCACCAAGTAGTTGTACCGACGTAATCTTAGCTCGGACACCTAATCTACAAAAACTTGGGGTTCGTGGGAAATTGATCTCGCTTTTGGAACACAAAAATGGCAGTTGTATGTTCGATAACATTGCAAATTTAGATCACCTCCAGAACTTAAAATTGTTGAACGACACATTCCCAATTCCACTATTGGATGGTAAGTTGCGTGATCTTCCTCAATGGTACAAGTTCCCACCAAAACTCAAGAAACTTACTCTGTCCGACACAATGCTGGACTGGGAACATATGTCGGTTCTTGGGAAGTTACCATGTCTTGAGGTTCTTAAGCTAGGACCCTACGCCTTTGTAGGAGAACGTTGGGAAACATTAGATGGAAGTTTCATTCAGTTGAGCGTTCTTCAAATTGGAAAAACAGATTTGGCACATTGGGAGGCAGCTGCGCATCACTTCCCTCAACTTCAACGGGTTAGTTTGAAGCACTGTGAAAAGCTTGTATCGGTGCCTTCTGGTCTAGGGGACATACCGATGCTTGAGGTCGTGGAATTGTCCTGGACTTCTCATTCTGCCATTGCTTCTGCGCGCGCGATTCAGAAGAATTTTAAGCTTTTTGTCTTCCCTCCAGAGCAATAGATCCAAATTTGAGCTCTAATGGATGCTATTGTAGCATGTAAGTACACTTCCATTTGATGCGTTCATCATGCATCAGCAACAACAATTTGTCTTATATTATACGTAGAATTAAAACTCGTGTATATACACGGTTCGTTAAACTTTTATTCAGTTTTTATAGTAAGTATGAAAAATGTATATATGATTAAATTCTAACATTTTATCTTAGTTTAAATTTTTGCAATGGAGCTTAAAACAAAAATATTTATGGTTGCAAAAATATTTATAAAAAAGGGTTATGTTCTAATTGCTAAGAGTTATCAATTACTCAAATAATATAATATTAATTTTAAACTTATCTCAAAAATATATACTCAACTTATTTGAATCATGCATCCTAGATAGTTCCTGTTAATTATGTTGTAAAATCCTTTTTGTAAAAATTGAGAAATTTGAGTGATATGATGTTACTTTTAAATATAAGTGAAATAAATGGACTCAATTAATCAATTGAAAGTTTATTTAATTGATGACATTATAAATGTGTTTATTATATTATATCAAGATAATAAGTTTGAGTTAAAAAATGTAATCACTTATAAATGGGTGAATTACAAATTATTATTTTACCCTTTTGTCATCAACTTTAAACACTTAATCTATGTCAATTTTAGTATAGAAGGCTTTTTGCCTCACAATATGGGAGAGATCAAATTCTTCTTGATATTAATCCATATATAATATGCTTTTTATTATTTTTTAATCTTTAAAAATAAGCACAAACGAATGAAAAAATATCAAAAAAAATTCTTCTTGATATTAATCCATATATAAAACTTATCTTATGAGATAAAAATCCTCTTAAACTTATTTCATACAATGTGAAGTAATCAAGTTACATCATAAGGTAATTTAAAAGTTGGTTGCGTCAAAAAGTTATCAATTTGTATCATATCGATACATTTCCATGTAGTTTGTTCTTTAGGTTGGTAGCTCTACAAAATCACCAAAATATAGCATTTAAGGGAATATGTCTGAGTCATTACAACAGTCTCTTTTCTGCGTTTTATGTTGCTTAGAATGGTAAGTAACCTCACCTTGCTGGTGTGCTTAGCTCATATACAACTCGGATAAACTCTGTGGCTTAACATTTTACATATCGATACAATTTTTTTGTGCACTTTTATTATATGGATGAACTGATATTCATATATGTATTCTGATACATGTGCAGTGTGGAGTACCACGAAGGGACAGTAACAAGCACCTGAATCTAGTGGCGTATTTTACAAATGACTGAATAAGGTCACTGGTAAGAGGTTCTGTTTCTTTATTTATCTTTGTGTATAAATCATCCTTGCGGCTTTAAATTTTCTGATTGTACTCCCATATGTGTCATAATAATGAGTGATTTACATGTATGTCATAATAATGAGTGATTTACATGTATTAAGGAGGTCTCCGGAGTGAAAGAGAGTCACTTTTGTACCCCTGTTGTAACATATTTTATTTTTTTATTTTAACTTGTAAACAATATACTTATAATTACACAGATGAAGGCGATTTGATTCCTAACAAGTTTTCATGGAATTAAATTGCTGTATCTTTAAGCCCTTCATTTTTCTTTGTGGGTTAGAACCTGAAATGTGGTGCCATTGGATTGAAAGCCCCTTCATGAAGGTTCTGTCACCAAAATGAAAGTCCATTCATATGGGCATATGGCTAATATTACTTCACTTGGAAATATGTTTCATTTACCTTTTTTTGATAATGCTCAAGGGCCCCAAGAGAAGAAATGGAACCAAATCTATCCGATATAAGGCATTAAGCAGATTCAACAACATGATATATGTGCATATTCATCAGAGAATCTCTCATGAATGAGAACACCAACTAGTCTCCTCAAGATAACCAATGTGCATACTCGAATTTTGGTCTCTAATTGACATAGTGACTAAATTTGCACGTTTGTGACCATATTCTGTTCGTCACTAATAAACTTTTTTCTTGATCGCGATGCTATAACAGTATAACATGATACTTAAACACACGAAACGATCAAGGGTTTGCCCGAATGTTTTTAGTAGGACGACATTTAATTTAATATTTTTGAGGATTCGTTAAAACATATACTTAAGTTAATTGCCAGTTTTTTTCAGATTAATTATGCTCATACAATTTAAAATAATATTTTGATCCTAGTAACAAAATACGTTTTTAAACACTAGCTTTATGGTATTGCATTTACCCCTTTGCTAGAAAGAGCTATAATACTTTAAGTTCCCTGTTGATCTGGTCAAGCTGCTAAGGGATTCATGGCAGAAACTAGAAATGGAAGCTTCAAAGATATTGCAGAAGCTTAAAAATTAAGTGCTGGTGTATGTCAAACTGTCAAAGCTAGGCCCATAATCTTGTGAGCGAGTTACATATCATCAAGTCAGTAGTAGGAGCTGAGTGGGCTCAAGGATATCAGTGACATATTGTGTTTAGTAGTGAAACATACATGAGGTGGCACTACAAGAAAAATGCCCATTAGTGACCAATTTCACCATGGTGCAGAGATGGGAACCAAGATCACGTGTAGCAAACTTGTGATTTCAGCGCAAATGGCTGGCAAAATATGCAGTCAGAATGATTTCATATCCACGCATAATAAAAGATAGGCAATGTCAATCCCACAATGGGAAATAAACAACGACGTTTAATTACGAATATGTTGGAATTCAGCCGAAATATAATATGATAACTGGAAAACCACTAAAACTAGGCACGGAGAGCCCATTTGAACCCGCAAAGCAATACATAATCAGGGTGCCTTAAATGAACAAATCCACACAGATGATGCATATAGCATTCTCAGATCGAGGACAATGAAGAAAAATATTCTTGACGTCCAATAATTATGTACATGCCACTAACAGAGAAATGGGAAGTGTAAGAACAGTTCAAATGATGATAGGCATAACAACTAGGCTGAAGGTTTCATCACAGTTGATACCCGGTTGTCAGGCCTAGCCTAGGACACGTGTGTGACACCCCCAAATTTAATGATTTGCGGAAGCTTGATTTGGGTGTCACTAATCAATATACAAAGCACATAAGATATAATGAACGACCACTATATGCGTCGTTTTAAACTTGTATAGATAAAGTAAATGTTTACATCAAAATATAGTTACATTAGCTCGGTTCCTGAAATTGAGAGATTACATAGCATAATTACTTTTACAAAATATAATAATGCAGTCCAATCTCTAGTTGTATGTATGCTGACTCGAGCTAATAATTCCTGCTTGTGCAGCCAAACTACTGCTGGGTACCTGTGATAAATACTAAAATGGGTCAGCGAAAACGCTGGTGAGCTCACAGGTTTGCATGTCAATATATAGTTGTAAGAACCGCAAGATTTATATTGAATTTAAAATGCAATTAAGCAAGATAAAAGTTATACTGTCCATGAGCACATAGTCTGAGCTTAACCTGATTTGTCAGGCCCAATTAAGGAAACCTAACTTGGAGTGCCTCCTATGAGTGCCTAATCAACACTCGTCTTCTCAAATGCTAATACATCCGTTTGACCGGTTAGTGCGTGCTAACCCGGATGAGGATTGTCAATCCCATATAATATCATATACTAACATTCACGCTATAAATACTAGAGACTATGCTATGGAGGACTTTAAATTGATTAGCTTGAAACTCATGTAGTATTTGAAGTTTGGCACTTGCGTTCTACTTGTAAAACAAAATGAAGTAGTAATATCACACCCCTAGTAAAAGTAGTGAAAATGGGGCCATGAAACTCACCTGAGTCTTGAAGTGTTTAATTTAATAAACTCGAAATAATTAGCGGTGAATTGATGTCCAAAGACTTGAAACCTGAATGTGTTCACGACACTTGATTGTTATTAATTGTACCGGTATCCCGAAAGACTACCTTTGTAGTTGTTATACAACTATATATATATATATGTCCAAATTACTACGATTTGGTTGATTGAATTGATACAAGTTACAACGACTTGTTTGATTTAATTGATACAAGTTACAACGACTTGTTTGAGTGAATTTATACAAGTTACAACGACTTGTTTGATTCTGAAGTATGTTTTGAAAACGTGTACGGCCCGTTGGTGATTTAGTTGAAAAAATAATAATTCTAAAATGTTGACTTTGCTACAGTACTGCTACAGTACTGCTACAGTAAATTTGACTTTTTTGAACAGTAACTTTGACTTCAAAATTCTGGTTTTTCTGTGTTTTGCGACACAACATGCGACACAAAGATTTGACATGCGACACAATGGTTGTGTCGCAGACGTCATGCGACACAAGGATACGACACAGGGACTGTGTCGCATCGAATACGAAATGCTAATTTAATAGCGACATAGTGGTTGTGTCGTATAGAAGTACGACATAGTTTGCGACATAGAGTGCGACACAATATTGTGTCGCATGAGTTACGACACTAAAGGATTTATACGACACAAGGTGCGACATAAAGGGCAAAATACGACACAACATGCGATACAAGGCTTGTGTCGCATGGATGAACACCAGCCCAGAAAGTCCGGCTGTTCGCGATTTTTCCGGCCAAAACTCAATTTAAACTCGTTTTTAAGCTATAAAACTGTGTTCTAATCTTTGTAATGGACATATATAAGTTGTGTAAACATCAAAACATCAAAATATTACATAAAACTAAACAAATCTAAGTTTTTAGAAATTTCCTTACAAATGCAAATCGAAGAAGATGGAGGCCGAAAACGATGGTAGAGCTTTTGTTAATCTTGTTCCTCACTTGATGGTGGTTCCGAAAATGTAAGTTTTGTTGTCGGATTTGATGATTCCGAAATTTTGTATGAATTTGGTGAGAGTGTTTTTGGTGTGTGTGTGTTTTTGGAGAATGAAAATGAAAGAAAGAATGAAGGAGAGGTGGGGTGTAGGTGAAAGCCTCACCTCGCAGTCTCCGTCCCGTGCTCCGCGTGGTGTTCGTTTTCTCAGTCATTTAACGTTAAATATTTATTTTATTCGTTTAAATTTTCCATTTTAAATTATAAATTATTATAAAATATTTTATTGTAAAATTTTACCAGTTATCTATTTATGATATTTAAAAGGGAAATTCGTTTTATTTGTTTGCGCGTTTGTATTTTTAATCTCGTATACATTAATTGTGTAATAAAACTTGGATACGAAATATTACAATAAATGAGATTCTGAATAAAATTGAGTTATTAGATAATATTTGTATTTCTTAATAAAATTATTCACCAACGTCCGTATTTATTGTATCGAAATTCATTCGATTTGAAACTCGTACGATTTAAATAAACCGCATAATTGTGTAGATATATATTCAACAATATATATGATAATTGATACATTAATTAGCCTAACACATAACTAATTACATGTATTAAAACTTGATTAGGCACTAAATTCTAGTCCTAAATTGACGGTTGTCACATTCTCCCCCTGTTAGAAGAATTTCGTCCCGAAATTTATGTTGAAGTCGTGTTTGACGTTGAATCAGTGAAGAGTTGAGGATACTTGAGTCGCATTTGGTCTTCCCGTTCCCAAGTGAATTCCGGACCGCGCCGCGAATTCCACCTAACTTTGACGATAGGAATACGACTTTGTTTAAGTTGTTTGACCTCACGGTCCATGATTTCAGCGGGTTCCTCAACAAAGTGAAGTTTTTCGTCAACTCGAATTTCATCGAGTGGAATGATAAGTGTCTCATCAGACAGACACTTCTTCAGATTTGAAACATGAAATGTGGGATGCACGCTGCTGAGTTCGGATGGCAGCTGCAATCGATATGCCACTGGACCAATCTTTTCGAGGATCTCGAATGGTCCAATGTATCTGGGATTTAACTTCCCTCGTTTGCCAAATTGGATTACGCCTTTCCAAGGCGATACTTTGAGTAGAACTCGATCCCCAACCTGGAACTCGAGTGGCTTGCGTCTCACATCAGCATAACTTTTCTGACGATCACGCGCGGCTTTGAGTTTGTTTTGAATTTCTACGATTCTCTCGGTCGTCTCGTGAATGATTTCTGGACCCTTGAGTTGGCTGTCCCCAACTTCGGTCCAACAGATAGGTGACCGGCACTTACCACCGTACAGTGCCTCGAAGGGTGCAGCTTTGATGCTGGTATGATAACTGTTGTTGTACGAGAACTCGCACAATGGTAGATGTTTTTCCCAGTTTACACCGAAGTCTACTACGCAGGCCCGTAGCATGTCTTCAAGTGTTTGAATGGTTCGTTCACTTTGACCGTCGGTTTGAGGATGGTATGCGGTACTCATATCCAGTCTAGTACCCAGGGATTTTTGAAGTGATTGCCAAAATTGTGAAGTGAAACGACTATCCCTATCGGAGATAATTGAGATTGGAACACCGTGTTTGGTCACGATTTCCTTCAGATAAATGTTGGTGAGGCGTTCCATTTTGTCAGATTCCTTGATTGCCAGGAAGTGAGCAGATTTTGTGAGACGATCCACGATCACCCAAATGGAATCGCAACCGTTCGAGGATTTGGGTAGCTTGGTTATGAAGTCCATGACAATTTGTTCCCATTTCCATTCAGGAAGACTGGGTTGTTGAAGTAAACCAGAAGGTTTTTGATATTCGATTTTGACTTTGGAGCAAGTAAGGCACTTGCTGACATAGGTGGCGATTTCAGATTTCATGTTCGGCCACCAGTAGAAGTCCTTGATACCGTGGTACATTTTATCGGACCCCGGGTGGATAGAATATTTAGACTTGTGAGCTTCATCCATCACCAAGTCTCGTAGGTTCCCATATTTAGGCAACCATATTCGGTTTGAGAAATACCTAATCCCGTTAGGTCTGATTTCGAATTGTTTATCCATGCCCCGCAAGGCTTCATCTTTGACATTTTCAGGTTTTAAGGCTTCGAGTTGAGCAGTGAGAATTTGAATGTTTAAATTGTTGTGAATGGTCATACTGAGGGCTCGAACCCGAAGTGGTTTCACTCGCTCTTTTCGACTGAGGGCGTCAGCAACAACATTTGCTTTGCCTGGATGATATTTGAGTTCGCAGTCGTAATCGGTAAGCAACTCGACCCATCGACGTTGCCTCATGTTGAGATCCTTCTGATCGAATATGTGTTGAAGGCTTTTATGGTCGGTAAAGATTGTACACCTGGTACCATAAAGGTAATGTCTCCAGATTTTGAGGGCAAAAACGACAGCTCCTAGCTCGAGGTCGTGGGTGGTGTAATTCTTTTCATGAATCTTGAGCTGTCGGGAAGCATAAGCTATGACTTTGTCTCGTTGCATGAGCACGCAACCGAGACCTTGATGAGAAGCATCGCAGTATACCACGAAGTCATCAGTGCCTTCGGGTAATGATAGGATAGGAGCACTGCAAAGCTTTTGTTTTAAGAGTTGGAATGCCGATTCTTGTTTATCAGTCCAGTCAAACTTTTTGTCTTTCTGGGTGAGCGTCGTGAGTGGTATGGCTATCTTGGAGAAATTTTCAATGAATCGTCGATAATATCCGGCCAGTCCTAAAAACTGCCGTACTTCGGTCGGAGTGGTTGGCGATTGCCAGTCTTTGATAGCCTCGATCTTTGACGGGTCAACGTGAATCCCCTGACTGTCAATCACGTGACCAAGGAATTGAACGGTTTTGATCCAGAACTCACACTTAGAGAACTTGGCATAGAGCTCCTCGTGTTTAAGTAGTTCAAGGATGGTTCTGAGGTGTTGCGCATGCTCTTCTTTGCTTCGTGAATATATGAGGATGTCATCGATGAAGACAATGACACACTTATCAAGGTAAGGTTTACGCACCCGATTCATAAGGTCCATGAATACAGCTGGTGCATTGGTTAGGCCGAATGGCATCACTTGGAATTCGTAATGCCCGTAACGGGTTCTGAAAGCGGTTTTTGGAATATCGGCATCGCGAACACGCAATTGGTGATAACCGGATCGGAGATCAATCTTTGAATAACAACTCGACCCTTGAAGTTGGTCGAACAAATCATCGATTCGAGGGAGTGGATACCGGTTCTTGACAGTTAACTTGTTCAACTCTCGATAGTCGATACACATTCGAAAAGAACCGTCTTTCTTCTTGACAAATAGGACCGGAGCTCCCCAAGGTGAAGAACTCGGCCTGATGAATCCTCGTTCCAGGAGTTCCTGTAACTGGGTGGACAGCTCCTGAAGTTCGGATGGAGCTAAACGGTATGGTGCTCGGGCCACCGGCGCAGCACCTGGTACAAGATCGATTGAGAACTCAACCTGTCTTGGTGGTGGTAGACCAGGTAGTTCTTCAGGAAAGACTTCTGGAAAGTCTCGAACAATTGGAACATCCTCAAGTCGCTTCTCCTCCGACTTTTTCTCCATGATGTGCTCGAGGATTGCTGGATAACCCTTTCTCAGAAATTTTCGGGTTTTAAGACAAGATATGATGTTAAGCCTCGTCCCTCCGGTCTCCCCCTGTATGACTAGGGTTCTACCGACAGTGAGAGGTATGCGAACAATTTTGTCATGGCAAATGATTTCGGCGCGATGCTTGGATAACCAGTCCATGCCCACAATGACATCGAAACTTCCTATCTCAACAGGCATAAGATCTATGGAGAAGGTTTCGTCGGCTAGATTTAAGGTGCAATTAGGTATCACACTATTGGTTTCTATCAATTTGCCATTTGCTAGCTCTACGGTGTACTTAACGTCTAAAGCAACAGGTGTAATGTCAAGTAGAGGGCAAAATTTATCGGAAATAAAACTCCTATCGGCACCAGTATCAAACAGTATGGAAGCAGTTAAATTGTTGAGGAGGAACATACCCGTGACCACATTCGAGTCCTGACGGGCGTCCCCTGAGTTGATCACGAAGGCGCTACTTTTGGCGTTGTTGTTGTTGCGGTGGTTGTTGTTGTTGTTGCCCTTATTCTTCAGTTTTGGGCAAGAATCCCTGAAGTGTCCTGGGTTTCCACATTCATAACAGGACTTAGGTTGTCGGTTATTTCTGTCAGAGGGGTTGTTGTTGGATTTGGGGGCTCGGCAATCCTTAGTCGAATGCCCGTACCTCCTGCAGTTGTTGCAAGGAGTACCGCACTGACCAAAGTGGTGATAGTTACACTTGGGACAATAAGGTCTGTCCCCGGTGTAGCTGCGGTTGGATTCAGAGTTGGTGGTGTAGACTTGGATGGCGTTGTTTTTCTTGTTTGAGTTGTGGTGGTGTTCAGTGGATTTGCGTTTGTTGTTGTTGGAGGATGAGGTGTTGGAGGTCTCACGGCTGACAACTAGAGCCATGAGTTCGTGGGCCAATCGAATGGCACTTTCAGTAGTAGTTGGTTTGGATGAGGCGACGTTTCCCTGAATGTTCTCGGGAAGTCCACGAATGTATTTCTTAATGCCCTTACTTTCTGGTTCGACCAAACCTGGGCATAATAAGGCAAACTGCTGAAACTTGGTGGTATATTCAGCAACATCATTTCCCTGCACCTCCAGATGCCAGAATTCTTCTTCCAGCCTGTGTAATTCCTCTTCAGGACAGTACTTTTCTGTCAGCTTCTTCTTCAGTTCGGCCCAAGGAAGTCGATTTGTAACCTCAAGGCCTACAGAGTTTGCGTGGGTTTTCCACCACGTGAGTGCACCTTCCTGAAAGGTGTAAGCAGCGAATTTGACTTTGTTGTTCTCAGTACAGTCGCAGAGACTGAAAACAGATTCCATACGCTCAATCCAACGGATCAAACCAATGGCACCTTCCGTGCCCTTGAAGTATAGCGGTTTACAACTAAGAAAGTCCTTATAGGAGCAAGGTTTGGGTGGTGGAGTATTGGTTGCTGTGTCCTCGCTACCGGGTGGTGTTCGGGTAGCCAAGGCTTCGGTCACACTGCGGGCAATTATTCCCGCGATCTCAGCTTCGCTAAGGGTAATTTGACGACGAGGAGGCATGATGCTGAGTAAGAAAGAACAAGGAAATGAAATAAGATACTAGTCCGAGTATGATGAACTAGTGGTGTGTTTGTCATTTCGAGACAAAGCGTTAGAGAGAAAGAGGTCTATATTCATATAATATAATATAGCCTAAAGTTGTAATGAGGTGTACTTATGTAAATATATGTATATCACATAATAACCTATTGAGTGTCTAGCACAGACGTGTTTTGAGTCCCGTTTCTCTCGAGGTCAGAGTCAAATAATGCATTCCTGTTCAACATAACTCTTTTAGATTTCACATCATCTTTCTCTAATTGTACATAGTTGATCAGGCTATGTTAAATTAAAGTCGTATGATGTAATCCCTGAACTAGTCATAACTAATAAGGAATGCTGCCTAACGGTCATAGTCTAGGCCCACTAAATGCAACCTAGTTCACTATAACCTTAGGCTCTGATACCAATCTGTGACACCCCCAAATTTAATGATTTGCGGAAGCTTGATTTGGGTGTCACTAATCAATATACACAGCACATAAGATATAATGAACGACCACTATATGCGTCGTTTTAAACTTGTATAGATAAAGTAAATGTTTACATCAAAATATAGTTACATTAACTCGGTTCCTGAAATTGAGAGATTACATAGCATAATTACTTTTACAAAATATAATAATGCAGTCCAATCTCTAGTTGTATGTATGCTGACTCGAGCTAATAATTCCTGCTTGTGCAGCCAAACTACTGCTGGGTACCTGTGATAAATACTAAAATGGGTCAGCGAAAATGCTGGTGAGCTCACAGGTTTGCATGTCAATATATAGTTGTAAGAACCGCAAGATTTATATTGAATTTAAAATGCAATTAAGCAAGATAAAAGTTATACTGTCCATCAGCACATAGTCTGAGCTTAACTTGATTTGTCAGGCCCAATTAAGGAAACCTAACTTGGAGTGCCTCCTACGAGTGCCTAATCAACACTCGTCTTCCCAAATGCTAATACATCCGTTTGACCTGTTAGTGCGTGCTAACCCGGATGAGGATTGTCAATCCCATATGATATCATATACTAACATTCACGCTATAAATACTAGAGACTATGCTATGGAGGACTTTAAATTGATTAGCTTGAAACTCATATAGTATTTGAAGTTTGGCACTTGCGTTCTACTTGTAAAACAAAATGAAGTAGTAATATCACACCCCTAGTAAAAGTAGTGAAAATGGGGCCATGAAACTCACCTGAGTCTTGAAGTGTTTAATTTAATAAACTCGAAATAATTAGCGGTGAATTGATGTCCAAAGACTTGAAACCTGAATGTGTTCACGACACTTGATTGTTATTAATTGTACCGGTATCCCGAAAGACTACCTTTGTAGTTGTTATACAACTATATATATATATATGTCCAAATTACTACGATTTGGTTGATTGAATTGATACAAGTTACAACGACTTGTTTGATTTAATTGATACAAGTTACAACGACTTGTTTGAGTGAATTTATACAAGTTACAACGACTTGTTTGATTCTGAAGTATGTTTTGAAAACGTGTACGGCCCGTTGGTGATTTAGTTGAAAAAATAATAATTCTAAAATGTTGACTTTGCTACAGTACTGCTACAGTACTGCTACAGTAAATTTGACTTTTTTGAACAGTAACTTTGACTTCAAAATTCTGGTTTTTCTGTGTTTTGCGACACAACATGCGACACAAAGATTTGACATGCGACACAATGGTTGTGTCGCAGACGTCATGCGACACAAGGATACGACACAGGGACTGTGTCGCATCGAATACGAAATGCTAATTTAATAGCGACATAGTGGTTGTGTCGTATAGAAGTACGACATAGTTTGCGACATAGAGTGCGACACAATATTGTGTCGCATGAGTTACGACACTAAAGGATTTATACGACACAAGGTGCGACATAAAGGGCAAAATACGACACAACATGCGACACAAGGCTTGTGTCGCATGGATGAACACCAGCCCAGAAAGTCCGGCTGTTCGCGATTTTTCCGGCCAAAACTCAATTTAAACTCGTTTTTAAGCTATAAAACTGTGTTCTAATCTTTGTAATGGACATTTATAAGTTGTGTAAACATCAAAACATCAAAATATTACATAAAACTAAACAAATCTAAGTTTTTAGAAATTTCCTTACAAATGCAAATCGAAGAAGATGGAGGCCGAAAACGATGGTAGAGCTTTTGTTAATCTTGTTCCTCACTTGATGGTGGTTCCGAAAATGTAAGTTTTGTTGTCGGATTTGATGATTCCGAAATTTTGTATGAATTTGGTGAGAGTGTTTTTGGTGTGTGTGTGTTTTTGGAGAATGAAAATGAAAGAAAGAATGAAGGAGAGGTGGGGTGTAGGTGAAAGCCTCACCTCGCAGTTTCCGTCCCGTGTTCCGCGTGGTGTTCGTTTTCTCAGTCATTTGACGTTAAATATTTATTTTATTCGTTTAAATTTTCCATTTTAAATTATAAATTATTATAAAATATTTTATTGTAAAATTTTACCAGTTATATTTATGATATTTAAAAGGGAAATTCGTTTTATTTGTTTGCGCGTTTGTATTTTTAATCTCGTATACATTAATTGTGTAATAAAACTTGGATACGAAATATTACAATAAATGAGATTCTGAATAAAATTGAGTTATTAGATAATATTTGTATTTCTTAATAAAATTATTCACCAACGTCCGTATTTATTGTATCGAAATTCATTCGATTTGAAACTCGTACGATTTAAATAAACCGCATAATTGTGTAGATATATATTCAACAATATATATGATAATTGATACATTAATTAGCCTAACACATAACTAATTACATGTATTAAAACTTGATTAGGCACTAAATTCTAGTCCTAAATTGACGGTTGTCACAACGTGCAAGCTGGTCCGTCCCACGATGACCATATTTTAATGGGGTCCCATTTTTTTCTTGGGGTTAATGTCCGTGAATGCGTCTAACTTGTGTTCGATGTCTATTGTGTGTACTTTACTTACATTTGTTATTTTTAGCACATTCAACTTTCAAAAAGGGTGTTTTAATGTATTTTTTTGATGTGTCACTCGTTTAAAGGGCCAGGTGGCATCCGGAGAGTCTGAGACATCATCAAAACGTCACCAAAATACACTAAAACAAACTTTTTGAAAGTTTGTTGCGTAAAAAATAGCAAAGCTAACTTTGATACACACAATATACATCGAGTACAAGTTAGATATCAGACACTAACCCTTTATTCTTATATGTGCATGTATGGTATTTAAGAGTTCAACCCATGATTTGAGCGCAATATTACATTTGTTAGTCCCATGTGGATGTACTTTGGTGGTGTTGTGTAAACAATCACAGATCTAAACCAGAACTAAGAACATACTCAATAGATTCTTTCTATATTCATCAACCAAACCGGGATAAATTCCCAAATACAAAACCAAAGTTTATCCTCACAACATCAAAAACGCTCATACATCAACACTCAGACTGATTGATCATTCAGATGATCATGTATACAACAACTATATTTTGAGAACCCAGATCACAAAAATATACGGAGGAAAAAATAAAAATTGAATATTTTCGTTTTATAACTAGAATGAAGTCGTTTTTTTTTTTTTTTTTTTTTTTTTTTTTTTTTTTTTTTTTTTGGGTAAAGAGGACGATACTCCAGAAAAATTTTATTAGATAATAAAAAAATAATTACATGTTTATGATGGGAATGTTTTTTAACGAACATCCCAAACACGTACATATATAATAACCTATCACTAATACTATGCTAATAATAACCTTAAGATGGCTATTTTTACAGTATTTCCCTAACAAAACTAAAACGACCATCACTAATGCAACAAACAAAATTATCATATCCAAAATAGTTACAAATATGACTATTTTTATAATTAGTCCTATAACAAAAAAATAAACATCTCTTAACATCTTCATTCCCAAGCATCTTGATCTCAATCTTCAAACCATACGGCCCAACCATCTTCAACAGCAAGCCCATATCTTTCAATACCATCATACCTTCGACCCATTACCATGTCTAATTAGCCTAAAATTGAGCCCAATTGAACCAGGCATAACAAATACACTCAAAGCCCATATGACCAAAATAAAATAACCTTTCCATACATAATAAAAAAGCCCACAACCTTCTGCATTTGCTAAAATCCGCTCCACTACCTTACCACAATAGGAAACAAAAATCATGCAATTAGACTTTTTAAGTTGACTCAAAAAAGTCAACTTTTTCATACACCATACACAATGATTAGTACCATGTAAATAACTATATCTTCATCCTTTCTTTCTTCCATATTCCTTATAATCCCCATTCAACATAATACATCCAGTTTTCTAATCCATTTGCTGTACCAATTATAAGAATGATACATACTATTCGGAAACATGAACATCATCACCATACAACTCAAACTTCCATATTTCAGCTGCTGCTGAGGTGTGGCTAAAATCATTAAACCAAGCAACTTCAATCTCACAACCTCATTAATCCTCTGCCTTAACACATTACAATGCCTTCCCTTTCCCTAAAATAACCTCCAATTTCTTTCTTGCCATATAAAGTAAATAATAGCAGCCAACACTGTTGTGGAAATAATCGCGCCTAATTATTCTACCCAATGGGTAAAGCCCGTGAAAGATTGAACTAATAAATTATAAGTGGAAAAGAATTATTCCGATAATTTACTAGCGCAATAGATCACAATAACGATACCTCAAATAAAGCTATTGAGAATAAACAACACAAATGAACACCGAAGATTTAACGAGGTTCGGCCCAATTTTACCTACGTCCTCTCAACACACCACCAACTTTATTATTTCTTGTACAATAGAAATAATAATACAAATATAGAGAGAAGATTACAAACAACTTAATGAAGTTGCTGTCTAATTTTGGTGTGTGAAACTCAATAGCAAGAGAGCCTATTTATAGGCTGAGCTCCACATTCCTTATTCACCAACTTGCTTCACCATTTGCAAGAATATATACGTGGCCTTTTTCCATCCATTCATGAGAAACAACTTTAAGCCACATATTTGCAACTTGATAGGAGCCAGCTTGTAACAAATCTCCACCTTGACGAATAACAAGTCTCAAATCTCTACCTTGACGAATGCCCAAAGGTCTCCAATCTCCCTCTCAACCATTGTTGGTGGTGTCTTCAAACCAATCTTCAAGTCTTGACAATGTTGATCAAGTCTAAACAAGAGTTGAACTTGATTGCAGCCAAGACTTTTATCAACATATCAGCAGGATTCTTTGTGGTGTGGATCTTTTCGATTCTAATTCCACCTTCTTCGAGTATCTCCCGTATGAAGTGATATCGGACATCAATGTGCTTCGTCCTTGCATGATAAACCTAGTTCGTTGGTAAGTGAATTGCACTTTGACTATCACAGTGCAATTTGACAAACTTCTGATTCATTCTAAGTTAAATAAGAAATCCTTCAGAGCAACTATAGACTGCAAGGTAGACTTCCAATTGACTGGTGCTTTTGCAAGAGTAAAGACATAGCCTTTAGTTGGCTTTCGCTTGTCTAAATCTCCCCCATAATCCGAATCAAAATATCCAACCACCCACTGCTTATCATCTTGTTCGAAAACCAATCCAACATCTGCTGTATTATGGATGTATTGTAAAATCCATTTAACAGCTTGCCAATGCTTCTTTCCCGGATCATGCATATACTGCTCACTACTCCAACTGCTTGGCGAATATCTGGTCTTGTACACACCATAGCATATAACAAGCTACCAACTGCATTTGCATAAGGTACATTTTCCATGTACTCTCTTTCAACATCATTCTTTGGTGACATTGCAACACTGAGTTTAAAATGAGGAGCTAGTGGAGTGCTAACAGGTTTTGTTTGTTTGTTGATCCCAGAACGCTTTAGCATCCTTCTCAGATAGTTTTTCCGAGTCAAACAAAGCTTCCTCAATTTTCTATCTCTGACTATCTCCATGCCAATAATCTTCTTTGCTTCACCGAGATCCTTCATTTCAAATTCACTTTTCAGTTGAGCCTTTAAGTTTCCAATCTCTACTGAACTCTAGGACGCTATCAACATATCATCTACATATAGAAGAAGATATATGAAGGATCCGTCTTGTAGCTTGTTCGAATAGACACAACGGTCATATTAGCTTCTTGTGTACCCTGACTCCAACATAACTTTATCAAATCTCTTGTACCACTGCCTCGGGGACTGTTTCAACCCATACAAAGACTTATTAAGTTTACACACTTCATTCTCTTTTCCAGCAGCTTTGAATCCTTCTGGCTGAACCAGAAAGATTTCCTCCCCCAAGTCTCCATGTAGAAATGCAGTTTTTATATTCTTCTGAACTAGTTTAAGATCCAACCGTGCTACCAAAGCCAACAAAATTCTAATAGAGGAATGCTTTACTACTGGAGAAAACACTTCATTGTAATCAATCCCTTCTTTCTGAGCGTAGCCCTTAGCTACCAATCTTGCTATATAGAGAACATCATCTAGGCCGGAGAAGCCATATTTCTTTGCCAACACCCGTTTGCATCCAATTTCCTTCTTTTCATTTGAGAGGTTGGTCAACTCCCATGTCTGATTCTTTTCAAGGGACTTCATTTCTTCACTCATGGCAATCCTCCACTTCTCATTTTTCTGAATTTCGAACATCTTCAGAGTAAGTAGTAGGAATATCATCAGCTGCAATTGAAGATGCACAAGCCACCGTATATGTATAGCGAGCATGCTTTACAATTACTCTTTTTGGCTTGTTGGTTGCAATTGATTCACGTTGCGTTTGAGGTTCGAGTGTCTGAACCTCTTCTTCTTCAAAATCTCCTTCTACCGTAGAAGAATCAATACCCGTTTCCGGATCTACTGGTGCAATTGTTCTTTCGAACTCCACCTTTTTGGTGGTTCCGTCTGACTGCTCAACATTCACATTCTTCAACATGGTAGATTCATTAAAGGTGACATCCCTGCTAAAGATTGTTTTTCTCGTCTCTGGACACTACAAATGATAGCCTTTGATTCCAGAGGTGATCCCCATGAAGAATGCTTTCTTTGCTCTAGGATCCAACTTTGATTCCTTTACATGATAATATGCAGTGGAACCAAACACATGTACAGAATCATAATCAGTTGCAGGCTTCCCAAACCATTTCTCCAATGGTGTTTTTCCATCAATAGCAATCGATGGCAAATGATTAACGAGGTGACAAGCATAAGTTACAGCTTCAGCCCAAAACTCTTTACGCAACCCAGGATTGGATAACATACACCGAACTTTCTCCAGCAATGTTCGGTTCATGCGTTCAGCCACCCTATTCTATTGTGGTGCATGTCTGACAGTGAAGTGTCTAATGATGCCATCATCTTCATAGAATTTTCTAAACTGATCATTCTTGTACTCTCTGCCATTGTCTGTACGGAGACGCTTGATCTTTTTGCCTGTCTAAGTTTCCATCATCTATTTCCATTTAAGGAAAACTCCCAACACTTCATCGTTTGTCTTCAAAGTATATACCCACACTCTCTGGGAAAAGTCATCAATAAAGGTCGCATAGTAGTGCTTTTCTCCCAAAGAACTTGTCTTGGAGGGTCCCCACACATCAGAGTGGACATAGTCCAGAATACCCTGAGTATTATGAACGGCTGTCCCAAATTTAACCATGGTGTTCTTCCCGCTAATACAATGCTCACAGAGATCCAATTTACAGGAGTGAACTCCTTTCAACAATCCTTAACTCATGAGCAAATTCAAGGATTTCTAACCTGCATGACCCAAGTGCATATGTCATAGCCTAACTGCTTTCGAATTCCTATCACCACTTGTAACAGCTGCGACAGTTCCAACTATTGTTCTACCCTCGTAGTGGTACGTGTTATTACTTTTACGATTACCCTTCAATACTATAAACACACCAGAGATAATTTTCATAACCCCATTTTTGGCTTTAACCTCGAACCCTTTAGATTATAAATTCCCACAGAAATGAGATTTTTCTTTATCTGGGGCGAGTACCGAACGCCTTTTAAAGACACGATTGATCTATCTTGGTTTTTCAAACGAACTGAACCAATCCCATTGGCAGCAAGTGGAGCTTCATTTGTTGTATAAACAAATTCTTTGTGATCTTGAAAATCACTAAACCACTCCCGGTGTGGTGTCATATGATGACTAACATGCGGAATCTAATAGCCATACATCCGAAGCATTTCTGGTTGTCGAGGTTGCGAGTGAGAGATTAGATTGTGAATCATCACAATTGGTCACATTCGTCTCTGCTACAGCCTTCCCTTTCTGAGATTTTTCATACTTTTTCAACTTCTGACAATCCCTTTTCCAATGACCTTTTTCCTGACAAAAGGCACATTCATCTTTTTCCTGGTCTATGTCTAGAGTTGGATCTCCAACTTCTTTTGGTGTTCTTTTTCTTCGAACAACCTCTGACTAACAAAACCTCTGAGTCACCAATTGAACTTACATGTTTATCCTTCTTTCTCAGTTCTTGACTGTATAAGGCAGCACAAACTTCGCTCAGAGATACGTTATCTTTCCCGTAAAGTAGAGTTGTTTTGAGTAACTCAAACTCATCGGGAAGTGAACCCAACAATATTAAAGCCAGATCTTGCTCTTTGAACACCTCATCTATATTCATCAAAGTGGTAACCAATTGATTAAAACTGGTTATATGGTCATTCATTGTGGTACCGTGTATATAAGTAAAGCGAAACAATCTTTTTTTCATATACAGTTTGTTCTGGAAACTTTTCTTCAGAAACTTCTCTTCCAATGCCCTCCACAACTTGTGTGCGGATGTTTCTTTAGAGAAAGCATATCATTGTTTTCTAGAGAGGCATGATCGAATAGTACCACAAGATAACCGATTGATTTTCCAAAAGTTCTTCTCTTCAACATCTTCTGGTTTATGTTCTTCAATGGCAATATCTAGACCTAGCTGAAAAAGCGCATCCTGAACCTCACTTTGCCACGTACCAAAAATACCGGTACCGTCAAAAACCTCCACCGCCAATCTTGTAATTTGAAAAGAGTGGTCTCGTCCAACTTGGTGAAATAAGTTCAGCCGATGTGGATGGTTTGGCAACTTCTCCCACAACCATTTTAGATACAAATAATTTTCAATAGCTTTCAAATAGCCCAACGGATATCTTTTCTGATGTGGAAGATCAAATCAAATTGCAACTACAGAGCATACTAAGAATAACGTCGGCTCTGATACCAATTGTTGTGAAAATAATCGCGCCTAATTATTCCACCGAATGGGTAAAGCCCGTGAAAGATTGAACTAATACATTATAAGTGGAAAAGAATTATTCCGATAATTTACTAGCGCAATAGATCACAATAATGATACCCCAATAAAGCTATTGAAAATAAACAACACAAATGAACACCAGAGATTTAACGAGGTTCGGCCCAATTTTGCTTACGTCCTCCTAAGTCCCAACACACCACCAACTTTATTATTTCTTGTACAATAGAAATAATAATACAAATATAGAGAGAAGGTTACAAAGTACTGAATGAAGTTGCTGTCTAATTTTGGTGTGTGAAACTCAATAGCAAGATAGCCTATTTATAGGCTAAGCTCCACATTCCTTATTCACCAACTTGCTTCACCACTTGCAAGAATATATATGCGGCCTTTTTCCATCCATTCATGAGAAAAAAATTTAAGCCACATATTTGCAACTTGATAGGAGCCAGCTTGCAACAAACACAAGCCTCCACATAACACTCCAAACCATCTTATTACAAGGCTTATTAGACACATAAGTAATTAGATCAGACCATGAGCAACTATCATTTTCTATTGATCTTATTACCTCATCTAATTTCGCTTTGCCTATAAAACCAGACCATATTTGCTTAGAATATTCACACTTAATGAACAAGTGATTGTGTGAATCTTTGACCAGCTTATAAAATGGACATACCTGATCATTCTGAGTTTCCCGTCTCTCCAATCTATCCTGAGTACTAAGCCTCTCATTAATAGCAACCCAAAGAATAAAAGCATGTCTAGGTATGTTTTGTGAAAATCATACCCATTTAGACCATTGTACATCACTTCTGGCTTGCTTCATATCTCCCCAAATGGTACACATACTAAAATCTTTTAATCTGCCCATATTGTCCCTCTATTTAATCCTATCAGTCATACCATTCACCACCCATGTACAATAAGATGATAACACGGCACCAAAATTTTCAAATAAGTGATCCGGCCAACACATAATACCATCAATCCATAAATCACAGACCTTACAATCCACATCCAACCTCGACCTATACATATCAGTTCTAGATACAATAGAACTAAGTGGGCCACCTGGTTGCCAATAATCAAACCACAAAGAAGTACTTCTACCATAAACCAATCTATGATAAAACTTCAACCTCAAAGAGTCTCTAAGCTTCATCAAATTTCTCTAAGTGCATGATGAGACACTCCATTTCAATATCCCAAAAGCTTCAACCCACCAACCTATATTGTCTCACCCATTTTACCCATAAAGACTTTTTATTAGAAACAATATTCCACACATGCTTTGAGGTCAATGTCCTATTCCAATCATGTATAGACCATATGCCCAACCCACCATGAGATTTTGAATTACATACATCCCTCCAAACAACTTTAGCTAAGCCCTTACTTTTCTCATTCCCTCCCCACAGTAAATCTCTCATTAATTATATTCTCAATATCATACGGGTCAATTATGACCCAAAACCGTATCCATAACTAAATTATCAGTTAATTCTTGGGTCGGTTTCGATAATCAGCTTCAAATGGGTCAGTTTTGTTGTTAATGTCAGTTAAAACGGAAATTGGCCCATTATTTTAGCTTTGTGTCCAAAAACATGGACTTGGGCTAATAATAAACCCACTAAAAACTAACAAAAGTCCATAAACTAAAGCCAAGCAAGGATCGTTTTTGTACTTGAAGTGAAAGTGCTATTTATAGAGGGTGAGAGGTTTACAGGTTTCAAGCTTTGGAACGATGTGGGACAAAAATTTAGAATTGAAAGAATGAAAGTTGAAGTTTAAACATTACTCCAAATATTTTTTTGCCCAACATAATATAATATCAATAATAATTTCAATGACTAATTAAAATTAGAATTAGAATTAGACTATACCATTGAAAATTTGGAATTAAGTGTAAATAGATTCAAGGGTCCAATAGAAAGTTCGAGGAACTTGTGAAAGATTTTCTTTTTGCCACTTTTATGATTGTAACTACATCGTAAAAACATGGATGACTTTGTAAAATTAGAACACAATTATTGTACATATTTTTTAGTTTTACAAATGAGTTGATCTGAATATACTTTTGTGCAGTTCTACTTATTATTACACCTCCTCAGCATAACACAAATAAACAACAATCCAAATTAAACGGATAATATATATCATTATCATAGCTTATATATATATATATATATATATATATATATATATATATATATATATATATATATATATATTATGACGGTTTACTTAATTTGAGTCGGTTATAATACATTAACTGTAACCGACCCACACTAGTCGGTTAATTCAAAATCAATAACCGAACCATCAGTTAATGATTTGGGTCGGTTAAGTCGGTTAACTTCTTTGATCTTATTAGGTCACTCCCATCGGGCCTCATTACTTCTCAATCGGTTGCAACCGATTAGCAAACCCGTGCCATCGGTTGCATCAGTTAGCAATCGGTTTGCAACCAAATCGCCAAAATGATTTCCAGTCGGTTGTGAAAAGTGGGTCCCATTAAAAAAAATATTTTTTTAAAAATCCAACCGTTAGAAAATAAATAAAAATAAAATAAAATAAAGTATCCATTGGGCTGTGTTTAACGGCTAAAAAACAATTTATTTATTTTTACTTTTTTATTTTTAACATTTAAATTTACCCACTCACTACTATATATATACACACACACACTTCACACTACTATTTTCATCAAAAATTCCCTCTTTTCTTACAATACACACTCATTTTATACACCAAAAATTACACATTATCACACCCAAATTATAAACAAAAACTACACACTACTACACCCACTCATTACACAAAATGTCTAAAAATAAAAATAAAAACATCTTCATCACAATCTCAAGCCCAAGCCCAAGATATGTGATGTGACGCAAAAAATCATGTTTTTAAGTACAATATTCCACACTTTTTGGGCACATCTTTAGTGAAAACATTCCAAAACAATCATTATTTACTAAAATTCATTAAAGTGCTCCAAATATAGACGTTGCTACAAAAATCACTAAAAACGACCAAATAACAAGCAAAACAGAGCAGATAAACAACAACCAATTCTCACACTCTCACTTACCTTATGATAAGCACATTATAACCTTATGATATGATGTAATAGGTAAAACAGAGACGGGAGAATCAAGAATCATGCAAAATGGGAGAAGAATGGAAGAGATACGGCTTCTACATATCGTTAAAAGTCATTCCAAACATGCTTGAGCTAAACACATTAAATTTCTATGAAATTAGCACCATTAGAAGCGTAATAGAATTACGAGATCACAGGCGAAAGAATCAAGTCAAACGGACGTATAACGAAGGAGATACGGGCATTTTAAGCAACGAACGAAAACCGACGAAGACCGTATAAGGCCTTGGCAACCGTATACGGCCCACCATAGACCCTATACGGCCCATAACACACCCTATAAGGCCCTATGAAGGCCGTATGCGGCCCTCCTTGCCCCATATGCTACCCGTTTGTGCTTTGTTTGCTTGTACGTGTGTGCTTCGTGACTTGTATAGCTGATTTCACCCTTTGCCTATAAATAGAGGGTCACCTCTCCAACATGTCACACATCTCTTCATTCCACTCATTTCCTCATTCTCACTTTCTCTCTCACACACTCTCTCTCTACTCTCTCTCTCTTTTTTTTCTCACTCTAAAATTAGGGTTTAGGTCAGTTAGTTCTCAGTTAATATTTAACTGAAACTAACGGAGGGGCTACTTTTGTAATAGCATATAGAATAGTTCAGGGGCTTTTCTTGTAATATTGTCGAAGATATTGCGGAGGTTCTACTTGTACTCTCTCTCTAAACGCTTATTCAATCTACGCTTTATTAATGGTTACTTCTTTCCTTATCTGTTATAATGATGATTGCTATTGTTATTATGCTAGATTTAGGACCTGTTATTATGCGTAGTGAGTAGTTACCCTGTGTGTTTGTTATGATGTAGTTAGTTTATATATGTGTGGGGTGATGCTGCTTTAATATACGATTGAAAACCAGGTGTACTGTTATGATTTTTAAACCTAAATTATATCGCCTTTCCTCCAAATAAACGTGGTTAGAACCTTTATGCCAAGGAATCGCGAACCTTGATCAAACGGTCACTACCTATCTATGTTTTCTGAAACTGTAAACATGGTCTGAATTGTGTAACTGTGAAAATACTGTTTAAAACCTTTCGTATAGTACACCGTGAATCAATCAGGGATTTATTGGGAATAGTGAGGGCTGGTTTATATCATAGATGGTTGAACTTTAATACAAACTTAGTTTAAACTAGTCCAGAGTGACCACAAAGTATATGATACCGGAAAGACCACTGGTAAACGGCACTGTACTTCATATAGCGTTGGAAATACCTCTGGTGGAGTACAAATACGTGGAAGCTAAGGAAATGCCGGTGGTCGAAGACTGTATCACATCCTGGTTGAACACAAAGCTCTGGACTAAATCATGACCATTAATGTAAAGTTAACAGTCACCAAACTAAGTCTTAATCTTAAATGCCTTGTCTGACTTCATTGTCCCCGTAGTGTTAAGAAAGGTCGGAACCCTAGTGGGTATGCTACTCTATCTCATGCACCCAGTAATTAACATTCCAAGAAGGGTCGTTACTCCGTCACTGGATAACGTTGAAGAGTTGAGCATCCTCCTCCAATCAGACCCAATATGGCCTAGTACTCAGTGACATACTGATTTGTCTCCCCAATCGGTAGGGTGCTAGTGTTTACACTACGAACAATTAAGCTCAAGTGAGACACAAACCTTTAAAAGACGTTTTCATATCAAAACCCTAACATCACCCCCGCATAAGCTAACGAAGTCATAACAAACACATCTCCGCCATACTGATTACATCCCTATTTCTATTTTCTGCTTATTTACTTTTTTTATTTAATTTCTTTAGCTTACGGACCTAAGTAACAAAAACCCCCACTCAAATCATTTTAAACCTATCAATAAACTGAACAATTTGTCCCGACACTTCCGTTTCACAATACGATTAGTTTGAAGAACGAACTTAGGTCATACTACTGCTATACTACTGTAGTAAACTTAGGTCCCCAGCATTACAAATTTAGGTCATACTCCTTCCGTTGGGAAGATGACCGTGTCGGATCGAGGCGCGACAAGTTTTTGGCGCCGCTGCCGGGGAGTTAATCGTAAGACTCTGAAGCGTCCCGATGAACCATTCTATTTAGTGATAACCGTAGTTTAGCTTAATTTACTGTTGTTTTCCTTGTTCCAACCGACAATACCTTCCCACAACACACAACGATATTCGACCAGATCATCCGGATCTGAATCTCTCATTTTCTGTAACAACCCCAAATTTAGGACCAATTTAAAAATTTCCCTAATTACGTGTTTATTACTTGTATATAATATGAAATAGGGTTATATACATTATTTACTTATTATATATATATATATGGATGGAATATATATATACGCGTATACGATTCGTACATATCGTATAAAACAACAATTGTACAAACTTGCGGACATTGGTAAAACAATTATTAAATGATGTGAGATTATTTAATTACTTTGACTACTACTTTATATTATGTTTATAATATAACGAAAACGTACGTTTTAACCAAAACGTCACCGAACTCTCCGAAAACTCGACCAACCGACAAAACAAAACAAAGTTACATTTTATAACTTAAAAACTAAGTATTTTATTAAAATGCTTCAACTAAATTATCGGATGTTATTTCGTATTTTAAACATATATTTAATCGCGTATAAAATGATTTTAACGTTTAAACGACCGGGGAAACAAACACCGCACGGAATGCGTACGCGAGGGAACAAAAATTGGTGAGATCCACACTTGGTGGACCCCACCAAAACCGGCCCAAAGACATGGGGCATCACCACCATGCCTTCCTTTTTCTTTCCCTTACACAACCACAAACACACCCTTACACTCAACACTCTCTCTCACTCTCTCTCTCAATCGGCTCTCTCTCTATCTCTCTCTAAATCACCACCCAAAAACACCTTAAAACTACCACTAAAACACCTTGGAGGCTAGGCTCGGTTTGGAGAAAAGTGATCACGAGAACGAGCTCTACAATCCTATCTTTTCGGTTTCTCGATTCGACAATTTTGTAAGTTTTCCGGCGACCCGAAACTTTTCCGATTACTTTTATTTTGCTAGATTATTGTTCCCCTAGCTAAATGATGTCCGAATATGTAATTAAAACTCGTTTTTGAACACGTTAACGGAAATGTCGGTTTTGGTCATTTTAAAGAAAACGACACCACAAACCTTAAAAACGACCACCAATAGTTACTATGGACTCATTATAACATATTAAAACTAGTATAAAAGTTCTAGACCCAACGGAAACCGGAAAATACATTTTCGGAAACTTAAATTCCGAACAGACCTCTTGTGTCGCATCGGACCAAAAATTTCATGCGACACAACACTGTGTCGCATGTTATGTCGCACGTTATGTCGCAATGTATGCGACACAACGCTTATGTCGCACTATATGTCGTATCATCTACGACACAAAGTTTACCTATCGCTTGATTGCGACACAACGACTATGTCGTATCGTTGTGTCGTACCCTTGTATGCGACACAACAATTGTGTCGCATAAACACCAAACCGAAATCAATCCATACGACACAGACCTTATGTCGCATACGGTCTGCGACACAAGCCTTGTGTCGCAGATAGCCCAGATCAGAAAACAAAATATATTCTAAGTGTTGGAATCACTTTTCAACTACTAAATCAAATACGATGCTACTTATACATGAAAATACTATACTTTTGAGAGTATACAACAACACTTGAATACGTACAAGACTATACTAAACTAACGTGAGATTTCACTCACACACGCACACGAGTTTACACTCGAAATACTTAGGAGATTACACTCCAACGAACTTACAGTTATACACTACACGGGATTGCACCCGATACAAACTTATGAGTTCCCTCACTACTTATGTGTGGGATTACACGTTAACTTATACGAGGTTTCACTCGTACCCTTTGGGGTTAAGCCCATTGGAATTTACGCAACACTACACGTTGTAATAACAAACAAACGATTATACGAGTATACTTTACAACTACTATGAATATATAATAATAATGGATGGAATTATTATTATTACACAACGACACCAACGGACCGTACAACTTTTATACAAACTACGATTTACAAACGAATACAAACGTACAAACAAACTAATGGACATTAACTAGTTTGGGAACAACTAGCATGGATACCTTACAGGTATTCCATTTACTTACTAAACCTTATGCGTATTAGGACGCTAAGGGTTGCTAGTTCGGGATACTACTTGCTTACTTACTGCATTGTCTGCCAGACTCAGGTGAGTCTCACAGCCCCTACTTTACTGTTTTATTCTCAGGGGTGAGATGCATTACTATTTTACATGAACACACAAAACTTACTTGCTGCCATGATTTACATACTGTACGGAATTACGGATACGCCAATTGCATGAGTTTCGACTAATCCAATGAAATCCTCCTTAATCATAGTTGTTAGTTATGTGATAAGCGCGAGTTTTAGTATATGGATCCATATGGGACTAACAATCCCCGCCCGGGGTAGCACGCACTACCACGAACCGTTCCTGTAGAAACGGGCGTTTCTTACTCGTTTCATATGAATGTTTTGGATTACATTCATGGGGGGGGGGGGGGTACCTATATTTACTGTACGTTAAGCTTCAACTATGGTGGCTCATGGCAATTGTATCAAACGGTTAGCATAACCTGCAACCACCCACTTATTAAAACTTAAGTAAGCGATGAGCATAACCTGTGATCGTTACTTACTGGCTGGCTATGAATTACAAATACTACATGTGTGTTCAAACTATTTACTACTTACAAACCTGTGAGATTCACCAACCTTTTTGGTTGACCGTTTTAGTAATGCTTCTCAGGTACACAGCATCAGTAGGGATGCCCAGCAGGATAAGCTTTCTTAGCTCGAGTCGCATGCATTTACAAGCTTGGAGATTTACATACATTACTTTTGTATTTACTGTTATGTATTAGAATCTCTAGGATTTTACTTGAACTCGAGCTTGTATTTTGAAACTACTTATGTATTAATGTAATAACTTTTCGAACGTCTCATTTAGAGTCGTTCACTGTATCCTTTGTGCTTGTGATTATTGATTAGTAACACCCAAAATATCGCTTCCACAAACTGTTAAATTTGGGGGTGTTACAGATTGGTATCAGAGCCTAAGGTTATAGTGAACTAGGTTGCATTTAGTGGGCCTAGACTATGACCGTTAGACAGTATTCCCCATTAGGTATAACTGGTTCAGGAATTACAGCATACAAGTTTAATTTAACATAGCTTGATCAACTATGTACAATTAAATGAAGATGATGTGAGTTCTGAAAGGGGTTATGTTGAACCGGAAGGCATTAGCTGACTCTGACCTCGAGAGAACCGGGACTTTTACTTGATTGTGCTAGACACACACTAGGCGGTTATGTGATATATATATATATATATACATAGGCCTCTTTCCCCGATACGATACTCTCTCTCGACTACTGCGAAATTCATTTTTCAACTTACATCAAACGAACGACAACTCGATTCTCGTCATTCTGTCCTTATTTAACTTTTATGAATTCACGAATACCGACATACGTCCGAAGATCTCCACACCATTATAACCGACAACCATAGTTACTCGAACATCCTTCGATATGAAAATCGGGATTTTGTTTTTATTCGCTACTCTACCTAATTCGACGTACCCCACTGTACCGTTAGGTGTAACCTAATAAAACCATTTTCAACTCAATTTTTCGTCAGACTTCAAATTATACAACCGATTTTTACTATCAAAATTTTATAACAAATGTATTTTTATCAAACATGTTACAAAATTTCTCACAAAAATGTTTTATAAAATTTTCAAAAACTTCAAAACCGTATAAACTTATTTATAGTACACAACTTTAAACAACCTTCAAACTTTGGCGTAGTTTCTCTAAACTTACTAAAATCATCACAATCATAATTCTTGTTCAAACCTTCACATGTTCTTTATTTGTTGTTTCAAGGAACATGCCTCCTCGACGACAAATCACACTTACTGAAGCCGAAGTCGCGGGTATTATTGCTCGTAGTGTGGCCCAAGCCCTAGCTGTCCGAGCAACCACTCCTGGTAGCGAAGATACGGCTAACAATACACCTCCACCCAAAACCTGCACCTACAAGGACTTCCAAAACTGCAAACCCTTGAGCTTTGCAGGTACTGAAGGAGCGATCGGTCTGATTCGATGGACCGAGAAAATCGAATCAGTGTTCCTCATCTGCAACTGCAAGGAAGAGGATAAAGTTAAGTTCGCCGCCAGCACCTTTTCTGACACCGCCCTTACCTGGTGGAACACCTATGCACAGACTGTGAGCGTTGCCGATGCTTACAAACTACAGTGGGATGAACTGAAGAACATGCTGAGGGGCGAGTACTGCCCAAGAGACGAATTGAAACAACTAGAGATAGAATTCTGGAATCACAAGATGCAGGGTGATGACATCACCGGTTACACCAACCGATTTCACCAGCTGGCACTTTTGTGCCCATCCATGGTTAATCCCGAGTACAAAAGGATCGAAAAGTACGTTGATGGACTTCCTGAGCGACTTCAAGACTTAGTTACTTCATCCAAACCGGGAACTATTCAGAGCGCCATTCATATGGCTCATGAGTTAACGGCCAATTCTGTCCGCCGTGGCTCGACTTCAACCCCGTCTGCGAATAACAAACGTAAATGGGAAGTGAGTCCCCACTCATCCAACCCTACCTCTGACAAAAAGCCTGCCACTGTCAACGCCAATGACTCAAAGGCTTACAAGGGGAGCAAGCCTTACTGCTCCAAATGTAGTCGCCATCATAATGGCTCCTGTCCCTGCACCAAATGCAAGAAATTCGGGCACCTGGCCCAAGACTGTCGAACCAATCCCACTGGTACTGATACTCCTGCACCCAAGACCTGCTATGAGTGCAATGGTACCGGGCATTTCAGGAAGGATTGCCCAAAGCTGAAACTCCGAACCAACCACACGAAGAGTAGAGCTTATGTAATTAACGCTAGGGAGGATGACCCAAATCCGAGACTCTGTGATTTACTCAACCCGGGTACGCTCATTCTTTGATTTCCCGAGACTGTTTTCCATAAATCTCTCGCTTAATGATTATGTGTAACTGTCTATTATTCTGTGTGTTTTCTTTGATCCTAAGTACCCAATAGGATTAGGAAACGACCGACTATACGAATTCCGAATATATAACTTGTATTACACTTGGACTACCAATAACAAACACTTTTCCCAAATATCTCACACTGGTTGAGACCGGGAACTCGTATATTATTCGTTACTTTAAACAAGTCATCCAATAGAACTTCATTTACTAGTAACAATTCTTAAATAAAATAATTATTTCGTAGGAAATGACAACTCACTCCGTCAACAACCCTACCTTGGATGATGAACTGCTCAGTGAGGAACCAATAATGTTTCCTTACCTCCTCGAACTCGAGTGTGATACCGAACCTTTTTGTTGAATCAGCAACAGTACCTGCTTCTCCTGTTGCTCTAACAGCTGCAAAAGCACCTGTTAATGTAACTTTGACTACTGAATCAGTCAGCCACCTCAACCAAACTATTGATTCGCTGCGAAAACAACTGACTGAAGCACGGGAAGACATTGATGACCTACGACGAATTGCTTTCCAAAATGACCTGCGCATGCGTGAATACGAGCTACGTTTGATAGCTTTAGAAAACCCTACTTCACCACCAACTTCACAAAGTACTCCTGCTGAAGAGGATAACGACACTGACTGTACCCCGCCTCCAACAAAAAGGGTGAAGGTTTACTTGGGAAATAAACCTTTCTGTTCCCGATGCACTCGGCATCATGAAGGACCGTGTACCACTAAAAGTACGAACCCTCCTAAAGTGAAACTCTGCTTCAACTGTGGGAGTGCTGGCCATCTCAAGGCCCAATGCCCACTACCTCCAGACAACAAAATTTAGGGTACGTTATCACCTGACGATTACTTGATTTCAAACACTGTAGGACCTACCCTACTACTGTAGGCTACTAGTACGCATTGTAGCTACCTGATGAATAACGAACTACCGATTACTACTTCGAACAAATTTCGGGACGAAATTTTATTCACAAGGGGAGAATGTAACAACCCCAAATTTAGGACCAATTTAAAAATTTCCCTAATTACGTGTTTATTACTTGTATATAATATGAAATAGGGTTATATACATTATTTACTTATTATATATATATATGGATGGAATATATATATACGCGTATACGATTCGTACATATCGTATAAAACAACAATTGTACAAACTTGCGGACATTGGTAAAACAATTATTAAATGATGTGAGATTATTTAATTACTTTGACTACTACTTTATATTATGTTTATAATATAACGAAAACGTACGTTTTAACCAAAACGTCACCGAACTCTCCGAAAACTCGACCAACCGACAAAACAAAACAAAGTAACATTTTATAACTTAAAAACTAAGTATTTTATTAAAATGCTTCAACTAAATTATCAGATATTATTTCGTATTTTAAACATATATTTAATCGCGTATAAAATGATTTTAACGTTTAAACGACCGGGGAAACAAACACCGCACGGAACGCGTACGCGAGGGAACAAAAATTGGTGAGATCCACACCTGGTGGACCCCACCAAAACCGGCCCAAAGACATGGGGCATCACCCCCATGCCTTCCTTTTTCTTTCCCTTACACAACCACAAACACACCCTTACACTCAACACTCTCTCTCACTTTCTCTCTCTCAATCGGCTCTCTCTCTATCTCTCTCTAAATCACCACCCAAAAACACCTTAAAACTACCACTAAAACACCTTGGAGGCTAGGCTCGGTTTGGAGAAAAGTGATCACGAGAACGAGCTCTACAATCCTATCTTTTCGGTTTCTCGATTCGACAATTTTGTAAGTTTTCCGGCGACCCGAAACTTTTCCGATTACTTTAATTTTGCTAGATTATTGTTCCCCTAGCTAAATGATGTCCGAATATGTAATTAAAACTCGTTTTTGAACACGTTAACGGAAATGTCGGTTTTGGTCATTTTAAAGAAAACGACACCACAAACCTTAAAAACGACCACCAATAGTTACTATGGACTCATTATAACATATTAAAACTAGTATAAAAGTTTTAGACCCAACGGAAACCGGAAAATACATTTTCGGAAACTTAAATTCCGAACAGACCTCTTGTGTCGCATCGGACCAAAAATTTCATGCGACACAACACTGTGTCGCATGTTATGTCGCACGTTATGTCGCAATGTATGCGACACAACGCTTATGTCGCACTATATGTCGTATCATCTACGACACAAAGTTTACCTATCGCTTGATTGCGACACAACGACTATGTCGTATCGTTGTGTCGTACCCTTGTATGCGACACAACAATTGTGTCGCATAAACACCAAACCGAAATCAATCCATACGACACAGACCTTATGTCGCATACGGTCTGCGACACAAGCCTTGTGTCGCAGATAGCCCAGATCAGAAAACAAAATATATTCTAAGTGTTGGAATCACTTTTCAACTACTAAATCAAATACGATGCTACTTATACATGAAAATACTATACTTTTGAGAGTATACAACAACACTTGAATACGTACAAGACTATACTAAACTAACGTGAGATTTCACTCACACACGCACACGAGTTTACACTCGAAATACTTAGGAGATTACACTCCAACGAACTTACAGTTATACACTACACGGGATTGCACCCGATACAAACTTATGAGTTCCCTCACTACTTATGTGTGGGATTACACGTTAACTTATACGAGGTTTCACTCGTACCCTTTGGGGTTAAGCCCATTGGAATTTACGCAACACTACACGTTGTAATAACAAACAAACGATTATAAAAGTATACTTTACAACTACTATGAATATATAATAATAATGGATGGAATTATTATTATTACACAACGACACCAACGGACCGTACAACTTTTATACAAACTACGATTTACAAACGAATACAAACGTACAAACAAACTAATGGACATTAACTAGTTTGGGAACAACTAGCATGGATACCTTACATGTATTCCATTTACTTACTAAACCTTATGCGTATTAGGACGCTAAGGGTTGCTAGTTCGGGATACTACTTGCTTACTTACTGCATTGTCTGCCAGACTCAGGTGAGTCTCACAGCCCCTACTTTACTGTTTTATTCTCAGGGGTGAGATGCATTACTATTTTACATGAACACACAAAACTTACTTGCTGCCATGATTTACATACTGTACGGAATTACGGATACGCCAATTGCATGAGTTTCGACTAATCCAATGAAATCCTCCTTAATCATAGTTGTTAGTTATGTGATAAGCGCGAGTTTTAGTATATGGATCCATATGGGACTGACAATCCCCGCCCGGGGTAGCACGCACTACCACGAACCGTTCCTGTAGAAACGGGCATTTCTTACTCGTTTCATATGAATGTTTTGGATTACATTCATGGGGGGGGTACCTATATTTACTGTACGTTAAGCTTCAACTATGGTGGCTCATGGCAATTGTATCAAACGGTTAGCATAACCTGCAACCACCCACTTATTAAAACTTAAGTAAGCGATGAGCATAACCTGTGATCGTTACTTACTGGCTGGCTATGAATTACAAATACTACATGTGTGTTCAAACTATTTACTACTTACAAACCTGTGAGATTCACCAACCTTTTTGGTTGACCGTTTTAGTAATGCTTCTCAGGTACACAGCATCAGTAGGGATGCCCAGCAGGATAAGCTTTCTTAGCTCGAGTCGCATGCATTTACAAGCTTGGAGATTTACATACATTACTTTTGTATTTACTGTTATGTATTAGAATCTCTAGGATTTTACTTGAACTCGAGCTTGTATTTTGAAACTACTTATGTATTAATGTAATAACTTTTCGAACGTCTCATTTAGAGTCGTTCACTGTATCCTTTGTGCTTGTGATTATTGATTAGTAACACCCAAAATATCGCTTCCGCAAACTGCTAAATTTGGGGGTGTTACATTTTCGTACCCGATCCTGTGTCGATTATCCATACTATCCGCAAAGAAAGACGTTCCTGTTTTTCACAAATGGCCGCTCGTGTTACTCTCACCGACAACACCAAACCATCTATTGAAGGACGATGAGGACCGATTAGCTATCCAGAGATCGACGGAGCATCTTTTGAACTCAAACACCACATCGTACAACTCATCAAAGACAATTGCCAATTCCACGGTCTACCCCGTGATGATCCCAATGCTCATATCGACAAATTCATTCAGGTTTCAAACTCATACAAGCAGAATGGGGTTGAGCAGGATATTGTCCTCTTATACTTGTTCCCCTATTCTCTTGCTTTACATGCTTCTACCTGGTTTGAGGGACTTGAGACCGGATCAATCACCTCATGGACCGTCATGGGTAACAAGTTTCTCGCTAGATACTTTCCCCCGTCCAAACAAACTCAGGCAAAGAATGACATCGCAAACTTTCAACAAGCCCACGATGAATCTATCTACTCAGCATGGGAGCGATTCAAGAGTTTACTAAGGAAATGTCCGAACCACCAGATGACGAAGACTGACAAGGTGTGCACTTTCTACCGAGGTCTTGATCCTAACCATCGTATCAATCTTGACGCAGCAGCTCAATGAAACTTCATGAAACTAACTGATGACGAAGCATGGAGCTTGATCGAGGATATGACGATGCACCACCACGATTGAAAGTCTGATGAGCAATCCTCATCCTTACCTCTTTTCGCTAGTAACACCCGCCAAACTGAAGCCATTAAGTCTCTAAGCGAACAGATTGAGACTCTGACGAAGCAGATAGGAGAACTGAAGAAATAACCGCAGCAGATCCACCAAGTTCAGGCTTTCCAGAACTGTGCCAACCATCCCACCCAAGAATACGAGGTTGAGTACGAAGATCCTACTAACGGTTCAGTCTACTATGCCCAGTTTCCTGCCAGATCTCAAAACCCTCCTGGCTTCGCTATAACTTCACAGCCTAGAACTCGAGGAAATCAATATCCCCCACGGAACAACCAACCACCTTTCCAACCCAGGTTTCAGCCACGATATCCGACGTACACACAACAACCACAATACCCATATAACCAACCTCTTCCATTAACCTCCACTGAAGATATCCAACCTGCTGAACCTGTGAAGACTATCTTTCCAGTCATGAGAACTGATGACAACCTCAACAAATTCATTCAAGATCAAACCGCTTTCAATCAGAAGACTACGGCTCGACAAGACCAGACTGATCTATTCCTTCGAAACCAACTCTCGGTCCTAAAAATCCTTGAGAACCAGATCGGTCAGTTAGCCCAACGTCTCGATACTCGACCACAAGGGACTTTACCAAGAAATACTATTCAGAACCCCCACGTCGAGGAAGCCAAGACCTTAAACTCTGATAAACCACCAACTCCTTCTAGGACTTCTTCTCCAGTAAGGGAACATTCTCCTGTCCTGCCGATAGTTGAGAATAGATCTATGCCCACGCCGACTCGTGAGATTAAGATTCCTTTCCCTAATCGCTTGCACAAGAAGGACAACGCCAAGTCATTCAAACTTGACGGAAAATTCTTAGACACCGTGTCTAGAATCCCTTCCAGTATGAAATATATCCGACGAATGCTGGCAACTAAAGATAAGATTATTGCCACTCTTAAAGTCTCCCTAAACGCCGAATGTTCAGCTGTCATCCAGAATGTCTTACCGGAAAAACTAGG
The DNA here is from genome assembly GCA_949592205.1 of Helichrysum umbraculigerum. Lineage (NCBI taxonomy): Eukaryota > Viridiplantae > Streptophyta > Magnoliopsida > Asterales > Asteraceae > Helichrysum > Helichrysum umbraculigerum. The sequence goes on along the minus strand of CATIUR010000003.1, from coordinate 102,068,171 downwards.
AGACACGGGTCGATTCACCTTGCCTTGTTCCATCTATCACTCAGGCACGATACGCTCCTTGGCTGATCTCGAAGCCAGTATTAATATGATGCCTTACTTACTCTACTCCAGACTAGAATTAGGACCTCTACATCCCACTAAAATGAGTGTCAAGCTTGCCGATCAATCTATCCGATACCCGAGAGGCATAGCTGAGAATGTCATGGTAAAAGTTGACAGGTTCTATTTCCCTACTGATTTTGTAGTGATGGATATACAGGAAGACATTAACATACCCATTATCCTAGGTAGGCCATTTATGAATACTGCACGTGCTATTATTGATGTATTTTCTCAGGTTATCAGTCTACGAACACATGGACAGACAGTATCATTCAAGATTGATCAGACCGACTGTTTACTAATGGAGCATGCAGAGATATACGCAATATCCATGGGCAGAGTTACTTTAGATGATGACACCACTGATTTAGACTCAGAACCATACAGGCCAGATGAACACACTTGTATTATATCAGCTACTGAAGAGTCAGAATCAGAAGACGAGGAAATAGAAGAAGAGGTGGAAGATTCAGAGCATGATGAAGAAGAAGAGGAACAACCTGAGACAGAACCAGAAGAAGAGGATATGGAAGAAATGGAACCAGAAGAAATGGAAGAATCAGAGGAAGAACAAGAAGAATCAGAGCCTGAAGAAGTATATCAGTCCACACCACCTCATTAGTACCTTCCTGATTCGCACTTGCCGATAGCAGAGATTATGAAGATCGAGAACTTTGAGAACTTCATACCTCTGTCATACAGTGAATCAGAAGAAGATCCACTGACTGATTACTCCCACGATGCAGAATTTGGTCTCACCATGGAGAAACTTATTGCGTCGGCTATTGATCCTACCAAACCTCTCGTGTCTCCCCGACTTGATGCTCTGCTGAATATTGAGAAGACTATCGCTTTATCCACACAACATCCAGAGCTTTGAGACAAACTCTTGAGAAAGATTGCGGAATACAAAGCATCCAGACTTCCCCAAAGGATTAAAACCTTTGACACATCTGCACCTCGAACTAAATTCGAGAAGGGAAGCACTTCCGGATCCAGCCATGATTCTGATTCTCAGGAAGAGAAAGACATCGAGATGGATTCCTCTCAGCCGATATCTCAGATTACAGATTACTGATGACACCTTACCACCGTCTGACACTGTTGAGTTCCCTGATTTTTAGGCTAGGGATACTCCAACTGAAGAAAGTGATGAGGATGATGTCATTTACACTGTTGTTCTAATAGATATCCGGTTTGTCCAGCTTCTTGCACCTTTAGCTGTTCCCGATTCTCCCCAAATCCTGATTATCTCAAACCACGAGGAAATGATAAGTGCTATCGAAGAGTTCGAAAATGACATACCTACTATGACAAGCATTATCATTTACTCTACTAATGATTACACTCCACACCAAAGGGACCTGATTGAGGAAATCATAGCCGAGTCTGAGTTCAACCAAGCCGAGAATTCCCAAGATTACCGATTCTTCCACAACCGCCTAAATGCCTTTGCTGAAGATCTTGCTGCTCAGCTCCTCCGAGAGCACCACACTCCTGGACCAACACTTGAGGATCTGGAGTTCTTTGAAGACCAAAGTCGCATGTACAGGGAGATCTATGACACACTGTTCAGATCCACATTTCCATATTCCGTCGAGCAACACGAGTTCTTAAATTCTTACCGCGACAATATGTACAATGCTACTGTGAATCCTGACGCAGACGTAGATATCCGGTTGATGAATGATCTTAGAGGATTGATGAACTCTATGGCTAGGAATGATCACATCGACGAGACTTCTCCCCACAGGTTCTACATTGACTGCACTATCGCGTACCATGCTCACAAGATTGCCGAAGATCTCGAGTATGTGAGTTTTGACGAAAGAACACGTGACATCCCTTCCTCCATACCTGAAGGTTCGATGGTTAACATCGCGAACTTCCTCACTGATCGAATCAAGGAAATCTTCGCTGAGGTACCTAAGGAAGAGCATAGGAAGTTATTCAACTACGGATTACGTGAGGTTTACGACATAGTGAACAATATCTTCAAGAACTCCAACCTCACGTTTCCCCACTATCAGACCCGTCTCATCCAGGGTATTCATGAGTCTATCCGAGAACTTGGAGGAAACTCCGGTATTGCAAATCACGAGACTTTACACCTGCAGTTCTATGTGTTCATGGACTCACTCAGACAACAGCATCCTGAATGAGAGATGATCGAGGCTGATGGATTCTCTTTTGTAGATTCCCACGGAACTATCTCCAAAACAGTAAAAGAGATAACTTGGGATCTTCAACACATGAAAAGGGTTGCTGAGCAACATCTTCAAATCTTCCCCATATTTTCATCTGAGATTCCAAACATCGTCGACATTTTCCATGCAATCGCTTTCTTGTGTGACTTTTGAACCTTAATAAGCTTTACTTTCTCTTCGGGCTTCAGATCTTTTGATATGATCACCGGCAAGTGCGAAGTTCCTTCGAGAAAAGCGTATTCAAGGTGTGAGGGAAGTTCCTTTAGTTCCAATTCGGGTGGTTCTTCAGTGGAAGGCTTCATCCTTGCAATCTCGTCTCTTTTAATCTCATCATATTTCGTCTGATATTCTGACTCAACTACAGGTGATTCTGGAATGTCGGCTGACGCTATTTCAACCCATTCTGTATTGTTAGAAAGCTCATCTTTTCTCATCTCGTATTTTACTTGAGAGGATTGAGAGACTGCATTATCCTTAGTGATTATTACGTCATTGTCTTCGGTAATTGCAAATATCTGGAGTTGAGCTAATGAAGACGTGCTAAAAGTGATCTCTGGATTCAAGTTTTCACAACTTTCAGATAGTTGCGAATTAGATGGTTTAAGCATTGACTCCATTTCTTTCAGAGTCTTCAGAATTTCTTCCTTTGAAAGAGATGAATCATGAACTTCAGGATTAGGGTTCCTTCTCAGGAGAGTGACTGGAGTGCCATATCCAAGTGGAGCAGCTATGATAGATGTATTGGGCTGCGAGCTTGAATTCTTTAAAGGAAATAGCACTTCTCTTGATGCGCTGGAAGTATCCGAGATAACTGAGCATAATCCCGCACCTTCTTCACAGATTTTTCTTTGTTGTAATGATGGTATTTGGAAGGGGGTTAATGTTGCTTACTGCGAGGATCTCTTTCAAGTGTTCTTCAATTATTTCCTGCATAGAATCTACAAGACCAAGATCTTCTCCCATAGGATATTTCATTAGTTTATCAATATTGAAGGTGACTTCCTCAGTTCCCACTCGGAGTTTTAAAGATTTTTCGTTTACGTCAATGACAGCATTGACAGTGTTTAAGAAAGGTCTACCAAGGATGAGTGGTACCTGGGTATCTTCTTCAATATCCATAACAACAAAATCAACAGGAAATACGAATTTATAAACACGGACCATAATATCTTCAGCAATTCCACGAGGGAGCTTAACTGATCTATCTGCTAATTAGATGGTCATACAGATTGGCAAAAGTTCGCTTAATCCTAGTTTCCTATAAAGCGAGTATGGAATAAGGTTTACACTAGCTCCTAAGTCAGCTAAGGCGTTACTTATTTGAACATCCTGAAGGTAACAAGGAATAGTGAAACGGCCAGTATCTCTTAGCTTTGGGTGAAGTCCTTGTTGCATAATCAAAGAGCACTCTGCATCTAAGGGCAAGTTAACTATTTGTCTAAGTTTTTCTTTGTTGGATATGAGTTCCTTAAAGAATTTGGCGCAACCTGGCATCTCAACTAAAGCATATAATAATTTAACATTTAAGTGTAGGCTTTTGAACATCTCTATATATTTTCCAAACTGAGCTTCTTGTTTCTCTTTCTTAAGCCTACCAGGAAAAGGTATACGTATAGGTTTAGTGACTTCTGGGGCTTTAGAAGGTTCCGATTCAGGGGAAGTGACAGGTATGTCAGCTTGTACTGAATCAGTGGGTGGAGAAGAACTAGAAGGTTCGTTTGAAGGAATATCTACCGATTTCTCATTTTTAGTCTCTTTCCCCCCTCTAGTGACCACAAGGATGTTATCATGCTCATAGGATGAGAGATAAACAGCTTTGTTGATCGCTTTTTCCCTTTGCTTCTCCTCAACTTTTAAAGACCACCTTTTAACATTATCCTTCATGTTTTTAATTAAATCGTTTGAAATTCTAAGCAAACTATCAATTTGATTTTGAAAATCAACAATTTGTTTATTTATATTATTTTGCTCGACCATGAAGTCATTGAAAATCATATTGTTTAGACGAGAAGACATTTGTAAAGAAGTAGAGGGTGTAGAGAGAACTAACGATTGAGAGATAGGTTGTCTGGTTGACCGCCGAGTAGAAGAGCCGTTGAGGTTTCTTCTTGTATTTGGAAGATTCTTGCATGTCCTTGACAACTTTAGAGATAGATTAAAGTTGAGTTCTTAAGTTGTCTAAGGATTGATTAGAAGTATCCCTGATTTCTGAGGTTGATTCATCTGACTCCAAGTCATGTTGATGCATCGTTATCGTCTCGATCAACTTCCAAGCTTTGTCTGTAGTATGTAGCATGAAATTTCCGGATGAAGCAGCATCGAGGGTTTGTTGATGATGAGGATTCAGACTGTTGTAGAATGTACAGACCATATTCGTTTCAGCCAACCGATGATTCAGACATCTTCCAAGCAACTTCTTAAAGCGTTCCCAAGTAGAGCTCAATGATTTAGTAGTTCCTTGACGAAAATTGATGATTTCATTTTTGAGCTTGGTTTGTAGGGAAAGAGGGAAGTACTTAGCTAGAAACTTAGTAGCCATCTCCTCCCATGTATGAATCGAATTGGGTTCGAGTTCGTAAAACCATGTTTGGGCTCGGAAAGCTAAAGAATAAGGAAACAGATGAAGTCGAGTGACTTCATTACTGGATCCAGTTTGTTCAAAAGAGTCGAAAAGGTTGATCAATTTGTTGAGATGGGTGTTTGGATTTTCAACCGAAAGACCATGAAACTGACACTGAGATTTAATCATTTTAATGAAGTGTGGCTTAATTTCAAGGGTTTCATCGGTTAGTGATACGATTGGTCCTCCTCGTCCCTCTAGCAGTGGTTTGGTTGATGAGGTGAGAGTGAGACGGTTCGTCATAACTTGTTTTGAAGAAATTAGGGTTTTGGAAATGATAGGGTTTAACTAAGGACATGAAATTAAAAACTAACTAACCTAAGAAAATGTAACTTTCGGATGATGTTGATCTTCCGAAAGGAACGCTAAATAACTAAGATAACTAAATTCCTAAATCGGTCATTGTAGTCCCTGGCATCGGCGCCAAAACCTTGTCGCGATCCCAGCGGTCGGACGGGTTTTACTCCGGTCGTTGATCCGGTCAACCAGGACTCGCGGCAGTGGGTTTTAAATTTATATAGCAGGGGAATCCTAAGCTGTATACTACTAACGGTCCTAAAAGGGCAGTAAGCGGTACGTATGACTCAGGTGTTGTTCTTCAAACTACAACGGGTATGGGAGTCTAGGAAGTTTAATTATCTTTTGTAATCTAGCTAGGGTTTTAAAATCTTTTGAAGGGGGTTTTGTTTTTATAACTAATTAAAAAGTAAATAAAATTAAATTAAAGAGAAGGGATTTGTACGGAGATTCGGACAACAGTGAATAATGCGAGTGTTTACTATGATTTCGATATATGTTATTAATGAGTAGTCAAAGGGTAAGGCTACTAGTTGTGATGACTAATCCAGAGAGGCTAGAAACATAGGTAATGCAAAGAATTATACCTACGACCTTTCCGCGGCTTCCGTACGTTTGTACTCCACCAACTGGTGTTTCCAGCACTATACCGAGTATTTGGCCGTTTTACGGTTTTTCCGTTACATTAACTAGGGTGCCACATTACTCTCGTAGATATCCTATATCCTAATGAGCTATAACTACGAGCCTATTATATATCTAACGTAAAGTTGTCCGCAATCAGATAAATAATATGTCACATGGATAGCAGTTATAGAATGTCAAATACACTGGAAGTTCTCCCAAATGCACAGACCAATTCAACCAACAACTATCCTCGAATCCTAGTCCCCAGTCACAGTCATCAAAGACGTCTGTATCATGGAATGAATTGTTGATTGAACAAAAACATGAACATGAATAATCCCGCGGAACAAGTTGGGATAGTCGGGCTAACGGTCAGTTGAATTGTTCAACATTAAACATATAAATCATCACAACTATTCCATGCATGTTAATCTACTGTGTAAAACATTATTCCATATCTGAAAACCCTAATTATACAGTTACTGATATAAATCAGGAGGATAATTCTAGCATGCATCAATCCTAAGGCAACAATCAAAGAAGAACATGCAATAGGGCAGCACATAACAGAATACCATAACCCTAATCATGGCAGATAACTAATAATCAGATCATAGATATCCAAAAGTTCTCTCAAAGATACCTAACAGATAAACATGAATCTAATATATCTCTAATCCTATGCTCCGTGTCTCTTATGATATGTTTCAACCTAGAGAACACAGCCATGTCGAGTTCATTGATCATCAGGCATAGAATAGGTAGAGAACGTACCACTAGTAATTGGCCAAGTTCTAGTAGGAAGCTTCTAACCACAGCATAAGTTGGATAGATAAACATTTGAGATTTAGTTTATAAGTTCATATACAGTTTAAAGCAACACATGCATAGTAACAGCATGGCATAAGTATATTGATTATTCTAACATAACTACGTCATAGTAAACATAAAGAAATGTCTAGCCTAACATTATATATCTAGCATACATTCTTAAACAAGCATAACAAAAGCAACACATGTTTAAATATGGAAAGTAAGAGATATATAAATAGAACCTGATACGAATTTATTACAGATAGATCTTCGCGAAAACAAAGTCTTGGAGTAACTCCGTACAAAAGCTAAAAGAACCTCTCAATTCTAGAGAGATGAAATCCCTTAGAGAGAGAAACTAGAGAGAGAGATGTGTGTGAGAGAGAAAGTGAGGAGGAAGAAATGAAATGAAAATTGGTGTGTTTGAAGTGTGGTGGAGGATCCACTATTTATAGGCAAAGCCCCAAATTAGCCGTACAACTCGCGAAGCAGCACGTACAAGCGCACAAAGCACGAACCAGCAACAATTGGGGGAAGGGGGCCATATACGGCCTACCTAGGGCCATATACGCTGTGCCTAGGATAGTATACGGTCTTGGTAGGGCCGTATACGGTCTCCAGGGCCGCATATGGTCTCCGTCTGATTTTGTTCGTTGCTTAAAACGCCCGTATCGCCTTCGTTATGCGTCCGTTTGACTTGATTGTTTCGCTTACGGCTTTGTAATTCCGTTACGCTTCTAATGGTACCAATTTCATGGAAATTGGGTGTGTAGAGATCAGGCGTTGCTGGAATGACTTTTACTGTTCTGTAAGTGGAGTGTCTTCTCCGTCCTTTGGCCTTTTTGCTTGATTCTTGATTTTCCGTCTCTTTTTTACCTATATAACAGATGGTGGAAGTTACTAGGCGTGTCTTGATAGAAAAATGAGAGCGGAGGAATCGGCTTGATTTAATATGCTGTATTTTGTGCTTTATTTGAGTGTTTTTAGTGATTTTTGTAACAACGTCCATAATTAAACCACTTTAGTGAGTTTTAGTAAATAATCAATGTTTTGGAATGTTTTCACTAAAGATTGGCCCAAAAAGTGAGGAATAATGCATACTAAAACATGACTTTTTACGTCACATCAGTAACATAGCTTGGTCACGTAGAAGAATTAAATAAACGATGAAAGGAAACTCGAGGAAACAAACCCATTCTTCGAACTAAAGTCGGGATGAAGTGAATGATTAAATGATTTGAAGATTGTACCAGGTGGAAATGTTTCACTAGAGCCTAACCGAGCGATATCAACATTAGAATAAAAACAGAAGTAAGGTTTGTTTATCAATTTTTGAAATCATTATGGTATTTTTCATTGGAACTCAACGAAGAACGGATAACCAAAGCCATTATGAAGTTTGAGAAGACAGAAGTCATGCAAATGAGGTATGAAGGGGTTTATACTTATCAAAAATCCAATCAACATGGGCATGGTTATCAATGCACGGTAATGTCTAGCCTAACTTATTTAATGCTTATCTTGAGGAGTTGTGTCACCATCAGAGTCCTGAAGGTAACACAATTAGGGGGCAATTGTTTGGGGCTAAATTTTATAGCCAGGATTCAGGATCCTGAATTCTTTTGTTACTATTATATCCAGGATCTTAGATACGTTCAGGATCACATATATATTCAGGATCTCACGTATGTTTAGGATCTAGCTTGAATAGTCAGGATTCCAGATATGTTAAGTATCTCGGGATCAAAAGTTACTAATCTTTATTTGTCAGTTTATGTTCAGGATCTTGAATATTCAGGATCCCGGATAATCAGGATCCCGGATACGGTCAGCATCCTGGATGAAACGCTACTAATCTTTATTTGACCGTTGTGTATCTTGACCAAGTCTTGCAAGGTTAAAACGTAGGTCAATTATGCCATTATTTCCGGATCAAGGCTTATTCAAGTCAAGAAGAAGTCAAGAAAACGTGTAGAATAATGAGTCAATATGGAAGACTAGAGGATCCCGGATTTTTCAGAAAGTTAATTAAATTGTATTTACTATATAAACTGAGGCAAATGATCGTTAGGAACACACTTTTTACACCACGAACACTCTGCTACTTCATTCTAACCCAATCAAACACCCTTTTTCTTCCATTTTCTTCACCTATTCATCACTTTCATCACCAAAAAACACTTTAGATCGATCATATTGCGCTATTTCTTTGTATTATTCTGATTTTTAGCAATAATATCAACAAAGGCAAGGAACGATTGTTCCTTCCTGAGGTTTTATGCCGGCGATCTAACTAGATCAAGGGCTTTCCTCGTACAACCTTGTGTCGATTGCATTTATTTTACATTTTCGTTGTTTAATTTGCATTTTATCAATCTTTTGATTATAAATTCTGCATTATCCCGACATTATATTGGATTTTAATTACATAAGTTAACCCATTTATTTTATTTGCAAACACTTATTTTACACCAAATCAGTTTTACGTTATTATTAAACTTGCATTATCTCGATACTTATTTGCTTTTTGATCAGTTTATGCATTAATCTCACCTGAAATTATATTTATATTGTAAATTCCGAATTTGTCTTGTTATCAACTCGCATTCTTATTTGATTATCTTAAAAATCATTATAAGCACACTACCTCATTTTACGGATTTGATCACTAAATTTACTTAGGTTATTTTTGGTCAAAACAACGATCATCATAATTAACTAATCGTCATCATCAACCTATCACCCCATTGGGCTGATCAAGTTTAACTTTTAGTCAACTAATCATTATTTTACCGACACAAGGTTTCGACTACCTATATAGTTTAATTTCATTCATCAACAATCTAATCATTATTAGCCCATTATTATAAATTATAAAAACTCTTTCAACTACAAATCAATTGAGTTAACACTAATTCATAACAACTCATGATAACCCATTGTATTCATCATTTTATCAACAAAGTCATAATCACTCTCACGGCTTAGTTACTTGTATTGTTTCTTTAACATCCTCAAAATAGTATATTAACATTTTAACAACTCTTTTAAACTACCAACTAATCTAGTTATCACTTATATATTAGAATTCAATCCAACCCACACCTTGAACTAGTTATAACAGTTTCATACAATTTGATTACTTATAATTTCTACTTCCATTATAATCAAAACTTCATAATAACATTATAATCACTCTTTTTTACTACAAGATGAATGATTCTTCACTAATCATATAGGTTCATGGTAACCCACCATATTCACTATGAATACAATTCAAATATTCAACTTTTAGTTTAAGTTAGTGTTTAGAACAATCGTTATTAAGCCCAATTAACATCAATTAGGCATATTCTAACCCTAATTTCGAGTTATAACCAATCAATCTCTCAAAACTCCCATAACCCATTTTATAGGTTAAATACATGAAGAACACATAATCATACCTTGATTAGAATAGTTAGAGAAGCTCGAATTCGAATCGTGTAGCTTCAATTTGATGTTTGACACTAATTTTGGTTCCCCCTTTTTGGTTCCCCCTTATATGGATGTGTTTGTGTATGTTTATATGTACATATGGTTGGAATAGATATGTATGTGTTAATTTTATTCCCCTCAATTACTATTGCCCGGAACTTAAAAACCGATCACAATTATTATTATTTTTAGACAAATAATATCAATAATTCATAATAAATACTTTTACGTTTATTAAAATAATGAGAAAATTACAAAAACCGTCCTTATGGTTTGACCTAAATTGCACATTCAGTCGTTTAATTAATTTAATTACATAGATGATCCTTTCTTTTGATACTTGTTACGTAAATAGTCCTTTACACTAACGATTGTTAAATCTCTGTTAAAAAGGACAACGTATGTAGTTTTTTTTTATTCTTTTAAATTTAATAATTTTTGAGTAGATGTAAATTATAAAATTTAAAATATGTATATATATATATATATATATATATATATATATATATATATATATATATATATATATATATATTATTAGGTGCACAGTACAACATCATTTTCAGCTTTCACATTTCACTTAGCAAATTCATGATCAAATTATTCCTCTTCCACATTTGTCTTTCACCACTGAAGGACCCTCCGTTATCCATTCATCTTATCTCGTAATGATTTTAGTGGCCACCATCTCTTCTCTTTTGTATCCTTTTCGATGACCCTAACTTTAAAGTAAAATGACGTTGAAAAATGGGAACTAATTAAGTTAAAAATGTATATTTAGGTAGGAAAAGATGGTGGTGGAATTTAAATTTGATGTTATAGATAGGGGTGTTAACGAACCGAGTTCTTAACGAGCTACTCGAATTCGAACTCATTTATCTCGAATTCGAGCATAATACTATTTGAGCCAGAGTCGAGTTCGAACATAAAAATACTGCTCGATTAGTTTCACGAGCCGAGCTTCAAAACAATAAATTCGACTCGGCTCTTTAGGATGAGATGAGCACACTATAAATATCAACATCAAGAATCTAATTACATACTTACTTATTATTAGTGTTTGATGATAACTAATTAAACTTACACATTTTAAGTTTAATTAAGTGTAAATGTCTTTTACAAACTTTATTTCAAGTTTCATAAAGTAATTAGTAAACTTTTTAATGAGCTTGCTTAAGCTTATAAACGTTTTTATCGAGCTTGAGCTTCTAAACAAATATTTTGAGCTCAAATAACTAGTTTTTTTTTTTTTGGTCATAAACTTAAATGAGTATAGAGCTCGAGCTCGAACACTAAATTATTATCCGAGCCCGAACTCGAATATGGTTTTAAAAACTTTATAGAGTTCGAGTCGAACTCAAACATACTTATTTTTTAAACGAGTCGAGTCGAGCATCAGGATTTTCGAATTGACTCGGTTCGTCAACAACCCTAGTTATAGAGAAGAATATGATCAAATTTGATAATGAATAAAATGAGTGAAATGAAAATAATGTTACGTGCACCATATAATGTATCTATACATATACTAGATTTTATTATTTATATTTTACTTAAAAAAAAATTAAAGAATTAAATTTTTACATGCATGGTCCTTTTTAACGGAGATCTAATAATCGTTAGTGTAAAGACTATTTACTTAACAAGTATCAAAAGAAAGGATCATCTATGTAATTAAATTAATTAAAGGACTGAATGTGCAATTCAGGTCAAACCATAAGGATGATTTTTGTAATTTTCTCTAAAATAATACTTCAAATTTTGGAGTGTTACACTATATTTTTACTAATTTAGTGTATTTTAATTATAATAGAGCTTTTGAAAGCTTTTAACTATTGAACGCAAAGAGAAAAGTTCAAAAAAGAATTATAAAAAATTGGAGAATGAAGAAACTAATAGGATTGCTTCATTTCAAAAACCAATTTTCACCTTTAAAAAAAAAAACTAAATATCTTACAAACCGTACGTGAATAAATTATAAAAATTACATATTCGGAATCAGTGTCTTTTTCTCTTCGATTATAGATCCAACAAGCTAACTTTCGACAAATTTTTTTTTTTATTGGGTTTTAAGAATTTGTAATGTAATATCACATATGATTTAACACTAAAAAATAATCACACCTGCTTATATCTCCGTTTAAACTTTAAATTCAAATCATTGATGATTTAAAAAGATTTAAACATAAAAAACTAAGTTGTAATCACATACGATTAAAGATCAAAGTATCAAACATATGTGATTAAAGAGTAATAAAATACGAATTTTCAAATCATTGACTGATATCGCTTAATTTATACATATTTTTAGAGGCGATATCGATCCTAATTGTGTACCATTTCATGTGATTCCGTGAACTTTGATACTTATTCAGTTGGAAATTGATTTCAGGTGTGCATATGGATAAAATGGTGAAAAAATGGAAGAATATGTGAAACCGAGCAAAAGTAGTAAGGCCATGCCCATGTCATATTTGGTCATGCCCATGGTGGTGTTACTTTGTCATTCCTTGCCTACTGATGTTGGCCATGGCCATGTCCTTGTAAACGCCATGGTTTCGGGTTGGCTTTTCTCTTGGGTATAAATTCAACTTTTTAACCCTAGTTTCGGGTTGGCTTTTCTCTTGGACGGTTTTTGGCGATTTGCAACAGCTTTTGGAGAGATCCTAAGCTACTAATCATCATCCTAATCATTGGAGAAGCTAGAGTTAATCATCAAACATCCAACAACATTAGTTTTCATTGGTTAATTCTTGTTCTTACGACTATGAATTCTTCATTGATTATTATTGTTTCTGCGTTTGAGTCCATAATCATGGGCTAAACTCTTATTGTTCATCTAGATCAATAACTCTAGATGTTGGACATGTTTTTAGTGATTGATTCTTAATTATACGATAGATTGATGCTCGGTCAACGAAGGATTTGTATTGCGGTTTATTTAATTCGGTCAATTAGTATTGCGTTTGTTTCAATGAGTGAAAACTCTTGCATTTAACGTTATATTTACTTGTTTATCTTGTACTTTTGATTGGAGACAATAAATGAATTGAATTGTGTTAGACGAACTAAAATATGGGTGGATCATACTAAGAGAAATCTTGTATGATTGTTGGGTTTTATGAGAATAATACCACACGATTGAGTCATCGATTTAGTTGAGTTAATTGGTTATAATTGAGAGGTCTAAGGTGTCAAGGAAACTTGCATTTTGTAATCTTAGTTAAGTGTTTGCATTGTGAGAACAAGTAAACCAACTAGTTGAATCACGTATGTTAAGTATTGATCTAGTTCTTAATCAAAATTGTCCAACACTAGAGGTAAAAGATCTAGATGAACATGTTTCTCTAATCTGAGATAAAACTATCTTTATTTGCTTAATTTAATTTACGTTTTACTTTTAAAATACAACCATTCGACTGTCTGTCGTTAAGAGGCAAAAACTCCCAAATTTACTTGCTTTCTATTTAGTTAACTATTAATTGGAAATAACTTCAAAATACGTTAAATTGTTCCTTGGACGATACCTGGAAACTTATCTTTGCTATACTACTACTCGATTAGGTACACTTGTCTAGTTGTGCAATAGTCCATTCTTAGATACTTTTCTTACTTAAATTTATAACTCGGTTTTTGCACATCAAGTTTTTGACGCCGCTGCCGGGGACAGTTGTGTCATTTTGAATTTGTTTTTAGTTTATAGTTAATAGATCCTTTCTTGGGAATTTATTCCTTTGAAAGTTATTTGATTTATTTTTATTTTTATTTTACTCTCATTGTGTCGGTGCTTTTAACCAGTTTTTGGTTTTGTTTTGACAGATCACAGGTAGTGTATGACCCGTTCTTCCAAATCACCACTTTTTGAGCCATTCTTTGACCCAAAAAGAGAATTTAGGAGACTAGCGCGGATAAACATTTCAGCCACCAGTTTTCAGTTAGAACCAAATTCAGAAGAGGAAGAAACACCAGAACCCACAATGGATAACCAGACAATGGAAGCTCGGATGAAGGCCACTCGAGATGGTCAGGGTTCAGCTATCAATCAGCCTGAGATTACGGATGACTTTGAAATCAAGGGGCAATTTTTGCATATGATCAGTAATCAGTGCCAATTTAGTGGAACAGAAAAAGAAGACCCAAATGAACATATGAGGAAGTTTTTGGGGATTTGCACTTTGTTTAAATTGCGAGCTCTAGAAAATGAGGTGGTCTACCTTAGAGTGTTTCCGTGGACTCTCACGGGAGAGGCTAAGGACTGGTTGGATTCATTGCCAGAAGGAGAGATTACTACTTGGCAAGATATGGTTGATAGGTTTCTCCAGAGATTTTTCCCTGCTTCAAAAGCAGCTGAGTTACAGGGAGAGATCTCCCAATTTGAACAGAAACCCGCAGAAACTTTGTATGAAGCTTGGACTAGGTTTTGAAAGATGATTCGGAGCTGTCCTCAACATGGTTTGAATACCTTCCAGAAAGTGCAGATATTTTATAAGGGAGCCGATGTGGATACTAGAAAGGCTATTGATACTGCAGCAGGGGGTTCCATAATGAAGAAGACAGCTACCCAAGCTCACACTGTTATTGCTGAATTAGCCGCTCACACTCACGAGTGGCATCAAAAGAAGGAAAAGTCCAGATCATCCAAAGTGGCTAGTGCTGAAGCCAATGATAGTATTGATGCCTTGACTGTTCAGATGGCAACTTTTGGAAGGCAAATGGAGAAGATGACCAAAGATATTCATGCTATAAAGGTTGGTTGTGAGACGTGTGGGGGTATGCATTTAACCAAAGACTGTGATATAGACAAACCAATGGATCAGTTGGAGAATGTTTCTTTCTTGAATCAGAGACCTAATAACTATCAGAGGGACAAGAACACCTTCAACAGGAACTATAATTCGCCCTATCAACAGTCAGGTTCCGGTTATTACCAACAACACCAACAGCAACCGCAACCACAACCAGAGGTGCAGAAGTCAAGTTTAGAAGATCTTGTTAATAAGTTTGTCGCAACTCAAAGTCAGACAAATGAGATAACTGCTCAGTCGTTCAGAACTCAACAAGCTTCCATTCAGCCTTTAGAGCAAGAGGTTAGGAACATCTCGAGGATGTTGGCTGAAAGGCAACCGGGTGCTTTACCGAGTGATACGAAAATTAACCCCCGGAATGAGCAAGCAAAGGCGATCTTCACTAGGAGTGGAAAGGTGCTCGAGCCACCTATTATGCCTAACGTTTCAGATGATTCTGTTCCTTTGTCACGGGTACATGCTAACGAGAAGGAGAAGGAGAAGGATAAGGAACCGACAACGCTGGTTGATGATGACCAAGGGTACATCAAAGGTCAACAAAGTAAAGTTCCGGTCAAACCAGTTGTGAAGCCATACCAACCACCTATTCCTTACCCGAGCCAGCTGAAGAAGGAAAAGCTTGCGGCTGAACAATCCAAATTTTTGGATATGTTTAAACAGATAAATGTCAATCTTCCGTTTATTGATGTGATTTCAGGTATGCCAAAGTATGCAAAGTTTTTGAAGGACCTACTCACCAACAGGCGGAAGATGGAGGAGCTTTCAGCGGTGACTATGAATGCTACATGCTCGGCGGTTTTATTGAACAAGCTACCAGAAAAGTTGTCAGATCCGGGAAGTTTTACCATTCCATGTTTTCTGGGTACTCTTAGTTCAATGCGTGCATTAGCGGATCTAGGTGCTAGTATTAACTTAATGCCATACTCTTTGTTTGTTAAACTAGACCTAGGTGATTTAAAGCCAACACGAATGAGCATACAACTAGCGGATAGGTCAATTAAATACCCTAGGGGTATTATGGAAAACATGCTAGTTAAAGTTGGTACGTTAGTTTTTCCTGCTGATTTTGTGATTTTGGATATGGAAGAGGACAACCAAGTACCTCTCATCTTAGGCCGACCATTCTTGAATACGGCTAGGGCTATAATAGATGTTTTTAATAGAAAACTGACCTTAAGCATAGAAGATGAGAGTGTCACTTTTTCTGTTGACCGGTCCATGCAATACTCTAATTCTACGGATGATACATGTTATTATATACAAACTGTAGACACACATTTGGAGTCGTTGCAGGAATTTCCAGAATTGCAGGGTACAGGTGTTTGTCCGCTTGGATAGCAGGATGACGAGTTTTTGGAAGATGGTGTGGGGGAGCTAACCGCACTCATGGCGGAAGGCTATGAACCCACAATCGAAGAGCTTGAAGAGTTGAAGAAAGAGGATCGATATCGCTACAAGTCTTCAATTGAGGAACCACCCATTTTGGAGCTTAAGCCACTTCCAAGTCATTTGGAATACGCTTATATACAAGGCGAATCTCAATTGCCGGTTATAGTCTCCTCTTCTCTCACTGTAAGTGAAAAGTCTCAACTCCTTTCTGTGCTAAAAGCCCACAAACCGGCCATAGCATGGAAAATTAACGACATTAAGGGTATAAGTCCTTCGTATTGCACTCACAAAATTTTAATGGAAGATAATTATAAACCAGTGGTGCAACGAAAAAGGAGATTAAACCTTAACATGAAAGATGTCGTTAAGAAAGAAGTGATTAAGTTGCTTGATGCAGGTCTGATTTACCCCATTTCTGATAGTCCATGGGTAAGCCCCGTTCAAGTGGTACCCAAAAAGGGGGGTATCACCGTGATCACCAATGAGAATAACGAGCTTATCCCCACGAGGACTGTCACGGGTTGGAGGGTATGCATAGACTATAGGAAGCTGAACGATGCAACTAGGAAGGACCACTTTCCCCTACCTTTCATCGACCAAATGTTGGAAAGGTTATCGGGAAATAGTTTATATTGCTTTCTTGATGGTTTTTCGGGCTACTTCCAAATGCCAATCGCGCCCAAAGACCAAGAGAAAACCACCTTCACGTGCCCTTATGGCACTTTCTCATATAAACGCATGCCATTTGGTCTTTGCAATGCCCCTGCTACCTTCCAAAGGTGCATGATGGCGATCTTCCATGATATGATAGAAGAGTGTATGGAGGTGTTTATGGATGACTTCTCCGTCTTCGGTAACACCTTCGATGCATGTCTTCTTAACCTTGAGAAAATGCTTGTTAGATGTGAGAAAGCCAATCTTGTGCTCAACCGAGAAAAATGTCATTTCATGGTTCGAGAAGGCATTGTTCTCGTGCATAAGATATCGAGTGTAGGTATTGAAGTGGATAGAGCCAAAATATATGTGATTGCTAAGCTTCCACCCCCCTCCAATGTCAAAGGAGTTAGGAGTTTTCTCGGGCATGCCGGTTTCTACCGGCGCTTCATTAAAGACTTCTCAAAAGTCGCTACCCCGATGAACAAACTCCTTGAGAAGGATGCACCATTTGTCTTCACGGATGAGTGTTTGCAAGCCTTCAACCTCCTTAAAGAAAAACTCACTAATGCACCAATCATGATTGCTCCCAATTGGTCCCTTCCATTTGAGCTCATGTGTGATGCTAGTGACTACGCCATAGGCGCCGTCTTGGGTCAAAGAATCGACAAACGATTCCAACCCATTTACTATGCTAGTAAGACCTTACAAGGAGCCCAACTTAATTACACCACCACCGAAAAAGAACTCCTTGCCATTTTCTTTGCCTTTGATAAGTTTCGTCCATATCTTGTGCTAGCTAAGACGGTTGTCTATACCGATCATTCCGCCCTTAGGTACTTGTTCTCAAAACAAGATGCCAAACCCCGTTTGATTAGTTGGATCTTGCTTTTGCAAGAGTTTGATATTGAGATCCGGGGTAAAAAGGGGGCGGAAAATCTCGCCGCCGATCATCTTTCTCGACTTGAGAACCCCGAGTTGGAGGTTCTCAACGAATCTTCTATTGATGATGACTTTCCTGATGAGTCTCTCATGAAAGTCGAGACTGATGAGATTCCTTGGTTTGCTGACATCGCAAACTACTTAGCCGGTGGTGTCCTCCAAAAAGGTATGTCACACCAACAAAAGAAGAAATTCTTTAGTGACATTAAGTACTATTTTTGGGAGGACCCACATCTTTTTAGAAGTTGTCCGGATAGTATGATACGTAGATGTGTGTTTGGAAATGAAGCTAGGAAGATTTTACTTCATTGTCATCTTGGTCCAATGGGTGGGCATTATGGACCTCAACTTACAGGTAAAAAGGTCTTTGAGGCCGGTTTTTATTGGCCTTCAATCTTTAAGGATGCCCACACCCTCGTTAAGTCTTGCGATTCTTGTCAAAGGGCCGGAAAAATCTCACAACGTGATGAAATGCCTCAAAACATTATTCAAGTTTGTGAGGTTTTTGACATATGGGGCATTGACTTCATGGGCCCATTTCCTAAGTCTCATGCTAATCTCTACATACTCGTTGCTGTCGATTACGTGTCTAAATGGGCCGAAGCTCAAGCTCTCCCAACTATCGATGCACGAGTAGTTGTGAACTTCCTGAAACGTGTATTTGCCCGGTTTGGTACCCCCAAAGCCTTAATAAGTGACCGGGGTACACATTTTTGCAATGCCCAATTGGAAAAGGCATTAAAACGGTATGGGGTAACCCATCGAATTTCAACACCTTACCATCCTCAGACTAGTGGGCAAGTCAAAAATACAAACCGAGCTTTGAAACGTATCCTAGAGAAAACCGTAGGTGCTAACCCGAAAGAGTGGTCCACCAAATTAGATGATGCACTTTGGGCCTTCCGAACGGCCTATAAGACACCTATAGGGACCACTCCTTTTCGTCTCGTATATGGAAAAGCATGCCATCTCCCCGTTGAGATTGAGCACAAAGCATTTTGGGCTCTTAAGACATGCAATCTTGATCTTCATGAAGCGGGTCACCTCCGTTTAAGTCAGTTGAACGAGTTGGATGAGTTGAGACATGACGCTTATGATAGTTCACTCATCTATAAGGAGAAAACCAAAAAGTGGCATGATAACCGTCTTAAAAACTCTAAAGAGTTCAAGGAGGGTGATCGTGTACTTCTCTTTAACTCAAGGTTCAAAATCTTTCCTGGTAAACTTAGATCAAAATGGTCGGGGCCATTTGTTGTAAAGAAAGTGTTTCCGTATGGAACGGTTGAGTTAGTAAATACGAAAGGTGAGTTGTTTAAAGTGAATGTTCATAGGATTAAACACTATGTTGATGGACCATTAGAGGTTGACGATGATGTTGACCTCAACTTTCATCCCAAGGACAAATAAATTCGGGATCGAGTCGAGCAAACGACTCGTTAATAAATAAGCACATGTAATTGTATAATTGATTTTTCATTGGTTATTTGTTAGTTTAGTTGCCTGTTAGTTTAATTGTTTGATTTAATTTGTTTGAGGAAGTTAGTTTTAGATCCTGTAAATGGCCATGGTCATGTTATTTTTGGCCCACGCTCATGGCATCATTGAAAAATTAAAGTTGAGCTACTGTTGAAGGCCATGGCCGTGGTGTTTAGCGGGCCATGCCCATGGCGTATCTGAACACAAAAACCATAGCCACTGACTTTCGTTATGCCCATGGCATTCTAAGACCATGACCATGGCATGTTTTCTTTACCTATTTGTGTATAAATTATTACTAGATAAAAGACCCGCGACAACGCGGTCTTTGTTAAGAAATAATTTTAAGTTAATTGATGTTTTGATTAGTTTTGTTAAAATTTTAATTTAGTAAGTACTTTTTGTTAAAGTATTATATATAAAATTTAAACCATGCAAGTTAGAAAGCATTTTTGAATGCAAGGGGTAATATGTTACATTTTTTTAATGGGCTGGTTGTATAATGATACTACCATATAGAATACCTTACAGAAAGTAACAAACATATAGCCATCATGAGTAAAAGAATAAAAATAATGGCAACCTTCAGTCTGAGATTTTACAATTTGAAAACCACATTGAGATGATTGAAAATCAGCATACAGCTGAACATAAAAAGACTATAACGTTGATGTACGCTATGGAAAATATTAATAAAAATTACCTAATCATATAGCACCTAAAAGGTAAGTCAGTAGGATAATTGATGCATTCTTAACAGGAACCCCGAGAACACAACTTAGCATTCTTAAGTCATTACCATGGAACGTATAAGAAGTCATGTGGACTGTTTGACCCGTTTCCCCCACATATACCCGAAACAGCCCCAGCACAACTTAGCATTCTTAACTCATTACCATGAAGCTAAGTCAATATTATAATTGATGCTTCAGAGAAGGGAACATATCAGAAGTCATGTGGACTGTTTGACCAGTTTCCCCCATGTATATCCAAAACAGCCCCAACATTCCAATTTACTGATCGACCCATTACCCATTCGGCACCACCAAGCTCTCCATCATTGACTTTGAATCATTTACACATGGTTTCAGTTTAACCCCAAAGGCTTCAACCTTGGTTTCATACATTCAAAGCTAACATAACGAAGTTACTATTCTTGATCTCTTTTAGCTTCAAATCCTTCATTGGCTTCTCATCTTGAGCGAATCCTAATGGGTATAATGGGTCACCTGACCCAATAAAGCATTTTTCCAAACCCGAATATTGCTTTCCCATTAATAGGGGTTGTACCAATCTTGGAGTCTTCTGTGTTCTGTAAAGCCCATAAGTGCCATCTCTAGTACAAATAATGTTTTATGTAGCTTTTGACACCAGTTTTGAACCATGGGAGGGGCTCACCTAAACTTATCCATAAGCTAGCAATTTGGCCTCAATAGATTTTCCAGTTCCTTCTCGGTCTGAAAGACCAAGTGGGTCAAATCCAAAGCCACCTGGAAGAATGTAAATTCATTTAAAGTTTTAGGTAAAATAGAACCAAAAACACATGCTTTGACTACTTATTAAGCCCAAATCTTGATCTTCATAATTGATGTTTTATTAGTACTTACTACAAACTTTAATCCACTTTTATATTCTCATGTTAATCTGTAAGTTAAAAAGCACTAATTAGCTTTTACTTAAAAAGTCAAAACTTTTGTAAGAATTATTCTTAATCTTCAAAGTTCAATTCAACTTCACAAGATTTCCAGTCACTTAAATTTGACTTCAGTCAAACTAAATCTCTCATTTGTTATTCTATGTATGTTTAAGTTGAAAGTCACTTAGCCATGACTTCTCTAACTAACCTCCTTTCGTTGAAATGAAACACTAACCAATAATTTATTATATCATAATAATTAACTTCCATCCAGGTAATCAAAGAGATTGCTTGGATGCAAACCACCATTGTCTGTTTTCTTATTGTTACACATAACATACATATGCATACATATAAGCCATCAACTAATAATAATAAATAATAAAAAAACACATGCACATGCACATGCCACAGGATGCATAAAACATATGATCTAGCTAAAATTGTACCTTAACAGGAGGGGTAGAAGCATCTTTGAGATAAAATGATAATTTTCTTGAAGATGTTTGAGTAGCTTTGATAAGAATGTCCAAGATAACCTTTTGAAGAAAATGAATTAACTTATGTTTCAAAGCCATACAATCATATACAGAAAGTAGAACTTCAGTCATATCATATTTACCATTGATATAAAAGGTTGACACCTATAAATTGTAGAATCATGTGAGTAATACAACAAAGTAATGCAACAAACGTGTGTGTTTAAATAATACAACCAACCTCAAGAGAAACTTCTACAGCCTTGAACTCAAAGACATGTAATACGTAGATGCTTGCAAACATATACAGAAAAGTTCTACCTCTTTATCCGTTTATTAAAGTTGGAGCTTCATGACTGCCAATCGTCCCCTGAAGCTTTTATCCGTTGTAGCGGTTACATATTATAATTAAAAGCATAACCTCATCAGATGTTATAATACACCAGATGTACCTATTTCGGCTCGACCCACTCAGCGTGTGACCTCTAAAAAAGAATCAACAAAGATCAGACACGTTCTTATATAGGACCAATATCGACTCATCAAGATGTAAAGAAATAACATAGTAATTTAAACCCTAGCATCGTACTAATAACCAAATATTAAACAAACAAAAACATAAACAAAAGGTGTGAAGCAAACCTGATTTAGAAGTGAGACAAAATTCAAGAAGCACTTGAATCAGACACTTTCAACAATGAATCCTGCAACTAACTATAAGAACCACTGACTTTAAATTCAATTTGTTTTAGTCCTATATCATAGCACTATCATTATTCCAAACTTGAAAATACTCTTGAAATAGCCACCAACAAAGAGCAACTTATACATGCATCTTGAGTATTCTTCATAGCACCTATTCAATAGCCAACTTTCAATTCTATTCCAAGTTTACTAAATTCATTAGCAAATATGTAATTTCGATATGAAATAAAACTAAATTTGACAACTGAATTGCAATACTAATGGAACTTCAAATTAAAATTATCACTAAAGCAACACATACGAATAATTAAACAAAATTATTAGTTTTATGAAATCTATATACAAAGAGAAAAGGTTACCACCAATATTAATCCCTTCCAACATAAATAGATCAAATCATCACTATTCAGTTCTAAATGGAATCGCCTCAAAACTCAACCTGCAATAACGATTTCAAAATAGCCTTAATTAATAGTTCACATCATGCTTTAGAAAAATCATCTTATGTGTACAGTTATAAATCTTCAATGAAATTCGATATGAGGGGTTGTGTGAGTATTTCAATACCATTCAAATAAGAGTTTTCAAATGAACTAATAATCAAAACAAACAGTAAATAACACAGAGAAATAGATCCTTAGAAACTAACATAAACTATAAAAGATTAATAATAAGCTATAAAAGATTAATAATGGTATAAGTAATAATGAAAAGTATAGTATACAGATTTAATGGCGGAAATAGAAGCAGAAGAGATGTGTCGTTGGCGAAGATATCTGAGTAACGTAGCGGTTGCCATGGATTGATGGCTGTGGAGATTAAATTGGGTGCCTTTTTAACTTTTTAGGGTTCAGGGTTTTGCGAATGAGAGAAACAGAAGTTTGGTTTTGAGGAGAGTGGATAAGGTTTTTAAATCGTAGATAAAAATTACTCCGTAGTAAGGTAAGATTTTTTCGGATCTTTTAATTTAAAGGTCGCAGGATTTTCGTTTTGATTTACACGATAAATATTATACCTTTTTTTAGGCGATTTTTTTTCCATGCCTTTTTTTTGGGACTAATAATCAATGTTTTAAAAACCGGTTTTTTAAGTGAATCGGAGGTTGATCCGATTCCGGTTCAACCGGTCCGACCGACGGTTCAACCGGTTAAACCGAATATGTAAAAATGCGTATAAAATTGTTACCTTTTTAGTTTTTACTCTTTAGTTCTAGCTAACATGTAGTTCTAGCTAACCCCTATTTCCTTTGCCATGTACAGAAAAGTAAAATTAAAAGTCAACAAAGAGATGTTAAATCTCCCTGACACACATGTCACATACATCACCTTTTCAGCTTTTATATTTCACCATGTCAAATTCAATGTACCCTCATTTCTCTTTTTCCAAACAATTGAAAATAGTTTAAACACAAATAGAGGTTCATATAGAAGCTTGAACTCCATAGTAGCATAATATTTGTTTGTCTCTATATTTATATTTATATTTACAAAAGATGAACCGATGAAGTGCACCAACCTCCACCACCACACCGCCCCCACCACAAGCAAACCGCCACCGTCACCACCACAACCACACCGCCATCACCACAAGCAAACCGCCACCGTCACCACCACAACCACACCGCCATCACCAATACCACACCTCCATCACCACCACCAAACCGCCCCACCACCACCAAACCGCCACCACCACAACGAAACCGCCATCACCACAACCAAACCGCCATCACGACGGTGGGTAGTGGCTGAAGAAGGCGGACACAGGCGGCACACGTCACACGGCGGCACAGGACGACGGTGGACGGTTAGGGTTTGTAGTTGGTGTTCTCACTTCTCACTTTTCAAGCTCTCACTTCTCACTTATCAAGCTCTCACTTAGTCTCTGGAAGGAAAAAAAGAAAAGCAGCTCGTATGTCGTATGTTTCCAACGTAATAAAACCCTAATAATAATAATATTAATCATAATAAAAGAAGGCGGACGAGTCGTGACCAAATGAGTTTTTTTTTAATAAAGTAAATAATAATAATAATATTAGTTATTAAAAACTGAAAAAAAAAAAACCTAAAAACCGGTTCAACCGGTTTGGCGATTCCCGGTTGAACCAGAAAAGTCAACGGTCTGATCCGATTCTCAAACTAGTCAAAAACCGGTCCATTCTCACTCGGTCTCTCTTCCGGATCCGGTCGAACCGGTTGAACCGGCCGGTTCGAACCGGTTTTCAAAACATTGCTAATAATATATTTATATTATTATAGATGATTTTTTTTACCCAAAATACGTTTTATTTACTTAATTGATATATATATTAATTAATTTATACATTCTTTATTTATTTAATAATTCATGGTTTAATTAAATTAAAATAGTTAATATTAATTTAAATATAAAAGGGGCTAAGTGTAAGTATCATCAAATTAATCTTAATCGTTGGATCAATAGGAAAAAAACCAATTAAGGGTTGGGATTACTCCAAGCTATTCTGCTTTAAGTATATGTTATAGATGTTATAGATTATTATTTATTTTTATTTTATTTGTGTTAAAAAAAATGTATTGTTTCTTTTTATATTTGTTTTATTTAATTAAGGTAAAAAGGGAATTTAAATAAACTTAGATGTGTATCAATCTGTTGACTCGTATATGTATCTATCTGTTGGGCTCGTGTATCATTTTTATTATAAGTCTCCTTGTTGGGCTTCTTGATTTAGGTTTGTTTTAATTTGTAATTTTTTGGCACATTTATTTTACTGATTGAACTGATGTTCCATATTACACATTGTATTATTAAGAATTATTTAATATTTAATTGAATATTATATGTCATGTGTTTGGTACTCTAACTTTTTGTTCCGTAAGTTTATGAATTTGTGAAGAAGTTGAGATCAACAATATAATCATCGTCGATTACATGGTCTAGGGCACGTGATGATTTTATTTGTTCATCGACCTTAACAATCTTTTTCATGATACTTTGCAGCAAATCTTCAGTTATTTCCTCCTTCGCAAAGTTCATCTTAAGCCAATCGAAAAAATCTTCAACATTAAAGGGATCTAATAAGAATAATGAACAAAAAATATATTATTAAGAAAACTTAAAAAAAAATAGAATTTAATTTGGTTATATATATATATATATATATATATATATATATATATATATATATATATATATATATATATGAGGTAAGTTCTTTTAAGAATGCTAAAAAAGTAGAGAATGGGAGAACCAATAGGATTCTTCCATTTCTATACAAAACCCACTTCTATTTTTTACCCCCTTGGTTAATTATTTCATAAACCGTAAGTCCATAAATTATAAAAATTACATATTTGGAACCAGCGCGCTTTTCTCTTCGATTAGAGATGTCATAACATATACTTTCGACGAATTTTTTTTCTTTGCTTTTTTTACCGGACTTCACAATATAATCACATGTGATTTATGATAAAAAATTAAAATTTATTCACGATTATTTATTCATGGTATTTACTACTTAACACGTGATTATAACTTAATATTCACCCACATTAATAGTTATAAATAAAAAATTAAAAATTGCAATAGTTTTCATTAAAAATCACATGTGATTGTTATTTGTATACTTAATCACAAGTAATTTGTTATATAATCACATATGATTTTGCATATAATCACATATGATTTTCATTTAAAAATTGATATTTGATGAGAAATTTACCGATATATGATAATTCATGTATGATTTCAACTTGATTTTTACTTAATTGGATAATTCTTAGTCAATGATTTGAAAATCCGTATTTTATTACTCTTTAAACACATGTGATTGATAGTTGGATATTCAATTGTATGTGATTACACCTTAGTTTTTCATGTCTTAATCTCTTTACATCATCAATGATTTGAATTTAAAGTTTAATTGGAAATATAAGCGGGTGTGATTATTTTTTAGTGTTAAATCACACGTGATTTCACATTAAAAGTTTCTAAAACCCAAAAAATGGAAAGAAAAAAAACTTCGTCGAAAGTATATCTTGTTAGATCTAGAATCGAAGAGAAAAAGACGCTGGTTCCGAATATGTAATTGTTATAATTTATGGACTTACGGTTTGTGAGATATTTAGCTTTGAAAAAAAAGGTGAATATAGGTATTTGAAATGGAGCAATCCTATTGGTTCCTCAATTCTACCTTTTTTTACCATTCTTTTTTGAACTTTCCTCATATAGCCGAATATATTAATGGACATATAATTAGTGTTATTGATAGCACAATTAATTTATGGTGTTGACTAATTACTTTACGTTTACTTCAATATTTTTCATATATATCATTCCTTTACTTTTAAGCATAAAGTTATAAACCAAACTTCTTTGTAAACAATGTTCAAGAGTTTGTAAATTAATAACATGTAATCGTTAACTAAAATAATACGCTCTAATAGGTAATTAAAAAACTTTATTTTATATATAAAAGTTAAGCATTGAGCCTGTGCGATGCACGACCATTTATATAATACCATTAAATTAGTTTGTAATTTTGTATGTTATTATGTTTAAGTTTGAATACATAATACAATTAAATTAATTTGTAAGTTATTGTGTTAAGTTTTATTACATTTGTTGAACCTATGCAATGCAAGGTACTTAAAAGAATAAAAATTAATCATATGCCTTTTAGGTTTTCAACTGTATCTTAATATTGTTAAAAGTTTAAAATTTATTACTAAAATTCAATAGTAATATATACCAAAATGTACAGAAAATAATCAATTTCAAATATCTTTATTAAAACCAATTTTCTTAAAACATGTTAGTCGATGATAATAATATTTGTTAACTGCAATGTATAAGATATGAATTAGAAAATGAATCTTTTTTTTATGTAGGTAAAAATTGTTATATATTAAATATAATATAGGAATTTTGAAGGCTATTATAATATAAAGTATAATTGATAAATAATAGTCTTAGTAATTAATAATTAAGGTTTTAAAAAAATAATAATATGATGATGTGTCAAGTTAGGAGACTTTAAAGAAAATGAAATGTTATGATGTGGCATGTCTAAAAATCAAGGAAAAATCTTTGTTTTATAAGTATGGATATATATATATATATATATATATATATATATATATATATATGAATGTATCTATACATGTCAAATAGGGGACATAAGAAATCAATGAAAACTTATATCGATAGTAAGATTTATGATAACTAAAAAAATACCTTTTGGAAGATTAGGAGGTTGTTGTTAATCAAAAGAAGTATTTGGAATGCCTATTGAAAAAATAAAAACAAATCAAAAGACAACAACTCAAATAAAAGTAATATATAGATAAAACAATACATATAACAATAGTGAAGGAATGTTAAATTATAAATGCATAAAACATACCTTCTAAATGAGTAGGATGTTCATGTTTTTCATAAGTATGAGATAGATCTATAAATATAAAAAAGAAGGGAAAAATGTGGTCAAATTTTTGTTATAAATTAATTAATGTAGTAAATTTTTATTAATAAGTTCTAAAAAATAAGGATGTGTAAATAATTGTTAACGAATTTTTGGTTTTTCAATGTTACCCAATTTACTTGATTTCGTATTTTTTTTTATTTACTATAAATTTAGTCCTAATTTTTTGGTTTTTGAATGTTGCCCAATTTACTTAATTCCATATTTTTTATTTTATTATAAATCTATCATATTTATTTATTCCTAATATAAATAGGGGTTTAAGTATCATCAAATTAATCTTAACCGTTAGATTCTATAATGAAGAATAATAACTCTTTATATATGTGATCACATATGATTTAAGACATAAAAAAAATACACTTTTAGCTTCAACATTCTTAAGTGCAAGTTCAAGTATTGATCGCCATGTATGTCAGAAACACAGTTGAATTCTATAATAGAATTCATTGATGAAGACATACTGTATTCAATATAACGGAGTATATTTTTTTGTTCGATGAATTTTTGAATGTTTATGATGGGTATATTTATAGTTGAAGTTTGAGAGGTGTTGTAATTATAGTTAAGAAATGATTGATCTTATCGTGGATATGTATAAAATTTTCAATAAATAGGCTATGGATTCTGTAAATACTTTTATTTATATATTGAATGTACAATGTAATGCATATAAATTACGTTTTTTAAGTTTATATATTTAATTAAAAATGAGTCCTAGTGGTGTTCTAAAAAGGTTAGAATAAAAACCAACACGTGCTTCAATTATTTATGAGCTATATACTGTAGTACATCTTCTCTATAAATACATTTTTTTTTTTGTAAACTTAGACCACGAATTTAAGGATACTTAGGACTATATCTTTTTATCTTTTTAAATAAATAAAGTAATATTTATTATAATAAAATACAAAAAGATCTTAAGAACAAAGTAATCAAATAATAGGAAAAATTTTAATCATACGTATTTTATAAAAGTGACAATAAGTTATATAAGTTCAATAGTCAACGTAGGTGAAAATGAATAAAAAGGATTATTAAGAATAATTACGACGATTGCAATACATTGAAAATAAATATTAGAAAGAACGTAATGACATAGTAGTTCTAAATATTAATATTTATCGAAGAAGTTGAGATCCACAACGTAATCATCATCTATATCATGTCCGAGAGCTCGTAGTTGCTTCGTTAGTTCATCGGTCATAAGGATTATTTTTCAAGTTTCTTATAAGCATCTTCGTCAATTTTATCTATGCAAACATGCATCTTTAGCCAATCAATAAAACAATCTACATAAGGGTTGACATATTAACCATTACTTTACTATATTAATAATATATATAAAAATAATATTTTTATATATTTTAGTATAATATAAATATAATAACATAATAACTGATGTATATAAGTATATATTATATACATAAAACATACTTTTAAAATGACTTTCATGTGGACGGTGTTCAAAAGAAGATTTGTCACCTAGGAAATTTTTTTAGATAAAATATACTCCACAATTAGTGAACATTTAAAACTAAATCTGTGGTCACCTTAAACAAACAAACTACATTGTTAATTAACAGATGATAGATTCTAGAATACAAATTGAACAATCAATGCACTATCACATGTTTTGGTTATCACTAAAGAAAACATGGTTGTATACCATAATTTGGCCCGGTGAAACAGTTAAAAAGCCTCATGGGTGGATTTATCTACAGAATGGAGATAATATGAAAATTGGAATTCCTAAAAGAGTGAGTTTTGAGAAGTTTGTGGAAGAAGTTAAGGGGGTAGATATATATAGAGGAATAGTGTTGTTGTGTTTACATCAGTAGTAAACCTGCTACCATATGCTCTCCCATATAAATTCTATCCGTATGGAGATAGTCATGACATTATACAGTGTTTAATCGGTTTAGCGAAGTGAAGTAATATTACTTACAAATATAAAAAACTAAAGGAAGCGAATCTGATTTATTTACTGATGGATTGCGAACTTCATGGTTAGGAATTCGAAAACCATATTGTTTCCATCAAAACTATGATTTTGACAAACTAACTCAAAAAACGATACAAAACATTACTAATTCGGGTTTTTTTTGTTTATAATATGATGAATGGTATTCACGAGACAAAATAAGATCCATTGGCTAAACGTATACTAAACCTTGTGATCCATGTGAATATTCATGAGATTGAATAGAAGATCCATTAAACAAACTATGCTTTTTTGATCTTCATGAGATGGAACATAAGATCCATTGGGTAGGAGGAAAAAATCAACGATTATGCACATTATTTTAACAATGATTATAACATCAATGAAGCATATACAAAGCCTTACCTTCTAATCCATGTGGGAATTCACGGGGTTCAACAGAAGCTCCATCTAAACCAAACACAAAATTTATGATTATGTACATTATTATTTAATTTAGAACAAAGAATAATATAAAATACCTTTAGATTTGTTTGGATTGTTGTTACTTCGACATGAGGATAGTTTGAGGCATGAGCTCATTATTTTGAGGGATCAATCAGAAATTGGAGGGGAAGACGATTTTGGTTGATGGATGATGAAAAAGTGAAAAAAAAAAAAAAAAAAAAAACTATATATAGTTTACGTAAATAGATTTGATTTCACTAGATCGACCCTTTTATTTTTAATTTTTCTTTCTTGTAAATCGTCTAAACCCCTAGCGACCAAACAACTTCTTCTTCTTCTTCTTTTTCTATTCTTACATCTAATCTTCGAATCAGGTACGAATTGAAATCCTAATTGTTTGTAATATAATGATTTGTGATCGTCGAATATAGAACTTGAATAATCTTTCAGAATTTTCGGAGTTCTATGGCCTGTTTCGTGTAACCCCCTAAATAACTTGATTGATGACCTTATGTTTGATCTATCGTGATTTTATAATCGCTTTATTCATAGGTTAATCTTATTGTTGCACGATGTTGGTAGAGGATTGGTTGTTTTGAATTGAATAAATTGAGTCTTAGAGTTCTTGGTTCCATCTTATGAAAGTCGCCGGGTTATTTAATTCTAAATGTTGATTCATGTTGCATTCAAGAACTTCGTACTATGCTAGAGAATTAATATTTTGGATGAATGGGGGTTTTAATAAAAAAAAAAAAAAGTTGTCGTGACCATATTGTTCTGTCCTCTCTGAGTCTATTTGGTAATTTAGATATATATAAGTGTAGAGGGATTTATAGTTCATGAGAATTTAAAAGGGAATTGTTTGTGTATTATAACGCAAGTGGTGGCTACGTTCCTATTTTTGCATGAAATTGTTGGTGTTAAGTGTTGTTACGTGTCTTTGATAATTGTTGCACGGTTTGTTCCGTTGTTCGAAATTATACAACTTACTTGAACAATTAATGATTGTTACATATGAAAGCCATAGTGCGTAACTTTGGAATTTCGAGTTCACTTGTTCTTGCAGGTTATGGGGAAGAGTGGTATGGCTGCAAAAAGAGCACCTGAGGCTGCTGGTCCAGGACAACTGAAACGTAAGAGAGCAAGGCCTACATCACAGGCTCGGGCTCAGGCTACGTCATCAAGGACCCAAAATTCTGTATCCCAAGCGCCTGAGTTACCACCAGCTCCACCCGCTGCAATCCTTCACCCGTTCTTACAATTCACAGATCCCGAGCATCAAGAGCGTTACAATAAGCTTAAAGGGAAGCCATTGGCACGTTCTTGGACACTACATTGGCCAACTTTGACAAGGTTAGGTGTCAGAAGTCGGGTTGAACGTTTATTGCAGCCACAAGCTTGGAGAAGGTTCTTTAACATTCAGCAACCACAATACGCAGAGCTCACACTCGAGTTTTATTCGAAATTAAAGGTTAACCTGGTACCACGTGATCCTGCACGAACAAACCTGAGTTTTCGGTTGGGGGGAGTTGATAGAAACTGTACTTTGGTCGAGTTTTCTGAAGGGCTAAAATTAGGCGATGACTTAAGCGGTTTGACTGAGTTTCCTGATGGAGTTACAGCATCATCTTACTGGTCTCAGATTGGTAAAGGGACATATGATTCTAAATCCACGAAGAGTAGTCAATTACGCGCTCCACTTAACCGCCTTCTTCATCGAGTTATCTCTCACTCTATTTCAGCTAGAGGTGGGAGTACCGGCAATGTCTCTCAACACGACTTGTTCCTACTGTATGCACCATGTTTGGTCGCTTACGCCTTAGCACGATACTTTTCGACGATTATCGGTAAAAGGACACCGGGAACCATTGGGGGTGGAGCATATATTACTCAACTTGCCATCTCATATGGTCTTCTTACCCCCGCGATTCTTGAGCATCTTACTGAGGGTCCACCAATGGAGTTCTTGAAAGAAAAACAATTGGATAACCTTAAATTGATCACGCGTCCCTCTACCTCTAGGATTGCATTGATACCTGTACAGACAGATAATCAGATTGACGGGCAGGAAACCCGTGAGCATGCAACGCCACCACCTGTTGAATCTCCTTTTGCTCTCACTATACCTCCTACGGTCTCAGATTCAGAGCTTCTTCGTGCAAATTTTACCGAGCTTCTGGTACAAAGACACTTCATATCTCTGTTACTAAAGAAAGGAAAGCTCCCAGCTATGCCACCCCCGATCATTCCTGGAGTGAGTGGACCTTCATCTACATCAGCACCTGAAGGTTCTCAATCTCACCATGAAGCAGCGGAGGAGGATCTTGAGGAAAGCTCGAGTGAAGAATCTGATGAGCAATCTGGCGAGGACTTGGAAGAGCAGTGAGGGCATGCGTGCCCGGTTGTTTTAGACTTTATGTTTTCATTGTTAAGACTAATCTTTAGTTTGTATGTTTCTTTTGGTACTTTGTCTTTATTGTGATAAAAAAGTTGTGAACTTGAGTGGCACCAGCTGGTACACTTTGTACGGTGTCACTCCCTTATTAGTACTATTATATTGTTACCACCCTGTTATGTTGATGTGTGTTAAAGGTTTATGGAATGGATGCATGCATAAGCTGGCAATAAGTTCAACGCCATCATTCTCTCATCATTCCATCATTTTCTGCTCATAACCTCGGGGAAGTTCTCGTTCCCTTTACACTTCCACACGTGTTATTTCACATTTTTATATTTTCTATGCATTGAGGGCAATGCATAACTCAAGTGTGGGGGGTTGTTTTTCACTTGAACTTTGTTCATTAATCTTGTCCTTAGGAGATAGGTTACTTCACATGTTTAGGATTAATTCTATTAGACTAAAAGTAACTTGTAAGTAGATGAGTCTAACACCAATCCTCGACAGTAGGTGCTCCTACTCATTCGGATGGCTTGTCTAGCTTAATCTCCACTCCCCTTGCTTAATTGTTTTAATTAGGAGATGTGTCACAATAAGCAACCTCATTGGGTGAATTGCATGACTAGCACACTTATAGCCCCACTACTAAATATGTGAGATTCTTGAGCCTTAATTGAAAACACTTATCTTTAGTGTTTATAATTCGTATTGCTATGAGTGTGCCGGTGTTTGTAATTTGTTCTAGAACTTGCCTTAGTGATACATTTCGAGACCGATGTGAGATCACATTTTGTGGTATAGGTGAAGGAGTATGATGAGGAGGTGTTTCTTAGGATAATGCTGAAGCCTAATAATTTTGATCTTCTAATCAATTATCGAGTCTGCGTTGATCTCATTTGATCAATACGAATCTCAATAATCGGTCAAGGAATCTTAATTATTAAGGGATTATGTTTTTTTTCTCTTAAAACCATTTATATCCAGTCCACCCAGGTTGTAGCACTCATTTTTAGTGCTAGAAACCCGTAGACACTTCCACCACTACTAGAAAATGAACCTAATGCAACACTTTGTAAGCAACACTTATTAAAACTGTTGCTATTTCGGTAAGATTGATTATAAAGCAACATTTTTTAAATAAGTGTTGCATTTGTATATCCAATGCAACACTTTTATAAAAGTGTTGCAATTTTTGTTGAAAAATGCAACAATTTTAGAAAGTGTTGCATATTCTAAGGATTAAAGGCAACATTTAATTAAGAGTGGTGCGTTTTCTATAGGAATGCAACTGTGAAAGATATTTGCAATAATACATGTGAACAATTCAAAATTAAAGAGCACAAATATAAATTATAGAAACAACGATAACTATAAGTACTCTCGTTATACATATCAACCTTTATAGAGATCATGTAATAATTGAGGTACAATCATCATCATCATTTATGTATATAATAGAATAGAATTTCAATAACAACCTATATAAAGATTGTTAATGGAATCAAATAATAACATGGAATTATTTATTTAAAACTTATCATTACATTTGAGTGATGATCTCAGTATATCTATATATCTTTCAAGAATTTCAACATTCGCTTTTAGACTTTTAGTAAAAAACTCATCTTACAATTCTTTTATGTCCCCTTGTTTTCAATTGCGCTACTAATTTAGTGATTATTTTATGTGAGAGTTTGCAATTGAAGTATTGAACCTAACGAAGTTTGCAACTTATCTACTACACTTCAAAGCTATTTTAATTAATTTATTTTATAAATTTTGCTTCAAATTAATTAACTAACGTTTTTATAACATTTGAAGATCTAAAAATAGTGGGCTTATATTTTCATACGGAGTATAATTTAATTTAAGTTTACATTCTGATATACATAAAATAATTAATTTAAATTAAATACTCCGTACTAGTAAAAAATAAAGGCGGCTAATATGGGCGGGCTTAAATTTTTTAAACCAGCAAGGGTCATTAAAGATTCCCACGTTTCATTAACCCTATTCTTTTCAATATCCAAAATTGGTTACCTCCTCGCTCCCCAAAATACATCTGATGACTCAATTGAGTAATTGACAATAAAATACTCGTAGCTTAATAAAATACTCTATCATGATCTCCATTGATGCAAAATAAAATACTCGTAGCTTAAGGTAAAAAAGTTCTTGCCTGTATTGTTTTTTGTTTTTTTTTTCTTAATAAATTTGAATAAGTTATGCTTGGATCTATTCTTCAATTAGTTAATATGTTTCTGGATTCTTATCCTTTTACCAGTTTGAGACAGAGGCATTGTCTTACTCAATCAAGAATCCATCATCGTTTTGTTTCCTTTATTTTTATTTTTGCAACTATATCTGGATTTGGGGGTTTCTGCTACATATGTAGACGATTTGTTTCTTATCATTAAGTAAACTAGTTTTTAATTTCTTCATTGTTTTGGGATAGGCTATTATATCTTTTGTTGAGTGTAATACACAGGTATTGGCTGTCCACGTTGGAAATTTGGTGGATTTTCTTGCTCAATCTTTCAATAAACGGTTACGGTAAGTGCATTTTTATCTAGTTTCATGTAGTTTGTACTGATTTTACACTTTTCATTATTTGTAAGTGCATTTTATCTCATTCGGCTCTAAACAACTTGCAATCAGTACATGTGTGTATAAGTGTATAACCATGTACCATTACAACCATTACAGCAATTTAAAATTTTCTCTATAATTACTTTTTTTTTACGGATGAAGCAAGTCTCAATTGGTTAAAATTGATAGTTATTTTTTAATTGTTTGTTCTAGGGATATTTAATATGATTTCTTCTTTGCTTGCCATTGAATTCTGTTTCTGTGTTGGAGTAGTGTAGCATGGTACGGACACCATTGGAATCGATCAAGTGTGTAAAATCTGCCATGGTAAGTTTTGTTTAGGTCCTTTGATTCAAATACTCTTTGGTGAACTCCTTGAGTCATTATGTATTATTATTGGTCAACTGGTATATAGCTAAATGATGGCAATTTTAACATCTATTACAAATTTTAGGGACAAATCTTTTGCATTTTATTATATTGTTCATGCTAAACAATCACTTAAGAGCTATCATATTCTATTTTTGATTAGAGGTTGGTTGAAGGAAGGTTTGAGATACAATGAAATACTTTGATGTTGTCGATGCTACTTAGCCCTTATTGAACTTGTTGCTTCTATCATTGCCAAGGTATGCTCACATTTTGCCATATTTTTGCCTTAGCCTAAGAGCTCTATGTATGTACTCCGTACTTTTATAACTCGTTTGGGTGTTACTGATTTTGTCTGCTGTATATAGGATCATTTTTGCTTTGGTTTATTAATGTTGCAGGCAAAGAGGCTCAAGAACACAACTAAAGTGATGGCCAAGTGAAAATCTTAGTTTTTTTTTATCTAGTTATATTGTGAATATTGTTGTATAAATATATAACTTTGAGGTACTTCCATGTAATACTATGGCAAAGTCATCATAGACAATTTATTTTATAATATTAGTTCTTATCTACGGAGTATTTTGTTTAATGTCTATACATATACAAAAACTAATTAATAATTATCGATGTATCTTCAATTGAAAAAAGCGCTACACATTCATATTATTGAAAGCACGATAATGTTTTGTACTCGTAATAAAGGTACAAAAGTGCTGCTGTTATTTGTGAGTAGGCAAAGAAAAGTGTTGCATTTGATAAGTAAAAGTGTTGCGATAGCTTCATTTAAGTAAATGAAAAAGTGTTGTCATAGCTATAAAAAGTGTTGCTTCTTAAAAGTGTTGCATTTTCCAAATATAAGCAACGTTTTTACTAAGTGTTGCATATTCTGATAAAAGTGTTGCTTTAGACCTAAGGCGACGTTGGCTAAGGCGGCACTTGATAAAGTGTTGCATTAGGCATAGTGCAACACTTTTAAGGCATATTGCAACACTTTGTGAGTGTTGCATTAGCTTCATTTTGTTGTAGTGCACATTCATTACATCATAATACTAGCCTTATTTTTGTGTAGTCAATTCCCGAACCATACTTTCATTGATGTTGCCTAGTTAGAATTTTGAGCTGATTTTGTGAAAATGTGACTTAAAAAAAAAAAAAAAAAAAAAAAAAAAAAAAAAAAAAAAAAAACTTTTTGAAAAGGGTTCTTAAATATGTTATATTCCATATGTTAATTGTGCTTAATTAATAGTGTTAAAGTTAAAATGTTAATGCTTAAAGTTGAATAATTAAAGGTTATGGAATTGAGAGTTAAAGTAAATTGTAATCAACTAAATGGCCTTTGAAACTCGAACAAGTAGTTCCCGAGGGGTGCTTGTCACCTAATCACCTAAGGTCTTTCTCCGGTCTGGGATGGTTGGTATGAAAGTTCGCTAAACGGGTTTCATACAAAGTCATAGATTACAATAAAGTTTGTTAATTAAATATCTGTCTATTGAGATTGTTGAAGTGAATTGTGAATTATGATGTTATGATGAAGTTGAATGAAATAACATATAAGAATCCTAAGCTTATTTTTAGTCACATCATAAAATTTCTAGGTAACATTTCATCAACATTTTAGCGGGTCTTGACTACCACTTTACACCAATTTATTGAGTCTGACATACCCATTCCATCCACACCTATATAATTACAAAACATACTCAAATACCTCTTCTGATACTTCGCTTGGTGCTCACGCCTAGTCGGTGGATATTTGATCCTTTTGCAAGCCTATCGTAACTATTGCATCACGACTTGGCTTTATTGAGTGTTATTTTCATTAATATTCCCTACCTTGTAGAATAGGTTGAGAGTTGTGTGATTTTAAACACTTATTATTTGGTGAAGTGCTAGGTAGTGCATTCGGGCTTGGCAAATAAATCATCTCAGGTTTTCTAATAATTATATATACTTTGTACTGACATGATTGCTTAGGTAATTATTGTTGGTATTTACTTTTGTAAAATCTGACCACCGTTTCTGAATTGCAAGGGGAGTTGTTTTGGTATTGTCAAATTATAGTTTGCTTGAGGACAAGCAAAGTTCAAGTGTGGGGAATTTTGATATCGCTTAATTTATACATATTTTTAGAGGCGATATCGATCCTAATTGTGTACCATTTCATGTGATTCCGTGAACTTTGATACTTATTCAGTTGGAAATTGGGTGTTCATATGGATAAAATGGTGAAAAAATGGAAGAATATGTGAAACCGAGCAAAAGTAGTAAGGCCATGCCCATGTCATATTTGGTCATTGTAACACCCCCAAATTTAATGATTTGCGGAAGCATACTTGGGTGTTACTAATCAATATACAAAGCACAAGATATACAGCAAACGACCTCTAAATGAGACGTTTTGTAAAATAATTACATTTCATAATTAAATCGTTTGAAAACATATAGTTTTCTTTACAAAAATATGTAAGCCTAGAGTCCGCGTATGTGGCGGGAGATTCTATTACATAACCATAGTTACAAAAGATAATGCCAAAGAATCTCCGTTAAATGCAGTTTGGAAATCATGCGACTCTAGCTAGTAATCCTGGAGTGATCCTACTCCGTAAGTGTACCTGAGAATACATGCTAAAAAGGGTCAACCAAAAGGTTGGTGAATCTCACAGGTTTATCAGTAAATAATCAGTTTGAACACAAGATTTCATCAGTAGTGCCCGTAGACGTATATCAAGTATTTGCAAATCTCGCAAAAGTAAAGAAATCAAGTTATACCGTTGCCATGAGGCTCATAATCGAAGCTTAACCCGTAAATAATCAGTTGCTCCCGTGACATGCTCGAAATTGAGCAAGCATAAGTAAACGAAATAATAGTCGCCCGTTTATACATAACGGTTCGTGGTAGCGCTACTACCCCGGGCGGGGAGGGTCATTTCCCTAATGGATCCATTAACTACTGTTCGCGCTTAAGTACATAACTAACGATATATGATGGAGAGACTTCAGTAAATAGTAAGTAACTCATGCAATTCCGTTTGGTATAGTAAACAGTTTAGTACTTGTGTTCAAGAAAAATCAGTAGCATGTATCTCCCCCAATAAGTTAAAACAGTAAAAGTGGGGCCGTAAGACTCACCTGAGTCGAGCAGTGGTAAATAGCAAGTAGTAGTAAAGCAAGTAGGTTCTCCGAACCCGTAACCTTCTAGTGCCTAAACACGTAAGGTTAAGTAAGTAGATGTCTCGCAAGACCATCTAGGCTAGTTGTTCATACAACCCATTGTGTTTAATGTTGGTTTGTTCGCGTTCGTATCAAAGTATACGGCCCGTTGGTGATTTGTTATATTTAAAGTTTATCATTCAATACGCAAATTAGAGTAATTGTAATAGGAAAGTATGTTTTATTATGATTGTTAGGTCGTATCGTATAAGGATTTGAGGTTGTAAAAGTTCGACACTTAGTGAAAATGTGAGTTTTCAAGGTTCTGGTTTGTGCGACGTAGCATGCGACGTTGCAAGCGACGTAAGGTGCGACGTAGGCAGGTACGTCGCATGATGCGACCTTCGCAAATCAATGCGACGTAGGGGGCGACGTCGCTAATGCGACGTTGCTTCGGTTTACGACGTTAAAGTCTACGTCGACGTCCGCAAATTAATGCGACGTAAGGGGCTGCGTCGCTAGTGCGACGTTGGGATTTTTGTGCGACGTAGGCCGCGACGTCGCAGAGGCCCCTGGCCAGGTGCGACGTAGCGGTCTGATGGCCGGAATTTTTGTCGAAAACGAGTTTCCCGGTTTCCGTTGGGTCCAAATCTTTTACCCAACCCTTATATGAACATATTAAGCCTATTTAAACCATAAACTAGTAAAAATGATCAAAAACGAGAGATGTCGGGATTTGTCGGAAACTTACGCGGCGTCGGATTGAAAATCCGAAAAGATAGGAATGTAGATCGTGAGAAGGTGAACGTTTTCTTCCAAAGTAGTCACGAAATCCGGGTGCGTTTAGTATGTTTATTTGGTGATTTTGGTGGGTTTTGGTGGTGATGAAAGTTGAGAGAAAAAGATGAAGGAGAGAGAGAGGGAAAAGATGAAATGAAAAGAGAAAGGTGGGGAATGGGAGGTTATCCTCCCATTTTCCTGTCTCCGCTCCCCGTGCGGTGTTCCTTTGCTCCGTCGTTTAAACGTTAAATATCCATTTTACGCGTTTAATTATTTTTATAAAATTGCAAATCTAGTTAAATAATTTATTTAAATTATTTCCTTAAATCTTTAACAGTTTAAATTAAATTTAATTACTTTCGTCTTTAAATCGCGTAAGTTTTAAATCGGGTAGTACAAGGCAGTTACTAAATATTATAAAATAGCATTTCGGTCATAATTGCGTTATTTTAGTTTTTAAACATTTGTTCACCAACGTCCGTATCACTACTATAGATCGACACATGTAGACCCCCTCATCCAGACCGGTTAGAGAAGAAACCGGTCTATTAGACCTGCGCGCCCCAAATAAATTACATAAAGACCGGTTAAATTCATGGAGACCGGTTTTCTATTTCATAAACTAAACGCGCCATTTGCCCTAAAAATTTCAAAGGAACCCCGCCCTTGTCAATTCGCCCTTACCCTCAAAATATTTGAACTCTTTTTCATTCCCAATTAGACTTCTAATCCACATCCAAATTCAAAGTCCCCTCGTCAATTCCAGTCCCATTGAGCATCAGACCATCGGATAGTAGTTTTCTTTCTATATCTTTTTTAAAATAATGTCATTACGAATTTCTAATGACTTAATTTTTTGCTTGTGTCTGCTAGGGCTCTTAAACAAAACTGCGATGAAAAAAAAACAAGGATAACTGCACTCTTTGACTATGTGAGTGTCGTTCAGGTTTAAAGTATCTATGAATCTATCAGATGATGAAAATTGAATGATGATGATACAAAAGGGTTACGAGGTAGATATATGTATATGTGTAAATTTATATGCATAAGTATGTTTGTAGTTATATTAATTGTTTGATATTTGGATCTTATGTGCTCTATCTGTTATGATTTCTCTAGTCTAAAGTTAGATCAATTTTTTTTTTGTTGCTATACATGAATCTTATCCTTTACAAACTGATAGATACATTCAAGGAAAAAAATGCTTCCTTAAAGTTATTGTACATCATCTGGAGCATATAGTTGATGCGATGTAGAGAATTTGTAGGTTTGTCAATGTAGTTTAATACTATGTGTTCAAATAACAGAGATGTTGTAGCTTGCAAATGAACCTTTCATGAGTGATTTAAAAAAAAAACAATATATCAAGCATTGTGGTAGGTAATGTATACTGCCTATGTAAGTTCAGGTTGCTCAAGGAGGATGGACACCAAAGTTTTAGTTTTTTAGTCATGATTTTGTTTGGTTACTGCTTGTGTAAATCAATTTATTATAAACTATGGACAATTTCAGGCTTTTACTCTAACGTGTTTTCGATTTGTATTGATGTGTTATAGCTTTTATTTCGATAGCTTTGCCTCTAGTTGAGGCTCGTCCTCCTCAAACATGCGGCAATTAAAGGTTCATTCACATGTATATGTACTTATCACATTCCTCCAAAGGCAAGTCATTGTTTTTGTCCTTCCTATTTTACTATTTTACTTGTGTTTTTGGGTAGATTAACTGTTATATTAACTATGGTGATCAACTTATGAAGCCATGAAGGTGAAAGTTTTATTCATCTTCTCAACTTAACAAAAGGTAACATACAAGTACAATGTTATTTCTATACGATACAAGAAATGTATGTAATGTACATTGACTACATGCCCATGAACTTATAGTTACAAATTATCGTGTTTGAACAGGGGAAGCAAGTTTGCCGGGCTTTATGATAAATATTGACCTTTTAAAATTCTGCTCAAGGTTTCTTTCTCTTTCTATAGTTTTATTTATATAAATGGTTTTGACTTTGACTAACGATGACTTTTTGCGTTGACAATGATTGTCGATAGGCGTTAATGTTGTGACCCGTGGGCTTGAAAACATAGAGTTGTAGTTTTGTTCAATCGTTTTGCTATCAGTTCAACTATTATTGAGTTTTTTTTGTACAATTCATTGTGCTTTAAAAGAATTCGCATGTTTACTTGTGTTGAACACTTTTGAGCAATAACTTATTGGAGGATTTGCTAATCGCAGAATTCAACTCGTATTGCTGCACTATAGCTGAACGCTGTTCCAATTGCTCAGGTGCAAGAGAAACAAATATTTGTTAATTCTCATATGCAATTCCTCTATTGGTATGTACAAAAGGCCAACTAATTGAAACTATACTTATTGATAAACCATAGATTGGAAACATCATTCAAGAATCTTCACTATTTTGAAACTGATGCATGTTTCAACCTCACCTTTTTCAGGCTACTCGATCAAATTGTCTTTTTACAGGATTTGCTATGGCAAGTGGCATGATCTACACATTGACTTGCTGAATTTAGATTTCGCTGGAAATGCTTAATGATTTTTTTGAGCTGCTGAACTAATTGGAAGTGTAGGTTATTAGGATTCATTAGAAATTCTAATAGTAGTTTTGTTGCTTTTTGACTTCATAGAAATAATGTATCATTCGTCTTACTGTTGTTGACTTGATGAATAAAATGTGTTTTAATGTATACATTGTCTTATTATTGATGTCATAGCTTGATTATTTTTTTTTATTGTTTGATTATTATATATATGTTTCTACATATTTCTAGATAAAATGAATAAACAAAAAATGATATAGCGACCGGTTATATTGATTCAAAGAAGGTCTCGGGTAAAACCCATAGAACCGGTCTATATAAGGCACAAAGAGACCGGGTATCAAACCGGTCTATATATAAATTCGCAAGTAGACCACCCCTCATCTAGACCGGTTCAAAAACCGGTCTACTTAAGCTTTTTAACCGGTCTTTTTAACACGTTTTGTAGTAGTGTATTAACCGAATAGAATTTCATTCTATTTAAGTTGCGTACGATTTAACCAAATCGCATTTTCATATATATTTAACAATATATATAATTCGATACATAAATTAGCCTAACACAGAACTAATTACATATATTAACGAAGAATTAGGCACTAATTCTAGTCCTAATTTACCGGTTGTTACAGTCATGCCCATGGTGGTGTTACTTTGTCATTCCTTGCCTACTGATGTTGGCCATCGCCATATCCTTGTAAACGCCATGGCCATGTTGCTGGGTACCTGATCATCCTTACCTGAGATAGGCCACGACCATGTCATCCAAAATTCCATGGTCATGGCGTGCGCCGACCTTATGGGTATAAATTCAACTTTTTAACCCTAGTTTCGGGTTGGCTTTTCTCTTGGACGGTTTTTGGCGATTTGCAACAGCTTTTGGAGAGATCCTAAGCTACTAATCATCATCTTAATCATTGGAGAAGCTAGAGTTAATCATCAAACATCCAACAACATTAGTTTTCATCGGTTAATTCTTGTTCTTACGACTATGAATTCTTCATTGATTATTATTGTTTCTACGTTTGAGTCCATAATCATGGGCTAAACTCTTATTGTTCATCTAGATCAATAACTCTAGATGTTGGACATGTTTTTAGTGATTGATTCTTAATTATACGATAGATTGATGCTCGGTCAACGAAGGATTTGTATTGCGGTTTATTTAATTCGGTCAATTAGTATTGCGTTTGTTTCAATGAGTGAAAACTCTTGCATTTAACGTTATATTTACTTGTTTATCTTGTACTTTTGATTGGAGACAATAAATGAATTGAATTGTGTTAGACGAACTAAAATATGGGTGGATCATACTAAGAGAAATCTTGTATGATTGTTGGGTTTTAT
Organism: Helichrysum umbraculigerum; assembly: GCA_949592205.1. Taxonomy (NCBI): domain Eukaryota; kingdom Viridiplantae; phylum Streptophyta; class Magnoliopsida; order Asterales; family Asteraceae; genus Helichrysum; species Helichrysum umbraculigerum. Next base: position 102,024,892 of record CATIUR010000003.1, on the reverse strand, counting down.
GAGAATAATACCACACGATTGAGTCATCGATTTAGTTGAGTTAATTGGTTATAATTGAGAGGTCTAAGGTGTCAAGGAAACTTGCATTTTGTAATCTTAGTTAAGTGTTTGCATTGTGAGAACAAGTAAACCAACTAGTTGAATCACATATGTTAAGTATTGATCTAGTTCTTAATCAAAATTGTCCAACACTAGAGGGAAAAGATCTTGATGAACATGTTTCTCTAATCTGAGATAAAACTATCTTTATTTGCTTAATTTAATTTACGTTTTACTTTTAAAATACAACCATTCGACTGTCTGTCGTTAAGAGGCAAAAACTCCCAAATTTACTTGCTTTCTATTTAGTTAACTATTAATTGGAAATAACTTCAAAATACGTTAAATTGTTCCTTGGACGATACCTGGAAACTTATCTTTGCTATACTACTACTCGATTAGGTATACTTCCCTAGTTGTGCAATAGTCCATTCTTAGATACTTTTCTTACTTAAATTTATAACTCGGTTTTTGCACATCATTCTATAATTATACAATTAAGTAAAAATCAAGTTGAAATCAATCATGAATTATCATATATCGGTAAATTGCTCATCAAATATCAATTTTTAAATGAAAATCATATGTGATTATATGCAAAATCATATGTGATTATCTAATAAATCACATGTGATTAAATGTACAACTAACAATCACATGTGATTTTAATGAAAACAAATGCAATTTTTAAAGTTCTTTTTATAACTAATAATGTGGATGAATATTAAGGTTTATTCACGTGTTAATTAAAATATAGCATGAATAAATAATCGTGAACAAATTTTAATTTTTGATCATAAATCACATGTAATAATATCGTAGATACCGGTAAAAAAAAATGGTCGAAAATATAGCTTGTGACATCTCTAATCAAAGAGAAAAAGATGCTGGTTCCGAATATATAACTTTTATAATTTATGGACATACAGTTTGTGAGATATTTAAACTTGGGGGTAAAAGTGGAGATGAGTTTTGTAGATAAATTGAGCAATCCTATTTGTTCTCCTATTCTCTACTTTTTTGACATTCTTATTTGAACCCACCTCTGAACGCAAAAACTTAATTATTAAAAGCTCTTATACATATTCACACATATGACATATTTATACAAAAACCGGTAAAAGAGTTTGCCATTGTAGATAACTCATGAAGCATAAAGTTTTACGCAGTTCTTCATTTTTAAGGTAACCATCTGTGTATATTATCCCTTATGTTCAAATTGTAAAGCATATCAGCAAAATATCATGAATGTTTAGGTGAGTAATCACAATTTATCATGATATACTAGTGGTAATATTGTGGTAATATTGTCTTTTTAGTCAACTTTTCAACCCACTTAAAACTTAAAAGCACAAATATCATAATCATATATAAATATATAGAGTGAATCATTTTAAATTAACACATTTCGGTGTCTAACTCTATCTCTTAAACCATAACTCCACCACCAGATTGAATCCATTAGAGCACACGGTGTGGGATTTTTTTTTCACTGTTTTAGGGCGATGACGCCGTCGGACGGTGTTCTGCCGCACCGAAACGGCGTTCCTGACGGCTTTCTTTAAGGTGTTCAGGGACAGTGTTCGGCTTCAGACGGCGAGACGAGGGGCGTTTAATGTTTTCTTTTTTTCTTTTCGGTTAAAAGATGGTTGATTTTGTGTTTGTTTTTCGTTGAAGATCTCGTCGGATTTTGTTTTCGTTTTTTATCTGGCCGCCGGAGTTCCAGTGGGGAAGAAAGAGGGTGTGAAAGAAAAAGGGGTGGTGGAGTATATGTAATTGGACCACACGTTTTATAATCTTCTTTATATATTAAAAGAAAGTGATAATTAGGTAATCAAACTTAATCTCACCCTTTAAATGATTTAATATATTAAATGTGAACCATTGATCTTAAATTGAAAATGATGACTACCTAAATAGCGGAGATGAGATGACAAAAAGACTAAATTACCCCTACCCTTTTAATAAGCAATTAATTAAAAATTTAATTAAAATAATCAACATTTAATGTTCTCTTAGAAAATATTATTTAATTAAGCATTAAAATAATGTATTTAAAGCTAGCTTGATGGAAAAAACTTACTAACCTCACATTCAAGATCATTTATCTACATTCACTTCGTTTTTTTTTTTTTTTTTTTTTATTATTATCACTATTATTAATTAATAAATGCATTAGTCTTTAAGTAATGTTTAAGGTGTTTACTTTTTGTCAACTTATTTGTTATTATATATTATTATTATTATTATTATTGACAAACTTAGTTGTTGGATGACTTACTTACAAATATTAATAAACTGATTAAGAGACATATATAACGTTATGCTACAATTTTTTAACTATGTTATAATTAGGCTTGAATTTGTAGTAGAAAAAATAACTACTTCAAAATCAAACTCCATCAAAATTTAATTCTATGACTTTAGTTACGGATGCTCACACCAGCGTGCATGTAATCGAATTATATGCAGAGATATACGATGAGAGTCAATTGAATCGGAACAATTAGATTTACCATTTTTGCAACAGACGTGATTTATCATATTGTTCATTAGTGATGGCGATTTCGTTTTAATTTTTACATTTTACCCTTTTGGATTAATAAATTTTCTTGATTTGTTTATCTTGATTTGTTGGCATAGACATTGCGATTTATGCATCCTCTCATGAGAATTGTATGTTGGGAAGACATATGATTTATTAGGTGTTTCATTTCTCTCAGTATATAGTGAATTTATCTTCAAATTACTTGGATTTAATGATTGATGTGCATATAATTTCAATACTTTAAATTTTATCTTCAACTTACGTAGCTCGACACCCACCGCAGAATCTGAATGAAAGTGGTTTCCTAACAAGAATACAATAAAATGGTGATCTTCAAAATCTCTTTTCCATATGTGAATGTCAATGTGTTCTAGACGTTTTCTTTGTTCACCGTCTAGACATACGAAACCTACAATGATAAGAATAAGTCAAACATTCTAAGAAGTTGTGCAATACATGCATATAGTATCTATATGCTTGCTATTTGGATGTCGCACATCAACTTGATCATGTTTTACCATTTTTCTTTTTATGTTATCTCTTTAATGTTTAGATTTCAAATCACTATTGTCAATATTATAAACGTTCTTAATAATGTATATTTAAAGTTACTATTAACAAACAAACATATCTCCTTCAATTCAAAACATTTTTCCAATGTCATCCGTGAAAAAGTGTCAAAAAAACAAAACTATATAATATAAACCTTCGTATTAAAAGCATGAAGTAGCCCGCAAATTTTGCGGGATATAATCTAGTAATAATAATAATAATAATAATAATAATAATATTATGTTGAAGTGGAAAATATAAATTTGATAAGTATTTTTTATCCTTTTACTTTTTGTCAATTAAAGTTATCATGTTTATTAATAATTTTTTTCTTTTATTTAATTTATATGTTATATAGTTTGATTTATTCAATTATTTGTATTAAAAAAAAATGTACAAAATCCCCATAATACCGTTCAGAACATTGTCTACCATATATATTCATATTACAAAATAACGTGGACATGTAAAAACATCACCAAACTTACTCTTTATCTTTCATTTACGCTTAATGATTTTCTCAATAATTTTAATCAGATAAATTATTTATTTTTATTTTTACTTTTTCTCAGGAAAGATTTTAACTATCGAAATTGGTCTATGCACAGTGTCCCGTTGTTTCAGCTATTCACATTTGTCATCCACACAAATTCTTTGAAGTCAACCCACTCAGTTTTCTTAGCCTCAATCCATCCCCTTTAATTCATCGTCTCTAAAAGTCTAAATCAAAAGAAACAAGATGACATATACAGGTCTGGAGTTGTTCATTGACAACTTGGAGCACCTGATTAAGTCCAATGGTAATCCATGGGTCAACAACAATCCATCAATGGAAATTGAAATTCCTCAGCTGAAACTACTCTATCAAAAGATTGAATACATAATCAAAACCCTTTTCGTTGACCAAGGAGACAATCAGGTCGAGCTGGATGAAGTTAGAGATCTGAAAAAACGATTCATAGATGCAGCAAAAGAGGCAGAACGTATCATTGACCTATTTGTATCTGATGGTTACTGTAGAAGCACAGGACATGACCATGGTGGCTCTACAGCGTCCCTGAATCTTGAGGATGTCATGAAATCAATCATGTCAATACAGGACGAGTCCGAGACTATCCCCATCAATAGCATGAAACCAGCTTCATCTCGGATCGACTTTTTGGAGGCAGAATCGTCTGCTACGGCAGCTGCAGACGGAGCAAATATATTATCGGGGCTTGTTGTTGACGCTTTGATGATAGTGGATAAACTCATTGCAGGTAATAAACCTCTGGATATGATATCTATAGTTGGTATGGGTGGACTTGGTAAGACTACCCTTGCTACCCAAGTTTATAATAATCAATATGTCGAGCACTACTTCGTCCGTGCTCGGGTCACTGTATCTCAAACATTTGAAAAAAGGGATTTCTTGATTTCTATTCTGGCGTCCATGGGTAATCAACTAGACCTTAGAGAAGATACTGATGATCTTCGTGATATGTTGCACAAAAAACTATTTGATCAAAGGTATTTTATTGTCATCGATGATGTCTGGACGACAAAGGTTTGGGATGAAATCAAAGTATTTTTTCCTAATGATAACAATGAAAGTAGAATTTTGCTCACAACTCGTCATACCGAAGTTGCTTTGCACGCAAAACCACACGGGTTCATTCACCATTTACAGTATTTGAAAGAAGAAGAAAGTTGGAAGTTGCTGTGTAGCAAGGTATTCCACGACGATGAGTGTCCCGAATGGTTGATTGAACCAGGAAGAAGAATTGCAGAACAATGTCATGGACTACCACTTGCAGTGGTCATTATAGCAGACGTTCTAGCAAACAAAGCAAGGAGCAAAGATGTTTGGGAAGAAGTTGCGGGCAGTGTCAGTTCGTACATTATAAATGACCAAAACGGACGCCTGGAGAGGCTAGCTTTAAGTTACTACCATCTTCCAAGCCACTTGAGAGATTGCTTTCTTTACATAGGAGGCTTCCCATTGGACTTTAAGTTCCCTGTACGCAGATTGATCTGGTTATGGCTGGCTGAGGGGTTTATTATACAAAAAGCTGAAAAACGAAGCTTTGAAGATATGGGAGAGTATTATCTGACAGAGCTAGTTAACAGAAATCTATTAATTGTTTCAGAAAAGAAGTTTAACGGTGCGGTCAAGGCTTGGAAAGTCCATGATCTTGTGAGGGAAATATGCCTACAAAAGGCAAAAGAAGAAAGATTTTTTGTGAAATTGATGGATTGGCAACCACCTTCATCTCCTGAGGTTAGTAAACAACGACGTGTGTTTACAGATCAAGAAATCTACAATATCAGCTTCGCCCATCCATCAAGCATCCGAACACTTTTGTGCTTCCATGTGTATTCGCACTCGATTTACAATGATGCGGAGTATCTCTGTTGTTTTAAGCTTCTTAGAGTGTTAGATGTACAAACGTGTAAACTGATAGATTTTCCGCAAGGGTTGGCATTACTAATTCACTTAAGGTACCTTGCAATTTGGAACTCATATGATTTCCCATCCTCAATATGCAATTTATGGAGACTTCAAACCCTGATTGTCAAAACAAGTTCTACTAATTTATTGGTATTACCCCATAACATATCTGATTTGGTGAATCTGAGGCATTTTCGAAGTGACAAGGGTATTTTTCTTCCGCTAATTGAAAAGCCAATGAATTTGCAAACCATTTCCAAAGTGGTTTCGGGAGATGGAGTAAAAAGAATTTGGGAATATTTTCCCAACATCAAGAAGCTTGCATTTACTGCTTACTCGGACGAGGTAAAAGACATCAAATTACTCAATTACCTTGAAAATTTAAAGTTAACAGGATCATGTACAAGTGGGAACATTGCGTTCCCTGAAACACTGAAAAAACTTACACTAGTACGTTGTTGTCTGCCTTGGAGTGACATGACATTCATTCAGTCATTACCATACCTTGAGGTTCTCAGACTAGTGGACAATGCCTTTGATGGAAACGAGTGGAACACTGGCGAGGACCACTTTGGACAGCTAAAACTCTTGAGACTTGAGGGGTTGAATATTAAACAGTGGAATGCTGGTAGTACTAGCTTCCGGTGTCTCAAACAACTGGAAATATCAAACTGCCACGATCTTGAAGAAGTCCCTTCTGAGATAGGAAGCCTCTTAACGCTTGAGCTAATCAAAATTGAAAGCCCAAGTGAGTCAGCTGTTAGTTCTTTACAAAGCATTCAAGAGGAGCAACATGATGCGGGAAACGATCAGCTGAAGATTGTTGTTGATGGAATCGTATTATCTCCAGTGTTTGATTCGGAATGATATGGGATTGGGAGGTATCACACGTAGGCAGTAGCTTATAGGGGTAGTTCAAGGTTTTCTTTCCAAGTGGTGTAAATATTTGTCATCCCAATTTTTTTTTTCCTCCTTTTTAAAGTTTTAGAGCGTCTCCAGTTGAAGATTTTTTTTAAAGAATCTTTGTATAAAAAATTGTGTTTGAAACTTTATATTGAAGGCGATCACTTTTAATAACTAGCTTTTGAATAATCGAGTTTTTGCTTCTCTCTTCCCCACTTCTCTTCTGCTCCCTCCGTCCCAATTCTTTACTCCACTTTTACTTTTCGGGTTGTCCCAAATTGATTGTCCACTACTAAACATGAAACGGAAATTTGATCATGTTTACCATATTGTCCCTGCTTAAAAATTCTTATTACAAAAGTGAAAGAAATATCAAATTAATTGGTTAATGTTAAAACTGTCATTGTGTAAAAAGTAAGTATTACTTTTTGTGTTTTCTTAAACTCTGTGTTTTCTATCTGGGACCCAGTTAAATTGGGACAGATGGAGTATTATATAATGCGTGTACCACTATTAATTATAGAAGTTGCTATTCTTGAAAATTCACAACCGCCTTCAACTTCTACTCTCCCCACTCCTCAGTCCTCCCTCAGTCCCTCACCCCAACCGCTCCTTCATGCTTCATGCTTTCTCCCAACCGCTCCTTCCCACAATATTCATGTTCAAATCCTTCCGCCTTAACATCCATGATAGGAACGATTCGCATATGATTATCAGTTTCTCACTTCTGTTTTTCTTTCTCATCCCACTTTATCTATAGATATGGTTATTCACTAATTCATCTTCTTATTCCAACCACCAAAAAGAACTACTCAATTTCTAAAATATACCAAAATCTCTCCTCACGTAATAGGCCATCATACTTTTGGAGTTAAAGATGGTTCAAAATTTGATCTTCATCTCATATTTTTCTGTTCATTAGGTATTCGATGAAATTCTTAAGTCCTAAAATTCAGTTTTTTTAGGTAGAATTCATTTTGATGTTTATGTTGTCTGGTTGTTATTGACCAGTTTAAAGTGTTTGATGTGCTTATTCGAGGTAATTTGCTTCATCATTGGTTCCTTTTCTTTTTCTGTTTTTCGATTTGCACATGGTACTGATTTTGTTTTATCATATAAAAGACAACTAATTGATTCTTGCATAACTTGGGAAGAAAAGGGTGTTAACGTTTATTGATAATGGCTTGACTAGAAACATTACATGAGGCTCCTATATATAGAGCTATGAACACAGAAAACCTAAAGCCCGAGAGCCCATTGGGCTTTACATTGGGCTAAATACATAAACATTAATGGACTAAACATAATAATAATAATACACACTAATATGCCCCCCGCAGTTTGAGCGGGAGAAAGCTGTCGAACGCTTAAGCTGGATCGAAACTAAGTAAACAGAGGAGAAGGCAGCCCTTTCGTAAAAATATCTGCAAACTGATAACGAGATGGAACATGAAGAACACGAACTTGGCCTGTAGCAACTTTATCACGAACAAAATGAATATCGATCTCAATATGCTTAGTCCGTTGATGCTGAACTGGGTTAGAGGACATGTAGACAGAACTGACGTTGTCGCAATACACAATGGTTGCCGTGAAAAGAGGAGTATGAAGTTCACGAAGAAGATTACGTAACCATGACGTTTCGGCAACTGCATTAGCAACTCCTCTGTACTCGGCTTCAGCACTGGATCGAGAAACTGTATGCTGACGTTTTGAAGACCATGAGAGCAGATTGTTACCAAGAAAAACACAATATCCAGATGTAGATCGCCGTGTAGTGGGGCATCCACCCCAATCAGCATCTGTGTAGGCTGTGAGCTGAGTAATAGAGGTCGAATACAGCTGTAGCCCATGGTCAATGGTTCCCCGAACATATCGAAGAATACGTTTGAGAGCATGGAAGTGAGGCTCTCGAGGATCATGCATGAAAAGACAAATCTGCTGAACTGCATAAGTAATGTCTGGCCTGGTGAATGTCAGGTACTGTAATGCCCCCGCAAGACTACGGTACAAAGTAGGATCAACAACTGGAGTACCTGTGTCATTAAGCTTAGAATCTGTGTCAACTGGAGTCTTGCACGGATTACAGTTTACCATGTTTGCCCGTTCGAGAATGTCCATAGCATATTTTCTCTGAGAAAGGAACATGCCTTCTGAAGTTCGCGTTGCTGCTGTAAGTCCCGTACACGTGGGATCTGATCGGATCGTTTAACTAATTGTAGGCGCGGAAATCAAACAATCAATGACAAACGTTTTCTCTATAATCTTTTGTATATATTCACAATTGATAATATACGATTACAGACTCAAACTCGTTTTCTCCTCTCCTCTCTCACACAAAACGGCCCTCTTTCTCTATATGACGTCCAACCCTAATTCTTAGGTTTAACTCACTATTTATATCACCATACTGGGCCCTGCGACGTTAGGCCCAACGTCGCAGGCCCAACCCAATGCGACATCTGACCCGACGTCGCAGGCCCAAATACAATGTCACCATTCTATGTAATTACATTTCGTTTACAGACTCGAATATACATACTAAACACATCACATACGCAGACTAATTGACTTTGACAATTACAATAGTTTGACCAGCTGACTGACACACAAAATGCACTAACAAACTCCCCCTTGTCAGCAGCTTGGTCAAATAAGTCTTCAATTAGTCTTCATCAACAAACTCTTCACGTCTTTGACAATCAGAAACTCCCCCTCTGAGATAGCATGGTCTTCAAAGAAATCTTGGTGTCCAAATTCATGTGACTGACACAAATTTATCATACAATAAGATCTTCAAACTATGTGACCATCTCTCAATCATCAGCAATTTCTCCGATAGAATTATCTTCACAATCTTTGGAGAATAGCTGACATCCTTTGCATCTTCAATATTTGACTTTAACGAGATATGTGATGTTTGAAGAAAATAACATAGAAATAAAATCTTTTTGTATTTTTCTTTATAAATGAAAAGTAAAGAACGAAGATTAAAATAACATTTGGGATAGGATTGTTTTAAGTCTGCTTAGGGATCATATCAGGCCAACATGCAATTATTAGGGAATAGTAAGTGTTATTTCGATCATCAGTATATTTGTCCACTTTAAATTTACTTGACATATTTAAAGCACCTTGTATAAAAATTAGTTCAAGACGATCATCGGTATTGTTTGTCCACCTAAACATACTACATCCGTATTTGTGAGCTAATTATTATTGTTAGTTTGACGATTAATTTTGAGAAACCTATTATATGATATACTGATAAACTTCAGTAAAACAAACACTGCATATTCACACAAGGTAAAGATTACAAGACCAAGTTTATCTCGGTTTTCTCGTAACATACACTTGATATTTATATTTAGGCATACATCAAACCGACTATGAAGATACTAGTTGCCCCAGATCTGTACAAAGTACAACAGAGGGTCCCTTAGTATGAACATAACAAGTTTGAGACTATTTGCATAACTAATGGATTCAGGTCTGTACGTGAGTACAACAATAGTCACCATTAGTTAGGCGAATAATCATATTATCACTATATGCCCATTTTACATTTACATAATTATGACAGTGTATGATAGTACTTCCATTTATCAATTAAGACTTATGTCATACATCATATAACATTTTTCTCAAAGTAATAGACAAGTTTTAATATTACTTCTTACTCACTCACAAACCGGTGTGTATCATGCCTACCAATACATCATATGATGAGGCTAATGTTTATAAAAGATGTGTTAAATATACCAGATAAACCTACTGACACATCAAACATAAACCTTAAAATTTCCATTTTTATGCATGTCACCCGATGTACTATCATATCCCAAGTTGTTTACAGACACAACCCATCATCTTTTCAAGAATTAAGAATCTTGCTGTTCACATTTCTGAATTAAATAATCAGAATTTTTAATATTCAGAATTACTCCCCCTGAACAGCAAATTCTTATATCCAATCCAAAAATACTCCCCTCAGACATTAAACATATTTTTGTATTTTTTTTTTTTTTAATTGAATAAATTTCGCAACATTGCATTTCTTTAATACTAAAAAGTATAAAGAATGGCTGTTGCACTAATAAAAATAGATGAAATTTAAATAAAAGTTTCAAAATCACATATCAAGTCAAATCAAATGCCTGTTATCACTTTTACCACCTCGAAACTTCAATGATCTCATCCATCCAATCACATCCTTGCACTTTGAAAACAATATTCCAAAAATATTCACATCCTTGCAGTCACTAAAAATATTAGCTAGTAAAAACCTGACTGCACCACCACAAACAAGCAAACGTTAGTACTTATGGGACACCCAAGCCTTGATAGACTTGGGTTGTCCATGGTCATCCATAATCATCACATCAATGAGTTTATGATATTTTAAGAACTCAGAAGATTTCATTGATGTGTTGTTTGTGGATTTTGGTTTCCAAACCTTTGTAGGTTCAGATGAGTTGTTTTCAACAATGTTGTGCTGTTGAACTTGAGGTTTACTAGGCACAACATTGTTTACTCTAGCCACGGGTTTTGGAGAAGAGGATGCATATCTTGATATAGGCGAATACGAAGCACGCCTAGAAAACGATTTTGAATAAGAATTCCTAAAGGAGGAAATTCTTGGCATCCCTCTACCAAACCTATCTAGGGATAATAACCGACAATCCCTAATTATATGTCCTTGTTGTCCACAATGGAAACAAGAACGTCTCTCAACATAAGATTGATTCCAATGAGTTCCCTCAAATCGTTTCGGTGGAGGACAATACGCAGAAGGTCTATGACCAGGAACATTTGTTGAACATGCACTCTTAGGAGAACATGTTGAAGTAGATGTTCCTGAGGTTGAGTTAGTTGATTTTGAAGGTTTATTCTTTTCAAATTTATCAACTTCAACTTTTGAGGATTCATTGTCAACCTTAGCTTTGCCTTTGCATGTAAAACAATCATCATTTTCAGTTGTAATGATGAAATTTTCAGGTTTGACATTTATTTTCTCAACCTTAATGGTAGACTCTTCAGGTATATCTTCTACCTCAACGACCTCCTCAACACGAACTGGAGGTACACTATTAGACTTAACAAACTTAGGTAAAGGATACTCTGGCCGTTTAGTTTTCTCCTTTACCTGCCTCTTAGGCTTAGCTTCTTTATCTTTGGTAGCTGACCAAGATGAGTAGTCAGCTAAAACTTCTTTGGTTCCTTCCTTGATAGGCTTAGGATAATAGTTAGTGGGAGGTGGATACCCAAGTCCCGCTTTACTTTTATCTGTCCTCATCTTGTCAACCATTTCATCGAAGAGTTTATGAGAATTTGAGAAATTCGTGATCCCCTTTTTAAAATTGTCAGACTCAGACTTTAGCTCAGAAAGTTATTTATTCAAAAGTTCAATTTCTTTAAGATAGCTATTAATAGCATCTTGTTGACTGAAAACTTTAGCTTTATATTTCTCAGTGTCAAACTTATGAGCCTCAACTTCCTTTTCATAAAGTATTTCATTAGCTTTTAGGAACTTATTTGACTCATTGAGTTTCTCGACCTTTTCTCTCAAGTCTACATAGTCTATTTGAAAACATTTTAAAGAAGCTTCCAATTTAATACAGGATATGCAAGTAAAAGGTTTTTCAGATTCTGTTTCTACCTCATGTATCTTTGCCAAAAGTGCACTGTGTTGAACCTCTCCTTGAAGTGCACTAAAATCAAACGTTCCTGGATTAAACACCGACATCGCCTGTGGTGTTGTGTTCTTCTCTGGAGTCGTTGGTGCTGTAGGAGTAGTGAATCCAGATGAAGGATATTTTACTTTCTCACACTCCTTAGCAAAGTGCCCATGAATCTGACAGTTCTTGCATTTCACTTTGCTTTTATTAAAACCAAGACCTGTATCACCGTCATCATCCAGGTCTTTTCTACCCGTTCTTTGAAGAAACTTCTTGGTTCTTTGGGTTATCATGGCCATACTCCATTTGATGTCCATCTGCTCGAGATCATCAGAATCAATCTGTTCAAAGTCTTCTTCAGTAAGCTGTAGAGTACTAGCCTTCTTGGAAAGAAAGTTCTCATAAGAGTTGAGGAAAGCTGCAAAGATTTTAGCATGGTCCTCAGTAGCCTTTAAAGGAGCTGTATGAGCATTATGAGCAGTATGAGAAGTATCAGAAGCAAATGAAGTGCTAGTAGAAGTAGATGCTGCTGAGTTGGAAGTAGATCTGGAAGTATCAGTTAGACTAGGAACTTGAATATTAGCCTCTGACTTCTTTTCCTTTTGATCGTAAGCCACTATAAGAGCATCCCATAAACTTATAGAAGTTGCTTGATTTTTAAATTCATTAATCACAACTTCTGGCAAGCACTTGGTAATCATCTCATATGCTCTATTGTCTTTATCAAACTCTGCTCGTTCCTTGACGGACATTTGTGCTCTTGATTTAAGCACCCCATCGAGTCTTGGTTGCTCATATCGATCAATGGTGTTAAACCAATTGAACAGATTTGGATCTTTGTATTCAATGAAATTGCATAACTGAATCTTCCAACTCGCAAAATCACTATAGAACAAAGATGTAGAAGGAAGCATTTTCGCACCAAAAGCCATATCCGAATTTTCCCTCCAAAATCGAATTCAAAAATTTCAAAAAATATCCGAGTACAGCGAAACTTTTCCGACACTAAAATGAAGCTATTCTAAGCCTAAAAACAAAATTTGAAATTACAAAAATTTTCGCGTTTTTCCCGCCAAAATTTCGTCCGAAAACGTCAAAAACTGGCCGGGTAAAATGAAACTTTTTCTAGCCTAAAATTGAACACTTTTAAGACTATGGAAAAAATTTGAAAACGCAAAATTTTATTTTTTATTTTATTTTATTATTATTTTTTTTTTACGAAACTAGAACGAGGTTAATGTCGGAAAAAAAATAGCAACGTCGCAGAAGTCCGATGACTCAATTAAGAATCGAAAATGCGACGTAGTGTATAACGTCGCAGTCCAACGTCGCAGAGTCTAGCGACGTCGCAGAATCACACTATGCGACGTTGAGAGGTACGTCGCAGAGTACGTCGCACAGACTAATTAAAGTCCAAATTACTACGTCGCACGCGACGTCGCAGGTAACGTCGCAAAACTTAGCGACGTCGCAGGTGACGTCGCACAATCGGGCTGCAGCGGCCAAAACCCCAAAAAATCGAAAATTTTCGAAACCCTAACGAAATTTCGAAAACCAAACGTCGATCTAACCCAAAAACACTTCCAGAAATCGATTTCTTCAAGCAAACAAACTCAGAAACGAAGATTAATCAATTAAACCTTCGCGAATCAAACCAAAAAACGTTCAAAATACGATCCGAAACCGACGAATCCTTGATTCTACGGCTCTGATACCAGTTGTAAGTCCCGTACACGTGGGATCTGATCGGATCGTTTAACTAATTGTAAGCGCGGAAATCAAACAATCAATGACAAACGTTTTCTCTATAATCTTTTGTATATATTCACAATTGATAATATACGATTACAGACTCAAACTCCTTTTCTCCTCTCCTCTCTCACACAAAACGGCCCTCTTTCTCTATATGACGTCCAACCCTAATTCTTAGGTTTAACTCACTATTTATATCACCATACTGGGCCCTGCGACGTTAGGCCCAACGTCGCAGGCCCAACCCAATGCGACATCTGACCCGACGTCGCAGGCCCAAATACAATGTCACCATTCTATGTAATTACATTTCGTTTACAGACTCGAATATACATACTAAACACATCACATACGCAGACTAATTGACTTTGACAATTACAATAGTTTGACCAGCTGACTGACACACAAAATGCACTAACAGCTGCAATACCCAGAAAATAGTTAAGAGGCCCTAAATCCGTCATAGCAAATTCTCCCTTTAGAGAAGAGATTACTCGATGTAAAAACGCGTCTGAGGATGCAGTGAGGATAATATCATCCACATATATCAATAAGTACGCAATGTCCGATCCTCTGCGAAAAATGAAGAGTGACGAGTCAGTTTTGCTGTGCTGAAACCCGACTCTCGTAGCATATGAAGCAAACCGCTGAAACCAGACGCGAGGAGCTTGTTTCAGACCATACAGAGACTTCTTCAAGTGACAGACATACCCTGGGCGATAAGGATCAACAAACCATGGGGGTTGCTGCGTATACACGGTTTCTTGCAGAGAGCCGTGTAAAAACGCATTCTGTACATCCAACTGGTGTATCGGCCAAGAGCGGGAGAGAGCTAAACTGAGAATTGTACGTATGGTAGCCGGTTTGACAACCGGGCTAAAAGTCTCTTCACAATCAATGCCAAGTTGTTGGCTTTTCCCATCAGCTACCAAACGGGCTTTGTATCGATCAAGAGAGCCATCAGCACGCAATTTGCGTTTATATAACCACATGGAACGGACCACATTAACTCCAGGTGGTCGTGGAACAAGATCCCAAGTTTCATTTTTAATTAAAGCATTATATTCAGTCTGCATAGCTGCATGCCAGTGAGGATCCCTAAAGGCTTGGGTGTATGAGCGAGGTGTGGAAGGAGTGAAAGTGGTTGTGTGAAGGTTAAGTTTTTGGATTGGTTTGTGAATATTATGTTGGGAGCGAGTGACCATTGGGTGTGTGAGTAAAGGGGTAGACTGAGTTGGAGATGATGTAGATGAACTGTTAGGATTTTCAGAAGGTGTAGGAGATGAATTATTTGAGGTATGTGTAGGGGGTGAAGTAGGAGGATGAGGTTGAGCAAGATTTGGAAGGGGTTGGTTTGAAGTAGAAGGCGGGGAATTTGCAGAGACAGGATATGATTGAGACATGAGAAGCTGACGAGCAATCGGAGAAGGGTCACATGCCGTGTCTAAAAACTCATATGATGGAGCTTTGTTGGGAGAAAAGGACGCGAATGGAAAGGATGACTCATCAAAGATGACATGTCGAGAAATAATGATTTTCTTGGTGTTGAGATCAAGGCACCGATATGCACGATGATTGATTGGATAGCCAAGAAATATACATGGAGTGGTGCGAGGAGCGAGTTTATGTGGAGGAAATGTATATGGGTAACAGAGGCATCCAAAGGTGCGAAGGTGAGTGTAAGAAGTTGGTTTATTAAGTAATTTGGTGTATGGAATTTCATTGTGAATTGAGGTAGATGGGAGAATATTCAGAAGATACACAGCCATGAAGAGAGCTTCAACCCAATATTCGGGTGGAAGACGAGCTTGGAATAGGAGAGTGCGAATGACATTATTGATTGTGCGAATCATGCGTTCGGATTTCCCATTTTGTTGGGAAGTATGAGGGCAAGAGAAGCGAAAGTGAATGCCATTAGTGGCAAAGAGATCATGCATGGATCGGTTGTCAAATTCTCCACCATGATCGCATTGAAAAGCTTTGATTTCTCGGTTAAACTGAGTACGTACAAAGGTGCGAAACTGAACGAATTTGGAGAAAGCATCAGATTTTCGATGAAGAGGGTAGATCCAAAGAAAATGAGAGTAATGATCAAGAAACAACACATAGTATTTGAAACCACTAGTACTAGAAATTGGAGAAGTCCAGATGTCAGAATGAATAATGTCAAAGGGAGAGTTCACTATAGACTCAGAGCGATAGAAGGGGAGTTTGATTTGTTTACCTAACTGACAAGCATGACATATGGTAGATGTTTTATTTTTGTGGTATGATATGAAACCTCTGGATGCAAGGGATTGTAAAATTGTATCCCCGGGATGTCCTAAATGCTGGTGCCAAACAGAATGATTTTGATTTTGAGAGACTACAGAGAAAGCAGAAGCATGTGGAGAAGAAATGGGATATAGATCTCCGGTGCTGTCAGACCGGAGAAGGAGTTGTCGAGTTTTTAAATCTTTTATCGAGAAGCCGTAAGGGTCAAACTCGATCGAGCACTTATTATCTTTTGTAAATTGACGAACAGAGATAAGATTTTTGATAATGTTTGGAGTAACAAGGACGTTTCTAAGATATAACGGACGATATGTGTTCGGTAACTGGCTATGTCCTATTTGGGTAACAGGAATATGGGATCCATCACCTACAACTACAGACTTAATAATACTAGAATTAAAATGAGAATTGAGATTACCAATATTTGAAGTAAGGTGTGAAGAGGCACCGGTATCCAAGATCCACGATTGCTGATTTCTGAACATTTTTTTTTTTTTTTGGTGACGTCACCAAGACACGTCAGCAGAGAGGTCCAGTCAGCGAACACGTGGCAGCCAATCAGCACACATGTGGCACCCAGTCAGCGTCTGCATCAGCGAAACACGTCAGCGCACACGTGTCAGCAGAAGTACACAGTCATCACTCCACGTCGACAGACACGTCAGTAGAGAGGTCCAGTCAGCATGACACGTGGCACACACGTCAGCAAAACCAGCAGTTTGGGTATTCGGCGCGTGGCGGCGCGTGGGCGGCGCGTGGGCGGCGCGTGCGGTGGCGCGTGGGCGCGTTTGTCGTCCGATGGCGATGAAAATTTGCAGTTTGACTCGGATTTTAGCGATTTAGCCTTCTGTGGTGGAGGTGAGATGTGATTTCCAGCGAAACGTCGGTTATTTTTGAATATGCGATTTATGGTTTTGAAACTTTTGAAGGCTCTAGCCGCCGTTTTTGGAAGAGATAGCTTCTGTAATTTTGAGGTTTTGCTCGGATTTTGATTACGAATTTAATGGTAGTATTTTTGATTCTTGATTCGTAGATGAAAATGGCTAATTAACATATGCAGAAGTTGAAAGATGAGGGGAGAAGAATAACAGAGTTTTTAGAGGGATAGATTCAAAGCTCTGATACCATGTTAACGTTTATTGATAATGGCTTGACTAGAAACATTACATGAGGCTCCTATATATAGAGCTATGAACACAGAAAACCTAAAGCCCGAGAGCCCATTGGGCTTTACATTGGGCTAAATACATAAACATTAATGGACTAAACATAATAATAATAATACACACTAATAAAGGGAGCATATGGTTTTTAATTTTCCCCGGTGAGAAAGTCTGCAAACCTTCCAACAAGATTTTAGATTGGGTCAGCTAATCGTTGATTTATGAAATTCATATTATACAACTTTTCTGAATTTATGGATGTTAGATAAATCATTTCATTATCATTATCATCATTACTTAATAAGAAGAAGCATATTGCTTCTTTACTTGCCACATAAGAACTTCATGTGTTCTAATATTTGAACACATCATCATCTTTAATATTGCCATGTGTCCATTAAATTAAAACAAAATTGAAAAATCCTTGATTAATTAATACATAATCATATATTTTTTAATTACCATCTTTTTGTGTTGTGACACATCTCTACATATGTTTTTTTAAACATCTTAAAACATGAACTTATATAATACTAATTTCCTACAACCTTAACATATCTCATTTGTTCTCATATTTTGATATCATTATGTACTAATTAACTTGAAGTCTTGAACATTCGATGAAACATATATTACTTTAGAATTTAGATTAGTTTTTAAGGCCTTCTAAAGACATATGCTCTCTAAAACTTGACTTGACATGTTAAGAACCCTTATGATGTGAACATAAGCTAGACATATGTCCTTAGTTATCAATATTTTGATACTATTATCTACTCTTAAACACGTCAATGACATATGTTAATTTAATTAGATTAACCTTCATAGAACCAATAATGTCATGCTTAAACGCAAAATATTATTTACTAATAGTAATTCTTAGGAGCTTACTACATCTTATACATCAACCTAATGATATTGAAATGAACTTGTATATATGTTGTAAGAATGACACATATGAATAATGAATATATGTATAATAATTAATGATGAACTATCTGTCACATCTTTAATATGTTATATATGCTTACACAAATGGTAAATTTTTTTATTCAACTTATTTTAGTATTTATTACTTGATTTTATTGGGGAGAAAATATTGTATTTCCTTTTGCAAAATTCGTATAACTCAAATTATTGTTTATGGTCTCCTTTTCTTTATCTATAGAAATATTTCATATTGTAACCTATAATAATTCCAATGTATAGGTTGTTATAAAAGGGTAAGAAGAATACATTTCGTGAAGAAAGTGATTAAGGCATACAATTTATGATGTCATGTATTTAATCTACTCTATTGCGGAGTATATAGTGTGATGTGAAATGGGTATTTTCTTAAGTCAATCTCTAATATTAATTTGTGTTCAAATTCAAGAAATTAATGTTTTACCTTCCCAATTTTCAATTTTCATTTCTATCACTACATCGATTCTTATTTGCATTTGAGAGTCCTGTAATCACTATTGATTAGTGATTTGGAATCGCAAAGTGTAAAGTTTAATTGTAGAAGGGGGGGTTGAATACAATTAAAAACTTTTTCTGATTTTAACTAAGTTAATTGAAAGTTCTTAATCGTTATAACAGAAACAGAGTATATCAGATAACATATATGACAATATCAAAGAACAATGTAATAGTAGCTGAAATGGTGAATTGTATTGATCATAAAATTCACAAGTGTTGAATGCGGAATGGATTAACCAAAGTTAATCCAATTCAAACACTAAGCTAAACTATTACAATCGAGATGAACAACAGTGGACAAACACGCTGACTGTTCACTCTATGAATCGCTAAATCGTGCTTAGACAAACTACTCACTGACACACAAGTGATTAACACAAATTGAACGACTAGCCTCAACAGTACAAAACACTGAACTATTTATACTACAAGAGTTCCTAAAATATCGCCTACAAAATAGGATCTTGGAAGGACACGTGTCGCTGCTTGATTGGTTTGAACTCTGATGAACCGACATTCTGCGGGTCCCAATTCTGTTACCGCAAATATCTCGTTACCTTAAAACCAATCACTTGCTGCCACGTAATCTTTCGGACATACTTCGAACTGGAACATTCTTGCTGATGTATAGATAAGTACAGTACTTTTTAGTACTTGATGATTGAGAGGCTTTATTGAATAGTCCCTGAAGATGCAGCAATCCTCCTCACTCACTGCGAGCTAACATGCTCTTGTAGAATGAATTGAACTAAAGATCTTCAATGACTAGCTGTTATTATGGCAGTGACTTTTGCCTTTATTGAATTGAAGAAGTAAGGCTCTCGCTGACGTTGATCAGCGACACACCAAGTTGAGCTTTAAATCTTCCTCAGCATATCGAACAGAATGAATGACGATCAGCGAAACCTATCATTAGCAACAGCAGCTTCGATACAATCCATTTCTTCATCGAGTAGTGAACAGTTGAGTTGGTCAGTGACCAGTGACTTCATCATGGTGTAACACCCCAAGTTTCAGGTTTTAAAATCGTACGTGGATATATTTTTATTATGAAATAGTATTATGTAGATAACGAGATATAGTGAAAAACGTAAACGATTTTACCAGTTCCAGACTGTAAAGTTTAAAAAGGTATTAAAATAGATGGATAAATACGTATAGTGTTATGTATATCCTTTATTAGTCTAAAAATGTTCCAGACACAAGAATAAAACCACAGGGAGTTGAGAGAAATCGCAGGAAGCTTTCCCAAGCTTAAAATCAGTTTCAAAACTATGATTCAAGCTCTAATCATTCGAATTAATCCTTCTTTGATCATCTCTAACATCTTGGTAAGTGAATTTTTCTATGTTCTAACCTAGAAAATGGGTTTTTGTTTTGTGAAATTGGTGAATTTAACTACGAAATTAGGGGTTGGGTTTGTTTAAATTAGTGTTAGTTAGTGTTTTGATTATGATTATAAACTATGTATCATCATATAAGTGATTAATTTGAAGTATGTAGTTATATGATCAAAGTGGGGTTTTGATGAAAATCAATGAACTAGTGATTTATGATATGAAATTGGTTTAATTAGTGTTAGTTAGTGTTTTTATGATTATTAGTGATGATATAACATGATAGAAAATAATGAAATTATGATTATAGTGTTTATGAGAATTTTAGTGTTTATGTTAGATTATTATGAAATTATTAAATAAACTTAATAGTGTAATTAGAAGTGTTAATAGAGTATGAATATGATTAATAATTAGTTTAATGATGATTAGTGCCTAAAAGTGTTGTATGTATCATGTATGAAATATGTAGCTGATAAAGACGTGGAGTGCTTTCAATGGTGAAATCGACTAAAAAAGAGTATGGTGAGTGATACGGGGGTTAAACAGGTGATTTGGTTGTGTAGTACCGTATAGCTTGCGGGCTAGAGGTTTGCACAATCAAGAAAAGTTAATTGTTATGTTTGTTTAATTATGTTTATTGCCTAATTTAGTTTATTGTGTTAATTATTTGTTATGTTAAATTGTTGTGTGAATATATGTTATTTGGAAAAGTCAGTAGTGATTACTCATTAGCGAGCAATGAGTATGTCACTAGCTTGAAGGTAAAGGAAAAGTTATTCGTTAATAGTGTACGATTCAATTGTGTTGGATTCAGATTGCTGTTGAGCAAGAGACTACACAATTGGGTGGAAAGTTACTTGTTAATATATGTGGATTAAATAGTGATTATGTGATGAATAGTGTACGATTCGATTGTGTTGGATTCGGATTGCAGTTGAGCAAGAGACTACACAATCGGGTGGAAGTTGTTTGTTATATGATTGATTTCTTATATGTGTATTTAAGATTTTGTTAAAAGTTGTGATGGTTGTTGATTAGTGTTGTGATTACGGTTAATAAAATGATGATGTGTACAGATACTGGGGTGATTAAAGAGCTAACTGCGGTTAGCACAGTGTTCAGGGTTCAGTGTACAGTGTTCAGAGAAGTAGAGTTCAGTGATTTTATGTTTAAGTAGTTATATGATGATATGTGTTATAGTGTTATGTGGAATTGTTTGTTTAATTTCCTGTGTACTCACTAAGCAGTGGTGCTTACCCGTTTCAGTGTTTATTATGTAGGTTGAGGTTTGGCTAGCGATACGTGGATAAAGAATGTGCTTATGTTAGTGAAGTGGATAAGGAGCTAGCTATGTGGTTAGATAATGCTCCTTCTCTGTGAATTGTTGTTTTGATATACGATTGTGTAAATCGCCCAAACAAAGAGTTTTCGAATTAAACATGTTGGTCAATATATATTAGTTGACTTTGAAAGTCAAATAGAGTTATGGTGTATAGTGTATGTAGTTGTCAAGGATATGAAGTAATTTGAGTGTTTTGGTTTGGGTTAAAGTGTTGAAAAGTGATTTAGTGTCGATAATGATTGGTTGGTCAAAGATGAAGTTGACAAATAGTCAACAGGGTTGAAAGAGTCAAATAAATGTGGTATTGGGTAGAGTGGTGGTGTTATATAATAGATTTGGTGAAAGTGTCCAAATGGACACCAAAACGGGTCAAAGAGTTAAATCGGAAAAAAATGTAGTTATATGAGTTTGGTCAAGTGTATTAAACTTGTTTTGGTAGGTTGAGAATGTGTGAAAAGGGGCAGAAGCTAAAATTATGTAGTTTGAGATATAGAGTGTTCACTGAAAGTGGTTAAAATGGTCAAAAAGTGGTTACACGTCCGTTTTCTCGTAAAACGTGAATTTTGAAAAAGTGCAAAAATAGAAAGTTTCATTTTGGCATTATGGAAGTGTCTGCAAAATTTTAGAGTCTAACTCTTTGTCGTTTATGAGTTAAGTGCGTTTAAAGTTCAGTTTTTGGTCATAAAACTTTGCAGGTTGAAATATGCTGTAATCACATGAATCCGGGCGGATTCTGATGAATCCGGGCGGATTCCCGAGGTCGGATTCCCAAAAATCACTTCTGTTCATGAGTTGGACTGAAAACGCAAGGGAATCCGGGTGGATTCCCCTGAATCCGGGCGGATTCCCCTGTGTCCCAGAAATTCGAAACTTAAAACGGTCATAAAAGATGAACCGTAACTCCGTTTTTGACGTTCTTTATATCGTTGAAAAGCTAAGAGAGTCTACTTTCCAATGGTTATGTCCTTATGATGAAATTTTGATTGAGTAAAATAATTAAATTAGGTAGAAATGTGTTGGTACAATGAAATATGAAGTTTTGGGTATGGTATTGATTTAAATCAGGACTGGGACCAATAGAGAGTGTTTTATGATATAAAATAAATGAGTAAAAAAAAAAAAAATTTGGTTCTGTTTTCGGGGCGTTTCACATGGTCAGCGACCAGTGACTCAACAATCTCCCCCTAAATGATTGTGATTGAAGCTCCCTAGACAAACTTGTTGCTGTGAAAGTTTATAGTCAGTGTTTAAGATTTTAAACATTCAGTGACTTTATACTTGTGATCCATTCATTTTTCTTTTTGGATTCTTTTGATATGAACTGAGTTTTGCACTTTGGTTTTCTCGAAAGCAAAATTAGGTTTCATTGAACTGTATATCATAAAGTAAATTTAGTTACAATAAACCTAATCTATTACAAGCTTCAATTTAAACACCCCCAAACTTCTTCTTCTTTTACGATGCCCAACTTACTCTGTAATTCATATTTGTCATTGGATGGCAGGAACCTGTACTGTCTAGCAAGCCCTTCTTCCATGATTGCTTTTCTCATTATTGAGTTCCTGGGAAGCACACTAACTATTCTGATAAGATGAACAAGCTGCTCATGATCTATCTTTTCAAGTTCTGATTCTCTTTGGAAACACAGCTTTCCATTGAAGTCCCTGTAAACAATCCCTTTATCTCCTTCAGTGCCTTCAGTGCCCTCAACCCTTGGCACTCCATCAGGAATTGACAGATTCAGCTTGCTGGTGTTTGGAATTCTGATAATTCTGTTGGTACCTGCCCTATACCTTGGACTTGGTGGCTGCACTATCTCCTCACCAAATATGACAGTGTCTTCTGGTCTAAGTAGCTGTAGATCCACCATTTTCTTGAACAACCTGTCAATCTCAGCCAAGACTTCTTCTTTTGCAGCACTTGAGGAGTGACTGATAGCAAGTCTAATTTCATTCCATTCTTCTCTATGAAGTTTACAGACTTGATCAAGATTGATTGCTTGAGAATCTAATCCTCTGTGGATAAGTAGCTGAGCTTGAGACTTGTTCTTAGGCTTTTTCAGGTAGACTTTGGTGATAGGAGCAGGGTTTGATCTTCCAACCATTCTGACAGCATATTTCTTCCTGTCAATCTCATCCAACATTTTATCAGCAGATGTCTTTGCTCCCCCTTTCTTTTTCAACTTGCTGCCCTTTTTATCTGCACAAAGCTCTTGTTGAAGATCAGATTCTTCAACATCTTGAAGGAGTTTAGACAGCCTAAAATCTTCATCTTCTTGCTTTCTTTTTAAGAAGATTTCTCTTTCTCTTTGAATGGCTTCATCTCCACTCAACTTCAACAGAAAAGCTCGATCAGAATCAGATTGTTCCTTCAGCTTTCTCTTTCTTTCTTCTGCTTCTTTCGCATCTTGCTCAGCTTGAAATTCTAAGAGCATCTCCCTCTCATTCTTCTGTCTCTCTCTAATTTTTCTTACTATTCGCCGCTGTTCAGTTTCTTCAGGATGAGAACTTTCAGAAGTTAAAACTGATGACAGAAGATGAGCAGGAACAGAAGAATCTGAATCTGTGATCTCTGATTGAGAGTGATGATAAGTTGTAGTAGTTGTTGCTTCTGTTGGTGTAATGATAGTGGGGATTGAGAGGGTGATCTGTGTTGTTACTGTTGTGGTTGTGGTAGTTGGTGCACTTGTTGTTGTTGCTGGAATTGTTGTTGGTGGGGTTGATGGTTGTGTTGTTGCTGTTGTTTAGATTGTTGCTGGTGGTTGTGTTATTGCTGATGTATGGATTGTTGCTGATGGTATGATTGCTGTTGCTGGGGATGCCTCAGATATGACAGTGTCTGTATGAGGCGTTTCTGATAAGGACTTAGGTTGCTCCATGATAGTTTTGAGATTGTGCATGGCGGCTGATATTTCTTCCTCAGAGAAGTTTATCTTTTTGGAAGAAATGGACTCTGATGTGGGAGACTTGCTGGTCCTTTTTCTTTTAATTAGAATAGAAGAGATTGGTAGCTGATCTTCCATTTGATCATCAGAGGCAACTGGTTGCTGATCTTCCATCTGATTAGCAATATCTTCTTCTTTCTTATCATTAGTACCAGCATCAGTACCTTTTTCACTAGTCCCATCATTCTTGACTTCTTTATCATCACCATCTTGCATACCAACATCATCCTTTTTCTTTTCATTGCTTCCATTATTACCATCATTATTATCACCATCATCATCATCTCCTTCATCCATATCGACAACATCATCTTCTTGTTGTCTATTCATCCATTCCCACCTCATCAGCTCAAAGCTTGCTGACTTCCCCCATAACTCGTGCATTTTCATCAGCAGCCCACTCTTTGACTAGATAGTCATACATCCTTTGTTCATCAGGATGAAACTCAGGGAAAACACCCACATTATCTCTTTCCTCAGCGACATCCATATCTGATGCATCATTATCAAAGGGGATGTAATTCTTAGCATCATCATCTTCTTCATTCTCCCCCTCAGCCTCAGAAACTAAATAAATAATCTCCTCAAGTCGATTGCATATTTTCTGATGATCAACATGCATAGTTTATAGACCTGTGATGGTCTCATGATGGTTGGAGACAATTTTTGGAAGTTCGCTGATAACTTTATCAGCATGAGTGATATAATCCACAACAGAAGATGCCATCGTTTTTTGTTTTTCATTGAGAGATATTATTGCATCTTCATGAGTTTTGAGGCTGATTCTGGTGAATGAGGCGAGATCAGCAAGAGACTTAGCATGAGTTTCCAGAAGTTGGTAGTGATCTACTTCAGCATTTGCAATTAGTTTGACCTTTTCTTTGATAGAATCACTCCAATCTGGAATGGATTCATAAGCTGCTGCAAGAGAGTGAACTTTACTAGTGAGATCAGCTAGTTGGCCTGTCAAGGTCTCTCTATCTTCAGTGAGCAATCGAATTTGTTGCAGTGAAGCAGCAATATAATCAAGCAGCAATTTGTCTGTTGATGATGTGGTGGAAGTTGATGTTTTGGTGGTTTGTGGTGACTTTTGAGTGACAGGGGATAGTGGAGATGTTGGTTGTGGTTGGGATTGGATTTCAGTTTCTGGTTGAATTGGTTTATTAGCAGTATGATGAGAGATGTTATCACTGGAAAGATACATTGCATCTAATTCCTGGATGGGTGAGGTTATGGTATCAACATGTGGAATAGTGGAGAAGGGTAGAGATGAAACATCAGTATCATCTGTGTGACACCCCCAAATTTAATGCTTTGCGGAAGCGAGTTTTGGGTGCCACTAATCAAATATCAAAACACTAAAGTACAAGCAAACGACTCTAAATGAGACGTTGTAGAAGATGTTACATTAATACATAAGTTTTCAAAAGTAATACATCATTGATGAGTTCGCAACTAGTTTTATTAGATTTTAAGTACATAATCATTATACAAAAGATAATGCAAGTAAAATCTTCATATGTGTAATTGCATGTGACTCGAGCTACTAAAGCATATCCTGCTGGACCATCCGTACTGATCAACCCTACTGTTGCTGTGTACCTGAGAATGCATTACTAAAACAGGTCAACCAAAAGGTTGGTGAATCTCACAGGTTTATAGTAAGTAACAGTTTGAACACATCAACTTGTAAAATCATTGAGTAAATATTGCACAGTCGCAATAATTTCCGTATATATTGCCATGAGCACCATAGTCGAAGCTTAACAATCAGTGATTTTGCCCTCGTGAATGCTAATCCAAAAAAATTCATATGTAACGAGTAAGAAACACCCATTTATACTGTATGTTCGGGGTAGTGCGTGCTACCCTGGGTGAGGATTGTCAGTCCTAATGGATCCATTTACTAGTACTCGCGCTTAAGACCATAACTGATGACTATGATTAAAGGGACTTCATTGGATTAAGTAAACCTCATGCAATCGATATACCAGTAAGTCAGTTTGTAATCAAGTAAGTAAGTACATGTGTTCGAGTAAAACAAGTAATGCATCTCCCCTAAAATAAAGCAGTAAAAAGGGGCCGTGAGACTCACCTGTAGAGCAAGCAACCCTAATGCACGTACGTATTCCAAGTGTAATCCCCTAGTGTCCTAAACACGTGAGATTGTATATTTGTAATTAGATGTTTAGTAAATCATTCGTATAATTGTTCACTTTATTAGTTATGTTCAACGCATTCGACTAGTGTTTACGTTTATATGTTTGAAATCCAATTAAGTTTGTAGTTTGTAAAAGTGTACGGCCCGTTGGTGACAGGAGTGAAATCATATTTCAAAATACAATTTTTGTACTTGTTTCTAGTTGATTTCATGTACTTTAGATACTTATTTAGCTTGAAATTGATCTCATGTGTTAAGGTTAAAGATTGAGGAAAAAAAAATATGAAAAGATAGTGCATTTTGCTGATTTGACTATGTCGCACCGTTTTGGCCATAACTCTCTCATACGAACTCGGATTTAGGCGATCAAGCTGCCCAGACGACCGTGACTCAGAGGACTACAAAACTACAAAAGATGGTGGGCTAAATGGGTGTTACCCGTCCGGGTGGGGCTCCATACCCGTACGGGTATGTTTGGTGAGCAGTCCGGGTGAGTTTTCTAATCCGTCCGGGTCTGTGTGTACCACCCGTTCGGGTTTCACCTTTCACCCATTCGGGTGTATGGACTTACCCGTCCGGGTGAGGTCTCATACCCGTCCGGGTGAATTTTGTAACCCGTCCGGGTTACTTGATCCACCCGTCCGGGTGGGTTGTTTCTTTCGGGTCTGTTCGTGCAGTTAACTCACAATACCAGTTTTAAATCCATTTTTGCATACAATCAACTTAGTATAATGCTAATACATGTTATATTACGTATTTTAAACACAAAATTAAAGGAAAAAGGTGAGTGATTCTTACAAAATAAAACGGAACCGTGAGGATGATGGATGAAGATGATGATCAGGTGTTGTTGTTGATGAATGATGATGATTTGAAACCAAGAAGAAGAGAGCGAGAGACCGAGAGAGAAATGAGATGGATCGTGTGTGTGTTGTATGTGTGAATTATTAGGGGTCGGGTGAGTATAACCGGCCTCCAATAATTGAGGTTTGGTAGTATTTTTCGCCCCGTGTTCGCGTACCCGATCGTAAAGTAGTATAATCTTTTTAAATGATAAATTTCTAAAAATATAATCCTTTATATTTTTAATCAAAGTATCTTACAATAATACTTGTAGTGAGATATAAAATTATATCTTTGTTTCAATTCATTTTGACGGATAGTTTTCTATGTACAGAATATGTTTAAATTTGATATCAAGTAAATAATTATTATTCTAAATAATAATACATTATTAAAAAATGTTTTTCACCAACGTCCGTATTGAAGATTACGTTTTCTTTTAGTTTTGTTTGTACGTGATTATTGAATAATCAATGTGTTATATATATATGTAAATACATATATAATATTTGTGTACTTGAGTATTGACACGTATGTAATACGTGTTTTAAAGTTTAAATTAGGAGCAAATTTTGGATTATTTTGACCGGGTGTCACATTCTCCCCCCTGTTAGGAGAATTTCGTCCCGAAATTTGTTGTAGTATTTATCGTTGTATTCAAGTTATAGTTTGCGTGTTATCTACGTAAGTCTGACAACACCTATCTAGAGTTGTCTATCTCCCCTTGTTGAACTAATGTCCTTCCGGCAACTTAGGAATTCAAAATGAAACTTTGAGATGTGTTGACTATTATGCCTACCTGATCAGTCCAGTCGATCATTAGAGAGTAGCTACAATGTGTACTAGTAGCCTAAAGTAATTCAGTAAATCCTTGATTGTTTTGTCGGTAGGACAAAGTTGATTGTTTAGCCAATTGCTAGAGTACAGCTACATTTTGTACTAGTAGCCCACCTTAGACTCTATCAGTCTTATACAGAAACGAAGTGGTTTAGCACATTTTAGGTTTATGCGGGATGTTACCCAAAATACGGTTTTATGTGAGTCGTCACCCAAAAATTTGTTTTACTCGGGGGCGTTACCCAGTATATAAAAATCAACCGGTATGTTTTCCGGTATACTACTGCGTAGGATATGTGATTCCTATACATTTGTACTAAAACTAGTTTCATATATAGAGATTATAGATCTAAATTGTTATTTTCCCCTAACCCTATTGTGCACTTAGAATCTAGGGAAAACCTAACAAGTATCAAGTAGCAAGTAAAGTTTATCAAGTAAGTAGTATGAAAGCAGATAGGTTGCTAGCGAGTTACCATAATCGCATCCCTATTCAGATTCTGGTAGGTTTTGTTCCTATAACAGCAAGGAGGTCATTGTGTACTGTGTAATTTTGTTGACCATTCAGGGTTTGAAATTTTGTATAAAGTTGTGTACAGTAAGCAAGTCTGAACGGTTTTGAAGTTTTGAAAATTCTTTAAAACATTTCGTAAGAAACTTTGCAACATGTTTGTTAAGAGTACATTTGTCAGAAAATTCGATAGTGAAAGTCGATTGAAAACTTTGAAGTCTGATGAAGACTTTAGTCTATAAATAGTTCGGTTGAAATTTTTGTCAGCGGCAAAGTTTTTGAAATCTTGTTTAACAAAATCTATTCAAAAATAGAATTTAAGAAAAAGTTCGGGGTAAAACCATGTTGAAATTGTTGAAAATGGTTTTCCTAGGGTTCACCTAACAGTAAGACGGTGTACGTTGTAGACATAACATTTTGTAGACGGTAGCGTTTTAAAATAGGGTCCCGATCTCCGTATCAAAGGACATTGAAGTAGGTATGTTTGTCGTTTATAGTGGTGTAGATGGTCTCTAAAGTATCATCGAGTAAAGGCCTATTCCTATACATTCAGTATATAATAGCCTAGTGAGTAGTACATAGTCGAGGCCTATGTATGTATATATACCTATATCCCATAATAGCCTAATCATGTTTGTATGTATCACCAAATTCCATTGGTTGTTCCACCATTTCTACCTCAAGTGTCATCTCTTTTGACACTTCTTTAGTTGTTACCATGTCAATATCTAGGGTAAGAAGGTAAGGAAACACCATATGTTCCTCACTAAGTTGGTTGTCCTCCAACGTGTGATTGTTTGTGGAGTGTTTAGTGTGCTACTTTGATAGATAATTTGTATAAACTGTGTTGCTTGTTCACTAAGTTTAACACGCAATTCCTTGATATCATACTGGCTATCTAAAGTAGTTCGCCAATTTCCTTATTCTATTTTGTACTTAGAATCATTGGAAGACAGATGAAACGTTAAACAGTAAATATGATCTATCATTTTGAAAATTTTATAAAACATTTTGAGAGAAATTTTTCGTAGATTGTTTATTAGAAATACATTTCTTAGATAACTATGTTGGTGAATGTCTGTTGAAAACATGAAATCCGATGAAAACTTGAGTTGATAATTGGTTTGGTTGAAAATCCTTGTTAGCGACAAGTTGTGAAAATTCTGTTTATCAAAAATCTGTTCAAAACATAAGTTATAAAAAAATTTTCGTGGTAAAAGTATGTTGAAATTTGTATTATCACTAAAATGTTGAATAATACTCATTTACTAAAAATTCGTTGAAACCTTATCTTTGAAGAGTGTTGGAAAGTTTGCTTTGTCAAAACATATGAAAATATCGCCTAACATGCAAGTTCAAAAGATTAACAGAGTTAAAGTTTACAAAAGATGTCGGGAATACCGCGTCCGGACAGATATCAAGGATAATACAGAATGAGATGGGATTACAATAGACCCATCGTATTAGAGGTTCATAGAAGCATGTCGATTTAGAATGTTAACATGACGGCTAGTGAATAATGATGTTTCGATAGCCAATGTGCCGAGTAGAATGTCGAAAGATCCTTACTCTACCGAGGTAAGTCTGTCTCGAAGAGATGACCCTCTAAAACTAGGGTACATCCCGGTACTATTTGTCCTGACTCGATTAACTAACCACCGGTAAGCCTTATGGTGTATTCATTGTTTAACTTAAGAGATTTAGTTTCCAATATTGGTCTAACCTGAGTAGACAAGAAACCTAAATCAGCATCCGAATAGTGAAAATGTCTCCGACTATCCAAGGCCTACAATTATACATACTATATACCAGAACCTATAGTATATCTCATGTCCAAGGCTTATTACTATGCATACCAAGTATATTTCTGAATTATATTACCGAAATGGTACCTGAATTAGATCATTGAAGTGATTACCAATCAAGATCACCAAAGTGATAACCAAACATCTGAAACCGTTTAATATATATATTATGTATAATACCAAGTACCCGAGTATATCACTAGGCCTAATCATATATGTATAACCCATGTATACATACATATTATCCACCTAGTTGTATCTAGCGCAAAACAAGTACAAGTCACGGTTCTCTCGTGGTCAGAGTCAACTATTGCATTCCTGTTCAACATAACCCCTTTCAGATCTTACATCATCTTCATTTAATTGTACATAGTTGATCAGGCTATGTTAAATTAAACTCGTATGATGAAATCCCTGAACCAGTTATATCTAATGAGGAATACTGCCTAACGGTCATAGTCTAGGCCCACTAAATGCAACCTAGTTCACTATAACCTTAGGTTCTGATACCAATCTGTGACACCCCCAAATTTAATGCTTTGCGGAAGCGAGTTTTGGGTGCCACTAATCAAATATCAAAACACTAAAGTACAAGCAAACGACTCTAAATGAGACGTTGTAGAAGATGTTACATTAATACATAAGTTTTCAAAAGTAATACATCATTGATGAGTTCGCAACTAGTTTTATTAGATTTTAAGTACATAATCATTATACAAAAGATAATGCAAGTAAAATCTTCATATGTGTAATTGCATGTGACTCGAGCTACTAAAGCATATCCTGCTGGACCATCCGTACTGATCAACCCTACTGTTGCTGTGTACCTGAGAATGCATTACTAAAACAGATCAACCAAAAGGTTGGTGAATCTCACAGGTTTATAGTAAGTAACAGTTTGAACACATCAACTTGTAAAATCATTGAGTAAATATTGCACAGTCGCAATAATTTCCGTATATATTGCCATGAGCACCATAGTCGAAGCTTAACAATTAGTGATTTTTCCCTCGTGAATGCTAATCCAAAAACATTCATATGTAACGAGTAAGAAACACCCATTTATACTGTATGTTCGGGGTAGTGCGTGCTACCCTGGGTGAGGATTGTCAGTCCTAATGGATCCATTTACTAGTACTCGCGCTTAAGACCATAACTGACGACTATGATTAAAGGGACTTCATTGGATTAAGTAAACCTCATGCAATCGATATACCAGTAAATCAGTTTGCAATCAAGTAAGTAAGTACATGTGTTCGAGTAAAACAAGTAATGCATCTCCCCCAAAGTAAAGCAGTAAAAAGGGGCCGTGAGACTCACCTATAGAGCAAGCAACCCTAATGCACGTACGTATTCCAAGTGAAATCCCCTAGTGTCCTAAACACGTGAGATTATATATTTGTAATTAGATGTTTAGTAAATCATTCGTATAATTGTTCACTTTATTAGTTATGTTCAACGCATTCGACTAGTGTTTACGTTTATATGTTTGAAATCCAATTAAGTTTGTAGTTTGTAAAAGTGTACAGCCCGTTGGTGACAGGAGTGAAATCATATTTCAAAATACAATTTTTGTACTTGTTTCTAGTTGATTTCATGTACTTTAGATACTTATTTAGCTTGAAATTGATCTCATGTGTTAAGGTTAAAGATTGAGGAAAAAAAAATATGAAAAGATAGTGCATTTTGCTGATTTGACTATGTCGCACTGTTTTGGCCATAACTCTCTCATACGAACTCGGATTTAGGCGATCAAGCTGCCCAGACGACCGTAACTCAGAGGACTACAAAACTACAAAAGATGGTGGGCTAAATGTGTGTTAAGCGTCCGGTGGGGCTCCATAACCGTACGGGTATGTTTGGTGAGCAGTCCGGGTGAGTTTTCTAATCCGTCCGGGTCTGTGTGTACAGCCCGTTCGGGTTTCACCTTTCACCCATTCTGGTGTATGGACTTACCCGTCCGGTTGAGGTCTCATGCCCGTCCGGGTGAATTTTGTAACCCGTCCGGGTTACTTGATCCACCCGTCCGGGTGGGTTGTTTCTTTCGGGTCTGTTCGTGCAGTTAACTCACAATACCAGTTTTAAATCAGTTTTTGCATACAATCAACTTAGTATAATGCTAATACATGTTATATTACGTATTTTAAACACAAAATTAAAGGAAAAAGGTGAGTGATTCTTACAAAATAAAACGGAACCGTGAGGATGATGGATGAAGATGATGATCAGGTGTTGTTGTTGATGAATGATGATGATTTGAAACCGAGAAGAAGAGAGCGAGAGACCGAGAGAGAAATGAGATGGATCGTGTGTGTGTTGTATGTGTGAATTATTGGGGGTCGGGTGAGTATAACCGGCCTCCAATAATTGAGGTTTGGTAGTATTTTTCGCCCCGTGTTCGCGTACCCGATCGTAAAGTAGTATAATCTTTTTAAATGATAAATTTCTAAAAATATAATCCTTTATATTTTTAATCAAAGTATCTTACAATAATACTTGTAGTGAGATATAAAATTATATCTTTGTTTCAATTTATTTTGACGGATAGTTTTCTATGTACAGAATATGTTTAAATTTGATATCAAGTAAATAATTATTATTCTAAATAATAATACATTATTAAAAAATGTTTTTCACCAACGTCCGTATTGAAGATTACGTTTTCTTTTAGTTTTGTTTGTACGTGATTATTGAATAATCAATGTGTTATATATATATGTAAATACATATATAATACTTGTGTACTTGAGTATTGACACGTATGTAATACGTGTTTTAGAGTTTAAATTAGGAGCAAATTTTGGATTATTTTGACCGGGTGTCACATTCTCCCCTTGTTAGGAGAATTTCGTCCTGAAATTTGTTGTAGTATTTATCGTTGTATTCAAGTTATAGTTTGCGTGTTATCTACGTAAGTCTGATGTAACACCCCCAAATTTGTTTAGCGGAAGCGTTTAGTTTAAGTACTGGGGTGTCACAATAATAACGCGTGCATACGTATCAGAGCTTATGATTACAACAGAACATAATATATTAAGATGCCAAAATGTTAATTACAAGATTTACGATTCATCGAATCGTACAAGTTAAAAGTAATAAGTATACAAAAGTGGATTTCTAGAATATGACAAAATAGTTTCAGTTATACTGGAGAAATCCATATGTTTTTCCAAAAATGTTGGCATCCTAAAGCTTCACGGGTCGCCTAATTCTCCATGTGTTGGCGATTCTTACATGCGCAGCTAATTCCCTGAAAAACATAGTAAAAGTCAACAACTAGGTTGAGTGAATCCACAGGTTTAATGTTGTATGTTGTTGTTTGAAGTTTTGTAGTCATAGTTGTTGAACCAAATACGTTCATAAATAGTAATTGCCATAATAGTCGAGTAATGTTTAGTGGAACGTCATCCAAGGTATAAGTTTAGTGGGTTATTCGCCCAAAAGTTTCGTTCTTTGTCGGGACGTTACCCAAAATGCGGTTCATGTGGGATGTTGCCCAAAAATAGTTGTGTTGGGACGTTACCCAAATTATGTGTTTGAAAACGTGTTGCTGGTTGTTCCCCAGTAGTTTTAAAGTTTGAGTCGGTCATTCTCCGACTAGTTACCAAATGTACCGGTCGTTCTCCGGTAAGATACCAAGTTAGCACCGGTCGTTCTCCGGCGAGGTACACTGTTAGTACCGGTCGTTCTCCGGTAAGATACCATGTTAGTGTCGGTCGTTCTCCGACAAGTTACCAATATGTACCTGTCGTTCTCCGGTAAGATACCAAAATAGTTTCACATAGTGATAATAGTTTTTGTATGGAATACCAATTTGTACGGACAGTTGTAGTAGTTGACCGTAGTTATAAGCAGTTTTGTATAAGTGTACCAAAGGTAGTTATATGATAGCTAGTATAACAGTTTAACAGTTCAAGTACTCTAATTGTTCGAGTAAACAGTATGATAAATAATCATATAGTAAAAGCAGTTATGGCAATCAGTAAATCAGTAAAGCAGTTGACTATGTTTTCCACCCCAAAAGTAGTTAAAAACAGTAAAAGTAGGGGCTGTGAACTCACCTGTTGAGTTTAAGTAGTTGTGCGAGTGCTAGCAAACCTAAGCCCAAGTACAGTCTGAAATTTCCTAACGTCCTAAACGTACGAGATTTAATAAGTATGTGGATGTCTAAACTAATCATCCATGCTAGTGTTTGTACAATCAAGCCACGTCCAAATCGTTCGTTTAAATGTTTACGTTGCATTTCGATGTTTGTGAAAATGTATACGACTCGTTGGTGATGTTTTGAAACAATAGTTCAAAAATGTTATTATCTCATTTGCTACAGTACTGCTACAGTAAAATTTGACTTTTCTACAGTAACTTTGACTTTTTAAAGTGTGTTTTTAGGTTTCTGACTTGTGCGACGTAAGGTGCGACGTACGGGTCTACGTCGCATTCAGGTTTTTGCGACGTCAAGGGTTGCGTCGCATAGGCGACGTTCGCAATTTAATGCGACGGAACGGGTTGCGTCGCTATCTGCGACGTGGGGATGATTATGCGACGTAAAGGCCTACGTCGCAGTACTGTTTTTGGGCAAAATGCGACGTAGTCGCCTGTTCGACGAACAGATCAAAAATAACGAGTTTTTGGGCGATTTTGGACGTTTTTGGATGCATAAAACACTAAAACATGTTAATCTAAGTATATTAAACAAGAAATATCAATTATAACTTCGAAATCTAAAGATTTGCGGGATTTGTCGGAAACTTACGAGTGTCGGATTTGAAATCTGAAAAAATGGAAAGATAGATCGTGGTCTCGTGGTCGTTTTATTCCAAAGGAGTAGGGTGATTCGGCGTCGTTTTAGCGTAGTTTTGTGGCGTTTTTGTGGTGGTATTTGGTTGGTGGGGGTGATAGTAGAGAGAAAAAGAAATGTGAGAGAAAGAAAATGAAAGAAATGAAAGAAAAAGGGGAGGTGGGAGGTGGTTTTGTTCCACTTTCGGCCTCCGTGTTTGCACTCTGTGTTTGTTTACCCGATCGTTAAATGTTGTTTTTATTTTAACTAATACGTTTTTAATTTACATTTATTATTTTTAATTAGGATCTTTTTAGGAACTAAAGTAATAAATTTTTATAATATCCAACTTTGTTTCATTTTAATTATACGAATTGACGTTTTGCGTTATAAAATGATTAGTAATTATTTTTGACAAAATATTTATTCGTTATAACATTATTTAATAATTTCGTTTTATTAACTAATTTTGGTCACCAAGAGTCGTACATTTTTGTCGCGTTTGTTTTCAGAGTGTCATGTACGTAATTACGACTAATTACGAATACGTAATACTACGCGTACTAACTAGTTGGGCTATGCTAGACTTACCTCTAAAATGTGTTGTGAATTCACTCAAGTAGGGAATTTGCCTAATAATGCAAGTGATTAACGTTAATAATCGCGTTTTAAATTGCGGGGTGTTACATCTGACAACACCTATCTAGAGTTGTCTATCTCCCCTTGTTGAACTAATGTCCTTCCGGCAACTTAGGAATTCAAAATGAAACTTTGAGATGTGTTGACTATTATGCCTACCTGATCAGTCCAGTCGATCATTAGAGAGTAGCTACAATGTGTACTAGTAGCCTAAAGTAATTCAGTAAATCCTTGATTGTTTTGTCGGTAGGACAAAGTTGATTGTTTAGCCAATTGCTAGAGTACAGCTACATTTTGTACTAGTAGCCCACCTTAGACTCTATCAGTCTCATACAGAAACGAAGTGGTTTAGCACATTTTAGGTTTATGCGGGATGTTACCCAAAATACGGTTTTATGTGAGTCGTCACCCAAAAATTTGTTTTACTCGGGGGCGTTACCCAGTATATAAAAATCAACCGGTATGTTTTCCGGTATACTACTGCGTAGGATATGTGATTCCTATACATTTGTACTAAAACTAGTTTCATATATAGAGATTATAGATCTAAATTGTTATTTTCCCCTAACCCTATTGTGCACTTAGAATCTAGGGAAAACCTAACAAGTATCAAGTAGCAAGTAAAGTTTATCAAGTAAGTAGTATGAAAGCAGATAGGTTGCTAGCGAGTTACCATAATCGCATCCCTATTCAGATTCTGGTAGGTTTTGTTCCTATAACAGCAAGGAGGTCATTGTGTACTGTGTAATTTTGTTGACCATTCAGGGTTTGAAATTTTGTATAAAGTTGTGTACAGTAAGCAAGTCTGAACGGTTTTGAAGTTTTGAAAATTCTTTAAAACATTTCGTAAGAAACTTTGCAACATGTTTGTTAAGAGTACATTTGTCAGAAAATTCGATAGTGAAAGTCGATTGAAAACTTTGAAGTCTGATGAAGACTTTAGTCTATAAATAGTTCGGTTGAAATTTTTGTCAGCGGCAAAGTTTTTGAAATCTTGTTTAACAAAATCTATTCAAAAATAGAATTTAAGAAAAAGTTCGGGGTAAAACCATGTTGAAATTGTTGAAAATGGTTTTCCTAGGGTTCACCTAACAGTAAGACGGTGTACGTTGTAGACATAACATTTTGTAGACGGTAGCGTTTTAAAATAGGGTCCCGATCTCCGTATCAAAGGACATTGAAGTAGGTATGTTTGTCGTTTATAGTGGTGTAGATGGTCTCTAAAGTATCATCGAGTAAAGGCCTATTCCTATACATTCAGTATATAATAGCCTAGTGAGTAGTACATAGTCGAGGCCTATGTATGTATATATACCTATATCCCATAATAGCCTAATCATGTTTGTATGTATCACCAAATTCCATTGGTTGTTCCACCATTTCTACCTCAAGTGTCATCTCTTTTGACACTTCTTTAGTTGTTACCATGTCAATATCTAGGGTAAGAAGGTAAGGAAACACCATATGTTCCTCACTAAGTTGGTTGTCCTCCAACGTGTGATTGTTTGTGGAGTGTTTAGTGTGCTACTTTGATAGATAATTTGTATAAACTGTGTTGCTTGTTCACTAAGTTTAACACGCAATTCCTTGATATCATACTGGCTATCTAAAGTAGTTCGCCAATTTCCTTATTCTATTTTGTACTTAGAATCATTGGAAGACAGATGAAACGTTAAACAGTAAATATGATCTATCATTTTGAAAATTTTATAAAACATTTTGAGAGAAATTTTTCGTAAATTGTTTATTAGAAATACATTTCTTAGATAACTATGTTGGTGAATGTCTGTTGAAAACATGAAATCCGATGAAAACTTGAGTTGATAATTGGTTTGGTTGAAAATCCTTGTTAGCGACAAGTTGTGAAAATTCTGTTTATCAAAAATCTGTTCAAAACATAAGTTATAAAAAAATTTTCGTGGTAAAAGTATGTTGAAATTTGTATTATCACTAAAATGTTGAATAATACTCATTTACTAAAAATTCGTTGAAACCTTATCTTTGAAGAGTGTTGGAAAGTTTGCTTTGTCAAAACATATGAAAATATCGCCTAACATGCAAGTTCAAAAGATTAACAGAGTTAAAGTTTACAAAAGATGTCGGGAATACCGCGTCCGGACAGATATCAAGGATAATACAGAATGAGATGGGATTACAATAGACCCATCGTATTAGAGGTTCATAGAAGCATGTCGATTTAGAATGTTAACATGACGGCTAGTGAATAATGATGTTTCGATAGCCAATGTGCCGAGTAGAATGTCGAAAGATCCTTACTCTACCGAGGTAAGTCTGTCTCGAAGAGATGACCCTCTAAAACTAGGGTACATCCCGGTACTATTTGTCCTGACTCGATTAACTAACCACCGGTAAGCCTTATGGTGTATTCATTGTTTAACTTAAGAGATTTAGTTTCCAATATTGGTCTAACCTGAGTAGACAAGAAACCTAAATCAGCATCCGAATAGTGAAAATGTCTCCGACTATCCAAGGCCTACAATTATACATACTATATACCAGAACCTATAGTATATCTCATGTCCAAGGCTTATTACTATGCATACCAAGTATATTTCTGAATTATATTACCGAAATGGTACCCGAATTAGATCATTGAAGTGATTACCAATCAAGATCACCAAAGTGATAACCAAACATCTGAAACCGTTTAATATATATATTATGTATAATACCAAGTACCCGAGTATATCACTAGGCCTAATCATATATGTATAACCCATGTATACATACATATTATCCACCTAGTTGTATCTAGCGCAAAACAAGTACAAGTCACGGTTCTCTCGTGGTCAGAGTCAACTATTGCATTCCTGTTCAACATAACCCCTTTCAGATCTTACATCATCTTCATTTAATTGTACATAGTTGATCAGGCTATGTTAAATTAAACTCGTATGATGAAATCCCTGAACCAGTTATATCTAATGAGGAATACTGCCTAACGGTCATAGTCTAGGCCCACTAAATGCAACCTAGTTCACTATAACCTTAGGTTCTGATACCAATCTGTGACACCCCCAAATTTAATGCTTTGCGGAAGCGAGTTTTGGGTGCCACTAATCAAATATCAAAACACTAAAGTACAAGCAAACGACTCTAAATGAGACGTTGTAGAAGATGTTACATTAATACATAAGTTTTCAAAAGTAATACATCATTGATGAGTTCGCAACTAGTTTTATTAGATTTTAAGTACATAATCATTATACAAAAGATAATGCAAGTAAAATCTTCATATGTGTAATTGCATGTGACTCGAGCTACTAAAGCATATCCTGCTGGACCATCCGTACTGATCAACCCTACTGTTGCTGTGTACCTGAGAATGCATTACTAAAACAGGTCAACCAAAAGGTTGGTGAATCTCACAGGTTTATAGTAAGTAACAGTTTGAACACATCAACTTGTAAAATCATTGAGTAAATATTGCACAGTCGCAATAATTTCCGTATATATTGCCATGAGCACCATAGTCGAAGCTTAACAATCAGTGATTTTGCCCTCGTGAATGCTAATCCAAAAACATTCATATGTAACGAGTAAGAAACACCCATTTATACTGTATGTTTGGGGTAGTGCGTGCTACCCTGGGTGAGGATTGTCAGTCCTAATGGATCCATTTACTAGTACTCGCGCTTAAGACCATAACTGACGACTATGATTAAAGGGACTTCATTGGATTAAGTAAACCTCATGCAATCGATATACCAGTAAATCAGTTTGTAATCAAGTAAGTAAGTACATGTGTTCGAGTAAAACAAGTAATGCATCTCCCCCAAAGTAAAGCAGTAAAAAGGGGCCGTGAGACTCACCTATAGAGCAAGCAACCCTAATGCACGTACGTATTCCAAGTGAAATCCCCTAGTGTCCTAAACACGTGAGATTATATATTTGTAATTAGATGTTTAGTAAATCATTCGTATAATTGTTCACTTTATTAGTTATGTTCAACGCATTCGACTAGTGTTTACGTTTATATGTTTGAAATCCAATTAAGTTTGTAGTTTGTAAAAGTGTACGGCCCGTTGGTGACAGGAGTGAAATCATATTTCAAAATACAATTTTTGTACTTGTTTCTAGTTGATTTCATGTACTTTAGATACTTATTTAGCTTGAAATTGATCTCATGTGTTAAGGTTAAAGATTGAGGAAAAAAAAATATGAAAAGATAGTGCATTTTGCTGATTTGACTATGTCGCACCGTTTTGGCCATAACTCTCTCATACGAACTCGGATTTAGGCGATCAAGCTGCCCAGACGACCGTGACTCAGAGGACTACAAAACTACAAAAGATGGTGGGCTAAATTGGTGTTACCCGTCCGGGTGGGGCTCCATAACCGTACGGGTATGTTTGGTGAGCAGTCCGGGTGAGTTTTCTAATCCGTCTGGGTCTGTGTGTACCACCCGTTCGGGTTTCACCTTTCACCCATTCGGGTGTATGGACTTACCCGTCCGGGTGAGGTCTCATACCCGTCCGGGTGAATTTTGTAACCCGTCCGGGTTACTTGATCCACCCGTCCGGGTGGGTTGTTTCTTTCGGGTCTGTTCGTGCAGTTAACTCACAATACCAGTTTTAAATCCGTTTTTGCATACAATCAACTTAGTATAATGCTAATACATGTTATATTACGTATTTTAAACACAAAATTAAAAGAAAAAGGTGAGTGATTCTTACAAAATAAAACGGAACCGTGAGGATGATGGATGAAGATGATGATCAGGTGTTGTTGTTGATGAATGATGATGATTTGAAACCGAGAAGAAGAGAGCGAGAGACCGAGAGAGAAATGAGATGGATCGTGTGTGTGTTGTATGTGTGAATTATTGGGGGTCGGGTGAGTATAACCGGCCTCCAATAATTGAGGTTTGGTAGTATTTTTCGCCCCGTGTTCGCGTACCCGATCGTAAAGTAGTATAATCTTTTTAAATGATAAATTTCTAAAAATATAATCCTTTATATTTTTAATCAAAGTATCTTACAATAATACTTGTAGTGAGATATAAAATTATATCTTTGTTTCAATTCATTTTGACGGATAGTTTTCTATGTACAGAATATGTTTAAATTTGATATCAAGTAAATAATTATTATTCTAAATAATAATACATTATTAAAAAATGTTTTTCACCAACGTCCGTATTGAAGATTACGTTTTCTTTTAGTTTTGTTTGTACGTGATTATTGAATAATCAATTTGTTATATATATATGTAAATACATATATAATACTTGTGTACTTGAGTATTGACACG
This sequence comes from Helichrysum umbraculigerum, assembly GCA_949592205.1. NCBI lineage: Eukaryota > Viridiplantae > Streptophyta > Magnoliopsida > Asterales > Asteraceae > Helichrysum > Helichrysum umbraculigerum. The sequence goes on along the minus strand of CATIUR010000003.1, from coordinate 101,983,615 downwards.
TATGTAATACGTGTTTTAAAGTTTAAATTAGGAGCAAATTTTGGATTATTTTGACCGGGTGTCACAATCTGGTTGCTGATTCACCTTTGGAAGAGTAAGATTATAAGATCGATGTTGCTGATCCTTTTCAGAAGAAGATGAAGAAGTATCCATTGGTTGGGCTTCCTCAACATCATCAGCTTGTGTTTTAGCTGATGGATCATTAGAAACAGAGATGTCAACCTGTATCGCTCCCTATGAAAGATGAGAGTTGGCCCGGGTCTGTAGCCAGTGATGTGTCGTCAGTAATGAGTGTGTTATCACCCGCTGATGGCACTTGCCCTTTGACTGAAACATCATCCTTTTGTGAGAATGATGAGTGGCTGATTAGTTGACTCGATGGGTGGGTGTGGGTTGTACCCGAATCACTGCTAACAATGGGTTGAGCCATTGTAGCTGTCTGTAGGTTTCCCTTTATAGAGTCACTGGACTTTTGTGAGTCCAGTGAAGCAGCTGTAGGTTTGGGTTGATCAAGAGTGCCCACAGGGACTGAACGTTCAGTCGCTGCTTCACTCTTGGCGTCCTTAGACGTCTTTTTCTGACTATGTCCCTGATCCTTTAATGTCAGGGACTTTAACTTGATTTTCTTAGGAGCAGTTGGTGGCTTTTGTTTTGGTGGTTGATCAGCAATAGTCACTGGAGGTGTGATCAGTGACGTGATCGATGGGGGGGGGGGGGGGGGGGGCAGATTCAGACGGATGTACAGCTTGTAAAGGCTGGGGTGTAAGTATCCCCTTTGGTTTCATGAAATCAGGGAGAAGCACAGTTGCAGCTTTACTAAAAATTTGTTTCCCTATCAGAGTAGGTTCAAAACCTTTAAAAGAAACCCTATCATAGGCTTTAAACTGATCTTTAAAAACAAGTGAAAGAAACCTAGGATATGAAACATATTTTGCTCTGGTAGGTTCATAGATTCTTGAAACAATATCATCAAAAATCACACTTGCATAGTAAACTTTTAAAGAGTTGACCAGTGACCAGCTTAACTGTGCTTCTAGGGAGTTGAATTGATCATAACTTCCTGTTTTTGTGCCCAGAGATTGAATAAAGTTTGAAAATAGGGCATTCCACACACCATCCATTTTAGATTTATGAACAGTAGTATACTTACGATTTCCATTGCTATCCATAGTGTATTTGCAGTCAATCCCAGTGAGATTCACTATGCCAGCTTTGGCATCTTCTTTGTCAGGCAGTGGGTCGTAAGTATCGTGCTCAGGGAGTTGTAAAACGGTACGGATGGTGTGTGCAGAAATAATTATTTCTTGACCTCCGTTATCGATAAAACCTTTAAGTTGTGAGGTACTATTAACGATTGAGTGAGTACAGGTATACCAAAACTCACTCAACCATTCTGGATTCATCTTTACAGGGGATAATGTGAGAGCAGGGAGAATAAAATGATTTTTTAAGAAATTGATTATCTCCGCGTACTCTGTTTTAGGGCATGAAAGATTACCCAAATAATTTGCTTTTGGAACTGTAATGATATCATCTTCACCAACTGTAGGAGCTCGAAGAGCTTTGATATCTTCAGTGGCAGTGTATGAGTTGAGAAAATATTTTGATTTAGCCATTACAGAACCTTTGAAAATCTTTGATTAAACACTTATTTTAGGGTTTTTGAACGCCAAAGGTTTTTCGAAAATTAGTAAAGTGTAAAAGATGACAAGTTGCTGATTTATAGGTTTAAATAGTACACTTTACTAATGATCGTGTGGCTGAGATAAAAACAACGTGGACAGTCATGGTGGAAGTTGTAGAGGTGGTAGAGGGTTATGATGGTGGTGCGTGGTGGCATTAATGGTGATGGGAGTGGTGTGCCGAAAAAGTACGCTGACGTAGGAAAGAGAGTGTCAGAAGCGCGCGATTTTTCCGATATACCATAAAACATTTATTTTTGAAATCCGTTAATTTAAATACAGAATGTACTAAATATAACGAATGTTTTGTCGATTTGAAAAACACCATTAAATGATATCTTCAGTGAGTTTGAAAGATACTGAAGATACATAACCAATTTCTTGATTTACCCCACACAAAAAAAATAAACATTTAAGCAAAATAAAATTATTTCTTTATTTAGGCAAGGATGTAGTCTCGCTGGTTTAAACACAACTTAGAATACTGAATAAACCATAGAGATGTGATCATTTCATAAATAAAGAGAAAAGTTTATCATTCTTGAATATTTATTGAAAGGTTAAAAAAAAAATCATGAGTAGAGATTATGTTGTATAACATATCATTAGATTGCTTCTTCACTGATTAAGTTACAACTTAGAATACTAACAAAATCAGCTTAGAAGAAATTAAGTCACTGATATAAAACAAATATGACATCATAATAAATACTCATGAGACCCTTTTTTTTTTCTTTTTTTTTTCGGAATATGATTAGTCCAGTTGATGAACCCATCCAGAGATAGGTTCATAGTGACCAAGCGCTGGTTTTGGCTTCCACTTATTTGAATAAACAGTATCTGAATGTTCACTGATGATGTTTTGTTTTTCAAGAGGTGTAACAGAACATTCAGATGACACATGTTGCCTGTTGCCACATTTATAACACTTTTTGTTCAAATAGCCGGCCTTTTTGACTTTCCTCTTTTTAAGTTGCTGATCTGACACAATCACACAACTTTTCTTGCTGATTGTTATTTCTTGCATATTTGACTTTAGGTCACTGATGGAGCTTGTCTCAGTGACAGATACAGTGTCAATGAAGTTGCTGATGATTGTTTGATTATCAGCGATGGTTTTGATGAGATGTGAAGTTACTGATGATTTGACAGTTTTCAAAACATTCATCTCATTATTACCATTTAAGACATCAGTATCTTCAGTGACCAACTTGCTTTTAGTAAAATAGTTTGGTCGTGGCTCACTGAAGATGGAGATGGGTTCAAATACAACTTCTGAAAAATTACCCTTGGGATCAAAAACAGGGTCAACCATTGTTGAATCAGCGAGGGATGCAGCATATTCATAATCTCCTCCCAAAATAGCTTTGACTTGTTTTGGAATTTGATTATTTACACAGTGATTGACTTTATCATTTGACTTACACCAAAATTCCATGACCTTTTTAAGCTGTTGAAATTGTGTTTCAAATTTAACCTTTTCTTGAACACATACTTGATTTGCATAAGTTTGTGCATCAAGATCCAGTTTTAATTTCTTCATTCTTGACTCATTTTCATTTTGGTCATTTAGTTTGGATTGTAAATCACTGATTTTACGTTTCTGCCCTTTTTGAATATCATGAGCATTTGATAAATCAACTATCAAAGACTCAAAGACATTATCTTTTTCAGCAGCTGTATATGTTTTAAAACAATGTACCTTTTAAAGAGTTTCAGGATCCCATTCAGATGCTGAACATTTAGTAGTGACTTCTTTGATGTCTTTAAGAAGTTCAGTGTCATTAGCCATCAGACAGTACTCCTTGTCTAAACAAATCATTGCTTCTTCTTCATCAGATGATGAGGAGTCAGAATCACTGAATGAACCTTCTTCAGCGACAAAACCTGTAACACCCGGTCAAAAAGTCAACTTTCGCGCCAAAATTTAACTTCAAATAATTGTATTATATATATATGCGATTACATCAAAATATTCAAAAATGTAAGTCGTTTTTAAAACGCATTTTAATTATCCGAAATCGCGCGAAAACAAATTATTAAACCTTAAATCCCAAAATAATATTTTTATAAAATATTTCGGTACAAAAACGTTTCGAGAGAATATAAATAAAATTTTGAATTTAAAAAGTTATTTTAAATCACATCGGATAAATAAACACGGGTATTTTGTACTGCGGTTGGAGACCACAGTCCACGACTCGGGAGCTGGAAATGGATAAAACCATCCCCCACCTCCCCATCCCTTTCTCATTATCACCATCTCACTTCTCTCTCTATTCTCACTTCCTCTCTACATTCTCTCTCTAAAAACCCTTCCACCAACCATCACCACCACCCACCGCCGCTGCCACCACCGCCGGCCACTACCGCCGCCGCCGTCATCATCATCAACAAGAACAACAACAAGCTTCCATCATCATCATCCTCCTCACCATCCTCTTCATCTCCATTTTTACCAAAAAGTAAGGATTTACTCACTCTCTCTCTAGAAATCGTTTCTCTTTCTATAAATTACTTAGATTACTTCAAAATACATGCTAGAAGCTTTCTATAACATCAAAACACCCAAAAATCGAGCCAAAACTCGATTTGGATCTTGAAATCGTCGAACAGACGACGACGTCGCACTCGGACCAAAAACAGTGCTGCGACGTCGCAGCCAACGTCGCAGCTCAACGTCGCAAATACCATGACGTCGCCTGGTGCGACGTCAGTCACAACGTCGCATGAAATTGCGAACGTCGCATATAGCGACGCCGACCCTTACGTCGCACAAAACCTCAACGTCGCATTTAGCGACGCAAGCTTTTACGTCGCATTGACTTGCGAATGTCGCACATAGCGACGCAGGACTCTACGTCGCCTCTGACGTCGCATCTGACGTCGCATCTCACGTCGCAGAACCTTAAAAACCTATGTTTTTCAGTAAGTATTGATAACCAAATTTTACCACTCGATTTTACCCGAATTTGGATTTCGAATGCGTTTTCTCTAAAGCAAAGTAGTAGAAATAAAAATTTTTCAAGCTGACCTGGCAGCTCGACCCCAGCCAGGGGCTCTGCCCCTTGGACCCCGCCAGGGGTTGCCACCCCTTGGACCCCGCTACCAGGGGCGCTGCCCCCGGACCCCCGTACACCATTCCCAGACTTCAACAACAAATGCATACATGAACAACTCGCTTAGACAAACTGATTTGTCTCATACTTATATAACCTCACGTGTTTAGGACACTAGAAGGTTACCATTCGGACGACGCGCGTATCATCGTATCACTAACAACTCACAGGTGAGTTTCATAGCCCCACTCTTTCAACTGTTTTAATATTTTCGGGGTGAAACACATGCTCAATTGCTGTTTTCAAATCATATTAACAATCGTTTATAATTTACAACTATTTATATTACTGTATGTAATACGAAATGTGTAATACTTAGGAATTACACCCGCAATATTGTTTTAGAACAATATCAATACTTAACCTAGATAGGTTACAATCGTACCCGGTTAGGTCGTTGGAAAACGATTACCAACACATAACTTGATTTAGTTATCAAAATCTTTTGGACATATTGTAACAACCAGCAAATTAGGACTAGAATTAGTGCCTAATTCTTTGTTAATACATGTAATTAGTTCTGTGTTAGGCTAATTTATGTATCGGATTATATATTGGTAAATATATACAACTTTGCGATTTGACTTAAATCGTACGCAATTTAAATAGAATGAAATTCTATTCGATTAATACGGACGTTGGTGAACAAATGTTTATAAACTAAAATAACGCAATTATGACCCAAAATGCTATTTTTCAATAATTAGAAATTATCTCGTATCACTTGGTTAAAGTTTACACGATTTAAAAATAAAAGTATTCAAACGTATTTAAACTAAGTTATATTTCAAACAATTAAAGATTTAAAGAAATAATTTAAGTAAATTATTTAATAACCTTCGTATTTTAAAAAGGATAATTCACGGGTAGAAATAAATAGTTAAGGTAAAAGACGGAGAAAACGAACACCGCACGGAGCACAGCGCGTGTACTGAAAAATGGGGGCTTTCATCAAAACCCCCAACTTTCCCCTCTTCTTTCTCATTCCACTAACTCCCTCTCTCTCTCTTCTTTCACTTTCTTTCTTTTCTCTCTCAAATTAAACACCACCACACCTCATTAAATTCACAAAATACTACCTCAAAACGCACTCGGTTTTACTCGGTCATTTGGAAGAAAAGCACCACCACTTCACGATCTACAACTCCATCTTTCCGGATTTTCATTTCGACACTTTGTAAGTTTCCGACAAATCCCGACATCTCTCGTTTTTGATCATTTTTACTAAATTATGGGTTCTATAGGCTTATTATGTTCATATAAGGGTTGGGTAAAAGATTTGGACCCAACGGAAACCGGGAAACTCGTTTTCGACTAAATTTCCGGCCATCAGACCGCAACGTCGCACCTGGCCAGGGGCCTCTGCGACGTCGCGACCTACGTCGCACAAAAATCTCAACGTCGCACTAGCGACGCAGCCCCTTACGTCGCATTAATTTGCGGATGTCATACATGGCGACGTAGACTTTAACGTCGCAAACCGAACTAACGTCGCATTAGCGACGCCACCCCCTACGTCGCATTGATTTGCGAAGGTCGCATCATGCGACGTACATGCCCACGTCGCACCTTACGTCGCTTGCAACGTCGCATGCGACGTCGCACAAACCAGAACCCTGAAAACTCACATTTTTACTAAGTGTCGGAACCAAGATTATACCACCTAATTTTACTCCAAATCCAGATTTCGGATGCGTTTTCACTAAAGGAAAGTAGTAGGAATAAAAATTTTCCAAGCTGATCTGGCAGCTCGACCCCAGCCAGGGGCTCTGCCCCTTGGACCCCGCCAGGGGCTGCCGCCCCTTGGACCCCGCTACCAGTGGCGCTGCCCCCGGACCCCCGTCAGTAGATGTTGTAAATACTTTTCACACTAAATGTCAAACACTTACGAATAATGAAATCTGATTCAACGATACATATAACGATAACACCTTGGATTATTAATACAAACCGTCACCAACGGTCCAACCTTGTTTTTCTAAGAACAAACGATAACGAACCAACATTCGGACACAATGGGTTGTATGAACAACTAGCCTAGATGATCTTGCGAGACATCTACTTACTTGACATTACCTGTTTAGGCATTTGGAGGTTACGGGTTCGGAGAACCAACTGTTGACATTACTTAATCGTTTATTGATATAAACGCACTTGCAACGACTCAGGTGAGTCTTACGGCCCCACTTTTACTGTTTTATCTTATTGGGGGAGATACATGCTACTTATTTTTCCTGAACACAAGTACTAAACCGATTTCTATACCAAACGGAATTGCATGAGTTAATTACTAATTACTGAAGTCTCTCCATCATATATCGTTAGTTATGGACTTAAGCGCGAACAGTAGTTAATGGATCCATTAGGGAAATGACCCTCCCTGCCCGGGGTAGTAGCGCTACCACGTACTGATTTACACGTAGAAACGGGTGACTATTATTTCGTTACTTATGCTTGCTCAATTTCGAGCATGTCACGGGAGCAACTGATTATTTACGGGTTAAGCTTCGATTATGAGCCTCATGGCAACGGTATAACTTGATTACTTTACTTTTGCGAGATTTGCAAATACTTGATATACGCCTACGGACACTACTGATGAAATCTTGTGTTCAAACTGATTATTTACTGATAAACCTGTGAGATTCACCAACCTTTTGGTTGACCCTTTTTAGCGTGTATTCTCAGGTACACTTACGGAGTAGGATCACTCCAGGATTACTAGCTAGAGTCGCATGATTTCCAAACTGCATTTAACGGAGATTCTTTGGCATTATCTTTTGTAACTATGGTTATGTAATAGAATCTCCCGCCACATACGCGGACTCTAGCCTTACATATTTTTGTAAAGAAAACTATATGTTTTCAAACGATTTAATTATGAAATGTAATTATTTTACAAAACGTCTCATTTAGAGGTCGTTTGCTGTATATCTTGTGCTTTGTATATTGATTAGTAACACCCAAGTATGCTTCCGCAAATCACTAAATTTGGCGGTGTTACAGATTGGTATCAGAGCCTAAGGTTATAGTGAACTAGGTTGCATTTAGTGGGCCTAGACTATGACCATTAGGCAGTATTCCCTTACTAGGCATGATTGGTTCAGGAATTACATCATACGACTTTAATTTAACATAGCCTGATCAACTATGTATAATTAAGGAAAGATGATGTGAGGTCTGAAATGGTTGTGTCGAATAGGAATGCGTTAGTTGACTCTGACCACGAGAGGACCGGACCATTACTTGATACGTGCTAGACTTTAGGCTGGATATTATATGCCTATATATATTAGCCTCGTCTTACTTACACTCTGCCACAGGAATGGCAAACACACCACCTAATCCGTCACACTCTCACCCACATGGGTCACGAAACCCACGTGTAGCCAGGAGGAACACAAGGTCACCTCGAACCATCCCCTATCCTGTTCATAACTTTCAGAACTCGGCACATCTCACAGTGCCAGTGTTGACCACCCAACTCCGCCGTCAGGAACAAAGGCTCGAACATCTCGAACGAGAACAACACCGGATGACCTACCTACTTCGCCAAGCGCTGGATCACATAGCCCAACTCCAGCAAGAACAAGAGGATACAAACCTCTCTGTAAGCATAATTCAGGATTCAATGACCGCCGCACTAGGTGCGGATGAACTCGTAAGAAACCGACTAGAGGAGTGTGAACAGCGTTCACAGGAGACTGAAGATCACTCTCGAGCACTAGTACAACGATTGGCCTTGGTCGAAGATAACGCCAGACAAGCCAACAGACTAGCAGAAACCGTAGACCGCCTCGTCGCACTAATGGAGCAGATTAATCTGCATCAAGATTAGATCAGTCTGTAATTTGTAACCAGTCAACTATCTAATTAGAACCTATGTAATTCAACCGGATGTAACAATTCCCGGTACTTTTGTACTACCACTACTCTGTAATCTTTTGAAAACCAGTATTTTGTATCCAACTTTTATTTAATGGAATGTGATTATCACCTCGTACTGTTATTGTATATCTCATTATACACACTTGTGATATATCATCAAATTTCAGGCAATTATCTTATTCCACTTTCCTTGTGCTTTTCTTGATCAACAGCATGCCTCCTCGTCGTCAGATCACCCTCACTGAAGCCGAAGTTGCGGGCATGATTGCCCGTAGTGTGGCCCAAGCTCTAGCTACCCGGACCTCGACTCCCGGTAGTGAAGACACCGCTAACAATGGACCACAGCCGAAGCCCTGCTCATATAAGGACTTCCAAAACTGCAAACCGCTGAACTTTGCAGGTACTGAGGGAGCGATCGGCCTAATACGCTGGATCGAGAAAGTTGAATCGGTATTTCTCATCTGCAACTGTGCGGAGGGGGACAAAGTTAAGTTCTCCGTTAGTACTTTTACTGACACCGCACTCACCTGGTGGAACACCTATGCCCAAACTGTGGGCGTTGCTAATGCTTACAAACTCCCGTGGGAGGAGTTGAAGGAGATGTTGAGGGGCGAGTATTGCCCCAGGGATGAATTGAAACAATTGGAGTTGGAATTCTGGAACCACAAGATGCAAGGTGATGATATCACCGGATACACCAATCGTTTCCACCAACTGGCACTTCTGTGCCCAACCATGGTCGATCCTGAGTACAAGAGGATCGAGAAATACGTTGATGGACTGCCCGAGAAACTCCAGGACCTGGTGACTTCATCCAAACCAGGTACTATCCAGAACGCCATCCGTATGGCCCATGAACTTACGGCAAACGCTGTCCGCCGTAACACCACCTCAGCCCCACCTGCAAACAACAAACGAAAGTGGGAAGGAAACCCCAACTCATCCAACCAAATCACCAACCGAAGACCCGAGCCTATTAGGGCTTATTCATCCGGCTCTTCAGAAAAGAAAGGGTACAGTGGAAGCAAGCCCTACTGCCCCAAATGCAATCGTCACCACGACGGTTCCTGCCCTTGCACAAACTGCAAACGTTTTGGGCATCTGGCCAAGGATTGTCGAAACACCAGTGCCCCGAAGACTTGTTATGGGTGCGGAAGTCCTGGGCATTTTTAGAATAATTGCCCTAAGCAGAAAAACAACAACAACAACCACAAGCGGAACAACAACTCTGCTCGCAGCAGAGCATTTGTCATCAAAGCTGGGGAAGCTAGGGAAGACCCGAATGTTGTAACGGGTACGTTTCTTCTCAACGATCTTACTGCTTCAGTATTATTTGATACCGGTGCTGATAAAAGTTTCATATCTGATGAGTTTTGTCCACTACTTGATATCACCCCCGCGGCCTTAGATGTTAAGTACACAGTAGAACTTGCAAATGGTAAACTTATAGAAACCGATAGTGTGATACCTAATTGCACTTTAAACTTAGCCGACGAAATCTTTTCAATCGATCTAATGCCTATTGAACTGGGAAGTTTTGATGTCATCGTGGGTATGGACTGGTTGTCCAAGCACCGGGCCGAAATTGTGTGCCATGATAAAATCGTCCGAATTCCTCTCGCCGCCGGTAGTACCTTGGTCATACAGGGGGAGACCGGTGGGTCGAGACTAAACTTAATCTCCTGTTTAAAAACCCGAAAATTTCTGAGAAAGGGTTACCCAGCAATACTCGCGCACATCACGGAGAAAAAGTCGGAGGAGAAGCGACTTGAAGATGTGCCAATCGTTAGAGACTTTCCCGAAGTCTTTCCAGAAGAACTACCTGGTTTACCTCCACCTAGACAGGTCGAGTTCTCGATTGATCTCGTGCCGGGTGCCGCACCGGTGGCCTGAGCACCGTACCGCCTAGCTCCATCTGAACTTCAGGAGTTGTCCACGCAGTTAAAGGAACTCCTGGATAGAGGATTCATCAGACCGAGTTCTTCACCTTGGGGAGCTCCGGTCTTGTTTGTTAAAAAGAAAGACGGTTCATTTCGAATGTGTATTGACTACCGAGAGTTGAACAAACTAACCGTCAAGAACCGATACCCACTTCCTCGAATCGATGATCTGTTCGATCAACTCCAAGGATCAAGCTGTTATTCAAAAATTGATCTTCGATCAGGTTATCATCAGTTGCGTGTTCGCGATGCTGACATCCCAAAAACCGCATTCAGAACCCGTTACGGGCACTACGAATTTCAAGTAATGCCCTTTGGCCTAACCAACGCACCGGCTGTATTCATGGACCTTATGAATCGGGTGTGCAAACCATACCTCGACAAGTTTGTCATTGTTTTTATCGATGACATCCTTATCTATTCGCGAAACGAACATGAACACGCACAACACCTCAGAACCATCCTAGAACTACTTAGACACGAGGAGCTCTACGGCAAATTTTCTAAGTGTGAGTTCTGGATACACACCGTTCAATTCCTTGGACACGTTATCGACAGTCGGGGAATTCATGTAGACCCGTCAAAAATCGAGGCAATCAAGAACTGGAAAGCACCAACCACTCCAACCGAGGTACGCCAATTCTTGGGATTGGCCGGTTACTACCGCCGTTTCATCAAAAACTTTTCAACAATTGCCAAACCCCTCACCGTGCTGACTCAGAAGGAAAAGAAATTCGATTGGACCGATAAACAAGAGTCGGCATTTCAGCTGTTGAAATTCAAGCTTTGCAGTGCACCCATTCTATCTCTACCCGAAGGCACCGATGACTTCGTGGTATACTGTGATGCTTCTCACCAAGGTCTCGGTTGCGTGCTGATGCAACGAGACAAGGTCATTGCTTACGCCTCCCGACAACTTAAAGTTCACGAGAAAAACTACACAACTCACGACCTCGAGCTAGGGGCCGTGGTATTCGCCTTAAAAATCTGGAGACATTATCTTTATGGTACCCGCAGCACTGTATTCACCGACCACAAAAGTCTCCAACACATTTTCAACCAGAAAGATCTTAACATGAGGCAACGTAGATGGGTTGAATTACTCACCGATTACGACTGTGAGATCAAATATCATCCGGGCAAAGCAAACGTGGTTGCTGATGCTCTCAGTCGTAAGGAACGAACAAAACCACTCCGAGTCCGGGCACTCAGTATTACCATTCATAACGATCTCACCACCCAAATACATCTTGCCCAACTCGAAGCCCTGAAACCCGATAACTTCAAGAACGAGGCCTTGCGGGGCATGGATAAACAATTCGAGATCAGACCCAACGGAGTTAGGTATTTCTCAAACCGAATATGGTTGCCTAATTTCGGAAACCTGCGGGACTTGGTGATGGATGAAGCTCACAAGTCCAAATATTCTATCCACCCGGGATCCGACAAAATGTATCACGGCATCAAGGAGTTTTACTGGTGGCCGAATATGAAAGCTGACATTGCTTTGTACGTCAGCAAATGCTTAACTTGTTCCAAGGTCAAGGCCGAGCACCAAAGACCTTCCGGATTGCTCCAACAACCTGAAATTCCTCAATGGAAATGGGAGCAAATTACCATGGATTTCATAACCAAACTACCTAAATCGGCGAGCGGTTGCGATACCATTTGGGTGATCGTCGATCGGCTCACCAAATCGGCTCATTTCTTGGCAATCAGAGAAACCGACAAAATGGAACGCCTTACACAAATCTACATCAAAGAAATCATTTGCCAACATGGTGTCCCTATCTCGATTATCTCTGACAGGGATGCTAGATTCACATCTCGCTTCTGGCAATCACTCCAAAAATCACTGGGTACCCGTCTGGATATGAGTACCGCGTACCATCCTCAGACCGATGGCCAGAGCGAACGAACTATTCAGACACTGGAAGACATGCTATGAGCCTGCGTAGTTGATTCCGGTACAAATTGGGAAAGACATCTACCGTTGTGCGAGTTCTCGTACAACAACAGCTATCACACCAGCATAAAGGCTGCACCTTTTGAGGCACTGTACGGTCGTAAGTGCCGATCACCGATCTGTTGGACTGAAGTGGGAGATAGTCAACTCACTGGTCCTGAACTCATACATGAAACCACAGAGAAACTCGTTGAAATCAAAAACCGACTCAAAGCCGCGCGTGATCGTCAGAAAAGCTATGCTGACGTGAGACGCAAGCCACTCGAGTTCCAAGTTGGGGATCGAGTACTCTTAAAAGTATCGCCTTGGAAAGGCGTAATCCAATTCGGCAAACGCGGAAAATTAAACCCCAGGTACATTGGGCCTTTTGAGATTCTCGAGAAGATAGGTCCAGTGGCATATCGACTGCAGCTGCCCTCTGAACTCAGCAGCGTGCACCCTACTTTTCACATTTCTAACTTAAAGAAATGTCTGTCTGACGAGACACTCATTATACCCCTTGACGAGATTCGCATCGATGACAAACTACATTTCGTTGAGGAACCAGTCGAAATTATGGACCGTGAGGTCAAACAACTGAAACAGAGTCGTATTCCCATCGTCAAAGTCAGGTGGAATTCTAGACGTGGTCCGGAATTCACTTGGGAACGGGAAGACCAAATGCGACTCAAGTATCCCCACTTATTCACCAATTCTACCCCGAACGCGACTTCGACTTAAATTTCGGGACGAAATTATTTTAACAGGGGGAGAATGTAACAACCAGCAAATTAGGACTAGAATTAGTGCCTAATTCTTTGTTAATACATGTAATTAGTTCTGTGTTAGGCTAATTTATGTATCGGATTATATATTGGTAAATATATACAACTTTGCGATTTGACTTAAATCGTACGCAATTTAAATAGAATGAAATTCTATTCGATTAATACGGACGTTGGTGAACAAATGCTTATAAACTAAAATAACGCAATTATGACCCAAAATGCTATTTTTCAATAATTAGAAATTATCTCGTATCACTTGGTTAAAGTTTACACGATTTAAAAACAAAAGTATTCAAACGTATTTAAACTAAGTTATATTTCAAACAATTAAAGATTTAAAGAAATAATTTAAGTAAATTATTTAATAACCTTCGTATTTTAAAAAGGATAATTCACGGGTAGAAATAAATAGTTAAGGTAAAAGACGGAGAAAACGAACACCGCACGGAGCACAGCGCGTGTACTGAAAAATGGGGGCTTTCATCAAAACCCCCAACTTTCCCCTCTTCTTTCTCATTCCACTAACTCCCTCTCTCTCTCTTCTTTCACTTTCTTTCTTTTCTCTCTCAAATTAAACACCACCACACCTCATTAAATTCACAAAATACTACCTCAAAACGCACTCGGTTTTACTCGGTCATTTGGAAGAAAAGCACCACCACTTCACGATCTACAACTCCATCTTTCCGGATTTTCATTTCGACACTTTGTAAGTTTCCGACAAATCCCGACATCTCTCGTTTTTGATCATTTTTACTAAATTATGGGTTCTATAGGCTTATTATGTTCATATAAGGGTTGGGTAAAAGATTTGGACCCAACGGAAACCGGGAAACTCGTTTTCGACTAAATTTCCGGCCATCAGACCGCAACGTCGCACCTGGCCAGGGGCCTCTGCGACGTCGCGACCTACGTCGCACAAAAATCTCAACGTCGCACTAGCGACGCAGCCCCTTACGTCGCATTAATTTGCGGATGTCATACATGGCGACGTAGACTTTAACGTCGCAAACCGAACTAACGTCGCATTAGCGACGCCACCCCCTACGTCGCATTGATTTGCGAAGGTCGCATCATGCGACGTACATGCCCACGTCGCACCTTACGTCGCTTGCAACGTCGCATGCGACGTCGCACAAACCAGAACCCTGAAAACTCACATTTTTACTAAGTGTCGGAACCAAGATTTTACCACCTAATTTTACTCCAAATCCAGATTTCGGATGCGTTTTCACTAAAGGAAAGTAGTAGGAATAAAAATTTTCCAAGCTGATCTGGCAGCTCGACCCCAGCCAGGGGCTCTGCCCCTTGGACCCCGCCAGGGGCTGCCGCCCCTTGGACCCCGCTACCAGTGGCGCTGCCCCCGGACCCCCGTCAGTAGATGTTGTAAATACTTTTCACACTAAATGTCAAACACTTACGAATAATGAAATCTGATTCAACGATACATATAACGATAACACCTTGGATTATTAATACAAACCGTCACCAACGGTCCAACCTTGTTTTTCTAAGAACAAACGATAACGAACCAACATTCGGACACAATGGGTTGTATGAACAACTAGCCTAGATGATCTTGCGAGACATCTACTTACTTGACATTACCTGTTTAGGCATTTGGAGGTTACGGGTTCGGAGAACCAACTGTTGACATTACTTAATCGTTTATTGATATAAACGCACTTGCAACGACTCAGGTGAGTCTTACGGCCCCACTTTTACTGTTTTATCTTATTGGGGGAGATACATGCTACTTATTTTTCCTGAACACAAGTACTAAACCGATTTCTATACCAAACGGAATTGCATGAGTTAATTACTAATTACTGAAGTCTCTCCATCATATATCGTTAGTTATGGACTTAAGCGCGAACAGTAGTTAATGGATCCATTAGGGAAATGACCCTCCCTGCCCGGGGTAGTAGCGCTACCACGTACTGATTTACACGTAGAAACGGGTGACTATTATTTCGTTACTTATGCTTGCTCAATTTCGAGCATGTCACGGGAGCAACTGATTATTTACGGGTTAAGCTTCGATTATGAGCCTCATGGCAACGGTATAACTTGATTACTTTACTTTTGCGAGATTTGCAAATACTTGATATACGCCTACGGACACTACTGATGAAATCTTGTGTTCAAACTGATTATTTACTGATAAACCTGTGAGATTCACCAACCTTTTGGTTGACCCTTTTTAGCGTGTATTCTCAGGTACACTTACGGAGTAGGATCACTCCAGGATTACTAGCTAGAGTCGCATGATTTCCAAACTGCATTTAACGGAGATTCTTTGGCATTATCTTTTGTAACTATGGTTATGTAATAGAATCTCCCGCCACATACGCGGACTCTAGGCTTACATATTTTTGTAAAGAAAACTATATGTTTTCAAACGATTTAATTATGAAATGTAATTATTTTACAAAACGTCTCATTTAGAGGTCGTTTGCTGTATATCTTGTGCTTTGTATATTGATTAGTAACACCCAAGTATGCTTCCGCAAATCACTAAATTTGGGGGTGTTACACATATTGTCACGGAACAATATCATTGAATACATTAGAACTAGTTAGTTCTACCTACACTGAATAACATCTGTACTGTTACAAGTTTAGTTATTCTTTAAGAACTAAAACTGTCGACACACTCCATTATCCTTAGAATGGGAACTGAACTTAAGTGAACATTTTCCCAAGACTCCGTTATATATACTTGCTAGGCTTTAGGCTAGGAGTATACAATATTATCACAAGTTAGTATAGACTTCTTATATCCATACGACTCAACTGGTGACGACTCTGGCTCAGGATGTAATCCAACCAGGGATGGTCCCCCGGCCCAGGATGTAATCCAACCGTGGGGGTGTCACCTGATGAATATTTACATACTATTGTACGATCTACTTAGTCAGGCATGTCGAGTACTGCTGGCTCTCAAACAACTTAGTCGGGCATGTCGTTGTACTGCCGGCTCAATCACAAATTGCTGCGAGCAATTCCAAAAACGATGCCGCGGTATTGCAGCGGGCACCAAACGATGCCACGGTAAAGTGGGCACAAAACGAAACCACGGTATTGCAGTGGACGAAACTTCAATCAATGGATCAGCGAGTTATACTCGGGATTCACAATAAGTTAACGGATCGGTGGTGCTGCCACGCGAGGCCGTTAGCTCAATTCATGTCCGGGTTAGCTTATGCTAATCGGGTAAACGGACACGCTAAACATTCAAACATAGATCTGCGGATCTACAATCACTTGTTGCTGGATGCAACACCTCATATATTAAATCATAGTTCTGCGGGACTACAGTTACTTACTATCATATTTCGTGGTCATACAGTTATTTGGTTACAACTTAGGCAGGTATTGCCTCCCGTTATACACTTACTCATACCGGATAGGTATTCAGGCTCGGTATGCCTCAATTATTGTGTACTTAGGTACGGACTAAAATTGATTAGGTATTAGATACCTAAACTTTCGAATTACCCATTGGTAATTACATCTACAATTTGCTACAAATCAGAATCGTGGGTTCTGAACTACTTCCCAAAACATACAAGATTTATACTTTATGTTTTCAACTAACAAACCTATGAACTCACCAGCTTTATAGCTGACCTGTTTTAGCATGTGTTCTCAGGTGCCCAGCAGGATTAGGATTACTACAAGATTATGCTAGCTCGAGTCGCATGATTTCAAACATTTGGGACAACTCTGCATTTACTTTTGTATTTTCAAATTATGTATTTGGAATTTACTGTCAAACTCATAAAGTTGTAAACGTTCTATTTTGGGAAATGTATAATTATTTTCAAACGTCTCATTTATAGTCGTTCATTATGTATCTTATGCTGTGATATTTGATTTAGTAACACCCGACCCGACAGCTCCCGCAAACCGAAATTTGAGGGTGTTACAAAACCTTTTCCCTTATTCTTCCCAGATTTAGCCAATGCCTTCAGTTTCTTGTATTTTGCCTTGTACTTGTTGTACTTGTCATTTCTGACATCGGGCACGGGTTCAGGGACTTGATTTACTGACTTTGATCTGCATTCAGCTGCAAAATGACCAATTCTGCCACACTTGTAGCATTCACCTTTGGATTGAAATTTATCAGATGATGGAGCACCAGCGAATCTTTTTGATCTGGTGTTCCTTCTGAAATTAGCAACCATCATGGCCATATCCTTCTCAAGCTTCTCCAATCCTTCATCATACTCGTATTCTGACTGTTCTTCATCTTGACCACCTTCCTCTTCAGCTATCAGTGACTTCGAACTTTTCTTGGACACTTTTGACTTCTGTCTTTGATTGATATCATCAAGCTCTGCTACAAGGGCATTGGATATCTTCTGACTTCCAAGAGTAGCACGAATATGCTCACTCTGATCAGCTTGCTTTTCAGACTGCTCCCAATTGAGCAAAATACCATAGACCTGAGTTAAATTCAGAATTGAATAATC
The DNA here is from genome assembly GCA_949592205.1 of Helichrysum umbraculigerum. NCBI lineage: Eukaryota > Viridiplantae > Streptophyta > Magnoliopsida > Asterales > Asteraceae > Helichrysum > Helichrysum umbraculigerum. Next base: position 101,965,775 of record CATIUR010000003.1, on the reverse strand, counting down.
ATTTCTCTGTCTGGTACACGTTGCAATGGTTCCCCAGATTTTCCTTGGCAGCAACTCAAGAAACTTTTCAACAACAAATCTCTGTTCCTTGCCTATACCAGCCTTCTCCATTTTGTTCATCAGTGACTGGTATCTGGTGTAAGTGGAAGACAGAGATTCATTTGGTTCCATTGCGAACAACTCATACTGGCGAGTGAGATTGACTTCCCTGCAGCGAATAATATCAGGAGTTCCAATATATATATTCCTAAGGGTATCCCACATATCTTTAGCAGTTCTACAAAGCCTGATTGATTCGAACACTTCATCAGGAAGTGCCATACCTATATAGATTTTTGCTTGTTTATCAAGTCTAACCAATCACCTATCCTCATCAGTCCATTGTTCCTCTCTTTTAGGTAAAACCATTTCTGGTATAGCTGGAGTAGTAGCTGTTGCAATTACAGCAGGAACAATAGTAGTTGGGATATGTGGACCATTGGTTATGATATTATAGAGACGGTCATCAACTAAGTCCAAAAACATCATCATCCGGGACATCCAAGTTTCAATCCTTGAAGGATCAAAAGCTGGATGTTTGGTTGTAGAACCATTTCCCTTTTGATAGTCAGAGTCAACACAGCTGTACTTTACAGATTCCATTGCAGACCTGGTTAATTGAAGTTAAACCAACTCTGCTCTGATACCAATTGAGAGTCCCGTAATCACTACTAATTAGTGATTTGGAATCGTAAAGTGTAAAGTTTAATTGTAGAAGGGGGGGTTGAATACAATTAAAAACTTTTTCTGATTTTAACTAAGTTAATTGAAAGTTCTTAATCGTTATAACAGAAACAGAGTATATCAGATAACATATATGACAATATCAAAGAACAATGTAATAGTAGCTGAAATGGTGAATTGTATTGATCATAAAATTCACAAGTGTTGAATGCGGAATGGATTAACCAAAGTTAATCCAATTCAAACACTTAGCTAAACTATTACAATCGAGATGAACAGCAGTGGACAAACACGCTGACTGTTCACTCTATGAATCGCTAAATCGTGCTTAGACAAACTACTCACTGACACACAAGTGATTAACACGAATTGAACGACTAGCCTCAACAGTACAAAACACTGAACTATTTATACTACAAGAGTTCCTAAAATATCGCCTACAAAATAGGATCTTGGAAGGACACGTGTCGTTGCTTGATTGGTTTGAACTCTGATGAACCGACATTCTGCGGGTCCCAATTCTGTTACCGCAAATATCTCGTTACCTTAAAACCAATCACTTGCTCCCACGTAATCTTTCGGACATACTTCGAACTGGAACACTCTTGCTGATGTATAGATAAGTACAGTACTTTTTAGTACTTGATGATTGAGAGGCTTTATTGAATCGTCCCTGAAGATGCATCAATCCTCCTCACTCACTGCGAGCTAACATGCTCTTGTAGAATGAATTGAACTAAAGATCTTCAATGACTAGCTGTTATTCTGGCAGTGACTTTTGCCTTTATTGAATTGAAGAAGTAAGGCTCTCGCTAACGTTGATCAGCGACACACCAAGTTGAGCTTTAAATCTTCCTCAGCATATCGAACAGAATGAATGACGATCAGCGAAACCTATCATTAGCAACAGCAGCTTCGATACAATCCATTTCTTCATCGAGTAGTGAACAGTTGAGTTGGTCAGCGACCAGTGACTTCATCATGGTCAGCGACCAGTGACTCAACAGCATTCATCTAGCGATAACTTTCACTGTTAATCTCGGCGGGGGTGGGTTGTGCGTAGCACAACCATTTTAGGCTACCTATTGTTGATATACAAGCTAGATGTAATCCTATCCACCTTTAAAAAAGTAAAATAAAAATAAATTAGGTCTTGTGATATATGTGTAGAGGAATAAGGGTGTTTGATGATAATCATGAATAACTTGGATATTCTTAAAATCGTGTAAACACTTTTTGAATAAAGTATTTTGACATATCATTCATATATAAGTAAAAGGGGAGCACCTCAACTATCAATACATCGACCACCATTACATTTGTCCGATTCATTAATCCGAATCCTATTCCACAAAATGACTTGGGTCGAATTCTATTCCTATTTTATAGGAATATGTTTGAGACCATCCAAAAACGTGACAAGTTACTAACTTTCTATCCCATGTCCTTGGATCCATGGAACCCCTTAAAACTTGTTCCATATATAGATCAAACTCCAGTTTATAATCCAAGAAGATAAGTAATCTTCATATCCCTTGAGTTTATTAACGAATGCTAACTCGAACAGAATGTCAGTTTCTTACAAAACACAAAACTCGTATTATGTGTGTACACATCTCACAAGAGATAATTTAAGTTTTCATGAATATATATATGCTATTTACAAGTCACATGCAATTCATAACTTAAATCACTACTACAAAAACCACTATAGACCACCCTTAATAGACCACAGAAGTAGTAAAAAACCCATAAAACCCGTAGTCCATTTGCCAATAAACATGTATTTTTATATTTTTTGAGATAAACCACGGTAAAAAAAAAAAAAAACGGACCACAGTTTCTATTTGTTAACCTTGGTCTATACTCTTAAAATTAAGGACCAAGGTTCTCAATTATAAGAGAGTGGTCTATCAGCTTTAGAGGAACACGGTTATAGTGAAGAAACCATGGTTATTGTCTAAAAATTTCTAACTTCCCACCTTTTTCTTCCATACCCCCATTTTCATCAACAACAGACACGATCAACTGACGTGATTATTCACACACACCACCACCACTAAATTGATTTGATCATAGAAAAAAGAAACTGTAAATCTGGTGAGGCGATTGTTTTGCTTGATTCCGGTGATGAAATTTCGAGGCTTTGTTGGATATGAGATAACAAAAGCTGATCTGCATCATCATTTTAAGATCTCTTATAGTATTTTAATTTTCAGATCTAGAATAATTTAGATTCGTTTCTTCCTAGATCTATTTATTTTGTTTGTTAGTAGTGTAGAAAGGTAATTTTTGTAAATTGATTATTGATGTTGAATTATATGATAAATTAGAACTTATTATAAATCGTTAATTCAAAGGCCAACTTTCTCGTCCGCTTTTCAAGGTATCGATTCTATTGATTTCTTATTTCTACTTCACTTTTTATCATTTCTATTGATTTCTTATTTCTATTTCACTTTTTATCATTTATATATATCGGCTCTTTGAATTCAACCCTCGCCTATAGATGCCTAGAATAAATCTCTAAATTGCAGAAACAATTATTTTGTGCGTATGTCTTTTTTTTATGCTAAATTTTGAACATCTTCTTTTATAGTACTTATCATAAAATGGATGTTTGGAACCGAGCTTATATTTTAAAAGAAGATGATTGGATTCAAACTATGTAAGTGTTTTATGATAATCAATGTTGTTGTTTCATAAATATGAATTTGAAGTAATTGTTACGGATCGATTGCTCTGCAAATTTGAATCGCATATCATGTGATGTAAAAAATAATTTTATATGTCACATGTCACAAATTTATAGGATTAAGAGGATGGGTGGAAGATTAGGTAGGAGGAAAACTCATTTTCTTATGAAATATATGAAGTTTGTTGTAATTTACAATGATTTAACCTTTTTATGGTTTGATTAGTTTCTGAACCTGCTGGACATTTGCCTACTGATTTTATCCTTCGAAAGGTTTGTAACTTCTTGAAGCCGGAGTTCGAATGTTCAGAATCTGAGTTTGTAAGTGTGTATACTTTTTTATATCTTACAAATTTCTAATTTAATTATTTTGTGACTTTATTATTATGTGTTCAGCAATTTCATGTCCACCAAATTAATCAACAACTGAGAGTATGTGGATTAATGTCTTCCTTCATATTATTAATTATAGAGATTTTTCTTGGTAGTGCTAATAACTTTGTGTTAATCTACATGCTAGTTATAGTATTGCTAGAAACTTTATTGAGCGCTCTTACTTGGGTGATTTAAACCACTCGCATTTCACAAGAGAGAAAAGTACATTTATGTTTTCTGTAAATTCTAACTAATACTAAAAGCTATCAAAATGTTGATCCATCACCTCACTTTTGGCAAAACTTGAAGGCATTGTTATGGATCACAGGGGCTGAGTTTGGAGATAGTCGTAATTGTTAAACGGTTATATAGAGATGCCCGGGTTGTAAAGCTTATACAAAAAAGACTGAAAATAAGAATCATGAGGTTTCGGTAGAAGGAACAAAACACATAGAAAAGACTATACTTGTGCCAGCATTTCTGATCCCAAATTTGTATTTAAGCTTAACACGATTTATGAACGTGATGCTAAAATTGGTGTCGATTTTTTTCGTTTTGTTTTGTAGGTCAAAGTGGAACCGGTATTTGAATTCAAACGCATTGTTGATTCAAAGACTATACCATACAGAGTTATTATGGTAGTAGTTGCTAACTGCAGATAAGTGCAGCACAGTTGGTAACTTCATTCATTTCAAATGATAATGTTATTTAGTGATGTCAAGGTAATTCTCAGTATTTTCATATTTTATTTTTACTTCTTTTTACAGAATTATTTTTATTACTAAAAATGTGCAATTGGCACTATGTTGGATTGAAAATGTGTATAGAAAGAAAGAAAAGGTACTTCCCAGTATTTTCATATTTTATTGCTACTTGTTTTGACATAATGATTTTTAGGACTAAAAAGGTGCAATTGGCACTATGTTGGACTGAAAATGTGTAATTATAATAGAATTGAACCATATTGAAAACTTAGTGCAGGACCATTTATGTATTTTACTCTTTTGGTTTTTCAGGAACGGAATAGACAAGAAATTTCCAACAGCTACCTTAAACTTTGCGGGCGGTGCATCCATGATTCTTAAATCAGAAAACTACTTTGTAATAGGGGATCATGTTGTAAGTTTATAGTTTCCTCTTTTCAATTAATTATCTATTTATAAATTTCAATAAACTGACCCGCTTTACCCTGCTGTCCCAAAACAAATGCAACGTCTTCAATTAGATGATGATGATGATGATGATGATGATGATGATGATGATGATGATAGTATAGAGGAATATGAACAACTTGTCAAAGCTTTTCAAGAAAGTTTAAAGATAGACTCACCACCATGCAACAATCAAGAAAACATATTTCCATCTCGTCCATACTTCTATGCTAGTGGATACATGCATAAAAGAAAGTACATTATCTTAAGATTCATTTACTTAGAATATGTAGTGTGTAATATATATGCATTAAGCCTACTACTTACTACCATGCTATTACTAAAATAGATTTCATTTGGGATTGCAGAGTGTTGGTTGTGCTTATGCTAATTGTCAACCCCAAAAGTTTGAGTTACAGCCAACACATCCATCATAAATTGCAAAAAAGTCATCTATTTAGCAATTGGCCTTCCTAAGAACTGCGTAACAGATTCACTTCATAGATGTGATGTGACTTCTTTGAGTTCTTGCTAACCGGTGAACCAGCTTTCAATCCCTCTATCTATATTTTCCTTGTACCTGTGTATAACCACTACTACTATTACACATGCACACACGTTGGATGATTGAAAAAGGCATACTGTTAATTGCAGGTTGTTGAGTCACTGGTCGCTGACCATGTTGAGTCGCTGGTCATTGACCAACTCAACTTGACGCTACTCGATGAAGAAATGGATTGTATCAAAGCTGCTGTTGCTGTTGATAAGTTTCGCTGATCATCATTCATCACACTTACAAGGAATTGATATGCTGAGGAAGAATAAAGCTCAACTTGGTGTGTCGCTGATCTACGTCAGCGAGAGCTTTACTTCTTCAACTCAATAAAGGCAAAAGTCACTGCCAGAATAAAAGCTAGTCACTGAAGATCAATAGTTCAAGTCATTCTACAAGAGCATGTTAGCTCGCAGTGAGTGAGGAGGATTACAGCATCTTCAGTGACTATTCAATAAAGCCTCTATATCATCAAGTACAGAAAAGTACTGTACTTATTTGTACATCAGCAAGAGTGTTCCTATTTGAAGTATGTCTGAAAGGGTACGTGGCAGCAAGTGATTGGTTTTAAGGTAACGAGATATTCACGGTAACAGAATTGGGACCCGCAGTATGTCGGTGCATCAGAGATCAAGCCAATCAAGCAGAGACACGTGTCAATCCAAGATCCGATAATCTAGGAACTCTTGTAGTATAAATAGTTCAGTAGTATGTACTGTAGAGGCTAGTCGTTTAATTCGTGTTGATCACTGTATATCAGTAAGTAGTTTGTGTAAGCACGACTTAGCGATGCATCGAGTGAACAGTCAGCGTGTTTGTCCACTGCTGTTCATCTCAATTGTAATAGATTAGCTAAGTGTTTGAATTGGATTAACTTTGGTTAATCCATTCCGCATTCTAACACTTGTGAATTTTATAATCAATACAATTCACCAATTCAGCTACTATTACATTGTTCTTTGATATTGTCATATCTATTATCTGTTATACTCTGTTTCTGTTAAAGCCGATTAAAAACTTTCAATTAACTTAGTTAAAATCAGAAAAAGTTTTTAATTGTATTCAACCCCCTATTCTACAATTAAACTTTACACTTTGCGATTCCAAATCACTAATCAATAGTGATTACGGGACTCTCAATTGGTATCAGAGCAGAGTTGGTTTAACTTCAATTAACCAGGTCTGCAATGGAATCGGTAAAGTACAGTTGTGTTGACTCTGAATATCAAAAGGGAAATGGTTCTACAACCAAACCTCTAACTTTTGATCCCTCTCGGATTGAAACATGGATGTCCCGAATGATGATGTTCTTAGACCTAGTCGATGACCGTCTCTGTAATACAATAACCAATGGTCCTCACATTCCATCCACAATTATTCCTGCTGTCATTGCTACAGCTACTACTCCGACCATACCTGAATTGGTTGTGCCCAAGCGAGAGGAACAATAGACTGATGAGGATAAACGATTGGTTAGGCTGGATAAACAAGCTAAAATCTACATAGGCATGGCACTTCCTGATGAAGTGTTCGAATCTATCAGGCTTTGTAGAACTGCTAAAGACATGTGGGATAACCTTAGAAATATATATTGGAACTTCTGATATTATTCGCTGCAGGGAAGGCAATCTCACTCGTCAATATGAGCTGTTCGCAATGGAACCAAATGAATCTCTGTCTTCTACTTACACCAGATACCAGTCACTGATGAACAAAATGGAGAAGGCTGGTATAGGCAAGGAACAGAGATTTGTTGTTGAAAAGTTTCTTAAGTTGCTGCCAAGAAAAATCTGGGGAACCATTGCTACATGTACCAGACAGAGGAATGATTATTCAATTCTTAATCTAACTCAGGTCTATGGTATTTTGCTCAATTGGGAGCAGTCTGAAAAGCAAGCTGATCAGAGTGAGCATATTCGTGCTACTCTTAGAAGTTAGAAGATATCCAACGCTCTTGTTGCTGAGCTTGATGAAATCGATCAGAGACAGAAGTCAAAAGTGTAAGAAAAGTTCAAAGTCACTGATAGCTGAAGAAGAAGGTGGTCAAGATGAAGAACAGTCAGAGTATGAGTATGATGAGGGTCTGGAGAAGCTTGAAAAAGACATGACCATGATGGTTGCTAATTTCAGAAGAAACACCAGATCAAAAAGATTTGCTGGTGCTCCATCTTCTGGAAATTTTCAATCAAAAGGAGAATGCTACAAGTGTGGCAAACCTGGTCATTTTGCAGCTGAGTGTAGATCAAAGTTAGTCAACCAAGTCCCTGAGCCAATGCCAAATGTCAGAAATGATAAGTACAACAAGTACAAGGCAAAGTATAAGAAGCTGAAGGAATTGTCAAAATCTGGGAAGAAGAAGAGAAAAGGATTTGTCGCTGAAGAAAGTTCACTCAGTGACTCTGATTCATCCTCTTCATGATGAAGAAGCAATGATTTGCTTAGACAAGGATTATTGTTTTATGGCTAATGATGCTGAATTCCATGAAAACATCAAGGAAGTAGCTCAAAAATGCTCAGCGTTAGGTTGGGATTCTGACAGCATCTACAAAAGTATTCTTAGGGAAACTATCTGGTATTTGGACAGATGATATTCCAGGCATATGACAGGATGTAAGTCCCTGCTCAGTGATTATCAAGATGAAAAAGGTCCTGATGTAGTATTTGGTGATAACAAAGTTGGGAAAACCAAAGGGTATGGTGTCTTAACAAATGGTAATGTAATATTCAAACGAGTAGCATATGTAGAAGGCCTGAAGCACAATTTGTTAAGCATCAGTCAGTTCTGTGATTCCAAGAACAAGGTATTATTTGATCATGAAGCTGGTGTTGTTTACAACAAAAAGGGAAGTGCTGTTCTCGCTGCAAATAGGAAAGGGAATACTTATGTGGTCAATATGGACTCAGCTCAGTCAGGAACATGCTTTTATTCCAGAACTGTTTCAGAAGAAAAATGGTTATGGCATAAGCGTCTCTCTCATCTAAATCTCAAAGCAATTAACAAACTGAGCAAGAATGGTTTAGTCACTGGACTACCAAAAATGTCCTATGACAAAGACAAGCTTTGTTCAGCATGTGAGAAGGGAAAGCATCATAACTCATCTTTCAAAAGTAAGCAGACTTCATCAGTAACAGAATGTTTCTACCTGCTTCATATGGATCTGTTTGGACCAGTGAGTACGCCAAGTCTTGGAGGAAAAATGTACTGTTTGGTAATAGTAGATGAATACTCCAGATACACTTGGGTATTTTTTTTCAAAGTCAAAAGTGAAGCTGCCAGCGAGATCATATCCTTTGTCAATAAAATGAAAAATCTAAATAATGTCTCCATAAAACATCTAAGAAGCGATAATGGTACTGAGTTTCGAAATATTGACCTGGAAAGTTTTTGTGATTTAAAAGGTATTTCTCAAAATTTTTCAGCACCAAGAACACCCTAACAAAATGGGGTGGCAGAAAGGAGAAATAGAACCTTGATTGAATATGCCAGGTCAATGCTCATAGATGCTGGTCTTAAGACCTATTTCTGAGCTGAAGCAGTAAGTACTGCCTGCTATACTCAGAATAGGTCACTGATTGTCAAAAGGCACAATAAGACAGCATATGAGTTGTTGAGGGGGAGAAAGCCTGATATAAGTTTTCTTCATGTTTTTGGTAGTACCTGCTACATTTTAAACAAACGAGATCACTTAGGAAAGTTTGATCCCAAAGCTGATGAAGGAATATTTGTTGGTTACTCAATCATCTCTAAAGCTTTCAGAGTTTATAATAAACGAAGAGAATGTATTGAGGAATCAATGGACGTTACTTTTGATGAATCATATGATGAGTCACTCACTGATCCAAAAGAATATGAAAATCTCATTTTTAACAAAATGGATAGTGACTCATCACTTAAAGAAAAACCAGCTGATAAGAAGTATGAACACTTCTCCTCAGATTCTGATAGGGAAGATAATGTCCCTGAAAATAATTCTAGCTCTAGTTCAGCTGAGATTAATTCAGGAACATCATCTTCTCCTACTGATAACTCATCTCCATCTACTTGTCCAAATCAGAGTTCACAAGAAAATGACTCAAATAACAACATAAATGTTTCTATTGCTGATTTTCCTGTTCAAACCCAAGTCACTGATGAACCTCAGCGAATTACTAAGTGGACAAAACATATCGATAATAAGTTGATTATTGGTAATCCACAGTCCAGGGTTCAGACAAGATCAGCAACTGCTAACTTTTGTTTGTTTGTTAGCTTTGTGTCTCTGATGGAACCAAAGAAGGTTGATGAAGCACTCACTGATCATCACTGGATAGCTGCCATGCAAGAAGAGCTATCTCAGTTTGAAAGAAACAAAGTTTGGAAGCTAGTGCCTCAGCCTACTGGAAAATCTGTAATTGGAACGAGATGGGTATTCAGAAATAAAATGGATGCTGATGGAATTGTCATCAGAAACAAGGCTAGACTGGTTGCACAAGGTTACTGTCAACAAGAGGGCATTGACTATGATGAAACTTTTGCACCAGTAGCCAGGCTTGAAGCAATCAGGTTGTTTCTGGCTTATGCAGCCCACAAGAAGTTCAAGGTATATCAGATGGATGTGAAAAGTGCCTTTCTGAATGGCAAGTTGCAGGAAGAAGTATATGTCAAACAACCACCTGGATTCATTGATCCCAAACATCCTGGTTATGTTTATAAACTTGATAAAACATTATATGGACTAAAACAGGCTCCTAGAGCCTGGTATGACACTCTCTCTGTCTACCTGATAAAATGTGGCTATGTCAGAGGTAAAATTGACAGTACATTATTTATCAAAAGAGATAAGAGAGATGTTATACTTGTCCAAATTTATGTGGATGATATCATTTTTGGGTCTACTAACAGTGACTTGTGCAAGGAATTTGCTGATCTCATGACAAAAAGTTACGAGATGAGTATGATGGGTGAATTGACATTTTTCCTTGGTCTACAAATAAAACAAACCAAAACTGTAATTTTTATAAACCAAGGAAAATATGTTAAAGATTTATTAAAGAAATTTGAATTTACAAGCTGCTCATCCCTTGCTACTCCATGTCACCTGCAGTAAAGTTACATGCTGACCCTGATGGTAAATCTGTAAATATCACTGCTTACAGAGGAATGATCGGGTCGCTGCTGTATCTAACTGCTAGTAGACCGGACATTATGTTTGCTACATGTCTTTGTGCTAGGTATCAAGCTGATCCTAAAGAATCACATCTGCTTGCTGTCAAAAGAATATTCAGATATCTGAAGGGTACACCTAATCTTGGTCTCTGGTACCCATCTGGTTCAGATTTCTTACTGAAAGGATATTCTGATTCTGATCATGCTGGATGCAAACTGGATAAAAAAAGTACATCCGGTAGCTGTCAATTTCTTAGAGAAAAGCTAGTTAGCTGGTCCAGCAAGAAACAAAACTCAGTCTCAACTTCAACTGTTGAAGTTGAATATGCTGCTGCCAGTGCCTGCACTGCTCAAATTCTCTGGATGAGAAATCAGCTCGCTGACTATGGCTTTGACTTCAGTGAGATTCCAATCTACTGTGATAGTCAAAGTGCTATAGCCATTGCCAACCATCCAGTGATGCACTCAAGGACAAAGCACATTGATGTCCGATATCATTTCATCAGGGATCACGTAATGAAAGGTGACATTGAACTTCATTTTATTCCAACTGATTACCAACTCGCTGATTTGTTTACAAAACCTTTAGATGAGAAAAGATTTAATTTTCTTATCAGCGAGCTTGGTATGTTAAACTTAAATGACTAGCTTAGCTATCAAGCTCAGTTAGTTATTTTTGTTTTAAGCTTTAAATGAGTATTTGTTATGTCTCTATATGATCTTTATTTTATTGCCCTATATTTTTCCTTAGCTGATTAAGTTAGTATTCTAAGTTGTAACTAGATCAGTGAAAGTTAATATAGTAAAGTATTATATAGGTCATATCAGACATAATCTATACTCATTTTTTTAAAAAAATATATAAAAACAAAAATATAATAATAAAATCCTTAATTATGCTTATGTATCAACCTTATCTCAGAGACTTATTTCCTTTCTTAGCTAATCTTGTTAGTATTCTAAGCTGTAACATGATCAGTGAAAGATAAGTCTCTATGATATAACTTATATACAAGTATAATTAACACTCTTTTTCTTAAATAAATAGCATTCATTTTTAATAAATAATAACCATGATTCATATTTGCTTAAGTGATCAAATCTCTATGACTTAGTCAGTATTCTAAGTTGTGACTAAATCAGTGAGACAAAATCTTAGGCAAATGGAAAATCATATTTATTATTTTTAATATGAATGTTTCTTTACATAATCATTTCATATGAGTATGTGCATCAGGGACTCCCTGATCCTTTTCTTTATTGGTGGTTTAGGGACTAATCATTTCGGTGTGTCACAAAAGTCTCACCTCTGACACTCTCTTTCTTACGTCAAGTGTACTTTTCCGGCGCACCTTTCCAATCACCATTAAATTCACCAAGTTCTACAATCATCATCTCTACACCACTAACCATCATCAATCATAACCTCTATATCACCTCCCCACTTGCCACCATCATCGACCACGACGATCCATTTTCCTCCACATAATTTCCACAAAACTCCCCTATAAAACGACTCTTCATCTCATTTAACATAATGCCTATTTAACGATCATTCATTTGGTACTCTGTTATGAAAATAATTTCCTTTTCAAAGATAGCAAGATCAAAATCAAGTTTTACTTACATCATTTCTACAAGTTTAAAGCTTTTCAAGCCTATGTAGAAACACAGATTTTTCTAAAACATTTTTCAAAACAAAATCTTTTGAATAAAACTTCTTGGTGAAAAACAGAGCATAACAAAAGTTTTTACCATTTGCTCTCATGTTTTTCATTTTGGGGATATCTGTGTCCCAGCATGTAACTACTGTACATATGCCTGATTCTACCCCCCAATCGACCATATCACTGACAAAACCCCCAGTGATCAAAAATGGTCAATCACCATCGAAGAAAACTTCACCACCCTTTAAAAGAAATTTCAAAAAGAAGACGTCCTCGGACGCCAAGAATGAAACAAGGTCTGAACGTTCAGTCACTGTGGGCATTCTTGCTAAAAACAAACTTTCACCTCACAACCTTTTATCGAGTCAACCCATGAGCCACTCATCATTCTCACAAAAGGATGATGTTTCAAACAAAGGGCAAATGACATCAGTGGGTGATAACACACTCTTCGCTGATGTCATATCACTGGCTACATACCCGAGCCATCTCTCATCTCTCACTGCACCAGCTGTCAATATCTCTCTCCAGTCATAGGGAGAGATACAGGCTGATCCCTCTGTTTTCAATGATCCATCAGCAAAAACACAAGCTGATGATGATGAGAAAACCACTCTCCCATTACCAAATGATTAAGCAGTTGCTGCCGCATTTCATGATATCATCAAGGGGGAGAAATATTCAGAAGTTGCTGATGCTACCAGAGAAATGCTGATCAACTTTATGCTGATATCAAGGGGGAGAAAATGTGCAAATGAATGTAAAAACCAATGTTGCTCATGTGACAAATCGCTGATGCTTGGAAATCATATCATTATAAGAATTGCTGAAGCTGACAAAGTAGCTGATACTGGGAAATCATACCATATCACAAAACTTACATATTCCCTGTATTGAGTTACAATTGGCATTTTATTCAATATTTGTGCCACTTCAGCTTAGCAATGAATCATTCTCTATCCGGATCAGTTACAACTTAAGTATCTGAAGGATTCATTGATTTTCAGTCGGTTAAAGCTTCGTGAGAAAGTGTCATACTGAAGATAATAAAAGTCACTGACTCATCTGATCGCTGAAGAAAGTAGGAGTCACTACTACTTATCCATCACTGAAGATAGTTGGTTTGAAAGAAAAGTCACTGTCTCATCTGATTGCTAAAAATAACAGTCTTAAAAGTTTGTAATAGATTAGGCTTATTGTAACTTCAACTATTTGTACTTCATATTTTAAAGTTCAATGAAATCTGATCTTTTGAGAAAACCAAAGTGCAAAACTCAGATCATATCAAAAGAATCCAAAAAGATAAATGAATGGATCAAAGTGTAAGTCACTGAATGTTTAAATTCTTTAAACACCGACTATAAATTTTCACAGCAACAAGTTTGTCTAGGGAGCTTCGATCACAATCATTTAGGGGGAGATTGTTGAGTCACTGGTCGCTGACCATGTTGAGTCGCTAGTCACTGACCAACTCAACTTGACGCTACTCGATGAAGAAATGGATTGTATCAAAGCTGCTGTTGCTGTTGATAAGTTTCGCTGATTGTCATTCATCACACTTACAAGGAATTGATATGCTGAGGAAGAATAAAGCTCAACTTGGTGTGTCGCTGATCTACGTCAGCGAGAGCTTTACTTCTTCAACTCAATAAAGGCAAAAGTCACTACCAGAATAACAGCTAGTCACTGAAGATCAATAGTTCAAGTCATTCTACAAGAGCATATTAGCTCGCAGTGAGTGAGGAGGATCACAACATCTTCAGCGACTATTCAATAAAGTCTCTATATCATCAAGTACAGAAAAGTACTGTACTCATTTGTACATCAGCAAGAGTGTTCCTATTTGAAGTATGTCTGAAAGGGTACGTGGCAGCAAGTGATTGGTTTTAAGGTAACGAGATATTCGCGGTAACAGAATTAGGACCCGCAGTATGTCGGTGCATCAGAGATCAAGCCAATCAAGCAGAGACACGTGTCATTTCAAGATCTGATAATCTAGGAACTCTTGTAGTATAAATAGTTCAGTAGTATGTACTGTAGAGGCTGGTCGTTTAATTTGTGTTAATCACTGTATATCAGTGAGTAGTTTGTCTAAGCACGACTTAGCGATTCATCTAGTGAACAGTCAGTGTGTTTGTCCACTGTTGTTCATCTCAATTGTAATAGATTAGCTAAGTGTTTGAATTGGATTAACTTTGGTTAATTCATTCCGCATTCAACACTTGTGAATTTTATAATCAATACAATTCACCAATTCAGCTACTATTACATTGTTCTTTGATATTGTCATATCTATTATCTGTTATACTCTGTTTCTGTTAAAGCCGATTAAAAACTTTCAATTAACTTAGTTAAAATAAGAAAAAGTTTTTAATTGTATTCAACCCCCGCTTTTACAATTAAACTTTACACTTTGCGATTCCAAATCACTAATCAATAGTGATTCCGGGACTCTCACAGGTTATTACTGTCTTTAATGGATACAAATAAAAAGGTCAAAGGCTAGAGGAATTCCAACGCATACCACATGTTTGATTAAATGCCCCAACCTTGTTTTGCCGTTTACTTATCCTTATAAAATTAAATAATATATGAATTCACAAGTTCTTTTATTTTTATGTTTACTGATTGCGTATATATTGATTAGATTTGTATTTTTTGTTGCAACTTTAGTTTTTATTATATTGTTTTGCTATTATTGTTTATTTTATTTTTGCTATTATTGCAAATAACATTTCTTATTTTTGATAATATTGCAGGTAATGTGCTATATCTACTTGCAAATATTACAAGAAAGACAGCTAAATTAATGGAAGCATGATGCATAGGGTGATGTATCTGGTTCAATGCGTAAAAGTGTAATTACAATTTTCTAATATTTCCACGTGATAGATAAATGACTGAAATTGAAATTTTTAGTGATTGTATTTGCTTATTACAGTTTAGCAAATGTTTGATAATACTTAGCATTTTTTTAGAGGTGAATTTCCTGTTTCATTCTTTCATTTTGGTTGTTTTTATTATTTATTCATTGAATGGCTCAAAAATATTTATAAAAAATAAATATAATATTTTTTTATAATTAGTCAAAACCACGGTTCTTTATGTAGAACCCTGTTCCTTCTTTTTAAGAATAGTCAAATAGACCACGGTTTTAATTTGAAAACCGTGGTCCTTCTCTCAAATAGACCTCTGAAAAAGTTCTGTGGTCTATTTGCATTGTAAATAGACTTCTCCCCTTATAGACCACCCCACTAAATCCGTGGTCCATGTGGTATTTTACCCGTAGTCTATTTGAATGTTTCTAGTAGTGAATATTTGACCGAATGAAATGTTTATAGTGCAGTACACATGTGGCCTTAAAATATACAATATTATAGAGAGTAAGTGATAATACGCAAAAAGTTAAGTTTTTATGTATGTTATCTCCCTCATTTTAGGCACAAAGTTAGCAAAAACGCGCTCTAAATAACATTATTTATGAAATTTTGTTAACTAAGTCAAAATGGAAGCAATGTTTATGAAATCACTAAAAACGGCATGGAAAACGTGAAAAACATAGCAAAAGCGTTATACGGCTCTCTCGTTAAACGTGAAAAACCAAAATACGGCTGAACCAGACCATATACGGTTGGTTTCAGCCGTATACGGCTGGACACAGGCCGTATACGTCCTGCACAGACCGTATACGGTTGTGTTCAGCCTTATACGGTTGAAAACCAGCCGTATACGGTTGGTGTTCTCCCGTATTTTCCCTAGCTCAGCCGTATATGGCCAAAACCACCCATATCGTGCGTCAGGTATACAAAATGTGATTTTTATACGGGTGTGCAATACGGTTGAGCATTTGAAGATCCAGATACGGCTGAAGAATACGGTTGAGCGTTCTCTATAAATACAAGGCTTCTTCACTCATTTTCAACACACACTTCACACCTCAACAATCCAACACACTTCACACCTGAATACTCTAACACATTCTACAATTCTCGTTTCTACTTGCATTTTATTTAGCTTGTAGTTTTGGTTTCTCTCTCTAGAGAGATAGATAGTTAGTTAGTTAGAGGTAGAGAGAGGAGCTAGCTTTTGTAATCACGGTGTAAAAGCATTCTTGGTGCAAGACTACGCGTTTCTCAATATTACTCTGCGTAAATTCCTGTTGATATCTATTCTTTCATACTTATACTATGTCCGAATTATTTCTGTCTGCTTGTATGATGCATGTTATCTTTATTGCCATGATTATTGAGTAGTGTACTATTGCAGTTGTTGAAATGTAGATAATTAGCCGTAGGGATGATGTTAAATTAATCTTTAAATTAATATATAATTGGGAATTATTAAACTCTGCTATGTCTAAACTTATCATGCATCTAGACTTAGTTTACGGATCACCCTTTCCAGTCCTTCGCGAGACTGCTATTTAGGTTTAGAAAATGATCACCTCTAAATACAGTAGTTTGTTATCTGTGTTATCGTACGAATCAATGTTTGTTACTGTAATTCAGCTGAAGTACAGGCTATAGCGGTGGAAACACCACTGGTGGAGTACAAACATGGAAGCCCCGGAAAAGCCGTCTGTAACGACATTGTGACCTACATAGAAAACCTAGAATATGGTCTAGGAACCGTAGAGCTGTGGAAATGTTACAGTACACCGTATGACTACCTCTGGTTACAAGGCTGTGAAAATACATTTACCTAAGTACACCGTAATTGTACCTAGGGTTAGTAAACTGTGAAAAAGCTATAGTACATCGTGATCCTACCTCTGGTTATAAAAGTTGTGGAAATGCTTATAGCACTGTACACCGCAATTATACCTAGGGTTAGTGAGCTATGGAATAGTTGTAGTACACCGTGAACCTACCTCTGGTTATGAAAGACTGTGGAAGTGGTCAGGGTATTGTACACCATAAACGTACCTATGGTTAGCAAGCTGTGGAAGTATGTAAATGCATTGTACACCGCTAGGGTACCTAGGGACGAATGATTGATCGCAAAGGAGAGCTCTAGATCATGACAGAAGTATTTGTGCTATAAAAACGTAAGGTAATGAGTCTAGAAACGAAAGTCAAGCCCCCTGTAGTGGTTCAGGATTCTTAAACCCCTAGACTCTACAAAACTGATAGTACAGAATAACAAGTTAACAATTTGTACACGATTAGATATTAACAGTTGCATTTAGGTGTTAAGAAAGGTCAGAATAACCCGAGGGTAGTCTGTTACCTTATTCCTGCACCCTTCATGGGTCACTGGTCTTCACAAGACAGTGTGGGTGGTCGAGCAGTCTTGTCTAATCAGAATCATGATAGCCTAGGTACTCAGTGACATACTTATTTGGGTTTTAATTAAACAAGTAGGGTCCTAGTGTTTACATCTATAATTCATCTGTCAATTAACTAATTAAGTCCCCAATTATCTTTATAATAAACATCATCCCAACAACTGATTATTGAAGTTTTAACAGCCGCATTCTCTATCTATCTACCTAATTACCGATTCTTCTCTATTTGACTTTTCTGCACTTAGATAATCAGAAAATTAGAAAACCAAACAAACGAAACCTACCTATCTACACAAACCCATCCTAATAGTGAACCTTATCTTTGGCCTAAGCTTTGTTTCAATTCGCTCCGATTGAAGAACGACATCGAGTTATACTTGCTGCTTACTCACCCAGTGTAGTAGGTAGTATCTATAAGTTGAGCCCAGCTAATTACAAATTTTAAAACTCCTTGATCGCCACCCTGACTCGTCTGGTCAAGTCCTCTGACGATAAGGACGGTTCACCCCTCACAAAGGTGAGCTTTCTGAACCTGACGGATCCGGGTGCATCAAGTTTTTGGCGCCACTACCGGGGATCGTAGAGCGTTACGATTCTAAAGCTACCTTAGATAATTTAGCTATTAGGAGATCCTTTTCGATTAGGTTTACCCAAACTTATTCGAAAGTTACTTTCTTTCCTTAGAATAATTTAGATAAATAATTAAAAATGAAAAATACAAAAATATCTTTCTACGATTCGCCGCCTTCTATCCCCGTTTCTCCCTTCTCCCACAAGACGACCGAAGAAATGATGGCCATGGACGATGCTGAGTTCTTCGACTGCCCAGAACAAGAGTTGGAATCTGACTTCTACTCTTCATCTTCATCCACATCCGAAGAAATCTTTGCTAGCCCAGACGACGATTCTAGAATCTTAGGGAAATTCTTAGATCTTGACATAGGATCTAATGAATCTCAGCAGAAGATTTCAACTTCTGTCTCTAGCATTCCAAGCTATCAGGTTATACCTGCACCTGAGATCTCATTCCCCTTAGAAAATTTCTCAAAATTCCCTGATTTTGATGGAACCTCTGAAAATCTTCAAACCTTTCGTTTTCCACCCATTGAAGAACGCATCCCCATAAGGAATGAAGACGTTTACAAATACCCTCCAAAATCACCAATTTTTATAAATCTCGTACCAGAACCTGCGTACACCATATACCGTGTCGTTGATAGGGATATACCTAAAGATTCTGAAAAAGAAGAAGTCCGCTATCCTGATAGGAGGCTGGATGTATGTAGGGCGTTCGCCAGACACTTAAATATATAGGACTTTCCTTTTTCAATTGAGCAGAAAGAAGTCATTCTTAAGATAGACAAGCAAGTTGGTATCCTCCATCGTCTTCCGAACCAAAAGGAAGATGGTATCTTCACACAGTATCGAGAGCAAGAGCAAAAGCTTATATGAGATAGACCTACTGATGGACCTATTTTCCAGCACCGATTATCAACCGGTTTCACAAACCTGATTAATCGTTATGTTGCGGCTATGATATATGAGCTTGAGTTCTGGATTTCAAAAGATCCCGCAATCCCTCTCGTCATTTCAGGAAAAATTACATTCTTCGTAGATCCCGCCACCTATATGATTAACAAGTTGTTAGAGATATTTCCTGGAGCCGATGACGATAAGATAGAAGCCTCCTTCTTTTCCGAAAGAAAGAATATTCACGTTGAACTCACTTCATTATTCGCTTAATCTAAATTCCCTTTCACTGTATCTCAAAGATCTTTAATCATGGACGTCACCGAAGCAGTTCACACTATAACCGGAGACCCTGATTCGAAGGAAGAATGGGAATTTCATAAAACCCTAGGAAAGCTTCTCCGTGACTTAAATAATATAGACGACGGAATGCGAATTGGAATTTCAAATCAAAAGAAAGTTAGAAAGGAATTCAATAGGTTTATTGATGATCTTCTAGATTTAGGCAGAAAAGAACGGTTTCTTATTAGCGAATTCGAACGTTTTTCACTAAATCCTGCAGACCTCGTTGATTTTGTCATCAAAACCCTCACTTTTGATTTTATTCCTCGCTACACTTTCCCACAACCAAGGGCAATAAATGCTTTTAAGCATTTGCTCTTGGACAATTAAAATTTGTTCAAAAAGTCGAGCTACAGACTTTAACCAAACGCTTGTTGGGAGGCAACCCAATTTTAAAATTAGGTTTTTAATAAGTTTTAGTTAGTTTTTTAATTATCTTAAATTAAGTAGTAGTAAAATCCGTTCCCTTATAAAAAGCTAAAAATCTCTAAAAACTTTGTCTCCGCGAAATCTGCGCAGTTTTTGAAACTTTAAAATTTTTATAAGTTTTAATGTATTAAATTGTTAGATTTTAAAGATTAAAAATTTTAGGCCAAAAATAAAATTTACTTTCATTTAGTTTAAGTAGTATCGTTTAAGTTCAAAATAAAACTCTTTTGTCCGCGCGCAGTCCTACGCAGAATTTTAAACTTTGCTAGAAAATATTTGGCCAAGGTTTTTAATTTCCTAAAATCTTTTGGTAATATATTTAAAAAGTAATTAAATATAAATAATAAATTAGGAGATGAATATATATGTGATTGAAACTTGAAAAAAAAATCAAAAAAGCAAAAAAAAATCACAATTTTTTCCCTTCTTCTTCCTTTGTGTGCGGCCTCACCCCACCCACACCAAAAATCCATTTTTCCACCATTGTCAACAAGATCAAGCTTCATTTCTTCCTAAAAATCATGTTTATGTAGTCTCTAACATCATTGCATCTCATTTAAGGTACTTTCCAAGCCCTAATCTTCATAATTCTTTAACTTTGAAAACCTAGGGTTTCAAACTTGTTCATGATGATTGTTGGATTGAATTGCGAAATTAGGTGTTGATTCTTGCTCAGTAATGTTATAAGATGATGTAGGAACAAGCATTACTTGATTTGTGAAGGATTTTTGAGTTTTGATTTTTTCAAGTTAATTAATTTTTGCTAGTTGTTCTTGTTTGATCAAATGATGATTAAATTTGCTTATGATGAGTTGTTATGGATTGTTATGTGCTTAGAATGATTAGTTTAACTCACTCATTTGCTTCATTTATGATTGAACTTGGATATTGGTTGCATTCGAATATTAAAGTAGGCTAAAAACAATGATGTTCATTTAAGCATCACCACTTTGAAATAAAACTTTGATTATAGATGATGTTTGAGTTTAATTTAATGTTTTAAGTTACTTTGATTCTTGAAAACGATAAGTGAACAAGTCAGGACTTATAAGAAGCACTACTTTAATAAAATAAAGTTAGTGAGTCTTTGTGAGTTAACGGTTTGTTCCAATATTCAAGTAATCATTTTATCCACTAACAACTCGGCTTGCGATTAAAATTTGAAACTTTGAAGTGTTGTGGTAATTTTTGATCTAATGTCGCTACTTTAAATTCATATCTCTAACCAAAAGTAACATTTGCACTAACTAGAACCGCCATAGCTACTATAAAGATCACTCTTGAATCGCAAGATGGTTAAAAGGTTAACTTGGAACTTTGATTGCATTACTTGCTTGGTATGATCATAATTGCTTAACTTTGAAAATTCGACACCATGCTAGTAAGCACTTGTTTGTGTAAGTAGGTCATTTTTGCCACTTTAAGGTAACTACAAGATTAGAAATAAACTTAAAAGTAGTAACTTGCGGTTTTTGGTGAAAATCTAGTACTTAAAGCTTATGTGGTCGAAAATTTTAGCTAGTATTGAATTTTTCATGTTACTTTAATTTGATAAAGTTTACTTGGAGATTCATTATGACTAGTTCGGTATAACTTACTTATATGAACCAAAGTTTCATTTGATGGTTTGAAATTGAGATTTGGATTATTTTTAGTCATTACAGGTTTATAGACGGTTCATATTTTAAAGCCCACATTTTAAACTAAAAATCCGGGAATATGATATAGTCCATATACTTGTAATGACTTCATAAAACTTCACTATGTTATTTGTCTTCTCTTATTACATATGGGCAAGCTCCCTTTGTACATCAAGCATTCTATCAAGGATCCAAAAAAAAAGGGAACTTTATCAGAAATGGTTAACTCATGAGTTAGGGGAAAACACATACATAGTTAGGGAGGATTTGGATGAGATCGGGCTTAAGGATGGATTTGAGAACTGATACAGTTCAAGGATGGAAAAGGGGATCTGCGTGCCTGGAGAAATTTGTTTGAGATTGTCGTGCCCCCAGCGGTCAGTCGGATTTTACTCCGGTCGTTGGTCCGGCCACCGAGATACACGGCAGGGTAGTTTTAAATTTTATAATAGTCGGGGGGAGCCTAATCCTCCATACTACCTACTGGAACTGGTATGAATACCTGATACGAGTAAGTGGTAAGAATGATCCAGGGTCGTTCCTCACGACGGCAGAATTGAAACAGAGCTAGTTCCGATTAATCAGTAATTAAGCTAGGGTTTTAATAAGTTGGAAGGGTTTTGTTTTGGTTTTTATATTTAATTAAACTAAACTACTGAAACTAATAAAGCATAAAATTAAAGGGAGACTAGCATATATAACACTTAAGGATGACAAAGACGTGGTTCACCATGACTTAGAATAGCTGTTATGATATTTTAGTTTGAAAACGTCTTTTAAAGATTTGTGTCTTGCTTTCACGTAGATATCTTGTAGTGTAAACACTAGCACCCTACTGATCAGGTGAACCGATCAGTATGTTACTGAGTACTAGGTTATCGAGAGTATGATCAGATCGGACTGCCTTGAAACCTCCCTCACCGTCTCTTGTGACGAGACCAAGTGACCCTCCAGATGGGGTGCAGGAATATGGCGACAGTCCGCAATTTATCCACTGACCTTTCTTTAACACAAACAGAGATATCTAAGCTGGGCAAGGCATTTAGGATTTAAGACAGGTGGTGACTGATTACTAATACATTAATGGTTGTGATTGAGTTCAGAGATATTCGGCTGTGATACAGTCTTCAACCCACAGAGTTTTCCACGGTTACATTGTGTACTCACCCGTATTACGGTCTTTCCTGGATCACATACTACACCAGGATGTAACACAGTATACATCCTTCGACCTTTCCGTAGTTTGCACGTGTTTGTACTTCACCATAAGTGGTTCCAACGTTAAACCGGATACTCAGTCGTATTAGGGCTTTAACTGGGCTACATACTTTACAGCCATCTGAACTCAATATATCTAAGCTTGTATTACAGTAAAACCATCTATGATAGCTAAACAACCCGTTCACTTTATAAATCCCAGCCCAATAAATCCCTGATTAATTCACGGTGTACTATACGTTAAGTTAGGCAGTATTTCCACAGCTTCAGAATCAGACCATGTTTATTTTGGAAAACATAGATAGGTAGTGACCGTTTGATCAATGGTTAGCTACTCCTTGTCATAAAGGTTCTAACCACGTTTATTGGAGGAAAGGTGATAGTTTAGTTTAAAATCATAAATGTATAGTTAAACAGCACCACAAGTTTTCAAACCTATCTGTATTACATTTATCATGTTTATGAAAACATAATCATTAAGGCAGCAACAGTGTTATTGTATGTCTAGTATGCAGTACCTAAGCAACAATCAAACAAGAACATGCAATAGGACGGAATACTAGCATCACAGTACTGACCTAAGGATTACATCATGGGTACCCCGGAAGTTGTCCCAAAGATACACAACAGATAAGCATGAACCTAATCTATCTCTAATCCTATGCTTCGTGTCCCTCGGATATGTTTCAATCAAGGGAACAACGACCATGTTGAGTTCATTGATCATCATACACAGAATAGTTGGCAATCCTACTTCTAGCAATTGGTCAGGTTCTAGGGAGGAGGATACAAACCACAACATAAGTTGGACAGATAAACGGGCAGAGGTTCAGCTTATAAGTTCACAAACAGTTTAGATTCAATCATTATTTCCATAACGGATTGTGCCCACGACTTTCATAGCTTCCACGTTCCGTACTACACACATTCGTGATGATTCCGGCGCTATACAAATGAAAGCCATATAACGTTACCTCCGTTGTTTCATAATGGTGTCATCCCAATTAGATATATCACAACGAATAATCACTAATCATGGCAAACATACAAGCACACTACTCACAATGCATAGCAATAAACATTTCTAATATTAATAAATCACATACATCAAACAAGAACAATATGACAAATTAATAATAGAAAGGATAGAAAATACTGATAGGAATTGCGAGCAGAATAACACTTGTATTTCTTCATTAATATCCAAGCATTACATAAGCTAGCCTCTACTAATTAACTACATAATTAATCTAATCCTAATCTTCTCTCTAGTTCTCCTCTAACTCCTAAGAGTAGTGCTAGAGAGAGAAACTAGAGAGAAGAACTAACTACAAGAACAATTCTCCCCTAACTCCTAAGAGTAGTGCTAGAGAGAGAATTCTAGAGAGAGAAAGAGAAGTTGTAAGAATGAGAGGTGTGTGGTGAATGAGGTGTGTTGAATGAATGAGAGGAGCCCTCTATTTATAGATGAGGAGGTTGAAGCTTGGTACAAGTCCCAAAGCATAAAGAACAAGCATCAAAGCGCATACGGGGGGTATCGGACCAAGGGGGGTCAAACGGCACCTTCCAAGGATCAAGGCCCCATATACGGCACCCTTAGGGCCGTATACGGTACCCTAGGGGCCGTATACGGCACCCTTGTGCCCAGGGGGGGGGGGGGGGTTGGTGTCCCGTTTGGCCTCCGCTGATTCTCCGGTTGCTTGGTTCGTCCGTATCTTCTTCGTTCGGGCTCCGTTTTGCTTGATTCTTGCGCCGTTGGATTCGTTTTTCCGTTACGCTTCTAATGACACTGAGTTTGCCAAATTTGGAAGTGTTTGACTTTTGCGTGTTCCGGATGACGATCAGCGGGCTTCCAGGCTGCACATCTTCTCCGTTTTTCGTCCGTTTCTCCTAATTCTTTCACCTCCGGTCTTGTATTTTCCTATGAAATAATAAAATATGAATTAAGATCTAATTACAAAAGAAAATATTTAAGGTGATAGTTTTGCCTCGGTTTGCGTGTTATTTGGACGTTTTCACCGATTTTTGCAGCAACGTCTATATTTAGACTACCTTGGTGATTTTTAGTAAATAATGATGGTTTGGAAATGTTTTCACCAAATAATAGTCCAAAAAGTGCAGAAATATATACTTAAAAACATGACTTTTTAGGTCAAATCAGAGATCAATGAGATGGTCTACAAAGAGCTGTTTGTTGAGTTTATGGTTACATTTCAGTTTTACAAGACTATCACGAGGCTCAATGATGACACCATGATCCGATTCAACTTTCAGGAAAAAGAGCAGAACATGTCCTTAGCCACTTTTTCCGAACACCTAGAGCTTTACACTGAATATCAAGTAACCACCTCGTTTTTCCTGAAAGCCGACAGAGAGTTCAAGCAGCGAGACCACACTGCTATTTGGTCAGAATTAGCTACTGGTAGTTTCAGTCGAATGTCAAGGCTACTTCTTTCTGCAACAAACACCACCAAGTGCTACACAATCTTATTGCCTGCAGTATCAGAGGTAAAAGGAAGACAAAGGGTGCTGTAGGACAGAAAGACTTGATGATGATCAAAAGTATTATCGAGAAAGAACATGTTAATGTTGCATATCTGGTTGCTGATAAGATTCTTACAGAGTCAGGTTATACCGAGGCTGAGTTTGCTTATATGGGATCTGTTATCACAAAGTTGGTTAGAAGGATGGGGCTTTTGACTTAGGATGTGATTAGCAGTTACACACCAGTAAAGAATAGGGAGTCTAAGCCGTATAATACAAATTATATAATGAAGGTTTGGTTGTTGGATAAAGACCCTTTAGGACAGATCCGTTGGAAAGAGGGTGATATCATTCCGGGTGTTTTCATGAAACCCCCGAGGAGCAAGAGGGTCAGAGTTACTTTTGATGATAGTACAGTGCACCGAGAGGCAAGAAATGAGGTTAGGCATGAGCGTGAGGAAGGAGAAACATCGCATCGTGAGGCTGAGGCATAGAGTTTTCTTGTTCCACCTCCCAGGGTTCTTAACTGGGGAGATCCGGGAACATTCGAGTTGTTGTATGGCATGCTTCACATGCTAAATCAGGGTCATACTCAGAACACATACTTAGCTCAGGAGTTTGGATTCCCGATGCCTGCACCACCTACTTGGGTATGCGGCCCACTACCACGATCCTACACCACCATGCCACTTCATCCATTCACCATATCACCACTCACCAACACCATACCTACCACTACCTTACCGCCACCTACTACTGCCATCACCACTACTACCATACCTGTGAACTTTCCCCGTGCTCATCGCACTAAAGCGACGCATTCTACTGAGCCGGTATACTCTGTTCACACTACCACCATACACGAGCCGCATATCCCACAGACCATAGTGCAGCCATCTTCTCGTGCCATGACCCGTTCTCGACCTGCTGAGTCAGCTACATCAGACACATCTTCAGATTCAGAGACAGACTCACCTTAGTCAGGGTATGGGCAGGACATGCAGTTAGATCAGGAGCATGAGCAGACAGATTATGTGCCAGACATGACTACAGTTGCGTTGCCCACATTCTCAGGACTCACTAGGGTACTTGGCACCAACCCAGTACCTTCCTCTGAGCTTCCACCTTACCGAAGCTAGTACTTCTGGGATCGTATGAGATTGCAGACATGAGACTCGACACTGACTTCCACCGGTTTCTGATCCAGCCATTAGCATCTAGGCGACAGCGCAGTACATCATCAGCATCTATATCCCGCAGAGCGTCGAGTGGATAGCACTTCACTACTCAGGTTGCAGCCTACAGCTCTATGCCACCTCCAGCTCATGGACCACCGTCACACCAGGATCCTCCTATACCTTGACCTTATTAGTTTATCACTATTACTATTTATGTCGGATTATTGTATGGATTATTATTACTAGATACTTTGGATTATTGTTGTATTACTGTAATTATGCGGATATATTTTAGACCAACTAGTGATCTGGTTGGGTTTATCTGCTTTTATTACTATCGTTTATTATCTATCGTTTATCGTTAACTTATGTTATGTTTGTTTTAGTTTACTTTTTATTGTGCTTATGAATAAAGAAGTTTGTGAATAATTATGGGGGTCCCCAAGAAAATCTGAGATGACGCGCAAATCACGTAGAGATCCTGAACAAAGCATGCTGAATCCTCCAGCTGCTACCAACTAGCTCAGAATCTTCAAACACACATCTCATTCTTTCTCTATAAGGGAGTTTTTCGTTCCTTTTCCTAGTGATTTCTATTCATCAATATATATCATTACTGTTATCCCATCATGCTTAAACTCTAAGTATGGGATTCAATCCCATATATTCAAATCAACTTGGAAACATAGTTCTGACATATAATCAAACTTTAAGTGTGGGATTCTTCTCTGCAAGAAGAATTTCTAGACTTAGTTTGAGAACATTATGGACAATGTTCCTCTAAGTGTGGGATACACGGTATGATATACCGTAGACCTTGACTTTGATTGCTTGTCCAAAGTAAACACATTTGAAAAATAATCTTAACTTCGACAGTGAACTTGTCACTCATTCAGTTGGATCAAATTTTCTTAAAACCTCATTTTTGCTAAAATCTTTAAAATTTTGACCTAAAATAACTTTGAGAAAGATCAATTTTAGAAATTAAGTAAATTGCTTTGGAAAGTAAGATAAGTTAGGATACGAATCTCTTAGAAATGAAATGTTAATCCATGAGCATCGTGCGGCTAGGCACATACAAACCCTGTTGCAGTGAGTTATTTGAGCCAAATAAAAGCATTCATCTTTAATGTTTCACTATTCGTTTGATGTGTGTGCCGATGCATGTGCTTTGAATCAGAACTTGCTCTTGGTATACGTTTCGAGACCACATCGATGAGCGACCTATGTGGTGTAGGTGCAATCAGAGGACCTTGACATTTCATAGGATTAAACCCCAATTTTCGCAAATCTTTTCAAGCTTAACCCGAACAACTCTCATTTATGAATGTTGAAGATCCATTAGTTAACCCCTTTGAGCCTTAACCGTTCATTTCTTTCTCGAAAACCCATGCTATTAACCCAAACCACCTTCCCTTACCTTTCCAAAAAAAACTTTAGCTTAGAACTTTTGAGGTTATGAAAAGTGTAACACCTGCTAAATTAGGATAATTATTTATGCCTAATTGATTGTAACTAGTTGTAATTAATATGTAATAGGACTAATTACAGGCTCTATTTGTATATATATAAGTTGATTTATATATATATGTGTGTTTTTACGCGATTTGGATAAATCGTACTAATTAACCGGATGGAGTCCGACACAATTATTTTGACGTTGGTGACAGAAACTTACCTAAATAATGAGAACGTATTTTATTATATAAAATACACAGCGAACAAACACTAATTATAATATCGCGACGACATTTTAAATAATTTAACGAATACGTATTAAACGCGAGTTAAGAATTTTAATACTTCGATGAATGTTTTTATAATTAATTTCAAGGTATTTCATTAAAATATTCCCGTCACCTTTTAAAAATATAACTGCTTGAATTAACGTTTAAACGACGGATTAAACGAACACCGCGCGAGGCGCAGTGCGCAGACTGGAAATGGTGGAGGATATTACCTCCCACCAATTCCCTTTTCTTTCTTTATTTCATTTTCTCTCTCTCTCCTCTCTTCTCTTTTCTCTCAAATTTCATCACCAAAAATCTTACAAAACCGCAAAATAAACATACTAAACGACGCCGGATCATACCACCTCTTTAGAGAAAAACGTTCACCACTTCGCGATCTACAATCCTATCTTTCCGGAATTTCATTTTGGCAAATCGTAAGTTCCCGACAAAACCCGAAACTCTCCGTTTTTACTCATTTTTACGTTTTTATGGTTTATATATGCTTAAAATGTCCAAAAATGGGTTGGGTAAAAGATTTGGACCTAACGGAAGTTTTTCGACCGATTTTCCGGCCACCAAATTCCGATCAGACCGCTACGTCGCAGAGACGCTGGACTATCTGCGACGTAGCTCAAAACGTCGCATTTTGTGGCCAACGTCGCACTTAGCGACGTCGCGGCCTACGTCGCACAAAAATCCCAACGTCGCACTAGCGACGCAGCCTATTACGTCGCATTAACTTGCGGACGTCGCACATAGCGACGTAGACTTTTACGTCGCAAACCGAACCTACGTCGCATTGATTTTGCGAAGGTCGCATCATGCGACGTACCTCCCTACGTCGCACCCTACGTCGCATGCTACGTCGCATGCTACGTCGCACAAACCAGAACCTTGAAAAGTCAGATTTTACTAAGTGTCGAACTTACACAACTTCAAATACTTATGTCATACGACTTAACAAACGTCATAGAACATACTTTCAATTACAAATACACTAAATTGCGTTATAAATGATAACGCTTTGAATCATTATTACAAACCGTCACCAACGGGCCATATTTGTTTTCAAACTACAAACGGATTACTAAACAAACACTTGGACATAATGAGTTGTGTAAACAACTAGCCTAGATGGTCTTGCGAGACATCTACTTACTTAACTTTATATGTTTAGGCATTTGAAGGTTACGGGTTCGGAGAACCTACGGTTGATATTACTTACTCGTTTATTGATATAAACGTACTTGCAAAGACTCAGGTGAGTCTTACGGCCCCACTTTTACTGTTTTATCTTATTGGGGGAGATACATGCTACTACTTTTTCCTTGAACACAAGTACTAAACTGTTTACTATACCAAACGAAATTGCATGAGTTACTTACAAACAGAAGTCTCTCCATCATATATCGTTAGTTATGGACTTAAGCGCGAACAGTAGTTAATGGATCCATTAGGGAAATGACCCTCCCCACCCGGGGCAGTAGCGCTGCCACGTACCGATTTACACGTATAAACGGGTGACAACTTATTTGTTACTGATGCTTGCTCACTTACGAGCATGTCACGGGAGCAAACATATTATTTACGGGTTAAGCTTCGATTATGAGCCTCATGGCAACGGTATAAACTTACTTACTTACATTTGCGGGATTGCAAATACTGGTTTACGATTTCTGGATTGAAATTGCTGATTTTACGCCTACGGGCATTACTGACGAAAGCTCGTGTTAAAAATTGATATTATTTACAAACCTGTGAGATTCACCAACCTTTTGGTTGACACTTTTTAGCATGTTTTCTCAGGTACCCGGATGGAGTAGGATTACTCCAGGATTTTAGCTAGAGTCGCATGATTTCAACACAACTGCATTAACGGAGATTCTTAGCATTATCTTTTGTATATTACGGTTATGTAATAGAATCTCCCGCTATACGCGTGGACTCTAGGGGAAACTACATTTTGTATACGAAAACACTAAGTTTTCAAACATTATATCTATGGAATGTAACTAATTTACGAAACGTCTCATTTAGAGGTCGTTTGCTGTATATCTTGTGCTTTGTATATTGATTAGTAACACCCAAGTATGCTTCCGCAAAACAGTAAATTTTTGGGGTGTTACAGATTGGTATCAGAGCCTAAGGTTATAGTGAACTAGGTTGCATTTAGTGGGCCTAGACTATGACCATTAGGCAGTATTTCCCTACTAAGCATGATTGGTTCAGGAATTACATCATACGACTTTAATTTAACATAGCCTGATCAACTATGTACAATTAAGGAAAAATGATGTGAGGTCTGAAATGGTTATGTCGAGCAGGAATGCGTTAGTAGACTCTGACCACGAGAGAACCGAGACTCTTACTTGTTATGTGCTAGACATACTCTAGGCTATTATGTGATATACGAGTATATACATACATAGGCCTCACTCGCTGACTATACTACTAGGCTATTATATATATGAATAGGCCTCGCACGTAAACACACTCGCTATAGAGATAGCCGACGTTTCCCTGGTGACACTTACGAATTACTCTCAGCGGTTTGTACCGACCATGACAGACTTGATTACCGTCACACCACCTTGTGGCGCACTCTAATGATTTTACGAAAATCACATCTAACACCCTGAAACAACGTACTTCCAAGGACTAAAATCCTCTCTCTGTCATTTCTATAGAACTCAAAGACACGAATTCCCAAATGGACGACTACATGTCTGATAGTGACCAAGTCCACGGGGAACAAATCCAGTACACGTATCTCGATGAGGACATCGTACCAGAAGAAGAAATCATGCTGGAGGGAAACGAAAATCAGAATCTCGAAATGACTGGCATCGACATAGAAGAATATGAAAGAGTACGAGATCAGGCCGTGGGACTAGACGGCCGAAATTGGGCACTTAAGCGTAAGTGCATAGACTATGAACAAAGATTGAGAATCTCAAACCGATCTGTCCCTACACGAATCAAAGATAAGATCCGTTACTGGAAGAAAGTAGCCACCAACCTAACCCGTAGGACCAAAACATGGATCAAACGTTTGGGCAGGAAATCAACGGAGGAAACTAGGTACCGCTCCACGACTCAAAGATACAGGGACATGCTTGAGGCACGCTACCACCCACACGACCTGAACCTGGAGTCGGAAGAAGAATCCGAAGGCCAGGAACCCTAACTAAGAATGAACCAACCGACTAGCAGAAACTGTGGACCGCCTTGTCACGCTGATGGAACCAATTAATCTACATTAAGATTAGTGTAGTTTTTGTCTTGTAATCTATCTCGTAATCTAGGGACTATCTAGCACTACTCTATAAACTAGTCGGATGTAACCATTCCCGGCACCCTTGTAATATCTCTGTAGGATGTAACTTTTGAACTCACTTTATCTATCAGATATCCTTTGTTATCTCAACTCACCTTAATTGTCATTTTCCATATTGATGTTATGTATTACTGCTTTTATACATGTACATCTGTGACAATTACCAGCTCATACAAAATCTCATGTATCTTCATTTCTTTTATTGAAGAATCATGCCGCCAAAGACACGACCATACACCGATGCCCAGATTACCTCCCTTATAACCCAGGCTGTTACTGAAGCCTTGGCTCGGAATACTCCACCAAATTCCTCGAGAAACAGCGATGCCGCTGAAACCACTGCTGCTAAACCTTGTTCTTACAAGGACTTCCAGAACTGCAAACCTCTAAACTTTGCAGGTACCGAGGGAGCAATCGGTCTAATACGCTGGATCGAGAAAGTTGAGTCTGTATTTCTTATCTGCAACTGTGCGGAGGGAGATAAGGTTAAGTTCTCCGTTAGTACTTTTACTGACACCGCACTCACCTGGTGGAACACTTATGCCCAGACTGTGAGTGTTGCTACTGCTTACCAACTCCCGTGGGAGGAGCTGAAGAAGATGTTGAGGGGCGAGTATTGCCCCAGGGATGAATTGAAACAACTAGAAGTGGAATTCTGGAACCACAAGATGCAGGGTGATGACATCACCGGATACACCAACCGTTTCCACCAACTGGCACTTCTGTGCCCAACCATGGTCGATCCTGAGTACAAGAGGATCGAGAAATTTGTTGATGGTCTTCCTGAGAGACTCCAAGATCTGGTAACTTCTTCCAAACCGGGTACAATTCAGAGCGCCATCCGTATGGCCCATGAACTAACGGCAAATTCTGTCCGCCGTGGTACAACTTCAACCCCATCTGCAAACAACAAACGCAAGTGGGAAGGTAACCCCAACTCATCCAACCAAACCTCCAACAAAAAGCCTGAGTACATTAAGGCTTATTCATCTGGAACTTCGGAGAAGAAAGGGTACAGCGGGAGCAGACCCTACTGTCCCAAATGCAACCGCCACCATGACGGTTCTTGCCCTTGCTCCAACTGCAAGCGGTTCGGGCATCTAGCCAAGGATTGTCGAACCAACATTCCCACCCCCAACACTAATGCACCAAAGGCCTGCTTTGGGTGCGGAAATACAGGGCATTTCAAGAAAGATTGCCCAAAGCTGAAAAACAACAACAACCCTGCTCGCGGCAGATCATTCGTTATCAAGGCTGGGGAAGCCAGACAAGACCCGAACGTCGTGACGGGTACGTTCCTTCTCAACGACCTTACTGCTTCTGTGTTATTTGATACCGGTGCCGATAGAAGCTTCATTTCTGAGAAATTTAGCCCTTTACTTGATATAACTCCCACTACCTTAGATACTAAATACATTGTTGAATTAGCTGATGGCAAACTGATTGAGACTGATAGTATCATACACAACTGTACACTTAAACTCACGAACGAAACGTTTCCCATTGATTTAATCCCTGTCGAGATCGGCAGCTTCGATATTATTGTCGGTATGGATTGGTTATCCAAGCACCGAGCTGAAATCATCTGTCATGACAAACTCGTTCGCATACCTCTTGTCTCCGGTGGAACCTTAGTCCTACAAGGGGAGACCGGCAGACGGAATCTGAATATTGTCTCCTGTCTGAAAACTAGAAAGTATCTACGAAAAGGGTATCAAGCCATCCTCGCACATGTAACGGAGAAGAAGTCGGAGGAGAAGCGACTTGAGGATGTTCCGATCGTGCGGGATTTCCCGGAAGTCTTTCCTGAAGACTTGCCCGGACTTCCGCCACCTAGACAAGTTGAATTCCAAATCGAACTGGTGCCTGGAGCTGCACCCGTGGCACGAGCCCCTTACCGTTTAGCACCATCCGAAATGCAGGAGTTGTCTAACCAACTACAGGAACTCCTGGACAGAGGATTCATTCGACCAAGTTCCTCGCCTTGGGGAGCTCCGGTCTTATTCGTCAAAAAGAAAGACGGTTCATTCAGAATGTGCATTGACTACCGAGAGTTGAACAAACTAACCGTTAAGAACCGATACCCACTCCCTCGAATCGATGATCTGTTCGATCAACTCCAAGGATCAAGCTGTTACTCAAAGATTGATCTACGGTCGGGTTATCATCAACTCCGAGTCCGTGACAATGATATCCCAAAGACAGCTTTCCGAACTCGTTATGGGCATTATGAATTCCAAGTGATGCCATTCGGGTTAACCAACGCACCGGCCGTATTCATGGACCTTATGAATCGGGTGTGCAAATCATATCTTGACAAATTCGTCATTGTGTTCATCGATGATATCCTGATTTACTCTCGCAACGAACAGGAACATGCTCAACATCTGAAAACCATTCTAGGACTTCTGAAACACGAAGAGTTATATGCCAAATTCTCTAAGTGTGAGTTCTGGATTCGAACCGTTCAATTCCTCGGGCACGTGATTGACAGCCAAGGAATTCATGTTGATCCCGCCAAGATTGAAGCAATCAAGGGCTGGGAGTCACCGACCACTCCAACCGAAGTGAGACAATTCTTAGGTCTTGCTGGTTATTATCGCCGATTCATCGAAAACTTTTCAAGAATAGCTGTTCCACTAACCACACTGACTCAGAAAGATAAGAAGTTCGATTGGACTGATAAACAAGAGTCAGCCTTCCAGCTATTGAAAAACAAACTTTGCAGTGCACCAATCCTGTCCTTACCCGAGGGCACCGACGATTTCGTAGTTTACTGCGACGCCTCACACCAGGGACTTGGTTGTGTGTTGATGCAACGGGAAAAAGTCATTGCCTATGCCTCACGACAACTGAAAATCCACGAGAAAAACTATACGACCCACGACCTCGAGTTAGGTGCTGTGGTCTTCGCTTTGAAAATCTGGAGACATTATCTCTACGGTACGAAAAGCACTATCTTTACCGATCACAAAAGTCTCCAACACATATTCGATCAGAAAGATCTAAACATGAGGCAACGTCGCTGGGTTGAGTTACTTAGTGACTACGACTGCGAGATCAAATACCATCCGGGCAAGGCGAACGTAGTTGCCGATGCCTTAAGCCGAAAAGAACGAGTGAAACCCCTTCGAGTTCGAGCACTTTCTATGACAATTCATAACGAGCTTCCTGCTCAAATCCTTACCGCTCAACTTGAAGCACTCAACGATGAAAACTTGAAAAATGAAGCCTTGCGAGGCTTGGATAAACAATTCGAAATCAAACCCGATGGAACTCGATACTTCTCTAACCGGGTGTGGTTACCCAAATTCGGAAACTTTCGAGATTTGGTGATGGCTGAAGCTCACAAATCTCGATACTCAATACATCCTGGATCTGACAAGATGTATCATGACGTCAAAGGGTTGTATTGGTGGCCTAACATGAAAGCTGACATCGCCTTGTACGTCAGTAAATGCCTAACCTGTTCCAAAGTAAAGACCGAACACCAAAGACCCTCTGGGTTGCTTCAACAACCTGAAATTCCTCAATGGAAATGGGAACATATTTCCATGGACTACATTACCAAACTACCGAAAAC
This sequence comes from Helichrysum umbraculigerum, assembly GCA_949592205.1. Lineage (NCBI taxonomy): Eukaryota > Viridiplantae > Streptophyta > Magnoliopsida > Asterales > Asteraceae > Helichrysum > Helichrysum umbraculigerum. The sequence goes on along the minus strand of CATIUR010000003.1, from coordinate 101,930,764 downwards.
TTCGAGTGGTTGCGATACCATTTGGGTGATCGTGGACCGTCTCACGAAATCTGCTCATTTTCTGGCCATCAAGGAAACCGACAAGATGGAGCGTCTGACTCGCATCTATGTCAAAGAAATCATCTCACGACACGGGGTACCTATCTCGATCATCTCGGATAGGGACAGCCGTTTTACTTCTAACTTTTGGCAATCGCTACAGAAATCTCTTGGTACTCGTCTGGATATGAGTACTGCTTATCACCCGCAAACCGATGGCCAAAGCGAGCGAACTATTCAAACACTGGAGGATATGCTACGAGCCTGCGTAGTCGACTTCGGTACTTCTTGGGAAAATCATTTACCGTTGTGCGAGTTCTCGTACAACAATAGTTATCATACCAGCATAAAGGCTGCACCCTTCGAGGCACTTTACGGACGTAAGTGCCGATCACCTGTCTGTTGGACTGAGTTAGGAGAATCCCAACTCACGGGTCCAGAAATCATTCAAGAAACTACTGAGAAAATCGTTGGTATTCAAAACCGGCTGAAAGCCGCACGTGATCGTCAGAAAAGCTATGCTGACGTGAGACGCAAACACCTTGAGTTCCAGGTAGGAGACAAGGTACTTCTCAAAGTGGCACCGTGGAAAGGTGTTATTCGATTCGGGAAACGAGGCAAACTAAATCCTAGATATATCGGACCATTCGAAATCCTTGAAAGGATTGGTCCAGTGGCATATCGCCTGCAACTTCCTGCTGAACTTAGCAGCGTACACAACACATTCCACATTTCTAACTTGAAGAAATGTCTGTCTGACGAGACGCTGATTATACCGCTCGACGAAATTCAAATCGATGATAAACTTCATTTCGTCGAGAAACCTTTGGAAATCATGGACCGAGAGGTCAAGCAATTGAAACAGAGTCGTATTCCCATAGTAAAAGTCAGGTGGAATTCTAGGCGCGGCCCTGAGTTCACCTGGGAACGGGAAGACCAAATGCGACAGAAATACCCACATCTCTTCCCAGACAACGCACCGTCCGTGCACTCAAGCTAATTTCGGGACGAAATTTCTTTAACAAGGGGAGAATGTAACACCTGCTAAATTAGGATAATTATTTATGCCTAATTGATTGTAACTAGTTGTAATTAGTATGTAATAGGACTAATTACAGGCTCTATTTGTATATATATAAGTTGATTTATATATATATGTGTGTTTTTACGCGATTTGGATAAATCGTACTAATTAACCGGACGGAGTCCGACACAATTATTTTGACGTTGGTGACAGAAACTTACCTAAATAATGAGAACGTATTTTATTATATAAAATACACAGCGAACAAACACTAATTATAATATCGCGACGACATTTTAAATAATTTAACGAATACGTATTAAACGCGAGTTAAGAATTTTAATACTTCGATGAATGTTTTTATAATTAATTTCAAGGTATTTCATTAAAATATTCCCGTCACCTTTTAAAAATATAACTGCTTGAATTAACGTTTAAACGACGGATTAAACGAACACCGCGCGAGGCGCAGTGCGCAGACTGGAAATGGTGGAGGATATTACCTCCCACCAATTCCCTTTTCTTTCTTTATTTCATTTTCTCTCTCTCTCCTCTCTTCTCTTTTCTCTCAAATTTCATCACCAAAAATCTTACAAAACCGCAAAATAAACATACTAAACGACGCCGGATCATACCACCTCTTTAGAGAAAAACGTTCACCACTTCGCGATCTACAATCCTATCTTTCCGGAATTTCATTTCGGCAAATCGTAAGTTCCCGACAAAACCCGAAACTCTCCGTTTTTACTCATTTTTACGTTTTTATGGTTTATATATGCTTAAAATGTCCAAAAATGGGTTGGGTAAAAGATTTGGACCTAACGGAAGTTTTTCGACCGATTTTCCGGCCACCAAATTCCGATCAGACCGCTACGTCGCAGAGACGCTGGACTATCTGCGACGTAGCTCAAAACGTCGCATTTTGTGGCCAACGTCGCACTTAGCGACGTCGCGGCCTACGTCGCACAAAAATCCCAACGTCGCACTAGCGACGCAGCCTATTACGTCGCATTAACTTGCGGACGTCGCACATAGCGACGTAGACTTTTACGTCGCAAACCGAACCTACGTCGCATTGATTTTGCGAAGGTCGTATCATGCGACGTACCTCCCTACGTCGCACCCTACGTCGCATGCTACGTCGCACAAACCAGAACCTTGAAAAGTCAGATTTTACTAAGTGTCGAACTTACACAACTTCAAATACTTATGTCATACGACTTAACAAACGTCATAGAACATACTTTCAATTACAAATACACTAAATTGCGTTATAAATGATAACGCTTTGAATCATTATTACAAACCGTCACCAACGGGCCATATTTGTTTTCAAACTACAAACGGATTACTAAACAAACACTTGGACATAATGAGTTGTGTAAACAACTAGCCTAGATGGTCTTGCGAGACATCTACTTACTTAACTTTATATGTTTAGGCATTTGAAGGTTACGGGTTCGGAGAACCTACGGTTGATATTACTTACTCGTTTATTGATATAAACGTACTTGCAAAGACTCAGGTGAGTCTTACGGCCCCACTTTTACTGTTTTATCTTATTGGGGGAGATACATGCTACTACTTTTTCCTTGAACACAAGTACTAAACTGTTTACTATACCAAACGAAATTGCATGAGTTACTTACAAACAGAAGTCTCTCCATCATATATCGTTAGTTATGGACTTAAGCGCGAACAGTAGTTAATGGATCCATTAGGGAAATGACCCTCCCCACCCGGGGCAGTAGCGCTGCCACGTACCGATTTACACGTATAAATGGGTGACAACTTATTCGTTACTGATGCTTGCTCACTTACGAGCATGTCACGGGAGCAAACATATTATTTACGGGTTAAGCTTCGATTATGAGCCTCATGGCAACGGTATAAACTTACTTACTTACATTTGCGGGATTGCAAATACTGGTTTACGATTTCTGGATTGAAATTGCTGATTTTACGCCTACGGGCATTACTGACGAAAGCTCGTGTTAAAAATTGATATTATTTACAAACCTGTGAGATTCACCAACCTTTTGGTTGACACTTTTTAGCATGTTTTCTCAGGTACCCGGATGGAGTAGGATTACTCCAGGATTTTAGCTAGAGTCGCATGATTTCAACACAACTGCATTAACGGAGATTCTTAGCATTATCTTTTGTATATTACGGTTATGTAATAGAATCTCCCGCTATACGCGTGGACTCTAGGGGAAACTACATTTTGTATACGAAAACACTAAGTTTTCAAACATTATATCTATGGAATGTAACTAATTTACGAAACGTCTCATTTAGAGGTCGTTTGCTGTATATCTTGTGCTTTGTATATTGATTAGTAACACCCAAGTATGCTTCCGCAAAACAGTAAATTTTTGGGGTGTTACAAAAAGCGTTATTTAGACATCCTTGTTACTCTTATCTCAAAACTTTCAGCTACTCTGCGTTTCCCTCAGAATAATCTTGCGTGTGTTCAAAGTCAAAATCACTAGAAGCAATACTCTGGTGCGAAAAATTGGCACCCTTCTGAAAACTCGGGAAAAATGAAATGTCCAAGGAAGAAGTATCTAGGATCTCTCGAAAAAAAAAATCTATGAAGAAAAAGAGAAAAAAAAAATATATCCTCAAAAAGTTCTGCAAAAATAGAATAAAGCTTGGTAACTCAAAGTCGCAAAGAATGCCGGATCAGAAAATCATAAAAATCCGCGTATGTTCCCGAGAAAGATGTCATCAAAGCTAGAAATAAATTCCCCTTTATATGTTTTTCGTGTGTCTGAATAGATTTTAACTTTAGGATTTCTAAGTTAAAGCAAAAACCCTTGAAACCCTAAAGTCACCATTCTCCGTACCCCTTGGCCCTCACCAACCGTTACAACCCTTTAAAAATGTCTTGGGATGATTAGCACCGTTCTCATTGAAGTGGTGGAGATCCGATTCTCGATCAAGCCTATAACGAGAAGTAATGCATGATTGGCTTTATGAGCGATTTCTTTTGATTAGAACGATAGGAAACCCGATACACTCTGAGTGAATTGAGTGACCACCTTGTGAGATCGCCTAGTCATGTACACTATCCATCGAGAATTGTGAAAGTATGTCGTGGCTAATATTTCAAATCTAAGGGCCGACTATCCTAATGATGCTTACTTTCTAAAAAGGTTTATTTGGTGTCTGAAAAACTGATTGATCTCAAATTATTTTGTGTCAAAACCCAAAACCATTTTTTTCAAACCTTTTATAGCAAGTGAGAATTTTAAAGTTTCCTTGAGGATAAGCAAATGCCTAAGTGTGGGATATTTAATAACACGCAAAAAGTTAAGTTTTTACGTACATTATCTCTCTCATTTTAGGCACAAAGTTAGCAAAAACACGCTCTAAATAACATAATTAATGAAATTTTGTTAACTAAGTCAAAATGGAAGCAATGTTTATGAAATCACTAAAAACGGCATGAAAAACGTGAAAAAAAGAAAAGCAAAAGCGTTCTACGGCTCTCTCGTTAACTCTTTTTAATGAACTATGACCTATACTTCGAGTTACGACCTCTAATTGGTGTCATTTTGTTCGTTAGGAAAACACGAAACCGTGGACGTAAGAATCGCTTGAAACAGATAAACGAGGAAGAAGTTGCGCTTAAACGAAGAACCGAAATACGTCTGAACCAGACCGTATAAGGTTGCTTTCAACCGTATACGGCTGGACACAAGCCGTATACGGCCTGCACAGACCGTATACGGTCGTGTTCAGCCATATACGGTTGGTGTTCGCCCGTATCTGCCCTAGCTCAGCCGTATACGGCCAAAACCACACGTATCGTGCGTTCAGGCATACAAAATGTGATTTTTATACGGGTGTCCAATACGGTTGAGCATTTGAAGGTCCGGATAAGGCTGAAGAATACGGTTGAGCGTTCTCTATAAATACAAGGCTTCTTCACTCATTTTCAACACACACTTCACACCTCAATACTCCAACACATTCTACAATTCTTGTTTCTACTTCTTTTTACGTTTTCGCATTTTATTTAGCTTGTAGTTTTGGTTTCTCTCTCTAGGGTTTTGTCTCTCTAGAGAGATAGATAGTTAGTTAGTTAGAGGTAGAGAGAGGAGCTAGCTTTTGTAATCACAGTGTAAAAGCATTCTTAGTGCAAGACTACGCGTTTCTCAATATTACTCTGCTTAAATTCCTGGTGATATCTATTCTTTCATACTTATACTATGTCCGAATTATTTCTGCCTGCTTGTATGATGCATGTTATCTTTATTGCCATGATTATTGAGTAGTGTACTATTGCGGTTGTTGAAATGTAGATAATTAGCCGTAGGGATGATGTTAAATTAATCTTTAAATTAATATATAATTGGGAATTATTAAATTCTGCTATGTCTAAACTTATCATGCATCTAGACTTAGTTTACGGATCACCCTTTCCAGTCCTTCGCGAGACTGCTACTTAGGTTTAGAAACTGATCACCTCTAAATACAGTAGTTTGTTATCTGTGTTATCGTACGAATCAATGTTTGTTACTGTAATTCGGCTGAAGTACATGGTATAGCGGTGGAAACACCACTGGTGGAGTACAGACATGGAATCTGTACCGACATTGTGACCTACCTAGAAAACCTAGAATATGGTCTAGGAACCGTAGAGCTGTGGAAATGTTACAGTACACCGTATGACTACCTCTGGTTACAAGGCTGTGAAAATACATTTACCTAAGTACACCGTAATTGTACCTAGGGTTAGTAAACTGTGAAAAAGCTATAGTACATCGTGATCCTACCTCTGGTTATAAAAGTTGTGGAAATGCTTATAGCACTGTACACGCAATTATACCTAGGGTTAGTGAGCTATGGAATAGTTGTAGTACACCGTGAACCTACCTCTGGTTATGAAAGACTGTGGAAGTGGTCAGGGTATTGTACACCATAAACGTACCTAGGGTTAGCAAGCTGTGGAAGTATGTAAATGCATTGTACACCGCTAGGGTACCTAGGGACGAATGATTGATCGCAAAGGAGAGCTCTAGATCATGACAGAAGTATTTGTGCTATAAAAACGTAAGGTAATGAGTCTAGAAACGAAAGTCAAGCCCCCTGTAGTGGTTCAGGATTCTTAAACCCCTAGACTCTACAAAACTGATAGTACAGAATAACAAGTTAACAATTTGTACACGATTAGATATTAACAGTTGCATTTAGGTGTTAAGAAAGGTTAGAATAACCCGAGGGTAGTCTGTTACCTTATTCCTGCACCCTTCATGGGTCACTGGTCTTCACAAGACAGTGTGGGTGGTCGAGCAGTCTTGTCTAATCAGAATCATGATAGCCTAGGTACTCAGTGACATACTTATTTGGGTTTTAATTAAACAAGTAGGGTCCTAGTGTTTACATCTATAATTCATCTGTCAATTAACTAATTAAGTCCCCAATTATCTTTATAATAAACATCATCCCAACAACTGATTATTGAAGTTTTAACAGCCGCATTCTCTATCTATCTACCTAATTACCGATTCTTCTCTATTTTACTTTTCTGCACTTAGATAATCAGAAAATTAGAAAACCAAACAAACGAAACCTACCTATCTACGTAAACCCATCCTAATAGTGAACCTTATCTTTGGCCTAAGCTTTGTTTCAATTCGCTCCGATTGAAGAACGACATTGCTTACTCACCTAGTGTAGTAGGTAGTATCTGTAAGTTGAGCCCATCTTATTACAAATTTTAAAACTCCCTAATCGCCACCCTGACTCATCCGGTCAAGTCCTCTGATGACAAGGACGGTTCACCCCTCACAAAGGTGAGCTTTCTGAACCTGACGGATCCGGGTGCATCATGTCGCCAATCAGTTGGAATTTCTAAGTTTAATTTTGTTTGTTTCAATGGCCAACCAAAACCTAAATCTACAGAACATTAGTGCTTTCCTTAAGCATAACAATGAAATCGGAAGTGCTACAAAACCACCCTTGTTTCCTCCAAATATGGACTATGCATACTGGAGGTCTCGGTTTGAGGATTATATTAATTTTAATGACCCAGCTTATGGATTCCAATTCTTGAGAGATACGAAAGACCGGTCGCTGAGGGTAATTATCCAGGAGTTCCAACTCCTAAGCCAATTAGAAGCATGACTGCCGAGGAAAAGAAGGATTTTGATCTTGAGCGTAAGGCACACTCTGCAATATGTATGTGTTTACCTCAGGAAGTTCACCGACAGTTTAAATATCATGAGATCACCTATGATCTCTGGAAAGCTATTGAGACCAGGTGCGGAGGGAATGAAAAATACAGGAGAACCAAATTGAAATTGATAAAGAAACAATTTGATTTGTTTGATATACTTCCAAATGAGACAGTTGAAAGTCTATTCACAAGATATTCAGCTCTTGTGAGTGAACTTACAGATGGAGGTCTATCTTTTCCTAACCTGGAAGTAAATAAGAAGCTACTGGAATCATTACCTCAGACCTGGGAAATAAGAGTGACTATGATGAAGGATGATCCTGAATTAGAAGCTCTGTCACTTGATCAGTTCATAGGGAGACTGCAAGCATACGCTCTTGATATGAAGAAGAAGAACTGTAAATCTGGTGGTTTTGTACAAGATCCAAATCTGTATGGAGGAAGAGTTTCAACTGGTACTTCCTACGGGGGAATGGATTTTATCTCTGATGGATCTTCTACCTCTGCATCTCCAGCTCAAAGCAGCAGTAGATATTCTAGTTTCACTTCTCTAGGGGTTCAATCTGATAAAGGGACTCAAGCTACGTAAAGGAGTCAATCTTCTGCTTCTCCTGACACTGAAGAGAATGCTGCTATATTTACTGCATTTGTCGGTTCTTATGAGAATTTTCTTTCTCAAAGAACTAGTATCAAAGACTTTGTACCTACTTCCGCATCAAAAGTAGATACAAACTTTGTTGCTGAATCGGTTGAAGGTACCGAGAATGATGCTTCAATCAGTACCAAGCAAAAGAGTAGTCAGGCTGTTAATGAACCTCTAGTTAGCGTAAGGGAGGAAATTGAAATTGAGGACATTACTGACCAAGAAGTCAGTAAGGTTGAAAAAGTTGGTGTTAAATCTGAAAATTGTTTACTCACTAATGAACTTGAAGAAATTTCAAAGACAAAGGGTAAATTAAAGGTTATCTCTGAATCAAAGATTTTGAAAACTGAACCAAAGAAAGCTAAAGTAATTAAACAGTCTTCAAAATCACAATCTTCAGTTGAATTACGGTCCCCCGTGACAATTCTGAAGAGAAATAATTCAGTTGAAAAACCGTCAACATCAACAGCTTCAACCTCACAAGCATCCACATCAGCTTGTACACATAAGTGTTCATGCTCTGTGAATGCTTCATCCTCAAGGCCATTTAGAAGTGTGTCTCCACCTCAACAGCCATTTGTTGAGCATCATTCTTGTTTCTACTGTAAGAGACAAGGACATTTGATTCGTGATTGTCATCGGCTCTCCAGACGAAGATTTGGGAGAGATATGCCTAGAACTTCCTTTTATAGAAATTTGTTTTCAAATCCAGTTTCAAGGCATACGTATCACTCTCCCAAACCAGTCAGGAAACCAAATAACATTGTACAACAAACTTTGTCAAAACCAAAGCATAATGTTATGACAAACCATCTTCCGAACAATCTAAAGTTTGGAAACCCAAAGAGTCTACCGTTGACTCTTTAGTCACCAACAATAACACATCAGCAAACACTTCTGATTTGTTTAAAGATAAAATTTTGATTGATGTGCTTATTGTTGATGATTTCGGACGACCTAAGTCTGCAAAGGCTTACGTCTCCTTTCTAACTAATAATTTCTTTGTGTTGTGCTGCAGCAGTCGTAACTTGTAAAGGAACTTGTAAAAGAAAGTATTTGGTACGTTGATAGTTGCTGCTCGCGGCACATGACCGGCAACTTATCCCTCTTGAAGGATGTGAAACCAATTATTAGGGAATATGTTGCCTTTGCTGGTGATACTGGTGGTGTTATTACTAGACAAGGAACACTTACCAATGGAAACATAAGCTTTGAGAAGGTGAATTACGTAGAACAACTTCAGCACAACTTGTTGAGCATCTCACAAGTCTGCGATAAGAAATACACCACTGCCTTCACAGATGTAGAATGCTTGATTTTGAAGCCGGGTTTTGTTATTCCCGAAGAATGGGTGTTGACTAGAGCACCTAGAAAGAGAGATACGTACATCTTGGATATGAGGACTGTTGAAACTACTGAACATACTTTTCTATTATCCAAAGCTACAGAAAAGGAGTCACTTTTATGGCACAGATGTATGGGACATATTCATCTTCCCAAAATGAATTATCTAGTGAAAAATGATCTTGTGCTTGGGGTCCCAAAGCAATCATTTACCTTACCAGATGAATGTGTTTCCTGCCTAAAAGGGAAACAGCACAAGAAGTCTCATAAGTCAAAATAAGTGAACTCCATTGTGACTCCGTTAAAGTTGTTGCATATGGATTTATTCGGTCCAATCAATATAAAAAGTTTGGGTGGTAAATCTTACTGTCTGGTAGTGACGGATGACTACTCGAGATTTTCTTAGGTATACTTCCTTGCTACCAAATATGAAACATCTGACATTCTTGTTTATCTTTTTGATAAATTAGAGAACCTATGCAACTTGAAGATCAAGAAACTGCGTAGTGACAATGGTACAGAATTCAAAAACTCCACTCTTACTTTGTACTATTTGAAGAAAGGGATACATCATCAGTTTAGTGCAACAAGGACTCCTCAATAAAATGGAGTTGCTGAACGAAAGAATAGAACTATCATTGAAACTGCGAGAACCATGCTGTCTGATTCCAAACTGCCTGTTATCTTTTGGGCAGAAGCAGTAAATACAGCGTGTTATGTGCTAAATCGGGTGTTGACGGTTAAGAAGCAGAACAAGACATGCTATGAATTGTTTAATAATCGTAAACTGAATTTAGAGTTTCTTGAACCATTTGGCTGTCCATGTTCGATTATGATTACAAAAGCTAAAGTTCCGAAGTTTGGTGAAAAGACTTGTGATGGCTTCTTCTTGGGCTATTCAGTCAATTCTCCTAACATAAGGGTCTTTAACAAAGTAACAGGAACTGTGGAGGAACATTACGAGGTAAAATGCCTACGGTATTATGATAATCCTCAAGGTAAAGGCGAGGATTGGATGTTCAAATACGATGATTTGTTTGATTCATTTAACATCCCAGATATCGATGATATTGAGGAGGTGGTTACTATGTTGCATGGAGTTGACCTACCTTTCGATCCTTCAATTCCTACACTCACCCCTACCCCTTCCGCTGCCACACCATCTCCTACTAAGCCATCCACATCCACTACCACTCCAGCCACTGCAACGCCATCTACTACAACACTCTCCATCAATGTCAACACTCCTTCCACTTTTGGAACAGCTCCCACTTCATCGGAACATCCTGATCATCAGAAATTTCCTGAATTGCCAGTATTACCCGACTTATCTGTTGATGCAGAGGAAGAGATGGCAAGATCTCATTTATCTGCCAATGAAGAGGAAGATGTGGAATCCCCAAAGTATTTGACGTTGATTGAGACTAGTATCATTCTCGATAAAGTTGATGCTACTGAAACTGAGGGAGATCTCACAAACTTGGATTCAGTCATTGTGCCTGGCGCGATTCCCCAATCTCGTGTTCATAAAAATCACCCCACTGATAATATCATTGGTGATCCGAATGCTGGCATTCTCACAATAAATCAAGCGAAAGAATCTACATCGGAGCAGTTGAACTGTCTTGTAGCCATGATAGATTCAGGTTATCTTTCTCAAATAGAACCAAAGAATGTGACTGAAGCACTGAAAGATGCTCATTGGATAAATGCTATGCAGGATAAGCTTCATCAATTCGAAAAGCTGCAAGTTTGCAAATTGGTTAAAGTACCTAAGGGTGTTCATCCTATTGGTACTCGATGGGTATTCGATGTAAAGAAGGACGATCGTGGTGTTATCGTCAAGAATAAAGCGTGACTTGTTGTTCAAGGATTTACACAGATCGAGGATTTAGACTACGATGAAGTTTTTGCTCCAGTTGCATGATTAGAGTCTATCCGAATATTCCTTGCGTATGCGTCCTATAAGGGATTTCGGGTATTTCAACTGGATGTGAAATCTGCGTTTCTGTACGGAAAAGTTAACGAAGAGGTGTATGTCCGTCAGCCACCTGGCTTTGAAGATTCTATCCATCCAAACTATGTCTACAAATTAGACAAAGCTCTGTATGGTCTTCATCAGGCTCCACGGGCATGGTATGAAACACTGTCAACACATCTGCTAGAGAATGGATTTATGCGTAGGCAGATTGACAGTACTCTCTTTATTAAGAAGTCTGGAAAGGATTTGCTACTTGTACAAGTCTACGTAGATGATATCATATTCGGGTAAACTAATGAGGTATTATGCAAGGAATTTGAAGGCATCATGAAGGCTAAGTTTGAGATGAGTGCCATGGGAGAGCTAACCTTTTTCTTAGGGTTACAGGTTGAGCAATCTTCTGATGGTATCTTTATCCATCAGTCTAAGTACGTAAATGATATCTTGACAAAGTATGAGCTACTCGACTGTAAAACCTTTGGAACTCCTATTGACACGAACCATAAACTTGGACCTTCTGAGGAAGAAGATGACGTTAATCTTCGCGACTATCGATCAATGATAGGTTCGCTAATGTACCTGACTGCCTCAATGCCCAACATCATGTTCACTGTATCTCTTTTTTCAAAGTTTCAGGAAACACCGAAAGTTTCTCATGAGAAAGCGGTCAAGCGAATCTTCAGTTATCTGAAGTTTAAACCATCTCTTGGTCTATGGTACTCTACTGAAGATAACTTTGCTCTAACTGCTTACTCATATTCATATTATGGCGGTTGCTGTGTGGATCACAAGTCAACTACGGGAGGCTGTCAGTTTTTCGATAATCGATTAGTCTCGTGGTAGCGCAAGAAGCAAACAACGGTCTCTACCTCAACAGCGGAGGCTGAATATGTTGCAGCTGCAAGTTGCTGTTCTCAAGTTCTTTGGATTCAGCATCAAATGCGCGACTATGGGTTACTTCTTACTTTAACTCCTATTCACATTGATAACACCGCTGCTATCTCTATCACCCGCAATCCCGTACAGCACTCAAAAACTAAACATATTGAAATACGTTTTCATTTCATAAGGGATTGCTATGAGAAGCACTTAATAGACTTAATTCACATAGACACCTCAAAACAAAACGCAGATATTTTTACAAAAGCTTTTTCGAGGTCTCGGTTTGATGAGCTAGTCTCAATGAATGGGATGAAAATTCCCAATCCTAAGTGATGTGTAACTTGGAAGTTTATTTTGTATATTTATTATTTTGTGTGCTTTATTTATTAAAAAGGAAAAAAAAAATTACGCAATAGACACTCTTTATACTTGTTAGTATTCAGGAAATGCAATGTTGCTAAATTTCTAAAAAATAGATGTTGGGTTGTGTCTGTAAACAACTTGGGATATGATAGTACATCAGGTGACATGCAGAAAATGGAATTTTAAGGTTTATCTTGGATGTGTCAGTAGGTTTATTTGGCATATTTAAAACAGCTTTTATAAACATTAGCTTCATCATATGATGTATTGGTTGGCATGTTACACACCGATTTCTGGGTTATTAAGAGGTAAGTCTAATACTTATCTATTATCTTGTGCAAACTGCTATATGATGTATGACATAAGTCTTAATTGATGAATGATGGTACTGCCATACACTGTTATCATAATTCTGTGAATGCTAAATTGGCAAATAGTGATAATATGGTTATTAGCTTAACTAATGGTGACTTTGTTGTACTAAGTACATACCTGAATCCATTAGTTATGCCAATAGTCTCAAACGTATTTTGTTCATACTAAAGGACCCTCTATTGTACTAAGTACAGACCTAGGACCACTAGTATTTTCATAATATGTTTGATGTTTGCCTAAATTTAAAATTCAAGTGTATGTTACGCGTTGGTCAAGATAAACTTGTTCCTGTAACCTCTACCTTGTCTGTAAACAATGCAGTGTTATGAGTTTTACTTGATTTCATCAGTATATCATATAATAGGAAGCACAAAATAATATTCATACTAACAATAAAGGTTAGCTCACAAACACGGATGTAACATGTTTAAGTGGGCAAACAATATCAATAGTCGTCTCAAAATAATTTTTATAAAAGCTGCTTTAAATATGTTAAGTAAATTTAAAGTGGACAAATATACCGATAATCGAAATAACACTTACTATTTCCTAATAATTGCATATTGGCCTGATATGATCCCGAACCATACCCAAACAATCCCGTCACCAAAAATATCTAGTAAATTTAATGCTTTGGGCCTTTTATTTTGTTTTATTGTAATTTTTAATTTCATTTTTAATTTTTGCAAAGAAAATTCCAAAAAGATTTTCTTTCTATGTTCTTTTTATCCAAGTTACACTTCACTCGCAAATCGAGCACTGACTTCACTCCCAAACAATCCCGACATATCATTGTTAACACGCAAAATTTTGTAAAGTTTTTAAAATTTTGAATATTTCTCCAAGTGTCCACTAGCGACACACTTGGCGAGTGCCGCTACCGAGCACATCGAGTGTCGTCATTGAATGTCGCCATTAGGGTTTAGGTATAAATACCCCTTCATAGCGGCACTCCACCATTACACCCTTCAAATTACCATAGCGACACTCGATTGACTTTGGCAACACTCGCTCTCGAAATAGCGACACTTGATTTCCAAAGCTCTTTGCGTTTGATTCGTTTGTTCTACCTCTTTTCCGTGTAATCCATTACTTGTTTCGTGATCTACTCACGTTTCCGCACCTATTGGTATGTGTTTCGAATTATTTCGTCGTGTATTTTTCGATTAATTTGTATAAGTATTTATGGGTTTACAGGGTTACGGGAATTGGTTAAATTAACCACTGTTTTGTTAGCATTAGGTGTTATAACTAGCTGATTATTGTTCCTGCATGTATTCCGCACCACTTCCATGCCTTAGATATCGTTTGCCCCAAATTTTTGTTCGTCATGATTTCTGGGTTCGTCGATGATCTGGGCTCGTGTTCATCTTGGCGACACTCGCTAAGTGTCGCCATGACCTCTTTCCCAATTCGTCTAAGTACTAAATAGCGACACTCACCGAGTGCCGCTACGGATAAAATTATTACTTGGAACGGATAAATAGCGACACTCATCGAGTGCCTCTACGGTTGTAATTTTGTTGCTCATGGGATATCTAGCGACACTCATCGAGTGCCGCTAGGTTATCTAAAATTTTTCAAGTACTTTGTAGCGACACTCAATCGAGTGCCGCTAGTTTTCTCAGTTTTATTCCCAAGTGTTCTCTAGCGACACTCGTTAAGTGCCGATGTTGTTTATGGCGACACTCGACAAGTGTCGCCATCCAGGACTCGGTTGTTTTTCTGAGTTTTTCAAGGATGTTTGAACGTGTTTCTATAACGTTATTGTCTGTGTATGGTTTTTTCTATTTGTTTAAGTTACAATGGCAGATTTAGCAGTCAACGTTGGATGCACGCAGACTCGGCACAATATTGTTGCTTTCTTGGAAGATACGCATGAGCGGTCTATTCCCTTTCATCCTATGATCAATTTTCTTAGACGCTCGCGTATCCATTTTGATATCACTACGACTACTCCTGTCTTTCTTAATCAAATTCGGTCGTTCTGGGAACATGTGGCCATTCAGATAGAGGAAGGTGTTCGAAGAATTGTGACCACTGTCTTGGGTCACAATATCATTGTTACTGAGGATACAATTCGACATATTCTACATTTTGAAGATACTCCTGATATGCCGACTTAATTCGGTAATGATTTTATCAACGGAGGGATGTTACGCATTGGTTATCCGGGGATTCCTATTGGACAGCATAGGATATAGCATTTGAGTAAGCTCTGGAGATATCTTGCTCATATCATGATTGTTTGCTTCTCACCGCGCAAATCCAGATTCGATGGAATGAGTCATACAACTGCTTCGGCAATATTGGCTATCATTTACAATAAGCCGTACAACTTTTCTGGCTATATCTTCAACAACATGATCGACAATATTCAAAGTGGCGAGGATATGTGGTTTATGTATCCACGATTCATTCAGTTAATTCTCAACTCCCTGAATCTGGGGATTCTTCCTGATGTTCAATCTCTTCTTCGCCCAACTCCGATGTTGCTACGCATCTTTGGCGATTCTGCCAGTGTTCCGAGAGGACAACCACCGATACAGGATGTTCCATTATTTGATCATATCATTGATGAGAATTTCATACCGCCACCAAATGACGGATATGTAGATCCGGCACCTACAGCTGCACAAATCAATGAGGGACAATTTGTTGAGATACCGGTTCTGGTGAATGAACAACCGATTGATGATTTGATTGATATCGACATGTTTGATGCTTTTGAAAATGCAAAATGGATTTTATGATTCAGGTTAATCAGGAAGCTAAGAATGCAGAGCTTGTTGCGGAGAATGAACCTCAGAGTTCTTCATCTTCTGATCATGTTCAGCGACCTCTACCGGATGGAGGTGAAACGCCAAGTGACTCTGATGGCACAGTTCCTCATCCATCACAGATGGAAGTGATCCGTCGGTAATTGCTATAGACGCATTCAACGACGTAAGCGCGACGGACGCGTTCATGTACCGGTAAACAGAGGAAAGGAAAAGAGACCGAGAGAAGAGACAGATTCTTAATATGAGCCAGAGTCTCCGCCAACTAAACGCAACCGCTCAACCGTTCAAATCAACGAGCCTGTTGCCGATCATCCTCGCTCTATCATTCGACCTTCTGCTCTTGTTTCCTCTGACATTCCACTGGATTTCATGCAGTAGATGATGGAAGCATTCACTACTCTGGAAGCTACAGTTTATGATCAAAATGATGTTATTCAAGCTCAAGCGAAAGTGATTGCTGATCTCCAACATATTGCTGATCAAGTTGAGACTTTGGAGCGTCGGATGTTGGAATTAGAAACCCTGGTTGGTGTTTCGGGGGAGTTAGAACTAGAAACAACCCCCAGGGTTCCCGAATCGGAAACTCCTCTAATTGAAAATGTAATTGATTCTAATGTTAATGAAAATGTTTCTTTGGAGTATTTTCCTATGTTTGATATTCTAGGTCAACCGCAACCACTGAATCTTGATTACTCAGTGGCAGACCTTTCGCATATTCAGAGTTTGTTAAATGAGAATGGTTCGGTACCTGAGAAGGATGTGAATGTTGAAAATGATGAGGATGTTGTGATTGAGGAAGAAGAGCTACATAGTGATGAATTTTATGATGATGCACCGATTGTTGAATCGGATTCTTCAGAAGATGAACCAGAGCCAGTTTGAGCTTCCCAAACAGAGTCTGTTCATGATACAACTGCTAAAGCTGACACAACTGAAGCTCAACAACCGCAAACGTCTGCTGAAGCTGGTTCGTCTACATATGTTATGCCTGATCCTGATAAACCTCACCTGAAGTTCGTTTCAGCTGAACCTATACCAGTTACGTGCAAGAGTTACAAGGTTAGTGAAAACTACACAGGAGTGAATAAGAGCTGGAAAACTTACAAAGGCATTTTCATGATTAAGAGAAGAGACGGTATACGGTACTTCAAACGATCATTCAATAAACTGAGTACGTTACCGAAGGGGGAGTTGAATCAATTAGCTCAGTTGAATTTGATAAACCACAACAGAGATTCGAGAGCCGATTTCTTCCAAACAACGATTCGTCGAGAAGTAAATTGAAAGAGATACAGTTTTATAAAACCGACGCTTGGCACGAGATATACTTTCAGAAAGAAACTTGATCCAGTGACAAGGCAGCCGATTTATAAAGTATTCTATCCTCCAGCTGATTGCTTGAAAGAAATTCCACTAGAGACTGTGCCCTTGGACTTTCTTAGAAGATTACAATATTGGGAGTATGACGGTGTTACTGGCAAAGCTGTGATCATATTCTTACCTGAATCAGAACCAGATGCAAAGTCTATTTGGGGTTTGAAGAAACTGCAGTTCCGTGTGTTTGATCCTATGAGTTTGATAAATCTTTCAAAACAAGATATGAAGAAGCTACACGAGAACATATTTCAATTCAGAGAAAAAGACCAAAAAGAAGCAACAAAGTTTCAGAAGATTGTTGACATATGTGTTGCGAATGGAATTCACGCAGGAGGAAAATTCCCTGCAGGTTGGACTTAATTGAAGATATTTTTGAAGACCAAGCTGAAGACACGGGGGAGTTTGTTGATACATGTTATGTGTCTGTCAGTTAGTCATCGAGTCTGTACGTTTTTTGAGTTTGTTTATATATGATTAGTTTTGGATTTCTGTTTTTTGTCCAAGTGTTAGGGCGACACTTAGCCAGTGTCGCTATGGCTACACTTGACTAGTGTCGCTAGCAACTTGCTAGTGTCGCCAAGGTGATAAACGGAATATATAAATAGATGAGTTAGAGTTCGTTTTGAGAGTTGACGAAACCCTAGATTGTGTGCGATTCGCTTGATTATTCGATTGCTTTGTGATTCGTTTCATACGTTCAATACTTAATTATTCGTGTTCTATACGTCTGATTGAGTTGCGATCCGATAGATCTATCCTAAGGGATCTACACTTCTTCTTCATCACTTAATTTTCCTATCATTAGTGATGTAGAATATCCAAGCTCAATATAAGTAATCCTTATAGGCAAAGGATAGAGATAGTCCAGAATTCTTATAAAAGCATACAAAATTCAATTAATTCTTATACGTATTACTTAATGAAGCACCAAAGGTGCAATATTTCCAATCTCTTTGGTTATACTACCAGTCTAGTTATTCCAATTGAAATATTCAATTATTAAACATACAAAATGATTTAAAACAAAAAGTACAAAGACATTAACTTTCAGACTGAGACTTACCAAGCGAAGCCCAACGGGTAGCTGGTGGCTGCTCCAACAGTAAGTTATTTTTTTTTAACTAAACCGTAGATACAATAGAACCACTATACCTCCATGATGTCTTCGCGCAAGAAAAGATAAAGCAACCAAACTTTCACGCAACACTTATAATGTATGTCACATT
Organism: Helichrysum umbraculigerum; assembly: GCA_949592205.1. Taxonomy (NCBI): domain Eukaryota; kingdom Viridiplantae; phylum Streptophyta; class Magnoliopsida; order Asterales; family Asteraceae; genus Helichrysum; species Helichrysum umbraculigerum. The sequence continues at coordinate 101,912,537 of CATIUR010000003.1, read as the reverse complement.
CAACTTCTTGACGTCATCAATCACCAAAGTCAAAAATAATATCCAACTAACCTTAGTTTAATATTATATACTTCACTTTCAACCAATTCGATACATTTAAAAGTCATGAGCTTCCAATAAAAAAACACATCTAGCAATCCAATATCCTCCACAGCACCAATAAAATTGGCACTCTGTCAATCAACAAACAAATGACACTTATCTTGGACCAACAGATAAAGGTTAGACTAATGCACGCAGAATAAACATTCAAAAAGACCACAAATTTAAGATATAAATCGGGGGCCATACGTACACCTGCAAAAGGAAATATGAAAAGTACCAAACCTTAACAGCCGAATTGTGATCTAAGGAGATTTGGGTCTTCAAATCTCGAGGCACCATTACCATAGTTGGATTGCTAGTATGTAAATAGCTCAATCCTTTATCTTGCAAGTATTTCATACAATATATAAAAATAAATAAAACACGACTATAGAAGTGGAATCCTTCGTGAACTTTACTACATCAAGAGACATACACATTTGTCATTTTCCATCAATCTGGACAAGTGGAATATCCAACAGCTAATATAAGCTCCCATGGATAAAATAAATCACTGCATTACAATAACCAATTTCTAATAATAAATCTTACATCGGAATAGACTCGATGAATTCTTCAATGGCATTTAATCGAACAACTTGTTTGCATCCAAAAAAACTGAAAATAATCAAGATTAAATGATGAAAATATATCTTGTTATTGGATCAAAAATAAAATGAAAGTTGAGAATAGAAGCTAATATAAACAATTCAACAATGCATAGTGCATATATGTAATGAAAAACTGAAGAATGAGTTCGAAATCGAAACCAAAGGAACTGATGAATGTTTGGACAACCATGATGTGTATATACGTCAAACATACCTCGTGAAGTAGAAACAAAGTTTGATTTGAAATTTCAATAAACTCGTGTTATCTGGAAATTTGGAATACATCAACAATCAAGAATCAAAAAAAAAAAAAAAAAAAAAAACACACAACAATACAAACCTAGAATTAGAAATCAACTAACAAATACTGAAGTAGATCTTCATTCACGTAATGGCCGATTGAAATCAAAATCGAATCCTATATTATCGAATTCAAAACCCGTATAAATCTAAATTGACGTAAGTTTTGCTTCAATATCAATTAAAAAGAATATAATTTTAATTTTGAAATGAATAATAGGAATTAACATTTTTAATTCTCAAGTAATTTTGAAAATCGTACAAATATAGGCCTAAGAAATTTAAATTTTGAATCTTAAATTTAATTTGAATGTTGTTTAATCAAATCTTTAATTTTGCTCTACGTAATTAATTTGAAAATTAAATGGAATTAGGTGGCATTGAATTATTTATATTTACATTTAATACTCATTAATTTGAATTATTTCTTTAAATATTAATATTTACATTTAATACTCATTAATTAAATCTAATAATTTCCTTTTTTATACATATATTAATTACAAATTATGTTATTTAAGGAAATTATAGGTTCATTAAATGCACCTTAACGTGTGTCACAGGGGCACACGTTAGCAAAACCCATAGAAAATTAAATTTAAATTTTAACTTTGAATTAATTCTCATCAGGATTTGAATGAAAGTAGAAATGGGTTTATGAGTATTTATTGGCTAATCACATTTGAACCAATTAATTAAGGGTATTAGTGTAATTGAATAATAAACATAGGTATTTATTGGCTAATCACATTTGAACCATTTAATTCTCTTAACAAATTGATTAGCAAATATGCTCCTCTTATAATATAGAAGAGAGAAGAGAGATAAGATAAGATATTTTTAGTTTTTTTTTATTGCATTTGATATTGTTTAATGCTTGAGAAGGAAAAAATTTAATTCATCATATAGAGACACCCCATCATTTAATTAAATCGTAAGCATTGTCTAAAAATCTCGGGAAAAGTTGAGATAATAATGAGTATATCATAAAATCTTAGTCAATGAAGAATCAATGATATTTTATCCAAAATATCATGAGAAAATCCTTATTTACTTTGTCAATTGATATAAAGGGTAATGTATGTCTTGTATGATGTATGATATGATACAACTCCTAAAGCTTTATATTTTTCTAGGTTTAATCAAAGTATGCATATTATTAGTTGGGAAACTATAAACATTTATTTTTTCTATTTGTAAGGATTAGTTCAATTTTGAAGTTTTATATATGTCTTTTGTAACAACTTAATTTTATAAACCTTCATGATTTAGACATTTTTATTTCTAATTAATATGCTTATAGCTCAATGCTAAAACTTAATAGTTTGTATTATTATTATTTTTTATTATTTAAAGTCAATTATATATGTTAATTAAGTTCCTACTAATTGTTTAAGTTAGTGGGGATAAAAGTTTTGAAAGTAAAGGACAACAATGAAAATCTCATTTAATCATGATATCTCATTTTCACTTGTTATTTAATAACATATTTTAATAACTTATGAGAAAATGATGCATTTCTCTTTATTTTATCAGGAGATTAGTTTGCAATTTGATATAAAGGTATATTTATTTAGCAAGAACATATGTAAAATGAGATGATAAAAATAGAACTCTCCTTAATATAATGTATCAATGAAGATGTATGGTTAGATTCATTTATTCGAGTTTATTATTTATATTTTCTACTTAAATACGATGGTTCTCTTATAGATTTAAGTATTTAACTATAATCCTAACAAAAATGAAAGCTCCCTCATGTAATTCATGCCCGCAAAATAATCAAAAGTACTACTGTCACGTCTATTATTGGTATGTAACATAAATTACGTTGTTGTCAATTTCAGAGTGAAAATATATTGTATAAGGTTATAAATTCAGTTTTAGTTAAGATTTGAGGGGAACAATCTATCCAAAATCGAATCAATCACTTGAGTGAAAAAATTTATATAGAAAACGTAGATGACCTGAATTCGGTGACTCGATCTTAGCATGTTAGTTAGAGTATGATAAAAATAACACACGCTTCCAGTTTCATAAGTTGCAACTAACTAGGATAAGGTTGAGCTAATGAGTTACCCGTGCATCGAATATAAGTAAATTTAAAAACCCGTCGCAATACGCGGATGAGAAAAACTCGTTAAAAAACAATTTTGATATGGCTCGTTCTGAACGAATCTAATCGATATACTATTACTATCCAACATATATGCTTGTATTACTTCGTAAATGCATTATCGCGGAAATTTCTAGGATACGCTATAGGTCAAAAATTAGAATACTTCACAATGAAGAAGTAATGTTTGGGAACCGGCTCGGAAGCATCGTAATTGTTAAAGTTAGGGAATCTTGTGTAAATATACGTGACAATATTATTATTATTATTATTATTATTATTATTGTTGTTGTTGTTGTTGTACGTAGTAATAGATAGAGATTAGAGAAAGGAGATATTTCCAAAGAATTTCTCTTCTTTTTTATTATATCAAATAAAAATTAAACTAGTGTAAGGTACCCCTAAGACGTTACGACCAACACGGTTAGAACACGTACGTACACGGTTTATACTATAGTTGACTATTTTCTATCGACGACTTTTTCTCTCTCTATTTTTTAAACAATAAATTTGTATTAAAGACGTCTTACGACGGCGTTAGTTGAGTATATATCGACTTTCACCTATGGATGTCTCTCTTTTCGTTTATGATTAAATTACTATATAAAGTATATATGTCTCAAGACGTTACAACTAACACCGTTTACGCTAGTTGAGTGTCGACTTTCATCCATGGACGACCTTCATCATGAAGTCCTCTCTTTCATATGTAGTTTACTGTGTCCGCTTATTTGTTCTTCTCATACATTATAAAGCTATCTTTGAAATACTTAGTTTTCAACTGTGGGTGAATCAGATTGTTACGTAAGAGTGTCACTTTTATATTTTGGTGTTGTATCTCCTAATATCTTGGTAGTTTCTATATTCTTATATAATTTAATTATTGTCGTTCAAAAAGACCTATGGCGGACGCAGCTGTGGACTTCCTGCTGGGTAATCTAACAAAACTGCTTGTCTACAACGCTCAGTTGATCTCAGACGTCAAAACCCAAGTTGAGTTTCTTTGTGACGAGCTCCGGTTAATGGCAGCTTTCGTCAAACAAGAGAACATGAACAACAACCCAATCACCAAAGAACTCGTAAGACGAATCAGAATTGAAGTTTTTAAAGCCGAAGACATTATAGATACGTATGTCTCTAATGCATCCCTCCAGAAATCAAGAGCCCTTTACCAGAAAGCCTTTCACGTGGTTGGCCACCTTGGGAATAGTCGAAGTCTCGGAAACGAGATTAAGGATATTCAGGGCCGCTTGCAGAAGCTCTATGATCACAAATTGTTTACAAATCATCAGGTTCCCCGGAGTATGGAGTCGTTTACCACCAGGCCTTCTCCACACGTAGAGGAGAATAATGTTGTGGGTTTTGGAAAAGAAGTTAAGAAAATGGTTGGGTGGCTCATGGAAGACACGAAGGAGCTAGAGGTGATATCTATCATCGGTATGGGAGGATTAGGTAAGACCACTCTTGTTAAGAAAATTTACAATGATCCATCCATCAGATATAAGTTTTCCATTCGTTCTTGGGTTTATGTTTCACAAGTTTATAGTAGAAGAGAACTTCTTCTTGAGATTCTGTATGATATTACTCGAGAAAGTAAAGATAGATCACAGAGTAGCGTTGATGCTATAGCGACTGAATTGTATAGCAAGTTAAAAGATACAAAGTATCTAATTGTTTTAGATGACGTTTGGACAAAAACGGCATGGGATGATTTAAGAATGGCGTTTCCCAACACAAAAATGGGTAGTCGAATTTTGTTAACTACTCGAAACAATGATGTAGCGGAACATGCTAAAATGAATCTCCCTCCTTATCATCTTCACTTTCTTACCGATGACAAGAGTTGGGAGCTTTTGGAGAAAAAGGTATTTCCAAAAGGAACCCGTTGTCCAAATGAATTAGTGGATCTAGGGAAACAGATAGCAAAAAAATGCCACGGGTTACCTCTAGCACTTGTGGTTATCGGTGGAGTCCTTCGAAAGAAAGAAAAAACGTGTGCATGGTGGGAGAAAATAATGGAAAAGGTGAATACTTATGTAGCTATGGAGCAGGAGCAATGTATGGATGTATTAGCATTGAGTTATGATCATTTACCTTACAATTTGAAAGCTTGTTTTCTATACTTTGGTCTTTTCCCAGAGGATTACGAGATACCTGTGCGGAAATTGATGCATATTTGGGTCGCTGAGGGAATTATTCAGCTAATCGGGGATGCTACTGCAGAAGAGATGGCAGAGGAGAACTTGCAGGATCTTGTTGACAGGAGCCTGGTTATGGTTGAAAAGAGGAGGGCTAATGGTGGGATCAAAACATGTCGAATACATGATATGCTGCATGATATGTGTGTTAAACGTGCCGAGGAAGAAAACTTCTTTAAGCAGACCAAAGGTTTGGAAACCTCCTCATATATATCTGTTGATCCAAATGTCTTTCGGCGTGTCTCTGTCCATTCCCGAGTCTCAGATTATTTTTCTAAAAAGACAGATTCTACGCACGTTCGTTCTTTCTTGTGCTATGGCAAGGAAGAAGAAGAGTCGGTAACGGACTTTTTGGGGTCCTTTAAGTTGCTTAGAATTTTGGATGTACAAGCGATTAGTTTTCCACGTTTCCCTAGCATCCAACTCGTTCACTTGAGGTACGTTGCTCTATTAGGCACTTTTACAGTTCTTCCAAAAGCAATCTCAAACCTTTGGAACTTACAAACACTTATTGTAAATACGAATAGTCGTGATATTCATGTTAAAGCAGATGTCTGGAAATTAGTGCATCTAAGGCATATTTATACAAGCGCGGCTAGTCATTTTCCAGCTCCATCTTCCAAAATACAACATATTACTAATGTAAACCTTAGAACCATGTCAAAAGTGTCACCTAATACCTGTACGGATGTGATATTAGCTCGGACGCCCAATCTACAAAAACTAGGTGTTCGTGGGAAACTGAACTCACTTTTTGAAGAGAGACAAGATAGTTGTAAGTTTGATAACATTACAAAATTAAATGTTCTGGAGAAACTAAAATTGATAAACGACACATTTCCCAGTCCACTATTGGATGGTAAGCTGTATGGTCTTCCTCAATGTTACAAGTTCCCACCGAAGCTAAAAAAACTTACTATGTCCAATACAATGCTCGACTGGAATCACATGTCAGTTCTTGCAAAGTTGCCAGAACTGGAGGTTCTTAAACTAGAACACAACGCGTTTATGGGTAAACGTTGGGAGACTTCAGATGGGGGTTTCAGGAAGCTTAGAGTTCTTCAAATTGGTAAGACGGATTTGGTGGAATGGGATGCTGCTTGTCATCAGTTTCCTCGGCTTCAACGGGTTAGTTTAAAGCACTGTGAACAGCTTGTCACTATGCCTTCTGGTCTTGGGGACTTACCGATGCTTGAACTCGTGGAGATGACTTGGACTTCTTGTTCTGCCGTAGCCTCTGCCAACCAAAGTAATAAGAAATTTAAGCTTATGGTCTTCCCTCCGGATCAAGATACTCAAACTTGAGCTATAAAGGACGTTATGCATAGCAGGTAACTCATAAACTTTCATATTGATAAATTCTTCATTCAGTAGTGCAACAATCTGTTTTACATTTTATATATATATATATATTGGAAGAATCTAGGGGAAGTTCTTTTTTTGGGGGAAGAGGAAGGATCCCCTATATATATATATATATATATATATATATTAGAGGTGACAAAATGAATGAGTCAGGTCGGGTCACGGGTCTAAATGGGTCCGGGTCTAGATGGGTCATTTAGAATGATGGGTCTAAACGGGTCCGGGTCAAATGGGTCTCGGGTTGGGTCGGGTCGGGTCATCGGGTTCACCAAACTTTTTTTTTATTATTTGAGTGAAAAATGAAATGAGGTGAAAAAAAAAAATACCCGCTAGACCTGTCTAAACCCATTGGTTAATTGTTACACAATTAGAGGTTATATTGAAAAACCCATTTAGACCCATCCAAAAAATGAGGAGGAGACCCAACAAACTCATCCCCTCCAAAAAATTAACCAAATTGACTCATAATTAACTAATGGGTCTAAAATTGCCACATTTAATGTATATCAAAGGTTCAAATAAGAACCACAAAAAGGTACAGAACTGCAAGAACTTTAAAATTATAGGGACTTTAACATTTTTAATGATTCAATTACATGTGAACATTAATCAATATTAAGGTTAAAAGCAAAATAGTTAGAGATAACATCAAAATAACCTTTAAAATCAAATTTATATATTTCGTTCACATGTGAACACTTCATATATTTTATAGTTTAACATGTATTTTGTGGTTTTTAACTTTTGTTTGTTAATAATATGAACATTAAATAATATTAATGTATAATTTGTTGCGTTTACATATATAAAAACAATGTAATTTATATGTACGGGATTAGTGTTTTAGAATGCATCTAATTTGTACATGATGTATATTGTATGTACTCAACATACATTTGCTATTTTGGATGTATCCAACTTTCAAAAAGTGTGTCTTAATGTAATATGTAGTATATTTAATGATGTGTCAATCACGTGACACCTTAAACAGGTAGCACATCAGCAAAATACATTAAAACACATTTTTTTGAAACTCAAATGTATTAAAAATAACAAACCGATACAAGTTGGACCCAGACACTAATTCCTATTTAGATGATAGAAGCGTAATTTCAAGTTTCTAGTCATGAAAACAATATTATCCACTTTATATATGTTCCTTGCTCCTTAGAACCTTATGTAACCATACACTGCTGGTATGCTCGACACATACGACTATGATAGACTTTGTGCGTTGAGCGCTGACATTTTACGTATATAGGCCTAGGTACATGTTTTTAATGTGTGGATTATCAATCATAATTATTTATGTGTACTGATCTTTGTGCAGAGTTGGGTACATCTATGGACGCTAACCGACTTTAGTGTCATATACTGACGACCTTACTTATAAAAGGTTATGTTTCTTTATCTTGTGTTCGGATCTTCCTATTGTATTTGAATTGCATGATTGTTGTGTCGTTGTGTGTGATGTTTAATAAGTACTTTGCTGTTTCAGACTGTTGTTGTAATAGTTTTATATTTTATAATGTATAAAGAATGTTTAAGTTATCTCAAGTTTACATGGAAATTGAACAATCATAAATCTCTAACGTCTCTCTATTCTATTGGGTAAGGTTCAAATGAGACTAAAAATTTGTGTGAGAATAGAGGAACCAATGATATGGTGCCATGTGTACAAAGAGAATACAAAACTCATTTACCCCTTAATTTAAATATCTCACAAACGACAAATCGAAAAATTATGAAAATTGCACCATTAGATTCAGCGTTTGATCCTCTTCGATTTGCCGTCCATTAAGGCATACTTTCGACGAGCTTTTTTTTTTCATTATTTTTAATGGGTTTCACATTACTAACACGTGTGTTACAGTGTTGCGTTTAGGGTTTAGGGTTTGGGGTTTAGGGGTTAGGGTTGGGAGTTTGGGGTTTCATCCCGAAACCCCAAACTCCCAACCCTAAACCCTAACCCCTAAACCCTGCTAAACCCTAACACTAAACCATACTAAACCCTAACACTAAACCCTGCTAAACCCTAACCCTAAACCTTAAATCAAATGTATAATCATTCACTAACACATGTGTTACTAATATGTAAAACCCACCAAAAAAATGGAAAAAAAAAAAGTTCGTCGGAAGTATGCCTTGATGGACGGCAAATCGAAGAGGATAAAACGCTGAAAAATATGGTGCAATTTTCATGATTTTTCGACTTGTCGTTTGTGAGATATTTAATTTTTAAAAACGTGGATGAGAGAGAAAAAAGTGACACATGACATATTGTGGTTGGTTCCCCATTTTCAAACAAAATAAATGGTCTCAATTGAACTCTTCTTTAATTCTATTTATTTATTTTTTTTCCCCTTTCAAACTTGCTCATAAAGGATACTTTCTTAGCTTGGCACGCTATTATTAGGCTAAAAGCCCCATCGATGTGAGAGTGATTGTGTTACTTTTAAGCTAGTTTATGGAAATATTGAATGCATGGTACTATTATAGAGGTGACAATTTTAGACCCATTGGTTAATTATGAGTCAATTTGGTTAATTTTTAGGAGGGGGTAGGTTTGTTGGTCTCCTCCCCATTTTTTGGATGGGTCTAAATGGGTTTTTCAATATAACCTCTAATTGTGTAAATATTAACCAACGGGTTTAGACGGGTCTAGCGGGTAAATTTTTTTTTTCCACCTCATTTTATCTTTTTCATTTTTCACTCAAATTAAAAAAAAAAAAAAATTGGTGAACCCGATGACCCGACCCGACCCGAGACCAATTTGACCCGGACCCGTTTAGACCCATCCTTTTAAATGACCCATCTAGACCCGGACCCATTTAGACCTAAACCCATCTAGACCCGTGACCCGACCCGACCCGTTCATTTTGCCACCTCTAGTACTATAGTAGGGTGTCTTGGTCTCTTTGTTTTGGGTTATGCCTATGATAGTAGTAATTTGTGACACCCCCAAATTTAATGCTTTGCGGAAGCGAGTTTTGGGTGCCACAAATCAAATATCAAAACACCAAAGTACAAGCAAACGACTCTAAATGAGACGTTTTAGAAATACATTACAGTATAACAAAAGTAGTACAAGGTTTTAAGTCATAAGTATACATCATTAGCGAGTTCGCAAAATGATTCTGAAGATTTTAAATACATAACCAACGTACAAAAGATAATGCAAGTAAAATCTTCATAAGGGTGTCGGTGCCACGGTTCTCGTCCGTGAGAAAATGGGAGTATCATCCTCATCCGCCATTTCTTCTTCACCTTCGGAAGGTGTTGAAAGATCTTCTTCGGGTGATGGAATTTCCTCCACAAAAGTTTCTTCCACCTCGATAGTGTTTCCCGAAGATGTATCAGTATCCGTTTGACTACTAGATGATTCTGATGATCTTTGCTTTGGTTTCCTCCTTCGTTTACTCTTTTTGGTCTTCTCCGGATTGGACAAAGGACTTAGAAGCTCTTTACCGGAGCTCCTTGTGTTCATCCACTACCAAATTACACCTGAAAGTACACAAACGATAAAACCATAAACGCACCGGCGCAATACAAACAAAGGTAACTTTCCAAGAATAAATTCTAGAAATGATCAATTAATCACACTTAAATCAATTTTTCACAAATCAAGTTCCCCGGCAGCGGCGCCAAAAACTTGATGTGCTAAATCTAGTTATAGAATTATCGTTGTTTAGTAAACCAAAAAGTACCGAGCTAGACCAAAACACAACCGGGCAGTGGACCCTGTCGTGTAGTAGTATAGTTGGGTAAGTTCGGATTCGAACACAGGGAACTACATTGGATGATCAATAGAAATGTGAGCAATTTAAAAAGAGAAGATAAAATGTGGTTGGTTTGTGTGACCGAATTGTCACGTTGCTTAAAACTACAATCTTTGATTAATCTAGGCAGGTGGACTCTGAAGAGTCGGTTTAATTGTTTGGTCTTTTCAAGTATTAAGAACAATGCTTGCTTGGACTATTTCACTAGTGATTTCGGGGTGTAGAATTATAACCGGTTAAGACATATGCTAAATGGTAACATTCATCAAACCTAAGCTCAAAGTTCTCTGAGACCTAAAGTTCAATTTCAGTTGACAAACCTATGATTTAATCAAGTAACAGACGTTCGCCATAGTTACAAACTTACACAACTTAGCTAAATCATTTGACACATTCCAAAATTACATTCGCAATTTTGATCAATCATTCATAGACAAATAATTAATAGCAATTTACTAGGTTGAAAACGTTCGCTATATCAATTAGTAAATCACCAAATGGTTAAATTCTTAAGATAAAGCTCAATCACATAAGGTTCTCCGATTAAACATAAATTTAAATTTGTGAATTTGCAAATCATCCACACGACAAACATTCGCTATAATCGTTAACTTGTATATATTTAACTAGTGTTGTTACAATCATCAAATGCTTTGATCCACAAATGGCAAATAACTTATTTAGGTATTTTTACTAAACAAAGAACATTCGCTATAATCGTTTAGCTAAAATGCCGAAAATTCATAACAACAACTAACTAAATACATACAAATCCATGGATGATTCACAAACTCAAGCATAAATTAACATCCAAAATATACACCCCTAATCATCTAGTTATTTCATCCAAGCAAACACAATGGTAACTAGCCACACATAATCACAATCATCAAGCAAAAATCATAAACACTAAACAAATCCATAAAATAACTTGAAATTAGATTAAATCGAAATTATACCAAATTTGTTACACAATTGTTCCAAATGATGTTTGCTCGATGTTTCCCTCACAAATTCCTAGCTAAATCCTTGCGAAAATGTGAAGTAAAATGGTGATTTTGGTTTGGTGAAAATGGAGTAAATATGAGATGGTGAAGGGAGTAAATGTGGGTGAGTTAATGAGGAAGGAAGATGGAAGTGAGAAGTGAGGAGTGTGTGTAAAAATGAGATGAAGATGGTGATCCATATGAAGCTGCCGACCAAACACCCCCATTTTTCCTATTTTTTTAATTTTTTTTTAATTTTTTATTTTGAAAAACGGATGGGAAAACGGTTGGCATTAAATGCCAACCAATCAGAAACGGACAGCTCATCAACCACCATACCTCTCACTCAGATCCAACCATAGCCGATCGGCTTAACATGACCAGCCGATCGGCTTTTCATGACCAGCCGATCGGCTCACGATCTCCAGCAGATCGGCTTCTTCAGAAAATCAGTCCAAGCTCCAAACGAGGCAAAGTTCTGCAACTGAAATGCACTGAACAAACCGATCTGCTAAGTTTTGCAGATCGGCTATAGCACATGAACCGATCGGCTAAGGATGAAGCCGATCGGCTAGACCAGATTTCCAGCTCAGCCAACTTTTGATCCAAACTTCACCAATTCCACACCAAATCGCATGCGTTTCCAGCTTTTCACCTGAAATGGATTTCCAAACAAAATAAGTATCGAAAGTTCTCGAAATCCACTAAAATACATATGCAAAACAGCGATATCGCGATATATTTATATAGGCAAAATGAGCGATATCAAATATCCCCACACTTGAACTTTGCTTGTCCTCAAGCAAACCATAATTTTACCATTTCAAAACCCACTCTTGCAACAACAATAGGTGAATATCAAGTTTACCAAAACAATACTAACACTAACTACCAAGGCAATTAGGCTAGCAACATATGTATAAGCATTATAAACTCGAGATGTTTTGGTTTGTCAAGCCCGAATGCACGACCTAGCACCTCACATAAGGATAAGTGTTTAGTCACTCACTCTCAACCTATAAGACTACAAGGTAAGGAAGTAAGCAATTTTAACACTCAATCAAGCCAAGTCGTGATGCATTGTTACCATAGGCTTGCAAGAGGATCAAATCTCCACCGACTTGGCGTGAGCACCAAGTGAGATCTCAAAGGAGGTATTCTAGCATGTGTTGTAACAATGTAGGCTAATTATGGAATAGGGGTATGATAGACACAATAATTGGTGAAAAGTGGTAGTCAAAACCCGTGAAAAATGTGGAAATGTTACCTAATGGTTTAAACACGTGACAGTAATGAAACTTAGGATTCTCGTGCTAAGTCAATTCAACTTATTATTTGTTCTCATTTATAACTCATACTTTAACAATTTCGCACAAATAACTCAAATTGATTTTTCACATTTGATTGGAATAATTGCATTCTATGACTTTCTATGAACCCTGTGTAACGAACTTTCGGACCAACCATCCTAGACCGGATAAAGGCCTTCGGTGGCTAGGTGTAAAACACCCCTAGGGAACTACTTGTTCAGGAATTCAAAGGCCATTTAGTTGACTACAATCATCCAACTATAAACTTTAAGCTCAATGGTTAACTTCTATTCATTTAATTGTTTCCAACTTCACTCATAGAATTTAACACTAGAATCCCAATTCAAAACGATTTAAGTCACATTTTGGTAAAATTTCGTCATAAGTTCCAACTAGGCAACATCTTAGAAGAGTGATGGTTCGGGAATTGACTACACAAAAATAAGGCTAACATTTAGTGGATTGAATGTGGAAGTTTTCTAGGGGTTTCTTAGTACTAAAAATGAGTGCTAATGACCTGTGTAAACTGGATATAAATGGTTTTAAAGCAAAATAAAATCAAAAATTCCTAAGAATACCTCCTCGTCTTCGACCCCACCTATATCACATTTCTGTGATCCCACAGCGGTCTCAAAATGCATCACTAAGGCAAGTTCTAGAACAAACTACAATCACCGGCACACTCATAGCAATCAAACAATATAAACACTAGAGGTAAGTGTTTTTCTCAATAAGGCTCAAATTTCTCACAATTTTTTCATAATGGAGGCTATAAGTGTGCTAGTCATGCAATTCACCCTATTAGGTTGCTTTTATGACACATCTCTAAAATTATGTTGCAAGAGGGAAACATTTAATTGCTTTTAATAGATTTTAACTAACACATTTCAAAGCAATTAATTTAATAAGGACAAGCAAATCCCTAGCATACTACCATTCCATAACCCGTTATTAGAATTCGTAAAGTTCAATTGGAAAATCCAAGATCAATAACAGACCTAATAAGTGGCTATAAAACAACAATATACTAGGAACAAGATTCAAGTGAATACCTCCCCACACTTAAGGTTTGCATTGACCCCAATGCAAATACAATCAATAAATAAGCAAAAGCGCGGGGATAAAAAGAAACGAGAACTTCCCCGGGGGTTTTGCATGAAGGTGAGAATAGAGGAGCTGGCTCATGATAAACTTGTAGAAATCCACTCCAGCTCCGCATGCTACAAATGGGCAACAACAAACAAACACCAAACACAAGCCCATATGATAATAAAATAAAAATAAAAATGATACAATGAATGCTAATCATCCAAAGAACCAAAAAAAGAAAAATAACGCAGAATAAAAAAAAATTGTTTAGAGTTTTACAATCCCAGAATAAATAATAACAATGCCCAACTACCAACCCCCATCATGGGGCGGGTCCTGGGTGGGATCATTATGCTGATACTGCTGCTGATAAGGTGATGGCGATCCAAAAAGCCAATGGTGATGAGCCTCTTGTTGCCAGTTGGAGGGCTCAGGAGGTGTCCAAGTGTTAGGCTGGGATGGAGCTGAGGACCAAGGAGTGCCCCAATCCTGCTGCTGCTGGTGATAATCAGATGTGTGCATATGCTCTCGATGTCGCTGGAGCTCCACTAAAGCAGCATCCCGATCATAAATAGGAGCAGGGAGGATACCCCCCGGCTCGCCCCAATGAGGTGATGGATGATACGGGATAGGCACATGGTCGGGCACATGGTGGCCCATTCGCTCATGGTCGTGAATTAGCCAATCATTTTGGTATTGATTAACTCCCCACTCATACCTAGACTCGTCCCTGAAAGCCACATTCTCCCGTTGCCAGGCTTCTTTTTCTCCCCATCTTCGATTTTACTCAAGTTGCATACTGTTGAAGCTGGACATAAAACTCTGCCAGCTCGCGGGCTCTCCAGAATGAGATGAATGACCACGACCCAGATGCACATTAACTTCAGCTTCTTCTTCTTGCTCTTGCTCCGCCTCTTCTTCCTCATCAGAATCCTCAATTGTGACGGGCCTTTTTCCCCGAGACCCGGCTCGAGACATAGAGGCTGCCTCTTGAGGAGTGGGATCATAAGCAACATAAGTTCCACCTTTCTTTCTCAAGATGTGGGCCGTGGCATAGGATTCGGCCCCAATTGGAAGGGTATTGTTTTCCACTAAGGTATAGGCGGGAACTCCTCGGGGCTTCAAACTGACCTTTAAACCCTTGGCGATCCGGGTAATTAGATGACCACCACAAAGCCTGGAAGAGGGTTTATGCCCACTAGCATAGGCGTGAAGGTACTTGCCCACTGCATATGGGACATTGATCATGTCCCTACTCTTCAACTTATCCAAAAACCACAAGTCGATCAAGGTCACCTTCTCCCTATTGGTTCCCCTAAGAGTCAGTGTGTTTGCTAACATTTTGTGTATCACTCTATATTTGGGGGACGTAAGATGTTTGTTCAAAATTTTCCCCCCAAGATATCGTGATGTACTAAGCGTTGCCCAAACTTCAGCATCACACTGCCCCTCATCCAGCCTTGCCCCATTCATAATATATCTATCAATCCAATGGGACGAGTATTCCTCATCCGTATAAATCCCCAAACAACACGCAAGCTCTTTTAAGGATAATTTTCTGGGGGCCCCACCAAGTCTGAAACTCAAGAATTTATCGTCGACATTGTTGATAAGGAACATTTCCAAAGTTGCCAGAAATTCCATTACCAACTCTTCGTAAATATTTTCTTGGATCCCAAGAAGCTTTTCAAAGTCATTTACACCAAAAGCCTCGTCATCGAACTTCACAGTTTGAGTAAAAGTCTTGCGAATATCATGAGCAACCCCGACAACCTCCAACGGGTTCCAGTTAATTTCCCGAGGGTATTCGCATTCCTTTTTATGAATTTTATACAAGGCTTCCGTGTATTCCAGGTAGTTATACGTATGGCGTCCGAAAATCAAATGAGGGTGGCGGTCTGCAGGCATTAAACCCTCATAAATACTTTCAGGGTACTGAGGCTCAAAGGTGTCAGGTTGGGTATTCCTGCCTCTCTGCACAACACAACACAACAAGATACAAAATTTCCAAAAGTGTGTTAGAGTTAGCAAAAATAAGACAAAATGAGCGATTTATGTCAAACACAACCACACCCCCTAGTAACCGAGCACACACGTTAATAACCGCATCACAAAGCAAAACAATCAACAAATGCAAGCATAGCATAAACCGACAGTAACCAATCAATCACATAGCCAAAACTTCAACTCAAATAGGATAAACATGCAACCTAATATTAAACCATGCTTGAATCATGCCAATGTCATACAATGTGACTCAAGCAAGCCTTACAATCAAAGTTACATACCAAACCTATTGACTACCTTATAAACACATAACTTCAATATCAAACATGAACTTGAATTGAGCAAAAATGATCACTCAAATGGTTTCTAGTCATGTATTACAATCACAAGTTACACAAAAGTCAGTCAAAGCAAAAGTCAAAGTTGACCAGAAAAGTCAACTCCTTCTTCCCCAAATTCCACATAAACCCTAATTTTTCTAAATCATCCACAAATGGAAATCAACCCACCAATTAACTTCATTATACTTGCAAACACGAATTACACCACAATTAGCACCAACTATCAAGCATAAATCACTAAATTCGGATTATCCCCAAATTAGCATATGAACCCTAATTTGTAAATCATCTAAATTGAGCAATTTAAACAAAAGATCATGGTATAAACTGATTAACATGTATGAATCAAGCATAATACACAACAAAATCACAAAGGAATTCATCCCCACACTTGAATCAAACCAAACCCGGATTCAAGATATTCATCTCAAAAATCACTAGTAGGAAAGATTAAATGGAGACATGAGATACCTTATTTTGTCTAGACATGTTTAGAGGTTGATTTCCTTGAAAGAATTGAAGTTTAGATGATGATTTAGTGAGGATTATGGTGATTTTCGTTTTTCACTTGAGAGAGAAAAAGAAAGCAGATCGGTTGGTGATGATGTGGTGTGAAAAAGATAATGTTTTGCTTTTTAATTAATTCGCCCCAGCAATACCCGAAGCCGATCGGCTTATGAACCTTAGCCGAACGGCTATGTTAGCCGAACTGCTTCAAACCAATAGCCGAACTGCTTAGATAGTTAAAATGCGCTTAAGATGAAGGGGGTCGAGTTCTGTATCGATTTTTAACTAGTATAGCCGATCGGCTTTATGTAGCCGATCTGCTACAAAGCGTTAGCCGAACTGCTATCTTTAAACCGATCTGCTTAGCTTTTTGGTAAATTAATGCTTCAGAAAAGGCTCAAGTTCTGTGATCGTTTTTCAAATAATAAACCGAACGGTTATATGAAGCCGATCGGCTATTGACCTTTAGCCGAACTGCTATTTTAAGCAGATCGGCTTTCCATGTGCAAAAATCAGCAGAAACAGCAGTAACACAAAAACACCTAACACTTAACAATTCACACAATCACAGCAGCAGCAAACACATCAAAATCATCAAAAATGCAGGCCAAAAATTCTAAGTTTATCAAAAAGGATATAAACACGAGTTTCCTCGTGTATGGGCTTCATTTATTAACGAGTCCAAGCTAGACTCGACCCCGAATTCATTTGTCCTTGGGGTAAGTTGCGAGTTCCTCCCACTCGCTCTCTTGTTCATCCTCATGGTATAGTTTCAAACGGTGCCCATTCACAATAAAGGTTCCGCCATCTTTTTGAAAAAGCTCCACATATCCGGATGGATATTGATGCTTGACCACGTATGGGCCTGTCCACCTTGGTTTGAACTTTGGTTGTTTCAACTTGAATCTTGATTGGAACAAAAGCACTTTTTCACCGGATTTAAATGCTTTTCTCACTTTCAACTTCCGGTTGTGCAACACCTTTGTCCGTTCCTTGTAGAGACGAGAATTTTCATAAGCTTGCAACCGAAGCTCATCCAACTCGTGAAGTTGCAACATTCTCTTTTCCCCCGCTTCAATCAAATCCAAATTGCAATTCTTTAGCGCCCAATAAGCTTTATGCTCGATTTCAAGGGGTAAATGGCAAGTTTTGCCATAGAGTAACCGATACGGTGTCGTTCCAATAGGTGTCTTGTAGGCGGTCCGAAACGCCCACAATGCATCTTCAAGCTTTTTGGACCATATGGCCCGATTGTTCTTCACCGTCTTCTCCAAAATTCTTTTCAATGCACGGTTAGTGTTCTCGACTTGACCACTTGTTTGTGGGTGGTATGAAGTCGAGAAACGGTGATTCACCCCATACTTTTTGAGAACTTTTTCCAATTGAGCATTCGCAAAGTGAGTCCCCCGGTCGCTAATCAATGCTTTGGGCATCCCAAATCGGCAAAATAGGCTTTTCAAGAAATCAATGACCATGCGAGCGTCATTCTTTGGCAAAGCCTTAGCTTCCGCCCATTTAGACACGTAATCAACCGCCACAAGAATGTATTCATTTTTGAACGAAGGTGGGAACGGTCCCATGAAGTCTATGCCCCAAATATCAAATACTTCGCAAACTTGGATGCTAGTTTGTGGCATTTCATCCCTTTTGGAGATGTTTCCGGTTCTTTGACACGCATCACATGTTTGGCACAAAGTGTTTGCTTCTTTGAAGATCGTCGGCAAATAAAAACCCGCATCATAGACCTTCTTTGCGGTGACCGAGGGGCTATAATGTCCACCGGTGGGCCCATAGTGACATTCATCCAAAATCTTTCTTGTTTCACCACCCGAAACACATCTTCTCACCATCCCATCCGCACAAACGCGGAATAAATACGGTTCCTCCCAGAAATAATGCTTCAAGTTAGAGAAAAATTTGCTTTTCTCTTGGTGACTCATGCCCTTCCTCAAAACTCCACCAGCCAAATAGTTTGCCAAGTCGGCATACCATGGTGCTTCCTCATCCTTGTTTTCATCACCTACCTGCAAAAGAAATTCCTCGGGAAAGGAATCATCAATATTAGTATCGCCTTGCTTGTCAAGATTTGGATTTTCCAGTCTTGACAAGTGATCGGCGGCAAGGTTCTCGGCACCTCTCTTATCCTTAATTTCAATGTCAAATTCTTGCAAGAGAAGAATCCAACGAATAAGACGCGGTTTAACGTCTTGTTTGGCAAAGAGATATTTGAGAGCCGAATGGTCGGTGAAAACTACGGTTTTAGATAGCACAAGATATTGCCTAAATTTGTCAAAGGCAAACACCACGGCGAGCAATTCTTTTTCAGTGGTTGTGTAATTTTGTTGGGCCCCATTCAAGGTCTTGCTAGCAAAGTAAATGGGTTTGAAATGTTTATCAATCCTTTGTCCTAGGACAGCTCCTAAGGCAAAGTCACTTGCATCACACATGAGTTCAAACGGTTGTGACCAATCGGGTGAGACTATGATAGGTGCCTTGGTCAAATGGTCTTTAAGGGTCGAAAATGCACTCAAACATGGTCCATTAAACACAAAAGGGGCATCCTTTTCAAGTAGCCTGGTCATTGGACGGGTGATCTTCGAAAAATCCTTAATGAATCTACGGTAAAAACTGGCATGACCAAGAAAACTTCTAATGCCCTTAACATTGGTCGGTGGAGGTAATTTGGCAATAACATCAATCTTAGCCCTATCAACTTCAATTCCCAACCCCGACACTTTATGACCCAACACTATGCCCTCTTTCACCATGAAATGGCATTTCTCCCAATTCAAGATTAAGTGGGCTCTCTCACACCTCTCGAGCATTTTATCCAAGTTTCTTAAACATGACTCGAATGAATCGCCAAATACCGAAAAATCATCCATGAAGACTTCCATGGAAGTTTCAACCATATCGTGAAAAATGGCAATCATACAACGTTGGAATGTGGCGGGAGCATTGCAAAGACCAAAGGGCATTCTCCTATAGGCATAGGTACCGAAAGGGCAAGTGAATGTGGTCTTTTCTTGGTCTTCGGGGTCTATGGGGATTTGAAAGTATCCCGAGAATCCGTCAAGGAAACAATAATATTCATTACCCGCCAACCTCTCAAGCATTTGGTCAATGAATGGGAGGGGAAAATGGTCTTTTCTCGTGGCATCATTCAACTTCCTATAATCAATGCACACACGCCATCCCGTGACCGTCCTAGTGGGTATCATTTCATTTTGGTCATTGGCAACTACGGTCATCCCCCCTTTCTTTGGTACACAATGTACCGGGCTCACCCAAGAACTATCCGCAATGGGGTAAATAATACCCGCTTCAAGAAGCTTAATTACTTCTTTCTTGACCACATCCACCATATTGGGATTAAGCCTCCGTTGTCTTTGGACAACGGGTTTAAAATCATCAACAAAATTAATTTTGTGTTTACAAAAGGATGGGCTTATTCCCGGTATGTCGGATGTCCGCCAAGCGAAAGCTCTTTTGTGAGTCTTAAGTACATTCAACAATTTAAGTTTTTCATCATTCACAAGGGATGAAGAGATTATTACTGGGAGGAGATTTTCCTCATGGAGATAAGCATACTCCAAATGACTTGGAAGTTCTTTCAACTCCAAATCACGTGGTGGATCCTCCAATGACGTTTTGATCCTCATATTATCATCCTTTGTGAGCTCCTCAAAAGCATCCTCACATTCGAGCTCTTCTTCGTCATTTGTCTCTTCCATGCTCATGACCAACTCCTCCTCGGTCATTCCTTCAACATTTGACTCTAGCAAGTCAACAAGCTCCGATTCCAATCCAAGCAAGCTTTCCAATTCTTCCTCCACCGCATCATCTATCACATCAATTCTAAAACATGAATCATCATTATAATAAGGATGCTTCATGGCCTTATCGACCGTGAACACAATCCTTTCATTTCCCACCCCCAAGGTCAATTTCTTATCTTTAACCCCAATTATGGCATCCGCGGTATGTAGGAAGGGTCGTCCTAAAATCAAGGGCACTTTACTATCCTCCTCCATTTCGAGGATAACAAAGTCAACCGGGAAGGTAAATTGCCCTACCTCTATTAGCATGTTCTCCGCAATCCCAACGGGATATTGGAAGGATCTATCGGCAAGACGGATGCTCATGCGAGTGGGGGTTAGGGATCCTAGGGCCAATTTAGCATAAAGTGAATATGGCATTAAATTTATACTAGCACCTAAGTCCGCAAGTGCATCACAAGTAATGATTTTACCCAATGTACAAGAAATGATGAAACTCCCGGGATCTCCAAGCTTGGGTGGAATTTGGTTTTGGACAAGTGCCGAGCATTCCTCATTCAAAAACATTGCCGAAGCCTCCGACAATTTCTCTTTATTGCTCACCAAATCCTTGATGAATTTGGCATAATTCGGCATCCCGGCTAATACATCAACCAAAGGCACATTGATTCGAATACCCTTGATCATGTCCACAAACTTCCCATATTGAGCCGCAATCTTTTCTTTCCTTAGCCTTTGGGGATAAGGAATCTTTGGCTTGTAAGCTTTCACAACCGGAGTAGGTGACACCGGTGTGACCGTTGGTGTAGGAGCATCAACATTCTCTTCATTGTCTTCCTCCTCAATTTCCTGCATAAAAGAGTTAGAAACATTTTTGTCTTTCACTTGAGGTGGTGGAAGTTCCTTTCCGCTTCTCGTGGTTATAGCATTCACATGCTCATTTCTCGCGGGTGGTGGTTGGTAAGGTTTGGAACTGCTAGAGGGTGAAGGTTGTGGTCTTGGGTTTTGTTGTGTATTACTCGGTAAGCCACCGGTTGGCCTACTACTTTGCCCCTCCGACAACCTCTCCATTTTCCGCTCCAAATCTTGGATTGAAGCTTGTTGATTCTTTTGCCCTTGTTCCATGCTCAACCGAATATTTGTCATTTGAGTTTTCATCCTTTCGGTGGCGGTTTCTTGCTTTGACATAAACTCCTTCATCATTTGTTCCATTGGAGTCAATGTTGGTTCTTGTTTTTGAACCGGTGGTGGTTGTTGTTCTCTAGATGGGCTTTGGTGTCGATTTTGGTTGTAAGGTTGGTTTTGGGATTGGTTTTGATTGTATGATTGGTTTTGAGATTGGTTGGAGTTTTGGTTGTAAGGTTGGTTAGGTCTAGAAAATCGGATTTGGTTTTGGTTTTGGTTTTGGTTTTGGTTTTGGTTATACCCTCCGCCTTGGTAACCTCCCGAATTTCGGTTTTGATAACCCCCTCGTTGGTAGTTTCCGCTTTGATAATTACCTTGTTGAAGAAAGTTAACACCTTCCTCACCTCCTACCATTGGCAAATCGTCTTGTGCACAATTAGCCGTGGCATGATTTCCTCCACAATTACCGCAACCATCTCTAAGCTCTTTGATTTCACCTTTGATAGTCTTGAATTGTGCATCAAACTTAGAAGATAAAGCCTTGATTTCTTTCATCATGGCCGAGTCATTGGAGCTTCCACTTCCGCTACTAGTACCCTCGGCGAATGCAACATGCTTTTTAACCGGTTTCCCTCCTTTATCCTTAGCCCAATTTAAGCTTTGGATAACCTTGTCTTCAAGAAGCTTCCATGCTTCATTCGGTGTCTTGTAGAGGAATTGACCTCCTCCCGAGGCATCAAGAATACTTGCCGAATCCAAGTTAAGACCATTGTAGAATAACACAATGATTTCTCTCTTCTTCAAATCGTGACCAAGGCAATTCCTCAACATGTCTTTCATCCGACACCATGCCTCTACCAAAGTTTCGCCTTCTTGTTGTTTGAAAGCTCTAATCTCATTCAAAAGTCTTTCGGCCAAAGCCGGAGGATAAAATCGTCTAACGAATGCTTCCCTCATCTCATCCCAAGTAGTGATGGTGTTTGGTTCCAATTCTTGATACCAAATCTTTGCCTCACCACAAAGTGACATAGGAAACGTCCGTAGGCGAATCACTTCATCCATATTCGCCCCATACTTGAAATAGCTCCCGATTTCAAGAAAGCTAGCAATGTGTTGGTGTGGATCGACCCGCACCCTTCCGTCAAATTGTTTATCTCTAATGAGTTGCATATGATGCCCCTTCAAAGAGAAATTATCATTTTCAATATCTTGAAACCGTATGGCCGACTCGGGTGTCGGTGCCACGGTTCTCGTCCGTGAGAAAATGGGAGTATCATCCTCATCCGCCATTTCTTCTTCACCTTCGGAAGGTGTTGAAAGATTTTCTTCGGGTGATGGAATTTCCTCCACAAAAGTTTCTTCCACCTCGATGGTGTTTCCCGAAGATGTATCGGTATCCGTTTGACTACTAGATGATTCCGATGATCTTTGCTTTGGTTTCCTCCATCGTTTACTCTTTTTGGTCTTCTCCGGATTAGACAAAGGACTTAGAAGCTCTTTACCGGAGCTCCTTGTGTTCATCCACTACCAAATTACACCTGAAAGTACACAAACGATAAAACCATAAACACACCGGCGCAATACAAACAAAGGTAACTTTCCAAGAATAAATTCTAGAAAGGATCAATTAATCACACTTAAATCAATTTTTCACAAATCAAGTTCCCCGGCAGCGGCGCCAAAAACTTGATGTGCTAAATCTAGTTATAGAATTATCGTTGTTTAGTAAACCAAAAAGTACCGAGCTAGACCAAAACACAACCGGGCAGTGGACCCTGTCGTGTAGTAGTATAGTTGGGTAAGTTCGGATTCGAACACAGGGAACTACATTGGATGATCAATAGAAATGTGAGCAATTTAAAAAGAGAAGATAAAATGTGGTTGGTTTGTGTGACCGAATTGTCACGTTGCTTAAAACTACAATCTTTGATTAATCTAGGCAGGTGGACTCTGAAGAGTCGGTTTAATTGTTTGGTATTTTCAAGTATTAAAAACAATGCTTGCTTGGACTATTTCACTAGTGATTTCGGGGTGTAGAATTATAACCGGTTAAGACATATGCTAAATGGTAACATTCATCAAACCTAAGCTCAAAGTTCTCTGAGACCTAAAGTTCAATTTCAGTTGACAAACCTATGATTTAATCAAGTAACAGACGTTCGCCATAGTTACAAACTTACACAACTTAGCTAAATCATTTGACACATTCCAAAATTACATTCGCAATTTTGATCAATCATTCATAGACAAATAATTAATAGCAATTTACTAGGTTGAAAACGTTCGCTATATCAATTAGTAAATCACCAAATGGTTAAATTCTTAGGATAAAGCTCAATCACATAAGGTTCTCCGATTAAACATAAATTTAAATTTGTGAGTTTGCAAATCATCCACACGACAAACATTCGCTATAATCGTTAACTTGTATATATTTAACTAGTGTTGTTACAATCATCAAATGCTTTGATCCACAAATGACAAATAACTTATTTAGGTATTTTTACTAAACAAAGAACATTCGCTATAATCGTTTAGCTAAAATGCCGAAAATTCATAACAACAACTAACTAAATACATACAAATCCATGGATGATTCACAAACTCAAGCATAAATTAACATCCAAAATATACACCCCTAATCATCTAGTTATTTCATCCAAGAAAACACAATGGTAACTAGCCACACATAATCACAATCATAAAGCAAAAATCATAAACACTAAACAAATCCATAAAATAACTTGAAATTAGATTAAATCGAAATTATACCAAATTTGTTACACAATTGTTCCAAATGATGTTTGCTCGATGTTTCCCTCACAAATTCCTAGCTAAATCCTTGCGAAAATGTGAAGTAAAATGGTGATTTTGATTTGGTGAAAATGGAGTAAATATGAGATGGTGAAGGGAGTAAATGTGGGTGAGTTAATGAGGAAAGAAGATGGAAGTGAGAAGTGAGGAGTGTGTGTAAAAATGAGATGAAGATGGTGATCCATATGAAGCTGCCGACCAAACACCCCCATTTTTCCTATTTTTTTTAATTTTTTTTTAATTTTTTATTTTGAAAAACGGATGGGAAAACGGTTGGCATTAAATGCCAACCAATCAAAAACGGACAGCTCATCAACCACCATACCTCTCACTCAGATCCAACCATAGCCGATCGGCTTAACATGACCAGCCGATCGGCTCTTCATGACCAGCCGATCGGCTCACGATCTCCAGCAGATCGGCTTCTTCAGAAAATCAGTCCAAGCTCCAAACGAGGCAAAGTTCTGCAACTGAAATGCACTGAACAAACCGATCTTCTAAGTTTTGCAGATCGGCTATAGCACATGAACCGATCGGCTAAGGATGAAGCCGATCGGCTAGACCAGATTTCCAGCTCCGCCAACTTTTGATCCAAACTTCACCAATTCCACACCAAATCGCATGCGTGTCCAGCTTTTCACCTGAAATGGATTTCCAAACAAAATAAGTATCGAAAGTTCTCGAAATCCACTAAAATACATATGCAAAACAGCGATATCGCGATATATTTATATAGGCAAAATGAGCGATATCAAATATCCCCACACTTGAACTTTGCTTGTCCTCAAGCAAACCATAATTTTACCATTTCAAAACCCACTCTTGCAACAACAATAGGTGAATATCAAGTTTACCAAAACAATACTAACACTAACTACCAAGGCAATTAGGCTAGCAACATATGTATAAGCATTATAAACTCGAGATGTTTTGGTTTGTCAAGCCCGAATGCACGACCTAGCACCTCACATAAGGATAAGTGTTTAGTCACTCACTCTCAACCTATAAGACTACAAGGTAAGGAAGTAAGCAATTTTAACACTCAATCAAGCCAAGTCGTGATGCATTGTTACCAAAGGCTTGCAAGAGGATCAAATCTCCACCGACTTGGCGTGAGCACCAAGTGAGATCTCAAAGGAGGTATTCTAGCATGTGTTGTAACAATGTAGGCTAATTATGGAATAGGGGTATGATAGACACAATAATTGGTGAAAAGTGGTAGTCAAAACCCGTGAAAAATGTGGAAATGTTACCTAATGGTTTAAACACGTGACAGTAATGAAACTTAGGATTCTCGTGCTAAGTCAATTCAACTTATTATTTGTTCTCATTTATAACTCATACTTTAACTATTTCGCACAAATAACTCAAATTGATTTTTCACATTTGATTGGAATAATTGAATTCTATGACTTTCTATGAACCCTTTGTAACGAACTTTCGGACCAACCATCCTAGACCGGATAAAGGCCTTCGGTGGCTAGGTGTAAAACACCCCTAGGGAACTACTTGTTCAGGAATTCAAAGGCCATTTAGTTGACTACAATCATCCAACTATAAACTTTAAGCTCAATGGTTAACTTCTATTCATTTAATTGTTTCCAACTTCATTCATAGAATTTAACACTAGAATCCCAATTCAAAACGATTTAAGTCACATTTTGGTAAAATTTCGTCATAAGTTCCAACTAGGCAACATCTTAGAAGAGTGATGGTTCGGGAATTGACTACACAAAAATAAGGCTAACATTTAGTGGATTGAATGTGGAAGTTTTCTAGGGGTTTCTTAGCACTAAAAATGAGTGCTAATGACCTGTGTAAACTGGATATAAATGGTTTTAAAGCAAAATAAAATCAAAAATTCCTAAGAATACCTCCTCGTCTTCGACCCCACCTATATCACATTTCTGTGATCCCACAGCGGTCTCAAAATGCATCACTAAGGCAAGTTCTAGAACAAAATACAATCACCGGCACACTCATTGCAATCAAACAATATAAACACTAGAGGTAAGTGTTTTTCTCAATAAGGCTCAAATTTCTCACAATTTTTTCATAGTGGAGGCTACAAGTGTGCTAGTCATGCAATTCACCCTATTAGGTTGCTTTTATGACACATCTCTAAAATTATGTTGCAAGAGGGAAACATTTAATTGCTTTTAATAGATTTTAACTAACACATTTCAAAGCAATTAATTTAATAAGGACTAGCAAATCCCTAGCATACTACCATTCCATAACCCGTTATTAGAATTCGTAAAGTTCAATTGGAAAATCCAAGATCAATAACAGACCTAATAAGTGGCTATAAAACTACAATATACTAGGAACAAGATTCAAGTGAATACCTCCCCACACTTAAGGTTTGCATTGACCCCAATGCAAATACAATCAATAAATAAGCAAAAGTGCGGGGGTAAAAGGAAACGAGAACTTCCCCGGGGGTTTTGCATGAAGGTGAGAATAGAGGAGCTGGCTCATGATAAACTTGTAGAAATCCACTCCAGCTCCGCATGCTACAAATGGGCAACAACAAACAAACACCAAACACAAACCCATATGATAATAAAATAAAAATAAAAATGATACAATGAATGCTAATCATCCAAAGAACCAAAAAAAGAAAAATAACGCAGAATAAAAAAAAATTGTTTAGAGTTTTACAATCCCAGAATAAATAATAACAATGCCCAACTACCAACCCCCATCATGGGGCGGGTCCTGGGTGGGATCATTCTGCTGATACTGCTGCTGATAAGGTGATGGCGATCCAAAAAGCCAATGGTGATGAGCCTCTTGTTGCCAGTTGGAGGGCTCAGGAGGTGTCCAAGTGTTAGGCTGGGATGGAGCTGAGGACCAAGGAGTGCCCCAATCCTGTTGCTGCTGGTGATACTCAGATGTGTGCATATGCTCCTGATGTCGCTAGAGCTCCACTAAAGCAGCATCCCGATCATAAATAGGAGCAGGGAGGATACCCCCCGGCTCGCCCCAATGAGGTGGTGGATGATACGGGATAGGCACATGGTCGGGCACATGGTGGCCCATTCGCTCATGGTCGTGAATTAGCCAATCATTTTGGTATTGATTAACTCCCCACTCATACCTAGACTCGTCCCTGAAAGCCACATTCTCCCGTTGACAGGCTTCTTGTTCTCCCCATCTTCGATTTTGCTCAAATTGCATACTGTTGAAGCTGGACATAAAACTCTGCCAGCTCGCGGGCTCTCCAGAATGAGATGAATGACCACGACCCGGATGCACATTAACTTCAGCTTCTTCTTCTTGCTCTTGCTCCGCCTCTTCTTCCTCATCAGAATCCTCAATTGTGACGGGTCTTTTTCCCCGAGACCCGGCTCGAGACACAGAGGCTGCCTCTTGAGGAGTGGGATCATAAGCAACATAAGTTCCACCTTTCTTTCTCAAGATGTGGGCCGTGGCATAGGATTCGGCCCCAATTGGAAGGGTATTGTTTTCCACTAAGGTATAGGCGGGAACTCCTCGGGGCTTCAAACTGACCTTTAAACCCTTGGCGATCCGGGTAATTAGATGACCACCACAAAGCCTGGAAGAGGGTTTATGCCCACTAGCATAGGCGTGAAGGTACTTGCCCACTGCATATGGGACATTGATCATGTCCCTACTCTTCAACTTATCCAAAAACCACAAGTCGATCAAGGTCACCTTCTCCCTATTGGTTCCCCTAAGAGTCAGTGTGTTTGCTAACATTTTGTGTATCACTCTATATTTGGGGGACGTAAGATGTTTGTTCAAATTTTCCCCCCAAGATATCGTGATGTACTAAGCGTTGCCCAAACTTCAGCATCACACTGCCCCTCATCCAGCCTTGCCCCAGTCATAATATATCTATCAATCCAATGGGACGAGTATTCCTCATCCATATAAATCCCCAAACAACCCGCAAGCTCTTTTAAGGATAATTTTCTGGGGGCCCCACCAAGTCTGAAACTCAAGAATTTATCGTCGACATTGTTGATAAGGAACATTTCCAAAGTTGCCAGAAATTCCATTACCAACTCTTCGTAAATATTTTCTTGGATCCCAAGAAGCTTTTCAAAGTCATTTACACCAAAAGCCTCGTCATCGAACTTCACAGTTTGAGTAAAAGTCTTGCGAATATCATGAGCAACCCCGACAACCTCCAACGGGTTCCAGTTAATTTCCCGAGGGTATTCGCATTCCTTTTTATGAATTTTATACAAGGCTTCCGTGTATTCTAGGTAGTTATACGTATGGCGTCCGAAAATCAAATGAGGGTGGCGGTCTGCAGGCATTAAACCCTCATAAATACTTTCAGGGTACTGAGACTCATAGGTGTCAGGTTGGGTATTCCTGCCTCTCTGCACAACACAACACAACAAGATACAAAATTTCCAAAAGTGTGTTAGAGTTAGCAAAAATAAGACAAAATGAGCGATTTATGTCAAACACAACCACACCCCCTAGTAACCGAGCACACACGTTAATAACCGCATCACAAAGCAAAACAATCAAAAAATGCAAGCATAGCATAAACCGACAGTAACCAATCAATCACATAGCCAAAACTTCAACTCAAATAGGATAAACATGCAACCTAATATTAAACCATGCTTGAATCATGCCAATGTCATACAATGTGACTCAAACAAGCCTTACAATCAAAGTTACATACCAAACCTATTGACTACCTTATAAACACATAACTTCAATATCAAACATGAACTTGAATTGAGCAAAAATGATCACTCAAATGGTTTCTAGTCATGTATTACAATCACAAGTTACACAAAAGTCAGTCAAAGCAAAAGTCAAAGTTGACCAGAAAAGTCAACTCCTTCTTCCCCAAATTCCACATAAACCCTAATTTTTCTAAATCATCCACAAATGGAAATCAACCCACCAATTAACTTCATTATACTTGCAAACACGAATTACACCACAATTAGCACCAACTATCAAGCATAAATCACTAAATTCGGATTATCCCCAAATTAGCATATGAACCCTAATTTGTAAATCATCTAAATTGAGCAATTTAAACAAAAGATCATGGTATAAACTGATTAACATGTATGAATCAAGCATAATACACAACAAAATCACAAAGGAATTCATCCCCACACTTGAATCAAACCAAACCCGGATTCAAGATATTCATCTCAAAAATCACTAGTAGGAAAGATTAAATGGAGACATGAGATACCTTATTTTGTCTAGACATGTTTAGAGGTTGATTTCCTTGAAAGAATTGAAGTTTAGATGATGATTTAGTGAGGATTATGGTGATTTTCGTTTTTCACTTGAGAGAGAAAAAGAAAGCAGATCGGTTGGTGATGATGTGGTGTGAAAAAGATAATGTTTTGCTTTTTAATTAATTCGCCCCAGCAATACCCGAAGCCGATCGGCTTATGAACCTTAGCCGAACGGCTATGTTAGCCGAACTGCTTCAAACCAATAGCCGAACTGCTTAGATAGTTAAAATGCGCTTAAGATGAAGGGGGTCGAGTTCTGTATCGATTTTTAACTAGTATAGCCGATCGGATTTATGTAGCCGATCTGCTACAAAGCGTTAGCCGAACTGCTATCTTTAAACCGATCTGCTTAGCTTTTTGGTAAATTAATGCTTCAAAAAAGGCTCAAGTTCTGTGATCGTTTTTCAAATAATAAACCGAACGGTTATATGAAGCCGATCGGCTATTGACCTTTAGCCGAACTGCTATTTTAAGCAGATCGGCTTTCCATGTGCAAAAATCAGCAGAAACAGCAGTAACACAAAAACACCTAACACTTAACAATTCACACAATCACAGCAGCAGCAAACAAATCAAAATCATCAAAAATGCAGGCCAAAAATTCTAAGTTTATCAAAAAAGATATAAACACGAGTTTCCTCGTGTATGGGCTTCATTTATTAACGAGTCCAAGCTAGACTCGACCCCGAATTCATTTGTCCTTGGGGTAAGTTGCGAGTTCCTCCCACTCGCTCTCTTGTTCATCCTCATGGTATAGTTTCAAACGGTGCCCATTCACAATAAAGGTTCCGCCATCTTTTTGAAAAAGCTCCACATATCCGGATGGATATTGATGCTTGACCACGTATGGGCCTGTCCACCTTGGTTTGAACTTTGGTTGTTTCAACTTGAATCTTGATTGGAACAAAAGCACTTTTTCACCGGATTTAAATGCTTTTCTCACTTTCAACTTCCGGTCGTGCAACACCTTTGTCCGTTCCTTGTAGAGACGAGAATTTTCATAAGCTTGCAACCGAAGCTCATCCAACTCGTGAAGTTGAAACATTCTCTTTTCCCCCGCTTCAATCAAATCCAAATTGCAATTCTTTAGCGCCCAATAAGCTTTATACTCGATTTCAAGGGGTAAATGGCAAGTTTTGCCATAGAGTAACCGATACGGTGTCGTTCCAATAGGTGTCTTGTAGGCGGTCCGAAACGCCCACAATGCATCTTCAAGCTTTTTAGACCATATGGCCCGATTGTCCTTCACCGTCTTCTCCAAAATTCTTTTCAATGCACGGTTAGTGTTCTCGACTTGACCACTTGTTTGTGGGTGGTATGAAGTCGAGAAACGGTGATTCACCCCATACTTTTTGAGAACTTTTTCCAATTGAGCATTCGCAAAGTGAGTCCCCCGGTCGCTAATCAATGCTTTGGGCATCCCAAATCGGCAAAATAGGCTTTTCAAGAAATCAATGACCACGCGAGCGTCATTCTTTGGCAAAGCCTTAGCTTCCGCCCATTTAGACACGTAATCAACCGCCACAAGAATGTATTCATTTTTGAACGAAGGTGGGAACGGTCCCATGAAGTCTATGCCCCAAATATCAAATACTTCGCAAACTTGGATGCTAGTTTGTGGCATTTCATCCCTTTTGGAGATGTTTCCGGTTCTTTGACACGCATCACATGTTTGGTACAAAGTGTTTGCTTCTTTAAAGATCGTCGGCCAATAAAAACCCGCATCATAGACCTTCTTTGCGGTGACCGAGGGGCCATAATGTCCACCGGTGGGCCCATAGTGACATTCATCCAAAATCTTTCTTGTTTCACCACCCGAAACACATCTTCTCACCATCCCATCCGCACAAACGCGGAATAAATACGGTTCCTCCCAGAAATAATGCTTCAAGTTAGAGAAAAATTTGCATTTCTCTTGGTGACTCATGGCCTTCCTCAAAACTCCACCAGCCAAATAGTTTGCCAAGTCGGCATACCATGGTGCTTCCTCATCCTTGTTTTCATCACCTACCTGCAAAAGAAATTCCTCGGGAAAGGAATCATCAATATTAGTATCGCCTTGCTTGTCAAGATTTGGATTTTCCAGTCTTGACAAGTGATCGGCGGCAAGGTTCTCGGCACCTCTCTTATCCTTAATTTCAATGTCAAATTCTTGCAAGAGAAGAATCCAACGAATTAGACGCGGTTTAGCGTCTTGTTTGGCAAAGAGATATTTGAGAGCCGAATGGTCGGTGAAAACTACGGTTTTAGATAGCACAAGATATTGCCTAAATTTGTCAAAGGCAAACACCACGGCGAGCAATTCTTTTTCAGTGGTTGTGTAATTTTGTTGGGCCCCATTCAAGGTCTTGCTAGCAAAGTAAATGGGTTTGAAATGTTTATCAATCCTTTGTCCTAGGACAGCTCCTAAGGCAAAGTCACTTGCATCACACATGAGTTCAAACGGTTGTGACCAATCGGGTGAGACTATGATAGGTGCCTTGGTCAAATGGTCTTTAAGGGTCGAAAATGCACTCAAACATGGTCCATCAAACACAAAAGGGGCATCCTTTTCAAGTAGCCTAGTCATTGGACGGGTGATCTTTGAAAAATCCTTAATGAATCTACGGTAAAAACCGGCATGACCAAGAAAACTTCTAATGCCCTTAACATTGGTCGGTGGAGGTAATTTGGCAATAACATCAATCTTAGCCCTATCAACTTCAATTCCCAACCCCGACACTTTATGACCCAACACTATGCCCTCTTTCACCATGAAATGGCATTTCTCCCAATTCAAGATTAAGTGGGCTCTCTCACACCTCTCGAGCATTTTATCCAAGTTTCTTAAACATGACTCGAATGAATCGCCAAATACCGAAAAATCATCCATGAAGACTTCCATGGAAGTTTCAACCATATCGTGAAAAATGGCAATCATACAACGTTGGAATGTGGCGGGAGCATTGCAAAGACCAAAGGGCATTCTCCTATAGGCATAGGTACCGAAAGGGCAAGTGAATGTGGTCTTTTCTTGGTCTTCGGGGTCTATGGGGATTTGAAAGTATCCCGAGAATCCGTCAAGGAAACAATAATATTCATTACCCGCCAACCTCTCAAGCATTTGGTCAATGAATGGGAGGGGAAAATGGTCTTTTCTCGTGGCATCATTCAACTTCCTATAATCAATGCACACACGCCATCCCGTGACCGTCCTAGTGGGTATCATTTCATTTTGGTCATTGGCAACTACGGTCATCCCCCCTTTCTTTGGTACACAATGTACCGGGCTCACCCAAGAACTATCCGCAATGGGGTAAATAATACCCGCATCAAGAAGCTTAATTACTTCTTTCTTGACCACATCCACCATATTGGGATTAAGCCTCCGTTGTCTTTGGACAACGGGTTTAAAATCATCAACAAAATTAATTTTGTGTTTACAAAAGGATGGGCTTATTCCCGGTATGTCGGATGTCCGCCAAGCGAAAGCTCTTTTGTGAGTCTTAAGTACATTCAACTATTTAAGTTTTTCATCATTCACAAGGGATGAAGAGATTATTACTGGGAGGAGATTTTCCTCATGGAGATAAGCATACTCCAAATGATTTGGAAGTTCTTTCAACTCCAAATCACGTGGTGGATCCTCCAATGACGTTTTGATCCTCATATTATCATCCTTTGTGAGCTCCTCAAAAGCATCCTCACATTCGAGCTCTTCTTCATCATTTGTCTCTTCCATGCTCATGACCAACTCCTCCTCGGTCATTCCTTCAACATTTGACTCTAGCAAGTCAACAAGCTCCGATTCCAATCCAAGCAAGCTTTCCAATTCTTCCTCCACCGCATCATCTATCACATCAATTCTAAAACACGAATCATCATTAGAATAAGGATGCTTCATGGCCTTATCGACCGTGAACGCAATCCTTTCATTTCCCACCCCCAAGGTCAATTTCTTATCTTTAACCCCAATTATGGCATCCGCGGTATGTAGGAAGGGTCGTCCTAAAATCAAGGGCACTTTACTATCCTCCTCCATTTCGAGGATAACAAAGTCAACCGGGAAGGTAAATTGCCCTACCTCTAATAGCTTGTTCTCCGCAATCCCAACGGGATATTGGAAAGATCTATCGGCAAGACGGATGCTCATGCGAGTGGGGGTTAGGGATCCTAGGGCCAATTTAGCAAAAAGTGAATATGGCATTAAATTTATACTAGCACCTAAGTCCGCAAGTGCATCACAAGTAATGATTTTACCCAATGTACAAGAAATGATGAAACTCCCGGGATCTCCAAGCTTGGGTGGAATTTGGTTTTGGACAAGTGCCGAGCATTCCTCATTCAAAAACATTGCCGAAGCCTCCGACAATTTCTCTTTATTGCTCACCAAATCCTTGATGAATTTGGCATAATTCGGCATCCCGGCTAATACATCAACCAAAGGCACATTGATTCGAATGCCCTTGATCATGTCCACAAACTTCCCATATTGAGCCGCAATCTTTTCTTTCCTTAGCCTTTGGGGATAAGGAATCTTCGGCTTGTAAGCTTTCACAACCGGAGTAGGTGACACCGGTGTGACCGTTGGTGTAGGAGCATCAACATTCTCTTCATTGTCTTCCTCCTCAATTTCCTGCATAAAAGAGTTAGAAACATTTTTGTCTTTCACTTGAGGTGGTGGAAGTTCCTTTCCGCTTCTCGTGGTTATAGCATTCACATGCTCATTTCTCGCGGGTGGTGGTTGGTAAGGTTTGGAACTGCTAGAGGGTGAAGGTTGTGGTCTTGGGTTTTGTTGTGTATTACTCGGTAAGCCACCGGTTGGCCTACTACTTTGCCCCTCCGACAACCTCTCCATTTTCCGCTCCAAATCTTGGATTGAAGCTTGTTGATTCTTTTGCCCTTGTTCCATGCTCAACCGAATATTTGTCATTTGAGTTTTCATCCTTTCGGTGGCGGTTTCTTGCTTTGACATAAACTCCTTCATCATTTGTTCCATTGGTGTCAATGTTGGTTCTTGTTTTTGAACCGGTGGTGGTTGTTGTTCTCTAGATGGGCTTTGGTGTCGATTTTGGTTGTAAGGTTGGTTTTGGGATTGGTTTTGATTGTATGATTGGTTTTGAGATTGGTTGGAGTTTTGGTTGTAAGGTTGGTTAGGTCTAGAAAATCGGATTTGGTTTTGGTTTTGGTTTTGGTTTTGGTTTTGGTTATACCCTCCGCCTTGGTAACCTCCCGAATTTCGGTTTTGATAACCCCCTCGTTGGTAGTTTCCGCTTTGATAATTACCTTGTTGAAGAAAGTTAACACCTTCCTCACCTCCTACCATTGGCAAATCGTCTTGTGCACAATTAGCCGTGGCATGATTTCCTCCACAATTACCGCAACCATCTCTAAGCTCTTTGATTTCACCTTTGATAGTCTTGAATTGTGCATCAAACTTAGAAGATAAAGCCTTGATTTCTTTCATCATGGCCGAGTCATTGGAGCTTCCACTTCCGCTACTAGTACCCTCGGCGAATGCAACATGCTTTTTAACCGGTTTCCCTCCTTTATCCTTAGCCCAATTTAAGCTTTGGATAACCTTGTCTTCAAGAAGCTTCCATGCTTCATTCGGTGTCTTGTAGAGGAATTGACCTCCTCCCGAGGCATCAAGAATACTTGCCGAATCCAAGTTAAGACCATTGTAGAATAACACAATGATTTCTCTCTTCTTCAAATCGTGACCAAGGCAATTCCTCAACATGTCTTTCATCCGACACCATGCCTCTACCAAAGTTTCGCCTTCTTGTTATTTGAAAGCTCTAATCTCATTCAAAAGTCTTTCGTCCAAAGCCGGAGGATAAAATCCTCTAACGAATGCTTCCCTCATCTCATCCCAAGTAGTGATGGTGTTTGGTTCCAATTCTTGATACCAAATCTTTGCCTCACCACAAAGTGACATAGGAAACGTCCGTAGGCGAATCACTTCATCCATATTCGCCCCATACTTGAAATAGCTCCCGATTTCAAGAAAGCTAGCAATGTGTTGGTGTGGATCGACCCGCACCCTTCCGTCAAATTGTTTATCTCTAATGAGTTGCATATGATGCCCCTTCAAAGAGAAATTATCATTTTCAATATCTTGAAACCGTATGGCCGACTCGGGTGTCGGTGCCACGGTTCTCGTCCGTGAGAAAATGGGAGTATCATCCTCATCCGCCATTTCTTCTTCACCTTCGGAAGGTGTTGAAAGATCTTCTTCGGGTGATGGAATTTCCTCCACAAAAGTTTCTTCCACCTCGATGGTGTTTCCCGAAGATGTATCGGTATCCGTTTGACTACTAGATGATTCCGATGATCTTTGCTTTGGTTTCCTCCTTCGTTTACTCTTTTTGGTCTTCTCCGGATTGGACAAAGGACTTAGAAGCTCTTTACCGGAGCTTCTTGTGTTCATCCACTACCAAATTACACCTGAAAGTACACAAACGATAAAACCATAAACGCACCGGCGCAATACAAACAAAGGTAACTTTCCAAGAATAAATTCTAGAAAGGATCAATTAATCACACTTAAATCAATTTTTCACAAATCAAGTTCCCCGGCAGCGGCGCCAAAAACTTGATGTGCTAAGTCTAGTTATAGAATTATCGTTGTTTAGTAAACCAAAAAGTACCGAGCTAGACCAAAACACAACCGGGCAGTGGACCCTGTCGTGTAGTAGTATAGTTGGGTAAGTTCGGATTCGAACACAGGGAACTAGATTGGATGATCAATAGAAATGTGAGCAATTTAAAAAGAGAAGATAAAATGTGGTTGGTTTGTGTGACCGAATTGTCACGTTTCTTAAAACTACAATCTTTGATTAATCTAGGCAGGTGGACTCTGAAGAGTCGGTTTAATTGTTTGGTATTTTCAAGTATTAAAAACAATGCTTGCTTGGACTATTTCACTAGTGATTTCGGGGTGTAGAATTATAACCGGTTAAGACATATGCTAAATGGTAACATTCATCAAACCTAAGCTCAAAGTTCTCTGAGACCTAAAGTTCAATTTCAGTTGACAAACCTATGATTTAATCAAGTAACAGACGTTCGCCATAGTTACAAACTTACACAACTTAGCTAAATCATTTGACACATTCCAAAATTACATTCGCAATTTTGATCAATCATTCATAGACAAATAATTAATAGCAATTTACTAGGTTGAAAACGTTCGCTATATCAATTAGTAAATCACCAAATGGTTAAATTCTTAGGATAAAGCTCAATCACATAAGGTTCTCCGATTAAACATAAATTTAAATTTGTGAGTTTGCAAATCATCCACACGACAAACATTCGCTATAATCGTTAACTTGTATATATTTAACTAGTGTTGTTACAATCATCAAATGCTTTGATCCACAAATGACAAATAACTTATTTAGGTATTTTTACTAAACAAAGAACATTCGCTATAATCGTTTAGCTAAAATGCCGAAAATTCATAACAACAACTAACTAAATACATACAAATCCATGGATGATTCACAAACTCAAGCATAAATTAACATCCAAAATATACACCCCTAATCATCTAGTTATTCCATCCAAGCAAACACAATGGTAACTAGCCACACATAATCACAATCATCAAGCAAAAATCATAAACACTAAACAAATCCATAAAATAACTTGAAATTAGATTAAATCGAAATTATACCAAATTTGTTACACAATTGTTCCAAATGATGTTTGCTCGATGTTTCCCTCACAAATTCCTAGCTAAATCCTTGCGAAAATGTGAAGTAAAATGGTGATTTTGGTTTGGTGAAAATGGAGTAAATATGAGATGGTGAAGGGAGTAAATGTGGGTGAGTTAATGAGGAAGGAAGATGGAAGTGAGAAGTGAGGAATGTGTGTAAAAATGAGATGAAGATGGTGATCCATATGAAGCTGCCGACCAAACACCCCCATTTTTCCTATTTTTTTTTATTTTTTTTTTAATTTTTTATTTTGAAAAACGGATGGGAAAACGGTTGGCATTAAATGCCAACCAATCAGAAACGGACAGCTCATCAACCACCATACCTCTCACTCAGATCCAACCATAGCCGATCGGCTTAACATGACCAGCCGATCGGCTCTTCATGACCAGCCGATCGGCTCACGATCTCCAGCAGATCGGCTTCTTCAGAAAATCAGTCCAAGCTCCAAACGAGGCAAAGTTCTGCAACTGAAATTCACTGAACAAACCGATCTGCTAAGTTTTGCAGATCGGCTATAGCACATGAACCGATCGGCTAAGGATGAAGCCGATCGGCTAGACCAGATTTCCAGCTCAGCCAACTTTTGATCCAAACTTCACCAATTCCACACCAAATCGCATGCGTTTCCAGCTTTTCACCTGAAATGGATTTCCAAACAAAATAAGTATCGAAAGTTCTCGAAATCCACTAAAATACATATGCAAAACAGCGATATCGCGATATATTTATATAGGCAAAATGAGCGATATCAAATATCCCCACACTTGAACTTTGCTTGTCCTCAAGCAAACCATAATTTTACCATTTCAAAACCCACTCTTGCAACAACAATAGGTGAATATCAAGTTTACCAAAACAATACTAACACTAACTACCAAGGCAATTAGGCTAGCAACATATGTATAAGCATTATAAACTCGAGAT
Source organism: Helichrysum umbraculigerum (assembly GCA_949592205.1). Classification (NCBI taxonomy): domain Eukaryota; kingdom Viridiplantae; phylum Streptophyta; class Magnoliopsida; order Asterales; family Asteraceae; genus Helichrysum; species Helichrysum umbraculigerum. Next base: position 101,874,241 of record CATIUR010000003.1, on the reverse strand, counting down.
GTTTTGGTTTGTCAAGCCCGAATGCACGACCTAGCACCTCACATAAGGATAAGTGTTTAGTCACTCACTCTCAACCTATAAGACTACAAGGTAAGGAAGTAAGCAATTTTAACACTCAATCAAGCCAAGTCGTGATGCATTGTTACCATAGGCTTGCAAGAGGATCAAATCTCCACCGACTTGGCGTGAGCACCAAGTGAGATCTCAAAGGAGGTATTCTAGCATGTGTTGTAACAATGTAGGCTAATTATGGAATAGGGGTATGATAGACACAATAATTGGTGAAAAGTGGTAGTCAAAACCCGTGAAAATTGTGGAAATGTTACCTAATGGTTTAAACACGTGACAGTAATGAAACTTAGGATTCTCGTGCTAAGTCAATTCAACTTATTATTTGTTCTCATTTATAACTCATACTTTAACTATTTCGCACAAATAACTCAAATTGATTTTTCACATTTGATTGGAATAATTGCATTCTATGACTTTCTATGAACCCTGTGTAACGAACTTTCGGACCAACCATCCTAGACCGGATAAAGGCCTTCGGTGGCTAGGTGTAAAACACCCCTAGGGAACTACTTGTTCAGGAATTCAAAGGCCATTTAGTTGACTACAATCATCCAACTATAAACTTTAAGCTCAATGGTTAACTTCTATTCATTTAATTGTTTCCAACTTCACTCATAGAATTTAACACTAGAATCCTAATTCAAAACGATTTAAGTCACATTTTGGTAAAATTTCGTCATAAGTTCCAACTAGGCAACATCTTAGAAGAGTGATGGTTCGGGAATTGACTACACAAAAATAAGGCTAACATTTAGTGGATTGAATGTGGAAGTTTTCTAGGGGTTTCTTAGCACTAAAAATGAGTGCTAATGACCTGTGTAAACTGGATATAAATGGTTTTAAAGCAAAATAAAATCAAAAATTCCTAAGAATACCTCCTCGTCTTCGACCCCACCTATATCACATTTCTGTGATCCCACAGCGGTCTCAAAATGCATCACTAAGGCAAGTTCTAGAACAAACTACAATCACCGGCACACTCATAGCAATCAAACAATATTGTCACTGGAGGTAAGTGTTTTTCTCAATAAGGCTCAAATTTCTCACAATTTTTTCATAGTGGAGGCTACAAGTGTGCTAGTCATGCAATTCACCCTATTAGGTTGCTTTTATGACACATCTCTAAAATTATGTTGCAAGAGGGAAACATTTAATTGCTTTTAATAGATTTTAACTAACACATTTCAAAGAAATTAATTTAATAAGGACAGGCAAATCCTTAGCATACTACCATTCCATAACCCGTTATTAGAATTCGTAAAGTTCAATTGGAAAATCCAAGATCAATAACAGACCTAATAAGTGGCTATAAAACAACAATATACTAGGAACAAGATTCAAGTGAATACCTCCCCACACTTAAGGTTTGCATTGACCCCAATGCAAATACAATCAATAAATAAGCAAAAGCGCAGGGGTAAAAAGAAACGAGAACTTCCCCGGGGGTTTTGCATGAAGGTGAGAATAGAGGAGCTGGCTCATGATAAACTTGTAGAAATCCACTCCAGCTCCGCATGCTACATATGGGCAACAACAAACAAACACCAAACACAAGCCCATATGATAATAAAATAAAAATAAAAATGATACAATGAATGCTAATCATCCAAAGAACCAAAAAAAGAAAAATAACGCAGAATAAAAAAAAATTGTTTAGAGTTTTACAATCCCAGAATAAATAATAACAATGCCCAACTACCAACCCCCATCATGGGGCGGGTCCTGGGTGGGATCATTCTGCTGATACTGCTGCTGATAAGGTGATGGCGATCCAAAAAGCCAATGGTGATGAGCCTCTTGTTGCCAGTTGGAGGGCTCAGGAGGTGTCCAAGTGTTAGGCTGGGATGGAGCTGAGGACCAAGGAGTGCCCCAATCCTGTTGCTGCTGGTGATAATCAGATGTGTGCATATGCTCCTGATGTCGCTGGAGCTCCACTAAAGCATCATCCCGATCATAAATAGGAGCAGGGAGGATACCCCCCGGCTCGCCCCAATGAGGTGGTGGATGATACGGGATAGGCACATGGTCGGGCACATGGTGGCCCATTCGCTCATGGTCGTGAATTAGCCAATCATTTTGGTATTGATTAACTCCCCACTCATACCTAGACTCGTCCCTGAAAGCCACATTCTCCCGTTGCCAGGCTTCTTGTTCTCCCCATCTTCGATTTTGGTCAAGTTGCATACTGTTGAAGCTGAACATAAAACTCTGCCAGCTCGCTGGCTCTCCAGAATGAGATGAATGACCACGACCCGGATGCACATTAACTTCAGCTTCTTCTTCTTGCTCTTGCTCCGCCTCTTCTTCCTCATCAGAATCCTCAATTGTGACGGGCCTTTTTCCCCGAAACCCGGCTCGAGACACAGAGGCTGCCTCTTGAGGAGTGGGATCATAAGCAACATAAGTTCCACCTTTCTTTCTCAAGATGTGGGCCGTGGCATAGGATTCGGCCCCAATTGGAAGGGTATTGTTTTCCACTAAGGTATAGGCGAAACTCCTCGGGGCTTCAAACTGACCTTTAAACCCTTGGCGATCCGGTTAATTAGATGACCACCACAAAGCCTGGAAGAGGGTTTATGCCCACTAGCATAGGCGTGAAGGTACTTGCCCACTGCATATGGGACATTGATCCTGTCCCTACTCTTCAACTTATCCAAAAACCACAAGTCGATCAAGGTCACCTTCTCCCTATTGGTTCCCCTAAGAGTCAGTGTGTTTGCTAACATTTTGTGTATCACTCTATATTTGGGGGACGTAAGATGTTTGTTCAAATTTTTCCCCCCAAGATATCGTGATGTACTAAGCGTTGCCCAAACTTCAGCATCACACTGCCCCTCATCCAGCCTTGCCCCAGTCATAATATATCTATCAATCCAATGGGACGAGTATTCCTCATCCGTATAAATCCCCAAACAACCCGCAAGCTCTTTTAAGGATAATTTTCTGGGGGCCCCACCAAGTCTGAAACTCAAGAATTTATCGTCGACATTGTTGATAAGGAACATTTCCAAAGTTGCCAGAAATTCCATTACCAACTCTTCGTAAATATTTTCTTGGATCCCAAGAAGCTTTTCAAAGTCATTTACACCAAAAGCCTCGTCATCGAACTTCACAGTTTGAGTAAAAGTCTTGCGAATATCATGAGCAACCCCGACAACCTCCAACGGGTTCCAGTTAATTTCCCGAGGGTATTCGCATTCCTTTTTATGAATTTTATACAAGGCTTCCGTGTATTCCAGGTAGTTATACGTATGGCGTCCGAAAATCAAATGAGGGTGGCGGTCTGCAGGCATTAAACCCTCATAAATACTTTCAGGGTACTGAGGCTCATAGGTGTCAGGTTGGGTATTCCTGCCTCTCTGCACAACACAACACAACAAGATACAAAATTTCCAAAAGTGTGTTAGAGTTAGCAAAAATAAGACAAAATGAGCGATTTATGTCAAACACAACCACACCCCCTAGTAACCGAGCACACACGTTAATAACCGCATCACAAAGCAAAACAATCAACAAATGCAAGCATAGCATAAACCGACAGTAACCAATCAATCACATAGCCAAAACTTCAACTCAAATAGGATAAACATGCAACCTAATATTAAACCATGCTTGAATCATGCCAATGTCATACAATGTGACTCAAGCAAGCCTTACAATCAAAGTTACATACCAAACCTATTGACTACCTTATAAACACATAACTTCAATATCAAACATGAACTTGAATTGAGCAAAAATGATCACTCAAATGGTTTCTAGTCATGTATTACAATCACAAGTTACACAAAAGTCAGTCAAAGCAAAAGTCAAAGTTGACCAGAAAAGTCAACTCCTTCTTCCCCAAATTCCACATAAACCCTAATTTTTCTAAATCATCCACAAATGGAAATCAACCCACCAATTAACTTCATTATACTTGCAAACACGAATTACACCACAATTAGCACCAACTATCAAGCATAAATCACTAAATTCGGATTATCCCCAAATTAGCATATGAACCCTAATTTGTAAATCATCTAAATTGAGCAATTTAAACAAAAGATCATGGTATAAACTGATTAACATGTATGAATCAAGCATAATACACAACAAAATCACAAATGAATTCATCCCCACACTTGAATCAAACCAAACCCGGATTCAAGATATTCATCTCAAAAATCACTAGTAGGAAAGATTAAATGGAGACATGAGATACCTTATTTTGTCTAGACATGTTTAGAGGTTGATTTCCTTGAAAGAATTGAAGTTTAGATGATGATTTAGTGAGGATTATGGTGATTTTCGTTTTTCACTTGAGAGAGAAAAAGAAAGCAGATCGGTTGGTGATGATGTGGTGTGAAAAAGATAATGTTTTGCTTTTTAATTAATTCGCCCCAGCAATACCCGAAGCCGATTGGCTTATGAACCTTAGCCGAACAGCTATGTTAGCCGAACTGCTTCAAACCAATAGCCGAACTGCTTAGATAGTTAAAATGCGCTTAAGATGAAGGGGGTCGAGTTCTGTATCGATTTTTAACAAGTATAGCCGATCGGCTTTATGTAGCCGATCTGCTACAAAGCGTTAGCCGAACTGCTATCTTTAAACCGATCTGCTTAGCTTTTTGGTAAATTAATGCTTCAGAAAAGGCTCAAGTTCTGTGATCGTTTTTCAAATAATAAACCGAACGGTTATATGAAGCCGATCGGCTATTGACCTTTAGCCGAACTGCTATTTTAAGCAGATCGGCTTTCCATGTGCAAAAATCAGCAGAAACAGCAGTAACACAAAAACACCTAACACTTAACAATTCACACAATCACAGCAGCAGCAAACACATCAAAATCATCAAAAATGCAGGCCAAAAATTCTAAGTTTATCAAAAAGGATATAAACACGAGTTTCCTCGTGTATGGGCTTCATTTATTAACGAGTCCAAGCTAGACTCGACCCCGAATTCATTTGTCCTTGGGGTAAGTTGCGAGTTCCTCCCACTCGCTCTCTTGTTCATCCTCATGGTATAGTTTCAAACGGTGCCCATTCACAATAAAGGTTCCGCCATCTTTTTGAAAAAGCTCCACATATCCGGATGGATATTGATGCTTGACCACGTATGGGCCTGTCCACCTTGGTTTGAACTTTGGTTGTTTCAACTTGAATCTTGATTGGAACAAAAGCACTTTTTCACCGGATTTAAATGCTTTTCTCACTTTCAACTTCCGGTCGTGCAACACCTTTGTCCGTTCCTTGTAGAGACGAGAATTTTCATAAGCTTGCAACCGAAGCTCATCCAACTCGTGAAGTTGCAACATTCTCTTTTCCCCCGCTTTAATCAAATCCAAATTGCAATTCTTTAGTGCCCAATAAGCTTTATGCTCGATTTCAAGGGGTAAATGGCAAGTTTTGCCATAGAGTAACCGATACGGTGTCGTTCCAATAGGTGTCATGTAGGCGGTCCGAAACGCCCACAATGCATCTTCAAGCTTTTTGGACCATATGGCTCGATTGTCCTTCACCGTCTTCTCCAAAATTCTTTTCAATGCACGGTTAGTGTTCTCGACTTGACCACTTGTTTGTGGGTGGTATGAAGTCGAGAAAAGGTGATTCACCCCATACTTTTTGAGAACTTTTTCCAATTGAGCATTCGCAAAGTGAGTCCCCCGGTCGCTAATTAATGCTTTGGGCATCCCAAATCGGCAAAATAGGCTTTTCAAGAAATCAATGACCAAACGAGCGTCATTCTTTGGCAAAGCCTTAGCTTCCGCCCATTTAGACACGTAATCAACCGCCACAAGAATGTATTCATTTTTGAACGAAGGTGGGAACGGTCCCATGAAGTCTATGCCCCAAATATCAAATACTTCGCAAACTTGGATGCTAGTTTGTGGCATTTCATCCCTTTTGGAGATGTTTCCGGTTCTTTGACACGCATCACATGTTTGGCACAAAGTGTTTGCTTCTTTGAAGATCGTCGGCCAATAAAAACCCGCATCATAGACCTTCTTTGCGGTGACCGAGGGGCCATAATGTCCACCGGTGGGCCCATAGTGACATTCATCCAAAATCTTTCTTGTTTCACCACCCGAAACACATCTTCTCACCATCCCATCCGCACAAACGCGGAATAAATACGGTTCCTCCCAGAAATAATGCTTCAAGTTAGAGAAAAATTTGCTTTTCTCTTGGTGACTCATGCCCTTCCTCAAAACTCCACCAGCCAAATAGTTTGCCAAGTCGGCATACCATGGTGCTTCCTCATCCTTGTTTTCATCACCTACCTGCAAAAGAAATTCCTCAGGAAAGGAATCATCAATATTAGTATCGCCTTGCTTGTCAAGATTTGGATTTTCCAGTCTTGACAAGTGATCGGCGGCAAGGTTCTCGGCACCTCTCTTATCCTTAATTTCAATGTCAAATTCTTGCAAGAGAAGAATCCAACGAATAAGACGCGGTTTAGCGTCTTGTTTGGCAAAGAGATATTTGAGAGCCGAATGGTCGGTGAAAACTACGGTTTTAGATAGCACAAGATATTGCCTAAATTTGTCAAAGGCAAACACCACGGCGAGCAATTCTTTTTCAGTGGTTGTGTAATTTTGTTGGGCCCCATTCAAGGTCTTGCTAGCAAAGTAAATGGGTTTGAAATGTTTATCAATCCTTTGTCCTAGGACAGCTCCTAAGGCAAAGTCACTTGCATCACACATGAGTTCAAACGGTTGTGACCAATCGGGTGAGACTATGATAGGTGCCTTGGTCAAATGGTCTTTAAGGGTCGAAAATGCACTCAAACATGGTCCATCAAACACAAAAGGGGCATCCTTTTCAAGTAGCCTAGTCATTGGACGGGTGATCTTCGAAAAATCCTTAATGAATCTACGGTAAAAACCGGCATGACCAAGAAAACTTCTAATGCCCTTAACATTGGTCGGTGGAGGTAATTTGGCAATAACATCAATCTTAGCCCTATCAACTTCAATTCCCAACCCCGACACTTTATGACCCAACACTATGCCCTCTTTCACCATGAAATGGCATTTCTCCCAATTCAAGACTAAGTGGGCTCTCTCACACCTCTCGAGCATTTTATCCAAGTTTCTTAAACATGACTCGAATGAATCGCCAAATACCGAAAAATCATCCATGAAGACTTCCATGGAAGTTTCAACCATATCGTGAAAAATGGCAATCATACAACGTTGGAATGTGGCGGGAGCATTGCAAAGACCAAAGGGCATTCTCCTATAGGCATAGGTACCGAAAGGGCAAGTGAATGTGGTCTTTTCTTGGTCTTCGGGGTCTATGGGGATTTGAAAGTATCCCGAGAATCCGTCAAGGAAACAATAATATTCATTACCCGCCAACCTCTCAAGCATTTGGTCAATGAATGGGAGGGGAAAATGGTCTTTTCTCGTGGCATCATTCAACTTCCTATAATCAATGCACACACGCCATCCCGTGACCGTCCTAGTGGGTATCATTTCATTTTGGTCATTGGCAACTACGGTCATCCCCCCTTTCTTTGGTACACAATGTACCGGGCTCACCCAAGAACTATCCGCAATGGGGTAAATAATACCCTCATCAAGAAGCTTAATTACTTCTTTCTTGACCACATCCACCATATTGGGATTAAGCCTCCGTTGTCTTTGGACAACGGGTTTAAAATCATCAACAAAATTAATTTTGTGTTTACAAAAGGATGGGCTTATTCCCGGTATGTCGGATGTCCGCCAAGCGAAAGCTCTTTTGTGAGTCTTAAGTACATTCAACTATTTAAGTTTTTCATCATTCACAAGGGATGAAGAGATTATTACTGGGAGGAGATTTTCCTCATGGAGATAAGCATACTCCAAATGACTTGGAAGTTCTTTCAACTCCAAATCACGTGGTGGATCCTCCAATGACGTTTTGATCCTCATATTATCATCCTTTGTGAGCTCCTCAAAAGCATCCTCACATTCGAGCTCTTCTTCGTCATTTGTCTCTTCCATGCTCATGACCAACTCCTCCTCGGTCATTCCTTCAACATTTGACTCTAGCAAGTCAACAAGCTCCGATTCCAATCCAAGCAAGCTTTCCAATTCTTCCTCCACAGCATCATCTATCACATCAATTCTAAAACACGAATCATCATTAGAATAAGGATGCTTCATGGCCTTATCGACCGTGAACGCAATCCTTTCATTTCCCACCCCCAAGGTCAATTTCTTATCTTTAACCCCAATTATGGCATCCGCGGTATGTAGGAAGGGTCGTCCTAAAATCAAGGGCACTTTACTATCCTCCTCCATTTCGAGGATAACAAAGTCAACCGGGAAGGTAAATTGCCCTACCTCTATTAGCATGTTCTCCGCAATCCCAACGGGATATTGGAAAGATCTATCGGCAAGACGGATGCTCATGCGAGTGGGGGTTAGGGATCCTAGGGCCAATTTAGCATAAAGTGAATATGGCATTAAATTTATACTAGCACCTAAGTCCGCAAGTGCATCACAAGTAATGATTTTACCCAATGTACAAGAAATGATGAAACTCCCGGGATCTCCAAGCTTGGGTGGAATTTGGTTTTGGACAAGTGCCGAGCATTCCTCATTCAAAAACATTGCCGAAGCCTCCGACAATTTCTCTTTATTGCTCACCAAATCCTTGATGAATTTGGCATAATTCGGCATCCCGGCTAATACATCAACCAAAGGCACATTGATTCGAATGCCCTTGATCATGTCCACAAACTTCCCATATTAAGCCGCAATCTTTTCTTTCCTTAGCCTTTGGGGATAAGGAATCTTCGGCTTGTAAGCTTTCACAACCGGAGTAGGTGACACCGGTGTGACCGTTTGTGTAGGAGCATCAACATTCTCTTCATTGTCTTCCTCCTCAATTTCCTGCATAAAAGATTTAGAAACATTTGTGTCTTTCATTTAAGGTGGTGGAAGTTCCTTTCCGCTTCTCGTGGTTATAGCATTCACATGCTCATTTCTCGCGGGTGGTGGTTGGTAAGGTTTGGAACCGCTAGAGGGTGAAGGTTGTGGTCTTGGGTTTTGTTGTGTATTACTCGGTAAGCCACCGGTTGGCCTACTACTTTGCCCCTCCGACAACCTCTCCATTTTCCGCTCCAAATCTTGGATTGAAGCTTGTTGATTCTTTTGCCCTTGTTCCATGCTCAACCGAATATTTGTCATTTGAGTTTTCATCCTTTCGGTGGCGGTTTCTTGCTTTGACATAAACTCCTTCATCATTTGTTCCATTGGAGTCAATGTTGGTTCTTGTTTTTGAACCGGTGGTGGTTGTTGTTCTCTAGATGGGCTTTGGTGTCGATTTTGGTTGTAAGGTTGGTTTTGGGATTGGTTTTGATTGTATGATTGGTTTTGAGATTGGTTGGAGTTTTGGTTGTAAGGTTGGTTAGGTCTAGAAAATCGGATTTGGTTTTGGTTTTGGTTTTGGTTCTGGTTATACCCTCCGCCTTGGTAACCTCCCGAATTTCGGTTTTGATAACCCCCTCGTTTGTAGTTTCCGCTTTGATAATTACCTTGTTGAAGAAAGTTAACACCTTCCTCACCTCCTACCATTGGCAAATCGTCTTGTGCACAATTAGCCGTGGCATGATTTCCTCCACAATTACCGCAACCATCTCTAAGCTCTTTGATTTCACCTTTGATAGTCTTGAATTGTGCATCAAACTTAGAAGATAAAGCCTTGATTTCTTTCATCATGGCCGAGTCATTGGAGCTTCCACTTCCGCTACTAGTACCCTCGGCGAATGCAACATGCTTTTTAACTGGTTTCCCTCCTTTATCCTTAGCCCAATTTAAGCTTTGGATAACCTTGTCTTCAAGAAGCTTCCATGCTTCATTCGGTGTCTTGTAGAGGAATTGACCTCCTCTTGAGGCATCAAGAATACTTGCCGAATCCAAGTTAAGACCATTGTAGAATAACACAATGATTTCTCTCTTCTTCAAATCGTGACCATGGCAATTCCTCAACATGTCTTTCATCCGACACCATGCCTCTACCAAAGTTTCGCCTTCTTGTTATTTGAAAGCTCTAATCTCATTCAAAAGTCTTTCGGCCAAAGCCGGAGGATAAAATCGTCTAACGAATGCTTCCCTCATCTCATCCCAAGTAGTGATGGTGTTTGGTTCCAATTCTTGATACCAAATCTTTGCCTCACCACAAAGTGACATAGGAAACGTCCGTAGGCGAATCACTTCATCCATATTCGCCCCATACTTGAAATAGCTCCCGATTTCAAGAAAGCTAGCAATGTGTTGGTGTGGATCGACCCGCACCCTTCCGTCAAATTGTTTATCTCTAATGAGTTGCATATGATGCCCCTTCAAAGAGAAATTATCATTTTCAATATCTTGAAACCGTATGGCCGACTCGGGTGTCGGTGCCACGGTTCTCGTCCGTGAGAAAATGGGAGTATCATCCTCATCCGCCATTTCTTCTTCACCTTCGGAAGGTGTTGAAAGATCTTCTTCGGGTGATGGAATTTCCTCCACAAAAGTTTCTTCCACCTCAATGGTGTTTCCCGAAGATGTATCGGTATCTGTTTGACTACTAGATGATTCCGATGATCTTTGCTTTGGTTTCCTCCTTCGTTTACTCTTTTTGGTCTTCTCCGGATTGGACAAAGGACTTAGAAGCTCTTTACCGGAGCTCCTTGTGTTCATCCACTACCAAATTACACCTGAAAGTACACAAACGATAAAACCATAAACGCACCGGCGCAATACAAACAAAGGTAACTTTCCAAGAATAAATTCTAGAAAGGATCAATTAATCACACTTAAATCAATTTTTCACAAATCAAGTTCCCCGGCAGCGGCGCCAAAAACTTGATGTGCTAAATCTAGTTATAGAATTATCGTTGTTTAGTAAACCAAAAAGTACCGAGCTAGACCAAAACACAACCGGGCAGTGGACCCTGTTGTGTAGTAGTATAGTTGGGTAAGTTCGGATTCGAACACAGGGAACTAGATTGGATGATCAATAGAAATGTGAGCAATTTAAAAAGAGAAGATAAAATGTGGTTGGTTTGTGTGACCGAATTGTCACGTTGCTTAAAACTACAATCTTTGATTAATCTAGGCAGGTGGACTCTGAAGAGTCGGTTTAATTGTTTGGTCTTTTCAAGTATTAAAAACAATGCTTGCTTGGACTATTTCACTAGTGATTTCGGGGTGTAGAATTATAACCGGTTAAGACATATGCTAAATGGTAACATTCATCAAACCTAAGCTCAAAGTTCTCTGAGACCTAAAGTTCAATTTCAGTTGACAAACCTATGATTTAATCAAGTAACAGACGTTCGCCATAGTTACAAACTTACACAACTTAGCTAAATCATTTGACACATTCCAAAATTACATTCGCAATTTTGATCAATCATTCATAGACAAATAATTAATAGCAATTTACTAGGTTGAAAACGTTCGCTATATCAATTAGTAAATCACCAAATGGTTAAATTCTTAGGATAAAGCTCAATCACATAAGGTTCTCCGATTAAACATAAATTTAAATTTGTGAGTTTGCAAATCATCCACACGACAAACATTCGCTATAATCGTTAACTTGTATATATTTAACTAGTGTTGTTACAATCATCAAATGCTTTGATCCACAAATGACAAATAACTTATTTAGGTATTTTTACTAAACAAAGAACATTCGCTATAATCGTTTAGCTAAAATGCCGAAAATTCATAACAACAACTAACTAAATACATACAAATCCATGGATGATTCACAAACTCAAGCATAAATTAACATCCAAAATATACACCCCTAATCATCTAGTTATTTCATCCAAGCAAACACAATGGTAACTAGCCACACATAATCACAATCATCAAGCAAAAATCATAAACACTAAACAAATCCATAAAATAACTTGAAATTAGATTAAATCGAAATTATACCAAATTTGTTACACAATTGTTCCAAATGATGTTTGCTCGATGTTTCCCTCACAAATTCCTAGCTAAATCCTTGCGAAAATGTGATGTAAAATGGTGATTTTGGTTTGGTGAAAATGGAGTAAATATGAGATGGTGAAGGGAGTAAATGTGGGTGAGTTAATGAGGAAGGAAGATGGAAGTGAGAAGTGAGGAATGTGTGTAAAAATGAGATGAAGATGGTGATCCATATGAAGCTGCCGACCAAACACCCCCATTTTTCCTATTTTTTTTTATTTTTTTTTTTAATTTTTTATTTTGAAAAACGGATGGGAAAACGGTTGGCATTAAATGCCAACCAATCAGAAACGGACAGCTCATCAACCACCATACCTCTCACTCAGATCCAACCATAGCCGATCGGCTTAACATGACCAGCCGATCGGCTCTTCATGACCAGCCGATCGGCTCACGATCTCCAGCAGATCGGCTTCTTCAGAAAATCAGTCCAAGCTCCAAACGAGGCAAAGTTCTGCAACTGAAATGCACTGAACAAACCGATCTGCTAAGTTTTGCAGATCGGCTATAGCACATGAACCGATCGGCTAAGGATGAAGCCGATCGGCTAGACCAGATTTCCAGCTCAGCCAACTTTTGATCCAAACTTCACCAATTCCACACCAAATCGCATGCGTTTCCAGCTTTTCACCTGAAATGGATTTCCAAACAAAATAAGTATCGAAAGTTCTCGAAATCCACTAAAATACATATGCAAAACAGCGATATCGCGATATATTTATATAGGCAAAATGAGCGATATCAAATATCCCCACACTTGAACTTTGCTTGTCCTCAAGCAAACCATAATTTTACCATTTCAAAACCCACTCTTGCAACAACAATAGGTGAATATCAAGTTTACCAAAACAATACTAACACTAACTACCAAGGCAATTAGGCTAGCAACATATGTATAAGCATTATAAACTCGAGATGTTTTGGTTTGTCAAGCCCGAATGCACGACCTAGCACCTCACATAAGGATAAGTGTTTAGTCACTCACTCTCAACCTATAAGACTACAAGGTAAGGAAGTAAGCAATTTTAACACTCAATCAAGCCAAGTCGTGATGCATTGTTACCATAGGCTTGCAAGAGGATCAAATCTCCACCGACTTGGCGTGAGCACCAAGTGAGATCTCAAAGGAGGTATTCTAGCATGTGTTGTAACAATGTAGGCTAATTATGGAATAGGGGTATGATAGACACAATAATTGGTGAAAAGTGGTAGTCAAAACCCGTGAAAAATGTGGAAATGTTACCTAATGGTTTAAACACGTGACAGTAATGAAACTTAGGATTCTCGTGCTAAGTCAATTCAACTTATTATTTGTTCTCATTTATAACTCATACTTTAACAATTTCGCACAAATAACTCAAATTGATTTTTCACATTTGATTGGAATAATTGCATTCTATGACTTTCTATGAACCCTGTGTAACGAACTTTCGGACCAACCATCCTAGACCGGATAAAGGCCTTCGGTGGCTAGGTGTAAAACACCCCTAGGGAACTACTTGTTCAGGAATTCAAAGGCCATTTAGTTGACTACAATCATCCAACTATAAACTTTAAGCTCAATGGTTAACTTCTATTCATTTAATTGTTTCCAACTTCACTCATAGAATTTAACACTAGAATCCCAATTCAAAACGATTTAAGTCACATTTTGGTAAAATTTCGTCATAAGTTTCAACTAGGCAACATCTTAGAAGAGTGATGGTTCGGGAATTGACTACATAAAAATAAGGCTAACATTTAGTGGATTGAATGTGGAAGTTTTCTAGGGGTTTCTTAGCACTAAAAATGAGTGCTAATGACCTGTGTAAACTGGATATAAATGGTTTTAAAGCAAAATAAAATCAAAAATTCCTAAGAATACCTCCTCGTCTTCGACCCCACCTATATCACATTTCTGTGATCCCACAGCGGTCTCAAAATGCATCACTAAGGCAAGTTCTAGAACAAACTACAATCACCGGCACACTCATAGCAATCAAACAATATAAACACTAGAGGTAAGTGTTTTTCTCAATAAGGCTCAAATTTCTCACAATTTTTTCATAGTGGAGGCTACAAGTGTGCTAGTCATGCAATTCACCCTATTAGGTTGCTTTTATGACACATCTCTAAAATTATGTTGCAAGAGGGAAACATTTAATTGCTTTTAATAGATTTTAACTAACACATTTCAAAGCAATTAATTTAATAAGGACAAGCAAATCCTTAGCATACTACCATTCCATAACCCGTTATTAGAATTCGTAAAGTTCAATTGGAAAATCCAAGATCAATAACAGACCTAATAAGTGGCTATAAAACAACAATATATTAGGAACAAGATTCAAGTGAATACCTCCCCACACTTAAGGTTTGCATTGACCCCAATGCAAATACAATCAATAAATAAGCAAAAGCGCGGGGGTAAAAAGAAACGAGAACTTCCCCGGGGGTTTTGCATGAAGGTGAGATAGAGGAGCTGGCTCATGATAAACTTGTAGAAATCCACTCCAGCTCCGCATGCTACAAATGGGCAACAACAAACAAACACCAAACACAAGCCCATATGATAATAAAATAAAAATAAAAATGATACAATGAATGCTAATCATCCAAAGAACCAAAAAAAGAAAAATAACGCAGAATAAAAAAAATTGTTTAGAGTTTTACAATCCCAGAATAAATAATAACAATGCCCAACTACCAACCCCCATCATGGGGCGGGTCCTGGGTGGGATCATTCTGCTGATACTGCTGCTGATAAGGTGATAGCGATCCAAAAAGCCAATGGTGATGAGCCTCTTGTTGCCAGTTGGAGGGCTCAGGAGGTGTCCAAGTGTTAGGCTGGGATGGAGCTGAGGACCAAGGAGTGCCCCAATCCTGCTGCTGCTGGTGATAATCAGATGTGTGCATATGCTCCTGATGTCGCTGGAGCTCCACTAAAGCAGCATACCGATCATAAATAGGAGCAGGGAGGATACCCCCCGGCTCGCCCCAATGAGGTGGTGGATGATACGGGATAGGCACATGGTCGGGTACATGGTGGCCCATTCGCTCATGGTCGTGAATTAGCCAATCATTTTGGTATTGATTAACTCCCCACTCATACCTAGACTCGTCCCTGAAAGCCACATTCTCCCGTTGCCAGGCTTCTTGTTCTCCCCATCTTCGATTTTGCTCAAGTTGCATACTGTTGAAGCTGGACATAAAACTCTGCCAGCTCGCGGGCTCTCCAGAATGAGATGAATGACCACGACCCGGATGCACATTAACTTCAGCTTCTTCTTCTTGCTCTTGCTCCGCCTCTTCTTCCTCATCAGAATCCTCAATTGTGACGGGCCTTTTTCCCCGAGACCCGGCTCGAGACACAGAGGCTGCCTCTTGAGGAGTGGGATCATAAGCAACATAAGTTCCACCTTTCTTTCTCAAGATGTGGGCCGTGGCATAGGATTCGGCCCCAATTGGAAGGGTATTGTTTTCCACTAAGATATAGGCGGGAACTCCTCGGGGCTACAAACTGACCTTTAAACCCTTGGCGATCCGGGTAATTAGATGACCACCACAAAGCCTGGAAGAGGGTTTATGCCCACTAGCATAGGCGTGAAGGTACTTGCCCTCTGCATATGGGACATTGATCCTGTCCCTACTCTTCAACTTATCCAAAAACCACAAGTCGATCAAGGTCACCTTCTCCCTATTGGTTCCCCTAAGAGTCAGTGTGTTTGCTAACATTTTGTGTATCACTCTATATTTGGGGGACGTAAGATGTTTGTTCAAATTTTTCCCCCCAAGATATCGTGATGTACTAAGCGTTGCCCAAACTTCAGCATCACACTGCCCCTCATCCAGCCTTGCCCCAGTCATAATATATCTATCAATCCAATGGGACGAGTATTCCTCATCCGTATAAATCCCCAAACAACCCGCAAGCTCTTTTAAGGATAATTTTCTGGGGGCCCCACCAAGTCTGAAACTCAAGAATTTATCGTCGACATTGTTGATAAGGAACATTTCCAAAGTTGCCAGAAATTCCATTACCAACTCTTCGTAAATATTTTCTTGGATCCCAAGAAGCTTTTCAAAGTCATTTACACCAAAAGCCTCGTCATCGAACTTCACAGTTTGAGTAAAAGTCTTGCGAATATCATGAGCAACCCCGACAACCTCCAACGGGTTCCAGTTAATTTCCCGAGGGTATTCGCATTCCTTTTTATGAATTTTATACAAGGCTTCCGTGTATTCCAGGTAGTTATACGTATGGCGTCCGAAAATCAAATGAGGGTGGCGGTCTGCAGGCATTAAACCCTCATAAATACTTTCAGGGTACTGAGGCTCATAGGTGTCAGGTTGGGTATTCCTGCCTCTCTGCACAACACAACACAACAAGATACAAAATTTCCAAAAGTGTGTTAGAGTTAGCAAAAATAAGACAAAATGAGCGATTTATGTCAAACACAACCACACCCCCTAGTAACCGAGCACACACGTTAATAACCGCATCACAAAGCAAAACAATCAACAAATGCAAGCATAGCATAAACCGACAGTAACCAATCAATCACATAGCCAAAACTTCAACTCAAATAGGATAAACATGCAACCTAATATTAAACCATGCTTGAATCATGCCAATGTCATACAATGTGACTCAAGCAAGCCTTACAATCAAAGTTACATACCAAACCTATTGACTACCTTATAGACACATAACTTCAATATCAAACATGAACTTGAATTGAGCAAAAATGATCACTCAAATGGTTTCTAGTCATGTATTACAATCACAAGTTACACAAAAGTCAGTCAAAGCAAAAGTCAAAGTTGACCAGAAAAGTCAACTCCTTCTTCCCCAAATTCCACATAAACCCTAATTTTTCTAAATCATCCACAAATGGAAATCAACCCACCAATTAACTTCATTATACTTGCAAACACGAATTACACCACAATTAGCACCAACTATCAAGCATAAATCACTAAATTCGGATTATCCCCAAATTAGCATATGAACCCTAATTTGTAAATCATCTAAATTGAGCAATTTAAACAAAAGATCATGGTATAAACTGATTAACATGTATGAATCAAGCATAATACACAACAAAATCACAAAGGAATTCATCCCCACACTTGAATCAAACCAAACCCGGATTCAAGATATTCATCTCAAAAATCACTAGTAGGAAAGATTAAATGGAGACATGAGATACCTTATTTTGTCTAGACATGTTTAGAGGTTGATTTCCTTGAAAGAATTGAAGTTTAGATGATGATTTAGTGAGGATTATGGTGATTTTCGTTTTTCACTTGAGAGAGAAAAAGAAAGCAGATCGGTTGGTGATGATGTGGTGTGAAAAAGATAATGTTTTGCTTTTTAATTAATACGCCCCAGCAATACCCGAAGCCGATCGGCTTATGAACCTTAGCCGAACAGCTATGTTAGCCGAACTGCTTCAAACCAATAGCCGAACTGCTTAGATAGTTAAAATGCGCTTAAGATGAAGGGGGTCGAGTTCTGTATTGATTTTTAACTAGTATAGCCGATCGGCTTTATGTAGCCGATCTGCTACAAAGCGTTAGCCGAACTGCTATCTTTAAACCGATCTGCTTAGCTTTTTGGTAAATTAATGCTTCAGAAAAGGCTCAAGTTCTGTGATCGTTTTTCAAATAATAAATCGAACGGTTATATGAAGCCGATCGGCTATTGACCTTTAGCCGAACTGCTATTTTAAGCAGATCGGCTTTCCATGTGCAAAAATCAGCAGAAACAGCAGTAACACAAAAACACCTAACACTTAACAATTCACACAATCACAGCAGCAGCAAACACATCAAAATCATCAAAAATGCAGGCCAAAAATTCTAAGTTTATCAAAAAGGATATAAACACGAGTTTCCTCGTGTATGGGCTTCATTTATTAACGAGTCCAAGCTAGACTCGACCCCGAATTCATTTGTCCTTGGGGTAAGTTGCGAGTTCCTCCCACTCGCTCTCTTGTTCATCCTCATGGTATAGTTTCAAACGGTGCCCATTCACAATAAAGGTTCCGCCATCTTTTTGAAAAAGCTCCACATATCCGGATGGATATTGATGCTTGACCACGTATGGGCCTGTCCACCTTGGTTTGAACTTTGGTTGTTTCAACTTGAATCTTGATTGGAACAAAAGCACTTTTTCACCGGATTTAAATGCTTTTCTCACTTTCAACTTCCGGTCGTGCAACACCTTTGTCCGTTCCTTGTAGAGACGAGAATTTTCATAAGCTTGCAACCGAAGCTCATCCAACTCGTGAAGTTGCAACATTCTCTTTTCCCCCGCTTCAATCAAATCCAAATTGCAATTCTTTAGCGCCCAATAAGCTTTATGCTCGATTTCAAGGGGTAAATGGCAAGTTTTGCCATAGAGTAACCGATACGGTGTCGTTCCAATAGGTGTCATGTAGGCGGTCCGAAACGCCCACAATGCATCTTCAAGCTTTTTGGACCATATGGCCCGATTGTCCTTCACCGTCTTCTCCAAAATTCTTTTCAATGCACGGTTAGTGTTCTCGACTTGACCACTTGTTTGTGGGTGGTATGAAGTCGAGAAAAGGTGATTCACCCCATACTTTTTGAGAACTTTTTCCAATTGAGCATTCGCAAAGTGAGTCCCCCGGTCGCTAATTAATGCTTTGGGCATCCCAAATCGGCAAAATAGGCTTTTCAAGAAATCAATGACCACGCGAGCGTCATTCTTTGGCAAAGCCTTAGCTTCCGCCCATTTAGACACGTAATCAACCGCCACAAGAATGTATTCATTTTTGAACGAAGGTGGGAACGGTCCCATGAAGTCTATGCCCCAAATATCAAATACTTCGCAAACTTGGATGCTAGTTTGTGGCATTTCATCCCTTTTGGAGATGTTTCCGGTTCTTTGACACGCATCACATGTTTGGCACAAAGTGTTTGCTTCTTTGAAGATCGTCGGCCAATAAAAACCCGCATCATAGACCTTCTTTGCGGTGACCGAGGGGCCATAATGTCCACCGGTGGGCCCATAGTGACATTCATCCAAAATCTTTCTTGTTTCACCACCCGAAACACATCTTCTCACCATCCCATCCGCACAAACGCGGAATAAATACGGTTCCTCCCAGAAATAATGCTTCAAGTTAGAGAAAAATTTGCTTTTCTCTTGGTGACTCATGCCCTTCCTCAAAACTCCACCAGCCAAATAGTTTGCCAAGTCGGCATACCATGGTGCTTCCTCATCCTTGTTTTCATCACCTACCTGCAAAAGAAATTCCTCAGGAAAGGAATCATCAATATTAGTATCGCCTTGCTTGTCAAGATTTGGATTTTCCAGTCTTGACAAGTGATCGGCGGCAAGGTTCTCGGCACCTCTCTTATCCTTAATTTCAATGTCAAATTCTTGCAAGAGAAGAATCCAACGAATAAGACGCGGTTTAGCGTCTTGTTTGGCAAAGAGATATTTGAGAGCCGAATGGTCGGTGAAAACTACGGTTTTAGATAGCACAAGATATTGCCTAAATTTGTCAAAGGCAAACACTACGGTGAGCAATTCTTTTTCAGTGGTTGTGTAATTTTGTTGGGCCCCATTCAAGGTCTTGCTAGCAAAGTAAATGGGTTTGAAATGTTTATCAATCCTTTGTCCTAGGACAGCTCCTAAGGCAAAGTCACTTGCATCACACATGAGTTCAAACGGTTGTGACCAATCGGGTGAGACTATGATAGGTGCCTTGGTCAAATGGTCTTTAAGGGTCGAAAATGCACTCAAACATGGTCCATCAAACACAAAAGGGGCATCCTTTTCAAGTAGCCTAGTCATTGGACGGGTGATCTTCGAAAAATCCTTAATGAATCTACGGTAAAAACCGGCATGACCAAGAAAACTTCTAATGCCCTTAACATTGGTCGGTGGAGGTAATTTGGCAATAACATCAATCTTAGCCCTATCAACTTCAATTCCCAACCCCGACACTTTATGACCCAACACTATGCCCTCTTTCACCATGAAATGGCATTTCTCCCAATTCAAGACTAAGTGGGCTCTCTCACACCTCTCGAGCATTTTATCCAAGTTTCTTAAACATGACTCGAATGAATCGCCAAATACCGAAAAATCATCCATGAAGACTTCCATGGAAGTTTCAACCATATCGTGAAAAATGGCAATAATACAACGTTGGAATGTGGCGGGAGCATTGCAAAGACCAAAGGGCATTCTCCTATAGGCATAGGTACCGAAAGGGCAAGTGAATGTGGTCTTTTCTTGGTCTTCGGGGTCTATGGGGATTTGAAAGTATCCCGAGAATCCGTCAAGGAAACAATAATATTCATTACCCGCCAACCTCTCAAGCATTTGGTCAATGAATGGGAGGGGAAAATGGTCTTTTCTCGTGGCATCATTCAACTTCCTATAATCAATGCACACACGCCATCCCGTGACCGTCCTAGTGGGTATCATTTCATTTTGGTCATTGGAAACTACGGTCATCCCCCCTTTCTTTGGTACACAATGTACCGGGCTCACCCAAGAACTATCCGCAATGGGGTAAATAATACCCGCATCAAGAAGCTTAATTACTTCTTTCTTGACCACATCCACCATATTGGGATTAAGCCTCCGTTGTCTTTGGACAACGGGTTTAAAATCATCAACAAAATTAATTTTGTGTTTACAAAAGGATGGGCTTATTCCCGGTATGTCGGATGTCCGCCAAGCGAAAGCTCTTTTGTGAGTCTTAAGTACATTCAACAATTTAAGTTTTTCATCATTCACAAGGGATGAAGAGATTATTACTGGGAGGAGATTTTCCTCATGGAGATAAGCATACTCCAAATGACTTGGAAGTTCTTTCAACTCCAAATCACGTGGTGGATCCTCCAATGACGTTTTGATCCTCATATTATCATCCTTTGTGAGCTCCTCAAATGCATCCTCACATTCGAGCTCTTCTTCGTCATTTGTCTCTTCCATGCTCATGACCAACTCCTCCTCGGTCATTCCTTCAACATTTGACTCTAGCAAGTCAACAAGCTCCGATTCCAATCCAAGCAAGCTTTCCAATTCTTCCTCCACCGCATCATCTATCACATCAATTCTAAAACACGAATCATCATTAGAATAAGGATGCTTCATGGCCTTATCGACCGTGAACGCAATCCTTTCATTTCCCACCCCCAAGGTCAATTTCTTATCTTTAACCCCAATTATGGCATCCGCGGTATGTAGGAAGGGTCGTCCTAAAATCAAGGGCACTTTACTATCCTCCTCCATTTCGAGGATAACAAAGTCAACCGGGAAGGTAAATTGCCCTACCTCTATTAGCATGTTCTCCGCAATCCCAACGGGATATTGGAAAGATCTATCGGCAAGACGGATGCTCATGCGAGTGGGGGTTAGGGATCCTAGGGCCAATTTAGCATAAAGTGAATATGGCATTAAATTTATACTAGCACCTAAGTCCGCAAGTGCATCACAAGTAATGATTTTACCCAATGTACAATAAATGATGAAACTCCCAGGATCTCCAAGATTGGGTGGAATTTGGTTTTGGACAAGTGCCGAGCATTCCTCATTCAAAAACATTGCCGAAGCCTCCGACAATTTCTCTTTATTGCTCACCAAATCCTTGATGAATTTGGCATAATTCGGCATCCCGGCTAATACATCAACCAAAGGCACATTGATTCGAATGCCCTTGATCATGTCCACAAACTTCCCATATTGAGCCGCAATCTTTTCTTTCCTTAGCCTTTGGGGATAAGGAATCTTCGGCTTGTAAGCTTTCACAACCGGAGTAGGTGACACCGGTGTGACCGTTTGTGTAGGAGCATCAACATTCTCTTCATTGTCTTCCTCCTCAATTTCCTGCATAAAAGAGTTAGAAACATTTTTGTCTTTCACTTGAGGTGGTGGAAGTTCCTTTCCGCTTCTCGTGGTTATAGCATTCACATGCTCATTTCTCGCGGGTGGTGGTTGGTAAGGTTTGGAACCGCTAGAGGGTGAAGGTTGTGGTCTTGGGTTTTGTTGTGTATTACTCGGTAAGCCACCGGTTGGCCTACTACTTTGCCCCTCCGACAACCTCTCCATTTTCAGCTCTAAATCTTGGATTGAAGCTTGTTGATTCTTTTGCCCTTGTTTCATGCTCAACCGAATATTTGTCATTTGAGTTTTCATCCTTTCGGTGGCGGTTTCTTGCTTTGACATAAACTCCTTCATCATTTGTTCCATTGGAGTCAATGTTGGTTCTTGTTTTTGAACCGGTGGTGGTTGTTGTTCTCTAGATGGGCTTTGGTGTCGATTTTGGTTGTAAGGTTGGTTTTGGGATTGGTTTTGATTGTATGATTGGTTTTGAGATTAGTTGGAGTTTTGGTTGTAAGGTTGGTTAGGTCTAGAAAATCGGATTTGGTTTTGGTTTTGGTTTTCGTTTTGGTTTTGGTTATACCCTCCGCCTTGGTAACCTCCCGAATTTCGGTTTTGATAACCCCCTCGTTGGTAGTTTCCGCTTTGATAATTACCTTGTTGAAGAAAGTTAACACCTTCCTCACCTCCTACCATTGGCAAATCATCTTGTGCACAATTAGCCGTGGCATGATTTCCTCCACAATTACCGCAACCATCTCTAAGCTCTTTGATTTCACCTTTGATAGTCTTGAATTGTGCATCAAACTTAGAAGATAAAGCCTTGATTTCTTTCATCATGGCTGTAACACCTCGTCAAAAAGTCAATTTTCGCGCTGAATTTAAACTTCAATTAAACGATTTAACTTTTATCCCCAATTAGTATTTTTATAAAATACTTTCATTAGAAAACATTTTTAAATAATATAAATAAGATTTTATTTTATATTATGACTGGACAATTAAAACACGGGTATTTTGTACTGTGGTTGGAGACCACAGTCCGCGCACTGGGGATCTGGGTTGGACAAAACCCAACTTCCTCCCCCTTTTTCACTTCATTTTCAACTTCACTCTCTCTCTCTCTACTTCCATTTCTCTCTCAACCTTCTCTCTAAAATACTCACTAATCACATAAAAACTACCACAAAACGACCTCAAATCGCTTGGGCCATTTAGGGAAAAACGATCACGAGTTCACGATCTACACAACCACCTTTTCGGATTTCAAATCCGACCACTTGTAAGTTTCCAACAAATCCCGTAAATCTTTAGATTTTGAAGTTTTCTTTCATAATAGTGTTTAACATACTTAGTATTAACCAATACAACAAAGAAACACGATTTTAAAGCTCAAAAACACGTTTGGATTGGGTTTTTGGTCGGAAAAATGCGACAGTCGCTGCTGACTGTCTGGGTGTTCATCTTTGCGACACAACCATTGTGTCGCATATTGTGTCGCATAAACCATCCATGCGACACAACCCTTGTGTCGCACTCTTGTGTCGTATAAACCGTATTATGTCGTATCTTGTGTCGCATCTTATATCGCAAAACCCATGCGACACAACGCTTATGTCGCTGTTGACTCAGCACCTCAAATCCATGCGACACAACCCTTGTGTCGCAGAATTGTGTCGTACCATGCGACACAACCCTTGTGTCGCATGTTGTGTCGCAGAAAACAGAAATTTGCCAAATCTTTCTAAGTGTCGGAAAACGTTTTCAAATGAAAATTCAAATACGATACGGCTTGTAAACCAAAACAAATATACTTTATAAAGTATACGAAAACTCGAACCTAATAATAATCTAAATTATTATTACGAACCATCCATAACGAACCGCACTTACAAACGTACGAAATCTCTCATGTTTAGGACATTAGGAGATTTCACTTGGCACGACTCGTTACACTAGGACGCTAGCTCCTCAGGTGAGTTCATCACCCCACTCTTTTACTGTTTTCCAACCGATTTCGGGGTGGGAATGCATACTCCTGTTTTACTACTTTCAACTGATCAAACATTTACGAACGTTTTACTATAGTTTATGGTAACGGTGCTAGACCACGACAACTACGAACCATTTGACCATACTTAGAGATATTAAGTATGACTGTGACAGTAACACCTAGAATTATATTACATATGATATCTAGGGGATAAACGCCTCACTACATCAGTGACTTGCTAAGTACTAATAATGATTAGTGAACTTATGAACCCCAACTATAGGCACCGACTTGCTAGTTAGCATTGATTACTTTTACGAACTAGCGGATGACTTTGACTAAGTACTGTAAGTACTTCCTTACAGTTAAGTGACATGTTAACGTACTTGACTTTACCAATACTACAGACAAACTAGGTGACGTAGATACGTACCTTACAGGTGATTATGATTTTGCCTCTATACCTAGGTGACATTCCTACTTTTAGTAGTAAGATTTACTACTGTGAATTACGTAACAACTTGAGGTACTGTTGAGTGCCTGTAACAATTTACTAGCCTTGGGCTAAACTTACTTACGGCATGTCGTGTACTGCCAAAACGATTACTTGCATCTCCTGCGGGAGAATAACGGACGCTGTCACTATATGTGAAGCAAAACGATGCCACGGTGGGTGGTACAAACACGATACCAACGTGATTGGTATTACGGATTTACAAACGAGCTCACGATACCACGGTGGGTGGTACAATTTACTTGCGAGCTGGATTGCTCACGATACCACGGTGGGTGGTACAACTTACTTACGAGCTAAATGCTCACACTCAGCAACGGACCTACGAATTATTACGGTCGGGGTCGTTGGCTCAGCATGTGGATTCATGCTCTATCGTAGTCCTGCGGGACTGCACGGTTACTCATTTCAGCATATGGACTTATGCTTTACTTACATTCAGCAACGGACCTACGAATTATTACGGTCGGGGTCGTTGGCTCTATAACTGGTTAATTTACTTAAACATAGTCCTGCGGGACATAACTTGACACTTCCCTTGGGGGATAACCATTACCATCACTGTAGGTGAATACTAGATTCTTATGAGTCGGAGACTCAGGAAATTACGAGCTTTTGCTCACTTGACCGTAATTACGAACCCATTACTATCACTGTAGGTGATGCGAAACACTTACGAGTCGGAGACTCAGGAAATTACGAGCTTTTGCTCACTTGACTGTAATTACAACCCGTACCGATATGACACGATTACAAAACAGATAACTTGATCACGTTGCCGGGGTGCAACCTTTCATGCCAGGTGGCATCGTGACCTATTAGTAGCCATAGTACTAATACTTGAAACCGTACAAACTATCCGTACCGTATTGCCGGGGAGCAATACCGACTGCCTAAGAACTTGCTTGCTTGATTGCTTGCGGCCAGTAGCACGACAGATAGTCTCCTTACGCTACTCTCGTATACATATTGCCAGGTGGCAATATCTTACTAGATAACACCCAGGCTGGGGATTGGTCCCCTTTACTTGACCAGAAACCTATTGATTAGGTTCACCTGATTACCATAAATTACTTATAACTGCCTCGAGGGGCAACTGTTGTTATTGAAACTGCTAAACTTGATTAATATTTCTGAATGAAATATTTATTACTTGAACTACTTGTTTCTACAAATTACTTGTGAACTCACCAGCTTTTCAGCTGACCCTTTTAGTGTGCATTCTCAGGTACACTGCTGTAGTAGGATTGGACTACAGGATTCTAGTTCGAGTCGCATGTTTTCAACACTCAGGACATTTATTGCATTTGCTTCAGTACTAGTAGAATGTAATATTACTTTTATGCGAGCTCGCAACTTGTAAACACTTTAATTTCAGAAATGTATAACTATTTTCAAACGTCTCATTTAGAGTCGTTCATTATATATCTTATGCTGTGATTACCAGATTAGTAACACCCTAAACTCGCTTCTGCAAATCATTAAATTTGGGGGTGTTACAGATTGGTATCAGAGCCTAAGGTTGTAGTGAACTAGGTTGCATTTAGTGGACCTAGACTATGACCATTAGGCAGTATTCCTCATTAGGTATGACTAGTTCAGGGATTACCTCATACGAACTTAATTTAACATAGCGTAGCTAACTATGTACAATTAAGCAAAGATGATGTAAGATCTGAAAGGGGTTATATTGAAAGGGAATGCAGTAGTTGACTCTGATTGTTATTTGCTACTTGCTAGACACCCTAGGCTATTATATGTACTGTAGGTATATATGAATAGGCCTTACGTGTATACTATTCCGGCATATCTATATACAGGTAGGTATGATTATACCCGACATGATTCCGTTGTGCAACTGATACACATTTTCGAAGTGGCATATCGCCAGCTTCTCGGCCGTTACGACTTAATCTCAAAATTTTGACCAGGTTGGTCACGACTGACTGGTATTACGAGAGATGCTCGTAATGACTAAGTCCACAAATTACTTTCAAACTTACTATCGGCCTGAGGGCCATACTTGGATAGCATGTGGCACGTGGTGCTGCATCGTGCTTTGGGCACAATACTACTCCAGCACGTGGTGCTGCAACTACACAGTATGTTTATACTACATTCGGCACGATGGTGCTACACTCACAGTACATGGGTACTGTAACTACGGTGCCGCGGGCACTACATTACGGCACGTGGTGCTGCGTTTCATAGTACTTTTGTACTACAATCATGATATATTACGGTGCTTCGGGCACTACATTTTGGCACGTTGTGCTACACCTAAGCTCGATGAGCTACTATCCAATATGCATGTGGATTTGTTATAGCTACATGTACGACTTATATATACATACACACTTACTTAACTGGGCATGAGATGCCACACCTGATTCTTTGCTACTGCGATCTTATACTTGTATAGTTACGTGTGCATCACATATGTATATACGACTACTTTACTGGACACGAGGCGTCCCACTCGATTTCTTTGTGTAGGAACACCCGCTATAGGCACTTGTACACTTATACGCATACGCAATTACCTTAATGGGCACGAAGTGCCACACCACGACTACTCAGGCATGTGATGCCTCATTCGATGAATACACTCTAATTTATTGGGATTACATTTATAGTACTTTAGTACTACAGGATAGTCTGATAGACTACGACGATATCATAGTTCTGGTCGAACTACATATAATACACAACTAGGTCGTTAGTACGACTACACATTTAAATTTTCAAAGTCCAAGGACTTTCATACAGACACCTTAAGTGGTTTCTAACTCATTATCACTTTTATATCCGTGGACAACGGTGTAATACCGATTTACGTATGCAACAGCAATAATCAAAATCTTTGGATAAAGATCTCACACCTTGTCATTTTACTTTTATTTAAGAATCATGCCGCCTAAACGACAAACCTACACACAAGCAGAACGTGACAAATACGCTGAGCAAAGAGTAGCTGAAGCTCTGGCTGCACAAAACCTAACGCGCCTCTGCACCTATAAAGAATTTCTGAACTGTAACCCGCCAACCTTTGTTGGTACTGAAGGGGCTGTCGGACTGATCCAATGGATCGAAAGGATAGAAGCTGTCTTCCGCATTTGCAACTGCCCCGATGGATACAAAGTCAAATACTCCACCTACACCCTTCGAGATAATGCTCTAACCTGGTGGAATGCTCACGCCCAAACCGTAGGGGTTGACACCGCCTATGAACTTTCTTGGGAGGAACTGAAACAACTGATGAGGGACGAATATTGTCCTAGCGAGGAACTACACCGACTTGAGAATGAACTCTGGCATCTTACCGTGAAAAACAACGACATCATGACCTATACCAATCGTTTTCACCGACTAGCACCCTTTTGCCCATCACTAGTAAACCCAGAAAGCAAACGAATCGAAAAATACATCGAAGGACTTCCAACACAAATAGCGGGCATGGTTACCTCCTCTAAACCAAACACTATTCGCGACGCCGTTCGCATGGCCCATAACCTCATGGCGCGGGTGGTTCAACGCGAAACCCTCACAACTGAAAATCATACACAAAAGTGGAATGGCGATTCCAGCACTAGTCATAATCCAACAAATCAACCCGAACCCTTGAAATCTTACCCTTCTGAATACAAAGGAAAGCGGGGCTATGAGGGGGATAAACCCTTCTGTCACAGCTGTAAACGTCATCACTCTGGCCCTTGTGACTCACCTTGCGAGAGATGTCAACGATTCGGACACCAAATATGGAACTGTAGAGTTCCTGCTAACCCCGACAAACAACAAACGTGTTTCAAATGTAACACTCCGGGACATTTCAAGAAAGATTGCCCAAATCGGAAACGAAAAATCCTCATGATCAACTCCGGGAGGACCGGACGAAACCGCGACAATATCACGGGTATGTCCCTATCCAATACTAAAACTTTCAAATCAAACACAACGTTTCGATCGGCGGGAAAGTCGGTTCCAAAATGATACCGATTACATAAATTAATACCGACTACACGAATGAAGCCAAACTTAAAAGCTAGAGTTTGCTTTTAGCAGACTAACCGACTGAAAGTATACAAAACACTCAGTCCTGATAGGACTACTCATCGAACGGTCACGTGGTGACAACTATCTAGTCCCGTATGGATTACAATGCAAACGGTCTCTTAGTGACTACGAATCAACGATAACTTGAACAAAACCATATAGTCAGGATGTGACTACAATGATA
The DNA here is from genome assembly GCA_949592205.1 of Helichrysum umbraculigerum. Taxonomy (NCBI): domain Eukaryota; kingdom Viridiplantae; phylum Streptophyta; class Magnoliopsida; order Asterales; family Asteraceae; genus Helichrysum; species Helichrysum umbraculigerum. The sequence continues at coordinate 101,845,611 of CATIUR010000003.1, read as the reverse complement.
AACCGCGACACAGTCATGGATTGACTGCCCTTCAACCCCGTTATAAGACATGGTATGTCTAAAACCTACTCGACAAACAACATGTACGTACATTGCTCCCCAGACCTCACATGACCACGACATCACTTTTAAATTTCGGGACGAAATTTTCTTAACAGGGGGAGAATGTAACACCTCGTCAAAAAGTCAATTTTCGCGCTGAATTTAAACTTCAATTAAACGATTTAACTTTTATCCCCAATTAGTATTTTTATAAAATACTTTCATTAGAAAACATTTTTAAATAATATAAATAAGATTTTATTTTATATTATGACTGGACAAATAAAACACGGGTATTTTGTACTGTGGTTGGAGACCACAGTCCGCGCACTGGGGATCTGGGTTGGACAAAACCCAACTTCCTCCCCCTTTTTCACTTCATTTTCAACTTCACTCTCTCTCTCTCTACTTCCATTTCTCTCTCAACCTTCTCTCTAAAATACTCACTAATCACATAAAAACTACCACAAAACGACCTCAAATCGCTTGGGCCATTTAGGGAAAAACGATCACGAGTTCACGATCTACACAACCACCTTTTCGGATTTCAAATCCGACCACTTGTAAGTTTCCGACAAATCCCGTAAATCTTTAGATTTTGAAGTTTTCTTTCATAATAGTGTTTAACATACTTAGTATTAACCAATACAACAAAGAAACACGATTTTATAGCTCAAAAACACGTTTGGATTGGGTTTTTGGTCGGAAAAATGCGACAGTCGCTGCTGACTGTCTGGGTGTTCATCTTTGCGACACAACCATTGTGTCGCATATTGTGTCGCATAAACCATCCATGCGACACAACCCTTGTGTCGCACTCTTGTGTCGTATAAACCGTATTATGTCGTATCTTGTGTCGCATCTTATATCGTAAAACCCATGCGACACAACGCTTATGTCGCTGTTGACTCAGCACCTCAAATCCATGCGACACAACCCTTGTGTCGCAGAATTGTGTCGTACCAATCGACACAACCCTTGTGTCGCATGTTGTGTCGCAGAAAACAGAAATTTGCCAAATCTTTCTAAGTGTCGGAAAACGTTTTCAAATGAAAATTCAAATACGATACGGCTTGTAATCCAAAACAAATATACTTTATAAAGTATACGAAAACTCGAACCTAATAATAATCTAAATTATTATTACGAACCATCCATAACGAACCGCACTTACAAACGTACGAAATCTCTCATGTTTAGGACATTAGGAGATTTCACTTGGCACGACTCGTTACACTAGGACGCTAGCTCCTCAGGTGAGTTCATCACCCCACTCTTTTACTGTTTTCCAACCGATTTCGGGGTGGGAATGCATACTCCTGTTTTACTACTTTCAACTGATCAAACATTTACGAACGTTTTACTATAGTTTATGGTAACGGTGCTAGACCACGACAACTACGAACCATTTGACCATACTTAGAGATATTAAGTATGACTGTGATAGTAACACCTAGAATTATATTACATATGATATCTAGGGGATAAACGCCTCACTACATCAGTGACTTGCTAAGTACTAATAATGATTAGTGAACTTATGAACCCCAACTATAGGCACCGACTTGCTAGTTAGCATTGATTACTTTTACGAACTAGCGGATGACTTTGACTAAGTACTGTAAGTACTTCCTTACAGTTAAGTGACATGTTAACGTACTTGACTTTACCAATACTACAGACAAACTAGGTGACGTAGATACGTACCTTACAGGTGATTATGATTTTGCCTCTATACCTAGGTGACATTCCTACTTTTAGTAGTAAGATTTACTACTGTGAATTACGTAACAACTTGAGGTACTGTTGAGTGCCTGTAACAATTTACTAGCCTTGGGCTAAACTTACTTACGGCATGTCGTGTACTGCCAAAACGATTACTTGCATCTCCTGCGGGAGAATAACGGACGCTGTCACTATATGTGAAGCAAAACGATGCCACGGTGGGTGGTACAAACACGATACCAACGTGATTGGTATTACGGATTTACAAACGAGCTCACGATACCACGGTGGGTGGTACAATTTACTTGCGAGCTGGATTGCTCACGATACCACGGTGGGTGGTACAACTTACTTACGAGCTAAATGCTCACACTCAGCAACGGACCTACGAATTATTACGGTCGGGGTCGTTGGCTCAGCATGTGGATTCATGCTCTATCGTAGTCCTGCGGGACTGCACGGTTACTCATTTCAGCATATGGACTTATGCTTTACTTACATTCAGCAACGGACCTACGAATTATTACGGTCGGGGTCGTTGGCTCTATAACTGGTTAATTTACTTAAACATAGTCCTGCGGGACATAACTTGACACTTCCCTTGGGGGATAACCATTACCATCACTGTAGGTGAATACTAGATTCTTATGAGTCGGAGACTCAGGAAATTACGAGCTTTTGCTCACTTGACCGTAATTACGAACCCATTACTATCACTGTAGGTGATGCGAAACACTTACGAGTCGGAGACTCAGGAAATTACGAGCTTTTGCTCACTTGACTGTAATTACAACCCGTACCGATATGACACGATTACAAAACAGATAACTTGATCACGTTGCCGGGGTGCAACCTTTCATGCCAGGTGGCATCGTGACCTATTAGTAGCCATAGTACTAATACTTGAAACCGTACAAACTATCCGTACCGTATTGCCGGGGAGCAATACCGACTGCCTAAGAACTTGCTTGCTTGATTGCTTGCGGCCAGTAGCACGACAGATAGTCTCCTTACGCTACTCTCGTATACATATTGCCAGGTGGCAATATCTTACTAGATAACACCCAGGCTGGGGATTGGTCCCCTTTACTTGACCAGAAACCTATTGATTAGGTTCACCTGATTACCATAAATTACTTATAACTGCCTCGAGGGGCAACTGTTGTTATTGAAACTGCTAAACTTGATTAATATTTCTGAATGAAATATTTATTACTTGAACTACTTGTTTCTACAAATTACTTGTGAACTCACCAGCTTTTCAGCTGACCCTTTTAGTGTGCATTCTCAGGTACACTGCTGTAGTAGGATTGGACTACAGGATTCTAGTTCGAGTCGCATGTTTTCAACACTCAGGACATTTATTGCATTTGCTTCAGTACTAGTAGAATGTAATATTACTTTTATGCGAGCTCGCAACTTGTAAACACTTTAATTTCAGAAATGTATAACTATTTTCAAACGTCTCATTTAGAGTCGTTCATTATATATCTTATGCTGTGATTACCAGATTAGTAACACCCTAAACTCGCTTCCGCAAATCATTAAATTTGGGGGTGTTACAATGGCCGAGTCATTGGAGCTTCCACTTCCGCTACTAGTACCCTCGGCGAATGCAACATGCTTTTTAACCAGTTTCCCTCCTTTATCCTTAGCCCAATTTAAGCTTTGGATAACCTTGTCTTCAAGAAGATTTCATGCTTCATTCGGTGTCTTGTAGAGGAATTGACCTCCTCCCGAGGCATCAAGAATACTTGCCGAATCCAAGTTAAGACCATTGTAGAATAACACAATGATTTCTCTCTTCTTCAAATCGTGACCATGGCAATTCCTCAACATGTCTTTCATCCGACACCATGCCTCTACCAAAGTTTCGCCTTCTTGTTATTTGAAAGCTTTAATCTCATTCAAAAGTCTTTCGGCCAAAGCCGGAGGATAAAATCGTCTAACGAATGCTTCCCTCATCTCATCCCAAGTAGTGATGGTGTTTGGTTCCAATTCTTGATACCAAATCTTTGCCTCACCACAAAGTGATATAGGAAACGTCCGTAGGTGAATCACTTCATCCATATTCGCCCCATACTTGAAATAGCTCCCGATTTCAAGAAAGCTAGCAATGTGTTGGTGTGGATCGACCCGCACCCTTCCGTCAAATTGTTTATCTCTAATGAGTTGCATATGATGCCCCTTCAAAGAGAAATTATCATTTTTAATATCTTGAAACCGTATGGCCGACTCGGGTGTCGGTGCCACGGTTCTCGTCCGTGAGAAAATGGGAGTATCATCCTCATCCGCCATTTCTTCTTCACCTTCGGAAGGTGTTGAAAGATCTTCTTCGGGTGATGGAATTTCCTCCACAAAAGTTTCTTCCACCTCGATGGTGTTTCCCGAAGATGTATCGGTATCCGTTTGACTACTAGATGATTCCGATGATCTTTGCTTTGGTTTCCTCCTTCGTTTACTCTTTTTGGTCTTCTCCGGATTGGACAAAGGACTTAGAAGCTCTTTACCGGAGCTCCTTGTGTTCATCCACTACCAAATTACACCTGAAAGTACACAAACAATAAAACCATAAACGCACCGGCGCAATACAAACAAAGGTAACTTTCCAAGAATAAATTCTAGAAATGATCAATTAATCACACTTAAATCAATTTTTCACAAATCAAGTTCCCCGGCAACGGCGCCAAAAACTTGATGTGCTAAATCTAGTTATAGAATTATCGTTGTTTAGTAAACCAAAAAGTACCGAGCTAGACCAAAACACAACCGGGCAGTGGACCCTGTCGTGTAGTAGTATAGTTGGGTAAGTTCGGATTCGAACACAGGGAACTAGATTGGATGATCAATAGAAATGTGAGCAATTTAAAAAGAGAAGATAAAATGTGGTTGGTTTGTGTGACCGAATTGTCACGTTGCTTAAAACTACAATCTTTGATTAATCTAGGCAGGTGGACTCTGAAGAGTCAGTTTAATTGTTTGGTCTTTTCAAGTATTAAAAACAATGCTTGCTTGGACTATTTCACTAGTGATTTCGGGGTGTAGAATTATAACCGGTTAAGACATATGCTAAATGGTAACATTCATCAAACCTAAGCTCAAAGTTCTCTGAGACCTAAAGTTCAATTTCAGTTGACAAACCTATGATTTAATCAAGTAACAGACGTTCGCCATAGTTACAAACTTACACAACTTAGCTAAATCATTTGACACATTCCAAAATTACATTCGCAATTTTGATCAATCATTCATAGACAAATAATTAATAGCAATTTACTAGGTTGAAAACGTTCGCTATATCAATTAGTAAATCACCAAATGGTTAAATTCTTAAGATAAAGCTCAATCACATAAGGTTCTCCGATTAAACATAAATTTAAATTTGTGAGTTTGCAAATCATCCACACGACAAACATTCGCTGTAATCGTTAACTTGTATATATTTAACTAGTGTTGTTACAATCATCAAATGCTTTGATCCACAAATGACAAATAACTTATTTAGGTATTTTTACTAAACAAAGAACATTCGCTATAATCGTTTAGCTAAAATGCCGAAAATTCATAACAACAACTAACTAAATACATACAAATCCATGGATGATTCACAAACTCAAGCATAAATTAACATCCAAAATATACACCCCTAATCATCTAGTTATTTCATCCAAGCAAACACAATGGTAACTAGCCACACATAATCACAATCATCAAGCAAAAATCATAAACACTAAACAAATCCATAAAATAACTTGAAATTAGATTAAATCGAAATTATACCAAATTTGTTACACAATTGTTCCAAATGATGTTTGCTCGATGTTTCCCTCACAAATTCCTAGCTAAATCCTTGCGAAAATGTGAAGTAAAATGGTGATTTTGGTTTGGTGAAAATGGAGTAAATATGAGATGGTGAAGGGAGTAAATGTGGGTGAGTTAATGAGGAAGGAAGATGGAAGTGAGAAGTGAGGAGTGTGTGTAAAAATGAGATGAAGATGGTGATCCATATGAAGCTGCCGACCAAACACCCCCATTTTTCCTATTTTTTTTAATTTTTTTTTAATTTTTTATTTTGAAAAACGGATGGGAAAACGGTTGGCATTAAATGCCAACCAATCAGAAACGGACAGCTCATCAACCACCATACCTCTCACTCAGATCCAACCATAGCCGATCGGCTTAACATGACCAGCCGATCGGCTCTTCATGACCAGCCGATCGGCTCACGATCTCCAGCAGATCGGCTTCTTCAGAAAATCAATCCAAGCTCCAAACGAGGCAAAGTTCTGCAACTGAAATGCACTGAACAAACTGATCTGCTAAGTTTTGCAGATCGGCTATAGCACATGAACCGATCGGCTAAGGATGAAGCCAATCGGCTAGACCAGATTTCCAGCTCAGCCAACTTTTGATCCAAACTTCACCAATTCCACACCAAATCGCATGCGTTTCCAGCTTTTCACCTGAAATGGATTTCCAAACAAAATAAGTATCGAAAGTTCTCGAAATCCACTAAAATACATATGCAAAACAGCGATATCGCGATATATTTATATAGGCAAAATGAGCGATATCAAATATCCCCACACTTGAACTTTGCTTGTCCTCAAGCAAACCATAATTTTACCATTTCAAAACCCACTCTTGCAACAACAATAGGTGAATATCAAGTTTACCAAAACAATACTAACATTAACTACCAAGGCAATTAGGCTAGCAACATATGTATAAGCATTATAAACTCGAGATGTTTTGGTTTGTCAAGCCCGAATGCACGACCTAGCACCTCACATAAGGATAAGTGTTTAGTCACTCACTCTCAACCTATAAGACTACAAGGTAAGGAAGTAAGCAATTTTAACACTCAATCAAGCCAAGTCGTGATGCATTGTTACCATAGGCTTGCAAGAGGATCAAATCTCCACCGACTTGGCGTGAGCACCAAGTGAGATCTCAAAGGAGGTATTCTAGCATGTGTTGTAACAATGTAGGCTAATTATGGAATAGGGGTATGATAGACACAATAATTGGTGAAAAGTGGTAGTCAAAACCCGTGAAAAATGTGGAAATGTTACCTAATGGTTTAAACACGTGACAGTAATGAAACTTAGGATTCTCGTGCTAAGTCAATTCAACTTATTATTTGTTCTCATTTATAACTCATACTTTAACAATTTCGCACAAATAACTCAAATTGATTTTTCACATTTGATTGGAATAATTGCATTCTATGACTTTCTATGAACCCTGTGTAACGAACTTTCGGACCAACCATCCTAGACAGGATAAAGGCCTTCGGTGGCTAGGTGTAAAACACCCCTAGGGAACTACTTGTTCAGGAATTCAAAGGCCATTTAGTTGACTACAATCATCCAACTATAAACTTTAAGCTCAATGGTTAACTTCTATTCATTTAATTGTTTCCAACTTCACTCATAGAATTTAACACTAGAATCCCAATTCAAAACGATTTAAGTCACATTTTGGTAAAATTTCGTCATAAGTTCCAACTAGGCAACATCTTAGAAGAGTGATGGTTCGGGAATTGACTACACAAAAATAAGGCTAACATTTAGTGGATTGAATGTGGAAGTTTTCTAGGGGTTTCTTAGCACTAAAAATGAGTGCTAATGACCTGTGTAAACTGGATATAAATGGTTTTAAAGCAAAATAAAATCAAAAATTCCTAAGAATACCTCCTCGTCTTCGACCCCACCTATATCACATTTCTGTGATCCCACAGCGGTCTCAAAATGCATCACTAAGGCAAGTTCTAGAACAAACTACAATCACCGGCACACTCATAGCAATCAAACAATATAAACACTAGAGGTAAGTGTTTTTCTCAATAAGGCTCAAATTTCTCACAATTTTTTCATAGTGGAGGCTACAAGTGTGCTAGTCATGCAATTCACCCTATTAGGTTACTTTTATGACACATCTCTAAAATTATGTTGCAAGAGGGAAACATTTAATTGCTTTTAATAGATTTTAACTAACACATTTCAAAGCAATTAATTTATTAAGGACAAGCAAATCCCTAGCATACTACCATTCCATAACCCGTTATTAGAATTCGTAAAGTTCAATTGGAAAATCCAAGATCAATAACAGACCTAATAAGTGGCTATAAAACAACAATATACTAGGAACAAGATTCAAGTGAATACCTCCCCACACTTAAGGTTTGCATTGACCCCAATGCAAATACAATCAATAAATAAGCAAAAGCGCGGGGGTAAAAAGAAACGAGAACTTCCCTGGGGGTTTTGCATGAAGGTGAGAATAGAGGAGCTGGCTCATGATAAACTTGTAGAAATCCACTCCAGCTCCGCATGCTACAAATGGGCAACAACAAACAAACACCAAACACAAGCCCATATGATAATAAAATAAAAATAAAAATGATACAATGAAGGCTAATCATCCAAAGAACCAAAAAAAGAAAAATAACGCAGAATAAAAAAAAATTGTTTAGAGTTTTACAATCCCAAAATAAATAATAACAATGCCCAACTACCAACCCCCATCATGGGGCGGGTCCTGGGTGGGATCATTCTGCTGATACCGCTGCTGATAAGGTGATGGCGATCCAAAAAGCCAATGGTGATGAGCCTCTTGTTGCCAGTTGGAGGGCTCAGGAGGTGTCCAAGTGTTAGGCTGGGATGGAGCTGAGGACCAAGGAGTGCCCCAATCCTGCTGCTGCTGGTGATAATCAGATGTGTGCATATGCTCTCGATGTCGCTGGAGCTCCACTAAAGCAGCATCCCGATCATAAATAGGAGCAGGGAGGATACCCCCCGGCTCGCCCCAATGAGGTGATGGATGATACGGGATAGGCACATGGTCGGGCACATGGTGGCCCATTCGCTCATGGTCGTGAATTAGCCAATCATTTTGGTATTGATTAACTCCCCACTCATACCTAGACTCGTCCCTGAAAGCCACATTCTCCCGTTTCCAGGCTTCTTGTTCTCCCCATCTTCGATTTTGCTCAAGTTGCATACTGTTGAAGCTGGACATAAAACTCTGCCAGCTCGCGGGCTCTCCAGAATGAGATGAATGACCACGACCCGGATGCACATTAACTTCAGCTTCTTCTTCTTGCTCTTGCTCCGCATCTTCTTCCTCATCAGAATCCTCAATTGTGACGGGCCTTTTTCCCCGAGACCCGGCTCGAGATACAGAGGCTGCCTCTTGAGGAGTGGGATCATAAGCAACATAAGTTCCACCTTTCTTTCTCAAGATGTGGGCCGTGGCATAGGATTCGGCCCCAATTGGAAGGGTATTGCTTTCCACTAAGGTATAGGCGGGAACTCCTCGGGGCTACAAACTGACCTTTAAACCCTTGGCGATCCGGGTAATTAGATGACCACCACAAAGCCTGGAAGAGGGTTTATGCCCACTAGCATAGGCGTGAAGGTACTTGCCCTCTGCATATGGGACATTGATCCTGTCCCTACTCTTCAACTTATCCAAAAACCACAAGTCGATCAAGGTCACCTTCTCCCTATTGGTTCCCCTAAGAGTCAGTGTGTTTGCTAACATTTTGTGTATCACTCTATATTTGGGGGACGTAAGATGTTTGTTCAAAATTTTCCCCCCAAGATATCGTGATGTACTAAGCGTTGCCCAAACTTCAGCATCACACTGCCCCTCATCCAGCCTTGCCCCAGTCATAATATATCTATCAATCCAATGGGACGAGTATTCCTCATCCGTATAAATCCCCAAACAACCCGCAAGCTCTTTTAAGGATAATTTTCTGGGGGCCCCACCAAGTCTGAAACTCAAGAATTTATCGTCGACATTGTTGATAAGGAACATTTCCAAAGTTGCCAGAAATTCCATTACCAACTCTTCGTAAATATTTTCTTGGATCCCAAGAAGCTTTTCAAAGTCATTTACACCAAAAGCCTCGTCATCGAACTTCACAGTTTGAGTAAAAGTCTTGCGAATATCATGAGCAACCCCGACAACCTCCAACGGGTTCCAGTTAATTTCCCGAGGGTATTCGCATTCCTTTTTATGAATTTTATACAAGGCTTCCGTGTATTCCAGGTAGTTATACGTATGGCGTCCGAAAATCAAATGAGGGTGGCGGTCTGCAGGCATTAAACCCTCATAAATACTTTCAGGGTACTGAGGCTCATAGGTGTCAGGTTGGGTATTCCTGCCTCTCTGCACAACACAACAAGATACAAAATTTCCAAAAGTGTGTTAGAGTTAGCAAAAATAAGACAAAATGGGCGATTTATGTCAAACACAACCACACCCCCTAGTAACCGAGCACACACGTTAATAACCGCATCACAAAGCAAAACAATCAACAAATGCAAGCATAGCATAAACCGACGGTAACCAATCAATCACATAGCCAAAACTTCAACTCAAATAGGATAAACATGCAACCTAATATTAAACCATGCTTGAATCATGCCAATGTCATACAATGTGACTCAAGCAAGCCTTACAATCAAAGTTACATACCAAACCTATTGACTACCTTATAAACACATAACTTCAATATCAAACATGAACTTGAATTGAGCAAAAATGATCACTCAAATGGTTTCTAGTCATGTATTACAATCACAAGTTACACAAAAGTCAGTCAAAGCAAAAGTCAAAGTTGACCAGAAAAGTCAACTCCTTCTTCCCCGAATTCCACATAAACCCTAATTTTTCTAAATCATCCACAAATGGAAATCAACCCACCAATTAACTTCATTATACTTGCAAACACGAATTACACCACAATTAGCACCAACTATCAAGCATAAATCACTAAATTCGGATTATCCCCAAATTAGCATATGAACCCTAATTTGTAAATCATCTAAATTGAGCAATTTAAGCAAAAGATCATGGTATAAACTGATTAACATGTATGAATCAAGCATAATACACAACAAAATCACAAAGGAATTCATCCCCACACTTGAATCAAACCAAACCCGGATTCAAGATATTCATCTCAAAAATCACTAGTAGGAAAGATTAAATGGAGACATCAGATACCTTATTTTGTCTAGACATGTTTAGAGGTTGATTTCCTTGAAAGAATTGAAGTTTAGATGATGATTTAGTGAGGATTATGGTGATTTTCGTTTTTCACTTGAGAGAGAAAAAGAAAGCAGATCGGTTGGTGATGATGTGGTGTGAAAAAGATAATGTTTTGCTTTTTAATTAATTCGCCCCAGCAATACCCGAAGCCGATCGGCTTATGAACCTTAGCCGAACGGCTATGTTAGCCGAACTGCTTCAAACCAATAGCCGAACTGCTTAGATAGTTAAAATGCACTTAAGATGAAGGGGGTCGAGTTCTGTATCAATTTTTAACTAGTATAGCCGATCGGCTTTATGTAGCCGATCTGCTACAAAGCGTTAGCCGAACTGCTATCTTTAAACCGATCTGCTTAGCTTTTTGGTAAATTAATGCTTCAGAAAAGGCTCAAATTCTGTGATCGTTTTTCAAATAATAAACCGAACGGTTATATGAAGCCGATCGGCTATTGAGCTTTAGCTGAACTGCTATTTTAAGCAGATCGGCTTTCCATGTGCAAAAATCAGCAGAAACAGCAGTAACACAAAAACACCTAACACTTAACAATTCACACAATCACAGCAGCAGCAAACACATCAAAATCATCAAAAATGCAGGCCAAAAGTTCTAAGTTTATCAAAAAGGATATAAACACGAGTTTCCTCGTGTATGGGCTTCATTTATTAACAAGTCCAAGCTAGACTCGACCCCGAATTCATTTGTCCTTGGGGTAAGTTGCGAGTTCCTCCCACTCTCTCTCTTGTTCATCCTCATGGTATAGTTTCAAACGGTGCCCATTCACAATAAAGGTTCCGCCATCTTTTTGAAAAAGCTCCACATATCCGGATGGATATTGATGCTTGACCACGTATGGGCCTGTCCACCTTGGTTTGAACTTTGGTTGTTTCAACTTGAATCTTGATTGGAACAAAAGCACTTTTTCACCAGATTTAAATGCTTTTCTCACTTTCAACTTCCGGTCGTGCAACACCTTTGTCCGTTCCTTGTAGAGACGAGAATTTTCATAAGCTTGCAACCGAAGCTCATCCAACTCGTGAAGTTGCAACATTCTCTTTTCCCCCGCTTCAATCAAATCCAAATTGCAATTCTTTAGCGCCCAATAAGCTTTATGCTCGATTTCAAGGGGTAAATGGCAAGTTTTGCCATAGAGTAACCGATACGGTGTCGTTCCAATAGGTGTCTTGTAGGCGGTCCGAAACGCCCACAATGCATCTTCAAGCTTTTTGGACCATATGGCCCGATTGTCCTTCACCGTCTTCTCCAAAATTCTTTTCAATGTACGGTTAGTGTTCTCGACTTGACCACTTGTTTGTGGGTGGTATGAAGTCGAGAAACGGTGATTCACCCCATACTTTTTGAGAACTTTTTCCAATTGAGCATTCGCAAAGTGAGTCCCCCGGTCGCTAATCAATGCTTTGGGCATCCCAAATCGGCAAAATAGGCTTTTCAAGAAATCAATGACCACGCGAGCGTCATTCTTTGGCAAAGCCTTAGCTTCCGCCCATTTAGACACGTAATCAATCGCCACAAGAATGTATTCATTTTTGAACGAAGGTGGGAACGGTCCCATGAAGTCTATGCCCCAAATATCAAATACTTCGCAAACTTGGATGCTAGTTTGTGGCATTTCATCCCTTTTGGAGATGTTTCCGGTTCTTTGACACGCATCACATGTTTGGCACAAAGTGTTTGCTTCTTTGAAGATCGTCGGCCAATAAAAACCCGCATCATAGACCTTCTTTGCGGTGACCGAGGGGCCATAATGTCCACCGGTGGGCCCATAGTGACATTCATCCAAAATCTTTCTTGTTTCACCACCCGAAACACATCTTCTCACCATCCCATCCGCACAAACGCGGAATAAATACGGTTCCTCCCAGAAATAATGCTTCAAGTTAGAGAAAAATTTGCTTTTCTCTTGGTGACTCATGCCCTTCCTCAAAACTCCACCAGCCAAATAGTTTGCCAAGTCGGCATACCATGGTGCTTCCTCATCCTTGTTTTCATCACCTACCTGCAAAAGAAATTCCTCGGGAAAGGAATCATCAATATTAGTATCGCCTTGCTTGTCAAGATTTGGATTTTCCAGTCTTGACAAGTGATCGGCGGCAAGGTTCCCGGCACCTCTCTTATCCTTAATTTCAATGTCAAATTCTTGCAAGAGAAGAATCCAACGAATAAGACGCGGTTTAGCGTCTTGTTTGGCAAAGAGATATTTGAGAGCCGAATGGTCGGTGAAAACTACGGTTTTAGATAGCACAAGATATTGCCTAAATTTGTCAAAGGCAAACACCACGGCGAGCAATTCTTTTTCAGTGGTTGTGTAATTTTGTTGGGCCCCATTCAAGGTCTTGCTAGCAAAGTAAATGGGTTTGAAATGTTTATCAATCCTTTGTCCTAGGACAGCTCCTAAGGCAAAGTCACTTGCATCACACATGAGTTCAAACGGTTGTGACCAATCGGGTGAGACTATGATAGGTGCCTTGGTCAAATGGTCTTTAAGGGTCGAAAATGCACTCAAACATGGTCCATCAAACACAAAAGGGGCATCCTTTTCAAGTAGCCTAGTCATTGGACGGGTGATCTTCGAAAAATCCTTAATGAATCTACGGTAAAAACCGGCATGACCAAGAAAACTTCTAATGCCCTTAACATTGGTCGGTGGAGGTAATTTGGCAATAACATCAATCTTAGCCCTATCAACTTCAATTCCCAACCCCGACACTTTATGACCCAACACTATGCCCTCTTTCACCATGAAATGGCATTTCTCCCAATTCAAGACTAAGTGGGCTCTCTCACACCTCTCGAGCATTTTATCCAAGTTTCTTAAACATGACCCGAATGAATCGCCAAATACCGAAAAATCATCCATGAAGACTTCCATGGAAGTTTCAACCATATCGTGAAAAATGGCAATCATACAACGTTGGAATGTGGCGGGAGCATTGCAAAGACCAAAGGGCATTCTCCTATAGGCATAGGTACCGAAAGGGCAAGTGAATGCGGTCTTTTCTTGGTCTTCGGGGTCTATGGGGATTTGAAAGTATCCCGAGAATCCGTCAAGGAAACAATAATATTCATTACCCGCCAACCTCTCAAGCATTTGGTCAATGAATGGGAGGGGAAAATGGTCTTTTCTCGTGGCATCATTCAACTTCCTATAAAAAATGCACACACGCCATCCCGTGACCGTCCTAGTGGGTATCATTTCATTTTGGTCATTGGCAACTACGGTCATCCCCCCTTTCTTTGGTACACAATGTACCGGGCTCACCCAAGAACTATCCGCAATGGGGTAAATAATACCCGCATCAAGAAGCTTAATTACTTCTTTCTTGACCACATCCACCATATTGGGATTAAGCCTCCGTTGTCTTTGGACAACGGGTTTAAAATCATCAACAAAATTAATTTTGTGTTTACAAAAGGATGGGCTTATTCCCGGTATGTCGGATGTCCGCCAAGCGAAAGCTCTTTTGTGAGTCTTAAGTATATTCAACAATTTAAGTTTTTCATCATTCACAAGGGATGAAGAGATTATTACTGGGAGGAGATTTTCCTCATGGAGATAAGCATACTCCAAATGACTTGGAAGTTCTTTCAACTCCAAATCACGTGGTGGATCCTCCAATGACGTTTTGATCCTCATATTATCATCCTTTGTGAGCTCCTCAAAAGCATCCTCACATTCGAGCTCTTCTTCGTCATTTGTCTCTTCCATGCTCATGACCAACTCCTCCTCGGTCATTCCTTCAACATTTGACTCTAGCAAGTCAACAAGCTCCGATTCCAATCCAAGCAAGCTTTCCAATTCTTCCTCCACCGCATCATCTATCACATCAATTCTAAAACACGAATCATCATTAGAATAAGGATGCTTCATGGCCTTATCGACCGTGAACGCAATCCTTTCATTTCCCACCCCCAAGGTCAATTTCTTATCTTTAACCCCAATTATGGCATCCGCGGTATGTAGGAAGGGTCGTCCTAAAATCAAGGGCACTTTACTATCCTCCTCCATTTCGAGGATAACAAAGTCAACCGGGAAGGTAAATTGCCCTACCACTATTAGCATGTTCTCCGCAATCCCAACGGGATATTGGAAAGATCTATCGGCAAGACGGATGCTCATGCGAGTGGGGGTTAGGGATCCTAGGGCCAATTTAGCATAAAGTGAATATGGCATAAATTTATACTAGCACCTAAGTCCGCAAGTGCATCACAAGTAATGATTTTACCCAATGTACAAGAAATGATGAAACTCCCGGGATCTCCAAGCTTGGGTGGAATTTGGTTTTGGACAAGTGCCGAGCATTCCTCATTCAAAAACATTGCCGAAGCCTCCGACAATTTCTTTTTATTGCTCACCAAATCCTTGATGAATTTGGCATAATTCGGCATCCCGGCTAATACATCAACCAAAGGCACATTGATTCGAATGCCCTTGATCATGTCCACAAACTTCCCATATTGAGCCGCAATCTTTTCTTTCCTTAGCCTTTGGGGATAAGGAATCTTCGGCTTGTAAGCTTTCACAACCGGAGTAGGTGACACCGGTTTGACCGTTGGTGTAGGAGCATCAACATTCTCTTCATTGTCTTCCTCCTCAATTTCCTGCATAAAAGAGTTAGAAACATTTTTGTCTTTCACTTGAGGTGGTGGAAGTTCCTTTCCGCTTCTCGTGGTTATAGCATTCACATGCTCATTTCTCGCGGGTGGTGGTTGGTAAGGTTTGGAACCGCTAGAGGGTGAAGGTTGTGGTCTTGGGTTTTGTTGTGTATTACTCGGTAAGCCACCGGTTAGCCTACTACTTTGCCCCTCCGACAACCTCTCCATTTTCCGCTCCAAATCTTGGATTGAAGCTTGTTGATTCTTATGCCCTTGTTCCATGCTCAACCGAATATTTGTCATTTGAGTTTTCATCCTTTCGGTGGCGGTTTCTTGCTTTGACATAAACTCCTTCATCATTTGTTCCATTGGAGTCAATGTTGGTTCTTGTTTTTGAACCGGTGGTGGTTGTTGTTCTCTAGATGGGGTTTAGTGTCGATTTTGGTTGTAAGGTTGGTTTTGGGATTGGTTTTGATTGTATGATTGGTTTTGAGATTGGTTGGAGTTTTGGTTGTAAGGTTGGTTAGGTCTAGAAAATCGGATTTGGTTTTGGTTTTGGTTTTGGACAAGTGCCGAGCATTCCTCATTCAAAAATATTGCCGAAGCCTCCGACAATTTCTCTTTATTGCTCACCAAATCCTTGATGAATTTGGCATAATTCGGCATCCCGGCTAATACATCAACCAAAGGCACATTGATTCGAATGCCCTTGATCATGTCCACAAACTTCCCATATTGAGCCGCAATCTTTTCTTTCCTTAGCCTTTGGGGATAAGGAATCTTCGGCTTGTAAGCTTTCACAACCGGAGTAGGTGACACCGGTGTGACCGTTGGTGTAGGAGCATCAACATTCTCTTCATTGTCTTCCTCCTCAATTTCCTGCATAAAAGAGTTAGAAACATTTTTGTCTTTCACTTGAGGTGGTGGAAGTTCCTTTCCGCTTCTCGTGGTTATAGCATTCACATGCTCATTTCTCGCGGGTGGTGGTTGGTAAGGTTTGGAACCGCTAGAGGGTGAAGGTTGTGGTCTTGGGTTTTGTTGTGTATTACTCGATAAGCCACCGGTTGGCCTACTACTTTGCCCCTCCGACAACCTCTCCATTTTCCGCTCTAAATCTTGGATTGAAGCTTGTTGATTCTTATGCCCTTGTTCCATGCTCAACCGAATATTTGTCATTTGAGTTTTCATCCTTTCGGTGGCGGTTTCTTGCTTTGACATAAACTCCTTCATCATTTGTTCCATTGGAGTCAATGTTGGTTCTTGTTTTTGAACCGGTGGTGGTTGTTGTTCTCTAGATGGGCTTTGGTGTCGATTTTGGTTGTAAGGTTGGTTTTGGGATTGGTTTTGATTGTATGATTGGTTTTGAGATTGGTTGGAGTTTTGGTTGTAAGGTTGGTTAGGTCTAGAAAATCGGATTTGGTTTTGGTTTTGGTTTTGGACAAGTGCCGAGCATTCCTCATTTAAAAACATTGCCGAAGCCTCCGACAATTTCTCTTTATTGCTCACCAAATCCTTGATGAATTTGGCATAATTCGGCATCCCGGCTAATACATCAACCAAAGGCACATTGATTCGAATGCCCTTGATCATGTCCACAAACTTCCCATATTGAGCCGCAATCTTTTCTTTCCTTAGCCTTTGGGGATAAGGAATCTTCGGCTTGTAAGCTTTCACAACCGGAGTAGGTGACACCGGTGTGACCGTTGGTGTAGGAGCATCAACATTCTCTTCATTGTCTTCCTCCTCAATTTCCTGCATAAAAGAGTTAGAAACATTTTTGTCTTTCACTTGAGGTGGTGGAAGTTCCTTTCCGCTTCTCGTGGTTATAGCATTCACATGCTCATTTCTCGCGGGTGGTGGTTGGTAAGGTTTGGAACCGCTAGAGGGTGAAGGTTGTGGTCTTGGGTTTTGTTGTGTATTACTCGGTAAGCCACCGGTTGGCCTACTACTTTGCCCCTCCGACAACCTCTCCATTTTCCGCTCCAAATCTTAGATTGAAGCTTGTTGATTCTTATGCCCTTGTTCCATGCTCAACCGAATATTTGTCATTTGAGTTTTCATCCTTTCGGTGGTGGTTTCTTGCTTTGACATAAACTCCTTCATCATTTGTTCCATTGGAGTCAATGTTGGTTCTTGTTTTTGAACCGGTGGTGGTTGTTGTTCTCTAGATGGGCTTTGGTGTCGATTTTGGTTGTAAGGTTGGTTTTGGGATTGGTTTTGATTGTATGATTGGTTTTGAGATTGGTTGGAGTTTTGGTTGTAAGGTTGGTTAGGTCTAGAAAATCGGATTTGGTTTTGGTTTTGGTTTTGGTTTTGGTTTTGGTTTTGGTTTTGGTTATACCCTCCGCCTTGGTAACCTCCCGAATTTCGGTTTTGATAACCCCCTCGTTGGTAGTTTCCGCTTAGATAATTACCTTGTTGAAGAAAGTTAACACCTTCCTCACCTCCTACCATTGGCAAATCGTCTTGTGCACAATTAGCCGTGGCATGATTTCCTCCACAATTACCGCAACCATCTCTAAGCTCTTTGATTTCACCTTTGATAGTCTTGAATTGTGCATCAAACTTAGAAGATAAAGCCTTGATTTCTTTCATCATGGCCGAGTCATTGGAGCTTCCACTTCCGCTACTAGTACCCTCGGCGAATGCAACATGCTTTTTAACCGGTTTCCCTCCTTTATCCTTAGCCCAATTTAAGCTTTGGATAACCTTGTCTTCAAGAAGCTTCCATGCTTCATTCGGTGTCTTGTAGAGGAATTGACCTCCTCCCGAGGCATCAAGAATACTTGCCGAATCCAAGTTAAGACCATTGTAGAATAACACAATGATTTCTCTCTTCTTCAAATCGTGACCATGGCAATTCCTCAACATGTCTTTCATCCGACACCATGCCTCTACCAAAGTTTCGCCTTCTTGTTATTTGAAAGCTCTAATCTCATTCAAAAGTCTTTCGGCCAAAGCCGGAGGATAAAATCGTCTAACGAATGCTTCCCTCATCTCATCCCAAGTAGTGATGGTGTTTGGTTCCAATTCTTGATACCAAATCTTTGCCTCACCACAAAGTGACATAGGAAACGTCCGTAGGCGAATCACTTCATCCATATTCGCCCCATACTTGAAATAGCTCCCGATTTCAAGAAAGCTAGCAATGTGTTGGTGTGGATCGACCCGCACCCTTCCGTCAAATTGTTTATCTCTAATGAGTTGCATATGATGCCCCTTCAAAGAGAAATTATCATTTTCAATATCTTGAAACCGTATGGCCGACTCGGGTGTCGGTGCCACGGTTCTCGTCCGTGAGAAAATGGGAGTATCATCCTCATCCGCCATTTCTTCTTCACCTTCGGAAGGTGTTGAAAGATCTTCTTCGGGTGATGGAATTTCCTCCACAAAAGTTTCTTCCACCTCGATGGTGTTTCCCGAAGATGTATCGGTATCCGTTTGACTACTAGATGATTCCGATGATCTTTGTTTTGGTTTCCTCCTTCGTTTACTCTTTTTGGTCTTCTCCGGATTGGACAAAGGACTTAGAAGCTCTTTACCGGAGCTCCTTGTGTTCATCCACTACCAAATTACACCTGAAAGTACACAAACGATAAAACCATAAACGCACCGGCGCAATACAAACAAAGGTAACTTTCCAAGAATAAATTCTAGAAAGGATCAATTAATCACACTTAAATCAATTTTTCACAAATCAAGTTCCCCGGCAGCGGCGCCAAAAACTTGATGTGCTAAATCTAGTTATAGAATTATCGTTGTTTAGTAAACCAAAAAGTACCGAGCTAGACCAAAACACAACCGGGCAGTGGACCCTGTCGTGTAGTAGTATAGTTGGGTAAGTTCGGATTCGAACACAGGGAACTAGATTGGATGATCAATAGAAATGTGAGCAATTTAAAAAGAGAAGATAAAATGTGGTTGGTTTGTGTGACCGAATTGTCACGTTGCTTAAAACTACAATCTTTGATTAATCTAGGCAGGTGGATTCTGAAGAGTCGGTTTAATTGTTTGGTCTTTTCAAGTATTAAAAAACAATGCTTGCTTGGACTATTTCACTAGTGATTTCGGGGTGTAGAATTATAACCGGTTAAGACATATGCTAAATGGTAACATTCATCAAACCTAAGCTCAAAGTTCTCTGAGACCTAAAGTTCAATTTCAGTTGACAAACCTATGATTTAATCAAGTAACAGACGTTCGCCATAGTTACAAACTTACACAACTTAGCTAAATCATTTGACACATTCCAAAATTACATTCGCAATTTTGATCAATCATTCATAGACAAATAATTAATAGCAATTTGCTAGGTTGAAAACGTTCGCTATATCAATTAGTAAATCACCAAATGGTTAAATTCTTAAGATAAAGCTCAATCACATAAGGTTCTCCGATTAAACATAAATTTAAATTTGTGAGTTTGCAAATCATCCACACGACAAACATTCGCTATAATCGTTAACTTGTATATATTTAACTAGTGTTATTACAATCATCAAATGCTTTGATCCACAAATGACAAATAACTTATTTGGGTATTTTTACTAAACAAAGAACATTCGCTATAATTGTTTAGCTAAAATGCCGAAAATTCATAACAACAACTAACTAAATACATACAAATCCATGGATGATTCACAAACTCAAGCATAAATTAACATCCAAAATATACACCCCTAATCATCTAGTTATTTCATCCAAGCAAACACAATGGTAACTAGCCACACATAATCACAATCATCAAGCAAAAATCATAAACACTAAACAAATCCATAAAATAACTTGAAATTAGATTAAATCGAAATTATACCAAATTTGTTACACAATTGTTCCAAATGATGTTTGTTTGATGTTTCCCTCACAAATTCCTAGCTAAATCCTTGCGAAAATGTGAAGTAAAATGGTGATTTTGGTTTGGTGAAAATGGAGTAAATATGAGATGGTGAAGGGAGTAAATGTGGGTGAGTTAATGAGGAAGGAAGATGGAAGTGAGAAGTGAGGAGTGTGTGTAAAAATGAGATGAAGATGGTGATCCATATGAAGCTGCCGACCAAACACCCCCATTTTTCCTATTTTTTTTTATTTTTTTTTTTAATTTTTTATTTTGAAAAACGGATGGGAAAACGGTTGGCATTAAATGCCAACCAATCAGAAACGGACAGCTCATCAACCACCATACCTCTCACTCAGATCCAACCATAGCCGATCGGCTTAACATGACCAGCCGATCGGCTCTTCATGACCAGCCGATCGGCTCACGATCTCCAGCAGATCGGCTTCTTCAGAAAATCAGTCCAAGCTCCAAACGAGGCAAAGTTCTGCAACTGAAATGCACTGAACAAACCGATCTGCTAAGTTTTGCAGATCGGCTATAGCACATGAACCGATCGGCTAAGGATGAAGCCGATCGGCTAGACCAGATTTCCAGCTCAGCCAACTTTTGATCCAAACTTCACCAATTCCACACCAAATCGCATGCGTTTCCAGCTTTTCACCTGAAATGGATTTCCAAACAAAATAAGTATCGAAAGTTCTCGAAATCCACTAAAATACATATGCAAAACAGCGATATCGCGATATATTTATATAGGCAAAATGAGCGATATCAGTCACAGGGAGCAATAAAGGAGTTATTGGATCTTCTCAACTTGAATCTTCAAGTCCAATTCAGTAGCCTGCAAGATAAATGGGAATGGGGATCTAAGGGGTCCAAGATTTTTTCAGTAAGTGCAGCTCGGAATTTGTTAGTTCCAATGCATACAGATGCAAGCACGAGGGTCTTTCCATGGAATAAAATCCTTCCAGCAAAAATCAACATATTTGGTTGGAGATTGCAAATGTACAGGTTGCCTTCAAAGGATGCATTGATTCGTCGAGGCATATATCTTGAAAATCCAAATTGCGTCTTTCGCGGAGATCAAGTGGAAACGTTGGATCATTTGATGACAGGATGCAAAGTAATATATGAATTGTGGGAAGCTATTGGAGGTTGGTGTAAATCAAATCCGATGATCATCTTCTCCATTGAGGACTTGATATATCTTCACGATAGTATTAAAGGTTCAAAAGTGCGAAGATTATACTTTCAATCGGTAATTATGGTGGCGTGTTGGACTATTTGGAAAACGCGTAATGAAGCAATTTTTAAAGGCTCAAAGATCTCCGTACATGGAATGTTGAGAGAAGTTAAATCAATGGGTTTCTTGTGGATCAAAAACAGGCTTACTAAAGGATGTCTCGAAGAGCAACAGTGGCTAGATTTCAACATTATGTAGTGGTTCATTTTGGTGCTGCATGGGAGCATGTCGAAGTCGTGTTAGGCCCATGCATGGAGTGCTTTTAGGACAATGGATGTAATATGTAAATTTGATTTGTAAAGAGATATTAATGGTGCCTAGCTGATACTTCTTTGGGCTTTGCCCACATGGGATGCTATCAAAAACGTTATAGGGTGAAAACCGGTGGCTTGGCCCCTATAACGGGGTTTTTTTCCTGAATCATTTTCAGGTTTTTTTCATCCCTTTTGGTATCCTTCCAGTTCGGGTTTAAAGTCCAAGGAGTATTATTTGGTGTTGTACTTTTGGGTCTAATTAGCGTCTTGCTATTAGACATCTTTCCTATCTAATAAAAGGGAGTTGACGCTAATGTCATACCGCTGACTTGGCACAATCTGAGGCTGTGATTTTGGTGATGTGGCATACCTGAGAATTAAGGTTTTTTCTCCTTTTTTTGATTTTCTTTAATATTTCAAAAATTAATATGATCTCAGATTTTGATATTACCTAGACGGCTAGACTATTTATCTACACTACCCAATAAACACATTTATTTGTCTAGAAAAAAGTTTTGCACGCTCACTTTTTCATATTGGCATCTCTGTAGCGGAGAATTCAAATTCAAATTCAAAATATACAATACTAATTGTGTGATTAATACGCTTCCCTTCTTCCATTAAAATTTCTCTCATCATCTTCATCATTCTTCTCCACTTCAGTTTTTTCTCCTGGCTTTCATCTTTATCTTTTCTCCAACACTGTTTTTAGAAGTGTATCAAATATTGATTTGATCGAATATGACTTATGATTCAGGTTCATCTTTCTTTTATATTAATTTCTGTGTTTACCTCTATCAATTTTGTATTTGATTATGCAGGGATTGTTAGGTGATATGAGGTTACAAACAATTACATGTAGGGTTTTATGAATAATGCTTTATTTGAGTAGGTTATAGATGATGCAATCAAATCCAAGTTACAAGCAATCAAATGTAGGGTTATGTGGAATAAAACCTTGACACATTTATTGTTTATGTGGTGTTATTTGCAGTTCATTGTGCTTGTGGAACTTGAAGATGCGAAGAATAAATGAGGTTATGTTGTTGCAGTTCAAGTGTTTGATAAAATGTCTCAAAGAAATTTTATTTAAGATATAATTGTTTTGCATTAATGTTGTTGATTTTCTGTAAATTGGGTCTAGAAAGTTTGCTTTCTCGGTTTATTCAAAGTTTGCTTCCTCAGTTTATGCTTGGTAAAACCATTATGTGAGATACAACTATTGTTGGGGTTTAGTTTGAAGGTCAATCTAAGTCTTTAAAACATATTTTTCATGGATTTGAGAAAGAATGAATTAACATACTTGAAGTGTTTATTCAAATGCCCTAATGAATTGTGGTTTTGTAAACTGTTGTCACTTATACCTGTGTAAGTATTTGTTTTTTAACAAGAGACTGGAAATGCTAACTGATGTAGGTTACTGAAACATCGGAAATTATTAACCATAATTTCCTCAATCTTTAATTTAGGTGGCTATAGATAAGATGTTTGAGGACTGCATTTTCCGGATTGATCTATGTGCACTGATTGTTTCTGGAAGTTGAAGTGTTTGTTTTATGACTTGCAAGCTTTGTCTTGGTGTAAAACATGTAAGGCTGGATCATGTCAAGAATTTTATATACTGCTTACCATGTAAGTATTAGTGCATATTCAGTAAGCTCAAGAAATTACAAATAAGAGATTGAGTGTTATCACTTTGAGATTGAGAAACTTTGAGTTATCACTTGATCACCAAAAGATAAACATGGCCAAGAGATGCTCTCATGGTACTTAATTATTAGTAATCTCTATGTTTATACATGCTAATTTTTAATGCATTTGTTTAAAGTTTAATGTACCTCATTATATATATATGGTTTTGTGGATTATTAATTGTACATAAGGAGTAGTTTCTGGAACTAAAGCTGCAGTGATAGCTACGATTGCAACTGCTATTCCAACTGTAAGTGGACTAACATATTCCATTTTTTTAATGCATCAAGATTCAAGAGCACTTAATTATTTATTTATTGAATATTAATGCATATCATCATATATGTGTTACAGATTGCAAGTGCAAGAATGGTGCCATGGGCTAGAGCTCATCTTAACCACACTGCTCAAGCTCTCATTGTCTACACAGGTACATATGATATGATACATCTTTTCTTTTTATAGATTTATAATCGAATTCAGTTAAGATTTAACTTTGTAATTATGTTATAAAATGGTATGTATGTATAGTTGCAGGAGCAGCATATTTCATAGTCGCAGACAAGACTATTCTGAAAACTGCTGGGAGGACTCCTTCAATAATACTACTCAAGCATGAACTACTATAACTGGCTTGAGATTTAATATGTTTCTTTTACTAGGAGCACTTGATAACCTATATCTCATTTGTAGGAGGGTCTGATGTGGATTACCATGTATCTCATTTGTAATAATAGGAATTCAAAACTTTTTAAAGGGAAGACAATGAGTGTGGCAGGGTTGTTTCAAGAAATCCAAGTTCGGTCATTCGAGTGGATAAAACCGAGGCTTAGGACTGTTCAGATGCAATGGGATAATTGGGTCAATGACCCAAAGGCAGTGGAGTCTGCAATTTCGTGAAATAGAGTGGAACATCTTAATCTATAACGGGATCTTCTGGATTGCAGACTTGCAGTCACAATGAAGATTGGTACCAAGCTGCATCTTTTGGCAGGAGTATGGAAATACACACTATGGGTATGTTTGGTAGAATTAGCTGTAAGCTGTAGCTGTTAGCTGTAGCTGGTAGCTACAAGCTGTAGCTGGAAGCTGAAGCTTTTAATTGAAGCTGTAAGCTGTAACTTTATTTGTGTAAACGTGTTTGGTAAACAAGCTGTAGCTGTAATTATGAATGTAAAATGACAAAAGAGGACAACAATAAAAAATGGTTGATAAATAATTTTTTATATAAATATATACTGTAGTATTTATTATATAGAATTGATATATTCATATATTTCGTATATAAATAATATTAAAGCTATTATTATTATTATTATTATTATTATTATTATTATTATTAATATTATTATTATTATTATTATTATTATTATTATTATTATTATTATTATTATTATTATTATTATTATTATTATTATTATTATTATTATTCTTATTCTTATTATTATTATTATTATTATTATTATTATTATTATTATTATTATTATTATTATTATTATTATTATTAATTATTATGACTGTATTCTAAACATTGCAATAATAATCTGTATGAAATTTTAAATCACGAAATATATGATTAAAGAAGTGTTTCACTTATAACAGCACAAATTCTTTTATAGTGAAATGAATAAACAAAACAATAGAATATAAGAGCCTCCAAAATCCTATATTGTACAATAATTAAAATAAGGTCAGTTTAGTTTTTTGGAAAACTAACAAAAGACAAACAGTACATTTGATGAGATATATTGCAGAAAGTAAAAAACAAGAAAATACGAAAAAGGTTAAAAAGAGATGTGAATAAGAAGGGCAGTTAAGTAAATTTCTTTGGAAAAAGCTCTAGCCTTGTCAAAACGCTTGTCAATCTAGCGTTTAAAATTGAAGCTTTTTGGATCAATTAAAAGCTTTAAGCTATCTCCACCAAACAACACTTTTTAAATCGGCATAAGCTTTTTGTGATTTGTGTTGCTGTTCGTGTTTCTGTTAATCCACATATAAATTTGAGGTGTTATATTATGATGTATTTAATAGAGTAAGGGCTGAATTGGGTATATATATGTTGTATGTATGTTTGTGTTAGTGTAATCGGTTGTTCATATTATATAAGTAATAAAATAATTCTTGCTTTTTCAAAAATAAAATAAAATATATTCATATATCGATGTTAGAAATTTAATCTAAATAAAACCCGTGTAATCACGGATCATTGAACTAGTTGTATTATATAATATACTTAGCCGTTCAAAAAAAATAGATTACTTATATACAAATAAAGTGACATATTAATTGGATCAAGTGGTACATGTATATCTATGCTTACTAGACAGAAACAAAACGGAGGCCGGAGGACGGCGGCGGAGAAAGGAGGCAGGCGAGTCAGCAAGTCATCGACGATGGTTTCCAAATTTCGGTAATTGTGATATGTGAGAAGCGTACCGGATAGCCAATTCACCCATTCACTTTATTTAACATGTCCATGTGAGCCCATGGTGTTTAATGCTAGAGTCCATCCATTTAGAATACGAATTGTTTAATGCTAGAGTACGTCCATCCATTTAGAATATGAATAAAGTCCAAACTCACATCTATCAAACAAATTTAAAAGCTCAAAATCACCCAAATTTAACTATCTGAACCTATTTTGCCGGTACTTGAAGAAAGTATTGTTCATGTCATTTCTCAAGAATCAAGATGTATATTGAAGATATTACTCGTAGGGCGGAGCTACGTAGAAGGTAGGGGGTAACGCTTGCAACGGGTCTGTTTGCTATGCGAAAAGTAATTTTTTTTTTTTTTATAAATTTCTGATTTATTAGTATTGCTACTAGTCCCAGCAATCGATATAAATATTCACTCATCACTGGATTTCAACATCGATCACTTTTCGCTCAGCTTTCTATCTTCGGTATTAAAAAAATGGGTACTCGCGCTGATTAAGCTATAACGTTGTGGGCCATGCGCTTCATTGGTAATAGGTATCTTTATTATAAATAATACCCATGGCAGGTTTCGAACCCACCTCAAGAAAGTCATGGATTGCCCCTTACCGCTAGGCTATTTAATCATTGGTTCATGTTCGGTATAGAGATCAAAAGAACACCATTTTTCAAATCAGCTTTGATCTTATCTTTCTCACAGTTATCAGGAAGATTAACTCGAGTCTGATACGAACTATAATTCCGTCTAGCCCACAAACTATCATCTCCTGATCCTTCATGTTCTCGTTTCTCTTGCTTTTGTTCTCCCCTGATAACAAGCATGTTATCCTCCGGATACACTTTCAAATCTTCTTTAGAGAGTTCAGGTATATCGAATCTCATCTTGATTTCGTTCTCACTGTCTTGTATGCCCCATGGAGTTCGAATGTTCCAAGGCGGCAAGGCGTACCAGTCCTTGTTGGAAATGTCATCGAGTCGTCAAACATTCTGTCGATTGTGTCCAGCATTTGCCGCATTGTTCTCATTGGTGACATGGGATCCAACAAACCTGTAAAAATTAACACCATGATTGTACATAATATAATTATGCTATGTGCAATGCAAAAATACTATGAAACAACAAAAGCATGAAGGTACGTATGTCACATATTGATTCAATTAAATAATTCTGTTATGATTTTGACTTACCAAAAGGGGATATGGTGGAGGAGGGACGGCGTTCTACAGAAGTGCGAGAACCACCTTTGTTTTTGGTGTTACTGACTTGAACATCGACAGAGCTATCATTTTCGCCCTGAGCTTTGTCGACTGGAAGTCTGTTACGGGTTCGTGAAGGCGGGAAGAAGCAGGAGGAACGAGAAGGTTTAGCCGATATGGGAAATGTTTGTTTGAAACCAATGGAGAAGAAGTAATGCCACATGTTGTGCAAGCCATTTCTAGCTCAACAAAATAGTATAGTATGATATTGATGATTAATTGAGTGAAAGACTGTTGTTGTTAGTTTGATGATTGTTTATTTGTAGTTAACTTGATGATCTGAAGAAAAGCATGAACAGGTTTAGAGCCAAACAAACCATGCTAGCTTATATAGTACCCTCTTTAGCTTTCCTGTGTGTTCTAGAAAATTGCATGCTGTGTAATTTGACCTTATCTTATTTTTTAAGAGCGATTTTTAATAATATATTATTTTTTAAATTTTATTTATAAGCTTACAGTAAGGTCCTAATATAGATTCCCATGTAACTTTCCAGCAAGAGAGTGAGGCTATGGGAATGAAGTTGCCAAAGCTGTTGGTATTTGATGGAGCTGCTGTTATGGTAGCATGTAGTATTGACCATGGATTCTTGACGAAAGCCACTATATTTGGTGTTGCCAAGAGGTTTGCATCGATGGGAAGACAAGCATGCCCCCCACGGTGATGCTATTGTCTCAGTTGCGTCTCTTTTGTGTAGCCTGATAAATCATTCTCTCAATTGATCGTGTACTAATATGAGCTTTGATGATTAGAAATCATATCATCAACAAGTATTTAACCCGGACGTTGTCCAGTTAAATGGATGCCATATAAAAACCTCAGTAATATCGTAAAGTTAATGTACATATAAAACTCTATTTGCATGAAAGATGTTAACATTTGTGTTATATTTAGGCATAACAACGTGTAACAATGCGTCTGTGTGTAACAACACAATGATGCTCATTTAAGTATTTAAATCTTTAACAATGTTGGTAAATACCACCACGATCATATATACAGAAAGTTGACAGCTGAATTATGTTTGAACTATAAACACCTACAAACTTTGAATTTATAATAAACTTTTAAAATATATTTGAACATTACCATTGACATAATCACATATGTAAAAAAAATGATACATGTAAACAGACCATTAATTGTTGTTATTGATAATGGAGGTTTGAAAGTATGCAGGTCGAATACAACCTAAAAAACACACATGGGCAATAATATCAAAATGTATATTATATTCAAATAATGTTATTAACGTAAAATTGTGTTTTTCGCTTTTAACTTTTCTTATATAACTTTTTGTATTAATCCAAATATACCACTACGGCTAGTTTATTTTTATCTACATTTTGATACAAAACAAATTTGATTTCGAGACAAAAAAAATACGTTCGTTAAATATATATCATATGACGATAAAATTTATATCGAAATGTAGATAAAATTACACTGATTATAAATATATATTAAGAATTATTTCAAGTATTATATATAAAAAGTTATCAAAGCAAAGGAAAATATTACCTAAATTAAATAAGTAACCTATAATATATTATTAAAACCGACACAAGAAAAAAAAACCGTCACAAAAAAACCGACACAAAAAAAACCGTCGATAACCAACAAATACAAGTTGCAACGGTCAGGATTAAAAGTTGGGTAGATCTTACGGATGTAAACAAAAGTCAACTTGTAACCGCCGATTCAACTCACCGACAGCCATATATATGGACAATTTAAAGGTGACAAAATCAGAGTTTGGGTTGAAATGGGTCACCGTTTGTAAGGTTGGGTTGGCTTATAATTGATAATATTTACATATTGAAAATTGATGATATTCATACAATAAAAATTGTACAATGAGCATAATAAATGTAATAATTAGTAGTCCCAAACTCTTCTAATATATTGATTTCCAAAGTTATATTATATATTATTAATAAGATTGGACAACCACACAAACCAAATAGAAATCAACGTTTTAAGACCCGGTTCGACCAGTCCGGTCGGACCGTACTTTTAGAGTTTTCCGGACCATTTAAAACAGGGTTTTTCAATATGTTGACTAGTCAACGACCCGGTTGACCCGGCCGGTCGGACCAGGTTGGACCGGGACTCGGAAAGGCACATTGACCCGGATTTCATGTTTTTTTTTATTTTTTTTATTTTTTTTTTTTAATTTCTATGTACATTTAATCATTTATATTTAGGGAATGTTTACTGATTGTGTATATCAAGAATAATAAGGGTAATAAGTGAATCTTTGACTGATGTGTCATCACCATTTATTACTCTATGCATTATATAATTATTATATTGATGTGTATTCCAAGAATAACAAAAGAATCGATGTGTCATCACCCTTTATTACTCTATGGATTATAATTATTATACATGATATAATTAATAATTATATTTATAATTATAAAAAAAATAAAAAATTCACTAAATATTACTCCCTCCGTCCCAAATTGTTTGTCACCAAGTTGAAAACACACATATTAAGAAAATCACATTAAATGCAGCTTTGACCTTGGTATAATGACAACTTTAACCCTCAATCATTAATTAAATTGTTTTCTTTGAAGTATGTGTAGATTTAAAGTTAAGGGTAATATGGGAAATCTAATAATTAATGCATATTTAGTTTTAGAAGTGGACAATAATTTTGGGACAAACATAAATATAGTATAGTGGACAAACAATTTGGGACGGAGGGAGTACTATTGTATACTATTATTAAATCCGGTCCGACCTTCCGGCCCAACCGGTCCGACCAGAAAATTACAATTTTCCGGGTCGACTAAAAACCCGGGTTTTAAAACACCGATAGAAATAGACTTAGCATATGTAAATGTTTGGCTGCGAGATTCAACTTCAAATAAACCAATGATCAACAGATGTAAATCATGAACAAGATTAACATAAAAAATAAATAAATTACAGAGTATGGTATTGGACAATTTGACTATGTACAGAGGTGAAGTAAGTTAACAATTTTGGCAATGAAGAAATACAAGATCAATCAACTACTTATTCAATTAATATGGCACAATCGTTTCGAAACAGTTGAGTCCATCAAACTCCGGGGCGAACCTAGGCCTGATCTGCTGTTGCGACGATTTCTTAGCATCTGATGACTGGGCTGGAGATTGATTATGATGGCCATCGCCTGTCTTGGCATTCTCCGTTGATGAAGACTGCTTCGGAACGTTGAAGTTCGTGCTGGTTAGTGAAAGCTTTCGTCCGATTGATTCGGCACAAAAGGCATCAATGGAACTGAATATTGACATTAACATGGTACAAATCGAATTAAATGTGATATTTAGTTTTGAAGTTTGATGATGATTTACGACAGAAATTGAGATTGGTGGTATAAATATTGGTTTGATTTGAAGAAAAGTGGATTAATGTATGTATGTAGTAGAACAATCGAGAAAGAAAAGAATATTCAAGTCTTCAACACCTGTCTTGTTTTCTAGAAAAACTTTAAAAATATGTTAGGCATCTTACGTAAAGACTAACCATACTTACAAATATTCAAACACGACTCACCTTTACGTTAATCTAAATAGGAAAAACCTCATCCGTCTTAATCTATCACTTATATTGGATTAAGGACGAAAACACTACTAAAAGTGAGTATGCATATGCTGATAAACCAACGGATTTAAGCTGATGCTTATACGTAACATCAGTCAGCTTGAAGATTACACTTGGTCGATGTAAGCGGATCAAGCATCTAAGTGGATCAACGATTCAACCATAGTAAACGTCCCCCATTGTGCTTGATTTCTTGTAAATTTATTTTTGAACAGTTTTAACTATCCACATATACGAAATATCATAAACATGATTTTTGAGTGTGTTACATATATGAGATATGGATCGCATGTATCTTGTACTAAAAACATTTGGATTCACATTTTTATGCCAAAACCTGCAAATAATTACCTGATTAATCCCAAGACAAATTTTGTGTAACCCAAGCGTTTCTATCAGGGGCGTAGCCAAAATTTGCCATTTGAGTGGACCATCAAATAAACTTGATTTACCAAGAACGAGGTTAAAGTTGTTCGAAAAAATAAACACTTTCGAATAGTAATAGAATGATAATAGTACATCAAGCATACAAATGACTATATCATGAATTGGCATATGAACGTTGTTGATCAAACAAATTATCAGATCACATCAGAACATTTGCAACTTGCAAGAAAAACAGCTGTAGAACGACAACAAAATATTAAATATCATTGTAAATTATAACTCACATGACCAACATATAAATCAGATCAATAGCAAATCAAGAACTGAAAAAAATTGCAAGTTAGAAATTGAAAGTTATAATGCAAAAATCAAAATTATCCTCTTAAATTCACACTAAAAAATAAAATAGGAATTAGATTGCATAATTGAGTCCCTCGAAAGAAAGGCTTCTAATTGATAGGCCTAACGTACAGTTGATCAATTTAATATAAAACATAGTCACATAACACTGCTACTTAAAAAGAGTTTTTGCATTACCCATTCCAGCTCTAATGTGGCTATGGACTACCAACACGGCTACCTTCCATAGGGTCGCAATATTGTCTTTTATTAAAAATGATTACCATTTTGTAAGTATATATCAAATTAATCTATTGCTGTTATTTATCCCATTCACAAATCCAATAATTTTGGGTTTTTATTGTCACATATTGGAGGTAAGAGATTGATAACTGACGACCCACACCCCTACAGATGACTATTCGTAAGCATTTGTAGCATTTGATATCCGCAATTAGCCGTTATTATAATTAAAAGTAATTTATGGTAAATATAGAGTTCATATACACATTCACATTACACAAAATCTGCTTAATTTACATACTTCACACGATACATTTGATCACAATAACACAGACTCTCATTTACACAAACTCTCACTCTCTCATTACTGGATTTCAACATCGATCACTTTTCGCTCAACTTTCATCTTAGGAATGGAGATCAAAAGAACACCATTCTTCAAATCAGCTTTGATTTTATCTTTCTCACAGTTATCAGGCAGATCAATTCGAGTCTGATATGAACTATAATTCTGTCTAGCCCACGAACTATCATCTCCTTTATCATCTTCATGTTTCTCTTGCTTCTGTTCTCCCTTAATAACAAGCATGTTATCCTCCACATACACTTTCAAATCTTCCTTAGAGAGTCCAGGTACATCGAATCTCATCTTGATTTCGTTCTCACTGTCTTGTATCTCCCATGGAGTCCGAATGTTCCAAGGTGTACCACTCCTTGTTGGAAATGTCATAGAGTCGTCAAACATTCTGTCAATTGTGTCCAGCATTTGCTGCATTGTTCTCATTGGTGACATGGGATCCAACAAACCTGTACATAATATAATTATGTTATGTGTAATGCAAAAATACTGTGAAATAACAAAAGCATGAAGGTTATATGAAATACTGTGTTATGTCACAATTTAATTCAGTTAATTACTCCACCGTTCCATTTATATTGTCTCATACAAAAATTTGTTGATTTAAGATAAACCCGATAAATGTCATAAACCGGATAAATGTCAATTTTACCTTTATATTTAACGTAAATTTGACTAAAAGTATATATGAAATAACTGCTTGAAAGTAACAAGCAATAAAATAAGGTAAAGTAGAGAGTTATTTTTAATAATTATTTTTTTCAAATAGATAATTTTTTGGGACAAATAAAAGGACAACAAAAATGGAACGGAGGAAGTAATTTTTTGTATGGTTGCGATTTTTGACTTACCAAAAGGGGAAATGGTGGAGGAGGGACGGCGTTCTACAGAAGTACGAGAACCACCTTTGTTTTGGGTGTTACTGACTTGAACATCGACAGAGCTATCGTTTTTGCCCTGAGCTTTGAGGACAGGAAGTCTGGTACGGGTTCGTGAAGGCAGGAAGAAGCAGGAGGAACGAGAAGGTTTAGCCGATTTGGGTGATAGTTTGTTTGAAACTAGAGGCGAAGAAGTCATGCCACATGTTGTGCAAGCCATTTCTAGCTCAACGAAATAGTACGTACGATATTGATGATTGAGTGAAAGACTGTTGTTGTTAGTTTGATGATTGTTTTTTTTAGTTAATTTGATGATTTGAACAAAGGCATGAACAGGTTTATATAAACATAGCAGAAGAAGGTGATGGTTGATTCTTGAAGGATCTTGCTAGCTAGTAGCTAGTACCCTCTTTAGCTTTCCTGGATGTTCTAGAAAGTTGCATACTGTGTAATTTGACTTTATCCTACCGAGTAGTTTTTAAGAGCGATTTTAATATATTCATTAAAGAGGAAGCATACTACCACTGTAAGATATATTTGAGATAATAGTATATTATTTTTTAACACCATTTCTATATACTAAACAATAAAAAACAAAAAACAAAAAAAAAAGTACCCAAGCCCACAATTTTCAATCGATTTGCAATCGGTTAACCCATTTGAAAAGAAAGTGGTTGTCAAACTGATTTGGCAAATGACACCGCAGAGCAACCGGTTTGCTGATTTGCTCGTTGGAAATACCCTAAGTTCCTAATATATATTTTTATTATTGGTTGGTTGATTCATAATGCATAATAAGTCTTTAATACATAATAAATTTTCCAAATGTAAAATATACAATCATAAACCTTAGATAAATATTCTAGAAAACAATAAAAGTCAATGGTTAGTGTATTTTTGCCCTCCATTCATAGAGTGAAAAATAAACCTTATCATCCTCATCCTTTTAGACCTCTTCCAGCCGACACAAACTGACGCATCAGTTTGTGTCACATCAGTGTCATGTCAGCTTTTTTCAAAACTGATACAAACTGACATTTCACTGCCTACAGTGAACAACAATTAACATCAACTCTCTTTTTTTTGAGCCCCACACGTTAATTTCTTTATATATTTAAAACACAAACTTAAAAAAAACATATTCATTAAAATTAAAAACATTACATTAAATAAAAATAAAACATTACAAATTCTAAAAAAAAAATACATTTATTGAAGAAAAAAAATACAACTGGCTAACGCGATCGGAAATTTGGTGGGATGGTCGCAATGTGTTCGATGAGAGCTTCGCGAAGTCGATGATGCACGACACGGTCGCGTAATTCCTTATCCATACGTATTTGCGTTTCAACCCTTTCTTCCCACGATCGTTGAGGCATATTATCCGGGTTTGTCGTGCACGAATCTTGGGCGTCGAGATTATTTAGCCTAGTGATCGGATTGAAAATTGCCATGACGGCATTAATATCTTCGCGATCGGAATCCGACGACGATGACATTATAATTTTTTATATAGTGTATGAAAGTGTATAAAATGTGTATATATTTGTGTATGAAAGTTTGTATATATTTGTGTATGAAAGTTTGTGTATGAAATGAGTTTCGAAAGTGTATGAAAATTGTGTATGAAATGAGTTTGGAAAGTGTTTATTGTGTATGAAAATTGTGTATGTAGATGTGTATATATATAGTGTATAAGTTTGGAAAAAATATTATTTTATTTTGCCGTTAGGCTCACCCAACGGACACCTTTTTTACACTTTTTTTTACCGTTAACTCACAACAAAAAAAATAAAAATAAATAAACAACCGACGCAAGCCCCACTCAACCCCAAGCTTCATCGCCAAACCGATGTAAACAACCGACAGTGAGGAACCGACGCTTGGTGCCTATGGCGTCGGTTCCGTCACCACAAACCGAAGCCCAAACCGATGTTCCATAGGCACAA
Source organism: Helichrysum umbraculigerum (assembly GCA_949592205.1). Lineage (NCBI taxonomy): Eukaryota > Viridiplantae > Streptophyta > Magnoliopsida > Asterales > Asteraceae > Helichrysum > Helichrysum umbraculigerum. The sequence continues at coordinate 101,810,693 of CATIUR010000003.1, read as the reverse complement.
GTCTTATCGAGTCCAAGACCATTCTTTGGTCCAACCCTAAACGACATTACAATGGCCACATCCACTAACCAAGAATCAACGACTAACGGCTGCAGTTGATTCAGCAATTTCCCTGAAAGGCAGCTGATTGAGAACTTGAAGATTTGAAAAATAAGAAAGTATAAAAAGGAGATCATAACTAGAGACTTGGGTTCAAACGTTATCTCCTTAAGAAATACGTCCGCTCCCAAGTCTAATACAAAGAAACGAAAACAGCACAAGCTGTTTCGATCTTTAACAGAAAGTGAAAATAGGAAATCTATTACAACCCTAAATCTCCATTGTAACTGAGCTATACATAACTCAACAACAAAATAAACATATAACTTAAAAAACCCAATTTAAAACCTTGCACTAACATAACCATTTATCATATGATCTCAAACAAACTTTCTTATATTTATCTAACTTTTGTTGCACATTATAATTATAATTATAATCACTATATAATTCTTTCAAGTATAACACTACAATAAACAGGATCTAAGATTCAACCTCATAACTCAAATTCATCTTCATACTTCAAAGCCTCAACAGCAGCTTCCTCTTCTTCATCATCAATAGCAAAATAAGGATTATGCGCTTTCGGCCTAAAATTATAACCAGTAAACACATAAAACGCAAGAGTAGCCATTTCAGCAGCCAACACACTCGTCCAAGCATACCGATATGAAGTAATCGTCTCCAAAATATAAACCGCCACTCTCGTGAAATATATATAACATATCACAACAACATAGTACTGCCTAAACAACGTTAACTTCATCAAATTCACAGCTGCCTTTCCATCCGTCATAGCAGCTTCTCTCAATTTCTTAATAGACCAAATAATCGGAAACAAAACAGCACAACAACAAACAATATCTACCAACAAGAACACTTGTCTCCACGTATACGAATCCTGCCCAAACGGGCCCGTTTCATCAATCACCACTTGCGCTACATTCGCAACAACTTGCAACGGGATCACTATCATTAAAACCTTCTTTTCTTTATCTTGTAAATAAGGTTTCAAGAATGACCAACCAGTACCAATTAACACAATCAAAGTGAACAATGTGATACCTTTCAAGAAACTAAATATATAAAACAGAACATCCCAACCGTGCGGCGAGCCCGATTTCTTAATATACGATTTATCCTCAGTTTCACACAACAAGTTTAGGGCTTTTAGCAACAATACAGCTAACATAAAGTAATGAATCCGAAAAACCGACGAATTACGAATGTAAAGCGTATAAATCCATACCCCAATTAAAGCTACATAAATCAAGAAAAACAGGAAATAAATAGTGGGTAAGTTTGTTTTACCAGCTGATAAGTAATCACGGTGATTATTTATAGGGTTTACATTATACATAACGGAGATAACGTTGACGTTAACTTTAACGTTACCGCCGGCGCAATTAGCGAAAACGAGGGTGAATTGATTGGCATCGGTGACGTTGAAAACGGCATCGTATGATGGGGTTGTGGTGGTGGGTTTGAGGTGGCTGAAAGTAAAGATAGTTTTAACGGCGGGGGAGTCTAATGGGCAAGTGATTTCATGGGATTCGAGCTGTTCGATGACGTGGCCGATTGAATCGCGGGTGGATAGAAAGAATCCGATTCTGGAGAGATCGGGTTCGGGTGGGGAAAAGGAGATTTGGGTTAAGTTGAGGTGGAGACGGCCGGAATGAGTGAACCCGAATTCGTCTAATGGGATGGTGGAGCGGGAGTCGGATCGGATCTGGGTGAACCGGATTTCGGCGGTGGTGACTGAGAAAGTGATGAAGAAGATGATGATGAGGAATTGAAGTGGGGCCATTTGGGATTTTTGGGGTTTTAAATGAATGGAAAGAATTGGGTGATATATGGGGTTTGATACAAGACAATAACTTTGGGAATGATGATGCACTTTTGGATTTATATGTACAGAATTATATTGATGAAATCTTTGTATACGAACTGGGTTTATGGGAGATATCGAATGATGATGAGGTTTTGTAATTATTTACATTTATCTTCGTGAGAAGAAAATACTTACGCAGTTACGGAGCTAGAAAAATTATACAGAGGGGGCAAAAATAAAATTACAATCTGTTTTTTTATAGTTTTGAAAGGCAAAATCTTAAATTTGTCATTAATATCTTAAAAAATTTTATTTTTTCATAATTACAGAAATTTTATGGGGGCGGCCCCCCCCCACTACCCCAATTCTAGCTTCGCCCATGTACTTACAATGAGATTGGTTCGAAGTAGTGAATGGTAATGGAAAAGGTATTGGGAATACTAAGCAATGCAATAAACATTTTTTAGTATTACAATTACCATTGATGTTGCTTGGTTTATACAACTATGAGTAGGGGTTACAGATTGGATCACCTCAAGTTGGCAGGTCTTAAGTACCCGACCCGAATCCCACATGATTTGATAAATGGGTTGCGGGTCAAAATTTCTTAACCCACTTGTATACAATCTTTCTTAGCGGTTTAGAAAACAGGTTAATGAGTTGACATGTTGGTTTGGGGTCAAATGTGTAAAATATAATGGTCGCAGTAGGGTTGGCGGGTCAATCCGTTAACCCAACAGTTGACCACTTGACACGGGTCCGACTTGAAAATTTAAAAGGGTCAAACTGGTTAATGGGTTGACATGATGATTTTGAATTAATTCGGGTTGGTGGGCTAATTTCGGGTACAAACCGGTCAAATTTGGATTTGTTGGGATGACCCATTAGCCCGAAACTTGACCCGAGTTCGACCCGAAAAATCAAACGGGATGGAGAGTTTAGCGGGTTGACGGGTCAAGATGAGTATACAAATGTTATATGTTAGGACAGTGGCGAATCTAGGATTTACACGTACTGGGGTCCAACCTTCTTAAATTCATGTCCAGGTTACCCGAGGAGTGCGAGCATTTTTACTCAGATGTACGCGGCCTAACCGGGTTATCCCGTGACCGTTTCCGACCCTTTCCCTGGCAACCCCAAGATATGCTTCTAATGAGGTTTGAACATGAAACCTCTTTTGAGGATAACAGGACGTCAACCACTAGGCTATCTTATGATGGTTAAATAATGGCAGGGCCGGTCCTGAGGTTTGTGATGCCCTGGGCGAAACAATTGAAAAATGCCCCCACTAAACTTTGTAACTGAGTAATACATTACTCGTATTTTTGTAGGGGTTTGGATTCTAAACAAGTTAACAACATATTATATAAGCTACACCATATATGCACTATTTACGAGTTGAAGTTGAATCGATAAAATAAAGAGGGCTTGAATGATCAGTCCAATGATAGTAGGAGGGCATCAAAAGAAAATTTGGAGGGGCAAATTAGTTACTTCTTGATGTAACACCAGTCAAATTAGGACTAGAAATTGGTGCATAATCAACTGTTAATACATGTAATTAGTTTTGAGTTATGCTAATTAATGTATCGAAATATATATTGATGAATATATACGATTATGCGATTTGATTAAATCGTACGCAATTTAAATCGAATGTAATTCGGTTCAAGTAAATACGGACGTTGGTGAACGATTTTATTAAATAATATATTATTATTTAATAACACTATTATAACCAAAATATTATTTTGATAATATTTCATATCCATTTCGTAAAATACAATTAACAACTTACGCGATTAAAACGTAAACGCGCAAACAAAACAAAATAAATTAAAGTTATGATTTATAACCCAAGTATTAAGTATTTTGATAAAATACTTCAACATAATTATCGAGTAATTAATTGCTCTTTAAAAGGTATAATTAAATGTTTTAAATAATTATTTAAACGTTTAAACGATCAAGAAAACGAATACCGCACGGAACGCAAATGCACGGGAACGAAAATGGGTGAAGTCCACCTCCGTGGACCCCACCTAGCCCCCCCCCCCCCCTTACCACTCCCCACCATCTTTTTCTTTCCTCATTTCTCTTTTCTCTTCTCTCTCTTTCTTCCTCTTTTTCTCTCAAAACACAACCCACCTCCATCACCAAAAATCAACAATTAACACCTCAAAACAACCTTGGATCCTCACGCTCGTTTGGAAGAAAAGAACCACCTCGTCACGATCTACATTTTCATCTTTTCGGATTCTCCTCACGTCGACTTGTAAGTTTTCGACAAATTCTCGAAAACGCATAAATCCTTGTTATAATACTTGTAGGTAGTCAGCTTGACTGTATGGCTCAAACAGGAAAAATTGTCCAGATCGATATAATTGGTTGAATTAGTGATATGTGTAGTTTGTGTGTACGTGACAGTCATTATTTGTTTAATTGTTTGTGTTATTCACTAAGCTTCGGCTTACCCCTTCAGTTTGCTTATTTTGTAGGTAGTCAGCTTGACTGTATGGTTGGAAGGATTATTTATAAATGATCGCTGTGGGACACGTGGAATGGAGCTTATAATATGGTTAGACAAGCTCCTATTTCTTTTAAATTATCGTTGTGGCAAACTTGTACAAATCGCCCAATCAAAGAGTATACTATGAGAAAGTTAATTTCAATTGGTTTGAATGTATGTTTGACTGGAAAGTCAAACAGAATGAGTCAAGACAAAGTAAATATATTGATATTTTATAAATTGATCATATACAATGTTTTAAATAGAAAATGGTTCAAAATTTTCAGGGTGTTTCAAGTTGGTATCAGAGCGATGGTTTGAGAGAATTAGGTAATCCACGATAGGATTCCTAAACTTAAACCAATATGAAATGCATTATTTATTTGCTAATTATATGTGGCAGTAAAGTATGGTAAAGTAAACAGATATGACTCTCTATCGTGAAGTGTTTGGTGGCTATTATGTATTAAAGTAGTAATATGAAGTTATAGGAGATGCTAATGTATCTCAAATAATTTGATTGGAGTCATATGATTAGTTAAAATAGAAAGTGTCAAATTGTTGGAAGGAGGTAAGAACCCCGATGTGTGGACAGGTACCTTAATTATTAATATTAAACCTGCATACATACGGTTTAATTCGGGTGTTCAAGATCGTTAGTATTTAAAAATGTATACGAAAGAAGTTGATTTTATAAGTAGTTCTAAATAAATAGAAGTATGCCTGAAAGTATTAAAGAAAACATGAAAGTATATAATGTGGGCACATTTATAGAAAATAAAGAAAAGTGTGCATTTGACTTAGTAAAGTCAAAGTTGAATGTGGCAGTGTCAATTTGGGTAATGGTCATATTATAAAGTAGTAAATGTGGTTAGGTGTTCATTTGAATGGTATTGGTCATAGTTTTGGTGAAATTATATCAAGATGTCAAAAGTTGTAATTTGGTCCAATTATGTGGTTATGAGTCTTCAATGATAATATGGAGTCAATTTGGATTGAAATAGGTAGCTGTTGTTATTAATATGGGTGATTTTGGTGTAAATGTCCAATTGGACCCGTAAACGGGTCAAAGAGTTAAACCAAAGTAGAATGAGTGTATGAGGGTAACGAATATGCCCACACGCTACAAATGTATATAGGAATATGTTGGCAAGGGGTTGAAGTCAGAAACCAAGCCATTTGGAATATGGCGTGTCAACCAAAATGGTCAAAAATGGTCCAAAATGAGTCATGGGTCCGTTTTCTCGTAAAGCGTTTATTTTGAAAAAGTGTAAAAAGGAAAAGTTCCATTTTGGTTGTACGAACGTGCCTGCAAAAATTTAGATTCTAACTCTTTACGGTTTAGGAGATATGCACGGTTGAAATTCGGAATTTGGTAATAAATAATGTAAGTGCTGAACAGACAGGCCATGGGCATGTCCTATAATCGCCATGGCTATGTCCTTAATCAGTAGCTTCGCTTTCTTGTCAGCACCACGCCATGGGCATGTCCTATAATCGCCATGGCCATGTTCTTTAACAGTAGCCTCACTTTTCATCAGCATGATGCCATGGCCATGTCCTATGAACGTCATGGCCATGTCCCTTCAGTATGCCCAAAAAAAAATGATGTTTTAAGCTAAGTGTCAAGTTTATATGTATAAAATAAAGTTGTTCGGACCTTATTTTGGACTTTTGACTTACGTTTCAAATTGGGCTTTTGTTTCTTTAAGCACAGGGATCATTCCTATGACTAAATATAATATTAGAGCTTGTTTTAAGATGTCCACACACTCTTATCGGGTATGAGTTATCCTTAAGCTATTACTACGTCATGTTGTTGATTGTTGCCAACTGTCATTGTTGGTCAACATAAATTATTGAATTATGTGGATCATTTGGAATATGATGAAGCAATTGAAGTATGTAGAATATTACAAATTAGTTGAATTAAGCATTATAAGAGTTTGCAGAATAAGTTCATGAGCTTACATCTATTTGATAATTGGATATAGAAGGCTCATTTGTTATTCAATTAATGAAGAGTCTATTGATAAATATGTGTTGAATATTACACATAATGTTGACAGGATATTTGATACTAAATATTATATAGTATACTATTAATATAAATTGCTGCACGAGTGCTTGATATTGTGTTAGGTAATAACAGTGTTGATTGGGGTAATTGTGTTAGACCTTACACATGTGCTAATGGGATAGTGAAAAGGGTGTTAAATGTCTGTGGTTCTTATACCTACCTGATTATATGAATAGTTTCATATTCAAGGTGATAATAGTAAAAGTGTAGCAAGTTAATACTTGATTGTGACTGTTGCTAAGGTATTATTATATGTGATAGTAAATATTGATAGTATGAAGTGGCCTGAAAATGAAGTGTAACTGACATAATATAATGACGCCTGATCAACGTATTTATATTATGCCATTTCACATGGAATTATTGAGGCTACCAAGTACTAGAGAAATTGATATGATCGTTGACCTAATGTTGTATTAAACCACTAAAGCTATTGTTTTAATGTGGTACCTATTGTAAAAGAGATATATGTGTGATTAATTGCAACTAGTCATAATTGAAAAATGAGTTAAGTAAACGTAGAGGTCAGCTGACTGCGGTTAGCATTGTGTTGATATTGTTGAAGAAGTGCTTAATAACGGCACATTATGTTGATTGAAGTACTCATGCTAATATGTCATTGTACTAAAGTGGTGTTGATTTAGCATTCAAGTCGATGTGATTTGGTGCTAAAGGATTGTGTGATTTTAAGATTTACCTCTACATACTGCTTACTCAAATGTGTTAATTGTTATATGATTTGGATTTATTTCAAGTCAAAGGTTTCATATAACTCAATGGTAGTTGTAATTATAAATTATGAATCAGTAAGTAACTAGTTGCAAAAGTAGAGATTTCTAGCAATCTGTTAGCTAAAGAGATATGTGATTATTAGCTAATTTGCTAGTTATGAATTGAGTTAAACTTTGTTGCTAACATGTGAATTGTGGTATTCATTACCACTATTGCTATTGTTGTAATGATAAATCGTTCATGTGACTATATGTTTCACTTGTTTTAAGTGATTATGTGTAAGTGGTCAATTAAATGGTTAGAGACAGGGTATATGCACAGTATATGTGCTTAAGGAAAAGATAGAAGCATGTACTTCTGGATATGTGCATGTGGAAAGAATTAAAAATATGTATTTATATTTATAAGTTACTCAAGGAAGTAACGTATGGTATATATGTCTATTGTGATTAAGTAATTAATGATACTACCTTTGTGTTGGATATTCCAATTAGAGGATATATCTAATGTTGATTGTAGTACCTGTGTGGTTATATTATTGGATTAAAGTGGATTAATTATGGAGTACACAGCAGAAATTAGTCTTTTGACATTGACATTGACACTGGAACAATTTTGAGACAGGTTGTTGTTTCAGTACTAATTACTGAATGATATGATTATAATGTATTACGATACATTTCACATGATTTAATTTTATTGATGTCATGAGAATGGATTATTGATTTTGTTTTCTGATAAGCATAAAATATGTGAGAGGATTATCTTAATTATGACATGGAGTTGTAATTTTTGTCTTGTGAAAAATTTTACTTGGATGGCAATACAGGATATTGATTGTAAAAATTATTGAAGTCTTCGATATATCCTAAAGGAGTTTTAAACTGGTTCAAGTATTGATGGAATTGATATTATTCAGGGAAAGATACTGTTATTGCAGGTGTCTTATGTTATCAAAGACTTGTGACAGGATTTACCTTATATATGATTGGAGATTTACCTAACTTAATGGATTGATTGAAAACTATTAGCTTGAGACATTGATGGAATAATTATCGAGGATTGAAGCATTCAATCTTGTATTTAAACTCCTTTGATTGAATTTTCGAGAGGGGATTTTATTGAAACCATTATATTGATGGATTATCATGAGAATGAATGTGAAGTGATCATGGATTTTGACATATTATTTCAAGTGAAAGCTGGGTATCGAGTATTCTATGAATTTTGAGATAAATTGACATATTCGAAAGGAATGACAGGTTTAATGATGGAAATTTTAACTAAACATCCACGGATGTTATGGAACGATTGAACCCTGTCAGAATATTATCATGTGAACATAAAATGTTCAAGTTCTTGTGGAATATAAAAATATTTAGAATTAAAATAACAGATTTAGTAAGTACATGAGTGATATACATTCATATTATGAGTTAGTTGAATAAGTAGAGTCTTGTATATATGATTAAATGTTTCCGCATACGTGGAAAAGTATTCACATGAGTATATATTAGCGACATTCGTGATGACACGAATGAGACAAGTGGAGGAGAGTTGTAACACCCCAAATTTCGTAAGTTCAGAATGTTAATATATGTTATTTTAACTATTTCAGTTAGTAGGACTAACTATGTAATGTAATTTGTGTTCATATGACTTGTAAGTTAAAGAAATATTAGTTAGAGGGACTAAATATGTTAAATGTGAAAGTTGAGGGGTTTGAAGAAAAGTTGCAGTATAAAAATAAGACTGAGTGTTCTTCTACTGCATTCTCTATTATTACAGAAAACAGAAAACCACGTACATACATACATACGTCCTGTACATACATACAAAAACATCAAACCCTAAATCAATTCCCTAAATCACTTTCTAACATCAAATTGAAGCTATAAACCATGGATTCTTCACCTCCTAATCTTCTCTAACATAAGGTAATTGTATTCTTCATTTTATTTTAACCTAGAAATGTGTTTTTGGGGGTTTTAACTAATTAGTGAGTTGAAATCCGAATTTAAGGTTTAAATTAGTTAAATTGATGTTAGTAAAGGAGGTTAATGATGATGATTACCATTATTGAAGTTAAAAGTTATAAATTTAATTAGGGTTCATGAGGTTAATGATGATTATGATGATTATAATGGGTTATATGATAGAATTAGTGTTGTTATTGATGAAATACTCTTAATTAATGATTAAGGAGTAAAGTTAGAATATGATTAACTAAGTAACTATAAAACCTAGTATTTGAGTGTTGATGAATCATTGATAATTGAGGTTAATGAACATGTTCATGGGTTAATTATGTTAACTAACAATGACTAAGGGTGATAAAAGTGGTGTTGTGAACATAATGATCATAACTTGGTGAATGGTAGTGAATTATTGATAATTAAATCATAATCGTGATTATGTAAAGGTTATATATACATATGTTGTGAATTGGTATTGACGACTATAAATTGTTAAAAGTGTATATGCTATATATGCTAGGTGATCAAGAGTGGTGGCATTTGAATCAAGTATGAAACCATGAAGTCATCTAATTACTTAAATCTCAAAGGTGAGTAATATGGGGGATTAAATAGATAATGATTGTGTAATATTGAATTGCTTCTAAGCATGAGATATTACACAATTATATGAATTATTTGGTTATGAATTGTCATGGTTGAATTGAATTATATTTTGTTGAGCATTAGTTGATATGTATTGAAAAGCTATCATGAGATAGCATCAAATTATGATAAAAGAACTGTTTATATGTGATATTGTAAATATATGTCCGTTTACTTGGAAGGACCGGTAATGGATATGGATATTGTGATTATATACCGGGGTGTAGGCCCGAAGATGTTAATTCTTGCGGGAATTAGCATATTATATTATGGATCCTTAATATACGTATGATTGATATGATAGTAATGATACTATCTTACTTCAAGTGATGCATATTCCATTGATTGGTTTTATTCCGGTAATGGATATGTCTATGACTTGATGAGATTGATATATATTGGGTTGCGGCTCAAACAGGAAAAATTGTCCAGATCGATATAATTGGTTGAATTAGTGATATGTGTAGTTTGTGTGTACGTGACAGTCATTATTTGTTTAATTGTTTGTGTTATTCACTAAGCTTCGGCTTACCCCTTTAGTTTGCTTATTTTGTAGGTAGTCAGCTTGACTGTATGGTTGGAAGGATTATTTATAAATGATCGCTGTGGGACACGTGGAATGGAGCTTATAATATGGTTAGACAAGCTCCTATTTCTTTTAAATTATCGTTGTGGCAAAATTGTACAAATCGCCCAATCAAAGAGTATACTATGAGAAAGTTAATTTCAATTGGTTTGAATGTATGTTTGACTGGAAAGTCAAACAGAATGAGTCAAGACAAAGTAATTATATTGATATTTTATAAATTGATCATATACAATGTTTTAAATAGAAAATGGTTCAAAATTTTCAGGGTGTTTCATTAGTACCTGTGATACATGCTAAAATGGGTCAGCTAAAGCTGGAGAGCTCACAGGTTTGAATATCAAATAATATAGTATGAACCGCAAGATTTAAGTACTGATTTGCATCCAGCAAATGAAAATGTATATGTATACAACCATGAGCACATAGTTGAGCTTAACTCGTGGGTCAGGGTCACAGCCTGAGCGTTTTTGCCTCCACGAATGCCTAATCAACACTCGTCTTCCCAAATATTAGTACGTCCGTTTACCCGATTAGTGCTTGCTAACCCGGACGAGGAGGGTCAATCCTATATGGTACCATATACTAATATTCACGCTACAACGTATTAACAACTATGCTGACGGAGGACTTTAAATGATTAGTCGTGAGTAACTCATGTAGTATATGAAAAGTTGTACTTGCGTTCACATGTTAAAAACGAGCATTGTATCACACCCCTGAGTAAAACAGTAAAAAGAGGGGCTACGAGACTCACCCGAGTCTAGAGAGTTTAACTTAAAAAACTTGAGTTGATTAGCCGAGTGATGGTGTCCGAAGACTTGTAACCTGAGGGTGTCCGCGACACGCGATGGTTAATACGTTTAGGTATCTCGAAAGATCACCTATGTTAGTTGTTCATACAACTAATGATGTCCAAATTACATTTGATTTGATTGTTTGTTTGTTTGCGTTTTGAAAACATGTGCGGCCCGTTGGTGACGGTTTGTAATAGAAATCTCAAAGTATTATTACATGTTTCGCTGTATTGTATAAGGTTTTGTTGGAGTAATTGTTCGACACTTAGATGGAAAAGTGATTAATTTTTGATCTCGACACTTAGTAAAAATCTGAGTTTTCAAGGTTCTGGTTCATGCGACATTAGGTGCGACGTAGGTTGTTATGTCGCAGGACATGGCTGCGACATTGATCATGGCGTCGCTAAGGGCAACATCCGCAATTTAATGCGACTTTTTAAGTGTTATGTCGCTATATGCGACGTTGTTGGTTCTGGCGACGTAGGGGTCGATGTCGCTATATGCGACGTTAGCAACTTAATCCGACGCTGAGGCTGATGTCGCACCATGCGACATCGTGAGAGGTGTTGCGACGCCGTAGCTGATGTCGCAATTGGGCCAAGCCAAATGCGACATCAAATTCTGACCGGAGTTCGGTGGCCGGAAATACGGCCGGACGACTTTTGTTTGGTCCGAAACTTTTACCCAACCCATATTTGGACATTATAAGTTGATACAAACCGCAAACAAATATTATAACAAGGATTTAAGCGTTTTCGAGAATTTGTCGAAAACTTACAAGTCGACGCGAGGAGAATCCGAAAAGATGAAAATGTAGATCATGACGAGGTGGTTCTTTTCTTCCAAACGAGCGTGAGGATCCAAGGTTGTTTTGAGGTGTTAATTGTTGATTTTTGGTGATGGAGGTGGGTTGTGTTTTGAGAGAAAAAGAGGAAGAAAGAGAGAGAAGAGAAAAGAGAAATGAGGAAAGAAAAAGATGGTGGGGAGTGGTAGGGGGGCGGCTAGGTGGGGTCCACGGAGGTGGACTTCACCCATTTTCGTTCCCGTGCATTTGCGTTCCGTGCGGTGTTCGTTTTCTTGATCGTTTAAACGTTTAAATAATTATTTAAAATATTTAATTATACGTTTTAAAGAGCAATTAATTACTCAATAATTATGTTGAAGTAATTTATCAAAATACTTAATACTTGGGTTATAAATCATAACTTTAATTTATTTTGTTTTGTTTGCGCGTTTACGTTTTAATCGCGTAAGTTGTTAATTGTATTTTACGAAATGGATATGAAATATTATCAAAATAATATTTTGGTTATAATAGTGTTATTAATTAATAATATATTATTTAATAAAATCGTTCACCAACGTCCGTATTTATTTGAACCGAATTACATTCGGTTTAAATTGCGTACGATTTAATCAAATCGCATAATCGTATATATTCATCAATATATATTTCGATACATTAATTAGCCTAACTCAGAACTAATTACATGTATTAACAGTTGATTAGGCACCAATTTCTAGTCCTAATTTGGCGGGTGTTACATTCTCCCCCTGTTAGGAGAATTTCATCCCGAAATTTAGCTCGTGGTCGCGTTTGATGTAGAATCAGGGAATAACTGAGGATAGTTGAGTCGCATTTGGTCTTCCCGTTCCCAGGTGAACTCCGGACCACGCCGCGAATTCCACCTGACCTTAACGATGGGAATACGACTTTGTTTGAGTTGTTTGACCTCACGGTCCACGATTTCAGCGGGTTGCTCAACAAAATGGAGTTTATTATCAACGCGAATCTCGTCGAGTGGAATGATAAGTGTCTCATCGGACAGGCAATTCTTTAAGTTAGAAATATGAAAGGTGGGGTGCACACTGCTGAGTTCGGATGGCAGCTGCAACTGATATGCTACGGGGCCAATCCTTTCGAGGATCTCAAAAGGCCCGATGTACCTGGGATTTAACTTCCCGCGTTTACCGAATCGGATTATGCCTTTCCAAGGCGATACTTTCAGGAGTACTCGATCCCCAACCTGGAACTCGAGTGGTTTGCGTCTCACGTCAGCGTAACTTTTCTGACGATCACGTGAGGCTTTGAGTCGGTTTTGGATTTCAACAATTTTCTCGGTGGTTTCATGTATGAGTTCAGGACCAGTGAGCTGACTATCTCCAACTTCGGTCCAACAGATCGGTGATCGGCACTTACGACCGTACAGTGCCTCAAAAGGTGCAGCCTTAATGATGGTGTGATAACTGTTATTGTAGGAAAACTCGCACAATGGCAGGTGTCTTTCCCAGTTTGCACCGAAGTCAACTACGCAAGCTCGTAGCATGTCTTCCAATGTCTGAATAGTTCGTTCACTTTGGCCATCGGTTTGAGGGTGGTATGCGGTACTCATATCGAGACGGGTACCCATTGATTTCTGAAGTGATTGCCAAAAGTGAGAGGTGAAGCGGGCATCTCTATCGGAGATAATTGAGGTTGGAACACCGTGTCGAGAAACAATTTCCTTGATGTAGATTTGTGCGAGGCGTTCCATTTTATCGGTTTCCTTGATTGCCAGGAAGTGAGCAGATTTTGTGAGGCGATCGACGATCACCCAAATGGTATCGCAACCGCTCAATGACTTGGGTAGTTTGGTTATGAAATCCATGGCGATTTGTTCCCATTTCCATTCAGGTATGTTGGGTTGTTGGAGTAAACCAAAAGGTTTTTGATGTTCGGTTTTGACTTTTGAGCAAGTAAGACACTTGCTGATGTAAGTGGCAATTTCGGCTTTCATGTTTGGCCACCAATAGAATTCCTTGATGTCGTGGTACATTTTATCGGATCCCGGATGGATAGAATATTTGGACTTGTGAGCTTCATCCATCACCAAGTCCCGGAGGTTCCCAAAACTAGGCAACCAGATTCGGTTAGAGAAATACCTAACTCCGTTAAGCTTGGTTTCGAATTGTTTGTCTATGCCCCGCAAGGCTTCGTTTCTGATGTTATCGGGTTTGAGAGCTTCGAGTTGAGCAGCAAGAATCTGAATGTTTAGATCATTGTGAATAGTCATACTGAGGGCTCAGACTCGAAGTGGTTTTGATCTTTCTTTTCGACTGAGGGCATCGGCAACAACATTTGCCTTACCCGGATGGTATTTGATTTCGCAGTCGTAATCGGTAAGCAACTCGACCCATCGACGTTGCCTCATATTGAGATCCTTTTGATCGAAGATATGTTGGAGACTTTTATGATCGGTAAAGATTGTGCACTTAGTGCCGTAGAGATAGTGTCTCCATATTTTGAGAGCAAACACAACAGCTCCAAGTTCTAGGTCATGAGTGGTGTAGTTCTTTTCGTGAATTTTTAGTTGTCGCGAGGCGTAAGCAATGACCTTGTCTCGTTGCATTAACACGCTACCGAGACCTTGATGGGAAGCATCGCAGTATACCACGAAGTCATCGGTGCCTTCGGGTAGTGATAGAATTAGAGCACCGCAAAGCTTTTGTTTTAATAATTGGAACGCTGACTCTTGTTTATCAGTCCAGTCGAACTTCTTTTCCTTCTGAGTCAGTACCGTGAGTGGCTGAGCTATTTTGGAGAAATTTTCGATGAATCGCCTATAGTACCCAGCAAGACCCAAGAATTGACGTACTTCGGTTGCAGTGGTGGGTGCTTGCCAGTCTTTGATAGCCTCGATTTTTGATGGGTCAACATGAATTCCCTGACTATCAATCACATGACCAAGGAATTGAACGGTTTTTATCCAGAAATCACACTTAGAGAATTTGGCATAAAGCTCCTCGTGTCTAAGTAGTTCTAGAATGGTTCTGAGGTGTTGCGCATATTCTTGCTCGTTGCGCGAGTAGATGAGTATGTCATCGATAAAGACAATGACAAACTTGTCGAGGTAAGGTTTACACACCCGGTTCATGAGGTCCATGAATACCGCCGGTGCGTTGTTTAGACCGAAGGGCATCACTTGGAATTCGTAGTGCCCGTAACGAGTTCTGAAAGCAGTTTTTGGAATATCAGTGTCGCGAACCCGTAACTGATGATTCCCTGATCGCAGGTCGATTTTTGAGTAGAAGCTTGAACCCTGAAGTTGGTCGAATAGATCACCAATGCGAGGAAGTGGGTATCGGTTCTTGACGGTTAGCTTGTTCAACTCTCGATAGTCGATACACATTCTGAATGAACCGTCCTTCTTTTTAACAAATAAGACCGGAGCTCCCCAAGGCGAAGAACTCGGTCTAATGAATCCCCTATCCAGGAGTTCCTGTAACTGGGTGGACAACTCCTGAAGTTCAGATGGGGCTAAACGGTACGGTGCGCAGGCCACCGGTGCGGCACCCGGCACGAGATCGATTGAGAACTCAACCTGTCTCGGTGGAGGTAGACCAGGTAGTTCTTCCGGAAAGACTTCGGGAAAGTCTCTAACAATTGGCACATCCTCAAGTCGCTTCTCCTCCGACTTCTTCTCTGTGATGTGTGCGAGTATTGCAGGGTAACCCTATCTCAGAAATTTTCGGGTTTTTAAGCAGGAGATGATATTGAGTCTCGTCCCACCGGTCTCCCCCTGTATGATCAAGGTTCTACCGACGGCGAGTGGGATACGGACGATCTTATCGTAACAAACGATTTCGGCTCGGTGTTTGGACAACCAGTCCATTCCAATGATGACGTCGAAACTTCCGATTTCAACGGGTACAAGATCGATTGAAAAGGTTTCGTCAGCTAGGTTTAGAGTGCAATTAGGTATCACACTATTGGTTTCTATAAGTTTTCCATTTGCTAGCTCTACAGTGTACTTAACATCTAAGGCAACAGGAGCGATGTCAAGTAGTGGGCAAAAGTCATCAGAGATAAAGCTTCTATCAGCACCAGTATCAAATAGAACAGAAGCAGTTAAGTTGTTGAGGAGGAACATACCCGAGACCACATTCGGGGGGCGTCCCCGGAGTTGATGATGAAGGCTCTACTTCGGGTGTTGTGGTTGTTGTTGTTGCGGTTGTTGTTGTTGTTGTTGTTGCTCTGGTTCTTCAGTTTTGGGCACGTATCCCTGAAGTGCCCGGGGTTCCCACATTCAAAGCAGACCTTGGGTGGCCTAGTGTTGTTGTTAGAATTGTTGTTGGTAGGGGAACGGCAATCCTGGGTGAGGTGACCATACCTCTTGCAATTGTTGCAAAAAGAGCCACAAGAACCTTCGTGGTGGCGGCTGCACTTGGAACAATAGGGTTTGCTCCCAGTGTAGCCCCGTTTGATGTCTGTGGTGGTGTTGTAGGCTTTGATGGTGTCGGATTTCTTATTTTGTTGGTTTGGGTGGTTGTTGTGGTAGTCGGACCACTTTCTTTTGTTGTTGTGGGAGGATGAAGTGGGTGGTTCAGAATCTTGGCTCATTGCCATCAAGTCTTGGGCCAGTAGGATTGCACCGTCAATGGTGGCTTGGTTCGAAGAGGCAACGTGCCCCCGAACAGGCTCAGGAAGACCAAGGATGTACTTCCTGATTTTATCAGTTTCAGTGCTTACCATGGCTGGGCGGAGGGCAGCGAGTTGCTGGAATCTGGTGGTGTAACCCTCGATATTACTGCCCTGAACTTTTAGGTTCCAGAACTCCTCGTCCAGCTTTTGGAGTTTGTCGATCGAACAGTATTTGGCGGTGAGTTTTGCTTTCAAGTCCTCCCAAGAGAGTAGGTAGGCAGTGTCAGCACCCACTGATTGGGAATATGAGTTCCACCAAGAGTGGGCATCGTCTTCGAGAGAGCAGGTGGCGAAGTTTACTTTGTCGTTTTCCGCGCATTTGCTGACACGGAAAACAGTTTCCATCTTCTCGAACCATCTGATCAGTCCGATGGCTCCTTCAGTACCCTTGAAGCTTGAGGGTTTGCAGCTCTGAAAGTCCTTGTAAGAACAAGGTTTAGTAGCGGGAGTTTCAGCAGCATCGCTGTTTCTCGCGGAATTCTGTGGAGTATTCCGAGCCAAGGCTTCAGTCACAGCCTGGGTTATGAGTGATGTAAGCTGAGCATCGGTGTATGGTCTTGTCTTTGGCGGCATGATTCTTCAATAAAAGAAATGAAGATACATGAGATTTTGTAGGAATTTGTAGTTGTCACAGATGTTCATGTATAAAACGGTAATACATAACATCAATATGAAAAATGGCAATTAATATGAATTGAAACAGCAATGAATATTTGATAGATAATATGAGTTCAAAGGTTACATCCCACGGATGTATTACAAAAGGGTGTCGGGAATTATTACATCCGACCGAATTATAGAGTAGCGCTTAGATAGTTATTAGACTACAAGATAGATTACAAGATAAGAACTACACTAGTCTCAACGTAGATTAATCTGTTCCATCATTTCAATGAGACGATCCACAGTGTTTGCAAGTCTGCTGGCCTGTCGGGCATTGTCTTCAGCCAATGCTAGTCGCTGTACCAATCCACGGGCATATTCTTCCGTTTCCCGTGAGCGTTGCTCACATTCTTCAAGTCTGTGTTTCAAGAGGGCGGTTTCTACGCTTATCTCCACCACTTTGTTGAAAAGAACATCTACATTGTTAACGGTGGTTTCGTGATCCTCGGAGACTTGTTCGATGCGTTCGAGGGATGTGAGTCTCCAGTTTTCGTTCGTTTCCTTCAACACGACATCCATGGTGCGAAGTCGCTGCTCGTGTTGATTCACCCTAGCGGCTAAGGCCGGCAAGGCGAAGTGAGTGGGGTACGGGCCAGCTCGAGGCAACCTGGCGTTCCTCCTAGCTACCCTTGGGTTCTGCGACCCGGATTGAGAGCGCGATGAATTGGGCAGTGTGTTTGCCATTTCTGAGACAAAGCGTTAGTAGGAGTGAGGCTTATATTCATATAGTTCCTATATAATATAGCCTATTGAGTGCCTAGCACAAACATGTTTAAGTCTCGGTCCTCTCGAGGTCAGAGTCTTCTAGTGTACTTCTGTTCAACATAACCGTTTCAGACCTTACATCATCTTTCCTTAATTGTACATAGTTGATCAGGCTATGTTAAATTAAAGTCTTATGCTGTAATTCCTGAACCAGTCATGCCTAATAAGAAAATACCGCCTAATGGTCATAGTCTAGGCCCACTAAATGCAACCTAGTTCACTATAACCTTAGGCTCTGATACCAATCAGTAACACCCCCAAATTTAATGGTTTGCGGAAGCACGATTTGGGTGTTACTAATCAATAACAAAGCACAAAGATATATAGTAAACGACTCTATATGCGTCGTTTTAACAAAATATATTAATATTGAAAATGTTTACAACATTTATAGCTTTACATAGCTTGAGTTTAAATAAAAGGAGATTTCAGTACATAAGTACTTGTACAAAATATACTAATGCAAGAAAATCTCAATCGTCTGTATGCTGACTCGAGCTAAAAGTCCTGAAGCCGAAGCAATCTACTGCTTGGTACCTGCGATACATGCTAAATGGGTCAGCTAAAGCTGGTGAGCTCACAGGTTTGAAATCAAGTAATAAAGTATGAACCGCAAGATTTAATAATGATTTGCATCCAGCAAATGAAATGATAATAATCGTGTATACAGCCATGAGCACATAGTTGATCTTAACTCGAGGGCCGGGTCCCCTATAGAGAATTCCGGGCGAGGTGCCTCCACGAATGCCTAATCAACATTCATCTTCCCAAATATTAGTACGTCCGTTTACCCGGTTAGTGCTTGCTAACCCGAACGAGGAGGGTCAATCCTATATGGTACCATATACTAATATTCACGCTACAACGTATTAACAACTATGCTGACGGAGGACTTTAAATGATTAGTTGTGAAAAACTCATGTAGTATATGAAATGTTTGTACTTGCGTTCACATGTTAAAAATGAGCAATATATCACACCCCTGAGTAAAATAGTAAAAAGAGGGGCCATGAGACTCACCTGAGTCTTGTGAGTTTAACTTAATAAACTTGAGTTGATTAGCCGAGTATTGAAGTCCAAAGACTTGTAACCTGAGGGTGTCCACGACACGCGATGGTTATAAACATGATTGGGTATCTCAAAAGATCACCCTTGTAGTTGTTACACAACTATATATATATATGTCCAAATTACTACGATTTGGTTGATTTGTTAAGTGTTTGAAAACGTGTACGGCCCGTTGGTGATTAATTGTAATAATAGTCCTGATGTTATCACATTGATTTCGAAGTGTTATACTTGAAAAGTATATTCCATTATGTTTGAAAAGTTGTATCATATAAGCGTTTTGAAGTCATACAAGTTTGACACTTGGTGAGAAATGTGCTTACGGAATCTAAGTATGGGGGTCCGGGGGCAGCGCCCCTGGCTGGGTCCAAGGGGCTGTCCACTTTGGTGAAAAACGCATCTGGGATCTGAATTCGGGTAAAATCGAGTGATAAATTTTGAGTCTCGACACTTAGTAAAAATCTGAGTTTTCTGTGTTTTGCGACACAAAAGTTTGTCATGCGACACAAGGGTTGTGTCGCATAGATATGCGACACAACATCTATACGACACAAAGGTTGTGTCGCATAGATTCGAGATGCTGATTCAACAGCGACATAGAGGTTGTGTCGTATGGTATTTGCGACATAAGGTACGACACAATATTGTGTCGCATAAGATACGACATAACTGGTTTCATACGACACAAGATACGGCATAAAAGGCAAAATACGACATAACATGCGACACAAGGCTTGTGTTGCATTGAAGAACATCAGCCCAGAAAGTTTCGACTGCCGAGGTTTTTCCGGCCAAAAACCCAAATCAAACCCGTTTTTAAGCTATAAAATCGTGTTCTACACTTTGTAATGGACATATATAAGTTATATAAACACTAACAAGTGAAAAATACTAAGAATCGAAAGGTTTCGGGATTTTGTCGGAAACTTACAAAGTGCCGAAATGGAAATCCGGAAAGATGGCTATGTAGATCGTTGCGAGGTGGTCGTGAATCTCTAAAAATATGGACGATCCGGGTGCGTTTGATTGTGTTATTTTGTGATTTAGTGGATGGTGGTGGTTTTGAATAAAAGAGAGAAAAGAGAGTAAGAAAGAGAAAGAAAAGAAAGAAATGAGAGAAAAGAGAAAGGGGGTGGGAGGTTATCCTCCCATTTTCAGTCTCCGACTCGCGCTCCGTGCGGTGTTCGTTCGCTCCGTCGTTCAAACGTTGAATGATTTTTATACGTTTAAATATAGTTTTAAGATACGGAAAATTACTAGATATTTTAGTTGAATTATTTAAGTTCCGAAAATTATAAAATTTAACTTAGTTTGTTTGCGCGTTTTACATTTTTAAATCCTATAAGTTTTGTTTGTATGATCCGAAGTGAATACGAAATATTATCATAATAATATTTTTGATATAATATTGTTATTAAATAATTTTGCGTTATTTAATAAAATTGGTCACCAACGTCCGTATTTATGGAACCGAAATACATTCGATTTAAATTGCGTACGATTTAATCAATCGCATTTTCGTATATATTCAACAATATATATAATTTGATACATTAATTAGCCTAACACAGAACTAATTACATGTATTAACATATGATTAGGCACTAATTACTAGTCCTAATTTGGCGGGTGTTACAGACCCCCCTTGTTTCAATAGAGACTCGCCCCTGTGTTAGGATGATTATAGGTAATGATTACCATTACCACCAATTTGGTGGAGGAATGAGTGATTTAATGTATGATTGCATTGTATATAACCAAACATCATTATTCATTCTCATTTCCATTCTCCACCTCTTAATACCTCCAATCAAGCACCCCTTAGTGTATTGATGTTTAGGCTAGTTACAATCTCGTTACATTATGAATTGTGAATCATAGTACGCACACACTACACACTAGCCTTAGGCCCTGAGCTTGATGCCCCGGTGCTACAATGAAAAGAGGCCTTTTATATAATTTTTCCCTTGTAAAATCAGGCCCATGCGTATAGCCTTATATGTTTTCTTTTTTATGTTTACTTCACATGCAATTTTATTGCTTAAGAAATTACACCGATCGTCCCTGTGCTTTACACAAAATTATACCGATAGTCCTTATCTCTATGAAATTACACCGATCATCCCTGAACGACCAAGAATTGCACGGCGCTCATCCCTGGTTATAACGCCCTCTTATTTACTCCGTCAAGTGTTAACACGTGCAAGGCACGTGAGGGTAAAATTGTCTTTCAAAATTTATATTTTTTATACTTATTTTATTTTCTTTTAACTCGATATAAACACCAGGGATGATCCATCCTTCTCACTCTGCTCTCTTCTTCTCCACAGCAAACCAAATTAGGGTTTTTGATTTCAGCAACAATTTCTTAAATTAAACCAACATAGTGATATGTTGGTGCGGGAGACCTGCCATAGTTCGAACATCATGGGCTTCACTAAATCCTGACCGGCGGTATTACACGCGTCCCCTACAGATAATGTTTCATTTTTTTGTTGATTTTTCCACAATTTTTTGATTAAAACGCTGTTGTAGGGGTCGACATGTCCTTTTATTGATTGGGTCGATCCAGAGATGTGCCCTCGTTTCGTCCAAATAATACCCGGATTATTGAGGTTCAAGAACTTGCTCGAGGCCCAAGTGAAAGCTAAAGATTCAGAAATAAGAACACTCAAGAAATGGTTGTGGATGACATGGTTGGCAATTGTGCTGTATGTAGTTTTTAGGTGTTGCTAAAAGTGAAAGGGTTTTACTTTTTTGGATGTAGCATTATGGTAGTTTGGATGTAGTGTTTGGTATTTTGGATGGATGGAAAATGTTGTCTGTTTAAGAGGATTCTATTTCAATGAATGAAATTAGCTTCAAAAATTGAAAGAAATTAAATGTGTACAGCATTCAACTTTGTGTGATTAGCAATATAATTTGTGAATTGCATAACTTAAAAGAGTGGATTACATGATTAGCAGTCGACTTTGTGTCACAACTATGTTGCAGCTAACTACATTAAACTAGTAGATTACATGAAACAAGTAGATTGCATAACTCAAAAGAGTGCATTACATACCACTGCAAGTAGTTTCAATAAAACCAAAAAAGGCAGTGTTTAACATTTCATGAAACCCGTAAAAACCAAAGAGACCCAAAATACTAGTTTCAACTAGCACGCTCCAAATAACACAATACTACTAATAAGTGTTTTTAACCAAAACAAATAACAGAGCATACACATAACTTTAATATTTGATTCATGACACCAAGCAGACCCTAAAACTTTATTCATTACACCCTTTCCATTTTGACTTTGACTGGTACCAACTGTATCAGTTTGGCTTCCTTGAGTTCGTTGTTGACTTGCGCGTGTTGTAACTCCACTCTGTTGACTTCCACCTGCAGACCCAGCCTCACTTGCACCAAACCAGTAGCCAAACCCTCTACCACCTCTGAATTGCACTCCACCACCTCTAACACCAGTAGACCTACCACCACCAACACCAGCAAACTTACCACCACCTCTAACACCAGCATACCTACCACCACCACCTCTAACACCACCACCTCTCCTTCCACCTCTCCTACCACCACTTCTAACACCACCTCTCCTTCCACCACCTCTGCCACGAATAGAACCAGCACGACTACTCTCACCAATGTCATTAGATTGGCCTTTGCATGTCAATTTGTTGTGACCAAAATTTCCACAACTGCTGCATTGCAATGAGTTAAACTTCCTTGATAGTTTACCATTTTTCACCATGTCCTCATTCTCATCAGCTGACCTTCTACGTTTTTTCTTTGGTCTCCCTACAGGCTTGTGGTGGACAGGTGGTGTAATACGTGTTGGACACTGAGATTTGACCCACATGCTTCTACCATTAATTAGACCAACCTTGTGACTATAAACCTTCTTCCATGTGTCTAACCAGTAGCAACTATGAACCCAATTCTCTGGGATACCTGGGTCTAAACCATTAACAGCCATGTCCCAAATTGCACGTACAGCATGCTTACACGGTATACATGTCAATTCCCATTTTCTACAACTACACACCCTTAAGTTCATGTCAACAACACACTGGTCCCCCCAAGGTCCACTAACCTGATATTGATTCCCTCCATTCTAAACTACCAAATATTGGGCTGCATCTCTTTTCACAATTTCAAACAACTTTGTAGCAGTTGGAGTTCCTACACAAATAGCTCTAACTCTTTCCAAATCATTTTTAATAAGTTTCAATTCCCTCCTACTCTCAACTGCTAGCTTTCTAATTAAATCTTTGACTTCTTTAGATGTTCCAAATGTTTGTCTAACAAAGAATGTTGTATTTCTTGGAACATGATCACTTACAAGTTTTTGTAGTTGATGCTTCTTCAATTGCCTCAATTTCCTTGCTCTTATTCTTGCATAATCATCTACCTCATCCTCGTCAGTAGCACTCTCAAAGTTTTCATTATCCATAACCTCAACATCTTGTTCTTCATTATCAACTGTGATTATCTCTTTTGTTCCTGCCGTTCCCATGAATTCCACATCCCTATCAATATTCAAGTTGTAATCCCTCATGTCAACCTCAACTTCATCCACTAAATTTTCTTCATCAACTATATAGTCATTGTCTTCTTGTGAACCTTCATATTCTTCTTCTTCATCATTTGCATCCTCTTCAAATTCTGATTCCGTTTCCACTTCTGGTTCATTTGAATTCAACTATTCCACTACAGGTGCAAGCTCTTCAACCACTGGAGTAAGCTCATCGACTACTGAAGTATCATCAATAGTGGCATTGAACTCGAAATCCTTATCCAATTCTTCATCTATAAACCTTAGCTCATCATCAAAAGACTTTTTAGATGCCTCATTCACAGAAGTACCACCCTCCTCAATCGTAACCTTATTTCTAGTGGTGACATGGTGCTCAATATACACTTCAATGAGTTTTTGTTTACCAAGAAATGTACTCAGAAACTGTACATCTTCAACATTACCTAACGCATTAAGCCCTACATCTAGATCAGAACCTGGTATAAGAAAATGGTAGTACATGATGTCATCATCCTTTTCAACATAACCCAACTTTGCCATAAAACCATCAATTTCATGTACTGAGAATTCTTTTATGTCCACACAGTCAACAAAATCAACCTTTCCATTAACATACTTCCTTCCTGGAGAGTTAGTGAAAAACCCTCCATGATGCATCTTTATAGAAAACAAATTCGGATAACACTCTGTTTTCATGAAAAGCACAAAAATTAAACATTTTAAACCAAAACATTTATTTTTATCACTAACAAAAGAAATAATGTAAGCAAATACTATATAACACAGATAAATCGTATTTCTTAACCAAATAATCGTAGTAGCTATAGAAATATCAAAGTTTTAGGGTTTTACCATAAATACGTTCTTCGTTCCAACCTTCTATATCTTTCTCGCGTAATCTGCTACAGCTGCTCTCCATTGTACACCAAAGCACCTATTGTTCCAAGCTTCTTTGATTATAGGGTTCTTATTTTTTTTGAACTGGGATATTGGGGGAAATGGGATTAATTTGGTTTAAGGGGAAATGAAAGACAAAGAGACGATTAAGAAGTGGTGGAATTCGATCGGGTTAGCAATTTGGGCGCTAAAATGGAAAAGACAATTTTACCCCCACGTGCCTTGCACGTGTTAACACTTGACGGAGTAAATAAGCGGGCGTTATACCCAGGGATGAGCGTCGTGCAATTCTTGGTCGTTCAGGGATGATCGGTGTAATTTCATAGAGATAAGGACTATCGGTATAATTTCGTGTAAAGCACAGGGACGATCGGTGTAATTTACTCCTTTATTTATTATGTCTACTTCACATGCAATCTGATTATTTAAATATATATTACGACATTACTTATTTAAAAAATATGAACAAACTTTCGTACAAATCCTAACATTGTTGGTCCCTTTTATCAAAGTCTAACTAATCAAATAGCCTAATCCATTGGATGTAAATATCAATGAAAATGGGCTTGTTTTAAAAATTACATATATATATATATATATATATATATATATATATATATATATATATATATATATATATATATATACACACACTATCTATTAAATTTGGAGGCTCAACCAAAATGGGAGCCCTATGCAGCTACTCATTGACCACTCCTTCATCTCCGAGCCAAGCTAGCTTTGACATTAGGGCGTTTTCAATGTATACACTAAAACTTTGCACTATTTTAGTGTGAAATTAGCATGTTTTTAGAATATGCCTACACCAAAGATTTGGTGTATAATGATGTTACACCAAATTTGGTATAAAATGGTATTGTACATAGTGTTACCTAATATTTTTACACCATTTAGGTGTCTTGGTTGGAACAAAATACACCAAATTTTTGCACCATTTTGATGAAATATAAGTTTTGTTCTATATAGTGGAGATGGCTTGTATAAGTTTGTTGAGAGTAACTGAGATAGTAGTAAAAATAGGTTAAAGTAGTGTAAGAAAAGAAAAAAAAAAAGAAAAATATCTGAAAATAAAGTTATAAATTATAGATAAAAAATATATATTTGGATTATTACTTGGTTTAGGGATGAATTTACTTAGTTTAGGGATGAATTTATGAAAAAAAACAATTTTGTGTATTATACTATTATGATGTGATATTATCTATCTTAACTTTTCTAGACTAATCTATCAATCTTATATATTAAAAGAAAAATCTTGAGAGAATATAAACTATTAGATAGAGATCAATGATGCGTCCCGAAACGGTCGTTCTCGAAGCGGGACACACCAGTGGGGGTGTTTTAAATTTATAGAGCTGGGAAAATCCTAAGCTAATACTACTTTCAGCCCTAATTAGGTTACTAGGGTAGTAAGCGGTATGTTGACTCAGGTGTCGTTCTTACACTACAACGGGCATGGGATCTTAGGTGTTCTAATTATCTTTTGTAATCTAGCTAGGGTTTAAAATAAGATTTGATTTGGTTTGGTTTTATAACTAATCTACGGAAAATAAATGCAGAAAAGGAAAAAATGTTTGTACGGAGGCTCAGAGAACAGTGGATACGAGAGTGTTTACTATGATGCCGGTATATGCTTTGAATTAGTAGTTATGAGTATTAAAGCCACTAGTTATGATGATTAATCCATTGAGTAACCAGGAACTTAAATTAACACGAAGTAATATACCTACGACAGTTCCTTAGCTTTTTCCATGTATTTAAACGTTATACGAAGTACTGTGCCGTTTTATGGTTTTTCCTTAGCATTGATTCAAGTTACCAGTTTGCTCATTGGATACCCTATATTATTAATGAAGTATAATTACGATCCTATCAAATATCTAACGTAAAGGTCTCTACAATCAGATAAATAATATGTCACGTGGATAGTAATTATATAGTGTCAGATACACCAGAAGTTCTCCCAAATGTACTGATCAATTCAATCAACAGTTATTCTCTAATCCTATTCCCCAATCTCTGACAAATGTGTGTCGGTATCATGGCACGAATTGTTGAATAAACAATAATGTGAACAGGAGTTACCCTACGGAATAGGTTGGATTAACTTGTCTAACGGTCAATTGAATTGTTCATCATTAATTATATAAATCACCATAACTATTACCTGCACATCATTCTACTGTATAAACATCAACTTATATCTGAAAACCCTAATCATGCAGTTACATATAGTAATCGGAGGTTCAGTTCTAGCATGCAGCATTCCTAAGGCAACAATCAAACAAGAACATGCAATCGAAAGGCACACAGATAACTATTCCTATTTCATACCATTTCACATAACCAGATGATCGGATCATAAATATCCCGAAAGGTCTTTCAAAGATATTTAATATACGAGCTTGAATCTAACCTATCTCTAATCCTATGCTCCGTATCTCTTATGATATAGTTTCAATCTAGAGAATACAGCCATGTCGAGTTCAAATGCTTCATCATACATAGAATAGGTAGAGTACGTACCACTAATAACTGGCCAGGTTTTAGCAGGAAGTTTCTAACCACAACATAAGTTGGATAGGTAAACAATTGAGATTCAATTCATAAATTCAGATACAGTTTAATATTCACACAGACAGAGTAACAGCATGTTTATAATTGGGAATCATTATTTCCACAACGGATTGTGCCCACGACTTTCATAGCTTCCACGTTCCGTACTACACACATTCGTGATGGTTCCGGCGCTATACAAATGAAAGCCGTATAACGTTACCTCCGTTGTTTCATAATGGTGTCATCCCAATTGCATATTAAATCATAACTACTTAAGCATAACCATTATCATAGCAAACACAGATTTGTCTAGCCTAGCATGGCATCTCTAGTAAGCAATACAACGCAAACATAATATAAGCAAATCATATCCTGGTTTGAACCTTGAGAGTTTAAGCTTGGAATCATGAATTGTCTTGGTTCTGTCTTTGTAGTTCAGGGAGCTTTCATATGCTTGATTTCTTAATTCGGCCAATTCATTTAGTTGCATTCTCCGATGGGAACCTGTTATAGAAGTGTCCAGATTGCAGTTCTTTAGCACCCAGTATGCTTTGTATTCCAACTCCACTGGTAGGTGACATGCCTTGCCATAAACTAGACGATATGGTGTGGTCCCTAAAGGTGTTTTGTAAGCAGTTCTGAATGCCCACAACGCATCGTCTAATTTATCAGCCCACTTATCCCCATGATTTCTGACTGTTCACTCCAAGATTCTCTTTAAAGCTCTGTTCGTGATCTCAGCTTGTCCATTTGTTTGTGGATGATAGGCGGTGGACATCTTGTGAGTGACGCCGCACTGCTGCATAACCTTCATGAATTGAGTGTTGCAGAAGTGAGTGCCACGATCACTTATGATAGCTCTTGGAGTTCCGAATCGACAGAATAGTTGTTTGAGAAACTTTGTCACTACTCTGGCATCATTTGTCGGGAAAGCTTGTGCTTCGGCCCACCTGGAGACATAATCGACAGCAACTAGGATGTACTCTTTTCCATTAGACTTTGGGAAAGGTCCCATAAAGTCTAACCCCCAGATATCAAAGATCTCACAAGCCTGGATATTAGTGAGTGGCATTTCGTTCCTTGCTGACACATTGCCTTGTCTTTGGCAAATGTCGCAGCGTTTCACCAGGTCATAAGTATCTCGATAGATGGTTGGCCAGTAAAAGCCAGAATCATACACCTTTCGTGCTGTTAGGTTAACTGCGTGATGTCTTCCAGTAGGTCCATGGTGGCTTTGTCGAAGGATTTGTTCTGCTTCCTTCCCATCGACGCATCTTCTAATGATCTGATCAGGGCAAACCTTAAAGAGGAAAGGATCGTCCCAATAGTAATTCTTTATGTCGCAGAAGAATCTTCGTCTTTGAGATGTCAGCCTTCCTTTGGGTATTATGTTTCCTACCAGGTTAGCATGATCAGCATACCAAGGATCTTTGGATGTAGATCCTTGATGGTATTTGCCGATGTGCATGAGTTGTTCTTCAGGAAACTGGTCTTGAATATCCTTTTCATTAAGCTGCACTAGTGTAGGATTTTCTAATCGGCTTAGATGATCTGCTGCAACGTTTTCTGCTCCTTTCTTATCTCTGATCTCGATATTGAATTCTTGTAAGAGTAGAATCCATCTTAGCAGTCTAGGCTTTGCATCTTGCTTTTTGAAAAGATACTTCAAGGCTGAATGATCTGTATAGACAATAGTTTTGGACAGCATAAGATAGGAACGAAATTTATCGAAAGCAAATACTACCGCAAGCAGCTCCTTTTTTGTGGCTGTGTAATTTTCTTGAGCGTCTGTGAGCGTTTTGCTGGCATAGTATATTGGTTGAAAGTGTTTATCCTTCCTCCGTCCCAATACAGCTCCAACTGTGAAATCACTGGCGTCGTACATGATCTCAAATGGAAGGCTCCAATCTGGGGCAATCATTATCGATGCATGTACAAGTTGATCTTTCAGGTAGTTAAAAGCTTGGAGACATTCATCTGTAAAGGCAAACGGAGTATCTTTTTCGAGAAGATGAGTCATAGGTTGAGAGATCTTGGAGAAATCCTTGATGAAGCGACGGTAGAATCCGGCGTGACCTAGAAAACTTCGGATGGCTTTAACAGAAGTAGGTGGAGGAAGTTTTGAGATAGTTTCAACTTTAGCCTTGTCAACTTCAATTCCTGCTTTTGATATGCGGTGCCCTAAGACTATTCCTTCTTTTACCATGAAATGGCATTTTTCCCAATTCAGAACGAGGTTTGATTCTTCACATCGGGCAAGCATTCTATCCAAGTTGGAAAGACAAGTAGAGAAGGAATCTCCAAAGACTGAGAAGTCGTCCATGAATACCTCCATGCATTGTTCAATCATGTCATGGAAAATTGTCACCATGCATCGCTGAAATGTAGCGGGTGCATTACATAAACCAAATGGCATACGTCGGTAAGCGAAAGTTCCATATGGACATGTGAATGTCGTCTTTTCTTGGTCCTTAGGATCGAGAGGAATCTGAAAATAACCGGAGAATCCATCAAGAAAACAGTAGAATTCATTTCCTGATAATCTCTCCAGCATCTGATCAATGAACGGTAGAGGGAAGTGATCTTTGCGAGTGGCTTCATTTAGTTTTCGGTAATCAATACACACCCTCCAACCGGTGACGGATCGTGTTGGAATTAATTCGTTGTTTTCGTTAGCGATAACCGTCATTCCTCCTTTCTTTGGGACAACTTGAACTGGGCTGACCCAAGGGGAATCTGAAATAGGGTAAATCAGGCCAGCATCCAAGAGTTTGATAACTTCCTTCTTAACCACTTCTTGAATCTTCGGGTTGACTCTCCTCTGCCTTTGAATTGATGGTCTGAAGTCGTTTTCCATTAAGATCTTGTGAGTGCAATAGTTCGGACTGATACCTTGAATGTCAGAAATCTTCCAAGCAATTGCCTTCTTATGTGACTTCAAAACTTGAATAAGTTTTGCTTTCTCTTCCGGCTTCAGATCTTTTGATATGATAACGGGTAGGTGTGAAGGTCCTTCGAGAAAAGCGTATTCAAGGTGTGAGGGTAGTTCCTTCAGCTCCAATTCTGGTGGTTCTTCTATGGAAGGTTTCATCCTTGCAATTTCGTCTCTTTTAAGCTCGTCGAACTTTGTTTGAAATTCTGAATCTTCTGCAGGGATCTCTGGACTGTCGGCTGATGCTATTTCAACCCATTCTGGTTTATTGGAGAGCTCATCTTTTCTTAGCTCGTATTTTGCTTTTGAAGAGTGAGAGATTGCGTTGTCTTCAGTGATTATGGTATCGTTGTTCTCAGTGAATGCAAATCTCTGAATTTGAGCAGAAGAAGATGTGCTGAATGTGATCTCTGGATTTGATCTTTCAGATTGTAGATAAGGTGGTTTAAGCATTGACTCCATCTCTTCGAGAGTCTTCAGAATTTGGTCTTTTGTGAGAGATGAATCAGGCACTTCCGGAGTAGGGTTCCTTCTTAGGAGAGTGACAGGTGT
Organism: Helichrysum umbraculigerum; assembly: GCA_949592205.1. Lineage (NCBI taxonomy): Eukaryota > Viridiplantae > Streptophyta > Magnoliopsida > Asterales > Asteraceae > Helichrysum > Helichrysum umbraculigerum. The sequence goes on along the minus strand of CATIUR010000003.1, from coordinate 101,780,040 downwards.
GCCAGATCTAAGCGGAACAGCTGTGATAGAACTGTTTGGCTGATTGCTGGATTTCTTTAAAGGAAATAGCACTTCCTTAGATGCAGTTGGTGGATCCGAGATAGCTGAGCATAGACCTCCATCTTCTTGGCAAAGTCTTCTGGTAGTGATGACCGTGTTTGGAAGAGAGTTATTGCTGCTTACTGATAGGATCTCTTCCAGGTGTTCTTCAATTATTTCCTGCATAAAGTCTACAAGACCAAGATCTTCTCCCATAGGTTGTTTCATTAGTTTATCAACATTGAAGGTGACCTCCTCAGTTCCAACTCGAAGTTTTAAAGATTTTTCATTTACGTCAATGACGGCCTTGGCAGTGTTTAGGAAAGGTCTGCCAAGGATGAGTGGAACTTCGGTGTCTTCCTCAATGTCCATGACAACAAAATCCACAGGAAAGACGAATTTATCAACACGTACCATAATATCTTCAGCAATTCCACGAGGGAGTTTAACTGATCTATCGGCTAATTGGATGGTCATACGAGTTGGTAAAAGTTCGCTTAATCCTAATTTCCTATAGAGAGAATACGGCATAAGGTTTACACTAGCTCCTAAGTCGGCTAAGGCGTTACTTATTTGAACATCCTGTAGATAACAAGGTATAGTGAAACGGCCAGTATCTCCTAGTTTTGGGGGTAGTCTTTGTTGCATGATCAAAGAGCACTCTGCATCTAAAGGCAAGTTAACTATTTGTCTAAGTTTTTCTTTATTTGATAAGAGTTCTTTAAAGAATTTGGCACAACTAGGCATCTCAACTAAAGCATCTAAAAGTTTAACATTTAAGTGTAAGCTTTTAAACATCTCTAGATATTTTCCAAACTGAGCTTCTTGTTTCTCTTTCTTAAGCCTACCAGGGAAAGGTATACGTGAAGGAATAATAACTTCTGGGGCTTTAGAAGGTACTGTCTCAGGAGAAGTGACATGAGTCTTAACTGGCACTAAGTCAGTGAGAGGTGAAGAAATAGAAGGTTCGTTTGTCGGAATATCTATCGATTTCTCATTCTTAGTCTCTTTTCCTCCTCTAGTGACAACAAGGATATCATCATAATCATAAGACGAATGATGAATAGCTTTGCTAATAGCTTCTTCTCTTTGCTTCTCATCAACTTTTAAAAACAACCTTTTTACATTATCCTCCATGTTTTTGACTAAATCGTTTGAAATTCTAAGCAAACTATCAATTTGGTTTTGAAAATCAACAATTTGTTTATTAATATTATTTTGATTAATCATGAAGTTATTGAAAATTTCGGTGTTTAGACGAGAAGTCAAATGAGAGGAAGTAGAGGGTGAAGAAAGAACTAACGATTGAGACGAAGGTCTACTAGTTGGCCTCTTAATGAAAGATTTTGAATGATGTGCTTGATTAGAGGTTTCACCAGTAGTGGCAAGAATGTCTTCTTTTAACCTTTGGCTTGAGAATAGCCTTTAAGGTTTCTTCTCGTGTTTGGGTTTAGAAGGTTCTTGCATGTCCTTGACAACTTTAGTGATTGATTCAATTTGAGCTTTTAAAGTGTCCAAGGCATTAGAAGTACTCCTTTCCTCCGAAGTTGATTCATCTTGCTCCAAGTCATGTTGATGCATCGTCATCGTCTCAATCAACTTCCACGCTTCGTCTGAAGTTTGTAGCATGAAATTTCCGGATGAAGCAGCATCGAGGGTTTGTTGGTGATGAGGATTCAAACTATTGTAGAATGTGCAGACCAGATTCGTTTCAGCAAACTGATGATTCGGACATCTTCCGAGCAAATTCTTAAAACGTTCCCAAGCAGAGCTTAATGATTCATTATCCTTTTGGAGAAAGTTAGTGATTTCATTCTTAAGCTTGGTTTGTAGGGACATAGGGAAATGTTTAGCCATGAATTTGGAAGCCATCTCCTCCCATGTATGAATCGAATTGGGTTCGAGTTCATAAAACCATATTTGTGCCCGAGAAGCTAAAGAATAGGGAAACAGGTGAAGTCGGGTAACTTCATTACTGGATCCCGTTTGTTCGAAGGAGTCGGAAAGGTTGATGAACTTGTTAAGATGAGAGTTTGGATTTTCAACCGAGAGACCATGAAATTGACACTTAGATTTAATCATTTTAATGAAGTGTGGCTTAATTTCAAGGTTTTCATCAGCAGATGATACGATTGGTCCTCCTCGTTCCTCTAGCAGTGGCTTGATTGATGAGGCGAGAGTGATACGATTCGTCATAACCTGTTGGTAGAAAGTAGAGTTTTGGAAAGGATGGGTTTTAACTAATCTAAGAGCGGAAAAGGAAATCTAACCTAAAGACATAAAAAGTAACTTACGGATGATATTGATCTTCCGAAAGGATCGCTAAATAACTAAGATAACTAAAAACCTAAAATCGGTCGTTGTAGTCCCCGGCAGCGGCGCCAAAAACGTGATGCGTCCCGAAACGGTCGTTCTCGAAGCGGGACACACCAGTGGGGGTGTTTTAAATTTATAGAGCTGGGGAAATCCTAAGCTAATACTACTTTCAGCCCTAATTAGGTTACTAGGGTAGTAAGCGGTATGTTGACTCAGGTGTCGTTCTTACACTACAACGGATTAGGTGTTCTAATTATCTTTTGTAATCTAGCTAGGGTTTAAAATAAGATTTGATTTGGTTTGGTTTTATAACTAATCTACGGAAAATAAATGCAGAAAAGGAAAAGATGTTTGTACGGAGGCTCAGAGAACAGTGGATACGAGAGTGTTTACTATGATGCCGGTATATGCTTTGAATTAGTAGTTATGAGTATTAAAGCCACTAGTTATGATGATTAATCCATTAAGTAACCAGGAACTTAAATTAACACGAAGTAATATACCTACGACAGTTCCTTAGCTTTTTCCATGTATTTAAACGTTATACGAAGTACTGTGCCGTTTTATGGTTTTTCCTTAGCATTGATTCAAGTTACCAGTTTGCTCATTGGATACCCTATATTATTAATGAAGTATAATTACGAACCTATCAAATATCTAACGTAAAGGTCTCTACAATCAGATAAATAATATGTCACGTGGATAGTAATTATATAGTGTCAGATACACCAGAAGTTCTCCCAAATGTACTGATCAATTCAATCAACAGTTATTCTCTAATCCTATTCCCCAATCTCTGACAAATGTGTGTCGGTATCATGGCACGAATTGTTGAATAAACAATAATGTGAACAGGAGTTACCCTACGGAATAGGTTGGATTAACTTGTCTAACGGTCAATTGAATTGTTCATCATTAATTATATAAATCACCATAACTATTACCTGCACATCATTCTACTGTATAAACATCAACTTATATCTGAAAACCCTAATCATGCAGTTACATATAGTAATGGAGGTTCAGTTCTAGCATGCAGCATTCCTAAGGCAACAATCAAACAAGAACATGCAATCGAAAGGCACACAGATAACTATTCCTATTTCATACCATTTCACATAACCAGATGATCGGATCATAAATATCCCGAAAGGTCTCTCAAAGATATTTAATATACTTGCTTGAATCTAACCTATTTCTAATCCTATGCTCCGTATCTCTTATGATATAGTTTCAATCTAGAGAATACAGCCATGTCGAGTTCAAATGCTTCATCATACATAGAATAGGTAGAGTACGTACCACTAATAACTGGCCAGGTTTTAGCAGGAAGTTTCTAACCACAGCATAAGTTGGATAGGTAAATAATTGAGATTCAATTCATAAATTCAGATACAGTTTAATATTCACACAGACAGAGTAACAGCATGTTTACAATTGGGAATCATTATTTCCACAACGGATTGTGCCCACGACTTTCATAGCTTCCACATTCCGTACTACACACATTCGTGATGGTTCCGGAGCTATACAAATGAAAGCCGTATAACGTTACCTCCGTTGTTTCATAATGGTGTCATCCCAATTGCATATTAAATCATAACTACTTAAGCATAACCATTATCATAGCAAACACAGATTTGTCTAGCCTAGCATGGCATCTCTAGTAAGCAATACAACGCAAACATAATATAAGCAAATCATATTTACGAAATAAAGAAAAGAGATATAAATATAACCTGAATAAGTATTACAGACAAATCCTCGTGACCCAAAGTCTCGGAGTAACTCCGTACAGACGCTACAACTACCGCTACGCTAACTAGCTACCCTTTCTATTTCTCCTCTAACTCCTAAGAGTAGTGCTAGAGAGAGAAAGTAGAGAGAGAGTGTGTGAGAGAGAAAGTGAAAATTCTATGAAGAATTGGTGTGTGGAATGAGGTGAATGAGGCCACTATTTATAGGCAAGCCTTGGATCCAAGAGTACAATTCCACAAGCACACGTACAAGCCAACGAAGCAAAAACGAGTCCGTGTGAGACCAAAATAGGCCATGTACGGCCCTATAAAGGCCGTGTACGGCTCTGTATAGGCCGTGTACGGCCCTGGGGTGGCCGTGTGATTTTTCTGACTTTTCTCGCAACTTCGGAAGGCCGTATCTTCTTCGTTTCGCGTCCGTTTGACTTGATTATTTCGCCTACGACTTCGTAATTCCGTTACGCTTCTAATGATGCCAATTTGGTAGAAATTGGATGTGTGGGGCCCGTGCGTGTCCAGAATACGTTTTGTAGCTTTCGGTTGCGCTGTAACTTGCATAACTTTTTCATCCTTGATCCGTTTTGAGCAATCCTTATATCCACGTTCTCGTAATCTCCATAGCTACAAAATAAGATAAATGTGAGGTCTTGGTATGGAGTTTATAGTAGATTTAGGATTTGGCTCAATTTGGTGCCTATTTCGGTGTATTTTCAGCCCTTTTCGTATCGTTTTGGAAAGTCCGTCAAGTTTTCACCTTTATAACAAAATATGATAAATAATGATGTTTTAAGAATGTTTTTGTTATAAAAGGCCTAAATATGGGGTCAATAATGTAGGTAAAAACGTGACTTTTTACGCTACATCAATCAACAATAAAGATCTAACCGTTGCTAAAAATAATGACATACTTAATTCCATTTTTTGTGTGATTAAAGACTAATATGTCATTCTATATTTACAATATGCACCCTACTATATTTACAATATAAATCCTTTGTTTTTTTCTTAATTCTAGATTGTTCCTTCAAATATTTTATGAAAAAATTAATTTAATAATACTTCATTATTTCTTCCATAATTTAAACTATTCCGACAATCTTTTTTTTTTTTTTTTATTCCTAAAAAAAACCCCAATACGTTATGAGAGTCCCGTAATTCACTATTGTTTAGTGAATTGGAATCACAAAGTGTAAAGTTGATTGTAGAAGGGGGGGTTGAATACAATCTAACAACTAATTTCAGATTTTAACTTAGTTAATTTGTTAGTTGTTAATTGTTTAACTGAAACAGAGTATAACAGATATATGGATATGACAATATCAAAGTAACGAAGTAATGATAGCTAAAATGAATTATATTGATCATACAATTCACAAGTGTTGAATGCGGAATGGATTAACCAAAGTTAATCCAATTCAAACACTTAGCTAATCTATTACAAATGAGATGAACAGCAGTGGACAAACACGCTGACTGTTCACTCGCTGGATCGTTAAGTCGTGCTTAGACTAACTACTCACTGACATACAAGTGATTAACACGATTTAAACGACTAGCCTCTACAGTACAAAACACTGAACTATTTATACTACAAGAGTTCCTAAAATATCGCCTATAAAATAGGATCTTGGATTGACATGTGTCGCTGCTTGATTGGCTTGATCTCTGATGAACCGACTTTTCTGCGGGTCCCAATTCTGTTACCGCAAATATCTCGTTACCTTAAAACCAATCATTCGCTGCTACGTAATCTTTCGGACATACTTCAAGTTGGAACACTCTTGCTGATGTAGATAAGTACAGTACTTTTTGTACTTGATGATTGAGAGGCTTTATTGAATAGTCCCTGAAGATGGAGTAATCCTCCTCACTCACTGCGAGCTAACATGCTCTTGTAGAATAACTTGAACTAGAGATCTTTAGTGACTAGCTGTTATTCTGGCAGTGACTTTTGCCTTTATTGAAATGAAGAAGTAAAGCTCTCGCTGACGTTGATCAGCGATATACCAAGTTGAGCTTTAATCTTCCTCAGCATATCAAGCAGAATGAATGACGATCAGCGAAACCTATCTTTAGCAACGGCAGCTTTGATACAATTCATTTCTTCATCGAGTAGTGAACAGTTGAGTTGGTCAGCGACCATCAACTCAGCATGGTCAGCGACCAGTGACTCAACACATTATTTTTCAATTCAAAAAAATTCATGGCTCAAATACGATCGCCTTTTATTTTTTTTAATTCTTTTATCAATTTCTAATTTCCAATTCTTGGATTAGGGATGACAACGGGTCGGGTTCGAGCGGGTTTATTGTATATGTACCCAAACTTGTTTAGAATATTTGTACCTATACCCGACCCAATGCTAAGGTACCCAATTAATATTACCTATCGGTTTTTTGGACTTATTCACGGGTTTTGATTATCCCCATGTATGTAGCTTTGGCTGAAAAAATGTCTAATTGTTCAAAATACAATGCAAATTTGAAACACGGTAAAAAAAGAAACCAAAATACCATAAAGCTAACAATTTAACTATTTAATTAAATAATCAAAGTTTCGGTACGGTTAACGAAAAATTTCATGTTTTCAAATCATACAAAATCAAAATGTAATAATCATAGAAATCCAAATATAAAGGCATATGGTATAAGGTTCACCAGTTGATATGTACATTATCTTTTTATATATAAAAAAGATTATATATATACGTATATATATATATATATATATATATATATATATATATATATATATATATAGTATATAAAACTCAAATTAGTAATAACAATTATGCGGGTATGAATACGGGTAAACGGCTGTGGATACGGGTACATGTAATTGGGCTGGTATTATCAAAACTCATCACCATACCCATACCCGCGAAATAAAAAGATATGTACTCAAACCGCATCCAAGTATTACCCATCGATTTTTTGAATTTATTCACGGGTTTCGGTAATCCGGCCCCATGTATGTAGCTTTGGCTGAAAAATATGTTTAGTTGTTCAAAATACAATAAATTTGAAACACATTAAAAAAACAAACCAAAATACCATAAAGCTAACAATTTAACTATTTAATTAACTAATCAAAGTTCCGGTATGGTTAAGATAACGAACAATTTCATGTTTCATATCATACAAAATCAAAATGTAATAATCATAGAAATACAAATATAAAGGCGTATTGTATTGTGACACCCCGCAAATTTAAACACAATTACGAACGTTAAACACTTGCATTATTAGGCTAATTCCCTACTTGAGTGAATTCACAACACATTTTAGAGATAAGTCTAGCAAAGCCCAACTAGTTAATACGCGTAGTATTACCTTTCGTACTTAGCGGTAATTACGCACGAAATATTCGGAACAAACGCGATAAAATATGCGACTGTTGGTGAACAAAAACTGTTTAATAAAATGAAATTATTAAATAACCTTAACGTTTATTAAATATTATGTTGATAATATTTACAAAGTATTTTATAGCATATAACATTTATTTCGTAACTGAAACAACTCGAAACGCATCCGTAAAAACAAAATAAAACAAAGTTAAAAATTTTATGATTCAACTAAATTATTTCTATAAAATATCTCAACTAAAAATATAACCGAATACGTATTTAAAAATTTATCATTTAAAAATATTTTAACATTTAACGACCGAGTAAACGAACACGAGTAAAATACCAAAAGTTTGGGGCAAAAAAGTCCCCTCCCTTTTTGGAAGACCAAAACCGGCCCCCCTCCCCTTTTCTTTTCATTTCACTTCATCATCATCATCTTTATTCTCTCTTTTCTCTCTCTCTAAAACAACCACCACCACCTAAGAACTACCACAAAACGCCACCAAAACTACCACCAAACGACCTCAAATCACCAAGCTTGTTTAGAGAAAAACGATCACGACAACGAGGGCTATATTTCTACATTTTCGGATTTCTCTCGCGACGACTTTGTAAGATCCCGACAATCCCGCAAACTCTTAGATTTTGCTATTTCCTTTAATGTTTATTGTTTATAATACTTAGTACATCATGTTTTAGCGTTCTATTCAACTGATTATGTCCAAAATCGAACCAAAAACTCATTTTTACAAACCGATTCACGAACAGTTGTAAGTGACGCATTGGTGCCAAAAACAGTGTAGCGACACTTAAGTGACGCACTAAGTGTCGCATAAAACCCTCTTTTCACGTCACTTGCTTAAGTGACGCCACAAACCCTCTTTTTGCGGCACTTCGTCAAGTGTCGGTAACCCGACACTCCATGCGGCACTAACCTAAGTGACGCCTAAATTCGATTTTTATCCATGCCCGACACTACCAACAAGTGACGCATAAACTATTAAACATTATTAGCGACACTCACTCGAGTGCCGCCCACTACTCAACGCGTCACTTAACCCGACACTAGCCTAAGTGTCGCTACCTTAAGGGGAGTGACGCCTCAAGTGACGCTAAAAACATAAAGTCTATAACATCTTTTTCACTAAGTGTTGAACTTAACCGGGAACAAATAATTACATACAATACGATACGCGAACTATACAAACATTATAAACACACTTATATTATTGAAATGTTGATTTCAAAACGTCACCAACGAGTCGTATACATTTTCACAACTATGAAATACAAACGTACGTATTTAACAAACGTTTTGGACATAACTTGGTTGTACGAACACTAGAATGGATGGTCAACTACGAAATCCACATACTTATTAAACCTCATACGTTTAGGGCGTTAGGAGGTTTCGGACTAGGCTTGGGCTTTAGGCTTTGCTAGCACTCGAACGTACATAACTCAACAGGTGAGTTCACAGCCCCACTTTTAACTGTTTTACCGCTTTCAACTTGGGGTGAGAAACATGGTCAACTGCTTTATTGATTGCCATAACTGCTTTTACTTACATGATTGTATACTTGTTTTACTCGAACAATTAGAGTACTTTGAACTGTTGAACTCTTACACAAAACTGACATTTATGAAACAATATTTTCATACTACAAACGTGTTAAACTTTGTTTGGTAAACCGGAGAACGACCGGTACTTTTTATGTAAACGCTGGAGAACGACCAACAACGTATTTTAGTGCCAGAGAACGACTGGCCAAGTTGGACGGGAGAACGACCCGTGAGTGTTTAGACCGGAGAACGAATGGTACTGTGTTACGCTAGAGAACGACCAGCAGTGTTTGGACGGGAGAACGACCCGTGCGTATTTAGACCGGAGAACGACCGGTACTGTTTTGTAAACGCTGGAGAACGACCAGCAATGTATTTTAAACTGTACTTTGGGTAACATTCCACGTAAACAGTATTTTGGCCAACATCCCAACCGAACTATATTTGAATAACATTCCACAAAACGTTTACTTGACTATTATGGCAACAACTGTTTACAAACGTATTTGGTTTAACGAACTGTACTTGCAAACTTAAATCATGTGAATTCACTCAACCTCGTTGTTGACTTTTACTATGTTTTTCAGGGAATTAGCAGCACATGTAAGGACCGCCTGCACATATGGAACATGGGCGACCCTCGAAGTTTTAGGATGCCAACCTTTGACAACGGGATTTCTCTAGTATAACTAAAAGTGTTTTAGTCATATTTCTGAAATCTACTTTTGTAAAACAGTAATTACTTTATACGATTCGGTGAATCGTCAACTTTTGTAAATTAGTAACTTTGGCATCTTAATTTACATGTTCTGTTGTAATCATATGCTCTGATACGTATGCATGTACAATATTGGTGTCGTTACCCCCCCCCCCCCCATACTTAACTAAATGCTTCCGCTAAACAAAATCAATGAAGTTGGGGGTGTGACATGTATAATGTTCACCAGTTGATATGTACATTATCTTTTTATATATAAAAAAGATAATATATATATATATATATATATATATATATATATATATACTAGTTGAGTACCGGCGCATTGCAGCGGTGAAGGTTTTTACGTCGAGCAAAAATGATGTAATCACAGTGTATTTAAACTGAACAACTGATAATATACCATGATACCTCTAAAGTTGACATAATATTATGAATCTGAACACACCATTTGACTTTGATCGTTAAATAGTTTCAATTGTAAAGGAGTAAATAGTTTCTTCAATTACCATCATGTGAATATATAGTGAATATAATTTTATTTGACTTGCTGTATTTTAAATAAAAATTAGGGTTAATGGCGCAGATTGGCAACGAACTATCTTTTTTTTGTCGAGTTAGGGTATGAACCCAATTTATTATACAGGTCGCTAACGAACTTTCAAATTATGTTTCGAATTAGGTAACGAACTTTTTTTCATCTAACTCGAAAAGTTCGTTACCTAACTCGAAACATAATTCGAAAGTTCGTGTCCAATATATGTTTTGAGTTAGGTAACAAACTTTCGAATTATGTTTCGAGTTAGGTAACAAACTTTCAAATTGTGTTTCGAGTTAGGTAACGAACTTTTCGAGTTAGGTGAAAAAAAAGTTCGTTACCAAACTCGAAACATAATTTGAAAGTTCGTTACCGACCTGTATAATAAATTGGGTTCATACCCTAACTCGACAAAAAAGGGAAAGTTCGTTGCCGATTTGCGCCATTTACCCTAAAAATTAAGTAGTTTCCTTAGATAATGGTATTTTCGTTTGTTTTGTTGTTACTAAACTTAGATAAGTGTAGTAAATAGTTTAGGTTGTTACTAAACTTAGATAAGGGTTTTTTCGCGTATTCGGTTGTCATAAGGGTATTATTGTAATTTTCATTCTTTAAACTAATAAGGTATTGAAGAAATGGGGTAAATATTTTATAAGGGTGTATATATATATATATATATATATATATATATATATATATATATATATATATATATATATATAGTATGTAAAACTCAAATTAATAATAACAATTATACGGGTATGAATACGGGTAAACGGTTGTGGATACGGGTACATGTAATTGGGCGGGTATTATCAAAACTCATCACCATACTCATATCCGCGAAATAATATGAGATGTACTCAAACCGCATCCAAACCCTCTAACCCGCCTCTATATATATTCTGGAGTGGATATCTTTTTGAGTTAGTTTTAGTCACGAGTCTACTCTTTGAATTATTAAGTAAAAAATGGTGAAATTTGTTAGATAAGGGATGATAATGTTCTTATTGATAATGGTTATGATACAAACAAGGTTGATCACATCACATGATTATCAATAGAAGCGTTATGAAATTTCGATATGAACTTCTAATCTCAAAATATTAAGTTTTTGACTTTTGTTTTTTCGCTTATACTATCACAATATCACACACGTTAATCTTTTTTAAAAATAAGTGTATGTTAAATTTCTTGAAAATATAATAACAATCTCATAGTTTTAGCGATAATTTTTTAATAAAACTTACATTCTTCTTGAAAAGTATATCCCAAAATTCCTCACTAATTTCTTCAATATAACTTACATTGTCCGAGTAATTATTCGAATGAATTCTCACCGTAGTAACAAGCATAACCAAACAACTTTACGACGAATGAAAATAATATAGGAATTTTAGCAAATAATATAGCAGAATATATCTTATCATACTTCAAACAAAAATCAAAGTAAATGATTTCACAAGATAGTCGTGTTTCACGTACTGATAATTAAGTTAAGTCGTCCAATTCAGACAGTGAACATTTGAACAGTCTTTTGGTCACAAGTTCTTTGATCTACTAATGCAATCCATATATAAATGCAATCGCTACACATATACTCATATCATTCGAATTATATACTACGTTTTACTTCATATGCTAAAATTCGTGACTAATTGTCCGTTAACATACATTGATAATCTTATTTAGTCCGGACATACATATATATGAGGCGACTTAATTGTGTGTATTATACTATTATGATGTGATATTATCTATCTTAACTTTTCTAGACTAATAATATATATAAAATAATATTATACTAGTGGTAATAATAATAATAATAATAATAATAATAATAATAATAATAATAATAATAATAATAATAATAATAATAATAATATAATATATAGGGTAAATTACAAAAAACATCCCCGTGGTTGTTCAGTTTTTCAGAAATCATACTCGAACTTCAATAATAGCAACAACCATCCTCATTGTTGTCATTTTATCTCAAATTTCATCCCTCTATCACATAGAATGACTCAAATACCCTTTTCTTTATTTCTTATGATTTTTTAAATTCATTAATTTTAGATTCCAATTTATTTTATTTAGTTACCAACTGGATGGAAGCTTGCAACTCGGTGGGAAATCCAAGTAAAAACCCCCCAATATTCATTTTATATTTTTATGTATGTTCGATTTAAGATTCTTGAAAGAAATTTTTATTTTGATTAATTAATATATGTGAAGTTTTTAGTCTTTTCTTTTTCTTTTTGTTCCTTCACACATCAACAAAGTAGATGCATCAGATCTGATTTGGATGAGATTTAAAAATCCACACCATGGATATTCAGAATCCAAAAGAGTTCTTATTACCTTCATCTAATCAGCACCACCACCACCATCCTCTTCACACTTTTGCTCTGGAAAGGAACGACAACCAAAAACCGATGTATAAATGAACTCATTCTCGGCGGCGATTACAAATTGGTACCGGATGGTTGTGACCGAGGGTATGAAGATAACCGGCGGCCGCAAAATGCAAAACGCCACCGCCACTTATTTTCTTGAGGTTACTTGCAGATCTGGAAATTGGTTACTATCAGAAACCATCGTCGCCACTTCACTTTTGTCAATTTTATGCAGATGTTGAGGTGGAAATTGGTACCTGATTGTGTGTTAGATCTTTTCGCCGGCGTTTTGATGTTAACGTCGACGATTATATGGCATATGTTTGGGTTTTTGTGTGTGCTCGTCGAGTGAGTTTGTTTAGGGTTTGTAACCGATGATTGTTGATGAATGAGTATGAAGTTTGTTTCTTCAAAAAGAATATAAGTAATGCACTTGTGTGTTCTTTGTCATCGGAAAACTTGCCGGAAGTCTCACCAAGGAAGATGACGATTTCATCCAGATATGAATTTGTTTTTGGGATGAAAGGGGAAAAAAGTAAAGAAAAACATAAAAAAATCAAATTTTTTTTGGAAAAAAAGATAAATGAAATTAACAAAAATGAATTAAAAAATCATAAAATTAAAGAAAAGGGTAATTCAGTCATTCTAGTTGGTGAAGGGATGAAATTTGAGATAAAATGACAACCATGAGGATAGTTGTTGCTATTATTGAAGTTCGAGGATGATCTAAAAAAAACCGAATAATCATAGGGATGTTTTTTGTAATTTACACTATATATATAATATGATGATGAAATTTGTAATTGCAGCTATTAATTTATCAAATATTATTATGTTATATTTTATATTATATATCCTTTTTTAACAAAAAGCACAATTAAATATATAAATGACACTTCAAATATCATTTGTTTATTTGATCTAACTCCAAAGTACTACCTCAACACTTCAGAATAATTCCATCCTAAATATCTATATCTATACTTCTGTAATATATAAAACATCTTAGTGTTTTATATATAGTAACTCTTATAAAATTAAGACTCAACATTTCTAAATATAACTCATACATGAAAGTTCCATTTAATATTAATTTTAACATTCTCATAATTTCACCCTTCTCCACCGTATTATAAATCTCAAACTCTACATACGAACTAACTATCGTTATCGAGTCATTATCACATAAAATCCGTTAATAACAAATATACTATATGACTATAATCTAGTAACTATGCATAATAGATATTGTATTCCGCTACATAGTCTTAGGTTAGTTTATAATAATGCAATAACATCAATTGCAGAAAGATAATTTGTAATATAAGCACTAAGCATACTTGTGCAATGTCCACAGTTGTTCAATTCATGAATGAAATCAAGGTTATAAAATTCGTTAGTGGGGAGTACTAATGCGGAATCTTGTAACGAGTACTTGGTCTAAGCGGGGACTACTCATATCATTTTACCCTGTTTTTTACATTTATATAATAATTTCCAGAATTATACTAATATGTTTGAAAACAACTATTTGGAGCTGGAGATTGTGACCGGAGTTTAAGATGTTGGCTACGGATTCTATATTTAAAAAGCAACTTTGTAGCTTATTTCAAAACGGATTGTAGATGATTATTTTTTCAAGAAACCATATTATCTTTTTGTTGTCAAACAATTATTATTAATTTGTAGGGGATTGGGATTATTAAAATGAGAAGCTCAAGCTTTTAGAATCACATACAATCCCTCCGCCAAACACACCCATAGACTATAGAGTGAAGACCGTTAGTGCACGACACTAGAGTGTGAGATCGAATGAAAAGAGAGCAGCTCAAACATTTAATTGGACTTGAAACCTAATTTTATAACATATTAAAATGTTGAGTAAGTTTAAGTAATCTCTAGTTTGACCGAATTCTTTTAAGTTCATTCAAGTTATTGAGAGTTTGACCGAATTTTTTCAAGTTTTTCCCGTTGACTGGTTTTGGTGTCTGATTTAGACTGAATCGCCTAGGACCACCCTCGAGTCACGAGGGTGAGTACTCGGTCGAGGAGTTAGCCGAGTTTTACAACCATGTATGAAACTGGGAAGCAAGACATAGTTTCAGGTTTAAAGCGCACATAAATACTTTTAGTTGAACGATGGAGACGACTCTTGACTAACAACAATACTTGTAATTGAAAGTGGCTTCATTCCTTACCAACCAAATATATCATAATGCATACTAATTAATAAGTTTTCAAATTCTTTGTACGTTTGTTTCCATGCCTTCATTCCAACCTTTTCCTGTTAATACCCAAGACGTGTTCCACCATCTGAATAAGCTTCTCCAAAACAAAACGTCCATTTACAATGCAACAACAAGTCAACAACTGCTTAACTATTGCGAAGGTTGACCCACACAAAGAGCATCTTGAATTCGAAATTAGAGATTGGGGTGATTATTAAGTCATACGATGTGTTTAGCGCAAGACTTTGCAGAGGATTCAAGTAAATTGAGTTTCTAGTTTTAATAATTTCAATAATCTCTAAATGAATATTATCTTTTTGACAACAAAAAAATGATATGAACTTTTGAAAAAAGAATCATCGAGAATCTATATTGAAGAAGACTTTTTAGGCTTTTATCTTCTTCAATAATCTCCAACACAAATTTTTGGTTTTAGTCATAATCTTCGCTTTTAGTCGGTTGTTGTCAAAGCCCAAAGGTAGGTCTGTAACTAATTCGAGCCACTCGACTCATGTAGGGTAAGTTCGAGCTCGGCTTGTAGCTCGACGAGCTTTTACGGCGTAGGCTCGAGCTCGGATCGTACTTGTTTTAGAATGACTCGAGCTCGGCCCGAAAAGCTCGAAATTCTATATAAACATAATTTTTGAAATTCAAACTTATTGTATTTTCTTTTTAGTATATACACACATAAATATTTATTAAGGCTCGAAAAGCTCGATAACAAGTCGGGCCGAGTTCTTAAAAGCTCGAGTTCGGCTCGATATATATTTTCAAGCTTGATTTTTAGGCTTGAGGTCATGCTCGAACTCGATAGAATCTCGACTGCATCAAACTCAAGCTCGAGTCGAGTTCAAATTGCTCATAAAAGTTCGACTCGTTTGGAGCGATGTACCTACTCCGTCATTAGTTAATTACTTTTATAAAGCCGAACCTGAGAAAACAATTTACGTAGTAAATATAAAAACTTGATTGATTGGTTTATTCACCAGGGTTTAATTACCATTGTCGGTTTGTCGGGTTGTGTGGTAACAACAACAATACCAGTTTTAAACACTATCAAACTCAATCCCCCTTTCTCTCTTCCTTCTCAAACACTTCTGATCGTAGGGTTTTAGTTTAGGGTTCTTCTGTTTCTGTCAAACAAACACTTTTTTCTTTCTTGAAATTAATTAAACCCCCCATCAAGATGCAGCAGCAACAACAACCACCGCAATCACAACCCCAACCGCCGACGTTAAACTCCGGTGCCCCCTTTTCTCCCAATGCAATCACCACCGAACAGATTCAAAAGGTTTCATCTTTTAATTAATCAGTACCTTCTTATCATTTCCGTTTTATGATATGTTTATGTTTCTCAATCTTTAGGCAGTGTCTTTCAACATGTATTAATGCAAACAAAGTAAAAGAACGAACTTTATTATGCAAATGATTTTGGTTTTTAGCCTGTTGGCCCTCTTCAGCAAAATATACCTAACTTTTTTTGTAGCACTATGTTTTTTTTCTTTTCTTGAATGTACACAGAAACCCATCTATGACTTGGGGATATACCTTATATGAAACCCATTCGAATGCAACGATGTATAGTACATAAAGGAGGGGGCTTTATGGTTAATCTGGGATTTAATTATGATGGAAGCTAAACCATTGTTTTTACTTCTACTCATTAAGTGAAAACGGAGCAATGTTTATTTTCAACCCTATTATGTATAAATTTTGGAAATTGACAAAGGAAAGACATTTTGTTGGGGTAGGAGTAGATTTTTACTTTTTACATACACATATATACTTGCATGTATATTGTGGTGGTTCTGAAAAGGGAAGGGAATTAATCGTCAATTGTGTCTCACTTTTGCAAGAAGATGAGATACTACAGTTGCCTTCCATTAATTAAGGGAAAGTTGCGCTTTGCTTGAACGTTGAGTATCAAGTTGTTTTTTTTTCAACTCTATGATTGATGTGAATTAGAGACTTTGACAAACATTGATAATCGTGAAATAGTCGCAATAATTTTCCTTAAAGTTATCAGAAAATTAGTAACACTCTTGATAAGATTTGATGTAAATTAGTTTCCGCCCATAGTAGTCATTACTAAGTACTCGTAACATTGATTTTGGTCCGGACACGTGCTTAAATGTCTGTCCTTGTTGAGGAGCATTTTATGCATGTTGACTAGTTGGCAATGACTCCACTAAACTGTAGACCGAGTTCTTCAAGTTAGCTCTTTTCATGAAAGTATGAAACCAAGAGAGTAGCAAATAATCATGTTTGCTCATTTTGTTAATTTCTACAGGATTCGGTCTTTTTTTGAGGGTTGGACTCCTAAACAAAAAAAAAGGGGTTCATCTGTAAAGACTCTCTCAGTCACAAATTTGGAACCATAATAGAGTAGCAGTGGTTTCAGGGGATAAATGGACATACTTATAATTTAAAACTGTTTCTCTTAGAACAAATTGGAAGCCTTGGCTAAACACAAGAGTAGCTTTATCCCAAAGTAGTAGACATGGCTAAAAAGAATAGGTTACAAGAATAAAAGCTTAGAAAATGCTGGGGTATAATTACTTTTATGTATATATCGCTGCGATTGCCAAACTTCTGATATAATGAAGGTTGTCTTTTTTGCAGTGTCTTGATGACAACAAAAATTTGATTCTGGCCATATTGGAAAATCAAAATCTTGGGAAATTTCAGGAGTGTGCTCAGTAAGTTATCTACTGATCCGAGTTCTGAATATATGTATTCTTCTTGTTCTATCTTGTTGCGTAGTATGGTCCTACAGTGACATGTCTAGGATAGAGGATTTTTGTTTATTTGATTCCCTTTTAAACTTCTCATTCAGGGTACTACTAAGGCCTTATAAGGTTAGTTTTTTGGTATAAGGAAACTGCAAGTCTAACGTTTAAACTACTGATAGCTAGAAGATATGTAAAAGCAGATAAGTATGAACTAGGCTCGTTATATGTCCATGATGGAAAAGGTCATATAATTTGTTGTGGAAACTTAGAACAGGAGCATTCGAATATAACATATAAATATAAATGCCAATATTCCTAATTGGGTTTTTGTTCATTATTATAAATTACTTGGTAAAAATTATCTCAAATGGACAAGAAGTCTAGAACTTTAACGTTTTTTATTCCTTTCATTGTAAATCTATAATCATAATCATTCTTTTAAATTATAATTAGGTTTATCTCGTATACCATCATTACTCTTTGCTCCACCTTTCTATCCACAACATCCTCAATGTCATTTGCCCCTGCTTCAACATTAGCTTCAATTTCTGGCGCTATCCTACTCGAAGATGATTGTAATTTTATCCTTGTATTCTATCTTGGCTCACTAAACCAATTACCTTGCTATAGTTCCCTAGTCAATCCTTCTTTCTAAACAAAAACAAACTCATGCCTCATTCAAGATTTGCTCTCCAATTTTTCCCAGTCAACTACATCAAGTAAAAAAAAAGTGTGTCGATAACATTCTTTATATCGTTGTGAGGCTTAAGCTTTTGATTGTACTTCACAGAAAACCAAGTAGGTTAGTTCCACAAGCTGAATCAGAATTAGAGACAAATGATATTGATGTGGTAGAAGTGGATGTTGCGGATGGACTAGAGAGTGATTATGATTCAGGATAAGTGTTCGCTAATAACGTAGTGATCGCAAGTTTCTAGTTACGGGAATGAGAAAGTGTAAATCTTTTGGCACTTTTTAGACTTTTTTTTTCTTGGTAGTTTACCATTATGAAGTATTCCTGTATTAGGATTTAAAGTTTTTATATATTTTTTATATTTTAACGTTGAATTGTGTCATATTCACATTCTGGAAAACTTTTGCCGGCCCTTATCTTTTTGTTACCTCAATGCTAGGGCGAGAGGGCTCACCTTTTGCCTTTAACAATCTCGCTGAACCATCTTACTTACCGTCTCTTTTTCTATAAGTTTGCCTATATAGTGAAAAAGGGTAATTTGGAGGGTACCCCTAATCCCCGTACCATATTTCAATGGTTCGCGTCCGCCCCACCCGCAAAGAGCATCAACGCCGGGCAAATAACCTGTCCACAAATCACCTACATATGCTGAGGCATGGATTCGAACCCCTAACCTATAGGTCACATATGTGGGGTCTGGGCGTTTACGGTGGCGATACCATTGGGCAATGCCCAATTGGTTGCCTATATAGTGCTCTAAATGCATGTCTCCGTTTCCAAAGTACCAGAATCACAGTTGAAAGTAGTAAATTCTGACAAGGGTTTGAGTTTTTTGCATAATAGTATGGAATAGTTTTTTCTGAAATGTAACCAGTAGAGCGTCTAGATAAGCGAAGTAAAATGAACATGTAGCAAATTCCAGTTTGTATTTTCTTTCCCCAACTTCAAAGAGATATACGATTTATATAAAGAAAGCATGGATTGTATAGATTGTAGGATTTAAGGATGTATTGATACATATGGTGCCGATATTTTCCCTGTTATAATCGATTTTAGTGTTCATCTTTTGCTAGAATGCACCATGTTTATAACTCAATGTAGAAAGTGAGTGTCTGTCTAGTTACATCTAAACATATAGAAGCACTGCTGTTTGTATAATATTTGTGTAAATCAGAGATTAATACCTTTTTTTGACAATTGAAATTACCAAGGTACCAACATATTCTACAAAAGAACCTAATGTACTTGGCTGCAATTGCGGATGCTCAACCACCAGCACCAACGCCACAGACATCAACTCCTTCTCAAGTGAGTTCTTCTCAAAAATTATCTTATGTAGAGGTGGTAACTTCAACCCATTTACTTACCAATGGGTATTTTTGTGATTTTTAACTTCAAAGTGGTCAAATATAAAGTGGCTTTAGGTGCCCCATGTATATTACGTACAATCTTTTTAGTTATTCAAGGATTTGGATAATTGTGATCTAATAATTTTTTGTGATCATGGTTAATGCATAATATATTTTGGACCTATAGCCTTTATTTTACTATCAAACGCAACATAGTTGCAAGAAAATGTGCAATTTTTAATCGTTTATTGCAATTTATTTACCCTTTTTAGCCATTTATATCAACACACTTACCTTTTAATGCAAAATTTCATATTTTGGTAAGAAATGACAAGTTTGTTGCATTAAATGGTTGATAAAATGTTGTATTATATTAGTAAGTAAATAATGCATTTCAATTTCTTGTAGTTCGATCACCTGTTTATTAAATTTCTCTAAATGGACAGAAACAGTTTTTGGGTCAACCTGACCCGTTTTAGCCTTTACTAAAATTTGACACGTGTTGACCGGTTGACGCAGTCCTGTTTTGACCCGTTACCCAACCACGACCCTCTTATTATACCACATCCAGTCATTTAAATCAACGGTTGTGTTTTTTATTAGCTTACTTTTTACGTGATGCAGATGCCACCAAATTCAATCCCTCAGCAAGCAAACAACTACATGCAGCAGCAGCAGCAGCAGCAGCAGCAGCAGCAACAACAACAACAGGGTGCAGCAGCAGCAGCATCTCAGCAATCTCAACAAGGTGCTGTTCCGAAACTGCCCTTTCAACTTAATGCCCTGCGAACCCAAGATCAGCAGCAGCAATTACTCCAATTTCAGCAACAGCAACAGCAACAACAACAGATTCAGGCACAGATGGGTCTGAGAGCTGGTGGCCAAAACGGGATGATGGGCATGCATCAAGCAATGCAGTCCGCAATGGCGGGAAACCCAATGGATGGGCGGGGTGGGTCTGACGCGGCTTCTGGTGGTGATGGGCAAGGCAAATCACGCTCGTGAGATAGGGCTCTATATGCTTTTCTGTTGTACTTGCCTTTCAGTTTGGTGGATTAGGGGGAAAGTTGGAAAACAAACAAATGCCATCTTTTCGTTTGTTTTAAGTCAATCATTGGTCTTTGTATCTTTAGCGGTTTGCAACTTTTTCATGTACATTTTCTATCAGTATTGGAAATCCAAACAAGTGACCTTATAAATCATCTCAGGTGTCATTGATGATTCATATCAGGTAATGATGCAAACTACGGAGTATATAATTGATGTATCATTTTGTTGAGGCATGCAACTGAGAGTTCAATAAACTTCAATTATCACCATCTTTGACCCATTTATTAATGTAAGGCCTGATATGCATGCAGAACCACCATGACCTGAGGAATAAGGACAACATATTGTTGCAAACAAGTTTAATATTAGGAAACTGCATTTAAGTTCTAGTGTTGGACTAATGATCAATTTTTGACACTTAGGCGGATGCTGCTAAAATGCAGTGACATTTATGCATTCTCCTCCAAATGCAAATAAGCGCACACAAAGAAAGTTTGATACTATGAAATATTTTTTTCAAATTCATAAGAATCATTGGAATTCACAAACATGTTAAGTATGTAATGTCATCAGAGAAGTCGAAAACTCCAAATCATTGTATCCACAAATCACCCTTTATCATATGGTATAAAGATACATCATTAATTTCGGACCGTACGTGTGGTATTTTTGTGGGATTCTTAACAGACCTTAATGATCCAAAACATTATGCAGCCATGTGAAAAGAAAGATTGTTATTGATTAATGTTTGGTAAAGTTAATGGGACAAAAACGTTTCAACTCTTAATGATTAATATAAGTGTAATTAGGTTTACATAACACTGCATACTTTTTGACTTCCACATTCACATTACATAAGTTGTTTTAGATTCAAAATTCTTGGGACATGTACAACCACACTTGTTTAAATTCTAGAACATGGTTCATAACTTAAAAACTTTTGATCGATTTTTCAAACCAGAAGAAGGCGGTATAGAAAAATGGGTTACTATTAGTTACTAAAGCAAAATCACAAGCTGTTTAGGGACTTGTTAATGAATTTCTTCTATATAAAAACAAAAGTTTGTTAGCAAAAAGTCAAAAACATTTTCAAAGAGCATCTTAATTAACAGTGATTATTGAATTATTAAGGTGATGAGAAGAGATCATATATAAGAATTGAATATCTCATTATAAAGATAAAGATTGCTGAAGACAACAAAAAGGGACTAGAAAAGGTTGACAATGAGTTTCAGTTTGGTCTCAGTTAGTCTGTCTTTTAGTACTTGATGGGCAGTATTAGCTACCTGATCATGGCTCATTTTGACTATATAATGTCGTCACAATATACTTATGAAATGCCTTGATTTGGGAATCTCTTTTCATACCACCCAAATTAATAAACATACCACTTTTATTATTTAAAAAATAGAAAAGTACAGAAAAGTACAGAATGTTAAGGAAAAATGATTGGAAAAGGTACAGAAAAAGTACATTAATGATTATGTTTTAAAATAAAAAATAGATAGGAGTGGTACATAAAGTAGCACCCCTTGATTTACACTCAATTCTTACGGAAATATAAAAAATAGATCGAAATCTTATAAGTCGAAAAAAATGAAGGTTTAATTATGACTGTCATAATATTAATATAAAGAGCAATTATATGACTTTGTCAAACATGGATAGTTGCTGTTTTCCTCTATATCAATCACATTATTGAATGACTAAAAGTTGGCATTCATATTGTACATATCATGAGATGATAATTAGCTTTTGATGATGATCATTTTCTTTAGTTGGATCGTCTTAATTAATTCAAGATTTTTGGAAGTACTAACACATCTAGGTTAGCAAACTTATTTACCTTGTGCTCATTTTAGTTGCAAATGAAGAATTAACCAACAATGATCATTATCACTTACGTTGAAGATTCAGGTTGTGTCATACAAACCCAGCCAAGCTAACATATAGTCAAATAGATCTTTAATATAAATCATTGCGTAGCGAGTAAGATAGTAGGATCCAAAAATGAAACCTTCTTATGGTGAAACGTTCAGCGGCAACTACAAGTTGAAGAACTATTGACTCATTTTTCGCTTTGAAACACAAAAAAAAAAAGAAAAAAAAAGGCTGCCTCAAACTCATTGAACAAATTAAATGTCACATTTGACCATCGTTGTCGTTCTTGGTTGTTGTTGCGGTCCATCCCTTGTACCTCATTAATACTCAAAAGCTTAAGTTGAAATCAGAATTTCGACAAATATGATATTAATTAATGTGACATGTAGATGAACATCATGAGCATTAGTGTACATATTTATGTATGGAATTTATGATGGTTGATAGGCAAACATGATAGCAGTGGTTGTAGGGAACTCACTTGTTGATAACAAATAGACGAAAGAAATACCGAAATATGAGTGTCTCTTGATACCAAACCGATATTTTGTTGTGCCATTTTAGTCTATATGCTATGTGAGTATGTGACCTCTATTTAAGGCATACATTTTATATCATGATGAATTCCAATAAAATAGATATAGTTCGAGCTCCTTAACCTTTGTTTATAGAAAGTAGATATTGTTCGAGCTTAAGTTTCTTTTTTTTTTTTAATAGAAAGACAGAGAATTTATATTCCTAAATTTGAACCTACAACTTCACAGTTAACGGTCAACTCGACATAGACCAATCGCCATTTGATTTGAGCTTCTTAATTTTTCAAACATGTTTATTATTTATATACAAAAAATGTGCCATATAACCATAAAAAATATAGTTATTTAATATTGAATATAACTTAATTAATATATTACTGATAAATATTATTGGGTAAGGTTCAAATGAGACTAAAAATTTGTGTGAGAATGGAGGAACCAATGATATGATGTCATGTGTACAAAGAGAATACAAAACCCATTTACCCCTTAAGTTAAATATCTCACAAACGACAAATCGAAAAATTATGAAAATTGCACCATTAGATTGAGCGTTTGATCCTCTTCGATTTGCCGTCCATTAAGGCATACTTTCGACGAGTTTTTTTTTTCCATTATTTTTGGTGGGTTTCACATTACTAACACGTGTGTTACAGTGTTGCGTTTAGGGTTTAGGGTTTGGGGTTTAGGGGTTAGGGTTGGGAGTTTGGGGTTTCGGTTGGGGTTTCGGGACGAAACCCCAAACTTCCAACCCTAAACCCTAACCCCAAACCCTAAACCCTTAACGCTTTATAAAACTCTAAACCCTAAATCATACTAAACCCTAAACCCTAAACCCTGCTAAACCCTAACACTAAACCCTGCTAAACCCTAACACTAAACCCTGCTAAACTCTAACTCTAAACCCTTACCCTAAACCCTAAATCAAATGTACAATCAATCACTAACACATGTGTTAGTAATATGTAAAACCCACCAAAAAATGAAAAAAAAAAGTTCGTCGGAAGTATGCCTTGATGGACGGCAAATCGAAGAGGATAAAACGCTGAAAAATATGGTGCAATTTTCATGATTTTTCGACTTGTCGTTTGTGAGATATTTAATTTTTAAAAACGTGGATGAGAGAGAAAAAAGTGACACGTGACATATTGTGGTTGGTTCCCCCATTCTCACACAAAATAAATGGTCTCAATTGAACTCTTCTCAAATATTATTATATATGTATGGTTAAAATTATACTAGTACAATGGCAAGGTCTTTTTAGGCTTTTCTTCGTTGCGTTGTGTTTAGGTGTATGTTTTGTTTTGCATGTTATTGTTGGGATGGTGTTTGTGTGTTTTGGTTGTATCGGAGGTCTTATTAGGTTGTTACAAAGAAGCATTTTTTTATGTTTGGTGTTTGTTTCTCCTAGCATCTTTCTCGATTATTAATCTAAATAATTATGTCGTTCAAAATAGATTCACATAAAATAAAGTCACTATTATATATTATAAATAATTATTAAGATAATAAATAATACAAGTAATAAAATGAACCAAGCTCAAGTTGTCTAAATTAAAACAAATCAAGCTAGAATTTTACACAACATAATAAAAACGATTCAAGTTCGAGCTTAGTCAAGCTCATACTATATCGACTCGTTTACACCCTTAAAATTGTGTTTGGGGTGGAGTAATACTATAACCTGTCAAGTTGAGCTCAAAATGAATTGTCAACCTTAACAAAATGAATTGTCAACCTTAACATTTAACCACACAAACATTGGAAGAAATTTTGTTTAATAAGTCTAATAAAATACACTTAGATAACGTACAAAAAACTAAAAGGATTGAAAATTAGTTTCACATATTTGAATACTTAAAAGTATAAATAACTTTTAACTACATTTTCACATAAAATTTAGACAAAATTGTGTGGATCGTCCCTGTGGATTTTTTTTGACCTAGGGCATCCCTAAATTTGCAATTTGTTGCGTGGGGAGTCCTTCTGTCTAACGATTATTAGTTTAGTCCTTTAAAGGACTTTGAATGTAATAATTTTAATAGCAGAGGCTATTAGTGTAATTTATATTTTTTAATCATAATAATTATTTAATGCCTTTTTAGTTGAAATTAAGCAAGTTGCTTTTAATAAACTTTTCAGGTTAATCTAACTAGTTTAATTTATTTTTTTAATATTTATTTTTTTGTGACAATTGAAATTATCAACTTTTTTATTCTATTTTCGATTTCACATATCTTGTGTCCGTTTTCACTTTTTAGTAGGGGTGTTCAAAAGTATCCGTATCCGTAATCCGAAAATCCGATCCGAAAATATTCGAAATTTCGGATATCCGAATTTTCGGATTCGGATAACATATTTCGAAATTTTCGGATATCCGATATCTGAAATTTTCAAAACTTTTTTAATTTTTTTCCATTTTAATAGGTAATTTTGCCGTCGTAGTATACAAATTATTTGCAATAACATCAAGAAATGATTAAAATACTTTCTAAATGGAAGAATTGTAGAGTATTTTGGTTAATTGTACGTACTTAGCAACCAAATATATAGCGAATCTCGATTTAAAAGCTTAAAAGTAATAAATTTCGGATATTCGGATATCCGAGTTGGGATATCTCAAATTTTCGGATTCGGATTCAAAACTAGAATAAACAAGTTGATCATTTCAATTGTCACAAAACATAAATATTAAAAAATCAATTAAAATAGTTAAATTAACTTGAAAAGTTTATTAAAACAACTTACTTAGTTTCAACTAAAAAGGCATTAAATAATTATTATGATTAAAAAATAAAAATTACACTAATAGCCTCTGCCTTTAAAATTATTACGTTCAAAGTCCTTTAACGGACTAAACTAACAATCGTTAGACAGAAGGACTCCCCCACGCAACAAATTGCAAGTTTAGGGATGCCCTAGGACCAAAAACGACCACAGGGACGGGGAGTGTTATTTTGTGCAAACCACAGGGACGATCCACGCAATTTTGTCTAAAATTTATTTAGCTACGAGTTACAAAAATTGTATCTTTTTACTTTTTTTTAGAGTGAGGTTCAAATAAGAATGAAAATTTTGATGATAATGGGGAACAAATAAAAATGCGCCACTTGTTACAAAAATTCACATTTTTCCACGTTTCTAAAAATTAAATATTAAAATATCTCACAAATAGTAAGTAAAAAAATTGCACCATAAAAATCAACGTTTTTTTCGCTTCAATTAGACATTTTACAAGGCATACTTTCGATGATTTAAAATTAGACATAAAATTTTTACAGTAAGAAAAATGAGTTTCGTGATATGTAACGCTTCATTCTCCGTGAATGTTAGTGTACTAATTTCAACGTTACTCGATTCAATATTTATAGTTAAATTTTCATGCCTTAAATATCACTGGTAGTATAATTCGTTATGTTTCTTGCGGTTGACTAAACAGAATGATCAAAATCTATAAAAGGTCTCAACTTAAATCCTCAGCAAAGATTATTAATTTTGGACTCGATACTAATGGCGATACTTTAAAAGGTTGTTGTAATTTTAATATTCATTATTTATTTTGATAGGTAAGAATTAATTCTTAGACAGTAATAGCAGTGACATGTCATAAAGGTTGATCCAGAAATAATCAAATTAAATAATCGATTTAAAACTTAAATTAAATTAAATTAAATTAAATATTACAAAACAAAGATCGGACGGTGTGGATTTTTAAGGTGTAAACGTTTGCCTGTTCAAAGTTTACGGCTTTTTTCTTTATAAATCTCTCTTTGACTCCATACTTTTAAAATAACCATAAGTTTACCATTATATTATAATTAATATTTTAATATTTATTATTATTATATTGTTATTATTATTATATATATTATTTTTATATAGGTTTACTCTTAATTAATTAATAATAATTCCACAATCAATTCAAACCCTATTTGAATTTTTCCTTGTAATAATCTACATTTACACACAACAAAACACTTTCGAAATTCAATTCAAATATAAATATTAATTATTTGTATAATAATTTTGTTATAACAAACAACAAACAATAACCTACCAACAGTCAGTAGACTTTTTATTAATTCACCGGAAAACATAAAAATAACACAAAGACTTCTTAAATCGCTGGTTGATGGGGCATTGCTGCAGCAAAGACTCCGTTGTAAAAGACGAAAATACCCCTGGATCCACCGTCCAAAACCACCATCATCCACCACCACCGCCACCTCGTAGTCCTAAACCAAGAACCCCATCAACCGCCGTTAACGGTAACGCTAACGGCAGGTCAAGTAGTAACAGTAATACCCCAAATCATTCCTTCACCGGAAGCCCATGGGGACAAACGTATCCCGCCGGAGTGCCACCGACGCCGTCGCCGGCGAGGACTCCCAGACGGATGTTCAAGTGGCCGTTTCCGCCGCCGTCTCCGGCGAAGCCGATCATGTCGGCGATTTTGAAACGGCATGGTGGTGCGAAGGGGAATACGACGGCGACTGGGACGCCGATACCGGAAGATGACGGCGGAGAGAGGGCGTTGGATAAAAGTTTTGGGTATGGGAGGAATTTTGGGTCAAAATATGAGTTGGGGAAGGAAGTTGGACGAGGGCATTTTGGTCATACTTGTTGGGCTAAATGTAAAAAAGGTGTCTTCAAGAATCAACCTGTTGCTGTTAAGATCATTTCTAAAGCTAAGGTGATGTTATTTTTTCAGTGTTTAATAAACTTTTTGATTTGAATTTTGGATCATACATACATTGTTTTTACAAGAATGTAGATTGGGATCATAAAAATGTGAACTTTAGTACTATTAGCTATTGGTTGTGCTGTTGGTTGCTAAAAGATTTGATTTTGATATGGCAGATGACGACGGCTATATCGATTGAGGATGTACGTAGGGAGGTTAAGTTATTGAAGGGTTTATCAGGACATCAACATATGGTTCAGTTTCATGATGCATTTGAGGATGATCAGAATGTATATATAGTTATGGAGTACGTATTTTGTCTCGTCTTGTTATCGGTTATCTCTTTGTAAAGCCCATTTCTTAGAATTAGACGTATATGTTACGTGTGATATTGTGTATATAACTTGAAAATGCACGTACTTGATGACAGTTTTATGCTTTTTATCGCTTTTAGGGGATACTTTTCATCTTTGGTTTCTGATATGAATAAGATTATGAATTTTGGCAGATTGTGTGAAGGGGGAGAACTTCTTGACCGCATTTTATCGAGGTGATTATGCAGCACCATAGTTTTTATCTGTTGTATAGTTGAACATGATATTTGTTTTGTTATGCTTCAACCTCAAGTGATCACCATTTTCATAATGCAGAGGTGGAAGATATATAGAAAATGATGCAAAATCAATTGTTGTTCAAATTTTGAGTGTAGCTTCCTTTTGTCATCTTCAGGGTGTTGTGCACCGTGATTTGAAGCCAGAGGTATGTATTTGTTGTTTTTGTGTTTAACTATATATTTTTTACGAGTGCATTTCATTTCCTATAATCGATACTAATCCAGTGACCTGATTTTTGGGCAGAACTTTCTTTTCAGCACAAGAGATGAAGAATCTCCTTTAAAGGTTATAGATTTTGGTTTATCCGATTTTGCAAGACCAGGCAAGTTGTAGTTTTATTAGATAACTTATTCTCTTTTTTGCTAGTCCGATATATGAAATCAACCTTCTCTTTGAGAGGCAACAAGTCTACCAAATTGACCTACTTTCAACCGGCAGATTTTTTTCAATGTTGCTCAACTTTACCCTACATAATGATCAATATTATCTATAATACTTGCTAACTCCTTATCCCTATTAATAGAGTTGCGTCATTATGGAAATAATATCGTTACGGAGATGCCTATAATAATGATTGGAATACTAGTAATGCCTAGTTTGCCGATGCCAATAATTTTACCCTAATAAACACAAGTCTAAGACATGCTACTACACCTGCCATGGAAACTTGCAGCTAATGAGAGATCAAATCTTGACGCTTATGCTCATCAATATATTGGTTCATATAATTTTTCTAACCCATTCCTATATTGCTTGATTTCTTACTTTTATTGAGAAAGCTGAATGGGAAAGCAGAGGCATAACACTTTTAAAAAAATCCGAAACGTGATAAGTAAATGAGCTCGGGATCCTCGGATTGTTCCTTCAATACTTCTAAACTAAATATATATGAAATTTTGATTTTTATCGATGAAAAACATGTCATATACAATGTTCTAGTTTACCTAAAAACTACTAAAATCATAGTAAAAGAATTATAAGTGCCGAAATTAAAGATGGCATCACGACTCATCCCATTTATGAATGGATCGATTTGGGGTGTGCTTTATCTGGAGCGGCTCAAATAAATCAAATTGAACAATTTCCCTAAAAGTTTAGTGTTGGTGCACACAGCTTGCTGTGTCTTTAAATCAAAGATTTAGTTACTATAGTAATAATCCTGTATTTGTAATCATAATTGTGGCATGAATTATCCTTAAGAGAAAATTAAAAGTGTACAAATAGTGTTGACAAGTCAACCCAAAACCAACCGAGTTTGTTTTGACCACCACTAAAAATGACCGTTACAACATGAACTCGTATTGACTTGTTACCCCTTTTAGACCGAATATCTTGTCACCTCTAGGCAATATCCTTCAGCTGATGAGATAAATTTTTGTGAAATCATTGTTCTGCTGTTGATTATGAATTTAACAAAGAGAATCTGATGTGCATTTGCAGACCAACGACTCAATGATATTGTTGGCAGTGCATACTATGTTGCACCAGAAGTACTCCACAGATCATACAATGTGGAGGCTGACATTTGGAGTATCGGTGTTATAACGTATATATTGTTATGTGGAAGTCGGCCCTTCTTTGCACGAACTGAATCCGGAATATTCCGCTCTGTATTGAGGGCTGATCCTAATCTTAACGACTCACCGTGGCCTTCAGTAACTCCGGAAGCCAAAGATTTTGTCAAAAGACTTCTCAACAAGGATCATAGGAAAAGAATGACTGCTTCTCAAGCCTTGAGTATGTATCTTATTATGTGAATTTGCTTTTCCTATTTAGTTCTATTTTTAAATTGATTTGTGGCAGCCTATCAGGTTTCAGGTATTATAATAATTTAATAACTGGTAAATAACTATATCTGCAGCTCACCCATGGTTAAGAGACGAAAACCGCGCGATCCCGTTGGACATTTTGATCTACAAGTTAGTCAAGTCATATCTTCGAGCCTCACCTTTAAAGCGTGCAGCATTGAAGGTATTTTTATCTGACTAGAGATTTTTGAGTTTTTAGGGGGTGTTTAGATCTGTGTTTTAATTTTTATCTGCTCAGTTATGGTAAATTAAACAGTTGCATATCACATGTACTAAAACTGATCATATATAGGGTAAAAGAGTATATTTGCCCCTTCTTCCTTTCGACCCAGAGACACTTTTACTTACGTTTCACAAACTTACTCTACTTGATTCACTAATTTAGTCACTTTATCTTTTTAACTCATACATTGTTACATTTTTCCAAGACACTCAATTATTTAGTTATCTGATTGCTACAAGTTCAAACTGCAAAATCACATCCAGACACTATCTGCTGACGCCGAGTATATGATATGTACCTACATCCAAACCCCCCCTTAATGCTTGTTTATTGATATGTGTTGCAAGGCTCTTTCGAAAGCTTTGACTGAGGATGAGATCATTTACTTAAGAGCCCAGTTTAATCTCTTGGAACCAAAAGATGGATATGTTTCTCTAGACAATTTTAGAACGGTCAGTCAGACTCACGTCCTTTTCATCTATTTTAAGACTTCAAATGTTCATACCTCACATGCATGAAATTTGCAGGCTCTTGTGAAACATTCCACCACTGCCATGAAAGAATCAAGGGTCCTTGACATTTTGGACACAGTAAGAAAGATTTCATCATGTACAAGTTTTATGTCAACATGTTTAACTGATGTAACAATTAATGGTTTTTTTATTCTTTTATGATTGAAGATGAAGCCTCTTACTTATACTCGGATGACATTTGAAGAGTTCTGTGCTGCTGCGATTAGCCCGCATCAACTTGAGGCTCTTGAAGGATGGGAGACCATAGCCAGTACAGCTTTTGAATATTTTGAACTAGAAGGAAACCGAGTCATTTCTGTAGATGCATTAGCGCAGGTATCTGTTCATTTTATCAGCCTTGGCTAGAGGTGGCAAAATTATAAATAGTTTGCTTTAATCAAGATTAAGAAACAGATTACTATTATAAAGTAGTATAACTTTGAATAAAGTTATTCACTAGGCGGTTTTCATAAAATTATGCTTTCGGGCAACTTTTGCCCTTTTCAGCTCATTTGGTCAGTGTATTTTTACCTTTTTTTACCCGTTACCTGTTAGAAATAAAACATCATTGAATCATCCTGTTTATAAGTGAATGCGTTGAAATTTCCACCTCTATATAGTTACTCTGTTTTTCATATCTAAACTATCATGGAACACTGATGCAGGAAATGAACGTTGGGCCAACAGCGCATTCAATATTGAAGGACTGGATAAGAAGTACAGATGGAAAACTAAACTTTCTTGGATATGCTAAGCTTTTACATGGTTTGACTATTCGTAGCTCCAACACAAGGCATCATTAAGTAAACGAAATTAAATAGGTTATTCTTGTTTGCTTATTCTTAAAATTGTTTCTGATGCATAAACAAAAAAGGTAGGGCTATATGCCCATGAGATGACTGATAGAATGTTGGTAACTTTTTGTTTTCGTTTTGTCAAAGTGGATTTATTGTGTATCGGTGTTAAAAGAAATTGTAAAGGTCAGTTTATTCTTTTTCAGTCTATGTTTTAATCTTGTTTGTAATGTTTCTTACGAGAAATACAATAACTAAAAACAGATCAGGATAAGGCGCTTGCACTGCAGTCTTAATCCCTACAAATTATTTAATCTAGTGTGATATAATAATAGCATTACTATTTCTATTAAATTGTATACATTGGTGATCAGTGACCCTAATGTTTAATATGGTTAAACGAAAGCTTGCAGGCTTAGGCCTACAAATGTATAAACAAATGTGTTAGATACAAACAACAAAACATGAGCCACCTAGTTTACAATTATAAGATATGATCGAGACCTTATACACATTTCCTTACGTCTATATGACAACCATCTAAATCCAAACCTATTCTAAGATTCAACACTTATAGTTCTATAGAGATCTCAATTTTGACCCATTACTTAAAGATGGGTTAATTTGGGTTGTCTTTGAAACAATAGGAATTGCAATAGCAAGATATCATCCACCAGACAGGTTATAAATTTAAATCCCAAGTCAAATTAACATAAACATACACTTAACTACAAGGTAAGTTAGAAAGCTAAATCAAGAACAAGAAGCTGCATTTACAAATTAATATGAGCCAAGTAATGTAGCTAAAGTGTGGAACTGAATCATCATCCACCACAATGTCCTTCAAATGATATCATTATAAGGTAATTTGGTCTCTTCGCGCCCCACCCATTCACTGCCCGCAGTTTCCAGTGCTTCTGTTATGGGCTTAATCACCAAAACAACCTCCCCAACCACAGCACAAACCGCCACGCTCACAAACACCCCAAATGACACCGCACCACCAAAACCCATCTCATCTGGTGACATCCATAGCGGGTCCACTCCTAGGAACATTGTCTGAACCAAGAGTGCCATCATCACCGTTACCCCAAGCATGTTAATTCTGATCCTGATAGTTTTGTTGATTACCAAAGAACCCACCCGCCAACAAGCTAACAACAAGCCCATTAAATACACAATAGCAAACCCACAAAACATAATACTGCTTGATAATGGGTAGGTGCAGATTACCCTAGTGTCCCTAAAACCATCAGCTGAAAAAACCCAACTCTGGGTCATAACCAACGGTAGTTTCTCCTTCAACGTCGTAAAGAACAAGAACATTATTTGTAGAAACAACGTTGGTAGGCACATCACAATAACAAACAACACAGACCATTTTTTTATATGGTTTTGTTGGTGGATAGAGAGCTTGATTATGTAAAGAAGAGTGACAAGAAAACCAGGTTCAAGTAAACCAAGAGAAAGTACGGCGTGCAGTTTGCATATATTGGTTTGTTTTTTGAAGTTTAAGGTTTCACGGAAGTGAGGAAGGCGCAGGAGCTCGTTGACGGCCCAACTAGAGACAAAGAGGACGAGAAGCAGACGAACGCTCCATAAGTTGTTGAAACTTTGGAGATGGATGGAAGAACGAGACTTTCTTCGTAGGTGAAAGATGGAGTAGAAGGAGACGATAGAGAGGAAAAGAATGAGTGCGATGATCGAGAGTGTTGTAAATTCGAAGACTTTTTTGATGTTTGTTGTTGTTGAATGAGATGGGAAGTAATATAAGGAAGAAGATGAGGAGATATACGTGTTGTTAATGGTCATGGTCATGGTGGTTGATGGATGATCCTAGAGATTGATTTTCTCATGGAACTAGTAAATTAACAAGAGGAAAAAAGTTGAAGTTTGTAGTGTTGTATTGTTTTTATATGATTTTGATTTTTAGTTACAGTTTGTAAGCGGTATAAATTATAAGAATGATTGAAGAAGTAATGTGGGGGGTGTTCATGGGTTCAAACTTGGTAACCTTCACCAGGATATTCGGAGTTTCCAACAATTTACAGCGGTGCCACAGTTAGTCACATTTGCGGTTAATCAAATTAAATTAAACCCTAGATATAAGTCATCTGAATTTTGGAATGGGTGAGGGTGTCACGTTTTTTTAAGTATATATGACCATGCTATGTGTTATTTATGACCATATATAATAATAAAACATATAAAAATAATTAATTTTACTTTCGATAATAAGGTTTATGAGATTGTATGAATGCTTCATATCCCTTTAATTAGTGGTAACTCCATTGCCAAAAAGATCAGAAACTAATATAAAATACATGGATTCAAATTAAATAATAATATTCCATAGGTAATGATATTAAAGTTATAGTACAGTTTTATACTAGATATAAGACCCGCGACAACGCGGGAAGCTCTAAAATTTTTTAAATATATATTTGAAGTTTGAATTTGAATATATTTATGGATTATGTTATATTAGTGTGAATTTTCAAATAAAATTGCGATTATACGGGATTACCCATTGAATTTTTATTATTTTTAATAATCGGATATTCATATATATAGGTTGTAAAGTTATACTCCATCGTTAGCACAACAATTAAGTTGTTACTAATATACGTTGCAATTTTATTTATACGTAATAAATTGACCCATGACAATACATGTTTGATACAAAAAAATTTATACGATCATTATTTGATCTATTTCGAAAGTATAATAAATATAAATATATGGCTCAACTATTAAATTTTTGTAATTCAAAATCATATTTGTTTCTATTTGTACTTGATAATTTATTGAAGTTTTTTTAGAAAAATTTTAGAGCATCTCTACTTGTACTTGATCATCTTAAAATTAAAAAGCAAATCAAAAGATTATTCATATTTGTTTGTTTGTAATTAGTAGCTACAACCATAACCAATTCATATCACATAAGAAACAAATCAAAACATTAAAAAGAAAAACATATCTAAAAAGCATAAATGATAATCAATTAAGTAACTACATAACATGCATAAAATGCTTCTTTTGGTACTTGACGTTTGTCCAACTTTTGGGTCCCGTTGCCATTATTTTCTTTCACCTTGTAATTCTATAAAAGAAAATATAAATGCAACATTCTCTTTATGCTCCCTCCGTTTCGCTGTCTTTGAAAACTCTCTACAATTAACCAAAATACTTCAGAGTTTAAAAAATGACAAAATGGTTAAACATCTAGCTAGTATCCTTACTCCATAGAGTAAAATGTAAAATCGCATATGAAAGTTATCCATATTAGCCATTATGGTCCAGGACTACAAATAGCTTAAACAATAGTTTAAGGAGTATGTGTAAATCTGTGATAATCACTTTCGGAACCCTTTAGCTAGGAGGCAAATAGGACTGTACCTTTCAGGAATTGTACACATGCTCTCTGTTTTCATAAGCAACCAATAGATGGCTTTATATATAAAAAAGGGCTAGGTCATGTCCATAGAATGGATATTAGATAACCAACAAATATACAGGAGAAGCTAATTCAGAGCTAATAGATGGTGAGTATGGGTTAGTGATAATTACCTTTGCATCATCTAGCTCATTTCTTTGGTGACTCTTCAACCACAAAGTAAAGATTATAAACAAAAATGTCATTAGAGTACAAATACTACTGAAGCAACGACAAAGATAGTTTAACATGTAAACAAAAGGTATTACTACTGAAACATAGTTATACACCCGTTATAAGCCCAACCTTTAATTTCAACAATCAACTTTGCTTAAACCTGATCATATGAAGATTCAACACAAAGCAGTTGACTTTTATAAGAAATCAAACTACCATGTCTTAGTTCAAATCTCACATAGCATCGCATATGTCTCTTACTTCTTAAAACTCCAGAAATTATATGGGTAATATAATTCATAAACATATATTGTATACATGTTTCAGAATAAAAAAGAATATATAATATATATATATATATATAAACTAACCTTTCCCTCCACCTTGAAGCAAAAGTTCAGAATATTTGATATAATGTTCATAAACATTCCCGGGGAACATTACTTGCCCAAACCTTGCAGCAGTATAACCCTTATCGCATGCCAGCTTACCCTGAACCTACTTAAACATGTAAACAACATTGAGTAAAACTTACTGAGTTTCCCATCAACTAAGAAAACTCATAGCTACAGGGCATCATCAACTTTATCTACAATCTCAAAGCACCTAAACATCTAAAAATGCTACATAAAACTAAGCTCATGAAGCTACAAACACGAAACGGCTGCTGCATGTGTAGCCTAAATCCAATCTATAGACAATCACTTATTGAACATTAAAGATAGTACTGAATACTGACTCAAAGTAACACAATGAAGATAAACATTAACCTCTGGACATTGACAATTAATAATATTTCATATATGAGAATGAAAAGATATTAAAAATCCCTGTATTTAAAGGGGTTTGTATTGCTTTCAACTTAGTAAGCCCTTAGGAGACAATTCATGGAAGCAAAAGTGAAGTACACCCTCAAAAACCTCTTTAACAATAACATTTTTTGTTTTTTTTTCTATAACCAAAATTTCAGATTAGCCCAATCAAATTACATCAAAATTAGAATTTATTAAACAATCAAGAAAACATAATACACAATAAAGATCCTACCTTACCATTTATTTAAATCCTTAAAATACTACAATCAACTACTGCATCGTATCAATAAAAGAAATTAGAGGACTAATTAGTAGGTACGTACCCGTAACTTTTGGGGATACAAATCTGATGATGCTTCAAAACCCTAATGCGGACGAAGTTGTCGTGGCTGTATTTGATATAAACGGAATATATATGTATGTATTAGTATACTCCGTAAAAGGTTGGGATTATATTATTAGCCGATGTTTAAATTAATATTAAAGGGTTTAGGGGGTTTGGTGTAACTGTCAAGAAAAGATCAAAACACAAAATAGGACAGAGAAAGGAACCAAACCTTCAACATGAAATCGAACAAAACCATGCAAATTTTGTTATTGTATGCATCTAATAACCAGTTTTTTTGTAACCTCAAAGTTGGATCATCTACAAAAAAGATTTAGAAAAAAGAAGTTAACTTTGAGAAATTTTGTCAAACGCTTGGTGTTCATCTAAAAATTTAACTAAAAGCAATAGTTACTTGAGTATGTATGATTAAGAACTTAATCAGAAACCTTGTAGAGAAGATACAAAAATAGAAGAGGTTTCATAAAAAAAAAAAAAACAAACCTCTTGAGTAACGTATGAGCAAAATCAACACATTGAAATCACATACATACATCCAAAAGTTGCACAAACTAATCATATAAACTCAAATTTAGAGTCTGAACTAAAAGTTGAATAAAAATCAACAAAAGAGAGCTAATATCAGATGAGGTGAAATGAACTCATGATGAGAGGAATCGAGGGAAAAAAAAAATTAACATACAAATTAAAAAGGTGCTACTGCAAGAGGAGGAACAATGCACCGACAAAGATAAGTGGCCATGTTTGAACTCTGATTTAAACCTGAACATATCATACATGTAAAACTCAAGTCCAAAAACTACAATAAACAGATATCGAGAAGAGTAAAATGGATATGAGGACAATGGAATGATCAAGACCTTTCATTTTGTTTTGGAACCTAAATTCTACGATGCACACCTTACGTGAATCCTTGATGGGTCAGCTTTTGCAGCATCTTCCATAGCAATTACAACTTTTAAACCCCTATGAACACATAATTAATACAGGTTTAGCAAAAAAAATTTACCACTAAATCATAATTAATACACCAAAATA
This sequence comes from Helichrysum umbraculigerum, assembly GCA_949592205.1. Classification (NCBI taxonomy): domain Eukaryota; kingdom Viridiplantae; phylum Streptophyta; class Magnoliopsida; order Asterales; family Asteraceae; genus Helichrysum; species Helichrysum umbraculigerum. The sequence goes on along the minus strand of CATIUR010000003.1, from coordinate 101,742,441 downwards.
GCTACATATTTACATACAACGACATCAACGAAATGAATATAGAAATTCTATATATTATCTACTCAGAGTATATCAGTATGGTTATTGCTTATAGTATATCATTATTCTTAATGCTTACTTAGCAAATTCTTTATTGTAGTAGCTTGGAATCTTGGATTTTATCGCCTTGATAATCGACATCTTATGATGAATAGATTACAAAATGAATGAACATATAATAAATAGGACACGTTTATGACCTGCTCATCAATAAATATCATGTCCAAAGAGGCTACACTATTTGGGTTGTTTCGAAAACATTGCCTCCAAAGCAGAAGATGCTCCACTTTCATGTTCCATCCATCCTTCTCTCCGTTGACATCTGATACACGATTAAATTTGAATTATGATATGTTATTGAGAAAACTTAATATTGAATATGAACAAAAATACAAATAAAAAAGATACATGGTTTCAACCAAGGGGTATACCTGCTTAAATAGTGGATTGTAGTATGACATGAGAATCTTTGAAATTGATAGTACCTGTCGTAAAGTTCGTTTCGAATGAACAAAAGATCAATCCTGGAAATCCTCACAATAGTTTGTTACGAATGAACAAAAGACAATCCTAGAAATCCTCACAAATCGTGTAGAGTTTGTTGCTTCCATTATGCCCCAAGTTCACAAAATCATAGGAAGTTAATCAAATTAAAGCATTGTCTAGAGTGTAGACCAAGCTTGTATTCAATACAATCTAAAAATCTAATTTGAGCAAAAAATCAACAGCAATCAACCTGAACTGTGTGTATCTGCTCCAACCATATGGCAAGGTCACAACGTCAGCCACATCTAGATACATGGACAAATGTTCCACATTGTTCCTCTTTGGAGATATAAGCACACACCTGTCAAAATATATAATCAGCTACAAAAGTAAGAAACAACGCAGCTCTATCCATAATTTTAAAGCATTGTCAATGAAACCTTACATTCAATTTCTTGTAACATGAGATCAACAAACTGATCCCGTGAACCCCTGCAATCAAATACAAATTTGATATAGACAAACACATAAGTTTACTGAAGCATAGACATATCAAATTTTAAAAAAGTGTTCATATAGGTACAAAAATATGGTAGCATTTGAATTAGCACTCACAGTTTACAAATTATAATTATACAATTATTTTTAATCTATCAGCAAGAAAGAAGTAAAGTATATATGTACTCCATAAAACCCCAAAGCAATGGATTATAAGATTTGCGCAACACTATCATCACATTAGAGGTGACAATTTCAACCCATTTATTTATGAGTGGGTTAATTTGGATTTGTACAGTTTCTAAAAGCGCAAATGGGTCAAATCAACTTATAGCGTCAATCTTGGAAGTATGTTTTGTAAGCTGAATAAAAGTGAACTATAACTATCGCAACACAACGTAGGCCTAACATATAACAAAAATTACAATTTCCAACCAATTGATGTGAGCATTAGCTTTGGCACTAAGATTCTCCCATAGTCCCATAACTCACATTTGACATTCGCATGAAACTGTCCGTCAGTAAACACCCTTCGAATAAGCATGAACTTTACAATTTCCGACAAACGAACCAACATTATCAAAGTTAGTAATCAAGAATATAATTACTAATTTGTTGATAAGTAATAATAGTATATACCTTAGGATCATACTAAATACATACACCAAAACATGTTATGGAAAATAAACATCTAATAATCTATAGAAAGACATCACATAAATGAAGACTTAGGAACCTTACCATCATAAATTTTATGAGGAAACACATAATATGTAGCTATCCTATTGGGAGGCCATAATGAAGTTATATGGTGATCTCCACGGCAGCAATCAAAATTACAATAATAACTGTAAGACATGCACACATCATTTATTTAGAAAGTATAATTACATTAAACAACCAAGATGGCTAATTAATGAAAACAGAAAACAAACCTTGTGGATCCAAATGTATCATCTTCATCATCATCAATAGACCCAATTACTCTCATTGCTTACAATCAAATAACCTTAAAACCTAAACCGCAAGCAATTAAATCGGAATTCAAATGCACTTCTTGCTTTAATTTTTTATAAAAAAAATTTAATTTTCAAAGGTTACCACCAAGGCAGTCTCTTGTGATATCATAATCCTAAAAAACCACAATGGAGTAGAATGTTTGGGACTTTTTTAAAATTATAATATGCTTCTTTTTTTTAAATAAAAAACTTAATTATAATAAACATTTACCTACAAATCCAGAATAACATAAATATATTATTTAAAATCAGCTACCAAAGTAGTTGAACTTCTCTGTGCCATTTTATCTAGCGAGTGATGTGTAGACATCAAACCTGAAGAAACACACATACAAAAGCTTTGATTAATAAGATCAACAAAAAGCAAAAAACATACAAAGCTTCAAAAAGAACAATTTAAAGCATTATCAAACCCTAAACTAATAAAAAGAAGATCATAATTGAACAAACAAAACACCAAAATCATAATAATTAAACCCTCCAAATCTCAAACGATGCAAAAAATAATCTCACAAATATGTGGTTCAATTCTTAACGAATAATCTGAATAATGATGAACCAAACTCATAATCATGTACTCTATTTATTGAGAATCGATTTAGACTAAAAAAGAATGAATTACCAGTTGAGATGTGCAGAGAAGCATGTGGTGGTGAGAAGGTCGTCACAAATGCACACCTGAAGCTGTGAAAAAAAAGGCTATATTAAACCCTAACAAATGATCATCACCATTGTCAACTTCCTCTCTTTTCAAAGATGTCATCATAACCATGAACATGTTTGACGGATGTCGACATTTAGAGACCGGTAGCATTGTTGGAGAAGAGAGTTGCGAGGATGAGATGGGAAGAACGAAGGGTTTGGAATTAGGGATGGCAAAAACATCCGAACCCGATGGGGAAAACCGAACCCGACCCAATTAATACCCGTACCCATATGGGTAGATGGGTTTGGATAAGGGTTTGGGTACAAGTTTTCTTTCTTCGCGGGTTTGGGTTTGGGTACGGGTTTTAGTAATACCCGCCCCGATTACCCGTACCCGTACCCATACCCAATTACCCGTACCCGTATCCGCATAATTGTTATTCTTAATTATATGTAATCTATAATATATATAATATAATTAAAGCATAATTAATTTGTGGATGAAAATTGAATAATGAAGATTAAGAATAATCATATTTTCTATATATTTTGCATCTATTTCTTAGAATTTGAATGATCATGACATTTGAATTTTGTACTTTCAAAAACATGTAATTGTTTGTATTATGACCAGTTTGAACAACCATTCTATTATTTAGGGTATCTTGGTTTGCTTCTTTTGTTTTGTCACATTTCCGTTTTAAGACATCATTTATAATCGTCATACTTGCTATTTTATATGCGGAATAGTCAAACGGGGATAACCGATACCCGTGGGGAAACCCGAAAAACCGATGGGTAATATTAAATGGGTACCCGCTAGCTATTGGGTTGGATTTGGGTATGCATATTCTAAATGGGTTTGGATACGGGTTCATTAAAACCCGACCCGAACCCGACCCATTGCCATCCCTATTTGGAATATTAATTTGAATAGAGATTCAGAATCATATGGCATCCGGGTTTTTTGGTTTGCGAAGGTTACCGAATTTAATTTAGGGTGTATTTCTTAATTAAATTCCGTATTATTTTATTAATATTTATATTTATTATTAACTTTATTCCTTTTTCTTTTTTTCTTTTTTTGAAGGTTACCAAAGTTACTTTATGGTTTAGTCTTTTATTTAATTCCGTATAATTTATATTTAATAAAATTTATTAAATTTATTCCTTATATATATATATATTTTATATTATGTTAAATCATTATAAATAATAAATAGGGGATTAAGTGTAATTATCATCAAATTAATCTACATCGTTGGATCAAATTGGGAAAAACCAATTAAGGGTCGAGATTGCCCCAAGGTATTTTGCTTTAAGTATAGTTTATAGATAACTTTTTAGTTGTAATTTTCGACGGGCTGGCGTGTTTTTGTGAAGCCGAACCTAACCCCACTCATTTATCCGACGGGTTAGTCGTGTTGAACAATTTACGATCTTAATCTGTTTAAACTCAAGGCTAATCACTACTAGAAAAACTACCATCTCCAACAATCCAAAATTGTGGCTAAACAGTCATAAATCGTGGCTAATCACTGTTTGCAACGAATATAGCAACGAAATCATTCGTTGCCAATAAGCCCGTTGCTAAGTGTCATTTCGTTGCCAATCAATCCAAATCGTTGCTAATTGGCAACGAATTCTTTCATTGTGGGCAATTTCACATTATTTGATAAGTCGTTGCCAATTCCAAAATTAGCAACAATGGTAAAATTGTTGTTAATTAGCAACGATGGTAAAATTGTTGTTAATTAGAATAGATTGCAACGAAACTAAATTTGAGAATAACATTAGCAACGATTACAAGTGGTTGCAAATGAGGCAATGGTTGCTGGTATATAGCAACGACCTATTCGCTGCAAATGTATAAAATACAGAAACCTGCATATTGCATATTCCGGAAAATCCATTATGCAACCTGCTGCTTACATGTGCATACAAACCCATTTACACAACTACACAAACCTGCTTACATACATATATAACTTAGAAATAAATACGCAATTCATACAAACATATTTACAAAAGCAAATGAAATTCCATAAAGATGATTTTCCATAAAGATATGCAATCACGTGCAACATATGAACCGATTGACCACGATTCATCTAGTATTTGTTACAAATAACAACCCATCAAAATATGGTAAGGTAGCTAGAGTTAAACGGTTACAAAAATATTACATGCTTAGCTACCAATAAGTTAGTACTTATATTTACCAAAAAGGGTTAGCCCATACCATAATAGATTACTCGCTAGAGGATGAGTCGTTATGTCGATCATTGAATTGTTACTTCCATTCCTCCATCTCAGTCCTCCTTTCTTCCCTAAGTTCTTCCTTCATTTTTTCAAGTCGACTTTCAACTCTAGCATCAACTTGCGACTCAATAATGGCTTCAACTCTAGCATTGACTTCAGATTCAATGATGACTTCATTGTTGTAGAAAGAAGGTCGTTTTCGGTGAGAAGAACTTGCATGGGTAAGAATATTTGCAGCTTCTCGAGTTTTTGCAAAACCATAAACATCTTTCTTCTTGGGAACACCGACTACCTCTAGCCAAGCTTTTGGGTCAAAAGGAAGCCCCAAAGCTGAAACACTGTTAGTAGTTTTGACAATTGCTTCATACTTCTCAGAAACATTTTCAGACCTTGCATCACACCATTCACCTTCACCTTTGTGAAGTTTGTGCAACCTCTCATAAGCTTTAATTTGACATGGCCTTTTTCCCAATTGTTTCTCCTACAAAAATCCCGAATATTAAAACTTAAATACACTTACATGGAAATGCAAGTGTAATCTATGAACAAAAACAGGTAGTATACACATGCGTTTTAACTAGTGAGGGTCAGTGAAAATTAGTGGACTATATAGCAAGTCATACAGCTTAAATAGGTCAAATTACGGGTCAATAAATCAGCATGTTAGCGGGTTATACACAGGTCATAGATGTCAAACATATCATATAGTTCAGTAGATAAACAAGTCAGATGGGTCAAGCATGTGAAACAACAGTTTGGAGAACGTTTGATGCGAGTTTTAACGGGTCAGTGGGTCATATGGGTCAACATAGATTGAACGTCTCTGTGTCGATTTAACGACTAGGTGAGATCAATAATATAAACAAACAAGTGCTTAAATTGGAATTTCACTCGGCGTAATACTATAAAGCATTTTAATGCCAACTATACATTTTATATTTTTTAACAGTAGCATAGCAAGAACACTAACACATTAATAAATTAAAATAATAATGGATTATAAAACTAACAAACATACCCATCGATCAAGATGTGTTGCAAAGCTAACAGACCCTCCAGTGTGTCTTACATAGCAGCTTGTACCTTCCTCGTCACCAGGAACCACTTTCCTATTCTTAGCACCCGCAATTGATCGTTTCTGCCATTTCTCAGTCTCCCAAGTCTTGAGTATTTCATCCCAATCTGTAGCGGTTACAAAAGTCGGTTTACCTTTCTTCCACTCGGATGGCTTCTTACTATTTGTTATTTTCTTACAATCTTTTCTAACCTGCCCCCATGTACCTCGACATCTATCCATCGAGGCATTTTCCCAAACCAATCTAGCATAATCTGGATGCATCGTTGACTCATGTTGAAATCGATCCTATGAAAGTCATTATATCATATTCAGTTTATTTTTGCATGTATATAACATCTAAAGATGTCTAAAGTAATTACCTGGAAGCTTTTGTACAAAGACTCGATTAGAGTCTCATCAAGATTACACCACTGAGTTTCATTCCCAACGAAATTTGACTTGAAATTCTTTGTAATCGTTCTTGCGACAACAGGTTCCAAATAGCTACAAAATAGTTATATGGTAGACATAAGAGGATATGGTATTAACAGAATGAAGCAAACTGTTGACATCAGGAAGCTAAATTTTTGACATCAGAAAGCTAAATTTGTGACATCAGTAAAGCTTAATGTTTCGTATTTCCAATTGTTCTTAATAATAGCAGGTCATTGGGTTAGAAACAATAACCATGTATATAGTACTTACTGTTACTCATCAACGATATGTATCAGTGTTCTTTCAGAAGGCTTTGTCGGGATATTTTTGTTCATATATGCTCCTCTAGGACCCCTCTGTTGAGTAGACAAGTTTTGATCTATATACATAACAATAAAACTTAACTTAAATCATTATTTTCAACCTTAAATTACAAAAAAAATGTTAAAATGAACAAACCTGAATCGTAATCAGTCCTCATGGAAGCTTGTGATTCAAGTTGGGTTGGTGACACTTCATCTGGTGTTGGTGATAGCGAATGAGGCGCTGGTAATGTAGTTGGTGGTGTTACTGGTAATGTAGTCGGTGGTGTTAATGGTGTTGGTGTTGGAGATGGTGATAGTGATGGTGATGGTGATGGTGATGGTGATGGTGATGGTGATGGTGAGCCAATTGGTGATTTAGATCCCAAAGTGTGCAGTATGCTACCTCGACGAATACCCCTACCTCTACCAGCTTTGTATGCTCCAGACATCTGTCATGTTAAAAATCAGAAATTAAAATCGGATTATAAATGAAAGACACACATTATAATGATGCACATGTATAAATTCCTTACAAGTAATTTAAGCATATTAAATATTAATATTTCCAAAATCACAAACATTATCATAATATAAAAGATATATGGATTATGGATTACATAAATACCATTCGTTATCACTACTTGATAAATCTAAATCATCTTCATCTTCCTCAGAATCTTCCTGATCAAAATCTCCCTCGTCATCAGCTTCTAAGTCCTCATTGGTCGTCATTACGGTTTGGGTGGGTACATGTTCAACCTCTTCAGCTTCTGTTGATGATGAAAGACAAACTTGATCTAAATCAACATCGACATCCACAATGGTTGGTGGAGGCATTTCATCTTCTTGGTAAAACCCTTCCATTGTCGGTGTAATTTCATCATCTTGCACAATGTTAGGAATTGTATTATACGTGCTCCTTGCTTTTGTTTTACATACCGCTAACCACTCAATTCGATTCCTCTTTCTCGCAGGGTAAGTAGTGTAGTAAACTTGCTGAGCTTGTTCGGCTAATACGAATGGATCATTCCCACCAAGTGTTGATTTTGAATTCACGTCAACTAGGCCATGTTTAGAATCAACCTTAACACCTCGTTCACTATCAAACCAATGGCATTTGAATAAGGTAACTCTATGGCATCCAACATAATGCAATTGTATGACATTAAGTAGAACACCATAATAATCTTTTTCAAAGTCATTGTAACAACTCCCTTTGATGCACACACTGCTATATATGGTCGTCTTGTTTTCACCGTAATCTTTAGTTTGAAACTTATACCTATTTACAAAACAACTTGGGTAACATGTTGCAGATTTACTAGGGCCGTTGCAAAGATCACGTATTTGATCATCAATCGTATTGTCTTGACGAATCTATCATCAAACATTGTGTTACTATAATTGATCTACTTACATATGACGATATAAAAAAAGACACTCACCCTTCTTTTAACCCATTTAGAGAACTGCAAATCACGTAATTTGTCAAGTTCTCCAACTGTGATATTTGGATTATTAGAGGTCACTGAATCATCAAATTCTCTGCATCCAGATTTGCATTAGTAGTTAGAAAGATGACTTATGCATGTGCATAAGTAAATTATATTATAATACTTACTTCACAAATGGCATAATCTCAACACAATTTAGAAGAACATATCTTTCAGCAGCTTTGAATTCATTTTCATCCAATAACCTTTATATGGTTTTTCCAAATGGCCGACAAGGATAACCAAATACATGTAATTTACCCTTGTCCACGTAACCGCCGTCATCATTCTTGGAGCACGATTTAACTTTGTTTGAACATGGGGTTCAAAATAAAGTGAGCAAAATGCTGCTGTTTCTTGAATAAGATATGCTTCACATATTGAACTTTCAATGCATGCTCTATTACGCACCTTTCTCTTCAAGTTCATCATACACCTAATGCGGAAGTGGACCGTATGAGTAAACATAAAGGAACGTTGCAATGAAAATGAGTTATGTTAGTTAATTACCTTTCAAAAGGATACATCCATCGATATTGCACAGGCCCACCCACTTTAGCTTCATATGCTAAATGAATAGGCAAGTGTTCCATCGAATCAAAAAAACTTGGTGGAAATATCTTCTCTAATTTGCACAATATTTCAACTATGTTTTTCTCCAACATCTCCATATGTTCAACTTGCATGACCGTTGAACATATGTCACGGAAGAAGTGACTTAGTTCGGTCAACGCATCCCATATTGGTTTTGGTAAAACTTCCCGGAAAGCAATTGGTATTAACTGTTGCATGAACACATGACAATCGTGGCTTTTCATCCCAGACAACATGCAATCATCCAAGTTTACGCATCTAGATATGTTTGAGGCATATCCATCTGGAAATTTTATTTGTTTGATCCACTCCAATACTATTTTTATTTGGGGTTTTGACAATGTGAATGGTGCCTTTGGCTTCATTGATTTGCCTTGTTGCTTAAAAAGATTTAGGTTAGATCTCCTACAATATATTTTTATATCTTCTCGAGACTTAACATTGTCTTTTGTCTTTCCTTTCACGTCCATCACAGTATTAAATACATTCTCAAAAACATTTTTCTCGATATGCATCACATCTAAATTGTGTCATATCAGGTTGGAAGTCCAATAAGGCAACTCCCAGAAAATACTCTTTTTCGTCCAATTATGCTCCTTTCCATAATCGGGAAACCTCTTTGGTTTCTTAGTTATCCCTAAAGGTATTTCGGGAAATTCATTTAAACGATTCAATAAGGTTGTTCCTTCTAAACGAGGTGGAGGATCATCGTGATCAACTCTATCGATACGAAAATTATCTTTATCTTTTCGATAAGGATGATTGTGAGGAAGAAATTGACGATGACAATCAAAGAAGCTCTGCTTCCCTCCGTGATGAAGAGTGAATGCCTTGGTGTTCTCCATACAATATGGGCATGACTTTCTCCCATGAGTGCTCCAACCAGATACCATGCCATAGGAGGGAAAATCATTTATTGTCCATAACAAAGCAGCCCTCATTTGAAAATTTTGTTCCGTGGAGACATCATATGTAGTAGCACCCACATCCCAAAGCATTTTCAGTTCTTCAACTAGTGGCCTCAAGTATACATCAATGTTCTTACCAGGGCTCTTCGGACCCGGGATAATTAGAGTTAGAAATAGAACAGCCTCTTTCATGCACATCCATGGTGGTAGATTGTACGGAGTAACAAAGACTGGCCAACAAGAATAAGATATACTTGAGTGTCCAAAAGGATTGAACCCGTCTGTGGACAAACCTAACCTAACGTTACGCCCATCAGCCGCAAATGAGGGATAAACTCGATCAAGGTGTTTCCATGCCTCTCCATCAGATGGGTGGGTAAGTACCCCTTCCGGACGTCGATTAGTTTTATGCCAAGACATGTGCTTTGCTGTCCTAGTTGACATAAAAAGCCTTTGAAGCCTTGGTGTAAGTGGCAAATACCGTAACACCTTGATAGGCACTTCTTTCCCTTTTCCATTTCTTCTTTTTCCCGGTTTAAATCGAGGATGACTACACACCACACACTCTTTCTTCTCTTCATATTCTTTCCAGTACAACATGCAATCGTTTGGACATGCATGAATCTTCTTGTATGCGAGAATCAACTCTTTTACCATCTTCTTTGATTGATAAAAGTCATTAGGTAAAACTAGTGATGCGCAAAAACCGGTTTTGATCAAACCCGACCCGACCCGACCCGAAACCGGTTTTGGTCAAACTTGGTCAAAACCGGTTTGGCCCAAAACCGGTTCGGGTTCAACCCGATTTGGGCACCCCAAAACCCCAACCCGACCCAAACCGGTTTGGGTAGGGTCCAAACCGGTTCGGGTTCAAAACCGGTTTCAAACCGGTTTTTTTTTATAAAAATCGTATTTTCGCTCGCACGTCTTCGTTTTAAGGAAAAGCAACGTTTGGGCCAAATTTTTTTCATTAACTTTATAGAACATTAGTAATGGAAACATAATTGATCAATAACATAACCAAAAGGCTTCTAAATCTCTTTAAAAATATTATTGAATCCGAAAATTCTATATAATTCATAAACGTTAGGGCGTTAAGCGTTTTAATGAAAAACAACGTTTGGGCCAAATTTTTTTCATTAACTTTGTAGAACATTAGTAATGGAAACATAATTGATCAATAACATAACCAAAAGGCTTCTAAATCTCCTTAAAAATATTATTGAATCCGAAAATTCTATATAATTCATAAACGTTAGGGCGTTAAGCGTTTTAACGAAAAGCAACGTTTGGGCCAAATTTTTTTCATTAACTTTATAGAACATTAGTAATGGAAACATAATTGATAAATAACATAACCAAAAGGCTTCTAAATCTCCTTAAAAATATTATTGAATCCGAAAATTCTATATAATTCAAAGTGAGTTGATACTTTCAAGGAATGTTTTACTAAATGCAAGGAAACATGTGCATAAAAAGTGATACTGTATGCATAAAGAGTTGTACATTTCCGTGTGTTTAGTAAAAACTTCCTTGCATTTATCAAACACGTTTTAGCGTTAGGCTTTTTAAGGATAAACAATGTTTGGAGCAAATTTTTTTTTATTGAATTGGTAGAACATTAGTAATACAAACGTAATTGAACAATAACTTAAACAAAAGTCTTCTAAGTCTTCATAATACAATTACAACTAAAAATATAAAATATATCAACGAATACATTTCGAGCTTCGGCATGGCCATCACCCGAAAATGTAATCGAGTAGTAATCTTCAACTTGTATTAATCTTCAAAAGTCGAAATCTTCTTCGGAGGTAGCCTCGCGCGAAGCTTGATCAAGAGCAATTTCTTCGTCGGAAAGTGATATTGTTACACCTTCTTCCACCTCGATATTGTGTATGTCTTCTTCGTATTCCATTTCACCTTCAAGACTTGATACATTTTGTATGCGTTCCGCGGCGTCCAAGTGATCCTTCAAGCAAATGCACATCTCTAAGGAGGCCGGTGTGAGTCTTGTTCTTCGTATAGATAATACCCTGCCACTAAGAGAAAAAGCGGATTCCGAAGCTACCGTAGAAGCTTGGACGGTTAGTAAATCTCGGGCCATGATGGCTAGAATGGGAAATTGAGATTCCCTCTCTTTCCACCAAGCCAAAATATCAAATTGTTCGAACTCCAATAGAATAGTGGCCAAAAAATCCGTGGTCGTATATCTCCCATATTCGTTAGTGGTATTTTGGTTACCATCACCTCTTGCCCGTTTATTGTTTTCTTGTCTTAAACTATTATAAAAGTTTAGCATTGGATTGCTAGAAGAAGATGAAGAAAACATTGGGTTAGCCGTACTACCGGACACATGTGTGGTTATATTTTTGAAAATATACGCCAAATAAATCTCCCAAATATTTGTTAAAATCCGTTTTTGCATTATGTGAAAACAATGGGTCGGCCTCATTCAAATCCAAATTGTGACAAATGTTATCGATAAGCATTTCCACCCCGGTAACGTTTAAACAAGGGTTCATTGCGGCGGAACAAGTAATTACCGGTGGCATTTCTTGAAAATATTTTTTTAGTTTTTCTTTCATGGGAGCCACCATTTCTTCAAATATAGGACCTTCATACAAGTAGTCGTTTAATTTTGTAGTCATTAACCAAATTTGATTAAGCACCAAATGGCTAGTTGGATAATAAACACCCGATAATAAAGTAGTCGCGGTTTTGAAAAGTTTGAGCAATTCGACCATCTTTTTAATATACTCCCAATATATGATTGGAAATGGTGTTACAAGACCTTTTGTAACAAGATGATCATGGAAAACTTGTAAAGTATCGCGTTGGCGTAAACCACATACAAACATATGGTAGGTCGAATTCCATCTAACGGGCATGTCCCAATTAGGGGTTAAAAAAATAGAATTCGTATCCTTGCACAATTTCATATAAGATTTGTATCTAGCTTTACCCTTTTGAAAAACGTCTTGCAACATAGATTTAAACCTCGTTTTTACTTCGTCTACATCTTCAACCGCTAGTCCGGCTTGTACAACCAAGTTAATGATGTGTGCAACACATCGACTATGATAAAAAATGCCCTTCAATGGTGGTGCGTATTTTAGTATTAATTTTGAAACGGCAAGTGTATTATTACTAGCGTTGTCAAAAGATATTGAAAAAACCTTTTCTTCCAATTTAAACATTTTAATCACACTTCGTAACATGTAAAATAAGTTTTGACCCGTGTGAGGATACTCAAAGTCTTCAAAAGCAATGGTACGTTTCATCATTTGCCAAGTTGCGGGATCAACCCAATGTGCGGTTACACAAAGGTACGAACCGGGCAAACCATGAGGAGCCGACCAAACATCGGTTGTTAATGATACACATGTATTTAAATTTTCAAAACCGATTTTTAGTTGTTTTTTAGCATCTTTCCACAATTTAAGGGCATCGCGTTTAAGAGTAGTACGACTTACATTGTTATATCGCGGTTGAAGAGTGGTTTGAATCACCCTAGTAAGCCGAGGGTTGTCGAAGTGGTTGAAAGGCAAAGCTTCTTGAATTACATAACCCGCAAAAGCTTGTCGACACCGTTCCACATCGTATGTAAATATAGAACCATCTCGTGCCATCGATGATTGCCCACTTGCTTCCGGATTACCTTTGAGTCCCGCACAATGCTTCTCGGTATGATTTTTCAAGGTGGTGTTGGAGTCGGGTTTGAAGAACAACTTACAACGTTTACAATGCGCTTTAATCGAACCATCCGACAACAACACTTTGTCGTAAGCACTCCAAATCTCCGGATTTCTTTTGTTGGGCAATTGTTTCACAATCGTTGGTGCATTTGAAGAACCAACACCATGGGAAGCCGAAGAAGATTGAGTTGCCATTTTCGAAACGAAAATATATATGCGTTTTTGAGTATTTGTATATAAATATGAGTGTGTAAATGTGTGTTTTGGTTCCTAAATGATATGATATATATATACTTGAATCATAATGGCAAAAACGTAATTAAATGGCAAAAAAAACGGCTATATGGAGTACCAACGGATATATTAAAGTTCAAAAAATAAAAACCGGTTTCAAACCGGTTTGAAAACCGGTTTTTCAAATCGGGTCGGGTAAAACCGGTTCCAACCCGGTTTCAACGGATATAACCCCAAACCGGTTTCAAACCGGCGGTTTGAACCCAAACCGAACCGGTTTTGGTCAAACCCGGTTTTGACCGGTTTCAAACCGGTTTCAAATCGGGTCGGGTTGTCGAACCCGGTTTCGATGTGCATCTCTAGGTAAAACCGCGTCCTGTGGCAACATGCTTCTCACTATTGTAGTGACCTGGTTGTAGCAACTCTCACTCATGTTGTACTCTGATTTACAATTCATTAATTGAGACACTGCTGACAACCTAGTATGGTTCAAGCAACCATTCCATAATGGCTCATCAGCATGTTGTAGCAATTTGAAGAACTTAGCTGCATTTGAGTTTGGTGCTTCTCTAGTAACGTTTGTCCTCAATTCAGGGCCTGCTGCATCCATCACCATATCTCTATAATGGTTTTCAGTCACCGCTTGACCGCCATCATCATTTGTTGTAGAATGAGGTTCATGAGTTTCTGTTACTACTGATCTTTCCCCGTGCGCAAACCAAGTCGTATAAAATCTTCGAAAACCCCTACGATAAAGGTGTATTGTAACTGTTTTTCGATCTTGAAATTTTAACAGGTCACATTTAAGGCAAGGACACTTAATTGTACCAAGACTGACAAATTGTGGATGGCTATAAGCAAAATCTAAAAACCCTTGGACCCCATCTTTAAATTCACGAGTTAATGAACCATCACTGGGCTCTACTCGCTGTTTCATCCATGTACGATCAAGTGACATTTTTAGTAGTTTAATAAAGAGCAGCCTGAGATTCATTATAAAAGACACACAAGTAACTAATAATTTCAGCTATAATTTGTGGCCATGAGAAACGTACTGTTAATTCAAAGAAACAAAAGCAACACTTAGTTTAATGATGTATTTTTGTTATTTTTTAACAGCATGACTTAGTAAGAAGACATACAAAAAAAAAAGGTTTTTTTAACCCACTGATGTGGTAAATAAACATTAAAAAAGCAACACTTAGTTCAATGATGTGTTTTTGTTCTTTTATAACAAGACTTAGTAAATTAAACATAAAAATATCCTTTAAGCACACTTAGTTCAATGATATTTATTAATTCTTTTATAAAAATAACACATCGAAACATAAAAAATCTTTTGCAACCAACTGATTATCCTCATACCCACAAGGAAACACAAGTAAGGAAATAAAAAATTTCAAAATGAACCATTTGTTTTCAATACTTAAATATACACATAAAAAGCACAAAATTTCTAGCTGATAGCTAAAAGATGCAATTAGAAGAGGCTACAGTATATTGAACTTAAAAACCTTTGATTTAGTGAGCAATGACGGTATAGAAGAGATGACCCACGAAGCAAAGAAGCCCCTTTCCCTGTTTCAAGATGAAAAGTAATTTTAAGTTAGGGTTTTACCAATTACATCCATGAACCATCCCACTTTCACTGAAAGGAAGAAATTACCTGGATCTGAAGAATGACGAGACTAAAAGAGGCTGGAAAATAATGGGCGGTGATACGGCAACGTGAGCGGTGAGCAGCGGCGCTAACAGGGAAGGGGTGAGATAGAGATGGAAGCCATTTGTCTGGGTTTCTTTCTGAAGTGTTTGTTGCTTTAGGGTATAAGATATATTCAACCTTTTGTATTTTTTATAAAGATTAAGAATAAGAAATTTAAGTTATAAAATAAAATGTTACAATAATACAACATAAACAATAATAATAATAAATACTTATAAAAATAAAAAGTCAAACATAGAACTTTTTTGCATTAAAATTTGTTTTGGGATCAACAAATTTTGGCCCAATTTTATATAATAATACAAAAAAGTAAATAATAATAATAAGAAAAATTAGGTCTAATCTTCCATTATAATATAAAGAAAGACTAAGTAACTAACCTAATATAGATGTTCTACAAGAAAAATATACTTCATCCGTCCCATCACAAGCGTCCACATTATTATTTTGGATTGTCTCAAATAAGTATCCACTTTTATGTTTCAACCGATCGAGACTTTAGTGGGTATAAATGTTATTTGAGCAGTGAAAAGTGTAGTTAGCGGATAATCCTAAAATTGTGTGCAAATTTGATTAGCTCGACTTACTCTTCATTAAATGAGGTTTCAAACTGTCGAGTCAATTATATATTTTTAGCTCAGCTTACTCGTAACTAATCCAGTAGTAATTCTATATTCAAGATTGATTCAAGCTCGAATATTATCGTTATCGAACTTGAGGTGAATGAACTTGAGCTCAAGTAGTTAGTTAAGTGCTTGAGTTGACAACAACCCTTCAACAAATAGGGACCATTAAACGCATTAGACTCGTTAAAAATGAGGCACTCATGCGTCGTAACGAAAATGTTAGCATGGCTTCAACTTAGGCCATCAGTTGCAGTAAAACTCTTGATTATGGATATGTCATCCTTACGGCCAAAATACTCTTAAACTCGCCAAGCTTATTCATCAATGACTTAATAGCATGTCATGTGATATATAATATGATCAATGAGAAATGAATTCATCAAATTAATAAGATTTGTGTTTATACCTGAGTTGAAGTCGAGTTATATCTTCGTTAACATTACAAACTTTAGTAAATCCTTGATGCTTGTTGATCATAAGAATATTACATCTATATGTTTTAGACTCGTTAATTCAACGAGGCACTCATGCGTCGTAAAGAGAATGCCAACATGGCTTCAACTTAGGCCTCTACTGCAATATAACTCCTTATTATGGGTACATCTTTCCCAGAACCATAATACTCTTCAACTCGTCAAGCTAATTTATTAATGTATAGTATAATGTCATGTGTTATATAATCTGATCAACGACGAACACGCCTTCTAAAAATTAATAAGATTGTATTTATACATAAGTTGAGGTCGAGTTATATTCTTCGCCAACATTACAAGCTATAGTATTTTTTTTTCGATGCTTATTGATTATAAGAAGAATTACATCTTTATCATGATATTAGAAAGTGACAGTGTTTCGTTTATTTCATATTATGTCGCTCACTTGTGTTATTCGATTTGCTCATTCGGTTATTCAGTTAACCTATTAAGACAAAAATGGTTAATTAGACAAAGTTGTAACCCTAGCTAGTATCTTCTTTAACTTTCGGAGGAAGAAGAAATCGTATCTTTCATAGCAACATGCAACTAAAATCGATGAATATATATATATATATATATATATATATATATATATATATATATATATATATATATATATATATATGCATAATTCATCACTTAAAGAAAATATATCAAAAATAATTTGAATAACAATGACATATAATCGTTGCTAATTTAATAAATTTTGTTGCTAAAAATGGAGGGAATTTTCCCTCATAAATTTTATTTCTTAATTACATTCCCTCCACCCTCCAAAAAACCCCCAATTTCTTTCCCTCCAATAAATTTGGCTAGATAGCAACAAATTTAACATAAGTAGTTGCTAATTTAATTTAACAACGATCGTTAAGTCGTTGCTAACTTTCATAAGCAAAATCATTTACCAAAAGTCGTTGCCAATTAAAGGCGGGAACGTTCCCTCCAAAAAATCACACATTAACAACGAATTTGGCAACGAAGGTGTCGTTGCTAATCCAATAATCTGATTTTATCCATGTTAGTTGCTAAATTCATTGCTAAAGTGCAATTTTGCCAACGACTTTCGAGTAGTTTCTAAAATTTCGTTGGTGATGGCAACTTTTCTAGTAGTGAATCCATTTATTTTCCCGTCGATCTTATTATGTTTTCTCCCAAGAATGACAACCTTAATTCTAGCAGTCACAATTTTGATTATGATATATGTTTGTTTAATTTATAATAACTGATTTAGTGTACAAAATGTATTATCCTCACTTACACAATACCAATTGAGCATAATTTAAGTGGTACCGTTATCACAATCGCGGAAACTTCACATGTGTGACCTATAGGTCAGGAATTCGAATACGTTTCTCAGCACATGTGATTGATTTGTGGGACGGACACGGTATCCTCTAAATTACCCTCTTACTCACTGATCAAGCTCATTACGATTACTCACACAATAGTAGCAACTTGACAATTTAATTATAAAAGACAAATTAATCAAAAGAATTTATTTTTTGGGAAAATCACAAATTTGATCCTTTGACCAAACTCAATTAACAAAATAATCATTTGACTTTTATTTTTAAGAAACTAATCCAAATATTCGCGCTATAACAAGCGAGAATGGCGCGAATGATTAAAATAAGGCAATTAAATCAATTAATTAACAAAAGTCAGAGTTTTATTATTGTTTAACCCAATCACTCAAACCCACGTACCTGTATACGCGAAAATTAAGTGGACCCGGCGCGTGTCAGTGTGGACTGGCAAGTAGGTGAAACGAAGGGGTGCGAATGATTAAAATAATAAAAAAAACCGAGTGAGTTTGACGATTTATCTTCTAATCATATTTTATATTTTATATTTTTCATATTTAATTAACGTATTATTTTGTTTTTCTTTAATTACTTTTTTATACAATTTTTAAAATAATTCCGAATATATATTCATGATCAGTGTAATTTTATCTACATTTCGATATAAATTTTATCGTCATATGTTATGTATTTAAATTTATAACGATATAAAATTTTTATAACATATGACGATAAAATTTATATCGAAATGTAGATAAAGTTACACTGATTATGAATATATATTCGGAATTATTTTAATTGTGCGTTAATTAAATATGAAAAATATAAAATATTAAATATGATTAGAAGATAAATCGTCAAACTCACTCGGTTTTTTTTGATTATTTTAATCATTCGCACCCCTTCGTTTCACCTACTTGCCAGTCCCACACTGACACGCGCCGGGTCCACTTAATTTTCGTGTATACAGGTACGTGGGTTTGAGTGATTGGGTTAAACAATAATAAAACTCTGACTTTTGTTAATTAATTGATTACTTGCCTTATTTTAATTATTCGCGCCATTCTCGCTTGTTATAGCGCGAATATTTGGATTAGTTTCTTAAAAATAAAAGTCAAATGATTATTTTGTTAAGTGAATTCGGTTAAAGGATCAAATTTGTGATTTTTCAAAAAAAATTTACAATATTTTCATTGTATTTTACGCCTTAAAGATTTGTACTTGAGGCCTACCAAAACTAATCAATCAAAAAGACACGTGAAAGTTTTTAGGTTTGCACACATCATATATCATGGCATCTTCAAGTCAAGCACTTTCTGCTACTCTGCGCACTCATACCTACACCAACACCCATCATATTCCAATTTCTTCACGATCTCCGTCATCGTGGTTACCGTTAACCAACCGATCGTTCCGCGCTACAATCTCCGTAATCGGCGCCCCCAAAAAAACCAGCTGTTTCATCACAAACGCGTCCATTTCTGCAAAAATGGCTGCAACTGATAAAAAAGTACAAGTTTTTGATTCTGAAGAAGCACTTTCTGTGTCCCTGGCTAAATACACCGCCGATTTGTCGGAAAAGTTTGTTAAACAAAAGGGTTCTTTCACGGTTGTCGTGTCCGGTGGATCTTTGATTAAATCACTCAGGTAAAATTGTATAAAGTTTCTATTTTTTTGTTACCGGAAATGAGTTGTTTATTAATTGGGTGAAAAAAAGATTCAATTTTGAAACTTAATATTGTTTCTTGATTGTTAATTGCCTGCTATCTAATCTTGGTTAGTTGTTTAAGTGCTCAGTGTAGGCATATAACAACTGGTATCTGGTTTGGCTTTTTGATTGTGGTTTTTTTGTTGTAATTGTGCATAAGAAAGATTCATTTTTTCTTAGTGTAAATGAGTTCATTTTAATTTGGTGAAAAGAAAAGATTTAGTTTTTAAATTTAATATTGTTTTCTTGTTAGTTAGTTCCTTGCTTTCTAGTGTGGGTGAGTTTATTAGTGTTAAAGAAATATTTATCTATATTATTAGGTATATTTTGGTGGCTTTTGGTTGTATAATGTGATTGCGATATGTGATTGTGAACTTGGTGAAGGAAAGATTGAATTTTTTGAACAAAATCTTGTTTTCTGATTGTTAATCACCGATGCTGTCTTGTGTGGGTGAGTTGTGTAATGGTCTTTGTCAACTAAAGTTCGGTTTCCTGATTGTCATTGTGATATGTGATTGGCATTTGTTATTGTGTAATTTGGGACTGACTGATATGTTGATGGTATTTTGTTATTGTAATAAAAGGAAGCTAGTGGAAGCACCTTATATCGATTCAATAGATTGGTCAAAATGGCATATGTTTTGGGTGGATGAAAGAGTGGTCCCTAAAGATCATCCGGATAGCAATTATCTGCTTGCTTATGATGGTTTTCTCTCCAAGGTATGTTTCTGACATGTATTATTATACTTGTGCCTAAATCCCTAAACTCGCGAATACAGATGCGTCTAATGGACATCCATCATTTTTTTTTTCTGATAAAGAGTAATGATATGTGTGCTCATACTTGTGCTCATTTTGTATCCAAAGTAACTATGTTTATGTGCTTTATTTACACAAGCAACTTTTTGAAGTTGATCAAGATGGCAACATACTTTCAGTTTTGTACTAATCATAGAAACATACTTTCAGTGACAGTATATACCAAGTTAGGTTACATTTTTTTTTTATCATGGGAAACATATGAAAGTATGTTGTTATAATTGGAGGAGTCAAAAATCGAAGATCTTGCTAGGATTTGTAGCAAAAAGCAATTAGGTTACTAATACTGATAATTTTTTTATCTAGCTATTCTGAACACATAACCTTTCTCGTTAAAAACTCTCCATTGGAAAGAAAGTTCAGAGTCCTTGATTTAGCTATGTAATACTTGAATGTCGTCCATTTTTGGCAGGTGCCGATTCCAGCTGGAAATGTTTATGCCATTAATGATGCCTTGTCAGCAGAGGCTGCTGCAGACGACTACGAGACCTGTGTTAAGCATCTGGTTCATAATGGGATAATCAGCACATCCGAAGCAACCGGGATACCAAAATTCGATGTTATGCTATTAGGTATGGGCCCAGATGGACATGTAGCATCTTTATTTCCTGGACACCCTTTACTTGAAGAAAAGAACAAGTGGGTTACCTTCATCAAGGAATCACCAAAACCCCCTCCAGAAAGAATTACATTTACTTTCCCAGTGATCAATTCGTCTGCAAATATCGCGCTTGTGGTAGCTGGAGCTGGTAAAGCTCATCCAGTTCATGTAGCTCTGGGTAATGGTCAAGATTCTCATGTGTTGCCTGTTCAATTGGTGAAACCTGAAGGAGAGCTCGCATGGTTTTTGGACAAAGATGCAGCTTCAAAGCTTTAGAGCAAGATGCAACTGCAGCTCATCAATTGATCACAACTGTTTTAGAACCAGTTTCAGCTTCAAGATTGTAATGTACTTTAAGCAAAGAATAAGATTTGTTTGCTCTAATTCCAAGCGAGAATATGAAATGAATAAAGATACCAAAGTGATATTCTTAAGCATTTGTTGGTGTGATTTTACTCCATTTTTCTCTTTTTAAACTGTGACCATTTTTGTGTTTTCAATATTTTCTCAAGTGCAAGAAAGAACCATTAGTAATGTCCTTCCCCTACTCAAGCTATGGCGACATCTATATGTCTACTTATGCGTTCTGGGCAAATACAGTATCTTCAAAAAGTGCTGCGATATTAACTATCTTTGCCTTGGCTGTAGTTGCCTTGATCCGCCTCACTGTAAGGTATGCTAACATATAAGGGGGGTGTATCTAAACGTATGTTATGAAAGTGGCTGTATCATGTATGATATCCAGTTATTAGGATCGGATAATGAGTTCTAATAAGGGGGTTTAGCAAATAATGTCTGGGTGCGACGGTGTATGAAAAACTAATTGTTTAAAGCATATGTGCATAAAATGAGGAAAATGGACAGTATTGTGAAAAAGCTATCAATACTAAAAGCCTTTCAAACTTGGTTAAGAATATGGATAAACATGTAATTTCAAATTAATAGGAGTTGCCTTCTTATCAACTGTGATGTATTATGTCCTACATTGCCCGTTTTAGGACTATAACATCCCTCCAAAAGGGAGAACGCCGAGAGGGTAAAGTTAGCATTCTCAAATTAAGTTCTGAGGAAGACGTAGCTGATGCTCTGGCCAAATACGTTGCTGATCTATCTGCTAAATTCATCAAAGAAAATGGGTCTTTTTCGGTGGTTTTATCCGGAGGTACACTCATCGATTCTCTCAGGTAACATCAATTCATCTCTACCAAAACACCAAGTTAAAATGAGATTTCGTGTTATGCTCATAATATGATATTGTGTTTATATCAGGATATTACTGGAGCCTCCTTACATAAATTCAATAGAATGGTCAAAATGGCTGATCTTCTTTTTGGATGAGAGGGTGGTTCCCCTAAATCACCCTGACAGCAACTATAAACTTGCTTTAGATGGTTTCCTGTCCAAGGTATAAACAAACATATATTCACATTTGTAAGTGTGTATTTCAATAAATGCAAGTTTACATTTGACGTGTTATGGTAGGTGCCAATACCCAAGAGTAATGTATACGCAATCAATGACAAATTATCACCAGAGGGTGCAGCCAATGACTATGAAAGACGTCTAAAGCACTTGGTCGATAATGCAAAGTTAAAAAGATCAGCGAGTAGTGAGTTTGCAAACTTTGATCTAATGCTGCTAGGAATGGGTCCAGATGGGCATGTGGCGTCTCTATTTTGTTGGCATTTTCAGCGGTTTGAGAAATCAAAATGGGTGACTTTTGTTAAGGACTCACCCAAACCGCCTTCCCAGCGGATCACATTCACATTTCCACTCATCAATGCAGCGTCTGAAATTGCAATGGTGGTGACAGGAGAGGATGTAGCAGATGCCGTGAAGATAGCTTTGAGGAAAACATCTGATTGTAGTTGTTTTCCACTGCCTGTCGAGAAGGTTTCACCCGTGGGGAAGCTCACTTGGTTCCTGGACAAAGATGCCACTTCACGATTATCACGTTAAGGCGTAATATAAATTGGGACTTTTCGGTTCCAAAGAAATGTTGAATAAAAGAAAACAAGAAGAACTGATTCATTTTTAAAATGTATTATTCTAAACTCATGGTAAAGATAGAGCTAAATGACAAAAGAAGTATCTTCTTTTTCTGAAAACTTGCAAATTGCACAATAACATAGTTGAAGTGTCAATATCAGTATCATCAGTAGTTGAAATAAATCACTAAGATGTGAAGTTTAGCTATTAGCCTATTAGTGATTGAGTATCCCCAACTAACGTAAGCACATTATATATCAGATTTATTATCCAATAATTTACTTAAGTCTACTTAACATAAAGAAAGCTTAAAAAAAATTTTAACATCAAGTGTAAAATAGATAAACTTATAAATTTAGAGATATTCGCTTTAACGGTTCATAGTTATTGACATGTATAATAGGGTTGTCGCACAAAAACAAATTTATAGAAATGTGATATGAATAAAAATGATCACAATCCAAAATATGGTTAATTTCGTAAAAGAACTTGGGAGTAGTTTTTGGAAGATAAGCGGGATTTCTTTTGGTTTGCGGAGTATGATATAACATCCTTGTGTTGGATATGAATGCAAAATTGGAATTTATATTGCGGCACGCACGATCTTATAATTCTAGTTTATTCTGTGAGATGATGAATGCAAAATTGAAATTTATATTCACGCAGCTAAGTACTGCGTGGTCCGGTAATCGGGTCGTTGTGTGAAAAAATTGACAAACTACAAAGTACAAATGGCCATAACCTTATGAACCGTTAGTAGTTATGAGATAAGTCGAGACAGACGTGTTGTCTGTTTGTCCACCTTTCGGATTCAACATGAAGATCAGTTCATTTTGACTGCTTCAAGCCTTCAACTATATCAAGTATCACCTGTACTTGGATACCCAAGACTTTGAAAACTTTTTGCAGCTAAAAGCTCTTTGACTTGAATACAAGAAAAGCTTTTTATTACAAGAGCTTAAATTTTTAAAACTACTCCGTACAAGCTATAAAGCTCCTAAAAGTTTTGAAAACTACAAACATGCCGAAAGGTAACTAAACAGAATATATTTATTCTAGATTCTGGTCAAAATTGCCAGATTTCAATGAGCTAAACAAACCCCATATGGTTTCCAATCCGATTTATAGGTACTCCCTCCGTCCCAAAATTATAGTCCATCCTTCCTTTTACGGACGTCCCAAATTAATCATCCACTTTCAAAAATAGATAGGGAAGTTTGATCGTGATTACCATATTACCCTTAATTGAAATTATTATTACAAACTTTTAAGACAAAATTACACGGGTCATCCCTGTGGTTTGTTCGAAATTGCACTCGTCGTCCCTAGCACTTTTTTTTTTACACTGGTCATCCCTGTGGTTGTTACATCTTGCACGGGTAGTCCTTCTCGCTAACGACCGTTTGTCATCTCCGTTAAAATGAGTCACGTGCACGGCATGTGAGGGTATAATGGTGATTTTAGTGATGTAAGGGATTGCAAGTGTAATTTCATAAAGCACAAGGACCATTCATGTAGTTTTTACTTCTATTTTTTTTTATGCATTTAAAATAAATATTTCCTTTTTAAACCCAAATAAAACATCCATATACATATTTTATCATATCATCATCATCATAATTCAGTTTAGATTTTAGAATAAACGAACGATAGAATTATCACAACATTAAACACATTAGTGAATTATCATCCATCTAAATCATCACAAAGAAAACTAAGATATATACAATGAATTCAAGATCTACTAAAACCTCAATATTTATTTCAACATTTATGCACATAAAAATCATCGATCTTCGGTGTTCAATATCATCCAAAACCCATACTTAGGGATGAGCAAAAAAACCGAAATACCGAAACCGAACCGGTACCGAACCGGACCGGTACCAAACCGGTACCGACCGTTACAAATGGTACGGTATTCGGTTTTTGATTTGGGGCTAAGAAAAAACCGGTACCAACCGGTCGGTACCGGTTCGGTACCGGTTGGTACCATGCACACCAAAATACCTAAACCGAACCGGAACCGCACCGGACCGGTACCGAACCGGTACCAACCGATACAAATGGTACGATATTCGGTTTTTGATTTGGGGCAAAAAAAAACCGGTGGTACCAAGCTCACCCCTACCCATACTACTTCCACTAAACCAACATATCTTTTTCAATGAACTTCTAAAACAAACAGAAGGGAAAAAAAAAAAATACAGATCCACGATCCTATCTAATTGACAATAACTAAACAAAAAATCGTAACATAAACTCAATTAAAATCACCTATCTAACAATATCATCACCCGATTGCTTCATCTTTACACTCAATCAGGAATTAAGTCTCCCTCAAAATCAAAGACAAACCGCCTAAAAGTCACTCCACTACAACTCCGACGACGCAATGGTTGCAACTAATCAGAATAGATCTGACCGGAGTTTGTGGGATTCGATGAACTCTCAAATACAAGCACCCTAAAAGACGATGGCGGTGTACGACGACATTAGATCCGGCGATTCCGATACGTCGATGGTGACATGGAATAGAGATTCAGCGGTGGTTTAACGGTGGCGAGAGGTGCGGGTGTTCAGAGATTAGTGTCGGAAGATAGGGTGGCTTTGATGTGGATTACTGTTTATTCGTTTTTTTTTTATTTTTGTGTGTGTGAGAGATGAGAAAGGAATAGAATGAAAAGAAGAAGAACTGTTTGGTTTTCAACTCAGGAACAAACAAAAAATGCAAATTTCTCATGAAAAATAAAAATTACACGAATGATCCTTGTGGTTTATGAAATTACAATCGCAGTCCCTTAAATGAATGAAATGACCATTATACCCTCACATGTCGTGCACGTGAATCATTTTAACGGAGATGACAAACGGCCGTTAGCAAGAAGGACTACCCATGCAAGATGTAACAACCACAGGGATGACCAGTGTACAAAAAAAAGCGCTAGGGACGACGAGTGCAATTTCGAACAAACCACAGGGACGACCCGTGTAATTTTGTCAACTTTTAAAGAAACATTAATTAATTGGTTAAGGGTAAAATTGTCATTCTGCAAAAGGTAAGAAAGAGATACAGTAATTATTATGTTTTTATTAAACTGCGTGTTCATTGTCGGGTGATAATTATTTTGGGACGGAGGGAGTATAATTTAAGACAAACCTGTCCTCTTGGCACACTCATCTGCCAAATAACCAAAAACGATACGAGTTATAACAATAGATCTTAACGAAACAAAGACAACAAACTAACCATGTATAACATGAAAGTCATAGACACCATGAACTAACACAAACATTCCCAATAACTTAACATCCAACACGATAAACCATCTAGACCTCAAATAAGTTCTCAAGCAGACTTCTCCTTTGTGTAAGATCTGACTGCAAAAGCCAATCCCAGGATCACAAGTGGCACAAGAAACTGTAAGATCTTAACAATGAAATCTTGAGTCTTGTCCTGATTGTAGACCCTGTCAGCAGGTGCAACGTATTGACGTTTCTTAGGAACGCTAGCCTTGTCTACGTTGCCAATCAAATATTTGTTCATCAACTCTCTAGCATCATCACTGTGACCCACATCCTCAAAATCATCCGTTGCGTCTTTCCCTGCGATCATTTTAAGCATAGATTAATCACCAAGATCATTCACTCTTATCAATCAGAAAAACGGAGACTTACCAGTTGCTGCTAGCAAGACTTCATCGCCACCAGGGTGATCCTCCATAAAGGGTGTTACATCATAAACCTGGTGCACCTCAAGTTCATCAATTAATAATTCCGTATAGTGATGCAATAATCATGAGATCCTTAAGGGTTAATTAAATGGTATAACAACCTTATATCGCTTATTGACTTTGATACTAATTTAATTGAGCAAATAATTAACTAAGGTAACCAAGTTATTCACTTATTCACTATGTAACTATCCTTTTATTGTCATCCACATAATGATAATTAAATGACTTATATCCTTATAAAAGTAAAAAAATAAAAAATAATAATAAGTCACCCAAATTAGCAGCAAATACAAATGTATTATTATAATGATGCAATTATCCCAAAGAATAAACCTGTCCTAAGTTTATTCCTAACTGCTATACGATACAAAAGAAACGAACTTTGTTTGTCATCATGTTGGTTTGATTTTGGAAGTCGAAACTACTTTCCAAAGAGACTGGAAATCAAAACACATATATTTTGTGTTTCTCTTTGAGCAATCTGCTAGGTAGAGAACTTTGACCACTTCAAGAGTTCCAACAAATATTTTTATCACAAAAATAATCTTTGAGCCAAACATTTGTTTGAATCATATATCGCGAATATCAAATTAAAACTAATTCAAAGTATTTGAATTTCCATCAATTAATTAGATCAAATGCAAATGCAAATGCAAACCTAATTTCCTTGTTATATTAGCTTCAATTTTCTAATAAAGATAATAGCAAAAAACAAATTTTACTAATCCTTCAAATCACAACATAACCCTAACTAAATTCACCTCAAACCCAAATCCCCAAAATCACTGTACGATCACAGAATCATGCAATTAAGATCGGATCATATCGAACTACTAAAACAAAATCAATTGACACTACAAAACGAGCATAAAATTTAGCAAATATAACTAATCAAAGTCAAAATTCAAAGTCAAAATAAGAAAAGATCTGACCTTTCCATCAATTATGAGCCAGCAGTCCTTAGTTTTGTTGTGTTTTGAGACATCCTCGAATGCGAATTGTTTCAGATCTGATGCCATTGATATCTGCTACTACAACAAAAATTAAAAAAATAAAATCAGCAATCATCATTTATAAGAAAGTAAGGTTTAATATTTTAATCGAATCAAAAAGTAAAAAGGTATACTGTAAAGTGAACAAAAAAGAATCGATCTAAAAGAAAGAAATAGTATTTTAAACGATTGATTGATTGATTAATTGATTGATCGGAGGCTTACGAGGTAATTCGGAATTAACGCCGGCGGGTTGTTTTCAACGTTCTGCCGGTAGGAAATTTATTGGATTCTTGTAATTCAACAATTTGGATCCTTATGTTCTTTTTATACAATATGTATGTGTGTTGATCTTGACTTCGTAATACCCTTATCTTGACTTCCTTTAAGTTAAAATTACGAAATTGACCTTCTACTTGTCCTCGTGTCATAAATGCGTTTTTGTCAACAACGCATTGACTAAAACGAAAACTTTTCAATTTTAACCTTTACCCAAAAAGAAAAAATATACATATAATAACCGATATTTACAAGTTAAAATTTTTTCAAAGTTTGAGCCATACAATAGTAAAAAGTGTAAAGTTTAATACATAACAAAACAATTAACCCTTGAATGTTAAATTCAAACTTGATTCGATAGTCTAACGAGACTTTATGACACGGTCAAACTTTATGAATAACTACTACGGAGTATATTGGAGTTCCGTTGGGTAGCGGCCATCTTTTAGTACTAATAAGTTCATATTCATTCATATGCCCATTAAATTAAACATATACATGGTCAAACTTTCTGGTAATCTCATATTCTAATGTCATCATTGGTGGAATGCACAGGATTAAAAAAGAAGGCTGTAATAGAAAAACTATCGATGAACAGTAAAAATCTTGGATACAAGTTCGAGCGAAGAATATATAAGTTGAAGTTTTGACTTGTTATAAGTTCCGAGCTGCGTGAGTGATTAAACTTGATGAGTATAAGCTTCATTTGATTAAGCTCGAATTCGTATAACATGATAATTAAGTTCGACTTGTTTTGTAGTTTAAATTGTTGTTCCATATATACTTAAAATTCATTTTACCTTTTTTTACGTCCAAATATGTTGTTTTTGGGAACGAAATGAAGTTTTATAAAGTTTTTAATAAAGTCTTATGATTTTTTAAATTACAACAATGAGATCTACAAAAGAGGACTTTGACCAATTGACTTTTTAAGGACGTTCAAACATCTTCGAAAGCAGCCCTAATAATAATAATAATAATAATAATAATAATAATAATAATAATATCAAATATTATATTATTGAATGATAATGCTTATTATATTTATAGTTGTTACACACATTTTCTTATCATCAATAACATCCAAATTAATGTGTCTTTGAACATAACACATCAAATGAGTTAGGTTTAACGGTAGGAAAATAATAGTATATAGTATATGTCATTATTATAATCTTATACAATTATTAGGTTTAACGGTAGGAATCGATAATGTACACTCACATTTGTTTCGAAGTTAGTAACAAACACAATACCACCATGGTATGAAACGTACTTGTTGAAAATGTGTGCATGTATGTAACTAAACTCTTTTTTAACCGGTTTAATTTTGAATTTGTTGACATAATATATGATTATATGTATATGCCAACTCATTTCATTAATGTAACAAGGCATCCATGTAAGCAAATATATGTACAATAGGCATCCATGTAGATTGAATCACACTATATGTATTTTTTCCTCCAATCGTTTCCTCAATCTGAACTAGAGGTGGTAATTTTAGACCCATCGGTTAATCATGGGTCAATTTGGTTAATATTTAGGAGGGGATGGGTTTGTTGGGCCTCCTCCTCATTTTTTGGATGGGTTTAAATGGGTTTTTCAATACAACATCTAATTGTGTAACAATTAACCAACGGGTTGAGACGGGTCTAGCGGGTAATTTTTTTTTTTTTCACCTCATTTCATTTTTTTTCATTTTTCACTCAAATTAAGAAAAAAAGTTTGGTAAAAACCCGATGACCCGACCCAACCCAAGACCCATTTGACCCGGACCCGTTTAGACCCATCCTTCTAAATGACCCATTTATACCCGGACCCATCTAGACCCAAACCCATCTAGACCTGTGACCCAACCAGACCCGACCCATTCATTTTGACACTTATAATCTGAACCCTAAATTGAAACTCATGTCAACTTCTTCTACATCGCTGTTCCAATCCACGAAATTCAAGTGTGTGCAGATGTCAAAAGTTGTTGCCATTAATAATGCATACCTCCGAGGCGAATCCAAGTGTGTACAAAGTTGTTCGAATTATTAACTAAGTGTATCAGAAAATTGCAAAACATATAATTCAATTGACGATGAACTGATAATGACTCGCTCAAAACCAACATCTTTTGAGTTGTACTAAAGACTGAATCGAGACCAAAGAGAAGCTTTTACTAAGATAATGGCATTTAGAGAGATGTTTACCAATCTGAAAGGCGAATTTGACGTGTACAAGAGAAGCTTTTTATCAGATGAACCAATAAGATTTTCACTACACAACTTGTTTAAGAATGGTCTTATATAATTTGGTTAGGAAGAATGCAACATCCCTACCATTCTTTATGCAATTCTACATGCACTTTGACATCATCTTCAACTTCTATATCAGTCTCATTATCATTATCGTCCTCTACATTTACATTGTTCTCGGATAAACTAGCAAGAATATCATACCCACGATGTTCTACATATATCCCAATTTTACACCTATTTGCATTCCTCACTTGCAACAAATGGCCATAATTTCTTATCTCTCTCAGACCACGCACTCTCCATACTTTGACTTGGAATATAACGATATAACGAATTATTAATACATATTCTAACGCACCTTTTGTAGATGTTTAATGACTTTACCGCAATGTGGAAAAATTAACACCTACTATCATATCTGCTTCATCATCGTCATACTTTGAAGGGTTAAACACCCCTTCGTGTTGGAAAGTTATCTCCAACTTGTTTCACATTCTAAAATTGATAATTTAGGGTCTCAAAAACATCTAAAGGAAAGCAAAAACTGGTTAGAAACAACTTTTCCAACTTGCAAGAGATATTAGTGGTCATACTCAAAAGTGAAACATAAGATGAATTTCATTAAACTCACATACTTTTATATCATTAAATAGCATCTCTAGTAGAAAAGCATTTATATTTTTAAGGTAATAATAGGATGGGAACCGGTTAATTAATTGGTGATAACTGTGAAAATCGTCTATAATATAAATTTTGCTTAAATTTCTTATTTTTTGCGTACATTCTTTACAACCAGATTGTTCTTTTTGAAATTAAAATATCTCCAACTTTTGAAATGATCTTAACTTATACTCCCTCCGTCCCAAATTTATTGTCCCCTTGTTGACTTTGGAGTCTTTCTCTTCCAACTTTGACCTTCAATATTTTTGTTTGTGTTATATAATATTTGATGCAAAATATATGAATTGATTGGATTTTGAATGTATTTTCATTGGTATAATTTGCATCAAGTATTATATAACACAAACAAAAATATTGAAGGTCAAAGTTGGAAGAGAAAGACTCCAAAGTCAACAAGGGGACAATAGATTTGGGACGGAGGGAGTATATAGGAAGCCATTACTGATGTCATCAATCCGAAATTTTCAATTAGTTAATTAAGTCCCTCACTTTTACATAATTTTTAAAATAAAATCCTTTATATTTTCATTTCTAATAAAAACAATTTTTATAAATAATTATATTAAATAAATCAAAACAAACTAAAAGTTAAAATCTAAAATCTAAAATTTAAATAAACCAAAATCCCATGGAGAAGTTTGGGCCCTTCGATGGGGTTTTTCCAATTTGATCAAATGGTGTATGATTAAATTGGAATAAAAATATTCGAAAAAATATAAAAATATTCGAAAAAATATAAAAATAATAATAATAATAAAATAATAAGAAACAATATTTTATTAAAATCAATCATATATCCGTATCCAACATATACTTAGATAGACTAGATAATAAATAAATAATTATAATTATAATTAATTTAAATATATTTGATTAATTAATTTAATAATTATAATAAGAGTCGATGAACTAATAAAACAATTACGATTGAGTTGATAAATCGAATCTTAATAACATCATATTGTATCCACTTAGTTAATATGAGTAGTCAACATATATTTTTGGTGTGCTCCTTATTAGAGCTTGCCTTTTTAGTTTCTTAATAAACTTCTGCTTTAAAAAAAAAAAAAAAAATACAAGTAGTCGACATGTTTTACTGAGAGTATAAAAACAAAATATGCATGTGTCATTGAAATGTTGAAGACCAAGCAAGGATATTAATAGTATATTAGATTAATTAATTTATAGGCCAATTTTTTTAGGGTTCATGGATCATTCTTAGTTTTAAAAATACAAAATTCCTTTGGGAGATATCGTCTTGCAAGAATGGTAAGTACTACGACTTCTTATGCTTCATTGTATATTTATTCTTTAGAATTTTACCTAGGTGATATTCATCAAGTATTTGTTAACAATATTATTGTGATTATTATTATCATTATTATGTAGTATATAAAGGGTATCAAAAGTGGGATCAATATTGAGAAAGTGTAGTCTATTAATGTTGAATGTCTAGAATTGTAATTGAATAAGAATCCTTGACAAAAGCTACAACTACTTGGAGAATGTATGATTTTCTATTATTGCATTATGCTACAATGAAGTTACAAGAAATATAAACCTATATTTTATTTTTTTTGAATGGCGAAAGTTATATATATAAAAAAAACTAGCTAGATGCTAGAAGAAACTATTTTTGGTTACAAAAATATAAACCTATTTTTGGTTACAAATGTTTAGGGAATATATGATTTTGTATTATTGCATTATGCTACAATAAAGTTACATGAAATATAAACCCATTTTTGCTCATGGTGAATTATTGATATAATTTAGCTTTATATATTTTTCATTGTTTAGTACTTATGATTAGTTAAATGAATAGTAACTATAAACTAATCAAGAATCATGAATATATTTTAATTAACTAAATGAGTTTATTAAAGTTACATCTCTAATAACATTATTATTATACAATTTCATAACTAATCCCGCGTTGTCACGGGTCTTCAACTAGTAGAAGACAAACCAAATTCAACAAGCTTACAACTACTCTATTACGTATTTTCAGAAGATATACATAATTACATAATTATTAGATTTATTTATAATTATAATATAATTTGTACGGGTAATAATAATTAAAAAAGAAAGCTGTTTTATTAATATAAAGGAGTTATAATCATCTTGTAATAAGTAAACTTATGTACGTACTATTATAAATTTATAATCTATTATATCTATTCTTTAATTTTACATATTATACAATTACAATTTAAATCTTAACATTATTATTATCTATTACTAGATTAAGACCCGCGACTTCGCGGGATGCATCATGTATTTTGGATAAATTTAGTTTACAATGGTTGCAACATGATTATAGTCAGAATTTAGCAGGACATCTTGAGGGAATTCAACATCTGCCTCACCGTCGTTTGGTTCATTGATCTTGCCCTCACCTATCTTTATAATCCAATCAGCAAACTCCCTAATCTGTTGCTTTTCTTCCTCGGTGGAACCACCACGCAAATGCATATTCTTAGTAAGTCTAAGAACCTTTCAATAATGCCACAAATTTGAAGAATGTAGAGAAGCGTGCACAATTTCAGCCCTTGTACCTTTTTGTATTACAGGTAGGATTTGACGAAAATCTCCACCAAATACAACAATCTTCCCACCAAAAGGTTTTGATTTGTTTGGAGAACGAAATATGTCTCTCATCGTGCGAACGAATGCCTCAAAACAGTGCCTATGCATCATAGGATCCTAATCCCATATTATAAGTTTTGTCTTTGTTCAGAAGAGTTGCCAGATCACTATCCGGTGATATGTTGCAGAATTAATCTTCAACCACGTTAATTGGTATTGAAAAACGTGAATGAGCGGTACGTCCTCCAGCGAGAAGTAAGGCGGCAATGCCACTGGAAGCAATATTTATAACAATCTCACCTTGAGCACGAACGGCAGCAGCCAGAGTTTTCCAAACGAATGTTTTGCCCGTTCCCCCATAACCATAAAGAAAAAACAAACCAACTTCATTAGCCGTGATGGAATTCATGATCG
Organism: Helichrysum umbraculigerum; assembly: GCA_949592205.1. Lineage (NCBI taxonomy): Eukaryota > Viridiplantae > Streptophyta > Magnoliopsida > Asterales > Asteraceae > Helichrysum > Helichrysum umbraculigerum. Next base: position 101,708,578 of record CATIUR010000003.1, on the reverse strand, counting down.
TATGGTATACATTTCTCTGTTCTGCTGTCACATATGAGAACAACTGTTAATGCTCTTGTTGAACAATATCTGTCTCATAAGCTAGCTTATCATGAATAAGCATGTTGCAAGAAAACTCCACGAATTCGTGATCGGGGAAGAGCATGTTTGGAATTGTTTTAAGACTGGATCGAGATTGGTTTAAATGCTTTTCAATATCAGCAAGAGCAAGGTTGTGCAAAACTCGTTTCAAATCAGAAGACCCTGAAAACAATTAGTAATGAAATAATGTATAACATAATTCAATTAAACCAAACCGCCAATGATAATTATAAATTTAATAATTACCTTTGGACATTTGTGCTTCAAGTCATCTGATAAGATATCACAGGTTTTTTCCCAAACGTGGTCCGGTCGTGAAAGACTGTCAGAGGTGATCAAAGAAACGAAAAGATCCCAATGCCCATTTATGGGTTTCTTTTATGCACTCTATGTACTCTTTATCATCATCTAAAAGGCCAAGAGCATAACATGCATCCTTAAATGTGTCGTATACCTTATCATTAACCGTCTGTATATCTAGCTTCATATGATGTGGGACCCTTTACCTTGATAAGCAAAATACGTAGATAGTATGTTTCCCCAGCTTTAGGGGGGGGAAAAGTTAATTCGTCCTACCGTCTTTTGCTCCTTTCGCTTTGTACACTTCCTTGTTTTTATAGTTCACACATATTCCCTTGGGAATTCAACATATGTTAACGTACGGGCTAAAGGGTCATGTTTGTTACACTTCATCCACTCTAAGAATTGTGAAGTACCAACAGAACATTTTGAAAGGACAGACTCGATGTCATCGTCTGCGTCAAACACAATAGGTTGATGGCCCGGAAGATGGAAAGCTAGTCTGTATACCGCGGGAGTACGATACACAAGTTCAAAATTGAACAAACGCCAGCATGCTTCACATGCAGAAATGTACCGACAGTTATAGTATTCGTCTATCTCATTTTTTTGGGTTGTTTTTCTTTTGTGTTATCACCATCAGATTTCTCAAACGTAACAATAATTCTATCTGGACCCTTATTGATATACTTGAAAAGATACTTTATGGAGCCCAGTTGGTTGCACCATTCAACATTCATGTGTGCCTGATATTGCTTGATGAGTGTCTTGTTATAACCCACTACATGCCTATAAAAGTAGTATGTTAGTATGTTAAAATTGGAAATAAAGGTCCGAAAGAAATTAGAATAAAAATGAAGCATGTGTAGACAACGTACTAAGTTGTTTATATGAAAAAGACAATGCAACAAACATATTAAGAATGAATATGATGCAAGTAGAAACTTATAAAAACTAAGTTACTGAGGCATATTGTACTGTGAATCTAAATAAAACAGGAAGATATAAGTTTGGTCAAGTATAAGTGGCGTGTCTATGAGAAACCAGAAATGTCTTTAAATGTGAAAGAGATGTTCAAACCATTGTTCGTGATAGAGGAAAGAGGTGTTGTGGTGAGCCTTCTATGGGTAGATTGACTGAGATTGATATCTGATGTTGTTGATGAGCCACAAGCTGACAATATATTGATCTTGTCGATTACACAAATTCAGATACATATTAGAATGCACAATTTGTAAACTTTTAGTAGTAAAAAAATTCAAAACAAACCTGAGGTAAGGTGTGATAAGTATGAGGCCAAATATGAAGGATTAGCATCGTTGTATATCTGATTATTACCCGTCGATCTATTTGCCTTTCGCAACACTGGTTCGTTATAAGTAGAAGGCGATAAATATTTCGGACTAAAAAGGATTTGACAAATGATGTATAAACAATGGAAGCAATAATCATAGAATTCAAACCTTTCATGATAATATAATGATTCTAATAATAACCATTTTAAAATGAAATTGTGTATCTAACCTTTGTTCAGTAGCGATGACAGTGGTGTTCTGGGGCTGCTGTTTTGAATACAGTGACGCCCATTGATAGCTGATGCTATGTACAGACCATATGAAATTAGTTAACAGAGTTTGTTAAACAACATTTAAACACAGGCAGATGTGTATATTAGAGTTAAGATGTACTAATTATTAATTAATTAATTAATACGAATGAAATAGAGTATGAAAGTTATCTGATCAAAAATTTAGATATGCATTACCAGTTGATTGATGAGGAACGGGAATCCGATTACTTGCAGTGTTTTCTTTGTCATCTATAGGCCGGAATTTTCTCTTCCGATTAGATGATGATGGAATTTTCGTGTTAGACATTCGATCGTGGTGGCTTCGTTAGTCGTTTTGTGACAATGGCGGAATTGATTATTATGGAATGATGACAAATTGGAATAACAGGTAGCCCGCTATATTGATTCAAATTTCAAAAGTTTGAATAGATGTATGCTACAATTAAGGGAATCATTGTGTTTGTTGAATAAGGATATGCTAAAATTCAGGGATTCATCAAAGGAAGATCCATCGATGTTAAATAATAGCCCATTGATTTAGTAGGCAGATTGGTATTGGGTTTGATTGTCCAGGCCCAGAAATCTCAATTTATGTAGTAGACTTTTGTAGGTGACTATCAATTAAAAACTATTAAATATACATATAGTGGCCACTGCAAGATTAACATTTGACTCACCATTGTGTGGTTCGTTACTTTACCCGAAAATTGACATTTGTATCGTTATAAATCCTCATGAAAATCAAGTAAAAAGGTGCATGAATACAACATCATTGACACCATATATAATTTTTCTGAAAAGGAAATTTAAAACAATATAATAGATATCTATTCAAAATAAAAGAAATGGGCTAGCTCCTTTTGTTTTCAGCTTAATTCATTTGTCGTCCATCATTTGATAAAGAGTATTGTTTTCTATACTGAACAATAAGGAATTAAATTGATATTGTTATCTGTGCAGAAAACAAAGGAACAAACATCAATTATTGTTACCCTGAAGTTTGAAATGAAGGAACAAACAAAAATTAAGTTACCTTCGAGCCTACAAACCCAATAAGTAAACGGTAGCAAACTACAACAGAAAAAAAAAATTGTTTTTTGTACTGAAACATAAGGAACTATAATGATATTGTTATCTGTGCAGAAAACAAAGGAAGAAACATCAATTATTGTTACCCTGAAGATTGAAACAAAGGAACAAACAAAAATTAAGTTACTTTCGCGCCTACAAACCCAATAATTATACAATAGCAAAGTGCAGCAGGAAAACCAAAACCAGCCCAATTACAACATGTAAATGGGAAGACAAAGAAAAACAAACTAAAACTAAGAACAAAACAGCATTAGGCCCAAGATGTGATAAGTATCATAGTAATTGTGCTAAAAAAACAATGTCGAAAAAATCTGAAATATTTATTAAGCAAATGAATAATGAAATGTTATGCCTAAAGTAACTTTAAAACATCACAGTCACAAAGTAACCCTAAGATCAACAACTCCTCTATATGTAGTTATTGTTGATATAAGTGGCCTATATATGAGACCAAGCATTGATATATTATTGGATTGTAGTACAGAAATGCAAAAAACAAAGAAATGTTATTTTCTCATAACTCTCACCCCAAATAGCTGATAGAAACAGAAAAAAATTCCGATAGTAGTAAATGTGCATAATTTAGTGTCCACTACTTTACCCGAAAATCTACATATGTATCGTTATAAATCCTCAAGAAAATCAAGTAAAAAGGTGCATAAGCAACATCATCATTTACGCCATATATAATTTTTCAGAAAAGGAAATTAAACACAACATAATAGAACGATTTGTTATCTGTGCAGAAACCTATATATAGTAGCAACTGGACATAGTAGCATGAGTACCAAACATCAAACAATAAGCGGATACCTCAACATCCATGAGTATCAACTCGTGGCCGGCAATTTGCTTGGGATTGTTCATGTAATTTTGGCTCCACATAAGAAACACCTTGACACAAATCTTCCAGGAGTCCTTACCTCGGTGAAGAAGGTTAAGAGGGGGTATAAAAGTCATCAATAGGGGTTGCCATTGAGATTGATTTCGAGTTGAAAGTGAATCTTGCTTGGAAATGATAAATGGCTGAATGAAATTCAAATGATGGGTCGTGTCACTTATAATATATCGCAGGGATATAAATATATAATATAATTAAAATAAATAACCAACTCACTATATGTATGCATAAAATTAGGATCAAATTTCAAATTTTGAATTATCAGATCACAACTGTAGATTGGATAAGGATATATTGAGTAATTTAAATTCCTAGAATATAGGACAATATTTAACATAAAAAAGTTTTTTTTATATTCCTACTAATGTGAGTCTGTGATTATAGCAGAGTCTTCAAGAATTTAAAAAAATAATCAATATCAATTTGCAAAGTGAAGCCAAATATCGAGGCATTTCATCAAACATGTAGTATGCAATAATTCAGTATATCTAATACTAAATATATACACATTGCAAATTTCATAATAGGCTTAACAAAAAAGAGGATGAAAAATTTAGAATAGTACATACGAAAGGGGACTAATCAGCGATTATGTAAATTGAATCCAGAGACTTCATTGCTTTATTCATTTGAATCTATTCTGTTAATCGGATCAAAATATTAATTGGATGGTGATACCGATCCAATCTATACAATCGAGGAGCTCATGTAATCGTATTTGATCCTTGTATGTATTGCAACTCATTGATTTGGCCTTGACGAACTTTGGGGGTATCACTTTTAGGATAACAATTTTATGGATGGAGTTTAATCCGTGTATGTATTGCAAGTCCTCGATTTAGATAATAATTTTATGGATGGGGTTTAATTGCATTTGAATTATGAAATTAAAATTGACTAAAATTAAACGTAAAGTATTTTAAATTAAATCCGATTAAAATTGTTAAATTATTATATTTAAATTTGAACAATAAAATAGGAAGGGTATTAATGTCTTTTTAATAAGATGTTTATGATGTCAGCAAATGAACGAATGGATGGATCTTCATGTTGACTTTTGAAATTGAAGGTCCAGATCTATCCATTCAAATTTTGGTCAAAATTTTTAAATCTTTTATACTTTCTTATTATATATAGAGTAGATTCTCACAACTTCATAAATGTGCTTATATAGTTTATATTTATATAGGTACTCCCTTCATCCCATTTTTATGGGTAGTGATATATCCATCATAAATTTTGATAAATCCACCAAAACTGTACAATATATATTTGTATAGTATAAACTTTCAATGCATAATCATGGTGGATTTATCAAAAAGTGTGGTGGAAATATCACCACCCCATATTTATTGTCCACATTACTATTTTTGTTTCCCTCAAAAAGATTGTCCACTTTCTAAAAATAACTATTAAAAATCTTTAAACTACCAAATTTACCACCATTTATTACCTTTAATCATTTATTTCATAAAAAATTTCAATCAAGTTTGCTTTGACTATAAGAGCATAATTGACATTCATCAAGCCTATCTTAAATCCAACAAAATTTGTTAGGGGACAATAAAACTGGGACGGAGGGAGTAGTATTCAAAAAAGAATTATACGGTTTATAGTTTGGTAATGTATCCCACTTTACACCTTTTATGTTGTATGTATTCAGTTTTGTTATTGTATGTATTCAAGTCTTTAAACCATATTTTGTATGTCTTTAACTTATTATTATATGTATGGAACTTACAAATATGCAAAGAAAAAAAGACAGTTTTAAAACTTGAACAAATATTATAGGAGGTTTCGAAGTTGAATGCATACAAGTAAAAGGTCTAAGGTTCGATACATTACCAAACTATAAACTGTATTTCATATTATTCGAAACAGATCATGTATACACCAGTATGAATATGAATATATATATATATATATATATATATAACATCAAGGGGCTGTATATACACGCGAGTTTAAAATCTAGTAATATAAATATATTAATATCTTATACGAGTAATGAGTATCTTATCTTATACATCTTATAGATTTTTAAATGGCAGTCAAAAACCTATAAGTTCAGTCTTGAAAGATCTTTGATTTGAAATACTTGATATGTACTATAAATAATAACAAAAGGTTACATGTTATAATTAAAATATCTCGCATTATGGATACGGAAAAATAAAATAAAGATGATGAAGACTCATGACCGAATAAAATAAACGTCTTTTTATGGTGATCGAATAAGATGGTCAACCCGGCACATTAAGTTGAATGTAACCTACAACTCCTTACATTTAAAGGTTACAATTAAAAATTAATCAGTTAATTAATTGTGTCATCATATATAAGGTTTTAAGCCCACTTATTCAATGGGCACTTAAATCCGTTTACTTACAAAAAAACTATCTTCATTTGTTTTCTTTCCATTTTTAAGAGTTTTGTGTCCATTAAGAAACCAAGGGAAATTTGAAAACGCATTTACATGTAAGGTATATAGTTTTTATTTTGCAAAATAAGAAATGTAGGTAATTAACCATAAATCATTACATTCATTTTTCTTAGAAAAAATCTCTAGAAAATCACAACTTGAACATATTTTCCTAATTTTTCAGTTTTCTTAGAGAAAATGTATGTATCTATACTACTTAATATTATATTTGGATCAAAGTTTTAAAAGGAGAAAGAGTAATTTGCTAATATACCCTCTTTTCTCTAATATATCATAATCAATTTGATATTTAACACTTAAATAGATACAATAATTATTATATTTAATGTATCATAATTAATTTCAGTTTCAAAACTATATAGCCTAAAAATTATTTGATTTTATCATAACTTATGTAACTGACATAATATATTGATGGATATTAAATTGACAGTTACAATTATGTTGATAGAAATATTATTTTTTTACACAGTATAATCATCTTTATATACTAATATATAAGAAGTTTAAAACTTATGATGTATCGAACTTTTAATAAGAAGATACTATAGATTCTTTACTACCCTTTTAAGTATGTTCTTAACAATATAACACTTAAAATCAATTACATTCAAGTATTTATAAAAGTTAATTTATTAATATTGTACAAATAATTTGGTCATTTTATAGTCTCCAAAAAATTAATATAAGTTATTATTCTACTATAATAGTTAATACAACATGCAATGCAAATTGTATTTAAAAAATGATGTATAATTTACTTATTTTGTAAAGATAATTTACTTAATTATCAAATTTAATAGTTAGATTAAAAAGTCGTAGCTCAATCTTTCTTATAAACTTTCACATATTATAATTTGATGTTACAATTCCTTGAGTCAAGTTAGCGGGCTTAACATTTTAGATCCCATGTTCAAAAACTAAACTCGAGTTGATTTTATAAACGGTTTGATGTTTCAAATTCAATCCAAATACAATTTGCACAACCTATTTAGGTAAACGGGACAAACAAGTTGATGGTTTCGATTGACCCTTAACCCAAACCGTAAGTTAAATCGGACCCAAAAAACAATGTATCTCTGTTTCATGATCTGTCAAGAATTGTCAATGTTGGTCATAACAATTTGAAATATAATGAATGATGAATCCAATAAAGTTATAAAATGATATAACGCTATTTTATTTTTCCAATTAGGATTAACAAACGATATATAATTGAACAAAAGGATAACAAATAGGTTTTTTATGTCGCTGCATTGCGCGGGTAATATGCTAGTAATATCTTAAATTATATATAGGAAGCGGATGATGACATCATCAAAATCCCAATAAACCAATTAGATTCTTTAATTTTGTCCAATTAGCTAAAATTTAGGATGAGATGATGTCATAAAATTTAATTGAAATATATTTATATATTAATTTATCAATATAATTATTATTATTTTAGGTTCCTAATTTCATTAGCAGACTTGCATAAGGAGGATGTAATAAATAAAAATAATCTTAAACTTAATCTTAATTCTTTGTATTTTATTACAATTATTAATTAATATACGCAATCAATCTATTATATTACTTTCGTTTAAGAACTTTTGAACTTCATTGCATATCTTTTTTAACTTTTACGAAATAGAATTTTATCGTATACATAATTCGCGAAATTATAAAAATCAAATTCACATTCAATGGCCCGTGTGTATACACGGGTTTGATATCTAGACCTTAAATAGGTATTGATAGTTCAATAGGTATTGATTGTTATTATTATTATTATCTTATAATAATAAATTATATATAAGAAACACTCAATGATGTAATCAATATTCTAATTAACCAATAGAATTTCTTAATTTTGTCAAATTAACTAAAATATAGGAAACGATGACATCATATTTACTCAATTATTTAGTATTATAATAATCCGTATGGATCAAGAATTCCAATTATTTTTCAGTAAATTTTACTCATATTGATTAATTTTTTATTTACCAACCTAAATACACATGACAAACCCCTAACAGTTAGCATAAATTCTACTCATTAATTAAACGTTTGAGTATTAGTTACATAGGGATTTCATCCCTATAAAAATTATTAATACAACTCTGTTTAAAAAAAAAAAAAACCCTATATCCTCTAATAATGTGACATAAACACGTTTAAACTACAAAGATAATACAACACACGGGTTCAATTGATCAACAAAAAGTTGTATATTTATTTGCTATCTTATCCTAAATACTTCAAATACAGCTCTTCTCTACTCTTTGCAATATTTATAAAAATCAAATACACATTTAACACTATTAATCACATATCTTAACTACTCATTTATATGTGTATTTTATATGTATATATTTTCTCTCCTTTCACATTCTTGTAACTCCCTCATGTAAATGATTATAAATTATATCCTCCACATGTTTGTGGAGTGATTGATTCTCAAACTATTCACATGGTATCAAGAGCCTCTCCAATTTCTAAATAAACTCCCCCCCTTCTCCTCTCCCTCTTTTTTTTTTCCGGTCAACCCTACTCCCCTCCTCAAAGTTTCTGGCCATGTCTTCCTCTTCCAACAATGATCCCACCATCCCTCTTAACACCGTTATTCACATGCTCACCATCAAGTTAAGTGCTTCCAATTATCTTCTTTGGAAAAATCAAATGATACCCATTCTTTCTTACCAAAACTTATTATCCCATGTCGATGGTACGGGTTCTATTCCCGATCCCATAATTGTCGTTGCTGAAAAATCAGTGGAAAATCCGGCATATTCCGCGTGGAATGCAGCGGATCAAAAAACCGTTATTATAATTCATGCCTCGTTGACTGAAGAAGCTGTTTCTTTGATTGTGGGTCTTACTACCGCTCGTAGTATTTGGGTTGCACTTGAAGCAGCTTATGGCAACTCGTCTATTGAAAGAGTTCACACCCTTCGGGACCAACTTCGTCTTATTACCAAAGGCACAAAAACCGTTGCTGAATATGGTCGCAGTTTTAAAGCTTTATGTGACCATCTGTCGGCAATTGGTCATCCCGTTGATGTGAATGACCAATTTCATTGGTTTCTTTGTGGGTTGGGTCCAACCTTTGAAAACTTTTCTACGTCTATCCGGCCTACTCGACCGTCACCTGTGTTCTCAGATTTATTAGCACGGGCAGAAAGTCATGAAATGTTCTTGCAAACCATACATCGCTCATCCACTCCAGCGGTGGCTTTCTCAGCCGACGTTTCTGCTCAGCCTATGGCTAACCGTGGTAGGGGTGGCCGCGGAAATCGTGGTGGAGGTTACAATGGTGGTCGTGGTCGCAGTCGTAGACCACCACATTGTCAGCTTTGTCGCACTAATGGTCACTATGCAAATGTGTGTCCCAAACTCCCCTCCTTTGCATCTCAAAGTCCTCCAGGTGAAGATTTGGCTCAAGCATTTGCGGCCAATTGCCATGTCTCCAACAATATTCCAGATTGGTATGTGGATTCGGGTGCCTCTGATCATATGTCCTCGACCTCTGAAACTCTAAGTAATGTTACTCCTACATCAGGTACTCCTCTTGTCACCTTCGGGAATGGTCAATCTCTTCCCATTTCTCATACGGGTTCTTCTCGTCTTCCTAACAATATACTTCTCAAGGATATACTTGTGGTTCCTAATCTCTCTAAAAATTTGCTCTCTGTTAGCAAACTCACTCATGACAATTGTGTGGATGTGTTGTTATCTCATCCTAGCTTTTTTGTCCAGGATCGGAACACAAAGCAAGTGCTAGCTCAAGGAAGATGTGAAAATGGGCTATATGTTCTTCATAATCACCATGAAGCGTTTTTGGCATCTAATAATTGCCCTCGGGCATCATTTGAATTATGGCATTCTAGATTGGGACATGTCAATTTTGAGACTCTTAAATTATTGCAAAAATTTGGACATTTATCTTTTAATGCTTTATTACCAAAACCTGTTATATGTTCTTCTTGTCAAATGGCTAAAAGTCACAAATTGCCGTTTCAAGTTGATGCCAAACGTGCATTGAATCCACTTGACTTAATTCATTGTGATGTTTGGGGTCCCTCGCCGATTATGTCTCATGATAATTATAGATATTATATTGTTTTTATTGATGACTTTTCCCGATTTTCATGGCTTTACCCGCTAGCAAGGAAATCTGATGTATTTGTGGCACTAGAAAACTTTGTACACTTTGTTCAGACGCAATTCTCAAGGAAAATTAAGGTGTTTCAAAGTGATGGAGGCACAGAATTTGTTAATCATAGGGTCCGTGACTTGTTTCATAAAAATGGCACGCATCATCGTTTTTCATGCCCTTATACACCTCCACAAAATGCTAGGGCTGAACGCAAACATCGCCACATTGTTGAGACAGGTTTAGCCATGATGTTTAATGCTAATGTTCCGACTTCTTATTGGGTTGAAGCTGTTACATCGGCTGTGTTTATCATCAACCGCATGCCATCTTCGGTGTTGAAGGGAAAATCCCCGTTTGAACTCCTATATCATCGGGTACCGGATTATCGCAATTTTCGGGTCTTTGGATGTCGAGTTTATCCATATCTTCGTCATCATGCTTTGCACAAACTTGCACCACGAAGCATACCATGCATCTTTATTGGCTATAGCTCCACTCACAAAGGATTCCGTTGCTTGGATCCGATTACCTCTCGCATTTATGTCTCACGACATGCGCAGTTTGATGAAACATTGTTTCCATTTGCTGACTCAATGTCACATAATACAGTAACCAATTTTTCTCCACTACCCATTACCACCTTTTCTGATTTTTTAACCATCACACAAGTTACTAACCCGTTGCCTACTCCTAAACCGATCCCCTCCCCACCACCATGTACCTTATGCATCGATGAGACATTAAATCGGCCATCCTCCACTCCAACAACTGTACCCGATAATGCCACCAACATGTTACCTACTGAACCCGTGTCTCCACCAACTCCCAATGTTGCGTCACCTGCTCCTGCCATCCCGGTTGTAACTAATACTCATCATATGACCACTCGTGCAAAAGCAGGCATTTTTAAACCACGTCATATTGCAGACTTGTCTCAACTTCAGTCCTCTCCTCTTCATGCGTCTCTGTATGCTCACACGGATCCTAAGACGTTTAACATTGCAGCAAAAGATTCAAAATGGGTTGATGCTATGAAACAAGAATTAAATGCTCTTTGCAAGAACAAAACCTTTCATCTTGTCCCACGGCCTCCTAATCGACAAATCGTTGGTTCTAAATGGTTATATCGCACTAAGTATCGCTCTGATGGATCCGTTGAGCGCTACAAAGCTCGGCTTGTTGCGCAAGGGTATAGTCAACTTGCCGGTCTTGACTACTCTCACACTTTTAGCCCTGTGGTTAAAGCAACAACCATTCGGGTTATTCTCTCCCTTGCGATGATACATGATTGGAAACTACACCAACTTGATGTCAATAATGCCTTTTTACATGGGCATATTGACAAAGATATTTACATGGAGCAACCACCGGGTTTCATACATCCCAAATATCCTAACCATGTTTGCAAGCTTGACAAGGCTCTTTATGGTCTCAAACAGGCACCTCGTGCATGGTTTCATCGCCTTAGTTCATTCCTTCTTGCTAATGGGTTTACATCAAGCCGCGCTGACACTTCATTATTCATATTCAAACGGGACACTCATATTATTTATATGCTTGTCTATGTGGATGATTTAATTGTTACAGGTAATAATGAAGCGCTCATTGTTACTTTCATCAACAACCTCAATAAGGAATTTGCAACCAAAGACTTGGGCCCGCTCAATTATTTTTTGGGTCTTGAAATCTCCCACTTAACTTCTGGGCTGTTTCTAAGTCAGGCTAAATATGCTACTGACATACTTAAACGGGCCACTATGCTTGAAGCAAAGCCTGCTGCCACTCCTTTATCCCCTTCGGTTACCTTCACCAAAGATGGTGAACCATTTTCTGATGCCACACATTACCGTTCTTTAGTAGGTGCGCTGCAATATCTGACTATTACTAGACCGGATATCTCTTATGCTGTAAATCAAGTCAGTCAGTTTCTTAGTGCTCCTACTACTGAACATTTTCAACAAGTTAAAAGGATTCTTCGCTATATTAAAGGGACTCTTACTTATGGTCTCACATTTACTAAACAGTCCAAGTCTACCTTTATGGGTTTTTCTGATGCGGATTGGGCTCGTTGCTTGGAGACTCGACGTTCCACCTATGGTTATTCCATCTTTCTGGGTGGCAACCTTGTATCATGGAGTGCTAAAAAGCAACCAACTGTCTCAAGGTCTAGCTGTGAATCAGAATATCGTGCAATGGCTAACACTGCGGCTGAACTTATATGGATTACACATCTTCTACAGGAACTTCATGCTTTACCAACTACTTGTCCTACTCTGCTGTGTGATAATCAAAGTGCCATCTTTTTGACTCAAAATCCTATATCGCACAAAAGGGTCAAGCACATTGAACTTGACTATCATTTTCTACGGGAACTTGTTCTTGCGGGAAAACTACATACTCGTTTTATACCTACCAAGCTTCAAGTGGCGGACATTTTTACCAAAAGTCTTCCTCGGCCATTGTTCGAGCATTTTAGGGCAATGCTTCGCCTAGGACCGCCACCGTCTCGCTTGCGGGGGGATATTAATCACATATCTTAACTACTCATTTATATGTATTTTATATGTATATATTTTCTCTCCTTTCACATTCTTGTAACTCCCTCATGTAAATGATTATAAATTATATCCTCCACATGTTTGTGGAGTGATTGATTCTCAAACTATTCACAAACACCGTGTGAATACACGGGTTTAAAGTCTAGTATATAAACATAAAGGTGGTCATTGAGATTAATAGGTAAATCCGATTTTAGATGAGATTTTATAATATGATGAGATCTTTGTATAATAATTAAACACTTACATGTTGTTGCCGTATCACAAAGTTATATTTTATGATCTTCAAATTTTTGTTATTTTGTAGAGCAGCATGTTTAAGATTGTGAATTTTAATCACCGTGTTAGATTATCGTGTTTTCTAAACGTAATTTGCTGATAATATGCAAAGAAATTCGGCCCCTGCAAGACTAAATTTCTAGCTACCTCACTACATCTCAACCAAGTAAACAGAGACAATTATGCCCGTTGTAAGTGTCATTGTTTTGTTTAATGGTAGTCTGCTTTTTCCAAAAAAAAGCAGAGACAATTATATGAAATATACGAGATGAAAAAATACTTCAAGATGCAAAAACAAAACAAAATCTCTGCACAGGTACGTGGCTACTACCGGCTGCTGTCGTTTGATCACAAAACAAAAACCAGCAAGGAGCGTTGATGGTTGTGTTCTGGTTCAACAACGCATTGTAACAGTACACTTCATGGACTCGTAACAAACTTTGCTGAATGAAAAGGCTTCGTTTGATTCAACTATGACGGTGTTTTTTTCACGGTTGTAAAACTCAAATACAAAATATTTGTAAAGGCTTTAATGATTATGAATAAGATTTCAATCACGTTTTTGATACGGATTACAAAAATCTTGTTACGCAAACAAACTGCGTCATGAGCATGCTGGTAACGTATAGGATATCAACTTCTTCTCTTTCTATATTTATCTTATATATAAGAATTGATTGATGACAATCGTTTTCTTCCTTACTCTGCGTCCGTCTGAGTGTGGTTTCTGTTTTATCATAATGTCTCTGAACGGAAGCAAATCAATACCATTATTACTAGAAAATTAACACTCAACTCTTAAACATTATGAACTTCAATAATAACAATGCATAATGTAACGTAGTGTTTAGACTAGCTTCTACTATATCAAAAATGCGTTAATCCTTGGTGAGCTTAGTACTTTAGTGTTAACAGTTGTTTTATGTAATTGAGATTTACACGATATCAAAGAGTTTCATATCCAGTTCTTTAACAGGTCAAAAAGTGCAAAGTGTATACTCATTTAAGCTGATACGGATACATACGCGATAAATAGCAGGGGTTAAGGCCTTAAGGGGCAGCACCTCATGCTAGGATCACAGGGGCAACGTCCCCTTGTGGAGTCCTGCTGTATTTACCCGCCCACTGAATTACCAGCTTTTCCTGCCAAAATGAAAGGGTACGGTTGACAGCTTGATGCATTTTCCCTCTAACCGATTTTATCTACTCCATACCTTTTTGTTAAATAACAGATTGTTTTTGGTCTAACGAATATACAACAATTCTCTCAGTTTCTTCACTGATTTTTCAAGTCAGAATCTGAGTGCTTCTTTGAATGATACCAATACCGATCCGTGTAACCCATGCTATAATAGTAAGTTTCGATAATTAACTTGGTTATTTTTTACCTGTAAGTAAAAAAAAAAAGATAAACAGTAATCATACTACATTCATCCAAACAGTTAAAACTGATTATCGACCATATCAAACCCGCGAATCCGCGATAACCAGATGAGCTCTTCTAAAGAGCAATCCCAAACACCCATGAGGAGTGAAAGGAAATGCTGGCTTGGTTTTATGGCTTTGAGATTGATATTGTAAAGTAGAAACACTTTTTTTGTTATTTTGAACAGCAAAAAAGGAAAATTCGTGTAGAAGCAAATTATCAGCTACAGGCCAGTTTCAACCTTCATGTCATAGTCATCATGTCAACCTCCCATCTTTTCTTCCATTAAAAGTTGTGTGTGTTTATGACAGTGGGATAAAATTTATATTTCTTTTTAGTAACATAATAAGTGTACTAATTTGTTTCCGTAAAGCCTAAAAAATTGGCAATTGTACTATAAAATTGTGAAATAGGCCATTGTACTACACTTCCTGTTTTGTGCACATCAAGTCCACGTACTCTCTAGCTAAACAATGCATATAGACTATATTACCTCTGATGTTTGATACATTCTTTGAACTTTAATGATTCAGTTTGCTATCTTTTTATGATTCATTTTACCTTATTCAAGATGAGAATGAGCAATATATAATATTTACAAGATTTCCGGGTCTATTGCGATCTAAAAAAAGGAGATTCATTTATATTGAACTTAATTCTTAAAACAAAAAACGATCTTCTTATAATTCTAGAATGGTAAAGTGTTATTCGGTGATAATTTCAGGTTTTTTGTGCAGTTGGAAGGAACTGTTTATGATTGAAGGTGATTCATGCATATGAGTATTAGACCAAACAAAAAGATATTGCACTTTATAATTTATTGTTTATGATTGAAGGTGATTCATGCATATCAACATTATACTAAAGAAAAAGATATTACACTTTATAACTTTAGTGTTGTTCATACTTGTAACTTATCTAAGAAGGTAGGGGTGAAGAAAGGTACATCACTACTTATTACACTATTAACTTGTAATGCATTATGATCGCTTAATTGCATTAGTGGGTTGGTACTTCCTTATTCTAACCACGTTTTCTTCACTTTTGAAGGTGGTAGGACCAAAATGATTTGCAGCCTAAATAGGTGTGAACGGTATCGTTTTGAACAGCGAATAATCTTCACCATTATGACTCTTCTGTTGAAATTTCATGTTTCTTATCATTAATATGCTGCTGATGTGCCTCCGTGTTCCTTGTTTCAATCCATTGTCGACGGGCAATATATATATGCGTCAAATAATGCCAGTGTGGAAACTCTATCAGTTTCATGCATTTAGCATTAAAAAAGAAAAGAAAAAAGTCTTCATGCCAAATAGTAAAAGCACAAATTAAACCTTTTATGGTTATACCACTACATATATGATACAAAACAGAGTAGCCTACTTGATTCACCTTTACTTAGGTAAAAGATTTGAACCACATACAGGGTTCAATTGAGAAAAAACATAGACTACCAAGTACTGGCTAACTATGATATTGTTGCTCACTACATCCATTAGTCATAATCAAAACAAAAGCGCTAAACATCACTCATATATTTTCTTCAACAAAAATCTTAACTTTATGAGGTCTTTGTTGGCACAAAGTTCATACAAACAGGAGGATTAATCCGTGCTAATGCAAGAATCGATGATGGAAGAATCCATAATCCATCTCCACAGATCAAACCTGAAGCAACAGCAGGAATCATCAAGTTAGCTTTTTCTTTATTGACTTTGTTCCACACAAACACAACCAAACTTCCAACACACATGTCGATAGCAAAATAACCGCCAACAAGAAAAGGCACAGCCATAGCCATTGGTAATGGAAGAAATTTCCCTATTTTCTCCGGAACAATATCTCTTACCAAATTAGCACCCATTGCAAAACCGAAGAACAGGTAACATAATTGTAAGCAATGATTAGGTAATGCAGAGAAACCTTGAACTCCTAAAATCGCCATGTTTCGGTACACAATAGCATAAGGAGCTTTATATTCTCCATCTGGATTTCCAATATCAAACGCTTTGTAGAACAGAAAGAAAGTTAGTGGTGCCACCACACATCCAATAGCAGTTCCAATAGCTTGGCTAACGAGCATTGACCGTGGTGAAGTCAAAGTCAAATGACCTGTCTTGAAATCATGCATTAAATCAGATGAAATTGAGACAATGGACTTAATCAGCCCGCATCCTACTAGTCCAGCAACAACACCATCATGTTTCCCAGACATAGCAGATAGCACAAACAGGGCAACTTTTCCATAATTATATGCCATGTTCATGTCAGTTAGACCTGCACCATATGCATTACAGAATCCGAGAGATGGTGCAATAACGTAGGCAACAATAACGTAATACCATTTGAGTTCCGGAAACATGAGTGGGATGACAACAATGGAGACAATAGAGAAGATCAGATAACCAGTAGCTGCTAGCCAAATGGGTATGCTCTCTCTCAAGAAGACCTCATTCAGTTCCGGATTATTAAGTTGTTGGTTGCTGTCATCTGGATCTGTATTCAGCAATTTGGTAAGATTTCGAAATGAGATGCCATTGTGCTTCTATGCTACTAATTAGAAGTGGAAAGATGGGGATATGGGTAACGGGTCAAAACATATTCAATTTTGTCATTGCAAGCACATTTTTGTCCATCTTTTTTAGAAGAAAAAAACGCGCTAATTGCTATACCAAACAAATATTACTAGCCTAAATTTGAATAAAACAATTTAGGAGCATGTAACAATCAAGAATAGACTTTGGTCAACTTTCATCTTCATTGAGACCCATCATTTCACTTTTAACTAATTTTCCTTATTTGACCCATTGAGATAAACAGCCCAAATCAACCACTTATAATTGATTGGGTCAGAATTCTCAACTGTAAGGCTACTAATCTGAAAGGGTGTCAATTTTTCGCTTTTTAAAAAGTCTACACTTATGGAATACATACTAGTTTTAGGCATCTTCCTAGAGGTAAGATATATTGTTCTTGCTGTAAAGAATGTTATCTTCAGAAAATTGTACAGGCCGTCACCTAGGATAAGTGCAATCGATATGAAAACCTGCAGATGTTCGAAACCATATTATGATCCTTCATCGTTGTATGTTGAATAAAATTGTTAGTTTGACCTTACAATTTCAGGCTAACCTTGTAACCGTTTAAACTCTTCATGCTGCTTTTGGGTAAACTTGAAGGAAACCAGGCACCTTTTCGATCTTCAATGAGGGGCCACATAACACCATATGATAGTACTGCTCCTGCAAGCAATGACATGTTCACAAGATGTGAACATATCATTCCAGCTCCTACATATGTCATGCTAAAATCAAAATAAAACCTGCAGCCAAATACACATCAATGTATCATCATCAATCTTACAGCGATGCCTCATTAATCGTACTAACTGATCAAATATAAAAAACAGAGAACACTCACGACTTCTTGAAAGCTTTCAAACCGAACGTAGGAAAAAAGGAGAATCCACATGTACCCGAACCAGAAAAGAACCATTGAAAACAAGCCCACATGAAACTTGCTGAGAAAAACTTTGTGAACCCAATAACTTGTTTTCTACAACAAAATGTTATCAAATTAGGTAATGAAATACTAAAATGCATGGAATCATTATGTTAATGTGAAATAAATGCATACCTAGCCATTTTGTCCCCTTTTGGAGTGTGAAATCCATTGATAAGAACTGCTGTAGCTGTCCCACTAGGATATGTTAACTTGTAGTCTATGATCATAATCTGCATAATGAAACAATACTTATTTAGCCATGCAAAAATAGTACAAGTCAAGAAGCATGAAGTACAAACCTTTCTTAAAGGAACCAATGCCAAAAGCCCAACAAAACTAGTAACAAAAAGAAAACCAGTCATCCAGCCAATCCCAGGTTCTTTATAACTCCCTGGTGTATTCCCTTCTACATCAACACCAGCTTCTTCATATGTCTTCTTATTTAATCCCAATAGATAAGACCCAAATCCACCTACATTTATTAACCCATCATTAATCGAATCAATACTATTTAAGAAAACATGAAACAAAGTATTAGTATTAGAAGAAACCTCCAACAGCAATGCTGTAACAAGCAACAGCACAAGTCTGAATAATAGTATTCTCTTGTTTTGTAAACGGTGTCGTCACGAACCCAGCTTTATGTATAAGTTTCGTCCATGTTTTAATAAAGACGAACGCTAAAAGAGCCGCAGAGACATTAAGATTTGGTACAAGACCAGTCGTAAGATTAAGTTTCGTTACGATCACACTATAAACCACACCGATCACTAAACTTGCTACGAGTCCTCTACATGTAATGTGAGCAGTCCATGGTGGTAACCTTTTTACAACATTAGTATCCTCTGAATTAAGTGAATTCTCCAGTTCCATCACAAACCCACTTCAAATCAGCTTTACGAATACAAAAAAAATACAATCTTGAAACAAGAAAAGTGAAAGAACAAGAAATCTTGAAAACCCTACAAGAAATAAAATGTTATATGTTGTTTTTGGAATATATATAGATTGTGTGCATTAATATATATAATGGATAATGGATATGGAGGGATTAAAATTACCAACTATCGATGGACAAATAAAAAGTGAGGTTAGTGGTGAAATATCAACCATTAATGGCCTAATCAAACCATTGTTGTACTGCAAAAGGGTTGTAGTACACACAAAATTAAATTACACTCTCTCCAGTACAAATTAAAATCTAGCTTTAAACCTGTTTTTGTACTGATGAAATTTTTTGTTTATTTTGTTTGGTTTGGTAGGCTGAAATTGATTTTCGCATATGTTAAAGGATGTTGTCACTTTTACTTCATGCTAACTATATAATTTCAGAATCCCTCAACTTTGAACAGATTTGTACATATGATTTCATCTTTTGATTTTTACCGAATACCCTCGATGTTTTCCACTTATATTAAAATTAAAAGTAGGATTATGTCGATCAAAGAGTTAACTTTCAATTACGTGTTGGTTCAATAGCACTATTTCACTCTTAAACAAAAATAAAGAAAAAAGCGATATAACATAACATTTTTTGTTTTATAAATCAGACTTTAAGTGATTGTGATATTTAATTTTTTTATAGAATGACAAGTTATTAAAAATCTACTAACAAGATGTTAGAGCAAAATAACTCAAGTCGTTACATATGATTGAATTAGATGAACTTGAGTTAAAAGTCTAGTCCTTTTACTCCTTTTGCCTAGAAAATTGTTTAGCGGTGTCGAGGTGACCATTCAATCATAAGGTTGTGGGGTCAAATCCAATGATGTACAACTGTAAATATCTATATATAATTGTGAGGAATCATAAACTTGATAATCTTAATAATTAATCTTAAATAAATTATATATAAGAAGCACCTTTATGATGTCATCATTCTAATTAAGTTTTAATTTCTCAATTAAATCCATTAATTTTAGTAAATTTTTAAAATAAGATCTCTAACTTATTAAAAACAGTTTTTTTTTAATCAACTACTCACTTACATATATAAAAAGAAATTTAAGTCAATAATTAAAAAGTGTTTTTGTCCTCATAAAACATAGACCACAAAATAATTAAATAAATTTTATTCATAGTACTTTTTGTCACGCATTGAAAAGTCAAAGAAGTAATATGCTGTCATAAATAATTAAATATATGATTAACAAAACGGTTTAATCAGCCGAGTTAGCCGGTCGAACCGCTAAAACCGGAACCGGAGTCTTATCCGGTTCAATTAAAAAATCAGTTTTCAAAACATTGATAATATCTCTCTAATCTCCTTGAAGGAAAAACTAATGTACCTTTAATGAAATAATTAATCTATCTTATTCCTTAAAAGAAAAACCATGGATTAGAATGACCATTAAATTGAATAGCAACTTGACTAATCTCACTATCAATCTTGTTAATGACATCATATATCTCTAATCTCCTTAAAGAAAAGACTAATGTATTCTTAAAGAAATAATTAATAATTAATTAATTACATTTTGAACTAGTTTAAGACCCGTAAAAATACGGGTTTGATAAAGAATAGTTTCTTATGTTTCATACAAATCATTAGAAAAATATAATATTATCATTATTTTTATATTTGCTTGATTGATCAAAAGAATTTTCAGCACATAAAGTTGCGTTTGTCAAACCCCTCTTCGAGTACCCCCAAAGGTACTACTGGTGATGCTGGTAAAGATATTTATTAATTGATTTTTTCTAGTAAACCACTCTCACCGTCAATGTTCCCATTCAGCTTATATTCTCAATTGCTCTCCTTAAAAACAGAGGTCTCTAACTCTCAACTCTAATATGCCATAATGCATTAATAAATATAAACAGTAAAAGACTAAACTATACTGCTAAGAAGTACACTAAAGCTTGCCAAATATGAAAGTTGATCAAACCCGATGCTTAAGTAAACAACTCTGAAACCTTAAAGCCACCAAGGTATCCATAGCACATTTAAAATGTTAACAGTTTCTTCACAAATGGATAGTTAAAATATCAAAACCAGCAGATAAATACAAATATGCATAAAAGACTTTCCACAAACCATGACACATAAGAAATAAGTGGTACTTATTACTCAATTATTAAACAAAATATCAACTTATCAACCTAGCATATACTTTGTTTTTTTATACATCATCAAGACTTATATATTTGTCATTTTGAAGTTCCTTTTATATGAAACTTATAACTTATAATTTAAAGAGAAACCATTCCAATACCTAAAAATTAAAAACTTCATGGCCTTAGCGGATGAATAACAAATGAGCATTGTCTATTGACGGTAGCATAGCAAGTCTTCATGACCCTCTTTTTTCATTCTTCATATATGTTTCTTCCTTATGCCCACCTGCATTTTCAATCAAGTCCATTCGCACCATCAATCATTATTAATTCAATTCTTCATCATTTCTTTTCTGTTGCAATATGAAGTAGGGGCACTCATCCATTGTTGCCATGATATTGACCCATTTATCATTCTTTTAACCATCCATTTGAAAGTGCGTACTGTAGTACAATTAGAAATAGATACAGATAGATTAATACATAGATTAGTTTATAAGATTATTAAATACATGACATTTGTATGAAAATTGATAGTTTATAAGATTATTTAAACTTCTTCTCCATGTATATTCTGCTCATTATATACAACTTTTATACTGGAAGTCAAATTACTATTTCAAACTCTTAAATAACTTGAACCAAAGATTAATCACAATATCAAATTTCTTCGAAACTGTTAATTAATCGCAGGTCAATTTGATTCTTGACATCTCTCTAATCATATGTGAGTACAAACCAAGTTAGAAGTCAGACTGCTACATACCTTAAGAGCACCAAAAACTCGGTTTCCGTTGGTAGTTCTGAAAGACCAACATCAAAGGAGCTCAGAATGGCCACCTGCTCTCTGCCGGTCCAATAGAAAAATCATCTCCGTTAACTTGTATATGAAAGATTAGTTGATCAGAAACTATTGCACATAACTGAACAATGATTATCACATAATCAAAATGCCATTTAAGAATAACCATACCTCAATATTTCTTTGGTACTACCATTGCAAAATTATACGTCAAAATGCACTAATATAGTAATATACAAACTGAGTGTAACAACAAAAATTAATAACCTTGATTCCTTTAACATTTACCAAGTAAAAAATGATACTTACACCAAAAAACATAATATGAATTACAACAATAAAGTCTGGATAGACTCATTTAAGTTGATAGTGAAAGACTGAAAGCGTACAAACTTCTTATAAACCAAAAATTAATAATCTTGGAATGATAATATGTGTAAAAGAAATCATACCAGTTACTATATTTGTATAAGGCATTTCATCAAACACCTTCCATTCACTACAAAATCACCATTGAAATGTAACTTTCCCACACCTACATATAAAGAATTCTGTAGCATCAATTTGTGACAGATGAGGCAGCAGAATTCTGTAGCATCAATATACATCAATAAATTATAATTCAGACCATTATCGACCATATTTGGAATACATGTATTTTAGGCAACCAGATTCCTAACAGAATATGCCTGATAGTAGGTACAACGAAATGCTAAGATATCCTTGTATTAAAAGAAAAAAATGGCAACTTCAGCCACTTTACTTGTGATGGGCTGAATCGGCTCTCGCTTTAAGGTAAGAATGAAATATAAAGGTCAAATGGGTCGAGTGAATCGATAGTGGACAGAAGTCTATATGCATAAAACATGGGTAAAATCATTTTAATCAATAAATTGGAATATTATAAAAATCAAACAAATTTCATATTCATTTTTGATGACTTGATTGTTTATAAACATTGTAATATATGGGCAAAAAGTGTATCGTGTTGACCCAACCTTTTCTGATCAGTACACAATTACCCATTACGCTAACTCTAATAGCACTGCAATAAACAAAGCACATATCTTTCAGAAGCCGTTCACTCACAGACATTTGTGTTTTACGACGGACTTTTCTTGTACGATTTCCATCCTCAACATGTTCATTATCTGCAAGTTTTTCTACTTCCTGGTGCAGGTACTTTCCACAACCAAGAACCTTTCTCTTCCTGCAAAATTAAACTCGCAATGTTTTAATTAACTGGCAGCATTGCCAAATAACACAAAGAAGCTTATGGTATATGTAATAATCTTAAAGCAAGAAGTTGCATTATCTCACATCGTACTGCCAAGATGGAGTACCCTTTCTTTCTGATACATCTGTAGCAATTTTCAGCTCGTCAATGGAAGGCAAGGGCCTTGGGCGATCCCCAATTTCATCACTGCAGAAGTGAATAACTCAGAATTTACTTACAGATTCAGAATATGCAAAATATAACAAATCATCACAGCAAAGACGAACCTTAAAATCAAAGGGAATTTTAAGATGTTCCATTAGAGTAGTTTCTTCGGATCAACGGTTAAATCAAAATCCGAACAAAGAGATCAAATTAAGAAAAACATCAACACGAAATAGTCAATAGAAATCAAAACTTGAAATCGAAGAAACTTACCTTGTAAATTAATTTTAAAAACCCTAGAAAAAGAAACAGAAAGACGAATAAGGTGATGAAGTCAGATAAACACCTAATATATCCCTGCAAAATACCAAAAAGTATAAACACCAAATCAGATAAAACCCAACCACGAAGATCTATAATTCCGAAAAAGTATATTTACATTTGTATTCAAGCTATAACTCAAACCGAAAATCCACAATAGGATTATTAGCACTAATTTTATTATTTTTACAGAGTAATACTTTAAAAACAAAATACATTTTTAGCTAACCTTGTTCATATATCCTTCCAAGTTGGGAATGCCCACAAGCCTTGTTATGTTCTTCACCATAATCAACTTGCCCACCTTTCAAGTAATAAAACAATTCCCTAGCCCTAATACAATAAACCTAATAATCATTAATCAAAACCCATAAATTCTTCATAAACATAACATATAAGACATCAAGAAAGCAACAAACTTGATGTAAAATTAAAAAAAAAATAAAAATCAAACAAACCTGTCATAAATATTTGTTAATGAACCCAAATCAGGCACCAAAACCTTCTCATCTTTCTTTTCTGCCCCAGCAAAATATGATAACCCACCCAATCTCTGTATTTACAAACATAAAACAAAATCAATAAAAAGATAGAAATCACATTGTGTTCGTCAAGATTATTCAAAAAGGTCAAAACTTTATGATGAAATTAAATACATTACCCCTTTTTCAAATCCAAAAATACCATGCATAAACCAAAACAATGGGATGAAGATCATTATCAGACCCAATCAACTTATCATATCTAATTGATGCTTCAATATTTGACATGAAAAACAAACCATTTAAAGCTAATGAAAGATCACCAGCAACAACAGAGCTAAATATGTAAAACCCATATAACAAATGCACAACATAACTTACAAATAGCTCAACAACATTAGCAGGTAAATCTTTATTCATAACCTACAAATCGAACATTAAACCCTACATTATATATTCAAGTTCACAGGATCAAAATTAGGGTTTAAGAAATTCGCTCCCCCAAATTCACCAAAAAAATAATCCCTGCATTATATAATCATCAAATCCCTGCATGGAAAATGAAATAATCACTAAATGGAAATCGAGATTGATACAATCACCTTCTGTAGATAAACCGATTCAAAAATAATCACCTCTGATTTTAATCGTAAATTGAAATGGAAATATAAATTGTGAAGATTGATAAAAAACATTACCTTTAAGGTGTAGGGTTTCCAATTAAATTGGCATTAATAAGATGGAGATGAAAAATCAAGAGGAACTGTATGTAAATTTAGAGGAATCTGATGGGAGAGGATGAATATGATTTATGAAAATTGAAAATGAAGAAGGCGTAGGAAGAAGAAAAAGTAATATTGTGATCTGTGAGTGGCTCATCTGGGCGCCTGGGCGGTGACATTAGCAAAGGGGAACCAATATAATTTAAGCTTGTAACATAAGATTTCAAATTCCAAGATAAATGGATGGGTTTTTCCAAAAAAAAAAAAAAAAGGGTGGGCTTTTAAAATGAAATAAACTCTATGCAGAAAAAACATAAATATTCATCTTAAATAGCTTTTCTAGACCTTTAATTAATAATTTATTAATAAATATGAGGTATTGCTGACATCATCCTTTTAACCACAGCTTGACACATCAGCATGAAAACCTACCTCATGACTTGACAAATCAGCTTCATGACATCAGCGAAACCCCTCTTTATTAGTATAGATAGATAGATAGATAGTATAGATAGATATTATCCATCCAAACAATTAAAAAAGGATAATTAGTCTCTAATTATACCTTAATATTGTGCTGCCACGTCATAATTACAATCCCCATTCCCGCCAAAAACATAGGTCTCCATTTGTGAACAGTTAATTTCCCAATCGTCATATCGATATGTACGTATTTGAAGGAAGCGATTTCTTCCAAGCGTCCTATCCTTTATACAATTAAAAATATGGATAACTTTTGATTAACCACCTTTACCTTATCAACTTCTAACAAATTGGTGATTCTACGCTAAAACCATCCCATTAAATTTTATGCTACTTAATTTCCAGAAAGTTTCAATTTTATAACTCTTAAATCACTCCAACATGATACTTTTGACCATGTATTAAATAAATTTTTCTGCATGATCTTATTAATTATTTATAACTTTTAGCGTACGTCAATCTTCATCCCCTTAGAAGATGACAATATATGTTGGATAGATTGCTACCAAGTGTTAATTATTTTCCTTTTTTCCTTTTTCTTCAATATTTTTTTTATACCTTCGATGTGTGGTACGTTGAAGATATATATGTTGAATTTATAGTGGGATTTTGTGATTGAGGCTTTGTGCATATGATAACACGCAAAAAATCAAGTTTTTACGTACGTTATCTCCCTCATTTTAAGCCCAAAGTTAACAAAAACGCGCTCTAAACAACATTATTTATGAAATTTTGTTAACTTAGTCAAAACGGAAGCAATGTTTATGAAATCACTAAAAACGGCACGAAAAACATGAAAAAACTGAGTAAAAGTGCTCTACGGCTCTCTCGTTAACTCTTTTTAATGAATTGTGACCTATACTCCGAGTTACGACTTCTAACTGGTGTCATTTTGTTCGTTAGGAAATTACGAAGCCGTGAGCGCAAGAATCACTTAAAACGGATAACCGAGGAAGAAGTTGCGCTTAAACGAAGAACCGAAGAATCGAAATACGGCTGAACCAGACCGTATACGGTTGGTTTCAGCCGTATACGGCTGGATACAGGCCGTATACGGCCTGCACAGACCATATACGGTTGTGTTCAGCCGTATACGGTTGGTGTTCACCCGTATTTGCTCCAGTTCAGCCGTATATTGCCAAAACCACCCGTATCGAGTGTTCAGGCAATAAAAATGACATTTTTATACGGGTGAGCAATACGGTTGAGCGTTTGAGGGTCCAGATACGGTTGAAGAATACGGTTGTGCGTTTCCTATATATATGGGACTTCACCTCTCATTTCAAACATACTCCAACACAATTCATTCCATCTACACTTCACAACACTTCATATTTTTTCGTTTTCGCATTTTATTTAGCTTTAGTTTTGGTTTCTCTCTCTAGAGAGATAAAGATAGTTAGTTAGTTAGAGGTAGAGAGAGCTAGCTGTTGTAATCACGGTGTAAAAGCATTCTTGGTGCAAGACTACGCTTTCTTCAATATTACTCTGCTTAAATTTCTGGTTATATATATTCTCTCATACTTATACTATGTCCAAATTATTTCTGCCCGATTGTATGATGTATGTTATTTGTATTTGTAGGGTTTTCTATTCCCTAACTAGATTATTATACACGCAGCGGAATAACAAAACTTTAAATAATCTAAGGCAATTAGGAAACTAAAACCCTAAGGGATCTTTAACTTTAACAACATAGTACAATAAATAAATTGGATAAAGAGAATAAAGAAAATACTAATCTTAGAGAAAACCTATTTCTCGCGCACAGACCAGCGAGCAGAGTTACGTTACTTGGAGGCAAGTACCCAAAGTAGAATACCTCTAATGCTTCACACCAAAAAACCCAAGAGAAAGTCGAATTTTCGAAAACCTTGAAAATTCGTACTTTAAATCATATGTTATGAAGGTATAGGATGCCCTTATTTATAGTTTTGGAAGAAACCCCAGATTCGACTCTCAACCGGCGGTTGGACCTTCCAACCGGCGGTTGGAGCTGTCAGTCTTGGACTCCAAGTCTACGACTTCCACCGCCTTAGAAACCCCTAATCCCAACCGGCGGTTGGACTTTCCAACCGGTGGTTGGATCCTGTTTCTGGAATCTTCCGCCAAATTTAATTACTTTTTATTTCTAATTAATTTAACCACAAATTAATAAATCAACTAATTAAATATAACATTAATACTAGTTAATATTATTCCTCCATCTTTCTCTTGACTGTTTATTGAGGGCAACCCAAAAAGGACTTTACCATTAATGATAGTCTCAACAATTAGTTATGATATTGGACACTATTCCAACAGTCTCCCACTTGGACAAATCATCAACTATTATTGGTCTAAGTCTCTATCCTATTAACTTTGTAAAGTGTGTCATCCATTGCAACTGTCGAACTCTGAATCTCATTTTAGAGTCAGTCCTTTAGATAAGTGATCAACCATTCCTTTGTTTCACGATATTTATGAATCTAGACATGGATTATAATCAATCTCAAGATTCATATATGTTTTCTGATTTCCGATTATATTGACTATATGAGACTACTGAACTATCAACTTAGTCTCGTCCAGGCCTAGCACTTTAGAGTCAAACTTTAATCATCAGAGGGCCCATGATATCTCTTTTCCATTTTAGGCAAAAGGAACAAATAAATATCGACAACATAGCACTAGTCAACTCATTATATCATACCTAGCATACCCTTTATAACTAGCATTTACGCACAGCGTTTGAATAGACTAAAGTATAACAGACTCGAAGAACTAGATACTCATGTATCTCCATTTTAAGAATAGAAGATATTATCATCTTAAAATCACTCGTGATTTAATCCATGAAGTGATCTCTTTAAGTGCGGGTTTCACCTATACTTAAATCCTCATTAAGTACCCATGAGTGTTGCAGCAATCTCCATAGACATCTGCTAACACTCCATGACAGTCTTAATTCACCACATACTTCCTATAGTGTGATCGACTGAGGAGGTTTCGAGTAAGAACTTATTACTCTGGAAGTGGTGTCTAAACATGCAAAACTGAAACACAATGACTGACAATAGTAAATGGTAAAACTCCTTCCCATTAAAAATCTCCATTATTTTATCACCAAGTCTATTACAGTTTCCATCATTGTTTATAACGTTTCAAATTCAAACTAACAACTGAAACTTTACATTATCTCTTAAACATATGCTCCTAGCATGTTCATCGTGATTGGACTTTCCGAGTGGCTTTGTGAACGGATCAGCTGGATTTTCTTATGATTTTATACTCTTCACAATCACATGTCCTTCTTCGACTTTCCTTCGAACAAAATGGTATTTCCTTTCAATGTGTTTTGACTTTCCGTGATCCTTGGGTTCTTTACTCAAGGAGACTGCACTTTCATTATCACTGAATATAGCAATAGGATCTTGTACTGTTGGAACAACTCCAAGATCTCCAATGAAATTGCTCATCCAGATAGCTTCCTTTGCCGCTTCACTAGCCGCAATATACTCAGACTCGTATGTAGAGTCTGCTACTGTATCTTGCTTAGAACTTTTCCATGTCACCGCTCCCCCATTCAGTAGGAATACCCAACCAGACTGTGATCGACAATCATCTCTGTCTGTTTGGAAACTAGCGTCACTATAACCTGTTACTCTAAGTTCCTCTTCTCCACCATAAACCAAGAACTTGTCTTTAGTATTTCTCAAATACTTGAGAATGTTCTTTACAACTGTCCAATGACCTTCACTAGGATTCTGCTGATGTCGACTCACTAAGCTCAAAGCAAATGAGACATCAGGTCTTGTACACATCATGGCATACATGACGATCCTATAGCCGAAGCATATGGGATTCGACTCATTCTGTCCAATTCTTGCTCAGACTTTGGACACAGATCCTTACTGATCTTAATGCCATGATTCAAGGGTAAGTTCCCTTTCTTAGAATTTTCCATATTGAATCTTTTCAATATTTTATCTATGTACGTATCTTGGCTGAGTCCTATGAGACGTTTTGACCTATCTCTATAAATCTTTATACCAAGGATATATGATGCATCTTCAAGATCTTTCATAGCGAAACACTTTCCCAACCAGACTTTTACACTTTGTAATGTTGGGATATCATTTCCTATGAGCAGTATATCATCCACATATAATACTAAGAATACTACAATACTCCCACTGAACTTGACATATATATACATGACTCATCTTCACTTCTAGAAAATCTAAACTCTGTGACTTTTTCATGGAAGCAGAGATTCCAGCTACGAGAGGCTTGTTTAAGTCCATTAATGGCCTTTTCAAGCTTGCACACTCTATTAGGATACTTTGAATTTTCAAAACCTTCCGGTTGTGTCATGAACACATCCTCTGTCAGTTTCCCATTAAGGAAAGCGGTTTTGACATCCATCTGCCAAATTTCATAATCATGAAATGCAGCTATGGCTAGCATAATCCTAATTGACTTAATCTTAGCTACTGGTGAGAAGGTTTCCTCATAATCAATCCCATAGGTTTGAGTATAGCCCTTTGCTACCAACCTAACTTTATAAGTGTGTACTTTTCCATCCATGTCTGTCTTCTTCTTGAAGATCCACTTACAACCCACCGTCTTAAGACCGGGTGTAGTGTTAACCAAATTCCAAACTTGGTTGTCATACATGGACTGAATTTCACTTTTCATAGCTTCCTTCCACTTAGCGGCTTCAGGGCCTGCCATCGCTTCCTTGTAGTTAGCAGGCTCATCTAATTCTGCCAGTGTACCATCACTTATCTTATCCTCTTCCTCTATTTGGTAACCATAATAGAACTCAGGAGGATTGCTAACTCTACTAGATCTGCGAACGGGTAAGGATATGTCTTCAGGTTCAATAGGTGTTGCCACCTCAAGTTGAGTGTCAGTGTTTACTGTAGGTTCTTCATCGGTAGATTCTTGAATTTCTTCAAGATCAATTTTACTCCCACTGTCCTCTTTAGATATCATTTCTCTCTCAAGTAACACTCCTCTTCGAGCTACAAAGACCACATTTTCCTTGGGTCTGTAGAACAAATATCCAAATGACTCTTGTGGATAACCGACGAAAAGACACTTTTCAGATCTGTAGTCTAGTTTGTCCTGAGTTTCCCGTCTAACGTAAACTTCACAACCCCAGATTTTGATGTGACCAAGAGATGGTCCTTTTCCCTTCCACATTTCATATGGTGTCTTTGTAACTTTCTTAGTGGGTATTTGATTTAAGATATGAGCGGCTGTTTCGAATGCATAACCCCAGAAACTTATCGGAAGTGTTGCCCGACTCATCATAGATCGAACCATGTCCAACAAGGTTCTATTTCTTCTCTCAGCAACACCATTAAGCTGCGGTGTTCTAGGATGAGTCAATTGTGAAACTATTCCACAGTCTCTAAGATGATCGAGAAATTCGATACTAAGGTATTCTCCTCCCCTATCGGATCGGAGTACCTTTATCTTTCTGCCCAGTTGATTCTCTACTTCGTTTTGATATCTTCTGAACACCTCAAAAGTATCTGATTTATGTTTGATCAGATAAACATGTCCAAATCTACTGAAGTCATCAGTAAATGTAACATAGTATCGATTTCCATCTTTTGTGGCACATCGGAATGGTCCACATACATCTGTATGTACCAAATCCAATAGTTCTTCACCTCTTTCACATGTTCCAGTGAATGGTGATTTAGTCATCTTGCCTAATAAACAAGATTCGCATACATCATCCGATTTGAGGTCGAATGATTCCAACACTCCATCCTTTTGGAGTTGGGCGATGCGTTTCTTATTTATGTGCCCAAGACGACAATGCCACAACTTGGATTTATCAATCTCATTAGACGAATCAACATTTAAAATAACATTGCTAACACATTCAACATTTTCATGTATACCTTTGTAAGGAGAAGCTTTAAAAATAAAACAATCATTTAAATAAACCAAAATATCTCCATTTCCATTATCAAAAGAAAGATGATAACCGTCTTTAAACAAAGCATAAAATGAAATAATGTTTCTTGTCATTTTTGACGAATAATAGCAATTATTTAAATCTATCCTAACTCTAGAATTCAGCATGAGCTCAAATCTTCCAATCTTCATCACAGGTACAATTCCTTTGTTTCCCATAACTAAGTTGAGCTCTCCATGCTTTACACTTCTACTTTCCTTTAGCCCCTGAGTGAATACTCTTCTCGACCTTTCCATCTTCAAGGTCCTTCAGGTACTTTGGGCAGTTACGCTTCCAATGCCCCTTTGTGTTGCAGTAGAAGCACACTACTTTCTTTGGGTCACTAACAGGTGCAATCTCATAATCGGTCCCTTTCTTAGACCTACGAATGGACTTTCCATCAGCAGTCTTTCTTTTTCAATTTTACCTTTTCCTTTTCTTTGCACTTTGACCAACAGTCAACACAGGAGCTGCTGAGCCAGAGGACACATCATCTTTCTTGATTCCTTACTCAGCAGTTTGCAGTAAATTATGAAGTTCCATTATTGAGCCTTCCCTCTCATTCATATTCATCTGATATGATATTACAAACTGATTGTAGATAGCTGACAAACTGGATAGTATTATGGCGATGGAAAACTCTGTGTCAAATACCATGTTCAATAATTCCAACCTATCAAAGTACCCTTTCATCTCTAAGACGAAAGCACAGATAGAAACTCCAGGTTTGGGTTTGCAAGCCATGAGGGATTTCACCACATCAAGGCGTTCTTTGCTTGCCTTAGCCTGAAACATTTCTTTCAGCTGTTGGTTCATTTCATAAGCCCAAGTGTTTTCAAAAGTCTTTTGCAGTTCAGGGCTCATGGAAGATGCCATGGTACAAGACACTTTATTCGCATCATCATAATGTTTCCGGTGTGCCTCAATCTCCTCTTGGGTTGATTCTTCATCAATTATGGGAATCCGCTCATCGAGAACATACTCCTTGTTCTCGTACCTCAAGGTAAACCTTAGGTTTCGCATCCAGTCCATATAGTTTGGACCGGTTAGTCTTTCCCTCCCAAGAACTGAGAGTAGTGAGAAGTTTGAGTTATTTGCGGGATTGGGGACGGGAGGATTTGCACCATTTAAATTAGCCATCTATGAGATAAAATAGTTTTAGTTAGTTTGAATATTCCTTAATTATTTACCCAATTTTCTAAATTAAGGCTATGATCTATATTTTCAGTTTTATGAAAAGGGTCGCCGTAATCATATAACTAAAATACTTTTGTCTATTTCATTTCTATGAAACTCCTAGATCTTTGAGATTCATTGATTTCTATCAATGACATGTTAATCTCGGTTATGCTCATCTACTATTCATGACTGGTATGCCGAGGATCATGAACAAGATGGTGAATTAACCATGCAAACCCCGCGTGATCCCCGGCTCGAGTACGCTCGAGAATTGCGAGTCTCAATCACCTCTCATTATGTCCTCATATTAATGTGCCGGTAAACCACACACGCTCCATTAACAGTTCATATGAGAGATGTGCGAATTTCATGGATTAGCATACTATTCATCATTTCCTATAGCTAAAACGGGATTTTGTTTTACTAATTTAAGTCTACTTTTAATCTTGACATCATCCTATCAAAAGTCCTCGGTAGCTCCATCGAACGCACAAAGAAGCGGAGAAGCAGGTCAGCGCGAAGCTTATTAAAAACTTGACTTCTTTAGGGAAGCAAAGCGACCCGCCTTATACCTCTCTTATAGTTTGTTCACTATAGGTGAGCCTATTTATCAATTGACTGACGACGTAATTAGACTTTAATTATACATATATATAAATCATATTATACATATAATATCTCTTGAAGTTTAGGGTTCTATTTTAACTTTTAAAATTGAGTGGTCTATTTTAAATTCAAAATTATTAGTATCTAAATTGTAATGGAAGCTATGGAAGTCGTGGGCACAATCCGTAGTGGAATAATGATCCCAAATGTTAAATATTGAAAACCGGTGTACTGTTAACTATACATTTATGATTTTAAACTAAACTATCGCCTTTCCTTCAATAAACGTGGTTAGAACCTTTATGACAAGGAGTAGCTAACCTTGTTCAGACGGTCACTACCTATCTATGTTTTCCAAAATAAACATGGTCTGATTTTGTAACTAGTGGAAATACTGTTTAAACTATCGTATAGTACACCGTGAATTAATCAGGGATTTATTGGGATTGAATCATTAAAGTGAACGGGATGTTTAGCTATCATAGATGGTTTTACTGTAATACAAGCTTAGATATATTGAGTTCAGATGGCTGAAAAGTATGTAATCCAGTTAAAACCCTAATACGACTGAGTATCCGGTATAACGTTGGAAACACCTTTGGTGGAGTACAAGCACGTGAAAACCTTGGAAAGGTCGAAGGCTGTATACTGTATTACATCTTGGCATAGTCTGTGATCCAGGAAAGACCGTAATACGGGTGAATACACAGTATAACATTGGAAACACCTATCGTGCAGTACAATTACATACAAACTGTGGAAAACCCTGTGGGTCGAAGACTGTATCACAGCCGAATATCTCTGAACTCAATCACAACCATTAATGTATATGTTAATCAGTCACCACCTGTCTTAAATCTTAAAATGCTTTGCCTAGCTTAGATATCTCTGTCTGTGTTAAGAAAGATCAGTAGATAAATTGCGGACTGTCGCCTTATTCCTGCACCCCATCTGGAGGGTCACCTAGTCTCATCACAAGAGACGGTGAGGAGGGTTTCAAGATAGTCCGATCTGATCAGAATCCTGACAGCCTAGTACTCAGTGACATACTGATCGGTTGACCTGATCAGTAGGGTGCTAGTGTTTACACCACAAGGTATCTACGTGAACGCAAGACACAAATCTTAAAAGACGTTTTCAAATATAAAACCCCAAATACATCATCACCCCACGTAAAAGCTAACGAAGTCATAACAAACACAAGTCCCCTTATACT
This sequence comes from Helichrysum umbraculigerum, assembly GCA_949592205.1. Classification (NCBI taxonomy): domain Eukaryota; kingdom Viridiplantae; phylum Streptophyta; class Magnoliopsida; order Asterales; family Asteraceae; genus Helichrysum; species Helichrysum umbraculigerum. The sequence continues at coordinate 101,674,072 of CATIUR010000003.1, read as the reverse complement.
GATTCAACCTACCGCTTTTAATTACTGTTTTTAATTAGTTTAAATTTAATTAGGACCTAAGTATAAACCCCCACTCAAAACTATTTTCAAACCATCGCTAATTTGAACTGTTTGTCCCGACAAGTCGTTTCCCAATACGATTAACTCTTTAGAACGACCCTAGGTCATACTTCAGCTATACAGCTCTAGTAGAACTTAGGTCCCCAGCAAAATATAAAATTTTAAAACTAAACCCGTCGTGCTGCTGTAAGTTGCGAAAACGACCGTGACTGCTGGTGGCGCGACAAGTTTTTGGCGCCGCTACCGGGGAAGTTAATCGTAAGATTCTGAGGCGTCCCGACGAACTTTCTCTTTAGTGATACCCGTAGATTAGATTTCTCTCTCGTAACCACCGAAAATTCTTTACCACAATCCACAACGATATTCGACCAGATTATCCGGATCTGAACCTCTTATTTTTGTACCCGATCCTGAGCGATTATCCGTACCATCCGCAAAGAAAGACGTTCCCGTTTTCCATAAACGGCCGCTCGTGTTACTCTCACTGACAGCACCAAACCATCAATCGAAGGACGAGGAGGACCGATCAGTTACCCTGTGATAGACGGTGCATCTTTCGAACTCAAATACAACACTGTATAACTCATCAAAGACCAATGTCAATTCCATGGTCTACCCCATGAGGATCCTAACGCCCACATTGACAAATTCATTCACGTCTCCAACTCGTATAAGCAGAACGGGGTTGATCAGAATATAGTCCGCTTATACTTGTTCCCCTACTCTCTCGCTTCTCATGCTCTTTCTTGGTTTGAGGAACTTGAGACCGGCTCAATCACCTCATGGACGGATATGGGTAACAAGTTTCTTGCAAAATACTTTCCTCCGTCCAAACAGACCAAAGCAAAGAATGGCATCGCAAACTTCAAACAAGCTCACGGTGAATCAATCTACTCAGCATGGGAGCGATTCAGGAGTTTACTGAGGAAATTTCGAGAACATCAAATGACAAAGACTGAAAAACTGTACACGTTCTATAACGGTCTTGACCCAAATCATCGCATCACTCTTGACGCTGCTGCTCAAGGAAGTATTATGCTACGCACCGCAGATGAGGCTTGGGAATTGATCGAAAATATGACGATGCACCATCATGAATGGAATACCGATGAACAATCACCAATGGCGGTCTCCAATCCAGCACAAACTGAGGTGGTCAAATGTATGGCAGAACAGATAGCAATCCTAACAAGACAAATCGGAGAGATGAAACAACAACCTCAGCAGGTTCACCAAATCCAATCCTTTCAGAATTATGCCAACCCATATCAGGTTGCGTATGAGGACCCTGCCATCTACTACGCCCAAAATCATCCACCTGGCTTTGCTCAAACCTCTCCACTAACTAGACCTATCCAATACCCACAACAACCCCAACTTACCTACAACCAACCATTCTCACCCAACAAACCTTCACCCGACACAATCCAACCTCGTGAACTTGCCACACCAATCACTAATTCAGACAACATGATGATGCAACTCATACAAAGGGTTATGGCTAAACAAGACCAAACTGATATCCTCATAAAGATCCTTGAAAACAAGTTAGCTCAGCGTCTCGATACTCGACCCCAAGGATCCTTACCTAGCAACACCGTTCATAATCCACACATTGCGGAGGCTAAGACTTTGAACTCCACGGATACTCAGAGGGCACTGAGCCACTCTAATGTTTCTTCTCCGGTGAAGAACCCTACTCCTATCCCGATGACAGTCGAGACTCAATCCGTACCTACCCCTACTCAGGAAGTTCGAGTCCCCTTCCCAAATCGTATCGGAAAAAGGTTTAACGCAAAATCTTTCAAACTCGACGGAAAATTCTTAGACACCGTGTCTAGAATCCCTTCCGGCTCTAAATACATCCGACGTATGCTGACTTCTAAAGAAAAGGTACCCGAAGAACCTAAAATCTCTCTCAACGCCGAATGCTCAGCCATCATTCAGAATTCCCTTCCGGAAAAACTAGGAGACACGGGCCGCTTCACTTTGCCCTGTTCCATCTATCACTCGGGCACGATACACTCCTTGGTCGATCTTGGAGCTAGCATCAACCTCATGCCCTACTCACTCTACTCTAGACTTGAACTAGGACCTCTGCAACCCACTAAGATGAGCGTCCAGCTTGCCGATCAAACAACTCGATATCCTAGGGGCATAGCTGAGAATGTTATGGTTAAAGTTGACAGGTTCTGGTTCCCTACTGACTTTGTAGTGATGGATATACAGGAAGATATCAATATACCCATTATCCTAGGAAGGCCTTTCATGAATAATGCTCGTGCTATTATTGATGTTTACTCGCAGACTATCAGCCTTAGAGCATATGGACAGACTATTGCATTCAGAATCAACCAGGCTGATGAACTACTCACAGAGCAAGCAGAAATATATGCAATCTCAATGGGCAGGATTACTTCAAACAATGATACTTCTGATTCAGAACCACCAGACATATACGTATCAGATAAACACACTTGTCTATTATCAGAAGAATCAAAGTTAGAAGAAGAAATGGGAGATTTCAAGCCAGACGAGTCTGAACAAGAAGAAATGAAAGAAAAACTCGAGGAAGTAGAGGTGGATATATACCAGTCCACACTGCCGCATCACCGCTTACCTGATGATAATCTACCAACTGATGAATCACATGATGCAGGATTTGGCATAACTATGGAAAGGCTAATAGCCTCGATCATAGACCCCTCACAACCTCTTATTTTATCAAAACAACACCCCAAGCGAGAAATGATGGAATTAGATGGATTCTCCGCAGTTGATCCCAATAGAGCTACCTCTAGAGCTATAAAGGACATTATCTGGGATCTTCTGCACATATAAAGAGTTACTGAGCAATTCCCTTTCTTTGCATATGAGATTCCAAACGTCATCCAACCCATCACTCGCCACTTTCTGAGAATCAATCCACGTAATCCCAGGGTTCCACTTCTGAGCACTTCCGACCTTGGAGGTTCCAGCACCATCTAGACTGAAGGAAGGCAAAGTCAGGCTCTCGACTCTAAAAGCAGCGCTTCTCGGGAGGCAACCCGTGGAATAAAGTCAGGCTCTCGACTTTAAAAGCAGCGCTTCTTGGGAGGCAACCCATGGAATAAACAGAGAGTAGAGTTTTGGTAAATGAAGTAGATCTCCGACTATCCTTCACACTTGGATGAGCCCAAAATGTTTCAAAACATACTCTGAAATACAACTCATTGTGCAAATAAACCACTCGTCTCAGAAAATAGGAAATCATTTTGAAATAACATAATATTTCATATGTTTCGAGCCTTTGAGGTACTTGCATACTAATTTTATGCATTATGCTCAAACTCGTTTAAAAACACATGATTTATAAAAATTGATTTGTAGTAGAAAACATCTTTTAAAATCTGAGACAGTGATTTCTTTTTCATTTACAAAAACAACACCGAGTTTGTAATAAGGGTTTTATTCAACGTGTTCACACTTACGAGATCTCTTCACGAGAATGAGATGAATTGAAGAAATGAGGAAATAATAGCAAGCAGCTTGAAGCCGATCAATGCAGAAGAAGATACTGGCAACATCTCTCTTCAGCAAATTTAGACTTCCAGCTTCAACGTGGCTCGCTATCTGGGGAGTATCTGATCCTTTCCTTTTTTATCTGTTTTATCTTGATTCATGTTTATTTGTTTTGTTAATGTGATAATAAAAGTAGTCTATGCTCTATCCTAAACTTATCACTAAGTGTGGGATTCCAGCTCAAACAAAACACTTGAGAAACATTTTCTTACATGTTCAAATTCTAAGTGTGGGATTTTTCAATCTCAACTCAAGAGAACATTAGGGACAATGTTCCTCTAAGTGTGGGATAGCAGGTATAGAATACCTTGGTTTGTTTTTATGATTTTAGTTCAAAATAGTTAACACATAAAATGTTCCTCTAAATTTTTCAAAACCCTTTTTCAAAAGAAAAACGAGTTTAATCATCCGATTAACTTTAAATTTTTGAGTCTTAATGTTTTTAAGAGAAGTCATTTTCAAAATATAAATAAGTTGTTTTAAAATCTAAGGAAAATAAGTTAATAATTGCTTAAGCAAGAAATGATAATCTAATAAGAACATGACTAGGCACATGCAACCCATTTGCAGTGAGGACTTGAGTCTTAAAAGCATTCATTTTAATGCTACATTGTTCATTTCTTGTGTGTACCGATGCATGTATATCTGAATTAGAACTTGCTCTTGACATACGCTTCGAGACCATATTGGTGAGTACCGTATGCGGTACAGGTGCAATTAGATGACCTTGACATTCCTTAGGATTTAACCCACTTTTTAGCCTTCTCTTTCAAGCCCAAAACCCTTTCCGATGCTCATTTTTAGCATCGATGATCCACTTAGTAAACCCTGTTGAGTCTAAACCTTTTCGTTTCATAAAACCCACATGTTTAAACCCCTACTTTCCCAAATATCCCTAAACTTATCCTAGAATTTATGAGGTTATGAGGAACGCTTTTTAGAAACATCCCTTTAAATTGTCTTACTCTCTCGTGTTCTCCAAAAAAGAAATATCCTTGGTGTGAAAAATTAACACCATGAAAAGACTCGAAGAAGAAAGATGAGAAGAAGGATTTCTGCATTTAATAATCCTTGGAAGTTCTCTGGCAAAGAAGTTCTGAAAGAAAAAGAAAAAAAAGAGAAAATCAGAAAAAGAAAATAGAAAAAAATAAAAGAAAATAAAGCTAGTACTTCGAAGTATCGCCCTAAAAGAAGAAGATCCGATAGAAGACAAAAGCTACTTTACTTTCATCCGTTTCTAAATTAAGTTTTTCGTGACCTTAGGAGTCCTAAGATAAGCAACACCCTTACACCCAAAATTTCCACTATCCATACCCCTTAACCCTCACAAACATTACAACCCCTGAATGTCTTGGGATAATTAGCATCGTTCTCACCTAAGTGGTGGAGATCCGATTCTCGATCAAGCTTATGACGATGAGTACTGCATGACTGGCTAATTGAGCGATTTCTTTGTTTAGAATATTAGGAAACCCAAAACACTCTTGAGTGAATTGAGTGACCACCTTAGTGAGATCGCCTGGTCACGTATACTCCAGGATCACGAGATTTGGAAGTATGCTTAAAGAGAATCATTACTTGTTTCTGAAATGATTATCTTATCTTTCCTGATGTTTTTAGAGCAAATATATGAATATGAGAAAATGATAACTTTTAGAAATGTTCTGACTCACCCCAAAACTAGATTTTTAAAATATCTTTTTCACGAGGCATGGATGTATTGCTTGAGGACAAGCAACGTCTAAGTGTGGGATAATTGATGTGACCTAAAAAGTCATGTTCTTAGGCACATTATTCTGCACTTATTGGACTTATATTTGGTAAAATCATCTTAAAACATCTATTATTTACTTAAAATCACCAAAGTGGTCCAATTATAGGCATTGCTGTTAAAATCACCAAAAACATCCATTTATCACGCAAAACAAGGCAAATAATGTCACCTTAAATATTCCCTTCTTAATTTACTTATGGAATTAGATCTTAATTCATATTTTATGATTCCATAGGGAAATCCAAGACCGGAGGTGAAAGAATCAGAAGAAACAGACGAAAGACGGAGAAGATACACAGTCTGGAAGCTCGCCGATCGTCATCCGGAACACGCAAAAGTCAAACACTTCCAAATTTGGCAAACTCAGTGTCATTAGAAGCTTAACGGAAAAATGAAGCCAACGGCGCATGAATTAAGCAAATCAGAGCCCAAACAAAGAAGATGAGGACGAACTAAGCAACCGAGGAATCAGCGGAGGCCAAATGGAGCACCAACCCCCCTACCACCAAGGGTGCCGTATACGGCACCTTAAGTGCAGTATACGGTACCTAGGGTGCCGTATACGGGGTCTTTTGCCTTGTGAGGTGCCGTTTGACCCCCTTGGTCCGCTTGTCCCGTATGCTGCTTTGATGCTTGTATTTGATGCTTCAAGACTTGTACCAAGGCTCTCACCCTCTCCCTATAAATACTAACCTCCATTTCTCATTTCCACACACCTCTCATCTCATTTCTCTCATTTCTCTCTCTAGAATTAGGTTAGCATTCTCTCTCTAGCACTACTCTTAGGGGTTAGAGGAGAATTAGTAGGTAATTAGCATCCTCTCTCTAGCACTACTCTTAGGAGTTAGAGGAGGATTAGTAGGGTAGCTTTTGTAATAGAGTTGGAATTCTTGGAGGATCTCCTTTGTAATATTGCTCGGGATATTTCGGAGCTCTGTCCGTGTAATCTTTCAGCTACTATTCAATCTACGCATTACTTTCGGTTATTTCTATCCTTATCTTTCATAATGTTGCATGCTATTATTATGTTTGATTTAGGATACATTACCATGATTAGTGAGTAGATTAGCTATTGTGTTTGTTATGATGTAGTTAGCTTGTTAATATTTGGGGTGATGCTACTTTATATACAATTGGGATAACATCGTTATGAAACAACGGAGGTAACGTTATACGGCTTTCACTTGTATAGCGCCGGAAACATCACGAATGTGTGTAGTACGGAACGTGGAAGCTATGAAAGTCGTGGGCACAATCCGTTGCTGAATAATGATCTCAATTGTTAACTATTGAAAACCGGTGTACTGTTAACTATACATTTATGATTTTAAACTAAACTATCGCCTTTCCTTCAATAAACGTGGTTAGAACCTTTATGACAAGGAGTAGCTAACCTTGTTCAGACGGTCACTACCTATCTATGTTTTCCAAAATAAACATAGTCTGATTTTGTAACTAGTGGAAATACTGTTTAAACTATCGTATAGTACACCGTGAATTAATCAGGGATTTATTGGGATTGAATCATTAAAGTGAACGGGATGTTTAGCTATCATAGATGGTTTTACTGTAATACAAGCTTAGATATATTGAGTTCAGATGGCTGAAAAGTATGTAATCCAGTTAAAACCCTAATACGGCTGAGTATCCGGTATAACGTTGGAAACACCTTTGGTGGAGTACAAACACGTGAAAACCTTAGAAAGGTCAAAGGCTGTATACTGTATTACATCTTGGCATAGTCTGTGATCCAGGAAAGACCGTAATACGGGTGAATACACAGTATAACATTGGAAACACCTATCGTGCAGTACAATTACATACAAACTGTAGAAAACCCTGTGGGTCGAAGACTGTATCACAGCCGAATATCTCTGAACTCAATCACAACCATTAATGTATATGTTAATCAGTCACCACCTGTCTTAAATCTTAAAATGCCTTGCCTAGCTTAGATATCTCTGTCTGTGTTAAGAAAGATCAGTAGATAAATTACGGACTGTCGCCTTATTCCTGCACCCCATCTGGAGGGTCACCTAGTCTCGTCACAAGAGACGATGAGGAGGGTTTCAAGATAGTCCGATCTGATCAGAATCCTGACAGCCTAGTACTCAGTGACATACTGATCGGTTGACCTGATCAGTAGGGTGCTAGTGTTTACACCACAAGGTATCTACGTGAACGCAAGACACAAATCTTAAAAGACGTTTTCAAATATAAAACCCCAAATACAGCATCACCCCACGTAAAAGCTAACGAAGTCATAACAAACACAAGTCCCCTTATACTGATTCAACCTACCGCTTTTAATTACTGTTTTTAATTAGTTTAAATTTAATTGGGACCTAAGTATAAACCCCCACTCAAAACTATTTTCAAACCATCGCTAATTTGAACTGTTTGTACCGATAAGTCGTTTCCCAATACGATTAACTCTTTAGAACGACCCTAGGTCATACTTCAGCTATACAGCTCTAGTAGAACTTAGGTCCCCAGAAAAATATAAAATTTTAAAACTAAACCCATCGTGCTGCTGTCAGTTGTGAAAACGACCGTGACTGCTGGTGGCGCGACAACACCCCAGATTCGACTCTCAACCGGCGGTTGGACCTTCCATTCGGCGGTTGGAGCTGTCAGTCTTGGACTCCAAGTCTGCGACTTCCACCGCCTTAGAAACCCTAATCCCAACCGGCGGTTGGACTTTCCAACCGGCGGTTGGATCCTGTTTCTGGAATCTTCCGCCAAATTTAATTACTTTTGATTTCTAATTAATTTAACCACAAATTAATAAATCAACTAATTAAATATAACATCAATAGTAATTAATATTATTTCCTTCATCTTTCTTTTGACTGTTTATTGAGGGCAACCCAAAAAGGACTTTACCATTAATGATAGTCTCACCAATTAGTTATGATATTGGACACTATTCCAACAGTATTGCCATGATTATTGAGTAGTGTACTATTGCGGTTGTTGAAATGTAGATAATTTGACATAGAGATGATGTTAAATTAATTTTTATATTAAAATATATAATTGGGAATTATTAAACTCTGCTATGTCTGAACTTATCATGCATCTAGACTTAGTTTACGGATCACCCTTTCCAGTCCTTCGCGTGACTGCTACTTAGCTTTAGAAACTGATCACCTCTAGATACGGTAGTTTGTTATCTATGTTATCGTACGAATCAATGTTTGTTACTGTAATTCGGCTAAAGTACTAGGTATAGCGATGGAAACACCACTGGTGGAGTACAACCGTGGAAGCTCCGGAAAAGCCGTCGGTACCGACATTGTGACATACCTAGAAAAACTAGAATATGGTCTAGGAACCGTAAAGCTGTGGAAATATTATAGTACACCGTAGGTTTACCTCTGGTTACAAAGCTGTGGAAGTACCTTAGTCAAAGTACACCGTAGTTGTACCTAGGGTTAGTAAACTGTGACCTCTGGCTATAAAAGTTGTGGACATGCTTATAGCACTGTACACCGTAACAATATCTAGGTTTAGTAAGTTATGGAACCGCTGTATACACCGTAAACCTACCTCTGGTTACAAAAGACTGTGGAAACGGTTAAGGTATTATATACCGTAATGTACCTAGGGTTAGCAAGCTGTGGAAATATAAATGCACTGTACACCGCTAGTGTACCTAGGGACGAATGACTGATCGCAAATGAGAGTTCTAGATCATGACAGAAGTATTTGAGCTAATAAAACCTAAAGTATGAGTCTAGAGATGAAAGTCAAGCCCAGCAGTGGTTCAGGATTCTTAAAACCCCTAGACACTACAAAACTGATAGTTCAGAATAACAAGTTAATAATTTGTACACGATTAGATAATAGCATTTGCATTTAGGTGTTAAGAAAAGTCAGAATAACCCGAGGGCAGTCTGTTACCTTATTCCTTCACCCTTGATGGGTCACTGGTCTTCACAAGACAGTGTGGGGGGTCGAGCAGCCTGTTCTGATCAGAATCACGATAGCCTAGGTTCTCAGTGACATACTTATTTAGGGTCTAACTAAACAAGTAGGGTCCTAGTGTTTACACCTAATATTCATCTGTCAATTAACTAATCATGTCCCCAATTATCTTTATAATGAACATCATCCCAACAACTGATTATTGAAGCTTCAATAACCGCATTCTCTATCTATCTACCTAGTTACCGATTCTTCTCTCTTTTACTTTTTCGCACTTAAATAATTAGATAAATAGAAAATCCAAATAAACAAAACCTACCTATCTACACAACCCATCCTAATAGTGAACCTTATCTTTGGCCTAAACTTTATTTCAATTCGCTCCGATTGAAGAACGACCTCGAGTTATACTTGCTGCTTACTCACCCTGTGTAGTACGTAGTATCTATAAGTTGAGCACAGCTTATTACAAAATTTAAAACTCACTGATTGCCGCCCTGACTGGTCCGGTCAAGTCCTTTGACGACAAGGACGGTTCGCCTCTCAAAAGATGAGCTTTTCAACCAGACTGTTCCGGGCGTGATATCGCGTAAAAAGTCACGTTTTTACTACCGATATCTCTCTCATTCTGGAACAATACTTGGAATTTAAACTCAAAAACAGTACAAATCAATGATATTATGCCAAGATGGTCAAAACAAGGTTGCACAATAAAAATTAAGCAAAACGGATGAAAAACGAAGATTCCACGCACGTTTGTAGATTCAAGGCATCAAAATGAGATTTCAAGAAAAAAGTGCCCATCACCAACATCCATCTCATCCAAGATGTTCGTTTTCAAATTACGAATCCAACAGAAGAAGAATCAATAAAAACGGACGAAGAATGAAGATTCTACGTACGCCGGAAGATCCAAACGATTCGTACGAGACATCCAAAGATGGGAGACATATTTTTGGGATTTCATTTCATCAAAGTCTTCGTTTTTGAAAAACGAATCCAACAAAAAAAGAATCAACGCAAACGGACGCATAACGAAGAAGATACGCGCGAATCAAGCAACGAAGCAAAAGAAAGAGAACCGGGGCGGCAGCTGTCACACCCCGCCAAACGGTAATTACAATTACGTAGAGTGGTTTGCGGAAGCTTAGTGACGTGGCGGGGGTGCGAGCAGTAAAACAACCAACATTTACATACATACTCAGAGCATATGATTATTGCAGAACGAAATAGATTAAGATGCCATTAGTTAAAGTTTTACAAAAGATTACCACTTGAAAAGTAGTAACAGTAATAGTAGTGGTTGAAATCATTATTTCATAAAATACATAATATCAAAAGTAGATTTCATAGGTATGACTGCAGTAGTTGCAGTTATACAGAGGAAATCCAAGTGTCCCAAAAGTAGTGGCATCCTAACAAGTCCAGGGTAGTCCGTCCTGATAATGCATGCAGATCTTACTTACGCTGCTAATTCCCTGAAAAACATAGAGTAAAACGTCAACAAAATTGTTGAGTGAATTCACAAGTTTGTTTGTTATGTAGGAAACACAGGTTAATCATTTAAGAATAACATTTCCAAATAAGTGTTGTTTGTCAAGTAGGAAACACAAGTTATTAACAAATAACATTTCCCAAATCAGTTGTAGTTGTAGTAGGAAACACAAGTTATTAACAAATAACATTTCCCAAATCAGTTATCAGTAGGAAACACAAGTTATTAACAAATAACATTTCCCAAATCAGTTGTCAGTAGGAAATCCTTTCCTAATCATTAGTTTAGTGGGAATATTTAGACGGTGATCCCTTGAAAGGTGAGCTAAACCTGTCAAGTAAGGTAACCCGATCTAACCCTATAACCAAACCACGACCCTAATCTGTTGTTGTTGTGCCAAGTAGGACATTTAAGTATACGCTCCCAAATCCGTAGGAGGGTCGTCACGGCGATAGTACTATCCGTATACTCAGTGGCTAGAGTCACCTAGCTAATGGTTATAGTCTGCAGCCATAAGGTCTTTTATGCACTACATCGTTTAGCCTAGATCTGTACCAAGATTCGTTGCCTAAATTCCCAAAATAGTTATGAAAAACATTTCATAAAACACAGTTCAAATAGTGGTGTGAAGTACCCTTTCACAAACAGTTCAAGTATGAAGTACCCCTTCATAAACAGTTTAAGCAAATACGTACAGTATTTAATCAGTCACAACATGAAATCTCATTTCATCAATAGTTTAAGTAAATACATCAAGTATTCAAACAGTTGTCGCATGCAATTATACATACGATTTCTATGTTTTCCACCCCGAGGTTTTAAAACATTAAAACATTTAAAAGGGGTTTGTGAACTCACTGTGAGTGCTCGGATGTGAATGCTAGCGAGATAAGATAACGAAGCCCAAACGTAGTCAACCTATACACATCAATGTATTAACTATAAGTACTTTGTTTACTTATGTTAATAGTTCATTCGTTTGAAGAAATTATCAGTTTCTTAGGTTTGTGTATTTCGTTGATGATTGTTGTTGGAAATATATAATATTATCCAAGTATTGTTCGTTTGTTAAATTGTCCGAAAGGTGTAAGTATATATACATATACTTATATAGGTGAATACATATATTCTCGTATATATATATTAGTTGTCGTCGTTGTTAATTATCGCGAATAAAACTTGGTTGTCGTTTACGTTTGTCGTATAGTTTGTACTAGATAATTTAAATCGTTCCATTTTAATACTTCTAGTTGTATATATATACATTGTCCGTTAGTATATACATATATTATTCGTTATCGTATTAAGTTTTGTTGTGTTCTACTTGTCCGTATTCAAAATGTCTCAATAATATGCCTGTCTAGTTCTAAGTCCCTTGTCGTAACATTTTGTACCATTAACGTATAATCGATACATAAGTAGTATACCGTTTATTAGTTTGTACATTATTTAAAAATGCAAAAGTCATCAGTGGGGAATCCGCCGTATTCTGGTGAATACGCCGGATTCGGGTCAATAAGGGGAATACGCCGTATTCTGGTCAGAAGTCGGAATACGCCGGATTCGGATGAATCCGCCGTATTCATCCTAGTTTTCATACGGTTTCGTTTTTGTTCGGGAATACGCCGGATTTAAATGAATCCGCCGTATTCGTTTGTGTTCACAGGTATTTCGTGTGAAGGTTTGTGAATACGCCGGATTCATTTGAATCCGCCGTATTCACCCGTGTCTTTTACTCGTTCATCGTTTTAGCCGAAGGTTTGTGTGCGGGTCAAAGGTGGGAATACGCCGTATTCAACGGAATACGCCGTATTCGACTTGTTTAGAAACTGGTTTAAGAGTAAAAACGGAGGAATACGCCGTATTCGAAGGAATACGCCGTATTCGACTGGTTTAGTAATGGGAATCCGCCGTATTCCCGTGAATACGCCGGATTCATCTGAGCTTCGGCTGGGAATCCGCCGGATTCGCTTGAATCCGCCGGATTCAAAGGTTTTTGCAGGTTCTGTTCGTGCAGAGTGTATATGAACTCGAATGTTTTGGTTTCAAATCCTTTACACAACAATTTCAAGTGTTTATAACAACGTTATATGTCGTTTTTACAAGTTATTACCTCTTTATAACTAGCTTTCATCCATGGATTTTGATTTTATGTTTTTGGTTTTTAAAACCCATTTCAAGAATCAATCATCAATCCTTCAAATTTAGATGTTTTATGTTTAGATTATGATGTAAAATCAAGTTGTATACCGAAATTTAAGCAAAGAAATCAAAGATTGTAAGTTTTCTTACAAAGATGAAAATGATGAGGATGATGAACGTTTGATGATGATGATGGTGAAGCCACTGGTTTGTTACACTTCCACTTCCTGCTGTTTCTCCTGATCTTGATCAATTTCTTAGTGAATGAAAAATTGATTGAGGATGAATGTGTTTGATGAGTGTGTGTGTGTCGTATCACAGAAAGAAATGGGAGGGAGTATGGTTTAAACACCAATCTGTCTGCTCAATTATTGACGTTAGGTGCCAAAATTTGGCACCTCAATTTCGAGTACGGGTATAATTATAGCAATATAAAATTTAACATTTTATATTTTTATTTTGTAGATGCCCTCCTGGTTCGTAATATATTTTCAGAAAAATGAGATTATCATTATTTTTAGTCGTTGTACATTTTTGTACATTTTACTGCGCGCGTCCAATTGAGCGCCAAATTTCGGTTGAGTTTCGAATTCATAATTCGAAGTAATGTTCTAAATACTTGAAAACGTACTAGAAAAATAACATTTTTCAGGTTTTGACCTTTTAGGTACGTTTTAGAATTGTTTCTGTTCGTTATATAATACGTTATATGTTAAACGTATCATTGAACCGTTTTATCTATATGTTATAGATATATAAATACTCGTAATTAATAATTGAATTATTAATTATTTCATGTCACCAAATCTGGTAATTATTTTTGTCGGCTTAGTTCCGATACGTTCGTACGTAATTTATAAATACTACGTATAATGTAATACTTTTTGTATTATTGCTTTGGGCTCGCTAGACTCATATCACATCATAGGTTTAGCTTAAAACAAATGCAGAGAATTAGCGTAAGAAATGCATGTAATTAAGTATAATTATATACCTAATTTGGAGGAGTGTCACAGCAGCACGGCGTACTAGGCCGGCCACCAGCCACTAGCCGCCGGCCACCAGGCCCCCGGCACCGGCCACCTGTCCCCCATCCCATTTTCGCTTTTTGGTCCTTGCGTGTACCTGGTGCACCACCTTTACATGCTTTTTGGTAGCCGGTGCACCACCTTTACGTGCTTTTTGGTAGCCGGTGTACCACCTTTTCCACCTTTTGCTAATGTGTGCCTTGGAGTGCTAAAATGAGCCAACTCTCACCTATAAATAGAGGCCCTAAGCCTTCATTTGAACACACATCTTCCTAGCTTATTCTCTCTCACTCTAGAAATAAGCTCCAACTTTCTCACTCTACATTCTTTCTATAGATTAGTTTTAACTAGTATTTAAACTAGTTTAGAAGTTTAATTAGGAATAGAAGGAAAGTGCGGAACGCATTGTAATCTTCAGTGTACACTCGGAATTGTGTCAATTAATTCAATTCTATTCTCTCTCGCATTTAATCCTGGTTCTTTCTATCCTTATCTATCTTAATTAATTACGTTTATATTGATTATGCTAGATTTAGTTATTGCCATGATTAGAGAGTAGTATACTTGTTGTGTTTGCTTGCGATATAGTTAGTTAATTATGGGATGATTTATAATTAAATATTAAAGATCGATAGTATTGCTTTGATCGTCTTATTGCATGTTCTTGTTTGATTGTTGCCTTAGGATCATCATAGTAGTAAAATATAAACGGTCTTAATTATCGTAAAGTAATATGACGGCCCCTATTCGACTGTTCTTCGGTATAGTACTGGAAACACTTCAAGGTGGAGTACAAATGTATGGAAGCCGAAGAACGACCGAAGGTAGTCATATTACGAAACGGTACAATATTACAAAGTAATATGACGGCCCCTATTTGACTGTTATGCAGTATAGCGTTGGAAACACTTTAGGTGTAGTACAAACACGTGGAAGCTGTGTAACGACCGAAGGTAGTTATATTACGGACTAATATATAAAATGAGAAATCTAGTTTAATTAACCTTTCTAAAATAGACTTTTAAACTTCAAATTAATCTATCGCCTTTCCACCAATAAACGTGATTACAACACCTTTTTAACGACGTCCAATTAAAAGGTAGTCAGTCATCTGTGTCAATATAATTTGTCAAATGTATGAAACTATGGAACCGCAAGGCTACATGGGGGATTATCATAGGACAAGACATGGCCAAAGTTTGAAGCGGTGGAACCACTTAAAGTGAGGAACGCTGTGAATAACTAGGGGATTTATTGGGTAGTCTTAAGCAAGGGCTGGTTTAAAGTCATAAATGAACTTTTTAAATATACGAATCTATTAGGATGACGAGGAATTGTTATATGATTCAGTTACGTCTAGTACCTTAAGATTTTGTTCCCGTTCATATGAAAGTATTATTAAACCATAATTAAGATTTTGCTTATTATTCTAAATACTTTGTAATGTTACCATAACCTAGCTCCCGGTGTGACATGCTAATGGGATTTTAATTAGTAGAGAATCTAGTGTTTACATACAAGTATTCAAGAATGATAATTAACTAATATCTTTCAAAACAGTTTCTCCAAATATCAACCCATAACTTAATTAACGAAATCTCAGCAGACACTACCTTTATTTTATCTGCTTTATATTTTATTTTAATTTCACTTTTATTTATTTACTTACATAAGTTAGCTAATAGAAAAAAACCAAAACTCCCCCACTATTTTATAAACCATTCGCTAGTTTGAAAGCCCTCATCTGCCACGCCTTAGTTTCAATTCAGTCGGTTTGAAGAACGACTCTAGGTCATACCTACCACTTGCTCATCCTTAGGATTAGCATTGTTAGGGAAAACTTAGGCCCCGCAATTACAAATTTAAAACACCCACTGATCGCCGCCTCCGGCAGCCGGTGCAACGACAAGGGTAAAATCCTTACCGACCGCTGGGGGCGCATCAGGGCGCCATCAGCATGCCATTCGAAATATAACGACAATACGATATCATTTTCTTAATGGTCGACTTCGTTAATATAACATCTGGTATTGTATGATCTTCCCTGATTTAATTAATTATTGATCAATAAGATTATTCATTCAAACTTGCTATTTTAGTGGATTATTTTACTGGAACTTGATTGTAAAATCTTTTTTCACTGTGTTCGCAGGTTCCCTGGATGCATGAATTTGGTGACTTATAAGTAGTTATCGATCAGTTGTAGAATTAATACTTCAATTCTTTGCAAACTTCCCAAAATCTTACGATTACATACACTTCTATACATTTGTCTTATATAGGTAGTAAACTCTATAGTCATAGATTATAATACATATATATTTATAGATTTTTGATGAGTTCAGTTGTATTGAAATAGTTAATGTCTTTGGATTTGAGTGTTCGGCCATAACTTAAAGGCAATGTGTATGTTAATCACTCATAAGAACTAGAATGTAGAAAAATGGACATTGTAATATGTGCATCTTGAATATGTGCATCTTGAATACTTATAGGTTTCCGTTTTCCTTTGATGACATGTAAGTTTCCGTTTTCCTTTGATGACATGTATTTTAACAACTTTTATAATCTATCCAAACAATTACTATTATCTATGGTTATATTGTGATTGCAAGAAAAATAAATCATTATGAGCTGTACTTCTTTACACTATGATATGCATTTCTACTTTTTTATGACATTTACTTATATTATAAAATTTTGATTAGCATCTTGATCATAACCGTGCATCGCACGGGTAATAATCTAGTATTATATATTAGATGTTCATTCCTTTGTCCTTTATAATGGGCTAAATGGACTTTTAATAAAAGGCCCACTACTCTAAAAAAATAGTCATGCGGCCCGATACAGAATACTCCTAAAACTTCCACCACCGTATTCAACCGTGCTCAAGTCTTCTGAAAACCCCAATCAGATAAATGACGATCCTTCTTCATCAACCAATCCGTCTTCAACCGTGTTTAAATCTCCTAAAAACCCCATCTAAAGCTACCGCCGGTATTCAACCGTGTTTAAATCTACTGCAATCATCCAAGGTAACATCCATATTTTTTATTTATTTCAATTTATCTAGATGCGTATTTGGTTATGCGTATCGATTTATTAAGAGTACATACTTTTAATCAAACACAAACTTTGAAATAATTGAAAAATATATATGTATTTATATACTTTAAAAAATGAAATGTTGGACTGAATTCACCTAAATTTACATTTCAATGGCTATGTCTTTGGTTAATTAACACGTATGTGGCAATAAAATGTTTAACTTAGCATTATATTTTCTTAGTCATTTTTATTTGTGATTATGGCCACATACAATTCTACTTATCAACGTTGTCACATCATAGACGGATAACTTTCGGGCAAAAATAATGCAGTAGATCCATGCAATACTTATAACTACACAATGTGCACATGCCCTCCTTTCAATATATAACTACTTCTCTTGGCTACGTGCTCTTAGCACACTATGGGTTGCTCGCCACCATAATTAGTTCTTCCAGATGTTCCGGAAAACATATATTATAGTAATTACTAAAGTTTGATTAGCTCTTTCCAATTCTGAGATATAACTTTATAGTTCACATCACAATATTTATATTCTATATGTGTAAATTTAAATTGCACTTATAATTTGTCTGTTAAAATCCGCGAATCTCGCGGGTATTAATCTAGTGATAGATATAATATATGAAACACTTAATGATGTCATCAAAAATTCAATTAACCAAATGATTAATTGATTTTATCAAATAGCTAAATTTAAGAAAATGATGACATCATAAATCGATAATGATTTAAAGAAATATTCTTTCTATAAAATTTACTCTATTCCTATTGGGTGTTGATATTTCCACCACATCTCTCCTATCTAATAAAAGGGAGTTGATGCTGATGTCATGAAGCTGAGTTATTGTAACACCCAGTTTTCGGGTCTGGAATTAAATAGTATTTTAATATGTTTTAAAATGGTTTATTTGAAAATAAATGAGTAAAAGAGTCACATGACTTATTGTGACTAGTAAAATAGTATTTGTTTTAAATAGTTGAATCTGACGGTAAAATAAAATGTTTTGGCTCGCGGGTATTTTTGGGTTCCAGACAATAGGTTAGAAGGGGATAAAATTTATACTATATTAAAAGTGTAGTCGGTTAAATCCAAAGAAGTGACCGACTTATATTTCACCTAATTTCAAAATTTGAGATGATTCCTTTGAACTCTTTTTATCATCTTTCTTTAAATTACACCTACAATAAGAAGTTCTAAGCAACTTAATTAAACTAGAAGGGCTGTGATTCTAATTTATGTGCATCATCTTCATCATTTTCGGTTATTCCCCAATTTGTAAGTATGTTCTTGCTTTGAATATTTATGAAGTTAGTTTTGATTGAAATTAGGTATAGAAGTGGTGTACATGAATTGAAGTTGATTGATTATTGTTATAAACTGATTATATGAAGCTATTACATAAGATTCATTTTTGTTCTTCATATTTTGAGTTGAATGAGTTAAGGTTTAGGGTATATATGGATTAGATGATGATGAATGTTTGAAATCATTGTTAGATAGTTGGTTGTTGTCATTTGATGTTATAATATGTTTGTAGTTAAAGTTTGTAGTCATTTACTGAGTAAATTCGTGTATGGTAGCTGAATTTTGTGAAAATTGTGTTTTGGTTCGAGCTGTGCTAGAACAGCTTTGTGCAGGTCTGGAAGACAAGGGGAATCAGGCCGGATTCATGTGAATCCGGCGGATTCGGGTGAAAGATGGGGGAATCCGGACGGATTCAGGGGCGGATTCAAGAACGGATTCCTTAGATTTTTGGCTGTTTAAGATTTGGGAATGAGAATCCGGCGGATTCATGGGAATCCGGGCGGATTCCCCAGTTAATCAGAAATTGTTTTTATTTTTATTTTAAACTCTTAAATATTTTGAACTTATATATATGATTTGCAGTATCTAATAAGTATGCATTTAATATTATATACTTGAAGTGAGTTATGTAAGTAGAATACTAACTTGTTAGTATATATGATATCTATCTTAAGTGATGCATGTTTTGGAAAATGTTATTGTTTATGATATGGATTAAGTTATTGAACAAGATACTAACTTGTTATTATTGTGTTCCCAGATAAGCAGGCGGCAACTCAGTGATATAAGACAACTGAGTTCAAGGCTAGGATTATCGGTGAGTGGTTACTGTAATCCTCGGTTCAACCCAGTTGTAACGGGTTCGGTTACAATGGGTAAACCAGGATAGATTTAGTTATGTTTAGTTATAGTTATTGTTTATATTTTTCCGGTTGACTAGTTCTTGATTATGTTGATCAGTTTGATTGATACAGTTGCGCCAGTTGTTCAGTATTTAGTTGTTATTCCATAACTGCATACAGACTATGCCTTTATGTGACTAGTTGTTCAGTTGATTCGGAGGGAGGTCAACAATGGTTGGGCTTGATTACTACTGTGTAGTTGTCTGGGTTTCTCTGATATACATAGTTGAGGACCAACCTATTCAGTGAAGGTAGTATTCAGGCTATCGGTAAATCACTGTGATAGTATACCAGTGATTGCGGGTGACTGTGATAGTATACCAGGAACCGCTGATCCTCTTGTACTTATGTGCTTAATTGTTTTTAGTTTATCAGTTGTAAGACTTGTTACTTGTGGATTGAACTGTCGGTTACAGTTCCATTCACTTAGCATGAGCTAATCCCTTGTTGTTGAATGTTTTGCAGATTTTGGTTAACTTTTGATATAGTTCGGGTTATTGATGTAATGAAGGGGTGTTTGACTAAGCTGGCGCAACTCTGATCTTTTGGTTGTCCTGTTTTGGAAAAGTTTTAATAACACTCATTTTGGTAACATGTAATGTAATTATATGGTTTGTAACTATATATAGTTAGAAGGTTTGTTTTGTTATATATATATTTGTAAGTATGAAATGTTGGTTTGTAAATATTGGTCAAATATTTTGGGACTCGCGCTTCTAAAACGAAATATATTATAAATATGTTTGTAGAAATGTCGGGTGTTATAGTTATCACCTTCTTAAGCAATATCATTGCTGATGTGGCACATGGAGGTGCAAGAAATTTTATGGTTTTTTTGAATTTTTCTAATTAATTAAATGTGATAAAGCATGACTTAATTCGCGAGTTTCTATACATGCAATAACCTGACCTTTCATTTTTTTTCCTTGAAACCCTAAAATTTGATGGGCTTTTAATTTGATTGGTTTCTTTACCCAGCTCCATCACGCCAGCTTTGGTTTCTCTGCACACCGCCCAAAATCAAATTCAAACATCTTAATTCATGAAATTTATTCATCTTCATTCTCAATCATCTTCTCCACCAAGGTATTTCTCTCACTTTTCATTGCTGTAGATTTGTTCAAGATCATTTTTTGTTTTCAGATTCGAACAAGAAATGAAAAAAAAAAAAGAGATCGATATTCAATAAATAACTTGCTTGGTTGCTTTAGTTTCTCTTCTAATTTTTGTTTCTTTCTTGATTTCTCTATTACCATTCTAATTTGGTTTTGGTATCAATGTATCAGTATCAGTAGCAGTAGCAGTAGCAGTAGCAGTAGCAGTAGCAGTAGCACCGGTTTAAACATCTCAACTTCTTCATGTTTCTCTTCTCAATTTTCTTCTTAGCGAATTCAAATAAGGTAACTCATCATTCTCCAAAACGTATGTATATTATATTCGCCTTTATATTAGACATTTGTGAAAGAGGGTTTCGGTATCAAAACTAAAACATGTGCTCCATATTTGTGGTTTATTTTCATCTTTGTATATATAATCTGATGTTTATGTTTCATTTTGGTATATATAATCTGATGTTTATGTTTCATTTTGGTATATATAATTGATTACCTCTAGCAAGTTTGTTGGTTTGATGCACAGTTGCACACCAAGTGTTTGATGAAATGTGCAAGTGTATTTTCCTCTTTTCATGGTACACTTTTGATTGTGTTGGATGATAATATTTTAAATTATTAATTAACAATGAAGAAGACATTACCGGTTGAAATATATATTTTGTTATGCTATGGATATTGTTTTGGATATGAATATTCGGATATTTCTTGAAAGTGTCTAATGTTTGGATATTGTTTTGGGACTAGAAACATTGTTCTTTTTTTAAACTAATCTGACTAAGCTTTTGTGATGCGTGTTAATAGGTTGGTTATGCATGAAGAATCATTAAGCATAAGGAAGGTGGATGATGACGTTCAAGAAGGTGCTGTACCAGCCTATCTTCTTGATCGTGACGCTACCACCAAAGGTTTGTTGCTTTAAATGATCCTGTTGATAGGCTACACCGCTACATGAATACAGTAAATTTTTACATATATTTACGATGATTAATACATGTAAATATTCATATTTGTATGTAGGTTCTTAGCAACACAATAAAACAAAAAAGGAAGGAAAAAGCTGGCAAGTGGGATGTGCCTCTTCCAAAGGTAGGGAATCATCATATCTATATGTTTGATCATCTATTGTCGCACCCCCAAAACACGTGACAACGGAAGTATGAGATGTCGTGGGAGCGCCGACCAAATTACATATCACAACACAAAGATTAAAGCAAACGACCTCTATATGAGACGTTTGAAAATATTACATTCCATAAATTCAAATTGTTTACAACCGTTAAACAAAACATTTGAAGTTCGCATTTTGTAAGTAGTAAGATGCAATCTAGATCCTGAATGTTTGAAAACGATGCGACTCGAGCTATCCAATAGCTTCCTAATGCGGCGGGTTACCTGAGAAATACATACTAAAAAGGTCAACATAAAGTTGGTGAGTTCATAGGTTTTAACAGTTACAGAAGTAATGGTATGAATCATAAGATTTGTATGTTTGTTAAACAATGTTAAGTAAAAGTATACTAATGTCATGAGCCCATAGTCGAAGCTTAACTGTGAGTGAGTAGTGTATAATCAAATACCAACTCGTGCCTCCGCGAGTGCCTAATCCAGTACACTCGTTAAGTTCAAATACTAATGCGTCCAACCCGGACGGGGATGGTTAATCCCAAATAGATCTATTCATTAATATTTGCGCTAAATCCATACTAACGAAACTATGTTGTAAGAGGACTTATGTTCTGTGGATTAGATAGTGAAACAACTCATGCAATCCGTTTGTGTTTTCCGTTACTTGAGATCATAAAAACAGTTGTATATAAGCAATTTTATAAAGCAGTTGTAGTATGTACTCTCCCCAAAAATAGTTATAAAACAGTAAAAAGAGGGGCTATGAAACTCACATGAGTTTAGCTTTAAGCAAGCTAGCAACTAATCAAATAGCAAGCAAGTAATCTTATTCCCAATTGCAATCTTCTAATGCCCTAAACGTATAAGGTTGTGTGTGTAAGTAGATGTCTTGAAAGATCATCTATGTAAGTGGAGGGTTAATGTCCACCAATAGCTAACTCATTCAACTAGTTATGTCCAAATAAGTTGTTCAAGTTTGTTTATCAAAGACGCGTATGACCCGTTGGTGAAAGTTTGTAATAATAATTTATTTAGACATCATTATCAAGTTTGGTTTGTTGTATACTATTCATTAGTACATATCGTGTGTTGCAAACAGATTATTTTAGTTTGTATAAGTCTCAAACCGTAGGTCAAAGTTGGTCAACACATTGGTCAAACCTAGTCAAACTGGTCAAGGTTGGTCAAACTGGTCAAGGCTGGTCAAAGCTGGTCAAGGTTGGTCAAACTGGTCAAAGCTGGTCAAGGTTGGTCAAACTGGTCAAGGTTGGTCAAAGCCATTAATTAAGTCACTCAAACCCATTTTCCTGCAAGTTTTGTCAAAACTAATAAGTTTGTCAAAAATAGTAAGTTTTTCCGTTTTCGAAACTGAACCTCGTTTTTGTTGACTTGGTCAAACCTTCTCGGTTTGACCCGAAACTTTTACCCAAACCATATTTCAGTTACATAAGTTTATAAAATATGTCGTTTTGTGTCGGAGTTATTTCGAGGTGCCGGTTTTTAAAACGCATTTTATAAGTTCAAGATTTCATGTTTTCGACTTTTGTCGGGTTGTTACGCCACATGATTTTTAACATCTCTGGTCCAAATTTGATTCTACAATTTTTACCAACTAATTATCAAAGTATCTAGTTTCTAACATGATTTTCCTGAGGTTTATAGAGTCCATTTACATATTTAATTAATTTTGCGAAGGAACCGAACATTTTTCTCGAAAACCTTCAGACCAGGCTCATAAATCGATTCGTAGAGAAAAACGTGTGCATTTCTGGAAAAAGTGTAAAACACCAAAGTTGTAGATATTTTCAATACGCAAATTTCAAAAAAAAAAAATTCGTTGTCTAACTCTTAGTATACGATTTTATATGATTTTTCTTGTAAACTGCGTTTTTGAGACAGATTTATGCACATTCAAGTATACTTTATAAAAACGATTTTCAAGATTATATTTGGACATTAACATGTTAGATGAGCTATATAATATCAAGATCAGTAACATGCAAGTAAAATAAATGAAAGGTTGATGATTGTCACAAAGAAATAGTGTAGAAAAGATGAAGAATGAAGAAAGGAAGCTTGATTCTTGATCTTGGTTCTTCTTGATTTTAATTCTTGATGATGATATATGATGATGAACTGAGTTTTCTTGAGGGTTTTTAGAGAGAAATAGGTCTGAGTTTTTGAGAGAGTTTGAAGTTAGTGTGTGTGAAAGTGTTGGTGAAAAATGAGGTGAAAATGCATGAAAGCCTAATGGGTGTAAGAAAAGATGGTCTTGCATGGGTTTTCATTGGTTGGTGAGGGTGGTGCTCTCATGGGGAAAGGGGGTCCAGATTTGGGGGGGGGGGGGGGCATGGTGGGTGGCTGAGTTTTAATTTTAAACTTACACTGTATTCGCGTACTGTGGTTGTTTGTTCGTTATTCGGGTTTAAACGTTAAATCGCCTAACCTTATTTTGAGTCGTTTAAATTAACGATATAATTTGGATAAATTTTCATTAAAGTATTATTTAAAATACTTAATTTGAGTTGTCAAATTAATTATTGACGTTCGTTTGGTTGCCGAATTAAATTCGCGCGTTATCGTTGTGTTTGAGACGTTTTAACCGAAACGTTTAGGTTTTTCATGTATTATTTTAACAAAATAATAAATAATGATAAAAAACAACTTCTAAAAATAGATTTAAGTTATTTATAGAAATGATTTTCACCAACGTCGTATAGTTTCTCGGACTCCGTCCGGTTGTTTCGCGTAAAGTTCAACTAATTACGTAAGCGTAATATAAAATAATTACGGGAGCGTATATTCACATAAATATACAAATAGTTACAAGTAATTACAAGTATTTTGCCTAATACTAAACTAAACACACGTAATTAGGATATCAAGTAGGTTTAACAGTAACCCTAAATCGCCGGGTGTCACATCTATACAATATGATGTTTATGATGACCTTGAATGGTTCAGGTGAGACCAGTTACTGAAGATGAGATGTTTAAAGTGATTAGATTTGCTACAAGGAAAAGTGGGATGTGCCTCTTCCAAAGGTAAGGAATCATCATATCTACATGTTAGATCATCTATACAATATGATGTTTATGATGACCTTGAATGGTTCTTGAATTGTTCAGGTGAGACCATTCGCCAAAGATGAGATGTTTAAAGTGATTAGAACTGCTAAAAGGAAAAGTGAGTATCCCATATGCCTTTATATTTCTTATAGGCTTTGTTAGCAGGTTTTTTGGCATTGTGTTTTGATAGTGCTCTTGTGATACCTAAACGCTAAGCTAATTAAAGATTGGATAATCAGGGGTAACAAAGCACGTGAGCCATTATCGGGCATCCAAAACAAAGAAAGGTATTTGCTTCTATCTAATATTTTTCATGCTTACATTAAAGAGTAATAAATGACAGCAACTTTCTCTTAATATTATTCATGATTTCTATCTGATAGTAAAATATACCTATTTTATGACACCATATGTTTGATTGAATGCTAAAATAATTGACACCATATGTTTCTGTTATGGATGGCTTTTCAAGAGTGCAAATATTTTGGAAAGTTTGGGCTTATGGATAGCTGGGAAAGTAAAAGACTTAATGCTTGGAGGATTGGTTGCTTTTATGATTATACAGGTCTGTTTGTAATTAATTATGATGAATTTGTGATGGGTCTGCATGCTCTTTTGATTATAAGGGATGGTGATTTTGATTGCATGGGTAAATGGTTAAGAAGATATACGAATGGTATAGTATGGCAGACATTAGGCATGTTTTTTGTGAATGCAGGTTTGACTTTGAATAGTCAACTGTTGTTTATAGAGGATATGCATGCTATAGAGTGTTGCGGGTTTATGAATTTGCATGAACAGTTGATAATTCGGACTGGTAGTTTGAATTGTTTTGATCAGTGTTTCAGAACTTTTGATCATTTTTGTGGAAGCAAGCCAATTGATTTAATGAGTTTTTGTGCGGGTTATTGTGTATATTTGAGTTGTCTTAGGAGTGAATTATATGTGTTATGGAAATGGGCGTATAAGAGTGATACTGCAGGTTTAATTTTGTGTAAACATATTGGTAATAGTAATGAGGTTGCTGTTGGTTTAATTGGAGGTGGGTTCTTTAAGGAATGATATATATTTAAAGAATGGGGGAACCAATCACAATTCAACATTTCATTTAAGGAGGGAGGGGTACCTTTGTCATTTCATAAATATAAAGAATAGCAATTAAATATCAAAATACATCACAGCTCAAAATCAAAATCACGTTTTCATTCTTCCCCAAATTCTTAAAATTAGGTTTTTCTCCAAATCAACATCATTCTACAAATTAACTAGTCCTCGACACACGATTCATGCTTAAAACCATATTATGAATCTTGTGACCACGCTGGAAAAACATATACCGTGATCAATTTGATCATGATCGTGAATGAATTGGAAGAAAAGCTGCAATTTGCAAGTGAAAATCATATGGTTCGAACGTGATTCCAGGTGTTGAACTTCATGTGGATCACATGTTCTTCGTTAGCGATTTTCTCCTGATGATGATCGAATTGATAAAAGATAAACAATTCCTTGAAGTGTAAACATGTAAGTTTCATCATCACATATACTCTATGTTTCTTGAATCATGAAGCTGCATCACATGTTCTTCACTAAATGATTGAATGTTGAAATTTGTAGATTTATTTATCGCACACCACATGTTTGATGAAATGCCAATTAGTTTTCACATTTGATTTCCAAGTTAAAATCACATGTGATTAGTTCACAACTGGATTGTTTGAAATATGAAAGTATATCATGAAGTTTATAGTGAAATCACATGTGATATTGTTTCAGTCTGAATAAGTGTAAATCCATGTAACTTGTTATTTTTAAGATATAAACAAAGTGAATGGTTTATGTAAGAATCTAGCTGATATTGTTTAAAATGAGTAAATCACATGTGATTTTCACATCACATATGATAATCAATATTTTTCACATGTGAATTTTCTTGAGTTTTACTATGTATGTTTTAATTAGTAATTTCATTTTGTAAGACGACCATTTGTAATAAAAGAATCTGTTGCAGACAGTTTGAAGCCGAAGAAAATGTGAAGATCATGGAAAGAGAAGCAATACACATAACAAAAGACTTGTAAATCTTCAAAAGCAATGATAGCTACAAATTTGATTGATATTTGAACATGTTCATTTTATTATGTATTTTTTATGTTTTATTTAATGTTTCAAGGTATTGTAATATAAGATGAAGTTTGATTTAATGTTGTTATTCTCTATTCTTTAGTAATTTATTCTTGTTATACCCTATTTGCGTAATCATATGTGATTATATGCAAAATCACATATATTTTGTAATACCTCCATATACAATCACATGTGATATGGATAATCATGTATGATTGTAGGTACAATCACCTGTGATTGCACGTAAAATAAAATGTTATTTAAGACTTGTAATAAGTATAATGACTTTAAAGTAACAATGCAATCAAATATCACATGTGATTGTACATTTTTATATAGCTAGCTAAAATCACATGTGATTTTAGATATAAATCACATATTATACATGAATAAAGTCATGGATAAATGTTTATTTCATTTCAATAGTTTATGTGGTAGCATAATTGTTATTGTGAATAATTTTTAATAGTGATTTAACAATGATCTAATGTGGTTTATGAATAATCACCTGTGATTTTAGGTAAAACTCATATGATTATATGTAAAATCACATATGATTTTAGGTAAAAATCACATTTGATTATGAGTAATCAAATCACATTTTGATTATGAGTAAAATCACATGTGATTTTAGGTAAAATCACATTTGATTATGAGTAATCACATGTGATTTTAGGGTGTAAAACTTCTGTGATTATATGTAAAATCACATGTGATTCGAGTAAAAACTCATGTGATTATAGGTAATTGAAAACACATTGGATTATGAATAATCACATGTGATTTTAGGTAAAATCACATGTGATTTTAGGGTGTAAAAACTTATGTGATTATATGTAAAATCACATGTGATTGTATGTAAAATCACATGTGATTTTTGGTAAAATCACATGTGATTTTGAGTAAAAACTCATGTGATTATATGTAAAATCACATGTGATTTTAGGTAAAAGTCACATGTGATTTTAGGTAAAATCACATGTGATTATGAATAGTGATTTTTTGCTAAAATACTGAAAGAATTAAAGGTCAAGAGTAGTGAAATCACATTTGATTATGAGTAGTGATTTTTTGCTAAAATACTCAAAGAATTAGAGGTCAAGAGTAGTGAACCAAAAGATACACATGCTTCTTTTTCTTCTCCACCTAACCTTTCCCCTATTTTTCACATTCTACAAAATCTTGCTTTACTACATATGCTATTAATGCCTTTGGAAAAAAAAATTGGCGAAAAACAAGATAATATAATGATAAAGAGATTAAGAAAATCCCCAAAGTAATACATTGTGAGATGATACAAACCCTTGAAACATAATTGAACTATTGAAATTGAATAACAAAACACTTGAACTTCACATAAATTGACATCTTGACTTGAGCTTCACTTGATATCTCAACTTGAACAACAAAGACAAACAACTGAATCCGTGACATTAACTTGAACCATTGAATTGAACTTGCAACCAATAAACTTGAGAACTATACTACTAAGTGACAATTCGGCAAACATCCAAACCGATACTTCCGTAAAAGACCTCGAGGAGCTTAGAGATACGGCGAGCTGAGTTTTGAGCGGGTGTGAGAAACCTTGACCAACTTGTTTAAAGACCTGACACTCAACTGTTGCTATATTCTGATTACAAATGACACCTAAAAAGGAAGACCAATTGCATTGACCTTGCACCCTCACAAACCACTTATTCTTGGGTCTCACTTGATCAAATAAAAAGTAGTAGCAAGTAATTTATATAGGAGACAATTTCCAATAGTTCTACTGTATTTGACCTATAAAATACATGTGAGTTATAAATAAACAGTGATTTAAGTGTTATCACAAGTGATTTAAGTGAGTGGCATTTTATCACATATGATTTAAGAGTATCTTTCTACACGTACATGTGCATTATCACATGTGATTTAGTGAGTGACATTTTATCAAACACCTTACGTGCATTATCAAATATCTCATAGTTTAGTTCATAATCAGTATCATTTGCCATTGAACATCAATCACCAACAGAGAAAAACTAAAACCTTTAACATCACAACTTAAAAGTTAAAGAGTTAATCATTACCTTGATTTTCAACATTCAATGATATTTGCAAATCACCAATCAATTGTTCATGATTTTTTACAGCTTTTTCTGAAATAAACTTAAATCATTAACAAATTTTGGCAAGACTGGATTCAAGAGGAATACCAAAACAATGAATATCTTATTTCAGTCTAGACTTTTCCCATAAGGTGAACGATTTCGATCAAAATCTAAATTATGTTTCAAAAATTGCACAAAAAGACAAACGAAATTGAAGACTAACCTATGAAATAGAGTAAGAACCATCAAACACACATATTCGCAAAGCTGATTTCCAAATAACTACACTACAAAGCTGATTTCCAGCTCCTTCAATCACGTTCTTCATTCCCCAAATTATGAAAATTAGATCGAGATCTCCGACGACGACATCTGAATCCAAATTTTTGACGACGATGTTGATGAAGGTCACCGGAAAGTGTAGAAACCATGTGTAACACCCCCAAATTAATGATTTGCGGAAGCATACTTGGGTGTTACTAATCAATATACAAAGTACAAGATATACAGCAAACGACCTCTAAATGAGAGGTTGTAAAACGATTTCATATGAAATAAATGTTTGAAAACTCAATGTTTTCGTATACAAAATGTAGTTCCCTAGAGTCCATGCGTGTAGTGGGAGATTCTATTACATAATCAAAATGTACAAAAGATAATGTTGAGAATCTCCGTTAATGCAATTTAGTTGAAATCATGCGATTCTAGCTATGTCCTGGAGTAATCCTACTCCGTCTGGGTACCTGAGAATACATAATAAAAGGTCAACACGAATGTTGGTGAATCTCACAGGTTTGTAAGTAATATCAGTTTTTGAACACAAGATTTCATCAGTAGTGCCCGTAGGCGTAAATCAAGTATTTGCAATCCTGCAAATGTAAAATAAGTAAGTTATACCGTTGCCATGAGGCTCATAATCGAAGCTTAACCTGTAAGTAATAAGTTGTTCCCGTGACATGCTCGTAACTGAGCAAGCATAAGTAACGAATAATAGTCGCCCGTTTATACAGTACGGTTCGTGGTAGCGCTACTACCCCGGGCGGGGAGGGTCATTTCCCTAATGGATCCATTAACTAGTGTTCGCGCTTAAGTCCATAACTAACGATATATGATGGAGAGACTTCAGTAGAAAGTAAGTAACTCATGCAATCCCGTATAGTAAAAAGAATAGTTCGTACTTGTGTTCAAGAAAAGCAAGCAATGTATCTCACCCCGTATGTAAAACAGTTAAAGTGGGGCAGTAAGACTCACCTGAGTCTAGTAAGCACGTATGAGAAATCAACCAAGTAAAGCGGATGTAAGTCCGTGTATCGGTTCTCAGAACCCTGCATCCTTCTGGCATCCGAAACGCACAAGGTTGTAAGTAAACAAGTAATAAGTTGGTGTCTTAAAAGATCACCCATGCTAGTTGTCCACTCAACTAGGAAATGTCCAAGTGTTTTTTTAGTAATTCGTTTGTAGTTTGAAAACAAGTATGGCTCGTTGGTGACGGTTTTGTAATAATAATCCAAAAGTGTTATTATTATATGTATCGTTATATGTGAGTATTCAACACTTAGTGTAAAAAGTATTTATAAGTTCCTGGATGACGGGGGTCCGGGGGCAGCGCCCCTGGTAGCTGGGTCCAAGGGGCAGAGCCCCTGGTTGGGGTCGAGCTGCCAAGTCAGCTTGGAAAATTTTTATTTCTACTATATTGCTTTATCGAAAACGCATTTGAAATCTAATTTCGGTGTAAAATCAAGTGATAAATCTTAGTTCATATTAGTGCTTTTATTACTGAATTTGGGTTCGCAAGACAAAGTGGGCTGCAAACCTAGTTGGGTTCGCAGCATAGACATCGACTCGCAGGCCAACTCGACTCGCAGGTCAACTCGACTCGCAGGTCAACTCGACTCACGGGTCAGTTCGGTTCGTAGGTCAACTCGACTCGCAGGTTAACTTCGACTCGCAGGTCAACTCGCGGGTCAGTTCGGTTCGTAGCTTGGCTTCGCAAGTCGAATCTAGGTTTGCCTCGTAGGACGAACAGATCTCGGCTCGCGAGACGGGCTGTTCGCATCTAAACTCTAAAAATCGGCTTTTTAAGTCGGTTTTTGGACATAAACTCGTTGGGGAAACGTTCTAGCATGTAAATCCAAGCTTTACAAGTAATTTAAAAGAGTTTTAACGTTTTATTACCTCAAAAATCGAAAATCGAAGAAGATGAAGATGGTGATGGTGATGATGATCCTTGTGTTTGTGTCTTGATGATGATGATGATGAACGATTATGATGATGATGTTCTGGTGTTGCTGCTGCCGAATCCAAGAGGAAGAGAGGGAGAGATTTGAGAGAGTTTGAGGTGTGAGTGTGTGAAATTGTGAGGTAAAAATGAGAGTAAATGAAAGAGGTGGGTGTTTAAAAAGGGGTGGATCATGGGTTGGGTCCACGGGTCCGGTCCGACCCGACTTGGGTCTCGGTCTCGTGAACTCGTTACTCGAATTTGCGTTATGTCTCGCGATCGTTTAAATGTTATTTAGTGTTATATGTTTAACATAATGCGTTTCATTAACGTTTTAAGACACGACATTTTAAATGAAGGTTTTAATCAGAACGACATATTTTAAGTTATAAAATTATAACTTGGATTTATTTGTCTGCCGGGTGCGTTTCGCTCGTTTTCATCATGTACAGAGTGTTCTAGGCGATACAAATTTCGTGTAATATATTTTACCAAATATATTAGTGTAAATAATGTTTGTTTGACTCATTCCACATTATTTAAAAGTTTTGTCACCAACGTCTATATAAATAGTGTCGGACCTCGCCCGGATTGTAAGTGTACGATTCAAAAAAATCGCGTAAGCGTGTATGTAATTACACCAAAACGTTACATATATTTAGAGTATTACAAAACTAAATACACATAATTACAAGTAGTTTAGGCACTAATTTAAGCCCTAATTTGGCGGGTGTTACATTCTCCCCTTGTTAGAAGAATTTCGTCCCGAAATTTAGCTCGTGGTCGCGTTTGATGTAGAATCAGTGAATAACTGAGGATACATGAGTCGCATTTGGTCTTCCCGTTCCCAGGTGAATTCCGGACCACGCCGCGAATTCCACCTGACCTTAACGATGGGAATACGACCTTGTTTGAGTTGTTTGACCTCACGGTCCATGATTTCAGCGGGTTCCTCAACGAAGTGAAGTTTGTCGTCAACACGAATTTCATCGAGTGGGATAACATGTGTCTCATCAGACAGACATTTCTTCAAGTTAGAAATGTGAAAAGTGGGGTGCACGCTGCTGAGTTCGGATGGCAGCTGCAATCGATATGCTACAGGGCCAATCCTTTCGAGGATCTCAAAAGGCCCGATGTACCTGGGATTTAACTTCCCGCGTTTACCGAATCGGATTACGCCTT
This sequence comes from Helichrysum umbraculigerum, assembly GCA_949592205.1. Lineage (NCBI taxonomy): Eukaryota > Viridiplantae > Streptophyta > Magnoliopsida > Asterales > Asteraceae > Helichrysum > Helichrysum umbraculigerum. The sequence goes on along the minus strand of CATIUR010000003.1, from coordinate 101,641,868 downwards.
TCCAAGGCGATACTTTCAGGAGTACTCGGTCCCCAACCTGGAACTCGAGGGGTTTGCGTCTCACGTCAGCGTAACTTTTCTGACGGTCACGCGCGGCTTTGAGTCGGTTTTGGATTTCAATTATTTTCTCCGTGGTTTCATAAATGAGTTCAGGACCAGTGAGCTGACTATCTCCCACTTCGGTCCAACAGATCGGTGATCGGCACTTACGACCGTACAGTGCCTCAAAAGGTGCAGCCTTAATGCTGGCGTGATAACTGTTATTGTAGGAAAACTCACACAATGGTAGGTGTCTCTCCCAGTTTGCGCCGAAGTTAACTACGCAAGCTCGTAGCATGTCTTCCAGTGTCTGAATAGTTCGTTCACTTTGGCCATCGATTTGAGGGTGGTATGCGGTACTCATATCGAGACGGGTACCCATAGATTTATGAAGTGATTGCCAAAAGTAAGAGGTGAAACGTGCATCTCTGTCGGAGATAATCGAGGTAGGAACACCGTGTCGAGAAACAATTTCTTTGATGTAGATTTGTGCAAGGCGTTCCATTTTATCGGTTTCCTTGATTGCCAGGAAGTGAGCAGATTTTATGAGACGATCGACGATCACCCAAATGGTATCACAACCGCTCGACGACTTGGGTAGTTTGGTTATGAAATCCATGGCAATTTGTTCCCATTTCCATTCAGGGATGTCGGGCTGTTGAAGTAAGCCGGACGACTTTTGATATTCAGCTTTGACTTTTGAGCAAGTAAGACACTTGCTGACGTATGTGGCGATTTCGGCTTTCATGTTCGGCCACCAATTGAATTCCTTGATGCCGTGGTATATTTTATCGGATCCCGGATGGATAGAATATTTGGACTTGTGAGCTTCATCCTTCATCAAGTCCCGCAGGTTCCCAAAACTAGGCAACCAGATTCGGTTAGAGAAACACCTGACTCCGTTAGGTTTGATTTCGAATTGTTTATCAATGCCTCGCAAAACTTCGTTTTAAATATTATCGGATTTCAGGGCCTCGAGTTGAGCAGCGAGAATCTGAATGTTCAGATCATTGTGAATGGTCATACTGAGGGCTCGGACTCGAAGTGGTTTCGACCGTTCTTTTCGACTGAGGGCATCGGCAACAACATTCGCCTTGCCTGGATGGTATTTGATCTCGCAGTCGTAGTCACTAAGTAACTCAATCCAACGACGTTGCCTCATGTTTAGATCCTTCTGATCGAATATGTGTTGGAGACTTTTGTGATCGGTGAATATAGTACTTTTTGTACCGTAGAGGTAATGTCTTCAGATTTTCAGCACGAAGACTACGGCGCCTAACTCGAGGTCGTGGGTCATATAGTTTTTCTCGTGGATTTTTAGTTGTCGTGAGGCATAAGCGATGACTTTTTCTCATTGCATTAACACGCCACCAAGTCCTTGGTGTGAGGCGTCGCAGTAAACTACGAAGTCATCGGCGCCTTCTGGTAAGGACAAGATTGGTGCACTGCAAAGTTTGAGTTTCAATAGCTGGAAGGCTGACTCTTGTTTGTCGGTCTAATCGAATTTCTTATCTTTCTGAGTCAGTGTCGTTAAGGGAACAGCTATTTTTGAGAAGTTTTCAATGAATCGGCGGTAATAACCAGCAAGACCTAAGAATTGTCTCACTTCAGTTGGAGTGGTCGGTGACTCCCAGCCCTTGCTTGCTTCAATCTTGGCGGGATCAACATGGATTCCCTGGCTGTCAATAACGTGCCCAAGGAATTGAACGGTTCGAATCTAGAACTCACACTTAAAGAATTTGGCATATAATTTTTCATGTCTGAGAAGTTCTAGAACGGTTTTTAGATGCTGCGCATGTTCCTGCTCATCACGGGAGTAGATCAGAATGTCATCAATGAATACAATGATGAATTTGTCCAGATATGGTTTGCACACCCGATTCATAAGGTCCATGAACACCGCCAGTGCGTTGGTTAAACCGAATGGCATTACTTGGAATTCATAATGCCCATAACGAGTTCGGAAAGCTGTTTTTGGAATATCATCATCGCGAACTCGGAGTTGGTGATATCCTGACCGTAGGTCGATCTTTGTGTAAACACTCGATCCCTAAAGTTGGTCGAATAGATCATCGATTCTAGGAAGTGGGTACCGATTCTTTAGGGTTAGTTTATTCAGCTCTCGATAGTCGATACACATGCGTAAGGATCCATCTTTCTTTTTCACGAATAAGACCGGAGCTCTCCAAGGAACTTGGTCGAATGAATCCTCTATCCAGGAGTTCCTGTATGTGGTTAGACAACTCCTGCATTTCGGAAGGTGCTAAACGATATGGAGCTCGTGCTACGGGTGCAGCTCCCGGCACGAGTTCAATTTGGAATTCGATTTGTCTGGGTGGCGGAAGTCCAGGCAAGTCCTCAGGAAAGACTTCCGGGAAGTCCCGCACAATAGGTACATCCTCAAGTAGCTTCTCCTCCGACTTCTTCTCGGTTACATGGGCGAGGATAGCTTGATACCCCTTCCGTAGGTATTTTCTAGTTTTCAGACACGATACGATGTTCAGATTCCGTCTACCGGTCTCCCCTTATAGGACTAAGGTTCTACCGGAGACAAGAGGTATACGAACGAGTTTGTCATAACAGACGATTTCAGCTCGGTGCTTGGATAACCAATCCATACCGACGATAATGTCAAAGCTACCGATCTCGACCGGTATCAAATCAATGGAAAAGAGTTCGTCGGCTAGTTTCAGCGTACAATTGGGTACTATGCTATCAGTCTCAATAAGTTTACCATTTGCCAGTTCCACTGTATACTTAGACTCTAAGGCAATAGGTGTAATGTCAAGTAACGGGCTAAACTCATCAGATATGAAACTTCTATCAGCACCGGTATCAAATAATACGGAAGCAGTAAGATTGTTGAGAAGGAACGTACCCGTTACAACATTCGGGTCTTGTCTGGCATCTCCTGCCTTGATAACGAATGCTCTGCCGCGAGCAGGGTTATTGTTCTTCAGTTTGGGGCAGTTGCTCTTGAAATGTCCCGGATTTCCGCATCCAAAGCAGGTCTTTGGTGCGTTAGTGTTGGGGGTAGGAATGTTGGCTCGGCAATCCTTGGTTAGGTGCCCGAACCGTTTGCAATTAGTGCAAGGGCAGGAACCATCATGATGGCGGTTGCATTTGGGACAGTAGGGCTTGTTCCCGATGTACCCTTTCTTTTCTGTAGTCCCCGATGAATAAGCCTTAACAAACTCAGGCTTTTTGTTGGTGATTTGGTTGGATGAGTTGAGGTTTCCTTCCCATTTGCGTTTGTTGTTTGCAGATGGGGTTGATGTTGTGCCACTGCGGACAGAGTTTGCTGTCAGTTCATGGGCCATACGAATGGCGCTCTGGATAGTACCTGGTTTGGATGATGTCACCAGGTCTTGGAGTTGTCAGGAAGTCCATCGACGTATTTCTCGATCCTCTTGTACTCAGGATCGACCATGGTTGGGCACAGAAGTGCCAGTTGGTGAAAGCGGTTGGTGTAACCAGTGATGTCATCGCCCTGCATTTTGTGGTTCCAAAACTCCACTTCCAGCTATTTCAATTCATCTCGGGGACAGTACTCGCCCCTCAGCATCTTCTTCAACTCCTCCCACGGAAGTTTGTAGGCATTAGCAATACCCACAATCTGGGCATAGGTGTTCCACCAGGTGAGAGCGGTGTCAGAATAAGTACTGACGGAGAACTTGACCTTGTCTTCCTCCGTGCAGTTGCAGATAAGGAATACAGATTCGATTTTCTCGATCCAGCGTACTAGACCGATTGCTCCCTCAGTACCCGCAAAGCTCAATGGTTTGCAATTTTGGAAGTCCTTGTAAGAGCAGGGTTTGGGTTGTGGCCCGTTAGTAGCTGAATCCTCGCTACCAGAAGTCGGCGTTCGAGTAGCCAAGGCTTGTGCCACGCTGCGGGCAATCAGACCCGCAATTTCGGCTTCACTGAGGGTGACTTGTCGGCGAGGTGGCATGATGCTGAACAAGAAAAGAACAAGGAAAGAGGAATAAGATATTTGCATGAAATTATGATATATCACAAGTGTATGTGATGAGATACACGATAACAGTACGAAGTGATAATCACATTCCATTTAGATAAACAAGTTGGATACAAGGTACGGGTTTTCCAAAAGATTACAGAGTAATAGTAGTACAAAAGTGCCGGGAATTGTTACATCCGGTCGAATTACATAGGTCCTAATTAAGTAGTTAACTGGTTACAAGTTACAGACTGATATAATCTTGATGCAGATTAATCCGCTCCATTAGCGCGACAAGGCGGTCAACGGTTTCTGCAAGTCTGTTGGCTTGCCTGGCGTTGTCTTCAACCAAGGCCAGTCGTTGTACTAGTGCTCGAGAGTACTCCTCAGCCTCCTGTGAACGCTATTCACATTCCTCTAGTAGGTCTCTTATGAGTTCATCCGCACCTAATTCAGTGGTCATTGAATCCTGAATTATGCTTACAGAGAGGTTGGTATCTTCTTGTTCTCGCTGGAGTTGTGATATATGATCAAGAGCTTGGCGGAGCAGGTAGGTCATTCGGTGTTGTTCCCGTTCGAGATTCTCGAGCCTTTGCTCCTGATGATGGAGTTGGGCAGCCAACACTGGCACCGTGAGGTGTGCCGAGTTCCGAGGGTTATGAACAGGATAGGGGCTGGTTCGAGGTGACCTAGTGGTCCTCCTGGCTACTCGCGGGTTTCGAGATTCTTGCGGATGAGAGCGTGACGAATTGGGTGGTGTGTTTGCCATTCCTGTGGCAGAGTGTAAGTAAGACGAGGCTAATATATAGATAAGTACATAATATCCAGCCTAGTGTCTAGTACGTATCAAGTAATGGTCTGGTTCTCTCGTGGTCATAGTCAACTAACGTATTCCTGTTCCAGCATAACCATTTCAGCTCTTACATCATATTTATTTAATTGTACATAGTTGGACAGGCTATGTTAAATTAAACTCGTATGATGTAATCCCTGAACCAATCATATCTAATAAGGAGATACTGCCTAACGGTCATAGTCTAGGCCCACTAAATGCAACCTAGTTCGCTATAACCTTAGGCTCTTATACCAATCTGTAACACCCCCAAATTAATGATTTGCGGAAGCATACTTGGGTGTTACTAATCAATATACAAAGCACAAGATATACAGCAAACGACCTCTAAATGAGACGTTGTAAAACGATTTCATTTGAAATAAATGTTTGAAAACTCAATGTTTTCGTATACAAAATGTAGTTCCCTAGAGTCCACGCGTGTAGCGGGAGATTCTATTACATAATCAAAATGTACAAAAGATAATGCTGAGAATCTCCGTTAATGCAATTTAGTTGAAATCATGCGACTCTAGCTATGTCCTGGAGTAATCCTACTCCGTCTGGGTACCTGAGAATACATGCTAAAAGGTCAACACGAATGTTGGTGAATCTCACAGGTTTGTAAGTAATATCAGTTTTTGAACACAAGATTTCATCAGTAGTGCCCGTAGGCGTAAATCAAGTATTTGCAATCCTGCAAATGTAAAATAAGTAAGTTATACCGTTCATGAGGCTCATAATCGAAGCTTAACCCGTAAGTAATAAGTTGCTCCCGTGACATGCTCGTAACTGAGCAAGCATAAGTAACGAATAATAGTCGCCCGTTTATACAGTACGGTTCGTGGTAGCGCTACTACCCCAGCGGGGAGGGTCATTTCCCTAATGGATCCATTAACTAGTGTTCGCGCTTAAGTCCATAACTAACGATATATGATGGAGAGACTTCAGTAGAAAGTAAGTAACTCATGCAATCCCGTATAGTAAAAAGAATAGTTCGTACTTGTGTTCAAGAAAAGCAAGCAATGTATCTCACCCCGTATGTAAAACAGTAAAAGTGGGGCTGTAAGACTCACCTGAGTCTAGTAAGCACGTATGAGAAATCAACCAAGTAAAGCGGATGTAAGTCCGTGTATCGGTTATCAGAACCCTGCAACCTTCTGGCGTCCGAAACGCACAAGGTTGTAAGTAAACAAGTAATAAGTTGGTGTCTTAAAAGATCACCCATGCTAGTTGTCCACTCAACTAGGAAATGTCCAAGTGTTTGTTTAGTAATCCGTTTGTAGTTTGAAAACAAGTATCGTTATATGTGAGTATTCAACACTTAGTGTAAAAAGTATTTATAAGTTCCTGGATGACGGGGGTCCGGGGGCAGCGCCCCTGGTAGCGGGGTCCAAGGGGCAGAGCCCCTGGTTGGGGTCGAGCTGCCAAGTCAGCTTGGAAAATTTTTATTTCTACTATATTGCTTTATCGAAAACGCATTTGAAATCTGATTTCGGTGTAAAATCAAGTGATAAATCTTAGTTCATATTAGTGCTTTTATTACTGAATTTGGGTTCGCAAGACAAAGTGGGCTGTGAACCGAGTTGGGTTCGCAGCATAGAACTCGACTCGCATGCCAACTCGACTCGCAGGTCAACTCGACTCGCAGGTCAACTCGACTCACGGGTCAGTTCGGTTCGTTGGTCAACTCGACTCGCAGGTTAACTTCGACTCGCAGGTCAACTCGCGGGTCAGTTCGGTTCGTAGCTTGGCTTCGCGAGTCGAATCTCGGTTCGCCTCTTAGGACGAACAGATCTCGGGTCGCGAGACGGGCTGTTCGCATCTAAACTCTAAAAATCGGCTTTTTAAGTCGGTTTTTGGACATAAACTCGTTGGGGAAATGTTCTAGCATGTAAATCCAAGCTTTACTAGTAATTTAAAAGAGTTTTAACGTTTTATTACCTCGAAAATCAAAAATCGAAGAAGATGAAGATGGTGATGGTGATGATGATCCTTGTGTTTGTGTCTTGATGATGATGATGAACGATTATGATGATGATGTTCTGGTGTTGCTGCTGCCGAATCCAAGAGGAAGAGAGGGAGAGATTTGAGAGAGTTTGAGGTGTGAGTGTGTGAAATTGTGAGGTAAAAATGAGAGTAAATGAAAGAGGTGGGTGTTTAAAAAGGGGTGGATCATGGGTTGGGTCCACGGGTCCGGTCCGACCCGACTTGGGTCTCGGTCTCGTGAACTCGTTCCTCGAATTTGCGTTATGTCTCGCGATCGTTTAAATGTTATTTAGTGTTATATGTTTAACATAATGCGTTTCATTAACGTTTTAAGACACGACATTTTAAATGAAGGTTTTAATCAGAATGACATATTTTAAGTTATAAAATTATAACTTGGATTTATTTGTCTGCCGGGTGCGTTTCGCACGTTTTCATCATGTACAGAGTGTTCTAGGCGATACAAATTTCGTGTAATATATTTTACCAAATATATTAGTGTAAATAATGTTTGTTTGGCTCATTCCACATTATTTAAAAGTTTTGTCACCAACGTCCATATAAATAGTGTCGGACCTCGTCCGGATTGTAAGTGTACGATTCAAAAAAATCGCGTAAGCGTGTATGTAATTACACCAAAACGTTACATATATTTAGAGTATTACAAAACTAAATACACATAATTACAAGTAGTTTAGGCACTAATTTAAGCCCTAATTTGGCGGGTATTACATTAACCATGGGAGTGACTTCGTGAGCTTAAAGAAAGTGAGAGTAAAATTTGAGTCTTGGGAAGAAATCTGACATTTACAGTAAAGTTTAGAAGGAATATGTACCGTGTATAATATCAGAAAAGTCAAATATACCCCTCCGCCCAAAATTATGTCTCAGCCTCAATTAAGTTAAGAGTATTAAACAAATTAATATAGACCATTGATTAACTTGATCCAAGGGTGGAGAGTCATTCTTTCATTCTCTAATTATTTGTTAGTCTCCATTGAACTTTCCTCGGTTTAATTGATCCGGAAAGTGTAAATGATTTGGATATGAGCTTATGGATTTAAAGATATGATGATTTTTGGTATTGGACATGGTATGAAAAATGGAAGTAATTGGGCTGCTTTCTCTAAAAGAGAGGAAGTCAAGTCATTGGTATGGGCCATATCAGTGTGGGCTGTTTCATATTGGGCTTCAAAAAAGATTTATTTTCAAGACTTGGACGTGCTAATGAATAAAGATGTGCAGAATTTGGATTTGGGCATTGAAGGATTGCATGGATTTATTTTTGGTCATTTTAGAAGTGATTATAGTATATGGTTTTTTGATAGTATACATTTCATAGTTATGAGCTTTTTTGTAAGTGGTTGGGATGTACACTAATTCATCCTCTTTAGGTATGCCTAAAGTAATTTGTACATAAATTTAATATATTTTCCGGGCTTCTGTCCCCTTTATCCAAAAAAATGTATATGTACTATGTTAAGATTCTTCAAGCAATTAATGTTATAATTTTTTATTTTTTTTTATCAAACCCGTGTAGTCACGGGTCATAGAACTAGTTTTTTTATAAATCCATCATAATCGTGCATTAAGAGTTTGTACTGTACAAATTATACTGCACAGTTTTGGTGGATCTATAAAAAAGTGTGGTGGATATATCACTTCCCATTCCTATTCCCTTACAAATTAGTGAATTACCGTTTTTTTAGTATAAGTCATTGATTTAATTAATTAATAAATATATCTGATATAGTCCAGCAAGCGTCATCCACTAGCCCAGCCCATCAACCTACATCGATCCATACAAGGCCCAAGAGAGAAGTAAAGAAGCCCAGCAGATTTATGGAGTAAAGCCCTAGCTTTTATGAAACCACGTTCCTGCATTTTTATCTTGTTTTGTGACCTGTTTTAATTAGTCTAAGTGCATGATAAGTTAGTTGAGCATGATAGGAGGTAGTGGCATAAAATAAGGAATATGGGTGATGAACCTACTTTCCCTGCACGTTTATAATTTCTGTACTTTTCAATTTTGGAATTAATGAAGAAAATTACCCCAAAGCTCTGTCTTTCTTTTCCCTAAACTCTCTTCCTCCTAATTCATCACTGCAGTGCCGTCATTTGGTGCTTTCATTCTCAACTCTCCTGCCTCCACGCCGTGATCCCAGCGGCGATGACAACCCACCTGCACTCACAGATTTACTACACCAACTCATCTCCGCCACTAATACCGCCACAGACAAAAACACAGCACAGCTAACCGCATTGCTCGAAGCCACGAAATCCCTCACTACCAAAATTGATTCACAAACTGCCACCACCGCCAACCTTGTCACCCATATTACCAAACTTTCAGACTATATCTCCTCAGACACCTTCAACTCCCCAATCCCAAAAATCCCAAAACGAAATGAACCACCGCCATCCTCCTCACAAAACCCACCGAGTAATCCTAGAACTCCCAAAATCACACTACCACTATTTGATGGAACAAACCCCCTAGGCTGGATATTCCAAGCGGAAAATTACTTTTCCTATTATAAAATCCCAGCAGATGAACGTGTGTCATTAACCGCCTTCTATTTCATAGGAGACACACTCTCGTGGTACCAACACTTAGCCAACAACAACCTCTTGGATACTTGGGACTGCTTCAAAAGGGAAGTAGAGCTACGGTTCGGTCCTTCCTCTTATGAAAACCACGAGGCCACCCTCCTTAAACTCCGCCAAACCACGACAGTTAAAGCATACCAAACCGATTTTGAACGGCTCAGCAACCGTGTCATTGGGCTATCTCAACAAACCCTACGCAATTGCTTTATTTCGGGCCTCAAACCAGAGATACAAAGCGAATTGGCTATCCTCAAACTCACGACACTTCACCAGGCCTGCGCCCTAGCCCAACTTGTGGAAGACAAATTAAATTCTTCACTTAAACAGAAAATCACTTACCCCGTCAAACCAACTTCAGCAGCCACTACCTCGACCCACATCACCACCACGACACTTGCCCTACCCCCCACTTCTGTCGACAAAAACATCCACACCACCACACCAACACCCCCCACCCCACACCTAAACCGTTACCATTCACAAAATTATCCCCAGAAGCGATCCAACAACGTCGCAAAGACGGCCTTTTTTTCCGCTGCCCGGAAAAATTCACCCCTGGACATAAGTGCTCCCCTCCCCAATTCCTAATGATTGTGGATAACGACGAGCATAACACTCAGCCGGAACACAGTGAAACCGAAACCACAGAGGAACCTCTTAGACATCAATTTTTGTCCTTGTCCAATGCCGCGTTTTTTGGCCTCTCCTCTGTCCAGACTTTACGCATCACAGGGTTCATAAAATCACTTCCAGTCACCGTGTTAATAGATAGCGCAAGCACACATAATATTGTGCAACCACGGATCGCTCAACAATTAAACTTGCTATCCAAACCTCTCGAACCATTCAAAGTTATGGTGGGCAATGGACAATTTATCCACTGCAACAGCTACTGCCCTGATGTCACCATGCACTTACAAAAATCCTAGTTCACAATACCATTTTATGTGATACCAGTAGAGGGAGCCGATGTAGTTCTGGGCATATCATGGTTAGGTGCTCTTGGTCCCATCGCAGCAGATTTCTCGGTCCCACAACTATCCTTCATCCAAAACGACAATCACTACACTCTACAAGGAGAGCCACGAACCCAACAGGTATCCCCAAGCTCCCTATCTGCCATGCTTAGACATGGTTCCATTGCATCCATTCACACCCTTACTATGGAACCAGATCACACCACCCCTGTTAACACTCCACACACATCGGACCCCCACATCACAACACTTCTAGACCTCTTCCAACCCATATTCGAAGCCCCACACACCCTTCCGCCAACCAGACACCATGACCATCATATTCCCTTACTCAATAAGGACCAACCAGTTAATGTGAAACCCTACCACTACCCACACTTCCAAAAGAAAATCATGACTGAACTTATCACAGAAATGCTAACCGATGGCATAATTCGACCAAGCCAAAGCCCATTCTCATCTCCGGTTTTGTTAGTTAAAAAAAAAGGATGGATCGTGGCGTTTTTGTGTAGATTATAGGGCACTGAATACGGTCACAATTCGTGATCGGTTTCCAATCCCTACAATTGATGAATTGCTTGATGAGCTACACGGTGCCACGATTTTCTCCAAAATTGATCTCAGATCGGGTTACCACCAAATCCGAGTGGCTCCAGAGGATGTACATAAAACAGCTTTTCGCACAGCCGATGGCCATTACGAATTCCTTGTTATGCCATTCGGACTCACGAATGCACCATCCACCTTCCAGTCAGCCATGAATGATCTTTTTCGTTCCGTACTTCGCCACTTTGTCCTGGTTTTTTTTGATGATATACTGATCTACAGTGCCACGAGGGAGGAGCATCACTCACATCTTAGATTTGTCTTCCAGAAACTACATGATAATCAGTTTCATGTAAAAGCAACTAAATGTGTCTTTGGTGTGCATGAAATATCCTTTTTGGGACATCGAATTTCTGGCGCGGGTGTAGCACCAGAGGCTGACAAAATTAACGCCATACAATAGTGGCCACAACCAACATCTTTTACAACTATTCGGACTTTTTTGGGCTTAACTGGATACTACAGGCGGTTTGTTCAAAGCTACACACAAATCGCAGCCCCACTCACTGATATCTTAAAGCTGAAAGAGTTCAAGTGGAGCGATGAAGCTAACAAGGCCTTTACCACCCTCAAATCCCACATGCAACAGTTAGTCACCTTGGCACTCCCCAATTTTACCAAGCCTTTTGATGTTACCACGGACGCATCGGGAATAGCAATTGGGGCTGTACTATCACAAGACAACCGGCCAATTGCATTCTTCAGTAAGAAATTGTGTCAAACTATGCAGGGCCAATCCACATATACAAAGGAGTTGTACGCGATTACCGAGTCTGTTAAAAAATGGCGTCAATACTTATTGGGTCGACGATTTCGCGTCTACACTGACCATCACAGTCTAAAGCATATCCTCACGCAAACCATCCAGACTCCGGAACAGCAACGATGGGTCACGAAATTAATGGGGTATGACTTCGAAATTCTGTACAAACCGGGTAGAGAAAACACTGTTGCCGATGCTCTCAGCCGCGTCGACATTCCATCCATGTTAGCCATCACATATCCCACAGCTACCTGGCTACAAGAGGTCCGTCATTATTACAAAACAGATCCAGAAGGCAAAGAATTGGCTAACCGCATTCAATCAGATTCGCCTTCATTTCCCCACCATGTGTTTCGAGATGGCTTGGTCTACATTCACGGGAAATTGTTTATTCCATTAATTTCGAACTTGAGAAACCGCCTAATCCAAGAATTTCATTCATCATTTGTGGGCGGCCATTCGGGAATAAATACAACAGTTAAACGCCTTTCAGCTTCATTAACATGGCTCGGCTTGAAGAAAGACGTCTCCACGTTTGTCAAGTGCTGTGACGTTTGTCAGACAATCAAAAACCCCAATCACAAACCTTATGGCCTACTCCAGCCACTTCCCACACCAACACAACCGTGGCACGACATCTCCATGGATTTTATAACAAATCTTCCACCATCCAAAGGCAAAGTTTCCATCTGGGTCATCGTTGATCGCCTCTCTAAGTATGCACACTTCATTCCTTTATCTCTAAATTACACTGCAATTACCTTGGCTTCCATTTTTATGCATGAGATATATCGTTTACATGGCCTTCCAAAGACCATAGTATCAGATCGAGACCCCCTATTTCTCAGTAGGTTTTGGAAGGAATTATTTAAACTCATGGGCACCAAGTTGCTACATTCAAGCGCTATCACCCGCAAACGGATGGCCAAACCGAAGTAGTCAACCGTTGCCTTGAAATGTACCTGCGCGCATTTGTTTATGATGAGCCAAAGACATGGGAACGTTTGTTGTACTTGGCGGAGTTCTGTTACAACACGAGTCATCACTCCACAATCAATATGTCTCCCTTTCAAGCACTGTATGGTCGCGAGGTCACTTCTATCCATGATTATGTTCCTGGTTCCACAACCACTGGTTCGATTGAGGATTCATTGATAGCACATCAGAAAATCTTCAACTCTTTAAAGGAGTCCATTGAAGTTGCAAAAAGCAAAATGGTGACACAAGCAAACAAAAAAAGACTGGATAAAGAGTTCTCAGTTGGTGACTATGTATATCTGCGCCTGCACAAGTATCGCCAAAACTCAGTTCATCTTCGCAGCCAGCAGAAGCTCTCAAGAAGGTTCTATGGTCCTTACAAAATCCTAGAACGTATCGGGATGGTTGCATACAAATTAGAGTTACCACCAGGATCAAAAATCCATCCGGTGTTCCATGTTTCCTTGCTTAAACCCTGCTACGGTACTGTTTCAGATCCCAAAGGCAACTTAGCCGAATTTTATCCAATTGAGGAGCATGCTTACCTACCAGAATCAATCATCAACTCACGTTTAAATGCCAACGAGGAGCCTGAAATTCTGATTCAATGGGAGAAACAACCGATGGAAAATGCTACTTGGGAGAACCTGAACACCATGAGAACTCAATTTCCTCATCTTGATTACATTGAGGACAACGTATCTTCTGAAGGAGAGGGGGATGATACAGTCCAGCAAGCGTCATCCACTAGCCCAGCCCATCAACCTTCATCGATCCATACAAGGCCCAAGAGAGAAGTAAAGAAGCCCAGCAGATTTATGGAGTAAAGCCCAAGCTTTTATGAAACCACGTTCCTGCATTTTTATCTTGTTTTGTGACCTGTTTGAATTAGTCTAAGTGCATGATAAGTTAGTTGAGCATGATAGGAGGTAGTGGCATAAAATAAGGAATATGGGTGATGAACCTACTTTCCCTGCACGTTTATAATTTATGTACTTTTCAATTTCGGAATTAATGAAGAAAATTGCCCCAAAGCTCTCCTTTCTTTTCCCTAAACTCTCTTCCTCCAAATTCATCACTGCAGTGCCATCAATATCTTTTTGTAGTTACGGTGATAGTAACTATATTCCTATTTCCCTTACAAATTGAATTAAATTTGTTTAATAAAAACTCTTGATTTAATTGATTAATAAATATATGTTTTCTTAGTTACAGTGATATTTGTTGAATCAAACACACAGGACGTGGTCTTAATTAACCATATTAGTAATATACCTTATATTACAAGAAAACACTTAATGCCATATGATAAAACTATATATACTTTTCAAGTTTAATCGAAGACAATATCATTTGATCATTTGACGGTATGCTTCAAAATGATAATCAACATAAGTCAAGGACAATCATTACGAACCGTGCATATTTAATATAGATACTACCTTAAAAAATTTACTTCAAACTACATTGCAAACTCTTAATAACTTAGATAAAACTATAGAATTCAATCATAGGGTAAGGTTCAAATGAGACTAAAAATTTGTATGAGAATAGAGGAACCAATGATATGGTGCCATGTGTACAAAGAGAATACAAAACCCATTTACCCCTTAAGTTAAATATCTCACAAACGACAAATCGAAAAATTATGAAAATTGCACCATTAGATTCAGCGTTTGATCCTCTTCGATTTGCCGTCCATTAAGGCATACTTTCGATGAGTTTTTTTTTTCATTATCTTTAGTGGGTTTCACATTACTAACACGTGTGTTACAGTGTTGCGTTTAGGGTTTAGGGTTTGTGGTTTATGGGCTAGGGTTTAGGGTTTGGAGTTTGGGGTTTCGTCCCGAAACCCCAAACTCCTAACCCTAAACCCTAACCCCTAAACCCCAAACCCCAAACCCTAAACGCTTTATAAAACTCTAAACCCTAAATCATACTAAACCTTAAACCCTAAACCCTGCTAAACCCTAACACTAAACCCTAACACTAAACCCTGCTAAACCCTAACCCTAAACCCTAAATCAAATGTATAATCAATCACTAACACATGTGTTACTAATATGTAAAACCCACCAAAAAAATGAAAAAAAAAAAAGTTCGTCGGAAGTATGCCTTGATGGATGGCAAATCGAAGAGGATAAAACGCTGAAAAATATGGTGCAATTTTAATGATTATTCGACTTGTCGTTTGTGAGATATTTAATTTTTAAAAACGTGGATGAGAGAGAAAAAAGTAACACATGACATATTGTGGTTGGTTCCCCCATTCTCACACAAAATAAATAGTCTCAATTGAACTCTTATCTTCAATCATATACATACTCTGCGTAAGTAATGATATTAAATACAAATCTAATGGGCCGTGAACTAGTCTTCCATATATATAAATCAAGGTTTTTTCAATGTTTACCCCGCAAATGACACGTGTCTTACTCCGGAGGGTGTTTTGTTGCTAATTTTTTTTTTTGGTAAAGGGGAATTCCCCGGTAAAATATTATAAAATAATAATAAGCGTTACATACGTGTGTAACTGCTTCACTCTTCCTCCCCACGCTCAACTTCTCACTCGAATCTCGTTTCTTCCTCCCCTTTTCATTCGTTAACATCACAGCAGGTATGGAATTCTAGGGTTTCCATCACCTGTTCACTCAAAAACCTTGGTCGACATCATGCTGATTCTGTAACTATCCTATGAATTGGTTATGTGCAAACATCATGGAGATTTCGTTGTTTGTGATTGCAACCTGCCAACCTCCAATTAGTAATCTCAGATTCATAAGGTAGAGTATCGACACTACAATTAGTCTATGAATTTCTGTTTGTTGATATTTCTATGGATAATAACAATAACGTCATCGATACATTCTAAACTAACTTCACCTTCTCATCCCACCTAACCCTTTTTGACGCTTCACTTTCTGTAAGCCTCTAATCCAACTTATTTACGTTGTTGTTCTCCATTATCAACCTTGATCACTCTAACTGTTTGATGAAATGCCCCAAAGAAGAAAAAAAATCTTAAAATTATACTTATTCTTTTTAATTCTTGATGTTCATGTTACTGTTACTCAAAATTAAATTAGTTTTTTGAATTGGTTTATTCATATCGTCCTATGGATGAAAGAAGCTATAAAAGTAACTATATCATCATTATATATATGTTTATGTTCATATATGTGTAAAATAGAATTAGTTTATCTGCAATAATTTATTTTCTTGATTCAAAGCTTGTCCACTCAATTTGCATTTGGTTGTCTGTTTTTCATGATTGATGCAGATGCAACTATGGCAATCACCAACTATGTCAAATTGTCAATCACTTAATGTTGATAGTGCCCGACTGCCCAGGTTAATTGATATCAAAGACAGACTTTACTGGATACAATTGAGAAGTATATAACTTGAATGTGCAGATCACACCAAAGCATAACATTGTACCTTGTGATATTCGCTGCCTTCTGGAAATGTCCTATCATTGTAGCTCTGGCCATGGTAGTGTGTTGGTAAGACTTCAAATTAACTTTATAAAGAACTATTGTGAAGAATAGTGATAGCTTCTTAATATATGTTTTGTTGGTTCATACATGTTTGTATGTGTGGGTGTATATGTATTATTATTATTTGTGTGTGTGTGTGTGTGTTTGTCTGCTCTTTTTGACAACTGATAGTTAGTTTCTTTATCTGAACCGGCTCATGTACGTTATGTGAATTGCAGATTTCTTAAACATTGTATGATAGGTTTGTTTTAGTTATAATGACTTGCATTTTTGATGATTATGCATATGGTTGAAAAATGTAGACCTTAACTTTATTATTGTTTTAGCATTAGTGCTGGCTTTGCCAATTAGGTAACTATGTAGTTGGCATGAAGAATTTAAAAATACTCTCTTGGGAACTGTTCATAATGCGAACCATTGGGAATCGTTCTACTTTTAGCAGCCCCCTACTTAGGTTGAGATAACTGCCATGCCATTATTGAAGCTGAACAACGAATTCGTGACCTCCTTAAGCGGGTTCGAGGTGTTTTTGTGAGGGTTTCTTCCCCAACATATGGATTAGTATTTCAAGTAGATGTGTCAATTTCAACCTGTTCGCTTATTAATCGGTCGATTTTGTTTATGTTTTGTCCCTACCCTGTCAAATGGTTAATATGAAAAAAATATCAGATAAAGGAAGCTGGTATAATGGGTCGAAGGGGTCAAAAGCTGCCTAAAAGTGTATTTTTGATAAAACCTTCCGAATAATTCTGTTCAACATTGTACTTATTACAGTATATAGTTTTTTTTCTTAATTATATTCAATTCAGTGGATTGAATATTTAAATGCGATGAAAAAATACTCAGAAAAATAGTGTTTTGGGCCAACATGACCCCATCCTATTCGACCATATTAAAATAACCCATTCTAAACTGTTACAGAACTCACCGATTTTGACGCCTCCAATCTTAGTTAAGAAGACTGGTCATTTTTTAATTTTTATCTTGTTTCTTCTTTAATAATAATAATAATTATTATTACGGAGTATTATAATATATAATGTTGTCTATGATCAGAATTAACGGTCATGATTGTTGTAATCTCATGATAATTGTGATATTTTGGAATCCATAGTACTAAGAGTTTACTGGGTGCACCAATGGTTGTTCTCGAGCTTACTTGGTTGAACTTGGATTTGTTGTCATGACTTTAGTGCTTAATAACAACCTTTAGTGCCATCAAGATTTAGTGCATTGACCAGTTTTCGGGTAGGTTTTATCGAGTAGTAAAGTTGGAATACACTTGCTGGCTCCTTTTACTTACCTACATGAGTTTTAGACTGATTTTGTTGTAAGGTTATTCAGCAGGTTTTAGAAGTTTAGAAAAGTCAGTGACGACATCTTTCTTGATAAGTTGTATCCAAATTTATTAGGGGAGCGGGAAACGAGTCCTAATACACACTTCATAAACTCTACATAAGCAACTAATACATCAACAATTTTTTGTATGATTTGAGAACATAAGCTATGTGTTTTAAGAGGACACCAAAAACCCCAATCCAGTAGATATGGCAGAATGGTCGGGTCGGCTAGAGTAACATGTCAGGATAGGATCACCTCTAAACGGGTTCATTCTTCTACACACACACACACACACACATATGAGGTGGATATATTGGCGGGTAAAGTATGTTTGGGTAACAACTTTAAGAATGACCCGTCTTGACCCGAACCTTATTCTGATTTGTCACCCAACGCGTCTCAACTTGTCAATTTTTCCACCACTAGATTTGGTTAATGAATTTTTGTATGTGTGCAGTTTGTCATCCACTTAATTGGGTTCTTTCTTACGCATCACACTGATGTTAAATCATTTATTAAATGTTTTATGTAGTTTCGTACGATTATCAAAAGGTTCGGTGGTATGGGTTGACCCATTGGGGCAAGTGTATTTCTTCATTGACAACGGTTAAATGTGTCATTTCCGGATATGCGATTATATGTACAAATTCTCTATAACAAGCTGAGTGACATTATTATGGAATTTATGCTGGCACTCGACCATAATACTATAGATATGCATTCTATCACGTGTGAGTAAATTACAAGCACAGAGCTAATTGGGTTCTTCTAAAATGATGATAAAGCTACATGTTTTGCTGTTATGAAATAGTAAGATCTAACAAACTGTTTTATACGTTTTAGATTGGATATACTACTAAAAATGACACTTGATTGCAATATTAAAGATGTGAGGTGACTGATTTGCATTGTGAAATTAATGGAAATTGCTATTCTTATGAGTTTATGTTCATTTTTTGTTGCTTTCATGTATTTAGTTGCCTCAAATGTCTAATATATAAGCAAGGTATATGAGGTAACTTCTTTCTGATTCTGCACTGTCCAGTCTGAATCCACGGAAGCAATATTTCAAGGTACATCTCGTCATATGTTTTTTCGTATTATGCTATTCTATTCTATTATTAGAATTAAAGGCGGGAAAATGGGCATGATGGCCAGGTTCAGTAAGAGGTTTGAAAAAGGGTCGGCTTGACCTGAAATACTTTGTTTACCACTGGAAAGTTTCAATTTTTTTTACCCAGATTGTCACCTAACTTGAGAGGAAGACCTTGGAGATAACCCTTAATCAGAAGCACCACCATCATCGTCATCGTCATCATCATCAACAAAGTTTTATAAGCTCAAAGGTAATTTTGAAAATCATATTATTAGCTGCAATTGATTTTGGATGGTAGTATTATTTTATGGATGTCTTTTAAAAATAAGTAATGTACATAGGTTGCTATATCAACATGGCATTTTGTTACATTAGGTCTTACAGAAATTATGAACATTAGAACTATATTCTTATATAGATCATCTCATGGCCACATATCACACTTTGGTTTGTTGATTTATGTATGTTGTCATTTCAGATTTTTATTGGTTTTTGATTTTGAATTTGTCTCAATAAAGTGGTGGAAATATCTATTTTTCAGATGGTGATTACATTGCAATACAGGTGACACTGATTTCAATGTCAATGGAACAAAATTGCCACTTTTAGCCCAAAAAAAAAAAAAAAGTTTTCAACTACATGAGGATCGAGTTATTTTTAATAGAGCCAAACTGATATCAATTTGGAGAATTGTGCGTGGAGTTTCTCCTGCACTGTTAACTTATATGGTGGTGGTTGTTTTTGAGTCTTAAATGTAAAGATTAATTTGGACAAGAAGTAGTCATTAATTTTTAAACATAGATAGTATGTGCTTTTGAAATTGCATATCCTGACATGCATCAATGCAGGTTGTAGCCAGGAGTTCAGTTCCAGCATTATCTTGGAATACTGATGGTTGGATATTAAACTGTAAGGTTGTTTATTTTATATGGGTAGTTTAGGTTTGTAAATCTTATTTAAATTGTATTTTGACACTAGCTTTATAATATACTAAGCATTTGTTGTAGGTAAGCAAGTTAAGGGGTCCAATTCCATAGGCTGGATGTAGAGGTGGCAAACTAGGCGGGTCACACAATGGGGGTAAAATTCAATCTGTTGGACCTCCACCAAGTCACACATTTTTTTGTAACCCAAGATGTGCATTTTGCAACCCATAGTAAGCATATATTACACCACAACTATTAAATGAAATTATTCAAGAAGGACTTCGTATTTAGATTTAGAGATTATATATTTATATGTGTTGTTTGTTAACTTTTATATAAAGGGTGGGTGTTTACTCTTTAGAATACTTATCTGTTTAGAATTTAGAAAGGGTTGAACGTTTGTGTTAACTTGTAGGTTTGTCTTTCTAAAAACAAAATTATTCTTAGTTAATTTTTAGAAGTGTTATGTGTATAAGTTTTAAGAGGGTTATGTGTATAGCTTTTACAAAAGCTGTGTATTTGACACGTTAGAAGGTTTTACTGTTTAGCTTTTTATAAAAGTTGTGTATTGCTTTTTATAAGGTACCATGTTTGGATTTTTAGAAGAGTTATATGTTTATCCTTTTAAGAGATATGTGTCAAATGTTCAATGTTTAGCTTCTTAGACGCGTCCCAACGGCTTAGTTGGTTTCTCCGTCACTTTTCGTCGGTTAAGTGACGCCGATTGCACCGTCCGTCACTTTCCGTCCGTCACTTGCTTTCGTCGGAAAACCGACGAGGTCGGTTTGTTTTTTCTTTTTCTTTTTTTGTGTTTGTGTGTGTATGTGTGTGTATTAATTGTTAAATGTGGGTCCAAAAATTAAAGTGACGGAGTCACTGATGGCAGGGGTTCGTCAGTTTCAGTCAGTTTCTGTCAGTTGTGTAAAAAAGCTGACGTGGCGCATACGTGGCGCGTCGGTTTCTGTCAGTTTCTGTCACGGTTGGGAGTGGTCTTAGAAGCATTCTATGTGTAGCTTTTAGAAGGTTACGTATTCAACTTTTTTAAGGGTTTATTTATTTAGCTTTTTTTAGGGTTATGAGTTTTAACTTTCACAAGGGTTCTATGTTGAGGGTTATATGTTTAGTTTTAGATGATCTGGTAGTTTAGCTTTTGATAAAAGTATAAAATTAAAAATATTTTATTCAATGTAGCTATTGTGTTTAGTTTAATTTATTGGTTATGTGTTTAGTTGTTTAGATGGTCTTATTGTTTAGCTTTTGAAAAGAGTTTTATATTTAGCCTTCTATAAGGCTTAGGTTTTAGTTTTTTTTTTTGTGGATGGATTTCATGTTTACCTTTAAGTAGATATGTGTTTAGATTTTCAAAGGGTTTTATGTTTAACTTCTTAAATGGTTTTGTGTATGTGATTCAGTGTTTAGCTTTTTATAACGATTACGCATATAGATTGTACATGTGGTGAGGGGGTTCAATCCATGTCCACATGTTCCTTTAATCGCGGGTTACACAATTTACCTCCTTCATATTGACGATGAGACCGATCGACCGGGGGCAGCCAGACGGTCGTTTACCATTTTTTAAAAAAATTTGTACATATGATCATTTAAGATATAACCGAACGTATATGACTCATTACCTAAGTAATCTACTCGCTATTTTACGTGAAGGATAAACTATTGATCATCAATTTCGTTATTATTAGACTTCGGATACCATCTTTGGTGAAATAGTTTCTATAGTTTACCGAACTAAAAATGATAAATAATAATTTATCATAGATAGATAAGTTGTTTATTATGTCTAGCATTGTCAGGATCGGGTCATATTATTTTTCTTAACCGCACATCGTGCGGGTTATTTACCTAGTATATATATATATATTTGTAGTGGGGTGTATGAGTTTATTGCCTTTCCCTTAAGAAAAAAAAAAAAATCTAGTCCTTCCGATTAAGGTTAACATCCTCCTTACACATATACTCTCTCTGTTCCAATTTTTGTAGAATAATTGTAGTATTGACCAATAAGAACTTACAATTTTCCATTTAAAGATTTTTCATTAGTTGAAATTGAATTATTATTTTGGAACATCCACATGAACAACAAAATTTGGACCCATATAATATGACAAATGACAACCAACAACATAGAATAGTTTCACATCATCACCGAGAGTGCATTGTATACGTTTATTCTTGTTAAAGTCACGGGCCATAATGGTCAGCCACACTATAATTGCTATACATGACGGACAGGATATATACCTCATGTGTATATAACGGAATTTATGATAGGACACAAATTGGGCGAATTCACACATACTCTTTAATTTCCATAAAGAAATATAATATGTGTTCAAATAAAGATACCCTATTTTTTCCCCATTTTCCATTTCATACCCCCTCTTATCTATCTAATCAATCACATCATGCTTTTTTTTTTACTTTCTGGGTATACCCCTCTTTTTTACTTCCTACCCCCCGGGTAGTCTAAAACTGAAACTGATTATGTACTGAACTAGGACCGATCTTAGATAAAACTGGACTGGAAAAAGACTAGACTGAGAATGAAATGGGCCCGGGGGTATACCTAGACACCCAGGGGGTGTCTTTAGATAGAATTTCCCAATATAATATCTATCTATACATATAAAAATAAGGTTTTTTTACTTGATTCATAGATGTGCCTCGTCATCATATACAATTTCTTAAAATCTTTTAACTATGACACATCATCATATTAATTTTTTTTCCTTAAAAACCTTCATAATTCCTAACACTTTATTATAATAGTTTTTAATATTTTTGCATTACATTTAATACATAACGATTTATTTCCTACGTAAAAAATGTATTTTTTTTACTCATATCTCATACATTACAATTACCTAATTCTTCTCTAGTGGTGGTCCCTGGATTTTATATAAATTAGGTTTAGTAATAAATGAATTCATTTTCTCTCATATCTCATACGTAACAATTACCTAATTCTATCATCATCAATTACCATGTTTTAAGGAAATTGGGTTAAAATACATAGGATGCTAATATTTTTATGTATTCCGATTATACTCTCACAGACTATACGAATCTGATGTAAAAAAGATGACAAATACATAATTTATACATGAAAACTATGATTATAATTAATCAGATTAATTGAAAAATCATATCACATAACCACTAATTAAGGTGTAATTCATTGAAAGTCATTTTTTTTCTCTATTTTTACTAAGACTAATGATCATATCAAATCTCGACATTTCAACAATATATAATTCTAACCAAAATCCATTGACTTTCTATCTCTATATATATGAGCCTCATATATTACTACAAAGGGGGTGATCCTTACACAACCTATTTTTATCCATACACCACTTTTTATGCTTTACAGTGTTGTACAGTACAAGGTTACAAAGCATATTTAGTAGTGGATGGATAAAAATAGGTGGTGTAGGGATCAATTCTCTTACTACAAATGTGCATCTTCTCATTTATAAACAAATCACCACCATTTTTAGAGTCATGCTATAAATATAAAATGGTTCGCAGACCACCATATTAGTAATCAAAAAATTGGTGTGTCCATTATTTGTATGTTAAGCAAAAGTGGATTAAAGGTCTTGATTTGCAACAAAGTCAACAACTCCATAACCAATGTCGTTTTATAGATTATAATCACCTAAATTTTCTAACTAATATCTTATTTGATAGAGTTAATTACTTTGTAAAGAACAGCTAACCAAAATTAATATGTTAGTACCGCTATTACTATTGTTGTTATTATCATCATCCAAACTTTTACAGATTATAATTTATTTATTTATTTTTAAAAGTTAATGATGTATCCAATTTACTAATCATTAGTTATTATAATTATAAATTATTAATAAAATAATAAAAATATGTAATGAAAAGATACCAAACCCACCATCATTGTCGTAGCCTGTAGTATAATCATCATCATAAATATCTAATTACTGTATTAATTAATACTGTTATTATAGCATCGTGGCAATATTTAATTCCATATTGCTCTCCTTAAACAGACAATTACAACACACCATATAAAGTCGGATGGCCATAAAGGCCAACTCGATTTTGAGACCCCTTACCGACTATTGATAATTCAGAATTAGTATGCTCAAGTGTTACATAACTTTTTTAAATAATTTTTAGTGTATGTTAGGTTAATTAAGCCAAATGGGCCCCAAGTTGGAAACTTAATTACCGTCTTAACTTAGTGGGCCAATCTTAGCTGGGCTACACTTTTGTATACGATCATCCTGACCCACTCAGATAAAGATGATCTAGTCTATTTACTCCATATTTGCCAGTTGCCACTTTAATGGGCACTAAAAAGGCTAATACAACTGTTTAAGAATATACTTGTGACATAATTACACCATAATCATTTCCATTATTATTATTATTTTCTTTACCTAACGGTTGTGGGTTTTTTTTAGGCCTCCTTCGCATGACCTAGAAAGAAAAAAAGTCCGTGCTACTACAAGGCCTATAAACTCTTCCCTCGTGACGACACTATTGAGTCGTCCATGGGTAGTATATTCGTTATGGGGAATCAATGCTCCAGACTGAATATAGCTTACCTGCGGCACCTGTATTTCTTATCGAACACCACTAAAATATATTGATACTAAGGCCACTAATATCGGTGTCCCTCGGTTCAAGTCGTTTCAAGCCGACGAGACCGACGTTGATGTTACGAGGGTGTCGGTTTGGTCCGTCGCTTTTGTTTAGTCGGATATCCGACGCTTACTAAATTTTTTTTTTTTTTTTTTTTTTTTTTTGTGTTTTTTGTGTTTAATATGTGTGTATAAAATTAAAAGTAAATTGGTAAATGCGGGACCCAAAAATTAAAGTGACAGAGCAGAGATGGGAGTGGTCAGTCAGTTTTTTGAAAAAGCTGACGTGACGCTGACGTGTCTCCGTTAGTTTCAGTTATTTTTTGTTAGGGATGAGAGTGGTCTAACATGTTGTGGTCCTTGAACGATATTGGCTCTCTTGTTTTTCCCCTTGCATTATCTTCTTTCATCATAATTGTTTTAAGGTGGAAAATGTAGATGATAATGGAGTAATAGCAGAATAATTATGATATGATTAGACAGTGTATAAATAATAATAATAATAGTAACAGCATACACAACACAAATAAACAGAGTGTTTGTGTATGCAAATCAAGTGCAGTTTTAATGTTGAAAGTTAGTTGAGAGTAGTTGACATAGAACTAAAGAAATCAGCTACTCCTATAAATTATGATTGCATCATCCTCACCTCCATTTGGCCGATCACTAAAGCCATATTTTTTCGGAAAAAGACTAAAGCGATAAGTCCATATCCAAATAAAAACAATATTTCCATCCTATCCTATCCTCTACAAATATAATATAAAAATGGTATTGTGTGAGATCAGGTGGGAGGTGCATTTGAGATGAACGAGTAGTAGATCTTAGTCGTTGATATTGCTATAAACAGTATAAATTTACAGCATTGTATTTTACGTGCACACTGCATTTTACCCGGTATTGTAAATAATTTGTAACGAATCTGAGCAGGTGATCACAAGAAATTAACGGATGGAATCGTTTGCCAAACGGGTTAGATAAGTAGATGAGATTATAAATTTATCTTTTTCTAAAATTTAAACAAACGCTTTTTTTATTTTATTTTTGATGACGTATATCTTGCTATCAAATACGTAGTACAAGATACTTTACTCATTTTATCAAAATATTACTCGTAGTAAAAGTAAACAAACAAAAACCATATCCATCAAAACATCGAATTACTCAATTATGATGTTACCCGTTCCACACGAATTGTGAGTTTTGACACCAGGTCATTATCTAACCTTTTTTTTTCTTTTTTTTTTCCTGCCAAAAAAAGCAAATGAAGCGAAGGCGAGGCCGGTATATTTGGCGGAATTAGACATGCATTAGATACATAAGAGTTTATATGATATATTTTATATTTTATTTGTTGATGTTGTCATTTTCATAGTTTTGTTTAGGGGTGAGGCATAGGACAAAATCGGTATCGAACCGGTTGTACCGGTTATCTTTTTGGCCTTAAAATGAGTATCAAATACCGTACCATTTAAAGCGGTATGGTATCAGTACAGTTCCAGTAACAGTACGGTAAAAGTGGTACTATACCTAGGGGTGTTCACGGACGGATAACCGGAGGTTCGGTTAACCAAAGACCGGTTAACCGAATCTTCGGTTCGTCATTTTCTTGAACCTAAACCGAAACCGAAAAGTTCGGTTAACCGGTAATCGGTTAACCAACTTTTTCGGTTCGATTATACGGTTAACCAAATTAACCTTTTTTATTTACTAATCATTTAAAATATAAATATTATCACACAAATACACACTCGTTGATAAATATTTGTTATAAATTTTACACGTTGATCATTCTAAGAGTAAATATAAAGCATTTTAATTAGGTATAAAACATAAATGCATAAACGCCGAACTAAGTTAATCACAAAACTAAAAATTTAAATACTAAAAATACAAAAATACGAACATTCGTACTAACATAAATACAAAATATAATTATCCTAATATAAATTAGAAGATATTTAGTAATATTATCTATATATCTATATATATACACATATTTAAAATAGTAATTTAAAATTTTCGGTTTTTCGGTTAACCGGTTGTGACAATATCGTGAACCGAAACCGAAATCGAAGAACCAAAAAAATACCGGTTCGGTTAACCGAAACCGAAAAACAAAAAAGTTTCGGTTCGGTTAACCTAGAATTCGCTACGGTTCAGTGATTTTCGGTTTGGTTTTTCGATTTCGGATTACTATGAACACCCCTAACTATACCGCTTTGGTACTAAAGTTATAGTAATATAATAATAAGTAAATATATCTAAATATTTTGTACACGATAAAATTCAAATAAGATAATTATCAATGAATCTCAAATATAAAAAATAAAATTTAAGTGATGTTGATGGATAGTGACGAAGAAAAACATATATATACAACGTTACTTTGTATCGTACGTGTTAATTGATTTGGTAATGATACGAGTAACGATCATTAGCTTTATATTAACAAACAATATGTTTAGAATTCGATTTAATTAAGGTGTTAAAAACATGATTGTTTGTATGGCAAGGAATACTAGCTAGACTTCTAAACAATTGCATCCGTATGTGAGAGTCCAATCTAATTTTAAACTTCTTAATCATCCAAAAATTATTATTTTGCATTCATAGACATATCATGTGATCATAAAAATGATGTTTTAAATAAATCTTTATAAAATATAGAAAGAAACTAGCGATCTATAATAAAGAAAAATATATATATTTCGGATATGGTACCAAGACGGGAAAAGTAGGAAAATACAGGTACCAAACCGGAAGTACCTGTTTCCATTTTGACCCTACAGTGAGTATCGATTACCAGACCGCATGAAGCCGGTTTGGTACCGGTTCGGTACGGTTCCGGTATGGTACGAGCACGGGATCGGTAATTAGGGTACGGATGCTCACTCCTAGTTTGGTTATTTAATTAGAGTTAAACTGAGAACGGGAAAAGAAATCCCGAATACCCGATGGGGATCCTCGATTCCCATTGCCCCATTGGAACGCGGATGTGGATGCAAAACCAGTCTCTAATGGGGACGGCAGTGAGGATGAGATGAGGAGTGAAAAACGAAAATAAGAATGAAAAATGAGATCCCGACGATTCCCAATCACGTTGCCATCCTACGGATTCCACATGACACTGATTTTTGACACCACTATCTATCCTTGTTTTTGTGCCAAAAAAGCAAATGAATTGACGGGCAGGCCGGTATATTTGGGGGAATTGGACATGCATTAAATTCCAAATACAATGCATCATGAGTTGTACTCCCATTTCTTCAACTATTGGAATGCCAGCCAACGATCATTCAATATATTGCACGTGATTATCATCATACCACACGCTTTGCTTCCATTATTAATTTTCATCTTCAATTCAGTCCACCTATTTCATTTTCTAGAAAATTAACTAACGAATTATCTCTAAATAAAAATTATTTAAACCTTCGATCTATAGATTAGATTTTATTATTTATAAAGATTCCACAGCTAGCAAAAGCAGTAGATTGGGTAACAGATTTAAACGATTTTCTGACTTAACTAAGCTGGATATAGTAGTTTTAATACAATAGCAATATTATTTAATTAATTTTGTTATAACTTATATTAAATCATCATCATCACTATCAGTGATTATAAAATGTTTTATAACTTTTAGTTAAGAAGAAAAGCCCATTTATATTTTATTTAAGGTGTATTTGACGAAACTCGTAGCTGAAGTTAAAAGTTTATAGATGGAGCGTATGTATTTATAAATGTCTGAGCTTATTGATGTAAACTGACATAAAATGACAAAAATTATATAATAAATTATGATATAAGGAGTATTAAACTATTATTGTAATTTTACCTTTCATAAGCTTAGAGCTTATTAAGCTCTTAATTTTTTACAATAAGCTGTTAAATTATTATCTACCAAATAATGTTAGAAGTTTAAACTTATGGAAAAAAAAAAGTTTAAACTCCACTAAGCTCGAGTAGAAACACACCCTTAAACTACTTTGAACCCAAAAAACTAACAATATAATACATATAATATATACAAATAGACTAAAATTGAAATTACTATCTTTTTTAAACTAATTTCTAACGACTTTAACTGCCATATTTGCATTTGTTTGCAATATTATTATTAAATTTAATAATAATTTAATTAATATTAATAATATCTATATCATACGAGTTTCCTACCTCAACCCCCATATGTTGACCCTAGCTTATATGCATTCATACATACGTCTCTTTGACCCGTTAAACGTTTCACAATTCCTGGTCCGGCTCTTGCCGTCTTTCAAACCCTTCAAACATCACCATATCCTTCTTCTTAGTACTATTAATCAATTAAACAAAACACTTTTTATTCAACAATATATATAAACTCCCTTGATTTATACTTTGTGTGTATTTAGTTTAGTTTCATCATGTTTCTCCTAATCATGCTTTTGTTCTTAGCCATATTGGTTAGTTTCTGGTTAGTCCCTCGAGCGCTAACCAGAACCTCCGTCGGTCATTTTCTAATTGACCGATGGAGGTCATTTGAAGAGCGTTTTCACGCTCATCAGTTTTACAAAATTCCTAAATTCAATCAGCATATGCAAGAAAACTCACTTTTTCACAAACTAGTTACATATCTTAACTCTTTGCCTTCGGCTGGTGATTCGGATTTCGTTAACTTGTTCTCAGGCAACAATAACGCTAACGAGATCACTCTCGTTATCAACAACGATCACGTGTTCCCTGACTCGTTTCTCGGTTCCAGAATCTACTGGAAGCTAGATAATGATTGCTTCGTCTTAAAAATGCGAAGAAAGGAGAAGCGAAGGATTTTGACCTCGTACCTTCAACACATTCATAAAATCGTTGAAGAAATCGAGCAGAAGAACGAATTCATTAGGTTACATATTAACGCTGAAGACGAACCGAAGAAAAACGGACGGTGGATATCGACTCCTTTCAAACATCCAGCGACTATCGATACAGCAATGATCGATATCGAGCTCAAAAATAAAGTGAAATCCGATTTGGAATCGTTTTTGAAATCTAAACAGTATTATCATCGTCTCGGTCGCGTTTGGAAGAGAAGTTATTTACTCTACGGTCCATCAGGCACTGGGAAATCGAGCTTCATCGCTGGAATGGCGAAATTTTTGCGTTACGATATTTACGACGTGGATTTGTCGAAAATCAGCGGCGATTCGGACTTAAAACTGCTATTGCTACAAACAACAAGTAAGTCAATGATCGTTGTAGAAGATTTAGATCGTTACTTAGTTGAGAAATCAACGACTGCGATTAGTTTATCCGGAATTTTAAACTTTATGGATGGAATTATTTCTTGTTGTGGTGAAGAACGAGTGATGGTTTTTACAGTCAGTAATAAGGATCAACTTGATCCAACGGTTTTAAGGCCTGGTAGAATAGATGTTCACATTCATTTTCCGTTATGCGATTTTTCGTCTTTTAAAAATTTGGCTAGTAGTCATTTAGGAATCAAGGAACACAAGCTTTTTCCACAAGTCGAAGAGATTTTTCAAACCGGTGCGAGTTTGAGCCCGGCCGAGATTGGTGAGATCATGATGTCAAACCGTGGTTCACCCACACGAGCTCTTAAAACGGTTATTAATGCGTTACAAACAAGTAATGAGAGCAAGACAGGTGGAAAAGTCGGGGTGTTACATAAACCACCACACGATGGTGGTGTTACCGGGTTACCTAGGTCCAGAAAGACCCGGACTTTGAGCCATAGTGGCTCGATTGATGGGTTAGTTGATTTACCATCAAAACTGATGCATAATGGGTCGAATGACGAGCCGAGTGAGTCTGGTTTATTTTTTATGGAGCCAGGAAAAGAACTTAAAAATTTATACGGATTGTTGAAAAATAGAAGCCGTAGTAGAAGGGAATCGGTCGATTTCGATGGACTCGAAGGAAAGATTTCGACATGAAATCGTTTCGAAAAAACTAATTCGTTGTAGTACAAGTACTTTATGTTATACGGCATTTTAATTACTTATTAGCTTAACAACAATGTAATTTTGTATTTGTTGAATGTATATTTGAAGATATATACTATTTGATTTTTGGGGCATACAAGCTGTCAATGAAAACTACTTGAGATTTGGAATTATTGGTATTAAGTAGCCGAAATAAATGATAATAATGTTGATAAAAATAATAATGTGACAAAATGGGCATCAATAAATGTCTTCCCGACATGTTAGAAAAATGCAAGGAAAGATAGGTCTGTTGTTGGTCGACCCCAGCCTGTTGTATTTAATTAAAGTCAACTTAATCATGCACCTTTTGATTAATCTCATCATATTCAGACAAGACGACCAGTTGTTATTCAATTGATGTACAAGAAAAATAACTAAATTCTCAATATCCAACAATTCTTTATAAACCGCATAAAATTCTACTCCGTAGAAAATATCAAAATACGGTTTTAAAGTCTAGAAAGCAAATGATGGTCCCAGATAATTTACGTATTTGCAATGTCGTTTCATGCATCCTTTTTTTTCTTTTCTTTTTGTGTGTGTAATCAAACTCATACGAAAAAAAAAACTACTTAGATATATGTTAAATTAATTGCTATTAATTAATTTTTATCATTTTCACAATTATCTATCTAAATGGTGAATTTCGTATGAACGTTCATAAGTGTCGATTGGCTATATTGAGTGGGTCATAAGTTATATAGTTTAAAAAAATAGAAACTATAAAGTTTGATAAGGTTGAATTTAGCTCATAGTTGATTAGTGATTACTAGTAAGTCTTTGGTTGTACCAACTAAAACATAAAGACTAGCTTGTACCAAGAACAAGTAGCAAGGAAAAAAAAAGGTGAAAAACAAATAAATAAGATTGTGACAAGCAAAAGTAACGACGTAAGATTTCCATTATTTAGTCGTATATATACAGTGTAATAAAGGAATTGACTTGAGAGATGAAAGTATAGACTATAGATAAAGATAATAATACTCGACGATGATCATGTCTCAAAACCCAAAATTATTGACCTTTTTTTTTTTTTTTTTTTTTTTTTTTTTAATATATGTTATCCTTACCCTTATGCATTAAGAAATAAACGGAATGTGTTTACATCATTCATCAACACATGCATGTTTAGACACGAGTAGTTAAAATTATATATTGTGTATATACATATACATACTATATTTATAAAAAATCCATATAAGAAATAATAACAAGGTGTTGAGTTAAAATTAATTAGGGACTTATTTAGCTGACCGTCGAGCTAACTTGGGTATATATAGCCTAGCCCTAGGACTAGAATGTTTGAGGTAGTAACTAGTAAGTAGTTTGCTTATCTAGTCTATGCTATATATGTTTTTGGTTGTCCCAATTAAAAGAGAAGATAATTAAGAAAAAAATGTCGTTAGGTGAAATCTAAAGATCAACACAATAACACGAAAGACTTAAAACTTGCCTTCAAATAATAATAATAATAATTAAATAAGACGAAAGATTTATTAGAAGAAGTCAAGAAGGAATTACGAGTACTATATACCAAAGAAGAAGAAGTTGATTTTTGAAATATAAAACACATAATCAAAAACTCTTGGTCAAGGTTTCTAACTCTATCTTGAATTATTTATATTTATTTTCTATATGATGTAAGAAAGATGTTCAATCGCATGGTTTATTACTCTAACAACAAGTGTTGCAACTTATAAAAGTCTTTTAAAGAATAAGTCAGATTTAAGTCGCTAACTTTTGACAACTTTTTTTCTTTCGAAATTACATCTTGTTGGTGAGAATACGCTTTTCTAGTTTTTGTTTGAAATTATAGTTGACAATCTTGTTTTTTAATCATTAAATAACATAAATTTTTTCTACTAGCTAGATATTTATCCTTGTAAGTGTTTTTTCGACGTTTATAGATTGTTAGATTTGTACGAAATGGGAAATTCACGATATTGTATTAAACAATTAACGTATATGATCATTTGTGTGAAATTGTAAATGTGGATCGAGTTAAAGTAACCTGGACTTGTTTGAATTACTAGAAACATAATAAAGTGAAAAATGACAGGAACGTGTCATTCTATGTGAACCCACGCTGGGTTGTTTTTCACCACATGGTGCAACGGTTAATACCCTTGCAAGAGTAAAAGTTTGAGACCGTATATATCTACGGCTATCCAAGATCGTACACTTTTTCACTCACTCTAAATATGCTTTATTAGGTATTATTTCGATCTTGACCCAAGTTAAGAGATTTTGTCCTAAATTATGAAGATATATACTTTGACATTCAACAATGATTCTTGAGTTTGGATTGACCCAAGTTAGGAGATTTTGTCCTAAATTAAGAAGATTATACTTTGACATTCAA
The DNA here is from genome assembly GCA_949592205.1 of Helichrysum umbraculigerum. Lineage (NCBI taxonomy): Eukaryota > Viridiplantae > Streptophyta > Magnoliopsida > Asterales > Asteraceae > Helichrysum > Helichrysum umbraculigerum. The sequence goes on along the minus strand of CATIUR010000003.1, from coordinate 101,609,258 downwards.
CAATGATTCTTGAGTTTGGATTGGATTATAGAAGCAGAATTTGTTTGAAACGATGATTCAACGAATCTAATTACCTCCCATGGTCCGTGTCAATATTTTTTTCTTCGAAATATACACGGATCCCGCAGATAACGAGCAGTGGAACCACGGTAATTCAAAGCCAAGCAAATTGCGCCACGTAGCACCAATATCCTACGGGTCAACGTAATTTCCGCTATTTTATTTGTCATCTGGTTGGTCATTGGTGGGCCTTTAGAGTTATACTGTACATTATCTTAAAAGGTATGATTAGATCATTTTGCATGAATAATTGAAAAGTTGCTTAGTCGTGTATCTAAGTTAATATCACAGAAATATGGTAGGTATTTTGCCTTTTCAATGAAACGGCGGGATTTGTTGTTGACTGCGAGAATTACATTGACCATCGGGATATTTATGCTAGGTGGCAAGTTTATTACAATTACTGCTTTCCCGCTATGATTTTACTACGGGATTAGTATCCATTTTTATTAAAAAATGTCGACACATACCATGGGAGGGAAAGGAGGTCTTTGACTGTCCATTTGAAAATTTCACTTCTTTTATTGTTAGGCATTTTCAATCGAGGAAATGCTATTACCCTGATCATCGATGTCGACTAATATGGCTGACATTATCACCAACAACCATCACTACATAAGTACATATTATATTCACGCTTGTTGACTATCATTATCAACTACTATTGTGTGTTTTTTTCTCGTTAGTTGATATCGCATAACACGAGTACCTTACTAGAAAGAAATCATGCTACCCACAATAATGATCCTTGTTTTAGAGCCAGTCATAACAATAATAGGGATAATGGAAGTAGATAGAAAGAAATAAACACGATAAGGAAATAACACTCTGACAACAAAAAAATTATTTACTTTTTGAATCTAACAAATTGTTTGGCCAATCAATGAACGCCACATATTTGCCCATTTTCTATCAAACGCGCCGTAGCGCTACAGCCTCCAAACGCCTCCTTGTTTATTTGTTTTCTTTCATTTACATATTTGATAAAAGGGTTTTTCATATGTTCCAATAAATATATAGTTTTGTAGTAATATTTTTTTATATGGATATATTCATCTTAGCTACTGTAGGTCCTGTAGGTCAGGATCAAATCGAATCGTGATGAGTTATACGTGCGGAATCCGTATAACCAATTAATTGTACGTTTTAAGTAACACACAATCGAATATATCAAAAGTTGCTGTTGTATATTAATTAATTTCGTATAAGGATTACAGAAAACACTCAAAATTCGACTCACAACTCTTAGGGTTTCGTCACCCTTCAACTGAAACCCTACCGCCCTATTTATACAACTCTGTTCAGACCCTTGCGACACTTGCCCTAGCCGCCTCTTGCGACACTAGGCTATAAGTGTCGCAGGACAACACTTAGTGTTTTCTAAATTCACTAATCTCACTTTTCATTTACAAACTCATTTTTACAATATCGACACGTTACAGACTCTGACCAACTGACTGACATACTACCATGCACCAACAAACTCCCCCTTGTCAGCAGCTTGGTCTTTAAATATCTTCGCTTCAGCTCCAGTCTGGCGGGAATCTTCCACCATCATGTATTCCTTTTTCAACACAAACTGCAACAAATGTTTGAAGCTTTTCAGCATCATTCTTGAACTCAACGTCATGCAGAATCTTATTTGCATTAAGAACCTCCAAATCTTTCTTCGTGAAGTTTAGGAGACTAAGTGGATCATTAACATATATCTGATTATCTTTCAATCCTTTCCACTTGTCTTCCGGTTCTTCAGGCTCGCTTTCAGGTATGTATTCATTAATAGCTTCACCGGTAGCATGGATATTTGTACTCGATTTAAGCATGATTCATGACTTGGAGAAAAATAACACAAAATAAAAATATATTTGGATTTTCTGTATAATTTCAAATGAAAGAACACTTAAAATAAAATAAAGAAAACAACTTAATAAATTAAAAATAAATATTTTTGGGCATGATTGTTTTGGGTCTGCTTAGGAATCATATCAGACTAATATGTTTTTATTAAGAAATAGTGAGTTTTGTATCGATTATCTGTATATTTGTCCACTTTAAATCCATATAAACAGTAATAAATCACGCTTTCTAATCCTAATGATAAAAAGTTAGACATCACTTAGTAAAAATGGTACTTTCAAAATTTTAAAGAGTCTACTGAGTTATACACAATACATACATAGCATTAATGATTACCACTAATCCTAAGATTTTATAATAATAAACTTGAAATGAGATTAGTTCATCCGTGAGGATATGTATACAGTCGTTTGGACTCACATACACATACGGACTTACAAGCCGGCAACTGTATACTATACGTCTCATTTCAAGACAGTGTTTTTTACATATATATATAACTTGAACATAACTAGCACTGGATCATGTGTGACACCCCCAAAATTTAGCTTTGCGGAAGCGAGTTTTGGGTGCCACTGATCAAATATCAAACACCAAGATTAATAGCAAACGACTCTAAATGAGACGTTTTAGAAAATACATTACGTTACAAAAGTAATACAAGTAAAATCTCCAAGTATGTATGCATGCGACTCAAGCTATCAAGCAGTCCTGCGGGCCATCACTACTGTTGACGCGTACCTGAGAATGCATCACTAAAAGTGTCAACCAAAAGGTTGGTGAATCTCACAGGTTTGTAGCAAATAGTAACAAAAGTTTGGTAAAACCACAGTAAGTAAGTTAGCATTTACAAACAGTAATTCAGCGAGTGAGAATCAATTACACAATGTAATTCGGTAAGTAAGCATCAATTACATACAAGTAATTTAGAAGAAGTATCAATTACACTAAGGTAATTAAGTAAGTAAGTATCCAATTACACACAGGTAATTAAGTAAGTAATTTCAATTACGCCCAAGTAATTATGTAAGTAAGTAATCCATCATTGTAGTAAGGTCGGTCTATCTTGCCATGAGCCATCATAGTCGAAGCTTAACCGTAATTTTGCCCCTCGTGAGTGCAATCCAAAAACACTCATATGAAACGAGTAGAAAACACCTGTTTATACGAGTAACGGTTCGTGGTGGCGCTACCACCCCAGGTGGGGATTGTCAGTCCCATATGGATCCATATACTAAAACTCGCGCTTATCCGATAATTAACAACTATGATTTCAGAGGCCTTCATTGGATTAACGTAAACTCATGCAAATGTGATATACCAGTAAGTAGTAATTCGGTATCGTAGTAGTACAGCAAGTTTGTAACTTCGTACGGTGGCAATGTAGTAAACCAGTAATGTAGTAAAACAGTAACTCGCTTCATTTGTAAAGTAGTTAAGTATCAGTATCATAGTAAAACAGTGAGTCACTAAGTTTGTACAGTAGTAAAGTAGTTCATCGGTAAGTACATGGAGTAGTGTCTCCGTAAAGTATTAAACAGTAATTTGTAAATCAGTAAAGTATTTTGTTTGTAAGCTCGTAATACAGTAAGTACAAGTAAGTAATCAATACCTTTATACATGTATTCAAGTAAAACAAGCAATGCATCTCCCCCAAAATAGTAAAACAGTAAAAAGGGGCTGTGAGACTCACCTGTGGGTGCTAGGATTCCTAACCGCAAGTAATATCCAATCCGTAACCTCCTAACGTCCTAAACGTAAGAGATATCTTAATATGAGTATTTGACAGCATGTCAAATCATACAAATAATTTTTATTGTTTTGAAGGATTGTTTGAGTTGAATTATGTACGATTCGTTGGTGATGGAAATCATTGTTGTTTATTGAATTGAACACATTTATGTTTTCTTGAGTTCTCTCACTTGTTATGCGTCTTGTATATATATATAAAATCATTATATACATTTTAGTACATAGTATATGTATATATTCGTTTAAAAGAGGTTAATCATAATAAAAGGAGTGGGAGTCAAAACTGGTCAAAATTACAAGATTTATTGAAGTCCCAGCTTGTTAACCACAAAGTTATGTGTTGCTTTGGTTATTAATTACAAGATTTATACATGTATGTATTTAACAACAGGTTGTTCAAAATAATTAAATGGGTCAAAAATAGGTCACGGGGCTCGAATCCGTGACCTTTAGCTTCAAACGATACACTTAACCAGTAGGCTAGGAGTCTGAATTCGTTTATCTTTTACCAAAGTATTTATTTATGTTGTGTTAGTAAAAATAAAATCAACTCAAAACAAGTCACAGGAGGGCTCGACCCTGTGACCATTTGATTCAAACCAAACGACCCAACCAATGGGCTAACACTTACTTTTGTTAGAACATGGCTTAGTATATATATTTATATGTTACTACTTAGGTAAACTGTGTAACTTGTTTAAACCCAATAAAGTGAATAAATAGATCGAATACTTATACATGATATATATAGCATTAAACTCAAAGTAACTAAAAGAAGCAGAAGGTGGCTCACGGTGGTGATGGGAGTCGAGATGATGGTGGTGGTAACGATGAGAGGATGATGAACTCGATGATGATGGTGTTGCTCTTTTGCTGCTGCTGCTGCTCGCTGTTTCTGCTTGAAAGAAACCGAGAGAGAGGAGAAGTGGGTAAGGGTGGTGAGCTTCATGATCTCGAAACGATGGTGGTGTTGCTCGGCCATGGGTGACCCGAGGGGGAGATGAGATAAGTCGAAAGATGATATTGCTAGCTGTTCGTTGTCCAGCTAGTGCTACTGTTTCTTTGTTGTTATTGTTCTCGGTTGAAAGGAGGCCAAGAAAGAGGTGGTAATAAATGACGATGGTGGCGGTGGTGGCAGCTCAACCGAGAGCGAGAAAGAGAGAGTGAGACGGTGAGGGTGATGGTGCAAGCTTGCTAGCCGACGTTCATGGCTATATGTCATCGCTATGGTTGTTGTTGTAGTTTGATGATCGGTGGTGATAGATGCTCGGTGGGCATGGTTTGAGTGTATGCCGAGAGAGAGATGAAGGGATGGTGAGGGTAATGAACAGTTGATGATGATCGATGAGGATGAAGTAGATTGCTAGTTGTTGTTTGTTGTTGTCTATTGTTGTTGATCACCGCTGTTATCTGTTGTTGTTGCTTGATGATATAATCAGAGAGAAAATAGATAGGATAGAGAGAGAGGGGTTTGTAGGTGTGTTTGGTTTTGCTTGTTTACAAAGGCATAGACAAGATCCATAATATCCGGAAGAAAAAGATGTTGGGCTGGCTCATTTTCAAAAGATGGGTACGGGTTGGTATTTTATTGTCTCCACATTGTAGTATAAAATACCCGTGTTTCGTTTACCCGATCGTTAAATAATGTAATCTTTTTAAATTATTAATTTTGTTATCGCGTAACAGAATATATATATATATTTTTTTAGGCAAAGTATTTTATTAAAATACTTTATTTGAATTATAAAGTACAGCTTGTTTTTCATGGTCTCAATTTAGTAGAACGCATTTTTAAAAGAACGAAATATGTTTAAAATTTATCCAAGTAAATAAATATTATTTTTAACAATAATACTTAATTTAAAAATGTTTTGAACAATTGTCCATTTTTAGTTTCTGCGTTTTGTCAGATTCGTGTATACGTGATTATTAAATAATCGTTTCGGGTTATATATATACATATAATACTTGAGTACTTGAGTATTAACACGTATATAATACGTGTCTTAAAAGTTTAAATTTGGACCAAATTTTTGAGTCATTTTTGACTGGGTGTCACATTCTCCCCTTGTTAGGGGAATTTCGTCCCGAAATTCGTTTGTAGTATTTGTCGATGTATTTAAGTTGTAGTCTGCGTGTTATCTACGAAAGTCGGACAACACCTATCTAGCGCTGTCTTCCTCCCCTTGTTGAACTAGTGCCCTACTGGCGACTAAAGGAAGTTTTGGGGTGTGATGGCCATCATGTCTGCATGACATCGCCCGTCACTAGAAAGTAGCTACAGTACAACTAGTGGCCTAAAGTATGGTAGTATCTTCCACTGTGTTCACACAGTTTGTAACGGACAGTAGTATCGTAGCGTAAACTAGACTCTATCAGTCTCCTATAGAAACTAAATGGTTTAGCCTACCTTAGTTTTATGTGGGATGTTACCCACAGTATAAAATTTAACAGGCATGCTTTCCGGTATAACCGGTATGTTTTCCGGTATAAATCATGGTAGGATATGTTATTCCTATACATATGTAAGCTAAACCTCGTCTCCAATAGAAACTATAGAATCTAAATTGTCGTTTTCCAAATCCTATCTCACTCATAGGATCTAAGGTACAGAATGAAGTATCAAGTAATTGGCACATATCAGTAAAGCAAGTAGTACAGAAATAGCTAGACTGCCTATAAATGAATGTACCTTTCCAGGGTAATTACCTTCAGCGCCGAGCACATAGAACCTACCCTTAGTGGTGTTGCTGTTCTTGTCCTTCAACTTTGGGCAGTCCCTTCTGAAGTGCCCAGTACTATTGCATTCATAGCAGGTTTTGGGTGCAGAGGTATTGGCACCGATTGCGACTGCTTTGCAGTCTTTGGCCACATGCCCAAATCGCTTGCATTTGGGGCAAGGGCATGAACTATCATGATAAAGGCTGCATTTTGAGCAATAGGGCTTGTTTCCTTTATACCCTACCTTGTCATCAGATTCAAAGACGTTGGTCTTAGCAGTTGTAGACTTTTTATCAGTTTGACTATGGTTTCCAGGGTTCCCATCAGCTTTCCTCTTGTTATCTCCAGAGCTGTTTCCCCAACTTTTGTCGCCAGCTGCTCCTTGGCGAACTATTTGGGCCACCAGTTTGTGCGCCATACGCACGGTACCATGAAATGTGGGAGAATCAGACGAAGTAACCATCCCTTGAATTTGTGGAGGAAGTCCCCAGATATAGCGCTCAATACGCTTGGATTCCGTATTAACCATCGATGGGCACAGGTGTGCTAGCTGGTTGAATCGGGAAGTGTAACCGGCAATGTCATTTCCATGAGTGGTGAGATTCCAGAACTCTGCCTCAAGCTGTTGGATTTCATCCCTCGGACAATACTCATCCTTGAGCATTTTCTTCAGCTCGTCCCAAGGGGTTTCCAGAGCAATGTCTTGACCCACAGAGTCAGCATAAGTGTTCCACCACGTCAGAGCATCATCCATAAAGGTGTAGGTGGAGAACTTGACTTTACAGTCCTCAGGGCAGTTGCAAATGCGAAAGACGGACTCTGTCTTCTCCAGCCATCGTAACAAGCCAATAGCACCTTCAGTGCCATTAAAATTCAGAGGTTTGCAGCTAAGGAAATCCTTGTAGGTGCAAGGTTTCACCAGATGAGTATTTGTTGGTGTTTCCTCACTTTCTGATCGTCGTCATTCAGCAAGTACTGCATCAGCAACCAGTTGATCAACCCGAGCTTGTGTGTACGTTTGGCGTCGTGGAGGCATGTTCCTTCAATGAAGATAAGGGGCATTTCAGAGCTTTGTATAAGAATATGATCATCGTAGTTGCATATATAACGGTAATATATCACAACACAAGTGACAATCATTAGTGTAGAATAACAGTATTTGTAATCATTTAACCTGAGAGTTCGAATGATTACGAGTATTAAGGTTTAGAAAAGTGAAGGGAATTTTACATTCGGATACGTATTGTTCGTTATATAAACGTGATAAGGAAGCGAGAAAGGAATGTAGTCTTTAGGTGTATGTCGATCTTGATTACTAATTGGTTCATATCGAATAGAATGTCGAAGTTCTTAACTCTACCAGGGTAAGCCTATTTCGATGAGATGACCCTCGAAACTAGGACACATCCCGGTGCTATTTTCCTGACTCGATCGACTTACCGTTGGCGAGTTCTAAGGCGTATATGAACAGTAAGTTCGTTATCAAGTATCGGAGGATATTAATAGGTCTAACTGTATATGTATAACCTATACGTACGTGTTATCCACCTAGTCGTGTCTAAAGCAAAACAAGTACAAGTCACGGTTCTCTCGTGGTCAGAGTCAACTAATGCATTCCTGTTCAACATAACCTTTTTCAGATCTTACATCATCTTCATTTAATTGTACATAGTTGATCAGGCTATGTTAAATTAAACTTGTATGATGAAATCCCTGAACCAGTTATATCTAGTGAGGAATACTGCCTAACGGTCATAGTCTAGGCCCACTAAATGCAACCTAGTTCACTATACCATAGGCTCTGATACCAATCTGTGACACCCCCAAAATTTAGCTTTGCGGAAGCGAGTTTTGGGTGCCACTGATCAAATATCAAACACCAAGATTAATAGCAAACGACTCTAAATGAGACGTTTTAGAAAATACATTACGTTTGTGACACCCCCAAATTTAATGATATGCGGAAGCTCGATTTGGGTGTCACTAATCAATATACAAAGCACATAAGATATAATGAACGACCACTATATGCGTCGTTTTAAACTTGTATAGATAAAGTAATTGTTTACATCAAAATATAGTTACATTAGCTCGATTCCTGAAATTGAGAGATTACATAGCATAATTAGTTTTACAAAATATAATAATGCAATCCAATCTCTAGTTGTATGAATGCTGACTTGAGCTAATAGTTCCTGCTTGTGCAGCCAACCTACTGCTGGATACCTGTGATAAATACTAAAATGGGTCAGCGAAAACGCTGGTGAGCTCACAGGTTTGTATGTCAATGTATAGTTGTCAGAACCGCAAGATTTATATTGAATTTAAAATGCAATTAAGCAAAATAAAAGTTATACTGTCCATGAGCACATAGTCTGAGCTTAACTTGATTTGTCAGGCCCAATTAAGGAAACCTAACTTGAAATGCCTCCTACGAGTGTCTAATCCACACTCGTCTTCCCAAATGCTAATACATCCGTTTGACCGGTTAGTGCGTGCTAACCCGGATGAGGATTGTCAATCCCATATGATATCATATACTAACATTCACGCTATAAATACTAGAGACTATGCTATGGAGGACTTTAAATTGATTAGCTTGAAACTCATGTAGTATTTGAAGTTTGGCACTTGCGTTCTACTTGTAAAACAAAATGAAGTAGTAATATCACACCCCTAGTAAAAGTAGTGAAAATGGGGCCATGAAACTCACCTGAGTCTTGAAGTGTTTAATTTAATAAGCTCGAAGTAATTAGCAGTGAGTTGGTGTCCAAAGACTTGAAACCTGAATGTGTCCACGACACTTGAATTGTTATTAATTGTACAGGTATCCCAAAGGACTACCTTTGTAGTTGTTATACAACTATGTATACATGTCCAAATTACTACGATATGGTTGATTGAGTAGTTACAAGTTACTGCGACTTATTTGACTGAATTGATACAAGTTACAATGACTTGTTTGATTTTAAGGAAGGTTGTGAAAACTTGTACGGCCCGTTGGTGGTCGTTGAAATTTAAATATTTCAATGTTCTCATTATGATTTGAAATGTTAACCTTGAAAAGTATGTCTCATAGTGTTTGAAAAGTCGTATTGTATAGCTGGTTGAAATTGTATAAGTTCGACACTTAGTGAAATTGTATTTTGAAATCCTGCTGTTTTATGCGACACAATAATGCGACACAAAAGTGGTTATGCGACACAAGGGTTGTGTCGCATAAGAGTGCGACACAATATCTATGCGACACAAGGGTTGTGTCGCATAGTTGCGAGATGCTGATTCAACAGCGACATAGTGATTGTGTCGTATGGGGTATGCGACATAGTGGTTGTGTCGCAAGACTTGCGACACTAATTATCTGATACGACATAAGGTACGACACAATGAATTTTATGCGACACAAAAGCCAAAATGCGATACAACATGCGACACAAGGCTTGTGTCGCATGGATGAACACCAGCCCAGAAAGTTCGGCTGTCACGATATTTCCGGCCAAAAATCCGTTTTAGACTCGTTTTTACGCTATAAATTCGTGTTCTATACATTGTAATGGACATATACTAGTTATAATAACAACCACAAATGAAAAATACTAAGAATCGAGAGATTTCGGGATTTTATCGGAAACTTACAAATTGCCGAAATGAAAATCCGGAAAGATAGCGTTGTAGATCGTCGCGAGGTGGTCGTGAATCTCTAAAAATATTGATGATACCATTGCGTTTCGTGGTGTTATTTGTCGATTTTGTGAGTTTGGTGTGTTTGGTGAGTTGAAAGAAAAAGAGAGGAAAAAGAGAGAGAGGAAAGGAGAAAGTGAAAGAAATGAGGAAAGAAAATGAGAAGTGGGAGGTTATCCCCACTTTTCGGTTTTCGCCCCGCGCTCCGCGTGGTGTTCGTTTTCTCCGTCGTTTAACGTCAAATAATTATTTACATTTTTATTATAAGTTTTAAAATACGATTTATTACGCGACATATTGTTTAAATATTTTACAAGTAAATTTTTATTTGAGTTATAAAATGTAAGTTTGTTTATTTAGTTTGCGCGTTTTTAATATTTTAAATTGTGAAAGTTCGGTTTGTACGATACGAATGAATACGAAATATTATCACAATAATATTCTAAATAAAATTGAGTTATTAAATAATATTTGTATTACTGAATAAAATTGTTCACCAACGTCCGTATTTATTGTATCGAAATTCATTCGATTTGAAACTTGTACGATTTAAACAAACCGCATAATTGTAGATATATATTCAACAATATATATATAATAATTGATACATTAATTAGCCTAACACAGAACTAATTACATGTATTAAAACTTGATTAGGCACTAAATTCTAGTCCTAATTTGACGGGTGTCACATTCTCCCCCCGTTAGAAGAATTTCGTCCCGAAATTTATGTTGAAGTTGTGTTTGACGTTGAATCAGTGAAGAGTTGAGGGTACTTGAGTCGCATTTGGTCTTCTCGTTCCCAGGTGAATTCCGGACCGCGCCGCGAATTCCACCTAACTTTGACGATGGGAATACGACTTTGTTTAAGTTGTTTGACCTCACGGTCCATGATTTCAGCGGATTCCTCAACAAAGTGAAGTTTTTCGTCGACTCGAATTTCATCGAGTGGAATGATAAGTGTCTCATCAGACAGACACTTCTTCAGATTTGAAACATGAAAAGTGGGATGCACGCTGCTGAGTTCGGATGGCAGCTGCAATCGATATGCCACTGGACCAATCCTTTCGAGGATCTCGAATGGTCCAATGTATCTGGGATTTAGCTTTCCTTTTTTGCCAAACCGGATTACGCCTTTCCAAGGCGATACTTTGAGTAGAACTCGATCCTCAACCTGGAACTCGAGTGGCTTGCGCCTTACGTCAGCATAACTTTTCTGACGATCTCGTGCGGCTTTGAGTTTGTTTTGAATTTCGAAGATTCTCTCGGTCGTCTCGTGAATGATTTCTGGACCTGTGAGTTGGCTATCCCCAACTTCAGTCCAACAGATAGGTGACCGGCACTTACGACCGTACAGTGCCTCGAAAGGTGCAGCTTTGATGCTGGTATGATAACTGTTGTTGTACGAGAACTCGCACAATGGTAGGTGTTTTTCCCAGTTTACACCGAAGTCTACTACGTAGGCCCGTAGCATGTCTTCCAGTGTTTGAATGGTTCGTTCACTTTGGCCGTCGGTTTGAGGATGGTATGCGGTACTCATATCAAGTCGAGTACCCAGAGATTTTTGAAGTGATTGCCAAAATTGTGAAGTGAAACGACTATCTCTATCGGAGATAATTGAGATTGGAACACCGTGTTTGGTCACGATTTCCTTCAGATAAATGTTGGTGAGGCGTTCCATTTTGTCGGATTCCTTGATTGCCAGGAAGTGAGCAGACTTTGTGATACGATCCACGATCACCCAAATGGTATCGCAACCGCTCGACGATTTGGGTAGTTTGATTATGAAGTCCATGGCAATTTGTTCCCATTTCCATTCAGGAAGACTGGGTTGTTGAAGTAAACCAGAAGGTTTTTGATATTCGATTTTGACTTTGGAGCAAGTAAGGCATTTGCTGACATAGGTGGTGATTTCAGATTTCATGTTCGGCCACCAGTAGAAGTCCTTGATATCGTGGTACATTTTATCGGACCCCGGGTGGATAGAATATTTAGACTTGTGAGCTTCATCCATCACCAAGTCTCGTAGGTTCCCAAATTTAGGCAACCAGATTCGGTTTGAGAAATACCTAATCCCGTTAGGTCTGATTTCGAATTGTTTATCCATGCCCCGCAAGGCTTCATCTTTGACATTTTCGGGTTTTAAGGCTTCGAGTTGAGCAGTGAGAATTTGAATGTTTAAATTGTTGTGAATGGTCATACTGAGGGCTCGAACCCGAAGTGGTTTCACTCGCTCTTTTCGACTGAGGGCGTCAGCAACAACATTTGCTTTGCCTGGATGATATTTGAGTTCGCAGTCGTAATCGGTAAGCAACTCGACCCATCGACGTTGCCTCATGTTGAGATCCTTCTGATCGAATATGTGTTGAAGGCTTTTATGGTCGGTAAAGATTGTACATCTGGTACCGTAAAGGTAATGTCTCCAGATTTTGAGGGCAAAAATGACAGCTCCTAGCTCGAGGTCGTGGGTGGTGTAATTCTTTTCATGAATCTTGAGCTGTCGGGAAGCATAAGCTATGACTTTGTCTCGTTGCATAAGCACACAACCGAGACCTTGATGAGAAGCATCGCAGTATACCACGAAGTCATCGGTGCCTTCGGGTAATGATAGAATAGGAGCACTGCAAAGCTTTTGCTTTAAGAGTTGGAATGCCGACTCTTGTTTATCAGTCCAGTCAAACTTTTTGTCTTTCTGGGTCAGCGTCGTGAGTGGTATGGCTATCTTGGAGAAATTTTCAATGAATCGTCGATAGTATCCGGCTAGTCCTAAAAACTGCCGTACTTCGGTCGGAGTGGTTGGCGATTGCCAGTCTTTGATAGCCTCGATTTTTGACGGGTAGATGTGAATCCCCTGACTGTCAATCACGTGACCAAGGAATTGAACGGTTTTAATCCAGAACTCACACTTAGAGAACTTGGCATAGAGCTCCTCGTGTTTAAGTAGTTCAAGGATGGTTTTGAGATGTTGCGCGTGTTCTTCTTTGTTTTGTGAATATATGAGAATGTCATCGATAAAGACAATGACAAACTTGTCAAGGTAAGGTTTACACACCCGATTCATAAGGTCCATGAATACAGCCGGTGCGTTTGTTAGTCCGAATGGCATCACTTGAAATTCGTAATGCCCGTAACGGGTTCTGAAAGCGGTTTTTGGAATATCGGCATCGCGGACACGCAGTTGGTGATAACCGGATCGGAGATCAATCTTTGAATAACAACTCGACCCTTGAAGTTGGTCGAACAAATCATCGATTCGAGGAAGTGGATACCGGTTCTTGACAGTTAACTTGTTCAACTCTCGATAGTCGATACACATTCGAAAAGAACCATCTTTCTTCTTAACAAATAGGACCGGAGCTCCCCAAGGTGAAGAACTCGGCCTGATAAACCCTCGTTCCAGGAGTTCCTGTAACTGGGTGGACAGCTCCTGAAGTTCGGATGGAGCTAAGCGGTATGGTGCTCGGGCCACCGGCGCAGCACCTGGTACAAGATCGATTGAGAACTCAACCTGTCTTGGTGGTGGTAGACCGGGTAGTTCTTCAGGAAAGACTTCTGGAAAGTCTCGAACAATTGGAACATCCTCAAGTCGCTTCTCCTCCGACTTTTTCTCCATGATGTGCGCGAGGATTGATGGATAACCCTTTCTCAGAAATTTCCGGGTTTTAAGACAAAAGATGATGTTAAGCCTCGTCCCACCGGTCTCCCCCTGTATGATCAGGGTCCTACCGACGGCGAGAGGTATGCGAACAATTTTATCGTAGCAAATGATTTCGGCGCGATGTTTGGATAACCAGTCCATGCCCACGATGACATCGAAACTTCCTATCTCAACAGGCATAAGATCTATGGAGAAGATTTCGTCGGCTAGATTTAAAGTGCAATTAGGTATCACACTATTGGTTTCTATCAATTTGCCATTTGCTAGCTCTACGGTGTACTTAACGTCTAAAGCAACAGGTGTAATGTCAAGTAGAGGGCAAAATTCATCGGAAACAAAACTCCTATCGGCACCAGTATCAAACAGAATAGAAGCAGTTAAATTGTTGAGGAGGAACATACCCGTGACCACATTCGGGTCCTGACGGGCGTCCCCTGAGTTGATCACGAAGGCGCTACTTTTGGCGTTGTTGTTGTTGCGGTGGTTGTTGTTGTTGCTGCCCTTATTCTTCAATTTTGGGCAAGAATCCCTAAAGTGTCCCGGGTTTCCACATTCGTAGCAGGACTTAGGTTGTCGGGCATTTTTGTCAGAGGGGTTGTTGTTGGATTTGGGGGCTCGACAATCCTTAGTCGAATGCCCATACTTCCTGCAGTTGTTGCAAGGAGTATTGCACTGACCAAAATGGTGATAGTTGCACTTGGGACAATAAGGCCTGTCCCCGGTGTAGCTGCGGGTGGGTTCAGAGTTTGAGGTGTAGACTTGGATGGCGTTGTTTTTCTTGTTTGAGTTGTGGTGGTGTTCAGTGGATTTGCGTTTGTTGTTGTTGGAGGATGAGGTGTTGGAGGTCTCACGGCTGACAACTAGAGCCATGAGTTCGTGGGCCAATCTAATGGCACTCTCAGTGGTGGTTGGTTTGGATGAGGCGACGTTTCCCTGGATGTTCTCGGGGAGTCCACGAATGTATCTCTTAATGCCCTTACTTTCTGGTTCGACCAAACTCGGGCACAATAAAGCAAACTGCTGAAATTTGGTGGTATATTCAGCAACATCATTTCCCTGCACCGCCAGGTGCCAGAATTCTTCCTCCAGCCTGTGCAATTCTTCTTCAGGACAGTATTTTTCTGTCAGCTTCTTCTTCAGTTCGGCCCAAGGAAGTCGATTTGCAACCTCAAGGCCTACAGAGTTTGCGTGGGTTTTCCACCACGTGAGTGCACCTTCTTGAAAGGTGTAAGCAGCGAATTTGACCTTGTTGTTCTCAGTGCAGTCGCAGAGACTGAAAACAGATTCCATACGCTCAATCCAACGGATCAAGCCAATGGCACCTTCCGTGCCCTTGAGGTATAGTGGTTTACAGCTAAGAAAGTCCTTATAGGAGCAGGGTTTGGGTGGTGGAGTATTGGTTGCTGTGTCCTCGCTACCGGGTGGTGTTCGGGTAGCCAAGGCTTCGGTCACACTGCGGGCAATTATTCCCGCAATCTCAGCTTCGCTAAGGGTAATTTGACGACGAGGAGGCATGATACTGAGTAAGAAAGAACAAAGAAAGGAAGTGAGATACTCGTCCGAGTGCGATGAATTTGGTGGTGTGTTTGTCATTCCGAGATAAAACGTTAGAGAGAAAGAGGCCAATATTCATATAATATAATATAGCCTAAAGTTGTAATGAGGTCTATTCATGTAAATATATGTATATCACATAATAACCTATTGAGTGTCTAGCACAGACGTGTTTTGAGTCCCGTTTCTCTCGAGGTCAGAGTCAACTAATGCATTCCTATTCAACATAACTCTTTCAGGTCTCACATCATCTTTCTTTAATTGTACATACTTGATCAGGCTATGTTAAATTAAAGTCGTATGATGTAATCCCTGAACTAGTCATAACTAATAAGGAATACTGCCTAACGGTCATAGTCTAGGCCCACTAAATGCAACCTAGTTCACTATAACCATAGGCTCTGATACCAATCTGTGACACCCCCAAATTTAATGATATGCGGAAGCTCGATTTGGGTGTCACTAATCAATATACAAAGCACATAAGATATAATGAACGACCACTATATGCGTCGTTTTAAACTTGTATAGATAAAGTAATTGTTTACATCAAAATATAGTTACATTAGCTCGATTCATGAAATTGAGAGATTACATAGCATAATTACTTTTACAAAATATAATAATGCAATCCAATCTCTAGTTGTATGAATGCTGACTCGAGCTAATAGTTCCTGCTTGTGCATCCAACCTACTGCTGGGTACCTGTGATAAATACTAAAATGGGTCAGCGAAAACGCTGGTGAGCTCACAGGTTTGTATGTCAATGTATAGTTGTAAGAACCGCAAGATTTATATTGAATTTAAAATGCAATTAAGCAAAATAAAAGTTATACTGTCCATGAGCACATAGTCTGAGCTTAACTTGATTTGTCAGGACCAATTAAGGAAACCTAACTTGAAATGCCTCCTACGAGTGTCTAATCCACACTCGTCTTCCCAAATGCTAATACATCCGTTTGACCGGTTAGTGCGTGCTAACCCGGATGAGGATTGTCAATCCCATATGATATCATATACTAACATTCACGCTATAAATACTATAGACTATGCTATGGAGGACTTTAAATTGATTAGCTTGAAACTCATGTAGTATTTGAAGTTTGGCACTTGCGTTCTACTTGTAAAACAAAACAGAGCAGTATTATCACACCCCTAGTTGTAAAATAGTGAAAATGGGGCTATGAAACTCACATGAGTCTTGAAATGTTAAGCAATTAAACTTGAAGTAATTAGCAGTGAGTTGGTGTCCAAAGACTTGAAACCTGAATGTGTTCACGACACTTGATTGTTATTAATGGTACCGGTATCTCGAAAGACTACCTTTGTAGTTGTTATACAACTATATATATATATGTCCAAATTACTACGATTTGGTTGATTGAATTGATACAAGTTACAACAACTTGTTTGATTTAATTGATACAAGTTACAACAACTTGTTTGAGTGAAATATGTTTTGAAAACGCGTACGGCCCGTTGGTGATTAATTGTAATAATAATCCTGATGTTACCACATTGCTTTCGAAGTGTTATACTTGAAAAACAAATTCCATTATGTTTGAAGAGTTGTATTATATAAGTGTTTTGAAGTTGTACAAGTTTGACACTTGGTGAAAATGTGCTTATGGAATCTAAGTACGGGGGTCCGGGGGCAGCGCCCCTGGCGGGGTCCAAGGGGCAGAGCCCCTGGCTGGGGTCAAGCTGCCAGGTCAGCTTGGAAAAATTTTTATTTCTACTATATTGCTTTGACGAAAAACGCATCTGGGATCTGAATTCGGGTAAAATCGAGTGATAATTTTCGAGTCTCGACACTTAGTAAGAATCTGAGTTTTCTGTGTTTTGCGACACAATATGCGACACAAAAGTGTTTATGCGACACAAGGGTTGTGTCGCATAGGAATGCGACACAATGTCTATGCGACACAATGGTTGTGTAGCATAGATGTGAGATGCTGATTCAACAGCGACATAGCGATTGTGTCGTATGGGGTATGCGACATAGTGGTTGTGTCGCAGGACTTGCGACACTAATTCTCGGGTACGACACAAAATACGACACAAGGGAGTTTATGCGACACAAAGGCCAAAATACGACACAACATGCGACACAAAGCTTGTGTCGCATGGATGAACACCAGCCCAGAAATCCGGCTGTCACGATAATTCCGACCAAAAATCCGTTTTAAACTCGTTTTTAAGCTATGAAA
This sequence comes from Helichrysum umbraculigerum, assembly GCA_949592205.1. Classification (NCBI taxonomy): domain Eukaryota; kingdom Viridiplantae; phylum Streptophyta; class Magnoliopsida; order Asterales; family Asteraceae; genus Helichrysum; species Helichrysum umbraculigerum. The sequence goes on along the minus strand of CATIUR010000003.1, from coordinate 101,591,765 downwards.
TCGTGTTATATACTTAGTAAGGGACATATATATGTTATATAAACAATCACAAGTGAAAAATACTAAGAATCGAGAGATTTCGGGATTTTGTCGGAAACTTACAATTTGCCGAAATGAAAATCCGGAAAGGTAGCGTTGTAGATCGTCGCGAGGTGGTCGTGAATCTCTAAAAATATTGGTGATTCATTTGCGTTTCGTGATGTTATTTTGCGATTTTTGTGATTTGTGGTGTTTTGGTGAAAAGGAAGAAAAGAAAGAGATGAGAGATAGAAAGAAAAGAGAAATGAGAAAGTTTGAGTGGGAGGTGGGGGTTATCCCCACTTTTCCAGTTTTCCCACCCCGCGTTCCGCGTGGTGTTCGTTTGCTCCGTCGTTTAAACGTTAAATAACTATTTACATTTTAATTATAAGTTTTAAAATACAATTTATTACGCGATGTTTTATTTAAATATTTCACAATTTAATTTATATTTGTGCTATAAAATGTAAGTTGGTTTATTTAGTTTGCGCGTTTTAATATTTTAAATTGGGCAAGTTCGGTTTGTACGATACGAGTGAATACGAAATATTATCATAATAATATTTTTGATATAAAAGCGTTATTTAATAAAATTGGTCACCAACGTCCGTATTTGATTGAATCGAAATACATTCGATTTAAGTCGCGTACGATTTAATCAAATCGCATTTTCGTATATATTCAACAATATATGTAATAATTGATACATTAATTAGCCTAACACAGAACTAATTACATGTATTAAAACTTGATTAGGCACTAAATTCTAGTCCTAAATTGACGGGTGTCACAGAATTCGTTTATCTTTTACCAAAGTATTTATTTATGTTGTGTTAGTAAAAATAAAATCAACTCAAAACAAGTCACAGGAGGGCTCGACCCTGTGACCATTTGATTCAAACCAAACGACCCAACCAATGGGCTAACACTTACTTTTGTTAGAACATGGCTTAGTATATATATTTATATGTTACTACTTAGGTAAACTGTGTAACTTGTTTAAACCCAATAAAGTGAATAAATAGATCGAATACTTATACATGATATATATAGCATTAAACTCAAAGTAACTAAAAGAAGCAGAAGGTGGCTCACGGTGGTGATGGGAGTCGAGATGATGGTGGTGGTAACGATGAGAGGATGATGAACTCGATGATGATGGTGTTGCTCTTTTGCTGCTGCTGCTGCTCGCTGTTTCTGCTTGAAAGAAACCGAGAGAGAGGAGAAGTGGGTAAGAGTGGTGAGCTTCATGATCTCGAAACGATGGTGGTGTTGCTCGGCCATGGGTGACCCGAGGGGGAGATGAGATAAGTCGAAAGATGATATTGCTAGCTGTTCGTTGTCCAGCTAGTGCTACTGTTTCTTTGTTGTTATTGTTCTCGGTTGAAAGGAGGCCAAGAAAGAGGTGGTAATAAATGACGATGGTGGCGGTGGTGGCAGCTCAACCGAGAGCGAGAAAGAGAGAGTGAGATGGTGAGGGTGATGGTGCAAGCTTGCTAGCCGACGTTCATGGCTATATGTCGTCGCTATGGTTGTTGTTGTAGTTTGATGATCGGTGGTGATAGATGCTCGGTGGGCATGGTTTGAGTGTATGCCGAGAGAGAGATGAAGGGATGGTGAGGGTAATGAACAGTTGATGATGATCGATGAGGATGAAGTAGATTGCTAGTTGTTGTTTGTTGTTGTTTGTTGTTGTTGATCACCGCTGTTATCTGTTGTTGTTGCTTGATGATATAATCAGAGAGAAAATAGATAGGATAGAGAGAGAGGGGTTTGTAGGTGTGTTTGGTTTTGCTTGTTTACAAAGGCATAGACAAGATCCATAATATCCGGAAGAAAAAGATGTTGGGCTGGCTCATTTTCAAAAGATGGGTACGGGTTGGTATTTTATTGTCTCCACATTGTAGTATAAAATACCCGTGTTTCGTTTACCCGATCGTTAAATAATGTAATCTTTTTAAATTATTAATTTTGTTATCGCGTAACCGAATATATATATTTTTTTAGGCAAAGTATTTTATTAAAATACTTTATTTGAATTATAAAGTACAGCTTGTTTTTCATGGTCTCAATTTAGTAGAACGCATTTTTAAAAGAACAAAATATGTTTAAAATTTATCCAAGTAAATAAATATTATTTTTAACAATAATACTTAATTTAAAAATGTTTTGAACAATTGTCCATTTTTAGTTTCTGCGTTTTGTCAGATTCGTGTATACGTGATTATTAAATAATCGTTTCGGGTTATATATATACATATAATACTTGAGTACTTGAGTATTAACACGTATATAATACGTGTCTTAAAAGTTTAAATTTGGACCAAATTTTTGAGTCATTTTTGACTGGGTGTCACATTCTCCCCTTGTTAGGGGAATTTCGTCCCGAAATTCGTTTGTAGTATTTGTCGATGTATTTAAGTTGTAGTCTGCGTGTTATCTACGAAAGTCGGACAACACCTATCTAGCGCTGTCTTCCTCCCCTTGTTGAACTAGTGCCCTACTGGCGACTAAAGGAAGTTTTGGGGTGTGATGGCCATCATGTCTACATGACATGGCCCGTCACTAGAAAGTAGCTACAGTACAACTAGTGGCCTAAAGTATGGTAGTATCTTCCACTGTGTTCACACAGTTTGTAACGGACAGTAGTATCGTAGCGTAAACTAGACTCTATCAGTCTCCTATAGAAACTAAATGGTTTAGCCTACCTTAGTTTTATGTGGGATGTTACCCACAGTATAAAATTTAACCGGCATGCTTTCCGGTATAACCGATATGTTTTCCGGTATAAATCATGGTAGGATATGTTATTCCTATACATATGTAAGCTAAACCTCGTCTCCAATAGAAACTATAGAATCTAAATTGTCGTTTTCCAAATCCTATCTCACTCATAGGATCTAAGGTACAGAATGAAGTATCAAGTAATTGGCACATATCAGTAAAGCAAGTAGTACAGAAATAGCTAGACTGCCTATAAATGAATGTACCTTTCCAGGGTAATTACCTTCAGCGCCGAGCACATAGAACCTACCCTTAGTGGTGTTGCTGTTCTTGTCCTTCAACTTTGGGCAGTCCCTTTTGAAGTGCCCAGTACTATTGCATTCATAGCAGGTTTTGGGTGCAGAGGTATTGGCACCGATTGCGACTGCTTTGCAGTCTTTGGCCACATGCCCAAATCGCTTGCATTTGGGGCAAGGGCATGAACTATCATGATAAAGGCTGCATTTTGAGCAATATGGCTTGTTTCCTTTATACCCTACCTTGTCATCAGATTCAAAGACGTTGGTCTTAGCAGTTGTAGACTTTTTATCAGTTTGACTATGGTTTCCAGGGTTCCCATCAGCTTTCCTCTTGTTATCTCCAGAGCTGTTTCCCCAACTTTTGTCGCCAGCTGCTCCTTGGCGAACTATTTGGGCCACCAGTTTGTGCGCCATACGCACGGTACCATGAAATGTGGGAGAATCGGACGAAGTAACCATCCCTTGAATTTGTGGAGGAAGTCCCCAGATATAGCGCACAATACGCTTGGATTCCGTATTAACCATCGATGGGCACATGTGTGCTAGCTGGTTGAATCGGGAAGTGTAACCGGCAATGTCATTTCCATGAGTGGTGAGATTCCAGAACTCTGCCTCAAGCTGTTGGATTTCATCCCTCGGACAATACTCATCCTTGAGCATTTTCTTCAGCTCGTCCCAAGGGGTTTCCAGAGCAATGTCTTGACCCACAGAGTCAGCATAAGTGTTCCACCACGTCAGAGCATCATCCATAAAGGTGTAGGTGGAGAACTTGACTTTACAGTCCTCAGGGCAGTTGCAAATGCGAAAGACGGACTCTGTCTTCTCCAGCCATCGTAACAAGCCAATAGCACCTTCAGTGCCATTAAAATTCAGAGGTTTGCAGCTAAGGAAATCCTTGTAGGTGCAAGGTTTCACCAGATGAGTATTTGTTGGTGTTTCCTCACTTTCTGATCGTCGTCGTTCAGCAAGTACTGCATCAGCAACCAGTTGATCAACCCGAGCTTGTGTGTACGTTTGGCGTCGTGGAGGCATGTTCCTTCAATGAAGATAAGGGGCATTTCAGAGCTTTGTATAAGAATATGATCATCGTAGTTGCATATATAACGGTAATATATCACAACACAAGTGACAATCATTAGTGTAGAATAACAGTATTTGTAATCATTTAACCTGAGAGTTCGAATGATTACGAGTATTAAGGTTTAGAAAAGTGAAGTGAATTTTACATTCGGATACGTATTGTTCGTTATATAAATGTGATAAGGAAGCGAGAAAGGAATGTAGTCTTTAGGTGTATGTCGATCTTGATTACTAATTGGTTCATATCGAATAGAATGTTGAAGTTCTTAACTCTACCAGGGTAAGCCTATTTCGATGAGATGACCCTCGAAACTAGGACACATCCCGGTGCTATTTTCCTGACTCGATCGACTTACCGTTGGCGAGTTCTAAGGCGTATATGAACAGTAAGTTCGTTATCAAGTATCGGAGGATATTAATAGGTCTAACTGTATATGTATAACCTATACGTACGTATTATCCACCTAGTCGTGTCTAAAGCAAAACAAGTACAAGTCACGGTTCTCTCGTGGTCAGAGTCAACTAATGCATTCCTGTTCAACATAACCCTTTTCAGATCTTACATCATCTTCATTTAATTGTACATAGTTGATCAGGCTATGTTAAATTAAACTTGTATGATGAAATCCCTGAACCAGTTATATCTAGTGAGGAATACTGCCTAACGGTCATAGTCTAGGCCCACTAAATGCAACCTAGTTCACTATAACCATAGGCTCTGATACCAATCTGTGACACCCCCAAAATTTAGCTTTGCGGAAGCGAGTTTTGGGTGCCACTGATCAAATATCAAACACCAATATTAATAGCAAACGACTCTAAATGAGACGTTTTAGAAAATACATTACGTTTGTGACACCCCCAAATTTAATGATATGCGGAAGCTCGATTTGGGTGTCACTAATCAATATACAAAGCACATACGATATAATGAACGACCACTATATGCGTCGTTTTAAACTTGTATAGATAAAGTAATTGTTTACATCAAAATATAGTTACATTAGCTCGATTCCTGAAATTGAGAGATTACATAAAATAATTACTTTTACAAAATATAATAATGCAATCCAATCTCTAGTTGTATGAATGCTGACTCGAGCTAATAGTTCCTGCTTGTGCAGCCAACCTACTGCTGGATACCTGTGATAAATACTAAAATGGGTCAGCGAAAACGCTGGTGAGCTCACAGGTTTGTATGTCAATGTATAGTTGTCAGAACCGCAAGATTTATATTGAATTTAAAATGCAATTAAGCAAAATAAAAGTTATACTGTCCATGAGCACATAGTCTGAGCTTAACTTGATTTGTCAGGCCCAATTAAGGAAACCTAACTTGAAATGCCTCCTACGAGTGTCTAATCCACACTCGTCTTCCCAAATGCTAATACATCCGTTTGACCGGTTAGTGCGTGCTAACCCGGATGAGGATTGTCAATCCCATATGATATCATATACTAACATTCACGCTATAAATACTAGAGACTATGCTATGGAGGACTTTAAATTGATTAGCTTGAAACTCATGTAGTATTTGAAGTTTGGCACTTGCGTTCTACTTGTAAAACAAAATGAAGTAGTAATATCACACCCCTAGTAAAAGTAGTGAAAATGGGGCCATGAAACTCACCTGAGTCTTGAAGTGTTTAATTTAATAAGCTCGAAGTAATTAGCAGTGAGTTGGTGTCCAAAGACTTGAAACCTGAATGTGTCCACGACACTTGAATTGTTATTAATTGTACAGGTATCCCAAAGGACTACCTTTGTAGTTGTTATACAACTATGTATACATGTCCAAATTACTACGATTTGGTTGATTGAGTAGTTACAAGTTACTGCGACTTGTTTGACTGAATTGATACAAGTTACAATGACTTGTTTGATTTTAAGGAAGGTTGTGAAAACTTGTACGGCCCGTTGGTGGTCGTTGAAATTTAAATATTTCAATGTTCTCATTATGATTTGAAATGTTAACCTTGAAAAGTATGTCTCATAGTGTTTGAAAAGTCGTATTGTATAGCTGGTTGAAGTTGTATAAGTTCGACACTTAGTGAAATTGTATTTTGAAATCCTGCTGTTTTATGCGACACAATAATGCGACACAAAAGTGGTTATGCGACACAAGGGTTGTGTCGCATAAGAGTGCGACACAATATCTATGCGACACAAGGGTTGTGTCGCATAGTTGCGAGATGCTGATTCAACAGCGACATAGTGATTGTGTCGTATGGGGTATGCGACATAGTGGTTGTGTCGCAAGACTTGCGACACTAATTATCTGATACGACATAAGGTACGACACAATGAATTTTATGCGACACAAAAGCCAAAATGCGACACAACATGCGACACAAGGCTTGTGTCGCATGGATGAACACCAGCCCAGAAAGTCCGGCTGTCACGATATTTCCGGCCAAAAATCCGTTTTAGACTCGTTTTTAGGCTATAAATTCGTGTTCTATACATTGTAATGGACATATACTAGTTATAATAACAACCACAAATGAAAAATACTAAGAATCGAGAGATTTCGGGATTTTATCGGAAACTTACAAATTGCCGAAATGAAAATCCGGAAAGATAGCGTTGTAGATCGTCGCGAGGTGGTCGTGAATCTCTAAAAATATTGATGATACGATTGCGTTTCGTGGTGTTATTTGTCGATTTTGTGAGTTTGGTGTGTTTGGTGAGTTGAAAGAAAAAGAGAGGAAAAAGAGAGAGAGGAAAGGAGAAAGTGAAAGAAATGAGGAAAGAAAATGAGAAGAGGGAGGTTATCCCCACTTTTCGGTCTTCGCCCCGCGCTCCGCGTGGTGTTCGTTTTCTCCGTCGTTTAACGTCAAATAATTATTTACATTTTTATTATAAGTTTTAAAATACGATTTATTACGCGACATATTGTTTAAATATTTTACAAGTAAATTTTTATTTGAGTTATAAAATGTAAGTTTGTTTATTTAGTTTGCGCGTTTTTAATATTTTAAATTGTGAAAGTTCGGTTTGTACGATACGAATGAATACGAAATATTATCACAATAATATTCTAAATAAAATTGAGTTATTAAATAATATTTGTATTACTGAATAAAATTGTTCACCAACGTCCGTATTTATTGTATCGAAATTCATTCGATTTGAAACTTGTACGATTTAAACAAACCGCATAATTGTAGATATATATTCAACAATATATATATAATAATTGATACATTAATTAGCCTAACACAGAACTAATTACATGTATTAAAACTTGATTAGGCACTAAATTCTAGTCCTAATTTGACGGGTGTCACATTCTCCCCCTGTTAGAAGAATTTCGTCCCGAAATTTATGTTGAAGTTGTGTTTGACGTTGAATCAGTGAAGAGTTGAGGGTACTTGAGTCGCATTTGGTCTTCCCGTTCCCAGGTGAATTCCGGACCGCGCCGCGAATTCCACCTAACTTTGACGATGGGAATACGACTTTGTTTAAGTTGTTTGACCTCACGGTCCATGATTTCAGCGGGTTCCTCAACAAAGTGAAGTTTTTCGTCGACTCGAATTTCATCGAGTAGAATGATAAGTGTCTCATCAGACAGACACTTCTTCAGATTTGAAACATGAAAAGTGGGATGCACGCTGCTGAGTTCGGATGGCAGCTGCAATCGATATGCCACTGGACCAATCCTTTCGAGGATCTCGAATGGTCCAATGTATCTGGGATTTAGCTTTCCTTTTTTGCCAAACCGGATTACGCCTTTCCAAGGCGATACTTTGAGTAGAACTCGATCCCCAACCTGGAACTCGAGTGGCTTGCGCCTTACGTCAGCATAACTTTTCTGACGATCTCGCGCGGCTTTGAGTTTGTTTTGAATTTCGACGATTCTCTCGGTCGTCTCGTGAATGATTTCTGGACCTGTGAGTTGGCTATCCCCAACTTCAGTCCAACAGATAGGTGACCGGCACTTACGACCGTACAGTGCCTCGAAAGGTGCAGCTTTGATGCTGGTATGATAACTGTTGTTGTACGAGAACTCGCACAATGGTAGGTGTTTTTCCCAGTTTACACCGAAGTCTACTACGCAGGCCCGTAGCATGTCTTCCAGTGTTTGAATGGTTCGTTCACTTTGGCCGTCGGTTTGAGGATGGTATGCGGTACTCATATCAAGTCGAGTACCCAGAGATTTTTGAAGTGATTGCCAAAATTGTGAAGTGAAACGACTATCTCTATCGGAGATAATTGAGATTGGAACACCGTGTTTGGTCACGATTTCCTTCAGATAAATGTTGGTGAGGCGTTCCATTTTGTCGGATTCCTTGATTGCCAGGAAGTGAGCAGACTTTGTGAGACGATCCACGATCACCCAAATGGTATCGCAACCGCTCGACGATTTGGGTAGTTTGATTATGAAGTCCATGGCAATTTGTTCCCATTTCCATTCAGGAAGACTGGGTTGTTGAAGTAAACCAGAAGGTTTTTGATATTCGATTTTGACTTTGGAGCAAGTAAGGCATTTGCTGACATAGGTGGTGATTTCAGATTTCATGTTCGGCCACCAGTAGAAGTCCTTGATATCGTGGTACATTTTATCGGACCCCGGGTGGATAGAATATTTAGACTTGTGAGCTTCATCCATCACCAAGTCTCGTAGGTTCCCAAATTTAGGCAACCAGATTCGGTTTGAGAAATACCTAATCCCGTTAGGTCTGATTTCGAATTGTTTATCCATGCCCCGCAAGGCTTCATCTTTGACATTTTCGGGTTTTAAGGCTTCGAGTTGAGCAGTGAGAATTTGAATGTTTAAATTGTTGTGAATGGTCATACTGAGGGCTCGAACCCGAAGTGGTTTCACTCGCTCTTTTCGACTGAGGGCGTCAGCAACAACATTTGCTTTGCCTGGATGATATTTGAGTTCGCAGTCGTAATCGGTAAGCAACTCGACCCATCGACGTTGCCTCATGTTGAGATCCTTCTGATCGAATATGTGTTGAAGGCTTTTATGGTCGGTAAAGATTGTACATCTGGTACCGTAAAGGTAATGTCTCCAGATTTTGAGGGCAAAAATGACAGCTCCTAGCTCGAGGTCGTGGGTGGTGTAATTCTTTTCATGAATCTTGAGCTGTCGGGAAGCATAAGCTATGACTTTGTCTCGTTGCATGAGCACACAACCGAGACCTTGATGAGAAGCATCGCAGTATACCACGAAGTCATCGGTGCCTTCGGGTAATGATAGAATAGGAGCACTGCAAAGCTTTTGCTTTAAGAGTTAGAATGCCGACTCTTGTTTATCAGTCCAGTCAAACTTTTTGTCTTTCTGGGTCAGCGTCGTGAGTGGTATGGCTATCTTGGAGAAATTTTCAATGAATCGTCGATAGTATCCGGCCAGTCCTAAAAACTGCCGTACTTCGGTCGGAGTGGTTGGCGATTGCCAGTCTTTGATAGCCTCGATTTTTGACGGGTCGACGTGAATCCCCTGACTGTCAATCACGTGACCAAGGAATTGAACGGTTTTAATCCAGAACTCACACTTAGAGAACTTGGCATAGAGCTCCTCGTGTTTAAGTAGTTCAAGGATGGTTTTGAGATGTTGCGCGTGTTCTTCTTTGTTTCGTGAATATATGAGAATGTCATCGATAAAGACAATGACAAACTTGTCAAGGTAAGGTTTACACACCCGATTCATAAGGTCCATGAATACAGCCGGTGCGTTTGTTAGTCCGAATGGCATCACTTGAAATTCGTAATGCCCGTAACGGGTTCTGAAAGCGGTTTTTGGAATATCGGCATCGCGGACACGCAGTTGGTGATAACCGGATCGGAGATCAATCTTTGAATAACAACTCGACCCTTGAAGTTGGTCGAACAAATCATCGATTCGAGGAAGTGGATACCGGTTCTTGACAGTTAACTTGTTCAACTCTCGATAGTCGATACACATTCGAAAAGAACCATCTTTCTTCTTAACAAATAGGACCAGAGCTCCCCAAGGTGAAGAACTCGGCCTGATTAACCCTCGTTCCAGGAGTTCCTGTAACTGGGTGGACAGCTCCTGAAGTTCGGATGGAGCTAAGCGGTATGGTGCTCGGGCCACCGGCGCAGCACCTGGTACAAGATCGATTGAGAACTCAACCTGTCTTGGTGGTGGTAGACCAGGTAGTTCTTCAGGAAAGACTTCTGGAAAGTCTCGAACAATTGGAACATCCTCAAGTCGCTTCTCCTCCGACTTTTTCTCCATGATGTGCGCGAGGATTGATGGATAACCCTTTCTCAGAAATTTCCGGGTTTTAAGACAAGAGATGATGTTAAGCCTCGTCCCACCGGTCTCCCCCTGTATGATCAGGGTCCTACCGACGGCGAGAGGTATGTGAACAATTTTATCGTAGCAAATGATTTCGGTGCGATGTTTGGATAACCAGTCCATGCCCACGATGACATCGAAACTTCCTATCTCAACAGGCATAAGATCTATGGAGAAGATTTCGTCGGCTAGATTTAAAGTGCAATTAGGTATCACACTATTGGTTTCTATCAATTTGCCATTTGCTAGCTCTACGGTGTACTTAACGTCTAAAGCAACAGGTGTGATGTCAAGTAGAGGGGAAAATTCATCGGAAATAAAACTTCTATCGGCACCAGTATCAAACAGAATAGACGCAGTTAAATTGTTGAGGAGGAACATACCCGTGACCACATTCGGGTCCTGACGGGCGTCCCCTGAGTTGATCACGAAGGCGCTACTTTTGACGTTGTTATGGTCAGAGTCAACTAATGCATTCTTGTTCAACATAACTCTTTCAGGTCTCACATCATCTTTCTTTAATTGTACATAGTTGATCAGGCTATGTTAAATTAAAGTCGTATGATGTAATCCCTGAACTAGTCATAACTAATAAGGAATACTGCCTAACGGTCATAGTCTAGGCCCACTAAATGCAACCTAGTTCACTATAACCATAGGCTCTGATACCAATCTGTGACACCCCCAAATTTAATGATATGCGGAAGCTCGATTTGGGTGTCACTAATCAATATACAAAGCACATAAGATATAATGAACGACCACTATATGCGTCGTTTTAAACTTGTATAGATAAAGTAATTGTTTACATCAAAATATAGTTACATTAGCTCGATTCCTGAAATTGAGAGATTACATAGCATAATTACTTTTACAAAATATAATAATGCAATCCAATCTCTAGTTGTATGAATGCTGACTCGAGCTAATAGTTCCTGCTTGTGCAGCCAACCTACTGCTGGATACCTGTGATAAATACTAAAATGGGTCAGCGAAAACGCTGGTGAGCTCACAGGTTTGTAAGTCAATGTATAGTTGTCAGAACCGCAAGATTTATATTGAATTTAAAATGCAATTAAGCAAAATAAAAGTTATACTGTCCATGAGCACATAGTCTGAGCTTAACTTGATTTGTCAGGCCCAATTAAGGAAACCTAACTTGAAATGCCTCCTACGAGTGTCTAATCCACACTCGTCTTCCCAAATGCTAATACATCCGTTTGACCGGTTAGTGCGTGCTAACCCGGATGAGGATTGTCAATCCCATATGATATCATATACTAACATTCATGCTATAAATACTAGAGACTATGCTATGGAGGACTTTAAATTGATTAGCTTGAAACTCATGTAGTATTTGAAGTTTGGCACTTGCGTTCTACTTGTAAAACAAAATGAAGTAGTAATATCACACCCCTAGTAAAAGTAGTGAGAATGGGGCCATGAAACTCACCTGAGTCTTGAAGTGTTTAATTTAATAAGCTCTAAGTAATTAGCTGTGAGTTGGTGTCCAAAGACTTGAAACCTGAATGTGTCCACGACACTTGAATTGTTATTAATTGTACAGGTATCCCAAAGGACTACCTTTGTAGTTGTTATACAACTATGTATACATGTCCAAATTACTACGATTTGGTTGATTGAGTAGTTACAAGTTACTGCGACTTGTTTGACTGAATTGATACAAGTTACAACGACTTGTTTGATTTTAAGGAAGGTTGTGAAAACTTGTACGGCCCGTTGGTGGTCGTTGAAATTTAAATATTTCAATGTTCTCATTATGATTTGAAATGTTAACCTTGAAAAGTATGTCTCATAGTGTTTGAAAAGTCGTATTGTATAGCGGGTTGAAGTTGTATAAGTTCGGCACTTAGTGAAATTGTATTTTGAAATCCTGCTGTTTTATGCGACACAATAATGCGACACAAAAGTGGTTATGCGACACAAGGGTTGTGTTGCATAAGAGTGCGACACAATATCTATGCGACACAAGGGTTGTGTCGCATAGTTGCGAGATGCTGATTCAACAGCGACATAGTGATTGTGTCGTATGGGGTATGCGACATAGTGGTTGTGTCGCAAGACTTGCGACACTAATTATCTGATACGACATAAGGTACGACACAATGAATTTTATGCGACACAAAAGCCAAAATGCGACACAACATGCGACACAAGGCTTGTGTCGCATGGATGAACACCAGCCCAGAAAGTCCGGCTGTCACGATATTTCCGGCCAAAAATCCGTTTTAGACTCAATTTTAGGCAATAAATTCGTGTTCTATACATTGTAATGGACATATACTAGTTATAATAACAACCACAAATGAAAAATACTAAGAATCGAGAGATTTCGGGATTTTTTCGGAAACTTACAAATTGCCGAAATGAAAATCTGGAAAGATAGCGTTGTAGATCGTCGCGAGGTGGTCGTGAATCTCTAAAAATATTGATGATACGATTGCGTTTCGTGGTGTTATTTGTCTATTTTGTGAGTTTGGTGTGTTTGGTGAGTTGAAAGAAAAAGAGAGGAAAAAGAGAGAGAGGAAAGGAGAAAGTGAAAGAAATGAGGAAAGAAAATGAGAAGTGGGAGGTTATCCCCACTTTTCGGTTTTCGCCCCGCGCTCCGCGTGGTGTTCGTTTTCTCCGTCGTTTAACGTCAAATAATTATTTACATTTTTATTATAAGTTTTAAAGTACGATTTATTACGCGACATATTGTTTAAATATTTTACAAATATATTTTTATTTGAGTTATAAAATGTAAGTTTGTTTATTTAGTTTGCGCGTTTTTAATATTTTAAATTGTGAAAGTTCGGTTTGTACGATACGAATGAATACGAAATATTATCACAATAATATTCTAAATAAAATTGAGTTATTAAATAATATTTGTATTACTGAATAAAATTGTTCACCAACGTCCGTATTTATTGTATCGAAATTCATTCGATTTGAAACTTGTACGATTTAAACAAACCGCATAATTGTAGATATATATTCAACAATATATATATAATAATTGATACATTAATTAGCCTAACACAGAACTAATTACATGTATTAAAACTTGATTAGGCACTAAATTCTAGTCCTAATTTGACGGGTGTCACAACGTTACAAAAGTAATACAAGTAAAATCTCCAAGTATGTATGCATGCGACTCAAGCTATCAAGCAGTCCTGCGGGCCATCACTACTGTTGACGCGTACCTGAGAATGCATCACTAAAAGCGTCAACCAAAAGGTTGGTGAATCTCACAGGTTTGTAGCAAATAGTAACAAAAGTTTGGTAAAACCACAGTAAGTAAGTAGCATTTACAAACAGTAATTCAGCGAGTGAGAATCAATTACACAATGTAATTCGGTAAGTAAGCATCAATTACATACAAGTAATTTAGAAGAAGTATCAATTACACTAAGGTAATTAAGTAAGTAAGTATCCAATTACACACAGGTAATTAAGTAAGTAATTTCAATTACGCCCAGGTAATTATGTAAGTAAGTAATCCATCATTGTAGTAAGGTCGGTCTATCTTGCCATGAGCCATCATAGTCGAAGCTTAACCGTAATTTTGCCCCTCGTGAGTGCAATCCAAAAACACTCATATGAAACGAGTAGAAAACACCTGTTTATACGAGTAACGGTTCGTGGTGGCGCTACCACCCCAGGTGGGGATTGTCAGTCCCATATGGATCCATATACTAAAACTCGCGCTTATCCGATAATTAACAACTATAATTTCAGAGGCCTTCATTGGATTAACGTAAACTCATGCAAATGTGATATACCAGTAAGTAGTAATTCGGTATCGTAGTAGTACAGCAAGTTTGTAACTTCGTACGGTGGCAATGTAGTAAACCAGTAATGTAGTAAAACAGTAACTCACTTCATTTGTAAAGTAGTTAAGTATCAGTATCATAGTAAAACAGTGAGTCACTAAGTTTGTACAGTAGTAAAGTAGTTCATCGGTAAGTACATGGAGTAGTGACTCCGTAAAGTATTAAACAGTAATTTGTAAATCAGTAAAGTATTTTGTTTGTAAGCTCGTAATACAGTAAGTACAAGTAAGTAATCAATACCTTTATACATGTATTCAAGTAAAACAAGCAATGCATCTCCCCCAAAATAGTAAAACAGTAAAAAGGGGCTGTGAGACTCACCTGTGGGTGCTAGGATTCCTAACCGCAAGTAATATCCAATCCGTAACCTCCTAACGTCCTAAACGTAAGAGATATCTTAATATGAGTATTTGACAGCATGTCAAATCATACAAATAATTTTTATTGTTTTGAAGGATTGTTTGAGTTGAATTATGTACGATTCGTTGGTGATGGAAATCATTGTTGTTTATTGAATTGAACACATTTATGTTTTCTTGAGTTCTCTCACTTGTTATGCGTCTTGTATATATATATAAAATCATTATATACATTTTAGTACATAGTATATGTATATATTCGTTTAAAAGAGGTTAATCATAATAAAAGGAGTGGGAGTCAAAACTGGTCAAAATTACAAGATTTATTGAAGTCCCAGCTTGTTAACCACAAAGTTATGTGTTGCTTTGGTTATTAATTACAAGATTTATACATGTATGTATTTAACAACAGGTTGTTCAAAATAATTAAATGGGTCAAAAATAGGTCACGGGGCTCGAATCCGTGACCTTTAGCTTCAAACGATACACTTAACCAGTAGGCTAGGAGTCTGAATTCGTTTATCTTTTACCAAAGTATTTATTTATGTTGTGTTAGTAAAAATAAAATCAACTCAAAACAAGTCACAGGAGGGCTCGACCCTGTGACCATTTGATTCAAACCAAACGACCCAACCAATGGGCTAACACTTACTTTTGTTAGAACATGGCTTAGTATATATATTTATATGTTACTACTTAGGTAAACTGTGTAACTTGTTTAAACCCAATAAAGTGAATAAATAGATCGAATACTTATACATGATATATATAGCATTAAACTCAAAGTAACTAAAAGAAGCAGAAGGTGGCTCACGGTGGTGATGGGAGTCGAGATGATGGTGGTGGTAACGATGAGAGGATGATGAACTCGATGATGATGGTGTTGCTCTTTTGCTGCTGCTGCTGCTCGCTGTTTCTGCTTGAAAGAAACCGAGAGATAGGAGAAGTGGGTAAGGGTGGTGAGCTTCATGATCTCGAAACGATGGTGGTGTTGCTCGGCCATGGGTGACCCGAGGGGGAGATGAGATAAGTCGAAAGATGATATTGCTAGCTGTTCGTTGTCCAGCTAGTGCTACTGTTTCTTTGTTGTTATTGTTCTCGGTTGAAAGGAGGCCAAGAAAGAGGTGGTAATAAATGACGATGGTGGCGGTGGTGGCAGCTCAACCGAGAGCGAGAAAGAGAGAGTGAGACGGTGAGGGTGATGGTGCAAGCTTGCTAGCCGACGTTCATGGCTATATGTCATCGCTATGGTTGTTGTTGTAGTTTGATGATCGGTGGTGATAGATGCTCGGTGGGCATGGTTTGAGTGTATGCCGAGAGAGAGATGAAGGGATGGTGAGGGTAATGAACAGTTGATGATGATCGATGAGGATGAAGTAGATTGCTAGTTGTTGTTTGTTGTTGTCTATTGTTGTTGATCACCGCTGTTATCTGTTGTTGTTGCTTGATGATATAATCAGAGAGAAAATAGATAGGATAGAGAGAGAGGGGTTTGTAGGTGTGTTTGGTTTTGCTTGTTTACAAAGGCATAGACAAGATCCATAATATCCGGAAGAAAAAGATGTTGGGCTGGCTCATTTTCAAAAGATGGGTACGGGTTGGTATTTTATTGTCTCCACATTGTAGTATAAAATACCCGTGTTTCGTTTACCCGATCGTTAAATAATGTAATCTTTTTAAATTATTAATTTTGTTATCGCGTAACCGAATATATATATATTTTTTTAGGCAAAGTATTTTATTAAAATACTTTATTTGAATTATAAAGTACAGCTTGTTTTTCATGGTCTCAATTTAGTAGAACGCATTTTTAAAAGAACGAAATATGTTTAAAATTTATCCAAGTAAATAAATATTATTTTTAACAATAATACTTAATTTAAAAATGTTTTGAACAATTGTCCATTTTTAGTTTCTGCGTTTTGTCAGATTCGTGTATACGTGATTATTAAATAATCGTTTCGGGTTATATATATACATATAATACTTGAGTACTTGAGTATTAACACGTATATAATACGTGTCTTAAAAGTTTAAATTTGGACCAAATTTTTGAGTCATTTTTGACTGGGTGTCACATCATGCCTAAGCACATTCAACTGAATACATATACAGCCGTTTGGACTTACAAGCACACGTAGACTTACATCCCGGCAGCCATATACTGTACTTAGACACTTCACCAAAAGAGGAAAATAATATAATACTAATATGTACGTCATTGTGTATCTTTTAACCGGGTTTAGGAAGTTAGGAAGTTAGTATCTTGGATTTAAGTTCGCCGTGTAACTGTTTTGGACTTACATGCGCACGTGGACTTACGAGCCAACAGTCACAAAGCTATACTAACAACTTATTCTAGTACCTATATTGCCTCATTGTACTCTTTTGTGCAATTTAGATATAACACACCAAAATTTAACAAGGCTTTTTTTTTTTTTACATGTGGAAGCGCCTTCTTAATTAAACACATTAGATTGCATATAATAAAACCAAAATGGCAATCTACATAGTATATTACAACTTTTCAGTTTGCTTAAACTTCACATCCTAAGTTCGAAAGTTATTGATATACATCATAGTTTAAAGCCTAAGACATACTGCTCAAAACAGAGTATGCATCGTCAAACATTCCAAAACCCAACTTCTTGCATACCCACATACTTATGATAACCTGCAAGAAGCGATAAGGAGGGATTAGCACAAAGCTAAGTGAATAGATCGATAATCACCAATCTAATTTAGCATAACAATTGTTTACAACTAAGCAATCAACAACTAACTTCAAAGAGGATCGGTGGTCCTTGAGGCACCCAAATGCCGCGGAGGCCCCCAAGCAACACTTACAATCAATGATGGCCAAATCAGTGATCTAACCGATAGTTTGGTACTATTACTGCTTCCAACATTATCTCAATGAACAACACATGTACAAGGCTCTAACGTTATCCAAGTAATAGTACTCAAACCCAATCGCAATTGACCTCTGAACAAATCATATAATCCATAATCATCATGGCAATATATATATCATAAACAGTGCACGATGTATAACCAAATTTACCTGTTGTAACAAGATCGTTACAACTAACTTAGACTGAAAGTCAATGATCCACTCACCCTTGACGATCACCGTCTGCACTCAAAAGTCTTATTTTATTGAGTCTTCGGTTTATCTGAGAACATAATCAAAACACGAGTTAGATTCTCACATCAAGTTTATTACAATCTAATTATGTATGCAATATCACATAAGAGCACCTAATATACTTTTAATACTATGTAAGTAACATGAACGCACAAGTCATAAGTCATCAAATTCTTCAATGTATAACTAGCAAACGCGATCCTGATAATAGGTGGCTGGATCGTGTTTCTATGCACCAAAACATTCTGTTACCGTTTTACACAGTGAAACGCGATCCCGAAGAAGCGCTTGGATCGCGTTCCTAAGAAGTATTTCAGTGTTCACCAATTTGATACATACAAACGCGATCCGGAAGATTTGGTGGGATCGCGTTCACAAGAACGAATTTAATCTGTGCTCATTTATAACTATGAAACGCGATCCTGGCTTGGGGGTCTGGATCGTGTTTGCACGTTTTCCAGCAAAACCACAGACCTGCAACAAGTTTTAGCTCGATCCAAAATTCCCATTTTCACACAAATCAGATGTAATTCACGAATTTACTTAACATTTGACCTCAAATATTATCTATGAACATAATATAACAATAAACAATAACATCTAACATCAAAATCCATACATGCATCATCATTCAAGAAATTTACAAACCCTAACTCAAAATTCTTGATTTCAACTTGGGGAGCACAACAATTCATCAAACAAGCTTGAAATCAGTTTAACAAGGATTATATAAACACATTTAAGCAACTACTAACTCTATTTCAACATTATCCTCAATAAATCAAAGAATTCATGAAGACTTATAAAATACTTACAACTTTGATGAACACAAGATGATGATGGTGTTAAGATGAGAAGGAAGAAGACAATGTTGAATCAAAAACACAGCCACAAGTTTGCTAGACGATTTCCCTTTTGATTTCTCTTGATTTCTAAGTGTAAATGTGTGTGTTCTTGCAAGGATTTGAGAGTGTCTGAGTAAACAAGAAAATGGTCGACCAACACTATCCAAATCAGGTATAAGTGATGAAATATTATACCCATTCTAAATCTATTGTCTGGAACCTAACAATCATTTGCGAGGAAATACATTTTATTATACCGTCATCTATATTAATTTAAAACAATTAATAATTTATTTATCACAATAAGTCTTTTGATCATTTGACCTATTAATTCCCATTATTCAAATAATACCAAGTATTTGCAATTATAATTAAATAACAATAAATAAGGGAAAAATACCGTATTTCTACTAGGCCCAAATCGAAGATGTTACAATTCTTCCCTCCTTAAGAAGATTTCGTCCCCGAAATCTCGCCATGCTCAAAGAGACTAGGATATCACATCCTCATACTAGACTCGGTCTCCCAAGTGAGGTTTGGACCCAAACTGTGATTCCACTTAACCAACACCATGGGTATGTCCTTCTTCCGAAGTTTGGTCACCTTACGGTCTAAGAGCTCTACGGGTTCCTCTACAAGCCTTTGACTTTGGTCAACACAGAGGTCTTGCAATGGAAGAACTTGGGATTGGTCCTCCACATTGCATTTCCTCAAGTAACACACGTTGAAAGTATCATGAATACCCGCTAATTCAGGAGGAAGATCTAACGATACTGTTTGATCATTAACCATTTGTCGAATTCTAAATGGTCCAACGAATCTAGGCGCTAGCTTACCACGTTTACCAAACCGGATAACACCCTTCCAAGGCGAAACCTTCAAATAAACCAGTTCACCCTCTACAAATGAAATGGGTCGACGACGAGGATCGGCATATTGCTTTTGTCTATCACGAGCAACTCTCAACCTATCACGGGCTATAGCCACTTTATCGGCTGTAATTTGTACTATGTCAGGTCCCGCAAACTGTTTTTCACCTGCCTCTAACCAACAAGTGGGTGTTTTACACTTACGACCATACAACATTTCATAGGGTGGCATGCCTATACTCGAATGGAAAGAATTATTATAGGAGAATTCAATCAACGGTAAATGGGAATCCCACGACCCGCCAAATTCCAAAACACACGCTCGCAACATGTCCTCCAAGGTCTGAATAGTCCGCTCAGACTGACCATCGGTCTGAGGATGATAAGCCGTACTCAAATTTATTCTAGAACCCAATTCCCACTGTAAACTTTGCCAAAAACCCGATGTGAACCTAGAATCTCTGTCGGAAACAATGGACAACGGAATTCCATGCCTAGAAACCATCTCATTAATATACAACTGTGCTAACTTGCTCAAAGATGCCGTCTCACTAGTAGCAAGAAAATGAGCACTCTTGGTTAATCTGTCAACAATTACCCAAATCATGTCGTTACCTTTAACCGTTTGAGGCAATTTCGTTACAAAATCCATGGTAATATGCTCCCATTTCCACTCGGGAATCTCAGGTTGTTTCAAAGCTCCATATGGTTTTTGATGTTCGGCTTTCACCTGCGAGCAGATATGACAAGATTCCACAAATCTAGCTACATCCAATTTCAAAGTAGGCCACCAATACAATGGTTTCAAATCATGGTACATCTTAGTACTTCCGGGATGAACCGACAACTTAGATTTATGGGCCTCCAACAAGATCACATCACGGAGTCCACCAAGTAAAGGAACCCAAACTCGGGATTGAAAGGTCTTCAACCCCCGAGAATCATCAATCAATAAATCCTTCCTTTTCGACATAACCTCAGATTTTAAGTTATCATCCATCAATGCCTCCAATTGAGCCACTTTCAATTGATCAATCAAATCCGAAGAAACCTCCAAACGCATAAAACTAACTTTTTCTGGTTTTCCTTTCCGACTTAATGCATCCGCCACAACATTGGCTTTACCAGGGTGGTAACGAATCTCACAATCATAGTCTTTAATCAGTTCCAACCATCGTCTTTGTCGCATGTTGAGCTCTTTCTGAGTGAACATATATTGAAGACTTTTGTGATCCGTACAAATGACACATTTCGTGCCATAAAGATAGTGTCTCCAAATTTTTAAAGCAAAAACCACGGCCGCTAGTTCCAAGTCATGGGTAGGATAATTAATCTCATGAGGTTTTAATTGACGCGATGCATAGGCAATAACACGGTCTCGTTGCATCAAAACGCAACCCAAACCTGCAGATGAAGCATCACAATAAACAATGAAGTCATCAGACCCATCAGGCAAGGCTAAAACAGGAGCCTGACACAAAAGCTGCCTCAAAGTTTGAAAAGCTGATTCATGTCGTTCAGTCCACTGAAATTTAACATCTTTCCTAGTAAGCTTAGTCAAAGGACCTGCAATCTTAGAAAAATCCTTTATAAACTTCCGGTAGTAGCCTGCTAATCCCAGAAAACTCTTAATCTCAGAAGGAGATCTAGGTGCTTGCCAATTCATGACAGCCTCAATCTTTGATGGACCCACTTTAACCCCGTTCTCACAAATTATGTGTAACATCCTCCGTACTTGTCTGGTAATTTCTATTATTTTAATTTCGTAATTAATTGTTTTAGAAATTACTTGGTATTATTTGTTTAATTTAGAACTTATTGTGACTAGTGAAATATTACTCGTTTTAATTTACTATAGTTAACGGTAAAATAAAATAAGTTTTCGCAAAATGGTTTTTAGGTTCCAGACAATAGATTGAAAGGGGACTAGTTTTAAGTGAATACGGAGTCGGGGAAAAACTTAGCCGACTTATAACCTTTCCTTTTTAGGAAAGTTTGATCATTTCATTCTAAAACCTAAAACTATAACCTAGACACAAAAACTCTTCAAACTTAAATCAACAATCAAACTTTTGGAACTGAAATCTGGAGCTAATTATCATCATCTCCTTGTTATCATCTTCTTCATCATCATGTAAGTATACCTAGTTTTATGAACATAAGAGTGCTAGGTTAAGATGAAATGGATAAATTGCTTGAATCATAAGTGTTACATGATGATTAGTGATGTTAGATGATCATTGTAAACTGATTTGGTCTAGTTTTAGTCTTGAATTCAAGTTCTTAAATGGGATTGTGAGTTTAAGCAAGTAAACTAAATGGGTTTTATGATTTAGACATGAAATTGGTAATACTTGATGTTTGGGATGTTGATATATCATGATATGTGATGTTATTAGTGTTTATTTGGTGTTAGAACTCTTGTAATATCGATTTGGTATCCACAAATTTGGTATGTACAAGTTTTGGTTCGAGCTGTGTGTTTGCAGGTATGATATTGAGCTGAAACACGCTCGAATGCGATCCAGCCCTAGTTCCAGGATCGCGTTCCCAAGTGTAAAACGGTGACAGAACATTTTCTAAAGATGAACGTGATCCAGCCGTCCCTTTCCGGATCGCGTTTGCATGAAAAATTTTGAAGGATTTTGCAAATTTTGAAAATGCACAAGTATTTTCAGGTCACGGTTTAGTTACGAATTTCACTAACTTGGATTGAGTTGAAATTCGCATGGTCACTCGGAAACGGCCCAATGATCAAAGCTATATATTATAGCCTAGTCAGTTTTTGGCCATTCGGGGCCATCTAGGGGCCGAAAATGGCAATTTTTAGTTTTAAACGTCATTTCGGGAATTTTCTGGTTGAGTTTTTGTTTGCTTAGACTTCAGGGATTTACCTGATTTGGATAAATATGTTATGATAATGATTATGAGATGAGTTACTAACTTGTGTATTATGTGGTGTTTCAGATACTCCAAAGACTCAGTGATTAGAAGCTGAGTGTTGCGACTTCTGAGGTATCGGTGAGTGGATTTATAACTCACCTTTGATTTAGTTGTAACTATTTGGTTGCAACAAGTAAACGTAGATTGATTATAGACTGTTTAGTCTTTGTTATTGATTATAAATCTACGTGATATGTGAATCTATGTGTACAGTTTATTGAGGTCAACGCGTAGTTGGACATTTTGGTTATTATGTGAATTACACATGTTTTGATTCATCTGTTGTGTTTGAGACCTGTGTATGAGTTTAATAACCAATAGTTATCGGTCTATTCTGTAATGGCCATACAGATTGATGTTAAGTGTTCTTGGAGAATCCCCGGGTATTATGATATCTCCAGAGCCACCGATCCTCATTGAAATTGAAATAGAAATGTGTTTACGATTATTTGCTGTAAACAGATTGTTATGCTAAGTTGAATTGTGTGTGATAAATTCATTCACTTAGCTTCGTGCTAATCCCTCATTTTAACTTCCTGCAGATTATGTTTGATATGTGGGTGATCAGGAAGTGAATGCTTTTGCAGGGAAAGTTTGGCAGCTTGTGAACTCTGATATGGTTTTGTTATAACCTTGTTTTGTAATATATAATACCCCGGTTTGTGTAATTTTTTAAACCGTTTAAATTTGGTGTGTTTTGAACATGTAACTGTTTATGTACATTATTTTAATGTACAATATATAAATATGTTTTAGATTCATACGCTTCCGAGTAAAATAATAGAATGTTATTGTATAGAAAGAGGGGTGTTATAAGTTGGTATCAGAGCATAGTTTTGGGTTAACTGAGCATTGTATAGTGTTCAACCCCAATTCTGAAGCATGTTTTGTCAAACATTCCTGGTATGGGATTTAGCATTGGTTATGAATTGTTAGTAGTTAGGTGCTAACAATTAACAATTGTTGAGTTGCTGTGGTGAAAACAGATATGGCAGATAACGAGCAAACGACCGCCAACCCTAATAATGCCTCAAGAACCGATGCTCCTCCTTTGCACATTCAGAGTGAACCACCGGCTCATGATGGTACTTCTGCTCGTGTTGGTGAAGAATCAAATCAGGACGATTATATGCACGAAATGGAAGATGAATTGATTTCCCTTAGAGAATTCAAAAGACAAACTGAAGCTGCGTCATCTCAGCAACGGTTTCAACAACCTATCTATCCATTTGGTACTATTCCCTCACCTCAGACTAATAAGACATGTTCTTTCAAGACTTTTATGGCCAGTAAACCTCCTGAATACTCTGGTAGTCCTAATCCGACTGTTACTTTAAATTGGTTGAGAAACATTGAAAGAAAGTTTGAAGTGACTTGTTGTGAGGAAAAGTTTAAAGTTCCATATGCAGTACAGTGTCTTAAGGATGATGCAATGGTCTGGTGGGATTCTATTACCGGCCATTTGACCCAGCAACAAAAGGAGTCTATTCAGTGGTCTGAATTTCATCAAGCGGTTCGTAATCAGTATTGTTCAGATTTTGAAATGGCTCGGATCAGACGAGAGTTTGTAAATTTGCAATTGACTGATAAAATGACAATGGATGAGTTAATAACCCAGTTTACCGAGAAGTTGAGGTTTGTTAAGCGGTGGGTCCCTGATGAGAAAACAAAAATTGAACAGTTTGTTGATGCTTTACCTTCTAATTATCGTACTACGGTGAGATTAGAAGGTACTCTATCCCAAGCTTTTAATCTTGCACGTTCAGTGGATAGCGATATGAGAGGTTCAGTTTTTCCATCTAAGGATAGATCTGATCAGAAATCCAGAAATGAATCTTCAGGAAAAGGGAAACAAAGGTGGCAGGGTAACCGACAGGGCCAGAAAAGTGGTAGCAAAAGTGTTTCTTCTGGTAGTTTCAACTGGTGTAGTACTTGCAGGTCTAAACATACTGGGCCGTGTACACCTCAGACAAATAAATGTGTTAAATGTGGTGAGCTTGGTCATGAGTTTAAGAATTGCAAGTTTCCTAATTATGTGTGCTGGCATTGTAAGAAAGAAGGGCATCGTGTTGGTCAGTGTCCTGAGGCGGGGAAACAGGGTTCGGTTTCGGTCGGGAGTTCGTCATCTTCCGGGCAAAAGCGGAAGAATCCTCCGCCAGCTACTAGTAGGGCGTTTCAGATGACAGTCGATGAAGCTGTCCACACAGATGATGTGATTACTGGTACTTTTCTTATAAACTCTGTACCAGCACGTGTTTTATTTGATTCTGGAGCAAACTGCTCTTTTATATCTGTGTGTTTCTGTGATAAATTGAAACTGATTCCTACTGTGATAACTAAGCCCTTAGAAGTAGAGATTGTTAGTGGCAAGTTAGTTCCTGTTACCACCTCGGTGACTGGAGCTAATATTGTAATAGATGGTCAGACTTTTCCAATTTCGTTTCTGTTAATGCCGATTCCAAGTTTTGATGTGATTATTGGCATGGATTGGTTGAGTCAGTTTAAAGCAAGTATTGATTGCCACCATAAGTTGATTAGAATCCCAATCTCTGAAGAGTCATACATTGTGGCTCGAGGAGAAAGGGATAGTGAGTGTATACCATTGATTTCCATGATGAAAGCTAGGAAGTCGTTATCTAAAGGCTGTGAGTCTTACCTAGCTTATGTGATTAATGTGAAATTAGAAAAGAAATCCATTTCTGATGTTCCGGTTGTTTCTGAATATCCGGAAGTGTTTCCCGATGAACTGCCTGGTTTACCACCGGTTAGGGAAGTTGAATATCAGATTGATCTTGTTCCTGGCTCGTCGCCTATAGCTAAAGCTCCCTATAGATTAGCTCCTTCTGAAATACGTGAAATGATGAATCAGATACAGGAGTTATTGGATAAAGGATTCATTAGACCTAGTTCTTCTCCTTGGGGTGCACCAGTTTTGTTTGTGAAAAAGAAGGATGGGTCTTTTCGTATGTGTATTGATTATAGGGAACTGAATAAACGAACAGTCAAGAATAAATATCCACTGCCTCGTATAGACGATTTGTTTGATCAGTTGCAGGGATCTTCATTTTATTCTAAGATTGACTTGAGATCAGGTTATCATCAAGTTCGTGTTCGTGAACAGGATATTTCTAAAACTGCTTTTCGAACCAGGTATGGTCATTTTGAATTCCTGGTTATGCCTTTTGGTTTGACTAATGCTCCAGCAATTTTTATGGATTTGATGAACCGTGTTTGTCGACCTTTTCTCGATAAATTTGTTATTGTGTTTATCGATGATATTCTGGTATATTCTAAATCTGAATCAGAACATGAAATGCATTTGAGAATAGTGTTGGAAACTTTGAAAAGAGAACACTTATATGCCAAATTTTCTAAATGTGAGTTCTAGATTCGAGAAGTACAGTTTCTGGGTCATATTATTTGTAATGATGGTGTCAAAGTTGATCCTGCTAAAATTGAAGCTGTTATGAATTGGAATGTTCCAAAGAATCCTTCTGAAATCAAAAGTTTTCTTGGGCTAGCTGGATATTACCGAAAATTCATTAAGGACTTTTCAAAGATTGCTGGTCCGTTAACAAAATTAACAAGAAAAGATGTTAAGTTTCAGTGGGATGAGTCACAGGAGACAGCTTTTCAGACCTTAAAGCAGTTATTGTGTCAGGCACCTGTGTTAGCTTTACCAGATGGTTCAGATGATTTTATTGTTTATTGTGATGCATCCTATGCTGGTTTGGGTGGTGTTCTTATGCAGCGAGACAGAGTTATTGCTTATGCTTCTCGGCAATTGGAACAGCATGAAAGAAATTATCCTACCCATGATTTAGAACTGGCAGCTGTTGTGTTTGCTTTGAAAATCTGGAGACATTATCTTTATGGTGCGAAATGTATTATTTATTCTGATCACAAAAGTCTTCAGTATGTGTTTTCTCAGAAAGAATTGAATATGCGTCAGAGACGATGGTTAGAACTAATCAAAGATTATGATTGTGAAATTCGTTACCATCCAGGCAAGGCGAACGTGGTTGCTGATGCGTTAAGCCGAAAAGGTACTTCTGATCGCATTTATTATTTGAAAGTTGATGTTTCTTCTGACTTAGTGGATAAAATTAAAGATGCACAGCTAGAAGCTTTATTAGATCCTAATCTAAAGTCAGAAATCATGTTGAAAAGAAAAGATTTGTTAGTTGATGATTCTAGAGGATTAAAGACTTTCCAGTCTCGTGTTTGGATTCCTCTGATTGGTGGTATTCGGGATATGATTTTGACTGAAGCCCATAAGTCACGTTTATCTGTTCATCCCGGCAGTACCCGAATGTATAATGACTTGAAACCCTTGTATTGGTGGCCCACAATGAAAACCGATATTGCAAAGCTTGTTAGTGCTTGTCACATTTGTGCTCAGGTCAAAGCTGAACACCAGAAACCGTATGGGTCATTGAAACAGTTAGAAATTCCAGAGTGGAAGTGGGAACATATCACTATGGATTTTGTGACTAAACTTCCGCGTACGTCTCGAGGTAATGACATGGTTTGGGTTATTGTTGACCGATTGACCAAAACTGCTCATTTTCTGGCTACCAGTGAAACTGCATCTCTGAGTAAGCTTGCACAGTTGTATGTAAATGAAATAGTTTCGAGACATGGAATTCCGTTGTCGATTGTGTCAGATAGAGATTCTCGGTTTATTTCTCATTTATGGCAGAGTTTGCAGCAAGAATTGGGTACACGTGTAAATCTCAGTACAGCTTATCATCCTCAGACCGACGGTCAGTCAGAAAACGTACGATTCAGACGCTTGAGGATATGTTACGGGCTTGTGTTTTGGAATATGGAGGTTCTTGGGATTATCAGTTACCGTTAGTGGAATTTGCTTATAATAATTCCTATCATTCCAGTATCGGTATGCCTCCATATGAGATGTTATATGGTAGACGTTGCAGAACACCTACGTGTTGGTTAGAAGCTGGTGAGAAACAACTTTCGGGTCCAGACATTGTTCAGATAACGGCTGAGAAAGTGACTATTGCCCGAGAAAAGTTGAAAGCTGCGCGTGACAGACAGAAACAGTATGCTGATCCACGTAGACGACCAGTGACTTTCTCTACAGGTGAGTTAGTTTATCTTAAAGTATCTCCGTGGAAAGGTGTTATTAGATTTGGAAAACGAGGTAAATTGGCTCCACGATACATTGGACCGTTCAGAATCAGTCAAGTTGTTAGTGATCAGTCGGTTATGCTTGATCTTCCTCCTGAACTTGCTGGTATTCATAGCACATTCAATATCTGTTATTTAAGAAAATGCAATGTTGAAGATCAATCGCAGATTCTCCCTTTGAAAGACTTGAAAGTCGACCAGAATCAGAAATTAGTTGAAGAACCTATTGAAATTGTTGATCGAAAGATTACTAAACTTAGGAAGAAACAAATTCCTATGGTTTTAGTGAAATGGAGACATAGTTTAGGTTCTAATTTGACCTGGAAGACCGAAGAATCTATGAAATCCAGATATCCTGGATTGTTTGATCTTGGTGAGATTTCGGGGACGAAATCTCTTTAAGGAGGGGAGATTTGTAACATCCTCCGTACCGGTCTGGTAATTTCTATTATTTTAATTTCGTAATTAATTGTTTTAGAAATTACTTGGTATTATTTATTTAATTGAGAAACTTAGTTAAATAAGTCCCAGAACTTATTGTGACTAGTGAAATATTACTCGTTTTAATTTACTATAGTTAACGGTAAAATAAAATAAGTTTTCGCAAAATGGTTTTTAGGTTCCAGACAATAGATTGAAAGGGGACTAGTTTTAAGTGAATACGGAGTCGGGGAAAAACTTAGCCGACTTATAACCTTTCCTTTTTAGGAAAGTTTGATCATTTCATTCTAAAACCTAAAACTATAACCTAGACACAAAAACTCTTCAAACTTAAATCAACAATCAAACTTTTGGAACTGAAATCTGGAGCTAATTATCATCATCTCCTTGTTATCATCTTCTTCATCATCATGTAAGTATACCTAGTTTTATGAACATAAGAGTGCTAGGTTAAGATGAAATGGATAAATTGCTTGAATCATAAGTGTTACATGATGATTAGTGATGTTAGATGATCATTGTAAACTGATTTGGTCTAGTTTTAGTCTTGAATTCAAGTTCTTAAATGGGATTGTGAGTTTAAGCAAGTAAACTAAATGGGTTTTATGATTTAGACATGAAATTGTTAATACTTGATGTTTGGGATGTTGATATATCATGATATGTGATGTTATTAGTGTTTATTTGGTGTTAGAACTCTTGTAATATCGATTTGGTATCCACAAATTTGGTATGTACAAGTTTTGGTTCGAGCTGTGTGTTTGCAGGTATGATATTGAGCTGAAACACGCTCGAATGCGATCCAGCCCTAGTTCCAGGATCGCGTTCCCAAGTGTAAAACGGTGACAGAACATTTTCTAAAGATGAACGTGATCCAGCCGTCCCTTTCCGGATCGCGTTTGCATGAAAAATTTTGAAGGATTTTGCAAATTTTGAAAATGCACAAGTATTTTCAGGGTCACGGTTTAGTTACGAATTTCACTAACTCGGATTGAGTTGAAATTCGCATGGTCACTCGGAAACGGCCCAATGATCAAAGCTATATACTATAGCCTAGTCAGTTTTTGGCCATTCGGGGCCATCTAGGGGCCGAAAATGGCAATTTTTAGTTTTAAACGTCATTTCGGGAATTTTCTGGTTGAATTTTTGTTTGCTTAGACTTCAGGGATTTACCTGATTTGGATAAATATGTTATGATAATGATTATGAGACGAGTTACTAACTTGTGTATTATGTGGTGTTTCAGATACTCCAAAGACTCAGTGATTAGAAGCTGAGTGTTGCGACTTCTATGGTATCGGTGAGTGGATTTATAACTCAACTTTGATTTAGTTGTAACTATTTGGTTGCAACAAGTAAACGTAGATTGATTATAGACTGTTTAGTCTTTGTTACTGATTATAAATCTACGTGATATGTGAATCTATGTGTACAGTTTATTGAGGTCAACGCGTAGTTGGACTTTTTGGTTATTATGTGAATTACACAGGTTTTGATTCATCTGTTGTGTTTGAGACCTGTGTATGAGTTTAATAACCAATAGTTATCGGTCTATTCTGTAATGGCCATACAGATTGATGTTAAGTGTTCTTGGAGAATCCCCGGGTATTATGATATCTCCAGAGCCACCGATCCTCATTGAAATTGAAATAGAAATGTGTTTACGATTATTTGCTGTAAACAGATTGTTATGCTAAGTTGAATTGTGTGTGATAAATTCATTCACTTAGCTTCGTGCTAATCCCTCATTTTAACTTCCTGCAGATTATGTTTGATATGTGGGTGATCAGGAAGTGGATGCTTTTGCAGGGAAAGTTTGGCAGCTTGTGAACTCTGATATGGTTTTGTTATAACCTTGTTTTGTAATATATAATACCCCGGTTTGTGTAATTTTTTAAACCGTTTAAATTTGGTGTGTTTTGAACATGTAACTGTTTATGTACATTATTTTAATGTACAATATATAAATATGTTTTAGATTCATACGCTTCCGAGTAAAATAATAGAATGTTATTGTATAGAAAGAGGGGTGTTATATTATGTGTCCCAAAAACTGTACCTCACGCAACCAAAACTCGCATTTAGAGAATTTAGCATACAATTTTTCTTTCTTTAAAGTTTCCAAAATCAATCTCAAATGCATTTCATGTTCGGCCTCTGATTTAGAATACACCAAGATGTCATCAATAAACACAATCACAAATTTATCAAGAAAATGCCGACATACCCTATTCATCAAATCCATGAAAATCGCCGGAGCATTGGTCAACCCAAATGGCATAACCAAAAACTCATAGTGACCATATCTAGTGCGGAAAGCCGTCTTAGGGATGTCCTCCTCACAAACCCGAACTTGGTGATAACCCGACCTTAAGTCGATTTTAGAAAAATAAGAAGACCCTTGCAATTGATCAAACAACTCATCTATTCGGGGCAAAGGGTACTTATTCTTTATGGTTCTCTTATTCAACTCCCTATAATCAATACACATACGCAAGGTGCCATCCTTCTTTTTAACAAATAACACAGGTGCACCCCAGGGAGAAGAGCTAGGTCTAACAAAGCCTTTGTCTAATAACTCCTGAGTTTGACTCATCATTTCTCTAATTTCGGAGGGAGCTAATCTATAAGGAGCCTTAGCTACTGGAGAAGAACCAGGAATCAAATTAATTTTATACTCCACTTCTCTAATAGGAGGTAAGCCAGGCAACTCATCGGGAAAGACATCTAAGTATTCAGAAACCACTCGGACATCGGAGACCTTTTTCTTTTCTAACTTAGCATCAATAACGTAAGCCAAGAACGATTCACACCCTTTAGCTAAAGATTTTCTAGCTTTCAACAAGGAGATTAAAGGAATATTACCACTCTCCCGTTCTCCCCGAGCCACTACATGTGACCCATCCGAGATTGGAAGTTTAATTAACTTTCTATGGCAATCAATGGTAGCCTTATGTTGGCTCAACCAATCCATACCCAAAACCGCATCAAAACCGGGAATAGGCATCAAAAGGAAAGAAACAAGAAAACTATGGCCCTCAATCAGTATACTAGCTCCAGTCACTGATGTGGTAACCGGAACCATTTTGCCACTAGCCACCTCAACCTCAATAGGATTTGTAATAACAGTAGGAGTCAATTTCAGTTTATCACAAAATTTCATAGATACAAAAGAACAATTGGCTCATGAATCAAATAAAACACATGCCGGTACAGAATTGATAAGAAAAGTACCGGTTATGACATCCTCTGTTCTGACAGCTTCATCAGCTGTCATCTGAAAAGCTCGGCTAGATGCTGCTGGTGGATTCTTTCTTTTCTGGCCAGACGATGAAGATCCCCCAACCGTACCATTTCTTTGCTTACCTGCCTCAGTACATTGCCCCGCACGATGCCCCTCCTTAAGACAATTCCAACACACATTCCTTGGAAAATTACAATCTTTATAGTCATGCCCAAATTGTCCACACTTAACACACCTATGGGTTTGAGGAGTACAAGGCCCGATGTGTTTGGATTTACAACTATGACACCAATTTGCCTTATCTATTATACCACCACCTGAACTTTGCTTCTTACTTGGCGACGATCCCTGCCATTTCTTTTTCCCCGGACTCCCCGAAGAATCACCCTTAGACTTCAATGGAGATTTTTCCTTATTCTCCAAGCCTTACGCCCGAATATCACCATCCACAGAACGGGCTAGGTCAAAAGCTTGGGCAAGAGTACCCGCAAGTCTCACTGTTGTCCGATAAGTATGGGCCAACATTCCAACAAAGTGATCAATCTGTGTACGTTCATCCGGTACCCACTGATGTACAAATCTCAATTTTTCAGAAAACTGAGAGATAAGGTCATCCATAGTCATACTATCTGTCAATTGCAAATCCAAAAACTCTCTCCGAATACGGGTCATGTCAAATCCAGAGCAATATTTCTTGCAAACCTCATTATAGAAATCTGACCATTTTATAGAAGACCTTTGTTGTGGTGTTAAATGGGAGGTAATAGAATTCCACCAACCCATTGCAGGACCCTTGAGTAGTTGTACCGCATAAGGGACCTTAACCTCATCCTCACACCGACAAACCTCGAATTTTCTCTCAACATCTCTCAACCAATCCAAGGTAACGGAGGGATTAGTACTACCATGATAATCAGATGGTCCACAAGATTTGAAAGTCTTAAAAGAGCAAAGCTTATGTTGATATGGCGGTGGAAATACCGGAATTTGATAACCAGAAGGCCCCGAAGAGAAAGGAGCCGATGTTTGATAAGTACTAAACTGCTGTTGCTGCCGTTCAAATGGCAAAGATGTAAAAAGCTGAGATGTTACTATTGTAGATGGGATAGAACTCACTACAGGTGGTAAAGTCTGATGAATCTGCTGAGATACCCTAGATTGTTGACTTTGCAAAAACTGTTGTTCAATAGCCTTAAGCCTAACCACTTCTCCTTCCAAATGTAACATGTAATCCTCTTGATTTAATTCCTCTGCTGTGAAGGAAGTGCCGGTTTGTCCCTGACTAACACTCTGAACTTCAGGAGGAACGACATTTGTTCTAGAGGCATCATTTGGGGTATCGGTCGAGTTTTCATTATCTGCCATTTCCTGCACCACAACACATCTCACAATTCGTTAATTGTTAGTACTTGCATACTAACCAATTATCCTATCATAGCTAAATCCCACACTCCGGAATGTTTGACAAACACGAATAAGTTTGGGATTGAACACTTAACCCATGCTCAATTCACCGAAACCTATGCTCTGATACCAATTTATAACACACCAAAATTTCACAAGGCTTTTTTTTTTTTTTTTTTACATGTGGAAGCGCCTTCTTAATTAAACACATTAGATTGCATATAATAAAACCAAAATGGCAATCTACATAGTATATTACAACTTTTCAGTTTGCTTAAACTTCACATCCTAAGTTCGAAAGTTATTCAAATACATCATAGTTTAAAGCCTAAGACATACTGCTCAAAACAGAGTATGCATCGTCAAACATTCCAAAACCCAACTTCTTGCATACCCACATACTTATGATAACCTGCAAGAAGCGATAAGGAGGGATTAGCACAAAGCTAAGTGAATAGATCAATAATCACCAATCTAATTTAGCATAACAATTGTTTACAACTAAGCAATCAACAACTAACTTCAAAGAGGATCGGTGGTCCTTGAGGCACCCAAATGCCGCGGAGGCCCCCAAGCAACACTTACAATCACTGATGGCCAAATCAGTGATCTAACCGATAGTTTGGTACTATTACTGCTTCCAACATTAACTCAATGAACAACACATGTACAAGGCTCTAACGTTATCCAAGTAATAGTACTCAAACCCAATCGCAATTGACCTCTGAACAAATCATATAATCCATAATCATCATGGCAATATATATTATAAACAGTGCAAGATGTATAACCAAATTTACCCGTTGTAACAAGATCGTTACAACCAACTTAGACTGAAAGTCAATGTGTCACACCCCCAATTTTATGCTTTGCGGAAGCGACTGTTTTGGGGCGTGACTAATCAATAATCAAAACACCAAAGTACAAGCAAACGACTCTAAATGAGACGTTGTAGATATTACATTACATTACATAAGTTTTCAAAAGTAATACAAAGTTTAAGTCATAAGTTTGAAACATAGTAGTGAGTTCGCAAATTGATTTCGGAAGATTTTAATACATAACCATTATACAAAATATAATGCAAGAAAATCTTCATGTCTAAATGGATGCATGCGACTCGTGATAGCTAGCTTATCCTGTAGGCCATTCCTACTGTTGATGAGTACCTGAGAATACAACACTAAAAGGTCAGCTATAAAGCTGGTGAATCTCACAGGTTTAAATAAACATTCATGTGATCAACATGATTATCCGACGATAATTTAAACAGTGTAAACCAATCAATGAATAACAATGTACCGAACCATGATTTACCCATTAGGGTTACCGACCAATGATTAAACCAATTAAGGTTTCCGAACAATGATTTACCGATAATGACATTTGTATTGCACTGAGCTATGATTCAAAGCCTAACCCGATCTTTGCCTCCCGATTTGGTGACACACCCATAACAATTACTAAAGTGCCCGTTTTTAACTTGGTTGTAGCTAGCAACCCGGACGGGGACGTCACTCCCATGATAGTACTATCCTTTAGTAACCGCGCCTTATTAAGTTAATGAATCATACACTGTTGAGGACTTTTACCGAATTAAAACACTCGTGCATATACCGAACAATGAAAATCAAGACCGACAATGATAACCGAACAATGTACCAACATGGTAAACCGAATACAGTTAACAATGCAGTTAATTTAAGTTAACAACTAAATTAACTAACCGAATAATAGTGATCACGAAAACAGTTTGTGTTGCATCTCCCCCAATTATTAAAACATGTAAACATTGAAAATGGGGCCGTGAGACTCACCTGATGAGCAAACAATCCTAAGGTGAGCGCGTGAACCAACGTAATCTCCTAGTGTCCTAAACACGCGAGATTGTATAAGTGTAAGTGATTACTTTTAATTAATCGTTCGTATAGTTGTCTGTTTGATTAATTAAGTTCAAAGTATTCGCCTCTTATTTAAGTTTGAAGTTTTGTAAAATGTACGGTCCGTTGGAAATTATATTTCAAAAATACAATTTAGTTTGTTTCGTATAAATATACTTTATAAGTTATCTTAACGTATCGTATTGTTTCCGAATATTAATTGTTTTTATTTTTAAAAATCTGACCAAAATTCATATCTCACGCGATCGCGTGATATGCTCGGCCGATCGCGTGAGTTTTCCCTTGACCCGATCGCGTGACCTCCTCGGCCGATCGCGTGATTATTCTTTTGACCCGATCGCGTGACTTCCCTCGGCCGATCGCGTGACAAGTTAAAAATGTTGGTTCCTTTTGTACATCACGCGATCGCGTGATAGCATGAAGTCGCAAAACGTGTTTTTCACTTGGAAATGACGCGATCGCGTCATTTGTTTTAGGCACTGTAGCATCTTCGTTTTCACAGAGTCTGGTTCGAAGTTTTTATAATTTTCCTTATGTTTTTAGCCAAATTCTCGCATATAGAACAATAATACATGATAATGTAAACATTATAATCACAAATTTAAAGTAAAGTTTTAGTTTCCTTACAATTTAAAATTGGGACCGTGAGGATGAAGTCGAGTACCACGATGAAGATGATGATCCGATTATGAAGAAGAAGATGGTGATTATGAGGTTGATGATTGTTGTTGTTGTTGTAAAAATTGAAACCGAAAGGGAGTGAGAGCGAGAGACCGAGAGAAAGATCAAATAATGTGTGCGTGTGTGTGTGTAACACCCTCAAATTTCGGTTTGCGGAAGCTGTCGGGTCGGGTGTTACTAAATCAAATATCACAGCATAAGATACATAATGAACGACTCTAAATGAGATGTTTGAAAATGGTTATACATTTCGTAAATAAAAATGTTTACAACGTTATAAGTT
Source organism: Helichrysum umbraculigerum (assembly GCA_949592205.1). Classification (NCBI taxonomy): domain Eukaryota; kingdom Viridiplantae; phylum Streptophyta; class Magnoliopsida; order Asterales; family Asteraceae; genus Helichrysum; species Helichrysum umbraculigerum. The sequence goes on along the minus strand of CATIUR010000003.1, from coordinate 101,556,256 downwards.
TAACAACAAATTCCAAATACATAATTGGAAAATATGAAAGTAAATGCAGAGTTGCCCCATATGTTTGAAATCATGCGACTCGAGCTAACATAATCTTGTAGTAATCCTAATCCTGCTGGGCACCTGAGAACACATGCTAAAACAGGTCAGCTATAAAGCTGGTGAGTTCATAGGTTTGTTAGTTGAATACATAAAGTATAAATCTTGTATGTTTTGAGAAATTGTTCAGAATCCACGATTCTGATTTGTAGCAAATTGTAGTTGTAACTACCAATGTGTAATTCGAAAGTTTAGGTATCTAATACCTAAGCAATTGTAGTCTGTACCTAAGTACACAATAATTGAGGCATACCGAGCCTGAATACCTATCTGGTATGAGTAAGTGTATAACGGGAGGCAATACCTGCCTAAGTTGTAACCAAATAACTGTATGACCACGTCATATGATAGTAAGTAACTGTAGTCCCGCAGAACTATGATTTAATATATGAGGTGTTACATCCAGCAACAAGTGATTGTAGATCCGCAGATCTATGTTTGAACGTTTAGCGTGTCCGTTTACCCGATTAGCATAAGCTAACCCGGACATGAATTGAGCTAACGGCCTCGCGTGGCAGCACCACCGATCCGTTAGCTTATTGTGAATCCCGAGTATCACTCGCTGATCCATTGATTGAAATTTTGTCCACTGCAATACCGTGGTTTCGTTTTGTGCCCACTTTACCGTGGCATCGTTTGGTGCCCGCTGCAATACCGCGGCATCGTTTTTGGAATTGCTCGCAGCAATTTGTGATTGAGCCCGCAGTACAACGACATGCCCGACTAAGTTGTTTGAGAGCCAGCAGTACTCGACATGCCTGACTAAGTAGATCGTATAATAGTATGTAGATATTCATCAGGTGACACCCCCACGGTTGGATTACATCCTGGGCCGGGGGACCATCCCTGGTTGGATTACATCCTGAGCCAGAGTCGTCACCAGTTGAGTAGTATGGATATAAGAAGTCTGTACTAACTTGTGATAATATTGTATACTCCTAGCCTAAAGCCTAGAAAGTATATATAACGGAGTCTTGGGAAAATGTTCACTTAAGTTCGGTTCCCATTCTAGTGATAATGAAGTGTGTTGACAGTTTTAGTTCTTAAAGAATAACTAAACTTGTAACAGTACAGATGTTATTCAGTGTCGGTAGAACTAACTAGTTCTAATGTATTCAATGATATTGTCCCGTGACAATATGGCCAAAAGATTGTGATAACTAAATCAAGTTATGTGTTGGTAATCGTTTCCAACGACCTAACCGGGTACGATTGTAACCTATCTAGGTTAAGTACTGATATTGTTCTAAAACAATATTGCGGGTGTAATTCCTAAGTATTACACATTTTGTATTACATACAGTAATATAAAGAGTTGTAAATTATAAACGATTGTTAATATGATTTGAAAACAGCAATTGAGCATGTGTTTCACCCCGAAAATAGTAAAACAGTTGAAAGGGTGGGGCTATGAAACTCACCTGTGAGTTGTTAACGATACGATGATACGCGCGTCGTCCAAATGGTAACCTTCTAGTGTCCTAAACACGTGAGGTTGTATAAGTACGAGATCAAATAGTCTGACCAAGTAAGTCGTTCGAATGTTTGTTTGTCGCTTGGTTTTAAAGACCGTGTACGGGGGTTCGGGGGCAGCGCCCCTGATAGCGGGGTCCAAGGGGTGGCAACCCCTGGCGGGGTCCAAGGGGCAGAGCCCCTGGCTGGGGTCGAGCTGCCAGGTCAGCTTGGAAAATTTTTATTTCTACTACTTTGCTTTAAAGAAAACGCATTCGAAATCCAAATTCGGGTAAAATCGAGTGGTAAAATTTGGTTGTCAATACTTAGTGAAAAACATAGGTTTTTAAGGTTCTGCGACGTCAGATGCGACGTCATATGCGACGTCAACTGCGACGTCAGATGCGACGTAGGGTCTTGCGTCGCTATGTGGGACGTCGCAATTTAATGCGACATTGCGTGTTACGTCGCAATGTGCGACGTTTAAGATTTACTGCGACGTAGGGTGTTACGTCGCATCATGCGACGTTGAGATGTTTTTGCGACGTTGGCTGCGACGTCGGCTGCGACGTCGCAGCACTGTTTTTGGTCCCTGCGACGTAGCGGACTGTTCGCCGGAGTTTGAGTCGGAAACGAGTTTTTCGGCCTCCGTTGAGTCCGATTCTTTTACCCAACCCATAATTAAGTATTTTAAGCTTATCTAAACCGCAAACAAGCAAAATAACAAAGTTTTGAGAGATTTCGAGAATTGTCGGAAACTTACAAATTCGCGCGAGGAGAATCCGAAAAGATAGGATTGTAGATCGTTGCGTGGTGATCGTTTTTCCCTAAAGGAGCTTTGAGATTGGAGGTCGTTTGACGGTGGTTTTTGGCGGATTATGGTGGCGGTGGTGTGGTGGTAGGTTGTAGAGAGAGAGATGAGAGAAAAGTTGAGAGGAGAGAGAGAGTGAAATGTGGTGAATGAGAAAGAATGAGGAGGGATTTGGGTTTTTATTTGAACTCAGATCCCTAACTCGTGTACTGTGGTCTCCAACCACAGTACAAAATGTCCGTGATTTTATACCTGATTAAAATGTAGATTTATTACTTTAAATCTAAAATTTGGTTATGTTATTTTGTAAGTATTTTTAAATAAAAATATTTCACTTGAACTATAAAATGTAATTATTCAAAGTTTAAAATCGGCGCGAAATTTGACTTTTTGACCGGGTGTTACATTCTCCCCCTGTTAAGAAAATTTCGTCCCGAAATTTAAAGTGATGTCAGGGTTGCGCATGGTCTGGGGAGCAATGCACGTACGAGGTATTTGTCGAATAGATTGCAGACACATGATGTCTATAACGAGGTTGAATAGCAGTCACTCCATGACCGCATCATGTTTAATCGTTGTAGTCACATTCTGACTATATTGTTTGTTCAGAGTATGATTATTTTGTGGTTACTCGGTAACCGTTTACGTCGTAGTCCATTCGGGATTAGATGGTTGTCACATAGTGACTGTTTTGTAATTGGTTATATCAGGGCTGAGCGATTTATCGTTGAGTCGATTAGTCTATAGAAAGTAAACATTGAGTTTGGTTGGTGAGTGTTCTATCGATTGGTCTGCTGAAAGCAAACTTTGGGTTTTATGTGGGCCTAGGTCAACTAGCCCTAAGATGTGATCGACATTAAGTCGTTAAAATGATGGTGGGGACAATAAGTACACGTTTAGCGAATCTATAATCGAAGAGTTATGTTTTCGAGGAGAAATTGTACTTACATTTTCGTTGGAGATTTATTTGATTTACTCGGAGTCGATTAAGTGAATTTTGCATCTTTTTGGGCAGTCCTTCTTGTAATGACCGGGTTCCTTACATTTGAAGCATATCCTTCGAGAGTCGGGATTGGCGGGAACTCTGCAGTCCCGGATTACGTGACCGTATCGTTGGCATCTTTCGCATGGTAATCCGCATAATCCGTCATGATGACGTTTACAGCCGTGACAAAATGGTTTGTTACCCGCATAGCCTTGTCTTTCGTTAGGTTCGACAGCCTGGTACCTCAAGGGTTTAGGTTGATTGGTTGGATTGTGACTAGTGATGGAATTTCCATCCCAATTTGTTAGGTTGTTTTCAGTTGCAGTTGTTTCGCGTCGTTCCCTCTGTGCCATAAGTCTGTGGGCCATACGAATGGCCTCTTCAATAGTAGTGGGTTTAGAGGCGGTGACCATTCCCTCAATTAGTAGCGGGAGTCCACCGGTGTACCTTGCGATTTGTTGACTTTCAGGGTTTACTATGGTGGGGCACAAGTGTGCTAGTTGTTGGAAACGAGTGGTATATGTTTCGATATCGTTGTCTTTTACGGTGAGGTGCCAAAGTTCGTCCTCAAGTTTGTGAAGTACTTCGATGGGACAATACTTGTCCTTCATGATTCGTTTCAGGTCTTCCCACGGAAGTTCGTGAGTAGTGTCGATTCCTACAGTTCGGGCGTGAAAATTCCACCAGGTAGAAGCATTATCCTGGAGGGTGTATGTGGCGTACAAGACTTTGCAGTCGTCGGGGCAGTTGCACACGTGGAAAATAGATTCCATTTTCTCGAACCATCGAATTAATCCGATAGCTCCTTCAGTACCAACGAAGTTTGGTGGTTCGCACCTCAGGAAATCCCTAAAAGTGCAAGGCTTTACTTGGTTCTGAGCAGCTAAGGTCGCAGTCACTGCTTGATTAATGATTTGATCGTGCTCAGCTTGAGTGAAAGTTTGTCGTTTAGGAGGCATGATTCTTGAACAAGAATGAAACGACAAAGTGTGAGACCTTTATTCAAAGATTTTGATTATTACAGTAACATGAATAGTAAACTTGAGTTCTTAAATGAGTGATACGGGATCCCATGATCCTTGATGTTGAAGTTTTGATATCGTGTGTGGTAGTCATATTTCTGCCCTTTTTGTGGTGTTGTCACAACAGTTTAAGTATCTGTTGTCGAGTTAACCTTGGTTAAATTGTCTTGTTTCCATGTTTTTCGAGAGTTGTGACCAATTAGGTTGTAGTTTTGATGAATAGTCGTAATAATGACTAAATCGTGTTTTAATGTAGTCAACCAGACTATGTTGTTGTGAGTAGTCCCACGGACTATAGTGTAGTACTATGATACTATACGGCCAATCACGCCGGTGAATGTGACACCTACAGTGCCCTATGTGGTGTTGAAGCGGGGTCTCCCAACACAACCCATGTGTGTGGTGACATCGTGTATTTATCGATTGAGGCATTACATGCCTTAGTAGTCGTGGTGTGGCACTTCGTGCCCAGTAAGGTAATCGCGTATGCGTATAAGTGTATAAGTGCGTATAGCGAGTGTTCATACGCACAGAAATCGAGTGGAACACCTCGTGTCCAGTAGAGTAGTCGTATATACATATATGGTGTACACGTAACTATTCAAGTATACGTGCGTAATAAAAGTCAGGTGTGACATCTCGTGCCCAGTTAAGTAAGTGTATATGTATATATGTAAGTCGTACATTCAACTATAACAAGTCTACATGCATAATTGAAGTAGCACCTAATGCTATAATGCAGTGCTATCAGCACAGTAATTGAAATACTAATGTTTTGTAATTGTAGTACCAAAGTACCATGAAACGCAGCACCACGTGCTGTAATGAAGTGCCCGCGGCATTGAAATTGTAGTACCCATGTACTATGAGTGTGGCATCAACATGCCATGATTGTAGTATCGACGTACTGTGAAGGTTGCACTAACGTGCTCAAGTTGTGGTATCAACATACCTTGAAATCGTAGCACTACGTGCCATGTGTTGTTCGATTGTAGCCCTAAGGCCGAATATGCGTTAAAGTTATGTGATTTCCCAAATGTAGCACAATGCTAGAATGTGAGTGCCAAGGCACTGAGGTATTTAATCAATTGATCCAAATGATCAAGTTGTGCTTGAGATAATTAATTTGTTGTGGACTTAGTCAACACTAATCCAATTGTGACCAGCACAGTCAAAGGTGGGAGATTCGTTTGTTTGTTTTAAATTTCGTGGACGTTTAGCATGTGTGGGTTTCCATTCCCATTGAATACGTTTGTACCTCCTTCCCGAGGCTCAGTGATAAATGTGATATTCTCCTATGCGTGCATATGGAGAAAGGTGTCGAGTCGCGATAGTTAGGAAGACGGCGATGTGCCCCTTCGCGAGTATGTATTAGTTCAGCGGAATTGATTGTATATATATACTCAATATATATATAAGTACGTAAAATTATTACACATGTAAGGCCTATTCATACATACCTACAGTACATATAATAGCCTAGGATGTCTAGCACATAACAAATTAGAGTCAACTACGCATTCCTGGTCCAGTATAACCCCTTTCAGATATCGCATCATCTTTATTTAATTGTACATAGTTAGCTACGCTATGTTAAATTAAACTCGTATGATGTAATCCCTGAACCAGTCATACCTAACGAGGAATACTGCCTAACGGTCATAGTCTAGGCCCACTAAATGCAACCTAGTTCACTATAACCTTAGGCTCTGATACCAATCTGTAACACCCTCAAATTTCGGTTTGCGGAAGCTGTCGGGTCGGGTGTTACTAAATCAAATATCACAGCATAAGATACATAATGAACGACTCTAAATGAGACGTTTGAAAATGGTTATACATTTCGTAAATAAAAATGTTTACAACGTTATAAGTTTAACAACAAATTCCAAATACATAATTGGAAAATATGAAAGTAAATGCAGAGTTGCCCCATATGTTTTAAATCATGCGACTCGAGCTAACATAATCTTGTAGTAATCCTAATCCTGCTGGGCACCTGAGAACACATGCTAAAACAGGTCAGCTATAAAGCTGGTGAGTTCATAGGTTTGTTAGTTGAATACATAAAGTATAAATCTTGTATGTTTTGAGAAATTGTTCAGAATCCACGATTCTGATTTGTAGCAAATTGTAGTTGTAACTACCAATGTGTAATTCGAAAGTTTAGGTATCTAATACCTAAGCAATTGTAGTCCGTACCTAAGTACACAATAATTGAGGCATACCGAGCCTGAATACCTATCTGGTATGAGTAAGTGTATAACGGGAGGCAATACCTGCCTAAGTTGTAACCAAATAACTGTATGACCACGTCATATGATAGTAAGTAACTGTAGTCCCGCAGAACTATGATTTAATATATGAGGTGTTAGATCCAGCAACAAGTGATTGTAGATCCGCAGATCTATGTTTGAACGTTTAGCGTGTCCGTTTACCCGATTAGCATAAGCTAACCCGGACATGAATTGAGCTAACGGCCTCGCGTGGCAGCACCACCGATCCGTTAGCTTATTGTGAATCCCGAGTATCACTCGCTGATCCATTGATTGAAATTTTGTCCACTGCAATACCGTGGTTTCGTTTTGTGCCCACTTTACCGTGGCATCGTTTGGTGCCCGCTGCAATACCGCGGCATCGTTTTCGGAATTGCTCGCAGCAATTTGTGATTGAGCCCGCAGTACAACGACATGCCCGACTAAGTTGTTTGAGAGCCAGCAGTACTCGACATGCCTGACTAAGTAGATCGTATAATAGTATGTAGATATTCATCAGGTGACACCCCCACGGTTGGATTACATCCTGGGCCGGGGGACCATCCCTGGTTGGATTACATCCTGAGCCAGAGTCGTCACCAGTTGAGTAGTATGGATATAAGAAGTCTGTACTAACTTGTGATAATATTGTATACTCCTAGCCTAAAGCCTAGAAAGTATATATAACGGAGTCTTGGGAAAATGTTCACTTAAGTTCGGTTCCCATTCTAGTGATAATGAAGTGTGTTGACAGTTTTAGTTCTTAAAGAATAACTAAACTTGTAACAGTACAGATGTTATTCAGTGTCGGTAGAACTAACTAGTTCTAATGTATTCAATGATATTGTCCCGTGACAATATGGCCAAAAGATTGTGATAACTAAATCAAGTTATGTGTTGGTAATCGTTTCCAACGACCTAACCGGGTACGATTGTAACCTATCTAGGTTAAGTACTGATATTGTTCTAAAACAATATTGCGGGTGTAATTCCTAAGTATTACACATTTTGTATTACATACAGTAATATAAAGAGTTGTAAATTATAAACGATTGTTAATATGATTTGAAAACAGCAATTGAGCATGTGTTTCACCCCGAAAATAGTAAAACAGTTGAAAGGGTGGGGCTATGAAACTCACCTGTGAGTTGTTAACGATACGATGATACGCGCGTCGTCCAAATGGTAACCTTCTAGTGTCCTAAACACGTGAGGTTGTATAAGTACGAGATCAAATAGTCTGACCAAGTAAGTCGTTCGAATGTTTGTTTGTCGCTTGGTTTTAAAGACCGTGTACGGGGGTTCGGGGGCAGCGCCCCTGATAGCGGGGTCCAAGGGGTGGCAACCCCTGGCGGGGTCCAAGGGGCAGAGCCCCTGGCTGGGGTCGAGCTGCCAGGTCAGCTTGGAAAATTTTTATTTCTACTACTTTGCTTTAAAGAAAACGCATTCGAAATCCAAATTCGGGTAAAATCGAGTGGTAAAATTTGGTTGTCAATACTTAGTGAAAAACATAGGTTTTTAAGGTTCTGCGACGTCAGATGCGACGTCAGATGCGACGTCAACTGCGACGTCAGATGCGACGTAGGGTCTTGCGTCGCTATGTGGGACGTCGCAATTTAATGCGACATTGCGTGTTACGTCGCAATGTGCGACGTTTAAGATTTACTGCGACGTAGGGTGTTACGTCGCATCATGCGACGTTGAGATGTTTTTGCGACGTTGGCTGCGACGTCGGCTGCGACGTCGCAGCACTGTTTTTGGTCCCTGCGACGTAGCGGACTGTTCGCCGGAGTTTGAGTCGGAAACGAGTTTTTCGGCCTCCGTTGAGTCCGATTCTTTTACCCAACCCATAATTAAGTATTTTAAGCTTATCTAAACCGCAAACAAGCAAAATAACAAAGTTTTGAGAGATTTCGATAATTGTCGGAAACTAACAAATTCGCGCGAGGAGAATCCGAAAAGATAGGATTGTAGATCGTTGCGTGGTGATCGTTTTTCCCTAAAGGAGCTTTGAGATTGGAGGTCGTTTGACGGTGGTTTTTGGCGGATTATGGTGGCGGTGGTGTGGTGGTAGGTTGTAGAGAGAGAGATGAGAGAAAAGTTGAGAGGAGAGAGAGAGTGAAATGTGGTGAATGAGAAAGAATGAGGAGGGATTTGGGTTTTTATTTGAACTCAGATCCCTAACTCGTGTACTGTGGTCTCCAACCACAATACAAAATGTCCGTGATTTTATACCTGATTAAAATGTAGATTTATTACTTTAAATCTAAAATTTGGTTATGTTATTTTGTAAGTATTTTTAAATAAAAATATTTCACTTGAACTATAAAATGTAATTATTCAAAGTTTAAAATCGGCGCGAAATTTGACTTTTTGACCGGGTGTTACAGTGTGAAAATAATTGAGGTCGGGTAATATAACCGGCCTCAATTATTGAGATGAGTGGGTGTTTTCCGACCCGTGTTCGCGTACCCGATCGTTACATAGCGTAATCTTTTAAAATGATAATTTTCTAAAAATATAATCGTATATGTTTTTAATTGAAATATTTTATAAAAATGTTTTTACGGATGTATAAAATTGTAACTTTGTTTTACTTAAAATGTACGGATATTTTTCTGTATCTAAAATGTATTTAAATTTCAAACGGAGTATGTAATTATTATTCTCAATAATAATACTTGATTTAAAAATGTTTTTCACCAAATTCTATTTTGGGTTTATGCGTTTTGTTAGATTCGTGTATTCGCGATTATTTAATCGTTTCGGTTTATATATATACATATACATATATAATACTTGAATACTTAAGTGTTAACACGTATATAATACGAGATTTAAAAGCTTAAATTGGGACCCAATTTTGGGTTATTTTGATCGGGTGTCACATTCTCCCCTTGTTAGGAGAATTTCGTCCCGAAATTTAAGTGAAACCTAAATCCGCGTGTTTCTAAGGCCGACTATGTGATATGTCTAATACTAAGACATCCGATTTATCTATGTCCTCTCCCCTTGTTAGGCTCTGACCTACCGATTATTTAAGAAATGGAGAGGTCCGAATTCTACCCGACCGTTATGTCTACTTGACCAGGTCGTCCCGTATTAGCAAGTGTTACTTTGTTTTGGATGACCAATCCACCGAATTCAATGAGTCTTACTGTGTTCATACCGTTTGTAACGGGTAGCAGTATCGTCGCTTAATCTAGATTCTATTAGTCTCCTATAGAAACTAATTGATTCAACCTACATTAGCTCTATATGGGATGTGACTCATTGTTTACACAAAATATCAACCGGTATGTTTTCCGGTATAAACAATGTAGGATTTGTTATCCCAATACTTATGTAAGCTAAACCTCGTCTCTTAAAGAAACTAAAGAACCTAAATTGTCCCCTTTTCCCTAATTCTATTGTGCACTTAGGATCTAGGGAAAACTTAAAAGATATCAAGCAACAAGTAATATCTATCCATGTAAACAGTGTAAAACAATCAGGTCATTAATGAGTGACCATACCAGTGTTGAGCAAATCAATGAGTCTAGGGTTCTGGTCGTCATCCCTATTTCTGAGTACGTAGGCTCTTCCTCGAGCAGGGCCGATGTTCTTGTCCTTTAAGTTTGGACAGTCACTTCTGAAGTGACCTACAGTTCCACATTCGAAACAAGCTCTCGTTCGACAATCCTTAGCAGAATGACCATAACGCTGGCACTTATCACAGGGGGTGCCACAAGGCCCGTCATGGTGACGTTTACACTTTGAGCAGTAGGGTTTGGTTCCAGTGTACTCTTTCTTGTTTTCAGACCCAGAGGTGTTGGCCTTGATGGTTGCAGGCTTTTTGGTAGCCGGACTTTGATTATCAGGATTTCCCTCGGGTTTTCTCTTGTTATCACTAGAGTGGTTTACAGTACTCTTGACAACAGACGTTCCTTGGCGAACGATCTGTGCCATCAGCTTATGTGCCATGCGCACAGTACCATGAAATGTAGAAGAGTTAGATGAAGTCACCATCCCTTGAATTTGTGGAGGAAGTCCCCAGACATAGCGCTCAATTCGCTTGGATTCTATATCCACCATAGATGGACACAGGTGCGCCAACTGATTAAATCGAGAAGTGTAGCTGGCAATGTCGTTCCCTTGAGTGGAGAGATTCCAGAATTCCGCCTCAAGCTGTTGAATCTCATCCTTAGGACAATACTCATCCTTGAGCATTTTCTTCAGTTCATCCCAAGGAGTTTCCAGAGCAATGTCTTGGCCTATGGAGTCAGCATAAGTGTTCCACCACGTCAGAGCATCATCCATGAAAGTGTAGGTGGAGAACTTGACCTTACAGTTCTCAGGGCAACTGCAGATGCGAAAGACTGCCTCTGTCTTCTCCATCCATCGCAACAATCCAATGGCACCTTCTGTGCCTTTGAAGCTCAAAGGATTGCAGTTAATGAAGTCTTTGTAGGTGCAGGGTTTCACTACAGGGGCATTTGGTGTTGTTTCAGCACTTTCAGATCGTTGTCTTTCGACAAGTACTGCGTCAGCAACCAGTCGATCGACCTGAGCTTGAGTGAATTGGCGACGTGGAGGCATGTTCCTTCAATGAAGATAAGGGACATGTCGGAATTTCGTATAAGAATATGATCATCTTAGTTGCATATATAACAGTAATATATTACAACACAAATGACAATCAACGGTGTAGAATAAAGAAGATTGTAATCATTTAACATGCGAGTTCAAATGATTACGAGTATTAAGGTTTACGAAAGTGAAATGAATATTACATCCGAGTATGTATCAGCAGTTATGCGGAATGTGATAGGGAGGTAGAAAAGATTTGTACTTAAAGAAATACTGGATTTGAATGTTAAAACTGATGGGTGAGCGAAGGATGGTCCTCTGATAACCAATTGGTGTAGACTAAGGTGTCGGAGTTCTTAATCGATCCCTAGGGTAAGTCTATTTCGAAGAGACGACCCTCTTTGTCAGGGCACATCCCGGTACTATTTTCCTGACTCAATCAACTTACCATAGACCAGTTCCTAAGGCGCATATGAATATTAAGTTCGTTACCAAGTATCCGAGGATATCACTAGGCCTAATCATATATGTATAACCCATGTATACATACATATTATCCACCTAGTTGTGTCTAGCATAAAACAATTAGAAGTCACGGTTCTCTCGTGGTCAGAGTCTACTAATGCATTCCTGTTCAACATAACCCCTTTCAAATCTTTCATCATCTTCATTTAATTTTACATAGTTGATCAGGCTATGTTAAATTAAACTTGTATGATGAAATTCCTGAACCAGTTATATCTAATGAGGAATACTGCCTAACAGTTATAGTCTAGGCCCACTACATGCAACCTAGTTCGCTATAACCTTAGGCTCTGATACCAATGTGTCACACCCCCAATTTTATGCTTTGCGGAAGCGACTGTTTTGGGGCGTGACTAATCAATAATCAAAACACCAAAGTACAAGCAAACGACTCTAAATGAGACGTTGTAGAAAATACATTACATTACATAAGTTTTCAAAAGTAATACAAAGTTTAAGTCATAAGTTTGAAACATAGTAGTGAGTTCGCAAATTGATTTCGGAAGATTTTAATACATAACCATTATACAAAATATAATGCAAGAAAATCTTCATGTCTAAATGGATGCATGCGACTCGTGATAGCTAGCTTATCCTGTAGGCCATTCCTACTGTTGATGAGTACCTGAGAATACAACACTAAAAGGTCAGCTATAAAGCTGGTGAATCTCACAGGTTTAAATAAACATTCATGTGATCAACATGATTATCCGACGATAATTTAAACAGTGTAAACCAATCAATGAATAACAATGTACCGAACCATGATTTACCCATTAGGGTTACCGACCAATGATTAAACCAATTAAGGTTTCCGAACAATGATTTACCGATAATGACATTTGTATTGCACTGAGCTATGATTCAAAGCCTAACCCGATCTTTGCCTCCCGATTTGGTGACACACCCATAACAATTACTAAAGTGCCCGTTTTTAACTTGGTTGTAGCTAGCAACCTGGACGGGGACGTCACTCCCATGATAGTACTATCCTTTAGTAACCGCACCTTATTAAGTTAATGAATCATACACTGTTGAGGACTTTTACCGAATTAAAACACTCGTGCATATACCGAACAATGAAAATCAAGACCGACAATGATAACCGAACAATGTACCAACATGGTAAACCGAATACAGTTAACAATGCAGTTAATTTAAGTTAACAACTAAATTAACTAACCGAATAATAGTGATCACGAAAACAGTTTGTGTTGCATCTCCCCCAATTATTAAAACATGTAAACATTGAAAATGGGGCCGTGAGACTCACCTGATGAGCAAACAATCCTAAGGTGAGCGCGTGAACCAACGTAATCTCCTAGTGTCCTAAACACGCGAGATTGTATAAGTGTAAGTGATTACTTTTAATTAATCGTTCGTATAGTTGTCTGTTTGATTAATTAAGTTCAAAGTATTCGCCTCGTATTTAAGTTTGAAGTTTTGTAAAATGTACGGTCCGTTGGAAATTATATTTCAAAAATACAATTTAGTTTGTTTCGTATAAATATACTTTATAAGTTATCTTAACGTATCGTATTGTTTCCGAATATTAATTGTTTTTATTTTTGAAAATCTGACCAAAATTCATATCTCACGCGATCGCGTGATATGCTCGGCCGATCGCGTGAGTTTTCCCTTGACCCGATCGCGTGACCTCCTCGGCCGATCGCGTGATTATTCTTTTGACCCGATCGCGTGACTTCCCTCGGCCGATCGCGTGACAAGTTAAAAATGTTGGTTCCTTTTGTACATCACGCGATCGCGTGATAGCATGAAGTCGCAAAACGTGTTTTTCACTTGGAAATGACGCGATCGCGTCATTTGTTTTAGGCACTGTAGCATCTTCGTTTTCACAGAGTCTGGTTCGAAGTTTTTATAATTTTCCTTATGTTTTTAGCCAAATTCTCGCATATAGAACAATAATACATGATAATGTAAACATTATAATCACAAATTTAAAGTAAAGTTTTAGTTTCCTTACAATTTAAAATTGGGACCGTGAGGATGAAGTCGAGTACCACGATGAAGATGATGATCCGATTATGAAGAAGAAGATGGTGATTATGAGGTTGATGATTGTTGTTGTTGTTGTAAAAATTGAAACCGAAAGGGAGTGAGAGCGAGAGACCGAGAGAAAGATCAAATAATGTGTGCATGTGTGTGAAAATAATTGAGGTCGGGTAATATAACCGGCCTCAATTATTGAGATGAGTGGGTGTTTTCCGACCCGTGTTCGCGTACCCGATCGTTACATAGCGTAATCTTTTAAAATGATAATTTTCTAAAAATAGAATCGTATATGTTTTTAATTGAAATATTTTATAAAAATGTTTTTACGGATGTATAAAATTGTAACTTTGTTTTACTTAAAATGTACGGATATTTTTCTGTATCTAAAATGTATTTAAATTTCAAACGGAGTATGTAATTATTATTCTCAATAATAATACTTGATTTAAAAATGTTTTTCACCAAATTCTATTTTGGGTTTATGCGTTTTGTTAGATTCGTGTATTCGCGATTATTTAATCGTTTCGGTTTATATATATACATATACATATATAATACTTGAATACTTAAGTGTTAACACGTATATAATACGAGATTTAAAAGCTTAAATTGGGACCCAATTTTGGGTTATTTTGACCGGGTGTCACACAATGATCCACTCACCCTTGATGATCACCGTCTCCACTCAAAAGTCTTATTTTATTGAGTCTTCGGTTTATCTGAGAACATAATCAAAACACGAGTTAGATTCTCGCATCAAGTTTATTACAATCTAATTATGTATGCAATATCACATAAGAGCACCTAATATACTTTTAATACTATGTAACTAACATGAACGCACAAGTCATAAGTCATCAAATTCTTCAATGTATAACTAGCAAACGCGATCCTGATAATAGGTGGCTGGATCGTGTTTCTATGCACCAAAACATTCTGTTACCGTTTTACACAGTGAAACGCGATCCCGAAGAAGCGCTTGGATCGCGTTCCTAAGAAGTATTTAAGTGTTCACCAATTTGATACATACAAACGCGATCCAGAAGATTTGGTGGGATCGCGTTCACAAGAACGAATTTAATCTGTGCTCATTTATAACTATGAAACGCGATCCTGGCTTGGGGGTCTGGATCGCGTTTGCACGTTTTCCAGCAAAACCACAGACCTGCAACAAGTTTTAGCTCGATCCAAAATTCCCATTTTCACACAAATCAGATGTAATTCACGAATTTACTTAACATTTGACCTCAAATATTATCTATGAACATAATATAACAATAAACAATAACATCTAACATCAAAATCCATACATGCATCATCATTCAAGAAATTTACAAACCCTAACTCAAAATTCTTGATTTCAACTTGGGGAGCACAACAATTCATCAAACAAGCTTGAAATCAGTTTAACAAGGATTATATAAACACATTTAAGCAACTACTAACTCTATTTCAACATTATCCTCAATAAATCAAAGAATTCATGAAGACTTATAAAATACTTACAACTTTGATAAACACAAGATGATGATGGTGTTAAGATGAGAAGGAAGAAGACAATGTTGAATCAAAAACACAGCCACAAGTTTGCTAGACGATTTCCCTTTTGATTTCTCTTGATTTCTAAGTGTAAATGTGTGTGTTCTTGCAAGGATTTGAGAGTGTCTGAGTAAACAAGAAAATGGTCGACCAACACTATCCAAATCAGGTATAAGTGATGAAATATTATACCCATTCTAAATCTATTGTCTGGAACCTAACAATCATTTGCGAGAAAATACATTTTATTATACCGTCATCTATATTAATTTAAAACAATTAATAATTTATTTATCACAATAAGTCTTTTGATCATTTGACCTATTAATTCCCATTATTCAAATAATACCAAGTATTTGCAATTATAATTAAATAACAATAAATAAGGGGAAAATACCGTATTTCTACTAGGCCCAAATCGAGGATGTTACATTAGATATACATTTATCATTTATGGTTCTTTTATTTTAGAGTAAATTAATTAAATCGTCCATGTGGTTTTCAATTTGTTCCATAGGTCGTCCCTCACTTTCAAAAATTAAGAAATAGTGAGTTGTATTTCAATTATCAGTATATTTGTCCACTTTAATCCCATATAAACAGTAATAAATCACGCTTTCTAATCCTAATGATAAAAAGTTAGACATCACTTAGTAAAAAGGGTACTTTCAAAATTTTAAAGAGTCTACTGAGTTATATACAATACATACATAGCATTAATGATTACCACTAATCCTAAGATTTTATAATGATAAACTTGAAATGAGATTAATTCATCCGTGAGGATATTTATACAGTCGTTTAGACTCACATGCACATACGGACTTACAAGCCGGCAACTGTATACTATACGTCTCATTTCAAGACAGTGTCTTATGTGTGTATATATATATATATATATATATATATATATATATATATATATATATATAACTTGAACAATGAGCATAACTAGCACTAGATCATGCCTAAGCACATTCAAGTGAATACGTATACAGCCGTTTGGACTTACAAGCACACGTGGACTTACATCCCGACAGCCATATACTGTACTTAGACACTTCACCAAAAGAGGAAAATAAGATAATACTAATATGTACATCATTGCGTATCTTTTAACCGGGTTTAGGAAGTTAGTATCTTGGATTTAAGTTCGCCGTGTAACTGTTTTTGACTTACATGCGCACGTGGACTTACGAGCCGACAGTCACAAAGCTATACTAACAACTTATTCCAGTACCTATATTGCCTCATTGGACTCTTTTGTGCAATTTAGATATACATTTATCATTTATGGTTCTTTTATTTTATCACCGTAAAATCAAAGGTTAATGGCGCATGTATATAAAAAGTATAATTCATTATACCGTTTAAAATTTATCCAGTTACCTTTTACCAGTTAAACTCTACATTTTTATCATTAACATTAGAAAATTTGTTTCAAAAATGTAAGTTGAGCCTACTGACACATCAAATATAAAACTTAAGATTTTCATTTTTATACATGTTCACTGATGTACTATCATATTCCAAGTTTTTTACAAACACAGCCTAAAATACTTTTCAAGAATCTGCCTGTTCACATTTATGATCCGAATAATCATAATTTTAAAGTTTAGCAATTCTTATAAGATCTTTAGAAATTCGTATACAATATTGTGAGTTTTTAAAATTTATGTAGATATTCGTGTTAACTATTGATTATTTGATTTAGAAGTTTGTAATTGTGTTGAAATAAATAGTTATATCATCGATTTGTAATCCTAATTTTTTAGAATTTGATGAAACTATATATTTATATTTATATAATTAGTAATGATAACCGTTTAATTGAAAATTTGATTTTAATTTTGTTGCATGTGTTTTGAATTTATAAAAATCTTGAAATACTTTTCAATAAGTATGTTAACAAAGAAAAGAATACACAAAAAAGTTAGAGAGTATAATGTTTATGGTGTAGCGCTCATGAAGGCCGAAGGGGCGCGCATGATGGAAAACGGCATACATGTGATATGGTTGGCCAAAAAATTGGTATTGTCAAAGAGTAAATCATCATATTTTGCTACCTGTCATTTATGTATTTGCTTTCTATTTTTGCCAAGTTCATTATTGCCATTATTATCGGTCTTTCGAGGAGCTAAAAGGTGGATTATTTTGGTAAAATAAAAGTTAAAGGAGTATTTTTTGTTATTATATGGTGAGTCAAAAAATCATATTAGTGATTGGGTAGTGATTTGTACACCACCAAGATTTAGCCATACACCACTGACATGTATTACTATATTGTACTGTACAACACTCTAAAGCAGAATCAGTGGTGTATGACTAAATTTTGGTGGTGGTGATCAACACCCTTATTGATTTTCCCTTGGATGTTTAGGGTATAGTTTAAAATTAGAAAATACTCCGTAAGAAGATATTGGCGGAATCCAAATATAACCAACAACAATTAACCAACCTCCAAAATTGAAGTTGCGGCAGCAGCTTTGCTCTAAAAATGGCGGCTGCATCTGTTCTACGTTTTCGATTCTCTCAATTTCTCCCGATCAATTCTTCAACATTTTATCGTTTGCGTTACTTCTCCACTGTTGCTTCTTCTTCTTCTTCACTACAAAAACGAATCGGAACTCATAACGGCACATTTCACTGCGACGAAGCCCTAGGATGCTTCATGATTACTCGCACTTCAAAATTTCACGGAGCTCAGATCATCCGTACCAGAAACCTCCAGGTACTCTTATCTATATCTATATCTATAATTATATATTTATGATATATACATACATGTTTTATGTCTCTACTTTATACTGCAGTTTATTATCTATTATTAGGGCTAATTACACCAAAATGTTAACTCACATGCTTCCATATTTTTTCATATTTGTATATATTATACAATTTCGCTATGATTATATGTTAATTGAATGCAACAAGAAAGTCAGTTGTATAGCACTATTTCATGGAACCGAATGAGTGGAAGTGTGTTACATTTTGGTGTAATTAACGGTTGTTATTGGAGTATTTGAAATTTGAGTTGGATAGTGATATAGGGGAAATGTGGTTGGAATAGGTTTTGGATACGTTTGATGCGGTGCTTGATGTTGGGGGAGTGTATGATCCTAGCAGAGATCGGTTTGATCATCATCAGAAAGGATTAGATGAAATACTTGGGGATGGATTCACGACTAAATTAAGTAGTGCTGGCCTTGTGTATAAGGTGATAGTAGTTTTTTTAATTTCCATTTCCGTAAACTTCATTGCAGCGAATTGAGTTTCTGATGAGCAAGTTGTTTCCTGTAGCATTATGGAGTTGAGATAATTGCAAACACGCTTAAGCTGGATGAGAACCATCCTGATGTGCGTACCTTGTTTTTGGCTGTTTATAAGAATTTTGTGGAGGTAGTATGAAAATTTATGTGATGGTTTTTTTAATCTTGTAGTGGTTTAACTATTGATAGTATTTGTTTACTGAAAGACTGTACATTGTATTAGGCAGTTGATGCGATTGATAATGGAATAAACCAATATGAGATAGATCTGCCTCCCAAGTATGTTAACAATACGACGCTTTCCTCCCGAATATCGAGACTGAATATGAATTGGTATGATGCTGATCAATCACCTGAGAAAGAAGATCAGGCATTTCAACAAGCAATGACACTAGCTGGCAGTGAATTTATGGATGTGAGTAGATTTTTTACCTTAAGTACTGCTTGATATTGAGCAATGAGTGTGACTGTTTGTCCTACTTATGCATCAGTCTCTCTACTTTCATGCAAAATCATGGTTGCCAGCAAGATCTGTTGTTATGGAATGTCTCGCAGCAAGAAAAGATATTGATTCTAGTGGTGAAATCATGTTACTAACCAGATCTTGCCCTGTAAGTAAAGAAGTTTATATATAAATACATTGTTGTCATTTACGCATCAACATAAATTTTATCCCAAAAGAATGCACTTATATATCTCATTATTTGACAGTGGAAGCTTCACATATTTGACCTTGAGGTGGAAATGAAGATTGACCCTGTCTTGAAATATGTCATCTATCAGGTGCTTAACACACTTCAAATTTTCAAAATTTATACACTAATAGACCTAAAGATATTTGGTTCTTTTTCTTCATATTATGTAGGATGACAGGAACAATAAGTGGCGAATACAGGCAGTAGCAGTATCACCAGATAAATTTGAAAGCAGAAAGCCTCTACCATCGCATTGGAGGGGTTTGACAGATGATCATCTTTCTCAAGTGGCAGGAATATCTGGTTGTGTTTTTGTGCACACGAGTGGGTTTATAGGTGGAAACAAGACTTATGAGGGTGCCCTGGCCATGGCAAGAGCTTCTTTATTGGCTTAAGCAAGAAAGGTCCCAGCCATTTGTTGAGAACCATCTAATCTGGATAACAAAGTATGTTGCAAGGTATATCAGCTGCGCCTACTTGAATACTTACATATGCTTCAGAAGATCTAGATCTTACTATCTAAAATTCTAAATGATCTTGTTACTGTCTCGATTCAAACTGATCACTAAGAAGTATCACTAATGAAGGAATGGGACAGTGGTGGACATAGAAAAAGAAATTTTTGTAGGCTATAAATTAATGGACGGGTTACTTTTTCAGCTTTTTTTTTTTCAATCTGTAAATAGGGTTAAACATGGATTTACCTCTTCATGATCAGTTCCGAGTTCAACATACACAACACCTCAATTTTGATGTTTCAGTATTAACAGGAAAAGGTTTGATTGGAAAAAAAAAAATTAACGGCAAGTGTTGGGATGAATCTCCATGGTAGTTATTTTGGATATATGTCTGATACAGGAAGGAATAATTGTAAGATTGTGCGGAAAATGTTCTAGTTTATATGCTTTGGAGCAGGTGTTGTCATGAGAGTGATAGGGAGGTTTTACCAGCCCAGGTTTAAAATATTGTAATTCCATATGTCCTTTAATTCAAGTCTGGCAAACAAGTGTGAGAGAGGGAGGAAACATAACTGTAGTGAGAAGGAGTTGCATTGCTGAATTATTGAACATATGGGAAAAAACCTTGGGTCTATTGAAAGTAGGAAGCTGTGTTACAATGCCAAGAGGAGCAGGCTAGGGCTCTTCAAGAAGTTAAGGTAATAACTCTAAATTTTGGCAATGTGTGTATATTCTAGTTACATGTCAAAAGGATGCTAGTGATACTATGTATGGAGGTCGTATACTATTTATGATGATTTATTCATGCACGTGTTTAGATTAGCGGGAAAATAAGTGTAAATGTAGTGTAGTAATATCATGCAAAGAGGTCCTATAGTGGTGTATGTGCTTATATATGTGCGTTTGGTGTGTATTCAAGGTATTATGGGTTTTGGTCCTGGTGATAAGTGCAAGGGAAAGGCATAGATATGAGTAAATAGTCAAACATTGGTTGAACAATTCTTAGTGTGTATACTTTGGTAAACTTTGATACCTTTTTGTATACTTGGTAGATAAATGAAATATGTTGATGAAACACCTTTAAGTAACCAAGGTATTGAGCTTCATATTTCCTTAAATCATTTTCCAGGTCGGCTAACCATTATATTATTCAAAAGTTAGTCCAACTAGTATTGTGGTTTATTTGAGGTGGATATGTCTGTTGCCTTATGCTGAGATGCAGGGTAAGGATTCTATAAACAAACCACATCTAGTCTAACCAATTATTGGAGAGCTTTGATTTGTGGTACTTCATCCACCAAAATCGTGTGTGTTAGCTAGAAGAAGCTCTGTAGAATTAAACAACGCAGAAGGATGAACACCTGATGGAGATGATAATAATAATGCTACAGAATCATAATTGTTAACTAGTTAGGCCTGCAAATTACAAGAAACTCTTTGTAGCTCAAAATTTCATTCTTCTGATTCTATAGGCAGGTCTTCTTTGAACCATTGATACAGTCCTCCCTCCAAATGGAAAACATTATCATAACCATTCAGCACTAGCAAGTAGGCAGCTATAAGTGACCTGCAGAAATTAACAAGATAATCACCATATGTGTTTATTTCTTTTCTATTATTTTTTATCTATTATTCTGTTGTGAAAGCACTAAGAAACCTTGATTGTTGGCCTTCAGGAAGATTTTGGGTAGGTTTCATTGTACCTCCAGATGCACAAGCTACTATAATCTTTGAATTTTTATCTAACTTTGATTCAATACCTGTTGCATATGAAATTATATATGAACAACGTATCCTACAAACGAATATTAACAGAATTTGCTTCAATTAACACCATACTTTGCAAAAATTCAGGATTCTCTTCTGTTCCGGCAAATATACCAAAAAATGCAAATGCAACTCTTCTAGCAATGTCCCATGCTGTCCACTCCTTTATAAGCCTGTATATTTGTACATTGATTGCACCTGGGGGATGAGCCTGCATTCACAACCCAATCACAATCCACATAGCTATGACATTTTAAGCTTTGTTGCTAGAATAGAATTTTTGATCTTGGAGGAATATAGCATATGCTTAACCTCTTTAAACTCTGCTTCTGGTCTCACATCAAGAATCACAAAGTTATTTTGTTGTTGAAGTCGTAATGCTTCCTTTACATCCACACTTCGAACCTGCAGTGTACATTATTTGTTTAGTTCCATAGTGTGTCTGATTAATATCATAGTTATGCTTGAAACATGCAATAATAGAACATGATTGCTCAACAAGAAAATGACAACTATTTAGGGGTGGCATTCTTGACCTATTTACTTATGAATGGATATATTATGGGTGCGTTTATCTCATTAGGAATCCAGTTGATCAAATATAGAATATCTAGATGAAAGGGGAATGGATATAGCAGGTTATTATCGAAAGTCTATATAAAAAGTATACATCTTATATTCTTTTGTTCAAAGTTTTAAATTACAGTTTTAGTGATTTTACACTTGTAATAATATCATTAATGCATTAGTTATCTATTGAAAAAATAAACAATAAATCTTGGGGTGACCCGGCCCATTTTGACCCATACTAAAGTCTTAAGTGCGGCAACCAAACCTGCTTTGACCCGTTAACCAACCCGTCCGAACGTGCCCATCTTACCACATCCACAACTAATATCTTTAAACAATTTTGGATCACATGTCAATATAGTAGTTGGATTCTATTGGCCTCTTTGGTAGAAAGGAATGGTTGTGTAAGATAATATACTTTATCATGGAAAAGAATACCCTTTTTTGTAGCAGGAGCTCCCTCTTTGTCTTCCACTCTTCTTCAGCTAAGCAACCGAAAAGAAGAAATACTTATTATTCCATACGGTATCCCTAAATAAGATAATAATAACAGTAAGTAATTACCAGGTGTTTTCGCAGTTTTGGTTGCTGCACTTCTGATTGTGAACGTGGAGATAGACCGTTTCCTTGTAGAAGACATATGTAGATTGGTTGCAATGCAACAGGTGCTGTTTTCATTTACACAATTTGAATACGATGTAAATGGAGCAGCATAAAGCTTTGATTGCAAGTATGAAGAAGACGAGTGTGGAGTAACTGAAGTGAGAGCAACCATCATCTAAAAACAGGGTGGTATATCTGATGAAATATGAATGTGTTTTATTTATTATCTTTTTCCTATTTATTTATTTTCTGTATATACTCTGCAGTTGAGTAGTTATATTATCATTAAAGATGATAACTGCAGTTGAGATGTGAAAGAGTGCAATGAGAAATGAGATAATTGATGGTGGGGCATGGCATGTAGCATATTTGTGGATATTTTGGTTTCAACCCACAATCTGAGTTTGTGGTGGTGGCTTTATCTGGGATCTTGTTTGATCTCCATGCTACCCCATTCCCATATCAACTTTTGGCTTAATGGGAATGATATGTCATTGGAAAATTAATCAATATCTAACTTATTAACTTTCACTTAAACCTTAATCTCAAAATGATCAACATTATCCTTGAGAATAGGGGTGTTCACTATTTGGACAAACCGAATTGTCCAATCGGACAATTTGGATTGGACTATTTGGTTCGGATAATTTGGTTTTTTAGATCGGTTTGGTTCAAAACCGAATATTTATTTTGGTTTTTGGATTGGTTTTGGTTACCAATGTAAAAACCAAATAGTCCAAAAAAAACCGAATAGTAATATGTTTTGATAATACTTTCCATATATGTACAAGTTAATTAGGTTAATCACCAAATACTATGCATATTTATACTATTATTAACTTTATTCATCATTTATCACAAATTTCTCAACTATATCTTACTTTTGTCTTGCAAATTATTAATTTTTTGTCACGAATTTAAGAAACATGCTAATTAGTTTTGTTTGATAATCAAGTTTTTTGATTTTGTTCGAATGTTTTTATTATTAATATATGAAATTATAAACCGAAACCGAATAAACCGAATAGTAATTAGGTTTGGTTCGGTTTGGTTTTTTAGTTATTCGGGTCGGTTTGGTTTCAACTTTTCAAAATCGAAAACCGATCGGTTTTATCTATTAGGTTCGGTTTAAACCGAATTAACCGAATGAACACCCCTACTTGAGAAATCGCACTCCCAAATCCCCGTTTTTGCCTTTGGTCGCCGGTCGCGTCATATTATCATGCGAAATCAAGTCCTTTGTGAAACTCGAGTTACAATAACATCTTATGGTTCACCGTTCCATTTTAAAACTTATACTTTTAATAAATATCTACATCTACACTACTTATAAAGCATATGAGTTTCCCTTTCTTAAATACTTAAAATTCTATATATTCACAATATATAACTCACAAATACACAACTCTAAATATGGATGCTATACAACTCACATGTTAACAAGAAGAACATTAATATTAAAAATAAAACTTGGTAATTATTGATGATCTTACATAAAACCAAACATGACAAGATGATTATAACTATTAAAAACATGCTAAACATAAATTCATTTGCCCTTTCTACCTTACAAATTCATAAATAACCGAATTGTATTATGCATAAAAATAGTGGATATTCATCGTATTTTATAGGTGTAAGATAAGCCTATGTTCATAAATCGTAACATACTTTCTTGTGTAGATGTTGGTGGAGCTTTTCAAAAATGCGATCCATGATGTCTAGAACACTTGAAAGTTGCTAACTTATATTCTTTAAGATGTCGCTACATAGTACGGGTTATCTACTAGTCTATTATTAATTGTTGTGAATACCACTTTGTACTAGTTTCAAAGGTTTAGTCACTTCAGTCTAAGGTTAATTGATACCCATACATTAGTATTTCCCATCATAAAAACTTCTACTTTTTCAATAGATTATATAATCCATTTTGCCGAAATCGGATCTATATCGGCACGTTTATGTGAGAATGAGACCTTTTTCATCCTGGGAAAATTGAGTTAAATCAAATGTATAATATCAACTTATGAGACGACTCCCAACAGTGACACTAATTGACACGTCAGTTTGTGACACAGCATCACGTTAGCACTTTTCAAAACTGACACTACACTGTCAACAATATACATTACTCAGTTTTTCTGAATCCCAAACATTATTTACTTTATTTATTTAAAACACAAAATAAACAGAACAATTTCACTAAAATTAGAAAAATTACATTAATTGAAAATAAAAGTATTGTTATGAAATAAATATGGAATGGATGTCCATATCCTATAGGAGATTGTTTCTTGGAGGATAATCCATCTTTGTACTATAAATATATACCTCTTAATGAGATGAATAATACAGGTTTCTCCATTCTCTTTTCTCTCTGTCTTGTTTCTTTATTTATTGTACTTTACTTTTACAACACATTATCAGCACGAGTCTCTAACCTAATTTCGAGTTCGTAGTCGGCAATCAACATGGAGGTACGGCCATAACTTTTGTACTCATATCTCTTTACAATATTCAATTGTATGTTAATTGTATGTCTTGAATTGCATGGATTAATTAATGGATCTAGTTACGTGGCAATATAGTATTAAACCATACAAAAGTAGATATATGAGACGTTCTATGAATTTAGTTTGCATATTATTTATAATTTATATGTATAATAGAGAACTGAGAATTTAACTACCAAAGACCTATGTCTATTTGATTGTACATAAAATATAAAATCTTTATACAAACAAAAAAAATTGACACGTACTTTCTATAATAATTTTTAGTATTCTGTGCTATTTCAAGAATAAAATAAACAATAAACACGATGATATAGTTCGTATTTTTTTTTTCTTGGTCGGTGATTGTGTATGTATGTTAAACATCAAAAGTTTTGGAAGATCGGTTTAATTTTTCTACTTCCTTATGAATCATATTAAATAAAATATTAATATTCGACACATAGAAGCACGCGATACATATTAGTTATTATACATGATGATTAAGCTTAAAGGTTTCTTTTCATCAAAATAAATTTGATACATATTGTATGAATTAGGCGAGTAGATAAGCAGATATGTTACAAGTATAGATGTATATAAAAATCAGAGTATATATATATATATTCTATTTATTAAGCATCGTGGTTACACAGCTTGCAAAATTATGGTCTAATTAATCATGAACCTTTGTGTGAAAAAAAAAAAAAAAAGATGCCGATTTCGTTTTCTTGTTTAGCTAAAGTTTAATGTGAAGTTTCTGTGACGTTTAATATTGAGTTCTATATATGACTAGATTGATATCAAAGATAAATTAATGATTAGGTTAATGATGGTTTTATCTCAACTTTAATTTCTAATTTCTACAGTTACCTTTTAAGTTTTTTATTGATTTTGAATTGAAAACCTACATATACGATTAGAAAAATATAAGGATAAAAATCAATGCTCATATTAATAGTTATCATTTAACATTAAGGCAGTCTCTACTTTAACCGAATGATGATACACCTATTTGACTATTTCATTGTATTGGTCAAATTGATACTAACTAGCAAATTTGTGCACAATATGATCCTTAAAATTTGTTATTTATCTAAATATATTAGGATGAATGCCTTATGATTGTTATAATAGTACTTGGCCATGTTTACAGATTCTAATGATCTAGTAATTGTACGTAATGTACATATGTCCTATAACATGATCTTAGAGATTGATATTTATCTAAGCAGTTTGCAAAGCACTAAGTTGTGACAAAGGTACCTATGGTACCTATGCATCGTTAACGTTTTGTTCGATATATATATAGGGGCATGCGAATCCTTTGACAAGATTTTATAGAGTTATACATAAATAATTATTTCAGGATAAAAGAATATTACGGAAGTTTTTGAACGAGTTGTTGGAAGACGTTTTCAAAAGATTTAAAACTGTATATTCTAATCGTAATGGGCATTATCCGAAACTGTTGAAGTTCTTAACGTATTACATAAATATTGTTATCCGAAGCCACCGTATTTTCTCAATCGAATTACCAGAGAGCAGATGATTAGATGTGTGTTTAAGAGACCCTCACTGCTAAAGCTTCTAATTAACATTTAACATAATATATAATTGTATATAGTTAATTCTATTTCGAAACCATACTATACGGTTATTATTGTTGCCAAAGCGTTACGTACACAATAATACTCAACAAATTTGATTTTTGTTAAACTTGCATATTATTTTGTCTAAGGTAAAAGTGATTCTCGATTTTAGAGGTAAGATCAATCTTGATCATAAATTTATGATCGTTTAGATTATATTTCTATTAATTTACTTCATTGGTTCTCTATATGTTATTGGTTACACTAGAACACATAATACATCATGCTGCTTTCTTTGAATATTAGTTGTTGTGTTTTAATTTATGTGTCAATCCGATGGTATATTTACTTAGATCTCAAAGTATAACAAAACACATGACAAGATTTCATCGCATGTGAACTTTAGCCCCGATATGCATCAAATGTGAACTTTAGCCCCGATATGCATAAAGAGTTTGAGTTGAATTTGATTACAATACTTATAGTTGAGTATTACTGGGTGTGATAATAAGGATATTAATAAATACAAGAGCCTAATGCTTATGCAGTCAATATTATAAAGTTTTGCTTGTGTGACTGTTTGAATACTTCTCTTTTGTGATTATTGAACTTGGAGATTTAAGTGAATATAGACCGAGTTGATATATGATAGGGTTTTGTACTATACTGTGTGAACTTTCATGTATACTTATCTATGTATAAAATTGTTTAGTTTTATACATTTTGAGTGAGTGCTATATATATTCACTTATGATTAAAAAAAAAAAAATTAGACTTAAGGTTAAGAAGGGACTCCAACTTCTAAGAATGATTTAACCTATAATTTGGATTTATTGGCATAATTTTGAGCCACAAGATTCTGACCAATACTTATGCTCCTAATTTGATGACACCGTTGTGAATAAAGAGAACTAGTGTAATACAACTTTATATTGATAGATTAGTTGATTTATCAATTTGATTATTTGGCATCTGATTATAATATTTTTAGATAAGATTATTCATGGAAAAGAAAAAGATGTCGTATGTATTATGTGTTATCATTATAAATGTCAACTTGTTATGATATATAGTGATTATTATATTTTTGTGCTTATCTATATATGATACTATTATTATACATAATAATCCGTGCTTTGATAATATTGAAATCTCAATTTGATTGAAAGTAAATAGTAAAAGTTCATATATAGATCACAAGAAAAATGATTCAAGTGATAAGCATGCATCAGGGAAAGAAGAGTTTAACGTGATGATGCATGTATAATGTTGTGATATACTCCCTCCGTCTCAAATTAAGTGTCTGGTATCAGTCTTCACGGAGTTTAAGAAATTACATTGTCAGGTAGTAAATATGACAGTTTTACCCTTGCTTTTTTGCACGGACTCCCATGTATCAGTTTTGAGTGAGGGTTAAATGGTAAAGTGGATATGCTATTTTTGGAAGTGGACACTTATTTTGGGACAAACTAAAAAGGAAATGTGGACACTTATTTTGGGACGGAGGGAGTATATGATACATATACAAGTGCAATCAAAGCATGTATGGTCATAAACTTGATGTATTATGGACCTCAATTCTTATATATATTGGCATGACCGGTTACACCATTCCGAGTCAATAATGATGCGAAGTGCATATAAGAACTGCGAGTTCTTAATAGTGATAATGTTACATGTGTTGAAAGCTCTCAAAGAAAGTTAATCATTACCGACTAAAATTGAGATTGAATCTCTTAGGATTCTGGATTTAATAAAAGGGGATGTATGTAGGCCTATATATCCACCTAATGATCATTTAGAGTATAAATCGATGCATCGTCTAAATGGTCATTTGCAACTTAGAGCTTGCATGATTAAGTGACTCGCCTAGTGAGATTGCGAGCACATATTACATAGATCATATTTGTTTTGACAATGTCGGTGAATGAAACATATATTAAGCGTCTTCGGTTGATTGTAATAAGTGTTGAAAATTTATTAGTTCATACACCGATTACTTTTGTCGAAACGCTGACAAGTGTACGACAAGACTGCGGTCATGATGAGAGCATAACTATTACTTATAGTACGGGGCCATGTTAGTATACATGAATTAATATGAATTCGCATTATGCCAACGAGATTATGATTCCTCCCCTTAATAATTGATATTTGGTCGTGAAAAATATATATTCCATCTTAAGAGATTTATTTGTTTGTGCGGTATATATATTTTAGTTGCTCCACCACAATGCACAACGTCTAGATGTGAAAAATGTTGGGAATATGTATGGGAAGGGGATAAGCAGCTTGAACTTTAATTATCATGTGACACCCAGTCAAAAATGACCCAAATTCACGTCCAAATTTAAACTTTTAAATCACGTGTTATATATACGTGTCAATACTCAAGTATACAAGTATTATATATATAAATGTATATATATAACGTGAAAAGATTATTTAATAATCATATACAAACAAATTCACAAACTATCACCGACACTTTGTCAAAACATTTTATAAATGTTTCCAAGTATTATTTGACTAATACTTCAACTCAAAATAATCCAAAGTTCATTCGTTACTTAAAAACGTACGTATATTATATAACGTCTAATTATACGTTACACGATTCGAATAAAAGAACAATTCGCAACCGACGACCAAACGAAAACCCAAATTACATTTTAGCAAACTAAAATATATCATTTAAGTAAAACTTTCACTAAAAATATCGTGACTTAAATCGTTAACGAAAACTAATACATAAAACGTTTAACGTTTAAACGGACGACGAACCGATCGGGTAAACAAACACGGGTATAATACCAATACTTGGGACAAGATTTAACACAAACAAACACCACTTTTTGACTTGAAAATGGCTGGCCATACCAGCCCATTTTCTTCCTTAATTCAAGGATCTAGTTCCCCAAAATAATTGAATATAATAACTAAAATATCACATTTCATTTTCATTGTCAATTTTCATCTATTTCTCTACCATATCTCTTCTATCATACGGCTCTCTCTCTTTCTCTACTACCTCCATATTCTTCCTTATAATCTACACTAAATCTAGCATAAAAACTTGAAGAAAAACCAAGAGAAGAAGCAAGGAAACGAAGAGTAGAACACAAACCGAGCATAATCCACTCATTTCGTCGCTAGATCATCAAAACACTTGGTATGAACTACTATTACTTAGCTATATTTCTTTGGATTACCTATATACATATGTTAGTATGTTAGATCAACTCCAAAATGTCCAAGAAATATGTTAAAATACGTTTTTTCATATATATATATATAAAGACAGTTTTCTGTCTTCCAAAACCGACTCACCAAAACACCCTTATCTCGAAATCTAGGAAGAATCAACTCACGAAGTCTAAACGAAAAATGACCGTTAAGATGTTGGCTACAACTTTCATTTTTAGCTCTCGGACCAGATCCTCACGGATCATGGTGAAAAACGTGAGTCTTTGGACTGAACTCACTGTAGGACCAAAACCGACAACTCTTCATATTTATTTTTGTTAAAAATAGTAAACGGACATGTAAAAATACCATAAAATGCAGAAATGACCACGACATATATGAGAAAATGTGTGATTTTTGGTTAGGTATGAATCGGACTAGAAGTAGTCCAAACCGAGAGGTTTATCGGGTTTAAAATCTGGAAAATGAACACAAAGGGACTGTTTTGGTAATTTCATAAAACCGACACTTCGGGTTAACCTCGAGACGAACCAATAATTTTTATAAACTTATTTTGACGTATTAGGACTTATGTAAAAGTTTCGGGTCAAACCGAACATGTTTGACCAAGTCGACATAAACGAACCATAAAACGATAAGCTTGAACTCGAAACAAACTTAATTACATTTTTGGAATATGATTTCAAATTGTCACCAATGAGTCGTACTCGATTTACAAAACTTCAAACATAATACGAGACGAGTACTTTGGACATAACCAACCAAATGAACAACTAAACAAACGAATTACTACGCGTACACTTACAAATACAAAATCTTGCGTGTTTAGGGCATTAGGAGATTACTGTTGGCATACGCACGCACTTTAGGATTGCTTGCTCTACAGGTGAGTCTCACTGCCCCTTTTTACTGTTTTTACTTTGGGGGAGGTGCATCACTTGTTTACTAAATGTATTTGTTTACTGAATATACTGTTTACTGAATATACTTGCTTACTGAATATACTTGTTTACTGTATGTACTTATTTACTGAAAGTACTTGTTTACTAAAATTATTTAAATTATTAAATACGTATACAAATGTATTATTTTACCGACTTTAATACAATTACAAATGTATTATTTTACCGACTTTAATACAATTACAAACGTATTATTTTACCGACTTATTTACTTACAGACTTACAGACTTATAGATTTACTGATATACTGAGTTGCATGAGTTTTCTTTAATCCAATGAAGTCCTCTGAATCATAGTTGTTAGTTATACGATAAGCGCGAGTTTTAGTATATGGATCCATATGGGACTGACAATCCCCGCCTGGGGTGGTAGCGCCACCACGAACCGCACTAGTATAAACAGGCGTTTCTTACTCGTTTCATATGAATGATTTTGGATTAGCATTCACGGGGGCAAATTACTGACGTGTTAAGCTTCGACTATGATGGCTCATGACATGACCGACTATACCGACCTTACTATACTTATGAAATACTTGGTTACCGACTTATTACTATTGTACAATTATACTTTACTGTTTTACTTATTGTGATGATTTATTTATTGATATATTTAAATCTGTTTATTACTGTTTGAAAACTATTGATTATTGTTTACTACTGTACATTACAAACCTGTGAGATTCACCAACCTTTTGGTTGACCTTTTTAGTGATGTATTCTCAGGTACTCAGCAACAGTAGGATGACCCGCAGGGTATGCTAGGCTAGTACGAGTCGCATGCATAAACACTTGAAGATTTTATTGGCATTATCTTTTGTACTATGATTATGTGTTCAAAATCTTCTAAATCATTTTGCGAACTCGCAATGATGTATTACTTATAACTTAAAATCTTGTACTACTTTTAAAAACTTATGTATTGTAATGTATTATCTACAACGTCTCATTTAGAGTCGTTTGCTTGTACTTTGGTGTTTTGATATATGATTAGTCACGCCCAAAAACAATCGCTTCCGCAAAGCATAAATTGGGGGTGTGACAGATTGGTATCAGAGCCTAAGGTTATAGCGAACTAGGTTGCATTTAGTGGGCCTAGACTATGACCGTTAGGCAGTATTCCTTACTAAGTATAACTGGTTCAGGGATTCCGTCATACGAATTTAATCTAACATAGCCTGATCAACTATGTACAATTAAATAGAGATGATGTAAGATCTGAAAGGGGTTATGTTGAACAGGGATGCACTAGTTGACTCTGACCACGAGAGAACCGTGACTTGTACTTGTTCTGTGCTAGACACTACTAGGTGGATAATAAGTATATATGGGTTACACCTATATGGTTAGGCTTATTAATATTCTCAAATGTTTAGTGACACACTTACTGTTCGAATACACTTTAGAATAGGTCTGTGGTAAGTTGATCGAGTCAGGAAAATAGTACTGGGATGTGCCCTGGCAGAGAGGGTCATCTCTTCGAAATAGACTTACATAGGAATAGATTAAGAACTCTGACACCTTAAGCTACACAAATTGGTCATCAGAGGACCCGTCATTCACTCACCCATCATGTTTAACATCCTGATTCCATATTCCTCTAAGTACAAAAATCTTTTCTATATCTCTATCACATTCCGCAATAACTTCTTATATCTGTTCGGACGTAATATCCCCGACAGCTCTTGTAAAACTCTAACTCTTGTAATCTTTTGAACTCGCATGTTAAATGATTACAAACTTCGTTATTCTACACCATTGATTGTCACTTGTGCTGTAATATATTACCGTTATATATGCAACTACGATAATCATACTCTTACACAAAAACTCACATTTTTCCTTGCTGTTATTGAAGGAACATGCCACCAAAAAGACAATCTTTCAGCGCGGCTGAACTCGCACGATTTGTTTCTCAAGGAGTAGCCGAAGCTCTAGCTACTCGATCATCACCGTCTGTGAACGATGCTCCTGTTGCTAAACCCTGCAGCTACAATGACTTCCTCAAGTGCAAACCTCTGAACTTTAAGGGCACGGAAGGTGCCATTGGATTAATCAGGTGGATTGAAAGAATGGAGTCAGTCTTTAGGATCAGTAACTGCTCGGAAGACTGCCAAGTGAAATATGCCACCTGTACATTTCTGGAAAGTACTCTGACGTGGTGGAACTCGTACATTCAGTCTGTGGGAATTGATGCTGCATATGGAATCCCATGGGAAGAACTGAAAAGGATGCTAAGGGATGAGTACTGTCCCAATGAGGAACTCCAGAGGCTGGAAGACGAATTCTGGCACTTGACCGTTCAGGGTACTGACATCATCGGTTATACAACCCGATTTCAGCAGCTCGCTCTTCTCTGCCCATCTATGGTAGACCCTGAACGTAAGCGGATTGAGAGGTACATCCGCGGACTCCCAAAGGATATTCAGGGGAATGTCACTTCATCAAAGCCTGGAACTATTCAGAGTGCTATTCTTATGGCACATGAGCTCATGGCGCAGATTGTCAGGCGCGAGACATCTGTAGCACCTACTGGAAACACTGGCAAGCGTAAATGGGAAGGAAACCCCAACACCTCCAGCAAGAAGGTTGATGCTGTTAAAACCCACCCAACTGGCTCGGGCGACAAGAAGGAGTATAAGGGCAGCAAACCCTTTTGCTCAAAATGCAGCCTTCATCATGATGGTGCGTGTCCTTGCACCAAATGCAAGCGATTCGGACACGTGGCTAAGGATTGCAAGACAGCCGCAACTGGTACCAACACTTCTGCACCCAAAACTTGTTATGAATGCAATGGTACTGGGCATTTCAGGAAGGATTTCCCTCAACTGAAAAACAAAAACAACAATCCTGCTCGAGGAAGAGCCTACGTACTCAACGCTAGGGAAGACCCGAACCCGAGGCTTGCTGATTTACTCAACAATGGTACATTCGCTTACTAATAACCCTACTGTCTCTATATTTACTTTGGGAAAAACCTTACATATACTGCTTATCTATTCCTGTGTATTTCCTAGATTCTAAGTACACGATAGAATTAGGAATCGATAGGCTACTTGAGGTCATTAGTGCAATCGTCCATCCCTTGGGGTGTGCATTCTTATCTACTTGATTGTATTAACTTGTGATGATTATGATCTGATTGTGTGTTGTGAGATTCTATGTGTCTTGGGGACAATTGGAAATAATTACTTATATAACACCTTAATACGAAACATCTAACTGTAGGAAATGACTAAGCATGCTGCTAACAACTACACGTCGGATGACGATCAGCTCAGTGAGGAGCATGTGATGTTTCCCTACCTCCTCACTTTGGATAGCGAGTTGAGGCTAGAAACTGAGGAGGCGTCAGAAGAAATGATGCCGGTAAAGGAAATAGAGAAACACCTGACTGAATCAACAACAGAATCTGCATTGACTTCCATCAAAAGAATTACCGTGACAGCTCAACCAAATTCTGATCCTAACCTCACTATTGATAACACCACTACTACTACATTTGCCATTACTACAACCCTTCTTGATACACCTACTACTAGTAACATAGGCATGGAAGTTGTTCACTTCCTTAAGGAAACCCTAGACTTGTTCCAAAGTCAGTTGATCGAAGCACGGAAAGACATCATTGACCTCCGACAAATTGCTTACCAGAGTGAAAGGCGCGCCCACGAATACGAACTACGCATGCTGACAATGGAAAACAGCCTAAAACAGTCGATGCTACTTCACCAGACTATTCAAAATGCGAATGTTGTAGTTGACAGCCCGACATCTCAAGTGACTCAGCATAATAACCCTGCTGAGGAGAATACTGAACCAAGAGTGGCAAACTGTAAGAGGAATTTGGAAGAAATTCCCATCTACAATCCTGCTGTACCTGAAGCAAAGAGAGTAAAAACAGTCCGTACTTACAAAGGAAATCTACCCTTCTGCGCTCTATGCAACCGACACCACAAAGGATCTTGTATCGCGCCCTGCAGCCGATGCAAAGTATTTGGACACCAAGTTAAGAACTGCAAATTCCCTCCTAAGGGCATTGATTCTAAAGCTTTAAAGGTCTGCTTCAAGTGTGGAACTGCTGGACACTATAAAATTAATTGCCCACTACTAGCTGATGAGAGTGTCAACAGTGAAGAAAAGAACTCTCGAGGAGAAATCCTGGCAAGCAGTGTCAGTGAGACTAAGTTTAATCCAAACCACCTTAAGGGTACGCTTTCACGTAACAACTTAATTCTATATGAAACTGATAGAATTTAACTCATACTATGACGTCACAGACCATTACCGACTACCTGTATACAAATGGCCTTGGTAGATCTTACAGGTTGTTTGAATGCTTCTATGTTTTCCCTAGATTCTAAGTGTACAATAGGGTTAGGGAAAGACTACAATTTAGGATCTATAGTTTCCTTATGAGACGAGGTTTAGCTCGCATAAGTATAAGGATAACATATCCTACGCCGTGTATACCGAAAAACATATCGGGTAAATTTTTGGGTAACATCCCATATAAGACAAATGTAGGCTGAACCATGTAGTTTCTATAGGAGACTGATAGAGTCTAGTTTACGCTATGATACTGCTGTCTGTTATAAGCTGTGTGAACATAGTGGAAGATACTACTTTACTTTAGGCTACTAGTACAAAGTGTAGCTGCATCTTAGTGACTGACTGACTGACCTTGTTCTACAGACAAAATGGTCAATTACTTTACAACACACTTCCTCTACTCCTTTAATGGCCAGTAGGGCATTAGCTTAACAAGGGGAGGGAGGTAAGATTAGAATGAGGTTGTATCACTCATAGTCGACTCACACACTTACTTAGATAAGGCACATACAATTACTACACACAAATTTCGGGACGAAATTCTCCTAACAAGGGGAGAATGTGACACCCAGTCAAAAATGACCCAAATTCACGTCCAAATTTAAACTTTTAAATCACGTGTTATATATACGTGTCAATACTCAAGTATACAAGTATTATATATATAAATGTATATATATAACGTGAAAAGATTATTTAATAATCATATACAAACAAATTCACAAACTATCACCGACACTTTGTCAAAACATTTTATAAATGTTTCCAAGTATTATTTGACTAATACTTCAACTCAAAATAATCCAAAGTTCATTCGTTACTTAAAAACGTACGTATATTATATAACGTCTAATTATACGTTACACGATTCGAATAAAAGAACAATTCGCAACCGACGACCAAACGAAAACCCAAATTACATTTTAGCAAACTAAAATATATCATTTAAGTAAAACTTTCACTAAAAATATCGTGACTTAAATCGTTAACGAAAACTAATACATAAAACGTTTAACGTTTAAACGGACGACGAACCGATCGGGTAAACAAACACGGGTATAATACCAATACTTGGGACAAGATTTAACACAAACAAACACCACTTTTTGACTTGAAAATGGCTGGCCATACCAGCCCATTTTCTTCCTTAATTCAAGGATCTAGTTCCCCAAAATAATTGAATATAATAACTAAAATATCACATTTCATTTTCATTGTCAATTTTCATCTATTTCTCTACCATATCTCTTCTATCATACGGCTCTCTCTCTTTCTCTACTACCTCCATATTCTTCCTTATAATCTACACTAAATCTAGCATAAAAACTTGAAGAAAAACCAAGAGAAGAAGCAAGGAAACGAAGAGTAGAACACAAACCGAGCATAATCCACTCATTTCGTCGCTAGATCATCAAAACACTTGGTATGAACTACTATTACTTAGCTATATTTCTTTGGATTACCTATATACATATGTTAGTATGTTAGATCAACTCCAAAATGTCCAAGAAATATGTTAAAATACGTTTTTTCATATATATATATATAAAGACAGTTTTCTGTCTTCCAAAACCGACTCACCAAAACACCCTTATCTCGAAATCTAGGAAGAATCAACTCACGAAGTCTAAACGAAAAATGACCGTTAAGATGTTGGCTACAACTTTCATTTTTAGCTCTCGGACCAGATCCTCACGGATCATGGTGAAAAACGTGAGTCTTTGGACTGAACTCACTGTAGGACCAAAACCGACAACTCTTCATATTTATTTTTGTTAAAAATAGTAAACGGACATGTAAAAATACCATAAAATGCAGAAATGACCACGACATATATGAGAAAATGTGTGATTTTTGGTTAGGTATGAATCGGACTAGAAGTAGTCCAAACCGAGAGGTTTATCGGGTTTAAAATCTGGAAAATGAACACAAAGGGACTGTTTTGGTAATTTCATAAAACCGACACTTCGGGTTAACCTCGAGACGAACCAATAATTTTTATAAACTTATTTTGACGTATTAGGACTTATGTAAAAGTTTCGGGTCAAACCGAACATGTTTGACCAAGTCGACATAAACGAACCATAAAACGATAAGCTTGAACTCGAAACAAACTTAATTACATTTTTGGAATATGATTTCAAATTGTCACCAATGAGTCGTACTCGATTTACAAAACTTCAAACATAATACGAGACGAGTACTTTGGACATAACCAACCAAATGAACAACTAAACAAACGAATTACTACGCGTACACTTACAAATACAAAATCTTGCGTGTTTAGGGCATTAGGAGATTACTGTTGGCATACGCACGCACTTTAGGATTGCTTGCTCTACAGGTGAGTCTCACTGCCCCTTTTTACTGTTTTTACTTTGGGGGAGGTGCATCACTTGTTTACTAAATGTATTTGTTTACTGAATATACTGTTTACTGAATATACTTGCTTACTGAATATACTTGTTTACTGTATGTACTTATTTACTGAAAGTACTTGTTTACTAAAATTATTTAAATTATTAAATACGTATACAAATGTATTATTTTACCGACTTTAATACAATTACAAATGTATTATTTTACCGACTTTAATACAATTACAAACGTATTATTTTACCGACTTATTTACTTACAGACTTACAGACTTATAGATTTACTGATATACTGAGTTGCATGAGTTTTCTTTAATCCAATGAAGTCCTCTGAATCATAGTTGTTAGTTATACGATAAGCGCGAGTTTTAGTATATGGATCCATATGGGACTGACAATCCCCGCCTGGGGTGGTAGCGCCACCACGAACCGCACTAGTATAAACAGGCGTTTCTTACTCGTTTCATATGAATGATTTTGGATTAGCATTCACGGGGGCAAATTACTGACGTGTTAAGCTTCGACTATGATGGCTCATGACATGACCGACTATACCGACCTTACTATACTTATGAAATACTTGGTTACCGACTTATTACTATTGTACAATTATACTTTACTGTTTTACTTATTGTGATGATTTATTTATTGATATATTTAAATCTGTTTATTACTGTTTGAAAACTATTGATTACTGTTTACTACTGTACATTACAAACCTGTGAGATTCACCAACCTTTTGGTTGACCTTTTTAGTGATGTATTCTCAGGTACTCAGCAACAGTAGGATGACCCGCAGGGTATGCTAGGCTAGTACGAGTCGCATGTATAAACACTTGAAGATTTTATTGGCATTATCTTTTGTACGATGATTATGTGTTCAAAATCTTCTAAATCATTTTGCGAACTCGCAATGATGTATTACTTATAACTTAAAATCTTGTACTACTTTTAAAAACTTATGTATTGTAATGTATTATCTACAACGTCTCATTTAGAGTCGTTTGCTTGTACTTTGGTGTTTTGATATATGATTAGTCACGCCCAAAAACAATCGCTTCCGCAAAGCATAAATTGGGGGTGTGACATATCACAATATGATGTTGATCCTCGTAGTAAGAGTAAGAATTGAAAGTTCAAATGATAATTCATAATTAACAATTGCCAGACATATTCGTTGACTAAAATTGAGTGACTAGGTCACCTATATAAGCTGTTGTGCTCCGATTATGATTGATAATGAGTTAACAACATGTGAAATGTGGTAGATTAATCGAGTCCAAATAAAATCCTAGAAATAAAAAGGGAGCAAGAAATAATATGGTCAAAATCAAGGTAATAAAGACCCCATGAGAGTTTGATAAAGAGACACTAGACAAGAAGGTTCTAGATGAACCTCGGGTACCCCAAAAGTGAAAATCGAAAAGTGAAAAGATCTTAATAACTTATATTGTCTCGAAAGTGTGGAATCGAATTAATGAAATCGACGTCGTTAATGTTTTTGAATAATATAGCGCTAGATATTATATAAGAGGATCGTGAAGGTATTCCTGCCAAGATGTGCAGAAGTAGAAATTATTGGCCAATATGAAAAGACGCAAGAAATTAATGAAAAATGTAATCTCTTGATGTGAGATGTTTGGCTTAAGCTCTGTACCCTTGAAAGTGTAAAATATATCGTATATAAATCGGTCTTGATGCAAAAAGCCCAATGAGAATGAAATTATGAGATATAAGGCAAGAGTGGTGATAAAATTATTATTTGCAAAGACCTAGATTTATTTATGAGGAGATACTTTTGATTGGTGGATGCAACTATTTTATTGATTTCTTAAAAAGTCTGACAATAGAAAAAGAAAATCGAAGCGCGTCTATTGAATATTATTAGAGCTCATTTATTATTGGAATTCCATGAAAGGATAGAAAATTATTAAAGAATGTATCATGATATGAAAGTCCTTAAGATAGAAGGAAAGAGTTCTTGTAACATCCGCAAAATGGGCCTAGAAGTTTTATATTATTTCCTGATTTTAGTTGTTAGGAAATAGTTTTG
This sequence comes from Helichrysum umbraculigerum, assembly GCA_949592205.1. Classification (NCBI taxonomy): domain Eukaryota; kingdom Viridiplantae; phylum Streptophyta; class Magnoliopsida; order Asterales; family Asteraceae; genus Helichrysum; species Helichrysum umbraculigerum. The sequence goes on along the minus strand of CATIUR010000003.1, from coordinate 101,516,612 downwards.
ATTAGAATTGTTGAAAATAAATGGGTAAAATAAGTTCAAGACTTATTGTAGATAGTGAAATATTAATTGTTTTAAATTAATATAGTTGACGAAATAATAAAAGGTTTGGACTCGCAAATGGTTTTCGGGTTCCAGACAATAGGTTGAGAAGGGGTATTAAATTATACCCGTATATTGAAGGTCGGTTTGGGAGCCGACGTTATTTCTTTATTCCCCCTATTTCCTATTTGTTTCTTTCCTGATGAAAACCAAAAACACATACACATATGAAATTGAAAAGTGAAATTGAAAGGAAAGAGTGATCTTGCTCCTGTGATTGATTCATCATCAGATTTCTCAGATTATCATCATCATAATTCTTTGTAAGTGTTCTTGGTTACATGGTTATTTCAAGTTATTTGATTTAATTATAGGGTTAGTGAAATTGATGTTAGAAATGATGATATGTGATACTAGTTGATGCTATAAATCGTTATTCAAGTATATAATCGATTAGAAAGCTGTAGTTGCTGATTTATTGAATTAAAATTCGGATTTTTGGAGATGGGTTTGAACAGGAAGAAATCGCAGAGCCTGTGACCGGCGGTCAAGGGTCTGTTTTGGGCCGGCGGTGACAAGGCTGCTTTGGCCGGCGGTCAAACAGTTTAGCCGGCGGCTAAATGGCCCCAACGCAGAAAAGATAATTATTATAAACATTTTGTGAATCTGAAGCAGTAACAACATATTAGAAAGAGATGTTAGTCATGAACTAACTAAAGCTAAATAAGTACTTGTGGTTTAATTTGATAACTTGTGATGTTGATAATATATGTGTTGATATTTTGAGATAGTGTGACATGTTATATGATTATAACATGAAGTTATTATTGTTGACAGGTTACTAACTTGTGACGTTGTGTTGTGATTTTCAGATATACAAAGAAGACTCAGTAATATTAGATCTCTGAGCATACAACTGAGGTATTGGTGAGTGGTTCTGTACCTTCAGTGGGATTTAGCTGTAACAGGTTTGGTTACAGCAAGTGAACGTAGATTTACTGCTTGATAGACTGTTTAGTCTGCTATGTGATTGTGATTAGTTGGCCATTAGGCATATGTGATAAATCAGAGGTCAAGATGTTTGGGCTGGGTTACTATTGTTGGACGACAGGGATTTCCTTGTACATGTCGTTCATAGGAAATTAGGTCGTGTGAAAATAGTAACAAGCTATCGGTTAACCGCTGTTTGGACCTGCAGCTCAGTTGGGTTATTGAATAACCGCTGTTTTGGTCTACAGCTCAGTGGGGTTACTAAGTGTTGTTTGAGGAGCTTTTTACTGGTTTTGGGCTGCCTCAAGGACCACCGATCCTCTGATGTTGTGTGAAACTATGTGATTGTGACTGTGATTAATTGTTGTAGACAAAGTTGTTATTGCTAGATTGGACTGTCGGTTACAGTTCTATCTCACTTAGCAGTTGTGCTAATCCCACCACTTTAAATTACTTCTTGCAGGTTATGACTTGACAGGGTGGTCGGGCAAGAAGGTGTTGACCTGTGATGAATGTTTGACGACTACTGCGTTGACTCTGATATGGGTTTTATTAAATCAATGTGATGTTTTGGAATCATATAACACCCCACGGCTGTATTTTTGGATTAAACTTATTTGTAATGTTTTGAAACAGGCTGTATTTGTATTTAAAATGTAAAGTTTTGTTTGGGACATCGCTTCCAGGTTGAAAAATACATTATCAAAATGTAAGGGTGTTATAGTTCTCGAGAACACTATTTAATAAGACCTTATATCGATGAAAATCATTTGGGCACATATGATAAATTCGTTCTTGCAATATTTCTTGAAAAGAATATGCAATATAAAATGATTATGTTAGCCCATGCATCATTTGAATATATGTATTGTGAAATTTATATATAATTAGAACTATTTGGAAGCTTCCAAAGGCGATTGATACTCATCAAAGAAACTGACATAATATTTGTGCCTAAATAGAAACCTGTATAAGAAGTACGTGCTAGCAAGACTTTTGAGCTAACAACATTCACTAAGCACTTTAATGGTGTTTATTTGATTCCTTTCGACCCCCGAAGGATGAAAAAGAAATTAGTAGTCAAGAAATATAGTATTAAATTATGATTGGATGGTGAGATTTATAACAAGTCATACGAGATAATTTTTGTTAAGGAGATACAACTTGCTTCTTTTGACCGGCATTCGTTGTGTTGTGTAAATATAATACATGTAAAGAATGACACATCAACGGTGATGAAGTCATGACTTAGTTTGTGAATGTTTTATATACTCATGACTTAAGAAAGAGTAAAATGAGATGATATTAAGTCGTCAACAAGTTTGTACAAGTGATGAGATCAAGTGATGTTCTCATCAGGGGGAGAAAATACGCGTTGCACTCTTTTTCCCTTGACTATGATTTTTTTTTTCTAGCAAGGTTTTTAACGAGGCAACATCCCCAAACGTATTGAAAGGATTATGTACTCTTTTTCCTTCACTAGATTTTTGTCCCTTCGGGTTTTATCTAGTAAGGTTTTAATGAGGCATACTCTTTATACCATGGACATCCAAGGGGGAGTGTTATGAAATAAATATGGAATGGATGTCCATATCCTATTATAATATCGATTAGAGATCTTTGAGTATAATTAGGAGATTGTTTCTTGAAGGATGATCCATCTTTGTACTATAAATATATACCTCTTAATGAGATGAATAATACAGTTTTCTTCATTCTCTTTTCTCTCTGTCTTGTTTCATTATTTATTGTACTTTACTTTTACAACAAGTATTACATTAATTAAAAAGAAAACATTAAAATAACTAAAATAAAAACCCATTAATTTAAAGCCCTTTTATCATAAAAGAAATCCATTATGGATGTGGCCTATTTATCATAAAAAAAACCCCATTAATTTAAAGCCCATTTATCTAATAACCTAAAATGCATGAAAAAAATAAGAGGTAACCCAAAAACTCCTTTTTTTTATTTTTTTATTTGTAATGTAAATTTAAATAAAACAGGTTTTTTATTAAATTTGGTCAAACTGATGCGTCTCTTCTCTCGTCACTTTTCCGACGCTTACAACCGACGGTTGTCAATTTAACCGACGGCCGTGGGTTACAAACTGGTCTGAGGGATAATATGTTAACATACGGCTCATGCTGCAAACTGTATGTTATGTACAATATCAATGTACACATACATGTTGCCAAAATTTTTAAAAAAATTAAATGATGTCAAGCTATGCTTGCTGATCCAATGAAAACACAGTTTATTTTATTCTTTTTCTCCACAGTTAGATTTTCAGACATTGTTTTTCTTCTTATATTGCTGTGAACGTGTGTTTACGTGTATATGATTGATGTTTGATGTTTGATCTATACATATAATATATTAATATAAGTATATATACGTAACAATACGTAGGGAAGCTAGGTAATGTGGCGTAGCTAGTTGGAAAAGGTCATAAAAATTATGCAACCCAATTGGATTATATTAATAAATTTTTTAATTATAATCTCATATGACAACAAAATGGGTGATGGGCCATGTACGAATTCTGTAAAATGATACTTAATTTCATCTTCCAAGTTTGTTATATTAATATTCTTTAGCATATTACTTGTTAATTCATGAAAGTTACATCTACAAAAAGGTACAATTAAATAATGTGGTGATGATCTATCCTCTAAAGTTAGATTCACTAAATACACCCAGGTTATAACACATAATATAAGCTTGAAGGTTCATCGACCGTAACGCTCTGGTTGTTCATCATATTTGTCTGTTTAATAGCAGATGTTCATATGGGTCACCATTGTTAACTGTGGTAATGATGACCAAATGATCACGTATACATGTAAAAGGTGAATATGTAACTATGATTAAAAAGGGGTAAATGACGTGACTAATGGTATACACAACTAATACCTTATTAAAACGAATAAAAAAATCGATAGACTTTAATTTCTTTCGCTATCGTGATTACCGTCTAAAAGAGAAAGCAAACAAACTAATAAGACCTTTTTGTTCTCTGATCTCTTGAAGCATCTTAGGTAAGGCATATAACGTGTTGCTTGTGGTAATAGAATACACATTAGTCTTTAGTTTTATATATATTTTATAACATATATGATTATATTATATACAAACACATACAAAAAGGATCAATGAAGGAATCTGTGAGTCCCATTTGATAGGATATCTACACAAATATCATTAATTTAAATGAGGAAAATCAAGAAAACAGATGACCATTTCCACATAACAAGACAAATATTTCAAAAACCTGCTAATGTGGTGTGCTTCTTAGAATCTATTTCTACCAATGAAAACTTTTATCCACAAATAAATGCAATAGTTATATTTATGTAAATCTTGCAAGTTACCTAACAATATCTAGATTACTAGATATAATATTTTTTAAACCATGTGCTTCTAGATAATTATATGGCAGCCATAGTACTTATTATAACATGGAAGAAGCTATTGTATGTTTTCTAATGACTTTATTCATTTGTATTTTCTTTATTATTATTATTATTATTTAATCTAGAGTTTGATCAACCAAACCCAAAAGAAGCCAACTATATAAAGGAGAGGAAGGACCACTTCTCTAAATCATCATGCTTCTAATTGGCAAAGAGGCCAGATAACAAAGAAACAAACAGGCATGATATTCGTGTGGCTCCTCAGCTAGCTTTATTAAGCAAAAAGATGAGCCGAACCAATATCACTCTTGTATGTTTCTTTTGTGTGTTAAGTTAGTGTTTGTGTTTATGTCTGCAGTTTTCAAGTTTTAGAGCTGCCTCAGCGTTTGGATCCAGGTATGGACTTTTTAAACTTTACGGGTCTTGTAAACTACTAATATCAAATCAATTTGGTTATAAAGTAAATCACAACCAAGTTTTAGTATAACTTTTCTTTTCAAGTATTGTAACCAGTAGCAAATAAATACCTGCTCACCAGTGATATGACTAATGTCTAGTGGTATGAGGCAAGTCATCTGATATCCTCAAAAGATGTATCAAGTTCGAACTACCCTAGGAAAACATTTTGAGGTGGCTAGAAAAAGCATCGTAAATGCTCACAGGCATACCCTGATTATGCAGCCGACATCCAAGTCAAAAAGACTCGGAGTAGCCTGAGTAGGGAAAAACATCCATTTTAACCTATATACGACTACTTGCATAGCATCACATGATTATTATATGGTTGATAAAGCAAAATATTCTTAAAATGGCCCTCATTCATAGTTGAAACACGCAAACAAAACCATAAAATTTTTCTTAAACATAAAAGGGGGAACCAATGATATAGAGAATGCAACTGCTAATTGGTTTGGTTGATTGAGTTGCTGAATTTGTCTAACTAACCATTCAACTGGGGTCATTTAGCTCTTGATAAGTGTAAATGATTTTAACACTTACACGTTAAAAGAATATGAAATTTGTATCATTATTCAAGTGGGTTGTATCGCAGTGATCCAAGCAGATGGTGCGGTTGGCTTAAACGGTACTACATTTACCAAAGTAAATATATACTCTTCCTAACTTATTCATGTCAAAATTGTAGTTGAGTGGTTAAGTACATAGACTTTGGTGTATGAAGCTCAAGTTCAATTCCTTTTACAAACTTTTTTTACCCTTTCGAAACTATTAAATGTTAAATATCTTGAAGTGGATGTGTCAAATAGTGAAGAGTTGTTTATGAAATTAATTACCTCTTACATTTTATTCATATCACTTATTCACACATCATCATCCTCTTTTAGTTGTCATCCTCTTTTAGCTTTGACAACTAAAATTTTAACATGAACTGCATTCTATAAATTGGTGTTTTAATAGTTTATAGTAAACATTCTTTCAAATTTGATATATCTCCACAAAATCTAATTTAACAATGTAACATTGTATACGCATTAGGTTATGTATTTTTAATGGTACGTCTTTTATTCTTTTTCTGTTTAAAGTTTTGTTTATTGTTTAGATTATTACTTTCTTTAGATAATTATAGCATAATCATATATTGCAAGAGACAAATAATAATTATTATTTTTGATAAGTCAAATGTAATTGACAAAAATGTTACTTTCGTTTATATTTAAGATAAATCGTCATTTTAAAGTTTAAGATATATTTTGCAAAACAAAAAGAAAAAAGAAAGTGTAGACGCAAGACCAACTTTGACTAATGAAGTCTATTTAATCATTCATCCAAATTAGTAGTGTCATTATGATGTATATATGCTATATGCAATATTCGATACAAGATATATGTGTCACTGTAATGATCGAAGACGGGAAGGATACTGGCGGTTGGGGAATAATCGGTTCCTGAGTCTTCATCTTCTAATTCTTTTATATAAATGGACAAAGAAAATGATGAATGGTGAATTAGTTTTATATATTTTTTTGAATTGTTACTTCAATAAATACATAACACATGACCCTCTCATAAAACTTAAAACAATCAAAACTAAATTATATAGATAGTTTATTATATAATTGTTACGTATTCTAACAAAATTAAATTTGACTTTTACTTACAATTCAAGAAAACAATCCAACCAAGAGTTGAATTAATCAAATGAGTAAAATATATTTGTTGTATATAAACTTTGATGATTTAAATTTAACGAGTCAATTTTAGCGATTAGTCCGGTTATAGGGTTGACGAAAATTCATAGTATTTACATTTTTACAAGTATAACTAAGATCGAGTGACCAAAAGAAGTATTACTCTCGATTATTTAGAAATGTATTTCTCAGAACCCCGCCGCAACGCACGGGTGAAAAAAACTCGTTTAGTTACATGTTGCATAACTAGCTACATACGAGTCTAGTCTCCTTTGTTTCGAGTTTCGACTGACAACTAATGACTAAACTAACGGTACCAAAATTACATATTAATTATTGTTTCTCAAAACTTGTGTTGATGAATTCATTGTATTCAGTAGCAATCTATTCAGGCGCAAGCAGGATCGTAGAACATTGAGAAAGATGACAAGCCAGATCAACAGATACCAAATAAGAAAACGTGCATTCAGTGTGATTTTGTTTCAGGAGCCGTCTTCAGGAATCAACATATGCCAGTAATAAAGTCCCTAGATCAATATAGAATATCTAACAAATGTCAACTGACTCAACTCCCAATCCATCATATCAATAGCAGTTTATTTCACAGATGGGACTAAACATGGATCCTAATAGTCAGTGGCGGATCCTAAAAAAATGGATCGTAGGGGGCATAAAATTTTTTTTTTGGTCGTGTCATTTAAGTGGTTATTGCTAAATATAATAAATCGATTCGAAACATCTTTAACATAGTAAAAATAACTCAAATGTCCGATTTGGAAGCTTAAAAACACTTGCCAAAAAGCGACAATAAACAACTTGAAACAACTAATTCGTATAAGATAGCTCTAAACGACTTCATTAAATAACCAAACGTCAATAAAAAGCCGCAAACTTAGAGGCGTCAAACATAAAAAAATCTAATAACGAAAATGTATACACTACTACAAACAGATATATCTAATCTAGAAGTTATGATAAAGAAAACTTATTGACCTCTAAAATCACAAAACCATAAACTTACGTAGAGATTACGAATATATCGGTGACAAAATATATAACTAGATTAGATATTTAAATCATAAAAGAGCAGGAAAAAAGATTTAGAGAATACGTACTTTTGTAATTTGGCTATATTGAAAATCTACAAAATTACTACATAAAAAGAATTTAATATATAACTATACAACTACTCGAGTATAATTACAAAATTACTACTACTAATCGTTTTTGTTTAGGTATATCATTGGAGAATCTTAAGCATCATAAGTATACGGAAAATTTAAAAAAAAAAAAAAAAGTTTTAGTTGGTATATAATTGATCATAAAACAAAGAGAAAAAAGGTTAAAAGCAGTGTGAATGAAACTTCTTATTCTTGTTTACTTCAAAAGGTTTTCTATCCTGGATGTTCCCACATCGTTTGTTGGCAATACATTGCTTGGTTATAAGTAGGAGACTTTAGAGTTCAAAATGTATCTACTTGAACGAGGCTTGGTCGATGATGGGTCATAGATAGGGCTGCAAACGAGTCGAGCTTTTATCGAGCAACTCGAGCTTGAGCTTGATCGAGTCGAGCTTTTATCGAGTTCGAGCCCGAGCTCGAGCTTAAAATTCAAGCTCGAAATATATATCGAGCCGAGCTCGAGCCTTTAATAGCTCAGCTCGAGCTTTTCGAGCCTTAATTAATATTTATATTTGTCTGTACATACATATGTAATTTTTTTTATGTAAATGATATTATTATTATTTTTAGAAAATTTTATACTATTTTACATAGTTTTTGACTTGTTTTCATGTTGTATTTTAATTATATATATTTGAAATGATTTTTATTATTGATCTTTATTTTTTTAATATATAGAAAATAATTTTGAAAATTAAAAATTAATTTTTTTTAAAAATTCGAGCTTTTCGAGTCGAGCTCGAGCCGTTCAAAAACATTTTCGAGCCGAGCTCGAGCCTGCATCGTAAAAGCTCGTCGAGCTTTCGAGCCGAGCTCGAGCTTACCCTAAATGAGTCGAGCTGAGCTCGAGCCCTGTCGAGTTCGAGCTCGGCTCGATTACAACCCTAGTCATGGACTGGGGGCTTTTTTAGTTTTAAGCCGAGGGCATAATCGAAATATTATTGAGAAGTCCACTAGAATTTGCAAATAATTAATGGGTCATTGGGGTCAGCGGCCCCCACTCCTATGTGAAGAGATCCGCCCCTGCTAACAGTGAGCATGGATCAAGTAGTAAAGCTACGTTACACCACAAACCACGCAACCCAGAACCTCACAAATCCTAAGCACCACAGGTTCTATGGCATCATTGAAGCTTTTTTTTTCATTTGCAAACAAGCCTATATGGCATGCATATATCTAAAATTTGGTGTAGAATAAGGGTCATGGTCACTCCACCTATCTATGGACTATAGAAGCAACATACAGTAATCGCTTCATGAGCGAGTCTGGTCAGTTGTGTAAACAGGTCATAGAGGAACAGGTTTAGAACAGGTCATGGAATGGGTCGGGCCAGCCCACCTTTACAAAAATAATCAAAAACTTTAGTTTTAAAAACAGCAAATAAGCTAAATTGATCATAAAAGTATAAAACTATAATTTGTTACTTAAAGAAAATTGTAGCACTATATCAATATACTAGACAAAAACTAGAAACTGCATATGATAAGTTAAAACACTAGAGACCCCTTTAGGAGAAGTAAGGACTCCTAAAGGTTCCTGTTTTTACCTGACTAACACAAAACGACCCGAATAACTTTTCACTTAACAACTATATGGCTATAGTTGAAACAGCATCAACTAACTTGAGACATTTGTACTTCAGCACAATGTTGTTAGTTGTAAATGATCAAAACATACTCAAACAACAACAGGATTGGCCAAATGACAGTTCAAATCCAACACAAAATTCACAAGTTACTTAGACCTAGTTTCACTGGCAATATCTGCATTTTCTGGCACATTGACTCCAAGTTGAGTCGTCAAGAAAACTACTTCACAAATTGCTTATAGTCACTTACCTCGTATCTGTGAACGCAAAAATAAGGACAAGCACAGACTATTAAGCTTCTCATCACTAGGTAAAAAAGATTACCTAGATTTATCCGTACCCATTTGCAAAAGAAACACAAATAAAACAAGCCCTGAAAACTAGGTATGACCCAAATTTATCCGTTCAACATTTATAAGGAATAAGAATTAGATTAAACAAGGCCAGAAAACAGAATATTTGGGAATTCCAACAAAGATATCAGATTAAAGGGAAGAGGAAGTGACATCTCTCAAGAAATGATAAGGAAAGATGATTGAGAATACCAGTGATCCGAGTAGAGACAACAAAAGTGATAAATGACAAGTAGAAGTGACGAAATGTGTGCTTGCTTTCGTATTTTATTTCATTGTCCTATACGCGATTTGAGACTTCTCAAATAACTCGTTGGACCCATTATAACAGTGACTGAATTGGCGCACTGGACCTGTTTATATTTCTCAGTGCGACCCAAATGGACTCAAAAGTAGAAGTTACCAAGATCGACCTACTTTACATAACTTCAATCAGCATTGCTGATTTTAGTATGTGGTGAAGACATCGATGCACCAACCTAAGCTTCACGATATAATCAAAACACAAACTAAACACAAGTTAAACTCCAAAAAAAATGAAAAATAGACTACGGATTCCCAAGATCACTAGTCGCATACTTAATATGTAAAATCACAAGTTCACGGCATAATATCCTAATCTAAAATGCACAAACATTCAATGTAAAGAAAATATAATTAAACATTGCCCTCGGGCACGAAACGGAATTTAGTTGCATAAAACAAAGCTTCGAATGTTTGCAACCATCGCTCGCAAATCGCAACTCACTCGATTCATTTGGTCCTAAAGAAACTGGAACTCAGCAACGCTGTAACCCACCCGATTTGGAATTTTTTTTGAAACGCAAAGATCCTACATAGAAGCGGTGTGCATTAATTTAGTGTGATTTAATACTGATTTTTAGTATACGTGACGTTTATAGCAAATGTTTTGAGCGCATGGATATATAGCTTTATTTCACCTGTAAAGCTGGCTGCATATTCAACGTCTTCCACGAGCCCCTCCACCTGACCTTGCTGCGCCACCTGTCCTCGCACCAGGATGGCGAGCAAATTGCATTCTTAAGGTGACCGAGTCACGGTCATGCTCGTCGAACTTATAACCTGCAAAATCGAGTTTGACTATTTTACTCCGAATAACTAACCGCACTTTCTAATCATGAAGATTAGCGTAGCCGTTTTTGAATGATGGGGAGTGAATACGCAAGACTCAGGGTAAGGATATCATATCGGTAACAACCTTTTAAATGCTTGGCCATGAGACAAACCAGGTAGTTAAGTCAATTCAGAGGTTTGCTCAATTAAGTCTTTTTAGCGAGCAAAAAGGTAATGTGCTTTTCCATCACATATATGCTTTCGAAATCATGTTTGTAGATAAATGATACGCTTAAAGTGATTCTAAGTATACATATAAGAAATAGAATTTGATATAATTGATTATAAGTAAGAAAGCTGTAGTAGATTGGATTCCATTTCTTTAAAGTGAGAAAGCTGCAACTTGGAACTAATATACATCACAACTCCACGATTTATTAGGGAGTTTTTGGTTCGCATAATGTTATTGGAAGTAATGGGATATGTCAAGGGAATACTTGGCTGAAAGCATTAGATCGACATGGAAACGAATGTAATTCAATTCCGTTCCTTTATAATTTACAGTTTGGTCTGTAAATATGTATTTGGAATTGGATTTTGAATATGAATTTGATATTAGAAAGTAATTATGTAAGTATGTATGTGTTTAGCCGAAGCAGCAAAACGAAACTTGCAGCAACAAGCCAAAAACTATAAAAAGAAGCAGATGCAGATCGATTGTTTAGAAGCAAAGGGTGTTTTTGAACAGAAACATAACATTCCAAAAAAAAGAAAAGATTCCCGGGCCCCCGGGGTTTGCAAAAGAATGCTACAATCCATCGTTAAAGGGAATTTAAAAATACTTTTGTTATTCAAGTCTACCTTCCATTCCAACAACATGTCTTGGAATGAGATCTCAAATTCCAACTCCTCTGGAATGTGTAAACCAAACATGCCTCACGCTTCGCGGACACACTGGGACAGAGAGGGAGGAAAAACAGAACCCCTTGTATGTTCATAATCGTATTTTCCTAACCAAAAGAATGAATGTCTACTGGAACAGTAGACTAGACCAGTTCCTAGGCCTACGAGTATATTTTACAAACAAACAGTTGATATGCTCTTTAGCATTTCTACATAGCTGCTCGCAGTTTCTCGTTTTTTTGTATGATTACTACATAGTCGCATCTCCGGGTTGGTGGCTTGCTAAGACAAACTCGTGATGATGTATGAGCAGTATAAGGTATACCGTTTAATCTAGGATTCTCGCATTTTTAGGGGACTCCACAATTAAAATTCACTAGTTATTACCGCCAACCGCTGAGCAAGCTGGGGAACTTGGTTAAAGCCAACTTTAGGGAGGCAAACGGTCGTGGTTCAGGTTAATAATAACTTATTCACTTTAAGAAGAACATCGAAGAAAATTTCAGAAGCCAACGTTAATTAGTAAATCGCAGGGGTGGAGTCAAGTCAAGGTCAAATACAGAATCAAAGGAAGCACCATTAGCAATGACGGAGTAGAATGCACTTTCTAAACATAATAGCAATAATTTGTACAAACAACAAGAGCTTATAATTGCAGTTATGGAAAGCAAGGATGTACCTTGTAATGCATCTTTAGCTGTAGCTGCCTCAGCTGGACTCTCAAAATCAACAAAACAGAGTACCAGCGGATCCCCACTAGACTGTAAAACCCGAAATAGAAAATCTTAGCATACTACATTACATGTAAATCTAACAGAAATAGTTGGATATGAGTAAATGGAGCAAGAAGCTCTAGCATTAATGACCACGCTCAAACTAAAAAGTTTTGTGGATCCATCAATTATATTTGTGATGATTCTGTATATGGCAAAATATATATTTCACTCCACATGAAGGCCAAATAAGTAAATTGTAGGGCATTGGTAAAAAAGTGCATACTTTCATAGGGATGGAAGGGGTATAATCAATGAGCAAATGCATAATGCAAAAGATTTACTCTTACATGTCTGGATTCCTTGGTCACAAGCCGGACTTCTTTGTAGCCCACAAAAGGACGGAAGATATCTGCCAAATTAAGGTGAAGGAACTAACCAAATCTTTAATATACATACGTATATATACATATATACACATACATACCACACAAAGATGCAAACGTATATATATATATATATATGCTAGCATGGGGACACATTTATAAAATGTAGAAGCTTAAGATCAAAGACAGATGGAAAAGGATACGAGCCACTTCTCTCCGTGAACAATTTGAAGGTAAACCCTCTACATAGAGTGTATTGCTAGCATCGGGTGGCAAAGCAATCTCAGGCCTCGCACCTATCAATCCTGCATCCCGGCCTTTTGTTAGTGCTAATGCAGGATCCACACCCATCAGGCCCATACTCATCAGACGGGGATCTTCAAGAAGAAGACCGCCAAGTCCTGTGCTCATGGGTCTAGCAGACTCGAGGCTACCGTATGGAGAAACTTGCTGGTTTGATAGATTAGCATGTAAGAACCAGTTATATGTAACTATCAAGATGACACACTTAGGACTGCATATAGACATACCGTGCCACGCAGATAGCGATCATAAGATGCACCAATGGTATCAGAATCTTTAACTACCAGGTGGGTTCCTCTCTCTTCCTCACGAGGATAATAGCTAGGCAATTCACGACCAGCAGGAAGATCTATGATGTGAATAAAATCCAAAAAGAAAAACAATTTGTAAATCAAACCAGGAGATATGCAACACAACAGACCATTCTAACAAATTACAAAGATGTAGAAGTAATTACAACCTAACTACATAAAATTCTATTACAGAACGACAAACCAACATCCTACCTCACATAATATGTCAACCACACATATATACAGATTGCCTCCAAAGGAGACTTGAACCCACAACATCTTGGTTAATGGGCTTCTCACATACCACTAGGCCAAAGGCCCTTTGGTGACTACATAAAATGTTATTTTCCATTACGCGAGGAAACTTTATATGTATGAATGATCCAGGAATACCCCAACTTCATCCTAAAACTTCCATGAAGTTGAACTATTTATGATAATAAATTCTTTTAATAGGATAAAAGAGGGAGCATAACCTGCATAAAGAACCTTCATTTATATCATATTTGTATTCATACATGTGACTAACTAGCTTGCAAAAAATGTGGCAACTGCTACAAAGATTCAACATATTCTTTACAAGATGAAAGCTGGGCATTGTGGAATCGATGCTCTTATTTAAGGAGTAACTAAAAAATCTACTTAACCCCATTAACAATCTGCTAGTACTAGTCTTTTATTCTTTATCCTTTATAGTTAATTTTTTTCCTCTCCTTGTCTGTTGTAGCACATGCAACTATAAAGAAAATTCCTTCCCGATGAATATTATTAACTAATACTCCCAATCTTCAGATATTTACTGTTTATTGAGGACGAGGTTATTCTTAATCAAAATCTACACATTTTTGCTTCTTTCTCAAAGATCTGATTAATCAATGTGAGTTTGAGAGGAAACCTGTGTCTAGAAGCCTTTACTTAAACTATTCCCATCCAGTTTGATTCTTTATAGGTACACAGGAACTTCTTTTTGCCGAATTTTTGGTTTAGGTACTTCCTACTTTTGTGCATATTATATCTCTATTTTGAAAGTGATGTAAGAATTATTTCCTTTAGGAAGACGCTAGTTAACATATAAGTACCAACCTATATTCAGACTCCCCGCTCTTCCTCTCAAACCAAGCAGGCTATATAATGATATGATATGATTCTAAGCATCCAATGCACTTGAATCCGATAAAGAAAGTGTTTTTCAGTGACTACTCCTTAGCTTTGTAACAAAAAGCAGACTCTAATCAGTGGCGGAACTTGACCAATGCAGCTGGAGGGGCCAAAACATCCTTCTTTCATTTTAGGGGGGTCAAAGTCGTATTTTGTGTATATTTTGTTGATTTTAACGATAAAAAAGTATTAAAATTACATTAACATCACAAAATTCAGGGGGGACAAGGGCCCACCCTGGCCCCAACTATCTTCCGCCTTTGACTCTAATCTATACGTGAAACCAAAGGAAGTATAGCCAAGGGTGCAAACAAATAACTAGCGATCAATCAGATCATTTTTCAGCATTGATTTCCACGCAGAGATTCACATGCAGAAATATGTGAATATTCAGATACCCTATCCCCATAAGCACACATGTAATCATGACATTCAACAAGGCTACAAATACTGGTCCTTCTTTCTATATCATTTTAAAAAAGCATTAATAACAACTAACTATATGGAACCTTGTTCAAGCTCTAAACAGCTAACTGAACACCTAGGTAGGTTAAACAGATCATAAAACGAAAGCCTTATTAAGTGGCCTATTCTTTTGATTGGAACTAATAAAACTAACAAACATATATCCGTATCCTCTTTCTCTTCAAAACCGAAAGTAATCACCATACTACAATGATCAACCCAAATACAGTATTCCATGTCATGTATTTTCTGAGGACCCGTAGACTAATTTCGCTTCATGTAGTGTAATTCACTAAAGTTTTCAAGCATAACTCTAAAAAATCATTAACTTATTTACCACATCCAATTTTGACTTTCAGAATTCAAATTGTACATCTATTCTAACAACTAGAGTTTTTTATATCTGTCCAAAATAATGCAGTAAGGTACTATCTATAAGCATATTATGAATCCAAAGTTCAAAAGAATTGAAAATTTTATCCTTTTCACAATGCTCATGAAAAAAAAAAAAAAACCCTAACTTTTCATGAAACTCAAATAAAAACAATAACACATAATATATCAACAATAAATTGGGGAAAAGATAGAGTGTGTTACCGTAATCGGTGCGGGGTCGTTTTCCGATAAGTGAATGAAGTTGTTGTTGCTGCTGCTGCTGTTGATGTTGCTGTTGTTGCTGCTGCTGATGTTGTCTATTATCAGCGGCAGCATATTTCCAGTAATCGGCCATGATAAATTATGGAAATTCAAATCCTTTATAACTGAAATCGGATGTCGAGAATCAACAAGAAGAACAGATTTCGCAGCGGCACGGTTTCGATTTATGGTATTTGGTGTGTTGATGATATTGACTTTTTATGTATTTTGTACGGAGTATCTCTCTTTACTTATAAGAGACTCTTGAGTTTAGGTTTTAAGTACTCCGTATTAATCTTAACTATTTTAATTCATTAACCCTTTTAGCTTAGTCTATTGATCCAAGACCACTCGCAATCGTAACACCAGAATGCTCATTTTTCAGGTGTCACATCAGTATAACATCACAACACCATTTTTCAGCACGTGCAATAGTAACACCAGAATGACCCTTTTTGACCCTAGGACCCACTAATTAAATTTAATTTTTATTTATTTAACAAAATAAATACAATTTAATTAATTAAAATAAAATACAATACTTATATAAATAGACGTAAATAAAAAGTACTTAATAAAAAAACGTTACAATACTAAAAATAAAAAGTACTTAAATTAAAAACGTTACAATCCATTTTGGATGATCTTTCACAGCCAACCAAGACTCTCTCATGTTGAAGGTCTTTGTGTACGAGTCGTAGTATTCGGCAACGGCTTGATCGTACACCATATTGTCGTCTCGACCGCTTCCCCAAATGCATTTCACTGACTCGTAAATTCCGTTGAAATTTTTGCAAGTATTATTAATTGTACGCCACTTGGAGGATAGTTGGTTGGCGCCGCGAATCCAACCATGATTGTTGGCCAAAAACTTTTCTTCCACCGTACCCCACAAAGTTCCTTTTCTTTGTGAGTTGCCAACGACAGAGTCTTCGTACGTGTTGCACCAACAAGTTGCTAACCACGCTTCTTCTTTTGACGACCATAGCTGCTTGTTGCACGTTTTCTTTTCCCCGTCACTTTTCTTTTTATGGCTTCTTTTTTTTTTTTGGAGATTGAGATACTTGGTGTTGTTTTCCGGATCGTTGGGAGGTTTCTTGATCGGGTTGTTGTTCGGGTTGTTATGTTTGTTGTTGATGTTGTTGTTGAGGTTGAAAGTGATGAGTTTTCTATTCCTCAACTAGATTAACATACGCAGCGGAAATAACAATTAATCTAGAGCAACTAGGAAACTAAACCCTAAAGAACCTTAACTTAATAAATCTATTAGCGATTACATAAAATAAATAGATAAATGAGAAAAATACTAACCGTTGAGAAAACCAATTTCTCACGCGCAAACCACCTTGCTGAACCTTTTTGACTTGGAGGTAAGTACCCAAACCAGAATACCTCTAATGGCTCACACTTACGAACCAAGAGAAATTCCAATTCCTAAGGTCCCGACTTTAAGTCGTGTAAACTCTTACAAGGATTAGGAATTGAGAAAGAGAGAAAGAATCGAATTAAATTCGAATCTGGGATGATCAGAAAGCTTAGCTTACGCCCCTATTTATATAGGGAGAGGAGGCCTTGGGGTTTTTACTCTGGCCGATGTGGGATAATCTGATTTCGGCCTCCAATCGCCGGTTGGACCTTCCAGCCGGCTGTTGGGTTTACTTTTGACCTAAGAATCCGAGCCACGCTCCGCGTGCTCCACCGCCTCACCACTTTAGACTCCAGCCGCCGGCTGAACCTTCCAACCGGCTGTTGGTTATGGCTTCCAGAATGTTCTATTAATTACTTTTAGTTTCTTATTAATTTATCCACTATGACAAATTAACAAACTAATTAATTAACTATAATATTAATTCTAATTAATATTGTCTCTCTTTTATTTCTCTTAACTGTTTGTTGAAGGCAACCCAAAAAGGACTCTACTTTTAATGATAATCTTATCAATTTAGTTATGACCTTTGACACTATTTCAACAGTCTCCCACTTGGACACGTCATCAACTACTATTGGTCCAAGTCTCTATCCCATTAACTAAATAGAGAGAGTGTGTCATCCAATGCAACTGCCGAACTCTGAATCATATCTAGAGACAACCCATAGATAAGTGATCAAATATTCCTTTATTTCAAATATCGTATGAAACTGGGACATGGATTTTAATCAATCTCCATATTCAAGATTATGTTTTCTGATTTCCGATTAATTGATTATATGGGACTACAGAATTGTACACATCAATTTAGTCCTGGCTTAGCCAAGCACTTTATGAGTCAACATTTAAGCATCAGAGGGCCTAGAGATATCGCTTTTCCATTTAGGCAAAAGGAACAAATAAATTTCGCATACATCGTACTAGTCAACTCATCATGTCATACCTAGCGTATCCTTTATGACTGGCATTTACGCGCAACGTTTGAATAAACTAAAGTATAACAAACTTGAAAAACTAGAAACTCAATGTATCTCCATTTTAAGAATATAAGATATTATTATCTCAAAATTACTCGTGATTTCAATCCATGAAGTAATCTCTCTAAGTGCGCGTCTCTCTTATACTTAAATCTCCATTAAGTACTCATGAGTGTTGCAGCAATCTCTATGCAATGTATAATCTCCATAGAAAATCTATTAACACTCCATAACAGTCTTAATTCATCACATACTTCTATAGTGTGATCTACTGAGGAGGTTTGAGTAAATCTAATTACTCTGGAAGTGGTGTCTAAACGTGCAAAACCGAAACACAATGACAAGCAATAGTAAATGGTTGCACACTCCTTGCAAATAAATAAATCTTCATTATTTAATCACCAAATCTATTCCAGTTTCCATCATTGTTTGTAATGTTTCAAAATCAAAATAACAACTAAAACTTTATGTTATCTCGTAAACCTATGCTCCTAGCATGTTTACTGTGTTGGACTCAACCAATGACTTTGTGAAATGATCAGCCGGACTATCATCTGATCATGTGTCCTTCACAATCACGTGTCTCTTTTCCTACCTTTCTTTGAACAAATTGGAATTTTCTTTCGATGTGCTTTAGACTTTCCATTATCACATAATATTTCAATGGGATTCGTACTATTGGAACACCTCCAAAATCACCAATGAAATTCCTCATTCAGATGACTTCCTTTGAAGCCTCGCAAGCTGCAATATACTCAGATTTGCATATGCTATTGTATCTTGCTTTGAACCTGTCCTTGTTCCCGCTCCCCCATGCATTAAGAATACCCAACCAGACTATGAACGACTATCATCTCTATCTGTTTGGAAACTTGCATCAATATAACCCGTTACTCTAAGTTTCTCTTCTCCACCATTAACTAAGAACCTGTCTTTAGTATTCCTCAAATACTTAAGAATATTCTTTACAGCTGTCCAATGACCTTCACCGGGATTTTGCTAATGTCGACTCACTATGCTCCAAGCAACAGAGACATCAGGTCTTGTACACGTCATGGCATACATGATCGATCCTATAGCCGAAACATATGAGACTCGAATCATTCTGTCCAATTCTTGCTTAGTCTTTGGACACAGATCTTTACTAATCTTTATACCATGATGTAAGGGTAGATTCCCTTTCTTAGAATTCTCCATTTTAAACCTTTTTAAAATTTTATTCTAAGTACATGTCCTGGCTAAGTCCTCTAAGATGTTTCGACCTATCTTTATAAATCTTTATACCAAGAATATATGTTGCATCTCCCAAATCTTTCATAGCGAAATATTTTCCCAACCACTCCTTTACACCTTGTAATGTTGGGATTACATTTCTATGAGTATTATATCATTCACATATAATACCTGGAAGACTACAACACTCCCACTGACTTTGACATATATATATATATATATATATATATATATATATATATATATATATATATATATATATATATATATATATGACTCATCTTTGCTTCTAGAAAATCCAAACTGTTTGACTTTCTCATGGAAGTAGAGATTCCAACTACGAGAAGCCTGTTTAAGTCTATAAATGGGCTTATGAAGCTTGCACACTCTATTAGGATAATTTGCACATTCAAAACCTCTTAGTTGTGCCATAAATACATCCTCTTTGAGTTTCCGTTAAGGAAAGCGGTTTTGACATCCATCTGCCGAATTTCATAATCATGAAACGCAGCTTTCGTAAGCATTATCCTAATTGACTTTATCTTAGCTATTGATGAGAAGGTTTCCTCATAATCAATCCCGAGGGTTTGAGTATAGCCCTTCCCTACCAACCTAGCTTTATAAGTGTGTACCTTCCCATCCATATCTGTCTTCCTTTTGAAGATCCACTTACAACCCACCATTTTGAGACTAGGTGTAGCGTCAACCAAATTCCAAACTTGGTTGTCATACATAGACTGAATCTTGCTTTTCATAGCTTCCTTCCACTTAGTAGCCTCAGGGCCTGCCATCGCTTCCTTGTAGTTAGCAGGTTCATCTAATTCACTTAGTGTACTATTACTAATCTTATCCTCTTCTTCTATATAGAAACCGTAATATAACTGAGGAGGATTGCTAACTCTACCACAGCGAACGGGTAAGGATATGTCATCAGGTTCAACAGGTGTCACCACCTCTTGTTGAGTGTCAATGTTTATTATGGGTTCTTCATCAGTAGATCCTTGAATTTCTTCAAGATCAATTGTACTCCCACTGTCCTCTTTAGTTATTATTTCTCTCTCAAGGAACATTCCTCTTCAAGCTACAAACACCACATTATCTTTGGATCTGTAAAACAAATATCTAAACGATTCCTGTAGATAACCGATGAAAAGATACCTTTCAGATCTGGCTTCTAGTTTGTCCTAAGTTTCTCGTCTAATGAAAACTTCACAACCCCAGATCTTTATGTGCCCAAGAGAAGAACTTTTTCCCTTCCACATTTCATAAGGTATCTTTAAAACCTTCTTGGTGAGTACTAGATTTAAGATATGTGCGACTGTCTCTAATGCATAACCCCATAAGCTTATTGGAAGTGTTGCCTGACTCATCATAGATCGAACCATGTCTAACAGGATTCTATTCCTCTTCTTAGCAACTTCATTAAGCTGTGGTGTTATAGGAGGAGTCAACTGTGAAACTATTCCACAGTCTCTAAGATGATCAAGAAACTCGATACCAAGGTATTCTCCTCTCCTATCGGATCGGAGTACCTTTATCTTTCTGCCCAGTTGGTTCTCTACTTCGTTCTGATATCTTTTGAAAATCTCAAAAGTATCTGACTTATGTTTAATAAGATAAACATATACAAATCTACTGAAGTCATCAGTAAATGTAACGTAGTAGATATTTCCATTTTTTGTGCCGCATTGGAATGGTCCACATACATCTGTGTGTACCTAGTCAAACAATCATTCACCTCTTTCACACGATCCAGTGAATGGTGATTTAGTCATCTTGCCCAATAAGCAAGATTCGCATACATCATCCAATTTAAGGTCGAATGATTCCAACACTCCATCCTTTTGGAGTTGGGCGATGCGTTTCTTGTTTACGTGCCCAAGATGAGAATGCCACAATTTGAATTTATCAAGCTCATTAGACGAACCACATTTAAATACACATTGCTAACACATTCAACATTTTCATATATGCCTTTGCAAGGAGAAGCTTTTTAGAAAAAACATTTAAACAAACCAAAATATCTCCATTTTCATTATCAAATGAAAATTGATAACCATCCTTAAACAACACATGAAATGAAACTATGTTTACGAATAATAGCAATTATTTAAATCTATCCTAACTCCCACTATCAGCATGAGCTCAAACTTTCACAGGCGTTATTCTTATGTTCCCCATGACCAAGTTGAGCTCTCCATGCTTCAAACTTCTACATTTCTTTAGTCCCTGTAATACAACGCAAATGTGAGTACCACACCCTATATTCAGGACCCTTGAATTAGAAGTGGAGTTTGATATTTTGGGCAGCAACGCATCCAGTGTCCCTTTGTGTTGCAGACTGCTTGCTTTGGATCATTCTAGGTGCAATCTCAGACTCAATCTTTCTCATAGACCCATGATTAGACTTTCCATTCGCATACATGGAATTATATATCTTTTCTTTACATAATGACCAATAACCAACACAAGAGCTGCTGAACTCAAGGGCGCATCAACCTTCTTGATCCCTTGCTCAGCGGTTTCAGTAGATTATGGGGTTTCATTATTGAGGTTTCTTTCTTATTCAAATCCATTTGATATGAGACTACAAACTGAATGTAGACAGCTGGCTGACCGGACATGATTATGTTGATAGAAAGCTTAATATCATATTCATTTATTCGAACCTATCAAAGTACCTTTTCATCTTCAAGACAAAAGTACAAACAGAGGCTCCAGGTTTAGGTTTGCAAGCCATGAGGGATCTAATCACATCAATGCGTTCTTTGCTTGCCCTTTCCTGAACCATTTCTTTTGACTGTTGGTTCATCTCATAAGCCCAAGTATATTCAAAAGTCTTTTGCAGGCGAGGGCTGATGCATGACACTTTATCAATATAATGTTTCCGGTGAGCTTCAATCTCCTCTTGGGTTGAATCATCATCAATAAAGGGAATTTACTCATAGAGAACATACTCATTGTTCTCGTACCTTAGAGTAAACTTAAGGTTTCACATCCTGTCCATACAGTTTAGACCGGTAAGTCTTTCCCTACCAAGAACTGAGAGTAGTGAGAAGTTAAGGTTATTTGTGGAATTTGGAACGGGAGGATTATTACCGTTTTCAGTAGAAAAAAAAAACTATTTTAGTTAGTCTAAATGTTCCTTAATTAATAACTCAATTCAAATTAAGGCTATGATCCATATTTTAGATTCGTTTTGAAGAGGGTTGTCGTAATCATATCACGAATTTATTTTAGGTAGATTATGCTTTTGTCAATTTCATTCTCTATGAAATTTCTAGTTCTTTTGAGATTCATTGATTATCACCAATGGCATGTTGATCTCGGTTATGCTCATCTATCATTCATGACTGGGATACCGAGGATCATGAATAAGATGGTGTGATAAGCATCAAATAGATAGTATATTTTATAGTAATTTATCCCTATATTTATATACATTTTAGTGCATTTATATGATTTTAGATACTTATTTTGTTAATATTTACAGAGATGTATTTTAATTGAAGATTGCAGAAAAAGGAACAAGAACGAATCCGAAACTGAAGAAAATAAAGAGATGAAAAAAAAAGGAGCTTAAACCTTGAAGAAATGAAGACCAAAAGTGTTAAAATGAAGAATTGGGCTAAGAAAATAAGTTGAATCCGTAAAAGAAGAAAGGAAGTCCACATTGAAGCTCGAGCCCGTAATTGGAATATTCTGGAATTAAGGTCCAATCGGCGGTTGGAAAGCCCAACCGACGGTTGGAATATTAGGTTTCTAAGGCGGTGGAGACACGTGGAGTTGGACCAGGATTCAAAGAGTCCAACCGACGGTTGGAGGTTCCAACCGGCGGTTGGAAGGTCTGCCAGAAAAAGTATAAATAGAGGCTTAGGTTTAGGTTTTTCATATACGATTCAAGAATACTATAACCAAAAGTTAGGGTTTTAGGTCGACTTTAGGTGCGATTTTGGAGGCTAAAGAGCTAGGGTTTGAAGGTTTTTAACCCTAGGAAAAGCTAGTTCATCAATTGGTTCGATTTCTTTATCCTTGTAACTTTAATAACCTTATTGAGTTATTTATGATACCGTTTATTTGATTTAATTGTGAATTAGGTTTTCATTATAATTGTTTGAATGAATGTTTATTGAGTTTATTATTTGAATTATATGTTTATGTTGGAACTATATTATTGAATGTTTATTATACAAGAATTGTCTTTATTATGATGTATTAGTGATTATTCTTGACATAATTAGACTGATTTATATTAAACGAGGATGACCATATTAATTTTATATAAATTAAGTGATTGTGTTTATGTCTTGATCTTAACCTTATGCGATAGACGAAGAATGATTCATTAATATAAAGTAATACTGCGATTCAAGCCTAACCATAGAAATTGTATTAATAAACTGATGATAGATCTTATTAATTAGTAACACTTTGCGTAACCTTATGATTGTGTTGCTATGATGAGGATTTGACTTAACCCTAAGTGATATTCTACATTAGTAATTCACCAGTAATAATAGCCAACAAAGCAAATAGACATAAGTACATATAATAAGTTTAATAAATAATAGTTTGAATAATTATAATCTTTTATCCATCTGAGTATTATTAAGTTGTTTCTAATACTTATCTATTAGAATCTGTATCAAAATATAAATATAAATATGTTCGTTCGGAACTAAAACGTCCCCCTTATCTTGTAGAGTATTGTAAATTGGATCTTTTATTTATTTGTATTATAATTGTAAATAATTGTAATTAGAAATAAATAGATAATTAGTTATAAATAAGAATCACGTTTCTTGTGTTCCTTGTGTTCGAATTTGGACTTACTTATTAAGCTATATTACATGAACGGGTCAATCTTGCCTGAATTGTGTGATAGTATTATTTAGTATTTCCTTAATTTAAACTTGTTATTATAATTGCCTATACTTAGCACACATCAAGTTTTTTGCGCCGCTGCCGGGGAACACTTAACCGGTTGAACTTTTGTTTTACCGGGGGAGCGGTGTATTTTAATTAAACTAATTATTTAACTTGTATAATTTTTATTTATGATACTTTGCAAAATCAATAAGAAATATCGGCTCACCCATTGAGAATACTGACAAAAACAAAGGTATAAGGAGAGTAAAGCCCTACCTTATTGATTTATCATATAAGAGGTAAGGTGCTTCTCGAAAGAAATAGGTTTTTAATAAGCTTTCTGCTGACCTATTCCTCCGCTTTTGTGTACTATCAATGGAGCTACCGAGATCTATTGACTATCTTTGTACAAGAAATTTAACAAAACCCACTGTAATTTCGAATTGTTGTATAAATAACTAACTTGTATAACTAACAAATAGGAAATTTGGGTTGAGTATTATTCTTCGATTATTTAATTTTGAATGTGTTTTATTATTAATTATCGGGATTCATATACACCAACTTGAATATTTCTAACATATTATTAACATTTATTTTTGAATTTAAAGTACTACTAAATTCTGTTTTTGTTGCAGATGGATGTATGACCCGCACACTTCATCCGGATCCACTTAGTCCATTTGACGAACCAGAACGAGAATTTCATTCTAGAAGACGATTATCATACGCGCCACCAAATTCGCCAGAACACGGAATTTCATCTGACGAATATGACTTAATATTTCATAACAGTTTAGTCAAGACGGCTAAAAGAGGGTATTACTCCGATTCAGAGTTAGATAAAGTACCTTCTAGACAACATACAGTATATCCAAGAGATTCTGAACCAAAACAAAGAAACATGGCAGACATAGCTAACATGACGCTTGAGGATTACACGATTCAAACTCGTGGAGATCCAAGACCGGGAGTGGTTAGGCCTGCTATAGCTAGAGAAGTAGAGTTTGAATTAAAGGGGCAATTTCTGAAAGAATTGAGAGAGAATCCTTTCAGGGGAGAAGATAAAGAAGATGCAAATGAGCATGTTGAGAAAATTTTAGAGATTGCAGATATGTTTTATATCCCTAATGTTACAAGAGATCAGGTTATGTTACGAGTATTTCCTTTAACATTAAAGGATGGAGCTAAGAGATGGATTAATAATGAACCAGCCGGATCTATTACTACTTGGGAAGATCTTCGTACAAAATTTCTAAAAATGTATTGTACACCTTCCAAAACGTCGAAGATGATCGATGAGATTAGGAATTTTAAGCAGAAACCCGATGAATCTCTATATCAAGCTTGGGAAAGATATAAGGAGATGTTATATAAATGTCCACAACATGATTTGAATGTCCAACAAGAAATAACGGTATTCTATAAAGGAGTTGATCGAGCAACACGTCAACAGTTAGATGCACAAGGCCCAGTACCTAAGAAAACTCCAGCAGTAGCAAAAGCCGGAATTGAAGAATTAGCTAAGCATTCTCAGTTATGGGATGATGGTTCATCTGGAAGAAAAAGGATATCTGAAGACAGTGATGGTCTCGCAGCTATCACAGCAAAATTGGAAAGTATGGGAAGAGATATTAAGAAAGTGAATGAACAAGTTCATGCAATCAGAATTGGTTGTGAAATATGTGGAGGAAATCATCTAAAGACATAATGTCCTAATAATGATAGTGAAATGAATACTGAAGAAGTTATGTATGGGGATTTTCAAGGAAATCCAAATTATCGTCAAGTTTCTAATTTTAGAAGAGTTAATCAATCAGGACAACAGTATCAACAAGGAGCACCAGGTTTCTATGTCAAAACGGGACAAAATCCGTCCTATTCTGACAGAATAAATTCGTTAGAAAGTATTTTGGGAAAAATGGTTGAAGCAAGTAATAAAAGAATGGATGATCATGATGCAAGGATGCGTAATAATGAAGCATCAATCAAACAAATTGAAGGATCAGTTCATCAGATTGCTAAAACTTTACAGGAGAGATTTCCAGGAACATTGCCAGGATTTACTGAGACAAATCCAAAGGAGCAAGCTAAAGCAGTAATTACCAGAAGTGGTAAGACTGTTGACTCTCCTGTTATAACTAATAAAATTGTTGAATCTGAGCAGGTTGGAAAAGAAACAATTGATGAAGACATACAATCAAACAAAAAGAGCATTGGAGAAAATAAGGTTAGAGAAGTCATCAAAGACTATACACCCCCACCTCCATATCCAACTGCTCTGAGGAAGGACAAAGAAGATGAACAATACCACAAATTTCTGGAAAATCTGAAACAACTTCATATTAATATTCCTTTTGTTGAAGCTATATCTCAAATGCCGAAGTATGCAAAATATCTTAAGGAGCTGCTGACTAACAAAAGTAAACTGGATAATGTGACAAAGGTGACCATGAATGCGAGATGTTCAGCAATAATGCAGAATAAGCTACCTCCAAAAGTCAAAGATCCAGGGAGTATTACTATACATTGCAAAATTGGTGAAATTACTATTGAAAATGCATTAGCAGATTTGGGTGCTAATATTTCATTAATGCTATATACTCTTTATATGCGATTAGGATTAGTAGAACCAAAACCTATTTATATGTGTATTGAATTAGCTGACCGATCTGTGCAATATCCAAGGGGAATAGTTGAAAATATCTTAATTATTGTTGATAAATTTATTTTTCCATGTGATTTTGTAATCTTAGATATGATAGAAGACCCTAAAGTCCCTATTATATTAGGAAGACCATTTTTAGCAACTACACATGCCCTAATAGATGTTTTTAATAGGAAAATTACCATGAGGATAGGGAATGATAAAATTGTTTTTGATGTTAATAAATCCATGAAATTTCCTGATTATGTAGATGATAATTGTTATTATTTAAATTCGTATAAATATATGGATAACTCTTCTTTTCAAGATTTTTTAGGAAAAGATCAAGCAGATACAGGAATTCTTAACGGATGGACCGAAGAGTTTGACACTGCAAAGGATTTAGCAGAATTTAATAAGTTATTAGAGGAAGATGAAGATTTGGAATAAGCAACCGTGGTTATTCAACAACATCCTGAAGAGGAAGCAATACAGCCAGTTGCTAAAATTCTTAACCACGAATTAATACCATATTCTGTGAACAATATTCCTTGTTTTAAAGAAGAGATATTTGAGATCAAGACATCTATTGAAGAACCACCACAGTTGGAACTTAAAGAGTTACCATCGCATTCAGAATATGCTTATTTACAAGGCACATCAGACTTGCCAGTTATAATATCTTCAAAATTATCAAAAGCAGAGAAAGAACGATTAGTTCAGGTTCTTAAACAACATAAACAAGCAATAGCATGGAAAATTATGGATATTAAAGGAATCAGTCCTACATACTGTACTCATAAAATCTTGATGGAAAAAGATTTTAAGCCAGTCGTACAACCATTAAGAAGATTGAATCCGAATGTTAAAGACGTTGTCAGAAAAGAAATCATTAAATTGCTGGATTCAGGATTAATCTATCCTATTTCAGATAGTCCATGGGTAAGTCCAGTACATGTTGTACCAAAGAAAGGCGGAATAACGGTTATACCAAATGAAAAGAATGATTTGATACCAACAAGGACGGTAACGGGATGGAGAGTTTGTATTGATTATAGAAAATTAAATGATGCTACTAGGAAAGATCATTTTCCATTACCATTTATTGATCAAATGATAGAAAGGCTAGCAGGAAAGGAGTTCTATTGTTTTCTGGATGGATTTTCAGGATATTTTTAAAATACCGATTGCGGCCGAAGATCAAGATAAAACAACATTTACTTGTCCGTTTGGTACTTTTGCTTATAGAAGGATGTCGTTTGGTTTATGTAATGCACCAGCTACATTTCAGTGTTGCATGATCGCAATATTTCATGATATGATAGAAGATTTCATGGAAGTATTAATGGACGATTTCTCGGTATTTGGTGATTCATTTGATTCTTGTTTAAAGAATATACAGAAGATGTTGCAGAGATGTGAAGGGGCTAATTTAGTTCTTAACTGGGAAAAATGTCACTTTATGGTTAGAGAAGGAATTGTTTTAGGTCATATATCCAAAATAGGAATCGAGGTAGATCAAGCGAAGATTGAAGCCATTTCAAAATTACCTTATCCTACAAATGTAAAAGGAATAAGGAGTTTTCTAGGACACGCTGGATTTTATCGGAGAATTATACCAGATTTTTCAAAAATAGCAAGACCGCTGAATCATTTGTTAGAAACAGATGCAAAGTTTGAATTTACAAACAAATGCAAAAAATCGTTTGATACATTAAAAGAAAAGTTAATATCTGCTCCAGTTATGACAGGTCCAAACTGGAATCTACCTTTTGAATTAATGTGTGATGCTAGTGATTATGCGGTTGGAGCTGTTTTAGGGCAGAGAATTGATAAGAAGTTTAAGCCAATCTATTATGCCAGTAAGACATTAACAGATGCTCAGGAAAATTACACAACTACGGAAAAAGAACTTCTGGCAGTGGTTTTTGCTTTCGATAAATTTCGTTCATATCTTGTCTTAACTAAAACATTGGTTTATACTGACCATTCTGCTTTGAAGTATTTGTTTAATAAGCAGGATGCGCGCCCTCGTTTATTGCGATGGATTCTTTTATTGCAGGAATTTGATATTGAAATCAAGGATAAGAAAGGAGCTGAAAATGTCGCAGCTGATCATTTGTCAAGGTTAGAAAATCCAGAGTTTGAAGCATTAGATGAAGAGGAAATTCGAGATTCATTTCCGGATGAGAAACTTATGACAGTACAAGAAATAAAAGAAATACCTTGGTTTGCGAATTATCCAAATTATTTGGTTACTAAAATTTTACCGAGGATGGATTACCAGAAAAAGAAGAAATTCTTTTCTGATTTAAAGTATTATTTTTGGGAAGATCCATTTCTTTTCAGATACTGTGCAGATGGCATAATTAGAAGATGTGTAGATGGTAAAGAAGCTCAACAGATTATTAAGCATTGTCATGAAAGACCAGTAGAAGGTCATAATGGACCAAGTTACACTGCAAAGAAAGTATTTGACGCAGGTTTTTATTGGCCGACGATTTTTAAAGATACATATGCATTTGTTAGGAATTGTGATTCTTGCCAAAGAGCTGGGAACATTTCTAAACGTGATGAAATGCCGCAGACTAGTATACAGGTTTGTGAAATTTTTGATGTTTGGGGTATTGATTTTATGGGACCATTTCCTATGAGTCGCGGTAATAAGTACATATTAGTAGCTGTGGATTATGTTTCTAAATGGGCTGAGGCAAAAGCATTACCTACAAATGATGCTAGAGTTGTGGTGAAATTTCTTAAACAATTATTCTCCAGATTTGGAACTCCCAAAGCTTTGATTAGTGATCGAGGTACTCATTTTTGTAATACTCAATTAGAGAAGGTATTAAAAAGGTATGGAGTTAGTCATCGTTTTGCTACACCTTATCATCCACAGACAAGTGGACAGGTTGAAAATACCAATCGTGCATTAAAACGTATTTTGGAACGTTCTGTTGGTTCTAACAGAAAAGATTGGTCGGAAAAGTTAGGTGGTGCACTTTGGGCATATAGGACAGCATTTAAAACACCTACAGGTTGTACTCCGTATAGATTAATTTATGGAAAAGCTTGTCATTTACCAGTGGAAGTAGAACATAAAGCATATTGGGCACTTCGAGAATGCAACATGGATATCGATGAAGTTGGTAAGCATCGCCTTTTACATTTACATGAGTTAGATGAGCTTCGTTGGAATGCTTATGAGAATTCAAGGTTTTATAAAGAAAGAACCAAGAAATGGCACGATGCAAGACTTAGAGGAGATAAAGAGTTTGTTGCTGGAGAACGTGTGCTTTTATACAATTCACGTATTCGGTTATTTCCGGGTAAATTGAAATCCAGATGGAGCGGACCGTTTGTTGTTCACCAAGTTCATACAAATGGGAGTGTGGATTTGATAGCCTTCGATGGAGCTATTTTTACAGTTAATGGACATCGTTTGAAGAAATATTATGAAGATACTGTTATTGAAAATATTTCAGATATAACTCTGGAAGAATAAGTTATCAGATAATGTCGAACTTACCGACACTTAAACAAAAGTGCTTCTTGGGAGACAACCCATGTTTATTTTTATATGTTATGTTTTTCTTTTATGTTTTTATTTTCAGGATTGAACTTTGTGGGTATATTCACTGGAAACCCTCACGAGACTATAACTCGTCAACTCGAGATACCGAGGGGTTTAAAGGCTTATTGCATATGCTAAATGCAATCGTGATTAACTACGAAAGTGTGGATGTTGTATATTATTTTTCAAGAGATGAAGGAATCAACCAAGCAGATTTTTCTTAGCCGATGATGAAATTTGTAATTTCAGTCAGGGGAGTTTTTCTGTTCTATTTTTCTTTCCCTTACTCACTTTTGTTTATCAATTTTTATACAATGAGGGCATTGTATAATTTAAGTGTGGGGATAGGGTTCGTAAGAAAAATAATTTCTTTAATTAATCATTTAAGTTTTTATTGTTCTTAAATTTTATTTATAATTTAAAATTTTAAGTTAATAACTAAGTATTTATTAGTTAGAATACTTTTGTTAAAAGTTTTGTTTTGTATTTAAAAGTTTAGACTTTAATATGGATTAACTATTTTGTATATATAATGTAAGCTACTTAATAATAAGTGATTTATAGTTATATGATATGATGTACTAATAGGCAATCTATATGAAGATTTCTGAATTTTAATAAATTAATTAAATAACTTGTTTATTATTTTATGATACATAATATGATGTATGACATAAAAGTCTTAATTTTTAAATTTGTTATGCAATAATTTTATATCTTTTTACTTATGTGAGTACATTTGGGGGTATATATTGATGGTTTCCTCTGTTATACGAAAGTATAGACCTGGTCTGTATTAATATATATTTAAAAAATTAAGAAAACACAAGTCAAAAGTACTTGAAAAGTCTTAAAAATAAAAGATACCTAATGAGGTCGCCAAAATGGTTTGACCAAGTCTGGTTTTGCTTAAACCTGAATCAAGTTATGTCGCTCTGTTGCATGAAAATGCAGACCTGTCACCAATGTCTTGATTCTTAAAAATGTATTTCATATATTTAATGGGAATATAAAAAAAATTGTATAATTTAAATTTAAAGGTATATCATATGTGGAAATCATAAGTAACATACATACTAACAATAAAGGTGTATTCAGAAATATAAATATAGATTGTTTAAAGTGGACAAATATATTAGTAATCATTCATGAGTTATATATTACACAAATAATAATAATTTTTATTTATATATTATAGTTATCCATGTTAATTAAATTGTTAAAATTTTTAATTTATGAAACGGATTTTAGTATTGGTATTATGATTCTTAAATATTAGTTTGATGCTTATTTTTAAATTTTATTCAGTATTCTACTTGAGGACAAGCAGAACTTATAGTCATTTATCCCTATATTTATATACATTTTAGTGCATTTATATGATTTTAGATACTTATTTTGTAAATATTTGCAGAGATGTATTTTAATTGAAGATTGAAGAAAAAGGAACAAGAACGAATCCGAAACTGAAAGAAACTGAAGAAAATAAAGAGATGAAGAAAAATGAGCTTAAACCTTGAATAAATGAAGACCAAAAGTGTTAAAATGAAGAATTGGGCTAAGAAAACAAGTTGAATCCGTAAAAGAAGAAAGGAAGTCCACATTGAAGCCCGAGCCCGTAATTGGAATATTCTGGAATTAAGGTCCAACCGGCGGTTGGAAAGCCCAACCGGCGGTTGGAAAGCCCAACCGGCGGTTGGAATATTAGGTTTCTAAGACGGTGGAGACACGTGGAGTTGGACCAAGATTCAAAGAGTCCAACCGGCGGTTGGAGGTTCCAACCGGCGGTTGGAAGGTCGGCCAGAAAAAGTATTAATAGAGGCTTAGGTTTAGGTTTTTCATATACGATTCAAGAATACTAAAACCGAAAGTTAGGGTTTTAGGTCGACTTTAGGTGCGATTTTGGAGGCTAAAGAGCTAGGGTTTGATGGTTTTTAACCCTAGGAAAAGCAATTCATCAATTGGTTCGATTTCTTTATCCTTGTAACTTTAATAACCTTATTGAGTTATTTATGATATCGTTTATTTGATTTAGTTGTGAATTAGGTTTTCATTATAATTGTTTGAATGAATGTTTATTGAGTTTATTATTTGAATTATATGTTTATGTTGGAACTATATTATTGAATGTTTATTATACAAGAATTGTCTTTATTATGATGTATTAGTGATTATT
This sequence comes from Helichrysum umbraculigerum, assembly GCA_949592205.1. NCBI lineage: Eukaryota > Viridiplantae > Streptophyta > Magnoliopsida > Asterales > Asteraceae > Helichrysum > Helichrysum umbraculigerum. Next base: position 101,484,065 of record CATIUR010000003.1, on the reverse strand, counting down.
CTTGACATAATTAGACTGATTTATATTAAACGAGGATGACCATATTAAGTTTATATAAATTAAGTGATTGTGTTTATGTCTTGATCTTAACCTTATGCGATAGACGAAGAATGATTCATTAATATAAAGTAATACTGCGATTCAAGCCTAACCATAGAAATTGTATTAATAAACTGATGATAGATCTTATTAATTAGTAACACTTTGCGTAACCTTATGATTGTGTTGCTATGATGAGGATTTGACTTAACCCTAAGTGATATTCTACATTAGTAATTCACCAGTAATAATAGCCAACAAAGCAAATAGACATAAGTACATATAATAAGTTTAATAAATAATAGTTTGAATAATTATAATCTTTTATCCATCTGAGTATTATTAAGTTGTTCCTAAAACTTATCTATTAGAATCTGTATCAAAATATAAATATAAATATGTTCGTTCGGAACTAAAACGTCCCCCTTATCTTGTAGAGTATTGTAAATTGGATCTTTTATTTATTTGTATTATAATTGTAAATAATTGTAATTAGAAATAAATAGATAATTAGTTATAAATAAGAATCACGTTTCTTGTGTTCCTTGTGTTCGAATTTGGACTTACTTATTAAGCTATATTACATGAACGGGTCAATCTTGCCTGAATTGTGTGATAGTATTATTTAGTATTTCCTTAATTTAAACTTGTTATTATAATTGCCTATACTTAGCACACATCATGGTGAATTAACCATGCAAATCCCGCGTGGTCCCCGGCTCGAGTACGCTCGAGAATCGCGAGTCTCACATCACCTCTCACTTATGTTCTCATATTAATGTGCCGGTAAACCACACACGCTTCATTAACAGTCCATAAGAAAGATGTGCGGTTTTCATGGGTTAGCATACTATTCGTATTTTCTATAGCTAAAACGGGATTTTGTTTTAGTACTTTTAGGTCATACTTTTGATCTTGACATCATCCTATTAAAAGTCCTCGGTAGCTCCATTGAAAGCACATAGAGGCGGAGAAGCAGGTCAGCGCGAAGGTTATTAAAAACCTACTTCTTTAGGGAAGCAAAGCGACCCGCCTTGTACCTCTCTCTAGTTTGTTCACTATGGGTGAGCCGATTTATCAATTGACTGACGATGTATTTAGACTTTAATGATACATATATATAATTCATATTATATATAAGGTCTCTCTTGAATTTCTAAAGTTCAAGGTTCTATTTTTAAACATTTTAAAATTTGAGCGTATATTTTAAACCATTTAAATATTAAAGTCTGATTAGTAAATAAATTAGTTGTATACATATATAAATCTATTATACATATATACTTAATTTAATTATTTGGACAAAATAATTTTATTTTCAAAATTCATTTTATCTACATTTTGTATTGCTAACATTATTAAGCTATGGCTCTGATACCACCAATGGGTTTTCTGTTCCCTAACTAGATTAACATACGCAGCGGAAATAACAATTAATCTAGAGCAACTAGGAAACTAGACCCTAAAGGACCTTATCTTAATAAGTCTATTAGGGATAACACAAAATAAATAGATAAATGAGAAAAATACTAACCTTTGAGAAAACCAATTTCTCACGCGTAGACCACCTTGCAGAGCCTTCTTGACTTGGAGGCAAGTACCCAAACCAGAGTACCTCTAATGGCTCACACCCACGAACCAAGAGAAATTCCAATTCATAAGGTCCTGACTCTAAGTCGTGTAAACTCTTACAAGGATTAGAAATTGAGAAATAGAGAAAGAATCAAATTAAATTCGAATCTGGGATGATCTGAAAGCTTAGCTTATGCCCCTATTTATATAGGGAGATGAGACCTTGGGGTTTATACTCTGGCCGATGTGGGACAATCTGATTTCTGCCTCCAACCGCCGGTTGGACCTTCCAGCCGGCGGTTGGGTTTACTTTTGACCTAAGTATCCAAGCCACGTCACGCGTGCTCCACCGCCTCACCACTTTAGACTCCAGCCGCCGGCTGAACCTTCCAACCGACGGTTGGTTGTGGCTTCCAGAATGTTCTATTAATTACTTTTAGTTTCTTATTAATTTATCCACTATGACAAATTAACAAACTATAATATTAACTATAATATTAATTCTAATTAATATTGTCTCTCATTTATTTCTCTTAACTGTTTGTTTAGGGCAACCCAAAAAGGACTCTACTTTTAATGATAATCTTACCAATTTAGTTATGACATTGGACACTATTCCGACAGAAAGAATGGTTGTTGATGGAAGTACGGGTTTGGATTAGATTTGTATTGTTGTTGTTGGTTATAATCGAATGGTTGTTGATGATAGTATGGTGGATACATTCCTTACAGTGGCAAATTCGGATTGCGAATTGGGGTAGAGCTACTCGATCCGGGTGTGTTTGGTGTTCCAAATAACATTAGGTTGGTATATGACATGTTTTCCGGATTTGAGGATTGATTTAAGTTAGGATTGGTATTTGAATTTGGAGAAGAAATTGTTGGTGATGAAAGTGTTTTTGGTTTGTAAAAAGTTTATAAAGTGAGATGGTGATGAAAGTGTTTTTTGTTGTGTGAATTATTGGTGATGAAAGTGTTAATGTATGTGAATATATATATATATATATATATATATATATATATATATATATATATATATATATATATATATATATAGTTAGTATGAATTATTTAAAAATAAATAAAAAATATCCAACCGTTGGCCAAACAGTCACTTTTTTTTTTTTAATTTTTTTTACTAGTAGCAGTTGGAGGAAAGAAAACGTTTTTTTTTGTTTGAATTAAATCGACGAAGGAAAAAGGAAAAGAAAATGAAAAAAGCAAGTGGGCCGCACCTCCACGCCCGTTCAGCCCCCATCCTCCGCCGTACGACGTCTGCCTGAGAACGCCCCACTCCGGGCGTTCTGGGCATTCTGAGCTTGAAAAACGCCCCGTTTTCCTTGGGTTGCGAGTGGTCTAATTAGCTCGAGTTCACAAATTTTTTACATTTCATTGACATAGTTTCCCTTCAAAATTAAAGATCATAGAGACAATAGAACGGATACCCGCGTTTTATCTTTAAATAATTATTATAGCGCAGAAGCAAAACAAATTAAGAATCAAAACACCAGCACCGGCTCTCATCTTCCAGAATTCAATTCAAAATCCAAACGAAATACATATGATTCACTCTCATAGCATTTCAAGAATACTCATGGGACAAACCTTGAAGTTACTGATCCTGATGAGGTTAGTACGGGAATATGTGATTATTTGTTTGTGTATGAAGTTAAGCTCATGTTTGTTTGGTTGATGAAGATCACATGTTTGATGAAATGCCTAAATGAAGTCCATGTCATCCCATAAGTAGGTCAATGATTAGGTAGTATTGCACTCATTATTGCACTCACTGATTAGGTAGTATTATATTTCTATGTGTCCAATGAGGAAGGCTTATGGACTCAAGTTAATGTTGACTCAAGCTTATTAACATGGTTAAGTTCTACTGAAAACTAGGTGCAATGGTGTATATAGCAAAGTGAAATGATTATAATAAACTTGACCAATGCATGCTTGCTAAAATCTTTTTGCTACACTGTTAATTATACTTTGATGAAGAAATAGCCAGATTCACGGGTTGGATAAAAGAGTCAAGCGGGTCTGGGTTCAAACAGATCATATAATTAGGTTCAATGATGAATTCCAATCTATTTCGTTTCTCATATTAGAAATTTATTAAAGCGGTGCCATGTCAGTTTTAATCGTTAATGCTGACAAAAATGTCACAGTGGTCAGCAGTGGCGGATCTAGGATTTGGGGTGATCAGTAGATGGCGTATCTTAATTTTTGTTAACCCGTAGCACAAAAAAAATGCAACAAAAATGCAATATTCATATGAAATTTATACATTTTGTAGCGAAAAGACCCGTAACGACTTTTATTCCTACCTTCTACATGGCTCCGCCCCTGGTGGTCAGATTAATGTACGAAATCTGCTTATGATTTCTTTGGTTCTATCATATAATAGGTACAATCCGTATGTCACTTTGGCTATCATGATTTATACGCATATTTGAGTGGCTTTCGCTTTGACCCAAATGGGTTAGAATTGCTACCTCTAATTTTGCTTTACAAGAAATACATCTTATGAAAATTTGTATTCTTATTTCCTCAGTTAAAATATACAATGTTGCATGTCATTTAAGCCCTAATGTATCTCATGTAACTTATTTGTTTAACACCAAATACATAAAACTCCAGTCCTCATAAAATTATTGAACCAATGAATGTGATCAAACTGTTCTTGTAACTTTATCCATATTAGTTTGGTTATAGGCATTGCTACCAAAGTTGGAAACATTTAAATATTTTGCACTGGTGAGTCCTCTTGAGACAAATAAGTTGGACCATGACTGCCTTAAAGGTCCTCTTTCATTTCGCTATATCATTTTGCAATGTCATTAGCCTGTTATAGAAGCACAATGATGATAAAAAAATTTAATAAAATTAGGTAAAGTAGTGGTGAAGAATTGTTTTACCATTATAAATATAACATTTTGAATGTGATATTTACTACTGTTGGTTTTAAAATGGTACAAAATTTACATATGTGATATATGTATTCATATATTGTTGCTATTTTTCTAATCATGTTGAACAAGTATCAAAGATGGATGAAGGCGTTAGGGAAGATAGTTTAACAACTTGAGCAAGTCACAGGTTACTAGGATATGTATATGATTTTATGCCACTAAATTTGGCGATATATCCATTGAAAGCTTTAATTGGTATGTTACTCATTACTACAAGTTGGTATTATTAGCAATTTATTTGTTTTCTAAGGCATCATCAAATGGGCAAATAGTCTAAAAATGTATCGAACTTGTCATGAAATTCTATTGTATGCATTCTACTTTCAAAACTCCTAGTGTGTGTACTAAACTTACTAATCCCTCCTATTATGTGTAGTTATTAACCTTAAACCCTGATTACTAATCAAAATTAGCTTAGGTGGCTAGAGTAGTTGACGTGGCATTGCCATCTCACCAAAAGTTCGATACATTTTTTCCACGTGATCATCTTCGTCATCTTAGTTTTCTGATGACACCATTTTTCTGGCGACACCATTTTTTTCCGGCAATACCACCATAACCAATTTACACTTCACTAACCACCAACCCTTTATCAACTCCATGTCTAAAACATGACCATCTACGACGTTACCTCCATCTTTACCAATTTTTCCGGTGAAACCACTGCAACCAATTTACAACTCCTTAACGTAACCAACCCCTATCATCTCCACCTTACCACTACCTCTAAATCATCACCATCTTCGACGTCACCATTTTTTCTGGCGACATCATTTTTTTCGGCGAACCCACTAGAAACAATTTACACCTTCTTAACCACCAACCTCTATCATCTTGTGACACCCCCAAATTTGATTGATTTGCGGAAGCTCGATTTGGGTGTCACTAATCAATATACAAAGCACATAAGATATAATGAACGACCACTATATGCGTCGTTTTAAACTTGTATTACTAAGATAAACATTTACATCAAAATAATGTTACATTAGCTCGATTCCTGAAATTGAGAGATTACATGGCATAATTACTTTTACAAAATATAATAATGCAATCAAATCTCTAGTTGTATGTATGCTGACTCGAGCTAATAGTCCCTGCATGTGCAGTCCACCTACTGCTGGGTACCTGTGATATATACTAAAATGGGTCAGCGAAAACGCTGGTGAGCTCACAGGTTTGTATGTCAATGTATAGTTGTAAGAACCGCAAGATTTATATTGAATTTAAAATGCAATTAAGCAAAATAAAAGTTATACAATCCATGAGCACATAGTCTGAGCTTAACTTGATTTTTCAGGCCCAATTAAGGAAACCTAACTTGAAATGCCTCCTACGAGTGTCTAATCCACACTCGTCTTCCCAAATGCTAATACATCCGTTTGACCGGTTAGTGCGTGCTAGCCCGGATGAGGATTGTCAATCCCATATGATATCATATACTAACATTCACACTATAAATACTAGAGACTATGCTATGGAGGACTTTAAATTGATTAGCTTGAAACTCATGTAGTATTTGAAGTTTGGCACTTGCGTTCTACTTGTAAAACAAAACAGAGCAGTATTATCACACCCCTAGTTGTAAAATAGTGAAAATGGGGCTATGAAACTCACCTGAGTCTTGAAGTGTTTAATTTAATAAACTTGAAGTAATTAGCAGTGAATTGATGTCCAAAGTCTTGAAACATGAATGTGTTCACGACACTTGATTGTTATTAATTATACCGGTATCTCGAAAGACTACCTTTGTAGTTGTTATACAACTTTATATATATGTCCAAATTACTACGATTTGGTTGATTGAATTGATACAAGTTACATCGACTTGTTTGATTGAATTGATACAAGTTACAACGACTTGTTTGAATGAATTGATACAAGTTACAACGACTTGTTTGATTCTGAAATATGTTTGAAAACATGTACGGCCCGTTGGTGATTAATTGTAACAATAGTCTTGATGTTACCACATTGATTTCAAAGCGTTATACTTGAAAAACAAATTCCATTATGTTTGAAAAGTTGTATCGTATAAGTGTTTTGAAGTTGTACAAGTTTGACACTTGGTGAAAAATGTGCTTACGGAATCTAAGTACGGGGGTCCGGGGGCAGCGCCCCTGGTAGCGGGGTCCAAGGGGCGGCAGCCCCTGACGGGGTCCAAGGGGCAGAGCCCCTGGCTGGGGTCGAGCTGCCAGGTCAGCTTGGAAAATTTTTATTTCTACTATATTGCTTTAAGGAAAAACGCATCTGGACTTGAATTTGGGTGAAATCAAGTGATAAAATTTTGGTCTCGACACTTAGTAAAAAGTTGTAAGTATTCTGTTTTATGCGACACAATATGCGACACTAAAGGTGTTATGCGACACAAGGGTTGTGTCGCATAGAAGTGCGACACAATGTCTATGCGACGCAAGGGTTGTGTCGCATAGATGCGAGATGCTGATTCAACAGCGACATAGTGATGGGGTCGTATGGTGTATACGACATAGTGGTTGTGTCGCAAGACTTGCGACACTAATTATCTGGTACGACATAAGGTGCGACACAGAGGCTTTTATACGACACAAAGGCCAAAATACGACACAACATGCGACACAAGGCTTGTGTCGCATGGATGAACACCAGCCCAGAAAGTCCGGCTGTCACGATTTTTCCGGCCAAAAATCCGTTTTAAACTCGTTTCCAAGCTATAAATTCGTGTTCTATACATGTTAATGGACATATATATGTTATATAAACAATTACAAGTGAAAAATACTAAGAATCGAGAGATTTCGGGATTTTGTCGGAAACTTACAAATTGCCGAAATGAAAATCCGGAAAGATAGCGTTGTAGATCGTCGCGAGGTGGTTCCTTTTCCGTAATTATTTTGATGACCCAAGGTCGTTTGATGGTAGTATTTTGCGATTTTGATGGTTTGGTGGTGATGAAACTTGAGAGGAAAAATGAAAGAGAGAGAGAAAGAAAATGAGAAATGAAAAGAAAAGAAGAAAGGAGGGGGTTTTGGTGGAAATCCCCACCATTTTCAGTCTACGCCCAGCGCTCCGTGCGGTGTTCGTTTTCCCGATTATTTAAACGTTTACATTATTATTATTTAACTTCAATTATACGTTTAATTATACGTTTTGAAAATACGAATATTTACTCGATCTTTTTGTTGAAGTATTTCATAAAATACTTAATAATTGCGTTATAAAAATATAACGTTATCTCGTTTTGTTTGTTTGCGCGTTCACATTTAATCGCGTTGTTCTCGCTTGTACAATATGGAATGAATACGATATATTATAAGAATAATATTATTGAGATATAACAGTTTCATTAAATAATCTTTATGTTATTTAATTAAATTGTTCACCAACGTCCGTATTGAATTGAACCGAATTACATTCGATTTGAAACTTGTACGATTTAAACAAACCGCATAATTGTGTAGATATATATTCAACAATATATATATATAATAACTGATACATTAATTAGCCTAACACAGAACTAATTACATGTATTAAAGCTTGATTAGGCACTAAATTCTAGTCCTAAATTGGCGGGTGTCACATTCTCCCCCTGTTAGAAGAATTTCGTCCCGAAATTTATGTTGAAGTCGTGTTGGATGTTGAGTTAGTGAAGAGTTGAGGATACTTGAGTCGCATTTGGTCTTCTCGTTCCCAGGTAAATTCCGGACCGCGCCGCGAATTCCACCTAACCTTGACAATGGGAATACGACTTTGTTTAAGTTGTTTGACCTCACGGTCTATAATTTCGGCGGGTTCCTCAACAAAGTGAAGTTTCTCGTCAACTCGAATTTCATCGAGTGGAATGATAAGTGTCTCATCAGACAGACACTTCTTCAGATTCGAAACATGAAATGTGGGATGCACGCTGTTGAGCTCGGATGGCAGCTGCAATCGATATGCTACTGGACCAATTCTCTCGAGAATCTCGAATGGTCCAATGTATCTGGGATTTAACTTCCCTCGTTTGCCGAATCGAATTACGCCTTTCCAAGGCGATACTTTGAGTAGTACTCGATCTCCAACTTGGAACTCGAGTGGTTTACGTCTCACGTCAGCATAACTTTTCTGACGATCACGCGCGACTTTGAGTTTGTTTTGAATTTCGACGATTCTCTCGGTCGTCTCGTGAATGATTTCTGGACCTGTGAGTTGGCTATCCCCAACTTCGGTCCAACAGATAGGTGACCGGCACTTACGACCGTACAGTGCCTCGAATGGTGCAGCTTTAATGCTGGTATGATAACTGTTGTTGTACGAGAACTCGCACAATGGTAGGTGTTTTTCCCAGTTTACACCGAAGTCTACTACGCAGGCCCGTAGCATGTCTTCTAGTGTTTGAATTGTTCGTTCACTTTGGCCATCGGTTTGAGGATGATATGCGGTACTCATATCAAGTCGAGTACCCAGAGATTTTTGAAGTGATTGCCAAAATTGTGAAGTGAAACGACTATCTCTATCGGAGATAATTGAGATTGGAACACCATGTTTGGTCACGATTTCCTTCAGATAGATTCTGGTGAGGCGTTCCATTTTGTCGGATTCCTTGATTGCCAGGAAGTGAGCAGACTTTGTGAGACGATCTACGATCACCCAAATGGTATCGCAACCGCTCGAGGATTTGGGTAGTTTGGTTATGAAGTCCATGGCAATTTGTTCCCATTTCCATTCAGGAAGACTGGGTTGTTGAAGTAAACCAGAGGGTTTTTGATATTCGATTTTAACCTTGGAGCAAGTAAGGCACTTGCTGACATAGGTGGCGATTTCAGCTTTCATGTTCGGCCACCAGTAGAAATCCTTGATACCGTGATACATTTTATCGGATCCCGGATGGATAGAATATTTGGACTTGTGAGCTTCATCCATCACCAAGTCTCGTAGGTTCCCAAATTTAGGCAACCAGATTCGGTTTGAGAAATACCTAATCCCGTTAGGTTTGACATCGAATTGTTTATCCATGCCCCGCAAGGCTTCATCTTTGACATTTTCGGGTTTTAAGGCTTCGAGTTGAGCAGTGAGAATTCGAATGTTTAAATTGTTGTGAATGGTCATACTGAGGGCTCGAACCCGAAGTGGTTTCACTCGCTCTTTCCGACGGAGGGCATCAGCAACGACATTTGCTTTGCCTGGGTGATATTTGAGTTCGCAGTCGTAATCGGTAAGCAACTCGACCCATCGACGTTGCCTCATGTTGAGATCCTTCTGATCGAATATGTGTTGGAGACTTTTGTGGTCTGTAAAGATTGTGCACCTAGTGCCGTAGAGGTAATGTCTCCAAATTTTGAGAGCGAAAACAAGGGCTCCTAACTCGAGGTCGTGGGTGGTGTAATTCTTTTCATGAATCTTGAGCTGTCGTGAAGCATAAGCTATGACTTTGTCTCGTTGCATAAGCACGCAACCGAGACCTTGATGAGAAGCATCGCAGTATACCACGAAGTCATCGGTGCCCTCGGGTAATGATAGAATAGGAGCACTGCAAAGCTTTTGTTTTAATAGTTGGAATGCCGACTCTTGTTTATCAGTCCAGTCAAACTTTTTGTCTTTCTGGGTCAGAGTCGTGAGTGGTAAGGCTATCTTGGAGAAATTTTCAATGAATCGTCTGTAATACCCGGCAAGACCCAAAAATTGGCGTACTTCGGTCGGAGTGGTGGGTGCTTGCCAGCCCTTGATAGCTTCAATTTTTGATGGGTCAACGTGAATTCCCTGACTGTCAATCACGTGACCAAGGAATTGGACGGTTTGAATCCAGAACTCACACTTAGAGAATTTGGCATAGAGCTCCTCGTGTTTAAGTAGTTCAAGGATGGTTTTGAGGTGTTGCGCGTGTTCTTCTTTGTTTCGTGAATATATGAGGATGTCATCGATGAAGACAGTGACAAACTTGTCAAGGTAAGGTTTACACACCCGATTCATAAGGTCCATGAATACAGCCGGTGCGTTGGTTAGACCGAAAGGCATCACTTGAAATTCATAATGCCCGTAACGAGTTCTGAAAGCGGTTTTTGGAATGTCGGCATCGCGAACACGCAATTGGTGATAACCGGATCGGAGATCAATCTTTGAATAACAACTCGACCCTTGAAGTTGGTCGAACAAATCATCGATTCGAGGAAGTGGATACCGGTTCTTGACAGTTAACTTGTTCAACTCTCGGTAGTCGATACACATTCGAAAAGAACCGTCTTTCTTCTTGACAAATAGGACCGGAGCTCCCCAAGGTGAAGAACTCGGCCTGATAAATCCTCGTTCCAGGAGTTCCTGTAATTGGGTGGACAACTCCTGAAGTTCGGACGGAGCTAAACGGTATGGTGCTCGGGCCACAGGCGCAGCACCTGGTACAAGGTCGATTGAGAACTCAACCTGTCTTGGTGGTGGTAGACCAGGCAGTTCTTCGGGAAAGACTTCAGGAAAGTCTCGAACAATTGGAATCCTCAAGTCGCTTCTCCTTCGACTTTTTCTCCATGATGTGCGCGAGGATTGCTGGATAACCCTTTTTCAGAAATTTTCGGGTTTTTAGGCAAGATATGAGGTTAAGCCTTGTCCCACCGGTCTCCCCCTGTATGACCAAGGTTCTACCGACGGCGAGAGGTATGCGAACAATTTTGTCATAGCAAATGATTTCGGCGCGATGTTTGGATAACCAGTCCATACCCACGATGACATCGAAACTTCCTATCTCGATTGGCATAAGATCTATGGAGAAGATTTCGTCGGCTAGATTTAAAGTGCAATTTGGTATCACATTATTGGTTTCTATCAATTTGCCATTTGCTAGCTCTACGGTGTACTTAACGTCTAAAGCAACATGTGTGATGTCAAGTAGAGGGCAAAATTCATCGGAAATAAAACTTCTATCGGCACCAGTATCAAACAGAATAGAAGCAGTTAAATTGTTGAGGAGGAACATACCCGTGACCACATTCGGGTCCTGACGGGCGTCCCCTGAGTTGATCACGAAGGCGCTACTTTTGACGTTGTTGTTGTTGCGGTGGTTGTTGTTGCCCTTATTCTTCAATTTTGGGCACGTATCCCTAAAGTGTCCTGGATTCCCACATTCGTAGCAGGACTTAGGTTGTCGGGCATTTTTGTCAGAGGGGTTGTTGTTGGATCTGGGGGCTCGGCAATCCTTAGTCGAATGCCCGTACCTCCTGCAGTTGTTGCAAGGAGTATTGCACTGACCAAAGTGATGATAGTTACACTTGGGACAATAAGGCCTGTCCCCGGTGTAGCTGCGGTTGGTTTCAGAGTTGGTGGTGTAGACTTGAATGGCGTTGTTTTTCTTGTTTGAGTTGTGGTGGTGTTCAGTGGATTTGCGCTTGTTGTTGTTAGAGGATGAAGTGTTGGAAGTCCCACGGCTGACAACTAGGGCCATCAGTTCGTGAGCTATACGAATGGCACTTTCAGTGGTGGTTGGTTTGGATGAGGCGACATTTCCCTGGATGTTCTCAGGGAGTCCGCGAATGTATCTCTTAATGCCCTTACTTTCCGGTTCAACCAAGCTTGGGCATAGTAAAGCAAACTGCTGAAATTTTGTGGTATAATCAGCAACATCATTTCCCTGCACCGTCAGGTGCCAGAATTCCTCCTCCAGTCTGTGCAGTTCTTCTTCAGGACAGTATTTTTCTGTCAGCTTCTTTTTCAGTTCGGCCCAAGGAAGTCGATTTGCAACCTCAAGGCCTACAGAGTTTGCGTGGGTTTTCCACCACGTGAGTGCACCTTCCTGAAAGGTGTAAGCAGCGAATTTGACTTTGTTGTTCTCAGTGCAGTCGCAGAGACTGAAAACGGATTCCATACGCTCAATCCAACGGATCAAGCCAATGGCACCTTCCGTGCCCTTGAAATAGAGGGGTTTACAGCTGAGAAAGTCCTTGTAGGAACAAGGCTTGACAGTATGATTGGTGGCGGTGGTATCGGCTGTTTCCTCGGACGTTCGGATTGGATCCCGAGCGGCCAAGGCGTCGGCTACTGCCCGATTAACGGCAGCAGCGAGTTCGGCTTCACTGTAACTCTTTTTCTTCGGTGGCATGATTCTTCAAGAAAAAGAAACAATAGGTACGTAAGAAACTGTAACAGAATGATAATTGTGGTAGATGTACATATTAAAGCGACATTATACACATCACAAGTGTAATAGTTCCATAATATAGATTTAAATCGAAAGAAATTGTCAATTGATATTACGTTGTTAAACGATTACAGACAATTTCGAGTTTGAGAATTCAAAAGTTACAGACTTAGATATTGTGCCAAAAGTTCCGGGAATTGTTTCATCCGGTCAATTTACATTAGTCCTACGAAAGCGTTATAAAGTGCAGATTCAGCCTAAGCTAATTCTGACGAAGATTGAGTTGTGGCATTAAGGCAGTGAGACGGTCAACGGACTCTGCAAGTCGGCTAACCATTCCGAGTGCCTCCTCGGTTTCCCTCAGGCGTGTCTCACATTGAGTCAACCTTGATCGCAGGACAGTGATTTCGTTGTGATTGTCAGTCACTTGATTGTGGACGATCTCCATGGTCTCGATGGTTTCACCCACTCGATTTTCGAGAACGTCTATATTGTTGATAGTATTTTCATGGTCCTCAGAGACCTGAGCAACTTGTCCCATTAGGGTGAGTGTCCCGTTTTCTCGGGTCTCTTGCAACTCGATGTCCATGTCACGCAGTTGTTGCTCGTGACGGTGTAGCCTAGCGGCCAAATCTGTTAGTGTGAATTGATTGGGGTATGGGCCTGCTCGAGGCAACCTGGGGTTCCTCCTAGCTACCCTTGAACCTTGTGATTCGTACGGATGGGAACGGGATGAGTTGGGTGGTGTGTTTGCCATTCTGAGACAGAACGTTAGCAAATGTGAGGCCTATATTCGCATAATACGTATATAATATAGCCTAAGCTTGACTTGAGGCTTACTTATGTATATATATGTATATCACATAATAACCTATTGAGTGTCTAGCACAGACTTGTTTTGATTCCCGTTTCTCTCGGGGTCAGAGTCAACTAGTGTATCCCGTTCAGCCATAACTTCCTTCAGATCTTACATCATCTTTATTTAATTATACATAGTTGATCAAGCTATGTTAAATTAATTTCGTATGCTGTAATCTCCGAACTGGTTATACCTAATAGGGAATACTGCCTAACGGTCATAGTTTAGGTCCACTAAATGCAACCTAGTTCACTATAACCTTAGGCTCTGATACCAATCTGTGACACCCCCAAATTTGATTGATTTGCGGAAGCTTGATTTGGGTGTCACTAATCAATATACAAAGCACATAAGATATAATGAACGACCACTATATGCGTCGTTTTAAACTTGTATTACTAAGATAAACGTTTACATCAAAATAATGTTACATTAGCTCGATTCCTGAAATTGAGAGATTACATGGCATAATTACTTTTACAAAATATAATAATGCAATCAAATCTCTAGTTGTATGTATGCTGACTCGAGCTAATAGTCCCTGCATGTGCAGTCCACCTACTGCTGGGTACCTGTGATATATACTAAAATGGGTCAGCGAAAACGCTGGTGAGCTCACAGGTTTCTATGTCAATGTATAGTTGTAAGAACCGCAAGATTTATATTGAATTTAAAATGCAATTAAGCAAAATAAAAGTTATACAATCCATGAGCACATAGTCTGAGCTTAACTTGATTTTTCAGGCCCAATTAAGGAAACCTAACTTGAAATGCCTCCTACGAGTGTCTAATCCACACTCGTCTTCCCATATGCTAATACATCCGTTTGACCGGTTAGTGCGTGCTAACCCGGATGAGGATTGTCAATCCCATATGATATCATATACTAACATTCACACTATAAATACTAGAGACTATGCTATGGAGGAATTTAAATTGATTAGCTTGAAACTCATGTAGTATTTGAAGTTTGGCACTTGCGTTCTACTTGTAAAACAAAACAGAGCAGTATTATCACACCCCTAGTTGTAAAATAGTGAAAATGGGGCTATGAAACTCACCTGAGTCTTGAAGTGTTTAATTTAATAAACTTGAAGTAATTAGCAGTGAATTGATGTCCAAAGACTTGAAACCTGAATGTGTTCACGACACTTGATTGTTATTAATTGTACTGGTATCTCGAAAGACTACCTTTGTAGTTGTTATACAACTTTATATATATGTCCAAATTACTACGATTTGGTTGATTGAATTGATACAAGTTACATCGACTTGTTTGATTGAATTGATACAAGTTACAACGACTTGTTTGAATGAATTGATACAAGTTACAACGACTTGTTTGATTCTGAAATATGTTTGAAAACATGTACGGCCCGTTGGTGATTAATTGTAACAATAGTCTTGATGTTACCACATTGATTTCAAAGCGTTATACTTGAAAAACAAATTCCATTATGTTTGAAAAGTTGTATCGTATAAGTGTTTTGAAGTTGTACAAGTTTGACACTTGGTGAAAAATGTGCTTACGGAATCTAAGTACGGGGGTCCGGGGGCAGCGCCCCTGGTAGCGGGGTCCAAGGGGCGGCAGCCCCTGGCGGGGTCCAAGGGGCAGAGCCCCTGGCTGGGGTCGAGCTGCCAGGTCAGCTTGGAAAATTTTGATTTCTACTATATTGCTTTAAGGAAAAACGCATCTGGACTTGAATTTGGGTGAAATCAAGTGATAAAATTTTGGTCTCGACACTTAGTAAAAAGTTGTAAGTATTCTGTTTTATGCGACACAATATGCGACACTAAAGGTGTTATGTGACACAAGGGTTGTGTCGCATAGAAGTGCGACACAATGTCTATGCTACGCAAGGGTTGTGTCGCATAGATGCGAGATGCTGATTCAACAGCGACATAGTGATGGGGTCGTATGGTGTATGCGACATAGTGGTTGTGTCGCAAGACTTGCGACACTAATTATCTGGTACGACATAAGGTGCGACACAGAGGCTTTTATATGACACAAAGGCCAAAATACGACACAACATGCGACACAAGGCTTGTGTCGCATGGATGAACACCAGCCCAGAAAGTCCGGCTGTCACGATTTTTCCGGCCAAAAATCCGTTTTAAACTCGTTTCCAAGCTATAAATTCGTGTTCTATACATGTTAATGGACATATATATGTTATATAAACAATTACAAGTGAAAAATACTAAGAATCGAGAGATTTCGGGATTTTGTCGGAAACTTACAAATTGCCGAAATGAAAATCCGGAAAGATAGCGTTGTAGATCGTCGCGAGGTGGTTCCTTTTCCGTAATTATTTTGATGACCCAAGGTCGTTTGATGGTAGTATTTTGCGATTTTGATGGTTTGGTGGTGATGAAACTTGAGAGGAAAAATGAAAGAGAGAGAGAAAGAAAATGAGAAATGAAAAGAAAAGAAGAAAGGAGGGGGTTTTGGTGGAAATCCCCACCATTTTCAGTCTACGCCCAGTGCTCCGTGCGGTGTTCGTTTTCCCGATTATTTAAACGTTTACATTATTATTATTTAACTTCAATTATACGTTTAATTATACGTTTTGAAAATACGAATATTTACTCGATTTTTTTGTTGAAGTATTTCATAAAATACTTAATAATTGCGTTATAAAAATATAACGTTATCTCGTTTTGTTTGTTTGCGCGTTCACATTTAATCGCGTTGTTCTCGCTTGTACAATATAGAATGAATACGATATATTATAAGAATAATATTATTGAGATATAACAGTTTCATTAAATAATCTTTATGTTATTTAATTAAATTGTTCACCAACATCCGTATTGAATTGAACCGAATTACATTCGATTTGAAACTTGTACGATTTAAACAAACCGCATAATTGTGTAGATATATATTCAACAATATATATATAATAACTGATACATTAATTAGCCTAACACAGAACTAATTACATGTATTAAAGCTTGATTAGGCACTAAATTCTAGTCCTAAATTGGCGGGTGTCACACATCTCCACCTTAATACTATCTCCAAAACATCTCCAACTCCTACATCACTTCATATCCACCATTTTTCTGGTGACACCATGTTTTCCGGCGACAACATGTTTTCCGGCAACACCACCACAACCATTTACATGATGTTAATCATCAAACCTATCATCTGCACTTCAGAGTCATTTCCAAAGATCACCACTTTTGTGCTTGGTGTCACCACCCTCTTTAACTCACTACGATCTCGAACATTTCCATAATCTCCGACGTCTTCACCATTTAATTGTGGCTAAATGTTGATAGAGGTTCTCGAAGAAGATGAAAGCATGGTGGTGTGAATGGTTGAAAGTCACGAGCTTTGACAAAGAAATGTTATAAATAAAAGTTCGATACATCCTGTGGTCTTATGTGGCTCCTACATGGAGAGTGAAAAAGAGTGATTAACCAGGTAAACATAAGCAAATAACATGTTTAAGGTTAATGACTACACACAATATGAGAGATTAGTAAGTTGAGTACACACAATAGAAGTTTTGAAAGTTGAATGCATACAATAAGATTTCATGACAAGTTCGATACATTTTCAGAATATTTTCCCTTATCAAATTGTTTGGCTTTTATTATGTAGATAATACAATGGGTCTGGATGTAGCTATGTGAATTTTTACCATTGAAGTCATAATGTGATTTATTATTTTTAAAACCTTATTCTTGATGTTGTTTTTGCATAGCTGAGGTCCGTGTTTCGGTTCACTCATGTTTTTGACCATCTGTTTATGAAGTTGATAACACATATACCAGATGATCTTATTTCAAATATAGCCTATATGCATCAATAATGATTAATAATCTTATTAGGTACTTCTCTTTCCCAGCATGTTATATGGTTTGGACCAATTGCAAAAAGTTTAGACTTTATATGGTTTGGACCAATTGCAAAAAGTTTCGCCCATATCTTGGTCAAATTTGTTAAATTGTACACTTTAAACTTTAGACCATAAGTCACAAATGATTTAGCTATTTTTACTTGTCAAACCAACGTTGTCATACAGGTCTTTCAAATCGTTTGCAATTGTTTTGTTTTAATTGGAGCTATTTTTTATTTATTAAAGGTGTTGTTAACCAGATGTGTGCCTATTAGGTGCACATGTAATCTAATGATTAATAACAGGCCAGTTTCGCACCCTTTTATATTATGTTTTAGCATATCATATTTCTCTTATTTCATGTATGGCCATACCTATTTTTTAAATTATCCATTTCATATTCTACGATACAGTATGTAGTGTCAACCATTTAACATTAGTACTAGACTTCAATTATGATACAAAATTGACCTTATTAACTTCTTAGAAGTGATTCTTCATAATTATCATCATAATCCAATACCCATTATGTGTTTAATTGCAACTGTGTGATACTGTGATCGCATAATCAATCCCATGGGAGAATCTGCAGTTGAATGCGGTAGTCTTTCCTCTCTAACCACTATAGCCTTCATCATTGGCGGTGTAAAGTTTGAGGTAACCCCAGAACTGGTGATAATAGCACCACCTTCGTCTCCTTGAGCATTGCTATTGTTCAAATATCATTATCTAGGTGATTTAGTAGTAGCGGAAATTTCAAAACCCAGTTAGTTATAAATGGGTCGATTCGAGCTGTATTTTTATGTAACATGTCAAATGAGTTAAGCTTAAAATTTACCAAGTGAAAGTGTATTTTTAGTGCATAAAAACTTTAGGCCTAAAGTAAAAGTACAAAATTGGGTTCTTATTGAAATTTTATTTTTTCCAGCCTATTGCGCTAGCCATATGTGATTCATTTCTTCAATTATGTAAATAATGTAATGGATAGTTGCTGTGTTTTTTCTATTCCTTTTGTTCCCTTATGGATGTCTGATCTTATCCAGTTGTCCAGCTTCTAACTTACACCTACTTTGTCTGTTCTTTTTTTTTTTTCAGCTGAAGTATGGAATTAGGTGTTCTATATGGGTTGGCATTTAAAAGATTCATTGCCATATCTTTTGTTTTCTACTGATTTTAATACGAACTAAGGTGTTTAAATGTTTGAATTAAAGCTTATTCTTGAATCTTGATTGAATTTTAACATCGCTGTTATTTTTAGCTTATCAAATACTTTTTGTTGCATTGTTTTGAACTTTGTTACAAGACACAAATTAGTACAAAAAAGTATTTTGTAACATCAGTTGACTCGCCAATTTTTTGTCACTGCCGTTATTCATGGAGACAAATCTCAGGGTGAAAGAGATCACGTGCTGAGTCAGTTTCGGTCTGGCAATTGTCATGTGTCTGTAATGTTACTGGTTGTGGACCTGATGTCAAATATCTGAGCTTTGTGATGGTTTCATATATTCTTGCATGTAAAGAGTCTTATAAAGGTTTTGATGTTTATGTTGTATTAGTGTTTGACCTGTGATCTCACAATAGCGTAAACAATGTAGACCAAACCCAGTCAACAACCTTCTAGTCATTTGGTACATAAAGAAAAAATGCCAAAGGTTTAATGGGTACCTTGAAGGTTCAACAGGTATGGAAGAATCTCATTCTGTTTGACATTAAGAATGTAAGTTCCTACCTAGTAATATTTTTGACATTAAGAAATATTTCAGATATATGTGTTAATTGTTCCACAATTTCCGACGATTTAATTTCAATGTGCTGCTGTCATTTTCTTCTTTCTTATGGTCTATAACATTTGACCTAGGTGCTTCATACCCGACCTAACCCTACCCATACATTTTGCTACCTCCAATATTTATGGTAACAAGTTTTGCTTCTTTCTTATGGTCTCTAGCATTAGACATAGTTATCTGCCCGTGGCCGGGTCTTACACATACAATCTTAAAATTTTAGTTTTGAGGGTATGTAATTGCTATCGGACTGTATCTCACTTAAACAAAAATGGGTTTATTTTTTGGTTACGCTCTCAACTTTACACTCATTACTATTGTATGCTCCCTTCTTTCGTACCTTCTATTCTATGAGGTTAACTTTTTAAAAGCTCTATTGTATGCTCCAAACTTTCATACTCTCTATTGTATGAGATGAACATTCCAAAAACTTTATGTAATATGATATAGATTAGCAATTCTAAGATTTTTATTTGATTAGTTCATCTCACACAATAGAGAGTATGGAAGTTTGGAGCATACAATAGAGCTTTTAGAAAGTTAGCCTCATACAATAGAGGGTACGAAAGTTGGGAGCATACAATAGTAATTAGTGTAAAGTTGAGCGCATTATCAAACAATAAACCCAACAAAATATACTAATTATTAACTTTAAGATGGGAGTTCTCTGTATTATAGGTTCTTACATTCTTATCCTTTAAGTGTGATGACTCATTAATCAATGATGGTTCTTTTGTTTCAGGCTTAACTAAGACACGCTAACTGCTTGAAATAATTATATGCAATTAAAATAATTTTCTTACTTCTCTAACTCTGTGAACATTAACAGGTTGAAACTGCAGACTATGATACGTTTCTTTTCCCATATTAATCATAGAATCAGATGTAGAATATACAGTAATGCTAGCATGGAAAATTCACAAAATATGTGCCAATTTTGACCTGTTTACGAGTAAGTGGGCTAATTTACGACTAAATGGTTTGGATCAATTATTTTTTACTATTTTTTACCATTCTTCTAAAAATAAAAAAATTAAAGACATGCCTAACATAGTGATATTGTCTACCTAAGAATGTAAGATAGTCACATGATTTGCTCAATTTGGATTCATAAAACTTTCAGCAACATTATGTTTTCTTTTTTCTTTTTCACCTTTTGCATCATCATGGATTTGAGGTTGAGGCTCTAATTATTTTCTTCTTATTTATTGCATTACAGCTGATATTGTGTTTTACTACCGCCAAAAGTAAGTAAGTAACGATCTCATTAATAGACTGAATGGGGGTATGAATTGTTGTTACTATCCCGCTTTTATTCTTCATTTGTATTACTTACAATCATACCTCTATTTTTCAATGAGTACAAGTTTATAAGCGATTCTAATTGTGAACCGGTGTATCTCTCATAAGAAACGAAGTTAGAATTAGAGAGAGCATGTAATATAGGAATATGTTGTTATGCTTATGAGTTGGTTATTGTTATTTTAGTATTAAAGTTATGGTTTGGTTTTCAGGTTTTTTTGGCTTTTCATTCGTTTCCTATATTTGCGGTATCTTTAAATGTCATATACTGATTCAGATTGGTGAGACATTTTTCTGTGCTATATTCCTTACAAAATTTGGATGTCATCACACATATCTCTTGACTTGACAATTAAACTGATTTCACCTTAGTGGTCCTTATTAGTGTTTGAGTTGATACATTTCTAGCTCAAGTAGATGAGATGTTGATGATATTCGTACACGGGTGAGCACAAAAATAGAGAAAAATATTTTACAACTAATTCCATGACTATAAAAGAAGTAAAAGAAAAAACTGAATAGTATGTCCCTAAAACTTCTGATTACCACATGAATTATTGAAAAGTACTAAGATTCAATCCTTCAAAAACTTGTGATAACTTCTATCGGTCCAAGAATATCATCTTTCTCGACTGAATTCACTACCGTCTGCATTTACGGAAGCTACTCACTAACTAATTTGATCCTATGCAGGTTAATTCTACTTGCACAGAACCTAAAAATACAGTATATAACAATGTCTCTAGATAGTAATAGTCATACCTTACTGATGGGCGTTGGTGATGAAAATTCGAAGGTTTGTATTGTTTAGTTATTTGCAATACGTCTTCGTTTATTAGTATACGTATTCAATGAATTTGTGAAAATGTCGATCCTAATTTTATGGATTTTGATGTCAGTTACTCATATCACAAATTGAGGGTTATTGATCGACTAATTATAACATTCACCAAGAGTATTACCTCATAAGGTTTATCACACTTCCAAGATTTACATCTAATTGTTGCTCTCTTTTTTTTTCAAAAATGATGAAACAATATGTTTGATGGTGAACATGCGTATTTCCTTATACTTGATCCTCCAGGGCCCAGGACCTTTCACTACTTATACTATATGAACTGTTTCAGATGTAGCTTGATCCTTTAAAGAAATTAAGATGGCTGAGGAAGTGTCGACCAACATAGAAAAAGTGCAAGTGAAAACGCAGTAAGAAAATTCCAATTGATTTCTATATTAATGTTCTCTTGTGTGAGTACCATTTTGTCGAAACACTAACATTTTGTTTGAGTTGTTCTTTGAATTGAATATATATTTTATGTTCTTCTGATATTAGATGATAATTTTCATGTAGTCTGAATATGCCTATTAATGTTCCTTTTCTTAATTTTTTATATTGTTCAAAGATATAAAAGTGCAGGTTTCTCATGAAGTTTAAGGAGAAACTTTAAGTAGGTATACTATCGAATCCAATTATGTACTTTAATTTATATCAATAAAGTGTTATGTACTACTCTAGATACCATCTATATATTATCTGTTGTCATGTCTCTTATTTGTAAATGTTTATGCTTACATTAACAAAGTGTTTTGTACTACTCTAAATGCTCTTTGTATTTTATTTTATTAAATAAAAAAAATCACTAAAACACACAACATACAAGATTTGTAGATATCATTTAGACTCCAGTATTAACTGAATGCTATCACGTTTAGGTAGATCATTGACTCTGGTATTACCTATACTTGATTTTACCCATTGCTAATATGCATATGCATGTCATAAATTGTAGGTGGTACATTCGTTTTGAAGGTAAGATGGGTTGCTTCTGGGGTTGCAGGGCATATCTATCCACGTACTCTGAATTCGCCCGTATTATTTTTATGCCAGCTAATCGTCATTAGATTGTTTATTTATCCAAATATTAGTTATTTAATATTTACATTCATCATATATGAGTTAATGTATCTGAAGAGAAAATATCACAGTAGATGGGATAGCCATGGCGCATTAAGCTCAACTTGTAATTTTATTGAGTAAAATTTATGAATTATTTCATTATATACACAGGTGGCGATTTGGACCCATTAAGATTATCAGGGTCGACATGGGTATATGTTTGATTCTCAAATGGGTTAAACAGACCAAGTTTCTTCTAAAGTGTATACTAAATGCATACAAATATGTTATTGATACGAACCAACTAATAATAACGAACTAAATAGTAAAAAAGATAGATTAATCGATATTCGAGAGATCGGTCAACTCTTCTACAGTTTACTTTCGAGAGGTAAACTAACTCTCCAATGATATTCAATCACCCATTCATAATATTCAGCATAATGAAATTACAATGATAAAATCCTATATATAATCCTAACTTGCTCCATAAGCTATCCTTAATTGATTAAGATTCTGATAATATTTTCCTAATAATAATAAAGCATATATAATATAATATCTATGATTAAAATAATAAATAATAAACTTAATATAATCTGCTAATAATAATTTGGGTCGTATCATTACTCCCGTCCCCAAATAACACCTTGTCCTCAAGGTGTTGCTTAAAAGGATCTCGATTCCCGAATCCCAAATCTTCCTTTGAGATTGTCTGCTCACGGTCTTCTCGTAAAAAGGTTCCCAATTGTACGCTGTTGTAAGTACTTTCTGCCTACGAACAAGGTTCTTGGGCTGTCCAGAAACTGACCCACTAAAGAGTTTTTGCAGTCCGTTATTCACCTGATGCATCACAGCCCCAGTTTCATGCCTCTTGCTTGTCGTCAGTGTGATTTCTGCAGCAGCAACATTGGCTTTCTCATCACTGCTAATGTTGTTGCTACGACCCCGACTGTCCCCTTTTCTGATCCCGCTTGATGCAACTACAAATTTCTTCCAAAATATTGTTGCCTTCACCAATCTTTTCTGCTGTCGTAAGCTTCATCGGACACCAGACGAACATAATTTCTTGCACTTATTCTTCTTTTCTTCTACCTCTGCCTTTATCGATTTTAGCTTATCCTTGAAAGATTGGATTCGTGCATTGAATTCTTGTTTAAACAACAGGACCTTGAGACGCAGTTGTGCAGAAAATCCAGGAACCACCGACCTCTCTAGAGCAGAAAATTATTCCGTAGCTTCAGTTTGGTATTTACCGATATTCGCCTCAAAATCCCTAATCTTCTTATTGGTCATGTTTTCTATATTTATTTATTACCAAAAGAATCAAAGATTTGGAAAGTAGAAGTAAAAGATTTTTAGAGATGGAACAGATTTTCCGATGATAGAAGAGCACTCGTGAACGGTAACCTGATTTTTCTAACGATGAACAGTAGATCCGATGATGAACAGTGTTTTCCAGCGATGAACAATAAACTTTTTTTTTCTTTTTTTTTTTGTTTCAGCATCGAACCGCTCTGATACCAATTGATACGAACCAACTAATAATAATGAATAAATAGTAAAAAAGATAGATTAATCAATATTCGAGAGATCGATCAACTCTCCCATAGTTTACTTTTGAGAGGTAAACAAACTCTCCAATGATATCCAATCACCAATTCATAATATTCAGCATAATGAAATTACAATGATAATACCTATATATTGATAATCCTAACTTGCTCCATAAGCTATCCCTAATTAACTTAGATTCTAATAATATTTTCCTAATAATAATAAAGCATATATAGTATTATATCTATAATGAAAATAATAAATAATAAACTTGATATAATCTGCTAATTATAATTTGGGTCGTATCAGTTATATCGGCAATTTTATAAAAAGAAAACACAAAGTCCTATTATTATTTCAGTAATGTCGTTTTTAGTAATCCTGTCAAAATGGTCATTATTTATTGAGAAATAAGTGAAAAAGTGTTCAGTTGATACACATATAAGAGCGAGTCTATCTGCATGCCCTATATGTTTGAAGTTGGACTAAACTAATTTTCTTCCCTATAGTTGGGCTCAATAGCGTAAGATGAGTTTAACAAATTCAGTTTCTACCCGATAGGACCTCAAGTCAGGAGAAAGAGTACTATAACATTAGCTAATCAGATCTTTTTGTTCTTTGCAAGTGAGTTTTAATTGTTGCAGGTGTTGTTGAATGTTGTGAATAATTTCATTTTCAACGATTTTTGTATTTGTATAGATTGTGTGTAGAAAAGTTTGACTGGGTCTACCAAAGGCTAATGAGTTGCTTCAACCTGTTTTGAAGGACAACAAAAGTCATGAGGTGATTCTTCTTTTGGCAATTTTCCTTTTTAATGTACAAGTTGATTTAAATATATTAATTGGTAGTGAGGTACACAATTTAAAATTTTGACAATTTGATATGTGCAGACTCAATAGTAAGTAGAAGCATTTTATACTTTCAATGAGAGATTCGCAAAAAATCATAGCCATGTAATAAGTTAAGGTGTCGAAGGAATAATAGTATGGAGTAGAACCGCCAGAAGATCCTGGGACTCACTTGAGAACTTTAAAGTGGTCAGATAAGTTGATAATTAACTTGCTCCTAATTTTGTTGGATGAAGTAAGCAAGCTCATTTCTGTGACTCTTGGGGAATGGGAGTGATATATCATCCGTCTATACTATGGTGTTGACAATGATACCTTACTTGGGAAGATATTGGCAAGAGGTACAATGCTTGATACTTTCTTTGAACGTGTTAACAAAGTTAAATGAGCATATTATAACAAAAGGATCTATTCTAAATATGAGGTACTATAAATTATAAATTAGCAGGAACATTTGGTCTGAATATATTGCCTTAAATACTGAGCTTTTTCATTCCAACTCTCATATTGTATCAAACAAGGTTTTTTTAGTTCGCGCGTTGCGGCGGGAGCTAAAAAGTACATTTTTAAACTCCGATATGAAATATGTAATTTTCACATGAATCGGATTTGATCCCTTTATGCTTTTTTTACCGATGAAAATTTTATGAATATGTATTTCTTTGATTATATTAACATGTATGTGTATAATTGAAATAACTTGAATGAATGCAAATTTGATTTTGCATCTTAAATTATATAGTGTATGTGCACTGAATTTACTAATTGATAATGCAATCAATTTACATGCACTTGATTCATTTATTGCTCTTCCACTATAACTATTAAGATTTACAACTTCCTCACTTGGTCAAATAAACTAAAATAAATTGATTTGAACATCGTTAACCCTTGATTAGAAGGCCATTAAAGCTTTTACAATGTCATTGTGTTTAAAAACTTTATGATCATAAGCTCTATTAATCATATTAGAAATCTTGTGTCCATTTTGTTATTCTAGCTAATCTCATTCACTTTTGGATATAAGAACTAGTCAATAACCAATAAGACATTCGTCTAATAGACGAAAACAATAATTTATTAAACTGACCATACCATGTAAGTTCAAAATTATTGAAAAAGCCTCATGAACTCATCTACAATTCATTTTTTGAATCTTGACTATTCAACCTAGAAATGATAAAATCGGTATCACCTTAAAATAAAGCAACAGTTTATAAATTAAAAAGTATAAACTTTGCAAATTTCAAACTCCCGTAGATGTTAAAGATAAATTAGACCAACTAATTAACCTCACTTAAAAGAAAATAAATAATTCAATTTTCCAACACTAAGTCTCCAAATTAATTGATGTGCTCCTCTTGAACTATGATCTAACAGTTGAGAGTAACATATTTATTGATACTTACTTCCTATATTCACAATTGCGTTATTTGGAACTTTATTTAGCGTATACTTTCGCTAATGTAACTACATGTTGTCTCACATGAGCACTATGAACTGCATGTACTCCCAAATAAAATAGTTAATATGAAAAAGACGTTTTAAAAACTTGAATATATACAGACATACGGTAGTAAGATCTATAAATTTGAATACACTCTGAAACTATAAACCTTAAAAGTTATGTTTCGACGTCAAATCATTACTTATATCAACTAAACCATTTCTAACTCTATATTATCATTTTGATATCTTTCAAGCTTTTCTTAAAAACTAATATCAACTAAACCACTTTTAAGTCTATATTATTTATTTGATATCTTTCAAGCTTTTCTTTAAATAAATAAATAAAAATATAAAAAAATAACTATTCAAAGAATAGTGATTTAGGAAGTTAATTGCTAAATGCTAATATAGGCAATATATGTATGGTGTACGTAGCTCTTGGAGTGACAACTAGAGGTGGCAATATGGTGTTTGGTGGGCTGGTGTAGGAGTATGTTCGGGTTAATTTCACACATTACTAATTGATTTTTCCTTTTGTCCATTAAAATTAAATCTATTTAATAATGCATTATGTTGAGATTAAAAAAGCAATATGAAAATGATTTTGTATATTTGATACAAGAGATTCAGGAGGTTATGAGTATACAAATACATTGTCTCAATTGATCTTACCGAAGGTGACAAAATGATTGGGTCATCGAAAAAGTTGATTAGGCACTAAATCTCGGGCTTGGACAAGAAGTAAGTTTTATTTAACTATATTCCATAATTTTACACCGAAGTTCTTAGTTTATAGTTTTTTTACATGATAGAAACTCATCGGTATATTCTATGGTACTATGAGTGGTGCATCAACGTTATGTGTAATTATAGGGGTGATATATAGAGCTTAATTGACCGTAACCAACTCAATGACTACTGGCTCTCTAACATCTTTTGTTCTTTAGAGTCTCATTGGTTGGTAGCCTTATCATTAATACTCCTGAGTTTAATTTTTAAAAATTTGTAAAGTTCCAATGATTACATGCATTAATTGAGACTTTGATTTGCAGTTGGTTCTTCAATGTCTTCATTGTCGGGATTATATACAACTGCTATAAGAGTTGCGGGTGCAACTAGGATAGGATAATTAAGCTTCTATAACCGTGTGTTGAGCATTACCAAACCTGCGTCCAAATGCCCAGGTTCATGTGGGAGAGTTTTGAACTAAGATGTTTGGTTTGCTTACCCATCTCGCCTTAAACATATGGTTCTTAAGGTAACATATTTAGAAAGTTGCATCCTCATTATTACAAATTTTGTAGCTAACTCATGATACTACATAGATAGTATCATATGCAAAGAAAAATACATACAAAGCGGGGTTAACCATTTTCTTATAAGAAGCTATTTTTTCTGGTGTAATGGTGTCAAAACGGGTTTGAGTCACCACATGTAATGTCATTTTTGTACTATTTAAAAATATCTTTTGATTGGTGTCAAAACGGGTTAAATCACCGCATATCATCTCTCCTGCCCACTAAGTGAACACTTATTTAAGAGAAATGAAAATATTAACGTGGAATGAAATAGCACATAGGTAGTAAAAAATTTCTCCCCTTTCAGTAAATCTGGTGTATTTTCGCCTCTAAGCTGAAACGAAAGAAAAAATAGACGATTTTAGGAATGATGACAATCTAAGAATCAGAGATTTTTTTTAATGCAGCACAATATTGTCGTTCGATATGATGAATGACCTGATGAACACGCATTGGAACAGGTTAAGCATGATAGTCTTACTGGAATTGACGGAGTTATTGATTACTATAAAGTCTTCAAAAAACACTGCCAGATCGTGGTTAGCATACTTAACGCATTACATGGACGCATCCAAGAATTATTTTTGAAGTCTTTGAACTTTCCCATAATATAGTGATCATTTGTTTAGTGATCTTCTTCAATTGTCAAATTATTTGTGCTTTTCCACTGATTTCGTTCACTTAGTATATTATTTACTTTCTTTTTAATTTTTTATTTATTAACTAAAAACATTGTAGTCATATCTTGTGGTAGCCCACGAATTCGCGGATTATGATCTAGTTTTTTTTATAATAAAAGGAGCTATTTTATATTTTTAAGGGTTTATTGTTTGGTTATGTATCGAACTTTACACCTTTTACTATTGTATGTATCAAAATTTAAAACCTCCTATTGTATGTATTCAAGTTTCAAAACCGTCTATTGTATGTTTTTTTGCCTTGTTTTGGCTACATAAATTGACGTGTTTTTTGTAAGTTCATCAACACATACGATAGTAAGTTAAATGCATACAATAGACGTTTTTGAAACTTGAATACATACAATATGAGGTTTTAAAGTTTGATACATACAATAGTAAAATGTGTAAAGTTCGATACATAACCAAAATATAAACCCAATTTTTAATTGTTAATGCTTTTTCCTAGTTCACTTGTTGCGTATCAAAGAGGTCTAAAAATGTAAATAAAAGTACATTTGAAATTGATGTTCTGGTTTTTGTAAGTTTAAGCTCTTATTATAAAGAAAATAAATTTTATTTAGCAAATAAAAAATTGAAATCAAAATAAAAGAAGATAATTAGGAAAAAGAATATTTGAAATCCCTAAATACAAACTTTTTCTTGTACATTATCAACTTCAAGTGTCCGACCACAAACTTTAAGATCATCTCTGCTCTAGCTAATTGATGTCTAGCACATCCAACTCGAGTTCAGTAAGTTACTCGTATTAGTTTATACGTATGAGTCTATCATTTATTTACTTTAAAACGATGTTGCCCGCGATTAAAAAAAAAAAAAAGACATATAGAACTACAGTTTCCTTATCAAGCAACACATCAAAAGACATGCATAGAGAAAACGCATACTAGCACCTCTGCCAAAATTAAACTATGTAGTATTACATGTACATACTACATAGTATTTAAATTAAAATAATGAGTGGTATAAATTTATATATATAATAGTATAATAATATATAATTTTTAAAAAATAAATATATATAAATGTTCATATGAATTAAGACGGTCGAACTCGAGCATTATGAAACACGAGGTCAACAATAAAACCAACTAATCAGGGGCAGAATTAGGATGAAATATCAGGGGTAACACGATTTTTTTATATAACAATTGATGGATTTAAATACATCAGCAATGTTAGTAAAACAATACAAGTTTTTATTTAATTCATTTTGTTTTGTTAGGTATATCTTATTGGTATATCTTGAGGGTACTAAAATGAATTTTAGCCCGTATGATATCTTCTAGGGAACCTAGAGTTTGGCTGGATGTGGGTCGAGAGGATATATCAAGATTAGAAAAGCTTAGATCGCTGGTCTCATTAATTCTTTACTATTGTTATACCAATCAGTTGATGAGCCTATAAGTTGGAGATCTTTAATAGACTTTAGGATAGCACATATCCCTTTAAAAAAAAAAGCTTTCTCTTCGGAAATCGGAACACTGCTTATTGGGAAGTATTGCCAATAAATTTCAAAGCGGAATTTTAAAATTTTCAATAGAAATTTTAATTTCGTGGGGGATCGGAATGAGACCAGGCGATCACTTGGATCATTAGCTCCCTTTCGATGATGTTATTTCCCTCCGGGAACAAGCCTTATTATCCTCGTAAGTATAGGAACGAGACCAGGCAATCCCCAAGATCATTGACCGGAGTTGAGAGTTTAAAAGGATTCCGTCCACATCAACACCACTTGTCGGGACCTTTTAAAGCCAAACTCATCCAAGGCCCATATATAAGCCCAGATGAGTATCTACTCTAAAACTAATTGGTGATAAAGGGAGAACTTATATACATGCTTTAGTTTTTCCGATGTGGGACTTGGGCTTGCACCCAACAATTTTCATTATTTTACTAATGTTTTCAAGGAAATTATGACGACTTACAAAGTTATTCCAATCCATTGAAATTGATTTCGTCATTAACTATTGTTATTTATTGACATACAACTTTATGACGAAATAGAATTCGTCATTATTTCATGTGTAATCCATTGTAAAGTTGTTAGTTCTTGGGTTATCTTTTCGTCGAAAATCTAGTTGTAAATGCCCTTTTTTCTAGTGGTGAAGCTAGTTAAGCACGGAGTAAGTTGTAAATAAAGCATTAGTTTTTGTTAAGTAATTACGTTTATGAAAAACAATTTTGAAGATACGCTAAACCTTTATGATCTAAAGAAAATGAATCCTAACAAACAAATTATAAACCAATAACAAAAATAAAAATAAATAAATAAATGGTCCGGTTTAGAAAGACAAAGAATTATAAAACAATCAAATTTATAAGGGTAATATACCTATGATGTAGTGATCTAGATCGTAGATAACACAAACTAACAAGTAATAAATGAGAATATGAGATTACACGCGTCTCTATTCTCTCTAAGACTCCTCCCAATGGTGACGCGAACTGAAGCGTCAGTTGCCTGCCAGCTCAGCGCCACGTCAGTTTTTCCACTGACTGACACAAACTGACACTCCACTGCCAACAGCAACATCACTTCCCTTATTTTCAGGGCCCCACACACTATTTAATCTATTTATTTAATACAAAACTTAAATAACACATTTAAATTAAAACTAAAAATAAGGGATTAATTAAAAATTAAACATTACAATTCCTAAAAATATAAAATATTACAATTCCTAAAAAAGAAAAAAAATTACAATTCCTAAAAAATTAAAATGTTACAAATCCTAAAAAATGAAAAATGTTACAAATCCTAAAAAAGAAAAAAAATACATTTATTGAAATTTAAAAATACAACTAGTAGTCTACTCGGATTCGTTGTCGTCTTCATTGTTGTCCTCGTCTTCACCCGAATCTAGCACTTGGGTTGAACCCGAACCCGCGTCGTGACCAAAGAACGTTTTGTAGTCCGACTCATAGTTGTCAACCAAGGTTTTTCTTACTTCCTTGATCATTTTTTTCTCCTTACCTTTGAGAAACGACGGGATCGGTTGAAGAAGCATTTTCCACGATTTAATGATCGTTTTTTTGGCCGCGGCTTTTCCGATTTGCGCCATTGTACGTTCTGACGTTTGCGCGGCTCGTATGTTGGCCAAACGTTCTTGTTCTTTCAAAGAACGTGAAGCAGTAGCGGCATCACTTGAACTCGAGCTTTTTTGGCTTTTCCTAGAAGATATACGACCGGGCGGGCGACGAATGGGGTCGTCGGTGAACAAGTGCTGCATGTTAGCCGTAAGAGGATCGGAATAAGGCATGTCGTCATTAAGATTGATGGGTTCGAGCTCGGGTTGGGATGGAATTTCTCGGTTGCTCATAACACCAAACGATGCCAGAAACTTTGGATGATCCTTGACTACGTCCCAACAACTTTCATATATGAAATCTCTTCCCATTCGGTCCTTGAACCTCTTATGACATGCTTTCACAATGTCATCTTCTTTGGCACCGCTCGGACGAAGATTTGTAACCTCTTTGTAAATTCCAATGAAGATCTTGCAATCCGAACGGATCTTGTTCCATTTGCCTTGAAGTTGGCTCACGGAACGGGATTGGGGAGCCACCTTGTTGTAGTCCTCATGAACTTTTCTCCAAAAAACTTCTCCAGCTTGTGAAGCGCCTTTTTTGTCTTTTTCAGACCGGTGGATCCATCGTTGGGCCAACAAAACCGCCTCATCGTCGGACCATCTTACTTGCACCCGGGTTGCGGCAGTGGCCACGGCTTTTCCTCTAGATCTTCCTCTCTTTGGAGCCGGCTCGGGTTCGGGTTCGGGTTCGGTTTGGGTTTCGGGTTCGGGTTAAATTTCGGGTTCGGGTTCGGGTTCGGCTCGAGGCGGAGTGTTGATGTTTCCGAATTGTGGGAGGCTAATTGGTGTTGGTGGATATTTGTTGAAAGCCGAAGGATGAGGTTGGTGCATGTAGTGTGGGTTTTCGAACGCCGCGGAAGATTGGTGATATGGGATTGTTGGTGAATAATGATGATACGTTGGGTAGGTTTGATAAGTTTGGTATGGTACGGATGGACTATGGTATGGACCTGGTGGGCTTACGTATGTTGCAAAACCGGGGGGGTTGGCTAGGTGATGAGTTGCTCGATTGAGCCGAAAAAGTGGATGTTGGTGAAGTTGGATTCGGAAGCGGGTTGTTGATAAGGTTGTTCCACATATCGTCGGCGGTAGATTGTTGAGTTGGCCTCATTTTTTGGTATATAAAAGTGGTAGAAGTTGAAAGTGGTGATTGAAGAAGTTGAAGAAATTGTATATAAAAGTTGTGAAATTGTATATAAAAGTGGTGAATTGGGGTGTAAATGTTGTGGAAAGTAGGTTGAAAGTGGTGAATTGGAAGTATAAATTATATAAAGTAGTGGAATATTTAAAAAGTTGGAGAGTGAATGGGTTGAAAAATTGGTTGGATTTGGTTTGAATTTATAGTGTGTAAAAAGTAAAAAAAATATAAAAATTAAATGTTTTTTTTTTTTGCCCGTTCCTCACACTTTTTTTCAAATTTTTTTAATTTTTTTTTTAATGTAAACGGCCGCGTCAGAATTTGGGACCCACACCCACCCTCTCTCTTCCGTCGCTCTCCCGACGCAGCCAACCGACGCACACAGACCGACGGGCCGTGCCTATGGCGTCGGTCCCGTCGGTCCAAACCGACGCCCACCGATGCTACGATACCGATGCCATTCGGGCGGCTGTAGGACGGATGGCCGCCTATAGGTGGTAGGGTATGGTGGGTGGTATCTAACTTGTGCCCTTGACTGTCTTTCAATCTGTATGACAGTCGACTGCTCCCTGAGATGACTCTCCAGGACCCGTCTAAGTCATCATCTCCCCGGGGTGTTGATAAATACAACATACTTTTTGATACATACAACAAATATATACATTGTAGTGTTGTACTGTACTGCATCAATATGCATATATGTTGATGTATGAATGAAAATATTTGTTGTATTTATCACTAACCAATAGATAAACATAATATATATGCATGTCACGTCATGCCACGGGAAAGCATAATAAGGAATGAGTGAAAAGACGTTGGATGAAGCAGACACCCATATATTCACTATTTACTTTCTCCAAATCAAAAACCAAAGAATATATAAAGTAAACACTCCACTTTGCATACCTGCAAAAGAATTCCACTTGTATACATACAAAATTTACTTTATCAAATCAAGATTCTGTTCTGTTAACTCCACTTTTATTAACGTTAATTCCATAACACTTTTAACTATATATATATTCGTCATTTTCTAGAACGACTTTACGTAAATGCCATATCCAAGTGAGAGATTTTGTTGTAAATTTTAGTTTTAGTACCGTATATATGAAAATGAAATGATTGTCCCTTTTGTTGGGCTAATTTAATTACTTTTAAAAATCCTGTATTTGTCTGCTACATAAAAAACTTAAACTGGGAATTTATTACTCCTATGATTATATGCTTGTAAATATTATTTTTATTTTTATTTTTATGTATAAAAGACGTACTTCATCTTGTTAAATTTTTTTAACGGCACATATATCTTTGTAGTTATGACACGATTGTTATATAAATATTTTTTAATTTATTTAAAAAATTATAATGTAATAAATTATTTAAGTTTAAAGCATTTACACTCATATCTAACATTTAATTAGTTCCATCAATATTTTATTTCCATGCAAAGTGACAGATTCAGAATTTGAATTGATCTGATTATCCGTTTTCACCTAAATAACGTCCAAAACAGAAAAAACATTCATAGAACATGTAGCACAATTTATTTTGACTACTAACACCAATAGGAAAATGAATCACTTTTAAAAGAATTACAATTTGAATATCAAATGGACACGTAGTATATGATACCCTTAACTTCTACGTGACTCCGTCCTTCTTCATCCTTAAAAAAAAATTATCCGCATAAAAAACAAAGTTGAAGAATATAGCTATCGCTTTTAGACGATTAATAGTTTAATTAAATTTTTTATACACGTTATATACGGAGCATATCTATACCCATATATAAAGCATTTCTATCTTTTGTCTTAATCCTCAATTCAATAATGTCTATTGTCTAATTTACCCTTTTAAAAACTATTTATAGAAATCAACCGATTCATATTGTGTAATCATTAATTCAAATGGTTTAAAAGAAATAAAAAAATCAATTCAAATCTATATATCCCATTATATTATCATTTTTAATTTGAACTCTAAAAGCCTAAATAATTTTTATCCTAAATTAATATGTATATGATTTTTGTATTAAAAAAAAATTGTCGTCATCATATGATATAGTATACATACACATTCAATTGAGTTAACACTTGATTCATGTATCTAAACTTACAAACCCTTCCACGCGAATAAAACAATATTAATAAACCTAAGAATCGAATCAAAATCATAACAAACTAATCACCTGCTGCAATGCGCGGACAGTATACTAGTAGTAAGTAAAATATAGTGTTTTTTAATTTCATTTCATACTATGATACTCTGTATAAATACAGTAGTAAATTTATTTATATGGGTACGTATAGATCGAGAAAGGAGAAAAAGTGTTGACAACTGAACATTTGATGACCAATGACACTTTTCACTCGCTCGGTAAATCATTTTGGCATCTCTAGAAAAAGTTGATGTAACAAAAAAAGTTATTGGAGTTACACTAGCTATTGTACACTCCATCTTCATATATTCATTCATATTCATGGTTATTATTATTGTAAAAAGAAGGATCACATGGATATCATCAGTTTAGTTTGATCAACAATGAAAACTTTGTATCTTTATTGAAAGACTTTATTCTATATTTGAAATTCTGAATACGCTTAATAAGATTCATAGTTATTATTGTAATTGTAATGTGAGGAATCATATAATCATATATAGTGTGAGAAGAAAAGGGAAAAGAGATAACAAGCAATTTAATTAAATGAAGATATATTAATTCCTTAAAGTTAACTTTAATAAAAATAAACTTTTTGGTGTAGGCCTGAATCATATTCAAGTCCAAAGGTTCGCTTCAATACCCGGATGCAAAGCCTCTACTCTTCCTTGTATATATTTGGGACCTCCAATTGGTGCAAACACGACGAAATCATCTTCTTGGAATCCTATTATTGATAAATTCTGAAAAAAGCTCACATCTTGGAAGACAAAAAACTTATCATATGGTGGTCATCTAACACTTCTCAAATCCGTTCTTGGAAGTTTAGGTACGTACTTCTTCTCAATTTTTGAAGCTCCTAAAAAGATCATAAATACTTTAGAAAGATTGAAAAGAAATTTCTTTTGGGGTGGTGATATCGATAACCGTAAAATTGCTTGGATATCATAGGATAAAGTTCTTGCTCCAAAACAAAATGGTGGCCTTGGAATTGGAAGCTTATATGCTTTAAATCTTGCAATGTTAGCAAAATGGTGGTAGAGATTTCGAATAGAGCCAAATTCATTATGGTGCAATTTAATTAAGTCTTTACATGGAGACGAAGGAGGGCTACTCGCTAGTTCACATACGTGCATTACATCCGGGCCATGGAAACAAATAATGAACTTGAATGAGGTACTTCCTAATCATTCCATTAGCTTTTTCCCATTGTTTAAAAAGAAAGTCGGTGACGGAAAAATACCAAATTTTAGGATCAAATATGGTTGGGAGGGACCACTTTGGCACAATGGTACCCACGACTCTATGCAAGAGATTCAAATCCTCCATGCCTTGTTTGTAAACGATTCATTCTTCAGAATGATAAGTTATCTTTGATTTTTGGGCTTGGGCTAGGCCCATTAGAGATGGGCCGGAGCTTGAACAATACATTGAGTTAGACTCTCTTCTAACTAATATGGGTCTCGAAGATAAGGAAGATGTGTGGGTTTGCTTATTAGATATACCTATGAATTTTCGGTAAAATCCATGAGGGGTCAAATTGCGAAAAGTACATTGATTTTAAACAACGAGAAGGTGCGATGGAATCGATTGATTCCTAAAAAGGTCAATATTTTGTCATGGAGAATTGGATTGGAGCGGCTTCCCACATGAGTCAATCTTGACCATAGAGGTATTGATCTCTACACGATGTCCGGTGTGCGATGAAGATCAAGAAACCAAATCACACTTATTTATGGAATGTAAAATCGCAAAAAAAGCTATGGATAGAGATCTCTAATTGGTGGCACATTGACATACGAAATTTCAATGACATCAAATCATTAATTTCGTGTGCATCTTTTTTTCATGGCGGACACAACTCATACTTAAATGTGGTGATTCAAACTTCTCTTTGGGCGATATGGCGACATAGGAATCAAGTCACCTTCAACGTGAAAAGACCGAGGAGTGACACAATTTGTGATGAAGTTAAACTTCTTTGTTACACTTGGATTTGTAGTAGAGATAAAAAAAATACTTTGAAGTGGACGGAATGGATTTGTAACCCCCTTCAAGTGAAAGACGTTTCATTGTACCACACTTTTTGCTCCTAGCATCTTGCTAGGGTGAATTTTAATACATCTCTGTCATTCAAAAAAATTAATTCCTTAACGTTACTAATTTTTGTAATTGATTTTGATTTATAGAGTTAAAGATAATCGGTATAGGTGGCAATTCAAGACATATCGAGTTGGGGAGTCGAAACTACCTTATTCGAATTTGGCCTAATTTGATAAAAGGATTTGCGAGTTTGATGCGTACCCGGCCAAACAAAATTTGCTTATTCAAAATTGGCCTAATTTGATAAACGGGTTGGTTTTGGATCAAATGGATCAATTTGGCAGGGATCAAAAGTTATTGCAAAATTAATACCACTTCTCAATACCTTACACTGCACCCTTAATATTTATCCCTCTAATCCACTACAAGTGTCCACATTATTATTTGGGGGTGTTTCAAATAAGTGTTCATTTTCATGTTACAAACTATCAAAATAGATTTTTAGTGGGTAGAGATATTAATTGAATGGTGAAAAATGTAATTAGTGAAGAATCTTAAAACCGTATACTGAGTCAAAACGTACACTCTCACTAGGACAAAGGGAGTACTAGTGTATTGTTAACATAGCATATACAACCAATTATGTTACAACAACAATAAATAACATGTCACAGGGTAAGGTATTGGAGGGCGCGCATATGCGTTTCCTACATTGAACGCTCATTCCTATCTATTGCGTCCAAACAATTTCACATTCTGAATATGCCATCTTGAATTCCGGAACTAGAAGTTCATCAAGCTTTCAAGCAGCTCTTTCAACTGCCACCTGTAGAGAGAAGGTACGTAAGCTTTCGAGTCAACAAAGGAATGTATAGGCAAAGCCCATAGCATTGGTGAATGAACAATCGAAAAATATAAATCTATTTGTAGGATTTTCAGATGGGGCAGACGATCTCAGCTGTTGATTTCTTTACGTAAGTCAGACAATCTTTATCTGAGATTTTGATTTCTGGTATAACGGTCAAGTTCAATGTATCTTAACAACACTTTATTTTACGTAAAATGTAGTGTTACAAATTTAGGTCGTTGATTGCAAAAATCAACTGCTCACATGGCCCCCTCGCCGTCCCTCTTATCTCAACCCCAAGTCAAATATGTAATGGTCGAAAATGATTATAACCTTACAAGTTGCTTAATATATAAGCAAAGTTAAAACAAGTTCGTGCTGAATATTGTTTAGCTATTGTTTAGCTACAATTCAACAAACTTTCATGTATAATCATTATAACCAGTTAATCCAAAATATGGAATTAATATAGTGGGAGATGCATGAAGACAAAGATGCAAACAGTAATAAAACATAAAATAAGTGAGTTGATTGAGCCAAAAACCGCACCTTCTCCAGTGTCTTTCTTGCTTTATGACCACCTCTAATCTCCCAAAAGTGGGTGGGTGTATACTATACTACTCTCCTTTTTCTCATTCTCTCTCAACATCTCCACAAACTTTCCCTTTATTTTTTTCTTTTTTAATTTCCTTTTTTTTCTTGAGATCATCTAATGGATGCTGCTCAGTGGTCTGAGGTAACCTAATAATCCTAATTATCTCAATTCAATTATATATATAGACACCATGCATATTTATGTCTACCTTTCTTGAATTCTTTTTCTTTTTTCTAAAAAACAAAAACTTTTTGTCTAGGGTTTGTTAAGTTCTTTGTTTTTGATGATGGTTTAGTTGTTTGTACTTTTAAAAGAGATGATGATGTTGTTGTTAATTTAACCACTAAACCCAAAAATCTTTATGTTGTGTAGTTTGTCTGCTTTACTTCTTTCATTATATTGTTCTTGAAAGTATAGTACTTACTTCACTTTCTTTTACTTTACCTTTTAAATTCCCACCATATATCTGTTGACCTAAAAAAGCTTTCTTTTTGAGACAAATTGATTTGGATTTGATAGCATGGAGTCATGTGGTTCTCTTTTCCTTTTTCTTTTTGAACTTTTCAGGGATTGGGAGTTGTGAAATCCATGGAAGAAAAGAAAAATATTAGACCACAAAAGCCACAAGCTTTGAACTGTCCAAGATGTAATTCTTCACACACAAAGTTCTGTTACTACAACAACTATAGCCTCTCTCAACCAAGATACTTTTGCAAGACTTGTAGAAGGTATTGGACCAACGGTGGATCCCTTAGAAATGTTCCGGTCGGTGGCGGTTCACGGCGGAACAAACGATCATCGTCATCGTCTTCGGCACCGCCACCAGCTTCGATATCCAATAACAAGAATCCACACCACATGATGATGGCCCCACAAGCACCTACCTTTCTCACACAAAACCCTAGCAAGACTATGATCCAAGGTCAAGGTCAAAGTCAAGTCCATGGTCAAGACCTAAACCTAGGAGGGTATGCAAATATATCTCTTCATCAATTTGGTAACTTACCCTACAATCAAAACACTTCAAACACAACTACAACCACAAGTTCAACACAGTTCTCAGCTTTGGAGTTCTTGAAAAGTGGATTTGCTGATCCAAGACAAGTGATGATGAACTCATTACCCAACACGATGATCATGAATAATTCTAATCCTGCAAGTTTGAATTTTTCTGTTAATCATGGGTTTGAAGATGGTGGAAGTTATCATCATTTACAAGGAGGAAGTGGGGTAGCTAATCATCAAAGCACTATGAGTACTATAACTACAACTGGTGGTACAAGTTCAAATGCAAGGATATTATTCCCTTTTCAAGATTTGAAGCCAATTTCAACCTCAAATAGTGATCAATTGATTGAAGCAACTAGAGGGCAAGGAGAATCTTCAAGTGGCTACTGGGGTACTGGAGGGTTAGGAGGTGCATCATGGTAAATATATTATAACAGATCAATATCACAAAAAAAAAAAAAAAAAAAGTTGATGAATTTGAGTTCAAGTTTTACTTACATTTTCTTGATTTTTAATTGTTTTTGAACTGTAATATTGTGGGTTAATTAGTTATTTCATATTTAGTAATTGATGATGCATGTAATTTACAAAAGTAGATTTGCTTTGCAAGTACTTAAATTTTTTTATTATAAATTAAACATGTTTGGATCATGATGATCATCATAGTGGTATATATTGTCATATCAAGATTCTTGCAACCATTGGAAGCACAGCTAGTACAGCACTTTCATGAAGCAAATCAGAAGATGAAGAAGTTGCCACAACTAGGTATGATCCATGATGCACATGCTTCACCACTTTACTATATATATGCAGCCACTTTATCGATATGTATAAGTTCATATTTTAATGCATGTGGTATTTAACCATGAAGCATTTTAAATTTATTATACATGTTTAATTTGTTTAACTGTCTTGATGAAGCATACAATCAGGTCAACTTTTCTGTAGTTTTCTTTTTTTTAATTTATAACTTTTAGAAATATTATTGTGAAAAATAATTTTTTCATATTACTGAACTTTTATAACTGTTTTGATTATTATGATAATTACAAAGTATAACATTTTAATCGCAAATGATTATATAGTCACAACATGTGATCGTCGAGTGTTTGAGATAATGATAATTTGTAAATTGATAGTCACATGTGTTTGTTCAAAAAAAAAAAATAGTCACATGTGATATTTTTTGGTTGATCACATTTGAGTTGTGTGATTTATATTTATACTAGAC
This sequence comes from Helichrysum umbraculigerum, assembly GCA_949592205.1. Lineage (NCBI taxonomy): Eukaryota > Viridiplantae > Streptophyta > Magnoliopsida > Asterales > Asteraceae > Helichrysum > Helichrysum umbraculigerum. The sequence goes on along the minus strand of CATIUR010000003.1, from coordinate 101,443,732 downwards.
ATCAAACCCGTGTGTACACGGGCCATCTAATATGTATTTGATTTTTTATAATTACGCGAATTATGTATATGATAAATTCTATAATTTCGTAAGAGTTAAAAAAGATATACAATGAAGTTCAAAAGTCCTTACACGAAAGGAGTATAATAAATTGATTGTGTATATCAATTAATAATTGTAATAAAATACAAAGTATTAAGATTAAGATTATATTATATTTTATTTATTACCTTACTTATTTGAAGTTAAAATCCTAATTGTGCAAGTCTCCTAATGAATTTAGGAATTTAAAATAATAATAATTATATTGATAAATTAAATAATTAATATATTTTAATTCGAAATAAGTATTTATGACATCATCTCATCCTAAATTTTAGTTAATTAGACATAATTAAAGAATTTAATTGGTTAATTGAGATTTTGATGATGTCATCACCCGCTTCCTATATATAATTTAAGATGAATGTTAATAAATAAATAAAAACACTAATAATAAATAGATAAACATGTTAGGTATGAAGGTGTCAAACCTTAATAAATGTTCAATTTAGGTAATAATCTAATTTCTTTAACAAAAAAAAAAAAACTTAACTTTTAAAACTTCGTCTAAGTGGAAATGAAGCCAATAAAGATTCGTCATTTTGAACAATTTTATAAACGTTAGTTATCTCTGTACACATTTTTATAAACTTTAGTTATCCTTGTACGCATATAAACTTTAGTTACCTTAAAACACATTACGTATAGTTTAGTTCGATTTAAGTAACAAATTTTTATCATTCCCTAAATTGAACATTTTGTTAAAGTTTGATACCCTTATTGTCTATTAAACCCGTCGTGAAAAACCGTCAATATATACTACTCTAAAACCTTTAACTACTTATTGTTAATTTGTGAATTTAACAATATAAATTAGTTTTATAACCACCATTCATCAATACTTATCACCCATGACTTAACCATGCATGCATGACTTATAACTTAAAAGGGTATATTTAGCAAACTCTATATAAATTTCAAAATACCGTATAACTATAATACTCATATATGCAGTATAACTATGATCGATACTCGTATGTAACACTTATTACTTTTAGTTTGCGGCCCCAAGTTATAAAAAATGACAAAACGTATTTATAACAATTTACTAGATAGCTAGCTTTTCAAAACAATTATTTTTTGATATGTGAATAGTATTTTGTACTAGTTGAAAATATAACTTTCAATTATCTAGCGACAAATCTACATGTTTGGGTGGTAAACTTCAATTAATATAAAATTATCTAGTGGTAATTAATTAGATGGTTTTGGTTAGTTCATGATGATGTGGACTCCATCCTGTACAGTTATATATATGTTGAGTCATGAAGCATGTGGAAATTTGTGATAAAGAATATATGGGAATAAAACTGACGGATGATCTTCTCTTTACTGTTTGTTCCTGAAGACAGCCACAATTTTTTGTCGTTTCAAGAAGAATATAAGTAGTGTTGATGAGTTTGTTTTAAAGGTTTGAGTTTGTAGGCCGAAAACTAATGAGCCTTGTGTTGAATTTTGATGAGATATATCGATCAAGATCATTTTCATTTCAATCATTTGACGTTATAGGAACGAAATCGTGTTCAATGTAAACACATTAAGGTATACTATGATGGGGATGATGTAAAAATTGTTATCAAATATATTAGCCCATTGTGTATTGATAAGGCCCGACCCACTATTAGATTAGGGTTTTGCATCTTCTATATATCTGTACCTTGGTATCAGAGCCTTTCTTCTCCTTCCCAAAACCCTAGCCTCGCCACTCCTCTCTTACAATTCTCTGTATAATTCTACCGTCCGAATTAATCTTCCGTTTACTTACGTCTTCTTACAACAAAAATCAAAGAAATAAAGAAAAATAAATAGTCAAAAACATCTCCGACCACTTTATTTCATCGAAGGTCGCACACAACAAATAATTAATCAAAATTGCTATTGCCAATTTGCTGATTCCAATCCCTATTTCGATCATTAGACCAATCCTAAATTCAGTCTTGCTATATCCAATACTCCATCCGTCCCAAATTTATAGTCCATCTTTCCATTTTGGGATGTTCCAACTTTATTGTCCACTTTGTACTTTCAACCAATCAAAACATTTGAATGTGGTGAGAGATTAAATCTTATTGGTTGTAGAGTATAACTAGTACACTTTTCTTAAACTGCGTATTTTTTTGTCTGTGAACAATAAAATTGGGACGGAGGGAGTATTATTTTTGCTAATAGCCATCAAAGCCAGCTTCAAAATAATATCATCATTTTATCTATTTTTACGATGACAGAACACGTTTATCATGGGTTTGAAAGATAAACAATGGTACATAGATACATGAGCTACTTCTCATCTCTCTTCAAATATCGGTAATCTCCAATCATATCTTACAAATAAAAATGTTCATTCAATTATTGTTGGTAATGGATCTTACATACATATTACTCACTCTGGTCATACACAAATTGCCAATCCCTGTCGTCATTTACACCTTAAAAATGTACTTGTCATACCAAATATAATTAAGAACCTTGTTTTAGTTCGCAAATTCACTATTGATAATAAATGTTCTATTGATTTTGATCCTTATGGGTTTACTGTACGAGATTATCATACCCGTCAAACTCTTCTTCGTTGTGATAGTACTGGTGATCTATATCTCCTACATGTTGTAGCATCAGCATTTGTATCAGTTTCCAATAGCCATTCCTTATTGTATCAAAGACTTGGTCACCCCGATGACTCAGTTTTACAAACTCTCACTTCTCAAGGTCTTATTTCATATAATAAACAAAACACCCCTCTTTTGTGTCATGCTTGTCAGTTAGAAAGCAAACCAGACTTCCTTTCTATCCCTCTTCTTCCATAGTCGAGTCTCCATTTGATATTGTCCTTTCGGATCTTTGGACATCTCCAATCACCAGTATCAGTGGATTCAAATACTATGTTCTCTTTTTAGACCACTTCTCACACTTCCTCTGGGTCTAACCATTACGTAACAAATCTGATGCTTAGTCTAAGTTTTTACACTTTCGTTCATTTGTCAATACCCAATTCAATCATGAAATAAAATCTTTTCAATGTGATCATGGTGGAGAATTTGACAACAATTACCTGATCTGTTTGCCAAAAATGGCATTTAAATTCGCTTCTCTTGCTCACGTACCTCACAAAAAAATGGAAAATCCGAACGCATGATTCGTGCCATTGATAACGTTGTGCGTTCACTTCTCTTTCAAGCTCACCTTCCACTAGAGTATTGGGTTGAAGCGTTACTTATGGCTACTACCCTTCTTAACCTCCTTCCATCCACATATATTAACAATGCCATCCCATACACTAAACTGTTCAATAAACCAACCTCTTACTCTCATCTTCGCACATTTGGATGCCTTTGTTATCCTTATGCTTTCGCTCCACATAAACTTGCTCCTTGCACCAAACCATCTATTTGTTTTGGATACCCTCATGACCATCATGGTTATCAATGCCTTGATCTACACACCAATAAAATCATCATATCTCGTCATGTCACTTTTGACGAAACCTTCTTTCCTTTTGGTTCTATGACTCCTGCAAAATCACCTTCATATCAGTTCTTAGACAATATTATGGACCCATCTCCTATCTCTTTACGTCTTCTCACCACACCTACTCATTCCCAACAACCACAACCTCAAAATCAAACTACATCACAAACCCTTCCTACACCCCCACCTACAACATCATCCCCACCACCTTCAACCCAATCATCACCTCCAACTCCTACGCCAACTCATCTAACTAACAACATTGTGCCTTCACACCCCATGGTCACACGTTTGAAGGTTGGAACTGTCAAACCTATAGAAAGACTCAATCTCCATATCACCTCCCTATCTCCTATCCCGCAGTCTCCTCTCCATGCCCTAAAGACCCTAACTGAAACATGCTACGTGTGATGAATTTAATGCTCTCATTCAGAACAACACTTGAGTTCTTATTCCTCGTCCTCCAAATGTCAACATTGTACGTTCAATGTGGTTGTATAAACACAAATTCATGCCGATGGTTCATTGAGTTGCTACAAAGCACGACTGGTGGCTAATGGTCGCAGTCAACAATAGGGTATTGATTGTGATGAAACTTTCAGTCCAGTTATCAAATCCGCCACTATACATACAGTTCTTAGTCTTGCAATATCTAGATAGTGTCCAGTTCATTAACTAGATGTGAAGAATGCTTTTCTTAATGGTCATTTGTCTGAAACGGTTTATATGCATCAGCCACATGGATTCTCAGATCCTTAGCACCCTACTCATGTTTTTCTTCTGAAAAAATCTCTATATGGTCTTAAACAGACCCCTCGTGCATGGTTTCAGCGCTTTGCAGGTTATGCCACCCGTGTTGGTTTTGAGCAGAGCAGATGTTACTCATCTTTATTCATATTCAAGCATGGGTCAGATATTGCTTGTCTATTGCTTTATGTGGGTGATGTTATTCTTACAGCTTTATCTACAGCTCTTTTACAATGGGTTATATCCTCTCTTCGTCAGGAGTTTGCTATGACTGACCTCGGCCCTCTCAATTATTTTCTGGGCATCTCAGTTGAATGTAATACGACCGCGATGTTTCACTCTCAGAAAAAGTATGCTGCTGAAATTCTTGAGCGGGCTAATATGCTCAATTCCAACTCGTGTAAAACTCTGGTGGATAATGTGACCAAGCTTGGCCCAATTGGTCCCCGTGTTACTGACCCCACTTTGTACCGTAGTCTTGCGGGGGCTCTTCAGTATCTGACTTTCACGAGACCTAACTTAACGTATATTGTTCAACAACTGTAACACCCGGTCAAAAATGACCCAAAATTAGAGCCCAATTTAAACTTTTTATTCCGCGTATTATATACGCTCAATATCAAGAAGTACAAGTATTATATATATAAACATATATATAACATAAAACGATTATTTAAATAATCGCATATAAACCAAATGGGTAGAACGCAGAAACTCAAGATGGACATTTGTCCCAAACATTTCTAGATAAAGTATTATTGTTAATAACAATATTTACGATTTAATAAGTATTTCCAAGTAATATTAAGTATTACTTCAAGTTAAAAATATCGAGTTTTAAATCGTTTACGAAAACTTATATATAATGCGTTATACGTATAAACGAACGACGAAACGACCGGGGAAACGAACACCGCACGGAGCGCAAACTTGGGGAACAATATCGGGAGACCCACACCCTTAGTGGGCCCCCCCCTTACCAGATTTTCCAGCTCCAACAAGTTCCACAAATTGTGGATCTTGTTGGAACTTCTTTTTGACTTAAAACCACAAATAATGCAACCTTGTTCCTCATTCATCATCATCCTTTTATCTCTCTATCTCTCTCTCTCTCTAAAAACGTTTTTGACCAGCTACAAGACTACCACAACATCACCCTACAACCACCATATCACCACCATAGTGCCACCACGAGCCGCCACGCCGGAATTCAAGAAAACGCACCAAAACGAGCACAACGACTTCTTCTTCTTCTCCACGGTTGTACAATTATTTTAAGGGTTTCGTTTATCTTCTAAAATACTTATATTATGTGTATTTATATGTTATGTAGCTCATTTGACTAGATTATGTCCAAATATTATGTACAAACACATTTTTGAAGTAATCAAACAAAAACAGTAATCTGATCAGGAAATTTCACCTCACCAAATCGTGTATAACTTGAGTTCTAGACCGAATTAGAAGGTCTATCTTATATCAAAATTTTCGTATGGAAGTCCTCTACAAAAAGTTCTTCTATGGCCCGACTTGAAAACCCACAGATTCTTGAGTAGGAGCCGATCTATGAGCTGAGTTCGTTTTTAGACCAAATCCGACCACCTCCCATTCTCATTTTTGTTTAAAATAGTAAATGGACTTATAAGATTATCATAAAACGCAGAAATGAACCATACACCTAGAGGAACATCTGTGATTTTTGGTTAGGCTTTAGTCGGATTACAAATGGGTCAAATCGAGAGCTCAATCCAGTACAAAATCTGGAAAACATATTACAAGGGCTGTTTTGGTAATTTTGTAAAAGTAACACTTCGAGACACCCACGAAACATAACGACAAGTTTTATAAACTTATTTGATCATTTTAGGAGTTGGGTAAAAGTTGCGGGTCAGACCGAGGCCGTTGACCACGTATTCGACAATGACGTATACCTCCGACACTTAACTCGAGTGACGCCAAAATTACTAAATTTCACATTATATGCGACACTTATAATTCATTTCAAAGTAAGTATCAAACATCGCGTAACCTTTAGTACTTATATCGTACAACATTTAAACACTTCAAATATACTTTATAAGTATATCATTTCAACATCATGATAATAATACTTTGGAATTGTTATTCGAACTCGATCACCAACGGGTCGTATACTTTTATAAACTCCGAAAATAAATACAAACTGAATACTTAGAGCACAATTAACCGAATGAACACTTATGGATAGTTTATTTAAAACGTCCACTTACAAATATATAATTTCGCGTTTTTAGGACGACAATGAATTTCAACTCGGATCATAAACTTACTTTTGGAACACTAGCTCTTCAGGTGAGTTCATAGCCCCACCTTTTAATTGTTTTATATGTTTTGGGGGAAAATGCATGCTCAATTAAATCAACTAATTTCTTTTAATGAATACAAATCATTTATTGGATATTTGAGACATAAACACTATGTTTTCATATCAATAACCTTTCTCGAATATGCTTAAGTGTGTTAAGTATATGTGTGATTGCTTTAGGGACCATAGCTTTTTCCTACACTTATGTTCCCCAATTACTAGGCGTAGGCTAGTACTTAAGTGAACATCACTCTTTTACCTCGATATACTTACTAGGCTGAGGACTAGGAGTATACATCAGTATAGGGCTATGATTTGTTCTAGTCAACTAGGGGATGGTTATCCTCACCTAGGCACATTATGTTACACTTAATATTTAAGGGATGTCGGTATGTACTTAAATACATTAACTATTCTCATATATTATATGACAATTATAGGTATATCTTGAATATCTATATCATCTCCTTGTTAAATCAAAATCAATAACACGCTGTTAGCTGTTATCACTTGAATAAGTATATTTACATATATAATTATATATTTGTATACTTACATATATGTTAATTCAAGCACTCGGTGCTCTTCAATTTATTTATGTGTAATGATATACATATACATATACAAACATGACTCTACTAATCGGGCCTGTCCAGATACACCCGATTTTACTATGCACATAAACTCATTCAAATCATTAGTCTGTTGAGACGTCAATCAATAAAACCTTGCGCGTTTAATACGCCCGGTAGGTTTCATCATCAAATCATTGGTCGATGTCATCTTGGATGACACACAACGATACCACGGTTGGTGGTACAAAACGATACCACGGTGGGTGGTACAAATCATTATCATTTTGGATGATTCCAAACGATATCACGGTGGGTGATACAAATCAATATGAGTTGTTACTCGTCATCATTAAATCAATACGAGTTGTTACTCGTCCTCATTAAATCAATACGAGTTGTTACTCGTCCTCATTAAATCAATACGAGTTGTTACTCGTCATCATTAAATCAATGCGAGTTGTTACTCATCATCATTAAATCAATACGAGTTGTTACTCGTCATCATTAAATCAATACGAGTTGTTACTCGTCATCATTAAATCATTACGAGTTGTTACTCGCCATCATTAGTATTAATATAGGTTAATACATGTTCTCATTAGTATTGCTACGAGTTGTACTCGTTGTAATAGAATTCACACTACTTTATGTTTGTTCTCAGGTTATCACCATTAGTACCCTATTGACTTAGATCTGTAGGTTTACTTAATGGTCCGCAATATTGCTCATGGGAGCAATCATGGCTTAACATCATCACACGATTTACAAACTATTTTCGTATCTTATAATGTTTTTCAACATTACAAATTTGTTTAACTGAACCTGTGAACTCACCAGCTTTCCAGCTGACCGTTTTAGTGTGCATTTTCAGGTACTGCTTTAGTAGGATCGGCCCATCAGGATCTTAGCTCGAGTCGCATACTTTTCAACACTGGATTTCATTGCATACTTTTGTATTATTAGAAATGTAATGAATTACTTTGCGAACTCAAAGGTTTTGTAAACATCTTATTCAGTAATGTAACTACTATTTTCAAAACGTCTCATCTAGAGTCGTTCATTATGTACCTTGCGCTTGTGATATTTGATTTGGTAACACACCGACCCGACCGCTTCCGCAACCCAAAATTTGGGGGTGTTACAGATTGGTATCAGAGCCTAAGGTTATAGTGAACTAGGTTGCATTTAGTGGGCCTAGACTATGACCGTTAGGCAGTATTCCTTATTAGGTATGACTTGTTCAGGGATTACATCATACGAATTTAATTTAACATAGCGTAGCTAACTATGTACAATTAAATAAAGATGATGCAAGATCTGAAAGGGGTTATATTGAATCAGGAATACACTAGTTGACTCTGATTGTTATGTGCTAGACACCCTAGGCTATTATATGTAGTATAGGTATATATGAATAGGCCTTATATGTGTACTACCTGTACGTATCAAAATATATATTGAATATATATAACACAATTCCGCTGTACCATCACATACTCGCGAAGAGGCACATCGCCATCTTCCCCACCATCACGACTCAACCTTTTCTCAATATGTATTCATAAGAGAATATCATACTCATCACTGAACCTCGAGAAGGAGGCATAAACATTATATAAGTGAAAATACGTCACTTCAACACATCTTTGGCACATTGGTGCTACACTCTCAGTACATTGATACTACATTTCTGCACGTTGGTGTTGCATTCACAGTACAGTTAGTACTGCATTCACGGTACATTGGGTACTGCATTACAGTGCGTGGCACTGCATTCACTGCACGCGGTGCTGCATTCATAGTACAGTGGCACTGCATTTTATGGTAGTTCGGTACTACACTCATAATACATTTGTATTGCATTACTGTGCTTTTAGCACTTCATTACAGTACGGGGTTACTGCATTTTAGTACTTGGGGTACTACACTTTAATTTTATAGAATTACATTCGCAGTACACTAGTACTGCACTATAGTCCGTTGGACTACTCACAATAACATAGTCCTTGTTGACCACTTTAAAAACTCACGTAATTTAAGTTAGGTCTCGTGAAAGTTAGGTCTCGTGAAATTCAGATACTGAAGAGCCCCCGCAAGACTAGGGTACAAAGTGGGGTCAGTAACACGGGGACCAATTGGGCCAAGCTTGGTCACATTATCCACCAGAGTTTTACACGGGTTGCAATTGAGCATATTAGCCCGCTCAAGAATTTCAGCAGCATACTTTTTCTGAGAGTGAAACATCGCGGTCGTATTACATTCAACTGAGATGCCCAGAAAATAATTGAGAGGGCCGAGGTCAGTCATAGCAAACTCCTGACGAAGAGAGGATATAACCCATTGTAAAAGAGCTGTAGATAAAGCTGTAAGAATAACATCACCCACATAAAGCAATAGACAAGCAATATCTTACCCATGCTTGAATATGAATAAAGATGAGTAACATCTGCTCTGCTCAAAACCAACACGGGTGGCATAACCTGCAAAGCGCTGAAACCATGCACGAGGGGTCTGTTTAAGACCATATAGAGATTTTTTCAGAAGAAAAACATGAGTAGGGTGCTAAGGATCTGAGAATCCAGGTGGCTGATGCATATAAACCGTTTCAGACAAATGACCATTAAGAAAAGCATTCTTCACATCTAGTTAATGAACTGGACACTATCTAGATACTGCAAGACTAAGAACTGTATGTATAGTGGCGGATTTGATAACTGGACTGAAAGTTTCATCACAATCAATACCCTATTGTTGACTGCGACCATTAGCCACCAGTCGTGCTTTGTAGCAACTCAATGAACCATCGGCATGAATTTGTGTTTATACAACCACATTGAACGTACAATGTTGACATTTGGAGGACGAGGAATAAGAACTCAAGTGTTGTTCTGAATGAGAGCATTAAATTCATCACACGTAGCATGTTTCAGTTAGGGTCTTTAGGGCATGGAGAGGAGACTGCGGGATAGGAGATAGGGAGGTGATATGGAGATTGAGTCTTTCTATAGGTTTGACAGTTCCAACCTTCAAACGTGTGACCATGGGGTGTGAAGGCACAATGTTGTTAGTTAGATGAGTTGGCGTAGGAGTTGGAGGTGGTGATTGGGTTGAAGGTGGTGGGGATGATGTTGTAGGTGGGGGTGTAGGAAGGGTTTGTGATGTAGTTTGATTTTGAGGTTGTGGTTGTTGGGAATGAGTAGGTGTGGTGAGAAGACGTAAAGAGATAGGAGATGGGTCCATAATATTGTCTAAGAACTGATATGAAGGTGATTTTGCAGGAGTCATAGAACCAAAAGGAAAGAAGGTTTCGTCAAAAGTGACATGACGAGATATGATGATTTTATTGGTGTGTAGATCAAGGCATTGATAACCATGATGGTCATGAGGGTATCCAAAACAAATAGATGGTTTGGTGCAAGGAGCAAGTTTATGTGGAGCGAAAGCATAAGGATAACAAAGGCATCCAAATGTGCGAAGATGAGAGTAAGAGGTTGGTTTATTGAACAGTTTAGTGTATGGGATGGCATTGTTAATATATGTGGATGGAAGGAGGTTAAGAAGGGTAGTAGCCATAAGTAACGCTTCAACCCAATACTCTAGTGGAAGGTGAGCTTGAAAGAGAAGTGAACGCACAACGTTATCAATGGCACGAATCATGCGTTCGGATTTTCCATTTTTTTGTGAGGTACGTGAGCAAGAGAAGCGAATTTAAATGCCATTTTTGGCAAACAGATCAGGTAATTGTTGTCATATTCTCCACCATGATCACATTGAAAAGATTTTATTTCATGATTGAATTGGGTATTGATAAATGAACGAAAGTGTAAAAACTTAGACTAAGCATCAGATTTGTTACGTAATGGTTAGACCCAGAGGAAGTGTGAGAAGTGGTCTAAAAAGAGAACATAGTATTTGAATCCACTGATACTGGTGATTGGAGATGTCCAAAGATCCGAAAGGACAATATCAAATGGAGACTCGACTATGGAAGAAGAGGGATAGAAAGGAAGTCTGGTTTGCTTTCTAACTGACAAGCATGACACAAAAGAGGGGTGTTTTGTTTATTATATGAAATAAGACCTTGAGAAGTGAGAGTTTGTAAAACTGAGTCATCGGGGTGACCAAGTCTTTGATACAATAAGGAATGGCTATTGGAAACTGATACAAATGCTGATGCTACAACATGTAGGAGATATAGATCACCAGTACTATCACAACGAAGAAGAGTTTGACGGGTATGATAATCTCGTACAGTAAACCCATAAGGATCAAAATCAATAGAACATTTATTATCAATAGTGAATTTGCGAACTAAAACAAGGTTCTTAATTATATTTGGTGTGACAAGTACATTTTTAAGGTGTAAATGACGATAGGGATTGGCAATTTGTGTATGACCAGAGTGAGTAATATGTATGTAAGATCCATTACCAACAATAATTGAATGAACATTTTTATTTGTAAGATATGATTGGAGATTACCGATATTTGAAGAGAGATGAGAAGTAGCTCCTGTATCTATGTACCATTGTTTATCTTTCAAACCCATGATAAACGTGTTCTGTCACCGTAAAAATAGATAAAATGATGATATTATTTTGAAGCAGGCTTTGATGGATATTAGCAAAAATAATACTCCCTCCATCCCAATTTTATTGTCCACAGACAAAAAAATACGCAGTTTAAGAAAAGTGTACTAGTTATACTCTACAACCAATAAGATTTAATCTCTCACCACATTCAAATGTTTTGATTGGTTGAAAGTACAAAGTGGACAATAAAGTTGGAACATCCCAAAATGGAAAGATGGACTATAAATTTGGGACGGAGGGAGTATTGGATATAGCAAGACTGAATTTAGGATTGGTCTAATGATCGAAATAGGGATTGGAATCAGCAAATTGGCAATAGTAATTTTGATTAATTATTTGTTGTGTGCGACCTTCGATGAAATAAAGTGGTCGGAGATGTTTTTGACTATTTATTTTTCTTTATTTCTTTGATTTTTGTTGTAAGAAGACGTAAGTAAACGGAAGATTAATTCGGACGGTAGAATTATACAGAGAATTGTAAGAGAGGAGTGGCGAGGCTAGGGTTTTGGGAAGGAGAAGAAAGGCTCTGATACCAAGGTACAGATATATAGAAGATGCAAAACCCTAATCTAATAGTGGGCCGGGCCTTATCAATACACAATGGGCTAATATATCTGGTAACAATTTTTACATCATCCCCATCATAGTATACCAAAAAGTCTATCTGTACAAACGATCTAGGCCTGTATTCGGAGTTTCCTTGGGGTTGGTAAGGCGAAATGGGGCCACCCTAGCCCAATGAGTGCTCTACCTTGGGCCATCGACATCATACGCTCTACTGAAATAGATTTCGCGGAAAACCAGCTATATCCGATCTTGGTTGGCCTTTCACCCCTAGCCACAAGTCATCCCCGTATTTTGCCACATACGTGGGTTCAGTCCTCCAAGGCCTGTTAGAGCTCTCTTCAACCTGCTCATGGCTAGATCGATCGACTTTAATGTGTTTACATTGAACACGATTTTTGTTATATTAATGCCGAAATTATTGTTTCTTATGTCTGTAATTTTTAATTTTCTTTTTTGTTTAGTGTTATAGCATAAGAAGCCATTCCTATTCTCATTATCTCACAATTTTTAACCAAGCAACAACATTGATAATGAAATACAAATTGCATTCCCACCATTCCCTTTCCCTTTCCTTAGCTTCAAACCAAACACCCCCTTAGACAACATGGTAAAATTAAAATTATGTATGACTTACCTAGAGATCCCATCCGGTCATGGAGTTACAGTTTTCGTGTTAGGATCGTAAGTTCGGTAACTATGATCCTCCATGATCAAAGCCCATCATATCCCACCAGGATAGCATCACCTCAAGCCAAACATGTTATTGGTTCATTTATTTTTACATTCTCACATGTTGGAACATGGATCCGGTTCGACCCGGAGCTAACCCGCCCACTAACTAATTGCAATTAAATACTAATGAATAAAGTCATTAAGGTAGTACTTAATGGAGACTATTCGCCTGCTTAAGAGTTACATATGGTGACTATATTAGTGGAAGTAATATATGTTAAAATGTATGACAATATACTAACACACATGAGAGAAATCGAGAGAGGCGAGTGAGAGCACTCATTTGATCCGTGTAGATCCTAAGCAAACACGACAAGAGAATCTTAGGCTGTGAAATTGTGTAAGCTTTCCGCTTGTAATCGCTTACCCCGGCCGGTGATCTGAACGTTGGTTCGATCGCTTCCGCTATATCTATTCGGGCATGTTCCGAATCCTTTATTTCCAACATTGGTATCAGAGACGTATGTTTATTTCCTGGTAATGTGCTTGTCAATTTTGCTTGACAAAATTGTATATCTTTCTGTGTTTTCCGAATACGTTGAAACAATCTGATGATTTGTTATTTTTTATTCGGATGAAATTAAATGATAATTTAATACTCCCTCCGTCCCATTTTAATAGTCCAGTATTCCATTTCGCAAGATTAGGTTCGATCACTCATTCTGGTAAGTAAATAATAGGGAAACCTTCTAGTACAGTTGTTTGTGAAATAACCATTTCAAAATATAGTTTGTAGATTTTTGGTTCAATAACGTTTGCTACTCATGATTCGTTTCGCAAGATTAGGTTCGATCACTCAAGTGATTGTGTGAGATTCCGTCTCAATTATCGTGTAGTAGCACGCTATCATGTTTCGTTCGCGTGGTGCTTATAATGTTCGAGATCTCCAATACGTATAGGATCCTCGTTTGTTCTCTCTGTCCATTCAATGGGTGAGTCGTCGGTTTCATTCGTTAAACGTTTAGTACAAGCTCGTTCGATCCGTTAAAGAGTAAGAGTTTGTTCGTATAGTGGTCAACACGACCGAATAGTTGTCAAACATGACTGAGTAGTAGTCCAAATAGTAGCCAACGCCAAAGTGAGAAATGTGAAGAATGATGTTTCACATAAATATGTTATCAAACAACGAGAAGAATTCCCATCACGTATCTTACGACTATGAAACACCCATATGTACTTAGTATAATATAATCACGTTGGCTAGGCGTCATTATATGATGCTAAATACATACTTCTTTTCATCAACCGCTTAATACGATCAGGTTCATATGAGTTTTGAATGAAAGTGAACAGTTCAGACATAGTACGGTTCGACGAAGGAATCACGTGTATCGATGTGTCGTAACGACGTTAGACGTATGCAAATGTGTGTATGCATGTGTGTTCTAGCCAAGGCTATAGTCTAGGTCTCTAGGTCTCCTAAAGATTCCTAGTTCGCTATAACCAATGGCTCTGATACCAATCTGTAACACCCCCAAATTCGTTGATTGTGTTTAGCGGAAGCATTAGGTTAAGTATGGGGAGTGCCACAATACATAGTACATGCATACGTATCAGAGCATATGATTACAACAGAACATATATATTAAAATGCCAAAAGTAATAGTTACAAAGTTTACGATTCATCGAATCGTACAAGTGTAAAAGTTATTAAGTTTACAAAAGTAGATTTCGTAAATATGACTAAAATCACTTTAGTTATACAAAAGAAATCCATAAGTTCCAAAAGTTGGCATTCTAAAGCATAGCGGGTCGCCTAAGATTCCGTATGTGCAGGCGGTAATCCTATGTGCGCAGCTAATTCCCTGAAAAATATAGTAAAAGTCAACAACGAGGTTGAGTGAATTCACAGGTTTTATGTTTGCAATTGTTGAACCAAGTTTGTATGCACAATTGTTAAACCAAATACGTTCACAAATAGTTATTGCCATAACAGTCAAGTAATGTTTTGTGGAGTGTTATCCAAAGTATAAGTTTAGTGGGTTGTTTGCCCAAAGTTCTGGTTTAAGTGGGATGTTACCCAAATCATAGTCACGTGGGATGTCTGCCCAAAATAAAGTTTACGTAGGATGTTACTCAAAAGACAGTTTACGTGGGATGTTACCCAAATCACAGTTTACGTGGGATGTTACCCAAATCACAGTTTACGTGGGATGTTACCCAAATCATATGTTTGAAACGTGTTGCTTGTCGTTCTCCAGCGGTTTTAAAGGTTTGGGTCGGTCGTTCACCGACTAGTTACCAAATTGTACCGGTCGTTCTCTGGTAAGTTACCAGGTTAGCACCGGTCGTTCTCCGGCGAGTTACACTGTTAGTACCGGTCGTTCTCCGGTAAGATACCATGTTAGTGTCGGTCGTTCTCCGACAAGTTACCCATATGTACCGGTCGTTCTCCGGTAAGTTACACAGCTAGTCGTTCTCTAGCTAGATACAAATTGTACCGGTCGTTCTCCGGTAAGATACCAAGTCGTATTTCACGAGTTCATAATAGTTTTTGTATGAAATACCCTTTCATAAACACCAGTTCGTATAATTGTTTAACAGTTCAAGTACTCTAATCGTTTGAGTAAACAAGTATACAATCATGTAATAAAGCAGTTATGGCAATTAATAAAGCAGTTGTAAGAGTTTGACCGCAGTCACAAATAGTTTATACAATGTATAACACAGTAGTTATATAAAAGTTTGCTCACGTAGCAAAAACGTTGACTATGTTTTCCACCCCTGTTCAAAAGCAGTTAAAACAGTAAAAGTAGGGGCTGTGAACTCACTTGTTGAGTTAAGTAGTACATGAGTGCTAGCTAACCTAAGCCCAAGTATGGTCCAGAATCTCCTAACGCCCTAAACATATGAGATTAATAAGTACGTGGATGTCTAACTCGACCATCCATGTTAGTGTTTGTACAACAAAGTTATGTCCAAAATGTTTGTTTAATGTTTACGTTTGTATTTCGTAGTTGTAAAAATGTATACGACTTATTGGTGTCATTTTGTAATTAATACTTCCTTAATTAAGTCATGATTAAAATCGTTTCGTTGTAAAAGTATAGTTGTCGTTACGCGAATGTCGAGTCGTTGGGCAGAAACTCAGTTCGCAGACCAGGTCAGCTCGGCTCGAAAGCTCGACTCGTCTCGCAAGCTCGACTCGAAGTTCGACTTGCAAGCTTGACTCGCGAGTTCAGTTCGTAATGGTTCGATTCGCAGCTCGGTTCGGCTCAGTTTGTAGTTCAACTCGACTCGCCGCTCGGTTCGACTCGAAGCTCGGTTTGGCTCGAGTCTCGACTCGCAGCTCGGTTCGGTTCGCTGCTCGACTCGGCTCGCCCGACGAGCTGTTCGTATTTTTGGTTTTAAAAACGCGTTTTTGGGTCATTTTTGGACATAATCAGTTGATGAAAACACTAAAACATGATGTATTAAGTATATTAAACATGAAATATTAAAGAAAACTTCGAAATCTAAGAGTTTGCGGGATTTTTCGGAAACTTACGCGTGTCGGTTTTGAAATCTGAAAAGGTAGGAGTGTAGATCGTGATCCCGTGATTGTTTTATTCCAAAGGAGTTGGGTGATTCGGTACGTTTTTGGTGTAGTTTTTGTTGATTTTGTGTGACGTTTTTAGAGAGAGAGTTGAGAGAGAAATGAGAGGTAGAGAGAGAGTGAAAGTGATGAAAATGAGGTGGGTGGTGGGGAGGATGGGCTGGTTTTGGGTCATCAAAGGGAAGGGGACTTTGTCCCAATTTGTGGTTTTACCCGTGTCCGTTTACCCGATCGTTAAATGTTATAATATCTTTAAATGAATAATAATTTTTTTTTTAATTACGTATTCGAATATATTTTTAGTTGAGATATTTTATATAGTTAATTTAATTAATTTGTAAAATTATAACTTTGTTTTGTTTCAGTCGTACGAAATAAGTGTTATACGATTCGAAATACTTGTTAAATATTATCAACATAATATTTAATAAACGTTTATGTTATTTAATAATCTTGTTTTATTAAATAATTTTGTTCACCAACAGTCGTATATTTTGTCGCGTTTGTTCCAATTGCTTCGTATGTAATTACAACTAATTACAAATAAGTAACACTACGCGTATTAACTAGTTGGGCTTTGCTAGACTTATCTATAAAATTGTTGTGAATTCACTCAAAGTAGGGAATTAGCCTAATAATGCAAGTGTTTAACGTTCGTAATTGCGTTCGAATTTGCGGGGTGTTACATTCTCCCCATGTTAGAGAAATCTCGTCCCGAGATTTAAAATTCAAGTCGGAACGCCCGTCGCGTATGTTTTCCGAAAAGGCGTGTCGTCAACGACGATAATAGTTTACGTGGCATTCTATGTTGCCATAAAAGTTCTAACAGTTTCAGCATACCCTTGGTATAGTTTTGTATGTTTCGATATAAGTAGCAGTTTATGTGGCGCTCTAAGTTGACAGAAGGGTACAATAGCCCATGTATACTCGTTGTATAGTTCGATAGGTGGCGTGTTCGTTAAGTGGTCAAAGTTTTCCAAGCGTTAAGTTCGAATCGACATTCGAATGGTGTAACGTTAAAGCGTAGTAATAGTTTACTAAGACATATTGATGCCAACGTAGGAACCCTGTTGTGTATCCTTTTTTTTTCTGAGAATGTACGCGCGTCCGGGTGCTGTCGGAGCGTAAACGTTGTGGTTGTAGTTCGAAATGATAAACAGTTGTCAAAAAAGTTAACGGTTCGAAGTGTTCAGTTTGCTGTCCTGGTTTCGGTCAAATCATGACAAAACGTTTGTTTGGAAACAGTTGATAAGTTTGATTGTAAATCGTTCATTGTTTAATTATAAACAAGTTTGTGTAAATCGTTGACATTCAGTCAAATAGTGAGCAATTCGTGATCAATGAGTAAATTAATGTTAAGTGTAAATGGCTGGACCTTGTCCGTTATAAATCGCTTGGAAAACTCTTCGTTAGGTATCTCGTTTGAAAGACTTGTCAAAAATTCGGTATGTCGTTTGTTGTAATACACCTATTCGTGTTTGTTTAAAAAAAATCATTCTGGTAAGTAAATAATAGGGAAACCTTCTAGTACAGTTGTTTGTGAAATAACCATTTCAAAATATAGTTTGTAGATTTTTGGTTCGATAACGTTTGCTACTCATGATTCGTTTCACAAGATTAGGTTCGATCACTCAAGTGATTGTGTGAGATTCCGTCTCAATTATCGTGTAGTAGCACGCTATCATGTTTCGTTCGCGTGGTGCTTATAATGTTCGAGATCTCCAATACGTATAGGATCCTCGTTTGTTCTCTCTGTCCATTCAATGGGTGAGTCGTCGGTTTCATTCGTTAAACGTTTAGTACAAGCTCGTTCGATCCGTTAAAGAGTAAGAGTTTGTTCGTATAGTGGTCAACACGACCGAATAGTTGTCAAACATGACTGAGTAGTAGTCCAAATAGTAGCCAACGCCAAAGTGAGAAATGTGAAGAATGATGTTTCACATAAATATGTTATCAAACAACGAGAAGAATTCCCATCACGTATCTTATGACTATGAAACACCCATATGTACTTAGTATAATATAATCACGTTGGCCAGGCGTCATTATATGATGCTAAATACATACTTCTTTTCATCAACCGCTTAATACGATCAGGTTCATATGAGTTTTGAATGAAAGTGAACAGTTCAGACATAGTACGGTTCGACGAAGGAATCACGTGTATCGATGTGTCGTAACGACGTTAGACGTATGCAAATGTGTGTATGCATGTGTGTTCTAGCCAAGGCTATAGTCTAGGTCTCTAGGTCTCCTAAAGATTCCTAGTTCGCTATAACCAATGGCTCTGATACCAATCTGTAACACCCCCAAATTCGTTGATTGTGTTTAGCGGAAGCATTAGGTTAAGTATGGGGAGTGCCACAATACATAGTACATGCATACGTATCAGAGCATATGATTACAACAGAACATATATATTAAAATGCCAAAAGTAATAGTTACAAAGTTTACGATTCATCGAATCGTACAAGTGTAAAAGTTATTAAGTTTACAAAAGTAGATTTCGTAAATATGACTAAAATCACTTTAGTTATACAAAAGAAATCCATAAGTTCCAAAAGTTGGCATTCTAAAGCATAGCGGGTCGCCTAAGATTCCGTATGTGCAGGCGGTAATCCTATGTGCGCAGCTAATTCCCTGAAAAATATAGTAAAAGTCAACAACGAGGTTGAGTGAATTCACAGGTTTTATGTTTGCAATTGTTGAACCAAGTTTGTATGCACAATTGTTAAACCAAATACGTTTACAAATAGTTATTGCCATAACAGTCAAGTAATGTTTTGTGGAGTGTTATCCAAAGTATAAGTTTAGTGGGTTGTTTGCCCAAAGTTCTGGTTTAAGTGGGATGTTACCCAAATCATAGTCACGTGGGATGTCTGCCCAAAATAAAGTTTACGTAGGATGTTACTCGAAAGACAGTTTACGTGGGATGTTACCCAAATCACAGTTTACGTGGGATGTTACCCAAATCACAGTTTACGTGGGATGTTACCCAAATCATATGTTTGAAACGTGTTGCTTGTCGTTCTCCAGCGGTTTTAAAGGTTTGGGTCGGTCGTTCACCGACTAGTTACCAAATTGTACCGGTCGTTCTCTGGTAAGTTACCAGGTTAGCACCGGTCGTTCTCCGGCGAGTTACACTGTTAGTACCGGTCGTTCTCCGGTAAGATACCATGTTAGTGTCGGTCGTTCTCCGACAAGTTACCCATATGTATCGGTCGTTCTCCGGTAAGTTACACAGCTAGTCGTTCTCTAGCTAGATACAAATTGTACCGGTCGTTCTCCGGTAAGATACCAAGTCGTATTTCATGAGTTCATAATAGTTTTTGTATGAAATACCCTTTCATAAACACCAGTTCATATAATTGTTTAACAGTTCAAGTACTCTAATCGTTTGAGTAAACAAGTATACAATCATGTAATAAAGCAGTTATGGCAATTAATAAAGCAGTTGTAAGAGTTTGACCGCAGTCACAAATAGTTTGTACAATGTATAACACAGTAGCTATATAAAAGTTTGCTCACGTAGCAAAAACGTTGACTATGTTTTCCACCCCTGTTCAAAAGCAGTTAAAACAGTAAAAGTAGGGGCTGTGAACTCACTTGTTGAGTTAAGTAGTACGTGAATGCTAGCAAACCTAAGCCCAAGTATGGTCCAGAATCTCCTAACGCCCTAAACATATGAGATTAATAAGTACGTGGATGTCTAACTCGACCATCCATGTTAGTGTTTGTACAACAAAGTTATGTCCAAAATGTTTGTTTAATGTTTACGTTTGTATTTCGTAGTTGTAAAAATGTATACGACTTATTGGTGTCATTTTGTAATTAATACTTCCTTAATAAAGTCATGATTAAAATCGTTTCGTTGTAAAAGTATAGTTGTCGTTACGCGAATGTCGAGTCGTTGGGCAGAAACTCAGTTCGCAGACCAGGTCAGCTCGGCTCGAAAGCTCGACTCGTCTCGCAAGCTCTACTCGAAGTTCGACTTGCAAGCTTGACTCGCGAGTTCAGTTCGTAATGGTTCGATTCGTAGCTCGGTTCGGCTCAGTTTGTAGTTCAACTCGACTCGCCGCTCGGTTCGACTCTGTAACACCCCCAAATTTGATGATTTGCGGAAGCTTGAATTGGGTGTTACTAATCAATAACAAAGCACAAAGATAAATAGCAAACGACTCTATATGCGTCGTTTTAACAAAATATATTGATAACTGAAATGTTTACAACATTTAGAGCTTTACATAGCTCGAGTTAAATAAAATGAGATTTCAGTACATAAGTACTTATACAAAATATACTAATGCAAGAAAATCTCAATCGTCTGTATGCTGACTCGAGCTAAATCCTGAAGCAGAAACATCCTACTGCTGGGTACCTGCGATATATGCTAAAAGGTCAGCTGTAAAGCTGGTGAGCTCACATGTTTGAAATCAAGTAATATCGTATGAACCGCAAGATTTAAATAATGAATTGCATCCAGCAATTAAATAATGAATTGCATCCAGCAATTTGAATAATGAATTGCATCCAGCAATTAAATGATAATCATCGTGTATACAGCCATGAGCACATAGTTGAGCTTAACTCGAGGGCCGGGTCCCCTATAGAGAATTCCGGGCGAGGTGCCTCCACGAATGCCTAATCCACATTCGTCTTCCCAAATATTAGTACGTCCGTTTACCAGGTTAGTGCTTGCTAACCCGGACGAGGAGGGTCAATCCTATATGGTACCATATACTAATATTCACGCTACAACATATTAACAACTATGCTGACGGAGGACTTTAAATGATTAGTTTCGAAAAACTCATGTAGTATATGAAAAGTTGGTACTTGCGTTCACATGTTAAAAGTTTGAGCAGTATATCACACCCCTGAGTAAAACAGTAAAAAGAGGGGCTATGAGACTCACCTGAGTCTGAATGCGTTTAAACAAACGTAAGTTGATTAGCGAGAAATGAAGTCCAACGACTTGTAACCTGAGGGTGTCCACGACACGCGATGGTTATAATCATGATTGGGTATCTCAAAAGATCACCCTTGTAGTTGTTACACAACTATATATGTCCAAATTACTACGATTTGGTTGATTTGTTAAGCGTTTGAAAACGTGTACGGCCCGTTGGTGACGGATTTGAAATAATAAACTTTAAGTATTATTATCATGCATTTGGCGTTTTGCACTTAAAAGTGTGTCCCAATGTGTTTTATAAGTCGTATCGTATAAGTGTTTGAGGTTATATATTTCCGACACTTAGTGAAATTGAGATTTGAAAACCTGCTGTTTTATGCGACACAATCATGCGACACTAAATGAATTATGCGACACAAGGGTTGTGTCGCATAGGAGTGCGACACAATGTCCATACGACACAAGGGTTGTGTCGCATGGATGCGAAATGCTGATTCAACAGCGACATAGTGATTGTGTCGTATGGGGTATGCGACATAGTGGTTGTGTCGCAAGACTTGCGACACTAAATCTTTGGTACGACATAAGGTACGACACAAGGGATATAATGCGACACTAAAGCCAAAATACGACACAACATGCGACACAATGCTTGTGTCGCATGGATGAACACCAGCCCAGAATTCCGGCTGTTCAACATTTTCCGGCCAAAAATCCATTTTTAACCCGTTTTCAAGCTGTAATTTCGTGTTCTATACATTGTAATGGACATATACTAGTTATAATAACAACCACAAATGAAAAATACTAAGAATCGAGTGATTTCGGGATTTTGTCGGAAACTTACAATTTGCCGAAATGAAAATCCGGAAAGGTAGAAATGTAGATCGTTGCGAGGTGGTCGTGAATCTCTAAAAATATTTGTGATCCGGTCGCGTTTCGTGGTAGTATTTTGCGGTTTTATAAGTTTGGTGGTTTGTTTCTTTTTAGAGAGAAAAAGAAGAGAGAGAGATAGAAGGAAAGATGAAATGAAGAAAAAGATGGGAGGTGGGGGTTATCCCCACTTTCCAGTTTTCGCTCCGCGTCCCGTGTGGTGTTCGTTTGCTCCGTCGTTTAAGCGTTAATTAATTATTTACATTTTAATTATAAGTTTTAAATTACGATTTATTACGCGATATATTATTTAAATATTTTACAAATCATTTTATATTTGTGTTATAAAACGTAAGTTAGTTTATTTCGTTTGCGCGGTTTAATGTTTTAAATCGTGTAAGTTTGGTTTGTACGATACGAATGAATACGAAATATTATCAAAATAATATTTTTGACATAAAAGCGTTATTTAATAAAATGAGTCACCAACGTCCGTATAATATTGAATCGAAATACATCCGATTTAAATTGCGTACGATTTAATCAAATCGCATATTCGTATATATTCAACAATATATATATAATTCGATACATTAATTAGCCTAACAAGGAACTAATTACATGTATTAACATATGATTAGGCACTAAATCACTAGTCCTAATTTGGCGGGTGTTACAGACTCGAAGCTCGGTTTGGCTCGAGTCTCGACTCGCAGCTCGGTTCGGTTCGCTGCTCGACTCGGCTCGCCCGACGAGCTTTTCGTATTTTTGGTTTTAAAAACGCGTTTTTGGGTCATTTTTGGACATAATCAGTTGATGAAAACACTAAAACATGATGTATTAAGTATATTAAACATGAAATATTAAAGAAAACTTCGAAATCTAAGAGTTTGCGGGATTTTTCGGAAACTTACGCGTGTCGGTTTTGAAATCTGAAAAGGTAGGAGTGTAGATCGTGATCCCGTGATCGTTTTATTCCAAAGGAGTGGGGTGATTCGGTGCGTTTTTGGTGTAGTTTTTGTTGATTTTGTGTGACGTTTTTAGAGAGAGAGTTGAGAGAGAAATGAGAGGTAGAGAGAGAGTGAAAGTGATGAAAATGAGGTGGGTGGTGGGTAGGATGGGCTGGTTTTGGGTCATCAAAGGGAAGGGGACTTTGTCCCAATTTGTGGTTTTACCCGTGTCCGTTTACCCGATCGTTAAATGTTATAATATCTTTAAATGAATAATAATTTTTTTTTTAATTACGTATTCGAATATATTTTTAGTTGAGATATTTTATATAGTTAATTTAATTAATTTGTAAAATTATAACTTTGTTTTGTTTCAGTCGTACGAAATAAGTGTTATACGATTCGAAATACTTGTTAAATATTATCAACATAATATTTAATAAACGTTTATGTTATTTAATAATCTTGTTTTATTAAATAATTTTGTTCACCAACAGTCGTATATTTTGTCGCGTTTGTTCCAATTGCTTCGTATGTAATTACAACTAATTACAAATAAGTAACACTACGCGTATTAACTAGTTGGGCTTTGCTAGACTTATCTATAAAATTGTTGTGAATTCACTCAAAGTAGGGAATTAGCCTAATAATGCAAGTGTTTAACGTTCGTAATTGCGTTCGAATTTGCGGGGTGTTACATTCTCCCCATGTTAGAGAAATCTCGTCCCGAGATTTAAAATTCAAGTCGGAACGCCCGTCGCGTATGTTTTCCGAAAAGGCGTGTCGTCAACGACGATAATAGTTTACGTGGCATTCTATGTTGCCATAAAAGTTCTAACAGTTTCAGCATACCCTTGGTATAGTTTTGTATGTTTCGATATAAGTAGCAGTTTATGTGGCGCTCTAAGTTGACAGAAGGGTACAATAGCCCATGTATACTCGTTGTATAGTTCGATAGGTGGCGTGTTCGTTAAGTGGTCAAAGTTTTCCAAGCGTTAAGTTCGAATCGACATTCGAATGGTGTAACGTTAAAGCGTAGTAATAGTTTACTAAGACATATTGATGCCAACGTAGGAACCCTGTTGTGTATCCTTTTTTTTTCTGAGAATGTACGCGCGTCCGGGTGCTGTCGGAGCGTAAACGTTGTGGTTGTAGTTCGAAATGATAAACAGTTGTCAAAAAAGTTAACGGTTCGAAGTGTTCAGTTTGCTGTCCTGGTTTCGGTCAAATCATGACAAAACGTTTGTTTGGAAACAGTTGATAAGTTTGATTGTAAATCGTTCATTGTTTAATTATAAACAAGTTTGTGTAAATCGTTGACATTCAGTCAAATAGTGAGCAATTCGTGATCAATGAGTAAATTAATGTTAAGTGTAAATGGCTGGACCTTGTCCGTTATAAATCGCTTGGAAAACTCTTCGTTAGGTATCTCGTTTGAAAGACTTGTCAAAAATTCGGTATGTCGTTTGTTGTAATACACCTATTCGTGTTTGTTTAAAAAAAATCATTCTGGTAAGTAAATAATAGGGAAACCTTCTAGTACAGTTGTTTGTGAAATAACCATTTCAAAATATAGTTTGTAGATTTTTGGTTCGATAACGTTTGCTACTCATGATTCGTTTCACAAGATTAGGTTCGATCACTCAAGTGATTGTGTGAGATTCCGTCTCAATTATCGTGTAGTAGCACGCTATCATGTTTCGTTCGCGTGGTGCTTATAATGTTCGAGATCTCCAATACGTATAGGATCCTCGTTTGTTCTCTCTGTCCATTCAATGGGTGAGTCGTCGGTTTCATTCGTTAAACGTTTAGTACAAGCTCGTTCGATCCGTTAAAGAGTAAGAGTTTGTTCGTATAGTGGTCAACACGACCGAATAGTTGTCAAACATGACTGAGTAGTAGTCCAAATAGTAGCCAACGCCAAAGTGAGAAATGTGAAGAATGATGTTTCACATAAATATGTTATCAAACAACGAGAAGAATTCCCATCACGTATCTTATGACTATGAAACACCCATATGTACTTAGTATAATATAATCACGTTGGCCAGGCGTCATTATATGATGCTAAATACATACTTCTTTTCATCAACCGCTTAATACGATCAGGTTCATATGAGTTTTGAATGAAAGTGAACAGTTCAGACATAGTACGGTTCGACGAAGGAATCACGTGTATCGATGTGTCGTAACGACGTTAGACGTATGCAAATGTGTGTATGCATGTGTGTTCTAGCCAAGGCTATAGTCTAGGTCTCTAGGTCTCCTAAAGATTCCTAGTTCGCTATAACCAATGGCTCTGATACCAATCTGTAACACCCCCAAATTCGTTGATTGTGTTTAGCGGAAGCATTAGGTTAAGTATGGGGAGTGCCACAATACATAGTACATGCATACGTATCAGAGCATATGATTACAACAGAACATATATATTAAAATGCCAAAAGTAATAGTTACAAAGTTTACGATTCATCGAATCGTACAAGTGTAAAAGTTATTAAGTTTACAAAAGTAGATTTCGTAAATATGACTAAAATCACTTTAGTTATACAAAAGAAATCCATAAGTTCCAAAAGTTGGCATTCTAAAGCATAGCGGGTCGCCTAAGATTCCGTATGTGCAGGCGGTAATCCTATGTGCGCAGCTAATTCCCTGAAAAATATAGTAAAAGTCAACAACGAGGTTGAGTGAATTCACAGGTTTTATGTTTGCAATTGTTGAACCAAGTTTGTATGCACAATTGTTAAACCAAATACGTTCACAAATAGTTATTGCCATAACAGTCAAGTAATGTTTTGTGGAGTGTTATCCAAAGTATAAGTTTAGTGGGTTGTTTGCCCAAAGTTCTGGTTTAAGTGGGATGTTACCCAAATCATAGTCACGTGGGATGTCTGCCCAAAATAAAGTTTACGTAGGATGTTACTCGAAAGACAGTTTACGTGGGATGTTACCCAAATCACAGTTTACGTGGGATGTTACCCAAATCACAGTTTACGTGGGATGTTACCCAAATCATATGTTTAAAACGTGTTGCTTGTCGTTCTCCAGCGGTTTTAAAGGTTTGGGTCGGTCGTTCACCGACTAGTTACCAAATTGTACCGGTCGTTCTCCGGTAAGTTACCAGGTTAGCACCGGTCGTTCTCCGGCGAGTTACACTGTTAGTACCGGTCGTTCTCCGGTAAGATACCATGTTAGTGTCGGTCGTTCTCCGACAAGTTATCCATATGTACCGGTCGTTCTCCGGTAAGTTACACAGCTAGTCGTTCTCTAGCTAGATACAAATTGTACCGGTCGTTCTCCGGTAAGATACCAATTCGTATTTCACGAGTTCATAATAGTTTTTGTATGAAATACCCTTTCATAAACACCAGTTCGTATAATTGTTTAACAGTTCAAGTACTCTAATCGTTTGAGTAAACAAGTATACAATCATGTAATAAAGCAGTTATGGCAATTAATAAAGCAGTTGTAAGAGTTTGACCGCAGTCACAAATAGTTTGTACAATGTATAACACAGTAGTTATATAAAAGTTTGCTCACATAGCAAAAACGTTGACTATGTTTTCCACCCCTGTTCAAAAGCTGTTAAAATAGTAAAAGTAGGGGCTGTGAACTCACCTGTTGAGTTAAGTAGTACATGAGTGCTAGCAAACCTAAGCCCAAGTATGGTCCAGAATCTCCTAACGCCCTAAACGTATGAGACTAATAAGTACGTGGATGTCTAACTCGACCATCCATGTTAGTGTTTGTACAACAAAGTTATGTCCAAAATGTTTGTTTAATGTTTACGTTTGTATTTCGTAGTTGTAAAAATGTATACGACTTATTGGTGTCATTTTGTAATTAATACTTCCTTAATTAAGTCATGATTAAAATCGTTTCGTTGTAAAAGTGTAGTTGTCGTTACGCGAATGTCGAGTCGTTGGGCAGAAACTCAGTTCGCAGACCAGGTCAGCTCGGCTCGAAAGCTCGACTCGAAGTTCAACTTGCAAGCTCGACTCGCGAGTTCAGTTCGTAATGGTTCGATTCGCAGCTCGGTTCGGCTCGGTTTGTAGTTCAACTCGACTCGCCGCTCGGTTCGACTCGCAGCTCAGTTTGGCTCGATTCTCGACTCGCAGCTCGGTTCGGTTCGCTGCTCGACTCGGCTCGCCCGACGAGCTGTTCGTATTTTTGGTTTTAAAAACGCGTTTTTGGGTCATTTTTGGACATAATCAGTTGATGAAAACACTAAAACATGATGTATTAAGTATATTAAACATGAAATATTAAAGAAAACTTCGAAATCTAAGAGTTTGCGGGATTTGTCGGAAACTTACGCGTGTCGGTTTTGAAATCCGAAAAGGTAGGAGTGTAGATCGTGATCCCGTGATCGTTTTATTACAAAGGAGTGGGGTGATTCGGTGCGTTTTTGGTGTAGTTTTTGTTGATTTTGTGTGACGTTTTTAGAGAGAGAGTTGAGAGAGAAATGAGAGGTAGAGAGAGAGTGAAAATGATGAAAATGAGGTGGGTGGTGGGGAGGATGGGCCGGTTTTGGGTCATCAAAGGGAAGGTGACTTTGTCCCAATTTGTGGTATTTTACCCGTGTCCGTTTACCCGATCGTTAAATGTTATAATATCTTTAAATGAATAATTTTTTTTTTTTAATTACGTATTCGAATATATTTTTAGTTGAGATATTTTATAAAGTTAATTTAATTAATTTGTAAAATTATAACTTTGTTTTGTTTCAGTCGTACGAAATAAGTGTTATACGATTCGAAATACTTGTTAAATATTATCAACATAATATTTAATAAACGTTTATGTTATTTAATAATCTTGTTTTATTAAATAATTTTGTTCACCAACAGTCGTATATTTTGTCGCGTTTGTTCCAATTGCTTCGTATGTAATTACAACTAATTACAAATAAGTAACACTACGCGTATTAACTAGTTGGGCTTTGCTAGACTTATCTATAAAATTGTTGTGAATTCACTCATATTAGGAAATTAGCCTAATAATGCAAGTGTTTAACGTTCGCAATTGCGTTCGAATTTGCGGGGTGTTACATATATATATATATATATATATATATATATATATATATATATATATATATATATATATATATATATAAGGATGGGTTCTGGTGAAAACAATGAGATAAAAAAAACAGTGAAAACAGATCTCAGCCCTTGATCTAATCTACCTTATATATATAAAAAAAAGGGGTGGAGATAAAAAAAAAAAAAAAAACGGTGAAAACACTTTTTGATTCACAATTTTTTAAGTTGTGAACTTTTTTTTTTTTTGCTTCAAATATGTTTTTAATTGTAAACCCTAATATATTTTTTTTGTTTGCATAAATGTTCATCGTGAACCTAATTTTTTTTTTTTGTGTTTCACACAAAATTTTTAACCTTTTTAATTGTGAGCTTTATTTTTTCACATAATTTTTTTTACTTTTCTAATCGTGAACCTTAATTTTTTTTTAGTTCACGGAAAATTTTTAACTTTTTTTTAAATGGTGAACCTTAATTTTCTTTTGGGTTTACGGAAAGTTTTTAACTTTTTCAATTTTGAACCTTAATTTTTTTAAGTTCACATAAAGTTTTGAACTTTTTCAATTGTGAATTTTTTTTTTTCGACTGTGAACCTTAATTTTTTTTTGAGTTTCACAGAAAGTTTTTAACTTTTTCAACTGTGAACCTTTTTTTTTCAACTGTGAACCTTAATTTTTTTTTGTTCATAAAAGTTTTTAATTTTTTCAATTGTGAACTTTTTTCTTTCAATCGTGAACCTTAATTTTCTTTAGGTTCACAGAAAACTTTTAACTTTTTCAATCGTGAATCTTAATTTTTTTTTGAGTTTATGGAAAGTTTTTAACCTTTTCAATTGTGAATCTTTTTTTTTCAACTGTGAACCTTAATTTTTTTTTGGTTCACGGAAAGTTTTTAACTTTTTCAATTGTGAACCTTTTTTTTTCAACTGTGAACCTTAATTTTTTTTGGGTTCACGGAAAGTTTTTAACTTTTTCAACTGTGAACCTTAATTTTTTTTTAGTTTATGGAAAGTTTTTAACCTTTTCAATTGTGAACCTTTTTTTTTCAACTGTGAACCTTAATTTTTTTTTTGCGTTCACGGAAAGTTTTTTTACTTTATCAATTGTGAACTTTTTTTTTAACTATGAACCTTAATTATTTTTTGGTTCACGACAAGTTTTTAACTTTTTCAATTGTGAACCTTACTTTTTTTATTTGGGTTCACATAAAGTTTTTAAGTTTTTCAATTGTGAACCTTAAATTTTTTGTTTTGGTTTTCGGATTTAACTTTATTTTATTTTTTTTCACAAAAATTTTTTTTTTTTTTTGTGAACCTTTGTTTATTTATTTTTGGTTTACTTCATAAAAAAAAGTTCACAACTTAAAAAAAATGTGAAGGAAAAGTGTTTTCACCGTTTTTTTTATCTCCACCTTTTATATATATATATATATATATATATATATATATATATATATATATATAAGGTAGATTAGATCAAGGGCTGAAATCTGTTTTCACCGGGTTTTTTTTATCTCCTTGTTTTCACAGGATCTCATTCCTATATATATATATATATATTTGAACCTGGGACTATATAGAGGTATATATATATATATATATATATATATATATATATATATATATATATACGTTGTATATATTATTTGATTGTTAAAATGGGAAATTAGATTGGTTGTACATTGAACAATAGCATAAAATTGTTTTGTCTACCATTGAGGTATTATGCATGCATGAGTTGTATGTGGACATTTTTTCTGCAAATATTTCATTTTTACTTACTTGATATGGATGATATTAATTCTTTGTGAATTAATG
This sequence comes from Helichrysum umbraculigerum, assembly GCA_949592205.1. Classification (NCBI taxonomy): domain Eukaryota; kingdom Viridiplantae; phylum Streptophyta; class Magnoliopsida; order Asterales; family Asteraceae; genus Helichrysum; species Helichrysum umbraculigerum. Next base: position 101,413,474 of record CATIUR010000003.1, on the reverse strand, counting down.
GAAAGAAAAAGAATATCAGTTTTTTTAAGGCTTGAGTATTAATGGATTCATTCATTAGGAAGGTACGTACGCATGTAACCGAATCGATTTATTCCTTCACGGCTTGAATTTAATAGCCTAAGCCATATGTAATTGGAAAATCAAATTGAATGATCCTACAGTTATACAATAAGGAGTTTGAGTTATACTCTAGTAGTCTAGTTTATTAATTGTATTATGACTGTAATTAGTGACATATTGCATAAATACTTATGTGTCCATTTTTGTATTTATAAAGGATGATTATAAACTTTTGTGTATGTCATCCCTAATCGTTCATTTGTTGAAAGTTGATCATATTCGTTATGAGCTCATTAACAAAATATTTAGATTGTCTAAATAGTGTTGTTGGACGAGTATAAGTATTGTTATATGTTTTGAAAATAACCGTTTGTACATCAAATAAGTTTCGCATGTTTTTGAATCGGTTAAAATGAGATCAATATGGTTTATACAATTGTACTATCGAATTAGTTTCGAAAAACAAATCCTAAAATGATTATCATCATTTGAATAATAATATTTGGGCATTCATAGTACTTGAACCATAAGTTTGGATCATTTGGTTTTTTAAAGTTACATATTATCTTAGTGATAATTAGAAACTTGTAATGAATTATTATTTTTCGTAATAATTAACTTATAATTCACATTTGTTGTGAACCATGGTAAACCATTTAAGATTTTTGATCCAACACAAGTTTTGATCTCTATGTCACATAAATTATCTTTGCGATAATTGTTTTATTAGGAGTATTTTTTAGTCTTTGTATATGTTACAAACGAAGAACATAAACTCTATGGTAAAAAGGAAAAACAATATAAGGGTCAAACGTCATTTAATCATTTCTTTGTATAAATGATTTTCTCGTCGTTGAAAGTCTAGTTAATGTCTTTGTGATATTATAACTCCCTTGGTTAATAATTAAAGTATAATGATTATAAGAAATTATCATAAGTTGATAGTAAGACCTTTAATTTATCATTATTAAGTATAATGATGGTATCTTTTTCCTTGACTATAAACTTGATATTTTTGGTGAAATGGTATGCACCTGAGTTTATCATTGTTTAGTGTAATGATTTTAGTATTAAGTTTAGTTAATCATTTTGTACCAAATGATTATAATAAATGTTCAATATGTTTGAAAAATCAATTTCTTTGTGAAAATTTGAGCACTTTAATTGATCATTATTTAGTATACTGATTATAGTGATATGTTCAATATTATACTCGGTATTTATTCATGAAATTTGATCAAAATGCTCGTTTATCATTCTTAGTGCAATGATTATACAAAAAGAACTTTGTTTGAAAGTTCTAATATGTTATAAAATTTTAGTTTATCATTTTTATTTTTATTTTTGATAAAATGAGTATATTGAATTTTCTTCATTTTTTTTTGAAACTTTGTGAAATCTTGATCAATATAAGTTAATCATTTTTTAGTAAAATGATTATATTGCACTTTCTCTTTGTTTGAAAGTCTTATTTAGATTACCGAGCATAGTTAATCGTTTCTTTGTGTAAATGATTATATCAAACTTTCTCTTATGTTTGAAAGTTGTATTTCGTTGAGAAAATTTGAACATAATATTTAATCATTTATGTAATGATTATGATCTTTAATTGTGTTTGAAAGTAACATTTCTGTGTGAAATTTAATGCATATTCATTAATCATTCTTAGTGTAATGATTGTATCAAACTTTCTTTGCGTATGAAGGTTATGTTTCCTAGTGAAATAGGAAATATTTTTAATATGTTTTAAGTGCTCTTATTTGTTCACTTTGCATCTTAATTGGCTATGTTAATTGTGGTTTCATGGTAGGCTTTATAGGCGATAATTGGAAACGTAGTGACCTTTTTCTCTATAACCTATTGTGAACTATGATTGACATAATTGGTTATTTGCCTAGTGATTTGTATATACTAATGGATATTAAAAGGTCTTGCATAGTTGTCTCCGTATGAACTTTGTGTTCAATATTTTTTTTAGAACTTCATGTTCAATCGAACTTTTTGTTTGATAAAACTTTGTGTTCTTGAGCTTTGTAGAACTTTGCGTTCATTAGAAATTTATGTTCAACTTGAAGTTTGTGTTCAATCGAACTATATATTTATTGAACTTCGTATTCAATCAAACTTCATTATAATTGAATTATGTATTCAATAGAACTTAGTGTTCAATAATGGTTTTTCACGATATTAAGACTTTGTTGTTAAATTTATGGGAGCATAATATCCAATATGTTTGGAAGAGCAAAAGGCACAAAATGCTCTTATGGCATTAATGGAAGAATTCAAGGAAAGAAAGTCATAAGAACATCATTTCTCGCATTATGTTGCTGAGTGGTATGGATGATCTCATAAGTTGATTCAAGCTAGTTTTGATCTTGCTACAAAGATGTGATCAGCATTGGCCGACTAGTTTATAGTCACATCTATTATCAAAATGAGATATATCACCATGAGCGTGTTCTTATTTTTGAACAATTGGTTCAATATATAAGTCTTTCCTAATCTGAATGTTTGGAGCATAAGGAGTTGCACCTTACTTACAATGAAAACATAAAGAATTTTAGAGCTTAAAGAGAATTGGCTTTAGGCCTTTAACTGAAGGGTTTTTAGTAGTGTTGTACGTTACAAAATTTAATCTTTATTAACTATTAATACAATTAATTATGCGGAAGCTTTATAAAATTATTTAATCACATTAAATTAAACCCTTTTGCCAAGATCTATAATTTTCTCAATAAAACATGTCATACAATTAATTACACATAATTAATAGAATAAAAGAAACGTTCTTACATCGAGTGCTCGGCAAGAACTTTAATCTTCAACTCGTTGCCAAAATACGAGTTAGCTTATCTTGAACTTTCTTTTTCCTTCTTCTTGAATTCGACTAACTACAAGGATACGTTAGGTATCCACCTTTGATTTCACGGTTGAACGGTTGGTAGTAACCTAAGTGTATACGAATAACCAAACACGAGTACGCGATCGGATCACGGACTAAAACCCTTGGGATGGGTTTGCCGACTTTCGGCCTTGGGGTTTGGGTGGGGTTGGTCGACGGCAAGAGAGAAGGGAGGAGAGGGAGAGGATTTTCGTTAGGGTATTGAACAACAACAAATGAAACCCCTAACCCTTTATTTATAGTTGTAGCCCAACTTGTTTTCCAAGTTATATAATTACACTATAAACCCTTTAGTTTAATACTTTATTAAACTAATCCCAAACTTGTACATTTACAATTAAAACCTCGCAGTTTAATAATAATTAAACTAGTTAATTTATTTACAAAACTAATTATAAATAAATCCTTTTATTAAATAAATAATTTCACTTAATTATTTATACTAATAAATGTTCTAATCGTATTTGACCAACTTAATTCATTTCAACTAAATGAATGATATCAAACATCTAATTATAGTATCACACTACTTGTTCGGTTGTGCTCATCGGTGTGACCCTGCGGTGTTCATATGAAGCTGGATTTGATATTAATTTACGATAATATTAAGCACATAATCTTTCAGACTCCCACTTGTGCGAAATATTAGCATTGGTAAATATCATGTACCTAAGGCGGTCCCTACCAGGACACTTAGGTTAACCAGATCAATGAAGCAATCACTCCTCGTAGCTATACAGCCAAGCTGAAATAAAATTCAAACAGTGAGGGTGTGGCTATTATCCTTTTGCACTTTCTTAAGATATTTTAGAGTATAAGGCATGGACCGTATCAACCTTACAATACTCAATTCCTATTTTCGATTATCGATTTGTACCGACTAAGCAAGTGACTTATCACTCGAGTATGGCCATACATTTCTTCAGTCCAAATCATCGACGGCCTAGGAGATATCTCTCTTGCTTTTACACAAGAGTTGCAAAGTCCCATCTTGCGAGTTAAACTAGAAATCACAACATGTGTTCTTCGTCAGCCAATGAATAACCGTTATGGATGCTCATTTACGAACACCGTTAGGTCTCATTAGAAACCAACTAGGTTCACATGCGAAAATCTAGCCTGCTCAGGTCAGAGGATAGTGCGCCACGATTAAGAATACCCATGACAATGGTCCACGAAGTATTCACTCAATGTGTGGGTCAATCCAACATTTAATCGCATTAAGTGCTAGTGATCAGGCATCACGAATTAACAGTGACTGTACCTTATCTGCAGGACAAGTTGCTACTTAAAGCCGTAACATACCATCTTTCACTATAACCGATCACCCTATTGTAGTTCCCACGACAATTAGCGGTTATGGATATGTATCTCATACACTTTAGAATAAACTTGCATTTTTTCATGGATACTAAAATATACTAAATATGAACAACATGAAGATCTCGTCATATCTCATGAGTCAACCAACCTTAACATGCTACAATTCATGGTTTCGGAATCAGGTTGTCATATATGAATATAATTAATTCATATCAACTATATTTATTAAGATATATTTCTCCAAATACAACTTATTAAATATCTACCCACTAATCAAAATCTTAAAGACTTTAGATTTTATTTGTTGTAGCTATAATTCAAATCTTTGTTAATGTTATCCAATGATCATTTAATATGTACACCGAAGTAAAACATATTAGATCATGATATCATTTATACATAGCATTCACTATGACTAACCATTAATTCTACTTAATGAAATTGACTTCACAATGAATTTGATGTTTCCAAATACACGGATTTTAAAATTTCTTTTAAACAATCATCAAATATTTTAAGTCAATTCAACAATAAATTTTAATTATTCAACAATAACATTAATGAATTAATATTCTTGCGAAATATTAAAATTTCCATTTAACGCTTGTTGAGACCTGAGCCACTGTCGAATCTGCTCAGAGTACAAGTATACTGCCGCTGTTAGAAGTTTACCACTGTTAGTAGTTGCCACTGCTAGTTAGTAGTTGCCGCTGTCAAATAGTTTTAGTCTAACAGTGCAACTGTTAATGTGTAATCTGTATTTAGTATCAAGTACTCAACCGCTGTTAGTAATATATGAGTACTGCCCCTGTTAGTAATATAGATAACCACTGTTGGTTAGATATAGTCTGTTAGAGAGAATTATGGAATAGATATGATTCCATAATAGTTTGATTCTGTAAAGGACTCTATATGTTATAAATAGAGATCCTGTAAAACCTAGATAGATACGATTCATTCTAGTTATTAGCTTCAAGGTTGTAAACCCTAACACAAATTGTGTGTTCGTATTATTAATAATATTGAAGCTTTTGGTTAGATATTCTGTTATATTCAAATTTGTTCTTCAAAGTTATTAATAAACTATTCCGCAAGCTTATTAATAATCAATCAAAGTAATACATACTAAGATCTCTAGCTGGGATCATCAAGTGGTATCAGAGCTTGATATTACTTTGATCTTGAAGAAGGTTATTGAATTTTGCAGCTTTTTCAATAAATAACAACATGTCTACTGAAACGATGGAAGGTATTCAAGCTACAAAGATCCCCATGCTCAAACCCGATGAGTTCGAGCTATGGCAGACTAGGATTAGGCAATACATGTTGCTGACAGATTATATGATGTGGGAGGTGGTTACTAATGGACCAGTCTATACTAAGGATGCCGATGGTAAAAAGGAAGAAAGACCACCACCAAAGACTGATGCAGAGAGGAAAGAAAGAGCAACAGAGTGGAAGGCATTAAGTACTCTACTTTTGTCTATTCCTAATGAGTATCAAAGAAAATTTGAGAACTGTGAAGATGCTCAGGTTCTCATGGAAGCAATTGTTAAGAGATTTGGTGGTAATGACAACACCAAGAAGAATAAGAGATCTCTTCTTAAACAACAATTTGAAAACTTTGCAGGTGTAAAGTCTGAAACTTTGACTCAGACTTTTGATAGATTTCAAAAACTTGTGGGTGATCTTGAAAATCACAATGTTAAGATTGATAAGGATGATTTGAATAGGAAGTTTCTAAGATCATTAGGCACAGATTGGAATATGTACACTGTGGGACTTAGACAAAGTGCAGATCTTGAAGAAAAGGAGATTGAAGATCTATACAATGATCTGAGGAACTTTGAGCCTGAGGTGATGGCTCTGAAACAGTCCAATGGTAGCTCTAACAATGCTGCTTTTGTATCTGTTGGTGAATCTGGTAGCTGTAGCACATCTGGTGCTAATGATAATGTCTTGGAAGCTTTCTTTGCAAGTCATGTGAATTCATCATTAACAACAGAGGATTTGGAACAGGTTAATGAAGAGGATCTTGAAGAGATGGATTTGAGATGGCAGATGGCTATGATCACTATAAGGGCAAAAAGGTTTATGCAGAGATCTGGGAACAGAAACTTTACTTACAAGAGAGATGGTGTAGCTGGATTTGACAAGAGCAAGGTGGAGTGTTTCAACTGTCACAAGATGGGACACTTTGCTAGAGAATGCAAGAGCACACAGGCTGGAGGATCTCAGAATGGTATTGTAAGAAACAGTTCTGCTCCACAAAGAAGATTGGTACCTGTTCAGAACACCACTTCAGATTCATTGGTTGCACAAGATGGGATGGGAGGATTTGACTGGAGTGACCAGGAAGAGCTTGTAGTCAAGAATCAAGCTTTAATGGCTGTCACAGAAGAACCAGAGCCTTCAGACATTCCATATGAGGTACAATCTAAATTATGTTCTCCTGCTTGCAAGAAAATGGTTAAATTTTATAGGGATCATAATATGGTTGTGTGTAATGAGTTAAAAGCTTGTGTAGAAAAGAGTCAACATTCAACTTTAGCTATTGAAAACTTAGAAAGACAGATAAAAGCTTTTGAAAAGAATGAATCACAATTTCAGTTAGATATTAAATATCTGAATTGGGAAAAGAAAGCTTTGTATGGGTTACATCAAGCACCAAGAGCTTGGTATGATACTCTATCTGAGTATCTTCTCAAGAATGGATTCAAGAGAGGTACTATTGACAAAACTTTGTTTACCAAGAGGGTTCAGAGAGATATATTGTTGGTACAGGTTTATGTTGATGATATTATTTTTGGTTCAACTAGGGATTCATTGTGCAAAGAGTTTGAGGGTTTAATGCATAAGAAATTCAAGATGAGTTCAATGGGTGAACTCACTTTCTTTTTAGGATTGCAGGTTAAACAGAAGTCAGATGGAATCTTTATTAACCAAGGAAAGTATGTGCAGGATATTTTGAATAAGTTTGGTTATAAAGATGTAAAGATAGCTACTACTCCTATGGAGGCACATAAACATCTTAATTCTGATCTTGATGGAGAGGAAGTAGATGTGCACTTGTACAGGTCAATGATTGGTTCTTTGATGTATTTAACTTTATCTAGGCCTGATATTATGTTTGCAGTGTGTCTTTGTGCTAGGTATCAAACCAATCTGAAGCAGTCACACATGTATGATGTGAAAAGGATCTTTAGATACTTGAAAGGTCAACCAGATTTGGGACTTTGGTATGCTAAAGGATCAGATTTTGAGCTTAAGGCTTTCACAGATAGTGACTATGGTGGTGAGAACATGGATCGAAAATCAACCAGTGGAGGATGTCAATTTCTTGGAAATAGATTAGTGTCATGGCAATGCAAAAAGCAGACCACGGTTTCCACTTCTACAGCAGAAGCAGAATATGTTGCAGCATCAAGTTGTTGTGCACAGGTTCTTTGGATTCAGAATCAAATGCTGGATTATGGTTTGACTTTCATGAACACTCCTATTTATATTGATAATACTTCTGCTATTAGTATCATTCAGAATCCAGTTAAGCATTCAAAAACAAACACATTGAAATCAGATATCATTTTATACGAGATTGTTATGATAAAAAATTGATTCAAAAGACAAAGGTAAGGGAAAATTGAAAGAAGAGAAGAAGATTAAGAAGGTTGTAGAGCCTCCAATTAATTTGGATGAGGCTAGAAGAGCTCAAGAGGAGCATGATGAAAGAATGTTGAGAATGGCAGTTGAGTCTAAGAAAAAGGAAGGTCCTGATGTTGATGTAATATTAGAAGATTCAAGTGTGGTGACCTTATCACAGAAGGCTGCACAGATGTTGAATGATATGGCTGCAAGAGGTCAAGGTTTAACTGCTCAACAGATACATGGTATGATCAACAGAAAGGATGATAAAGATGGTTTGAATCCAGGGTTTGCAAAGCTTAAACAAGCTAATGAAGAAAAGGCAAAGTTGAAACGACAAGCTGAGCTTGAAAAGAAAAGGAACAAACCACCAACTGCTGCTCAAAGGAAAAAGGATTTAATCAAAATTCTTGGTGATAGGTATGCACCAAGAAGTGTGCTTGAAGGTTGGGATATAGAGAAACTGGAAAGAGCTTATGGAAAATATCAAAATGAGGAAAAGGAAGATTTTGAGAAAAGGATTCAGAAAGACAAATTCATTAAGCAAAAGTTGGATGAAGATAGAAAGAAGATTGCAGAGCAAGTGAGAAGAGAAGAGCAAGAAAGGATTGAAAAGAAAGAGCAAGAGGAAATAGAAGCCAAGGAAAGAGAAGTCAAAAGGCTTTCTGATCAAAATATGCAGAACAGATGGAATGGAGTACTTGCTTCTGATAATGTAGTTTCTGATTTGGAGAGAGATGCAGAAGAATTGAAGAAATATATCAAAGAGGTGAAGGATTATAAAAAAAATATTCACATCAATCATGATAGATCTTCAAGAATAGTTGAATGGGAAGGAATTAAATCAAAGGGTGCTGATGGTGATAAAGAACAGATCAAGATTGTTAGAGAGAATGGTGATAAGCACTACTTGTTATCTGTTGCTGATGTGCTTAAGAATGTGAATAGATTGGACATTCTGGATCTGTTTGAACTAAACAGTCAAGGAGATAGACAGGCTTCATTGGTGATTATGGAAAGAGAATTGGGAAGATGTCTGAATATGCTGTTTGAGCCTGAGCCATTCATCAATTTGTTCCTACATTGTATTGATGCTGTAAATACTTGGAGACATTTTGTTAGAGCTGGAGTTCATATGATTCTATTCAGAAGTGGAATGTCAATTTACATGCTTGATGAAAGAAGATATGTTCTGGGAACTCAGACTCTGAGAAATGTGCTTGCATCTCAATTGAAAACTACAGTAATATCAGAAGGAGCTTTTAATGCTTTATATATGGTGCTTAATCAGTTCCATAAAAGAATGGAGTTGGAGAGAATGAAGGAGGAGGAGAGAAGAAGAAAACAGAATCAATCTCAGAAAGATGAAAAGAAAGATGAAGAAACTTGATTCATTACTGAGAATGATCAAGTTTAGGGGGAGATTGTTGAGACCTGAGCCACTGTCGAATCTGCTCAGAGTACAAGTATACTGCCGCTGTTAGAAGTTTACCACTGTTAGTAGTTGCCACTGCTAGTTAGTAGTTGCCGCTGTCAAATAGTTTTAGTCTAACAGTGCCACTGTTAATGTGTAATCTGTATTTAGTATCAAGTACTCAACCGCTGTTAGTAATATATGAGTACTGCCCCTGTTAGTAATATAGATAACCACTGTTGGTTAGATATAGTCTGTTAGAGAGAATTATGGAATAGATATGATTCCATAATAGTTTGATTCTGTAAAGGACTCTATATGTTATAAATAGAGATCCTGTAAAACCTAGATAGATACGATTCATTCTAGTTATTAGCTTCAAGGTTGTAAACCCTAACACAAATTGTGTGTTCGTATTATTAATAATATTGAAGCTTTTGGTTAGATATTCTGTTATATTCAAATTTGTTCTTCAAAGTTATTAATAAACTATTCCGCAAGCTTATTAATAATCAATCAAAGTAATACATACTAAGATCTCTAGCTGGGATCATCAACGCTCCCACTAAATTCAACAATACTCATGAATCCAATTTCTACAAAACAAATCCCAAGATTCATTTTAGAAATGATTCATTTTATGCATTATTCAAATAAACTAAGTCTTTGGTTTCATGATGTGTTTATAGAAAACACATTATCAATTTATTTCTCATAGACAAGAATAAATCAAACCACAACAGTTTATTATCTTAATCCATCATGATTAATTGACAATTCATTTAATTGTATCTAATAAGTTTAACCAACTTATTCATACATTTTCATGCATATAACAGATTCAATAATCTATAAGATTCAACAATCTTGAAGTACCATTATTTAGTGCTAAGTTCAATATAAATCAAACATACATACTATATAGCAACTTACGTATTCAATAATTCACAATTATATAGATATCAATAAATAATATGTATTACTCATGAACTTATATCTTTATAAAGATAAGTCTAAATGAGTCATACAATAAGATTGTTATATGTGGATCTCATTTTGGGATTTAAACACAAGTTTTAGATAAAGAACATTTCAAAAATTTTAAACACATTTCAAACATTATTTCACAAACCAAACTTTAATATTAAATAATAAAAAATATTTAAATATTCAAAAACAAATATTCAAGCTCAAAACGAGCAAACCATAATGTGAAAACCAATGTATGAAATAATATCCCAAAATATCAAAAATGAACTAATGTGCGTAAAGCACTTATTCTTCCACATCCAAGCTTCTTGAATCAATAACGCCATCTCTATAGCTCCACTTCAAGTGCTTCATCACTTCTTGACCCCTACAATAAAAATTGTACACATTAGATCAACCATCTAATATAGTCATGTGAAGTAAATAAACAATCCTTTATAGGATATCAATACTAACCAGAACTCTCAACACCATTCCTCTTATCAGCAAGATAATCGGGACAGTTCCTCCTCCAATGTCCACGCTTACCACAATGAAAGTTGAATCACCATTCTTCTTCTTTCCTTTATTGCCACAGAACTTACGCTTCTTCTTTATGCCCCCATCACGAATCAAAAGCACATCTTTAGTCTTGACGGGTTCCATATCCCGTTGAGCAGTTTTCAACATTTGATGCAACTCATGGATCGTCCTTTCCGTATTGTTCATATTGTAATTGAGCACAAATTGCTTGTACTCCTTACTCAATGAACCAAGAATCATATCAATAGCTAATTCTTGCGGAAAGGCATGACCAAGTCTTTCAAGACGATTAAGATGTCCTATCATTTTCACAACATGGGCACTCACATCAGATCCCTCGGCCATCTTGCAACTATTCAAATCCTTAGTGGCGTCGAACCTTTCGGTTCTAGCAGTGGATTGAAAAGTTTCTCTCAAACGACGAATCAAATCATACGCCGTTGTCTCCATGTAGTTAACTTGGAGTTCGGGAGACATAGTAGCAAGCATCAAACATTGCACGTCGAGTAGATCGTTCTCATGCTTAGAGTAAGCATTTCTAACGTCCTCGGCGGCATCGTTTGCAGGCGCGGGACCAAGAGGTGTCTCGAGCACATACCACTTTCGTTCATGGCGAAGGACAATCTGAAGATTCCTTTCCCAATTACGAAAGTTAGGCCCAGTCAACTTATCCTTCTCAAGGATGGAACGAAGCGACAAGTTCATGGTGTTATTAGCGTTAACGTTGTTATTAGCCATCTACAGTAAAACAAACAAACTTAGTTATTCCGTTTTAAACTCTTAATAATTCATAAACCCTAATAGAACTATTAAGCTAGGATCCGACATTCACACTAAAGTGTGCCCTCAACGAAGGCTGCAATGACACACGATAGTTTTTTAGGTAGATCTCTATCAATTGCATCACATATACAACTCCTAGACTCTTGAGACTCTAAATTTTAATGTTTAGGTATATTTAATCTCAACTTACACCTTGGGCCAAGTCTCACTTGGAATCACCAATAGACCAAACCATTTGCTAACTGTGGGGAACCGGCCATCTTCTCAAGTGGATATCGTGGCCCTTTCACTTCATCCTAATCGAGTGCAACCATGCCCACCCGCGGAGGCGGCAAAGGACACGGAGTCGGGTTCGGTATGAATGTCCACAAATGGAGGGTGCTTACGGTCTTAGATTAAATAGGGTTTTAGGTCTTAATTCTCTAATTAAACCTACTTCGGTATTTTTCTTAAATTAATTTCAAAAATTACTTTTAAATATATATAAACCATGCATGAGTTTATATATTATAGTTTTAATAAAACACGATCCTTAGGAAATCATCAAGTTTAAACCATTTCCTAGTTTTATTAAAACAAGTGTTTTATTAAGTTTCTAATAATGTGTTCTTCCTAGAGGAATCAACATTTCATAAATGTGTTCACTCGATAAAACACATTACCTAACGTTTTATTTATGTTCTAATTATTTATCCTAACAATTTACCAATTATTCAAATAACTAGACATGCATAAACATAAAATAAAACACACAAAATATAGTGCCATAGCCTTGCCATAATCTATATTTGATTTCCATGAGCCAACATGGAAACCAAGGGTCAACCTAAGGGACAAACATGACACATGGTTGGCTATCTTGATCTTCATGCTCCCACTAGCTTCAACGACTCCTCGTGACACCATGGAACGCAAAGACTCCTTTTGATTGCTCCTCTTCTTTTGGATTCCATCATTCTTTTGTATTACATTTTACAAATAAAATTTGAAAAATACATTTTACATAAAACTGAAACTACCTTTTACATAAAATTACAAAACAAATGGGGTTGTAAGTGACACGCAGGTCTCCCCTTATACCAAAAGAAAATTACAGTACAATCAAAATAAACACAACCACGCAGTTCATATATTAGGTCAAATTTGGCTCGGCTATGGTCACAATTCATACAACAATTATAATCACAATTATAAAATTATAATGGAATCTTAAACTATAGTTTGCTTAGGGCGTTTTATTGGATACATGCATTATCTAATAAACGCACGTATTCAAGACACACAAACTATGAGTTCCATTACATATACATTATCTTTGTATCACATACAACAATTAACAATTGTCTATTTACAATTCCATTGAATTATAAACTAACAATTATCTTTTAATTAGTTTCTTGATTTATTGCTTCTTTGACTTAACTTTTAAATAGAATTAACATGTTTGACCGAAAATTACACTTTCTTTTAAAACACACCTTTTAAACAATATTAATTTAAAAAACATGTCAATTTTATTTAAACATTCTAAAACCATTACTTTAGTGATTTCAAAAATTACTAACTCGTTTTGATGACATTAGTTTTAATTAGGTTTTCTTAAAACATTAATTTATACAAAACTAGGATTACACATAAAACCTAATTTGTACAAGTTCACTAATCAAAAACGTCCATGTTACAGGAAGTTTCATAAACCCTAGATTTTTGATTAGACACATGTTTTACGGACCCTATCTCCATTCTTTTAACAATTCCTGTATTATTCCAAAAATCAATATCTTTTAGATTTAATAACCCTAATCTTGACTTTTGCTAAAAGATAATAATATCCTAGCCAAAAATCAAGTAATCCATAGGTTTATTTAAAACCCTAAAATCGATTTTTGCCAAAGATCACGTATCTTTACAAACATCGACTTATACCTAAAGTTTCGTAAACATTAGTTGATCACATCAAGGATTAAAGTATTGATTTTCTTGGGTTTCTAAAACCCTTTGTACAAATCGGCTAATACAAGTATTTCTATCAAATCCTTATATCAATTTCTAATTCGTTAAGTTAATCATTAATTGTACTAGATTTAGTTAGGATATCAAATACCTAACACTTATGCAAAAATCGATTTTCCTAGGGGTTTAGTAAACCCTAAAAACGATTTTGCATATGTCAAAATAATACAATTAATATTAACTTTAAACAAAAAGAAGTAACCGTAAGTTCTCGAGTTAAATAATTTAAACAATTAATCAACAAAACAGTATGTGATTTTGGTTATGGTGTTAAACACCATATACCAAAAATCGATCAACAAGATTTCTAATAAACCTTGGAGCAATTTTGGTACAACCAAATCACACCATATTTTGGATCAATCGCGAATAACTCATTTATACGCGTTGCTTAAATATTCAACAAACTTATACGGTTAACACCGATTAGAAAGAAAAGTAGAAGAAGAGAACATAAAATTAAAACTTAATTTGAAAGAAGCATACAAGTAAACTAATCATAGTTTTATTTGAAAATTATATGGCTCTGATACCACTGAAGGGTTTTTAGTAGAGTTGTACGTTACAAAATTTAATCTTTATTAACTATTAATACAATTAATTATGCGGAAGCTTTATAAAATTATTTAATCACATTAAATTAAACCCTTTTGCCAAGATCTATAATTTTCTCAATAAAACATGTCATACAATTAATTACACATAATTAATAGAATAAAAGAAACGTTCTTACATCGAGTGCTCGGCAAGAACTTTAATCTTCAACTCGTTGCCAAAATACGAGTTAGCTTATCTTGAACTTTCTTTTTCATTCTTCTTGAATTCGACTAACTACAAGGATACGTTAGGTATCCACCTTTGATTTCACGGTTGAACGGTTGGTAGTAACCTAAGTGTATACGAATAACCAAACACGAGTACGCGATCGGATCACGGACTAAAACCCTTGGGATGGGTTTGCCGACTTTCGGCCTTGGGGTTTGGGTGGGGTTGGTCGACGACAAGAGAGAAGGGAGGAGAGGGAGAGGATTTTCGTTAGGGTATTGAACAACAACAAATGAAACCCCTAAGCCTTTATTTATAGTTGTAGCCCAACTTGTTTTCCAAGTTATATAATTACACTATAAACCCTTTAGTTTAATACTTTATTAAACTAATCCCAAACTTGTACATTTACAATTAAAACCTCGCAGTTTAATAATAATTAAACTAGTTAATTTATTTACAAAACTAATTATAAATAAATCCTTTTATTAAATAAATAATTTCACTTAATTATTTATACTAATAAATGTTCTAATCGTATTTGACCAACTTAATTCATTTCAACTAAATGAATGATATCAAACATCTAATTATAGTATCACACTACTTGTTCGGTTGTGCTCATCGGTGTGACCCTGCGGTGTTCATATGAAGCTGGATTTGATATTAATTTACGATAATATTAAGCACATAATCTTTCATTAACCACATACTAAGTTGTATGTGGCATGACCTAGCTCTAATAACGCTTAACCATATGGTTTCACACCTACAAATATCGTGTTTCTAGTTAGGTTTTCCTTTTTTGAATTTTATCCTTTGTGGATATAATTCTTCTTATCGACTTCCAAGGTAATGCTATTAAATTGTCTTTTTCAACAAGCTCTTATAATTATGATTATATCCTAAATGATAATGGCATTATGAATATTGGTTATTCATGTTATAACCCAAGTTTTTCCTTAGATACTTCTTCAATTAAGTTTTTGAGTTTCATGTAAAAATATTGATTAAGTGAAGTAGTACGCTTATGAGCAATATTTAGTTAGAAAAACTGTTGAAAATCATTTGGAATAGTTATCCATTGCGATCGATCCATTATATACCTGGTCCTTTCAAATTTTCGAGCAAGACACGAAGCGTTTTATTATATAAGTTTTTTTAAATAGTCCCTCGATTTGATTAGGTCTATTTGATTCTTTACGAATATTAATCGTTTTATTTTCAAAATTTATGTAATTTTATTGAAAATAAATTAAAAAAAATAATAATAAAATTGAAGAAGTTTTAATTAATCGTGGAAATGAATACCAATATGATTAGTTCAAAGCACTTAGTGATGCTCACGGTTCTCAATTTTTTAACTTGTTATTCCTATGACTCCAGAACAAGTCATATTGCGGAAAGAAGGTACATAACGCTTCTTGAAATGGTTAAGTGGGCGACAGTTGAGTTAACTATGTATGTCATCTTTGGGTGATCTTTAATTATCTTATTCGCACTTAATCGAGGGTCTTCCAAATCGGAATCTCCCACGCCATATGAGTTATGGATAGGTCGTAAGAACGACTTATATACCTTGAGATTGTTTAAGTATATATTCCATTCCTCATTTTTATGTTTTCGCAAACTTTAGACTATGAGGAAAGAAAATGTATTTTCATGAGATACTTTGAACAATCCAAAAGTTATGTGTTTGTAGGTGAACACGAAAGTGGGAGTGTAACCGTATTTGAATCTCGGATGCTAAATCATTGGAAAATACGTTTCCAAGCGAAGGGATACAAATAAAGATTTATCTTTAATTGAGAACTTGACATAGAATCACTTCGTTCGTGTAACACCCGCCAAATTAGGACTAGTAATTAGTGCCTAATCCTATGTTAATACATGTAATTAGTTTTGTGTTAGGCTAATTAATGTATCGGAATATATATTGATGTATATATACAAATATGCGATTTGATTAAATCGTACGCTCTTCAAATCGAATGTAATTCGGTTCAATTAAATACGGACGTTGGTGACCAATTTTATTAAATAAAGTGACGTTATATAGTAACATTATGTCAAAAATATGATTTTGATAATATTCTAATTACAATTCGTATCATACAAACAAAACTTACACAATTTAAAATATTTAACGCGCAAACTAACTTACATTTTATAACTCAAATATAAATTGATTAGTAAAACATTTAAATAAAATGTCGCGTAATAAATTTGCATTTTAAAACTTATAATTAATATGTAAAATAATTATTTAACGTTTAAACGACGGAGTAAACGAACACCGCACGGGGCGCAGTTCGCGGACTGAAAATGGTGGGGATTTAACCTCCACCACCTCCATTTCTTTTTCATTTCTTTCTTTATTTCTCTCTCTTCCATCTTTTCTCTCAAAAAGTTCATCACCACCACCATCACTAAATCACCAAAAAGGAACACGAAACGCACTCGGATCACCATCCTCGTTTGGAGAAAAACGTTCCTCTCATCTCGATATATCATCCTATCTTTTCGGATTTTTGATCCGACACTTTGTAAGTTTTCCGACAAAACCCGAAACTCTCCGTTTTTACTCATTTTTACGTTTTTATTGTTTATATACGTTCAAAATGTCCAAATATGGGTTGGGTAAAAGATTTGGACCGAATGGTCGCCGAAAAACTCGTTTTCGACACAAAATCCGGCCAACAGCCCGTAACGTCGCATCTGGCCTGGAGCCTTTGCGACGTCGCGTATAACGTCGCACAGAAATCAATAACGTCGCCTTAGCGACGTCGCACATAACGTCGCATTGAATTGCGAAGTCGCACATAGCGACGTCGCCTACTACGTCGCTAGAATCAACAACGTCGCGTACAGCGACATCATCCTTAACGTCGCATTAAATTGCGAAACGTCGCCTTTAGCGACGTCATGCTCAACGTCGCAATCCTTACCTGTGACGTCACACCTAATGTCGCACAAACCAGAACTTGAAAACTCAGATTTTTACCAAGTGTCGAGACCTAAAATTTTAACACCTGATTTTACCCAAATTCGGATCCAGATGCGTTTTTCGTCAAAGCAATATAGTAGAAATAAAAATTATCCAAGCTGACCTGGCAGCTCGACCCCAGCCAGGGGCTCTGCCCCTTGGACCCCGCTAGGGGCTGCCGCCCCTTGGACCCCACTACCAGGGGTGCTGCCCCCGGACCCCCGTACTTAGATTTCGTAGACACATTTCACACCAAACATCAAACTTGTATAACGCTTTGAAACTAACAAAATAACATCAAGATCATTATTACCAATAATCACCAACGGGCCGTACATGTTTTCAAACATTCGAATCAATCAACCAAATGTAATTTGGACATTATAGTTGGACGAACAACTACAAGGTAGTCTTATTAGATACCTTCGCATATTATAACCATCGCGTGTCGTGGACACCCTCAGGTTACAAGTCTTTGGACTTCGATTCTCAGCTAATCAATCAAAGTTTATTAAGTTAAACTCGCTAGACTCAGGTGAGTCTCATAGCCCCTCTTTTTACTGTTTTACTCAGGGGTGTGATATATTGCTCATTTTTAACATGTGAACGCAAGTACAAACATTTCATATACTACATGAGTTTTTCACAACTAATCATTTAAAGTCCTCCGTCAGCATAGTTGTTAATACGTTGTAGCGTGAATATTAGTATATGGTACCATATAGGATTGACCCTCCTCGTCCGGGTTAGCAAGCACTAACCGGGTAAACGGACGTACTAATATTTGGGAAGACGAATGTTGATTAGGCATTCGTGGAGGCACCTCGCCCGGAATTCTCTATAGGGGACCCGGCCCTCGATTTAAGCTCAACTATGTGCTCATGGCTGTATACACGATTACTATCATTTTATTTGCTGGATGCAAATCATTTATTAAATCTTGCGGTTCATACTATATTAATTGATTTCAAACCTGTGAGCTCACCAGCTTTAGCTGACCCATTTAGCATGTATCGCAGGTACCAAGCAGTAGGTTGCTTCGGCTTCAGGACTTTTAGCTCGAGTCAGCATACAGACATTTGAGATTTTCTTGCATTAGTATATTTTGTACAAGTACTTATGTACTGAAATCTCCTTTTATTTCAAACTCGAGCTATGTAAAGCTATAAATGTTGCAAACATTTCAATATTAATATATTTTGTTAAAACGACGCATATAGAGTCGTTTACTATATATCTTTGTGCTTTGTTATTAACTAGTAACACCCAAATCGTGCTTCCGCAAATTATTAAATTTGGGGGTGTTACAGTTCGAGTGGGAGAATTTGAGGAATTAAGAAAAGAAATTTGTTTTAAGTCAATTCCTCAACATATTGCGAATGCGAGTAATTCTAATTGAGTGGGAGAATATTGAGAAATCTCGAATTCGTTTTCAAGGAAATCTCGATTCGAGTGGGAGTAATATGAGAATTCAAGAATTCGTGTCAAAGAAATCTCAACCCGAGTGGGAGCAATTTGAGAAACCAAGAAACTGTTTCAAGGTTATATTAATTGCCAAAAAGAGAACCTCTTTGTTGATATGCGATCGGAAAAGGTATACTATGTGGTTCATTTGAAACTCCCAAATATCCCACAATGAGAAAAATGGATTTATGCAATGGACGAGTAAATGATTTTATGCGGCCAAATCATTCATGGGAATTAGTTAAGCTTCCCATATGACATAAAGCTCGGTTTGTGGCGAAAGGCTACAATAACTTGAAAGGATACCAAGGTATCCAAGTAGTACCTTGATTTGTTGTGCAATAAATATTGATCTGCAGAAAAGGCTGGTTATATATATGCTGACCGAGTTGTTATCTTTTGGAGTAACAAGAAATAGTCACACAAAGCCTTGTATACAATGGAAGCTGAATGTTTTGGAAAATTCAAGCGTAGTTCGAATAAGCTGTGTGGCTTAACCACTTTCCGACTAACTTATGAGTTATTACTAATTAATCAATTAAGTATTGATATGGGCATATCGTGTTGCTTTCGTAGCATATATGAAAGACCCTAAGTCTCTATTGTGAGACTAAGCACATAAATATCAAGTACAACTTTGTGAGAAAAGGTTGCAAGAAAATGAGTAAATATGTAGTACATATCTACATATGTAGCAGATCATTTGGAAAACCCATACCTAGAGAGATGTGTTTATGTAACATATCAAGGCTCAAGGTTGTGTAGATGTCGAAAATGTACTAACTTAATGTTTCCCAAACATATTTAAGTTTTAATATCCATGACAATTTGTTTGTCAAATCCTATATACAAAGGAATGTGGTGTTTACATTCTTCATTTGTAAAGTATGTCGGACAGATTGGAGATCAGCCCACTCACATGGGTGATGGACTTCATTATTTTAGTAATACGTGGAGTAGCAGCATATTTTAAGTGTATTGTCTAAGTGACAAATGAGAGCAAAAAACTTTAAATATTTGAACACTGAGTATGTTTGAATTATCATCTGTGCAACATTAATTGAAAGACATACCTCCATGGGAAAGGAGAAATGTTGCAGCATGTGATTCATACCACATGTGTATAAGACGACCAATAAGGGAAATAGAAGAAATGATCTCTACTTCTATGCTATGTGAGTCCCTTGAGGTATGAGTAACCTCGATTTTAGTATCTTTATGACCTTGTCTTGTCTCTCGAGGATTAGCTTGATGTTTGCTATCTTAAGGCGTTGCTTAAGGGTTATGAATGATTCGATCTGGCAGGGCGCTCTTAGAAAAGCGAGTTGAGTTAAGTCCGAAAGAATCTAAGAAGAGGGAAGATCATTTGAAGTTCACATTAAGTTGTATTCATCGGTTGACCAATTATCTCGTCTTAGTGACATATCTTAGCGATAAAAGATAATTGTGAATACAAGAGTTTTATAAGTAAAACTGAGATCATGAGAATTATTAATGTGAATAATGATCTAGGATATTGCATACTAAATCTACTCTTGTCAAACGTTATTGAGCTGCTATATACTCTTAAAAGATGTATAGCAATTGAGCCCTCATAGTATGCCGGTCGCACGGCCTATTTTCCCAGTATGAATTGTTTGCTGGTTACACTATTGTTCTCTCGAGATATAATGAGTATATCAAATTAGTTTGTGTGTGAGTGGGAGATGTTGGAACATGGATCCGGTTCGACCCGGATCCAACCCGCCCACTAACTAATTGCAATTAAATACTAATGAATAAAGTCATTAAGATAGTACTTAATGGAGACTATTCGCCTGCTTAAGAGTTACATATGGTGACTATATATAGTGGAAGTATTTTATGTTAAAAGGTTAGCATATGTATGACAATATACTAACACACATGAGAGAAATCGAGAGAGGCGAGTGAGAGCACTCGTTTGATCTGTGTAGATCCTAAGCAAACATGACAAGGGAATCTTAGGCTGTGAAATTGTGTAAGCTTTCCGCTTGTAATCGCTTACCCCGACCGGTTATCTAAACGTTGGTTCGATCGCTTCCGCTTCCGCTATATCCATTCGGGTATGTTCCGAATCCTTTATTTCCAACATCACCAATCTCTCACTTAAAAATTGATTAACGAACACAAACCCTTTAGAGAGGCTACAAGCTAAAGCTTAAGTTTATTTTTTCTAATAAACTCAAGTTTCTACCTCTCTATGATAAATAAAGTTTTGTGCTGAAAAAAATAATTTAGCTAAAGTACTTCATGCATGTTTAACTAGTCATTTTATTTCATTTCCTATTTTTAGGTTACAATTTCAACTATTTTGTCAAACACTTGTTGACAAAAAAAAACAACTTACAACTCTAAGTCTCAGACTATAAGTTACAACTTACAACACTTGTTGCTCCATGTTTGGCTCTTTGCTGTCTGTTGCCTACTAGGCTCTACCATAGAATTTGGTTATGTAGCATGGTAAACCAAAGATTAGTTTTCTAATCTAGTAGTCATAGTTCATACCTCATTCACTTCTTTTTATTACTTCAATGCTACTCCATAAATTAAGTAACTAGGTTTAGCTGACTCATGACAGTGACTAAAATAACTATTTTGCGGAAAATTATAGTTATTCTTCATTCTTCTTGCTCCAATCTAGCCAATTAGTTATTTAAGCCTTTTCCCCAATTTGTTTATTCAGATGCACCATTTGGCTATGGATTTGTTCAAGTAGATTCAGCAAGTTGTCACGAAGAAAGACTTTGTTAAGCCCATGGGGCCAAAATAAACTTTTCTTTATATTCTTTTTTAGTCCGCGCAAGGGACCCAATAAAAAACTTAGTTTGATGAACTAACGACTTTTTCAAAACATACTCGAATACTAACTAACGACTTTTTCGAAACATTTGACATAATTTACTTTCAACTATCTCATTAAGAGGATTAACTTATTAACCCTTACTTATTCAATCAGTTCATTCAACGCGTAAAACAAACATTATTATTAATCTACAACTTATATACGATGGACGTTATATATTCACAAAGACACGTTATCAACTTATAACTTAACGGTAAAAGATAAACGGTTCCTAACTGTACTTACCCAAGCACTAAAACATATTCATTACGATTTAAAAGGGTAATAATTAGATTACCAAACATCCCAACACACCTCAAATTTATGATTTATGATTGAATTATAGGACCACCCTAAAAAAGAAATAAAAAAAGCAAAATAAAAATCGGAAGGTGTGTAGTAGAGTGGTCCAAGTAGTCCTTGCAACAGCAAACCTCATAGTAGTCATCGAAGGCCAAAGGATCATTATGACCCCACAAAATCATTATCATTGTACCTTCCAATGAATAACGGTTTTTATTTATTTATCTCTCAAATTAAAAATTACCTTTAAGAAACACATGTTAACTACTCCGTATTATGATAACGTTATTAATGTTTAATCACTTAATGAAGCTAATTTTAGTGACGAACCATGTACAAAATAAACAAAATTTTTGGAAATTTATGGACCCGATTGATGATTATGTTGACGTTGTTCATGTTCGGAGTCTATGATGACACTAGGTTGACGTTGTTCATGTTCGGAGTCTATGATGACACTAGGTTGACGAAATTGTTCAAGATTGTAGCTTGTCAAGCTTTCAAAAACCAAATATAATCGACAATAGATAGTAAGATAAGTACGGAGTATTATAGAGTCGTTGATCTAGTGACATTGAGGTGACAGTATTATTTCGTCACATATCCATATGCACATGTAGGCTTTAGCTTCATCATGTTATATTGTTATTTACTCTATTTTTCTATATCCTTAGATCACTTTCAATTTTCCAATGTAGCCGATAAATCTTAAACATTTCAAACCCTGTCAAAACCCAAACTAATACAGAATTCATCGGGTCGGTTTCGAGAATTCATGCCCCACTTCACCTGGATGTATAATGTATTGGCGTATTGCAATATGCTAGACAATAAAGCAAATATAAAGTGTTTATTGACTGACTTTATTTCTGAACGAAAAGATTTTCGAAAATGACGATTGCAAGAGCAAAATAGTTTTCCTCACATTGAAGCATTCAATATTGTTAACGTAATTACTCTTGAAAAAGAACTTGGTACGTACTCTTGTGTCGCTAATTTGTTGCACATTCCCTTTTGTTGTATTTTATTGTACGTGTATTGAAGAAAACCGTTAAAATGTTATCCCAAAAGGAGATCATGATCCACATCTCCTTTTGTTTGCGTACCAAAGTACTAAACATTTTTGGAAATAATAAGTTAGCGTAAAACTTAATATTGATAGAAGGTATATATATCTTACCGTATCAAAAGAATACCACATTCCTTTAGACAATTTTGGATATTAGTTGAAAATCTAGCCACATATTATCTTATTATGATATAAAAAGAATACCAATGTTACTTGGTTAATACTTTTCAAGTTAAGAACACGAGGAACAGCTGCATTTTAAGGAAAAGGAGGAGCGGACGATTTTAGTCGTTCACAATACTATAGTTTACTTCTCAAAATGTAGTTGTCTCTTTGATCTCATACCATAATCTTACGATTCTAATAGATTAGGCCATTCATATACTTATCATGATCATAATAACTATATAATGCATATATTAAACTTTTAACATAAGATTTAAACACGTAATCAAGCTACCATATGCAATTAGTGTACGTGCAAGATCAACACCTTAATAATTAGTTAACAATGATTGTGTTAACTACAAAAAATCTGTGAAGTTGCACGCGGTCATCTTTATAAAATCTTCATTATCATCTTTTCTTTGTTAACAATAGGGTCAATTAAAAATGAACGTATACAAACTAAATCAAATCAACCAAATCAATATTATTTAAAATATAATAGTAATTAAATTAACACCAAATGACACCAAAGCCAATTCTAGACCACAACCTAAACTTCTAAATGATTTGATTGTTTAGTTGATCTTTCACTGATTTTAATTAGTTGATTCGGATGCGTACTATGATTCAATAATGTGCAATTTAAAAAAAAAATGTAAAATCATTCATAAGGATATTCGGAATGAGAAAAAAATGATATAAGACCACTCCCAATAAAGGACTGAAACTGACTGAAACCGACGTGCCACGTATGTACCACCTATGCGTCATGTAAGCTTTTTACAAAAATGATTGAAACTGACGGACCCCTGCCATCAATGACTCCGTCAATTTAAATTTTGAGCCCACATTTACCAATTTACTTTTTGGTTATACACACACACAAAAAAAAAGCAAAAAAAAAAATTAAAACGGACAAAGCGTCGGAATTGAGACGAGCAAAACCGATGGCCACAACCGACGAGGCCGTGCCATCTGTGTCTCTTTCGTCACTTCAATAAAAATCGATTGCAATAAGAAAGGATGAAGAGAATAAAATAAAAGTAACTTGATAGTCAAGTATGTTCATAACATTAGAATAAACTAATGATATACTACTAGTGGATTATGAACCACAGGTACCAATGACACCACGTAACACTGTCCCTCTAGTTTAATTTTAATAATAAAATAATATATATTTAGATATTGCACACGTACCAAATAATATCTCCATCTTCAGGGACCCTTTTTAACTTAGGAACTAATTTAATTATTACTAATTTTTCAACTTTGTAATATGGGGTGGGTACGTTGTTTCACCCGTGGATTTAAAAGGGTCGGGTCGTAAATTATGGAGTCAATCAAGCATCCATTCATGTGGACATAATTCGTACCACATATACCTTACCATCATACATGCATCTTCTTTTCAACTCTTTTTAATGTTTGTAACATAATCATTTTATTTCCAACATAAAATTCCATTTGTCCCAATGAATAGTTATTTAATGATTATAGTTAGGAATATAATGAGCTATCGTTTAATGCTAAAATGGAATAACAATAATAATGTAGTTCAAACCAATAATATAACTATTATTAAATGATTTAAATCACAAAGAGGCTTTGTAAAAATAAGTAAGCATAAATGTTAGTTTTTAATTAAATGTTACTATACTCCTATGGATCATAAAATAATAAAATATAAACAAAGAATATATTTGAAGTGGACTTGGATGTGCATATCGAGTCTTATCTGGTGACAATTTTTATACTTTAAAATAGAGGTTTTGACTATTTCAAAGTCAAAATAGATAATACATTGTTCTTGGAAAATATAGTATTTTAGTAATTTGATACATTTTGGTGCATTTAACCCAGAAATTTTACGGAGTATGTCTTTTTATAGAAAATAGAATGAAAATGTACATATTAGAATTAGAATAGATATAGTTAAGGTATTTTATTACTCCGCTACATATAGTGTTAGTGTTGTACTTTTGTTAGTGTTTTTTGTTTAGGCCCCCTGTTTTATGTCTTGTAGATTGGGGTGGCGCTTATTGTTTGTATTAACTTTGTTTCGGTAATAATATTGTCTGCTTTTTCTAAAAAAATTACTCCGCTACACATAAATAGTTGATGTCGAATTATATCTCCAAGTGCGATAATCTTTATTGAATTGAATTATTAGGGTGAATTAGTGGAAGGTCCTATCATGGTGTAAATTCTCATAATTAAAAACTAACCCTCTGATTACGGCACTAATCTTTATCTTTACTCCCTTATAAAGAGTTTATCCCCTTTCTTCTATGCCTTACATATTTCACGATGGCAAATTACACAAATGTCCCTACTTCCAACAAAAATGACAATACTACCCATACCTAATTTTAGAAGGAGACCTACAATATTCGAAATATATTATGTATTAAATGCAATATAAGGTAGTCCATAAATAAATCATGTAACTATAGAAATAACGTTGATCATTTAAACATTCAAGGTGATCCTTTATACACCTGTGACTATTGCGTGATCATGCAAACATTCTAAACTCTTTAAACGATTAAGCATTCAAAGTGAGCTTCACTTTATAATCTTCTTCGAAAACAAACATTTTGTTAATCACCACTTTTTAATCCTTCCCAACTATGCTTCAATTAATCACAATATAATATTTTTCTGTCGAATTTAAAAATCTTATCCGCTACATCATGCGGGTCCTTTACTATAAAGTAAAAAAGGAATATACTGTTAAGTGTTTAGTTAGAGAATTTAGAATACATTTCATATTTTTTTAAAGTTCTTAATCACTAAGCCCATAGTTACATACAACCTAATATAATATTAATAATATTATTTAATATTAATATTTTCACCATAAACGGTCTTCTTCTTTAGTAGTATGATCTTTTAAGCAAACGAAGTTTAATGGTACATACATTTAACTAAATTACTCCGTAATAGAAATGTAACATGTAATTGTAGCTTACAATTTGCTTGTTTACTTTTAGAAGCCAAATATTATACACCTCGATCGGTTCACGAATACATATGCATTTGTCAAATTTCAAGACTTGAAACCAAGTGTTGAAAGAGCACCACGATAGACATTTTGATTGTTTACTTTGTTTGAATAAAAACCGATTAATTAACGATTATCTTATGGTTGATTGTTTCCGTATTTGTATGCAAAAATTCTTTTCCGTTGTCGGCAGTCCCAAAATCAAAATTGAAATTCAACATCACCAACAAGAATTGACCGACCATATATGAAAAAAGGAGGGGGAAAACTAAAAGGTGTTGTTGCATGTAGATTAAAGAACAAGCATAAACACAAACACAAACTCCAACTCAATATTTAAGAATCTTTTAACTACTTTAATAATACTACTTATAAAGTTATAATAATAATAAAAATAATTAGTAATCCACCTTTTTCAACTTTTTTTCGTTTTAACCACTCAACTTTATTTTTAATGTTTTAACACCTTAACTTATATGTTGACCAAAATTTAATTTTTTTTAGTTTGTTTGACCGTTTAAAATAACCCTTTTGGTAACCGGTAACCAGTTGATCAGGTTTTATTAATATATTTAACATACGTTTTAAAATGGTTTAATCATCAAACTTTCAAATTTTTTTCAGTTTAACCCTTCAACTTTTTCTTTCATGATTTAACCTTTTAACTTAGTATTTACTATTTTTTTTAATTATTTAAAACATAGAGCTAAAGTAATTTAATACAAACATATCATTAAATTGATGGTATATAAGTATTAAATGTTTTACTATTTTAACAAAAGGTCATACTTTTACATAAAAATTGTATTTTCCATATTTTTAATCAATTAGTTTTATCATAATAAATAATGTTGTATATAATATGTTACATCATATATCATTTTAAATATTTAAGTATATATAATATAATGCTTATATATCAAGTACAATATAATCTCATCACAATATTTTTATAAAGTTTCTTTATATAAAAGTGCATTTGTATAATATTGTAATGTCTAACAATTCTAGTTTATAAAAATTTATTTATAGTGAGTAAGTATTAGTTTATATAAAATTTCTTTGATAAATTTATATATTAGATGTGATATAATAATTTTTATGTTTAGTATGTAATATAGTAATTATTTAGATTCAACTGGTTTAAAATCTATACAGGAGTTTGAGGGTAAAACCAGTACTTACGTGAAATGATAGAAATTAAATTGGTTTTTTTTTTTTAAATTTAAAATGATTAACATGTGCTAACAGGTCAAAATGGTTATTGTAACAGGTCATTTAAAGTTAAATGGTTAAAACATGATAAAAAAAAAAATTGAAGGGTTAAAACGAAAAAAAGTTAAAAGTTTTGTGATTAAACCATTATTAACCCTTATATATTTATGGTGAGCTATATATATGTTTATATATGTGCGAAGAAGGCTTTGATACTAAGGTAAACAACTTTCGTACCTTGTCATAGAGACATAAGAGTAGTGTCATGTGACACTAAAAAAAACTTTAGAAATTCTCAAATCATTACGGATACTCTCAGACCACTTGTAGTCGTAACACCAGAACACTATCTTTTTTAAGCGTCACGTGAGCACAACACCACAACACCATTATTACCACTACCAATAGTAACACTAGAACGCCATATAACGCCCCAGAAATTACAACTTTTTTTTTTTTTTTTTTTTTTTTTCAATTCGGAAGCTCAAGTCCCAAAACATATATATACATAAAATGACATGTCGTCATCTTCCATTACCTAAGTTCTAAGTATTAATTATTAACGTTTACAAAACAATCCTTTATATCCTGGACATTATATAATCAACATTTTAAACTTTATTGAATATTATCAGAGTAATCCTAGTCAAACATTCTTCAGTTATTCCTTGACCCGCCCATAACCAGAGATATTAACCTGCAAGGAGTAAACAACGGGATTAGCACGAAGCTAAGTGAGTTAACTCATCACTAACAAATACAACTTAGTTTAACACCATGAGTTCACCACATTTAACACTTTGACTCAACATCACCAGAGGATCGGTGGCCCTTGTGGCGCCCTCAGCCGCGGTGACCCACCAAGCGACACTTACACCAACTGCAGGCCAATACAGTGGTTAACCGATAACCATTTGTTACCTTTAGTCAACACAAGCCTTACTTACAACGAATGTTCACAACCCTTGTGTTGACTAACCTTTAACAACACAGTCCAACATAGTTGACCTCTATAACACAATTACCAATAGGTCACTTAACACTTTAACACAATTCACAATTCAACTTAACACAGGTATAACACATAACACTTGAAGTAACCACAATAGTGATCACTAAATTATAGTGAGAGATCAAAGTCCACTCACCGACTACCATAGTCGCCCACTCAGTAGTCTAATATCACTGAGTCTTCTCCATATCTGGAAATACAAAAAAATACACAAGTCAGTTACTTGTATCAAATCTACATAACATTACTCCAATAGATTTATACCAACAATCTCAATTCATATGTATTATCACAATCATCACAAACATCAAGTTCATACTTCTTGAATTGTTTCTAAATCATGAGTAGATATCATGTTAACCACTTTTCAACTATATATCAATTTAGTTATCACTTGTAGTAATTTCACATAATTCATCCCATTAATTCATAGTAACTCATGATCATCACCATGATCATCTTAGCTTATAAATAACAATCTCATATAACAATCTCTTCTAATTACCCATCAATAAACACTTTCACTTGTATATAATTCACACAACTTGATTAATCCACTATTAGGTTATATTAAAGCTACTAACACTCTTATTAACACTTATTAACACCATTTCAACTAATACCAAGCTTTAGTTTATAATAATCACCATCAATCCATTCAAAAAGCACCATGAACTCATCAAAATCTCAAGAAGTTTAAGAACCCTAATCAAAGTTATAACTTAAAGCATGAATCATGATACCTAACATCATTAACAAGTATAACAATCATCAATTTCATCAACTTAAACCTCTATTTTCGGATTAAAGTAATTAACCCATCAAAATCATGATAAACCCTAAGAATCACCTTAACTTTACAAACTTTAACTTGAATCTTGCTAGTTATCAACAATAACAAGCTTAACTAACAACAATTTCACATAATCAAACCCCAATTTCGAATTATCACCAAGAACACCAAAAACCCCCAATTTTTAGGGTTTAAAATTGAAGATTAAGAACTTACAAGTTGAAAGGAAGGATTAGAAGATGATAATCCATGCGTTTGAAGCTTGAATCCGAATTATGAAGCTCCGATTTTGATGATTTCTTCATGTTTTTGATTTAGGGTTTAATGTGTGTGTGTATAAGTTCATACGTATGTATGTATGTATGTATGTGTGGGAATAAAACCCGATCCATCTCATAATATATACCATATAAGTGTTAATTTTCATTCCCCGTATTTATTATTGTCTGGAACTTAAAAACCATTTGCGGGGAAATACAATTTTATTTTACCGTCAACTAAATAAATTTAAAACAAACAATATTTCACTAACCACAATATTTCCTGAGGCTTATCGACCTATTAATTATACAATCAAACGCAATAAAAATTTTAAATCGCATTTAAAATTTACAGAAATACCTATTACTTCTAGGCCCAATTTGAGGATGTTACACGCCCCTTTTTGCCCTCTAGGTCCCACAACACCATTTGTTTTGAATTAAAACAAGGGGAAAAAAACGAAAAAGAAAATGAAAATGGTGGTGGATCCCGCATGAACGCTCAAGTTTTGCCCGTTTTGGGCTACACAACGCCCCCATTACGAACGTTGTGGGCGTTCTCAATCAAAATAAGGCTCCACAATGCTCCATTATTGGTGGTCTAAGAGAGTAACAATTAGATAATTCTAAATTTTGAAAGAGTAAGAAAATAGATCGAAAATGATAGGAGGGTAATTAAGGAGTAATTCTAAATTTTGAAAGAGTAAGAAAATAGATCGAAAATGATAGGAGGGTAATTAAGGAGGAATGAGGACAAAAGTGGGAGGCAAAGATGGGGATTACTTTAAAACAAATAAACATGTTTAAAGAAATGGACGTCCTAAACCATAATTTGGTCGGAATGGGGGATCACCAGATTTTGGTTATGGTTAACAGGGGGACACACTTTTAACTACTTTTAACTTTCTTTCTATCTTTCGTTAATTAATTGCTTACACCACTCAAATCTACTTACTCATATATATATATATATATATATATATATATATATATATATATATATATATATATATATATATATATATATATATATTTTTAAAGTTTTTAACCTTTACTAGAAATCATACGAGTAACTTATTTTTACCCTTAATCAACCTTTAAGTGAACACAGAACTGACGAAATATTAATTGAAATAAATGATTGATAAATCTTAAAAACATAAGCATATGCAATTGGTGCATGTGACAAATTCAATAACATGAAGTGTGGAAATAAGTGAATACTACACGTTAACTATATTGGATGGGATACGTACCAATTGGGTATTACTCGATTGGTATTGTCAGTTCAAACGTTTAGACTCTTGCGGGTGAGGCGGACGCGTATCATTGAAATATGATATGATGGTCAAATATACCCTCCAAATTACCCCTTTTGATGGAATACATACATTTGTAAGTCCGGATTTTAGGTATGTATAACATTGTTCCATTTTGTTTTTATCTTATCAGTTAAAATAGTTTTGCAAATTGTGCCATAATAATAGATATAAACATGTGTCTAATTCAGGGCGGAGATAGTGCGTGAGTAACGTAGGCAGTCGCCTCTCACAAGAACTTTTAAATCATGTAAAAAGAAATTATTTTAAGGTATTAATGATATTTAAAATTTTCGGCCCCACAAAACTATATAAGAAATGAAAATAAAATTTTGTCACTCCCTCCATATGAATTTCCCGACTCCACCCCCTGGTCCAATTTATAAAGAGTTTATTATTTCGAAGTGTATGATACTTAGCCTCTTTTACTATTGTATGAGACGAACTTTCATTTGTTCTATAGTATGTATTCAATTTGTCCATTCCGTCTATTGTATGTATAATTTCCTTTTTTTGGCATTCTATTGTATGCATGAGGAAACATACAATAGAATGCTAAAAACGAAAAGTGTACATACAATAGATAAAATTGACAAGTTTAACACATATAATAAAAGTTTTGAAAGTACGTCATGTACAATAGTAAAAAATGTAAAGTATAATGCAATTTGAAACAATAAACACAAAGTTTATATGTAATATAGAATTTTAAGTTTACATATTAGATACATCAAACACCATTTAATAGAACTAGCGCATTATAAGAAAATTAACATTGTCCCATATATTATTTAAAAAGATCATAATATAACTGACGTATAAAATATATACTAACTAATTAATTTAAAGTTTTAAACCTTCCAAAGACTGTTATCGTAACTTTTGTTGTAACTATTTAAGGTGTTTTGGTAACAAACTAGATGGAACTCTAACTTTTTCAAACTGAAAAATTATTAGTTGAACCATTTACATGTGGTTTCAATGTTTTAAGGCCAAAACAAAATTATCAAGAACTATGCCCAAAATAAACAAAGCTAAATGAACTTAAAATAAAATTTTGTATAATTATCTTTCGCTTTCTCTTCTCTTTAAAAAACACAAATATCGAATCTTTACTTTAATTCATCATTCGACTGATTTTCAGTTCGAGAGTGAAGAGTCCCTATTGTGTATTATTTGTTCAACAATCCAAATTAAGTAAATACTCGTAGTAAACTAGTAATTATTATGGATATATCACTTTTCCCTAATAAAAAAATACAGGGTTTATTGTTTGGTTATGTATCGAACTTTACACCTTTTACTATTGTATGTATCAAACTTTAAAACCTCCTATTATATGTATTCAAGTTTCAAAACCGTATATTGTATGTTTTTTACCTTGTTTTGGCTACATAAATTGACGTGTTTTTTGTAAGTTCAACACATACGATAGTAAGATAAATGTATACAATAGACGGTTTTGAAATTTGAATACATACAATAGGAGATTTTAAAGTTTGATACATACAATAATAAAATGTGTAAAGTTTAATACATAACCAAAATATAAACCCAAAAATATATATGTTCGCCATGCTATTATAAAACGTTCGCCGACTAAAAGTTTATCATTTCAAGATAGAAGAATAATTAGCATTCTTCATTCTCCATCAATAATTCTCCGTCATTTTCAACATTCCACATTTCATTTTGAAAAGTTATACTCGGTACTACGTAATATTGATAATAAATTAAGTATGTTCATTTAATTATATACTGTTTTCGTCAATAATTTAATTAATTATACAAACTACTACTAGTAAATAATTAATGTTTTTAGACAAAAAAAAAAACTACTATTAAATTTAGACTAACAAAGTATAAAATTTAGATTTCAAAGTTAACAAGAAACTCCAATATCAAAAATAAGTAAAAAAAATAAAGGTAGCTAAGACCAATTCTAGTGGAAGAAGCTCAGCATCACGTAACATTCTTTAGAAAGACTGGACACTACCAATGATGTGACTGAAGAAATGAACTTTTAACCTCACATTTACCAATATTACAACTATTATATAAAATAACAATAAACAAATATAAAATAAGCTAGGCTCACCTTGATTCCGTCTTTCTCCGTTTTCGGTAGAATGAAGCTATCAAAGACGCTTGAAAGACTAAATGGTGCCAACGGCGTCATTAAAAGAACGCAAAAGACGGAAGTGAAAGACGAATCGTTGGCAGCGGTCTAATAAACAAATCTAAAAGATAAGTACTAGATAAGATCAATTTTTTCAAGTTGATATTTCATCCACATATATAAGTTATCAAAAATAGAAACAGTATCTAATCTAATTCTAATAATTATCATTAACACCATGCTAATGCTAATGCTAATGCTAATGCTAAACAAAGTAAAGTTAAAAATAAGAGTAAATAATGGTTTAATCACCAAACTTTCAACTTTTTTTCGTTTTAACCCTTCAACTTTTTTTTTAACGTTTTAAGCCTTCAACTTACGATTGACCGGTTAATTTCGCCATTCACCTTGACTGTGACCTAATGCAGCCGGTTTAGGTACAGTTGGCATCTACGTAGCATCTACATGTCGTCGCTGTAGGGTTTTAGCGACGACATGTCGTCGCTGTAGGGTTTTAGCGACGACATTTAGCGACGACATGTCGTCGCTAAATCTTTGGGTTTTTGTACAATTACCACGTCGCAGGTTACAAGTCATACAAATGGTTGTTTCGTACGGTCAATTAAAGTGTGTAACATCCTCTCCGATAGCCTGGTATTTTTCTATTTATAATTGCGTATTTGATAGTTTTAAATAATTTTGTGATATAATTGTTTAATTATTAAAGTTGGTGAAATAGGTCTCAGGTTTTATTGTGGATAATGAAATGTTGCTTGTTTTAATATACTAAAGTTGATGGAACAATAAAATGAATTTCTCGCATTTAGCAATTAGGTGCCAGACAATAGATTTAGAGCGAGTATTAAGTACCCAAAGTTGTAGGTCGGTTTTAAGAAAGATCGACCTAACTTTTGGATCATTTTACCAATTCCCTTTCATTCCATTTCCTTATAGAACCAAACCCTAGCTAGTAAATCCAATAAAATCATCAAACTACAAAGTGATTGGAGATTGTAATCTACTAGCTATCATCATCATCACCTTCTTCTTCTTCTTCTATTCATCATCATCTCCATTTTTAAAGGTAATGAAGTTTATAAGTTCAAATGTTAGATATAAATGAAATCGATGAATTGAATGATTCTTGTACGTTATATAGTGATTGTTTGTGATATATGATGTTATGTGATGATTATTAACTAGTTAGATGCATTAGAATCGAGTTTGATAAGTTTGAATATTGAAAATGGATTTAAAGTTCGTTCAGGTATGTTCTTGAGCTGAAGAACAGATGAACGCGATCCCGGCTATGGTTCCGGATCGCGTTCCCTTATTGTAAACGACCTATTCGAGTTTTTGGCCTTAGAAACGCGATCCAGGCCAAGCATCCGGATCGCGTTTGCCAGTGTTTTTCGGTGACAGAATTTTTGACTAAGGACGAACGCGATCCAGCCCTGACTAGTCAGGATCGCGTTTGCATGTTTAATCTTGATGGATTTTTCAAATTTCACCAAAAATGCATGTGTTTAGAAGGTGGTGTTTATAGTGGCACTTATTGAATGCTATTGTGGCATTTTACATAAATGCTCATTTTGATATTTACAAATTATGAGACAAAGTACTAACTTATGTTGATTTTTGATTCTCAGATTCTCCGAAAGATAAGTGATCTTTGGAATCAGAGATTTTGGAGGCAACGGTATCGGTGAGTGGATTCAGAGCTCACCATTTAAATTTAGTTGTGATCATTTGATTGCAACGAATAAACGTGAATATGTTTTGTTGATTAGTTGATATACCTTGTTGACTGTGAACCTATGTGCTACGTGTTTGGCCTTCGGGCATCAGTTGTTAACGAGGTCAACGAGTTGTTAAATGGTTGGTTGAACTAGGCAGGGGTTGAATTAATGATACAGAGTCGTACTTCATTTGTTGTGTGTTTGATTCTGTATTTGAGTTCAACTACCACTAGTTATCGGTCTCGTCCGTATGGCCATACGGATATGGTTGGGTAAGTGTTCTTGGGGAGCCACCCGGGCATTACGGTTATCCCCAGAGCCACCGATCCTCGTTAAGTTGTTGTTGATTTGTTGAATATCGTATTGCGGTTGTTTGAAGCAATTATATGATTATGCTAATTTATATGTTGTGTTATGAACTCACTCACTTAGTTTTGTGCTAATCCCTCGCATTTACTTTCTGCAGATTATATTTTGAATAGGTGAGTAGCAGAAAGTAGATGCTCTAGGAGCTGGGGAATGTTTTGACCGCTTGCTACTCTGATTATGTTTTGTAACAATTAATGTTAAGTTTTATATAATACCCCGTACTATGTGTTTGTTAAACCTGTTTAACTCGACATGACTTAACTTATAATCGGTTTATGATTTTTGTTCTAACGTATATTAATTAAATATGTTTTAATTTTCTTCGCTTCCGTGTTTTCAATATAATATTATTTATGAAAAAATGAGGGGTGTTATAAAGTGAAGGGATTAAAAATTGGTCAACCCGTAAGTTGAAGGCTTAAAACGTTAAAAAAAAAGTTGAAGGGTTAAAACGAAAAAAAGTTGAAAGTTTGGTGATTAAACCATTATTTACCCTAAAAATAATCTTATATGGAGAAAAACATTAGTTAAATACAGTATATATTAATACTCCGTATTAATCAATTGAATTAAATTAAACATGTATCCAGTATCCATGAATCCATGGGTAATAACCAAAGAAGTAAAAGGCTATGCGTAGGCGATCTATGAAGGTTTTATTGTCCCCATTTAATCAAAACCGAAAAAGACACAAAAGTAATGGAACAGAGACAAACACAATGTGGAAGCCTTCACCATTATCAACCATTTTTCATTACCATTTCCATTTCAATTCCCCCAACAATTAAAAAAATTCCCTTTTTCATTCTCCATTTTATTTTTTTAATTAATCCCATTTGCATTTCATTCCATGGAAGAAGATAAAAAAAGGTAACAATTTCAAAACCCCTCTCAAAGACACAGTTTTTTTTTTTTCTTGATTTTTACGTTTGTTTTGACTCGGTTTCTTGATTCTCGCTTCATGGGTAATCTAAAGTTTTAATCTTTTTAACAATTTTGCATTATGTAATCCCTGGCGTCATCATTCCTCAAATGGGTTCTCAATTTTACGTTAGTTTAGTTTATGTTACATTTATCAATGCATATGTTTACCAACGAAAAGATTCAATGGGCGTTGGATCTGGATCCACGACATATATATTTTTAATTTATTACATATATATTCTTGTTATTATTATAATAATAATTTGTTACAATTAGCTGTTGGAATATATATAATTGCCTTTACACTGATTTGGGTTGTTGTGATATCTCTTATTGGGGTTTTAATTTTTTCCCTTTTTTAATTAATATGTTAGGTATGTATGTTCATTGGTGAGGGAATAAGGCACATTGCACATTCTTAGGGTTTAAAGGTGGTTGCTTTCTTGTGGGTGGTGACATTTATGGATTGAAAAAAATTGTACTTTTATACAACCATGGTGAGTTCGTATGAGGAAGATGAATATCGATTTTTCGATGCACAAGATAGCATCAGCATTGGGTCAATGGACCGGTGTTCTGAGCCGGACGATGATACGGGGGGTAATGACTTCCAGTATGATGTTTGGGCTATGGCTCCTACAAGTGTTCACCAAAGGAAGAACACTTTTCTTAAGTTAATGGGTTTAAGCTCTGAAGAACAAGTTATTGATGACAATGCGATTGTTGAGGTCATCGAAGATAGGATTGCGCACACAAGTGGAGCTGTGCTGAGAACAGCTATCGAAGAAGAGGGTTCTTCGTTAAGTACATCAAATTCATCTTCTTCAAGGATTCAAGATTCGGATGGTGAAGAAAACGGAGGTAACTTTATGACCCGATCAGAAGTCTTGTCGGCCCCAGTGATCCAGAAACTTGTAGATAGACACGTTAAGGTTGCTGACTCTATGGCGAAAACGATGAACAGAGTAAAGGGTCAATTTTTAGGTAGTTTGAGGTCAATGGCAAGTAATATTGCTCAAAAAAATGGAAGTCCTGGTGGTTCTAAATCTCTTGAAAATGGGTCGACGCACTGGGCGAAAGCGCAAAGGGTCAGAGTACACCAAAGTAAGAAGAGATTGAAAGAACTATCCGCCGTATTTATTGGTCAAGATATTCAGGCTCATCAAGGTTCAATTTTGACGATGAAATTTAGTCTTGATGGACGTTATCTGGCTAGTGCGGGCGAAGATGCAGTTGTTCGGGTTTGGCAAGTTGTAGAAGATGAAAGATCGAATGAGATTGACATCCCAGATGTCGACCCGTCTTGTTTATACTTCAGTGTGAATAATCTCTCTGAATTAGCACCTTTAATGGCCGAAAAACAGAAAATTAGTATGCTGAAAAGCTTGAAAAAGACCAAAAATTCAGCATGTGTTATCTTCCCTCCTAAAGTATTCCGGATATTGGAGAAGCCCGTTCACGAGTTTCATGGACACAAAGGGGACGTCCTTGATCTCTCATGGTCCAAAGATAATGTAAGTAAAGTAGATACTAATTGTACTGTAATTCTTTTGATACCATGTGAATGAAATTATTCATGGTTTTGGCTTTTATTCTTGTAGCTCCTTCTGTCATCATCGGTTGATGAAACTGTTCGGCTATGGAGAATTGGGAGTGATTGTTGTCTTAAAGTCTTCCCACACAGTAACTATGTGACATGCGTTCAGTTCCAGCCTATGGATGAGAATTATTTTATGAGTGGTTCAATTGATGGAAAAGTTAGGATCTGGTCGATTTTGGGCGGCCAGGTTGCTGATTGGATAGACGTAAGAGAAATAGTCACTGCTGTAGCTTATAGTCCTGATGGAAAGGTTCGACTTTCTTCCATTTTCTGTTCATTCATTTCAAACACAAATACGTTACTGAAAAAACTGAGTTTTCTTGTTTCAGGGTGGTGTTATCGGATCCATGACTGGTTGTTGCAGTTTCTTTAGTCTATCAGGTACACTCTTTTTTGATTGGTCATCATAATGTATGGCTCAGTTTTTCGGTTGGTCAAGAAACTCATTTGTGCCTTACGTTGTATGTTTCAGAAAACCGCTTCCAGTTACAAGCTTCAATTTTGTTAAACAGTAAAAAGAAGTCACCTTGCAAGAGGATAATTGGCTTTCAGGTATGTTTTAGGTTTCACCTGGCTAAATGGGTGGCTGAGTAATGGGTCTGCCTGAGTTGGCTTGAAAAAACTTATGTTCCTTTTTTTTATTTTCTTTTTATTTAGATAGAAAAAAAAAACTACTAAAAGATAATTGCATTTGTAATATGTTTTCAATGTGTCATTTCAATAAGAATATTGTCTTTTTACGTTCATCTGTTATAGATGACAGATGACTTGAATCAACTAATTCATAAGAAAATGTGTCGAATCCCCCTTTCTAATTTCCTGATTGTTTCCTTTATCGAATATGTAGTTCTGCCCACAAGATACCAGTAAAGTTATGGTCACTTGTGCCGATTCCCATGTCAGAATTCTCCATGGCGCCAATGTGATTGGCAAATTCAGAGGTATAATATCTGTACATTGTCTGTATATCATAACTGTTTCAACCAAAATCTTTCTAATTTCTTGAAACTTGTGAACTCCAGGCCAACGAAATGCTGGAAATCCATTTTGTGCATCGTTCACTT
This sequence comes from Helichrysum umbraculigerum, assembly GCA_949592205.1. Taxonomy (NCBI): domain Eukaryota; kingdom Viridiplantae; phylum Streptophyta; class Magnoliopsida; order Asterales; family Asteraceae; genus Helichrysum; species Helichrysum umbraculigerum. Next base: position 101,374,786 of record CATIUR010000003.1, on the reverse strand, counting down.
CCGATGGGAAACATATAGTTTCAGCGAGTGAGGACTCCAATGTTTATGTTTGGAACTTCTATAATAAAAAAGGTCCTTCCTTTTTGCAACAAAAAACAGTCAGATCCTATGAATGCTTCTCTGCTGGTGCCTCAGTGGCGTTACCCTGGTCTGGGCTAAACGTTCAAACAAGTCCGTTGCCACCTTGCTACTTCTCTCTGGGCCAGGATTACTTTCTGGAGTCGGTTCCAAAAGGTTCTGCAACCTGGCCCGAAGAAAAGCTTCCTTCTGACATAACGTCTCCATTATGTAAATCCAGATACAAATTCTTCAGATCTTCTTGCCAGAGCTCGTTCAATTGTCACACATGGGGAATGGTGATCGTGACAGCAGGATGGGATGGACGGATCAGATCATTTCTCAATTACGGGCTACCAGTAACTGTTTAAATCAACAGTCTTTTATGGAATGAAAATAACAAGACCATCAATATAATCATTTGGTACAATGAAAACAGCCAAGCCTGCCATATTTGATTGAGGGATTCTATAAAATTGCTTATTCGAGAAAGTTATGTCTGCTGGCCCCGGGATGGATATGGAGTTATCAAGGACGATGGGGCCTGTTGAAGATGCTGCATATCCGAACAGTGGGCCTGCTGGTGGTTGAGACTTTAGTGAGGGGCTAGAATGGTAGTACAGTGGTGTTTTGGCAGTGATGAATGATTGAGTACGAAGTGGGGTCGAAGCTAAACGATGAAATGGGTAGCAAAGGTGTTTTATGTGCCAATGCCTTTACTTTTAGCCTAAGCTTTCTTCTGATAAAATAGGGGTAAAAAGCAAAAGATCTTGATGACTTTAGTAGAACATTAAGAGGGTAATATTATCTTTTACTTTACTAACAAAATTGTGATATGGTTTTTGGCAATCTGTATTTTGATGCCGCCGCATCATGTAGGGAGAGTATGGAGATTAGGTTCAATGTACATAACTGCCACTTATATGGTTTCCACCTGTATGTATAAATTTGACTCTAATGGTTCTCTTTGCAAATGGTACCAAATTAGATAGAAGATGTCACACTGTTTCTGTATTCATTTTTAATAAAAGCTTAAAGAGCAAGCCCTAGAGTGTAATCCCCATTGTTCCCAAATCAAAAGATAACAAGTAGTGAATGAAGAGCAAGAACTAGCAACTACCAAACAACGAATCAACTTAAATGAGGCCCAATTCTAAATCCGAATAAGTTCTTCGTCGCAGGCAAATGTGTATCTATATCCAATATGAATTTAGCATTAAGGTTCAAGAAGAGTAGACCATCATGAACATACAATGTTCCGATTTATATTCGAAAGATGCTTCAGCTAGCTTCTCTATAGTTCAAGAACCTGATTAAACAGTAAAGTTCTTTACAAATTTTTATAACAAGTAATTCCTTCATTTAAAACCTAATTAACTTGTATGGTTCTTATATAATTTCACAACAAGCAATTCCCAAATTTAAACAACTTTTAACACATCCAAATTGCTAACCACAACAAGATAAAGTAAATATAAAATCAGAAACATAGAAAGTTGAACAAAAGTAGGATTACAATAGGATCACATCATCATCATCATCAATTATATAATATTTTCAATCAATTAACCCAAAAAAAAAAAAACATACTCTTTAATTTTTTAAATTGATTAGAATTACACAGGAAGAGACTCAACGGAGGTCGGAATGTGTACGGAACTATCAGATGCAGCAAGATTGGTAATCATAAGAGGACGATCTTTAGCTTCTTCTTGGTTTTCGTTTTCGTCATCGGAATCGTAGGTGTTAACGTTGACGCATGAAAAACGATCAAGAGAAGCGAAAAACGCCGATGCGACGTTGCTGCCCAACCAATTAGCAAGTCCTTCGAGCTTTTCGTAGGATACGATGCTTGAATTCTCCATCTTTTATGAATTTCTTCGATCGGAATAGATTCAATTTTGTATTTTTATTAGGATTTGGAACAAGCCCTAGAACACAGAAAGGGGGAAAAAAAAGTAAAACCTAACACGTGGTGGTGTTGGGTAATTTGAAGTTTTTGAATTGTTGAGTTGAGCAACCCACGACATGAATGGGAAATGGTTTAGGACTTTAGGCCCGCTTACTTTAACGGAGTTTGTTTAAACTTTAGGTTATGAATAATTTTTTTTGGTTAAAAAAAAAACCTACACTAATTAATTATATATACAACTACCACGAATATATAAAAATTACTCCTATAAAACTTGAACCCCCAACCACTAAGTTAATATAGGTTCCTCACATATCGATAGCCTATAAGCCTTTTGGTACAATGTTAGTAACAATAATATCGAAGAAAAAAATGTTAATTGTATCTATAAATCTAAATAAGTTTATGGGGTTTTTTACCTCATTAAATTTATATCATGAGATGAATTTAATATTAGTCATTTTTTTTTTAATGTAATATTCAAGTAAGACATTTGTACAATATAAAATGTCTCGCTTACATAATACTCTTAGAGTCTTAGAGGTTAACATATCAACACACGTATTTCGCTTCATTTATAACACTTATTACATCTCTTTTTTATCCATCCTAATTTTATTGTTCTAACTTATATTTGTGTATGTCACAAAAGATCGTTTATTTGCAAAAAGAAACTGGAAAGAAAGATCATTAAAATCTTAATTTTTTTCTTGTTTATATACTCAACTTTAGTTGAATAATGCTATATTTACTAAAAAACAAGTGTTTAGGCATAATGTATATTTTAATGAGTGTTTTAGAAAATTTGTAATTATCAAACTAAACTTGGGATGTATGTAAATTGACCCATTAAACTAGTAGCTCTTCATTAATAACTGAAAAAAAAAATCATTATACTAAATATGAATTAGTTAACTACTTCTTAATTATTTTTATATCTTAATACTATGTGTATGTTTTCTTATACCATTTACATTTTTAATTTCAACTATTATATCAAATATTTGTAAAGATAAAAACCAAAAAATTACAAGCACCCACTCTTGACTATGAATAAAATTTATAGCTACCAACTTCAACTATCATCTTATTGTCAAAACATACTCTTTAATAAGTTAAGCCCAAAATGTTATCCGAACATTATACAAGTTGATTTATTAGAGCACAGGGAGTCGTTGCCCTATACTCGGTGTTCAGTTCAGTGTTCAGTTGAACACTGAGCAAGAACACTAAAGCTGAAAAGTGAGGTATTGGTTAACCTTAAGGTTATTTAATTATTTTTTAAATGCAAATGTTTGAATAATTTAAACAAAAGAATTTATAAATTCAAATAATTTAGTAAGTATACAACAAATAACACATTAAATCAAATTGAAATCAAATACATTGTAATAATATTTGGATTACAGCCCATCTTTTTTAATTACAAGTTAATATATATATATATATATATATAGGGTTAGGTGCAAACAAGAACCACAAAGGTACAGAACTGCGATAACTTTTAAATTACGTTGTTTTTGTACATGTAAACATAACAAATTACACATAAATGTTATTTAATGTTCATATTATTGACAAACAAAAATTAAAAACAACAAAAGACGTGTTAAACTATAAAATATATGAAGTGTTCACATATGCACATATCAGATGTGCACATGTGAACGAAATATATAAATTTGATTGTAAAGGTTATTTTGATATTTTTTCAAACTATTTTGCTTTTAACCTTAATCTAAATCAATGTTCATATGTAATTGAAACATTAAACATGTTAAAATCTCTATAATTTAAAAGTTTTCGTAGTTCTGTACCTTTTTGTGGTTCTCATTTGAACTTTTGTCTATATATATATATATATATATATATATACTAGGTGAAGGACCCGCGACAACGCGGGCTACGCCATTTGATTTTTTTTATAAAATTTGATATTTTTACTTTTTTAGATAAAAGAATGTGTGAAATGTATTTTCATATTCCATATAATTATGAGTTGATTTTATTTATACAATTTTAGTTTTTAATTTTCAATGAGAAAACACTCGATACAATAAGTAAACCCAATTTTAACATAATGTGTTATAATCAAGGATGTCATTTTAACATTTTATTGTAATATGTGTTTTACATGATTACTTAATGTTGTAAATATGTCATTGCTTTCATTATTACCTACATGTTTCATACACTTATGATTTTTATTTTTATTTTTATTTTAAATTTATAAACTTTTAGTAATCACAAACCTTGCAACACAAACAACCAACTATACAAATTAAATTATCTTCAATAAGACTACAAAACAAAAATAGTAAAGCCGTGACTAATTAAATACACAAAGCTATTCATGATCAATCTATCAAAATTAGGTAAACATTAACACTCAAGAATCATATATGATCAATATAAAAGCAAGAAATCTAGACCAAACTTTATTAGTTATAAATAATCCACAAAAGCCACGATTCTCAAAACATACACCGGAGCAAACCCAAAACACTACAATATATATATATTTGGAGGAAAACATTTACGATGTATGTATAACACATATTATACTTTGTTATAAATCTTAAAAGTCACGAAAACATGTAATATCCAAGGTTTCCTTTTAATACATATTTTAAGTATAGTTTAACTAATATAACAAAATCAAACACATTAGCAAATTATAAGAAAATGAGATGCATAGAAGATAATTGAAAGTAAATAGACTAATATATGCAAGAAGGTAAAACAAATTCTTCTGGTTGCTTTTGTCAAGATACCAAATTGTCTTCTTAAATTGTCGACCACCACATGTGGAGCTCGAGCTAGCCTAGTAATTGCCTTTAGATATTTAATAACACCACCACCCATCCAATTTTGCTATGGGATACATAACTTAAATAGAAAGGAACAAAACTAAAATGAAATAAAAGAAAAAAGAGGAGCATATATTTGTTTCAATCATAGTGGCCACTGGTTATGTATTTAATTAATTTGTGATTCTTATATATTGATATACTAAAACTATGTGCACATACGAAAACCTGGAGTGCCAGTGTGCCACCTTCCTACATTAAAATTAATTTTTTTTACCAGCACCCATCTTGACTCTTTCACCAACCCTCATGGCCCAAACTTATTTTCACCTCTATCTTTAACTACCACAAATGTGTTTACCTTTACCATAAAAAAAGGATCGATATGAAGATTACATTTTTTTGTGTGAACGACTATGTACCTTCAAAGAAGACATGTAAACTTCGACAACATATTCCAAATGCTCTATGGTACTATGCTTCTTCAACTCTCTACAAAAATGAAAACAGTTGAGAAAATCATATAGGTACGTCTTCTGTGTCATTAGAAAATCATGTTGTATCTTACCTTTCATGCTCTTGAGTCCTTCCATCAGCAAATTGAGTTCCTGCCATATTAGAGGTCCATGTTAGACTTAAGTAAAGGTGGCAAAAGGATGGAGTTAAAAGTGGCCGACTTTGAATCTCTAAAGAAAGGATAGAAATGTATGTTCAACTGAAACGAAAGAACGCATAATCAAAGATGTTAATCGAAGATGTATACCCGTATAAATTTCAGACTACTAAATAAAAAAGGCATCACCACTATAGTTCATAAAAGGACAAGTCTCAAATAGTAGGCATGGTAAATTGAAGATTATATCATTCGAATGAGACTGAAATGGCAAAGCGTGGTGGATTAAAATAGCCCATTTTCATTAATTAGCAAAGATTGGTTGTTATTAACTTTAAGTAATAGCTTAGTTCATGATAAGAGCAAAATGTTGACGTACAGTATATGTTGCGACAGAACCCTTATTTATACCATGGATGTTAATATGCAGCGAGTAACATTTATATAATTGTTGTATAACTTCAGTTTTTCTCCTCCAACTACTACTTGGACTTGAAGATACACTGCATTAGAGTTGAGAGAATAATATCTATCATTCTCTGCAACAAACATACAAAAAAGAAGATGTGTTCTTTAGTCCCCTATTAGATCAAAAATTATGTTAAACGACTTAAATGAACAGCTGTCACTTGGTATATTTAGAAAAGGAGGGAAAGATAATACATAACATACCTTTGATATTAAATCAACATAAGATTGACGATCACGATCGATCTTCTCAACATCAAACAACCTGATTGGATCTGTGCTAAACCTGCTAAAACTAAATCGTATGATATTCAAAAACAAAAGAGCTTGAAGCGATTCCAAAACTAAACTTAAATATCTAAGTAAATTACCTCAACAATGTGTGTGTTTGTTGTTATCTATTATTATGATGGCATGAAACACACAATAAGAGCACATATCAGTAGTAGTGCTTGAAATCAAATGTAATGCATTAACAATCGACATAAACTATGAAAGTACTTTATACTCACCGATACATTTTGGTGAACACTTGTCGAGTGCTTCAGCAAACTCCTGTTGTCAAATAGTTCAAAAACTAAAAGGATTAAAAGTCATTAAATATTGGAGGTTGCATCAAAATCATGAAGTCACATATCATAAAATATCAATAACCTCTTTTTCGTTTCTAGCTATTCACAATTAAAATTAAAAAATACAACAAACATATGATTTTAGCAACCCAAATATGTCTTCTTGATAAAGAATAAAACGATAAATGGCTCCCGCCTCCGGCCTTAGTGATTTTCTGTTAGCAACTATATATGTTTTCTTCAAAACCATGAAGTTTGCCTTTAAACGTGACTCCCAAAGCACCATGTCACAACATTACTTTAATGAAATCCTTCGGTTTTAACATGCTAGTCAATTTACTATCTTCAATGAATGAATAAATTGTTATTGTTTAATCACGTACGTACTTGGATCTTGCCGATTTAAGGAATTAATCAGCTGATCTAATGTTCTTTATGTGATCTTTGTGGATGTTCACCTTGGCCGACGTTTTCATCATCCGTGGTGTTCTTCTATTTTTTTTAGGGCTTTAATAATTGGTTATTTAAATTTAATAGATAACAATGAGAATTATTTGTCAAAGATTTGCAAGGATTTTTTTTTTTGCCGAATGAAGATTTATTTAGATTATATACGGCAAAGATATATTATTTAATTATTATTATTATTATTATTATTATTATGTTTAATAAATATTGTTAGGGGTGTTAAGTGTACATATTTTAAATCAATTTAAGCCATTGATCTTTAATTGGGGAGACTAATCAAGGGTCAAAATTCCTTAATGATATCCTTTTTTAATTATATATAAAAGATATATATATATATATATATATATATATATATATATATATATATATATATATATATATATATATATATATGAAAAAAGGCTCAATACCATCCCATTTAATTAGTCTAGCCCATTTACCTACCCTAACTTTTCTCATGTCTTATTCTTCTTCTGCTGAACGAATAACTCATCTTCATCTCTTTTTTTTTTTTATCTCCAATCATGCAGCTTCTTGAAGTCTTCCTTAACAAAATACTCAGAACCCATTTTCGTTTCAGATACAAATCAAGGGAAAAAAAGAAAAAAAAAAAAAAAGAATCGTCGCTTGCCACAACGTTCAAATTGGCACACCGACACTGAACACCGGTCCGGTGTCGTGAACGCCGGAATCCGGCGTTCAAGTGGTTGAACGGTGGTGACTTTGCCTTCCCACTCCGTATGCTCTTATGGAGGAAATAAACAGTACCGCAAAACTGTGTGGATTAAATCGTACAGTTAGTTATAAATGAGGGACTGTTTATGTAATTATTTAAAAGTTAGAATTGACTGAAAATGTAAAATATTTAAGTTTATTTAAGTGGTGATAAAAAACAATTGCTGTGCCCTTTATTAGGCCTTCCACAATGCAATGACATGGAAGGTCCAATAAAAATTTCACTCTCTTATTCCATTGTGAAAGTGTCATGTCATGAGTTGGGTGAAACAAGAACCTTCTCTGCTCCAACCATCAATAAACTATTTTAGTGGACCCACTTTGTACCTTTTTGATTTGTTAGAGGTATATAATATTACAAATATAAAAACTAAATGAAAAGTAATTAAAAAAGTAGAATGACATGGAAACAATAATATTTATTGATTTTATTTTTTAGTGATGTGGAAATGTATTAAACTATTAAGAGTCCAATGCATTATGGATGGTCTTACAGTCTATTTATTTAGACTGTTCAGAAAGATAATATTTTGTATAAAAAATGCCACGTAAGTAAAAGATATGTGTACAATCCAGAAAATCAGACGTATGGATAATAGCTATTCCTGGAAAGTGGAAACTAAAGAAAGCAATCATCCAAAAATGGCGTCCCTTCTTTTTCCACATAACTTTTCTTCTTCTTCTCCGGCACTCTCCTCCGCCCTCAAACTTACCCGGCTCCCTATTCCATCATCAATCCGTGTCACCTGTTCCGGTAACCCTCTAAGTCTCTAACTGTATTTTTTATACTGTATATTCTTTCTGTTTATTATGATTGCCATTTGTGTTATGTCTACTGGTCATTGTTATTATGGTTTAGCTACATTTATTTATATTACTTCTTGTCATGGTTGTATTTTACCTGCATTATATGTATCCATATTAAGTTGGTAATTAGTAAGATTTAAGAACAAAATAATTAGTAATTTCTAGCATTATTTAAGACTTATGTTAGACCAATGTAATGTTTTGTTGTCTCTTGAGAGTGCTAATAAGTAGTTTAACTATCTAATTTGATGGCTTGATTTCGGTGGCAGCTAATGCGAATAATTCTGTTTCTACGTCGAAAGAAGACTCGTGTAAGTTTAGGGAGCTAAGGAATGTAGCTTGTGGCATTCTTGCTGTTTGGGCTCTGACTACCTCCGCACCAGTGATTGCTGCTAATCAGGTTCAGTGCTTACTCGTGACCACTGTTTTTAGTGTCTTTGATCTTAGAGACGAGTGATGGTCCGTCTCATACAAAACAAAAGGTGTCACGGTTTACTTTTAGGGGTGTTTTGATGTGCTTAGCGAAAGTGATTATGTGATAGTATCAAATCAACTTATCATATATAAGAAATGGTGATAAAACAAGATGTATAAGATGGTATTTGGATATACTTATGCTGTTTAAAGCTGTAATACTAAAGGTAATTTAGCTGTATTGAGTGTTTGTACTATGGTGATTATTAATGTAGTTGATATTGATACATAAAATAATGAGAAGCAACTCATGAAATGAAAGTACAAATATATACTATCAATTAGGTTGAACGAACAATAGGCAAGCTTTCTTTCTTTCTTTTTTACATGTGACAATCAAATTTGTTAGTCAGTATGAAGTAAATCATTTGATTCTTGCATTTATCAGATAATCTAAAGAAGAATCAGTTTATCAAAGCATTAAAATTTAATTAGTAAGAGTAAAACCCACAATAAGTAGATAATCAGTTCTAAGTGCATATCCAAACGCCCCCATAATGTTATAGGAATTAACTTTCAACTTCATATTGCTTTGGGTCCGTCAAGCTACTGAAGACATTTATGGCTGCATAATACAAGTAAATGATAACTGGCATCAACCTTGTAAGACTTTCAACAAACTTTTCATGCTGCTTTCATAATTGATTTGCAGAGGCTACCTCCTTTATCGACAGACCCCGAGAGATGTCAGCGTGCATTTGTTGGAAACACAATAGGTCAAGCTAATGGTGTATACGACAAAGCAATTGATCTCCGTTTTTGTGACTACACAAATGAGAAGACAAACCTCAAGGGGAAGTCTCTTGCTGCAGCACTTATGTCTGGTGCTATATTTGATGGTGCTGATATGTCTGAGGTTGTAATGTCTAAGGCTTATGCTGTTGGAGCTAGCTTTAAAGGTAACCCATTACACTCGTGTTTCGCATACTTATAATAAAATTATAATAATTTTATAGAATTATTCCACCTATCTTTGGATCCAAATTGTTGTATTACCTAGACACCCTGTTGAGAAAAAAATTGCATCATTTCCTTAACATGATAATAGTGAACTTTCTTATTAGATGTTTCTACTTATGTAGACCTAGTCTTGCGCGTTTCCAGATAATGGGTATAACTGTAGAGGTACCAATTTTGTTTTCTAATAGAGGCTAGTTTCTTTTGAAGATGTTTCCTACTCTTGTGGATCTAATCTATACCTTTTTGTGATATTACGTACTAGTAGTACTACTATAACTGTAGAGTTGCCAGCTTCGACACATTAATTTGTGGTGGTAGATTTCTCTCCATTTCAAATGTGTTTGGCCCGATTGGGTCTAATTAGGAAAAAGTTAAATGTAAAGCAGGTCAAATGGGTCGAACACATTGAGAATCGCCCGAAGTCTAGTTTCAGTGCCTACAACCTTTTACATCGTGTGTTCAAAGATTTAAATTAACGTTGTAATAATAAACACATCAATTAAATATGAGAAGTAAAAAAGATAGAAAAGTGCTGGTTCGGGTCAATCCAACCTTGCTCTGACTGTTTTTACCTATACAAAATATGAAAAAAATTACCCCGTTTCATATTGAACCCATTGTTCAACCTGCTCTTTTGGCCACCTTAGGCATAGATTATTTTGTTGGAACGCAGCTAAAACGGGCATCCTATTTTTCATTATGTTGGTTAAGTCTTCATCCTGTGTCATCAAGTACTCGTGATCCAGAATCACACTTCATTTCTAGTCACACCATTTGGGACCCATGTAACAAAAACTTCGAAAGGCCAAAGTAAATGATACTACTTTAAATGTATACATTAAAGATTTCCGTTTCTAAGTTTGCTCACTTAACAAACCACTGAATTGTCTTATATTCAGGTACAGATTTTACAAATGCAGTTCTTGATCGAGTCAACTTTGGGAAGGCCAACCTTAAGGGAGCTTCGTTTAAAAACACCGTACTATCTGGTTCCACATTCGAAGAAGCCCAACTGCAAGATGTAGTATTTGAAGACACAATCATTGGGTACATCGACCTTCAAAAGCTGTGTGTAAATAAAACTATCAATGAAGATTCAAGACTCGAATTGGGCTGTCGAAATTAGATGATTCATGGTTTCTTTCCCTTGTGTACAATATAACACGGAATCAATTTTTGTTATATATATTTTGGAGATATACATATCAGACTCTTTTGTTCATAAACGGAAAAGAATGTAAAGCATATTATTTTGTTTGATTTGATAAGTCATGGCAAAAGTTTTCGAATAAGAGAGGTCTCAAATTAAGGTACTACTGAATGATTGCTTCATTCTGTAGTTTACAAAATAAACTGACATAAAAACTGTTATTTATATTTATGTTTACTCTGAGAAATATAAAAGCGCATCTAGTGTAGTGGTATCATAGTACCCTCCCACGGTACTGACCGGGGTTCGATTCCCCGGATGCGCATTGTTTTAATTTTTTGTATGTTCTAACGCAAATAGCATGTTCTTTTTCTTCTTCTTTTTGCGAGTTCATTTCAAACCAAACTTACGGATCATGAACTCTTTGAATATGAAGCTTAATAAGTTAATATGAATCAACATATTAGTTCAAACCTCACTTCGTTCCAATATGAGTTATTAACGGTTTAATCCTTTAGGTTTTAACTTTTTAACATTTTAAAAATTCAAGCTTCTTTTTAAGGATTTAATCCTTCAAGTTTGTGTTGAATTATTGTTTAACCCTTTACTAAACTTTTAAAGTTTGATGATTACGCTAGACATATTTAGAATGGTAAGATCATCATAAAAGATAAATGCAAGGGATTAAACAATCAAAATTTTGAAGTATAAAGAGCAAATATCTCCGTAAAGGGTTAAACCACAAAGCGAAGCTTTCATAATCAAACCACTATTAACCTTTCCAATATTCCATATATATTAAAGGTTGCATTCAAGTAATAATAATAATAATTAATATATAAGAATTAGTTTTGCACACATAAAGCATAACATAACATGGGTGTAACTTTTATAAGGAAGTTGATTTACCAAGTCAAGAGATTCAGATTATATATATCCTTACCTAAAACACACTCTAATAACTTTGCAGTTTGAGATAAAATCCTCAGACAAAAGTAAAGCATCTCCTTCATGCACTCTTGTGTACATATATATTCATTCATTCCATTTTGATTTTGAATCATGTAAACCTTCATCTTCTCATAGCACAAATGGATAAATCCTTAAATTCAATCCTAATTACACTGCTACCGCTTTTTTTCGTATCATTAATCATGCAAGGTATGTATGTTCTCATTCATTAAACATGATACATTAAAGGTCATTGTGATTTTACTAACTATGTTATTAGTATGATGAACACGATATAACGTTTCAAGAGCATGAAAAAAACGATTGCCTTGTTTTAAATGATCATAATTTAGACCATATAATGTTGTTGATTGTCGAATTCTTTTAATCGGAACAACTCACATTGGAATGTTAACATTCAGGGGTCGAAGGGAACATCGGTGTAAACTATGGCACGGTAGCTGACAACTTACCACCACCTTCACAAGTAGCCCGTTTCCTTCTCGATTCCACGATTATCAACCGAGTCAAGCTCTACGACACCAACCCACAAATCCTAGAAGCCTTTGCCCATACAGGAATCGCTGTCACGGTTGCTGTCCCCAACAATCTAATCCCAAATCTAGCAAATTTAAAATTTTCCCAACAGTGGGTCAAAGTAAACATCTCCCCACACATTCCTGCCACTAACATAGTCCGCATTGTCATTGGAAATGAAGTCCTTTCCACCACCGATAATTCAGTCCACTCGTACCTCGTTCCCGCGATTCAGACCCTCCATGCTGCTCTAGTCGGAGCAGATCTCGACCGTAGAATCAAGGTTTCGACACCGCATTCGTTAAATGTTTTATCTTCTTCAAACCCACCATCTTCCGGAAGATTTAAACAAGAGCATGTAGCTTCGATCAAGCAGTTGCTTGGATTCTTACGAGCTACTAATTCATCGTTCATGATTAATCCATACCCGTTTTTTGGATACTCGGGTGGCACTTTAGATTATGCCATGTTTAGACCAAACTATGGGGTGTTCGATGAAATGTCTCACAAAAAATACACAAACATGTTTGATGCTCAATTGGACGCTACATATTCAGCTATGAAGGAAGTTGGTTTTGGGGATGTCGAAATCGTTATAGCCGAGACCGGGTGGCCCTCGAAAGGCGATGCGGGTCAATATGGTGTTGATTTGGAGAATGCTCGTGAATTTAATGGAAAACTTGTTAAGCATGTTATGTCAGGGCTAGGAACACCACTCATGCCCAATAGAACTTTTGAGACTTACATTTTTGCACTCTTCAATGAAAATCTAAAGCCCGGCCCGACTTCTGAAAGAAACTTCGGGCTCTTCAATCATGATCTGACACCTGTCTATAACGCTGGTATTTATAGACATAAGGTAAGTTTTTGGAATTCACTGTGAGTTTTGAATCATAAATATAATGAAAATCAAATTTTTATACTGAAAATTTGCTGTGGCCGATTACGACAGGTTGAAGCGACATCACCATCGTTTCGGGATCCAATGACAGGGTTACCGGTAAGGTCACCCGTGACAATACCTAATAGAGGGAATACATGGTGTATTCCCAAAACCGGAGCAAGTGAAGAGATTTTGCAACTGAATATTGATTACGTGTGCGGTCTGGGGTTCAACTGTAACCCAATACATAAGGGTGGAAGATGTTTTTACCCCAATTCAGTTCGGGCTCACGCCGCGTATGCCATGAATGTGTATTACCATGCTACCGGGCGGCATGACTACGATTGTGATTTTAGTCGAACCGGAGTCATAACTTCAAGCAATCCAAGTATACATCTATGACTTTATATTCTTCTAGTAAATTTTGTACATTTGATAAAACTTTACACTTGATTAAATACTAGTACTAGTACTAGTACTAGTCTACTAGATGGTTTGGTTGATAACCTTTTAAGTTTTGATTTTGGCAGGTTATGGAAAATGCAGATATTAAATTAGAGAGATATCAGTTATCAAGAAGGAAGGTTTACATTTCCAAATGTTGTACACTTACTTAGATTTTAGAACATGTCAATCTTTAACTTCACCATGGTGAGGTTTGTTATGCATATTGTAATATACTGTATTTGCTTTTCTACATGTTTAAAGATTTTGCATTTAGAATAAAGTATATATTTATAACTTAGAGAAGAGTTCAATTTAGACCATTTATTTTGTGTGAGAACGGGGAACCAATCACAATATGTCATGTGTCACTTTTTTCTTTCTCATTCACGTTTTTAAAAATTAAATATCTCACAAACGACAAGTCGAAAAATCATGAAAATTGCACCATATTTTTCAGCGTTTTATCCTCTTCGATTTGCCGTCCATCAAGGCATACTTCCGACGAACTTTTTTTTTTCTTCATTTTTTGGTGGGTTTTACATATTAGTAACACATGTGTTAGTGATTGATTATACATTTGATTTAGGGTTTAGGGTTAGGGTTTAGAGTTAGGGTTTAGCAGGGTTTAGTGTTAGGGTTTAGCAGGGTTTAGCGTTAGGGTTTAGCAGGGTTTAGGGTTTAGGGTTTAGGGTTTAGTATGATTTAGGGTTTAGAGTTTTATAAAGCGTTTAGGGTTTAGGGTTTGGGGTTTAGGGGTTAGGGTTTAGGGTTTAGGGTTGGAAGTTTGGGGTTTCGTCCAAAACCCCAAACTCCCAACCCTAAACCCTAAACCCTAACCCCTAAACCCCAAACCCTAAACCCTAAACGCAACACTGTAACACACGTGTTAGTAATGTGAAACCCACTAAAAATAATGAAAAAAAAAACTCGTCGAAAGTATGCCTTAATGGACGGCAAATCGAAGAGGATCAAACGCTGAATATAATTGTGCAATTTTCATAATTTTTCGATTTGTCGTTTGTGAGATATTTAACTTAAGGGGTAAATAGGTTTTGTATTCTCTTTGTACACATGGCACCATATCATTGGTTCCTCTATTCTCACTGAAATTTTTAGTCTCATTTGAACCTTACCCTTATAACTTAAGCTCCGTTTGGTTGATTTACTAGTTATTATTTCTCTGTTTATAAAAGGATAGATAGATGGTATGTTTGGTAAAGTGGTCGTAGGCAGGTATGTTTGGTAAAGTGGATGTAGGTTGTCGTTGTAGTTGTAAGTTTTAGCTGTGAGATGGAGCTCTAAGTTGAATGTAACACCCGCCAAATTAGGACTAGTAATTAGTGCCTAATCAGATGTTAATACATGTAATTAGTTCTGTGTTAGGCTAATTAATGTATCGAATTATATATATTGTTGAATATATACGAAAATGCGATTTGATTAAATCGTACGCAACTTAAATCGAATGTATTTCGATTCAATTTAATACGGACGTTGATGACCAATTTTATTAAATAACACTTTATGTCAAAAATATTATTATGATAATATTTCGTATTCAATCGTATCGTACAAACAGAACGTACACAATTTAAAATGTTTAAAACGCACAAACTAAATAAACAAACTTACATTTTATAACTCAAATATAAATCGAATTGTAAAATATTTAAACAATATATCGCGTAATAAATCGTATTTTAAAACTTATAATTAAAATGTAAATAATTGTTTAACGTTAAACGACGGAGCAAACGAACACCACACGGAACGCGGGGCGAAAACTGGAAAAGTGGGGATAAACCCCACCTCCCACTTTTCTTTCTTCATTTCATCCATTCCTTCACTCTCTCTCTTTTCTTTTCTCTCTAAAAAGAAAAACCACCAAACTCGTTAAAATCGCAAAATAAACATACTAAACTCGCTTGGATCATCTCGGCTCTTTGGAACAAAACGACCACGACATCTCGATCTATCATCCTATCTTTCCGGATTTTCATTTCGGCAATTTGTAAGTTTCCGACAAAATCCCGAAATCTCTCGATTCTTAGTATTTTTCATTTGTGGTTGTTATTATCACTTGTATATGTCCATTACAATGTATAGAACACGATTTTATAACCTGAAAACGAGTTTAAAACAGATTTTTGGCCGGAAAAACCTTGACAGCCGGACTTTCTGGGCTGATGTTCATCCATGCGACACAAGCCTTGTGTCGCATGTTGTGTCGTATTTTGCCACTTGTGTCGTATAAAACCTCATGTGTCGTACCTTGTGTCGTACCAGATAATTAGTGTCGCAAGTCTTGCGACACAACCACTATGTCGCATACACCATACGACACAATCACTATGTCGCTGTTGAATCAGCATCTCGTATCTATGCGACACAACCCTTGTGTCGTATAGACATTGTGTCGCATTCCTATGCGACACAACCCTTGTGTCGCATGACAAACTTTTGTGTCGCATATTGTGTCGCAAAACACAGAAAACTCAGATTTTTACTAAGTGTCGAGACCTAAAATTTTAACACCTGATTTTACCCAAATTCGGATCCAGATGCGTTTTTCGTCAAAGCAATATAGTAGAAATAAAAATTTTCCAAGCTGACCTGGCAGCTCGACCCCAGCCAGGGGCTCTGCCCCTTGGACCCCGCTACCAGGGGCGCTGCCCCCGGACCCCCGTACTTAGATTCCGTAACGGCTTCTAAAACACAATCGAAACACATTTTTCATAGTAAAACGCCACGAAATCACAATAATAATAGTTGAGATTATTATTACAAATCCGTCACCAACGGGCCGTACATGTTTTCAAACACTTAACAAATCAACCAAATCGTAGTAATTTGGACATATATATAGTTGTGTAACAACTACAAGGGTGATCTTTTGAGATACCCAATCATGATTATAACCATCGCGTGTCGTGGACACCCTCAGGTTACAAGTCTTTGGACTTCATATTCGGCTAATCAACTTACGTTTGTGTAAACGCATTCAGACTCAGGTGAGTCTCATAGCCCCTCTTTTACTGTTTTACTCAGGGGTGTGATATATTGCTCAACTTTTAACATGTGAACGCAAGTACCAACTTTTCATATACTACATGAGTTTTTCGAAACTAATCATTTTAAAGTCCTCCGTCAGCATAGTTGTTAATACGTTGTAGCGTGAATATTAGTATATGGTACCATATAGGATTGACCCACCTCGTTCGGGTTAGCAAGCACTAACCGGGTAAACGAACGTACTAATATTTGGGAAGACGAATGTGGATTAGGCATTCGTGGAGGCACCTCGCCCGGAATTCTCTATAGGGGACCCGGCCCTCGAGTTAAGCTCAACTATGTGCTCATGGCTGTATACACGATGACTATCATTTAATTGCTGGATGCAATTCATTATTTAATTGCTGGATGCAATTCATTATTTAAATCTTGCGGTTCACACTATATTAACTGATTTCAAACCTGTGAGCTCACCAGCTTTTAGCTGACCTTTTAGCATATATCGCAGGTACCAAGCAGTAGGATGTTTCTGCTTCAGGATTTTAGCTCGAGTCAGCATACAGAAGATTGAGATTTTCTTGCATTAGTATATTTTGTACAAGTACTTATGTACTGAAATCTCATTTGATTCAAACTTGAGCTATGTAAAGCTTTAAATGTTGTAAACATTTCTATTATCAATATATTTTGTTAAAACGACGCATATAGAGTCGTTTACTATATATCTTTGTGCTTTGTTATTGATTAGTAACACCCAAATCAAGCTTCCGCAAATCATTCAATTTGGGGGTGTTACAGATTGGTATCAGAGCCTAAGGTTATAGTGAACTAGGTTGCATTTAGTGGGCCTAGACTATGACCATTAGGCAGTATTCCTTATTAGGTATAACTGGTTCAGTGATTACATCATACGAGTTTAATTTAACATAGCCTGATCAACTATGTACAATTAAGCAAAGATGATGAAAGACCTGAAAGTAGTTATGGCTGAACAGGGTACAATAGAAGACTCTGACCTCGAGAGAACCGAGACTTAAACATGTTTATGCTAGACACTCAATAGGCTATATTATATAGGAACTATATGAATATAGCCTCACCTTCTTTAACGCTTTATCTCAGAAATGGCAAACATCCCACCCAATTCATCTCGCTCTCAATCTGGGTCGCAGAACCCAAGGGTAGCAAGGAGGAACGTCAGGTTGCCTCGAGCTGGCCCATACCCCACTCACCTCACCTTGCCGGCCTTAGCTGCTAGGGTGAACCAACACGAGCAGCGACTTCGCACCATGGATGTCGTGCTGCAGGAAACAAACGAAAACTGGAGACTTACATCCCTTGAACGCATCGAACAAGTCTCCGACGACCTGGAAACCACAAACAACAACATGGATGTCCTTCGCAACCAAGTAATAGCGATAAGCGTGGAAAATGCCCTCCTGCGTCAAAGGATGGAAGAATGTGAACAGCGTTCACATGAAGCAGAAGAGTATGCCCGTGGACTAACACAACGACTAGCGCTAGCAGAAGATAACGCCCGACAAGCTAGCAGACTTGCTAACACTGTTGACCGTCTTGTCACGATGATGGAACAAATTAATCTACGTTAAGACTAGTGTAGTCTTTGTCTTGTAATCTATCCTGTAATCTAGTAACTATCTACGCGCTACTCTAAAATTCGGTCGGATGTAACAATTCCCGACACCTTTTGTAATAACTCTGTAGGATGTAACCTTTGAACTCATATTAGCTATCAAATATTCCTTGTTGTTTCAACTCATATTAATTGTCATTTTTTCCATGTTGATGTCATGTATTACTGCTTTTATACATGTACATCTATAACAAATACAACTTTCCTACGAAATCTCATGTATCTTCATTTCTTTTATTGAAGAATCATGCCGCCAAAGTCAAGACCATACACCGATGCTCAGCTTACATCGCTTATAACCCAGGCTGTTACTGAAGCCTTGGCTCGGAATACCCCACAAAACTCCACCAGAAACAGCGATGCCGCTGAAACCACTACTGCTAAACCTTGTTCTTACAAGGACTTTCAAAGCTGCAAACCCTCCAGCTTCAAGGGTTCTGAAGGAGCCATCGGACTTATCAGATGGTTCGAGAAGATGGAAACTGTTTTCCGTGTCAGCAAATGCGCGGAGAACGACAAAGTAAACTTCGCCACCTGCTCTCTTGAAGATGATGCCCACTCGTGGTGGAATTCATATACCCAATCAGTGGGCGCTGACATTGCCTACCAACTAACTTGGGAGGACTTGAAAGCAAAACTCACTGCCAAATACTGCTCAATCGCCAAACTCCAAAAGCTAGACGAGGAGTTCTGGAACCTAAAGGTTCAGGGTGGTGATATCGATGGTTATACCACCAGGTTCCAACAACTTGCCGCCCTCCGCCCAGCCATGGTAAGCACCGAACCTGATAAAATCAGGAAGTACATCCTTGGCCTTCCTGAGCCTGTTCGGGGGCATGTCGCCTCTTCAAACCAAACCACCATTGACGGTGCAATCCTACTGGCCCAAGACCTGATGTCAATGAGCCAAGATTCTGAACCACCTACTTCGTCCTCTCACAACAACAAACGAAAGTGGTCCGACTACAACAATAACCACTCCAGCCAACAAAACAAGAAACCCGACACCATCAAAGCCTACAACACCACCACCGACATCACACGGGGCTACACTGGGAGCAAACCCTATTGTTCCAAGTGCAGTCGCTACCATGAAGGCTCCTGTGGTCCCTTTTGCAACAATTGCAAGAGGTACGGCCACCTCACCAAAGATTGCAATTCTCCTGCCAACAACAATTCCAACAACACCAGACCACCCAAAGTCTGCTTTGAGTGTGGGAAACCCGGGCACTTCAGGGACACGTGCCCAAAGCTGAAGAATAACAACAACAACAACAACAACAACAACCGCAACAGCAACAACAACAACAACACCCGAAGCAGAGCCTTCGTCATAAAATCTGGGGACGCCCGCCAAGACCCGAATGTGGTCTCGGGTATGTTCCTCCTCAACAACTTACATGCTTCTGTTCTATTTGATACTGGTGCTGATAGAAGCTTTATCTCTGATGACTTTTGCCCACTACTTGACATCACTCCTGTTGCCTTAGATGTTAAGTACACTGTAGAGCTAGCAAATGGGGAACTTATAGAAACCAATAGTGTGATACCTAATTGCACTTTAAACCTAGCTGATGAAACCTTTTCAATCGATCTTGTACCCGTTGAAATTGGAAGTTTCGACGTCATCATTGGAATGGACTGGTTGTCCAAACACCGAGCTGAAATCATTTGTTACGATAAGATCGTCCGCATTCCACTCGCTGCCGGTGGAACCTTGATCATACAGGGGGAGACCGGTGGGACGGGACTCAATATCATCTCTTGCTTAAAAACCCGAAAATTTCTGAGAAAGGGTTACCCTGCAATACTCGCACACATCACAGAGAAGAAGTCGGAGGAGAAGCGACTTGAGGATGTGCCGATTGTTAGAGACTTTCCCGAAGTCTTTCCAGAAGAACTGCCTGGTTTACCTCCATCTAGACAGGTTGAGTTCTCAATTGATCTCGTGCCGGGTGCCGCACCGGTGGCCCGCGCACCGTACCGTTTAGCCCCATCCGAACTTCAGGAGTTGTCTGCCCAGTTACAGGAACTTCTGGATAGAGGATTCATTAGACCGAGTTCTTCACCTTGGGGAGCTCCGGTTTTATTTGTTAAAAAGAAGGACGGGTCATTCACAATGTGCATCGACTATCGAGAGTTGAACAAATTGACCGTCAAGAACCGTTATCCACTTCCTCGCATTGATGATCTATTCGACCAACTTCAGGGTTCAAGTTTCTACTCAAAAATCGACTTGCGATCAGGTTATCACCAGTTACGAGTTCGCGACACCGATATTCCAAAAACTGCTTTCAGAACTCGTTACGGGCACTACGAATTCCAAGTGATGCCCTTTGGCCTAACTAACGCACCGGCTGTATTCATGGACCTCATGAATCGGGTGTGCAAACCTCACCTCGATAAGTTTGTCATTGTCTTTATCGATGACATACTCATTTACTCGCGCAACGAGCAAGAACATGCGCAACACCTTAAAACCATCCTGGAACTACTTAGACACGAGGAGCTGTACGCAAAATTCTCTAAGTGTGAGTTCTGGATTCAAACTGTTCAATTCCTTGGTCACGTGATCGACAGTCAGGGAATTCACGTTGACCCAACAAAAATCGAGGCTATCAAAGACTGGCAAGCACCCACCTCTGCAACTGAAGTACGACAATTCTTGGGTCTTGCTGGGTATTATCGGCGATTTATCAAAAATTTCTCCAAAATAGCTCAACCACTCACGGTACTGACTCAGAAGGACAAAAGGTTCGATTGGACCGATAAACAAGAGTCAGCATTCCAACTTCTGAAACAAAACCTTTGCAGTGCTCCAATTCTATCCTTACCCGAAGGCACCGATGACTTCGTGGTATACTGTGATGCTTCCCACCAAGGTCTCGGTTGCGTATTGATGCAACGAGATAAAGTTATTGCCTATGCCTCACGACAGCTGAAAATTCACGAAAAGAACTACACCACTCATGATCTCGAACTTGGAGCTGTCGTTTTTGCTCTCAAAATCTGGAGACATTATCTCTACGGCACTAAGTGCACAATCTTTACCGATCATAAAAGTCTCCAGCACATATTCGATCAGAAGGATCTCAATATGTGTGACACCCGACGATTTAGGGTTACTGATAATCCTACTTGAAACCCTAATTACGTGTGTTTAGTTTAGTATTAGGCTAAATACTTGTAATTACTTGTAACTATTTGTATATTTGTGTGAATATACACTCCCGTAATTGATATATATTACGCTTACGTAATTAGTTGTAATTACGCTTACGCAATTTGGTGAAATTGTGCAAAACGACCGGACGGAGTCCGACACAGTATAAATACGGACGTTGGTGAAAAACTTTCTATAAATAACTATAATCTATTTTTAGAAGTTATTTATCATTATTTATTATTTTGCTAAAATAATACTCGAAAAACCTAGACGTTTCGGTTAAAACGTCTCAAACGCAACGATAACGCGCGAATTTATTTCGACAACCAAACGAACGTCAATAATTAAATTGACAACCTAAATTAAGTATTTTAAATAATACTTCAATGGAAATCTATCCAAATTATATCGTTAATCTAAACGACTCAAAATAACGTTACGCGATTAAACCGCCGTAGAACAAACACGCAAATCGAGACCGACGAATTAACGGAACATTTCTATAAATGTTTTTTTTAGTATTTTGATAAATACTTCAACCAAAAATATTGAAAATTTAAGTCGTCACTTAAAAGCGCGCATAAAACGTTTAAAGTATAAATAAACGTTTAAACAATCGGGTAAACGAACGAAAAACGCAACGATTTAAGCTAGAAATGTAAAATGACCAAAATACCCTTGTGTGGGCCCCCCCTTGGCCGGCCCCCTTGCTGCCCCCATGTGCACCACCACCTCACTCCCCCACTCCCACACCATGCAAATCTCAATCATTTTGCTTCTTACACATCCACTCCAAATACATGCATAACCATCATCTCATCTCATTTCTACACTCCAACTTCTTTCTCCCTATCAAACT
Organism: Helichrysum umbraculigerum; assembly: GCA_949592205.1. Classification (NCBI taxonomy): domain Eukaryota; kingdom Viridiplantae; phylum Streptophyta; class Magnoliopsida; order Asterales; family Asteraceae; genus Helichrysum; species Helichrysum umbraculigerum. Next base: position 101,352,248 of record CATIUR010000003.1, on the reverse strand, counting down.
CTCTCCCTTTCTCTCAAAATCTGATAATACTCCAGCCCTTAAACCACCTCTACACCACCCAAATCCACCATAAGTCACCACTAATCAAGAACAAAGGAAGGAAGCTAGCACCAAGACATCATCATCCTCATCATCTCTACACTATTTCTTTGTGAGAATCACTAACTCCTTCACTTATTTTACTTTTAATCTACTGATTATGATGTTATTAAGCTCTATCAACAAGATTATGTCCAAACCTTGTGCTAAAATACGTTTTTATAACTTATACTTTAACATGCATGAATCTGCCTAAAAATCGACAGTTCACGAAAATATTCGTATAAAATCATCTGTTAAGAGTTAGAGGTCGAATTTTTTTTTAAAATTTGCGTATCGAAAAGATCTACAACTTTCGTGTTTTACACTTTTTCCAGAAACGTACTCATTTTTCTCTACGAGCCGATTTATAAGACTGACCTGGAAGTTTTTCGATAAAATGTGTTCGGTTGTTACGCGGCTTTATTTAACTATGTTAATGGACTTGTTAGAAGCTGAAAATTTGATATGTTAGTCAAGACACTTAGTAAATCAGTTGGTGAAAATTTGGAAGTTTGATTTGGACTATAGATAGGTGAAATCAGTTGGCGTAATGACCCGACATAAACCGAAAACATTAAATCTTGAAGTTTAAGGTGTAAACTTGAAACCGACATATCGAAACGACTACAATATGAAATAATAACTTTTATAACCTTTATTTACTGGAATATGACTTGAGTAAAAGGTTCGGGTCAAACCGTCATAGTTGACCACGTTTTTGACTTAGCAAAATCCAAACAGACTTAAGTGACGCATGACCCCAGGAATTATAGCGACACTCCCATAGTGACGCCCTTACTTTTCTGAATATGATTTATAGCGACACTCGATAAGTGACGCCTTTGTTATTAAAACTTTATTAATACCGACACTACCTAAGTGACGCCTGAAGTAACTGAACTATTATATTAGCGGCACTTACCCTTAGTGCCGCCATGCCTTAGTGACGCCCCATATCCGACACTTCTTAAGTGACGCTATTTAAATCTGAAAACGCATATTATGCGGCACTTCCTAAGTGCCGCCCCTAACTAGCAAGTGACGCATGAAGTGTCGCATGAAACAGAATCTTTAAAAACTAGTTTTCTCACTAAGTGTTAAACTTCAAGTAACGTTAATACTTATACAATGCAATGATATAACTCATGAAACATACTATACATATGAAAGTATAACATCATCCTAATAATAATGTCTTAACGAATTATTATTACAAACTTTCACCAACGGGTCGTACACGTTTTTGATAAACAAACTTGAACAACTTATTTGGACATACTAGTTGATGAACTAGCTCTAGGTGGACATTAACCCTCCACCTACACGATTGGCTTAAGTGGACATTGACCCCCACTTATACAATCGCTATAGATGGTCTTTTGAGACATCTACTTATACCCAACCTTATACGTTTTTAGGACGTTAGAAGGTTGCACACCGGCTTGCTTGCTTATTTGATATTTGCTTGCTACTTGCTAATCTAAGGTGAGTTTCATAGCCCCTTTTTACTGTTTTTCAACTGGGGTGAGAATACATACAACTGTTTTATACAACTGCTTATATGATCACAAGTAACTTGAAACATTTTTCGTACGGATTGCATGAGACCTGAATAATCCACTAAAGTCCTCTACCCATCATAGTCATTAAAATATGTGCGTGAGTATTATTGGATAGATCTATCAGGGTTTGACAAACCTCGTCCGGGCTAGTCGCTCTAGCCAACCCACGGGCGCAGTATTACTTGTGATTTAGAAGTGTATCGGATTAGTACACTTACCGGAGGCAAACAACGTTAAGCTTGACTATGAGACTCATGTAAATGGTATACTTATATTGCATTATGCAATACTTTTACTTATCGTTGAATAACGATACTTTTAACTGTCATTTTTGAATGATACAACTTGAAATCTTGTGGATCATAACTAAACGATTGTTTACAAACCTATGAACTCACCAACTTTATGTTGACCTTTTAGTATGTATTTCTCAGGTAACCCGCCGCAGTAGGAAGCTATGGATAGCTTAACTCGAGTCGCATATTTTTCAACATCTCAGGATCTAGATTGCATTTTACTATATTTAGTAACTTTGTAATTCAACTTATTATGCGAACTCCAAATGTTTTGTACAACTATTGTAAACAAATTTGAATTATGGAATGTAATATTTTCAAACGTCTCATATAGAGGTCGTTTGCTTTAATCTTTGTGTAATGATATTTGATTTGGTCGGCGCCCCCATGACACCTCATGTTTCCGCTGCCACGTGTTTTGGGGGTGCGACAATATGAGGCAACGTCGATGGGTCGAGTTGCTTACCGATTACGATTGCGAGATCAACTACCATCTAGGGAAGGCTAATGTTGTGGCCGATGCCCTCAGTCGAAAGGAACGACCAAGACCACTTCGAGTCCGAGCCCTCAGTATGACCATTCACAACGATCTTACCGTTCAGATTCATACCGCTCAGATCGAAGCCCTGAAACCTGAAAACATCAAAAATGAAGCCTTACGGGGTATTGACAAACAATTTGAAATCAAATCTAACGGGATTAGATATTTCTCAAACCGAATCTGGTTGCCTAATTTCGGGAACCTACGAGACTTGGTGATGGATGAAGCCCACAAGTCTAAATATTCTATCCATCCGGGATCCGATAAGATGTACCACGGAGTCAAGGAATTTTATTGGTGGCCAAACATGAAAGCCGAAATCGCCACGTATGTCAGCAAGTGTCTTACTTGCTCGAAAGTCAAAACCGAACATCAGAAACCGCCTGGTTTACTCCAACAACCTGAAATCCCTGAATGGAAATGGGAACAAATTGCCATGGATTTCATAACCAAACTACCCAAGTCGTCGAACGGTTGCGATACCATTTGGGTGATCGTCGATCGTCTCACCAAATCTGCTCATTTCCTGGCAATCAAGGAAAACGATAAAATGGAACGCCTTGCACAAATCTACATCAAGGAAATCGTTTCTCATCACGGCGTTCCAATCTCGGTCATCTCTGATAGGGATGCCCGTTTCACCTCTCACTTTTGGCAGTCACTTCAAAAAGCAATGGGTACCCGTCTCGATATGAGTACCGCGTACCATCCTCAAACCGATGGCCAAAGTGAACGAACCATCCAAACCCTGGAAGATATGCTACGCGCCTGCGTATTTGATTTCGGTACAAACTGGGAAAGACATCTACCGTTGTGCGAATTCTCGTACAATAACAGCTATCACGCCAGCATTAAGGCTGCACCTTTTGAGGCACTGTACGGTCGTAAGTGCCGATCACCGATCTGTTGGACTGAAGTGGGAGATAGTCAACTCACTGGTCCTGAACTCATTCACGCCACCACTGAGAAAATAGTGGAAATCCAAAACCGACTCAAAGCCGCACGTGATCGTCAGAAAAGTTATGCTGACGTGAGACGCAAACCACTCGAGTTCCAAGTTGGGGATCGAGTACTCTTAAAAGTATCGCCTTGGAAAGGCGTCATCCGTTTTGGCAAACGCGGGAAGTTAAATCCCAGGTACATCGGGCCTTTTGAGATCCTCGAACGGATTGGCCCCGTAGCTTATCGATTGCAGCTGCCATCCGAACTCAGCAGCGTGCACCCTACTTTTCATATTTCAAATTTGAAGAAGTGTCTATCTGATGAGACACTTATTATTCCACTAGATGAAATTTGTGTTGACGATAAACTTCACTTCGTTGAGGAACCCGCTGAAATTATGGACCGTGAGGTCAAACAACTGAAACAAAGTCGTATTCCCATCGTCAAGGTCAGATGGAATTCGCGGCGTGGTCCGGAATTCACCTGGGAACGGGAAGACCAAATGCGACTCAAATATCCGCAACTATTCACTGATTCTACATCAAACACGACTTCGAGCTAAATTTCGGGACGAAATTCTCTTAACAGGGGGAGAATGTAACACCCGCCAAATTAGGACTAGTAATTAGTGCCTAATCAGATGTTAATACATGTAATTAGTTCTGTGTTAGGCTAATTAATGTATCGAATTATATATATTGTTGAATATATACGAAAATGCGATTTGATTAAATCGTACGCAACTTAAATCGAATGTATTTCGATTCAATTTAATACGGACGTTGGTGACCAATTTTATTAAATAACACTTTATGTCAAAAATATTATTATGATAATATTTCGTATTCAATCGTATCGTACAAACAGAACGTACACAATTTAAAATGTTTAAAACGCACAAACTAAATAAACAAACTTACATTTTATAACTCAAATATAAATCGAATTGTAAAATATTTAAACAATATATCGCGTAATAAATCGTATTTTAAAACTTATAATTAAAATGTAAATAATTGTTTAACGTTAAACGACGGAGCAAACGAACACCACACGGAACGCGGGGCGAAAACTGGAAAAGTGGGGATAAACCCCACCTCCCACTTTTCTTTCTTCATTTCATCCATTCCTTCACTCTCTCTCTTTTCTTTTCTCTCTAAAAAGAAAAACCACCAAACTCGTTAAAATCGCAAAATAAACATACTAAACTCGCTTGGATCATCTCGGCTCTTTGGAACAAAACGACCACGACATCTCGATCTATCATCCTATCTTTCCGGATTTTCATTTCGGCAATTTGTAAGTTTCCGACAAAATCCCGAAATCTCTCGATTCTTAGTATTTTTCATTTGTGGTTGTTATTATCACTTGTATATGTCCATTACAATGTATAGAACACGATTTTATAACCTGAAAACGAGTTTAAAACAGATTTTTGGCCGGAAAAACCTTGACAGCCGGACTTTCTGGGCTGATGTTCATCCATGCGACACAAGCCTTGTGTCGCATGTTGTGTCGTATTTTGCCACTTGTGTCGTATAAAACCTCCTGTGTCGTACCTTGTGTCGTACCAGATAATTAGTGTCGCAAGTCTTGCGACACAACCACTATGTCGCATACACCATACGACACAATCACTATGTCGCTGTTGAATCAGCATCTCGTATCTATGCGACACAACCCTTGTGTCGTATAGACATTGTGTCGCATTCCTATGCGACACAACCCTTGTGTCGCATGACAAACTTTTGTGTCGCATATTGTGTCGCAAAACACAGAAAACTCAGATTTTTACTAAGTGTCGAGACCTAAAATTTTAACACCTGATTTTACCCAAATTCGGATCCAGATGCGTTTTTCGTCAAAGCAATATAGTAGAAATAAAAATTTTCCAAGCTGACCTGGCAGCTCGACCCCAGCCAGGGGCTCTGCCCCTTGGACCCCGCTACCAGGGGCGCTGCCCCCGGACCCCCGTACTTAGATTCCGTAACGGCTTCTAAAACACAATCGAAACACATTTTTCAAAGTAAAACGCCACGAAATCACAATAATAATAGTTGAGATTATTATTACAAATCCGTCACCAACGGGCCGTACATGTTTTCAAACACTTAACAAATCAACCAAATCGTAGTAATTTGGACATATATATAGTTGTGTAACAACTACAAGGGTGATCTTTTGAGATACCCAATCATGATTATAACCATCGCGTGTCGTGGACACCCTCAGGTTACAAGTCTTTGGACTTCATATTCGGCTAATCAACTTACGTTTGTGTAAACGCATTCAGACTCAGGTGAGTCTCATAGCCCCTCTTTTACTGTTTTACTCAGGGGTGTGATATATTGCTCAACTTTTAACATGTGAACGCAAGTACCAACTTTTCATATACTACATGAGTTTTTCGAAACTAATCATTTTAAAGTCCTCCGTCAGCATAGTTGTTAATACGTTGTAGCGTGAATATTAGTATATGGTACCATATAGGATTGACCCACCTCGTTCGGGTTAGCAAGCACTAACCGGGTAAACGAACGTACTAATATTTGGGAAGACGAATGTGGATTAGGCATTCGTGGAGGCACCTCGCCCGGAATTCTCTATAGGGGACCCGGCCCTCGAGTTAAGCTCAACTATGTGCTCATGGCTGTATACACGATGACTATCATTTAATTGCTGGATGCAATTCATTATTTAATTGCTGGATGCAATTCATTATTTAAATCTTGCGGTTCACACTATATTAACTGATTTCAAACCTGTGAGCTCACCAGCTTTTAGCTGACCTTTTAGCATATATCGCAGGTACCAAGCAGTAGGATGTTTCTGCTTCAGGATTTTAGCTCGAGTCAGCATACAGAAGATTGAGATTTTCTTGCATTAGTATATTTTGTACAAGTACTTATGTACTGAAATCTCATTTGATTCAAACTTGAGCTATGTAAAGCTTTAAATGTTGTAAACATTTCTATTATCAATATATTTTGTTAAAACGACGCATATAGAGTCGTTTACTATATATCTTTGTGCTTTGTTATTGATTAGTAACACCCAAATCAAGCTTCCGCAAATCATTCAATTTGGGGGTGTTACATTGTAGGCTATAACTTTATTTGTACAGAATTATTTGGCAAACTAGCTATAGTTGTAGCTTTTAAATGTAAAATGACGTAAAAGAACATAGAAAGACATAAAATGATATCAATATAGTAAATGATAAACATAGTTAAAAGTAAATTTAACAAATATTTGTTAGGATCATTACTTGAATTTTGGTGATATTGTGTATTGAAGGTACTTAATTATCCCATTCTCAAGCTCGAATTTGTCGTAACTATGCACGTTTTATGTAACATGTCAAGCCACTAGCTAGTTTAATTATTCCGTAAACTTAATATTTGTATCAACTAAAAAAAGATAAGTTGGATGGTAGAACTGACCCTCGTACCATATTTCAAAAATATGCGTCTGCTCCACCCGCAAGGAGCATCAACGTCGGGTAAATTACATGTTCACAAATCACCTACGTATGCTGAAGCACGGATTCAAAATAGGTCACATATGTAAGGTCTGAGCGTTTGCGGTGGCGATACCACTTGGGCAATGCCCAATTGGTAATTTTATTTTTAACTATACTTCACTTTTGTACTGACAGTCCAAAAACACAAAGCTTGTTGCAAAGACGGTCTCTCCTTTGTTAAGTTTAACATTTCAGCCGTTAAATACATTAAATGATCATTTTACCCCTCGACCAAAATTGACCATTCTTCCGATTATCTACCATTAACATCGACGGTCCCCGCCTCTAAAATCCCCTTTACCATGAGGGATAAAATGGTCATTTTACTGTACTTAACGACTGAAATCTTAAACTTAATGAGTTAGAGACTACCTTTGTAACAAATTTTGTACTGTATTTTTTAACCGTCAGTGAAAAAATAAAGTACATAGACTGTGTATTACTGTATGTAAACCACAAACAGTAACCATGCACTAACTCGATTATTATTTAGTAGGACTAATGTACTTTGGTAGTACTTGCAAAACGGGCAGGGTGGGCGGGCTCAGGCAGTCAGGTCTAAATGGGCTCGGGTCTGAACGGGCACGGGTCTTAAGACTCTAAACGGGCCGAGGAAAAAATTTAAGAAAACCAAACACTCCAAACTTATACAATCAATAATATGCTCTGAGAATCTCAAGTAGTTAACTAGTTATCCCATATACTACTCCATATATACATACACCTTTTTTACTGTCACCAATGGTCGCAATTAAAAACGTATCGAAGCATTGAAACAAATATTTCTTTAATTTTTTGGTAGCTTAATATTAAAAGAGAGTGTGTACATGCATGTACAACCTTTCAAAGCATTAGGGTGTACCATTCTGTCTCTTTAATAATAAAGTTTCATTAGATTTGACTCGTTAGGTTTTTTTCCTCCGCCCACGTACCCGACTTAGTCCACCCAAAATAGTCCATTTAAAATATACTTGAAGCCCAAAATCACCCATCTCTCTATTTTGATAGCCCAGAATAATTGGTTTGGGCTTATTTTTGCCTCCTCTACAGTCTACACTCTACACTATTATTATATATATTTTTCAAAAGTGTTCATTTGCATCACTTTCTTTTGTAAATTATAAGAATACGAAAACTTGTTAAAGATCATCCGGCCGCTTGATTTTGACATGGTTTCATAGTACATATATATATATCGAATAGATAGATATCAGGCAAAATTGCGGCAAACAAAAACGTTCAATCTTTTTCAACCATGGAGGGCGAGGTATGGTGTTCGTCTTTCTATATCAAATCTTTTATTTCTGCTACCATGCCATGCATTGATCTAATTAAATTTCAAAATCTGTAATGAATAATCTGCAGATTACAATGGTCTGTATGGACACTAGTAGGTGGATGCGAAGCAACCGATCAGTTAGGTTTAAGGAACAAGCTGATGCTATTGAACTCTATATTACCAATATATTAAACGTAATTTCAATACAACCCTTTTTTTTCTTTCTTTCAAGCATATTTAGGGATTCTTTTTGTTATTGATTATTATTATTATTATTTTAATTTTTATTTTGTTACAGTTTCATCCGAAGAATGTGGTGGGCGTATTTGGAACTAGTGGTGACTATATTTTAAGTGTGATTAAACCTTGTAGAGATCTTCAACGTATCATCAATGTTTTAAAAACCGGTTCGAACCGGCCGGTTCGACCGGTTCGACCGGATCCGGAGGAAGTTCCGAGTTAGAATGGACCGGTTTTGACCTTAAGTTGACCAGTCAACGAACCGGGGGTTCGACCGGAAACCGGACGGTTCAACCGGTTTTTTTTTTTTTTTTTTAAATAATGGTGACGTGGCCGGTTTTGGGGGTGGTTGGACCGGACCGGTTGAACCGGTTCGACCGGAATCGGTGGAGTTTCCGAGTCGATAAAAAAACCGGTTTTTAAAACATTGCGTATCATGGACACCATCTACAGTCAGCTTCTTCTATTTCTATTAATTAATTCGTTTAACTCTTGTTTGTATGACGGTTGGTATTATTTTATTATGTATATATAATATATATAATGATTATAAGTTTAGGGCATTGATATTTCCACCATAAAAAATGATAGATCCACCATTAAGTACAACTATTTATGCATATAGTACAACTGATAACTGCATAGTTTTGATGGAACTATCATTTTTGTTGGTGGAAATATCATTGACCATAAGTTTATTCTACCAGGTGTATCAATACAAGGTAGTTTGATGTTAGTGGATGCGATCGATCATGCTCATCTTGTTTATCTAAAAATAATAAACTCAACCATGCCAATAAGGATTGCTGCTTTTGCTGGAGGGTATGGATTTTTGCTTATATATATATAATAATTAATGCAACTTATTATTTATTTATTTATTATTAATTATTGTTATGCTTATTTAATCTACAATTTATATACATCTGTTTCTTGGCTTAACTTTCAGTAATTTATGTTGGTATGATGATTATGAACTCGATTATTGTGGATTCAAGATCAAACAGAATAATGTAGCTCTTGACATTGTCGTCTTTGGTAAACGAACAAAACATAAGTGGATCTGTCTTGAGTGGGTAGTTGATGCTGCATATAATAATAATGGCAACTGTCGCATTGTTGATGTTCCACATGGATCTACTGTTCGTGACGCATTGTCCAAGTTTCTTTTACAAAATAGTTTAGCACCACTTGGTGGTCTTTCGATGCAACAGGAGAGTGCAGCGGTGAAGAAAAAGGATTATGGTGAAAACCGTGATCCACATAAGAAAATGTCTCCACGTGTCTATAAAACGAAAGATCGGCTAAAATTCAAGAGAGACACATTAACTCGAGAGGTTGAAAGGCTGAAACTAGAGTTGGAAGAATTCCGTAGGGGGGAGAATGAAGAACAAATGGTTCAATCTTCTTCAACTATGGAGGCCGAGGTATCTTGTTCGTCTATGTATATCATATCTTTCAATTCTGCTACCATTAATCTAGTTAATTTCTAAAAACTAGCTCTAATGAATATTTGTTTGTAATCAATCTGCAGATTACAATGATCTGTATGGACACTAGTCAGTGGATGGATATGGATTTAACCCGACGAAAGCAAAAATTCCGATTAAACCAACAAATTAAACTTATTGAACTCTATATTACCGAAAGATTAGAAGTAAATTCATTACGTGCCCTTCTTTTTCCTTTTAATTAATTAATGCATATATAGGGTTTCTTTTTGTTATAGATTATCCTTTTTTTCCCTTTTTCTTTAAGCAGTCTCATCCGCAGAATCTGGTTATCGTACGTGGATCGAGAGGTGAAGTTCTGGCTCCACGCTCTGGCAATCTTGAACGCATCATGTCACATATTAGAGAGGGTGAGTTGTTTAATTAATTCTCCTGACTCTTGTTTGTATGATGGTATTATTGTGTATAATGATCAAGTTTATTCTAAGTGCTTCTTGTTACTCAGATGTAAGTGTAGACGGTACTTTTGATTTAATGAGAACAATCGGAGATGCTTGCACAACTATTGTTCATAACAAAGGTATGCGAGGAAGGATTGTTGTGTTTGTTGGAGGGTATGTTTATGCATATTTATTAATAAATGCAACTTTAAATTATTATTTTAATTATGCTTATTTAATCTAAAATTTACATACATCTGTTTCTTGGCTTTCAGTGTGATTGGATGGTATCCAGAGACTGGTCTTGTTGGATATGCAAAAATAATCAAAAAGAATAGAATAGCTTTTGATGTTGTCAACTTTGGTGACCAGTCTAAAAATAAGTGGGAACTTCTTGAGACGCTAGTTGCTACTGCGAGTTATAATGGCAACTCTCGCATTCTTCATGTTCCACGTGATTATAGAGTCCTTGACGTCTTATCCAACGACTTTCGCCGTCCACAGGGAAATATGAAGAAAAAGTCCAACGGACAGAAAGATCGGCTAAAAGGCATTATTGGCGATTTAACTGAAGAGGCTAAAAAGCTGAGACGAGAATTGGAATTCTTCCGTAAGAGGAACGATCAAGTTGAGTATGAACACTGGTGATACTAAATTGTTGATGTATGTACACTGCTTGATTTCCATTGTTGTTATCTGTCTCTCTGTACTATGAATTTTTATTTTTTCACTTTTAGGAAAGAGTGACCATGACATGGGCTCTTTTATTAGTATTATATTTATCATGAATTAGAAGGTTTGAAAGGCGCAATCAAATCAACTCATTGTCAGTTAATTACATTTCTGTTTTGGGGAGAATACTGCATGTGTAGTATAACACCCCTCGTTTAATTATAAACAATAATATAATAATTGCGACTCGGAAGCGTATATTTCAAAACATACTATCAATGTTTTACATTACGTAAAATGTCAATAAACTTTTTCAAACTTATTACACCTGACATTTCAACAAACTCGGTGTTATATAATTCAAAACATTACTTTAGTTATCAAAATAACATCAGAGTAACAGCCTGTCAAACATTCCTTCAGTTCCAAACTACTTCCTGCCCTGCCCAATATGTCCCATCTATTTAACCTGCAGGAAGAACTGTGGTGGGGTTAGCATAAAGCTAAGTGAATGAAACTATAAGCAACAGTACAGCTTAGCATAACAATCTGTTTACATCAAATTAACAATAAACAGAAAATCAATCAATCACTAATTCACATAACTTCTAATCAAGCATTATCAACCGTCATGAGGACCGGTGGCTCCTGAGACACCCTAATACCGGTTTGGTACTCAAGGAACTCTTATCAATCATCTGTATTGGCCTATACAGAATTACCGGTAACCAGTTGTTAATTACACACGACCTAGATCTATAAACCAACATTTCAAGTTTCAAGATCTCCTGTCGTCTACAATAACAACCAAGTCCAACTGTCAAGTCAAGTTGACCTCAGAATCTTACATACTAGCTCAAACAGCCAAGTAAGCAAACCACCACACTAACATGGCAAGATATCTCAACAGATTCATCATATCAAAGTAATACTATAAATTACTTGTTGTAAATCAAATCATTACAACTAAATCACACTGAGGTTACAGATCCACTCACCGACACCTCAGCTGCAAGCTCAGAAGTCTAATATTACTGAGCCTTCTACACATCTGAGAATACAATTAATAAACAATGAGTTAGTAACTTGTATCAACTGATAATACTTATGTAATTAACATCGTTACACAATCATAACATAATTACATGTATCAAGTGATCCCTAAGATCACAGCAACAAAAGTTCAATTCGGAACATAATCAAAAAGTCCCGAATTAAGGTCCAAAAACTGTAAAATGCCATTTTCGACCCCTAAACGACCCCGAATGGCCAAAAACTGACTAGGCTATAGTATATAGCTTTGATCAGTGGGCCGTTTTCGAGTGACCACGTAAATTTCAGCCCAATCCAAGTTTAAAGACAATTTGTCAATTTTTCCGTGGCAAAAATCACTACTAAACACTTATGCACTTTTGAAAATTTACAAAAAGTACTGACAAACGCGATCCAGAAAACAATGGTGGGATCGCGTTCCTCTTTGTAAAATCATTCTGTGACAAATTATAACTAAGCAACGCGATCCGGACAAATTCTTGGGATCGCGTTCCCAAGAACAAAACTCGTCTAATTCCTTTTATAACTAACGAACGCGATCCTGGCTAGGGTTCTGGGATCGCGTTTGAGCGTCTTTCAGCTCAGCTTCATCCCTGTAATTGCCCAGCTCCGAATTCAAAACCATTTTTGATAAATCAAGCTTATCAAACTCAGTTCTAATGTTATAAACAACTCAAATAACATCACATAATCATCATAAAACCTTTATAACATGTTTCTAACATCCAATTCTTCCAAATCATCAATTCACTAAATTTCAATCAAAAATCAAATTCTTAAATACATAATAACACTTACTTTTTGAAGAATAGACTGATGATAATCTGACCATGGTGAAGTTTCACGAGAATCACCACTTCCTAATTTGATTTCTAGTTTGATTTGAAAGTTTTCTGAGAGTTTCTGTGAGTTTTGAAGTTTTATAATGAACTTTCCTAAAGAGGAAATGATATATATAAGTCGGCCTCATTAAACCGCCTTCAATATACGGGTATAATTTAATACCCCATCTCAATCTATTGTTTGGAACCCGAAAACCATTTGCGAGTCCAAACATTTTATTGTACCGTCAACTATATTAATTTACAACAATTAATAATTCACTTATCACATTGGAATATTCGACTCCTATTCCAATTATTTCTACTAGTTCAAACAATATTATTTCCAAACACATTTAAATGTTTATTTAAATCAAGAAATAATATAAAACCACTAGGTCCATTTCGAGGGTGTTACAACTCTCCCCCCCTTAAAGAGATTTCGTCTCTGAAATCTAACCCCACTCAATCAGTCTAACTAATGTGATATAATCACATATTTCTTAGCATACATTAATCCTCAATAGCAACTTACAACTATACTTAGACTGTTTGAATTCTTTCCACATGCACATATCCAAATGTACATGCTTCTATCTTTTCCTATGCACACATACAGTGCATCTAATCAATATCATCAATCAGATATATCTTATAGACAAACACTTACTTTAACAAGTGAAACCTACAATCACTTAATCAACAAATAAAACTTAACATTACTTAATAGGTTTATGCAACCCGAAATTAGCAACATGCTAAAATCTTTAACCTATTCTCACTGTTCATCACTGTTAACAATAAAACAGCAGCAACAATATCCCAACAATAGTGTTTATTAAACCCCAATGTACCTAGCAACATTGAAATATAATTCAGCTCACGACCAACAATCAGTCTAATATACAGATCACAATCTTAAGTCTTTACCATCAAAGATCTGAAATTCAAATCTAGGTCAGCTTTTCATCCAAAAGTTTCATACCTATGCTCTTTTGTACAACCTATAATGTTCACATATCATTTCAATCATATGAAATTCTTTACTTAAAAGTAATCCAGATTCATATCACCTTAATAAGCAAAGCAGAGGTCACACTCAGTAGGTAAAACTACAATCAACAAGTACTTTGCTCAATCAACAAAAGTACTACAATCAATCTTACCTACAATCAACCAACCTCTACATTGACTTATTTCCATTTGTAATTCCTTTCATTACTACCTATCAATTGTCAACAACATCAAAGTCGACAACAACTACTGCTCAAACAATAATCACAACACTAGTGATTATACATTCCAGTACACCTATCAGTACTTTAATATTTGTCTTCAAACTCTAACTAACCATCAAGTTAGAATTTATATACTATTAAACTGGTAAGACATCAAAATCTATTCTTAGCAACCAGTTATTTCAACTCAACCTTACAATCATAAACTACTAATCACAAGCCATTAGAAAATTATACAACTTTAACCACCCAATCATTCAACACTAGATCCCGTCAATCTAGCAACTAAGTCAATCTTAATCCACATATTATGATACTACAGGTCAAGCATCACAATATCACATTATCAAAATGTGCTACTTTCCAACACATTTCCAACAAAATCTACATCAAGTTAATCACAATTAACTAACCTCCACATATCTTATGGCATATTTTAATTCATTCTATTAAAACTTATCATGCCATTTACTATCATGTATACCACACATACATACCTACACAATTTCAAGGTTTCTATTACTCTCTAACACATACAATTTCTTAAAATATGAACAATCATTCAATTCATATTTCCTCAATTTATCAAACAAAGATCAACTAAATCTTTAACACCATCCAATTCCAGATATACTTTCATATCATACCTTATTTGGATCTAATCCTAGTTTTTCCACTTTATCACTTACTTTACTTGTATACTATCAACAAATAACTAAAGAATTCATCCAATTCTTTCAATACTTAAGTAATTCACCATAAGGTACAAATCAACCTAGACAATTATTAATAATAACTTTCAATTATTTCTTATCTCACCTTCTTACCCAATCAAAGCTATCATCACAAGCTTCACACACTGGTAAGATTTTCTTATCACAATTATAATCAATGTGATTTAATTATTCTAACATATCTTAGCAAATTATAACTGTCATATCAAACAATGGCTTTATATTCGTATAATTCTTTAACACATATTCAGTTCAAATATCAAATATTACTTAACTGAATACTCAATTATACTTAACACTATTTCAATTACTTAATACTAGCCTTAAGTAATGAATCAAGTTTCACAAACTTAGACAATTCATCTATCTCCTCTGGATCTTAAATGACCCCCTTCAACATAATTTAAGCAAATCTAGGAATTCAATCATATTCCATACAATCATAACATTTCAATCTATGTTAGACTATTTCAATACACACAGTTGACTAAATGTCAACTTTGATTTAAATCAACAAATCAATAAAATCCTCTAACTGCTTTTTCTCAAGTTTGACCTATCCTCAAACCAATCACAAGCAATTAATTTTATACACAGTTCTCTATTCATGGTTTAACTTTCAAAGTTAACATACCATCAATATTAACTCACAACAAACCATTTCATCTTATATGTTCACCTTCAAACATATATTTTAAATTATTACTTTCAATAATCTTATCAATCTTTTACAAAGACAAGGTCAACCTACATCAATCTTGGCTCCATATAAGCCATTTCATATTGTATGTTTACTTTTAAACATATACTTCAAATTATTACATTCAATAATACTAGAAATTCCTCAAGCAAGACAATATCAACCTATTTCAACTTTGGCTTCATACAAGCCAAATACAAAATAGTGACTCATTTAAACACTATCAAATTCGCCTACATGTAATCTATCACAATCAATCACAATTACATATTCAACACAATCAAATTAGTCACTTAGGTTTATCATCAAAGCCTCTATCAATGACAACTATCATTTACACTTTCACCTTTACAGTCTAAAGGTCACAGTTCTATCAACTGATTGTTTTCTTATCAAAACAACTATTAAACAACTTAGCATACTATCATGCTCCATTTCCAAAATCACATTACATTTCTTTTATACCAAGTAGCCTCAACAAGTTCATGTGACACAACATAATATAACAACGGTGATCAGGCGTTGCAAGATTATGTTCTTCACAATCCATTCTCAGGCTACTCTACATTATAATTATCAATGTGATCTATTCTCATCTCATATGATTTCAAATCAATCAAAATTCATTTAATAGTTTCTAACAGCTGATACATACTCAAAATCAGCTTACTACTTACATATTCAACCTTATATATGCAAGCCATCTCACATAATTTATTTTCAACAACTGAATTACTCAGTATATCTACTGGTCTGAAACCTCAAACATATGATAACCTATCATCATAATTTCAATACTTAACACAATTCAATGTCCCTACTTACTACAAAATTCAGGACACATCTTAATTAATTATCATTACTTTGACATATGCTTTACTATCAAGCATCACTGTCACAACAAGCCTACTCAATCATGTTACTATAAACATTTCATTTACTAATTCACAATTGACTAGAAAGACCTATCACTTTCTCATTCAATTTAGCTTTATCATAAGTTATTTTCCTCATAAACTTATTCATCTTGGTTTAACTCAAGTGTTTAACTACAATCAAAACATATCATGTAGTCACATAACCACATATTTTCTCAATTAGCAGTCATCCTCAAATCAAATGACACCACAGTTCTTAAACAGGATTCAAATCACACCTTGTAACCAATCTACTAATATAATACTATCAATTATCTTGTCTCACCAATAAAGACACTCCTTAGGTTCCAACATCAATCTTGCTAAAACCTTAATCAATTCTTTTCTGCTTACTTAACCACATTTCTGCATTTTCAATTCAATCAGAAATACTCACAACAATGAGCAACAACAAGCATCTTATTTAACACTTATCTCCTCATGTCAACCTATAACAATCATTAGTTGACTCAAAACTAGGGAATCATATCAGTCTGACTCAATTAACTTCACTATAAAGCTTACTCAACATAACAGAGTAAACAATTCAAGTTAATGTAAATTAACATAGGCTTATCGAAGATTACCTGGCAATCTTAAGCCCACAAGTGTTGAGGAAACATGAAATATACCAATCAGATAATCATGTTCCTCCGTCTCTGCAATTAAACAACAACTTCACAACTTGTTAAGGGTTAGTACATATTCAACTAACTACCTTCTCATACATCAACTAATCAACTAAACCCACACCTTCTGGAATGTTTAACTCAACTCAATCAAAGTTTAGGATTGAACATTCTATCAAGTCCAATTCACCCAAACTATTGCTCTGATACCAACTTATAACACCCCTCGTTTAATTATAAACAATAATATAATAATTGCGACTCGGAAGCGTATATTTCAAAACATACTATCAATGTTTTACATTACGTAAAATGTCAATAAACTTTTTCAAACTTATTACACCTGACATTTCAACAAACTCGGTGTTATATAATTCAAAACATTACTTTAGTTATCAAAATAACATCAGAGTAACAGCCTGTCAAACATTCCTTCAGTTCCAAACTACTTCCTGCCCTGCCCAATATGTCCCATCTATTTAACCTGCAGGAAGAACTGTGGTGGGGTTAGCATAAAGCTAAGTGAATGAAACTATAAGCAACAGTACAGCTTAGCATAACAATCTGTTTACATCAAATTAACAATAAACAGAAAATCAATCAATCACTAATTCACATAACTTCTAATCAAGCATTATCAACCGTCATGAGGACCGGTGGCTCCTGAGACACCCTAATACCGGTTTGGTACTCAAGGAACTCTTATCAATCATCTGTATTGGCCTATACAGAATTACCGGTAACCAGTTGTTAATTACACACGACCTAGATCTATAAACCAACATTTCAAGTTTCAAGATCTCCTGTCGTCTACAATAACAACCAAGTCCAACTGTCAAGTCAAGTTGACCTCAGAATCTTACATACTAGCTCAAACAGCCAAGTAAGCAAACCACCACACTAACATGGCAAGATATCTCAACAGATTCATCATATCAAAGTAATACTATAAATTACTTGTTGTAAATCAAATCATTACAACTAAATCACACTGAGGTTACAGATCCACTCACCGACACCTCAGCTGCAAGCTCAGAAGTCTAATATTACTGAGCCTTCTACACATCTGAGAATACAATTAATAAACAATGAGTTAGTAACTTGTATCAACTGATAATACTTATGTAATTAACATCGTTACACAATCATAACATAATTACATGTATCAAGTGATCCCTAAGATCACAGCAACAAAAGTTCAATTCGGAACATAATCAAAAAGTCCCGAATTAAGGTCCAAAAACTGTAAAATGCCATTTTCGACCCCTAAACGACCCCGAATGGCCAAAAACTGACTAGGCTATAGTATATAGCTTTGATCAGTGGGCCGTTTTCGAGTGACCACGTAAATTTCAGCCCAATCCAAGTTTAAAGACAATTTGTCAATTTTTCCGTGGCAAAAATCACTACTAAACACTTATGCACTTTTGAAAATTTACAAAAAGTACTGACAAACGCGATCCAGAAAACAATGGTGGGATCGCGTTCCTCTTTGTAAAATCATTCTGTGACAAATTATAACTAAGCAACGCGATCCGGACAAATTCTTGGGATCGCGTTCCCAAGAACAAAACTCGTCTAATTCCTTTTATAACTAACGAACGCGATCCTGGCTAGGGTTCTGGGATCGCGTTTGAGCGTCTTTCAGCTCAGCTTCATCCCTGTAATTGCCCAGCTCCGAATTCAAAACCATTTTTGATAAATCAAGCTTATCAAACTCAGTTCTAATGTTATAAACAACTCAAATAACATCACATAATCATCATAAAACCTTTATAACATGTTTCTAACATCCAATTCTTCCAAATCATCAATTCACTAAATTTCAATCAAAAATCAAATTCTTAAATACATAATAACACTTACTTTTTGAAGAATAGACTGATGATAATCTGACCATGGTGAAGTTTCACGAGAATCACCACTTCCTAATTTGATTTCTAGTTTGATTTGAAAGTTTTCTGAGAGTTTCTGTGAGTTTTGAAGTTTTATAATGAACTTTCCTAAAGAGGAAATGATATATATAAGTCGGCCTCATTAAACCGCCTTCAATATACGGGTATAATTTAATACCACATCTCAATCTATTGTCTGGAACCCGAAAATCATTTGCGAGTCCAAACATTTTATTGTACCGTCAACTATATTAATTTACAACAATTAATAATTCACTTATCACATTGGAATATTCGACTCCTATTCCAATTATTTCTACTAGTTCAAACAATATTATTTCCAAACACATTTAAATGTTTATTTAAATCAAGAAATAATATAAAACCACTAGGTCCATTTCGAGGGTGTTACATGTAGATTGATCCGTAGTTCCCTCCTGTTGTGCATGTAGTCCAAACCGTTCTGATTAGAGTGCAATTTATGCCAGTCTCACACAGTCACACTACTAGTTGATGCGTTTGCACCTTTGTCTTAGGTTTAGTATCTAGACGGCTAGATACAACAACTGCTTTATGCATGCCCGTACTAGCTTAGGGCACGGGGTCGAACTGGTCACTGGTTGAGTTGACCTGAACCAATCCAATTTTTGTCCCAATTTTCTGATTATTATATTTAGATTAAATATTATTTCAATAACGGTAACAACTTTTTTAATAAAATGAGTTAGGAGGTTTTATGTACTCAAAATACACTTCGAGTGACTTTCGACCAGTTTCATTCTTAGCTATGTTCACTGGTACAAAAACGAGTAAAAAGAGCGCAGCTTTATAGCGGTTTTAAGTGAAAACCGCTATATGGATTATAAAGTGGGTCCAATTATCTAATTTGTAGCGGTTTACCAGTCAAAAAGTGGGGTCCCAACTACACAAATGCAGCGGTTAAGGTTAAACCGCCTCAAGTAATAACATTTATGGCGGGTAAATGAACCCGCTTCAATTGGGGTAACCAATTTGTAGCGGTTATTTTTAAACCGCTACTAGTAAATTCATTTTGAAGCGGATAAAACGTTCTCGCTTCAATTGTGATAAATAGTTGTAGCGGTTACTTATAAACCGCCACTAGTAAATTTATTTTGAAGCGGGTAAAACTATCCCGCTTCAATTGTAAGAAACAATTAGTAGCGGTTAGATAAACACCGCCCCAATTGAAATGCCTTACCCTCCGGTAAAACTATTATTACGCTTCAATAGCTTCTTTTTTTATTTTCTATTTCATAATTAGATTTAATTTTTAAATATATAGATATAGAGATATATATATATATATATATATATATATATATATATATATATATATATATATATATATATATATATAGATACATATGCAAAAGGTTAGAGTCGCGTCGGTAGGTGTTACTTGTTAGCATTCAATTCATTCATTAATGGTATGGTATTCATTCTCATTGTAGTATAAATATACATACACATTAAGTCACTTTTTCATCCAAACCCTAAATATGATCATCAATTAATTAAGTTCCCAATATGATCCTCATTCAAGTATCTAATGGTCAGAGACTGATCCTCTCTCATCTAACTTCTCAAATATCTATCAAATTCACTTTTCGTGATCAGATCTATCAAAAAGAAATTAACAAATACTCAACTCTTCAACCGAGATTTCTCTGTTTAAATTTTTTGGCATCCTTAGACGAATCTACTTGTTTCTTCAAAAGTGTGAGGTTTTCTTTCTCTTCTGGAACTCAAGAATGTTAGTAGATTCTCTATTGGTGTTGAAATCAAGAAGAAAAAGGAGACGTCGATCAAACGTATTGTATAAACACGTGTGATACTATCGGATACCCATTATCTAATGGAATATATCTTAAAGAGGTTCCATATAATATCACACGGTTTTTCTTGTGATGGAAGATTGATGGGCGATTAATGTATCAGACTCACTAGTGGGTAAGATATGTTCGAGCATTTCTTCTGATCGAGTGACGATCCTCCTTGTTAGGCCTGTAAGCGAACTGAACGTTCGGTGAACTATTCGCGAACCGTTCGGCGGGAAGTTCGTTTATTTTCGTTCGTTTCGTTATATGAACGAACATGAACAAATTTTTACGTTCGTTTAATTATATGAACGAACATGAACACATGTCTCGTTCGTTCATTTATGTTCGTGAACGTTCAGTTAAATGTTCGTTTATTAACTAATAGTTTAATTAAATTAATACATATTTATATATGTTATTTTGATAAAGCTAAATATCAAATAGAATATTATTAATATTTTGATATTTTTATTTGATAATATTAAACAGCTAGATATTTTTACCTTATATTTCCATATCACATTTCCTCCACTCCAAAAACACATCCACTCTCTCCGTCCACTTGTTCCAGATGTGCTGATATTTCCAACGATCGGACTAAGCACATGAATTTATCTCCATATTGTGATCGTTTTGTAATGTTGAATATGTATCTCAAAGTTTCAAGTTATATAATATATGTGTAGATGTGTAGATATGTGTGTTTGTATATATATATATATATATATGTTTGTTGAGGTTCGTTTAGAGTATTAATGAAGAAATACATTAAATTATGTGTTTGTTCGTGTACGTTCGTTTGTGTTCGTGAACAAGCAAATTTTCTTAATGAACGAACATGAACAACAAAATCCGTTCGCCTATCCATTCGTGTTCGTTCGTTTGTTCGTCAAAACCTTAATGAATGAACACGAACAGACTCCGTTCGTGTTCGTTCGGTTCGTTTACAGGCCTACTCCTTGTGCATGCAGGATCGTAGCCTTCAGGGTTTTGGCCCAAAAGGCCGTAATTAATACGATCCCTTTATTTCCTCGGGTATTGTTCATTTGTTTGGACCATGCCAAGATGTTCATGGATCGGCCCAAAAGACAATATTTGAATGTTGAAGTTTTGGTATATAATGATTAATGAAGGCTGTTATATGAAAGTTTGGATCGGTTTTTAGTTATTTAATTTTTTATAAATTAAAGTTAATAAAGGTCGACGATATTATCGATGATAGTTTATCCTAGCCTTTTCATCTTCACTCGTACCATTATCATAATCATTCTCTTCTACAAAGCAGAAGGCGATGTACATGAGCTAATTAATTCATACGATTGAAAATTTAAACTACGAACACAAAAATAACATAGTATATATTGATATGATGTACATGTTCAGTTGATGATAATTTACTCTAGCCTTTTCATCTTCACTGGTTCCATTATCATTAATCTCATCTTCAAGTTATTACAAAGCAGAACGTGATGTTTGAGTCCCAAATACACAATTGAGACATAACAAAACCTTGTATACGAACAATAAATCTCGTTGCAGTTTCTGCAGAAATCCGGTGCTGAAACTTGATCATCTTTATATATATAATTCCCATGTTCCAAATTCTTTTTTGTTTTGCTTCATCTTTATATATAATTCCCATGTAACAATTTGATTTAATATACTAACACCCCACACTGATACCATAAAATTACATAACAACGTACGTATAGTACGTACAATATAATACTGTATGATTGAGTAACATTTAACCTAGGTAGCTTATATAATTATAACCACGTATTGTTACATACTCGATCTATTTTGATCTCTAATTGAAGAACTCGGAAGAATAGCAAGATATACCTTGCAAGGACTTCTGTGATGCAAAATTTCATTTGTTCGGCAAAAGATATGTTTTTGAAAGAATCAGCAAAACTGCCAGGCTTTTTGCCAGAGTAATGGAAAATGTGAATACGTTTTGAGAAAAACATAATAGTGACCTTAAGGAATATTTTATTCCGTTCGTTGAGATTTGATTCGGCTATGATTGACGGACGAGTAAACAGAGAAATTGCGGTCGTGAATGAATATTATTCTGAAAGAAGATCACCAAAATGTGAGAACTTCATATGGAACTGCTTCATTTTGTTGTTTGGATGATGCTATTGTTACCAATTTAGGTGATTGTGCCGGATGATTGTATGCAAAAGTGATTGCCAAAGCTAACGGAGTAATGGGTATTTATAATTGGGTATGCCGATACATATTCTCAATTTAAAAAAATAAACAGCGGTTGATATATTGATTATTAATTGATACATAGAATATAGAACAGTTGATCGATGAGTGTATTGCAAATGGGTGTTGACATATACCGTACAACATAACTTTTGATGTTTACACCAAACTGTACAAACATTTAAGCACATAGTACAAGTACAGTATAGCAAAGTTTTGGTGGATGAAAAAACAAAACCCATATTGTATATATCAATCCCCATTGCAAAAGTGACTGCCGAAGCCAATGGTTGATTACTGTTTAAAACAGTGTATTGATATATATATATATATATATATATATATATATATATATATATGTGTGTGTGTGTGTGTGTGTGTGTGTGTGTGTGTGTGTGTCCTTTCAAAAAAAATACTCCATATATATAGACCACGGTTCTAGAAAAGAACAGTAGTTTCAGACTTTCAGTGTTGCATGGTATTTATGTTTTTGAAACAATGAAACTACTATGCCAAACGGTGTCAAAAAATTATGTTAGTCAAAATTTAAGGCACTTGGTCAATGTTTTTCTTAATTGTTTTTTTAAAGCATTAGTTATTTTTATAATAGCAAATCATCATCGTCGTAGAAATATACAAATCAAATCAAATTGATATGAGAGTTTAATCCGGTTTAATAGTTTTAATAATTTTGGATCGGTTTAATAATTTTTTCCCTCTTCAACATTGTTGATTCATTCATTTAACAAATAATGAGTATTGATTAATGAAATTAATTTGGCTGTTGGGGGATCGACTTGGTCATGAAAAATTTGCATTTACGTCTGATGATAAATAAACTTAATAGACGGGTGGCCATATTTAATCCGGTTGACAAGACCACACAATGTTCCTATCCCTCGCCTTATCAAGTCTATGATACATGTACCACCCTCTCCCTGACCCTCCCCAGCCCACTTTCCAGACATATATTTGACTTTTTTAACAATTTTTATTTGTATTAAATTTTTATTCCTATTAAAGAAAATGTGGCGGTCTTATATGTTTTGGATCGGTTCATTAATGCTTTTAACCGCTTCAAGATATATTGATTCTATTTTAACAAATTGCTTATTAATTATTTATTAATTATAAATTAATTAATTAATATATAATTAAAGTATTAAAAGTCGACGATAAAATTGATTTGCTTGTTGGGGGAATGGGGGCATCGAAAAGTTTTTCAATTACGATTGACTTTTAATTACTCGTATTATACATGTGGAAGAATTAATCAATATTTAATCCGGTTCCCCACACATTTTTAAGTTTAATTAATTAATGTATATGGATCGGTTCATGGCGGCCTTATATATTTTGTGACATGCATGTAAATTATCTTTGGTTGTTGTTATATATCTATATATATATATATATATATATATATATATATATGTTCATTAAGTTGACACAGTAGCATCTAATATGGTGTCATGTGTCACCTAACAAAAAATACTTCAAGATATTAATTCATAAATCTTCTATAAACTTAAAACTTCAATATTATTAAAGAAATTTCTTACTTTCTGTAATTTAATATTAAAAAAAAGTTATCAATTGGCACAAAATTATTAAGTGCTTAAAAAAAAGAATACTACAATTTAACTCACATGATTAATGTGCACTTGTCTCTCACAAGACTCGAACACATAACCTCTCAATTGATAGATTCCCGTACATAGTGCTAGACCAAAGGGCTATTGATATAATTAAATTCATACATTTTTTACTCATCTATCACAACTAATTCTTTTTATGAAGTTTTTCATTTATAATGGAAAATCTAAACATAATTGGGTTGTTCGATCTTAGTTATATTTATAAATTATAAAAGTTTATAATTTGTGTAAGTTAATACATAATATTAATTGTGATTGAGTTGAAATAGTGTGTAGGTGAGTTTGAATAGGTTAAAAATAGTGAAAATCACCTTCGGTGATTGTAGTAGATTAAATAAAATTAAACGCCTTCAATTCAATTTCTTTTGCCTATATATACATCAAAATCCAAAGTCCACATTATTAATAAACTCTTAAAAGACCATCTTTAAAAAACAATACTCCCTCCGTCCCAAATTAAGTGTCCTGTATCAGATTTGGAAGTCTTTGTTTTTCAACTTTGACCTTAAATATTTTTGTTTGTGTTATATATTACTTTATAAAAATTATACCAATGAAAATATATTTGAAACTCAATCCATTCATATATTTTGCATCAAGTATTATATAATACAAACAAAAATATTTAAAGTCAAAGTTGAAAAGGAAAGACTCAAAAAGTCAAAACATGACACTTAATTTGGGACGGAGGGAGTATATAATAATGGCATTGGCATCATCTTCTCGAATTCCAGATAATGATATACCTCCACGTCCTCCTTCTCCAATGATGGATCTTTTAAATTATGCAGCGCAAAGGGATGAAGTAATGCATATTCAAGTTAACCTATGGACCAAAAAACTCAATAAACAAAAGAAGAAGTATGAACATCTTTGGAAGCAACTCAAAGAACTCGAGAGGTCTATGAATCAAAAGAGAGAGACTTTGAATTCTTTGTATAAGAAATAACGTAATGTTTCATTATTAATTAAGAGATTCAAAAATTGTCCTATGGCACTATTAATTTCAATTATGTATGTTAATTTTAATAGTTTAAGTATAAATGTCTTTTTAATTTGTTCAATGAGAAAGAAATGTTGTGGTAACATATGAAAATCATAATTGATAACTAAAATAGGAGACGAGAAAATTGATTGACCAATATAGTTGATCCAATGTACTCAACACTTAAAAAAATTTCGTACCACATCCACACACACACAAAAAAAACTCCAAAAATCTTTAAGATTACAAAGATTTCAGTTACAAATTAAAACAAGTCTGATTGAGGTCAAAAGCATCTAGATTATAGACAGCTCGGCTCGATCAAGTCCTTATCCCAAGACACACAATTTCAGGAAGCCCAACAAACTAAACAAACAAGTGAAACATTAAAACACAAACACAAAATGTCAAACAACACGTACATTTAAGACCCAAAAATGCACGAAGTTGCTAAGCTTATACACAAATGATTGTAGCGAGAAAGATGTATCCATGCATTTCGCACTAAGTTGATACACATCTTCCATTCTTTTTACTGTTATGTTTAAGAATGAATATGACACCTTCGGAAATGGTCTAGAAGAGCCAAATGCTTCTCGTTTTTTGCCACAGTAACAGAAATTGGCGTGTTGTAAGTGAAGTTTATGGCAGAAGATACATGTCCACAACTGTAATGGACATACAAGTTTTTATAAGAATCAGTAATTCTACACGAGTGAAATTGACAATAACAGGCCATGTTGGAGCATTGCTTTTCATGGCCAGATCTACTGTGGAGGATAAGAGTCTCCATAGCAGGGGGACGGTAAATATGAACTTGCCTTAATCGAAAGAGGAACATGTATTTATTTATAGAATTAATAATTGCTGTGTCAGAATAAATTTAACAAAATCACAAATTTGATCCCTTGACCAAACTCATTTAACAAAATAATCCCTTGACAATTTTGTTAAATACGGAGTAGTTATTTATAGCATATCTCATAAAAAATCTAGTGTATTTGACAAGACCACACCATGCTTCCCTAGCCATAATTAAAGTCTATGACATCAGTCACCACCCCCTCCCTGGCTCCCTCCCAGCTTCCTTCCCTGACAGGCTGACATACATTTGACTTTTCTTTTCATGTTTTTTAGTCTCTTAGATCAGCTCCAAAGTGAAGCAGTTAAAACTGAAATGTAGCGGCTCCTCACATTTTGGATCGATTCATTTATGTTTATAACCGCTTCAATATCTGTTGATTCTAATATAAACCGGTTATTATAATTTATAATACTCCGTAGTAAATATTAAAAGTCGACGATAAAATCGATCTGGTTGTTGAGACTTTAAATTGAGAGGGACTGGGGGCATCGAAAAGTTTGCATTTATTAGATACTTAATTAATTAATTAATTAGTTGGTACAAAGAAATATAGTTATAAATCGGGTTGAATTACAACTTTTTTTTTTCCCATAATGATAATATCATTATTTCTATTCTTTATTCACAACTAATAAATCAATTTATTCCAAATTTCAAATGGAATCTGGTTGCACATCTTCACCACCACACAAAAAACAAAAAACCACACGATATGAAAATCAAGTATTGAAAGAAAAAGTCACAGGGCTTATCGAGTCTATGAACTCAATTGATAGGGAAAACAGGCTAAAACTTTGTGTTTTGAAATGATAGTGTTGGTGAATCATCTCGAAAGAAGCAAGTTTGGGATAATCAACTGGATAATCGTCCTGCTGATGATGCTAATCTCTACTTAAGTTTGTTCCTCGGCAGAGATCGAATTCAGGATGCGAAACATCAACTTGAAATTGAAGATACACTGGATGTTATCGAAGAATCTATCCGAAAGAAGAATGAAATCCTTGAGACGTTGAAAAAAGTTTAAATATGTATAAATTATTATATGTATGTATGTTCTATTTTTAAGTGAATATATTATACGTGCGTCTTAATCTTAAATATAAAAAAGAATGTATCAAAATATATATACTCAAATAATAATTATCATACATGGTTTTCGTACACGTTACAATTATGACGTTCTCATGAGCATCTCCAATGTATAAAGCTATTGTAAAGCTTTTTCCAAAGACACATCATCAACATCCAAAAAAGCTTTAGATAAGTCCAATGAGTAAAGCTTTTGTAAATCTTTTCTTTTGAAGCCTACACACACAAATTTGGTAAAAAGCTTTTGCTTAAAAGCTTGAGATTTATCAAGCTTTACACTTAAAAAGCTTTATACTCCAATGATAAAAAGCTTTTTAAAAGCTTTTTTACACAAAAAAACTTTAGAAAAAGCCCTTGTTGGAGATGCTTAAAACAAAGTACAAACATTGATTTATAAATGTCAACATATTAATTTACAAACTTAAATTTGTTTTTATTAGTATAACTTATACATCCATGAATCATATTTGTTAAGTTGAAAGAGTGCACATAACTTTATTGAGAAAAACTCAATTTCACTTAAAGTTGTTATGTGAAAAGAATTATAAGTTAAATGATACTATTGTTTGAATTTTCATTAAATACAGTTTGGATTTTAATGCAAACCAAATCAAATCGAAAGCCACGGTGAAAGTTAAATGATAATATTTTTAACGAGTAAAATTTTAGTTATGTCTTAAGATCAATAATTCAATAAGTCTTGTGATATTATTATTGTTGTTGTTGTTTCATCGTTGTTATTATTATTTTTTTTCTGTTAATTCATCCAACGACATTATAAATATTACCCAACAATAGAAAAATAATTGTTATGTTTTTGTAAGATAAATATATAAAAATAGGTAAAAGACAAACTATTCATATAATAGTAAAATTCACCACTCCTGGTGAATATAGTCCTTGGCAATTATATTTTGTACCGTATTTTGTATACTTCTATTCAATTAAAAATTAAAAATATCAAAATAATGATTCAACTATTGACCTGTTTGGTGTAACTATTGAACTTCCAATTTTACAACTTCCAATTAGAATTAAATTCTACTCGGCTTTGTGAAATGATTACACTGTCGATCAGTCACCTCCCATGTAATAAATGAGTATATATAAATACGCAGTATATATATTTTTTTGATTAAAATTTTATTCTAAACATTCAGATTCAGATTACAAGTAAACAAATGGAACTTAACGCCTACAAAGCAGAGACGATCGAGAAGTTGCAAGCTGAAGTGAAGGAAGAGACGAGAAGAAAGAATGAAGTCCAGAGTATGTACACGCCCATGCAGGAAAAGTTTGATGAAGCAAAGAGTTTGAAGAAGGAATTTGAGAAGTTACCCACTTCAGAATTCAAAAATTCTGTTATTGCTTCTCTTGAAAAACTTCTCAAATTAGAAGAAACATGTTCGACGCAATTCTCTACTTTGTCATCTTCGTTTGATAAAAGCGAAGAAAAAATTTTTTTATTTATCGATACATTTCAAAACTTGTAATATTATTATCATTCTTTTTTTTAATCGAAAGTAATATATTAGTGTGTTTCATACGTTCATGTAATTTTATGTTTCCATATTTTATTTATATTACGTTATTATTTACTATATTATTATTATTATCGGGGTGACTTTTATTTATATTACGTTATTAATCTCTCAGGATTTTTCTTTTAATATAAATATGAAATATAAAATATAAAATACAAATAATAAGATAGAATAAAATAAATATAAATAGATAAATAGATAAAAGAGAAATGTTGGAAATTTAAATTAACATATGTGAACCGCTCCAAGATCTTTAAATGACCGTCCCTCTTTTATAATAAATATAATTATAATAACATAAATAACTAAATAAGAATGAAATAAATAGATAAAGGCTAGTAATAAACCGATCCAAATGTTCAGGTAAACCGCTACAAGTATAAAGTATTTGATTTTATGAGTCAACCAATTAATTAATTAAATAGTCAATCCGAACGTCACGGCAAAACGATTCAAACAAATGGAACCAGGAAGACGAAGAACATATACGAATGTTACTTCAACGCATAGAGGAACGTAGAGCAAATATCGCGAGATGGGATGAGATGATAACAATTGAGACTAAGACTATTTATGGTACAAACTCTTAAAATAAATCTATGTTTATATGTTATATATGTTACTATTTTTGGATGTCTCGTTATAACTATCCATTTTGATATTTAATCAATCAAAAAGACCTTAGTGATTAGATTTAATATTTAATGGATGAAAAGTGTGGTTATAGATTATAGATTATAAATTATAGATAGATATATTAATATATTAATAATTAGTACACACTCGATCTATTATTTATCTGTAATATATGGAATGCCTTATCGATCTCTTTCATGCAATATACTCTGTTACGTAAATAATTTGCATACATGAAATTAGTAAGACTGTAAGATATATAACATGTTTATACATTAAACCTTGGCTGTGTTCCTTTTATTTTGTCGCATTATTGTATGTATTTATATTATTTTATGTATTTATACTAATTAGACAATTTTGTCGCATTATTCATGCAATATACTCCGTTATTGTATTGTATTGTATGTATTTATAAAGAAATTTTGTTTAATTTCATTCGTCTATTTTGCACTTACGTAGTTTTATATCCAATTTCAGTTTAAATAATTATCGTACGTGACCAGAAACGAAGTTAGAGTCATTTTGTACGTGTCTACAAAACTGATCAAATAATAGTAAAATTATTTTTTAGAGTCAGCAAAAAAAGCTTAAAAAGGATAGTGATTTATCAAAAAAGAGCGGTGGACATATCACCACCCCTGTTCCTAAAATGTTAATAATGGGAGTAGTCCAATCTCGAAACCTGCAAAATTTAGCCATTTCACATGCATTATTCCGCTCCATTTATATCTTTAAAGGTTGAGACATTGAGTTGGGTTGAGTATAAAACAATTCTATAATGTACAATATAGTCTCGAAACTTGCAAAGTTGCAAATACATTCAATTTGGTCAGTGGGGTTAAGTTGTTTAATTTAGAGTTGCATTCAATGATTCAATATTTCAATCCCATTTCTCACCCTATTTTATAAGTATATGGTGTCCAGTGTCCTCCTCTTTAGTCTTTACCCAAAAAAGGAAAATATGAAGATTTTCCCTTTCCCTAGCCTATTCAATTGTGATACTCTTTTGCATATAGTTATACTTATTAAGTATGATATGATATGATACTACATAGCAACCACGATTTCCCTGTTATATCTTCTCCAATATCCCACTCTCTCAATCTATCGGAACATTGAAAAGAAAACGTCTTTATAACAGCATTGTAAACAATCACGTTTTCCCTGTTATAGACACGAGTTTTTTTCAACGCTCCGACTGATTATTGATGAGCATATATGTTCATGGAGTTTAAAAGAAAGTGAGGAGAAAACGGTGTATATATATAAATATATATACACACACACACGTTTCAAATCACTCATTCTTTTGTTTTGCTTTTTGTATGTATCGTATCAGGTCGTTAGGAATTTGATACTACTCCTAGCATTCTAGAGATGGAACGTCGTCCATACAAAAGCTGTTTTAAATTTTTAATTCTCATTTAGCCTAGAAGTGTATATCAAATGTTGTAGCCATGTTTATCTTTGAGCTTAAAAAGTGTGTTTCAAAAGTTGTTTGATTATAGCAGAAGAGTGTGTTCAAGAAGTCGTAGGTGGTGATGTAAAACTTCCGATATCATGTTACGAGATTGTATTTTGTGATTATATTACAATTTTTTTTATATTTGCATTTATGGGGATGATCTATATTTCATGTTTAAATGTCATACTACGTATTACGTAATAATATATTAATAGGTATATATATATATATATACACCGTATAATAGATATATAGAGTATATACTCCGTAAAACAAAGATTTCCCTTGATTTTGGACATTTGGGCATTATATCTACGGCCGTGCGGTGCAACTCTACGTACAACGGTACAACTATAGTAGCGCAACAAAAACCTAGAAGGAAGCCACACACTATTGCAGCGGTTTTCAGTAAACCGCTTCAAATACTGTAACTGTATAAAATAGAAAGATATTTCGTAGATTGTAAGAGATAGTTCAGTTGTTTTGTTAAACTGAAAAAATGGCAACCGAAGAAGAGAAGTATGTTTTAGGAGATAAAGCAGGCGTTTTAAAGGAGATAGACCAACAAATGATCAAATTACAAAAAGAAAACGTCGAAAAGTTTAATACGGCAATTGGGAAGATCGGCAAATGGATCAACGACCTCAATGATAAATTTGACGAATTTGGAGTTCAACCCTCTGCATCCAAGCTCAAATTTCTCAAGAAACTTGAAGATGATTTTCAACACTACACCTCCGAGAAAAAAAAAACGCAGAAAACATGCTAATTCGTTTCGAGATGTATGATCGAAACCTTAGGGATTGGATCGATCTGATACGTTTGTAATTTTTCATTTGATAATGTAATTTTATCCTTTAGTTATTTCATTACTGAAATTGACATGAAGTTCTTTAATTCACTGAGTATTATTACTATTATTTATTATTATTATTATTACTATTACTATTATTTATTATATGCAATAAATTAATAAAATTACAAGCACGAAATGATAATATATATATATATATATATATATATATATATATATATATATATATATATACATATATATATAGCGGGATCAAAAAAGAAGAAAAATTAGGTGGATAAGAGGGAGAAGCAATATAATTTAATATTTTTTATTACTATGATTCATTTTTTTATTATTATAATTCATCAAACATTGTCACAAGTCATAAGTATGTTAGATGGGTCAACATTTGTTGTTTTTTTACATTAATACTTTTACGAATACGAATGTGGATCGATCAAAGGCGAAGATAGATCAAAGAAAACTTCGAAATCTAAGAATTTACGAGATTGTCGGGTTCTTACAAAGTTATCTGATGCGCCCTCAGCCGTCGGTGTCGTCGGTGCTGTTGTAACGACCGAGGGTGCGATCAGGGTGTTTTAAAATTTATTTTGCTCGGGGCCTAAACCTCCGAACTACCTACTGGTACTAGGCACAAGTACCTGATACTAGTACGTGGTAAGGATGATCAGGGTCGTCTCCAGACGTTCGAATTTGAAACGGAGCTCGTTTGGATAATTCAGTCCTCAAGATTGGGTTCAGATAGTTGGTTTTGTTTGGTTTTTATCTAATTAAAATAACTAAAGCAATAAAATTAAAAAGAACTAGCTAGCATATAAGGAAAAACTAAGGATAGGGAAGACGTGGTTTACCATGACTTGGAATAGTATAATATCGGGATTGTGTTTATGATGGGGACACTTTCAGATTAATAGATTGACAGACTTTGGTGTAAACACTAGAACCCTACCAATTAAATTCCCATTGGCATGTCACTAGGAACTAGGTTATCGTGATTCTGATCGGAGCAATACGCTAAACTCCCAATACTTACCTAGTTGAAAGATAAGCAACCTATTTTAGTGATTAACCGAGGTACATGAATAAAGCAGCATATCGTCTCATAGGTCCGACCGTTCTTTACACCTAAGCTTATCTCTCGTTCTTCTAATAGTGTATCTAATTATTAACTTGTTATGCTTAAAGAATCAAATATGTAAAATCTAGGGGGTTGATAAATCTAAATCACTTGGACTTTCCTCACTAGACCTTGTTAATACTTTTCTTAAGCTCCAATTACGTTGATTTATGACCTAGACCTCTCCTTTTCAAACAGTTATACATCTCCAGATTATTCACAGTTTGTTTAAAACATGTTTCATATGAGGACCATGCCTTTCAGTAATAGACATTGTACTTTACAGGGTAGTTCCACGGGTTCTTACGTCTAACATGCGGTCGAGAGTAATTGACAGTGAGGTTGACACTCTAAACTAACTAAATGTAAAGCAATGCAAAAATGTAAATCTAATATATACAACGAGTGGTTTCACCGTGTCTTACTTATTGCATGTCGTGGGCACAGATAACTACTTACCCCAATTAAGGTTCCAGACTCCCTAATATATAGGTTGCAATCACGTAGATAACTGGAAAGGGTACTCCATAAATTAGGTCTAGTATCATATATTTAAACAATAACAAAGTATAATAATTCCCATTCATGTAGGTTTCTTTTTATGAATTTAGACTATGTTGGAATGAGTTGTTTTTACGATCCTATCAACTAACTAACGTAGAGTTGTCCGCAATCAGATAGAAGATATGTCACATGGATAGTAAACACAAACAATTACAATACACCGGAAGTTCTCCCAAATGTACTAAACATATCGGCTAACAACTACCCTCGAATCCTATTCCCCAATCTCGGTCGTCAGAGATGTCCGTATCATGGCATGGTCTATTGAATAAATATAGTCACATAAACAGGTTTTACCCTACCGGAATAAGTTGGGGTAGTCTGGTCAAAAGCAGTTGGCCAAACATGCCATCATTCGTTCATAATGTTATAATTAACTATAAATAGAAATTCATTTAGCACATTTAAAGTATTGGTCCGTAATATAACTACCTTCGGTCGTTCTCAGACTTCCGTATGTTTGTACTCCGCCTAAAGCGTTTCCAGCATTATATTCGAGAACAGTCGAATAGGGGCCATCATATTACTTCACAACATTTATTATCATCCCATTATAACTATCTAAATCATGGCAAACATATAAACAACTACTCGCATATCATGGCAATAGACATTTCCAATATTAATAAATCATATACATCAAACAAGAACATTACAATTAATTAATAAGAGAAAAGGATAGATATTACCCGTAATTATTGCGAGCCAAACGATGCTTATATTACTTCCGAATAATCCAAAGCGTTACATTGATAAGCTAGCTACTAGTAACTATTACATAATAAATCTCATACTTATCTCTCTCCAAATTAACTTAGAGAGAGAAAGGAGAGGGACCCTAATCTTCTCTCTAGTTCTCCTATAACTCCTAAGAGTAGTGCTAGAGAGAGAGACTAGAGAGAAGAACTAACTACAAGAATAATTCTCCTCTAACTCCTAAGAGTAGTGCTAGAGAAAGAATTCTAGAGAGAGAAAGAGAAATATGCAAGAAAGGAGGTGCATATGGTGCAAGTTGAAATGAAGCCTCATGCCCTCTATTTATAGGAGAGCTTTGGCTCACATTAGCATCAAGGGGTGCACATTAGCAAAAGGTGGCCAAAAGGGTGCACCAGGTACTGTACAACGCGAAAAGGTGGTGCACTGGGTACTGTACAACGCGGAAAGTAGGTGCACCAGGTACGGGAATTAGCCAAAAAAGGAATGCAAGGCGGGGGTCAGCCGGCCGGCGGCGCCCAGCAGGTGGCCAGCGGCGGCCTGGTGGTGGCCGGCGGCGGCTGGCTGCCACCCGCCCCGTTTCGCCGTCTTTTGCTTCGTTTCTTGATTCGTGCGTATTTTCTTCGTTATGCGTCCGTTTACGTCGATTCTTTTTTTGTTGGATTCGTAATTAAAAAACGAAGATTTTTACATAAGATAGGCCCTGAGATGAGGTCCCTAGCTCCAGATATTGCGTACGAATCATTTGGATCTTTCGGCGGGCGTAGAATCTTCATTCTTTATCCGTTTTAGTTGATTCTTCTTCTGTTGGATTCGTAATTAAAAAAAAAAACATCTTGGATAGAATGGATGTTGGTGAAGGGCACTTTAGTCTTGAAATCTCGTTTTGATGCCTTGAATCTTCAAACGTGTGTGGAATCTTCGTTTCTCATTCGTTTTGCTTGATTTTTATCGTGCAATCTTGTTTTGACCATCTTGGCATAATGTTATTGATTTGAACCATAATTGAGTTCAAAGTGACAAGAATCGTTCCAGAATGAGAGAGATATCGGTAGTAAAAACATGACTTTTTACGCGATATCAAGTATCCCACACTTAGAACTTTGCTTGTCCTCAAGCAAACTCATTCATAAAAATCTTTTGGAAGGATTCTAGTCGCATTAGTTTTTAGAGATACTACTATCAAAGAATATAAAGTTACATTTATGAAAGAGTTTTTACTGGAAACTAAGGGTTTATAGAATTTGATACCTTCTTCGGGCAACTTAGATGGTAATCATGACTAGGCAATCCTTACAATGGGTTACTCAAATCACTCAAGTGTTTAGGGTTTCCTACTTGCTAGTGTCAATCACTCAGATAGCCAGTCATGCAGCATTCTCGTCATAGGCTTGATCAAGAATCAAATCTCCATCACTTTTGATGAGGACGGTACTAATCTTTCAAGATATCTTGGAAGGAATTGGGTGTGTGGTTTTGAAGAAGGTGTGTGATGAGGGGTGTGATGTGTTTTCCTTGTATTTTCTCGAAACTGGGGTGTTTTTCTTAAGAGAGTCTCTTTTGAAATTTCTTAGATTTTGAAAAGGCTTTGTAGTATAACCCTTTTTGGATTTCTCTTGGCTTCTTCTTTGGTGGTGCCGGCATGTATGATTCTTTGGTTTCTTTCTCTTTCATTTTTCTTCTCTTATGCCGACCTCACCGATAGATATGTATTCCATGACCCTGAGGATTTCTCACGATATTGGGTTGTGGTGGCTTTTCTTGTAAAAGTCTTAGGAAATTGAGAGTGTCTCTGAAGATTTGTTGAAAGATGAAACTTTTGTAGGTTCGGGATGAATAGTAGGAGGTTTTGATTGGGTGTGAAGAGTGAGTGATGAGTGGATGGATGTTTGGTGGTGAGAGGGTGTTGAGATTCCTTAGAAGTTATCAAGATAGATTGTACCTATGCCACGTATGGCACTCATTGGTGTGATCTCGAAATGTATTGCAAGAGCAAGTTCTAATTCAAATGCGTACATCGGCACACACATGAAATGAAAAGTGAAGCATTTTGAATGCTAGTCACGGGCTCAAACCTCACGAATCGAATGTTTTGGTCAATGTCTAGCCATGTATTGCCCTTTTCGTCCGTATCTTATTCTAAGTAAACAGTTTTGTTTCTTTGTTAAAACTCATCTCTTGCTGTAATTTACATTTTTGGAAAATAGAGGTTCTAAAAACGATGCTTTTGAATCAAAAGAAATTTGAAATTTTCTCCATTTTTAGCCCTTTTAATGAAAATATTGTTTATTTTACGGACAAGAGGTTAAACTTGCGGTTGCAGACCGTATATCCCACACTTAGAGGAACATTGTCCCTAATATTCGAATCTGTGTATTGAACACCTCTTGTCGAAGTATCCCACACTTAGAATTTCTACTAATTATGGAAAATACCTCTTAGTATTTTGTGGTTTCTAAGGATCCCACTCTTAGTGTTTGGAATGGGATATAGGTCAATATAATCTTGCAAAAACAGATAGATAAACTAGAGAAAGGAACGCAGAACTCCCCTATGACTGTGAGCTGAGGATCTGAGTGGTTGACTGTGTCAGCTCCAATGGTTTCTGAACTTGGTTGGCGTCAGCCTTCATGTATCGAACTCGAGCTCCAGCAGTATAACCTTTCTTCAATACCTCAACTAGTTTCCTCTCGAAAATAACTAAGAACTAAAGGATAGATTGTAGAAAATGAAGTGATATCGCCCTCCGGACATAAGCATAATTAACCAATAAACACCAAATGTTGGATAGATGTTAATGGCCAAACATCCTAATCTTCAAGAGCCGCTGCTGTAACTCAACTGCTCCCAATGATCTGAAAGTGTTGAATCCAATGACCATGAATCTTTATTACCCGAGATCTTTTGCCGACAACTGATGTAATGAATCTGATATTGTTCTTTTATCGACTGAGATCTCCAGTTTCCAAATTGTCCCTGTATCTATTCCTTTGTATGAATAGTCCCTGAGGGTGATGATTGTATGTGTGAAGGGGTGGATGGATGGGTGAATGAGGGTGGATATGGTGATGATGGTTTAGGGTTCCATTATGTGGCAAGGTTTAGCTATAGGACTTGGAATTTGTGGGCATATATGATGAGTATTGCGTTGGTCAACTTGATGAACCAGTCTTAGACAACTAGCAATCATCTTCATATCTAGAAGTGTCATCACTTGACCCCTGCAAAGCAATGCTCCAAAGATTCTCATACTCAATGAACTATAAGCTCCTCTTGTCGTCTTTCCATTATCTTTAAAGATTCTTTATCCATAGGTGTCGGTCCCTGTCTGTTACAAGTAGATCAAATAAACATGATCTAACAAACAAGTGATTATTCTCCAAATCATAGATTCACTGGTTTGCGAAGAACCTATCAAAGTGAGTGCTTTGTAGATGAAACAAACCAGTGTATGACTTTGAGTTTAATCTCACACAGAAAGTGTTAGTTGCCTATAATTTCACCGCAGCACAAATAGCAGACATGGAAATACCAGTACTATCAGTTGAATCAGGCAGCCAAGTATAAGATATCCAAAGCACATATTTTTAAACGAGTTCGAGCATAATACACATATTGACATACCAATCATGTTATCAGACTAAGCATTAGTATCTCATGTATGTTTTCAATAATATATGTAAGCACCTCAAATGCTCGAAACATGTCAGTGGGTGTTTAGAATGACTAAGGCTCCTAACTCCTAGTAGGTTTCCATTTTTGTGAGTGAAAGGGATAACAAGAACTTTAGAAAATGGTGAAAAATAGATGTTGCAATAAATTCCAAACAACTGGGAGTAGGAAGTATTAAGGTTTGACAAAAATTTGACTTTTAACAAAGTAATTTCGCAAACCATCCATTTTTGTTCATAAAGATAGAAAACTTGGAACATTCATTTTAGGGTTTCATTTCTACTTATTGGGGTTAGTTCACTACTTAAACTACTTTAACTACTAATGATAATCCTATGTTAGACACGGGTTGCCTCCTGAGAAGCACTTGTTTTTGTTCGAGTCACTAGCTTGACTCCAAACCTATTTCTCAGGAAATCTAGGGGGCTCCTTTGCATCCATCAGTAGATACAAGCGGAAGTATTGGTACATACCTAGGGTATTAAAGTGGACTATGGTCAGGGTATGTCCAATCAGTGGAAGAGGCATGGTAAAGTGAGTGATTTGTTTTATTTGAGGTAAAACAAAGCTCTCGACTTTTTCTACCTCTTGAGTTTTGGGTTGTTCGGGTTGGTCAAAGAGTTCCTCATCACTCCATGACGTGTACGTCATTATGTAAGGGAGAGATGGTTTGTAGGGTGCTCTTGATGCAAAACCCACCTTGCTTCCTAAAGCCTTTGGTTGGATGATAACGTTGTACTCTTGGCATGGAGGTGGGACAATGTCCATTAGTGTCTCCAATCTTGTAGCAACATTATCATCAAATACTTGGGTGTTTGTCTCCTCTAAGGTACTAGTGGAGTCAATTAGATCAGGAAGTGAATCAATCAAAGGGATTTTTGGGATACAGTTGACCACAACTGGTTGTGGGACGTGTTCAACAATATCAGTTTGAATGAGTTCACTATTCAGAGTCGGTATGTATTCCTTCAGTTCATGTGAAGTTGAGTCTTCTATGTAAATCTCCAAATTCGGACTTTCCATCTCGATCTCTTCGTCTACTTCGTCATCCTCGTCACTCCGGCCGGAAATTTTGAGTTGCAGCGGTTCGGAAAGTTCTTCTAGAACAAACCCTCCGTCGATCTTTGACGTTGATAGGTCGGGAATAGGTGAAATTGAAGTATTAGAAGGTTGGGTTGGTGTGGGGGTCGAAGGGATATTGAAACCGAACTCATGAAAATGTAAGTCTGTATCTGGTGTGCTAGATGTGGTGTGTGTGCGTCTCTCAACTTTCTGTATCCTAGATTTGGCTCCAGCTTGATTCCTACTCTCCTCACTACTCTCTTGGGCTTGTGTTGGTAGTTCAGTAGAGAATTTAGACATATTATAAGTTTGACTTCTAAGTATGTCCTCTTGTTCTCTAATCATTTCTTCAAGTGATTCGGAAGGAGGTGAGAAAGCAGCATTACTGCTGAGACAGGCTAAGGGCATATCTCTCAAGTCAGGGTTCTCACAGGATTGTGGTATACTTACAGGGTGAGTTGAGTGTGGGTAGATTTCGAATGGTTGGGGATAAAAAGGTTGGTATGGATGTGGTTGGGTAGCATGGGGGTCATATTGATATTGCATTTGAGGGTCTAAGTAACCTATGTTATCCGAAAACATCATACTTTGGCATTGGCATTCTCCATCTAAGTGGGTATTACCGCACATCCTACATCTACTTTCGATTGAATTAACAAGACTTTGCATTTGATCTAATCGTTTCCATTGATTTAACATTTCCCAAGGGTCAATAACAGGTGGCATAGGGAGAAGGTTTCAGAATTAAAGTTGGGGGTGAGAAGGGAACTTAATCTAAAGTAATACTAAGGCAATCCTAACTACGCTAAACTACGTGCAAAATGTAACTTCTGATAAGGATGGTGAGTCCCAGTCAAAAGGATCTCTTAAAAACTAACTTATCTAAACAGGCTCCAAATCGTACTACCGTCCCCGGCAGCGGCGCCAAAAACTTGATGCGCCCTCAGCTGTCGGTGTCGTCGGTGCTGTTGTAACGACCGAGGGTGCGATCAGGGTGTTTTAAAATTTATTTTGCTCGGGGCCTAAACCTCCGAACTACCTACTGGTACTAGGCACAAGTACCTGATACTAGTACGTGGTAAGGATGATCAGGGTCGTCTCCAGACGATCGAATTTGAAACGGAGCTCGTTTGGATAATTCAGTCCTCAAGATTGGGTTCAGATAGTTGGTTTTGTTTGGTTTTTATCTAATTAAAATAACTAAAGCAATAAAATTAAAAAGAACTAGCTAGCATATAAGGAACAACTAAGGATAGGGAAGACGTGGTTTACCATGACTTGGAATAGTATAATATCGGGATTGTTTTTATGATGGGGACACTTTCAGATTAATAGATTGACAGACTTTGGTGTAAACACTAGAACCCTACCAATTAAATTCCCATTGGCATGTCACTAGGAACTAGGTTATCGTGATTCTGATCGGAGCAATACGCTAAACTCCCAATACTTACCTAGTTGAAAGATAAGCAACCTATTTTGGTGATTAACCGAGGTACATGAATAAAGCAGCATATCGTCTCATAGGTCCGACCGTTCTTTACACCTAAGCTTATCTCCTTCTTCTAATAGTGTATCTAATTATTAACTTGTTATGTTTAAAGAATCAAATATGTAAAATCTAGGGGGTTGATAAATCTAAATCACTTGGACTTTCCTCACTAGACCTTGTTAATACTTTTCTTAAGCTCCAATTACGTTGATTTATGACCTAGACCTCTCCTTTTCAAACAGTTATACATCTCCAGATTATTCACAGTTTGTTTAAAACATGTTTCATATGAGGACCATGCCTTTCAGTAATAGACAGTGTACTTTACAGGGTAGTTCCACGGGTTCTTACGTCTAACATGCGGTCGAGAGTAATTGACAGTGAGGTTGACACTCTAAACTAACTAAATGTAAAGCAGTGCAGAAATGTAAATCTAATATATACAACGAGTGGTTTCACTGTGTCTTACTTATTGCATGTCGTGGGCACAGATAACTACTTACCTCAATTAAGGTTCCAGACTCCCTAATATCTAGGTTGCAATCACGTGGATAACTGGAAAGGGTACTCCATAAATTAGGTCTAGTATCATATATTTAAACAATAACAAAGTATAATAATTCCCAT
Source organism: Helichrysum umbraculigerum (assembly GCA_949592205.1). NCBI lineage: Eukaryota > Viridiplantae > Streptophyta > Magnoliopsida > Asterales > Asteraceae > Helichrysum > Helichrysum umbraculigerum. Next base: position 101,310,863 of record CATIUR010000003.1, on the reverse strand, counting down.
TCATGTAGGTTTCTTTTTATGAATTTAGACTATGTTGGAATGAGTTGTTTTTACGATCCTATCAACTAACTAACGTAGAGTTGTCCGCAATCAGATAGAAGATATGTCACATGGATAGTAAACACAAACAATTACAATACACCGGAAGTTCTCCCAAATGTACTGAACATATCGGCTAACAACTACCCTCGAATACTATTCCCCAATCTCGGTCGTCAGAGATGTCCGTATCATGGCATGGTCTATTGAATAAATAGTCACATAAACAGGTTTTACCCTGCCGGAATAAGTTGGGGTAGTCTGGTCAAAAGCGGTTGGCCAAACATGCCATCATTCGTTCATAATGTTATAATTAAACTATAAATAGAAATTCATTTAGCACATTTAAAGTATTGGTCCGTAATATAACTACCTTCGGTCGTTCTCAGACTTCCGTACATTTGTACTCCACCTAAAGCGTTTCCAGCACTATATCCGAGAACAGTCGAATAGGGGCCGTCATATTACTTCACAACATTTATTATCATCCCATTATAACTATCTAAATCATGGCAAACATATAAACAACTACTCGCATATCATGGCAATAGACATTTTCAATATTAATAAATCATAAACATCAAACAAGAACATTACAATTAATTAATAAGAGAAAAGGATAGATATTACCCGTAATTATTACGAGCCAAATGATGCTTATATTACTTCCAAATAATCCAAAGCGTTACATTGATAAGCTAGCTACTACTAACTATTACATAATAAATCTCATACTTATCTCTCTCCAAATTAACTTAGAGAGAGAAAGGAGAGGGACCCTAATCTTCTTTCTAGTTCTCCTCTAACTCCTAAGAGTAGTGCTAGAGAGATAGACTAGAGAGAAGAACTAACTACAAGAATAATTCTCCTCTAACTCCTAAGAGTAGTGCTAGAGAAAGAATTCTAGAGAGAGAAAGAGAAATATGCAAGAAAGGAGGTGCATATGGTGCAAGTTGAAATGAAGCCTCATGCCCTCTATTTATAGGAGAGCTTTGGCTCACATTAGCATCAAGGGGTGCACATTAGCAAAAGGTGGCCAAAAGGGTGCACCAGGTACTGTACAACGCGAAAAGGTGGTGCACCGGGTACTGTACAACGCGGAAAGTAGGTGCACCAGGTACGGGAATTAGCCAAAAAAGGAAAGTGAGGCGGGGGTCAGCCGGCCGGCAGTGCCCAGCAGGTGGCCGGCGGCGGCTGGCTGCCACCCGCCCCGTTTCGCCGTCTTTTGCTTCGTTTCTTGATTCGTGCGTATTTTCTTCGTTATGCGTCCGTTTACGTCGATTCTTTTTTTGTTGGATTCGTAATTCAAAAATGAAGATTATGAAATAAGATAGGCCCTGAGATGAGGTCCCTAGATCCAGATATTGCGTACGAATCATTTGGATCTTCCGGCGGACGTAGAATCTTCATTCTTTATCCGTTTTAGTTGATTCTTCTTTTGTTGGATTCGTAATTCAAAGCCGAACATCTTGGATAGAATGGATGTTGGTGAAGGGCACTTTAGTCTTGAAATCTCGTTTTGATGCCTTGAATCTTCAAACGTGTGTGGAATCTTCGTTTCTCATCCGTTTTGCTTGATTTTTATCGTGCAATCTTGTTTTGACCATCTTGGCATAATGTTATTGATTTGAACCATAATTGAGTTCAAAGTGCCAAGAATCGTTCCAGAATGAGAGAGATATCGGTAGTAAAAACATGTCTTTTTACGCGATATCATTATCGCATGTGAAATCCGAGAGGATGGTTGTGTAGAGCTCGACTCCGTGATCGTTTTCTTCTAAATGAGCTAGGTGATTTATTGAGTTTTTGATGTAGTTTTTGTGTGATTTGTGTGGTGTTTTAGAGAGAAGGTGGAAATAGGACGTCGTGTTTCCCATTTTGAGGTTATTATGTTGATATTATATGTTTGAATTCTACTTCATTTTTCCCCCTTTTTAAAGGGTAATCCCGTTTTTAACAGGCTCCCTCGGGTTGGCCAAGCTTTTCCTTGTGATGTACGCGGCCTAACCGTTACCATGTACGTTTCCGAACCTTCCAGTCGCCACCCAAAGATTTTTTTGCATCTGGTGAGGTTTAAAGGTTTGAACCTGAGACCTCTTGTGAGGATAACAGGACGCCAACCACTAGGCTATCCTGTGATGGTTCTTCAGCTTATTTATGTACACTGTATTAATTATCTTATCTCACCTACCCCTCATTAATGTCCCATTTCTCTCTTTATATAAAGCATTTACAACTCTCAATAGAAGCAATACCATTTTACCCTTTTCTCTTTACTACATTATATCTTTTTATTTTACAAAATGGAGACTAACTCAATACTTAATGGAAAGGCTATGGGTACTCTAACTCAAAACTTGATAGATGTTGATAGTGATGCCATCAACATGTTACGTGCACATATAACAACGTTTAGTCTAATAATTGTCGACGTTTACTCAGAAATCCAGGAAATTGAGGAGGTAGGTTATCGTTACAAGCTCATCTCATCTCTTCAATTTAACAAAGATCAAAAGGAAAAATGTGAAGAACTAATTGCGAGTTTCACATCAAATATAGAGGTGAACGAAATTTATAAAAATAGCAAGTGTTCATTGTAATCTATTGATCAATCTATTGTTTTCATGAATATATATGTTATATTAACATAAATTAGTGTTCACATATGATTAAAGTTAATCACACGTTAATCACACGTTAATTACCTAGGATCGTTTTTGTTAACTCATACGGAGTAGATTAATGTTAAAGTAAGACAAATGTCGATTTGAGCATAGGAGCACAGCGTGTGGTGTCGGTGTTCTGAGACAGTGGTCTGGTGAATGTTGAAAGTGAGGATTTTTTGGTGGTGTGCTGAAACTGAATTCTCACTGTTCTGGACAGTGTTCTGGAGTTTTTTTATTATTAATTGTGTTTAAAATTAGTAGAAGACAATAATTTGTGTTGTATTATTATTATTATTAATTATTATATTATATTATTACTATTACTCCGTATTTTTAAAGTAGATTTTTAAAGTTTCGAAGGTGGGGCGGTTTAAATAAAAACCGCTCCAGAAAAAAGTAAATATATAAACCGTAGAAAGACCCAAAAAAAGGGACATCAGTTTCTCGATCAAAACCTATCTCAAAAAATTATTCCGTAACATTTGTTAGCATTATTAACATGCAATATATGGCTTCTTCCGGAGATGAGGTCACTAGCACCGTGAATGTCAGCAAACAGGAACGTCATCGTATCCGCTCTAAGGTGTATACTTTGATAGATGTTGATAATGAAATGATCGAAGAATTGCAATATCAAGTTACCAAGATTACAAGCACGACAAAAAAGATCATGAAAGAACTTCAAAAGACCCGCAAAATTAAAGAGCCTTCCACTGATGAGGTTGACTATAGGGAGCAACTTGACTATAATCTTAGGTTTTACGTGAATCAGAAGGAAAGGATTGAAGCACAAATTGTTCGGTTCAACCAAAATGTGGAACAAAATGAAGTTTTTAATGACTTGTTGTAATCATGTGTAATCTACATGTATATCAAATGAATTAGCAAGTTTTTCTTTCTTTTATGAATCTGCTTCTCTTATTGTTTAAAATATATGTTACTCCGATCCACCGTGTAATCATTTCATCGATCTATTATTCTATTAGTATTATTATTCATCAATATATTATCATGAATATATATATATATATATATATATATATATATATATATATATATATATATATTGATAACAAATACGGAGTATTAATTCGTATATAAGTATTCTAATATGAAGCGGTGTATTTAACACAAAACCGCGTCGTTGAAAGTGGGATTTGATTTGGTGGTTGGGCATTTAAGAGTCCATTTAATTTCTCATATGTTGTTGACTTGTAGTAGGCCGGCCTATAAGTAGTTTCCTAAAGTGTAGGTCATTTACTTTTTGGGGGGGAAGATGTTTAGATTTTAGAATATTATACGTAGTATACATATTCTAGATATTTAGAATGTTAATTGGAGCGGTCTGGTCATTTACTTTTTTGAGGGGAAGATGTTTAGAATATTATACAAAATCGCTTCTTGTTACATGTATTGCCATTGGTTGTACGTTTGACAACATTTATATAAATTCGAACAAATAAAAATATTTTGGTAAAACTTTCCGGCCGGCCAGTTTCCACAATAAATAAAAACAGGTATAGCTTAATGGAAGAATCTTCTGGGTCTACAGAACCACCTTCTAAAAGAGGGAATACAGCGACGCATCGATTCCGAGTGTATTCCGAATTGTACACCAATTGTGTGAAAGAAATGCTAGATGAGGATAAAAAACAAAAAGAAGAAGTAGTAAAGACGATTGATAAACTAAATCATTCAATTTATGATAAACAACAAAAGATTCAGCATATTGAGCGACAGAATATGATGATTCATATAATTGAATCTTCATATATGGATTGTCTACGTGGATCTATTGCCGAAGAAAGAAAGTTACTCGAGAACTGCGAAAAGATGGTGGAGACACTAGATCAAATGATCGAACAGAAAGAAAAGTGGATTAATGATGATCTGCCTAGTTTAGCGGATGGTTAATTTTCAATTTTGTATATTTGTTCTTTATTTATATTGTTCTTAATTAATTGTTCTTACTTATCGGATAATAGAATGACTTTAGCTTAAAACCGATATATCATATCGCTCCTACAACATGTATCGTTCATTTTTGAGTAGTACTGTACTAGCTAGCATTACACCCGCGCAATGCGGTGGTAAAATTGGTGACGGATGATGGAGGTGCGAGTAACGATTTTAAAATAAAAACGTAAATGTAAATATATTGAAGATTTATTGTAAAATGCTTGTGTTATGTATTATTTATCCATGTGAAATATAATAGAAACAAATATGATTTAACTATAGTGATCTACATACTAATGGAAATAATTTGGCCATGAACATGAGGTATTTGGGTGTAACACTCTAGGCAAATCCCACATCGGCCATTGACATGGGAGATCTGAAGACTTATAAGGGAAAAAGTCATCCTTTTACGACACAATGCGTTTTCGGCCCACAGTGGAAGTAGATCGCACGATAACATCGTGGTTAAGCGTGCTCGTGTGGGGGAAGTGTCCAGGATAAAGTGGTGGTCACCAAGAACAAAGCCGTGCGCCTGCAGGCAAAGCGGACAATATTGTGCCGTGGTAAAGGGCAGTTACATTGGGGCTTATAAGGATAATATCATCCTTACATGACACAACACATTTTGGGATCGTAAGGGTAGTAGATCCCGTGAGAAAACTACAGTTAAGCGTGCTCGAGCGAGGTAGTTCCAGGATGGGTGACCTCATGGGGAGTAATACTAGTGTGGTCGCCAAGGAAAAGTCGTGCGCCTGCTGGCAAACCGGACAATATTGTGTCGTGGTAAGGCGGGATGTTACCGTAATGTTAGATGTTGGTGGCGCGACGAGTATGATGATAGTAGTGGGGTAATTAAGGAAGTCAAATGCTTGTGCTTTATGGTTATAATGTTGGACGCTAGTGTTGTAGGAAGTCACCATGTGTTTAATTTTGTGGTGATATTAATATGTCGTTTTTATCATAGTGAATCGAAGTAGTGAATGTATACGTTTGAATTTATAAACAGTCAAGATGGTGTTGCTTGCTTATGGAATTCAGACATATAAGTTTTAGCGTACGAAAAATTTGCAGGACCACACGAGAACTTTCAAATAGTTGATCAATGTACTTCCACTAAACGCTTAACTTTATAGTTCTCATGGGTCCAATGTCCTTTTTGGCCACAATAAGAGCGTTTGTGATACTTTGAACAGGAGTTTACCTTATACACCCAACACGTACCTCTATTATCCCCAAAAGTTCTCAGGAAATTTTTAGATTCAACTTGTCATTATAAACCTTAAAATATCGAAAAATAGACAATGGAAATAAGAGGTTGCCAGCAATTGCATGTTGATCACAATTATTTTAAAATCGTCACCAACTAATGTGGGATACGCTAAATGTCTTAAAGATAACCCCATTGAGACACATCGTCTTCCATGAGGTTTTCATTAATATATATCTTCATAAATGGCACATGAGTCCCTCGATCTCTGTAACAACCTGTCCCACATCGGAAACTGATAACAAATTGGAGCTCTTTATTAGTCTAAAGTTGTGGCTAATAGTTACCTTCCACTATGGTTTATCGTTGAAAGCTTAAGATATCCGGTTAGTCACTGCTTTCGACTTTGGGGGGCATTACATCTTATAGCATGTAGGCGTGAACAAAGTCGGGTTTCGGGCATACCCGACCCGACCAGGTACCCGAACCGGGATTTAGGTCAAAGGAAGAAAAACCGGGTTATTGACCTACCCGACCCGATCCGAACCGGGTTTTTGACCCACGTATACCGGTTTTTAAACCGGGTTTTATACAGGGTTTTCCAACCCGACCCGTAGTGTACCCGGTCCCAACCCGATTTGAATTTCAAAAACCCAACCCGGGTCCCTACCCGCCGGGTACGAAAAAAACCCGAACTGGGTTCAAAAAAATCGGTTTTTTTTTTGTTCGATTCTGGTTTTTTTCCGGGTTCGGTTCCGGGGTACGGGTTTTGTGTTCACGACTAATAGCATGCATCCATGCACATCAATTAAGAAAACATAATTTAATTGATTCTTTCTTTTAGTTAGTTTTGCTAAATGGTGCCCTAAGGGCACTAGTTAAGCATTCCTTAATTGTATTTAATGCATCACTCACTTTCTATATTTGTAAGTCATATATTCCATAAATAAATTTAATTATTTCAAGATCAATTCTAAACATGAGAACTTTTGAGCTTAATTAATACTTTGAATCTAATTAAGGAATGCTTAACTAGTGCCCGAGCGCTCGGTATCGGTCATGAAAAGTCAGCGTTTTTCATGAAAAACGCCGTTCGACGGCGTTTTTCGGCCCCGTCACGGCGTACTCAACACGGCGTTTTTGCGGCGTTTTTCGTCCAGCGTTTGATTTCCAACGGTGGCTCACACGACGTTTTGATCATTTTTAATGTTTTTTTTCCAACTTTTCCCTTCAAACATTTTCATATTCAAAAACACTGTCAACAACACTGTTACCACACCCCAAAATTTTAAACTCACAACACAACACCAAAAACACTGTAAACACAGTGTTACCACACCCCGTGTTGGCACTCTTTATCAAAATCCTAATAATAATAATAATTAATAATACTAATATAATAACATAATAATAATAATAATAATAATAATAATAATAATTAATATAAATAAACCAAAATCCCGTTGAGCAATCTGGACCTTTCAATGAAAATTTACAAGGTGATCCGACAATTTAGATTTAATTAAATAATTACACTTACCATTTTAATCATTAAATTTAAATTTAATTAAAAGTTAAATATTAAATATTATTAAATATATTAAATAAAATAAAATATTGAAAAATTACACAACTTATCTATCTATACATATAAAACAAAGATTTTTCCTTGATATTTAGACATTCGACGTCATAACATTTCCTTTTCTTTAGAGCCTCCTAATTTGACACATCATCATATTATTTTTTCTTTAAAAACCTTAATTAATAATTACTAAGACTATTATTTATCAATTATACTTTATTATAATAGCCTTTAAAATTCCTATATTATATTTAATATATAACAATTTTTACTTACATAAAAAAAAAGATTCATTTTTCAATCCATATCTTATACATTGCAATTAACAAATATTATCATCATCAAATACCATGTTTTAAGAAAATTAGTTTTAATAAAGATATATGAAATTGATTATTTTCTGATATTTTGGTATATATTACTATTGAATTTCAGTAATAAATTTTAAACTTTCAACAATATTAAGATACAGTTGAAAACCTAAAAAACATATGATTAATTTTTATTTTTTTAATTATCTTGCATTGCATAAGCTCAACAAATGTATTAAAACTTAACAAAATAACTTACAAATTAATTTAATTGTATTAGGTATTCAAACTTAAACATAATAACATACAAACTAATTTAATAGTATTATATAAATGGTCGTGCATCGCACGGGCTCAACGCTTAGTTTATATATATAAAATAAAGTTTTTTTAATTACCTATTAGAGCGTATTATTTTAGTTAACGATTATTTGTTATTAATTTACAAACTCTTGAACATTGTTTGCAAAGAAGTTTGTTTATAACTTTATGCTGAAAAGTAAATGAATGATATATATGAAAAATATTATCGAAGTAAACGTAAAGTAATTGGTCAACACCACAAATTAATTGTGCTATTGATAACACTTATTATATGCCCATTAAAATATTCGGCTACTTACAAATTACTATATAACTGCATTTTTCAAACGGCCGTGCATCGCACGGGCTCAATGCCTAGTATCTAGTTATATAAAATGAAATAATGAATTATTGAGTCTTACTCCGTAATTATTAAATTTTGCAACAATAAAATAGCAATATGCTTTATAAATAGATATAGATAGATTATAGATATATAGATCTATATTATATATATTACTATTACTATATATATCTATATTCTATATCTATACTATATCTATATATATGCATTTGATAAAAACTAAAGCACCAAATTTTAATTTTTTGGTTCCCCGCCAAACGTGGGCTAAAAAATCAAAAAGTTTCATTGGCCAATTGAAGCGGTTGGTTTATGACGTGGCGGTTGTCTTTGTAGTTTGAAGCGGGTATTGTTTTTAACCGCTTCAAATGAGTTAAGCTTTATTGGTGAAAAGGCACTTTTCGGTCTACATAGAGACAGAATACACTTTTGATCGAGATTTTCTGCTTCATCATCTTCGGCTTCGTTCTACTTCTGCACCACCGTATCCACAAATATCCACCGGTAAATCTAGGTTAAAGTTTGTTATTGTAAACCCATTGCACTTTGGTAAGTTTATAACGGTATAATTTTGCCGCGACTCATATCCAAACGATTGCATTAATTGCTAGGTTTTCCAATTTTGATCGGCTTTTGAACTGTTGTCATGTAACTCCAATACATCCATTATTGGTGGTAGTTTGTTAAATAGTGTAAATTAATTGTATTTTTCTATGTAAAATTTTTCATTTAGTGTATGCCGGATTGAAACATATACAGTATTGATATATTTGTACATAATTTTTTAGGTAAATATATAATTTATACATAAATTTTTAACCATACAGGCATACACCACTAATGTGCATCACTCTGTTGTTCAGTACAACAGTTTAATGCATAACTAGTGGTGTATGGCTAAAGGTTGGTGGTGTACAAATCACCACCCATATGTTATTGATTGTTGTGAGTACATACAAAAGGGAATGTTCTTTATAAAAGAACGCTTTTTTTGGTCCCCACCCTCAGCTCGTTATATATGTCAAAATTAAAAGATATTGAATTCAATACTGATCTTGATGATATTGATGTAAAGATGTGGTCCCGTAGTTGTTGATTCTCCAATCCTGAACCTGTGAGAACACTCTAAGATATGCCAGCAAAGACCCTATTCAATACTTGAGAAAGTGCATCCATCACTGTCATTTTTATAAGGGAATTAATATTTGTGTTCACCTGGTCTGTAGCTGGTTCTAATAAAGGGAAATATATATGTATGACAATTCGATCAGTTTCTTATTTGCACGTGTGTAATGTTTGCTATCCGTTTTGCGTTGTGTTTGTTACATATTATACTCTTAATAAATTATAATGTCTGTAGTTAATTGCTCATTTATCATTTTAATTGTTAGCCAGTGTTTATCGTACGTGTTAATATCATTTATATTGCACATGTTCTTTATGAACTTAATATCGATAAATTCCTTTTTTGTAGGACATCAAATATAAACGACATGGCCAAAAAAGGTAGACTAGGGAAGGCAAAGGAGAATGACTACACTCCCGATCCAGACCGTCACATTGAGTTCGACGCCCAAGGAGAAGCTACTGGAGACAATAGGACAGATTATCTAACTTGGTTTGGAAACGAGGTTAGAGCACGAATCCCTTACCATTTGAGATGGAATACGAAGCCACTGAAGGCAGGAGATGAGGGTACACTAATTGCTCCAGAAGTTTTGGATAACGTATGGGACCTAATGAAAAGTCATTGGAACATACCAGACGACAAGCACAAAGAAGTCCATTACAGGAAGATGAATAAAATTTGGAGGAGGTGGAAGAGTGAAATTACTACTCAATTTGCCTCTACTAACAACGACCCTCATAAAAAATGGCCCTTTATGGACATGGATCACTGGCCAAAATTTGTTGCTGAGAGATCCACTGATGAATTCAAGGTAGTTCATATCTCATGTTTTGTGCTAAGTTGGTTTCATTATTATAAACAAGTTACTAACGTTATTTTTCATCTCATATGTGAAGAGAAAAAGTGAGAAAGCCAAGGCCAGTGCGGCAGCAAACACGGATCCTGCCCGTGTAGGACGGTTGGGTTATGCTGGTTTGAGGGAGTATTATTACAAAAACAAAAAGAAGGTTTTAACCGAATTCCCGTGTCTAGCAAAGTACAAGTGTGAGCGCTCAGTTTTGTATCTTTACGCGAGACTGCGGGAAGAGAAGAAAACAGACACACAAGAAAGTAGGGATTCTCTTAAAAAAGCGGCGGATGAATTGGTAAGAATCAGGGGCGGTACCAGATTTTATATTTTTAAGGGGGCAAATTTTAGGATGATCGTCACATAAGGTTTGGGTTCTGAATTGAGATTTTTATCCTTCGAGTCATACGTCATGATAAACCAAAAACTTTTGTTTTGTTAACATTAATTCAGCCAAACCGAAAAAGAATTTAGTTTAACTTAATTCATATATTCAACACGAAAAACCAAACCAAAAGTTCATAAACTTAGCAATGTGAACAAATTCATAAACTTAGCAATGTGACCAAATGTTGTGACTACTTGTGTTTTACTTCACAAATTTGTTTCTCTCACATATAACTTACTAAAGACTAAAGAATAAGCCAAAAGATATTGAATGGAAAGGAAAGCGAAATAAGAGGGGAAAATTAAATAAAGAAAAAAATACAAAAGAAAGGAGTTGGGTGCTAGGCTTGAACAAGTGATCATTTGGTTGGATGCAAGGGTGCTAACCATTTATCTACGTGGGTAAATACTTGTATGATTCAACTTTAAATGTATATCAAGATAATTAGTAAGATGCTTGTGTGGGCAATGGCCTACACGGTCCACAGTCTCGTACCGCCATTGGTAAGAATATAGGGGTGACAATTTAGTTTCTGGATATTCTAAATTATACCTCCTCTAGTTTTCGGTTTGTTGGATCAACCCGAAAACCAAATAGTTGACCCCGAACCCGAAGCTAAAGTTATAGATATTCTAAAACTTGTCACTAATAAATGTTATTAAATGTTCTAACATGTGAAACTTTATTTCATTTATATAGCTGGAGAAGGAGACCAAAATGTTGAATGATGGCACCTTTGATATGGTGGGGGCAGACGATCCCCTCACACAATACAAGGGAAAAGAACATGGGGGTCGGACACGGGCGGTATCCAGTGTGGTGGGGATGAAAAAGGCCCTTGGAACTAGGAAGGGTCAAAAGAGGAAAGCAGTTGCAGTTGAGGTCGACATGGCCCAGACAGAGACAGAAGTGGGTAATCTGAATGCTTAACACATACACCATTCTACACCTGGTGGATCACCATACCGACCTGATGACGATGATGAGGTAATTGGCTTCTCTTTGCAAATATATAAATTTGTTAACTTAAGATATATATTTGTTAACTGTGATCATTCTGATCATTGTGATCATTTTAATTGGGAATGCTTAAGATATATATGTATCATACTAGTAAAATAACCTAAAGTTGTGAAGAATCGTGTTCCATCTAATTCATGTGCGTTTGACAGGAACCCCTTCCATGTCAAATTATGATGCCATACGGTCATCATGAAATCAGATGGGCAAGTGGGTTTACTTGTCCGTCTCACAAGAAAGGACTGCAGATCGGGTACATGTTTGTGCTGGTAGAAACCGTTGAACACGGTCTTGAGAATGTTCCCATTCTAATTCCCAAGGAGGGAATCAAACTCTTAGGCCAAGCCAAAAGTACCGAAGCTATTCAATGGCCTCGCAAAGCGATAAAGGTATTCGTATACGTCTATTCGTAGATCCATTTGGTATTATATTGTAATGTTTTATCGGCGTAATTAATGTTTTACCATTTTGTTAGCTTGGTCCTGTTATGTCGCCACACGACTTTGTGGGAAGTCGACTCCCCACACCACCAAGGAGGGATTCTACACCACCACATGGTGACCCGGTAATGTGTTGTATTTTATATCCAATTATGTATACATATATATTCCTTCTGAGTTATGTACATATTTATTCATTAATTTTTTTAATCGTAAAATGTAGCATGTCAACGAGGAGGAGCGACACCCCGCAACTAGGGGTGGCAATTCGGGTTGGGTCGGGTAGTCGGGTTCGGGTTGTCGGGTTGGCGGGTCTGAAATGATCAACCCGAACCCAACCTGATTTTAAAATCGGGTTGGGTATTTCAACCCAACCCAAAACCCGACAACCCGAACCCAACCCGAATTGCTAATAATTCAACAAATTTTCACGTTATTTTCGAGTTTTCAGGTCGGTTTCGGGTCAGCTAAGTCACATTGATCAATCTTTTGAAAAAAATAGCTAATCATTTATAAGCATGAATAATTATAAAATTTCAAAATTAATAAAAATATATATTATATCAATTTGAATTGATCATCGAAACATCATTAATTCACTAACTTATATCAAAACGTAAAGATATCAAAGATAATGTTATAAATCGGTAACTGAAAAGGTCTAAATTATGTGTCATATTTAAATTAAAATAAAATTTTAAAGATATTAACTGAATTTCGGGTTGTCGGGTTCAACCCAAAAATGCATTTGCTGACCCAGACCCGACCCAAAAATATATCGAGTTGGCGGGTTTCGGGTTGATGGGTTGGCGCTTCAAAAATCCCGACCCTAACCTTATAATATTCGGGTTGGGTTCGTGTCGGGTTTCGAGTTCACGGGTTGGTTGCCAGCCCTACCCGCAACGACCACATCCACAACCTGTGTTTCATCATCCACCTCCACACCACATGTTGACTTGGTAGTGTGTTGTATTTTATATCCAGTTATGTATACATATATACTCCTTATGAGTTATGTACATATTTATTCGTTAATTTTTTTAATCGTAAAATGTAGCATGTCAGCGAGGAGGAGCGACACCCCGCAACGACCACATCCACAACCTGTGTTTCACCATCCACCTCCACACCACATGTTGACTTGGTAACGTGTTGTATTTTATATCCAGTTATGTATACATATATACTCCTTATGAGTTATGTACATATTTATTCGTTAGTTGTTTAATCGTAAAATTTGGATGTCAGCGAGGAGGTGCGACACCACCCAAGGACCACATCAACAACCTGTGTTTCACCATCCACCTCCACACCACCACATGTTGACTCCGTAATGTGTTGTATTTTATATCCAGTTATGTATATATGTATTTCTTTTGAGTTATGTACATATTTATCCGTTAATTGTTTAATCATAAAATGTAGCATGCCAGCGAGGTGGTGCGACACCACCCGATGACCAGTGCATCCACAACCTGTGTTTCACCATCCGACTCTAGCAGCAAAGTTCAGAATTTTACACCTGATGATGATGTTTATGTACGTATGTAGTAATGAAATATCTTTTATTTTATGTCTATTTATTAATTTCCATATAATCTAATACTTTGCTAATGTAGCACCCAGTTATGGATGATGTTCTTCTGAATACATCAAAACCATCTGAGCTCCGTGATCAACAAATTCAAAGAATTAAAAATATGGAGATGCAGCTGTTAAGAAGGCCTAAGGAGTTAATAGATATAAGTAGGCGAATCAGATCATGGTTCATTGATCAACAAACCGTATCAATTGAGATTGAATCCCCTTATAATATGTATCCTGAGCCGATCCTAGATTGGTTTGAGTATGAGGCTCTTTTAATTTGGGTGACAAACAATTGGCTCGATGTCACTGTTCTTAATTGGTGGTCGATGTAAGTTCTTTAAAACATACGTTTTGTATCTTTAATTAACAAAATATGTGTATTACATTCTAATTCTATCCTATAAATTTTGGTGTTTATTTAGGTACTTGTACCTTTGCAAACCGAAGCTGGGCTTTCCCTACAACTGCGCGTTCCTTAATCCTCATCTAATCCAGGAAACAGTTCCTAACTCCACTGTCATGAAGCACGTCACAGATGTGTTCACTGCTCACAATGATAAGCGTTTTTTCCTTGCTCCCTATTTCGCAAGGTATGTATTATATCTATATATATTTGCTACGTACATTGCCTTATTTATTATTTAAAACTGAAATGTTGTAACTTTTGGGTAGTAAACATTGGGTGCTTATCATTCTTGACAATGTTGAGCACCGCGGATACATATTGGATACGATGAAGCTGAAAAAGACTTGGAAGTCTTATAAATTCGTAAAGGGTGTTCATGGGTAAGTATATATGTTAACTTGAATGAAAATGCTAATTAGGCAATTGTTTCTTATAACTTGTAGTTAACTTCATAGTACTTAATTTTCAGAAGAAAAGGCGAGGATTGGCAATGGGAGATGGTGTTGGTAAGCATATAATATAGTTTGAAAAACTTGATATATATGCAAATTGATCATAAATTATATGTGTTAAACTAACTTTGTGCTTCAAATCAGTGTCCTCAACAACAAGACAGTTGGGAATGTGTGTATTACGTAATGATGCATATGCAACAATTCTTTATGAGTATGCAACCAGATTTCCCACAAAATGTAAGTCCATATATAGTACGTAATATATAATTTCTGTATAATTTAATGCATTAAACTCGTTCTCTTTTTTTATGTTTTAATTTGAATTTATTATAGGTTTGGAGTGACTTGTCCCCTTATACAGCCGATATACTGGACAAGTTGGTAATCGATGGCACAATCGAATTTGCAAAGAGGTACATTCTTGACGGTCAGAACAAGTAAATAAACCCATTTTAAACATTTAAACATTATATTTAGGTTATATATGTTGTACATACGTAATGTTATTACTTATTAGCATGATTTATATGTTCAGGCCGGTTAGATTTTGTTTTGAATTGTTGGTCAATTTGGTTTTTGGATTATGCTGGTTTTGGTATTTGCATTCTGCATGCTCGCAGCAGCATATACATATATATACGATACATCCGCTCCAAATGCTAACTAAATGCATATATACGCAGTTCCAAGAATTTTTTTTAATACTTTAATTATAACAACCGCCACAAATGGCTAGTCAAAAGCCACTAAAAATCTATTTTTTTTTTTCAATTTCCATTTAAAAAACCGCCACAAAAACTAATATAGACAACGCTCCATTTACACATTTATACTGTTTTACAACAAATGTATTTTTTTTTCAATTTCCATTTCAAAAACCGCTACAAAAACTAGATAGACAACGCTCCATTTACACATTTATTATTTTCAAGTGAACCGCTACAAATACTGTTTTACTAACCCGCTTCAAAATTGTCAAAATTAACTGCTTTAGTAGTCATCACTAACCCGCTTCAAATGTTATTCTTCCCGCCAATTTTTGTATCTATATAACCGCTCTATTTTTTTATTTGACCGCTCCTATTTATAGAATTTGTGGCGGTCGTTTGACCGCTTCAAACAAGTTCCCACTTTTCGTGGCGCCGGTATCAGGGGCGGTCTGTTCACCGCTTCAGATGGCCTATTTCACCGCCATATATACCCGTTTTTGTACTAGTTGTTTATATATATATATATATATATATATATATATATATATATATATATATATATATATATATATATATATATATATATATATATATATATATATGATCTGTTTGACTTGTAGTGATAAAATATAACACGAATCAAGCCATTCACAAGTGGACAGGTCAAGATTCTCAACTTTACGTAGTACCTGTAGGTCCATAAGACCAATCACCATTCCATAGTAGCAAAAAGAACAAATAGGATGTTCATACCTTATATGAAGACTCTCTTTGTTCAATGCCTTTGGGATTGTGCCTTGTAATTGATTGTTCTCCAGATCCCTAGTTATCCCAAAAGATTAGTGGAGCAGGGTTTTTTCAGTTGGTTGATGGTTACTAGATTAACTTACAATAGGTGAAGATTCTTCGTGGCTCCAAAGCTTTCGGGAACTAAACCTTCTAAGCTGTTATTTTTCTGATTCCTACATAGAAGCAGCAATGAGACTATCCCTTTTAGATCAATAATCATGCCAGAATGCTTCACAATCATTCTAGGGATTTAGAGGAGTCGAACAAATGGTCGGTTGGGTTAGGTTTTGTGACTCGCTCAAAACAGGTTATCATTGTGCTTGGTTAACACGTGCCAGGTTGACCCGAAACACTTTTGTCAAAAAAAAAAAATTAACAAGAGTGTCTCATATATGATTACACTAATTTTATTAATTTGAAATATTATGTATGTTTCTAAATAAAATCATATAGGAGGTTTTATGCATTAAAAATACACTTTGGGCGAGTTTCAACTTGTGTGACTTATTTGATCCGTTTCTTTTAAGCTGCTCTATCTGGCCCGTTAAAGATAAAAACCTAACCGTGAATCGACCCATTAATGGGTCAAATTTTCCACCTTTAGATTCAGACAAGACTTACAGAACTTGAAGGCTGATTAATCCATCCAGACCGGTGCCAAATGATGTTAACTTATTAAAACTCATATTTCTGCAATTTAAAGTGCACAATTTTTACGATCGAGTAATGGCCTGATGGTCAGGAAACAAGAAAGAATATGAACTTCAGTTATGTGGTGAGCATTACAGATTTTTAAGATTCTTTAAGCTGCCCAAGTTTTCTATTTCTCCTGCAAGTGATTTATTATACAAATCTCTGAAAGTTTAATGAAATGAGAAAGTTAAAACTTTTGAAATTAAATTTAAAAAGAAACTTGTATACTTTTTTCAACTGTGTGTTTTTAGATCAAATATGTCGTCAAATGTAAGGCTGATTGGCCTCAAGTTGATATCAAATAGTTCCCTACAAACAAGTTCAAGGTAAAACTTGTGAATTGAGAGGAAATAACCCACCCCAATAAACTCGAATGAGGTGACTAAACATCCTTCACATTGTATGTGTTCCTAGGGTGTTGGAGAGCATGCATCATCTTCTCATTCCAGATCCAACCTTTATTTTGTTGGGTTTTCTATTCCCTAACTAGATTAACATACACAGCGGAAAATAACAATTAATCTATATCAACTAGGAAACAAAACCCTAAGGGACCTTGACTTAATAAACGAAAGCGATAAACAAAATAAATAGATAAATGAGAAAATACTAACCTTTGAGAAAACCAATTTCTCACGCGCAGATCACCTTGCTCGAGCTTCCATGCTTTGGAGGCAAGTATCCAAACCAGAATACCTCTAATGGTTCACACTCCTGAACCAAGAGAAACTCCAAATTCTTCTAAGGTCCCGACTCTAAGTCGTAAAGACTCTTACAAGGAATAGGAATGAGAAAGAGAGAAAGAATCGAACTAAATTCGAATCTGGGATACCTTGAAAGCTTAGGGATGACCTCTATTTGTAGGGGAGAGGATGCCTTGGGGTTATGTCCTCTGGCCGATGTGGGACAACGAGTTTCGGCCTCCAACCGCCGGTTGGAGGTCCCAACCGCCGGTTTGACTTGATTCCTGCCCAAGTAACCACGCGTCAACTCCTGGTCAAACCCTAATCCATCCGACCACCGGTTGAACACTCCAACTGCCGGTTGGATCCACTTTCCAGAATATTCCTTTTAGTTTCATATTAATATTCAATTAATAAACTAATTAAATATTCTTTGTAGTTTCTGTTAATTTCTTTTAGCTTCTAATTAATTTATCAACTTTGATAAATTAACAAACTAATTAATTAACTACAATATTAATTCTAATTAATATTATCTCTCAATTAATTTCTCTTACTGTTCATCGAGGGCAACCCAAAAAGGACTCCACTTTTAACGATAGTCTTACCAATTTAGTTATGACCTTGGACATACCTATGGATACTATTCCAACATATTTTGGTTTAGAATCTGATTTATTCTTTAAACCTGGCTGCAAATCGAATAAAAACTTCGCGGTTTATATTTCGAAAAAACTACCAAATGAAACGATGCCACTTTTTAGTATCGAAAAAGTGTGAAGAAACCCCGATTTTGGTTCTGCTTGAGGATCGGAATAAGTTCTGATTTCTGAAAATATCCCCAACCAAGAAACGGTTTCTTAAAAACTCTAGAATTGAGAAACTGACCCCAACATAGTCGGTCCTAGTTTGGTTATGCGGTGTTAAGGATAAAGATTTCAATGAGCGGATATCTCTTTAAACCGTGTTATCACTTTCTAAAAATAACAATTTGTCCCTATATGCTTGGGTTACACGAATTTTGTTTTGGGATAATACAATGAGTTATGTTCTTGATTGAGTCAACAATTAAAGAACATGGTTACTAGAGAATTTTTATGTCTTAATCTCTTCCTCACGTGAATGTAGTTTTATTCTTATAGAACACCCAAATTACAATGGAAATTACTGAAATCAATTAGAAATCCAATAATGTCCTCATTATTAACAGCGGTTCTTTTCTTGACCTTTTGTATTCATGGATCATTAAAAAGATGATGACCCTCCAACAGTCAGGACAAAACGGGTCAAATCTTCTCCAAATGGGTCAAAACTTCCATGGGTTACAACTGCCACCCGACCCGTTTGTTGTCCGCTAAAGAAAGAATAATAACTGTCCGCTAAAGAATAATAACTGTATGCTGAAGAATATTAACGAATTCCAAAAAATAATAACAAATTCCTTCAACGACATATTATCTTTGTCCTGCAATAACTTTAGGTCAGGGATGTTAGCGGCTTAATGGGTGTACACTTGTAGCTCCTAACACATTTCCATGTCTAATAATCATATCCCTCAATTACACTATATTACTAACACTGTTGATACAAAAGCAACAATAAACTAATAATCAAGGAGTATGATGGCATGCTTTAGATGGCATCATGGCATGCTTCAAAGGGAGTATTGTCCGATTCTAGAATGTAGTTAGGATGTGCCTTTCTGGGTACTTTCTTGATTGATGAATATATAAATTTGATGATAGTGGTGTTAATTGAAATGCCGATGATGATGATTGGGAAGGTGTAGAGAGTACAGAATTAGATGGTAAAATCCTCCTGCATAACATGGTAATAGCAATTATAACAGTTAATAACATTGTTTTATTCACATATAGTCAAGAACACAAATATTTGTTGTTAGGAACATAACTTGAATGTTGATATTGTGTATTGAATGTATTTAATTATGTCATACTCAAGCTCAATTTTGTTGTAACTATGCACCTTCTTTTGTAACATGTTGAGCCACTCGCTAGTTTGAGCAATGAAATTTTGTTCGTTGTTGAAAAACTAGCTCAATTTTGTTGAAGGTGGCATTTGCAGTGTACATTATGTATTGTTGCACAAGATATTAGTTATCCATGGTCTTTATTGGAGTATTTGTTTTCTTTATTGATGAGAAAGCAGCAAGACTATTATTATATACTTGTATTCATGCAAGCATGCGTGTATATAATTAATGGCGCTCTTGTGTTTTTTAGTTATGATTTCCAAATTGGCATTTAAATTGGTATATATTGGGAACCTATTAGTTTTCATGATGCATTTCATATGTAACTCTTGACATTATTTGTAGGAAAGCGTGGCATAAACGGGGCGCTATGCCTCCAGAAGAAGCAATGCAGAAGTACTTAGAGATTATGACCGATCTATACCTGTAACGTCCTAAAATTATTTCTAATAATTAATCTAGTTTTAAGACTATTTAAATTTATTCACTCATGATCAGTTCATTAGAGGGTTAAGATTTTAATAAAATGTCAAGTTTGGTGTTTAAATTGTCAATTAAATGAGATTGTTAATAGCCTAGCCTAATTATCTATTATTACTCACGTTACAAAAAAAGGGAGGAAAAACAGAGGTTCCAAACTAGTACATATTCTTTGATTGGTTTTATTAGCATAAATACTCGAGTCTTGAAGCAAGCGTTAGGCCAACGATTTTGTGGTGTTGAAGGTAATTATATCTCTCTTATTATTGTGTTTTGATTGTTTAAGTGTTCATACAGATCATAGATAGATGATGGGAGGGAATAGATATTAGATATATCATTAGGATCTTGAATCACATACGAATGAATATAGAAGGATGTTAATTGTATATGAATTGAATGTATATAGTAGAATGTTAATTTTATATGAATATTGCATATAAAGAAACGAGTTCTGGGTGTCGATACATGCTTCATCAAAAACTGAAAAATTCAAGTACGAAGGAATTATGATGAAAACAAGATATACGTATTAATAATGGAGTAGCGTTAGAATTGAAAAAAGTATCACTACTCATTGTATGACTCGAAGGTAATCTGGAGCCACTGCCCTTCCTTACTCCTACGCAAGGAGTAAGGCTACTTTTAGGATTTATAGAATAGTACATGAGTGAACGTACCCTTTGAAATTGTTTGCTTGAAGCTCTAGAGAAGGTTTAAGATGATTGGTTATTAATTTGAAACAATAAGACCTTAGTGCAACGTTAGTAGCAAATGGGTCGGTTTGTTTAATTCTTGTTTTGAATTCACTGATCATTCAAGTTGTACACCCTAGGCAAATCCCACATCGGCCATGGACATGAGGGATCTGGGGTTTATAAAGGTAATATCATCCTTACATGACACTACGCGTTTTGGGACCCCGCGAGAATGCCGTGGTTAAGCGTGCTCGTGCGGGGATAAGTCCAGGATGGGTGACCTCCTCGGAAGTTAAGTGGTAGAAGTGTAGTCGCCAAGAACAAAGCCGTGCGCCTGCGGGCAAAGCGAACAATATTGTGTCGTGGTAAGGCGGGTTGTTACACAAGTACACACAACAACGATGTTATATTAGTTAAATATTTGGTGAACACATGATGTAGTATCTAAACATTATGTTTAATTGCTTTAACTTAATGAATAAATTAAATCTGTCAGGATCAACTAGGATCTTAACCAAGATTACAACTAAGTACACTAGCTTTGAATGATTAACAAGAAGTGGCGGAAACACACTTGTTAATAAGGAAGATAAATTACTTGTACTGATAAACAACAATAAGAATAACAAGTAATATTTGATAACCAAAGCTTCAATACTATTGATGAATTAATACGGATACACTTGAGTTTGTATCAGGATTTACAAGGAAATCTTGAAGCTAATACAATGGACAACTGATGTGTATTACACTCTATCTATCAGTCTAACTTATACACAAACAACCAAAACATGCCATGCCTCAAAAGTATGGAACTCTATTTTATAAAATAATAGAGTCCCAATTACACGTGACTGTAATTAATGCATGATAACTAAAGTGTCTAAACATGGTCTGCTACTGTACAACATGTTCTGCTTTAAGGGTTGACTAAGTACAGATTTGGTAATCAGACAGACCCACTAAGCAGCACTAACCATGTAAAACATAAGCAGCAGTACAAACTGTGGAATTACGCCTAGCAGTAGAAACATTGTTGGCAGTAGTAATCCTTGCAGCAGCACTAACATTGAAGCTTGGCCTGGCAGTACTAACTTTGGAATACACTAGCAGCATTAACTCTTGTAGTAGTATAAACTTCAATGAGTAGTAGAAACTAATACCAGCAGTACTAATCACTTAGAAGAATTTTCAATATGCACCAGTGGTTAAACTGACCCAACAAAATCTCACCAATTGTACGTTTGAGATTTTAGAGATTTAAAAGAGTAGCTTTATGACATTAATATGTGTAATGAAATACTCCAATATTCCGTATATGTATGGTAAGGTTTACGACATGCTTAACCTGCCAGATTATAGTTGCTAATTGAGTTCAAATGAGGGTTTAGGATAACAACAATACATGTTATATAAAGTATTTAATTATATCTGGTTTAATGACGGTGTCATTATACTTATTATTGTTTAGGTAATCGAGCTTGCGAAGGATTGTGTTATATTGGATTTGTACCTAAGTTGAGGTAAGATAAGGGTTTGCGGCGGTTACACAATCAAAACTAATAGAGTTTTTTAGTTAACTTATTTTATTAAGTTATATACCTTATTGCGCTTGATTAAATTGTGATTCATGTGGGTACAAGGGAAACTTTATTTATATATGTGGGAGGGGATTATGGGTAGATGTACTATGCCATGATTCTATATGATACTTGTACTACATGATTGATGATAGTCACACTAGATGATGAACCATGATGCTTTAGACACAATGCACGATTAGGGACCCTATTATTTGATGATTGAAGATAAGATGAATTATATGAGAAGTTAAAGTGGATTTCCCCGATTGATCCAAATCGTGAGAACGGGGCTCGTGCAGATGTTTACCGGATACTCTAGACAATGTCCGGACGGGTTGAGCGGTACTTGGCTATTAGCCAATCACATGTGGTACTTGCTCTGGGAATGGGCAAATCTGAGAGAGGACTCATTCCTAAACGACAACGGTGATTTGCATTTGTTGCACCTCACCAAGTCGGTATTTCGCCTTTGACGAACGGATGAAACAGATGAATTATTGAAAAGATAAAGATGATAGATGAATAGATGATAACGAGTTGAGAAAGATGAAATAGGCACTGCTTTAGGATTTTGTTTGATGATTCCTTGCTATGCTTTCCCGATGTACATGAATCTTTATAACTTATTTGTTATTCTGTTGTAAAGGATTTTATATTTGATGTTTTAATTGGACTAGTTTTATAACTAAACCATTATCTTACTCAACTTTAATTAGCTTACACTTGTTTTCTATTAGCTCGATTGTGTACACCGTGCAGGTTAGGAACTTCATGAGGATAGATGAGCGATGCGGGTAGCTAATAAGAATAGACAAGATTGTCTACAAAGCCTTAGCTTATTTTTATAAACATGATTTGCCTGTAATACAAACATTAGACATTTGAGTTTTCTTTTACTATTGCGATGATAAGATGTGTAACGCCTGAATTTTGTTGAGCCAAACCGTTCGGTTGGTGTTTATTATTGTTAATTGGGACGTTTCCGCATTTATCTCTCTTATCTATTAAAGGAGAGGGCTAATTAATTAATCTTCTACTAAGTCAACCCTCAAGAAATAATCTCACCCCTTCATTGGCTTAGTCAAATTAATCCTAACCCTTAATTGTCATTAGTAAAGTGATTAATTAATCTTAATCTTTTTTACCTAATTTATTCCAACTATGCCCTTTTTGATCCAGTACCCACCCCTTTTCCTTTTGTTCAAAAAATAAAGCGGCTGTTCAAGAACAAAAAAAAAAATAAAGGTGCCATTCACGACCTAAAAAAATGCCATTCACGCTCCAGAGCATCCAATGAATACAATTGGGTAAGCTGATCAGGGTTCCCAATCGCAATTGATAAAATCGACTAGCCAATATATCTTGCCCTCATTCAATTAAATGAAGATTTCAATCTATTGGTGAATATTAGGACGATTGTTTGGATCGTACTGCCCCAGAATCAAATCGAGAAATTCGCATCAGAAGCGGCCGATTAATTTGATGAAAGGTTCAATCTATCCTTTTTGTGATTCTCCATTTGTTGGATTGATGTTAATTACTCGCAATCCTGTATTATTGCACGTCTATATCAATTGTAGCAGTCATTTGTTAGTGAAGCACACCAGGTGTTTGTGGTAATGCCTCACTTGTCTGGTCTTTTGTGGTAATGCCTCACAATAGGCCTGTTCATGTGTTATGTGTTGTGGGTCATGTAAATCAATCCTCTTAGACTAATCCCCACCTTTCATTGGCTTAGCCCATTTAATTATAGCCGTTTATTGTCATTAGGAAAATGATCTATTAATCTTACATGTTTTGCCTCACTTGTGACTACATATGCCCTCGTGCTTCACGTTCTCAACTATTGCATGAATTCTAAGTGATTAAATGGGTTTGGTGAATAGTTGACGTAGGTTTCAGTTTATAGCGGACTTGGTTGTTTTGATTTAACTTGGTAAGGAGGACTATCATGTGTAAATGGGCTACTAATAGTGCATTATGATCTAATGATTACTTTGCTGATCAGGTACTCATGTACTCAAAATGCTGATGTATTACGCGAGCCTTTAGAAATTGGGGCAGGTAAATTCAATCTTAGTTTACTGTAAGGCTCCCATTTGTCATTTTTGAAGATTGAAATTTACATTTCTTATCTGAAACAGGTATGCAAAGAATAAGCAGGAAATGCCAATGAGGCAAAATTTAGTTTCCTATCGATATCGTGTACTGTTCTCGCAGCTCACTTTCAAAGGTAACCTTCTCTGCGTATCTATGTACACATACATACATCTATAATGTCGATCTATGTGCATGATTTGTGGTATAGTAAACACACTAAATTTATTATCAGGTCAAATTTATCATATCTGACTATTCAAAACTAATAATAGATCAGGACTATCATGCGTAATCATACCAAATAATAATAGATCAGGATAATTGTATGCTGAAACCTATCATTTTTTTGAAAGTATTTGACCTGATAATAAATCTATGTTGAAATTACTCAATCTGTCTGAAGAATTTGTGTTGTCAGCCAAACGATATGGTTCATAATACTTTTAATTTTGAGGCGTTTGTTGATTATGATAGTTCAATTAAAGTGGTCTGTTTTAAAGCATCAGCTTATCATTCTCAAGTTGGTCAATTTGACAGCACTACTTCTCAAAAGGGTTCAATACTGCAGTAACCTTGATTAAATTATCTTTTACAGTTCGTAATGCGATTGTTTTGTATGTATAACTGCAAGAAAAATATTTTCAGTCCTTAATGTTACTATATTTGGTGGAAATATATGACATTTAAACTTGTGATTACATCATCAACTGTTACGTGTTTGGGTTTTATGGTTTCATGCTCAAAAAACTTACTCGGAAGTTGTGCAGGTATGTAGTGATAAGGAAGGCAATTCTGCAATCTTTATTACCTTGCAACACGTCAATTACTTGGACAAGCATTTGACTTGTCCTAGGTATTGACTAATTGTTGTTTAAATTACATGTCTAGATAGATTAGTACTTGTCAATGAACATTCTTAGAGGTCCTGATTATTAATAGTAAGACATAAACTGTTGCTGTTGCTGTTGCTCAGGTGATGTTTAGAATAATTGTAGTGTTAGCATTAGGATTGACAACAATATGTATGTAAATTGTGAAGTTGATTCGTTTAAATTACATTTTAAAATGTTTGAATCTTTATTAAATTTGGTACATGAACGGAAGCATCAACAAAATCTTTGGTGAGAGTAATGGACATAGGCTTACATTGCATCACTTATAGCAACGCGGTAGGTGAAGACAGATAATTGCATTTCAGATAATTGCATTTCAGGTATAAAACTATTTATTAGTATCTGTTTACACATTGTTAGTCTCTTTAGTTAAATATGCTGATAAAAGTTGTAGGTTGTGCTTCCAGTTTTGCCAACTGACCCGAGAAAATTTATAGTCTCATTTGATGAGATGCAAGTCAGGGCTCTTTGTGGAATCAACGATATCAGTAAATTCAAAGGTACATACGTGCATTACTTACTTCCCTCTCCATTTTAGTTATATTAACTTATTGTTTGTTTATAGAACTACTTTATCTAATATGAGTTTTTCCCATGTCAACAAGAAACCGAAATTCGGGAACCCAAATTTGTGAGCAACATCATCCTCCACTGATGGAGCACACATCTTTCCAGGTGGTGATTAATTAGTATTACATCCTAAGTAAAATGTATATGGCTTCAAGTACATGTTAATTGAAAGTGCATGATTGTTTCTTAATCTTACTGTGGTTTACAATTAGTATAGGTGGTTAAATGGACGAGTTGGTTAAAGAGTCAAAATGGACCATTATTGGTCCGGGTTGATCTGGTGTGCATTTGGTTGGGTTTACTTGTGAATACTTTTTTCTTTTCTTTTTATTTGTCATTCTACTGTAATAGCTGCTTAATTAATACAAGAATAGCTGGGAGGATTTAGTAGCTTCAAGGTTGTATGAATAGAAAAAAGACTTATAAAATCTTTCAACATAAAACATTTGGTTCAACCCATTCAACAATAAAACAAATGGGGCGTTAATACTTAATGTAACCTCAACGATTTATGTCAAAGAAGTAGTTGTTGTTTGTGAAAACAAATAGCATACTTGCATCAAGTATTCAAGTTCCAATCATGAATTTCAATGGTTTTCTTCCCCAAGGTATTATATATGTTTATAATGTTTATGAAAGTATATCCTTTGAGAGACAAGGAGAAACTTCACCGATAGTTGAGAAAGCCAGCATTGTGAAAAGTTCTGTTAGTTGCACTTATCGATGCACTTCTGACATTTATTTTATTCCAACGTGGCCCTAAACCTTAATTTATGCATTTTTATAGCTGGGAGACTTTGCTCTAAATTTACCTGTTTATTTCTCTTTTTTTTTAGTTTATGTAGTTTCATTCTATTACCTTGACATGTTAGAGAACATTATCTGAATTGGCCCATAAATAGGGAAATGGGTCTAAAGTACATTATGTCCGAGTCTTTTGAAAAGCAAGTACTCCAACTTTTGAGCTTATGGCATCACTATTTTCTATGATTATACTAACAGTTAGATCACAATAAAATACCTACATTACAGGTGATATCTGAAGACGAGTCTGTCAAGACCTCAAAAAATGTTGTTGATGTACAGATTTCTTCATGTCTACAGAAGGTACCCACAGCCTTTTTTAAGAATTAAGTGTACTTTAGTTGTGTAATATGTTTGATTTTGTTTATCCTTGTGTATATGGTGTACTGGATTAGAGTCAGTTTGATTGCATTGTTGGAACCTTTTGTGGCGACTAATACTCGCAACAATTGACAGGGTGGATGCAAATTCAAAATCAGGTTGTCGTTTACTCTACATGCCAAACTAATAACTTAAATGCCGTTTCGTATAATCTAAAGAAAACTCAATGGGAAAAGCCTATGTAATAGAGGTGGCAAAATACCCAACTCGACGATGTACACTTCATCTTTATTCAATAGCTGCTAATTTTCAATAATTAGCAAATATACCATTAGTATCATATCAGCCAAAATTTTAACATAAAATTTCTTAATAAGTCAGTATTACTTATAAATGCAGGGTTATTCCAAAAATAGGGATCTAGAAAGTGAGGCACTATCAGAACAATTGCCTTCTTTACAGCACCTACTGTATCGTCTTATAGGATGCAGGGCAAGTCATCTTTTATATTTTACTGCATATAGTCTTTATTTTTGTATTTGGTTTTTTCAGGTGTTAAGACATGAAGCTATTTATATACAAAAAAAACTGGTCATTAGGTAACTGTAACAATAGAAAATATGCTTGAAGTACGTGTATTGTTTTTCGGTCACGGAAAGTGTGTAAAAAAACAAGAACAATCAGCTGAAAAGGAAATGTGGTCAAATGGGTCGATACTCAATAGTCCCCCGAAGTGTAGTTTCTGTGTATGAAGCATCATAAATCAATTTAGGAGAAAGGTTTCATTTCTATTAAAAGCTATATTGTTGTCATTATATTGAACATGCTTCAAAGTTGTTAATGTTGATATTCTGGGTCAAATCAGGCCAATAAAGTTACTCATTTTGACCCATTATTTGTCAAATTAAACTTGCCAAGCCTACATAATCTGGAGCAGTTTAACATTTAGTTCATAATTGCCTCATTAACTGGATCTTATCCAGGTTGGGAGCCTGATTTTTATGAAGTTGAGCTAGCTAAAAATTTCCCGATTCTGTTCAGGTAGAGGTACTGTTCTTACCCTAACACCTGTTTTTTGATATTGTGATTAAATTTTCAACTGGAGTACACTATATCTGGTATCAATTTTTGTAATTGCTTTTGCCTCACACATTTTATTTAATGTGTTCTAGCATTCACAAGCTTTTCTTGCGATAATGGAAGATTACATAAGAGAGGCACCACAGCTGGTTGATGATCCCCAAGCATTAGTGAGTTTTAATCAATATTCCTTATCAAAAAAATAGTTTAATCGGAAGAGTTGCATATGTTTTAATGAGATTAAGATCCATAACACATTAACACGTGTATAAACTGAAGAAAAAAACAAACGACACAATTTAATCGGAAGATTGTTTAGGCCTAATGTTCACGTGGTTTAGTGTAAGCGCAAATAAACTCAAGATTTGACTATATAGTTCTGTGTCTTGATATCTTTATGGAGTATAAGATTATGAGACACATCAAACCTATTGTCAGCAACTCATCATTGTTTCTCTAAAGCATTCATAATGACATGGGAGATTTTTTTTTCCACAGATCGGGGAACATCGAAATGTAGTAGTCAACCAATCAACTTCTTCACTGTATAGTGAAAGTGTGCAAGAAGGTCAGTAAATATGCATTTGATTATTTATAATGATTAATCTTTTTTGAAAATATTAACATAGTGGTGGAATTTTTTAATTACACTCATGTTTTTTATGTAGAGCTTGCAGATTCTCATAAGAGTAACATAACAAGTATTGACCACAACGATAATACCCCAATTCATATTACCGAGTAATACACTTTTTAACTGAATTCACCATCTTTCATCTTGATAAAATATTAAGAAGCTAATTTAAAGTAGTTTATATCATATCAGGAGCATGAAGATTGCTCAGGCTCTGCAGATAAAAAATGAAGGTGGAGAGGAAACTTCATAAATAAATAGAGGTCAAAACAAGAACCGTCTAGAAAATGTTAATATTATAGAAATACACCTTGAATGAAATGGGTCAAAATATGGTCTATTGGGCAAGCGATGGAAATGTGAGGTCTGCAAGTGGGTACTCATTGTATGCCATGTACATATGGTGCTGCTCATGTATTATGTGTATTTTTTGTTGCTGCTACAGGTCAAAGGATGAAATGGGTCAAAATAGCTATATAGAGAGTTTTTTGTGGTGGTTTCGGATGTATAGGATGCATTATCAGTTTGGTAATGTTGTTTATTCTCAATGGTTTGCGGGTATTGATATCGCTATTCTAAATACTTTTTTATGGTAGAAATTGGTGAGTAGCAGGTCAAGGAACCAATTTAATTTTGTGAGTTTGACTTTTATGGGTCAACCTTGTGGAGAGCAAAGGAATCGTATTGTAAAGCATGGTGGTAATTTGGGCAAGTTCTGGTATGGAATTATGCAAGATGATGTAGAGAATTTGCATGTTAAAGTTGAAGAATCAAGTTGCTGGTGGTGCAAGTGTTACTGCCTGCAAATTGAAGTCAAGCAAAGGTTGTGAAATGTTGACTTTGATGAGTCAAAGCAATTTTAGTCAAAGTGGGAGCTATGAAAGACAAGAGTGGTAATTTGGATCTTAATACAGTATGAATAAGTACACTCGTGAGTATTAGATCTTAAATTTTGAATATAAAAATGTTTTAGCCCGCAAATTTTGCGGGTTATGATCTAGTGATTTATTATTAAAGAAATTTTTTGAAAACCCATATTTTTAAATTCAAGTCATTATAAGTTGGTATCAGAGGATTAGTTTAAGTGAATTAGGTACTAAGATAGGTGCATAGACTTAAACCTTAGATGCTAGATGACGAAAAAAAGAAGTATAGGAGTTTGCTTTACAGACCCTTACATCTTAGGATTAACGGATTTGTTGAGAGTGAGGTAGTTAGGTTGTGCCTTTAACTATTACTTGCATATTTTACAACTGTATGGCTTATTAACTACTCATCAAAGATGAGAACTTGTTGACCTCCTATGACTTTATGCTTATTTGTGCTAGCACATTATAGGAAGGCTAGATGCGATTGAAAATTTCTTTAGGTATCATATATTGAAATATATAGTTACCGAATAAAATGAATGTGAAAAGACGCATAAATGACGAACTCGAAAATTAATACTTTACTCATGTGACTAGTATACATCACGAATCTTATCTCAAATGGTAAAATTATTGAGTTGACAAAAAAATAAAGATAATCAAATGATTAAAGGAGGAATGTTAATGTCATGGGTCTAATTGGTTAGCGATTAAGATGCATAAATTAAGAAAATAAAATAGATGATAAAAGAGTTGATAATTGTGCAATACGTGTAACTAAAATATGCCACTTTCTCCTAGTAGAAAGTCGTATTATTAAATGATGAATTTAATACACGTTGGGAGATACTACATGGTAGTGAGTACACCTATGTCGGATATATTTGAAATATGGTGGCCAATATATTGTGAATATATCATGACATTTGTGGGTCATAAATGTATTAGTATTAACCAACATATGAAAACGTCTAAAATGATGAATCTAAAAGATGATAAGGTATTCAGGTTAGCTATAAATGACCACCTGATTTATGATTATTATACCGTGTAAGGAAGGAAATTACATGCTGTACATAATTTGGTATGACTCTCCAATCTAGATGCATTGTGTAGAGTGAAAGTGAAACTTAAGACTCTGCACCATTGTTCCTATAGTTATCTTTCCTTTAAATTTTTTTTCCATCGTTCTTATCGAACCGTCTTAGTCTACATAAAAATGGTTTTTCATTAGTAATGTTGTTCTCCTTGATCTTTATTTGTCATCATTCTTTATTTAATTTTTATTACATAAGAGACTCATATGAACTCTTAAACATATTTGGGTAGATTACCACTAGAAATCTTATGACAATTAATTAGGATTAATTGCACTTTGCAAAGATGACCTCCCATGTTGTACCTAATCAGTTGTGAATCTTTAAGTCAGATGTGTTGTGTGAGTGGAACTCAACACTTTGCACTATTGTTCTTCTAATTATCTTTCTTTGAATTCGTCGTTTAACTATTATTATCTTTCAAACTTTGTGCTTAGTTAGAACAATGTATCCCCACATGGCATCATCTTAATGTGAATTGAGTTTTCTTTTAAGGTGTGATGCAATATTGTTTGGAATGCATCTCTTATTCACCTTTATTTATGTCATTTAGTGGACCGTCCTTTTTTTCCTTTCTTTGTTGGACTGATGGTTCAACTTTTGCGAGATCATCCTAAACCTTTGTGAAACCTTCTCTTATATTATCATGCGACTCACGTTTATATTCCTTTTTCTGTTCTTGGTATGTTAATTAAAAGAAAAGAGAAGGAGATTTTATTGAACCATTCGGGAGGGATACGAAACCAATGGGACCTGTTTCCAGCTCTTTTATACACGAAGAAGAGTCTCGGAATGAGCAATTAAATTTAATGAATATTTTATGTTGGAGATTATTGTTAATTGAAGTTTATTATTCTTTATTATGTTTAATGATCCATGTCACTATTTGAGCACGGTTTGCTTTTCATATCTTCCCTTCTTACTAGCTGACTATCCACCCAATTAGTTGGAAGCTTCTTAGGGATGTTCATTCCCACTAAATCTTACGTGTAATTTCTTGGGATTTTCTTTGTTAAGGAAAAATAATAATGCTGTCCACGTAAGAATAACATTTTGATGGTCTCATAAACCCAAACGGCTTTTCATGATCTCAATTCAATTAAGAATTCAATTCAAATGGCTTCTCATTCTCCCTAATCGGTTACACGTTTCCCCTTTTACTCATAAATCAAATACCAGGGATTTTCTGCATCATCTAGACTGAAGATAAAGACTTCCTCCATCATAAGTTATAGTAAAAAATTACTCCATTCTTTTCCATTTTACCCGGTAATTGGTTTTCATATTGTATTTAATTATGTTCTTCATTTGATTACTCTATTGATTTCGTTAACATTTTTTTGTTCCTAAAAGTAATTTGATGTAGATATTGGTGATTAGATTGTTCATTAAGATGTGTTCCATGTTGATTACATGAGTGCATGAAAGGTGCTCGATCAAATGTCTGAGAGCAATGTCTAAAGATGGTACAATTTCTGTGAATTCCGTTTATATCATATACCATTACATTTTATTATTATTATTTGTTAATCGTAACGAATACCTATTTTGTGTATAACAACAAATCAAACAAATTGGGGCTTCTTGCTCATACACTACATCAATTCGAAGTTGCAGGTTGCTAATCAAGTTTAAAAGCTTATATACTACACCATTTGTGTATTAATGAGTATAGAGATATAATGCAATATACATTTATAGCAATATAGAAGATAGTGTTGTGTTTTTATATTATCATGAGACCTCATTACTATATGCATACTGTAATGGGGTGCCTTTATCTTTTGAAAGCCAAATTACAAGTTTTCTTACCTTCAAAGCTAGAGAGATTGGTAATTGTATTGATTTGTGTATATATAACTCGTAATCAGTTTGGAGATCCAAAAGCTCAATGAATCTGTAGCTAAATTTTGTTGGTATTTTTATAAAGTTCTTACAACTTTGTGTCAGTCATATACTAACATGTATTTTTTGGTCTTGGGAATATACAAGTACGAGGATGGTGCCTGGACAAATGATCTGAAGTTCCTTTATTTTGAAGAAAAGCTGAGTTAGTTTCATTTTCTGTGAATTATGCATATGTATTCTTTTTATATGAGAGTTAGCTGTATCATAATTATTTTTGGCCAACACTCATTAACTTTACTAAATAATTAGTGTGTAAGTTATCTGGCACAAGCGAGTCAACGATGCTTGTCATGAATTTGCTTATTTTGAAGTTCAGTAACCCCGTTTATCGTTTGATTAAGCTATTGTTGATGATGTATTCTCTCCACCTATTACCTTCTTCTTCGCATTATGTAAGTCTCACGTACTCTTATTTCTTATCAAATTTAATGATAACTAATTGTTGGTTCATGTCAACAACAAAAAAAATTGATTGTTGCTTTATGCATGTTACCCTTTTCTCATACAAGCCAAGTCAAAGATATGCAGTAAAAAAAACATGTCCTGATCTAGGGATATCTCATTATCAATTATTATGAAATGCAATACATGTTCATTCATAGAAATTGATTAATTATATGTCATAATGATTTACTAAATTCTCTGTACTTTTTATCTATTGTGGGATTACATGCGATATATATTTGCAGTAATACATGATTCTATATAATGCAAAGGATACCTTATATATATGCAATTCAATGGGGATCATGGATTTTGAACAAACATGTTACAATATTACATGCAATCCGTCTTCTCTCAGGTAAATTTATAATTCTTTCATAGATGGCATATTTGGTGTTGTTTACTTTTTATATACTTCTAATATGTTATGTTTCAAACCCTATTGATTGTGTATAAATGTTTATGATACTGGCATAAGAGGCTTTTTATGATTTTATGAAATACAGAAGTAGGACTTGACAAGGAAAACTCAATAAAGTACTTCCAGAGTTCCAGGTATCATCTTATATGATGTTCATATGATGACTATATTTGATAGCCATTGATCGGGTAATTATTTGCGGAATGTTCATTGTTTTAATTAGCATGAAAGCATATATGTTTGAAGCATTGAGATAGAAGCAGAAGCAACGGTATCGAGTGTTCTTCAACTTTGCTATGAACCAAGTTTCAACATGTATCTCTGTTTATAATCTTTGTTGATTGCAATGTGGAAGAGAAATAGACACATTTCCCTAAACATTATACTAGGAAGATATGTAATATATGTACTTGAGCTTTTGAGGTCAATAATCATTTGTGAATTTGAACCTTAATTATATAAAGCTAATGTGACACTTTTTTACTGAAAAACCTAAATTAAATTGACAATGTATACTTTCTGGTGCTGTGCATCGCACGAGATAAACACTAGTTTTCTTATATAACTATCTACTTATATGCATATTAAACATACTAAAATTTATACATGAAGTAATGATTATGTATGCCTTAAATGTCATATTTACTTTACATAAAGCTGATTTTATACATGACTATGCAAAGAAGGTGATGTAGAGAACTTGCAAAAATGTGTTGAGGGTGGTGTTTTAGTGGATGTAAAAGGTTGGGCAATTTCTACATATTTCCCCAAATCGCCTATATGCATAATCAGACTTAAATATTTTGTTGCGCATTATATCCTTATGTACCCACTATGCTACATGTGTAATCCAGAACACGAGTCATATTTATGTTTTGTCAAAGAAGATCAATCATAATAAGTAGTTATATTTTGTATGCTTACTTATTGTCACGCTTTTTCTGATAAACTAGCAGATAGTGAGTGTCTAACACCTGGCCATACTGATGTTGCAGAATTGCTGTTGAGCGGGAATGCTGATGTAAATATAAAGGTAGTTAGATACAGTTGCTTGTAAATGGATCTAAAAAAGCTATGCTTCTGCCATATTGTGATGATTTTTATGTTAATATGACAAACATGATGGATAATGAAGGCCAAGCGATTGTTGAGTTACTCATGAAGGCGCACAAATGCTGGGATAAGTATAAAAGATGATGATGGGAACTACGTTTCTAATTTGTCAAGTTCAAACTCGCCATGGATACAACCGTAGTTAGGCCAACATCAAACTACTGAGAGTGTCGCTCTTTACTTCATGTGTACAGACTAGTTATTTTCCTTGTTCGTTTGAGCATTAACATCGGGTAACACGACAAGATCATTTCATTTTCGCCTTTTGTGCCTGTTGGTAATATTTGAAATGTGACTTGTAGTGAGAAAGCTTGTTCTTTGTTCTTCTTTCTTCATGTATGACTGTTTTATTTTGATTTTTATTTGAAATAGTAAGTCATAGCAAAAAATTATCAAAGAGGAAAAATGATATCATACATTTAAGAAACCCATTATGTGGGGTTATTAAACAACCTATACGGCTATACAACCATGCTTTTTGTACAACATTCGTTGTTGAAGTAGTCACTCTACCAACCAATCATTACCCTCAATCAACATGTAATTCTAAAATCAAAATTCTATGGCATATGTTTATATTTTTAGCATATGGTAATAACAATATGTACGTGTTACAAAACTGATCATTCTTATGACAATGGTGATTTTTTCTTGTCTTTTGGATATTCATTTATTGGACAAAAATACATAAGAAATTTATTCATAACTTATTATACAAGTATTCGTATTCATATAATACATGATTTAGTGGGAAAAAAAACTTACTAGTATTAAATTAGGGGTGAGCGTGAGTTGATTTGTGCCGGTTTTGTCTAAACCTAATTCCGAATCGATAGTTTTGCTTCCTTATTTCTTAGACCATCTTTAATCTCTAATGGGGTTTATAGAAGGTGGTTTATGGTGACATGGAGTGATATGGAGATTTATGTACATGGACTTAAGTACATAAGAAGTGTATAGAGGTGAGAGAATACAAGTCCATAAACCTATGGACTTGTATGGACTTATGAAGGAAGATAATTATGTAGACCCATCAATATATAAAGCAATTGAAAGCTAATGTAAAGGGGGATGTCCATGGCATTGGTGGTTTATAGGAGTAAAGGAGGAAGTTTATATATTGGTAGTTTATGAAAAGCTGATGTGGCACGACGTGACAATGCTATGGACTTGTGAAAGTTCATGGCATTGTGGATGCTTTAAAGCTAAACCTCTCACTTGTTGCTAGTTTGTTTTTGTGAGTTCCTAATTTGATTCAATTTAGGTTTCAATTTTTTTACCTTTTCACTCGATTTATGTACAAGATACTTGAATCAAGTCAGTTTTTCTTAATGAATTTTTTACAAGATACTTGATAGTTTATGTATAATTGATTTTTGAAAAACAAAACTCATATAGCAATACATATTGTGAAAACGTATGATCGTTTAAGCTCAGATTGTTTAGATCTTGATCTAGAATAATAATAACATTGAATTAATCATAAAGTGCGGAATAACAATAAGAACATCAATGTTATCACTTCAAGCCTCAATTATTATTTGATCAGAATAACACGGTTATACAACTATAACAGGATCAAGAAACCTTGATCTTGAGGCTAAACAAAACCCTAGACGTCTACATTATGTGTGCACACCAAAACCTACGTCCCTATGTCTCTTTATATAATAGAGATCTTTAGGGTTACAAGAAATCATAATTATACTAGGAGACTAATAAAAATAAAACTATTCAACTTTAGTCCCTCAACTTTCATCTTTTATTTTGTCTCATCAAATTAATAAATCCTAACAATCTTCCCCTATTTGATGATGACAAAATATCGATCTTCTTGCAAAACTTCCCCTTAACTCTTGATTTCTTGTAATCATATCATGCCTTGCGATAAGTTGCAAATCTGAATCTTCAAATTCTTCTTCCCCTTTTTGTCATAATCCAATAGGGGTCTTTTGCAACTTGTAAACACTTCCCCTCAAGTGTTACATGTAGATGATGAAACAATAAACAGTAAGCTTCCCCTTAAAATATGTTCACCATCTCTTGAATCTCAAATTCGATTGGCTCTATGTAATGATTACTGGTCGGTGAAGAAAATAGAATATAACAAACTTAATAAAGAAATTAAGTCTTCCAAACTTGTACCTTATATCTTGTACTATCCACGACGTCGAACTTATAATCCTATGTATAAGTAGATTACAATCTCTTTGACAAAAATCCTTATTTTCCATAATAAGTCACCGAGCACACCAAAACTCTTTCAAGTGATAGCAAATGTGAGCATTGAGCATCCTAAGTTTAATCTCATACGTTTGCTAGATTTGTCAAGCCTTCGTCGTCACCATACATATCAAACAAGTTATCTTCAAAGCTCTTCATCCACCACTTTGAGATATGATAAGATACAAACCTGTCAAACTCAACTACAATATCAAATAAGCTATAATCAACCTTCTTCGTAATCACTTCTTCATATAATCTTCATAAATAAGCCATTAAATCAATTAGAATAAATTGTTATGAAAACAATTCTGTAACACCCCCAAATTGAATGATTTGCGGAAGCTTGATTTGGGTGTTACTAATCAATAACAAAGCACAAAGATATATAGTAAACGACTCTATATGCGTCGTTTTAACAAAATATATTGATAATAGAAATGTTTACAACATTTAAAGCTTTACATAGCTCAAGTTTGAATCAAATGAGATTTCAGTACATAAGTACTTGTACAAAATATACTAATGCAAGAAAATCTCAATCTTCTGTATGCTGACTCGAGCTAAAATCCTGAAGCAGAAACATCCTACTGCTTGGTACCTGCGATATATGCTAAAAGGT
Organism: Helichrysum umbraculigerum; assembly: GCA_949592205.1. Taxonomy (NCBI): domain Eukaryota; kingdom Viridiplantae; phylum Streptophyta; class Magnoliopsida; order Asterales; family Asteraceae; genus Helichrysum; species Helichrysum umbraculigerum. The sequence continues at coordinate 101,273,429 of CATIUR010000003.1, read as the reverse complement.
CAGCTAAAAGCTGGTGAGCTCACAGGTTTGAAATCAGTTAATATAGTGTGAACCGCAAGATTTAAATAATGAATTGCATCCAGCAATTAAATAATGAATTGCATCCAGCAATTAAATGATAGTCATCGTGTATACAGCCATGAGCACATAGTTGAGCTTAACTCGAGGGCCGGGTCCCCTATAGAGAATTCCGGGCGAGGTGCCTCCACGAATGCCTAATCCACATTCGTCTTCCCAAATATTAGTACGTTCGTTTACCCGGTTAGTGCTTGCTAACCCGAACGAGGTGGGTCAATCCTATATGGTACCATATACTAATATTCACGCTACAACGTATTAACAACTATGCTGACGGAGGACTTTAAAATGATTAGTTTCGAAAAACTCATGTAGTATATGAAAAGTTGGTACTTGCGTTCACATGTTAAAAGTTGAGCAATATATCACACCCCTGAGTAAAACAGTAAAAGAGGGGCTATGAGACTCACCTGAGTCTGAATGCGTTTACACAAACGTAAGTTGATTAGCCGAATATGAAGTCTAAAGACTTGTAACCTGAGGGTGTCCACGACACGCGATGGTTATAATCATGATTGGGTATCTCAAAAGATCACCCTTGTAGTTGTTACACAACTATATATATGTCCAAATTACTACGATTTGGTTGATTTGTTAAGTGTTTGAAAACATGTACGGCCCGTTGGTGACGGATTTGTAATAATAATCTCAACTATTATTATTGTGATTTCGTGGCGTTTTACTTTGAAAAATGTGTTTCGATTGTGTTTTAGAAGCCGTTACGGAATCTAAGTACGGGGGTCCGGGGGCAGCGCCCCTGGTAGCGGGGTCCAAGGGGCAGAGCCCCTGGCTGGGGTCGAGCTGCCAGGTCAGCTTGGAAAATTTTTATTTCTACTATATTGCTTTGACGAAAAACGCATCTGGATCCGAATTTGGGTAAAATCAGGTGTTAAAATTTTAGGTCTCGACACTTAGTAAAAATCTGAGTTTTCTGTGTTTTGCGACACAATATGCGACACAAAAGTTTGTCATGCGACACAAGGGTTGTGTCGCATAGGAATGCGACACAATGTCTATACGACACAAGGGTTGTGTCGCATAGATACGAGATGCTGATTCAACAGCGACATAGTGATTGTGTCGTATGGTGTATGCGACATAGTGGTTGTGTCGCAAGACTTGCGACACTAATTATCTGGTACGACACAAGGTACGACACAGGAGGTTTTATACGACACAAGTGGCAAAATACGACACAACATGCGACACAAGGCTTGTGTCGCATGGATGAACATCAGCCCAGAAAGTCCGGCTGTCAAGGTTTTTCCGGCCAAAAATCTGTTTTAAACTCGTTTTCAGGTTATAAAATCGTGTTCTATACATTGTAATGGACATATACAAGTGATAATAACAACCACAAATGAAAAATACTAAGAATCGAGAGATTTCGGGATTTTGTCGGAAACTTACAAATTGCCGAAATGAAAATCCGGAAAGATAGGATGATAGATCGAGATGTCGTGGTCGTTTTGTTCCAAAGAGCCGAGATGATCCAAGCGAGTTTAGTATGTTTATTTTGCGATTTTAATGAGTTTGGTGGTTTTTCTTTTTAGAGAGAAAAGAAAAGAGAGAGAGTGAAGGAATGGATGAAATGAAGAAAGAAAAGTGGGAGGTGGGGTTTATCCCCACTTTTCCAGTTTTCGCCCCGCGTTCCGTGTGGTGTTCGTTTGCTCCGTCGTTTAACGTTAAACAATTATTTACATTTTAATTATAAGTTTTAAAATACGATTTATTACGCGATATATTGTTTAAATATTTTACAATTCGATTTATATTTGAGTTATAAAATGTAAGTTTGTTTATTTAGTTTGTGCGTTTTAAACATTTTAAATTGTGTACGTTCTGTTTGTACGATACGATTGAATACGAAATATTATCATAATAATATTTTTGACATAAAGTGTTATTTAATAAAATTGGTCACCAACGTCCGTATTAAATTGAATCGAAATACATTCGATTTAAGTTGCGTACGATTTAATCAAATCGCATTTTCGTATATATTCAACAATATATATAATTCGATACATTAATTAGCCTAACACAGAACTAATTACATGTATTAACATCTGATTATGCACTAATTACTAGTCCTAATTTGGCGGGTGTTACATTCTCCCCCTGTTAAGAGAATTTCGTCCCGAAATTTAGCTCGAAGTCGTGTTTGATGTAGAATCAGTGAATAGTTGCGGATATTTGAGTCGCATTTGGTCTTCCCGTTCCCAGGTAAATTCCGGACCACGCCGCGAATTCCATCTGACCTTGACGATGGGAATACGACTTTGTTTCAGTTGTTTGACCTCACGGTCCATAATTTCAGCGGGTTCCTCAACGAAGTGAAGTTTATCGTCAACACGAATTTCATCTAGTGGAATAATAAGTGTCTCATCAGATAGACACTTCTTCAAATTTGAAATATGAAAAGTAGGGTGCACGCTGCTGAGTTCGGATGGCAGCTGCAATCGATAAGCTACGGGGCCAATCCGTTCGAGGATCTCAAAAGGCCCGATGTACCTGGGATTTAACTTCCCGCGTTTGCCAAAACGGATGACGCCTTTCCAAGGCGATACTTTTAAGAGTACTCGATCCCCAACTTGGAACTCGAGTGGTTTGCGTCTCACGTCAGCATAACTTTTCTGACGATCACGTGCGGCTTTGAGTCGGTTTTGGATTTCCACTATTTTCTCAGTGGTGGCGTGAATGAGTTCAGGACCAGTGAGTTGACTATCTCCCACTTCAGTCCAACAGATCGGTGATCGGCACTTACGACCGTACAGTGCCTCAAAAGGTGCAGCCTTAATGCTGGCGTGATAGCTGTTATTGTACGAGAATTCGCACAACGGTAGATGTCTTTCCCAGTTTGTACCGAAATCAACTACGCAGGCGCGTAGCATATCTTCCAGGGTTTGGATGGTTCGTTCACTTTGGCCATCGGTTTGAGGATGGTACGCGGTACTCATATCGAGACGGGTACCCATTGCTTTTTGAAGTGACTGCCAAAAGTGAGAGGTGAAACGGGCATCCCTATCAGAGATGACCGAGATTGGAACGCCGTGATGAGAAACGATTTCCTTGATGTAGATTTGTGCAAGGCGTTCCATTTTATCGTTTTCCTTGATTGCCAGGAAATGAGCAGATTTGGTGAGACGATCGACGATCACCCAAATGGTATCGCAACCGTTCGACGACTTGGGTAGTTTGGTTATGAAATCCATGGCAATTTGTTCCCATTTCCATTCAGGGATTTCAGGTTGTTGGAGTAAACCAGGCGGTTTCTGATGTTCGGTTTTGACTTTCGAGCAAGTAAGACACTTGCTGACATACGTGGCGATTTCGGCTTTCATGTTTGGCCACCAATAAAATTCCTTGACTCCGTGGTACATCTTATCGGATCCCGGATGGATAGAATATTTAGACTTGTGGGCTTCATCCATCACCAAGTCTCGTAGGTTCCCGAAATTAGGCAACCAGATTCGGTTTGAGAAATACCTAATCCCGTTAGATTTGATTTCAAATTGTTTGTCAATACCCCGTAAGGCTTCATTTTTTATGTTTTCAGGTTTCAGGGCTTCGATCTGAGCGGTATGAATCTGAACGGTAAGATCGTTGTGAATGGTCATACTGAGGGCTCGGACTCGAAGTGGTCTTGGTCGTTCCTTTCGACTGAGGGCATCGGCCACAACATTAGCCTTCCCTGGATGGTACTTGATCTCGCAATCGTAATCGGTAAGCAACTCGACCCATCGACGTTGCCTCATATTGAGATCCTTCTGATCGAATATGTGCTGGAGACTTTTATGATCGGTAAAGATTGTGCACTTAGTGCCGTAGAGATAATGTCTCCAGATTTTGAGAGCAAAAACGACAGCTCCAAGTTCGAGATCATGAGTGGTGTAGTTCTTTTCGTGAATTTTCAGCTGTCGTGAGGCATAGGCAATAACTTTATCTCGTTGCATCAATACGCAACCGAGACCTTGGTGGGAAGCATCACAGTATACCACGAAGTCATCGGTGCCTTCGGGTAAGGATAGAATTGGAGCACTACAAAGCTTTTGTTTCAGAAGTTGGAATGCTGACTCTTGTTTATCGGTCCAATCGAACCCTTTGTCCTTCTGAGTCAGTACCGTGAGTGGTTGAGCTATTTTGGAGAAATTTTTGATAAATCGCCGATAATACCCAGCAAGACCCAAGAATTGTCGTACTTCAGTTGCAGAGGTGGGTGCTTGCCAGTCTTTGATAGCCTCGATTTTTGTTGGGTCAACGTGAATTCCCTGACTGTCGATCACGTGACCAAGGAATTGAACAGTTTGAATCCAGAACTCACACTTAGAGAATTTTGAGTACAGCTCCTCGTGTCTAAGTAGTTCCATGATGGTTTTAAGGTGTTGCGCATGTTCTTGCTCGTTGCGCGAGTAAATGAGTATGTCATCGATAAAGACAATGACAAACTTATCGAGGTGAGGTTTGCACACCCGATTCATGAGGTCCATGAATACAGCCGGTGCGTTAGTTAGGCCAAAGGGCATCACTTGGAATTCGTAGTGCCCGTAACGAGTTCTGAAAGCAGTTTTTGGAATATCGGTGTCGCGAACTCGTAACTGGTGATAACCTGATCGCAAGTCGATTTTTGAGTAGAAACTTGAACCCTGAAGTTGGTCGAATAGATCATCAATGCGAGGAAGTGGATAACGGTTCTTGACGGTCAATTTGTTCAACTCTCGATAGTCGATGCACATTGTGAATGACCCGTCCTTCTTTTTAACAAATAAAACCGGAGCTCCCCAAGGTGAAGAACTCGGTCTAATGAATCCTCTATCCAGAAGTTCCTGTAACTGGGCAGACAACTCCTGAAGTTCGGATGGGGCTAAACGGTACGGTGCGCGGGCCACCGGTGCGGCACCCGGCACGAGATCAATTGAGAACTCAACCTGTCTAGATGGAGGTAAACCAGGCAGTTCTTCTGGAAAGACTTCGGGAAAGTCTCTAACAATCGGCACATCCTCAAGTCGCTTCTCCTCCGACTTCTTCTCTGTGATGTGTGCGAGTATTGCAGGGTAACCCTTTCTCAGAAATTTTCGGGTTTTTAAGCAAGAGATGATATTGAGTCCCGTCCCACCGGTCTCCCCCTGTATGATCAAGGTTCCACCGGCAGCGAGTGGAATGCGGACGATCTTATCGTAACAAATGATTTCAGCTCGGTGTTTGGACAACCAGTCCATTCCAATGATGACGTCGAAACTTCCAATTTCAACGGGTACAAGATCGATTGAAAAGGTTTCATCAGCTAGGTTTAAAGTGCAATTAGGTATCACACTATTGGTTTCTATAAGTTCCCCATTTGCTAGCTCTACAGTGTACTTAACATCTAAGGCAACAGGAGTGATGTCAAGTAGTGGGCAAAAGTCATCAGAGATAAAGCTTCTATCAGCACCAGTATCAAATAGAACAGAAGCATGTAAGTTGTTGAGGAGGAACATACCCGAGACCACATTCGGGTCTTGGCGGGCGTCCCCAGATTTTATGACGAAGGCTCTGCTTCGGGTGTTGTTGTTGTTGTTGCTGTTGCGGTTGTTGTTGTTGTTGTTGTTGTTGTTGTTGTTGTTATTCTTCAGCTTTGGGCACGTGTCCCTGAAGTGCCCGGGTTTCCCACACTCAAAGAAGACTTTGGGTGGTCTGGTGTTGTTGGAATTTTTGTTGGCAGGAGAATTGCAATCTTTGGTGAGGTGGCCGTACCTCTTGCAATTGTTGCAAAAGGGACCACAGGAGCTTTCATGGTGGCGACTGCACTTGGAACAATAGGGTTTGCTCCCAGTGTAGCCCCGTGTGATGTCGGTGGTGGTGTTGTAGGCTTTGATGGTGTCGGGTTTCTTGTTTTGTTGGCTGGAGTGGTTATTGTTGTAGTCGGACCACTTTCGTTTGTTGTTGTGAGAGGACGAAGTAGGTGGTTCAGAATCTTGGCTCATTGACATCAGGTCTTGGGCCAGTAGGATTGCACCGTCAATGGTGGTTTGGTTTGAAGAGGCGACATGCCCCCGAACAGGCTCAGGAAGGCCAAGGATGTACTTCCTGATTTTATCAGGTTCGGTGCTTACCATGGCTGGGCGGAGGGCGGCAAGTTGTTGGAACCTGGTGGTATAACCATCGATATCACCACCCTGAACCTTTAGGTTCCAGAACTCCTCGTCTAGCTTTTGGAGTTTGGCGATTGAGCAGTATTTGTGTAACATCCTCTCCGATAGCCTGGTATTTTTTTTATTTATATTTGTGTATTTAATTGTTTTAAATAATTATGTGATATAATTGTTTAATTATGAAACTTGGTGAAATAGGTCTTAGGATTTATTGTGGATAATGAAATGTTGCTTGTTGTAAATTATTAAAGTTGACGGTATAATAAAATAAGTTTCTCGCAAATGATTGTTAGGTTCCAGACAATAGATTTAGAGCGGGTATTAAATAACCACGATGTAAAATGGTTAAAAAGATAGGCCGATCTTGTTATTGTCACTTTACCAATTCCATTTCAATTCCTTTTCCCTTTTAGAACCAAAAACACATACAAACCCTAACTAGTAAATCAAGCTAAATCATCCAATTAGAAAGTGATTGGGAGTTATAATCTACAAGCTATGATCATCATCACCACCTTCTAATCTTCCTATTCATCATCATCTTCATATTTTAAAGGTAAGTGGGTTTTATGTCAAATGATAGTATTGATGATTAAGTGATTAAATGAAGTTGTTCTTGCAATTGTAAGATGATCACTTGTTATATATGAGTATATGTGATGATTCTTGGTTTGTTATGTGGATTAATTCATGTTTTTGATCCATGGTTGAACTTAGTTAGAATTTAATGAATTTGAAGATTTTGGTGTGAATCTTGATTAGTTGGATGTTATTATGGTTGATAGATGTTGTATGAAGTTGTGGTTAGCTTAGAAATTGAGTTGTATGCATATTTGAGTCGAAATTGAGGTTTTGGTAATTTTGGTTCGTGCATATTTCATTTTCTGCTGCTGCTGTTCTTGATCTGCATGAGAAGCCGGCGGCTTGATGTTACCAGCCGGCGGGTTCTGTTCAATGATGGGGAAGCCGGCGGCTTCAATGACAAGCCGGCGGCTTGTGACCCTCAACCGGCGGGCAGTAGGCCCAAACCGGCGGACACTTGAGGCTTTAAAACGCAATAACTTTCTGTTGATGAAAAACTTAATTCACCCGGCGGGTGAAGGGGTTGACCCGGCGGTTGACCATGGGAAGCCGGCGGCTTCCATGGTCAAGCCGGCGGCTTCTGGTTGTTTCCAGGGATTTTTCGTTTTAGCTTTTAAAACCTTTCAAGTGTTAGTACATGTAATTATTTGATGTGTTATGATTATGTGCATGATTAGTAGCTAGTAATCTAGATGTTTACATTAATGAATTCCAAATGTGTCGAATTTTTATAAGTTATATTTGGACGACTTTGATTACTAACTTTTCATTGGTGTTGAATCTCAGATCCTTTGAAAGATAAAGTTGCCCCGAGAATCTGAGTTAGTGAAGACGAAGGTATTGGTGAGTGGATTTGAAACTCACCGTTTGGCTTAGTTGTAATCATTTGATTACGACGGGTAAACGTAGACTTGATTATTGAGTTGATTATTGGTTATTGTTGATCATATGCCTATATGTGCTTTGTGTGGCCTTCGGGCATTGTTGTTAATGAGGTCAACAAGTTGATGAACTGTTGGTTGGGCTAGTGGGTTGTTGTGTGAACGGTACAGGGATGTACTTCATTTGTTGTGTGTGCTGAACTGTACCTAAGTATAATAAACACTAGCTATCGGTCTCGTCCGTTATGGCCATACGGATATGTTTGGATAAGTGATCTTGGGGAGCCACCCGGGTAATAAGGTTATCCCCTGATCCGCCGATCCTCATTAAGTTGTTGTTGATTGTTGTAGTTGCGAATACTTGTTGTTGTTAATTGGTTTAGCTAAGTTAAATGTTGAGTGTTGGATTTACTCACTTAGCTATGTGCTAATCCCTCATTGTTACTTCCTGCAGACTTTTGATTTTTGTGCATGCGAGTGGGTAGCAGGAAGGTCAAACCTTGGAAGCTTGGAATGTTTGATATTCAAGCTACTCTGATTATTTTGTTATAACTCAGTTTAGTTTATGTAATACCCCGTCATGCTAATCTTTTGAACAAGTTTTAAAGTGAAGTAACTTAACATGTAGACGGTTTTAATATTTTTGTAAAATATGTAACCAAGTATTGTGTTTTATTTATCTTCGCTTCCGTATTATTTATAATATTATTACTTTGGAACGAGGGGTGTTATAAATTGGTATCAGAGCATAGTTTTGAGATAATTGTTCATTGTTGAATGATCAATCTCAAAACCGGAGCGTGATATATCAAACATTCTTGGGTATGGGATTAGTATAGGTTGATGGTAGTTAGTATTTAGATGCTAACGATTAACAAAAGTTTAAGTGTTGTGTTGAATTTCAGAAATGGCAGATAACGAACCACCGACCACCAACCCCAACAATGCCTCCAGGATAGTCGCACCTCAATTTGAGACTCCTACTCAGCAACAGGATCATAATGGTACTTCTCAACCAACCGGACAACAATCTAATCGAGAGGAGTATATTCATGAAATGGAAGACGAGTTGGTATTTCTTAGGGAATTTAAGAGGAAAGCTGAGGAAGCTGCGACTAGACAGTTATTTCAGCAAGCCCCAGCCTTTGGTTCTGGTTCGTCCTCTCAAACTGAAAAGAAGTGTTCATACAAGACGTTTATGGCTAGTCGACCACCGGAATTTCAGGGAAGTAAAAATCCTACAGTAACGTTGAATTGGCTTAGGGACATGGAACGCAAGTTTGATGTGACTTGTTGTGATGAGGAATTGAAAGTCAAGTATGCGGTTCAATGTATGAAGGATGATGCCATGGTTTGGTGGGATTCAATTACCGGTCATTTCACACAACAACAAAAGGAATCTATTAATTGGACTCAATTTCATCAGGCGGTTCGTAATCAATATTGTTCGGATTTTGACATTGCTAGGATTCGAAGAGAATTTGTGAATCTTCGATTAAAGGAGGACATGACTATTGATGAATTGATTACACAGTTTACGGATAAGCTTAGATTTGTGCAACAATGGGTTCCGGATGAGAAAACTCAAATTGAACAATTTGTAGATGCTTTACCGGATAACTACCGAACGGTTGTGAGATTAGCTAAGGATTTATCGCATGCTTTCAATCTTGCGAGGTCTGCCGATAGTGATTTGAGAGGTTTGAGATTATGGCAAGGAAAAGATACAAGTTTCACCAAGGCAAGAACTGAATCGTCGGGTCGGAATAAATCTAAGTGGCAAGGGAATCGACAAGGTGGTAAGAAGTATGTTGGAAGAAGTAGTTCTTCGGGAAGTTATAATAGTTCAAACTGGTGTAGTTCGTGTAGATCTCGGCATGATGGTCCGTGTACGGCTAAGACGAACAAATGTATGAAGTGTGGTGAATTGGGTCATGAGATAAAGAGTTGCCGTTATCCCAACTTTGTTTGTTGGACTTGTAAGAAAGAAGGGCATAGGGTTGGTCAATGTCCGGAGGCAAGGTCGACGGGGTCGGGTTCGGTCGGGAGTTCGGGATCTTCCGGTCAGAAAAGAAAGAACCCTCCTCCAGCAACTAGTAGGGCTTTTCAGATGACGGTTGATGAGGCCGTGCGTACTGAAGATGTTATCACGGGTACCTTTCTTATAAACTCTGTACCTGCACGTGTATTGTTTGATTCGGGTGCTAATTGTACTTTTATTTCTGTACAATTTTGTGATAAGTTGAAATTAGCCCCTACTGTGATAACAAAGCCTATAGAAGTAGAAATAGTTAGTGGTAAGTTAGTTCCTGTTACCACCTCGGTGACTGGAGTTAATATTACTATTGATGATTATGTATTTCCTATTTCCTTCTTGTTGATGCCAATCCCTAGTTTCGATGTAATAATTGGTATGGATTGGTTGAGTCAGAATAAGGCTAGTATTGATTGTCATCGGAAGTTGGTTAAGATCCCAATCTCCGAAGGGTCATATGTTGTGGCTCGAGGAGAACGGGATGGTGTAGCTATTCCTTTGATTTCATTGATGAAAGCTAGGAAGTCATTGTCAAAAGGTTGTGAGTCCTACCTAGCCTATGTAGTTGATGCCAAATTAGAAAGGAAAACTGTTTCGGATGTTCCTGTTGTTTGTGAGTACCCCGATGTGTTCCCTGATGAGTTGCCTGGATTACCGCCAGTTAGAGAAGTAGAATACAGAATTGATCTTGTTCCGGACTCGTCGCCGATTGCTAAAGCTCCCTATAGGTTAGCTCCTTCTGAGATCCGTGAAATGATGAATCAGATTCAGGAGTTGTTGGATAAAGGTTTTATCAGACCTAGTTCCTCGCCGTGGGGTGCACCAGTGTTGTTTGTGAAAAAGAAAGATGGGTCATTGCGGATGTGTATTGATTATAGAGAGTTGAACAAGAGAACGGTAAAGAATAAGTACCCTCTTCCGAGGATAGATGATTTGTTTGATCAGTTGCAGGGTTCGTCAGTGTATTCTAAAATTGATTTGAGGTCGGGTTATCATCAGGTCCGTGTTTGTGAACAAGATATACCTAAAACTGCTTTTCGTACTAGGTACGGTCATTATGAATTTCTGGTCATGCCGTTTGGTTTAACAAATGCACCAGCAGTATTTATGGATTTGATGAACCGTGTGTGTCGACCGTTCTTGGATCAATTTGTTATTGTTTTCATTGATGATATACTTATCTATTCGAAGTCTGAAACTGAACATGCTACACATTTGAGATTGGTTCTTGAAACATTGAGGCGGGAACAGTTATATGCAAAGTTTTCCAAATGTGAATTCTGGATTCAAGAAGTTCAGTTTTTGGGTCATATAATTTGTCGAGATGGTGTGAAAGTGGATCCATCAAAGATTTCAGCTGTGATGAATTGGAATGCGCCGAAATCTGTTTCTGAGATAAGGAGTTTCCTTGGATTAGCGGGATATTATCGGAAATTTATTAAGGATTTCTCTAAGATAGCCGGTCCGTTAACTAAGTTAACCCGTAAAGAGGAGAAGTATGTGTGGACTGATCAACAGGAGCAAGCTTTCCAGACATTGAAACAATTGTTGTGTCAGACACCGATTTTAGCATTACCAGAAGGTACTGATGATTTTGTGGTTTATTGCGACGCTTCATATTCGGGTTTGGGTTGTGTCTTAATGCAAAGGGATAGAGTTATCGCTTATGCTTCTCGACAGTTGAAACCACATGAGAAGAATTATCCTACGCATGATTTAGAACTCGCAGCAGTTGTATTCGCCCTTAAACTTTGGAGACATTACTTATATGGAACTCGATGTGTTGTTTGTACCGATCACAAGAGTTTGCAGTATGTGTTCTCTCAGAAAGAATTGAATATGAGACAGAGGCGATGGTTGGAATTGATAAAAGATTATGACTGTGAGATTAGATACCATCCGGGCAAAGCGAATGTGGTAGCCGATGCGTTAAGTCGAAAGAATACTCCTGATCGAGCTTTCTATTTAAAAGTGAATGTTTCCTCGGATTTGATTGATCAAATTAAAGTTATGCAACTTGAAGCTTTGAAAGATCAGAATCTGAAATCTGAAATCATGTTAAAACGCAAGGATGAATTAGTTGATGATTCAAGGGGATTAAAGACTTATCAGTCTCGTGTTTGGATTCCTTCCATTGGTTGTATTCGGGAGTTGATTCTGAATGAAGCTCATAAGTCACGAATGTCTATTCATCCGGGTAGTACTCGAATGTATAATGACTTGAAACCGTTGTATTGGTGGCCAACGATGAAAACCGACATTGCAAAGTTTGTGGGATCGTGTCATATTTGTGCTCAGGTCAAAGCGGAACATCAAAAGCCGTATGGGTCGTTAAAACAGTTGGAAATACCTGAGTGGAAGTGGGATCACATAACCATGGATTTTGTGACTAAGCTACCGCGTACTGTTCGAGGCAATGATATGATTTGGGTAATAGTGGATCGTTTGACCAAGAGTGCGCATTTTCTTGCTACGAGTGAGACGACATCGTTGACTAAACTTGCTCAATTGTATGTTAACGAAATTGTTTCTAGACATGGTATTCCTTTATCGATTGTGTCAGATAGAGATACTCGTTTTGCTTCTCGTTTTTGGCAAAGTCTACAACAAGAGTTGGGTACACGTGTAAACCTTAGCACAGCTTATCATCCTCAGACCGATGGTCAGTCAGAACGTACGATTCAAACTTTAGAGGATATGCTTCGTGCTTGCATTCTGGAATATGGAGGTTCATGGGATTCACATCTTCCATTGGTTGAGTTTACTTATAACAATTCGTACCATTCAAGTATTGGGATGCCTCCGTATGAAATGTTGTATGGTCGTCGTTGTCGTACACCTACTTGTTGGTTAGAGGCAGGAGAGAAACAGTTTGCTGGGCCGATATTGTTCAAATAACCGCTGATAAAGTAGCTATTGCACGTGAAAAGTTAAAAGCCGCAAGAAATAGACAGAAACAGTATGCGGATCCAAAAAGACGACCGGTTGTGTTTTCCAAAGGTGAATTAGTGTATCTTAAAGTTTCTCCGTGGAAAGGAGTGATTAGATTCGGAAAACGTGGAAAGTTGGCGCCTAGATATATTGGTCCATTCAAAATTCGACAAGTGGTAAATGATCAGTCAATGGCATTGGATCTTCCTCCAGAGCTCTCTGGTATTCATGATACGTTTAACGTATGTTACTTGAGAAAGTGTAATATCGAGGATCAGTCGCAAATTCTCCCGTTGAAAGATTTAAAGGTGGATCAAACCCAGAAGTTAATAGAGGAACCAGTTGAAATTGTTGACCGAAAGATTAGCAAACTTAGGAAGAAACAAATTCCTATGGTGCTAGTTAAATGGAGACATAGTTTAGGTTCCGACCTAACTTGGGAGACCGAAGAGTTGATGAAATCCAGATATCCTGGATTGGTTGATAGGGCTGAGATTTCGGGGACGAAATCTCCTTAAGGAGGGGAGATTTGTAACATCCTCTCCGATAGCCTGGTATTTTTTTTATTTATATTTGTGTATTTAATTGTTTTAAATAATTATGTGATATAATTGTTTAATTATGAAACTTGGTGAAATAGGTCTTAGGATTTATTGTGGATAATGAAATGTTGCTTGTTGTAAATTATTAAAGTTGACGGTATAATAAAATAAGTTTCTCGCAAATGATTGTTAGGTTCCAGACAATAGATTTAGAGCGGGTATTAAATAACCACGATGTAAAATGGTTAAAAAGATAGGCCGATCTTGTTATTGTCACTTTACCAATTCCATTTCAATTCCTTTTCCCTTTTAGAACCAAAAACACATACAAACCCTAACTAGTAAATCAAGCTAAATCATCCAATTAGAAAGTGATTGGGAGTTATAATCTACAAGCTATGATCATCATCACCACCTTCTAATCTTCCTATTCATCATCATCTTCATATTTTAAAGGTAAGTGGGTTTTATGTCAAATGATAGTATTGATGATTAAGTGATTAAATGAAGTTGTTCTTGCAATTGTAAGATGATCACTTGTTATATATGAGTATATGTGATGATTCTTGGTTTGTTATGTGGATTAATTCATGTTTTTGATCCATGGTTGAACTTAGTTAGAATTTAATGAATTTGAAGATTTTGGTGTGAATCTTGATTAGTTGGATGTTATTATGGTTGATAGATGTTGTATGAAGTTGTGGTTAGCTTAGAAATTGAGTTGTATGCATATTTGAGTCGAAATTGAGGTTTTGGTAATTTTGGTTCGTGCATATTTCATTTTCTGCTGCTGCTGTTCTTGATCTGCATGAGAAGCCGGCGGCTTGATGTTACCAGCCGGCGGGTTCTGTTCAATGATGGGGAAGCCGGCGGCTTCAATGACAAGCCGGCGGCTTGTGACCCTCAACCGGCGGGCAGTAGGCCCAAACCGGCGGACACTTGAGGCTTTAAAACGCAATAACTTTCTGTTGATGAAAAACTTAATTCACCCGGCGGGTGAAGGGGTTGACCCGGCGGTTGACCATGGGAAGCCGGCGGCTTCCATGGTCAAGCCGGCGGCTTCTGGTTGTTTCCAGGGATTTTTCGTTTTAGCTTTTAAAACCTTTCAAGTGTTAGTACATGTAATTATTTGATGTGTTATGATTATGTGCATGATTAGTAGCTAGTAATCTAGATGTTTACATTAATGAATTCCAAATGTGTCGAATTTTTATAAGTTATATTTGGACGACTTTGATTACTAACTTTTCATTGGTGTTGAATCTCAGATCCTTTGAAAGATAAAGTTGCCCCGAGAATCTGAGTTAGTGAAGACGAAGGTATTGGTGAGTGGATTTGAAACTCACCGTTTGGCTTAGTTGTAATCATTTGATTACGACGGGTAAACGTAGACTTGATTATTGAGTTGATTATTGGTTATTGTTGATCATATGCCTATATGTGCTTTGTGTGGCCTTCGGGCATTGTTGTTAATGAGGTCAACAAGTTGATGAACTGTTGGTTGGGCTAGTGGGTTGTTGTGTGAACGGTACAGGGATGTACTTCATTTGTTGTGTGTGCTGAACTGTACCTAAGTATAATAAACACTAGCTATCGGTCTCGTCCGTTATGGCCATACGGATATGTTTGGATAAGTGATCTTGGGGAGCCACCCGGGTAATAAGGTTATCCCCTGATCCGCCGATCCTCATTAAGTTGTTGTTGATTGTTGTAGTTGCGAATACTTGTTGTTGTTAATTGGTTTAGCTAAGTTAAATGTTGAGTGTTGGATTTACTCACTTAGCTATGTGCTAATCCCTCATTGTTACTTCCTGCAGACTTTTGATTTTTGTGCATGCGAGTGGGTAGCAGGAAGGTCAAACCTTGGAAGCTTGGAATGTTTGATATTCAAGCTACTCTGATTATTTTGTTATAACTCAGTTTAGTTTATGTAATACCCCGTCATGCTAATCTTTTGAACAAGTTTTAAAGTGAAGTAACTTAACATGTAGACGGTTTTAATATTTTTGTAAAATATGTAACCAAGTATTGTGTTTTATTTATCTTCGCTTCCGTATTATTTATAATATTATTACTTTGGAACGAGGGGTGTTATAATTTGGCAGTGAGTTTTGCTTTCAAGTCCTCCCAAGTTAGTTGGTAGGCAATGTCAGCACCCACTGATTGGGTATATGAATTCCACCACGAGTGGGCATCATCTTCAAGAGAGCAGGTGGCGAAGTTTACTTTGTCGTTCTCCGCGCATTTGCTGACACGGAAAACAGTTTCCATCTTCTCGAACCATCTGATAAGTCCGATGGCTCCTTCAGAACCCTTGAAGCTGGAGGGTTTGCAGCTTTGAAAGTCCTTGTAAGAACAAGGTTTAGCAGTAGTGGTTTCAGCGGCATCGCTGTTTCTGGTGGAGTTTTGTGGGGTATTCCGAGCCAAGGCTTCAGTAACAGCCTGGGTTATAAGCGATGTAAGCTGAGCATCGGTGTATGGTCTTGACTTTGGCGGCATGATTCTTCAATAAAAGAAATGAAGATACATGAGATTTCGTAGGAAAGTTGTATTTGTTATAGATGTACATGTATAAAAGCAGTAATACATGACATCAACATGGAAAAAAATGACAATTAATATGAGTTGAAACAACAAGGAATATTTGATAGCTAATATGAGTTCAAAGGTTACATCCTACGGAGTTATTACAAAAGGTGTCGGAAATTGTTACATCCGACCGAATTTTAGAGTAGCGCGTAGATAGTTACTAGATTACAGGATAGATTACAAGACAAAGACTACACTAGTCTTAACGTAGATTAATTTGTTCCATCATCGTGACAAGACGGTCAACAGTGTTAGCAAGTCTGCTAGCGCTAGTCGTTGTGTTAGTCCACGGGCATACTCTTCTGCTTCATGTGAACGCTGTTCACATTCTTCCATCCTTTGACGCAGGAGGGCATTTTCCACGCTTATCGCTATTACTTGGTTGCGAAGGACATCCATGTTGTTGTTTGTGGTTTCCAGGTCGTCGGAGACTTGTTCGATGCGTTCAAGGGATGTAAGTCTCCAGTTTTCGTTTGTTTCCTGCAGCACGACATCCATGGTGCGAAGTCGATGCTCGTGTTGGTTCACCCTAGCAGCTAAGGCCGGCAAGGTGAGGTGAGTGAGGTATGGGCCAGCTCGAGGCAACCTGACGTTCCTCCTTGCTACCCTTGGGTTCTGCGACCCAGATTGAGAGCGAGATGAATTGGGTGGGATGTTTGCCATTTCTGAGATAAAGCGTTAAAGAAGGTGAGGCTATATTCATATAGTTCCTATATAATATAGCCTATTGAGTGTCTAGCATAAACATGTTTAAGTCTCGGTTCTCTCGAGGTCAGAGTCTTCTATTGTACCCTGTTCAGCCATAACTACTTTCAGGTCTTTCATCATCTTTGCTTAATTGTACATAGTTGATCAGGCTATGTTAAATTAAACTCGTATGATGTAATCACTGAACCAGTTATACCTAATAAGGAATACTGCCTAATGGTCATAGTCTAGGCCCACTAAATGCAACCTAGTTCACTATAACCTTAGGCTCTGATACCAATCTGTAACACCCCCAAATTGAATGATTTGCGGAAGCTTGATTTGGGTGTTACTAATCAATAACAAAGCACAAAGATATATAGTAAACGACTCTATATGCGTCGTTTTAACAAAATATATTGATAATAGAAATGTTTACAACATTTAAAGCTTTACATAGCTCAAGTTTGAATCAAATGAGATTTCAGTACATAAGTACTTGTACAAAATATACTAATGCAAGAAAATCTCAATCTTCTGTATGCTGACTCGAGCTAAAATCCTGAAGCAGAAACATCATACTGCTTGGTACCTGCGATATATGCTAAAAGGTCAGCTAAAAGCTGGTGAGCTCACAGGTTTGAAATCAGTTAATATAGTGTGAACCGCAAGATTTAAATAATGAATTGCATCCAGCAATTAAATAATGAATTGCATCCAGCAATTAAATGATAGTCATCGTGTATACAGCCATGAGCACATAGTTGAGCTTAACTCGAGGGCCGGGTCCCCTATAGAGAATTCCGGGCGAGGTGCCTCCACGAATGCCTAATCCACATTCGTCTTCCCAAATATTAGTACGTTCGTTTACCCGGTTAGTGCTTGCTAACCCGAACGAGGTGGGTCAATCCTATATGGTACCATATACTAATATTCACGCTACAACGTATTAACAACTATGCTGACGGAGGACTTTAAAATGATTAGTTTCGAAAAACTCATGTAGTATATGAAAAGTTGGTACTTGCGTTCACATGTTAAAAGTTGAGCAATATATCACACCCCTGAGTAAAACAGTAAAAGAGGGGCTATGAGACTCACCTGAGTCTGAATGCGTTTACACAAACGTAAGTTGATTAGCCGAATATGAAGTCCAAAGACTTGTAACCTGAGGGTGTCCACGACACGCGATGGTTATAATCATGATTGGGTATCTCAAAAGATCACCCTTGTAGTTGTTACACAACTATATATATGTCCAAATTACTACGATTTGGTTGATTTGTTAAGTGTTTGAAAACATGTACGGCCCGTTGGTGACGGATTTGTAATAATAATCTCAACTATTATTATTGTGATTTCGTGGCGTTTTACTTTGAAAAATGTGTTTCGATTGTGTTTTAGAAGCCGTTACGGAATCTAAGTACGGGGGTCCGGGGGCAGCGCCCCTGGTAGCGGGGTCCAAGGGGCAGAGCCCCTGGCTGGGGTCGAGCTGCCAGGTCAGCTTGGAAAATTTTTATTTCTACTATATTGCTTTGACGAAAAACGCATCTGGATCCGAATTTGGGTAAAATCAGGTGTTAAAATTTTAGGTCTCGACACTTAGTAAAAATCTGAGTTTTCTGTGTTTTGCGACACAATATGCGACACAAAAGTTTGTCATGCGACACAAGGGTTGTGTCGCATAGGAATGCGACACAATGTCTATACGACACAAGGGTTGTGTCGCATAGATACGAGATGCTGATTCAACAGCGACATAGTGATTGTGTCGTATGGTGTATGCGACATAGTGGTTGTGTCGCAAGACTTGCGACACTAATTATCTGGTACGACACAAGGTACGACACAGGAGGTTTTATACGACACAAGTGGCAAAATACGACACAACATGCGACACAAGGCTTGTGTCGCATGGATGAACATCAGCCCAGAAAGTCCGGCTGTCAAGGTTTTTCCGGCCAAAAATCTGTTTTAAACTCGTTTTCAGGTTATAAAATCGTGTTCTATACATTGTAATGGACATATACAAGTGATAATAACAACCACAAATGAAAAATACTAAGAATCGAGAGATTTCGGGATTTTGTCGGAAACTTACAAATTGCCGAAATGAAAATCCGGAAAGATAGGATGATAGATCGAGATGTCGTGGTCGTTTTGTTCCAAAGAGCCGAGATGATCCAAGCGAGTTTAGTATGTTTATTTTGCGATTTTAACGAGTTTGGTGGTTTTTCTTTTTAGAGAGAAAAGAAAAGAGAGAGAGTGAAGGAATGGATGAAATGAAGAAAGAAAAGTGGGAGGTGGGGTTTATCCCCACTTTTCCAGTTTTCGCCCCGCGTTCCGTGTGGTGTTCGTTTGCTCCGTCGTTTAACGTTAAACAATTATTTACATTTTAATTATAAGTTTTAAAATACGATTTATTACGCGATATATTGTTTAAATATTTTACAATTCGATTTATATTTGAGTTATAAAATGTAAGTTTGTTTATTTAGTTTGTGCGTTTTAAACATTTTAAATTGTGTACGTTCTGTTTGTACGATACGATTGAATACGAAATATTATCATAATAATATTTTTGACATAAAGTGTTATTTAATAAAATTGGTCACCAACGTCCGTATTAAATTGAATCGAAATACATTCGATTTAAGTTGTGTACGATTTAATCAAATCGCATTTTCGTATATATTCAACAATATATATAATTCGATACATTAATTAGCCTAACACAGAACTAATTACATGTATTAACATCTGATTAGGCACTAATTACTAGTCCTAATTTGGCGGGTGTTACAAATTCCAATCGAGATCCAACACTATCATGGGTAACTGTTTTTGAACTAACAGTGTTAATCTCCAATTCCAAGTCCAAATCAACTAACAGTGGTTACAAAATTCACAAACAGTGGTAATCTTCAAAATCCTGAACAGTGGTAACCACTTTGCATTAACAATGGCAAGCTCTACTAGCCGTGGCAAGTTTGTACTAACAACGGTAAACTTGTACTGACAGAGGCAACGTTGTACTAGCAGAGGCAAACTTGTAATAGCAGCAGTACAAACCTTCTAACAGCGGGAACGTTGTACAAACAGTGGTAACTTTGTGCTAGCAGGGGCAAGTTGATGAGCAGTGGCTTACGAACTGTATATCTCCTTGGTTACATACCTGATGATGCTCAAATTTTAACACGAAGTCCATCAATGTTTCATTAACCACATATCCAAAAATCAAGTCGATCCAACGGTTAATGAATTTACAGGAATTATTTGACTTCAGCTGCACGAAAAGAAACCATAAACTTACTGCATTAACTTCGAATTTTAATATCTATTTATAGAAACATCCGATCACTATGAAATTTTTACACGATGTAGATACATATGTCTTCTATAACATATCCAAAAATCATCAACTTTCGTTGGATAACGAAGACACAGTGATCGTTTTACTTCTGCCGTTTTGAAAAACCCTAAACTTTCAGCAACCAATTTCGACAATAAATATCTCTCAATCAAAAGCTCAGATCGAAAATCCCTCCGGTCAGAATGTGCGTCTATATGTTAAGAACTTACAGTTTAAATTTCACGACGATCTAACGGTTAACGAATGAGATCCGGAATTTTTACCATGGCTGTGCAGAAAGTGACGAATTACGAATTTTTCTTGCAATCTTCTAGGGTTTCTTCGATACGGCTTCTTTTATCTCGTACACCTTGTATATCCTAGATCACGAGCAACCTTGCTTTGATACCAATTGTGAAAACGTATGATCGTTTAAGCTCGGATTGTTTAGATCTTGATCTAGAATAATAATAACATTGAATTAATCATAAAGTGCGGAATAACAATAAGAACATCAATGTTATCACTTCAAGCCTCAATTATTATTTGATCAGAATAACACGGTTATACAACTATAACAGGATCAAGAAACCTTGATATTTAGGCTAAACAAAACCTTAGACGTCTACATTATGTGTGCACACCAAAACCTACGTCCCTATGTCTCTTTATATAATAGAGATCTTTAGGGTTACAAGAAATCATAATTATACTAGGAGACTAATAAAAATAAAACTATTCAACTTTAGTCCCTCAACTTTCATCTTTTATTTTGTCTCATCAAATTAATAAATCCTAACACATATATACTACACCACGAAACCGATTCATTATTATAAACGCGTATATAAGAAAATACTAGTATGATGTCCGCGCAATGCAGCGGGTAGTTATTTAATGTAGATGTCTACCATTAAGGTTATAAGTTCGGTCATTTGTGAATATTTGATTAAAACTATATTAAATGCTTTATGTATTGGATTTCCACGATAAAAAATTTGAAAAATGATTAAACAAAAATATGGCCAATTAAGAGGGATTATTTTGCTATTTTAATTTTTTAAGAACTTTAAGACTCAATACAAGAGATTCTTTATAAGTAGTTATAGATTATAGATAAATAATTAAAAAAATAATTTATCCAAATATAAAAAGCACTAACCTCAAAAAAATTCCTTGCAGGTGAAATAAAAGATTATATTTTGTGGATATATATGTACAAACAAAGTTTAAGCCTTTAAGGTTACAAATTTAAACAAAGGGTACACAAAATGGGACCCAAATGAACTAACTTTAATTAATAATTAATTAATTTAATGATATACACTCATATACTCGTACTATACATACATTTCCAAATAATTATAGAGACAGGTATTCATTTGTAGTTTCAGTCTTCTCTCTCCCTCTCTCTGTCTAGGGTTTCCAGAAGCGCCGTTTTTGGTCCTTTCTTCGCTTATCGGGGAGACTGTTCATCACTGATTACTCAGGTAATTCACCTTCTTACTTTTTAATTCATCAATTCGTTAGGTTTTCGTACCTACTACAATTTCAATTACAGTTATTTTATAAGGTATAGGTACGATCTCTACTCAACAGTTCAAGTTTGATCCTTTGTGCATTTTTATCATATTACTGTTGTTATTCACTGTGTTCGTTGCGATTTGTCTGCTTGAATCTGTTTAGATCCGTTATTGAAGCTTGTATTGAACCATATCCGGTTACAGTAGATTTAGGTAATGGATGCTTATGTTTAGTTTTTGATACTGATTTTGATTTCTAGTTGTGGATGTCTCACTCTCACTTGCATTGAGATATAGGTTTGTTTTTAATGATATAATTCATTTGTTATTTTGATGTATATTTGGAAATTGTTATCTTATGCTGGTTGTTAGAATCTGGTTGATTTACGCGGTTATTTAGTTGAGTAAATACTTTGAGTCATGGTAGCACCGCTTCTTAAAATTATTGATTTTGTGATGAAACAGTTCGTCGGAAAGAGTGCTTGGCAAGTAATTATGGCGATGGAAGTTACACAAATTCTGTTGAATGCACAATCGGTTGATGGATCTGTTAGGAAGCATGCTGAAGATAGTTTAAAGCAGTTTCAGGAGCAAAACCTTGCTGGTTTTCTGTTGTCTTTGTCTGGAGAACTTGCTAGTGACGAGAAGCCTGTTGATAGTCGTAAATTGGCTGGTTTGATTCTTAAGAACGCATTAGATGCAAAAGAGCAACATAGAAAGTTTGAGCTTGTTCAAAGATGGTTATCACTAGACGTGGGTGTTAAGACACATATAAAGACATGTTTGTTGCAGACACTCTCATCTCCTGTATATGAGGCACGATCGACCGCATCACAAGTGATAGCTAAAGTTGCTGGTATTGAGCTACCACAGAAACAATGGCCCGAGCTTATTGGTTCACTCTTATCAAATATTCACCAGGTTCCCGTTCATGTTAAACAAGCGACTCTAGAAACACTTGGATATATGTGTGAAGAAGTTTCTCCAGATGTTGTAGAACAAGATCACGTGAATAAAATACTTACTGCTGTAGTTCAAGGTATGAATCCATCTGAAGGTAGTAATGACGTCAGGCTTGCTGCTACACGGGCATTGTACAATGCTCTTAGTTTTGCTCAGGCGAATTTTTCTAACGATATGGAGCGAGATTACATTATGAAAGTTGTTTGTGAGGCGACCTTGTCACCAGAAGTGAAAATTAGGCAGGCAGCATTTGAATGTTTGGTGTCCATCTCATCAAGTTACTATGAGAAAATAGCTCCATACATGCAGGATATCTTTACCATTACCGCCAAGGCAGTGAAAGAAGATGAAGAGCCAGTTGCTCTGCAAGCCATTGAATTTTGGAGCTCAATATGTGATGAAGAGATAGATATCTTAGAGGACTATGGGGGTGACTTTACTGCTGATTCTGATGTTCCTTGCTTTTATTTCATCAAGCAGGCTCTGCCTGCCCTTGTACCCATGCTGTTAGAGACATTGTTGAAGCAAGAAGAAGATCAAGATCAAGATGAAGGAGTTTGGAATCTTGCCATGGCTGGGGGTACATGTCTTGGTTTGGTTGCTAGAACAGTTGGGGATGATATTGTTCCACTTGTGATGCCTTTTATTGAAGAGAATATAACAAAACCCGATTGGAGGCAAAGAGAAGGGGCTACCTATGCCTTTGGTTCAATCTTGGAGGGTCCGTCACCTAATAAGTTGACTCCACTTGTTAATGTTGCTCTTAATTTCATGCTCACAGCTTTAAATAAAGACCCAAACAACCATGTGAAAGACACAACAGCTTGGACCCTTGGAAGAATATTTGAGTTTCTTCACGGTTCAACCATGGAGACACCTATTGTTACCCCAGCTAACTGCCAGCAGATCATCACAGTTCTTCTCCAGAGCATGAAAGATGCTCCTAATGTTGCTGAGAAATCATGTGGTGCCCTCTATTTTCTTGCCCAAGGTTACGAGGATATTGGTCAATCATCTCCTTTGACTCCTTATTTCCAAGAAGTCGTCCAATCTCTTCTGACAGTTACTCACAGAGAAGATGCTGGAGAGTCTAGATTGAGGACTGCCGCTTACGAGACACTGAATGAAGTTGTGAGGTGTTCAACAGACGAAACAGCTCCCATGGTGTTACAACTTGTTCCTGTCATCATGATGGAACTCCACAAGACTCTTGAAGAACAGAAGCTTTCTTCTGATGAGAGACAGAAGCAGAATGAGTTGCAAGGCCTTCTTTGTGGGTGCTTACAGGTTATCATTCAGAAACTAGGTTCATCTGAGCCAACTAAGTACGTCTTCATGCAGTATGCAGATCAAATCATGAATCTTTTCCTTAGGGTTTTTGCTTGTCGAAGTGCAACAGTTCATGAAGAGGCAATGCTCGCCATAGGAGCCCTTGCCTATTCAACCGGCCCAGACTTTGCGAAGTATATGCCTGAGTTCTACAAGTATCTTGAAATGGGTCTTCAGAATTTCGAAGAGTACCAAGTGTGTGCTGTGACTGTAGGTGTGGTGGGTGACATATGTAGGGCCTTGGAGGACAAGGTGTTGCCATGGTGTGATGGGATCATGACGCAGCTTCTTAAAGATCTTTCAAGCAACCAGTTGCATCGATCAGTGAAGCCACCAATCTTTTCATGCTTTGGTGATATTGCACTGGCAATAGGAGAGAACTTTGAGAAATATTTAATGTATGCTATGCCCATGCTCCAGAGTGCAGCAGAGTTATCCTCTCATACCTCAGGTGCTGATGATGAAATGATAGAGTACACCAATCTTTTGAGAAATGGCATATTGGAGGCATATTCAGGGATCTTTCAGGGTTTTAAGAATTCTCCTAAAACTCAGTTGTTAATTCCCTATGCACCACACATTATTCAGTTCCTAGACCTGATATATATGGAGAAAGACATGTGAGTATTTGCCTTCTCTTCTGATACTTCATCTTTGATGTTTGCTTATTTATAAAGCTGGCAAAAAGGGCGGGTTATAAAGGGCTGGGTTGGCCTGAAACACTCTGTGGTTAAAATTTTCAAGCTTTATATAAATATTTAGTCTGTCGAAAGTTCTGTTACATTTAAAGAAAAAAACATATTGGGTTGCTTTATAACAATCGTTTAGCCAAAAATTTTGATATTGCTTTTCTTGCCCGAGATAAAGCATTACCCGAATCAACCCATTTATAAGTATTTTGTTTTTGACTTGATATTTATGTTCATTCTTTCAGGGATGATGTGGTGATGAAAACTGCCATTGGAGTCCTCGGAGATTTAGCCGATACACTAGGAAGTAATGCCGGGTCTTTGATTCAGCAATCTCTTTCAAGCAAAGACTTCTTGAATGAATGTCTGTCCTCTGATGATCATTTGATTAAGGAATCTGCTGAATGGGCCAAGTTGGCCATCAGTCGTGCTATTTCTGTTTGATTTTTCAGCATTTTGGTACATACTTTTTCTCTTTATATTTAGAAGTCCCTGCATGCATATGGGTCAGTCGAGTCGCGGTCCATCTGTCAGGTCATGTCATGTTGTCACCATGGGGATTTTGGGAGCTTCATTCGTCAGGGGAAAGTGTTATTATGGTTTTGGATGGCTGGGGTAGTGGAGGGTGATGTCGTTGTCTATGCAGCTTTTCCAAGATTTATCTGTTTGAATCTCCAAAAGATCTATTTCATCATGGTGATGCCTTTGGTTGTCAAAGTTCATCAGTCACTATCGAGTCTTGCATCTGTCCAAGTAAACCTATCTTCTTTGTGACAGCTGGAACTCACGTCTTTCATTTGTTCTGCTATATATACTCAAGTCAGGTTGGGGCTTGTATACATTTTACTCATTAAGAAAATCATTACAGCACCATTCATATTTTTTTCCTTCACTTTATTCTTTTCTTTTTGGCTTTTATTATATTTTGAAATTTTCTCATTTGGAGGAAACAGTTTTGAGTCATGCATCAGTCTGAAGTGTCTTGTTTACCAAAGTCGGATTGCATCCTTTTCTTTTTCTCTACTTCTTTCATATGTCCATGCCAAAGAAGGGTTCGTTTACTTCATACTCAAGCGGTTTTAAAATCAAAAGTTGTTTTGATTCGTTGGTTAAAGTTGAAGTAAATATATTGTGTCATCATCATCATCATGCCGCGGAACTTAGAAATTCTATTTTAATGAAGAATGGTAGGTGTCACAACTTGTGATGATGACATTGAAACAGGATTTGTAGGATGGTTGTTGGTTGGAGTTGGAGGGAGGCATTCATTTTGTAAAACTTGCCTCATCTATTATTTTTTGAGCTCTAAACTGCACACTGTAACTTCACCATCCTGTATGGATTCTCTCAATTCAAGAGTTCTATTGTGTAATTGTTGTTTAATTTTTAAATTTTTTTTTGGTTTCTATGTTAATCATCCTTGCATATCCTTTATTCTGATTCCAATTTTTCATACATAAAATGTTTTTTGACCGACGTGTCGATGGTCAGTTTGAATTTTTTTTGCGTGTTATCAAATCTGTTATAAAGAGAGTGGATTTTTAGTTTTCAGCGCATGGCCTTAATTGCGGTATACTTAACATAAAGAATGTAACTGTATGATGGTTTGATGAGTGTGCAACGTTGGATATGAATTCACTGATAGGTTTGTTGACAGTGGTGGTAGCATTTTATCATTACTGTGATATGATTACGAAAAGCTTTATATCAAGAGCAGATATCAAATGTACTCCATCTATGATTGATTTCGTGGTGATGATACAATGTTAATTTCGTTGTACTGTGCTACTACACATACTAGTATTTCTATACGCAACTTGATCCGCACACTTGTGGTGGGATGACTAGAGCACTATAATAGTATACTCTATCCGATAGTCTACATGCCGTATATTGATTAATTACATGTGAATTAGTTAGTCAACACTTACAAATAATCAACCTGCTTATAAGTTTTGTGAAATGTGTGTTTTTTTCTCGTAGGGCTAGTCACAACGTCCATAAAGAGACAGTAACATCCTAACAGGTTTAACGTAAATATCTCAAATAGAAAACAATCATGATATAACTCGATATACATCATTCAACCAGATTTATAGTTCTACATTTTTTGGATTCATAGTTATTCAGCCACAGATAGTGCCTTTCGAAAGAAAAATGATTGGTAAGTCCAAAATGTGAATCTCAAATTATGTTTAACAAAGAGATTGTGACATTCTAGAACTAACATTTACCGGGATTTGTACATATTAGTATTATATGAATAGTATTGCACCAATAGTACTTCTACACATGGCTTTGTATTTCTTTTTTCTTTCTATTTGTTTCCTCTTTTTTTTTTTTTACATCTCTCTCTCATCTCATTCTTTTGTAAGCTTATCAAACCTCTCAATCTTCCATCTACCTAATCCTACTTCACGTTCACCTTTTTCATCCTAAAAATAATTTAACCATTAATTGATTATAAAGAGAATTTGTTCTTGAAAAATATATGTGTTTTACCTAAATAAACTTTCAAACACCCGATCAATCAATCACTTGTCTTTTAGTTAATTATTTAATTTGATATGACAATAAAATATATGTGTTTTATTTAACTTAAGTGTCATTTTTGTTTGACCATTATTTATAATGTTTTTAATAAAACGGAAAATCGGTTGATCACAAGTTACATTATTAAGTTAGTATAGATGAGTCACTGAGATAGAAAACAACACTTAAAATGTCACAGAGCGAACCAGCAAATAAAAATAATAATAATAATAATTATTATTATTATTATTTCTTAAATTTTTTTTTTTTTATATTGTCGTGTTCAATTTGAAAGTGACTAACATATATAATTATTATATACTTTATTCAAATGTGAGAAACTATATACAGTTGTACTAATAGTTGGATATATTCAAATGTAAGCATATATAGTTTAATATGTTATTTTTTATATTGAACATGCGTGTTATATATTATATATTTATCTAATATTATATATTTTTCCCGCTCCGCTGCAAAGTTCGGGTTAAAATAGCTTGTTTGACACAATTTGGTACTGGAATTGAATCCCATGGAATTAGTAGGCCAATATATGGTACACAAGTGAAAAAACACCAAACTAAAAAGGAGTTGTGTGATTGATTAAAGTTAAAGGGTTAAAAATGGTAACCAACACAAACATCTGTTTCAAGGGGTGACTTCAATCATAGGATTGCTTCAGGTTTAGTTAAATTACAAATATATTGTCTTCACAATTGCTTGATCCACATGTTTCACCCCTTAAGTAATACAGATTTGTAGTAGTGAATCAATACTTGCAGTAACTAATTTATATCTTCACAACTTTACACAAAATAACAACATAATTATTTACTATATTACTATTATCGATTTCATGTAAAAAAGTTATCGTGTTGCATCGTAGTGATGATTAACTGGTTATAATGACCGTGTTTTAGTAAAAAATTTATAGTAATTGTCCCCCTAGGCTATGATAAGTGAATATTAAGAAAGTTCATTACCTAAAATGACATTGACATAAAGTGTTGCAAGCATCAAATCCAATCATGAAATAATTGAAGAATATGTCTTTAGTAATGTTTATGCATGGTCGAATAATGTTTCTAATTGGTTTTATTGTTTTGTTATGTATTAAATTTTACACTTTTTACTATTGTATGCTACATACTTTCATTTGTTCTATTGTATGTAGTGAACTTGTAAATATGGTCTATTGTATGTATTATTTCTTTTTTGGGTAAGGCCAAAAAAGGAAACTTTCCTATTTGGGCCTTACCCAAAAAGGAAATAATACATACAATAGACCGTATTTACAAGTTCAATACAGACGATACAAGTTTTCAAAGTTCGACTCATACAATAGTAAAAAGTGTAAAGTTTAATACATAACGAAACAATAAATCCTTTCTAATTATATTAGTCTTTTTCCTAACATTATTTATTTAGAAAGCATAAAACGTACAAAGGTAATTAACATTATCGTTATATATCTTGTGAAAACATTAATTGGCTTTTAGAGATCAAATCGTATGAAATTTATGATACCGCAGGTTAATATTTACTTTCGTGAATGTGAAAATCAATTGTCATTATGGTGTTGATCACATTCTGAATTCACGTAACAGAATGATAATAAGGATGTATTATAAACTGAAAACGAAGATAAATGAGTTGAAATTACCACACGCAAATATAGTAATTGAAGAGTGATGGACAAGGGGTGTTTACGGTTCGGTTTTTTAATAATCAAAACCTTTTAGTTCCAGTTTTTACATCATTCGTTTATTCGGTTTCGGTCCAGTTTCCTATTGGTTACTTCGGTTTATTACTGAATGTTAAGCTATGAGCTCGTTGAAAAATTTGGGCTACAATATTGAAATAAAAATGTATTACAAAGTATTTTGTACCGATAAACACGTTAAATAAAGCATATACGTCATATAGTGATTTTAAATATTTAACAACACACTTAGTCAATTATATAATGTATAGCAACAATCCAAGATTTTACTTAAAAAACAACTTAGATATATAATTTTATGATAGAAATAGATTGGTGTATGTATTTCTAAAGTTTGTGGGTCGATAACATATACTCCTATTAAAAAACTTAATATAATATGTGAATTTGTATGCTAAATATATACGGAGTATATAATTGAACAATGTAACAATTAAATATCGATTCTGTTTTTTAGGTAAAATTCTAATCGAATTGAAAATTTTCGGTTATTGTATCATACAAAATTAAAGCGTCAGTTTCGCCTTCGGTTGGTTTTTTGAATTTGATCATTTCGATTGTTTCGGTTCCAAATCGATTTTATGCTCACCACTTCACTAATGGATTTAGAGCATCACCATTGCATTTCATGTTTCTGGGTTTAAAGTTTTGCCATATTAATTTTGCATCTTTTTACATGAATCTCTACAACCCATTAAACTTTGTAAAGTTTAAAGTAGTGATACATCATTATATAAAAATAGCTACAAAAGTAAAGAAAGTACTAGTGAGGACCATTATAGAGTTCAAAGTGGAGTTCAAAGAACTTTGAACCTTACTTTATACTATTAAGTATGTGGCACTCCTACAATGCAATTTTCTACTTTGAACTTTGTCACCTAATACTTTGAACTATGCCACCTAAGTGCATTGGAGATGGTCTTATAAGGTTTAAAGGAATACAGCAACTTTGTGTGAGAATGATGGAACCAATTGGAATCTGCCACGTGTCACTTTACTCTCTATCTTCCACATTTTTAAAAATTAAATATCTCTCAAACGGTAAGTCAAAAAATTATAAAAATTGCACCATAAAA
The DNA here is from genome assembly GCA_949592205.1 of Helichrysum umbraculigerum. Classification (NCBI taxonomy): domain Eukaryota; kingdom Viridiplantae; phylum Streptophyta; class Magnoliopsida; order Asterales; family Asteraceae; genus Helichrysum; species Helichrysum umbraculigerum. The sequence continues at coordinate 101,243,786 of CATIUR010000003.1, read as the reverse complement.
ATCAGCGTTTTATTCTCTTCGATTAGAGATGTGACAATGTATACTTTCGACGAACTTTTTTTTTTTCTATTTTTTGGTGGGTTTTGAAAACGAGTAACACATGTGTTAGAAGCTGGTAACACATGTGTTACCAGCGAATAACACATGTGTTACCAGCTTCTAATACATGAATTACCAGCTTTTAACACATGTGTTACCAGCATCTAACACATGTGTTACCAGCAACTAACACATGTGTTACTAATTTTGTAAAACCCAAAAAAAAAAATTCGTCGAAAGTATATCTTGTGAGATGGCAAATCGAAGAGAAAAGATGCTGCTTTTTATGGTATAATTTTTATAATTTTTTGACTTATCATTTGGAAGATATTTAAGTTTTAAAAATGTGAGAAAAAGTGAGTTTTGTGACATATGACATGTTCTGGTTAGTTCCTCTATTTTCATCAAAAATATCATTCTCATTTGAACCTCACCCACCTATCGATTTGGATGATTGTTATCGTATAACTGTATAAGGGACCATTAGTGTTAAAACAAAATAACATAGGGTACTTTTGGTAAATCTGGTAAGAGTGTAAGGATGAGTTTTGTAAATGAGAGTTGCAGTTAGCAAAACCAAAAAATCAGATTACTTCAAAGATCACTATCTTCTCTCTCGAATCAACACAGTCCAACCTCTTCATGTTAAATTAATAAAACACCAGGTACTCATCTATTTTCTTTTATAAGATTCATCTTTAATTTATATATCAAGTTTTAATTTTAATACTTTTTATAATTAAATACAGTAGATGAATTCTTATAACCGGCTTTGTATTTGTGTATGTATCGAATTGTTATTTCATACTTAACCCTAAAAAAGTTTGTAGCTTTCATTGTTCTTGATGAATTAGTTCCACTTTGAATTCATACCCACTACTAATTAGATGCATATTTGATGCAAAACATGTAGTTGGGCTTTTTTATTTATTTATTTTTAGGTTAGTGTGCTTTAAAGAGTAGAGGATGATAAGATGTTAGTTAACAAATACGTAGTAGTATTGTTTTACAATGGGTTGATGTAGATGATATTATTATGTACATGATAATTTCATTTAATTTCTTTTATGGATAGCCTAAGAAATTTGTTGCATTTCATCTTCTAGAAAGCGTCTATGCTAAATTCGCTATTTGGTCGTTATCGTAAAATTGATTTATGTATCAAAGAACTGCTTTTTCTCTCTTTCTGTGGAACAACTATTAAGGAATTGATATAAATCAAATCGTATTTTGTTTGAATATAAAAATATTGTTGGGAATTTGGGTAAACATGGTATGTGATTTCAATATATCCGGAATAAATTTCTGTGTGTCTTGTAAGATATCATTTTGTAAAAGAGATATTTCGACTCTACATGTGTCTGGGTTCACGAAATGAAATTTGGGATAAAACAAGAGAAATCAATCTGGTTTTGGCTCAAAATTCAAATTGCAGTGTGTTTATGTGTATACTTTTTGTGTTAGCAGTAGGTCTATATTCTATATCACAACCAAAATGACAGTTATTGGATAGTTAACTGTCCAAAACTAATTTCCAGGTCCATTGAATCTGGTCATTTTCCGGATTCATTGAATATGGTCATTTTTGATGTTGTTTCGGGGCTCTGTCCCTTGGACCCTGCTAGGGGTGTTGCCCCTAGGACCCCACAAGAGGGCTCATCCCCCATGACCCCCGCAATTTTGGTTGAGCCCAGAATGTAGCAACTTAGCCGGGTATGGCCTCCGCATCACCTAACCCGTGTCTACTAATCCGCCAATGCACTAAAACTATACAACATATATACCAAAGATACGTGTGAGTTAACCATTATGTCATGTTGGTTATGTTTTTAGCAATTCCATAACATTATTTTTGATTTTTCTGTGCATTTGTCATGGGTGGTCAAGGCAATAATGGCTTCTGGTAGCCTACCACCGTCATCATCTAAGTCAAAATCTGAAGAAAGTCCTGGTGATGGAGTCAAATCATATGATTTCATGGCTGATACAAGATGGTGGTTACACCCGCAACCTAAAGATAATGCTACTTCTATATGGGAACCATCATGGGAAACCTTAAAAGTTGAAGAATATGCAAAAAGGAAAGATTTTAAAGCGGTAAGTGCGGACACTTCACAAAAGGCATGGTCCGAAGATGAACATATACTTACATCTGAAAATCCCGAGAAGCTTTATTCTAAAACAGAGCCTGAATTGATTGGAATCAACAGAACGGGACCATGGTGGCGCACTACTGACTTGAATGACCTGGCTTCCTTTGTTTCTGAACGATCGCTTCAACATTTTGACCCTCCAAGTCTGAATAATCATATAGGTCAACGGATTGTCTCTGATAAAGGTCTGGCTTCTTTAGATCAGGTTACCCATCTCACCGACTCCATGCCAAAATCTCCCGATTCAATAGGCGTGGGTGAATCATGCGTACATTGTGGTTTGGATGATCTGTTAAGGTAATACTTTGGATTTGTGTTTTGGAACTGATTCTTTGATTATTGCATAAAGTAGTAAGAATTTTCTCTTAGTGTTTGTATACAAAGATGCTGCTTTTCATTATATGCTTACCCAGTCTCTGATAATAACTCACTAAGGTAGGCTATGCTTGAATTGCGTTTTGGAATTTATTATCTTACTATTATGACCTGAAGTTGCAATAATCAGTAGTGTTTGGATGATGAAGTTATGCTTCCGATTGTCTGCTTATTTTTGCCTTATTTAGTGGTCTATTTATCATATTTGGGTAATCAGTACCAACTGCGACAAATCTGCTTATTTGATTATTTACCCTTCTCTTTTTAGCCCATTTAACAAAATGTCACTAATTTTTCATGATAATGTTCTTTCTGATTTGCTTAATCTGTTAGTTTTTGAAATAATAATCAGATTTGTTGAACACTTTAAAAAATCAGATATCCTAATATTTACAACTTAGAATAGCAGATACGGATTCAAATAAGATATAGTCCATTATGTTACAACTGATTATCTGATTTTAATTATATGATATAGCCTGTTTTATTGCACCTGATTATCTGGTAGTCTGACATACTTTGCCATTTCATAACAGCAAGACAACATCCGATGAGGCTGAAAACCTGCAGGAGCTCAGCAAGGCTGAGCTGTTGGAAGCACTTTGCCATTCACAAACACGAGCACGGGAGGCTGAAAAGGCCGCGCAACAAGCATACAACGAAAAAGAACACATGATCACCCACTTTCTAAAACAAGCTTCACAGCTTTTTGCTTACAAGCAATGGTTCCATATATTGCAGTTGGAAACCACTTGCCTCCACCTTAGAAACAGCAAGTCTCAGCTCATCTATACACGCTTTCCAGATTTTGTTCCATGGGTCCCTATCAAAGATACAAAAAGGGTTCGACGTAAGGCTACTAAGAGGAAACCTGGTTCACCGAGATACAAAATAGGCAAGTCTTTTGGGAGCTTTGTTTTAGGATTGACTCTTGCTGGTGCTGGTTTGTTACTTGGATGGACTTTGGGTTGGTTATTTAGATGATTTGTTGGTTGATTGAACATGTTTCTATTTGTAAAGCATTTGTCTCTAGTTGAAATTTTCATCTTTATTCAGATTTCGTTTGCTCTAAATGCGTTCATAGTCTTGAAGAATTTCAGGGTCTGTAAGTAACTTAGGATGTTGAAGTTGCAACTGTGTAATGTATATATATATTTGAGTTTGAAAATGCAATTACCGAGTTATTTTACTGCACTTATTTGTTCTAATTTCCCTGATTTCCCGCGACTATTTGTTCTTGAAACTATTCTTGATTGTAAGTTAAGTGCAGGCTTTCTTTTCATGATGGGCTTTGAAAGTGGGTTTGGGTCGTTTGGCGGGTCCTTCCTAGAGATCGGGGGGTTGGCGGGTCTTTCCTAGAGATCGGGGGCTAGATGACTTTGAGTCCTTTGGGCATCAAATTGGTTTTGCTCATCCTTTTCGGGATGTCCCGGATTGCTGAAAGTGGACTTTGGACAAAAATGAGAACTTTTTTGTTAAAGATCTTTCGATGTTAATCGATGAAGCTTCTTTATCCTCTTATTGTCATGGTTAGCGCTTCATCTGGAATAATTGGGTTCCTAAACAAGTTAACTTGTTCATTTGGCAGGTTGGTTAAACAAGCTTCCTACTTTGCAAAATCTTGTTAGCAAAAGTTTGAATATAGCTTCTCTTTTTTCCCTATCTGTGGATGTGTTAATGAGGACATGGCGACATGGATCATATTTTATTTGAATGCCCGAGAGTTCAATCTATTTGGCAAAATGTTTTTAGTTGGTGGCCAATTCAATTACTTATGAATGGTTATATTCAATTTTAATGATATTGTGAATTTCTCTTTCACCTTCTCTGGTGCTTCGAGTGTTTGGAAAGTGCTTCAAGGAGTTTTCTACTCCACTTTTTGATATATTTGGAAATGGCGAAATCTTATCGTCCATTCGGATTTGGATAAAAGGTTGGCGCTATTTAACTCGGACATTTTTTCAAATTCAGTCGACTTCTATGCTTTGAATTTCTAGTCCGTCGAAAACTTTGTCTGCAGATTGGTTGTCTTGGATTTCTGATCCAGTGGGGCTCTGTGTCATCAGGCATTTGGGGTAGGTTAATTGGTTTGCTTTTCGCCTTTGTGTCGAGGCTTTTGATTTTGCAAGCTTCTATCTGTTGCTTGGTTTTTGAATTTCTAACTTTTACTATAAAGTGGCATAGCACATAGCATAATAACAATACTAGCTTTGAAACCCGTGTATACACACGAGGTGTTTATTGGTGATATGGTATTATAATAGATTTTTATCATCTAGATAGATGGGTGAAAAATTGATTTACAACCTGTTAATGCATAATAGTGGTGGATTTATCAAATAGCATGGTGGAAATATCATTTGCCGTTTTTTATAGACATAAAATAGTAGAGCGGACATTCTTTTTTAGACATGTGAGTGAATAATAACAAAGTAACTATAGATTGAATGACTACGAAGAAAGTAACGACGACGTTATTAATTTTAGGTAATACTTATCACATGGTAGGTTGGTAGCATTGAGGAACCATACATTTCCAAATAAAGAAAATCTGAATCGTGTTTAAACTTGCAATGATAATCACTACATATGTGAATAAGTTATGTAATTTTATTTTATGTTACTTTTAAAATGATTCATTGAGAATAATAATGAGTACACATTGAGGAGTTTGATCATTCTTAAAATTATTTTTTACGAATGAAGAATATTTTTGAGACAAATAAAATAGCAACATGTATAATTTTTTGGTGAGACATATAAAGTACAGTAATAAATAACAACCGTTATAATGATGTATTTTCTTTCGATATTGTTTAGCTAGAATTTGTTGGCTTTGTGTTGCGAATTATTACTCTTTTTTGTAATTTTGAACCTTTATTCAACGGTTGTTGAAAAGGCATTTATACATATTTTCAGATTTTCGCAAAAGAACAGGAAAAGAAAGTAGAGTAGCTCAACGTAAGTCATATATATATGACTATTGTTTTTTTTTTTTTTTTAAAGTTAACTAAAAAAGAAAATTCATTCTATATGTGATTACTATTTAATCTAAATTCGTGTGTACACACAAAGCGTGGTATTTATATTCAATTTTTATAAATATGCCAAAATTTTTGTAGAAGATAAAATTCGATAACGTCTTATAACATAGTTAATATGCAACAAAATTTGAAACTAAAGTATTTAAGGTAGGGTGTGTTTGGCAAAACTAGGTAGCAGGAGCTGGAAGCTTATAGCTAGAGGCTGGAGCTGGTAGCTGGAGCTTATATTATAAGTCAGAAGCTGGAGCTTATGTGTTTAGAAGTGTTTGGTAAAATTAGATGGAGCTTATTGATGTAAATTGACCTAAAATGACAAAAAATATATGATAAATAATGATATAATAGGTATTTATGTAATTTCTCATTTCATAAGCTAGAAGCTTATTTTTATAAGCTACTTCAAGTAGCTTCTTTATTCAGAGCTTATTTTTTCAATAAGCTACTAAAGTTTTGTCTACCAAACGATGCTAAAATTTTAAGCTTGTGGAAAATAAGCTTAAGCTACAATAAACTCGCGTGCCAAACACACCCGTAATATGTAATTTTATTGGCTAATTAAATTTTTAATGATATCATCTCATGTTTCCTATATATAATTTAAAATTATCTTTGTGCTAGGTAGATTTATGTAGGGTTTATAGCTTTAAGGTATATAACCCTTTACATATATTATTATTATTATTATTATTGTGTCTCTCAAACTTTAAAATGTTATATTATATGATCATGAGGTTAAAACTAGCATTATATATAGGGAATACCATATGCACGAACAATTTTCCCTTATATAATTTAACTGACTATTACATAGATTAAAACGTAGTATTTTAGAAACATTTATTTAATTAATACTTAGATATCAAACCCGTGTATATACACGGGCTATTGAATGTGAATTTGATTTTTATTGAAAGTAACGACGTTGTTATTAATTGTAGGTAATACTTAGTCGGTCGGAGAAGATGAAGTTAACCATATGTGTACATGTTTAGCTTACATGGAAGTATGGTCACATAAATGAAATGCATGGCAACACCACATCAACAAATTCAAAACGTAGCTCATTAAAAAAACAATTTTGGTGACCTCAAAACATATTTAACAAGTTCGTTGTCAACATTGGTAATAAAATTAGTTCGTTGGTGACATTGAGACAAAAGTAAAAAGTTTGGTGTCAACATTGGTAATAAAACCGGTTCATTGGTAATATTAGGACAAAAAGTAAAGTACGTTGCAATCTGGTTCATAAACCCTTTAAGATAAGATAAGATTCGTTGAAAACGAGAGGGGTTTAATACGAATATGAGTAAATCATGATGGAGTTTTATGTAAAGTTATAATAACTCAGCAAATAACGCCGGCTGAGCGCCAAAATTGGGGGAAATCAAGCGGTGTCTAAAACCCAACCCTAGCTCACTACCAAAGGTATTTTTCGTGTAATTCTTTGTAATGCTAATTTAATATTCTGTGGTTTTTGCATTTTAATTAATGGCTCTAAAAATCACGAGTGTTCATTATTTGGATAGAGTCAGAGGTTTTTCTAGGGTTTATGCTTTAGATGATTACTTCATGTTACAGTTATATTTTCCGGCTACCGCATACGTCCCCTGCAACTATCCACTTCTAAGAATCCGGTCGGTAATATAGCTTAATAGTATAGTATTTCTCTCTTATATTTTCAGTGTATGTGCATGTACCTTCAAATGATTTGTTTATTATATCATGCTACCTGATTCTTATTTTCTTCAATTAATCAAATTCGACGGCAAAAATAGCTACACTTTGATGTCAAATTTACTACTATACTTATTAATGCATCCAATAATAACTTTCATATCAATCTACTTATATATGTATATATGTTGTAATTCTAGCAGAAGTTTGCTTAAAAAAAAAAAGATATTCAAAATTTGTAAGATTCATAGCAGCTCTGTTTTAATTGAAGGAAGGAGACTTAAAAAAGATGGATACTACAGATGCCCAAATTACCACTTCCTCTCCATGGGAGTTCAGCTGGTGAGTCTCTCTTTTTAGGTTAACAAGGGCCTATCATGTAATTTTACTTTTAGCTTATACTACTCCATTTGTTTATAATCGAAAATATTAAAAATGCTTTAATTTATTTAAAGAAGGGTATCATAGTTCATAAAGCTTGTGCTTTATTTGTCATCATCTTGTTTCCAACTAGCTTAGTGAAAAATTTAAGCTTTAATTGAAGACAATTTGGGTCACCGAATATTTTGGCTACTTAAATGAAACCACCCATAATGACTATCACTTTTAGGTGGAACTAGTATATATGTACTACAAGTCCCTGCAAATGTTTGTGAATATCACAAGGCATCAAGAATTCATGTCTTTATATCAAGTATTTCATATTTATTCCAGTTCATATTGTGACTCCTTTTCCTTTTATAACAAATTCTGTTTAGTTTTGTATCTCGTTAGCATTATTACTAGGAATTGATTATTTATTTACCAGGATGCATAGGATTATCTATTTGGTTAATGTTTCGATAATGTATTTTAGTTTACACTTTTTTTATTATATATATATCCAAGTTTTAAAGCTCTATTGTATCTATGAAACTTCCAAAAATGTGTAGTGTATGTATTATAGTTTCTAATGTATGTATAAAAGTTTCTAAAAGCCTTTTATTCTATGTATCGGAAATCGACATAAATACATATATATTTAACATACAATAGAACATCTAAAACATGAATGCATACTGTAGCAAAAATTGTAAACTTTATACATTCTTCTATTGCCATTGTTGAAGGGTGATTATAACTTTAGTTACCAGTCAAGCGCATCTGTTAATTATGAGTCCGTATAGTCAAACTACTTTTGTCCTCCACAATGGGAAAAGTTTGTAGGGTTCACGTCTAAGGGCATTTTGCATGAATTTTGTGGGTTAGGGGACCCAAAGTGTCCATACCATGATATACAAGAATTAGGGGATAAAAACTAGAAAAAATAAGAATTTGAAATTGTATTCAATATAATATACTGTAATATTTTGTGTGCAGTGATCTGGAAGTAGATTATAAGTCTGAGGAGACAGCACACATAGTATATTCAACACTTGCTGTTGATAAGGAGGTATCTTTTCTATGATTTATCATGATTTGTGAACAATTACTGAACCAAACATTACGTCTACTTATTGTTACAATTCTCATCTTTCTGATTTCAGCTTCAGCCCGATAAAGTGAGACGGGTGATGTCTGTCTCTGATGGGAAACTTTTAGTGTGAGTCTTTCTTACTTGTGGATGCTACATTCTCTTAGAATGCACCATTTTTAGTGCATATATTTTGATTAGCAGTCTCCCAAAATAAGTGGATGTTAGGACCTTTTTAAGTACAAGTTATTATAAAATAATAAATCACTTGTTGACCGTGACCCATTAGTCATACACCTTACTAAATTTCTTTAATATTCTGTTAAAAGGCATTTCGAAGCGGTTGAAGCCAGATTTCTTCGGGCATCGTATAGCGCCTTTGTGGACGTGTTAACGCTAGCTACAAAAACAATTGAACAATTTGGTGAGGGCATGGCACTGTAGCCTCAAAACTAGTTTTATTTCTAGTCACTCTTTTTGGCTTAAATTCTTCTGTAACCTCAATTGGTGGAAATTATATATACAAGTGGGATTTCAATTGTTTGTTGTAGGGAGTTATAATTTATAAATGTATCTTTTTAGAACTTTTTCTTATCTTCTTTAAAACAAAAATGTGTTGTGAAGTCACTATAACAAGTTTTTAGTATTTTGATATACTGATTGGGATGGAATCCTGATTAGATGGATGGTTGTAGATTATCATGACCTTTCTCATTGTAATAACATGATCAAGAAATAAGAAGTTAGAATCGTGGACATGTTCATGGAATATTGATTAAATTACAAAAACTCTCTTTATGTTGTATTGATTTTTACAATTTCAGTCCCTTGATCGGGTTTTTTACATGTCTAGTCCCTTGATGGTATGTTTTGTTACATTATGAGTCCCGAATCCCGATACTCTTAAAATTACTAAATATACCTAATGTCTGGATTCTGGAGGAGGATAAGCTTTAATTTAAGGATATATTAGAGGCTCACAGACGGTTAATGTAAAAAAATGTGCTTTTTAGGGACTGAGTATGCCAAAAAAACTTGTATCATTTTGTGATTTACTCTCTTGAATATATGTACATAAATAATAAATCATACGAGTACTTTTTTATGACTTGATTTAAAAATAACTATAACAAAATTTTGAAATAAAGTATACTTTTCAACAATGGGTCATTTCTAATTATGACTACTTCAAGCAGCAAAGTAACATCTCAAGACTTAATCATGCAACATGTTTGTATTGTATACAATTTGCTTTATTCCACTTGATTATGTATCTAACTGTGATCACCCAGTATCACTTTTTATCCAGGTTGTTTGATCTTTGTTTTGGAGAAAAAAAAGATTTCGGGGCGAACAACACGTAATTATATATGTCTAAGCATACGGTGATGCTCATCTTATAAGATATCGACCACTGTGGTATAAATGATCAAACTTTAGAAAACTCAGTTTTTGAAATTACAGAGGTAAAGCATATGGGAATATTACATTCTAACGGCTGCTTAAGCAAGAAGACTATAACAAGCACACTGCTACTCACCAAGATACTTTTAGGGCGTATTTTCACTTGGCCCTTGTCTTCTACATCTGCTGATGAATGACATTCAGTATTCATCCAAATAAGTGTATAGCGTGTCGTCTTTCTTGGACTTGCGTCTACTAAGCAATGCCTTGAGTAGACGTTTACTTTTGCTTGGTATCTGGTCTGTGTCTTTGGAGGTGTCTCTATCGCTGGGCATACGCATTGAAGCTGATTTCCGGGACTCTGAAAGCTACATGTGAACCATTGTGTCGAAAAGATTAGTGAAAACTCAAAGTTTGGCCTTTTAGCTCCATAAAACGAAAAAGTCCATTTTTTACTTTTTTGGGGTCAAATAGACTACATTCCAATTTCCAAATTTTCAACTTATAAGTAATAGTTTGATGACTGAATAAAAACTATAGGATGTGGTGCATCACAAAAGATTGAAAAAATGTGTGTTAAACTCAGACTTCATAGTTTATACGACTTTAACATTACAAAGTATTGAGATCAATAGTCAAAGTATGTACATTACCCTTTGTCGGCCAATCGAATTGGGAGTTGTCGGCCTACTGGGATTGGGAGTTGTGGGTCTTGAATTTGGTCTCGAATTGGGAGTGGTTGACCTAACAATCATAGACCCAGTACGCAAAAGAGAAAATCTTCGTGGTGAAGCTGATCTTTTCTCTGATTTATCATCCAAAATACATCAGCTAAGGGACTCATCAATAATTACGGAAAACAATTAAAAGACACTAAATGAAAGCGTTACTACCTAAATCTTTTCTGGTCACCGCACCAGTGAAAGCAAATGATCCAACCTGCTGGGTAGCTTGTGGGGAAGGAGATGGGGATCGCCCTTTTCTACAATTATAATCGGTTTACTCTTCAAGATTAGACATATGAGTTTAAAGAATTGAAATTTGTATACTCAGTAAACCATAAACCTGAAGGAAGGTGGTGAGGTTTCTTTGATTGTAGCTCGAACAGCTGTAAATTGAAAACAGACCCATAAATCAATAACCACGTACAGGGTTGTCAAGGATCAAACAAAAGACAATCTATACACACATAAAATAATCTTTTCAAACGGAAAACTGGGCTTGAGGCAAGCTTAGATTCAGGAAAATGGGGTGGTAGTGCGAGGTGGAGAATCTGTCAAGAGGGTTCGGGTTGAAATGTGTCGGGCCGGGTTGGCCGAAAACTTCTTTTGGAGTTTAACAAATAATTGCATTATATATGGTTACCAAAACAATATTATCTAATAGAAAAATGACTATTGTTGTTGATTAGTAATTGTAAGTTTTCAAATAAAATGATTTATGAGGTTTTATGGATTAAAATACACTTCGGACTGACTTTCAACCTGTTTGACCCATTTGAACCCAGGTTAACCAATTAAAAAATTCTTAAGTGAACATGTTGAAATTGCCACCTCCAAGATAAAGACTGTCATGGCTCTTTTCTTTCGAGTTAGGATTCAAGACATCTCAATATATATCAGATTTAACGTTTTAAGAAGATTGATCATTTTTACTTGCAAGAAACAATTGAATAATTCTTACCATTTTTAAATTCATGCCAGTCATCTTCATCGTCCAAATTGCATCCGTGGTACTTTGATTTAGTGCGAACACCACCTTGCATAGTTTCTCCAACTGAACATTGAGGTCACTATAAGTCAATTCTCGTCTATTTCAATGACCATACAGGATTATAAAAAGTAGAATAGCATAAAAATGTGTATCAAATGATAGTCTCTCCAACTGAACATTGAGGTCACTGTAAGTCAACAATCATCTATTTCCATGACCATAAAGGATTATAAAAAGTAGAAAAGCACAAGCACAACTGTACTAATTCAGATGAATACAAAAATTATTATAAGGAAAATGAAGTCGAGATTACCAGGCAAGATGTATCTTTTATGGTGCTTGGGAGTACTTATCAATGAAGACTGCTGGGCGAGACCTTCGTGATCAAAACACCCCTGGCATATACTTAGCCTCTGAAATACCAACCATGTCAATAGAACTAATTCAGTCAAAACTTCAAGTCTGTATGAAAATCAATATTGTTATTTGAGTGGTTCCATTCGATGATTAACTATTGAAACTTGAACACAATAATCAGTTTTAAGTCTTTGAATAAACAGATTCTACTTCTAACTATTATCTTGATATTTAGGAGTCATATTATCAGTTCCATATCAGCTGCAACCCAAAATTTATCCAAGTGTAAAATAGAAAGAAAACAAAAAAAAAAACATATATACGCATTTTTGAGAGACTTTTACACCCATTTAACAAAATGTCTCCATTTCCTCACAATAATGTCTTTTTAGCAGTACCTAAATCAACTCCTTAAAAGTCGCTCGTTTTATTTTTTCTGGACACTTTCACATCTGATTATTACAACTTCCAACAACATGAAAGCATTCAAACACTGTCTTCTACAAACTGTTATGTTACAGCTGATTATCATATATAAATATCATATAGTCACTTTCAAAGAGCACATCTAAAACTCCAAACACCCACTATATGATTATGGAATGATACATTACCTGTTGAATACATGATACTCGAAGCCCTGTTTCAGAAACTTCATTCACCTTTTCACCTAAAAGATCATTAACTTTACATGACACGGCGCCCAAATGGTCCACTGTATTGACTAGAGCTTTCATGGTGTAATCTTTTAAAGTCTCAACCACTCTGCAGCAGGATAAATAAAGTTTCTTGAGATACAATTATTATTAAAACATATTATAATTCTTATCAATCAATACTTGTTTCAACCAGTTACTCACAGTTGTTTTTGGTCATCATTGGTGTAAGATAATTCAAAGTATTCTGCAGCAGCGTACAGCTGTTTTCGCAGATTCCTCAAATCCTGAAGCAGATTTAAACATAAGACAAGATGATATCTATGTAAATCCAAAAGACGAAAACACCAATGAGCAGTGAGCGTGAAGAACATAAAGATAAACTTGCCTTGAGACCGTCATTAAACAGCAAACTTTGCTGCATAGCGATCTCATCGTAGTTGGCTGGTGAGGCTAGTGTCTCCATGGAAAGATACCCTTCTGGAATTTCTGAAATGATAAAGAATATTAGATTTTAAAGCAATAGGCAAACAAATGCAGAAAAACAAAAATCAATATTATCATAGGAAGTTTTGCTGCAGATGTTGTCCAAGGTACTTGGCATTTGGCAACAATCAATCTTTGAGGTCATATTCCAGTCTCTATATTATATAACGAGATTTTAACGTCAAAACAGCTACAAATTTGAACCATTTTTAAGCCAATTATAACGTATTTAGCAAATAACAAGATGTAATAGTATTTTAACAATACTTGTTCAACAACTACAAATAACAGAAATGTAAATAAGTTCTCTAATTATAGATGTTTCTAAACTATATGCACTAAGAACAAAGTTGGAACAAAAGATACCCATATAGAATCCTTAAAAGAATCAAAGTTCGCATCATTTTAAAAACAAACCTCATTGGATTCTTGGAAGAGCGGGTAAAAAACATTTAAAAAGAACAAAACTTTGTACCAATAGGTTTAGTTTTAATTTCAAGGTTATTATGGTCATTGTGTTCAAGGTTTGGTTTTAATTTCAGGGTTATTATGGTCAATGTGTTCAAGTATGTCAGTCAAGGTTATGTTTGTTGTTCAAAGATTGGAAAGATGTTTTTCCGATTTCAATGTAAGCTCAAATGTAATGCTATGGATTTTAAGAACCAGATCAATTTAATTATCTTTTCGCCAAAAAAAAAAAAAAAAAAAAACAATTACAGCCTACTATGAACACTCCATAGTCTTTCAGACTTCTATCAATGTCTCAGGAAAACAACAAACACTCACCAGCAAAACATAATTTGTACTATAAAAAAACAAAACATAAACCATTTGGCTTCTTTAAAAAGAACAAAAAACCAAGAACAGAACATTAAATCCACACCCATTATGATTCTAGCATAAAGATTGAAAATTTCTTACAAACATGAGAATCTTGCAACATCCCAAAGATTTTTTTTTTCAGAAATATGAAAAAATCATAAAACAAAAGAAAACATCAGAATTATGGCATAAAGCCCTCCAAGACCAGAGCCTTAAACCAATACCCATTACATTTCTGACGTAAAGATTATAAATTTCACACTAAAATCATAATTTTAGAACACCCAAAGAAAAACCCAAGAATAAAACACAGCAAAGATTGAAACTTTGTCTGACCTGATAATTGGGATTAGAACCAGCAGCAACAACAGAATTAGAAAGTAATAATGTCCCTTACACATTAATTTAGAAAATGGAATTCAAATTAAATAGACAACTAAGTACACATTAAACAGAGAATAATGTGGTGTATTAAAGAAATGGGTTTGACTAAACAGTATACAAAGACAACAATAATTTAGGTGGTTTATGTGGAATTCAAGAAATCATGAAGAAATGGGAGTTTCCTTTTTAGAAGAAAAAGAGAAAGTGGGAATAAGAAGAAGAAAAAGAGAGTGATGGAAGATAGCATTGAGGGAAGCACGTTTGTTGGTCTTTTTGGTTAAATAATACGGAGTATATAAATTAAATAAAATCACTTTTATATTAAATAAATAAATAGTAGTATGTCCAAATCAATGAACACAAAGTCCACTCTGCTATTCTTTTATGGCTACCAACATTAATGGGATTTTGCATTATTTTGGTTGGTTTATGGTCTTTACTCTATATGTAACCCATATATTGTACTATTTGCGTAAATATGTAGTATCCTTGTTAACAAGCATAACCAAAAGTACATATGAATATTCACATTGCTATGTGTACTTTTTAATGTTGCAAAAATAGTTTTATGCGTACTTTTACCGAATGATTATTGGTCTAGTAGTGTCGATATGACATTCCAACTATAACGTTGGTGGTTCGAGTCCTCGTAATGGGACTATTGGGTGCAAACTCAAGTTCCACGTCGAAAAAATAAAGGAAACAAAAGTTGTATATAAGTTCATGGGCTACTCCCTTTATCATCAATTGGTTTTAGAGTAAAACCTTATATGGCTTTATCTATTTGAACTTTGTACGAGTTAGACTTAAAAAGATCTTAATATGGACAAATATACGTATTCGTGAATTAAGGTTTATATTTATGGCAGAGCAATGTCTCAATAGTTAAGATTATAAAGATTTATGACGTTTCTAAAAACAAATAAAGATAACGATTGATTGGAGACAAAATGATTTGGGGATGACAATTTGTGTATTTGAGTTTAGTTTAAACTTTGAAGAAAGAAGAGTAAATTATTTGAATCGTCCATGTGGTTTCATGATTTTTTCATGGGTAGTCCCTGACTTCTAAAAGCTATTTGAATAGTCCAACTTTTCAAATTATTTATTTCGTTAGTCCAAAATTTAACTGGTCGTTAGTTTTCTCCGTTAAAAGGATCGACCAACCGTGTAATTTTTCAAATTTCAAGTTTATTTAAATTTAATATTGTTTTTAATTGTATTTATTTAATTTATTTTTTGAATAATCTATTCAATTTAATTTAATGATTTTAATCAACCTTTTTAGTGATGATTATTTTATTTTTTACATAAATGTATTTAGTTAAGGAAAATTAATAAAAAACCCTTTTTTCCACGTGTATAATGCACGAGTAATGCGACTTACGACCATTGAAATGAATGAGTAAAAGACATACAACGAGCCAGAACCCGCGAACAAATAAGCCGGACGCAAGGCCCTTGGTAGGGACTTGCTACCCGGGCTCTGCGACTTGCGAGCTATGCGATATCCGAGTAAAAGATATCCGAGTAACAAATAAGCCGGACTCTTTTGCCTTTAGCTTCTTGCTAATGGTTTTTTCTTAAATTATTTATTCTGCCGTTTAAAAAAAAAAAGAAAAAAGATATACATACGAACCCGAACATGCGACCATGGTCGGGACTTGCGACTTGCGCCCGGGATTTACTTGCATGCTTTTGTTCGCGGGTTCGGACTCGTTGTATGTCTTTTACTCGTTCATTTCAATGGTCGCAAGTCGCATCGATCGGGTCGCAAGTTGCATTTTGCGACTTGCGCTCGGGTGGGGCAAAACCGCAATATTTTTTTGGGAGGACAAAATGAATTATACACCTAGAAAAAAGGATTTTTTTTTATTATTTTCCTTTTAGTTAATTTACTTTTTTAGTAACGGTTATTTTTATTTTTGACAACTAAAATGATTAATTTAAATAGTTCTCTATTTTATTTTTTATAAGTGTCAAAATCTACATCAACCCATTGGGCACTCTATCTATAATATAAGAGTATAAACTATTAAAAAAAACTATTATATTTTTAGACTATTATATTTTGGGTAAATGACAAAAGTATGCAACGAACTGACACAAAATTTTCCAAGTATGCAATCTACCAATTTTATTGCTCAAGTCTGCAACAAACCGGGTAGTTACTTGCTTGGGTCGGTAGTATGGTAACCGGTTACCGGTTTGACCGGTCAACGTCACTTAAAACCATTTTTTATTATACTTATTGAGTTGACGTGGACAAAAAATATTACGTGGATTTATTAAGGACCACCGGCCGGACTCCATTCTCCGATCACATCATCAGGTACGCCATACCCACAATACCCATTTCCCGATCACATCATCAGGTACTCCATTCTCCGGACTCCATTCTCCGATCACATCATCAGGTACGCCATTCTCCGATCACATCATCAGGTATAATAAAAATCTTACACGATCATCCCCTAACATTCACTCCGCTCACGGCCTTTTCTTTCAAGACCATCGGCCGGACTCCATTCTCCGATCACATCATCAGGTACCGTCATTTTTGCCTCCCCTCGCGCTACTTTATCGTCTTCCGGCCGACAACATGTACATTTCTAGGGTTTTATCGTCTTCCGGCCCACAACATGTACGTTACCGTCATTGTTGCCTCCCCTCGCGCTACTTTATCGTGTGCAACTTTTTTCGTAAACCTTCCAGAAACAAAAATATATGAAAAAGAGGTCACGATGACGATAACGAAAAATCGGATGAACAAGAGGAACCATCTGTTGTGATTAACAAGAATAAGTCTGTTGTACCAGATAATAAGTTGCATTTTGCTACTGCATCATCTAAGCGAACCGAAACGTCAGAAGAAAAAGACGTAGATACGAAAGCAAAGTTGTTTCAGTTTGATTCTTCGAAAGAAATACAAGTTCAAAACGACAGAACTTCCTTTTTCATTAAGGGCCAAGCCATTATGCTCGAATGGGTCCCACTTATAGCTGTTTCTGGTGTTCTGATTTTCATAGCGTCGTTTTCAATTGGAATGGGAGCTGTACCTTGGCTAATCATGTCTGAGGTAACCATTTAAAAACTTACATCATAATACCCTTTCATTTTACCTCATAAACAGTCTAGTTATAACTTAATATGTAGAATTCTTTAACGAATTACGAGTTTATTTGGTTCACAGATATTTCCATTGCACATAAAAGGCACTGCAGGAAGTGTAGCTGTGTTGGTAAACTGGTTTGGTGCATGGGTGGTTTCATACATTTTTAACTTTCTCATTAACTGAAGTCCTGCTGGTAAGTGATATTTGTAAAGATTATAAGGAGACTGGGTATTGTGGGTATGGCGATTCGTGTAAGTTTATGCATGATCGTGGAGATTATAAGTCAGGATGGCAGATGGAGAAAGAGTGGGATGAAGCTGAAAAAATACGAAAGAGGAGATTGGCAATGAAAGGGGATGATGAGGATGGAAGACACGTGTCAAGGTGATGTGGACAAAATATGACGTGGAAGCTTACGTGTACACACAGTCAGCGTTTACAAAAAATGAAATGGTTAAACTTTATCTTTCACAAACCCAAGCAAGTAACTACCCGGTTTGTTGCAGACTTGGGCAATAAAATTGGTAGATTACATACTTGGAAAATTTTGTGGCAGTTCGTTGCATACTTTTGTCATTTACCCTTATATTTTTAGTGGGTTTATATAGATCGAGACACTTAGAAAAAACTTGAATAAGGAAATATTTAAGTTGATCATTTTAATTGTAAAAAATAAAATAATTATCACTAAAAAGGTTAAAACAATATTAAATTTAAATAAACTTGAAATTTGAAAAAAAAAATGACACGGTTGGTCCTTTTAACGGAGAAAACTAACGACCAGTTAAATTTTGGACTAACGAAATAAATAGTTTGAAAAGTTGGACTATTCAAATAGCTTTTAGAAGTCAAGGACTACCCATGGAAAAATTGTGAAACCACAAGGACGATTCAAATAATTTACTCAAGAAAGAATAAACATGAAAAAGTTGAACACACAAACCAACAACTTCCTTTTACCTCTACGGGGCCCTTCACCAATTTTCAAGCGATTTTATTGTCTTTTTATGTAAACGTACGACATGACCTCTTATGCTTTTTTACAAAGTATTTACATTTGATTACATATGGATAGTTAAATTTTGTTACTCAACAGTCAAATTAGTGTTTGAGAAGTGTTATTAGAGCAACGTTCAAGTTCTTAAGATCTACTCTTATCATGAGTCTATGTAAATATTTTCTATTATTGAGTTATTATTTTATTATCCTTAAAAAAAATTTAAATTTGTGATGACGGTATCACTTGAATTATGTGGAATTGGTCCAAAAGAATACAATATGCATGCTTATACGTCTTTGTTATCAATGATATCATTTTAAGGTTATTAGTCATGTTGGTTATGAAACTATTTAAATGATTTATATATACATGTTGAAACATAGGTAAAAGATATATATAAGAATTTACTTACTTTTAATTTTATCATGTATATATATTCTATGGGTAGGGTTCAAATGAAAATAGGAATTTGTGTGAGAATGAGGGAACTAATGATATCAAGCCATGTGTACAAAGAAAATGTTTCACATGTACAAAACCCATTTACCACCAACATCAATTATCTCACAAACGACAAATCCAAAAATTATGAAAATTACACCATTAAATTCAGCGTTTTCTCCTCTTCGATTTGCCGTCCCTCAAGGCATACTTTCGACGAAATTTTTTTCTTTTCATTTATTTGGTGGGTTTCACATTTACTAACACATTTGTTACAGTGTTGCGTTTAGAGTTTAGGGTTTATGGTTTGAGGTTTGGGGTTTCTCTCCGAAACCCCAAACCTCAAACCCTAAACCCTAAACCCTAACCCCTAAACCCTAAACCCTAACCCCTAAACCCTAAACGCTTTACAAAACACTAAACCCTAAATCATACTAAACCATAAACCTTAAACCCTACTAAACCCTAAACCCTAATAAACCCTAAACCCTACTAACCCCTACTAAACTCTAACCCTAACCCTAAACCCTAACCTTAACCACAAATTAAATGTATAATCAATCACTAACACATGTGTTACTAATTTGTAAAACCCACCAAAAAGTGGAAGAAAAAAAAGTTGTCGAAAGTATGCCTTGTGGGACGGCAAATCAAAAAGGAGAAAACGCTGATTTTTATGGTGTAATTTTCATGATTTTTTGACTTACCATTTGTGAGATATTTAATTTTTAAAAATGTGGAGGAGAGAGAATAAAGTGACACATGACAGAAATCTGTTTGTTTCCTCATTCTCACTCAAAGTTGATGTACTCATTTGAATCTTATTCTATATATTCTATAAAATATATAGAATAAATAGATAATTAGATATTTAGATATAGTAGTATTTAATTTGACGACAACATGGAGAATGATAGGGATTACTAATGATGAAAGTGGGGGTAGGGTGGGGAATGACAATGATCAATAAAGAGAAGAGAGGAGTAGGCGTGGCCACACGCGAAATGAAAATTTAGTTCGGATTTTTAATTTTATAATTCTATCTATTTATTTAATTAATAAATAAATTAATAATAACTTTAGGGTTTCAAATTTAGCAGGGGTAATTGTTGTAGTTAACCAAAAGTAAGAGGGTCTACTACCCCGAAGACCCGAAAGAAATAAAGCCGTCAATCTCGCCTAAATTTGCAAATTTTTGCATTACTAAATTCAAACATGGTCTTTTTATCAATGGATTTTAGTATTTAACACATCTTTAGAACGGGGGGGTGATCCTTACACCACCAAAAAATAAATTAATTAATATATACAGTAAATTAGCACTGACTAAATTATAATTTAGGCTATAATTTATGTTGATGTTGATTAAACCAACTTGTTTCTTAAACTTAATAGAATTATTTTTGGGTAAAGGAGTGGGACACTATCAACAAAGAATCAATATCAACCAGAAAACAAAAAGCTTTGTAAAGAAATGATAACACTATTTTTAAAGGGGCTATTTCATATATGTCCCTGCAAAAATTAAAAAATCACATATATATTCAAAACATGCTTTAGAGTTATTGTACATCATGCGTTAAAAATTTGTATTTTGGATATATATGTACTTTTTAAGTTTTATAGGGATATATATGTAATTTTTAAAAAGGCCGTATTGAAATCCTGTTTTTTGTTGTTTCTTTTTGTAATGGAAAATGATTGGTATGCATGCTTTTAGGTCTATGTAAGTAGGTGTATTTAGCATTACTCTTTTGTAATATCATTGGCCATTGAAATGGTGTGATAAAGTAATACGGAGTACGTAATTACGTAGTAGAATAGATTTAAATAAAAGCCCAAGCGGACTGGGTTAGATAAATAGTAGCAGAGTTGTGAATAAGTAAAAGCCCAAGTGAATTGGGTTGGGCAAATTATATCTCAAATTGTTGATATACTCATAGTGATGTTTATATAAATAGAAACTAGTAGGGTACCCGCGCAATGCGGTGGCACCGAAACAAAACAATAATATAGCTGTTATGCTTAAGAGGCCATTAGCCTACAATATAAGCTTCACTTATCACTCAAAATTACCAATACAAAGTATTCAACTTAAAGAGACCATCAGACTACCTTCTTCTTTTAGGTGATGTACTCATTGCACTGACCATTGTAACAATACACACTAAATTCTTAAAACTGCCACATGTTACTATTCGTGTAGGCATAAAGTGATGATCTACCATGTCATGATCAATCTCCATAGCTTTGATCATAATTTTCTCAGATGGCTTCATACTCCATCTTTTTTCCTTATCACCTCGTTGCGATAAGAATCAAGCTTATGTCCATATACTATCGACTAACCATTTCAGTCATCTCCGAGAATCCATTTTACTCGTTATGATCCAATTTCTCCACACACGAACATCACAGTTTTCTTTGTAGACGGCAGCATCAAATATTTCATATAATCAACATTTGAACAAGATTGACCGATTTGATCACGCCGCAAACATGTAATCCCATCTTAATATCTTATTTATTATCAAATTGTTAGAACATGGCAGCGAAAGAATGCAAACATGTGATTGCAGATCTATCTCCAACGTCATCCACGCTTGTACCCCATTTGCATCAAACAACAAATATAACTTCGTTGAAGTAATATATCGAACACCTTCAATGCAAAAATGCACGGCAATAAGCTCTTTCAAAAACTAATAAAAAAAAAGTATAAGAACTTTACCGAGAAAGAGTACATAAAAACAACACCACCGAACTAACACACCTATACTATCATACAAGTCACACACTTGTTACTGGAGATGCAACTTATGTATTTGACTAATTCCTTGCTTGTGAACGACATAAATGAAACATTGAACAACATAAAGTGGCATTGTTTGACCCACATAATCAGTATTGCAAAACCACATAGATGAAACATTGAACAACATGTGAAATCAAGTATTCAGAGATATGGATAGGTCCCCTACTACTGGTGGTGGCGACAGCGGTCGTGGTAGCCGGAGACTGCAAGGCCTAATACACATCTTCACTCCATCATGTAAGTGCTGGAAAAAAAAAATTCATTTAATCATTTTGACGAACAGTAGGCGGGCATAAAAAGTGTGCATATAGTTATTAATATGAATCCCAAAATCGATTTCTAATATGAAACCTAAGAACCCTAAAAATTTTGTAACCAAAATTGAAAATCAAGATTCTAGATTTTGGGTATGCTCTTCTGCGATCATGATGAAACACACAATCGTATTTGAACATATCACAATAAATTGATTGCAAAAACTCTTACCATTAAACAAAACTTTAGTTAGAGATGGCAGAGAATGGTTGTGAATGGCAAAATTGTGGCGGTGTCGATTAGAGAGACATTCCGTTTGTAAATTGCTATTGCTTACGACAGCTGTGATGATTTACTGAAAGGGGAGGGGTATTTTGGGGTTTTCTCATATTACCCTTGCTAAGTTTTAAGGCAAAAATGAAAATGCTTAATAATAAGGGATTTAGATAGAGTTTTGTTTGAGACTTATGTATACAACAATCACTTCTTTGATAAAGTGACTAATTTATATTAAGCTCTCAAATGTATGCAATACCCTCATCTCTTATATTAGTGTCTATTCTAAATATGGAGTTGTAAATATATATACAGAGAATACTTATTCATAAAGTCTAACAATTTGAAATCCTCCAACAAGATCCATGATGAAAAAGATCATCTATAAGTACTAAAAGCATAAAAACACCCATCATGTTGGATGAAAAATCCAATTATCAGCTTATGTTAGGAGCACTAGCCCATAATTCTGACTTGATCTTCAGGCGTTACGAGCTCCACTACTCAACCATGTCTGATGGAATCGCAGAATGTACATGGCTCACACGCTCTAGCATTTGGTATGGTCTGTTATAGTATAGATACTAATTTCATCGTTTCCATGGGACAGCTTGGTTGATGCTTTCATACATCTTCTCCTGTATGATAAACCCGTTTTATTACCTTCATATGAGTCAACTTTGGGTTGTAAGACTTCAAATATGTTGTATTATTCGAACGGGTCAAAACTCTCTCAAGGTATACTGCTAGCACCCTAAATTTTCTCTTATTAATTAAGAAACTACAAATGAAACCAGATTGTGTATGCTTATCTATTACCGAGTGTGTAATCATGTTTAATAAACAATTGGTTATAAATTTCAAAAAGGGACATAAATTGTGTATGCTTATCTATTACCGAGTGTAATCATGTTTAATAAATACTAGTAGTTGGTTAGCAAATTCAAAAGGGGACATAAATAAGTTCACAAACTAACCAATCCTGACCATATTTGAACCATTACCCAACTTGTATGACTTATCCGTTTTAGCACTCAACGGTTCAACCCCCAACAGTCATGCATTATATATATTTTGTTAGTAACTTACCAAGATGCTAGAAGTGGTTTTGTCTGAAAGGAAGAAAATCTGTCTCCCGGTAAGTTTGTTGATATTAATATTGGAATCATGAATATATGAATTGTCATTAGATGACAAAGATGAAGAACTTCGACTGCCACTGCCTTTGCTGCTGATATCCCCTGAACTATCGCACCTCCAAGAACTAAACTTAACTGGTGAGCTCTCCTTACACGTGATCTTCCTCAACGGCATCTTGATCTTCCACTTTCTTTTACCAACCACCCAACATGAAGAATGTGTGCCCACATCAGGCCCATCCAAAACAGTTGTTGGTGATGATATGCTTTCCACTTTGGTATTAGTAGTGAACATCCTTGGAGGAAGACTTAAAGACCTAGCAGATTCAGACATTTGTGGTGGCGGATCATTGGCGGCGGCAGTGGTGGTGGATCTTGGTCTTCCTGGTGCCTCCTCCCATTGGAATGGGACAGTGGCTACACCGCTTGGTGGTGGAGTAAGACCTCCCTGCAACTCGTGTTTACTGAAACGGTGTGAAAGCAGTAACAATTTAGGTGGTGTAGAATGCGGTTCTAAATTCTCTTCAAACCTCATCATCCTCTCTAATCAGTCCATACATTCGCGAGTGTGTGTCTATATAGATATATATATATATATATATATATATATATGTATTTGTGGCATCTCCAAAAAGTGTCCAATAGATGCTTCATCACCAGAAAACAAACGGATAACTTGATTGTTATTGCAGGCCTAGTTTAAATACCAAACTTGCCCTTAAGAAACTTTTAACTTGGATTACACCTACAATTCACTACAAGCCGATAAAAAAAATATAATTTGCTAATAGATACTCTTTCTCTTGTCGTTGTTTACAACCACAAGATAAATTTTTCTGCTACCAGCAGCATCTTTTAAACGGCTTGTGGTCAGAATCCAGGAGACCAGGACAAATGATTAATATCTAGCATAATAAAACTTTAGCACCTTGGTCACTCTTTCTTCACAAGATACTTGACGATGTTTGATTATATGTGACACCAATACACATACACAAGATGGAATTAGGATGCAAGTCTTTTCACAAAGGACATGATCACATTGTTAAACTTTATATTGATCATTGACCCAATACTTTTGCCAGATATAATATATATATAGACTTGGATCCAGTGAGAACACAAGGATTACGTGAGAACGGTGAGAACACATCCTAGCCATCCTTTTTTGATCAAATAACCTAATTTTGGAAGTGGTAATTTTGTAAATATTTTGAAGTTTGATTTTGGAGGGTTCACATAAGAGTTGTTGGGTGAAGTTTAATTATTTTTGCTTCACAAAAGTTTTGACATGATGAAGTTTTATTGATTTTTTGTTAACAACATGTTTGAAGTAGTTAATCAATATGTATTAACCTTAATCTCTTCAAAAACTAATTTTAACAAAAAAAAAAATTTAACTTCATCTTATTAAAAACTATATGAACCTATAAAAATAAACATTAATAACTTCAGAACCTTATGTTTTAGAAAGAAAAAAAAAAGCTTCACCTCAGCAAACTGATGTGAACAAAAAAAAAAAAAAACTTCCATAAGCAAAAGTGATGTGAACCCGTCAAAATCAGACTTCAAAATATTTACAAAATTGCCACCTTCAAAATCATGTTTTTTGATCAAAAAATGGGTGGCTAGGATGTGTTCTCACCGTTCTCACGTAATCCGTGTATTCTCACCAGAACCCAGCCCTATATATATATATATATATATACACACACATACATATACTAACATCAATCTAAACCCACTAACCCCCCCCCCCCCCCCCCCCCCTTCTCTCGACAGTTGCAGCGGGAGAAGGGAAGACGCTCAAACTGGCTCGAAACTCGTCAAATAACACATACGGTAAGACTTTGGTGAATATATCGGCATACTAGTAACGTGATGGGCATGCAAAACGCGAACCTGACCTGCAGCAACCTGATCGCGTACAAAGTGAATGTGCTCTATGTGCTTCATGCGATGATATTGCATGGGATTAGTAGAGAGATATACAACACTCGCATAATCACAATACACAAACGTAGTAGAAAATAGCGGCAAATGAAGCTCAGAAGAAGATTTCGCAACCAAGAAGTTTTTGCCACAGCATTGGCAATACCACGATACTTAGCCTCTGCACTAGAACGAGAGACAGTGTATTGTCGCTCGTAAGACCATGACAATAAATTGTTGCCAAGAAAAAAACAAGCCCAAAACTTGTGTTGTAACAATTTACATTTTTGGCCTTGTTACCTAATTTTTCATGTATCTACAGACAAAATGAACAATATAAGATGTGTGTATATGCCGATTCATGTATCTACAGACAAAATGAAAATTCTTAGGGTATTATTTCGAAATAGTTGAATAGCAAGAACTTGTATTGTCTAATCCAATAGTAAAGTAAATGATAAATTATTTTGTTCACTTATTTAACTTTATGAAAACAACTTAGAATTCGGATATGTGTCGAGATCTTTGTGTATAAATAGAGGTCGATGTTATGAAAGAAAATCACACCACACAAAATCAATTCTTCTCATCTAAAAACTTAAGAAACTCTCACACGTCTATTGCAATTAATTCATGTAATATTGTAAGTTTCAATATATATGCTTCCACTTTGAGCTCATTCTTCAATATTTCGTTCCAGTAGATCAATTAAACTGGACCTTCATTCTGTTAATTATAATTGTTATTACTATTTTATATATTCGTTGCGATCCAATAGATTTTTGATTACCTTGAGCTATGTTACTATTGTTATATTTTAGGTTATTGATATCCCGTTATTATGAGCATGCATAAATATGATTTTATAAAACTACTGGTATAATAAGGATAATGATTCTGACGTTCTATGAACGATGAAAAGTGATGAAAGAATAAATACTAAGTTCCTATTAAGTTAGGGCTAGTATAGTAATGTAAGAAATGATGAAAGGATGTTTATATGAACATATATGGATAATGAATAACAGTAGATTTTGAAAGAACTTGCATGAGAGAAAGATCAAGTTGTTAAAAGACCTGACATGCTTGTTTGCTCCAAGTATGTGTTAAAGAGTTACTTTCATACTCATTTAACTTCCGCTTTCATTTGATATTCACTTATGCCATATTATCGTGATCACTCAATAAATTCCCCTATAACCACTTGCATAGAAATTCCTACCATTGTATATAGTTACTTGTTGTGCGTTGTCGCTCACCCTTACAATTTAAACCCAGGTTATGAAGCTAGAAAAGGTTATCGAGAACGAGAAAACTTACGAGCAGTTATAACATTTATTATCAATATATTTTTTGTATACTTACACTACAAGAAAAAAGGCTTTTAGCGACAACAAATGTCGTCGCTATAAGCCCCATTGTCGTCGCTATATCTCATTTAGCGACGACAAAATCGTCGCGACGCGCTGTCGCTATATCATTGTCTCCAAAAGGTTATCGCGACGACTTTAGCGACGACAAAAATGTGGGTCCCACAAACGATAAAAAAAAATTAAAAAACTTATTGCGACAATAATGTCGTCGCTATATAGTCGCAAAAAGTTTTTTTTAATTATTTTATTTATTATTTATTTTCATAATAAAATTAATTTTAAAAAAATTTAAAAACTTATAGCGATGACATAGCGACGACAATGTCGTCGCTATAAAAAAACCCAGTTTACAGAACCTGCTGTATATTCTGCTTTCCACCCGGTTTTTTCCGAACATTAAAAGCGTCAACCTGCACCAGTTTTCCGACAGCATCAACAACAACAATAACAACAACAATGACAACAACATCAATAACATCAACAACAACAACAACAACATCAACAACCAAATTTATAAACTTAACTTATACATATACAAATCATTCTAGCAATATGCTTAACAAATACATACATTACATCGATTTAACTAGTTTACACAATCATTCAACATGTACAAATTATCAAAAAATCAACAAAACTAATAAGTTATAAAATCCTTGAGTGGTGGTGGTTGACAGCGGTGGTCGGCCGTAGGTGGGGGAGAGGTTGGCCGGAGGTGGAATGGTTTGGTCGGAGATGGGGGGTTTGGCCGACGGTTTAGTGGTGGTGAATTTGTTAAGGTGTGATAGTGAAATTGAGAGTAAATGTGGTGGTGAAGATATATTTTTTTGGTGAAATAAGGTTAATTTTTGTAAAGATATAGAGAGAAAATAGGAGGAAGAGAGTTGTGTGAAAATGGGAAAGAAGATAGGTTTTAAAGACTTTCAGTGGCCTTTTGCGACGACATTGTCGTCGCTATAGACCTTTAGCGACAAAATTTTGTTTTTTAAACGATTGACCGGGAAAAAAATTTCGATTGGAGGGACTTTTGAATTTTTTGTGAATTTTTATTGCGACGACATTGTCGTCGCTATAGACCTTTCGCGACGAAATGTTTTTTGAATTTTTGTTTGGAGGGACTTTTGAATTTTTTTCGAATTTTTATTGCGACGACAATGTCGTCGCTGTAGACGTTTCGCGACGAATTTTTCTTTTGAATTTTTATTTTGAGGGACTTTTGAATTTTCTGTGAAATTTTATTACGACGACATTGTCGTCGCGATAGACCTTTGGCGACGAATTTTTTTTTGTAACAAGTGACCCGGAAAATTTTTTGCTTGGAGGGATTTTTTTGAATTTTTCATAAATATAAAGTTTAAATTAATTATTAATTTGTTCAAAATATATGAATTTAAAATCATACAAAAACTAAATTTTTTTAATTAATTAAATTTAAATTTGTCTTGAATTACTTTATAACAAATGATTAATTGAAATTTGAAATCAATTCTAAATTAATTAAAAACTTAATTTATTAAATTATTCGTTACGGTAATTATATCATGTAACTAGTATCTTGTTTATAAAATTACGTGATGATGTATATAAACCACCTCACGTTATCATAATGACTTCTCTCGAGGGTATTGAGGGTTTACACTTTAGGGTTTTGCACGATTATTCGAATGTTCGAGGAAGATTAGTCGGTTTAAAGCGTCGATTTACAAATATTGTTATTGAGTCGTTTTGCAACTAACAAGTGGACTGTTAATTTATTATGCAAATATGATAGTCACGACGATTAACTTTTGCAAAATGTCGATTACTGATTAACTAATTCATTTGGTTGATTGTTCGAATCTATTGGTAACCCCTTGATGTAATGAGTTGGCAATACTGTTAGTGTCTCATACAATTTATACATATATTTGAGCTAAATAGTATTCCCGGTCGACTTCATTTGAACCAAACAGTAATCGTGGTCGACTTCATCGATTGAATAGTTAAACACGTGTTATATGAGTAACGATCGATTTACGTCTAAGATTATGAATGATGGTCATGGTGATTTATATTTGCAAAGTGTCGATTAACGATTAACTAATTCATTTGGTTGATTGATCGAGTCTATTGGTAACCCCTTGATGTAATGAGTTGGTACTAGCATTAGTGTCTCATACAATTTATATATATGTTTGAGCTAAATAGTATTCCCGGTCGACTTCATTTGAACCAAACATTAATCGTGGTCAACTTCAACCCTGTAATGTATGTATGTTTGGAGTTTCGATAATAATTTATAAAAGAATGATACTGTAGGTGTGTAACTGTGTATGTATATAACATGTATTTATGTATGATATGTGTGTATATATACAGTATGTATGTTAGGTATGTACTGTATAATATGTGTATTATATGTATTCATTTATATATTATATGTTAGTATTTTAATATTTTATGTATGCACGTACATATTATTTTATATATTATATATTAATATTTTTATTGTTTACAAATTTTATATTTTATGTATTATATTAATAATTTAATCATATTATATATTAGTATATCTATATATTATAAAAAATCCAAAAAATTAAATTAAATATTATAAATTAAAGTAATATTTTTTTAAAAAAAAATAGTAAAGAATTTATCGTCAATAATGAAGCGTCGATTGTATTCAACAAGTATATCAAACTTTTTGTTGAGCGGGTTTTTTAGTTTTGGTGGCAAACAAAAAGAAAGAAAAAATTTATTTATTTATTGCGACGACATAGCGACGACATTGTCGTCGCAACATAGTGCGCGGGATTTTTTTTCATTTCGGAGGGAAAAAAGAAAATCCAAATAAGAATTAAAAATTTTTTGCACCGATATCGCGACGACATTGTCGTCGCAAATTCTTGCGCGGGATTTTTTTTTGTTCCGGAGGGAAAAAAGAAAATCCAAATAAGAATTAAAAAAATGTTCGCGACGATATGGCGATGACATTGTCGTCGCAAATACAACTCTGACCAAAAAAATCAATTTTGGAATTTTTCCTTACTTTTAGCGACGACATAGCGACTACATTGTCGTCTCAGAAAGTTTAGTTTGACTTTTCAAACATTGAAAGTTGAAAATTTTGTCGTTTAGTGATCTTTTAGCGACGACTTTATTGTCGTCGCAAAAAAAAACGTGGCGAAAGGTGCTTTTTCTTGTAGTGTTATACCTCAAAGAATTGTAAAAAGATTAATGAAATGTATATGTTCGATTCCACGAGTTTGTTTAGAACTCTACCTTTTTATTCGTTGCTATTAAATACATAAGATTTATGCCACTCGAAAGTAAATAGTGTCACATATAACACATATCCCTAAGTTATAAACTCGCCTATCACAAGTTACTAATAGTTAAACACTGAATTTATTCAATTAGCAACACATTCTAAACCATTGCATACCCAAAGCCATATCAAAAACAAACCAAAACAAACAACGAAATCCACAGACAATACAACCATCATTTGTTTCTTCCAAATGTACCTCCCCTTTTGCACCTTACAACCACTCGAAATGCTAGCATCATCATCGTCCGAATAAACATCCGATTTCTCGTCCTCCAATCCAATCCTTTTCTTCCTTCTAACAGAATCTAAACTGCCTACACGGTCATCTCTCAAACTCGACATCATATCGAACTCCGAATCCAAACCGAGAATCCTCTGAAACACAGGACTAAATTCACCTTGAAAACAATGCGAATTCATAGTATCATAACTACAATTATCTATCATACTAGTAAATGCGTCTTTTACGCTCTTGAGAAACGATAAGCACTCCGGTTTCTCAAGCGATTCGTCAAAAATTCCGAAATACACAAAAGGATATTGAATGTAGAACATGTAGGTTCTACCATTAACAGTGTGTGAGAAGGTTGAATGAAACGGTGGCGTTTTGTGTAAGCATTTCATAGCTAGATTGCTAAGATCATCTGTATCTTTTGAATTGAATTCAGCTAGAATTGTAGTGTCTTTCGCAATGCAGGTGTATAAGATTAAACTTGGGTTCCAACTCATGGTTTTTGTGTTTGTTGAGATGAATAGTATGAAGATGAACAAGTGGTGGATAGAAATGATATGATGATGTATGCATATACATGATACATGTTTGCGTGTAGATTGGGGTTTGGAATGAATGGAGAATGATGGATGCTTTTCCTCTAATCCACGTTACATAATATTTGCAGAGTGTACAAGGTGATACATGGAATATTTTGTAGTATTTGATTGATTTTGAAGTGGATTGGTGAACAGGAGCTGGTGATCGACTAATGACTTCACTTCTAATTTATATATTGAATTTCCCAACGATTTATAGCCGACACAATTGAACGTCACATTACATTCATAATTTTAAATATTATACTTTTTTGATATTTAATAATTTTAAAAAGTTCTTAACTTAAATTACATTTACTAATTCATTTAACTTATTGGGCTTACCCGGCCCATAACTTTAGACTAAAGCCCACAAATTTTGGAAGTCCGATTTTAGAAGAAAAACAAACCACACCCGTAGTGGTGACTGATCGTCGTGCCGTCGTGGTACGAGAACGGTGCACACAACGTACCACTTTATTTCTAGAACGTGAATTAGGGGATGTTTGACGGAGTTTATATTTATTATTATATTAACTTATTTAGATTTTAAACTCATGTATAAACACGGGCCGTGTAATGTAATATTCGTCAATGTTAATATGTAATCCATAGTTAAATAAGTAGTACTAATATTAAAGGTTAATTTGTTTATTGCATATTAGTTGATTTTTAACCCGTGTATACACAGGTGCTGTATAAGATAATTAAAATTTCAAATGTAGATAATTGTTGTCGCTATTAATACATAATCGTTAGTTAAATAAGGATTAACGATATTAAGGGTTAAATTGTGAATTGTATAACTGAGGTATTGAATGTTACACAAATAATATGAATAACTAAAAGAAATTTGAAAACCTATAACAAACTAAAATGCCTGAATAAGAAAATACGCAAAGTCTTATTAAGATCATATATAGTTATATACGTATCATTCTATATTTTATATTAGGACTAATGACCTTGGTAGTATTTTGCATATCATTATCATTATCATTATCATTATCATTACTATATAAGTAGAAGCACATCTTCTAAAATTTTGACATCTTATCTTCTAAATTTTTGACACCTCATATTCTAAAATGTTGACATGTGTACTAACTAATAAACTAAATAATACTAATTTTCTTCATCCATAATTATTTTATATTATTTAATTTCTAATAAATTTCTCAACAAAAAAAATATCATATATAAATATTGAGACTAGAGAATTTATTTTCTAATTAATTTCTCAACAAAAAAAAAAAACATATATAAATATTTAGACTAAAGTTTTAATAAAACCTTGATTAATTTACTATATATGTTTAAAGTGATAGTGTAATATTAAAATTACAAACTTGTTAGTTATTATGATGTTTTATTAAGCATGGAAATAAATATATGTCTTAATCTTTGTAATAGATTTTGCATAAACTTTAATTAATATATAACTCAAAGATGTTGAATGAAGTTCATATTCAAAGTTTTTATTTTTATCGTCAAATATATTGATGTAATTTCTCATCTTTAAAACCTTAAGATAATAAAGAAATCTTAAACACTTTAAAATGTAGTATAGATTTATAACAAAGTTTTATAAGTTGAAATTGTTTCAAAGTTTATTAAATAATTTCAAAAGATACTTCCTTATTAACATGAGTAGAACAAGTGACATTGTTTCAAAAGACTTCCATTATAGTTAACATTACCATCCAACACACCAATCGAAAGTGCTCGTGTTTGAAAATAGTAGAGGAGAATATATAATTTTTCGATTTCGATCGAGCATCAACTGTAGATATAATGAACATGTAACAATGCAAAAATCAACATCTAAATTTTCTAAGTATGAGCCGTGCATCGCACGGCCCTATATCCTCACTCGTTATATAATAAAAACATGTAGTTTCTTCGAAACTTGACATATAAGTGTTTAGAAAATTCACGTTGTCAAACGCTAGATTATAAACATACACACCATGCTTATCTCCATATATATAAAAAGAACATCGTGTTCTAATTTTGTGACAACTAAGCATCTTATAAAGTGCCATGTGTATCCAACATGGAAATATATTTTATCATTAATTTAAAAATATGTTTATTTTTTTATCAAAATGTATATGAAGCACCACAATACTTCATATTTTGACACATGAAGTAATTTAGCAACAAACATAAACTAAAATTAAAAGTAATATTATTATTTATTTTTTTAAAAAAGCATAAAATGAAAGCAAATAATAAAGGAAATATAAATAAATAATTTTTATCATCCTCATCATAGTATTATAAAAACATATAGTTTCTTCGAAACTTGACATATAAGTGATTAGAAAATTCACGTTGTCAAACGCTAGATTATAAACATACACACCATGCTTAACTAAAAAGGATTTTAAGTATAATAAACAAGAGCTAGCATGTTATAATAAATAAATAAATAAATAAATAAATAAAATAAAATAAAATAATTTAAAAACTAGACATCTCATCACTTATGTATTAAAAGTAGAATAAAAAGTGATATGATAATTACTAGAATTATCTAATGGTGTAAGTATTATAATAGATAAGTATAATAAGTTTGTTATGTATTCTACATTCTAATACACATTGTAAAGTCAAGATTTTTTTAATTTGCATCGTGTATGAAAAGTAATGTAAGCATCTCAACTCATTCATAACTCTTATATCTACGTTTTTTGATATCAACTATCTCATCAATTCTGTTAGTGTTACTGGGCCGTGCATAGCACGGCATATGAGTCTAACTAGTCTTCTTATTAATTAATGATTCAATAGCTTTAATAGGGACATTTTAGAGGACATTCCTTGATTCATATTCAATAGCTTTTTATATGGTAAAAATGATGGAGATTTAATTGTAAAAAAATTCAACAGCAAAGGTTATGTATTTGCTTGAATAGTTAATTAATTATTGTTGTTAATTATGGATTAAATATATAGTGGTTAAGTACCATAATTTTGAGGATGTTTGGTGAGATCATTAATGGCACTATACGTCTTATTAAAGTAAGAATAGTTGATATCCATCAATTCAAGCTTCAATTCCTTTAGTAGACTATTTAGACGAATTTATACTTTGTTGACCAATAGTTAGTGGCTAATTCAGAATTTTAAGTGACTCGTAGCACCAATATATATATATATATTTTTAAATCCGTAGCACAAATAAAAAATGCAACAAAAAAGTTAATTTTCATAGGTAATTTACTTCATATAGCTACAACTACAAATAGTTTACAATCATATGATCATGAACATGATAAAACGACATGAGCTATAAAAATATGTTTGCTTGTATTTTTATTCCGGACATTCATTATTGCAAGTAATTTGTTTTCTTGAATGATGATTTATTTGCTAATTAAAAATTAAATTAATTTACTAGATAAGCTGTTTGAGGGTGGAGCTCATGAGATGAATATTGTTGCAGGAGGTTGCTGAATTCATCATGCAGAGAATACTTGGTTGAGACATTTCAATGATAAATTTTAAAATTATATATTATATATATGTAAATATAAAATAGAAAGTAAAAACCCCTATTTTAATTACACTAAAAGGTACAAATCCTAACTCTAAAACATTATAAATGTTTACTGTCTTTGACTTTGATTAAGTTTGACCGAGTTAGTCCGAATTTGACCGAGTTATTTCGAGTTTTTTCTGTTGATCAAAATTTTTTTCCGAGTTAGTTCGACTCACCTATATCACACACGAGTCACGAGCAGAGGCGGATTTAGTGCTATAGCACGTGGGTCATTTGACCCAGCTTGGAATTTGAAATTAATTACAAATAATTATATATTTATCATATGAACCATGTTTAAAAGAGAACATGACCTACCTGTATGTTTTTATCCATTATTAGCCCATATACTAACAATTTATTTGGCCCATAAATAGCCTAAACCTTTTTAATATCTGAACTATCATTGCTTTTTTTTAGCAGACTGAACTATTATTGCTCAAACAATTTATTTTGCTCGTTAATAGCTCAAATACTAACAATTTATTTGGCCCATTAATAGCCTAGTTCATATCTAACTATGGCTCAAACAACAAATGTAGTAGAAAAACAGCACGTGTGATAAGTTAACAACTATAACAAATTGATCATTTTTAAAAACAGGTTAACAACTTGAACCATTATCAAGTAGATGTTCATTGATAGATGCAACTTCAAGTGCTCAATAATTGTTTTAATGAAATAACACGAGATTACTTCTTTCAAAGCTTGTTTGTGTTCAAGTGATTCTTTTAAAGTATTCGGATCGAAGGACCCGACCCGTTTATTTTATCAATATTATTTTGTTAGATCAACAATGTTATCGAGTAAGGTATTATTGAACCATGTGAATTTATACTCTAGATCCGCCACTGGTCACGAGTACTCTTTGATTACTCTGCCGAGTTTGGTGGGGTGTATTGGTTGAAATTTGTGAGTTTTTGTTGAAGTATCCAGATTATTTTTTCCAATCACTATTGCAAATTTATATCTATAATCTATATCTATAATTACTTATAAAGAGTGTTGGCCGTTGAATCTTACACTTCTTAAAAATTAATATCCCTAAATTATCCTTCTACAATTATTATCATCATATCATTCGTTGCTTTTGATATAGGCTAATAACTTGCACCAACCTCTTTCCATTTACGAGGTTGACTTTTTGATTTTAAATTTGTTTAGATTGGTAGCCAAATTAATTACATGGATGTAAACAAAGAAAATATAATCAAACGTACCAATGTACCTTAGCGATTTAGTAGTAAGTGAGACCAAATAAATCAAAATAAAAAAGAAACATAACTTTAACCCACTTTTATAAAGAAAAAGCGAATGGCAGTTGGAGTCTCAAATAAATTAGTGTAAATGTATGAAAACATGACTTCTCGGTTTAACATGATAGCTACTATTATCCCCGTCACAAAAATAACATCGTTTTATCAATTAGTACCGTCGCATTGCGCGGGTACCATACTATAGTAATAATATCTGTGTAGACAATTAAAATGAAAAAATATTTACAAATCTTGTACGTAGAAGGAAGGCCTGATTCTTTCAATTTTAGTGCCGTAAGGAATTAATTTAGCTACGGAGTATTACTAGATAAAAGACCCGCGGCAACGCAGGGTATTCTAAATTCTTTCGATTATTTATATATTCAAATATGTATTTTTTAAAGATTCAAGTTTTGTAGTATCATTATTATAGTTTATAATTATAATTGAACATTTACTCCACTCAACTTGAGTTTAAATTATTATTTTTTATTTCTTTTTCCTCTATATTTACGGAAATTTATATTATTTGTTTTTTTAATATGACATTTTATAATAATAATGTCATTAGGGATGCAAAGTTAATAAACTCATTTACAAAAAAACATATTCATGAATCTTGATCATTTAATAGTTACTATTCATCTAAATCAATCATAATTACTAAACAATGTAAAAAATAAAGGTAAGGCTAAATTATACCAATACAATAATTCACCATGAGTACTAAACTTAAGTTTAATTTTATAAGTATTAGGTTAAAGTTGTTCTTTTTAATGATTAGTTTCGATTTTTATTCGTCTGTTAAATGTAAAGTGTCATTCAGATTTTATAAATATAGTTTATTGACTCGCGACAACGCTGGTTAACACATTTGTATTTTGATGTTTTGTTAATGTATTAGAAGATGATAAGAAATATATAAGAAAATAGCTACAATCGACACGTTTATTATAAGGAAAATAAAATTGTGTTTACGATATGAGCAATGCAAAACACATACATCTCATAATTAATTAGCATGAAATAACGGATCATATAACGATGTAACAAAATTCGTGATTACTTTAAGAATGCAAAACGCCACAACAACAATGTCTTGAAAATATATAAAACAATAAAAAAGTTGAATCAAATACAACATGCTGAGTGAACATAAAGATCAATCAATGATAATAGATCTTGAATAACGATAATAATGTATATAATAGTATAAATTAAAAAAATAATGAATAATAAAGATGAAAATAACGTTTATGAAGATTTACGCTTTAGAAAGCCTATTACCATTAGTGTGAAGAGTGTCAATGGAATCTTTAGGTACTAACTACTAAGAGAAGTAACTAACCTTCGTATATCAATATATTTAATTTAACAAGAAAACGAAAAGAATTCCTTGATGTCTTGCTCTGAAGCACTCCAATTACATGCAAATATTGTTTTTGTCATAGCTAATTAGTAGTCTTACCAAAATCATAATATTTGCAGTTGATAGGACTTATAACTTGTATGGCAGAACATATCAAACTAAAGGTTGTATAAAATTTACATAATAGAGATCTAAAGAGGTATACAATATTAAATAGTAAAGCCCTAAAACAGACCACAATGTAAACTAACCATTAATATATGTAGTTGATAATCGACTTGTAACGTGCACGTGGAACATATTAAACAACCACCCACACAAACAAATGTTTAATATTAAGGTGAAAAATAACAAACGTACCTTTCGAAAAACGATATTCTCATACTCCAATCATTACTACCATATATACCATCGAACCGGAAACCGTCGCTACATCCTAATCTAGATCTGATCAGTCATCCCAACGATTTCTTCTTCCATCAACATCCGATCAAAATTACCTAATCACGAATAATGAGTTCAAATAATCTCTGATTTAGGGTTTCAAAGGTTTTTGAAGACAAAAGTGTCTTTGAAGATAGTTATTTGATGGATAACATATCATGAAAAGTAGGTTTTCACTTCGAAGAAAAATCAAAGAAACTTACATGATGATTGCATGGTTGGAGAGTAATATAATATATATAACTCATGTATACAAGGATCAACACATATATTGCTTTACAATCAGAATATCATCATATCGTGGTCGTCATCATCATCATATATGAAACTGTACACCATTAAATCAACAAAATAAATGATTATCACATTAGAATGGTATTAGAAAAATTAGAGTAAATATATATGAAGCGTATGTGCTGGTTAACCTGTAAATTGTTAAACCATGGAATGATAAAACCTAATAATTATTACTACGTATTATTTATTATAAACAATATTATAGGAAGATATGTGCCTAGAAAGCCGCGTCCCTACTCCTATGATTTAGGAATTGTGGCCTGTTTTTGAAGATTGAGTGCGAAGATTGAGTGCGTGAGTAACAATTTTTGGTATTTTTTTTATTTGTTTAATTATTAATTATTAATTAATATTGATATTTAACTTTAATTTAATGTTTTAGGAGGTTTAGGGATGGTAAGTGTAAATACGGAGAACAAACCTACATCGTTGGATCAATATGGGAAAAACCAATTAAGGGTTGGAATTGCCCCAAGCTATTTTGCTTTAAGTATATGTTATAGATAGATAGATAGATTTTAATTAAGCACATTTTTTTTAAAGTAGAAATTTTAGGTAATTGAATGAATTTGATTAGTTAACTGGAAGTTAAATAAAAATTAAAGTATTTGATTAGTTAAAAGCTCTTAATTTCTCAAAAAAAAAAATTAATAGGAGATGTTTTCTTTTATTAATATTTAGATCAGATCTTTTATTAATATTTAGATTAGATTAGATTAGATTTAGATGTTATTAGAAGAAGACCAAATCATGGGGTTAGTAAATTTAGAGATGTTTGATAATTAATATGGCAGCTAATAGCTGGAGGCCTGGAAGTAAAAATTTTAGAAAAAAATGAGAAACAAAAATGTAACAGAAATATGGCAATTTAAGAAATAAGCTTAACTGCTTAAGCCAGTTTCTTTTAAGGTTATGCTTAACACACTCAAGTAGTCAAGTTTATGAAATCGCCCGCTTATTATTATTGTTTCTTATTATTCTTTTTTGTTAGTTGATAACGTTTGTTATTTTTATACATTTGGTCAACTAAATTATATAACGTAGATACATATATATAAAAAATTATCTTCAACCCCGTGTA
The DNA here is from genome assembly GCA_949592205.1 of Helichrysum umbraculigerum. NCBI lineage: Eukaryota > Viridiplantae > Streptophyta > Magnoliopsida > Asterales > Asteraceae > Helichrysum > Helichrysum umbraculigerum. Next base: position 101,204,763 of record CATIUR010000003.1, on the reverse strand, counting down.
CACACACGGGATGTGATGAGTATAAAATAAAAATAGTATCTTTCAATATGATTTAGTTATATCCACTACAAGAATTTGAACTTTTCGTGACGAAGACTTTTCGCGACGACATAATGTCCTCGCTAGAAGTCACTAAACGACAAAAGAAATATGCTTTTTAATCGGGACCACCTTACTTTTTGACTTTTTCTTTGGCGACGACTTTTTGGTGACGACATGTCCTCGCTACGTTATTTTATTTTATTTTTGATTTTTTTCATTTTGGCTCCAAAAATATTTACTTCCCGCGCACTGTTGGCGACGACTTTTAGCGACAACATGTCCTCGCTAAGTTTTTTATTTTATTTTTGATTTTTTTTCATTTTGGCTCCAAAAAGATAACTTCCCGCGCACATTTAGCGACGACCCTTTAGCGAGGACATGTCCTCGCTAGTTTTTTTAATTTATTTTTTGAATTTTTTCATTTTGGCTCAAAAAAAAATATGACATGTCCTCTCTAGTTTTTTAAATTTTTTCATTTTGGCGTAAAAAAATAACTGACCACGCACATTTTGGCGACGACATGAATTGCTAAGTTTTTTTATTTCATTTTTGATTTTTTCATTTTGGCACTAAAAATTTACTTCCCGTGGCGATGACGTTTCGCGAGGACATGTCCGCGCAAAGGTTTTTTTTTAATTTGTTTTTGTTTATTCATTTTGACATTCACGCGTTTACACCATGGGTTTAGTCTTTAACCTCAATCGAACATTTAAATGATCGAGATAAACCCTAAGGCGTTTACACTATGGGTTTAGGCGTTAACCCTATTCGAACATTTGAACGGTCGGGATAAACCGTAATGCGTTAACACTATGGGGTTAGGCGTTAACCCTGCTCGAACATTCGAATGAGCGAGATAAACCTTAAGGCGTTTACACCAATGGCTTAGGCTTTAAACCTATTCGAACATTCGAATGATTAGATAAACCCTAAGGCATTTAAACTATGAATTTAGACGTTAACCCTATTCGAACATTCGAATGATCGGGATAAATTGTAATGCGTTAACACTATAGGTTTAGGTGTTAACCTTATTCAAACATATGAATGATCGGGATAAACGTCTATTATATGGTAAAATTATGATGGACATTGTACGTATAAACGTCTATTATATGCGTTAACATTAATGTATTTACGACATCTACTTTATTATATGGTAAACTTAAGATCGACATTGTACATTTTGGTAACGTGGGTTGGTTAATCAACCATAGTTGTTACCGAACCCTAAGGCGTCAAGACTACGAGTTAATGCGTTAATCATTGTCGAATATTCGAATGATCGGGATAAAACCTAAGGCGTTTACAATGTGAGTTTAGTCGTCAACCCTATTCCAACATTTTAATGGTCTAGAAACCCTAAGGCGTTTTCTCTACATGTCCTAGAATATAACGTGGCTTGGTTTATATCATCATGTGATAAATATAAACAAAATATAGTTGTTCGTTCATACACTAATTTAAGTCTTTAATAATATAACTATTAATATTATTCATACATATTCAATATATAGTTGTTTATAGAACCATAATCGTTTAGCAAATCCTAATGAGTCCACACTCAATATATCTTTGTAGTAAATGAAACTTTAACGGTAATGAATTCGCTAATGAATTGAACTTGATGGACAAAATGAATTTTAACGGTAATAAACTTTAAATATGAACTTACTATCTACAATGTACATTATACCTGGTACTAATAAATAATTTTAAACTGGGGCAAACTTTAAAGATCGATCTTTGTCGGTTCTAGGGTGTAATCAAGTCGAGTTGAGTCGACACGGTGCTAAGTTTGACCTTGACTCGATTAGAAAACTCGAAGCTCGACTTGATTAGAAAACTCGAAGCTCGAAACTCGACTCGAACTTGACCGAGATTGTAATTTCAAGCTCGAGCTCGACTCGACTAATGTATCGATATTTTCGAGCTCGGCTCGGCTCGAACTTAGGAAAGACTTATAAATTTAGTAATGAACTAACCAAACTGTGTTTTGTTGTGCGTTACATTTCATGAGTTTATCTATATATATTTTTTATCAGTTCTCTAATACGAAATTTGTAAATAATAAAGAAAAATCAAAAGAAAAAAAATTATCCATCATATATATATTGATAATTCATAATGTTTAATAGGTATTTTTTTTATAGCATATGTTAATAGGAAAAAAAGATATTGGTTAAAAAAAATAAAAGTCAAAAGCAAGGTTCGAACCTACAACCAACCGATTAAACAAAAGTTGCTTTAACCACTACACTAACACAACATTACTGTTAAGAAAGCGTATAATATATACTATATACTATACTATCTGTGAAAAAATAAAATTCCCACCAAAAAATGTATACAGCTGTCTATATCTTCCCCCAAAAAAATCAAATTACCCCCCAAAAGTAAAGCCCTAACTTACGGAGTAACTCTTTCCACCACACCCCACCTTCGCTACCCACCTGCCTCCTCACTCCACCTCCGGCTCACACCATATCCGGCCACCACTGTTAACTGCCGCTACTTACAGGTTTCTCCCTGAATTTTGCTAGTTTGTATATTCAAAAGTAATTTGAGTGATTTATTTAATTAATTTAGGTAGTAAATGAATATGTGGGCTCAAGTTTGGTTGTGTGGGTTTGCTGCTTATTTCACGTTTGCTGCTTATTCCACGGGATACATGTGGGCTCAAGTAAATGAATTAGCTGTTAATTTGTTTTCAATCGACAACAGTTAGTTGTGAGCTGTTTGTTAAACTTAGGAATAAGATTATAAGTAATATTATCATATATCACAATTTCATACATGATACATACGTTCATATACTATATTAAAGTCTAGACTACATGTTATTATATAACTAAAATTATTGAATTTCACCAATCGATATGGAAGTTATTAAAGTCTAGACTTGCTGTAAGACAATATTCCATATAGTTTGACTTATAAAGATGGCTTTTGCTTGTTTTATATGATTTTGTGCTTGATCACATCTTCGATCAATGTAGTCCATAAGTTTTACTTATCCCAGTAGTACATGGTATACCTTTTCCTCGAGGTGGTAAGATGGGTGGGTTGGGAACAGGCACTACTACAGAATGGCAGTGGCATACCCATTAAAATTGAGTATTCTCCTTAAAGTGCATACCCATTAAAAATTAGGTGCCTACCCTTTTGATCTCTTGAATATATCATACACTCATACACCCACAAACTCAACAACAAAACAGCAACAAATCTACTTTGAAATCCATGATCAGTTTACACCATCATGGTAAGTAAATAAGTAACGTATGTAGATACTTATCATACAAATATAAACAGTTAATTCAATAGATATTTATAATTGGATATGCATTTGTGTATTATTCTTTACTTTTAAAACGATTATTAATACAAAGATTATTAATACAAAGTTCTTTTTCTTTCTTTTTCGTTTTGCAATAACCAAGCACAATATGTTAAATCTGCTCAAAAGACTTTAAATGGTTATGAAATGTTTTGTATCTGTTCTTTACTTCCATTCTTTACCATAAAGTTCTAACATCTTTTCTCTTTTGTTGACAGTTGGTTGATAGATAAAGTTTACTCAAACATTGCTTCAGCTGAAGAATTTCCAGGTAATACAGATCTTTGCGTATTACTCTTGCAGTTTGTGCATTCCTTCTATGTGTATATGTATAACATGGGGTGGGGTTTATGGCTTTAAAATTGTACACGTATGCATATTTGACTTGGTTCTTTGTGTGGGGTTTCATTGCATTTGTATTTGACTTGGTTGTTTTGTGTGGGGTTTCAATGCATTTGTATATGTCCTAATGTAGTTGAACTTTATGGTCAAACATGGATTATAGATCAAAATAAACTAGTATAATGCCCGTGCAATGCGGCAGGGTAAAAATTTATATTTTATACTAATACTAACTGTATACTAATAATAGATATGTAGTAATATAGAATAGATATTGTGACACCCCCAAATTTAATGATTTGCGGAAGCTTGATTTGGGTGTCACTAATCAATATACAAAGCACATAAGATATAATGAATGACCACTATATGCGTCGTTTTAAACTTGTATAGATAAAGTAAATGTTTACATCAAAATATTGTTACATTAGCTCGGTTCCTGAAATTGAGAGATTACATAGCATAATTACTTTTACAAAATATAATAATGCAGTCAAATCTCTAGTTGTATGTATGCTGACTCGAGCTAATAATTCCTGCTTGTGCAGCCAAACTACTGCTGGGTACCTGTGATAAATACTAAAATGGGTCAGCGAAAACGCTGGTGAGCTCACAGGTTTGTATGTCAATGTATAGTTGTCAGAACCGCAAGATTTATATTGAATTTAAAATGCAATTAAGCAAAATAAAAGTTATACTGTCCATGAGCACATAGTCTGAGCTTAACTTGATTTGTCAGGCCCACTTAAGGAAACCTAACTTGAAATGCCTCCTACGAGTGTCTAATCCACACTCGTCTTCCCAAATGCTAATACATCCGTTTGACCGGTTAGTGCGTGCTAACCCGGATGAGGATTGTCAATCCCATATGATATCATATACTAACATTCACGCTAAAATATTAGAGACTATGCTTATGGAGGACTTTACATTGATTAGCTTGAAACTCATGTAGTATTTGAAGTTTGGCACTTGCGTTCTACTTGTAAAACAAAATCGAGTAGTAATATCACACCCCTAGTTGTAAAGCAGTGAAAATGGGGCTATGAAACTCACCTGGTTCTTGAAGTGTTTAACTTAATAAACTTGAAGTAATTAGCTGTGAGTTGGTGTCCAAAGGCTTGAAACCTGAATGTGTCCACGACACTTAAATTGTCATTAATTGTATTGATATCCCGAAAGACTACCATTTGAATTGTTTGTCTAACTTAATGTCCAAATTACCCCGATTTGGTTGATTGTTTTGTTACAAGTTACTACGACTTGTTTGAATAAATTGGTACAAGTTACAACGACTTGTTTGATTGAATTATCTAAGTTTCAACGACTTAGTTGATTGAGTTATGTATTTGAAAGTGTGTACGGCCCGTTGGTGACGGTTGTAATGATAGTTCTAAAATGTTATTATATTGTTGCTACAGTGAATTGCTACAGTAAAATTTGACTTCGAAAATTTTGAGGTTTGAAGATTCTGTTTTGTGCGACGTAGCCTGCGACGCAGGCTGCGACGTAAGGTTTTTGCGACGAAAAGGGTTGCGTCGCCAAAGTCAACAGTGCTAAGTCAATAGCGACGTAGGGTGCTACGTCGCTTATGCGACGTAGGTTCGGTTTGCGACGTTAAGGTCTGCGTCGCTATGTGCGACATTCGCAAGTCAATGCGACGTAATAGGCTGCGTCGCTATGTGCGACGTTGGGGATATAGTGCGACGTAGGTCGCTGCGTCGCTATATGCGACGTTGGGGATACAGTGCGACGTAAGTCGCTGCGTCGCATTTGCTCCAGGCCAAATGCGACGTACGGGGTCTGATCGGAGTTTCAACTTCAAAAACGCATTTTCCGGCCATCGATCGGCCTAATATTTTTACCCAACCCATTTTAGGACATTACAAGGTTATACAAACAACTAGCAAGTTATAAAACTTAAAAACGAGAGTTTTCGGAGTTGTGTCGGAAACTTACAAATCGCCGAAATGAAATTCCGGAAAGATAGGATTGTAGATCGCGAAGCGGTGAACGTTTTATTCCAAAAGGGCTTGGTGATCCGAGTGCGTTTTGTGTGTTTATTTTGCGATTTTTGTTGATTTGGTTTGTGTTTTAGTTGAGAGAAAATAAGAGATGAGAGAGAGAAAAGAAATGAGAAATGAAAGAAAAAGGAAGAAAAGGAGGTGATTAAGGTGGAATCCCCACCTTTTTCAGTCTCCGCGAAGTGCCCCGTGCGGTGTTCGTTTGCTCCGACGTTTAAACGTTAAATATTTATTTTCTATGTTTTAATATACATTTTAAAATACGAATAATTACTCAGTATTTTTGTTAAAGCATTTGACTAAACATTTAATAATTACATTATAAATGGTGATTTGTCTTATTTTGTTTGCGCAATTACAGTTTATTCGCGTTTATATTAATTGTATGATAAACTTGGATACTAAATATTATTGACATAATATTTTTAAGTGTAATAACGTTATTAAAATCCTTGTATTACTTAATAAAATTGTTCACCAACGTCCGTATTTATTGAATCGAAAAATGTTCGATTTGAAACTCGTACGATTTAAACAAATCGTATAATTGTGTAGATATATATTCAACAATATATATAATAATTGATACATTAATCAGCCTAACACAGAACTAATTACATGTATTACACTTGATTAGGCACTAAACTATAGTCCTAAATTGACGGTTGTCACAGATATAGATATTTATCTAAAAGTGTACGTAGGTGGTCAAAAGCTTATTTAAAAAGTGTGTGCAGATTATACATGGTCTGTTAATATGTGTGTTTAAAAAGAAAAGTTGAATTAAACTACAAAATTCCGCAGTTATGACGATTGATAAATGTTGGACCAAGGTTATAAACCGTCTTTCTAATGAGTTCACAACTGGTCTTGATGCATTCATTGAGAGGTGTAAGAACCATTTGAGTAAAGACGATCAATGTCGTTGCCCATGTGAAAAATGTTTGAACCATAGATGGGGTACACTCGATACTGTTTATAGTCACATACAACGTTATGGGTTTAGCAGAAATTACACTACGTGGTGGTATCACGGTGAGCAATTACATCCGCCAGTAGTATATGAGACAAATGACACAGAAGATGAGATGGTCGATGTCCTCAATGATGTTCTCAACAATGTTCATCAGGAGAATACTAGCAATGAACCCAATACGGATAGTGACGAGACAAGTAATGAACCAAATGAAGGTCCGCGTGTGACAGGGAATGACGATATGGATAAATTATTTGAATTGGCCGAAACCGAACTATATCCTGGTTGCACCTGGACGTCTGTATTGAACTTTTTTTCAAAGTTATCGCACATGAAGGTCTTGAATAAATGGACAGATAGTTCATTTGACCAATTGTTAGCATTACTCAAGTTTGCATTTCCAAAAGGCAACAAGATTCCGTCGTCACACTATGAAGCTAAAAAGATGATGAAAAAGATCGGGTTAGGATACGAGTCGATCCATGCTTGTAAGAATGACTAGTGTAAAGAGATATGATAATGTGAGTAGCTTTATAATCGTCATGGTTCAAAATCGTTAGTTGCGCACAGACATGATAATGTGAGTAGCTTTATAATTGTTATTTATAATAATGATGTCATGATTAATATGGCTGATTGTTATTATATATTCATTTAATGTGTTTTTAGCTTATTAAGAAAGGCGGTAAATATACACTTTTCGATCAATACAGGGAGATGCATACCCGGGATGGGGTGTGGACCCATGAGACCGCTAAAAGGCGATATGTAAGTATTAATTTATTAATTTTGAGCATTTAAATTTATGAATATATTTGTTTATTTGTGTTTGATTGCTGCTGAATGAGCTTATTCGGTGTTGTATGTTGGATGATTCAGCATTCAGCATGTTTGTTACCAAGCAAATAGTTTGACCTCCAAACTAAATTGAAACCTTTGAATCGGTCAGCGCTTTCTGTTTCTGTTAGTATTTCCTTGATCATGAACAGAGAATGTTATGCATGTTTAATCAGAAACCGAGTAGTAATCAGAAACCAAATGCAATTTCATCTAGGAATGCAACAAGACAAATATAGTAACAGAAACCGTACATAAGGTTAAAATAGTTTTGATCATGCTTATGGTTAGATACTTATGGTCAGGGACGAATGCACCCACTAGTAGAATGTTATGCATATTTAATAATGGCTATATACAGGCACTTGTCTACTTTTATATTTATATAACATCTTGCCTTAATCAGCATTTTAGTTTGTTTGAATGTGATTTTGATAACTTTTATGTCGTTTTTGTACCTTCTAGGATGACATGATTAAGGACACCACTTCCACTGCTTTAGGTGAAGAGGACATCATTACAAAAAACTTGGGGGAACGACGTGGGTTCTATCGCGGGATTGGTAAAAAGTTACCGCGTACTTCAAGAGTATGTGGCCAACGGGCAAGTGGTTCAAAAGGTAACATGTATACAAAAAAGGAAGTTCATGATGTGGTTAGTAGTGTTGTTGGTAAAATGTTTGGTAAATTGGCGAACCATATAAATGAAAACTTTGCAATGGTTTGTGACGTCCTTCAAAATGCCAAAGTTGACCGTCCAAAGCTTAAAGATGTGGATCCCATGATGTTTTTAGTAGATGATGATGAGGATGAAGATGAGGACGAGGAGGAAGATAAGGAGGAAGACGACGAGGAGGAAGACAAGGAGGATGAAGACCTTGAGTAAGTTGGTTAGTTTGTATTTCATGTGTTAGACAATCTAAAAAACTTGTATGTTTTTGGTTAACGAATTTGGATGTTTGAATGACTTTGAAACGTTGTAGGCATGTTTTCGATGATAATGTTTTATTTGCGGATTTGGTTTTATTTTATTTGTGGATTTGGCTTTATTTTATTTGCGGATTCAGCAGGAAAAAATGCAATTTGTAATCAGGAAAAACCTGGGAAAATGGAAAAAACAGGAAGATCCGGTTGAAATTGTCTGTGATTTTTTGCGAGGACCCTTTGGCGACGACATGTCCTCGCTAATTATTTTTGATAAAGAAAATCAAAAATAAAATAAATATCTTTGGCGAAGGGCTTTGGCGACGACATGTCCTCGCTAATTATATTTTTTAAAGAAAATCAAAAATAAAAGAAAATGTCTTTGGCGACGGGCTTTAGCGACAACATGTCGTCGCGAAGCATTTTTAAAACAAGAAAATCAAAGTCAACATGGACCCCACGTGTCCTCGCTAGTGGTCGTCGCCAAAAACATTCAGCTACGAGAGTATAGCGAGGACCCTTTGGCGAGGACATGTCCTCGCTAAAGACCTACGACGAGGACATTTGGGCCCTTTGGCGAGGACTTTTGTCGTCGCCAAAAGTCCCGATTCTAGTAGTGATCATTAAGTTGAATTTGAATTATTGTTGCAAGTATAAACCCGTGTGTAGATATTGATCATCTAAATAAAAATGTATCTCTTAATGCTAAAAATATATTTTGTATAAATATATAATAAAAATTGTAGGGTATTTTGTAAATTTATCTTGAAATCATAGGTCATATTTTGTTAAGTCTATACTAACTATATATATCAATATATCACATATACGTAGATGGTAATAATCGTATTATAAATGATACTTCAAATTTAAATTAATGTTGCTATTAAGTAAAAAGTATAGATGGTTTAAATGATGGATCAAAGATGGCGGGTATCAATTTTTGTAAATTTAGAAAGAGATAGGAACGGAGTTATCTAAATTTAATTTATTTAACATATTTATTTGAATTTAATTAACCTTTTAAATCAAGTAATCCTATTGTATAATGGTTTAATAGGTTGTTTTTGTTAAATTTTAGAAATTTAAAGGGTGTTATTTCAAAAATTAAGTGAAATTAAAGGAATAATTAATTTATTGAAAATTGTTAATTGATGACATCATAAATGTGTTTTCTATATTATATTTAAGATCTTTGAAATTTTCTAAAAAATAGATAAATTAGCTAACCAATATTTTGGATATAAAGGTTAAATACAACTATGTTCGAGTGGTTGACGTCTGGAACAAGTAAAAACGCAAAACGCTATTCTCTTACATCGAACCACCGCCTTCACATTACGTAGATACTAACGACGAGTCACTACCAAGTTAGTTATCAAGAACGCCAAAAGAATACTGATATCTAATATGACATGTTAATGTTAATATAAAGTAAAGTGTAGTTATTCTAGCAAGCATCCGAAAGCAGTAGACCAATAAGTTTCATCTCTCTACGGGAAATTGCACGTCTTGTCGGGATTGATCATCACAATAAAAAAGCATACAATCATGTTAAGGCAATAATTAAACGCACAATATAAAGAAAGCATTAAGGCATGTTTTTTACGTGAAAAGCCTCTCAAGGGAAAAAAATGACGGGACCTGTATACCACTTAAAATCTAGTATATGTTAAAGATATTACAAGTTTGAGACGCCCAACTCTCAAAATATCCTCAAAGTAGACGGATTCAAGCTTCTAGCAAGTGGGTCATTTGACCCACCTTAAGCTAAGAACTTTTTTTTTTTTACTAAGGATTACATATGACCCGTATGCTACTTAAAATCTAGTATATGTTAAAGATATTACAAGTTTGAGATGCTCAACTCTCAATATTCTTGAATATCCTCAAAGTAGGCGGATCCAAGCTTCTAGCAAGTGGGTCATTTGACCCACCTTAAACTTAGAAAAACAAAAATTACTAAGGATTACATATTTAAGTGTAGGAACCATGTTAAAAAGTTTGAAGGACCTTGATCAATGAATAGCCCAAGTATTACTATTTTAGTCGAAGAATCCCACATACGTACTCCGTATCCTTTATATTGAAGTTAATTTATTTTGACTAGTCTAAAGTTAATTTATTTGAATTCTATATGTAAACGCATATATAAGTATGTAAAATATGCATAAACTACCCTATTTTAAACCTTGAATGCAAGGACATTATTATTATGACCGATACTTTAGCCCAACAACATGTTCAACATATAATCCACTAAGGTTCCACTCTAAAATCAATTGGTGATAGGGGGTAGCCCATAAGCTTATATGCAAACATAATTTTCTTTCACTTTCCGATGTGGGATTGGGTTTGCACACACAATCATCCCTCAAACTCAAGTCCATTAGGCCTCCCCTCTGTAACACCCCCAAATTTACTGTTTAGCGGAAGCATACTTTGGGTGTTACTAATCAATAATCAAAGCACAAAGATATATAGTAAACGACTCTATATGCGTCGTTTTAACAAAATATATAAATGTTAAAATGTTTACAACATTTACAACTAATACATAGCTCGTGTTCGATTAAATGAGATATTTCAGTACATGAGTACTTGTACAAAATATACTAATGCAAGAAAATCTCTAATATCTGCATGCTGACTCGAGCTATAGTAATCCTGAGGGAAGACCAATCTACTGCTTAGTACCTGCGATACATGCTAAAATGGGTCAGCTAAAACTGGTGAGCTCACAGGTTTGAGTATTAAATAATATTGTATGAACCGCAAGATTTAAGTACTGATTTGCATCCAGCAAATGAAAATGTATAAGTATACAGCCATGAGTGCATAGTCTGAGCTTAACTCGAGGGTCAGGATCCACCTGAGCGTTTTTGCCTCCACGAGTGCCTAATCAACACTCGTTGTGACACCCCGCAAATTTAAACGCAATTTTAAACATTAAACTCATGCATTATTAGGCTAATTTCCTACTTGAGTGAATTCACAACACATTTTAGAGGTAAGTCTAGCAAAGCCCAACTAGGTAATACACGTAGTATTACACGTTTCGTAATTATTATAATTGCGCGCAAAAACAATTGGAACAAACGCGACAAAAATATACGACTGTTGGTGAACAAAATTATTTGATAATATGAAATTATTAAATAACATTAACGTTTACTAAATATTATGTTGATAATATTTACAAGTTATTTTATAACGTACAACATTTATTTCGTACAACTGAAACAAAAATAAAAACAAAGTTAAAATTTCATAACTCAACTAAATTACTTTTATAAAATGTCTCAACTAAAAATATATTAGAATACGTATTTAAAAAGTTACCAATTCAAAATATATTAATAATTAACGATCGGGTAAACGAACACGGGTAAAACACCACAATTTGGGACAAGTCCCTCCCCACTTTTGGAGACCAAAACCAGCCCCAACCCCACCATCTTCTCCTCATTTTCATCTTTCCTCTCTCTCTCTCTTCATCTCCATTCTCTTTCAATTCTCACTCTAAAAACCCACAACAAAATCACACAAAAACTACATTAAAAACACCTCGAATCACCTCGTTCCTTCAGAGAAAAACGATCACAAGAACGAGCTCTACACTTCTACCATTTCGGATTTTCGAAAACCGACCCGCGTAAGTTCCCGACATTCCGACAACTCTTAGATTTCGCCATTTATTTCGATATTTTGTGTTTATAATACTTAATACATCATGTTTTAGTGTTATATCAACTTATTATGTCCAAAAACACTATTAAAAACGCTTTAAAAGTCAAAATTTGCATAAAAATCGCGAACAGCGAGTTTCGCGAGTTGAGATTCAATCTCAACTCGCCTTGCGAACTCAACTCGACTCGCGAGAAATCTCAACTCGACTCGCGAGAAATCTCAACTCGCGGGGCAAATTCAACTTGCAGAACTCAACTTGCGGAACTCAACTTGCGAAACTCAACTTGCGAAACTCAACTTGCGAAACTCAACTTGCAAAACTTTTATAATATAAGGTAAATGTTTACCAAAAGATAATACTTTGACATTAAAGTTTAAAAATGATATAAAAACTTGATTTCAATAATAAAAGTACTATTTACAAACACTTTGGACATAATGTAGTTTCGTGAACACTAGCATGGATGGTCAACTAAGACATCCACGTACTTATTAAATCTCATATGTTTAGGGCGTTAGGAGATTTCGGACTAGATTTGGGCATTAGGCTTTGCTAGCACTCGCACTTTACTTAGCTCAACAGGTGAGTTCACAGCCCCTACTTTTACTGTTTTAACTGCTTTTGAACAGGGGTGGAAAACATAGTCAACTGCTTTACTATTTGCCATAACTGCTCTTACTTACATGAATGTATACTTATTTTACTCGAACGGTTAGAGTACTTGAACTGTTAAACAATCACACGAACTGATGTTTATGAAAGGGTATTTCATACAATAACTATTATCAACTTGTGAAATTTAACTTGGTATCTTACCGGAGAATGACCGGTACAATTTGTATCTAGCTGGAGAACGACCAGCCATGTAACTTGTCGGAGAACGACCGACACTAACTTGGTATCTTACCGGAGAACGACCGGTACTAATAGTGTAACTCGCCGGAGAACGACCGGTGCTAACTTGGTAACTTACCGGAGAACGACCGGTACAATTTGGTAACTAGTCGGTGAACGACCGACTCAAACTTTTAAAACAGCTGGAGAACGACCAGCAACACGTTTCAAACATGCGTTTTGGGTAACATCCCACGTAAACTGTGTTTTGGGTAACATCCCACGTAAACTGTGTTTTGGGTAACATCCCACGTAAACTGTGTTTTGGGTAACATCCCACATAAACTTTGATTTGGGTAACATCCCACTTAAACCGGAACACTGGGCAAACAACCCACTAAACTTTTACTTTGGATAACATTCCACAAATCATTACTTACCTGTTATGGCAATAACTATTTGTGAACGTATTTGGTTTAACAACTGCGCTACAAACTTGATTTAACTATTGCAAACATAAAACCTGTGAATTCACTCAACCTCGTTGTTGACCTTTACTATGTTTTTCAGGAAATTAGCTGCGCACGTAAGGACCACCTGCACATATGGAAACTAGGCGACCCGTGAAGCTTAGGATGCCAACTTTTTGAAACATATGGATTTCTCTAGTATAACTAAAGCTGTTTTAGTCATATTTCTGAAATCTACTTTTGTAAACTTAACAACTTTTACATTTGTACGATTTGATGAATCGTAAAACTTTGTAACTATTACATGTGGCATCTTAATATATTATGTTCTGTTGTAATCATATGCTCTGATACGTATGCATGTACTTTGTTATTGTGGCACCCCCATCTTATACCAATGCTTCCGCTAATCAAAACCGATGAATTTGGGGGTGTTACAGATTGGTATCAGAGACATTGGTTATAGCGAACTAGATTTCTTAGGTGACTTAGAGACCTTAGAGACCTAGACTATAGCCTTGGCTAGAACGCACATGCATACACACATTTGCATACGTCTAACTATCGATACGACACCTCGATACGCGTTATCCATTTATGGAACTTCACTACATTCGATTGGCCCATTCCCACCTGATCGTGTTAAGCGGTTGATGAAAAGAAGTATGTATTTAGCATCATATAATGACGCCTGGCCAACGTGATTATATTATAATAAGTACATATGGGCGTTTCATAGTCGTAAGATACGTGATGGGGATCTTGTCAACTTTTCTTAAACAACTCGAAAACTGAAAATATGTGAAACCTCATTCTCCACATCCTTTTATTTGGCATTGACTTCTACATTCCTTCATCGCAGAACGTCATCATGCCGCCTAGACGAAGACCAACTCGAAACAGTCAGCGTAATGTTACCCCTTCACCTCCACCTCCGGAAACAACCGAGCAAATCATCGAACGCCGTGTGGCTGAAGCAATTGCTCAATACGAGGCAAGCCGAAACCGAGAAAATGTGGTGAACAACAACGGAGCCACACCTGTCAACAGTGAGACACCGGCGAATACCCAACAAGGGTGCTCATACAAAACCTTCCAAGCCTGCAAACCCAGCACCTTCACCGGAACTGAAGGGGCAATTGGCCTAGTCCACTGGATCGAAAAGATGGAATCGGTCCTTGACATCAGCGGCTGCGCAACCGATACCATAGTGAAATACGCCACGTGTACCCTAGCGGACAAAGCGTTGACTTGGTGGAACGCTCAAGTTCAAATCATGGGACGACCAACTGCTTACTCTATCTCGTGGGAGACCTTGAAACGGATGATGATGGAAGAGTTTTGCTCTCACAGTGAGCAACAGAAACTTGAAACCGAGCTGTGGAACATCCAGATGATCGGTGCTGACATTACCGGGTACACGACAAGATTCCAGGAGCTTGCACGTCTCGTGCCCCACATGGTGACCCCCGAGAGCAAACGCATTGAGCGTTACAACAGGGGATTGGCCCCACAGATAAGAGGAATGGTGATGTCCTCCAAACCCGCCACTTTTAGGAGCGCAGTTGATCTGGCTCAAAGCTTGACCGATGACGCGGTCCTGATTAGAACTTTGAAAGCTGTGTCGGGGAAGAACGAACCGATCAGTACAAGTATTGGTAGCTCTGGGAGCGAAAAACGAAGATGGAACAGTGAGGGAAACGACTACCAGAATCAACCAAGTAAGAAACCTTCGGGAAACACTAGGGCCTACGTCGCCACCACCACAACTGGATCAAAACCCTACCTTGGCAACAAACCGAGGTGTGACAAGTGCGGGAAGCACCACGATGGTGATTGCACATTTTGTCAAAACTGCAAAGGTCCCGGCCACTTAGCCCAAAACTGTAGAACAAACCTACCTCCTCAAGCCACCACCGAGGGACAAAACACCGGCTGCTTCGAGTGTGGAGAACTCGGACACTACCGAAACCGTTGCCCACAACTTAACCGCGGTAACAACAACCAAAACAACAACAACCGCATCACTAACAGAGAGCCAGCTCGCGGACGCGCATACATCCTTCGTGCTAGAGATGCACCAGAGGATCCCTACGCTAACATTGGTACGTCTCGGTAAACTATTACCGCGCTTTAACATTACAATTATTCGAATGTCGATTCGAACTTAACACTTGGTAAACATTGACTACTTTTTGAACGCACGATTTATCCAACTATACCGCGAGTATACCAAAACGTAAGAACTTTTATGGCAACATAGAACGCCACGTAAACTATTATCGTCGTTGACGACACGCCTTTTCGAAAAAAAAACATACGCGACGGGCGTTCCGACTTGGTTTTAAATCTCGGGACGAGATTTCTCTAACATGGGGAGAATGTGACACCCCGCAAATTTAAACGCAATTTTAAACGTTAAACTCATGCATTATTAGGCTAATTCCCTACTTGAGTGAATTCACAACACATTTTAGAGGTAAGTCTAGCAAAGCCCAACTAGGTAATACACGTAGTATTACACGTTTCGTAATTATTATAATTGCGCGCAAAAACAATTGGAACAAACGTGACAAAAATATACGACTGTTGGTGAACAAAATTATTTGATAATATGAAATTATTAAATAACATTAACGTTTACTAAATATTATGTTGATAATATTTACAAGTTATTTTATAACGTACAACATTTATTTCGTACAACTGAAACAAAAATAAAAACAAAGTTAAAATTTTATAACTCAACTAAATTACTTTTATAAAATGTCTCAACTAAAAATATATTAGAATACGTATTTAAAAAGTTACCAATTCAAAATATATTAATAATTAACGATCGGGTAAACGAACACGGGTAAAACACCACAATTTGGGACAAGTCCCTCCCCACTTTTGGAGACCAAAACCAGCCCCAACCCCACCATCTTCTCCTCATTTTCATCTTTCCTCTCTCTCTATTCATCTCCATTCTCTCTCAATTCTCACTCTAAAAACCCACAACAAAATCACACAAAAACTACATTAAAAACGCCTCGAATCACCTCGTTCCTTTAGAGAAAAACGATCACAAGAACGAGCTCTACACTTCTACCATTTCGGATTTTCGAAAACCGACCCGCGTAAGTTCCCGACATTCCAACAACTCTTAGATTTCGCCATTTATTTCGATATTTTGTGTTTATAATACTTAATACATCATGTTTTAGTGTTATATCAACTTATTATGTCTAAAAACACCATTAAAAACGCTTTAAAAGTCGAAATTTGCATAAAAATCGCGAACAGCGAGTTTCGCGAGTTGAGATTCAATCTCAACTCGCCTTGCGAACTCAACTCGACTCGCGAGAAATCTCAACTCGACTCGCGAGAAATCTCAACTCGCGGGGCAAGCTCAACTCGCAGAACTCAACTTGCGAAACTCAACTTGCGAAACTCAACTTGCGAAACTCAACTTGCGAAACTCAACTTGCAAAACTTTTATAATATAATGTAAATGTTTACCAAAAGATAATACTTTGACATTAAAGTTTAAAAATGATATAAAAACTTGATTTCAATAATAAAAGTACTATTTACAAACACTTTGGACATAATGTAGTTTCGTGAACACTAGCATGGATGGTCAACTAAGACATCCACGTACTTATTAAATCTCATACGTTTAGGGCGTTAGGAGATTTCGGACTAGATTTGGGCATTAGGCTTTGCTAGCACTCGCACTTTACTTAGCTCAACAGGTGAGTTCACAACCCCTACTTTTACTGTTTTAACTGCTTTTGAACAAGGGTGGAAAACATAGTCAACTGCTTTACTATTTGCCATAACTGCTCTTACTTACATGAATGTATACTTATTTTACTCGAACGGTTAGAGTACTTGAACTGTTAAACAATCACACGAACTGATGTTTATGAAAGGGTATTTCATACAATAACTATTATCAACTTGTGAAATTTAACTTGGTATCTTACCGGAGAACGACCGGTACTAATAGTGTAACTCGCCGGAGAACGACCGGTGCTAACTTGGTAACTTACCGGAGAATGACCGGTACAATTTGGTAACTAGTCGGTGAACGACCGACTCAAACTTTTAAAACAGCTGGAGAACGACCAGCAACACGTTTCAAACATGCGTTTTGGGTAACATCCCACGTAAACTGTGTTTTGGGTAACATCCCACGTAAACTGTGTTTTGGGTAACATCCCACATAAACTTTGATTTGGGTAACATCCCACTTAAACCGGAACACTGGGCAAACAACCCACTAAACTTTTACTTTGGATAACATTCCACAAATCATTACTTAACTGTTATGGCAATAACTATTTGTGAACGTATTTGGTTTAACAACTGCGCTACAAACTTTATTTAACTATTGCAAACATAAAACCTGTGAATTCACTCAACCTCGTTGTTGACCTTTACTATGTTTTTCAGGGAATTAGCTGCGCACGTAAGGACCACCTGCACATATGGAAACTAGGCGACCCGTGAAGCTTAGGATGCCAACTTTTTGAAACATATGGATTTCTCTAGTATAACTAAAGCTGTTTTAGTCATATTTCTGAAATCTACTTTTGTAAACTTAACAACTTTTACATTTGTACGATTTGATGAATCGTAAAACTTTGTAACTATTACATGTGGCATCTTAATATATTATGTTCTGTTGTAATCATATGCTCTGATACGTATGCATGTACTTTGTTATTGTGGCACCCCCAGCTTATACCAATGCTTCCGCTAATCAAAACCGACGAATTTGGAGGTGTTACACTCGTCTTCCCAAATATTAGTACATCCGTTTACCCAGTTAGTGCTTGCTAACCCGGACGAGGAGGGTCAATCCTATATGGTACCATATACTAATATTCACGCTACAACGTATTAACAACTATGCTGACGGAGGACTTTAAATGATTAGTCGTGAGTAACTCATGTAGTATATGAAAAAGTTGTACTTGCGTTCACATGTTAAAAACGAGCATTGTATCACACCCCTGAGTAAAACAGTGGAAAGAGGGGCCATGAGACTCACCTGAGTCTAGAGAGTTTAACTTAATAAACTTGAGTTGATTAGCCGAGTAGTGGTGTCCGAAGACTTGTAACCTGAGAATGTCCACGACACGCGATGGTTAATACGTGTAGGTATCTCAAAAGATCACCTATGTTAGTTGTTCATACAACTAATGATGTCCAAATTACATTTGGTTTGATTGTTTGTTTGTTTGCGTTTTGAAAATATGTACGGCCCGTTGGTGACGGTTTGTAATAGTAATCTCAAAGTATTATTACATGTTTTGTGTATTGTATAAGGTTTTGTTGTAGTAATTGTTCGACACTTAGATGGAAAAGTGATTACAACTTTTAATGACGGGGGTCCGGGGGCGGCGCCCCTGGTTAGCGGGGTTCCAAGGGTGGCAACCTCTGGCGGGGTCCAAGGGGCTGGCCCCTGGTTGGGGTCGAGATGACAAGTCAGCTCGAAAAATTTTTATTTCTACTACATTGCTTTGGTGAAAAACGCATCTGGGATTTGAATTTGGGTAAAATCAAGTGATAAATTTTTGATCTCGACACTTAGTAAAATCTGAGTTTTCAAGGTTCTGGTTCACGCGACAGTATGTGCGACGTAGGCTGTTATGTCGCAGGTCATGGCTGCGACATTGATCATGGCGTCGCTAAGGGCGACATCCGCAATTGAATGCGACTTTAAGTGTTATGTCGCTATATGCGACGTTGTTGGTTCTTGCGACGTAGGGGTCGATGTCGCTATATGCGACGTTAGCAACTTAATGCGACGTTGAGGCTGATGTCGCACCATGCGACACCGTGAGAGGTGTTGCGACGCCGTAGCTGATGTCGCAATTGGGCCAAGCCAGATGTGACATTAGCGTCTGACCGGAGTTCGGTGGCCGGAAAAATGGCCGGACGACTTTATTTTGGTCCGAAACTTTTACCCAACCCATATTTGGACATTATAAGTTTATATAAACAACTTTTATGAAAAACAAATGAAATCTAAGAGTTTTCGGGATTCGTCGGAATTCTTACAAGTTAACGCCGAGAGATTTCGAAAAGATGGAAATGTAAATCGTGACTCCGTGAATCTTTTCTTCCAAACGAGCGTGAGGATCCAAGGTCGTTTTGAGGTGTTAATTGGTGATTTAATGGGGTTGTGGTGGTGGGTGTTTGAGAGAGGGAGAATTAGAGAGAGAGAATAAGAAAGAGGTGAATGAGAAAAGGGGTGGAGGTTTTCCCCCTTTTCTTGGCTGACTTCGGTGGGACCCACCCCATGTGGGTGTGTCCCAAACTTGCTTCCTGAGATCGCGTTCCGTGCAGTGTTCGTTTCTCCGATTGTTTAAATGTTAGATATTTATTTTACGCGTTTATTATTCGTTTTAAAATACAAATATTTATTAAGTATTTTACTTGAATTCTTTTATTAAATCTTTGATAATTTAGTTTATACGATGTATTTTTAGATTACTTTGCGTATTTACCGTTTTTAAATATCGTGAGCTTTAATCGTGCGATACGAGACAATTAGGAAGGATTATTAAAATATTATTTCGGATATAATAGTGTTATTAAATAAGATCACGTTATTTAACACAATTGATCACCAACGTCCGTATTTAACTGAATCAAATTACATTCGATCTGAGGAACGTACGATTTAATCAAATCGCATTTTTTTTTACTATATATTCATCAATATATATTCCGATACATTAATTAGCCTAACACAGAACTAATTACATGTATTAATAGTTGATTAGGCACTAATTTCTAGTCCTAATTTGGCGGGTGTTACACCCTCCAACGATAGTTCTTATCCAACCTTATTCAGTACCACCGCCGCAAACTCGGCACTCGACCTGACTAGGTTCACATCAGGGAGACTTTCGGTACAAGGTTCTAGTATCGACTCATCGTTCACTGAGGTCAACCGAGGGGGCATGCGCCACTGTGTGTCGCGCATCACGCTTCACCATCCATATCCGGGCTACAACCGTAGCTCTAATACCACTTGTTAGGACCGATACTTTAGCCCAACAACATGTCCAACATATAAGCTCACTGAGGTTCCACTCTAAAACCAGTTAGTGATAGAGGGAGTAGCCCATGAGCTTATATGCAGACATAATTTTCTTTCACTTTCCGATGTGGGATTGAGTTTGCACTTAACAATTATATGCTCCATATGCAGCTTGTGATTAGTTAATAGACTAACAAATTGACATGTTTCAATTACATGTTAGCAACTTGCACCATTATCAAGTTG
This sequence comes from Helichrysum umbraculigerum, assembly GCA_949592205.1. Taxonomy (NCBI): domain Eukaryota; kingdom Viridiplantae; phylum Streptophyta; class Magnoliopsida; order Asterales; family Asteraceae; genus Helichrysum; species Helichrysum umbraculigerum. The sequence goes on along the minus strand of CATIUR010000003.1, from coordinate 101,183,993 downwards.
ATGTATTTTTTTCGGTGATATATTGAAAAAGAAGTATTAAATGGTATTAGTAATTTTCACTCATGAATCATTTTCAAAACATGAAACATAGTCGAGGACAATTGTAACACCATTCACTTTTTTATCTCTACACCCTTATAAAATGTTTACCCCATTTTTCAATACCTTATTAGTTTAGAGAATGAAAATTACAATAATACCCTTATGTACAGCCAAAGAGACGAAAATACCGTTATCTAAGTTTAGTAACAACCTAAACTATTAACTACCCTTATCTAAATTTAATAACAACAAAAGAGACGAAAATACCCTTATCTAAGGAAACTACTTAATTTTTATTTAAATACACCAAGTCAAATAAAATGTATATTCACTATGTATTCACATGATCGTAATTAAAGAAACTATTTGCTCCTTTACAATTGGAGAAACTATTTAACGATCAAAGTCAAATGGTGTGTTCTGATTCCTAATATTTTGCACCTTTATAGTATCATATTATATTATCAATTGTTTAGTTAAAATACATTTTTTGCAACCACTTGATTACATCATTTTTGGTTGACATACAAATCTTCACCGCTGCAATGCGCGAATACTCAACTAGTATGATTAATGAATCTACGTTTTACGTTTCATTTCAACAACATGACCTGTTTATTTTGTCAATATTATTTTGTCGTTGCAACCAAATAATATAGTCAAAGTACTAATGAACCATGTGAATTTATGTTCTAGATTTATCACTTCACCACTTTCACGATAAATTACAATAATAGAACTTTCAATATTATTGAATATCCGAAGACTCACCACACATGAGAGAGAGAACGTTATATTTATAGGTAAATACCCAACTCAGCCATCAAGATAACTTAGTCCCCAAGGTAAACTTGTTCACCTAAGGATTCCCGTATTTAAAAGCGTACCAAATTATTAAATTAACTCCAATTTTGCCCCAACATATTTTAATCAGAACACTCCATTCATCCTTGTCCCTTTTTACATAGTTTGAAACTCAAATGCACGAAATTATAACATAACATTAATCTTTGTAATACTACGTAAAAGAAATAATCTCACGTATCTAATCTAATTTTTTTTTTTTTTAGGACTTTATATTTTTGGGTTTATGGACCAGATCGCTAACGTACTTTACTTTTTGTCCCAATGTCACCAATGAACCGGTTTTATTACCAAGGTCGACACCAAACTTTTTACTTTTGTCTCAATGTCACCAACGAACTAATTTTATTACCAATGTCGACAACGAACTTGTTAAATATGTTTTGAGGTCATCAAAATACTTTTTTTAATGAGCTACGTTTTGAATTTGTTGATGTGGTGTTTGTTGGGTTTTCTATTCCCTAACTAGATTAATATACGCAGCAGAATTACAACAAAATTTAATCTAAGGCAATTAGGAAACTAAATCCTAAGGGATCTTAACTTGAATAAATAAAAGCAATAAAATAAACAAGATAAATAAGAAATTACTAACCTCTGAGAAAACAATTTCTCACGCGTAGACAAACTAGCAGAACCTTCTTGCTTTGGAGGCGAGTGCCCAAACCAGAACACCTCTAATGCTTCACACCCACAAACCAAGAGAAATTCCCAAACTCCTAGAGTCCCGACTCTAAGTCGTATAAACTCTCACAAGGAGTAGGAATGAGAAAGAGAGAAAGAATTGAAAGCTATTCAATTCTGGGATACTTAGTAAGCTAAGGGGTAGGTCACTATTTATAGTGAAGGAAGAGGCCCAGGGTTTCATCCCCTGGCCGATGTGGGACAAGCTGTTTCGTCCTTTAGCCGGCGGCTAAACCTTTCAGCCGGCGGCTAAACTTGAATCTTGACCAGACTAAAACATGTTCCACCGCCTTACCCAGTTTTGACTTTAGCCGGCGCTTAAACCTTTCAGCCGGCGGTTAAATCTACTTTCCAGAATGTTCTATTAATTAATCCAATAATTAATTATCTCTCGTTTATTTCTCTTACTGTTCATTGAGGGCGACTCAAAAAGGACTCTACTTTTAATGATAGTCTTACCAATTTAGTTATGACCTTGGACACTATTCCAACAGTGTTGTCATGCATTTCATTTATGTGACCAGACTTCTATGTAAGCTAAACATGTACACGTATGGTTAACTTCATCATCTCCGACCGACTAACATGTAATTTTGGGTTACGTTTTTGATAAAAAAAAAAATAGTAATTGCGTTTAGATTCACTGGAAAAGTGGTGATTATCGTAAAGCGATCAAAAATTACATGTTATTCGATAGGAGAAGAATAATTAACCATACATGTACAAGTTTAGCTTACGTGGAAGCCTGGTCACATAAATGAAATGCATGGCAACACCACATCAACAAATTCAAAACATAGCTCGTTAAAAAAAAGGTATTTTGGTGACCTCAAAACATATTTAACAAGTTCGTTGTCGACATTGGTAATAAAATTAGTTCGTTGGTGACATTGAGACAAAAGTAAAAAGTTTGGTGTCGACCTTGGTAATAAAACCGGTTCATCGGTGACATTGGGACAAAAAGTAAAGTACGTTGGCGATCTGGTCCATAAACCCTATATTTTTCTAACTACTTTATCAGTAACTCAAGTAAATCTATCTCTACATTATTTATAGAAAAATAAAACATAAAATTTAAACTCAAAAAATGCTATTAAATTTTGTTTAGACGAGCTATAATCATGATTTATTTATGGAATTTGCTAATGGAAGCCTTTAGAGCTTTCGTTAAGACTTTCAGAGACGCATTAAAACTTGTACTATAATCATAACCAACTCTATGTTTACCTTTGACTTTATTTTGACCCCATAAATTTTAGTAGATATACAAATCATTTATGTATATCTGAAAGTCTTAACGAAAACCCTTAGGGCTTCCGTTAGCAAACCCTTTATTTAATTATAATTTATATTTTATTTGGTTTAATTTTGTATATTTAAGACAGTGAATCTAAATTTGGACCATTGGCCATAAATAGAAAAACGGCAGGAACAATCCTGTATCTCACCACCTACGCACCCGGCTCATTTTAGCTTCCGCCAGTATAGCTGGCTATACTATACAGTATACACACCACCACACCAGTACGTACACTCTGCTCTTCCCATTTTCATCGTTCCAAAACCCCTTCTTCATTCCTTTTCTTCACACAATCAAAACCTCATTTTTATCCCTCATTATAAACCCTAACAACAACAACGATCGAAAACAGCAACTTCATCGCAAATCTCATTAAAAAAAACATCAATCTCACTTCTGTAAGCTCGCACTTCATCATCATCATCATCATTTTTAATCATACGTTTACATTTATACCAGTTCTATTAGTTAGGGTTTCCATATTGCATTTTCCATTTTTAACAATCGTTACTCTGTAAACAAATCATTACAAGATTACAGTATGTATTAATGATTATAATGCTCTATCGTACGTTTAATTTCTGAAATTTGTTTGTTTGAAGTTAGGTTTTGATATGGAGAACAAACGTCAATCTCTAACGCCGATGAAACGAGCAAACGAGATTTCTGACGTCGGAAGTTCGAAGAAAATGACGCCGGTCTCTGGTTCACAATCGGTTTCACGGCGATTTTATATGTTGAAAATACTTTTACCCAACGGATTGACTGTAATGACCAACTATTTTGAAGAGACAGAGTACGTTGCAGTGACAGAATTAGCCAATCGAGTTAGAGCTACACTTGCAAAAAGAATATCTAAACCTAAGAAAAGTATAAACTGGGATGCTGATTTGTGTTTCATTGATGACTCTGATCGTGTGTACAGAGATAACATCATGTTGAGTAAGTTGGATTTGAACAAAGTTTACAATTTCCGACTTCATGTAAGTCCTTGTTGTGGTTATTATTATTTTTTATTAGTTTATTTTTGAATGCTAAACTTGCTTTTAAGTAATTTCTAATGAATCGTGTTGTAACAGGACGGGTCCGAGCCAGCAACAATCTATGAGGTTTGCTATGGTTGATTGTGTATTATATATATATATATACACATATGAATTGGTTGCCTAACGTGATTTATTGAAGTACTGTGTTAAATTTTGGTTTGTAGAACATGTGGGATTTAACGCCCGATACGGAACTACTTACAGAATTACCTGAAGAGTACACGTTTGAGACTGCATTGGCTGATTTAATTGTAAGAAATGATGTTTGTTTATTAAGTTTCCTTGTTTACATGTTTAAGGTTCATATGTCGTCAATTTTTCATATATATATCACAAATTGTAGGATAATTCATTGCAAGCCGTATGGACTAATGATGAAAACGATAGGCGGTTAATAAGGTAAACAGGTCAACAAACGGAGTTTGACTGTTTTTGTTATAGTTTGTGTTCTACAGTTTCTTATGACTGCTACCATTTTGCAGGGTGGAAGTTACAGATAATAATATATCGATATTTGATACAGGGCCGGGCATGGAGTCTATAGAGAAGTGGTAAGATGATCTTATATAAATGTTTCATTTCTTTTTTTCTTACTTTCATGATTATTAATATTTTCTTTGAAGGGGGAAGATGGGCGCTTCTCTTCATCGGGCATATAAAATGCAAGCAATAGGCGGAAAACCTCCATATTTAAAGGTAAATTCCGTGAAAACTACACCGAATATGTATGATGTCATATTTAGTTTTACCTCAGTCTTTTATGACTGGTTATGAACTTTTTGGTGTCATGACGCTTTCATGTGGCTATTCTGGCGTCTCAGCCTGCCTTTGGCATGTTTGGATATGGTGGCTTTGTTGCATCAATGCATCTAGGAAGGTATGTCATTTAAATAAGTGATTAATCCAGTATTTAGCAGGTTAATGCTCAAGAAACTTTTTCTATTGGCCGTGATAATTTAATGGATATGCAATCTTATTGTAGGCACACAGAGGTTAACTCCAAGACGAAGAATTGTAAAAAGGTTTATATGTTACGTTTTAAGAGAGAGGCTCTAGTAAAGGGTGCTGCTCGAAAAAGGAGCTGGACGGTAATAATGTCACCTTGTTTATTGCTGTTTTTGTCTATTTCTTTTCCAAGCCTGATTTATCTTATATTCCATATTCTTTCGTTCATTTCAGACTTTTGGTGGCCTCCGAAACCCTACGAGTGATGAACTTGAATTATCTTCTGCTGGCAGTTTCACAAAGGTAAATGTTATTATTTTCTTTTCAAAGGCTTTGGATATAATCTCACATAATTGTTTTATGGAAATATTTGAACAGGTTGATATTTTTGAACCCAAGATGGAAAGCATAGACATAAGGCGTCTTAAATGCAAATTAAAAGATATCTATTTTCCCTACATCCAGGTTCGCTTTCTCATACATAATGCAGGATGATATAGTTTTTAATGATAAAACCAGTTATATATTTCCAGTCATAAGATTCATTGTTTTTCAGTATTAGAACTACTTCATACAATGCTAGCTAATTCTTATAGGATTCAATTGTGTTGTTGCTTTTTGCAGTGTGATGACTTGTCTAAGAAAGGACGAACAACAACGCCTATTGAATTTCAGGTTTTAGTTTGCTTTGCACTTTGTTCTTTATACAAACTTTGTTGTGTCCTTAGCTAGTAGCGAACTTCATTTGTTCCTATTATAGTTATTGAGTTTCTATGTACAGTATCGTAATATAATATTTACATGTGCAATGAGTGTATTTAGGTCAATGGAGATGATCTTGCGGAAATCCAAGGTGGAGAGGTAGCAAATACAAATATAAATTCTTGTAATGGTCCAGAATTTGTATTACAACTTCGTTTTAAATTGAATCATGAAAATGCTACTGCAAGTAGTCCAGGTTTGCTTCTAATTTGTATTACTAAGTTTAATAATAACTCAATTTGTTATGAGTGTCTAAAAATTTACAGTTACTATTTGCTCAGGGGCAAGATCATCTAACGAGGCGAATGCACGTCTTAGGTGTGTGTATCTTCCTGTCAAAGAGGTATTGTATTTATTTATATTATATGTAAACAATTGTTTAGTAGGAATTTTTATGCTTTTTACTATTTTGTCCTCTGACACTTTATATAACAGGGCAAAGAGAGCATTGAGAGTATTCTTGAAACTTTAAAAGAAGATGGATATGATTGCACAGAAGAATTTCAAAATTTTAGTCATGTTTCTTGTAGACGGTTAGGTCGTCTACTTCCAGATGCTCGTTGGGTGAGTTGCCTCAAAAGATTGCTTATATGAAAATTTGACATCTTTATTTATTACTTTCAAGACTAATATAAGCTCTAAAATTATGTATTTGCTTTGGGCTTTCCGTATCTTGGATTGTTTTTTGGCTGCTAGTTTCTTACTAGCATGTTCATACAAATCACCAACCGTTCAAGAAAAAGAAAACATTATATAACTTCCATCTGTTTGTTTGAATCAGGCATGGCTTCCATTCATGGATCTCAGACACAGAAAGGGGGACAGATCACAAGTTTTAAAGAGAAGCTGTATGAGAGTTAAATGCTTTATTGGTATAGACAATCCTTCTTTTTATCTCCTTTCAGTTTTTCATTTTACTGTGTTAGTAATATGTTTGAGCACTAACCATTGTAATTCTAGATACTGATGCTGGCTTCAGCCCAACTCCTTCCAAGGTACATGTCTTTGACTTCTTTGTTGACTTTCCACCTATTTTCCTGATGATAATTCTTGCTTTTTGTAGACTGATTTTGCACATCAAAACCCCTATACAACTGCCTTGAAGAACTTGGGGAGCAAACAGCCTTTGGAGAAAGGTCGTTATTTCTTAAATGCATAATATATGATGTTTTCATTAAATGAGAAATCCTTATAAGAACATCAACAGGTGTGGAGATTGATATCAGAAAAGATGGAAAACCGTTGACCCTCTCACATTTGGATAAGCAGTACCAACAATGGCTTGTGGAAATGCATGATAAGTATGATGAAGACATTGATTGTGCAGCTGATGAACCTGTTTATGTAGTGAACCCTTCAAACAAGAGGAAGCTTCACATATCCAATGATGGTTAGAATTAATTACTTGATTCCATATTTCCATCTGCATTATGTTATCTAGAGTCAAGCTTTAATTCCATGTTCATTTTGCTTACAGTTGTAAGGGTACACAAAGCTATAAGGCGAAAAGCAAAAACTTGGAAATCAGGGCAGAAAATCAAGATTTTAAAGGGAGCATGTGCAGGATTCCACAAAAATAATGTATATGCTACATTAGAATACATTCTTCTAGAAGGATTTCAAGGAGATGCAGGTGGTAAGTTGATTTTAACCTTGGCTAGAAACTCATAGTAAGCCTTCAAAATATGTATTTTGATGCTTTTTATTAATCTGCTATATAACATTTATAGGAACTTTTAATTTTATATATGCTCTGGTACAAGTTTTCCTGTCACTCATGCTAACATGTATATATTAGTATTTGTACCTATAAGTAGACTATCTTTTCATTTGACTTTTAATATGTTTGTTTTTAAACAGGGGATGCATACATAATTTGCAGGTGAACCACCAAAATGTGTAAATATATATAATTAATATATATATATATATATACCTTATTTTATTCTTGATTTTGGTATTTTGTTCAAGTTAATATATTATTGTACTTCTCTTGTCTGTAAGGACTATTGACATACCTGAAGAAGATGGTTCTCTCCTTCTATCTGTAGAGGAAAATCCCAAACTTGATTTGCGAAAATCCGTCACAATACCAATAAATGTCATTGATGCTGAAAAGGTTAGGATTTTTGAGTTAATTAAACAACAATTATAAGTAAGTACTTACTAGAGGAAAGCTTATCCTATAGTGTGTACCGGTTGACGATTCTGAATGGAATAGCCAAATCGAGAAACAATATCAGAAGTGCCCTTCCTCAATTGAGATATTGAATTCAAGGCAATGTTGCGAGTTGGGAATAAAAGCGGTTAGTTCATCCAATGAAATAATCATTTCTATTATTCCATACCTAATTTTATATTTCATTTTGTATTTCCTCTATGATTCACTAAAAACTTTTATTGCAGTCGTTACCTGATGAGCGTGACGTTTATGCTGGGGTTTTTTCACCATGTGAAATAGTTGCAGTCGTTCGTCCTGCTACTTATAGATCTGGGACTTCTTCCAAACATTTGGATCAGAAATATGTGATGAAAGATAACTTTGAGATGACACTAACAATCATATTTTCTGGAAACAAAAAGTCTCAAGATGTAAGCAACATCTACTCTGGACGTGTAAAACCTTCATCACAAGGAGACTTGCAAGGTTTATATGTATTTCAACCGAAATGCAAGTCACATCCACTGTTTCATAAAGCTGGCATTTATACATTCACGTTTTCCATTGTGAGTAATGCCGAAATATTTAACTAATGAAGTTTTCAAATAATGAGTATTTACTGCTTTCATTTCTAACTGTCTGCAAATATCATTAGAGAGATTCAAGTTGTGAGAAATGTGTTGTGAAAGTTCAAGTTAAACCATCACGTGAGGTTCACAGATGGGCACTTGCCAAAGAGATTTCTCATCTTAATTTAAAGTAAGACATTCAATATTAGATATGAAATATTTATTTGTGTTTCCTATTGGATAGTAATAATTTCAATTACATCTGATTGTTATTTAGGGTTGGCTGTTCTTGTGAACCTGTTGCTGTATCAATGTTCGATAAATTTGAAAATAAAGTTCCGTTCTTGAAAGTTCCTGAGTTGGTGATCAAAGTCACCTATGCACGCAGTAATAACATTCAAGTTAACAAATATAACCCATCTATGTCCCTGGATAAGTCTGCTCTAATACTCGAGGTATGATGTACTTGCATTTAGTTTCATGTTCCTGATAAATAAAGATCTCGAAAATTAACGCATTGTGGTAATTGGTCTAGGACCTGCTTATTGAGATCTCTACTTTGGATTGCATTCGGCCAACATATGATGCCATTATGATGTTATGTCTGCCTGATGGGTCACGCTTGTTAGATATCCCCATTAAAGGTGTGCATATTTTGCCATTTTCTCAAGTATAATATCATAAAGCTGTAGAAATTTCTAGTTTGTACTTCTAGGAGTCCATATGTTAACTTAGTTTGTTCTTTTCTTTATTGCCGTAGTTCTTCCTGGACCCATAAAACGTTTTAGAGTGCAACCAGAAAACTTTGAGAATCAACTGATTCCAGGCCAAGTAATTAAAGAGTTGTCTTTGGAGGTACATGCACCAATTTGCTTACATACTACTTTTTTATAGTGTATTTTTTTCTTTTTCCCTTTCAATTTTTTATATAGATTAAAAAAAGCTGCGAGTGATATTTAATCCTGTTGCAAATGTTTGAGTATCATTTTACAGTTGTTTGATTCATATGGAAATCATGTACAAGAAAATGAAAAGGTGGAGTTAAATTTGAATGGATTTGGTTGGCTGGACAGATCATTTTCCTGTAAGAAGGTGTGTACCTTGCAATTTGTCAATTATTTTCACTTTCTAGTTGAGCTCTGCAATATCATATCTTATGTTACAGGTGGATGCTTGTGGGGTCATTGATCTTGGTGGCCTCATAAGAGTTACTGCAGGCTATGGCAGAAAAGGTATATATGATGCATATATTTATCATCCATCTTATAATCTTCCTTGCAGTAGACTCATTCCCATTATCACTTTTCACTGTTTTAGATTACCACATTTCAGTTCTCATTACAAAATTGAAATTTCATACAGTATCATTGTCTATTTGCTCAAATGGAGAAGAACTTATAAGCAAGGAGTGGCAGATCGAGGAAAGGCTGCTAAGAACTGTATCAATGGTCTGAGATACTTTTACTTAATGTCTGTTAAATGTATACAAATTCCTTTCAACTCAATATGCCAGCCATATTAATTTCTGCAGATACCTGAAATCTGTTTTGTGGGTTCTCAACTTGAAAACCTGGAGTTTGAAGTTGTAAATTCCAAAGGAAATGTGGACGCCAACTTTCATGATGAGGATGAGATTGGTCAATCTCATACCCTTGTGATAAAATCAGAATTTATGGATATCGACGAATCTGTAAAGTATGCATTTCGTCAAGGCCACTGCATAGTTCGTGCAGTTCCTGTTCCTTCTGACGAAGGGGAGTACAGTTTTGTTGCTGCTCATTCCCGCTATCCAGAGCTCCAATTGACTGTTAAGGTTGAAATCTTTTTCTCAATAACATTTAGGCGGTGTTTAGATCTGGGAAATTGTAACTTTAGGTTTACAATAATTATTTTAGGGTCAAATAATCAGTTTTATACAAGCTACGTCATAACCAGTTATTTAGAGGAATAATAATAATTACTCACTTATCTGCCCTCTTTAGTTTTTTAACCTTACTTTTGATTCCTTTTTGTCTACATATCAGTTACTAATCATTATGTTATAAAAATTAGATAGTTTGTTGGAGTTATATATGATATTATTTAGATTTTAGATACTTTGTAACAGATAATTTAAACAAAGAGTGTTGTAGTACAACAGAGTTGTATGTTCCTTTTTCAAAATTTAAGATATATTTACAAATTTGTCGTCTTTGGTCTTTTATCATCATTTATGCAAATAACTAGAATTTGCTAAACACTGAAACATTTATTTATCTGATTATTAAAAATTTACAACTGTAAACAATAGATATACATTCAAATACTAGATCCTGCAACACATGTATTCCATCAAATTATTTGATTCTGATGATTCAATATCACATTTCACATGATCAGTGACATTTAAACACCCACCGTATATGCAAATGCTGAACCACTTTTTCCCGCTTCTTACGCATAGGTTCTTGTTAAACAACCTCCAGAGATGGAGTATCTAAATGTTGGACATCTATCTACCAATGAAGATATATTCCCCATCAGGATCTCACATAGTACACAGATTGATTACAGGAGTGCCCAACTCCATACTCCAGAGAATAATGCTTCATACCTACTGAACACATGTATTGCTGATGCAGTAGAAACTGATGTAGAATCATGTCTGGACTTCCAAAGGGTACATTGACATCTTTTAGAGAATACGATATGAAATATATTTGATTCATAAATACTGAGTTACTGACCATTTATCCATGCATTTTCAGGACCTTGGGAACGAGATTCTTGATTTTGGTTCGAGGATAAATGAACATGAAGAGAAAATAGAACTGCTCAGTCATCAGCTAATAGCAATTGAGTCCAAGCTGTCACAATTGGAGGGTAATGATTGTTGTGATGTTTGTTAAAATGCTTTATTGTTAAGAATCATTTTACTTCTGCGTAAAAACAACAAATCTGAGAATGCGTTGATAGTATATTTCAATATTTGGAATTTTATGTTACTACATACCGGGGAGTGTGCTCCTTGCTAAATTTTTTGTATTGGGCTGTAGGATTTGTAGGCTTTATAATATGCTACTCGTTTGTCAATGCAGAAAGAAAAATTTAGGGATTACTTAGAATACAGAATTGAAATTATCTGTAGCTTGTTGATTCTAATATTCAAATATGTCAAATCTGCGTAGCACATTCGCACTACTTTGTATGTGTGCTTTTCTAGACAACTGCTCATTTCTGATTCTAGGACAAATATATTAAATATGACTCATTTGTTACCAACAGTTCATTATTATGCTCTTTAATCTTTACATGCATGACTTTCCTTGCCTAAAGTAAAATTTTATTTTATTCCATCCAAATAGTTGTGGGTATGTTTTTGTTTTTCAATTCTAATTAAAAACTCAGACCTAATGCTTTTCTACTTAGAATAGGTATAGATAGGCTTACCTTCTATAGCACCACCATATTTTTGAAATTAATAATGTTTAAGTTTTATTTCTCATAGATTAATAGATAATTATCAATTATTAAGTTGATTGTAGTCTTCTTGACTTTTAAGAAAGGGAGTTTATGTTGGGATAGAGGAAGTACATTGTAAGTCAGATATAAATGTATTAAAATGTACATAGTTCCAGGAACTTCATGAGCAATCAGCAACCACAAAATTAGCTGTCAGAGCATGCACTTTTTCTAATAAAGATTACCAAAGATATATAGTTATTAGGCAATGATAAAGAAAAATTTGTATGCAATTCAATTCATATGCTACTTCCTAATATTTCAATTTATTTAGAATTTGAATATGAAATGATTCGAGTTGTCTTGTATTGATTGAATCCATGATTCAGTTTCCAGGGACCAAACTTATTGTATTGACACATATGGTTCACCGGGAAAAAATGAAATTAAAGCACGGGTTGAATGGAAGACTGACAGTGCTGCTGCTCTTGTCATGAAACTCCTCAAAGAATTGTCAGATGAAGATCGCCTTAGCTTGATGGGAAATATAATTGGTTTCGTTGCACTTCTTGGAACAACTCCCACTTTGGAGCTTAGCAGGTGATTATATCCAGTTCGTTGTTTTTATATCTTAATTTTAATGCACCTCTCTTTGTGAACAAACTGCAAACTTGTACATATTTGGAAGTCACTTATTTGATTATTTCGGTTTAAACTTTAAACTTCAAAGTGAATGATTAACTTAGTTTTTGGGTTAAAAATACTGCTTATGATTTACTGATTATATAGGGGTCTGAGGCGGTCTGGCATGGTCTGTTGGGTTTGCGGGAAATCAACTTTTTGAAATTTTTAGGGGTCATGTAATCTGTTTTGGAAAATTTGTTGAATACCGGACGCATGATTATTTAATGTTACAATAAAAGTACCTATGTACCTCTGATACTTTGAATTTCATTTAACAAGATGTTTCTCATTTTCTCATGATAATGACCCATCTGGTCATTTCAACATCTTTGATTATCTGATTATTACAACTTTAACAGCATAAGAAAATCCAAACACTATCTTCTACAGCCCATTTTACTCGGTTGATTTTCTGATTTTGATTCTGGTTATTGAGTATTAGTTGCTCATAAATCTCTTATAAAATGCAAACCAGACATCCCGATGATATATTAATAATCTTATTACCATTTTCCCCCTTTCTCAGAATATTTGCAGAGTATCTTGGTGATCAAATGCTTGCAGTGGTATGCAAATCCTACGAGGATGTGAGGTTACTTGAGACCTATGACGAGAATGGGAAGTTAGATCGTGCACATGCGCTTCACATGTTAGCAAGCTTACTTGGACAATCAATAAACGGCCGTTATCTAGTTCTATGCATTGATGATATAAGGTCCTCAAATATCCGTCTTACTTTAAATAAAAAATATATGTATATATGTATGTATATATACATATATTAGTCTTTGACTGCATTGATGATGTATATTATAACTTAGCAGGGCATGCATGGTAGATAAAGATCTTCAAGGAAAGCTTCTTTTGCCAGATCCTTCCCTTCCTGATGGATCCACTCCACCAGGTTTTGTGGGTTATGCAGTGAACTTGATCGATATAGACGTTGATCACTCGGGCACTAAAACTAATTCTGGTTGTGGCCTTAGAGAGACTCTATTTTATCGTCTGTTTGGGGAAACACAAGTCTATGAATCCAGAGAATACATGATAAAGGCGATTCCTTGTATCAAAGATGGTGCAGTTTCCTTAGATGGTGGGATTTTAAGGGGCAATGGTGCCATTTCTCTTGGATGCTTGTAAGTGCATTTTTTTTAATCACTTTAGTATGTGCATATCGTTTGAAATGACTAATTGCTTAAAATTTAACCAACTTTGATCCATTATCTATTTCAAGTAACCACATTTTTCCCCAGGAAAAAACTATTTTAAATCTTTAAACCTCAAATTAAACATAAAAAACTTATGTAACACTATTCGTACTTTACAAGATAAAAATGGATGGCATGTTGGAATTTAGACTTGTCATTTTCTTTGACGTGGTGCTGAGAACTGGTTACCAGCAGGCTGCGGACAAGGTTAAAGATGATCTTGAAACCGAGATTTGGAAGTTTGAGGGTTTCTTATGGGGCCAAAAAAGTTGTTTACACGAAATAGAAATTGGACCAAAGTTTGATGCTACATTTTTCTGCAATTTATTCGATTTAATTAGAAACTGTTGATATATTGAGAAAATATATTGTTGCTTCTTTCCTTGCATGATTATATCTACCATGTGCTAGTACCCGTATATGATAGATGAATTTGTTCCATATGCCTAATTTGATCTTTTGGTCAAACAATGATTAGGGAACCGGATATTCTTTTCCCCGTAGCGCCTGCAAGAAATGAAGGGCTATCTCAGCATGATACAGAAGTGATGAAGTATCATACTGAACTGATGATGAAAAGAAAAGAAACGGAGGATCTACTGATCAAAGAAAGAATATCTCACGAGAGTGCATTAAAGAAGTTTAGAAAGAGACGAGATAAATATGCGAAGTACTTCACAAGGAACCAATCTTTTAGTGCCAGCTCTCAAGTCTCTTCTATTGCCTGTTTGGAGGAGAAACCCGTTATCACCCAACGTTCATATCTCCCTACTCAAAAGTTATGATACACATCCCAGAAACATCATATCGTATCCTTGTATAAAGTTATTTACGTCTATATAGCAAGTTGTCTAGTTGACTTCTAAAGTTGTAAGTTGGTTGGTTTTGCAGTAGTCACTAATTATGGATCTTGTTTTGAATATTATCTTATGGATGATGAGAATTTTGGGTACGTTTAAGTTAATTCACTTGTTGATCTATTTTCGGTATCATGGTTGGATTTCATGTCATGGGCCGTGAGCCTAGCTTGGAGCCATTAATGCATGCTTTGTAGCCTGCAATTCAGTTTATAGTTCTTGATAAAGAACAAACAATATATTCTAAAAAGGAACAAAGTACTCTATATTTCTATGATGTAGCAATTGACCTCTTAATTAAGTCACATTGATAGCAGCAATATGTGACATGGAGCATGGGTTGCTTGTGACCCTCCATCGATTTCTCGTATATTTAATGATGATGTTGGCGCCAACTACGATTGACCCGTCATTCTATAAGCCATTGAGGTATAAAAGAAGTGTTTTAAACTTTTAGAGTTACGGAGCAGGATAAGAGATAACAAGAGGAACAACACTCATGTTATAATGATGACAGCTGGTACAACTTAACTACTTAAGGGTCTACGACCATTAAAGACTTGAGGTTCATGGCAGTTGGTGTTTGTGAAGTCGGCGGAAAAAATATACATTTTACCTGTGGTATGCTCAGAACTATTTTACTATATAGAAGAAGAAGAAACTAACATTATGCAGACTACACATTTGTGTTCTTGGGCTAATGGATCAAGAACTTAGAAAAGGCGACGTGTATTTAAAAACTTAGTTGTACGACTGTAGGCTCTAGGGAGTGCAAGTGGTACAATCGCACATGACCTCCACAATCCACATACTTGGGGCCTCAAAAATAGGTTCGATTCTAGTGGTTGTTAATGTTCTGACACAAGACCTTTGAGTATTTTCGGCCTTTGAGTATATATATAGGGCCTCAAAATTAATTAAACAAGAAAACAAATTACCATTATCAACTACGGAGTATTACATCGATTAAGAAAAGTTATATATTAACTTACGCTATTGTAATATATATTACTGTATGTAATGTGATTCTCTCTTAATCTCTTATTATTCGTTGTTAAGCAGAATTCGTTTCATATTGAGTGTTTTTCCGTATCATGTTTGGTCTTCTTGAATATTACTTTTGCTTTATTACAAGGTTGTTTGCCTAAAAAGTCACTACATATTTTGGATATTAGCATCATACAGCTTTATACTTTCATTTTTATTTATTTTACTAGAATGTCAATATTATTATATTTAATATATTAGTTTTATTTTTGTGATATATTACTTCCATTTTTGTTTATTTTACTAGAATGTCAATATCATTATATTTAATATATTAGTTATATTGTTGTGATATATATAAATTACCTTTTTAAAACAATTATATATATATTCTCAACTTATATCTAGGGGAAGGATCAAGAGGATATCAATTTTTTGGGGGAAGTAGGGAAGTGTAATATTCATCACGGAGCATCTTAACTTTGTCAATACAAATATCAAAGATAAAATTAAATTTACTCGTATATAGTAATCAAGATCGATGCTATAAAGAATATATTAACAGATGAAAGTCAATTTTAAGTCATAATATTATTTTATGAATATTTATTCAATAAAACGTTAATATTCATCGTGGTGAATGTTAACTTAACATTCATCACGAAGAATGTTAAAAAATAACATTAATTTTCTTTTAACATTCATCGTGATGAATGTTAAGTTAACATTCACCACGATTAACATTAACGATTTGGGATTTAAAATTTATCAATTAATGTTATAGCCTACAAAAAGAATTTATCATGGAAGCTTAACATTCATAGCATCCATTTTGATCAACATTAATTAATTTTCACTTTTTAATTTTCGACAAATGTATTGACGAAGTTAAGATGTTCCGTGATGAATATTACACTTCCCTACTTCCCCCCAAAAAAGTGCTTCCCCCTGGATCCTCCCACTATATATATATATATCTTAAACCCTTATTATGCATTTAGTCATTTTGGCTTAATGTTTAAAATGGAGATATCGGAAATTACATTAATACCCTCTAACTAATTGGATAAATATAGAAGCTAACATAATCAAATCAATTTGCACCTACTTTCTTCTCTTAATAAAATAAAGTCAACCATTTGATTAAATTTGTTCAATCAGATTTCGATGTATAATATAAATGAATTGTTTGTACATTTAGTAAAAACTTATATTTAAATAATTAAAATTGTTTTCTATCACAATTAAAGTAATAATATTCATATTATAAATCTTATGATTCTACAAAGTATACATTAATTTGAAATATAGGCTAAAAGCAACAAAAAAAATGGAGTAGTAACTTATGCTAATATAATTATTATTGTTACGTCGATTATTATTGCCGACCACCATTATATATATATAATATAATATATATAGGAATGGGATCTTGTGAAAATAAAGGATTAAAAAAAACGGTGAAAACAACTGTGGGCCGTTGATCTGAATCGCACGGACCAGATTAACGCGGTAGCATATTGGTAATTATATGCAACTTTTGTCCCAATTTCATAATAGGTCATTTTTATCCACAAAACCATATGCTGCGATTTATGAAGATCCCTAAAATCACTCACTGAACAAAATCAATCGATTAAAACCCTAAATCACTAAACAATATCAATCGATTCGCTTGCAAGTTCTGTTAATTCATCATCTAATTGTATGGGTTTTATCAATTTTATTAACGAATTAGAAACCTCTTCTTCCAGTTCATCTATTGAAGATTCGTAGCATGAAAATTCAGATGGTAAGCAATCACTTAAATAATAATTTACTTAATTAGTGCTATCTGCTATCAAATTTGTTAAACAACATTTCTAGCTGAAAGTTGAAATAATAATAAAGTTCTTCTTCTTGGTTGATCTTGAGTATTTGCAGCAGTAGCAGTAGAAGATGTTGTTTCTGTTTTGACCAATTCTTCATTTAATTTTGGTTTCTTTGACTCTGGTTCTTCAATTATGTCTTGTTGACTTTCTTCTTCTTTTTTAGATTCTTTGCTTCTTCACTAATTATCTCCACAATCTTTTCTTTGCCTACCTCTTTTTCTTGGAGTAATTTGTTCTCCACTTACTGATGATGATTCTGCTATTGCTACTGATAACTCTTTTATTTTCTTGGGTACTTTCTTTTTTCCCATTTCCCAAACAAATCCCTGATAAATTTTACCAAATCATTGATCATTAATTAAAACATCACCTCACATGAGTGATTAAAATATGTAAAATCTTAGAAATTAAACCTTGAATCATTGTTTTAGCTGTGTGATTTTACAGTGTTTCAACTGATATTTTTAGATTCACATGTTTGAAATCATGTTAATTTTGAAATCGTGTTAATGTTAGTATTGTATGTTTATTGTGGTTCAACTGATTATTATAATTTTGTATTTGTTCTATATTGGATTAAGATTCACATACCATTTGATATGTTAAGCTTTTTTTGAATTAAGGTTCACACGTTTTTTAAAATTGTGAAGATTGCTTTTGAATTGATATTTACAACTATTGTTTATTGTTAATTTAGTATTTACTTGGTATTAACGTAATTGATATATTGCTTTCATATCTTAATTTAAAAGGAATTAAGATTCACATACCATTATACCATTGAATATGTTAAGCCTTTTGAATTAAGGTTCGCATGTTTTTTAAGACTGTGAAGATTCCTTTTGAATTAATGTTTACAGTTATTGTTTACTGTTAATTTAGTATTTACTTTACTATTAACGTAATTGATATATTGTTTTCAAAAGGAATTAAGATTCACATACCATTGAATATGTTAAGCTTTTTGAATTGGGTGATGATAAATCCACTCATGTTTGTGATAAATCCACCATTTCTGTGTAATACCAGTTTGTACAGTACCAGTGTTCGATGCATACAAATGGTGGATCTATCAAAAAAATGGGTGGAAATATCACCACCCTTTTGAATTAAGGTTCACGTGTTTTTAACAATGATTTTGAATTAATATTCACAGTTATTGTTTACTGTTAATTTAGTATTTTCTTTAGTATTAACGTGATTGATACATTTGTTTCATCTGTTAATTCAAAAGGAATTCCAATTCGAATTGAATTAATATTCACTTTACTGTTAATTTATTTATTTATATACACTTATATTTTTTTTAGCCTATATTTGAGGAATTATGTTTCTAATTGAAACATGAAATGTTGCAGTTACCATGAAGGTGGAATTATGTTTCTAATTGAAAGTTTACTGTTTGGTTTGGTCAACATATGTTTGATTTGATTTGATTTGTGAAGGTAAAGCTAATATGAAGGTTCAGTTGCTACTATGAAGGTAACGGTAAAGTAAAAGCTAGTGTGAAGGTTCAGGGGTTACGATGGAGGTAAAACTAAAGCTAGTGTGAAGCTTTTAGCTGTTATCATGAAGCTAAGTTAAAGCTAGTGTGAAGGTTCATTAATAACTGTGAAGGTATTGTTTTACTATGAAGCCAAATGTAGTGTGAAGGTTCATTAACAACTATGAAGGTATTGTTTTACCGTGAAGCTAAATCTAGTGTGATGGTTCAACTTTTATCCGTGAACATAGGCCAAAGCTAGTGTGAAGTTCATCAACAACTGTGAAGGTATTCTATACATATAATTTAGTTAATATGAACTTTTATTATGGTATAGTTCCCATTCATAAGACACATTCCATAGTAAGTAAGAGAAATAGTAGCTTTGCGCGCTATTGTATAAATCTTGGTTTCAACTGCAGATACTTTTATGTAGGCTAGATGTGTTGGAAAGCGTATAGATGTCAGAATCATGGTCATCATCTAAGAAATTCCCCGTGCTGCTAAATGCCCAGGTTTGGTCATCGTCTATGTAATATGTCGAGGCACCTTTTACTTCTAAATCAGCTTTGTATTTGATGGTATTGTTGATATTTACTTCATTTCCCCCACAACTGATGTGCAGAGAATGGATTTCTGATGCAGATGATAATGATTCTCTAATTAAGATATAAGATGGATTTGATGTATAATTATATGTATCAATGCTAATACTTTACTTACATTGTCTATTCGAGCTAGCACAAGGAAAATATTTCTTTAGACATTGATCTATCTTGCCCCTACATTACACATGCAATGCATTTTGTAAAGTTTGATATTTTATCCATTCTTAGGGACTGTAACAAATTCGACTGTAGATGAAAATGTTAAACATGCTTTTGTTCATTGAAGTTGTAGTATTTAGATGATAATATGTTATTTGAAAGTCTGCAGATATGTAATAAAACTACAAAAAGGACAATTTTTCTTTAAATGTGAAGCTTATGTTTTTTGACTTCACATAAATTTACGAATGTGTGAAGCTTAATTTTCAAGCTTCACAGTTCGTAAATTTTACGTGAAGCCAAAAAAATATTACTTTTTCGCTTCACGTACGTTTTTGTTATTGTAAACCCTTATAATTTTTTTCCAGAACAAATTTTCATTGTGAACCTTTGTTTTCACTTGCTTCACAGTTTTTTTTGAATGTGAAGCTTATGTTTTTTGACTTCACATCAATTTACGAATGTGTGAAGCTTAATTTTCAAGCTTCACAATTTGTAAATTTTATGTGAAGCCAAAAAAATATAATTTTTTTGCTTCACGTACGTTCTTATTATTGTAAACCCTTAACAAAAAAAATTTCCAACAAATTTTCATTGTGAGCCTTTGTTTTCATTTGCTTCACAATTTTTTTTTTTAATGTGAAGCTTATTTTTTTGACTTCACATAAATTTACGAATGTCTGAAGCTTAATTTTCAAGCTTCATAGTTCGTAAATTTTGTGTGAAGCCAAAAAAATATTATTATTTCGCTTCGCGTACGTTTTCTTATATTATAAACCCTTATAAAAAAATTTCCAACAAATTATGTTTGACATTTCAACTTATTAATAAAAAGGTATAATTAGTTTACAGAATAATCCCTTTGTGAAGCTTTCTACTTTAGGGTAATTTAGAGTTTAGGCAATCAGACATTGTGAAGGTTTAAGAGATGTTGATATAATAAACATGGAGTTATAATTTTTTCTTAAAGATTCACATTTGAATCATTGTGTTAACTTTGTTATATATAGGGTTCACATCAACTTTCATCTGTGAATCCTTGTATAATTATGTTATATATAGGGTTCACATCAACTTTCATCTGTGAATCTTGGTATAATTATGTTATATACAGGGTTCACATCAACTTTCATCTGTGAATCTTGGTATAATTATGTTATATACAGGGTTCACATCAACTTTCATCTGTGAATCTTGGTATAATTATGTTATATACAGGGTTCACATCAACTTTCATATGTGAATCTTGGTATAATTGTCACACTCCCAAATTTAGTCAACGATGGTTAGCGGAAGCATTTGGATCAAGTAGGGGCGCCGACGTAAACATTGGACATTCATACATATCAGAGCATATGATTATCGCAGAACATATAAGTTAAGATGCCATTAAAGTAAATTGTTTACAAAAGCTACGATTCATCGAATCGTAAAAGTATTTAAGTAGTTAAAGTTTTACAAAAGTGGATTTCGTAAATGTGACTAAAACATATTAGTTATACAAAAGAAATCTCATTTCTTCAAAAGATGGCATCCTAAATTCATCATGGGTCGCCTAAGTTCCAAGATGCGTGCGGTTTTACTTGTGCAGCTAATTCCCTGAAAAACATAGTAAAAAATCAACAACAATGTTGAGTGAATTCACAGGTTTTATAAGTGTAGTTCATTGTACCAAACAGTTTATAAATTGTTGACACAAAAGTCAAATAGTGTTTGCGTTGGAATGTTATCCAAATATATGTTTAGTTGGGATGTCCCCCAAAATATATGTTTGAAAATATGTAGCTGGTCGTTCTCCAGCGAGTTCACGGTTAGTACCGGTCGTTCTCCGGTAAGTTCACAAGTTAGCACCGGTCGTTCTCCGGCGAGTTCACAGTTAGTACCGGTCGTTCTCCGGTAAGTTCACAAGTTAGCACCGGTCGTTCTCCGGAGAGTTCACAGTTAGTACCGGTCGTTCTCCGGTAAGTTCACAAGTTAGCACCGGTCGTTCTCCGGCGAGTTCACAGTTAGTACCGGTCGTTCTCCGGTAAGTTCACAGTAAGTACCGGTCGTCCTCCGGTAAGTTCACCAATTAGTTTACACAAATGTAACAGTTTATAGTATGAAAACGCTATTTCATAAACAATAGTTGTATAGTATGAACACAATCATAAACAATTTTAATAAAAGCATAAAATCAATTATATAATAATTGCACATGTAGCAAAAGAGTTGGCTATGTTTTTCACCCCTATATAAAAAGCAGTAAAACAGTAAAAAGGTAGGGGCTGTGAACTCACCTGGTGAGCTAAAAGTGTGCGAGTGCTAGCAAAGCCTAAGCCCAAAAGTACTCCTAGTCGATAATCTCCTAACGCCCTAAACGTACGAGATTATAAGTATAAGTATGTAGATGTCGTAGTTGACCATCCATGCTAGCGTTCATTAACTAGATATGTCCAAAGTATTCATTTGTCGTTTAGTTTTGTAGTTTAGAAAACATGTACAGCCCGTTGGTGACGGTTTTGTAATAATAATTCCCAAAGTGTTATTATTATATTTGTTTCGTTTATTTACTTGTAAAAGTATACGTTTTTATTTAAGTGTTTCAACGCGTGTATACTTATCCGTAAATATCATAACATCATTTTTGTTCAAGTTTTATAGTATAACAACTAAATATTTGTTTCGATCCAAAGTCTAACGTTTTACATTTTGTTTCACGTTTTTCGTACCGAGGCTCGTTTCGGTTGACTTGGTCAAACGTGTTCGGTTTGACCTGAAACTTTTACAAAAGTCTTAAATATGTTAAATAAACCTTAGAAAATTATCGTTACGTTTTATGGTCGGTCCGAAGTGTCGGTTTTCATAAAAATGTCAAAACAGTCTAAAAGTTGTGTTTTTGATTTTGTCGGTTTGTTTCGCCACACATTTCAACTAGTTCTGGTCCAAATCAAGGTCCACAAATTTTACCAACTGATCTTCTACTATTCTAGTGTCTAACATAAAATTTCTAAGAGTTATAATGTCCATTTACATAGGTAAATAATTCTACGTAACTACCGAACATATTTTTCGACAATTTCCAGACCAGTCTCAAAGATTAATTCGTAGCTAAAAATGAGTGCGTTTATGGAAGGAGCTATAGAAGAACTTTTTGTAGGTCTTTTCAATACGCAACTTTGAAAAAAAAATTCGTTGTCTAACTCATCCTAGAACTCTAGATATGACCATTTTTGTAACCTGTATTTTCTGGGACAGATTATGTTTATTCATGTATGTTCTTCAAAAACGATTTTTAACTTATATTTTGGACAAAATCAAGTTAGATGAACAATATAACATCAAGATCAGTAGCATGCAAGAAGATTAATGAAAGGTTCATGTGATTCATACCAAGAGAATGAAGAACAAAGATGGAGATGATGAAGAAGGAGGTGATCTTGAAGTTTCCTTGCAAAATGATGATGGTTTTGTGATGGTGGAGCTATGGTGGTCAAAGATGGTTATTGGTGGTCAAAGGTGGTTGAGGGGTGGTGTAGTGATGGTGAATCTCCAGATTTTAGAGAGAGAGAAAGTGGAAGCTAGAGAGAGGTTAGAGAGAAATGAGTGTGAAAGAGTGAGGTGAAATGATGAAATGAGAAATGATGCATGTTCTTGCATGAAGTATGAATGGAGGAAAGGGGTGGTGGCACATGGGCTGGTTTTGGTGGGTCCCCATGGGTGGGTATGTGATTTAATTCTTGTTTTCAGACTGTGTTACGTATTTTGGTTGTTTACATGTTATTCGTGTTAAAACGTTAAATCGCCTAGCGTTTATTTGCGTAGTTTTTGTTATCGATATATTTGAAATATTTTTCCATTGAAGTAATATTAAAATACTTTATTTTAAGTTATCAAATTATTTATTGACTTTCATTTGGTTGTCGAATTCGATTTGCGCGTTTTTACTGCGTTTGTTACGTTTTAATCAAAACGTCTAAGTTTTTACTATTATTTGAAAATAATAATATAGGATAAATAACTTCTAAAAACAGATTCAAGTTATTTATAGAAATGTTTTCACCAGCGTCCGTAGTTTTGTCGGGTTCGTTCCGAATGTTTTGTACGTAATTATACTAATTACGAAATATGTAATACTACGCGTATTAACTAGTTGGGTTTTGCTAGACTTATCTCTAAAATTTGTTGTGAATTCACTTAAGTAGGGAATTAGCCTAAAATGCAAATGTTTAGTGTACTTAATTGTATTCAAAATTGCGGGGTGTCACAATAATTATGTTATATATAGGGTTCATATCAACTTTCATCTGTGAATCTTGGTATAATACCACATCAATTGCTATATGCAAACATTACATCAATTGATATTTTTGGTTTTCATTTGTCTCTTGTATTGGGTCAAATGTAGGTAGAGGTTGTGCCCTAGTTATGTAGTTTTGCCTATGTAACGGGCTGTGATATGAGATTCACTCATATCCTTTGTACTTAATCGTTTTTGGAGTAATATATTTACCGGGTAAATTTTACCCTTTACCCAAAAAAAACATGGAGTTATGATTTTTTCTTAAAGATTCACATTTGAATCATTGTGTTAACTTTATTATATATAGGATTCACATCAACTTTCATCTGTGAATCTTTGTATAATTATGTTATATATAGGGTTCACATCAACTTTCATCTGTGAATCTTGGTATAATTATGTTATATATAGGGTTCACATCAACTTTCATCTGTGAATCTTGGTATAATACCACATCAATTGCTATATGCTAACATTACATCAAAACGATTTCAGTATCTATTTAATACTTATAGGAAGATAGATGACACATTTTAAAAATGGAAAAACATTAAAAGTGAAACATAAACATACATATACACATATATACATGCCAATAGGCTTTCCAAAATTTTCAGCATCAAAAGAACTTAGTATGCGACTTCACATATCTGTACATAAAAATTCCTTGCACACAATGTTATTCATCCATTTTACAGAAAGCAACCATACCAACCTTCATATCCAATTCCACATCTACATAAACTGATACGCCACCCGTTTTACAACAAACCTTCATATCCAATTCCGCCTCCACATAAACAGTTTTTTCCAAAACTTATCATCCCTGTTTTTCAAAATTAGACACAAACCATATGATAAACATATCGTTTTATATAGATAAAATAAGTCAACCAAAAACATAAACACATGTTTACATAATTCAAAATATTAAATAAGTCTTCATGTAGAGACGATTACTAAGAGAAATCTTCAAAATAGACAAAACATAATTCTAACTTTCAGTCTGAGAAACAAAAAACTTAAAAGCGAACGACATCACCAGGTTTCTTCGTTGGATGACCACACACATTATCTTTCTCTGAACGACCTCGTTTTTGAATAGGTTTCTCTATTTTCTCTGAAACTTGTGACTGTTTTTTAACATTCTTTTTCTTCAAAACAACATAATAAACATATTTAAAAATAAAAAATTTTCACCGGAACATCTATCATAACTTTTATAATCATTTATACTAAGGAAAATAAAAACTTGTAAACAACCTTTCCACTAACATCACCAACACCAACAGCTTCATCAACACCAACTGCAAATACCATTTTACCACGAATAGCTTCATCAATAATCAACAGTAGTACAAATTGGATTAAACAAGGAAAGTTTACGACGTGAACATCATAGCGTTCTTAATTCTAAATGTTCTTATATGTTATGATTTACATCTTAAAACAAACCAAGATTCACAGAAATATATACTGTGAATCTTCTAATAATTTACCGTTCACATGATATATAACTTGTTAATCTTCATATAAATTATGATTCACATATTATATACTTTGTGAATCTTAAAATAAATTAAGATTCACAGAAATATATAATGTGGATCTTCTAATAATTTACCATTCGCAACATATTTAACTTGTGAATCTTTGTATAAATTAAGATGCACATATTATATACTTTGTGAATCTTAAAACAAACTAAGATTCACATACATATAAACTGTGAATCTTCTAATAATTTAGAATTCACAAGATACTTAAGTTGTGAACCTTCATATAAATTATGATTCACATTTTATATACCTTGTGAATCTTATAACAAACTAAGATTAACAGACATATATATCGTGATCGTTACTGTTAATGCTAATAACAACCGGTACATCTTGTGAATGTTTTTGAAATCTTCTAATCACGACTTAGTTATTTGTGAAGGTAAAACTTAACAACAAATGTGAAGTTAAAAATTTAACAAACAAAACAGTGGATAATTAACTTAATAATTGTAATATTGTTAACTTTTTTAAAAAAATAAGATGGAAGAAACATACCTCTTTGATTCCTTGTAGACAAATCGTTAGCAGTAGACACATCGTTAGTAGATGATATCAGGAATTGGTGGTTAATTAACACTTTAATGCAATAAAAATGGTGGAATTTTAAGATCTGGGGTTAGGATTTCAGTTACATGAGAAAATGAGAGCAGCAGCTACCGAGGAATCCAAAAAAAAGATCGTTTAAGGTAGAATCTGTCATTGTTGATGGAGACTGCGAGTGAAATTGCATCAAGAATAAGAATCAGAGATGACTACGAGTATACAAAATCCAACAACAACATCACCACCACCACCGACGTTAACACAGAGGTTGCAATCGAGTGATAAATTGCAAACGTTGATGCAAGCTGGACAGATTTATGGAAGTTTAAGTTTTAACGGATTGATGACGAAGGAAGATGAGGAGATGTCGAGATCTGCGCTATCGACATTTAAAGCGAAAGAACAGGAAATTGAGAATAAGAAATTGGAAAGTTAGGGAAAGGGTTCAATCTCAGTTAAGGAAGCTTAACATTCATAGCATCGATTCTGATTAACATTTACTAAATTTCAGTTTTCTTTTTTCGAGATTTGTATGGGTGACGGTAATATGCTTCTTGATGCATACTAACGCTTCCCCCCTTCCCCCAAAAAATGCACTTCCCTCTTCCCTCTGGATCATTCCACTATATATATATATATATATATATATATATATATAGGAATGGGATCCTTTGAAAACAATGTGATAAAAAAAACAGTGAAAACACATCCCCACCCTCCATCTAATCTAACTTATATATATATATATATATATAAATATATATATATATATATATATATATAAGGGGTGGAGATAAAAAAAAAGGTGAAAACACTTTTTCCTTCACAATGTTTTTAAGGTGTGATTTTTTTTTTTGAAGTAAACCATAAAAAATTAAGGTTCACAAAAAAAAAAAGAATATTGTGTGAAAAAAATATTTTTTGTTAAAAAAATAAAAAAAAGTCAAATCCGAAAACCAAAACAAAAAAATTAAGGTTCACAATTGAAAAAGTTAAAAACTTGCTGTGAACCCAAAAAAAAAAAATTAAGGTTCACAATTGAAAAAAAAGGTTCACAATTAAAAAAGTTAAAAACTTTCCGTGAATCAAAAAAAAAATTAAGGTTCACAATTGAAAAAGTAAAAAACTTTCCGTGAACAAAAGAAAAATAAGGTTCACAGTTTAAAAAAAAAGGTTCACAATTGAAAATTTTTAAAACTTACCGTGAACCTAAAAAAAAATTAAAGTTCACAGTTGAAAAAAAGGTTCACAATTGAAAAAGTTAAAAACTTTCCGTGAACTAAAAAAAAAAAAATTAAGGTCCATAGTTGAAAAAGTTAAAAACTTTTCGTGAACCCATAAAGTTCGCAATAAAAAAAACTTAAAAAAATTTCCTGAAAAATTTATGTGAAAAAAACAAGGTTCACAATTAAAAAAGTTAAAAACTTTGTGTGAAGCAAAAAAAAATAAAGATTCATGACGAAAATTTGATGTGAAAAAAAAATATTTAAGGATTCACAAAAAAATTTATATATGAAGCAAAAAAATGTAAAACTTAAAAAAATTGTAAATCAAAAAGTGTTTTCACCGTTTTTTTTTATCTCCACCCTTTTTTGTATATATATATATATATATATATATATATATGTTAGATTAGATGGATGGTGGGGATGTGTTTTTTTTTATCTCCTTGTTTTCACCAGAACCCATCCCTATATATATATATATATATATATATATATATATATATATATATATATATATATATATATAGGAATGAGATCATGTGAAAACAAGGAGATAAAAAAAACCCAGTGAAAACACTTTTTCCTTCACATTTTTTTTAAGTTGTGAACCTTTTTTTTTTCTGAAGTAAACCAAAAAAACTAAGGTTCACAAAAAAAAAAAAAAAATTTGCAAAAAAATAAAAAAATAAAGTAAAATCCGAAAATCAAAACAAAAAATTTAAGGTTCACAATTGAAAATTTAAAAAACTTTCTGTGAACTCAAAACAAAAAAGTAAGGTTCACAATTGAAAAAATTAAAAATTTACCGTGAACAAAAAAAAATTAAGGTTTACAGTTGAATTTTTTTTTTACAATTGATGAAGTTAAAAACTTTCCGTGAACCCACAAAAATTAAGGTTCACAGTTGAAAAAAAAAGTTCACAATTTAAAAAGTTAAAAACTTTTTGTGAAACTAAAAAAAAAAATTAAGGTTGACAGTTGAAATAGTTAAAAACTTTCCGTGAACCCAAAAAAACTTAAGGTTCACAATTGAAAAAAAAGGTTCACAATTGAAAAAGTTAAAAACTTTCGGTGAAACTCAAAAAAAATATTAAGGTTCACAGTTGAAAAGTTAAAAACTTTCCGTGAACCCAAAAAACCTTAAGGTTCACAGTTGAGAAAAAAAAGGTTCACAATTGAAAAGGTTGAAAATTTTACATGAACCAAAAAAAAAATAAGGTTCATAGTTGGAAAAAAAAAAGTTCACAATTGAAAAAGTTAAAAACTCGCCGTGAACAAAAAAAAAATTAAGGTTCACAGTTGAAAAAAAAGGTTCACAATTAAAAATATTAAAAACTTTTAGTTAACTAAAAAAAACTATGGTTCACACGTGAAAAGGTTAAAAACCTTCCGTGAACTCAAAAAAGAATTAAGGTTCACAGTTGAAAAAAAAGGTTCATAATTGAAAATTTTTAAAACTTTCTGTAAACCTAAAAAAAATTAAGGTTCGTAGTTGAAAAAAAAGGTTCACAATTGAAAAAATTAAAAACTTTCCATGAACTCAAAAAAATTAAGGTTCACAATTGAAAAATTTAAAAACTTTTTGTGAACCCAAAAATAAATAAATTAAAGTTCACAATAAAAAAACTTTAAAAATTTCGTGAAAAAATTTATAAAATAATTTATTTGAAAAAAAAAAGGTTCACAATTAAAAATGTTAAAAACTTTGCGTGAAGCAAAAAAAATAATTGAAGGTTCACGCCGAAAATTTTATGTGAAACAAAAAAAATATAAGGGTTCACAAAAAAATCTTATGTAAAGCAAAAAAGAATAAATGTTTACAACTTAAAAAAATTGTGAATCAAAAAGTGTTTTTACCGTTTTTTTTTTATCCCACCCCTTTTATATATTGTGACACCCGTCAAATTAGGACTAGTTTTTAGCTCCTAATCATTTGGAATTACATGTAATTAGTGCTATGTATTAGGCTAATTGTATGTATCAAAATATATATTGATGAATATATATCAGTACTCGATTAGATTTAATCGTTCATTTTTAAATCGGCCGAATTCCGATTCAATTATACTGCATTGGTGAAAAACAAACATTAAGTATATGAAATTATTATTTAATAACTCATTATTTATTATATATATTATTTTGATAATATATAAAGTAATTCGTATCGTACTAAATCAAATCATTCGCGACAACATTTATAAATAATGTATTATTATTGAAAATGATAATTATTATTTACTTGGATTAAAATGAAACATATTTCGTTTTATAACATTTTACTCAAACGCGACGAAACCACTCGAATAGTATCCGACTCAATAATGTAAAACAAAGATATATTATTATATCTCACTAAAGGTATTTTTATAAAATACTTCCAATAAAAGTATAAACGAATTCATTTTTAGAAATTTATCGATTTAAAACATTTTAATACTTTTCGATCGGGTACCAAAACACGGGTCAAAATACCACGGAACGGATCGAAGCTCGGATCAACCACCTCCAATAATTGGAGATGGCCGATCCATTTTATTTCTATCTATCTATCTCTCGGCTCTATCTCTCCCTCTCATTTCTCTTCAATTTATCAAACAACAACAATAACAAATAATAACAACAAGATCATTATCATCATCAGCTGGAAATCATCATCATCTTTATCGTTCATCATCATCATCCGTTCATCATCTTCATTTTCAATCATAAATCATTGTAAGGAAAATTGTTAACTTTTACTTTGTAAATTCGTGTTTAAATACCTTGTATTATCATATAGTAATGTTAGGATTGATGATTGATGGTTAAAATACGGTTTAGATTTGGTTTGGGTGAATTTTGAAACAAGTAGAGTCGAACCAGACCTCAGAAAATATGATCCACGCGGTGCGTCCTTTTGTACGCAGCGCGTCCTTTTAAAAACCCGAAGAACACGGTGCGTCCTTATGCACGCGGCGCGTCCTTTGGAAAACCAAAGAACACGGCGTGTACTAATGTACGCGGCGCGTCCTTTGGAAAACAAAAGAACACGGCGTGTACTAATGTACGCGGCGCGTCCTTTAAATGGCAGTTCCCCCGTCCTATTTCATGATCCAACGGATCAATAAACTAGCCCTGCGAATTCTAGCTAAAACAGAACATGTAAATTTTCGAAAACGTCGACGATTTAACAACTTAAAACAGGGTAGCTTCTCGATGAAAAATTTATTATAACGGATTGGGCTCAAATTCGCTCGGTCATTCAAAAACAACCCAATGGACAAGGCTAAGTATCTTAGCCTAGTCAGTTTTAGGCCATCCGGAGTCATCTAGGGGTCGAAAATGGCATATTTTAGTTTTCGGACCTTCGTTTTTCCATAAACTAAAAACTAAAGGTTTACACTAAGTGTCAGACATCGCGACATATTTCATACTTATACGATACAACATTTAAACACTTCAAATATGCTTTTATAAGTTCACAACAAATGAAAGTAGTAATAATAATTGAAGAATTATTATTTCAATCAATCACCAATACGCCGTATACATTTTCACAAACTCAAAACATAATCATTAACCAATGTATTTGGTCAAAACTAGTTAAGAGAATAACTAGCATAGATGGTCCGTAGTGTCATCGAATCAATTAAACCTTGCGCGTTTGATACGCCCGGCAAGTTTTAAGAATCTAATCATTTATCAAAACCTTACGCGTCTCAGACGTCCTGCAGGTTCAGTCGTTGTAACGACATCAAATCATTGTGAATCATCATAATTGTTGGCTAACAATTCAATAGGCTCAGGTGAGTCTCATAGCCCCTATTTTAAATGCTTTTACCTAGGGGTGAGATACATGCTCGTTTTGTTTTACATGTGAACGCAAGTATCAAATTATCACGTATGCTGCATGAGTTGTTTTCATCTAATCAATCAAAGTCCTCTGAAGCATAGTTCTGTTAATATGATTTAGCGTGAATGTTAGTGTATGGTACCATATGGGATTGACAATCCCCGTCCGAGTTAGCAAGCACTAACCTGTCAAACGGACGCATTATCATTTGTTCAAACGTATGTTGATTAGGCATACGCATAGAGGCACCCTCGATCAGGCACTTGATTGTGATCCTGACCCCTCAGTTAAGCTCAGACTATGTGCTCATGTTAGTTGTATCAATCTTTACTTATTTGTTTAATTACAAATATTCATGTGATACTCATTATCCAATTATTTACATGCTTTGTAAATCGAATCATTAAATCTTGCGGTTCACAAATCATATATTATTATATCAAACCTGTGAGCTCACCAGCTTTATAGCTGATCTTTTAGCATGTTATCTCAGGTACTCAGCAGTAGGTTGGACTGCCCATCAGGATTCTGTAGCTCGAGTCGCATGCAAACAATAACATCAAGAGATTTAACTGCATTTCTATATTTCGTATAACTTAGATATGTATTAGGATCTCTCAAGTAAATCATGCGAACTCCCATTTTGAAAACAATTATGTAATTTCTATTACATCTATGTATTTTATCAAACGACGCATGTAGTGGTCGTTCATTATGTAATCTTGTGCTTTGTGTATTGATTAGTCGCGCCCCGAACCGACCCGCTTCCGCATCATAATTTGGGGGTGCGACATATATATATATATATATATATATATATATATATATATATATATATATATATATATATATATATATATATATGTTAGATTAGATGGAGGGTGGAGATTTGTTTTCACTGTTTTTTTTATCTCATTGTTTTCACCAGAACCCATCCATATATATATATATATATATATATATATATATAAACAATACATGTTTATGGATCATTTGTTTTAAATTTTGATCTTTGTGAAATATCTTGGTTTCTTGTCTTATTTATAGTCTTAATCATTCTTTATCAATTGGGAGTTGATATATACAACAAACAAATTACTTCATACAACAAATTGTACAATTATTAAAGCTCACAGTACAATGCTGCGAAGCGAAGCATAAAGTTGGTGCATGAATAAATTTTTTTTGTTGTATTTATCACCTCCCTTATCAATTTGTAACATGTATGAATATAATGATTGATACCAAGTAAAAAACAATTCGATCTCATTCACTATTTTAATACGTTTGTTTATATAAATATCTATACAATCCAAAGAATTTACACAATCTATTTTTTAGTTACAAAGATACTTTTAATTTTATTTTTCTCTCACTATTAAACTTTCCTTGCGTAGTATAGTAGACTTAGGGGGCGTTTGGGGGAGCGGTAAGAGGGAGCTTTTTAGCTTTTGCGGTATGTTAACGTTAAAAAGCTCTATTTTAGTGTTTGGATATAGGAAGCTTTTAAGGGTTTCAAACGGTTAAAAAGCTAAAAGCTAAAAAGCCTCAATTTTTGGGCTGCAGCTTACAGCCATAAGCTAAAAGCTTACAGCCGCCCCCAAACACCCCCTTAGTTTTTGACTTTTCAATATTTCACCACACCATGAAAGTTGTAAGACCTCATTTTTGAAAATTTGCAAAGTGATCTCAGCCACGAGCTAACTCATCTTAGTGTGAAGCTAAGGGGTATTTGAGGAGCTTATTTGCTTATGATTTCCTAAATTTATTTTGAGCTTATAAAATTCAAGCAAGAGGGCTCAACCGACGGAACCGACACCGATGTCACTAGTTTGTCGATTCAGTCCGTCGGTTTTTCCCGTCGGAAAACCGACGTCCGTCGTTTTTTTTTCCTTTTCTCTTTTTTCACGTGAGTATATAAATAAAGGTAAATTGGTAAATATGGAATCCAAAAATT
This sequence comes from Helichrysum umbraculigerum, assembly GCA_949592205.1. Classification (NCBI taxonomy): domain Eukaryota; kingdom Viridiplantae; phylum Streptophyta; class Magnoliopsida; order Asterales; family Asteraceae; genus Helichrysum; species Helichrysum umbraculigerum. Next base: position 101,150,917 of record CATIUR010000003.1, on the reverse strand, counting down.
ACAGTCACAGTGTCACTAATGGCTCGGATCCGACAGTGTCAATCAATTTTGAGAAAATCTTAAGTAACACTGATGACGTGACACGTCAGTTTGAGTCCAAGGCTCTAAAAGGGAATTGATAAATACAACAAAAAAAAGTTATCCATAACTGTATAACTGTTTTTGCTTACGGTACAAATACACTATCACATATTTTGGTATATGAATCACAATTTTTTATTTTTTATTTTATATTTATCACCGGCCCCTTAAAAATATGCCCCAAACGGCCAAACAGCCTTTAAAGTGATGTACGCCTGAGAATCTAAAACGCACTGACGGCTCAACTCGTTTCAACGATCATTTCGTACTAAAAAAAAAAAAAAAAAAAACTTACATCACTCTCGCAAATCACTACCCACCCGAATTCAATCTTACCCACATTGCCAATCCATTCTACGCGAACTAAATCAATCTCATCCAAGTCCTAATTTTACTTCAATCGCCATGTATTCGTCGTCTAGTCAACAGGTATCCATTTCCGTTAGGGTTTTAAATTATCGTGTTACAATTTCTGATTTTTGAAATCGGTAAAAAAAAAAAAAATCTTCAATTGTTTATTTTTGTTATATATTTATACAAAAAGCTTCAATCTGTTGACTTGCATGCATCAATTTTACCAATTACGTTTGTTCTTTGAAAATTGAGTTTTCTTGAATGTGTTAGTACATTAATCTTGATCTAGCCCATCCGTTTTTTAGGGTTTCCGTTAATTTGTATTGTTAAAAGTATATATCACACCCTTCAAACATGGAAAATTTAAATTTATGTTAAAAAAATGTTCATTTACTCTAACAGTAAGTATCCAAAATATATATAGTTATCATACCCTTAGAAAATGTCAGCACTTGCATAAGAATTTGTTTATACTGATGTGTGAAACGTTTCAGGTACCGATTCGTGCAAACGTATTGAGTGTTCAAGTTCCATCTGGAATGAACTATGCGGGTCACAATGTGTCGCCTAATGTTGCAAATCATGGTGTGGAGAATGGTGCATTCACTCAAGCAGAAGCAATTGTTAATCCTTCTAAGGTTTTAAAAACGCTTTAAGTTGTATTATGGATTGCTAATTTTGTGATGTGGTAGAATGTTGAAATTGTATTGTTTGTTTAATCTTTTCAGAAACTTGAGAATGATATGATGTTACTTGGAAAGAAGATTAAACAGCATGAAGAAAATCTAAAGTTTTTAAAGACTCATAAGAACAGTTTAGATGATGTAATTACAGATACGCAAGGTAATATTAATTTGGGTGTTTTGTGTAATTATCTATTTCGTGCTCAGTAACTTTACAATTTTTTGGTTATTGTATTTAGTTACTTTGGGTAAGTATCATTCATCAACTGCACCTAAGATCGAAGGTGAGGATCTTTCACACATGCAGAGTGAAGAGGCAACAATCGAAAGTATTATGAAATACGAGAAATCAGCTGCAGCTATTTTTTTCCAGCTGAAACGTCATCGAAATCGGGCTGCTCATATTAAAGATATAATTGGGGTTGTAGCTACTCTCGGGAAAGTTAATGATGATAATCTAAGCAGGTTAGTTTCTATTGGTAAAATATTTGATACATTTCATTGAAGAATCATCACAATGGTACTCGTTGTTTTATACTTTTATGGAGGGCAGGCTTTTATCAGAGTACATTGGGCTGGATAATATGATGGCATTAGTGTGCATGTCATATGATGGTGTGAAAGCTCTAGTAACGTATGACAAAGAAGGTGGAATAAATACAAGTACTGGTCTTTATGGGTTAGCGACCGCCATAGGACAGACTTTGGAGGGACGGATTAATCTCATCTGTCTTGAAAATATGAGGTACGTGTTCCTATTGTGCAGTGTAGAGGTGGCCATGTTGACCCTTTTACTGCTAAATGGGTTGATTTGGGTTATAATTTATCTCCAACGGGTCAAACAGGTAACTCCATAAAATTGGCTTAAACGGATTATTACTGAAATGATAATTTTTTCATAACTGACACACAAATTGTCATAAGATTTTGGACAAAAAGAGTTTTGGGTCGACCAACCCTGCTCGACCTGGTTTTGTCCCGTTGCCTTACCTAACCCACCTGACTCACCTAACCTCTAGTCCAAAGAAGTATTTTGGATGGAAAGTTGTTCTTGGTGTATCTTCTGAGTTCTGATGCTTTTTTGTACTTGTGAATATGTATATAGGCCATATGTTGGTGAGTATCTGCCTAACGACCCGCAAAAAAGGCTTGACATTGCCAAACCAAGATTACCAAATGGTGAAACTCCACCAGGGTTCATTGGGTTTGCTATAAATATGATTCATATTGATAATGCACATTTGTTCTATCTAACACATGATGGATACGGTTTAAGAGAGACACTTTTTTATACTCTCTTCTCGCGGCTGCAAGTTTATAAAACCAGGACAGAAATGTTACAGGCCCTTCCCTGCATATATGATGGAGCCATCTCATTGGATGGAGGGATTATTAAGAGTACCGGTGTATATTCTCTTGGCACTCGGTAATTTATATGTTGTTACTAATATATCGAAGTTCTTTTTTTTTTAATTATTATTTCCTGAGTAACTTGTGTTCCAATGCTTGGCTGGTCCGACCTTTCTTGGTATTCTGGATAGAGATGGCAGAATAGCTGGTATGGTAGGATGCGTACCGGGTTTGGGTAATAAAGGGTAAATTTTGTATGAGTTGAAACAGGGGTTGCGTTGGTTGACCTGGAGAACTGTTTTTTTTTTTTTTTTTTCTTTTTCTTTTTAGCACGTTTAGATCTCTTGTGTTTCAAGTTTGATTACAAATAATATGTATTTTAATGGATTCTAATATTTATTATTCTAAAATAAATTATTCAAGAGGTTTTCTGCATAAAAAACACTTTGGGTAAGTTCCAAACCATTTTAGTTAAGCTAGTATTCTTTTTGGTTTTTAGCTAGCTGACCTGTTAGAGTTAAAGCGTAACTGATTCTAGCCATTCATATGTAATTGGACTGAAATTGCCACCTCCTAAGTCTAGAATAAATTAGTGTCTGGAAGTTGTCTCACCTGAGTTCTTTTGTAAATGGTGCTAAAGTGATGTTTTCAGAAACTTGAATGAGTATAAGGCGCAGAACTTCATGTTCCATATGCAAGAAACTTTGGGATATGATGTTGCTTGTAATTACATGGCTAATGAAAAGCTACTGTCATTCATTTAGGGAAGAGATGGATGTGAAATTCCCAATAACCTCAGGAGTTTCTTATTTACCCGAGGCATACATTCAAGTTGAAAAAGAAATGAAGGAACTTAAATGGAAAAGAGATAGATTGATGGGAGATCTACAAAGGGAGGAGGCAATGTTAGCCCATGTCAAGTACAACTTCGAAATCAAGAAGCAAGAGTTTATTGGTTTCATGGCACAAAGTTCACCATATACAATGCAGGTAACATCTGATTTAGTATTATGTTCAACTTACTTCATTGATACTCCAAAAGGAAACCAGAATAGTAGAGCTGGCAAATTGGGTGGGCAGGTTCAGGCATGTTGGATTGATCTGGAACACTTTCTGGCCAAATCTGTAGATCTTTTTTTATCATTAATTACTGTGTCAAATTTATTTACAAATTCATATTATCTCAGAGATGATCTGGTTTCGTACTGATGGTTTAGGAGGTTTTACGTACTTAAATCACACTATGTTCAACATTTGACTAATTTGACCTATTGTCTTGTGAGCTGATATTTGTGACTTTACCCCTTGAACCATTAGATATAGAACTCATCCCAAATTGACTCTTGGGTAGGTAAATAGTGGAAATTGCCACCTCTAAAAAATTAGGCAAAGATGGATATTATATCTCTTTAAGCATTTTTTTTTTCATGGCAAGGTATTAAAAAATAGTGATACTTGGCTTTAATCTCTACTCTTGATTTTTATTTTTTATGGTATGAAAGTTTTTGTTTCTTTATAAAAAAGATTCAGTCATCTTCTTTATACAAATCATTGCTGTTATGAGCAGTCAAATGGATATGTTCTGGTATAATGTTGATGAATCGTTTTGTTGAAAATTTGCAGCACTCGATGCAAGCAACTCCTCAAGGAAGATCGACCCCAAGATAATTCTTTTTTGATAATGGCAGAATTTAAACAGCCTGTAAGTTCTGAGGCTCAATAGGAATTGCTCAATGTAATCGTATTATTGAGCAACCAAATGGGTCAAGTAGTTGTAGTTAAGGCGTTCTTGCTTACTAAAGGCAGGAAGACTTGAAACGATGATGTGGCACATCAATCATTTTCCCATTGCCCAAACAAATTGTTGATGTTTGGAGCATGTGTCTATTTGGGCATCAGAATCGTGAACCTATTAGGACCTTGTTGGTGAAGTTTTCGGTGGGCTTTCTAGTTTATAATAGTTAATGTGTTGATATGATTCTGTGGTTTTGTAGTTTGGATATCTTGTTCCCCGATTGCAAACTTACGTTAGTCGAGCTTCAAAGGCTTCCTTAACGGTATGATCTGACTTATGAGGTTTAGTATGGTTTTCGACTTTCACAAGGGTAGTGATATGTACATTCTTTATAGTATTGTACGTATTAACATAAAACACGTTTGGTGGTGGACGGATAAAAAAGAGTACTATACAAACCATCACCCTTTTCTCAATGATGGTGACACTGTTCTCCTTTAGACCTGACTTTGATTTCAGATTTTTCAGTAGGGGGTGAGTAAGGTTCTTTTACAGCAAATAGATAGCCAATTTCAATGACTAAATTAGAATTAGACTACGCCACTGATAATTTGAAATGAAGAGTAAATAGATTCAAGGGTCCAGTAGAAAGTTAAAGGAACTTGAAAACGGATGTTCTTTTACCACTTTTATGATTGTAACTATATCGTAAAAACATTGACTACTTTGTGAAATAAGAACACAATTTATTCTACATATTTTTTAGTTTACGAATGAGTTGAGTTGATTATACTTTTGGTGTAGTTCTACTAATTATTACACCTACTGAACCTAACACAAATCAACAACAACGCAAAATAAAAGGAATATATATATTATTATTATCATAGCTTTTATATATATGACGGCGGTTTGGTTAATTTGGGTCGGTTATCATACGTTAACCATAACCGACACACATTAGTCGATTAATTCAAAATCAATAACCGAACCGTATTTGGGTCGGCTCATTCGGTTTTGGGTTAGTTTTGGTTTTTCTTGCTCAACCCTAGATTTTTGTTATAAAAAAAAAAAAAAAAGTTTGATCATCGACCCACCTGCAACTCGACATCTGCCACTACTAAAACCTCCTCACCAATTATCAACAACACTTTTCAACTGATTTGTTATAATTGAATATTTGGAATCTTATTGCTCATGAACTACAGAGACAGGACATTGAGATTTTTAGATTGTACCTTAATCTGTTCCATAAGACCATCTTATTCATTTATAATATAGACATTTATATCCTTATAACCATCTATCTATATCAATATGATGATAGAAAAAAATAAAAATAAATAAAGTCTCTCAGTATGATATTAATATCTGCATCACTTAGCATAAACCAATGTCTCAAATCATTGAGAGTCTCAATCCATTGTTCTATTTTATTTTAAATTTTTTTTGTCAGAAACCACATAAAGAATTATAAAATAATGTTATATTAACATTACATTGATTAAAAGTAAAAACAATGAAAAAAACATATTTTAATATAACATTAACAAGTTTTGAAATGTTATACATGTTAATTTGGTTATCGCCAAACTTTTTACAAAAACATATACTCGACAAATAAAAGCCATTTTTAGATTGTCCAATAAACAAAAACACACTTTATCAGGGTGACTCTCTTTTATTCAAAAATAAACAAAAACACGTAAATCAAGTTTTAAAAGCGCTCTTTTACAACCACAATCTCCGTCTCTTTTATACTTTTTCTTTATCATTTCAGGACGCAATACTACGTGGCCAGTTCATCGTTTAGTACACAACAACTCTAGTGGTGACGCCCTTGGTGAGTCACACAACGCGTTCACCACCGGTTCCACTACAACTACTCACAGGTGGTGGCTGATAAGAGCCTTATCTCGTCTCATTTCAGCCTAATATGTTAAGCTCGAACTCGACAAGTAAGATTTACAAGCTTAGTTCAGCTCGAACTTAAATAACTTATTATTATTATTATTATTATTATTATTATTATTATTATTATTACTACTGTTATTATATAACGCATGGTTATTACATTAATAATATATTATATATTATATTATTATAAAAGAGTCATTTGAGAATTAAATAAGCGATAAATTTGTAAGAACTGAATCAAGATAACTACTTTCACCCCGAAAGCTCAGAATGTCTTTAACCACCACAAATGGCGTTGTAACATCATCTCCAGTGGTCTGGTAATTTCCTATTTTAAATTTATTATTTAATGGTTTTGGGAATTACTTGATATTATTGTTTAATTGCGAAACTTAGATAAATAAGTCTAATGACTTATTGTGGATAGTAAATTGTTGTTTGTTTTAATTTACTATAGTTGACGGTACAATAAAGTAAGTTTCACGCAATTGATATTTAGGTTCCAGACAATAGATTTAAGACGGGTATAAAATACCCATTTATTGAAGTCGGTTTAAAAGAGGTCGACTTTTTCTTTATGTTGTTTTTTTTCAACCTCAGTTACTCTCTTGTATGTTCCCTACATCATCTCAAGAACTTCAAATTTAAAACTGAAATTAGTGAATTAGATGTTGTGGTTTTTGCAAGTTATCTTCATCATCTTCTTTGAAATTATCATCTCCTCCATCATCAAAGTGTAAGTATCATTATGTTCATGAACTCAAACTTTGATTAGGTTATGGATGAATTTGGTGAAATTAATAAATGCTTGATTGAGATAGGATGATAATTGATGGTATATGATGATTGTGAACTGAATTGTATAAATTCAATTGGTGAGTTCATGTTCTTGAAGTGTGATTTTGAATTCAATCAAATGACCTAAATGGGTTCTTTAGGTTTTGGTATGAGGATGACATTACTTGATGCTATTTGAGGTATGTGAGGTTAGTTAGTTGTAATGTGACGCTTATTTGGTGTTAAATTACTCATCTTGTCGATTTGGCATCAGTAATTGTGTGAGATTTTGGTTTAGGTTCGGAGTTGTGTAATTTGCAGGCCTGATGTTGAGCTGCAACAAGCTCAAACGCGATCCCCACCTATTGCCCGGATCGCGTTCCATAGTTATATTTTGTCACAGTCGATTTTCTTCTAACGAACGCGATCCAGCCCTTTTGTTCCGGATCGCGTTGCTAAGTGTTATTTGGTTACAGAATGTTTTCTAAAGGCGAACGCGATCCAGCCCCCTAGTCCGGATCGCGTTTGCATGAATAATTTTGACGGGTTTTGCAAATTTTGAAAATGGATAAGTGTTTAGAAGGTGGTGTTTTTAGTGGCACTTCTTATGTCACATTCCTTTAGTGACACTTTTCAATTGAAAATATATGTTATAATGTGGATAATTTTAATGAGTTTTGAGACTTAGTAGAATAATTTAAAGTCAAATGAGTATTACATATGATATTCCTTAAGTGGCACTTTATTGTTGTTTTAGTGACACTTTTATATACAGATATATGTTTTTAAAAATATATGTATGTCATGAGACAAGTAACTAACTCATTACTTTGTTGTGATGTTTCAGATACCCCAAAGACTTAGTGACTTAGAAGCTGAGTGTGGTGACTACTGAGGTATCGGTGAGTGGATTTAGAACTCACATTTTGATTTAGTTGTAACGTAGATATATTTGTTGAATTATTTAATTGATATTGTTGATTGTGAATCTACGTGCTATTTGGCCTTCGGGCATCAGTTGTTAATGAGGTCAACATGTTGAATTGGTTGGTTGGGCTAGTTGATTATTATGTGAATTACACAGGGTCTTGCTTCATCTGTTGTGTATATAGAACCTGTGTTTGAATATAATAACCACTAGTTATCGATCTCGTCCGTTATGGCCATACGGATATGTTTGGATAAGTGTTCTTGGGGAGTCACCCGGGTATTTTGGTATCCTCCAGAACCACCGATCCTCATCATTAAATTGTTGATTAGTTGACATGTGTGTTTACGGTTGTTTGGTGTAAACAAGTAGTTAAGCTAAGTTAATTGGTGTGTGATGAATTCATTCACTTAGCTTCGTGCTAATCCCTCATTTTACTTCCTGCAGGTTATATTTTGGGGATGTGGGTAGCAGGAAGGTGATGCTCGTGGAGCAGGGAATGTTTTGACTGACCGTGCTACTCTGATATAGTTTGTTATAAACTATGTTTTGTATTATATAATAGGATAAATAACAAAAATGGGCAACGTACTGCCCACAAATACTCCAAGTATGCAACCTACCCATTTTATTATCTAGATAAGCATCAAACCGGAAGATTTCGTGTTGATATTCTTGTGAACTTGGTTTTTACCGGATGACACTTAGAATTGCTGACTAGGCAACCAAGTAACTCGCCAGCAGGACAACCTTTGCCAAGTAATTACGAAAATACCCTTTAATTCATCTCCTTCCTAGAACCTCCAAGTCTCTAACATTTTCTCAGACCCTACCTAATTACCAGTCACTCGAATTGTTTATGTCCCATATTTTATCTTTATTTTGGTCCTTGGCAACGGAAGTTAGCATCACCACAATAAAAATACGAATGAGACCACAATTAACATAAACACACATACTCATCCTGAACTGTAATCCGTTCAGATCTGGGTTTATGAATTCATTTTTTGGTAGGATCTTGATATTCGGCCGGTGATGAGATCTAATGGCGGTGGTTTGCGATCTTGGTTGGTTGGTCAAACCGATGGTAACGATAAATATGATGGCGACGATGGTGCTTCTATGACCACCATAAAAAAAAATCACCACCCGATTCGTGATATCCCCGCAATAAATAAGTTGTTGCAAACGACATTGATTCTGGCGATGGTGGTTCTATTTGGTGTGATTACGTGTATATATTGAATTATTATATTATATGTTCAAATATGTATATTTTTTGGGTATTGATTCATAAATTTACAATTTTGATATACCACGATGATGATCAAATAATCAAATTAGAGTTAGTTGTCTTTGTGATGGTGAACTTGATGAAATTAGAGTTAATTGTGTTTGAGGAATCAAGGATTGTATGGCGATTTTGGAATCATGGGTTTATAATCAAGAACCCAACAATTCACCGGATCTGCTCGCTTTCGCGTTTGCCGGAGATGCTCATTTTTCCAGTTCGCCGGAAACCTGCTACTGCCATTTTTGGTTGAGTCGGTGACACATTCAGGCGGTACATTAGTCTGTTGGTGGGTGTGTTTTTACATCATGTGGGTGTTTGATGTATTAAATAACAAAGAACAACCATTTACTAATTTGTTTTTAAATTATATTCAGTAATCTTACAATTATAATACGGATCGACTATTAAAAATGTTTGATTAAATAACAATGAACATGGAGGTGAGTTGTGGGTGATTTTAGAACATTGTTGTCTCTGATGGTACCAGTCCAGTCTAATGGTTTTTTATTATTTTTCAATTAAATGAATAATGGATTTTTTTTCCAAATATCTATCCACATGTGCAAATAATATCCATTTCACTTTTTTCAAAAATGCAAAACGCTTACAAAAACCTAGTTACCGGTTGAGTTAGTAATTGGTTACCATGTTACTTACATGGGTATAAAAAATTCGAGTTTGATGCTTACCTAGACAAAAAAATAGGTAGATTGCATACTTGGAATATTTGTGAGCAGTATGTTACCGATTTTTGTCATTTATCCTATATAATACCCCGTTTTGTAAACATGTTGTATAAATCATGCGAAAAGTTGTGTACATTTTATAATGTATAATAAGAAATTATGTTTTTATAAACTCGCTTCCGTGATAATAATATAATATTGTTGTAGTTAATGAGGGGTGTTATAGGCGTCGTTACCACATCATCGCCGTACTCCTCACCACTATCACCATCATAATCGCCAAAATCAGCCATCGACCTATGTATAAACTTCAGTAATATAATATATATTAATAAATAATAGATCATTAGATTAGTTTAGTCTTGGGTTAGAGCTCATTTCAAATGAATTTGAATGTATGTTTAAGTTCGTCTCTTTTGCATTAATTTGAGTTGAGTTTAAAAGCATGTGAATAGCTTGACTTGTTTACATCTTTATTGGCTAGTACTCGTAAAAGATAGTCCCCGACGATGATGGAGGATGAAGTGACCAATTATATTTATTTAATCATAATCATAATCATCATCAATCATCAATATCAATATAATAACTAAATTAAGTATTGCTCATTTCAAGGCAACAAATTATTATTAAAAAAATAAGCTGGCGTCTTTATAATATTTTCAAATTATAAAGCTTATTATAAATCTTGTACTGTATGAAAGATGCTGTACTAAAAAATATCTTCTTTTAAGATTCTAATGCAATTTATATCATACAACATTTTATCCACAACCTAGAAAAACAAAAAAGATTGTACATGGAGAGTGTGTGTTCAAAGATTTCAGTATTTCACTAAACCATGAAAACGCATGTTACATTATTTTATTACACTCAATAATTAAATCATTAATTAATTAATAATTTTAATTTACACCAACCTCTTCTCAGCTTCTCTATTACTCCGTCTGAACAAGTGTCAGCATCCACCCTAAAGTGCTGTCGGAATTTAGCTCCTGTCACTATGCTCCGGCCATCCCTACAATCCTACCTCAACTGCGCGTGTCTCTCACTCTCCTCTGTCAAAGGTTTTTAATTTGTTACAAAATAATGGTCAATAATCCCCTTCCCCTATGCTATGGTATTGCCAAACCGCAACATTAAAGTTTGTAATTATATCACATCGAATCATAACCATCCATCTTAAATTTCATTACTTTTTATCATCATTTTATCACATATTATAAAAACCCAATAAAACCACCTAGGTTTGTGTATACTTACAGTTACATTGTTCTTGTTGTATTTGAGCTACAAACACATTGATTTTTCCATCAACATGACTAAAAATCGTATCTTTCAAGTAAGTGTTGCTTCTTTTATGTAATATTTTTATCTTTTATTTGCTTGAGAGTGATAATGAGATTGTAGGTGGAAATTTAGGGTTTTGAGATAAGGGTTTTTGTTTTTGAAGTATTTTCCCTTGTGGGTGTTTTCTATTTTAAAAGGAAATGGAAGAAATTGATGCTATTAAACATGATGATTCAAGAATTGTTAAGGGTGCTGACATTGTTCAAGAAGGAAATCAGGTTGATTTAAATGTTGCTTTGGTGACTAAAAATGAAGATCAAAATGTAATTTTTGAAGCTGGAATGGAGAAAACCATTGTAAATGATACTGATGCTAAAGGGGGTTTTGTAATTGAAGAAAAGGGTGAAAATGTAATTCTTGAAGCTGAAATGGGAAAAACTATTATAGATGATGATGTTGATAATAATGGGGAGTTTGTAATTGAAGAAAAAAATGGCGTTTTTGTTGAGAATAAGAGGAACTGCCATGATGAAAATGTAATTCTTGAAGCTGAGATGGGAAAAACTATTATAGATAATGATGTTGATAATATAGAGGGTTCTGTAATTAAAAAAAATGGAGAAAATAGTGCTGTTGTTAAGATAGGGAGGAGGAATTGTGGTGATAGACCAGGGGTAGATGACAGGGTGGCAGTTGGTGGTCTGCATTGTAATAGTGCTAAATTTCGTTCGATCTACAATACAAATTGGCATTTGGATAACAAAAAGAGGAAGCTTTCTAAAACTCTAGATTGTGAACAAACAAGATGTGGTGAAGTTCCAGTAGTGGAATCTAGTGGTGAAAAAGATCAGAATCATGTAGGTGAAGCCACTAATGAAATTGAAGTAGGTGAAAATGATATGAATTCTGAGCAGGTTATAAAGAAGAAAAAGAGGAGGAAAAAGGACACTCTTGGTGATAATGGTGTGAAAAAACACCGTGGTCGACCATTTGGCGCAAAGGACTTGAAGAAGAGGAAACGAAGAGTTGCGAAAAAAGTTCAAAGTGTGGTTAGTCAAAGTGAAAACATGGTTGTTGTACAAGCTAGTGGTCAAAATGAGAATCCAATTGATAGTTTGGATTCTAAGGAATCAGGTAATGGTGTTAGTATTCAAGATGTTAATATGAATTCTGAACAGATTATAAAGAAGAGAAAGAGGAAGAAAAAGGACAGTCTTGGTGATAATGGTGTTAGTATTAAAGATGGTGTAATCAAACATCTTGGTCGACCAAAGGGTGCAAATAACTTAAAGAAGAGGGAACAAAAAATTGGTCAAATTGGGGTTAGTCAAAGTAAAAAGTTAGTTGATGAACACGCGAGTGGTGAAACTGAGAATCCAGTTGATGGAATAGATTCCAAGGAATCAGGTGATGGTGTTGGTATAAAAGATGGTGTAAAAAAACGCCGTGGTCGACCAAAGGGTGCAAAGGACTCAAAGAAGAGGAAACAAGGTCAAAGTAAAAAGATGGTTGATGAACATGCAAGGGGTGAAACTGAGAATCCAGTTGATATAGGTGATGGTTTTGGTAATAAAGAAGGTGTAAAAAGACGCCGTGGTCGACCAAAGGGTGCAAAAAACTTGAAGAAGAGGAGACAAGGTCAAGGTACAACTGAGAATCCAGTTGATAGATTAGATTCCAAGGGATCCGGTAATGTTGAACTAGATCAGAATCATGCTTGTGAACCTTCAAATGGCTCTACAAGAATTAAGTTGCAAGTGGATGAGATTGTGGTTGCTGGAGTTGAAGTGAGTTTCTTTCTCCAAATGTTCTGCTTTAGCTGCATGATATTGTTTTTATGAAGATGGTTTATGTGTACATATAGTTTAGAGATCAATTTAAGAGTTTGTGTGCTAATTAGTAATCTCTATGCTGAAGTATGCTAAGACACTCGAGGATACTTCTGTCCGTTAGTTCTGGTTTCATTTATGCTATAAACTTTAAAGTGTTGGATATTGCTTTGCTGGTTCATATTCTGAAATCATTCGCTGTTAGTATTATGTAGTATAAAAAGATTAGAAATTGCTATATTAGTGAGAACTGCAGATAAAAGAATTCCTTGTAATTGTACATATCTTACTTGGATTCATATGCCACTGTTCAGAGTGCAAGTCACCTTTTTCCTTTGTTGAGACAAAAGATTTCTTTTTTTGGGTAGCCAATGTGGGGATGTCAATAGTGATTAAACCTTGTTATCCTTTAAGAACAGCTTGATTGTCGAGTTTTCCTTTTTTCTTGCTTGTGAGCAATGGTTAATGCGTAACTTAATTAAGATTATAATAAACTTAATTTACAAAAATAAGAAATCAAACAAACTGAAAGGTCAAGAAACTATCAAATAGGATCACAAGAAAGTATTTGTTCTGCTATTTTTACAAAATATAAAGAATTTTAAACTTTTAAAATTGAAATGAGTAAATGAATTTGTGGGTCATACATAAAAGAAAAAAAGGTTTTGATGCTGACGACTTAAGTGTTGAATGATTTGGTGTTGTTTCTTTAGGTGTTTTTTGGTGTGTTTTCTTTGTGGGTCTCTCTCTTTTAGAGTCCTTGTAGTTTTTGATCGTTCCCTTTTGGTATCTATTTAAGTTGCCTTGCCTTTCAAAAAAGACAAAATGGTTATGCTCTGAGTTGTATGGAATGGAAAAAACTGCCTTGCTCGTAGAATGATCAGCAAGATGTAAGGAGTTTTCATTCCATTCCTCACCTTCCTTGCTGCGTACCAATAGCCACATAAGATTTTTTTATTATATATATATGTATATATATATCCCGTGGTAGCAGCGGAACCGGGGAAAGTATATATATATGTATATATATATATTTATATATATATATATATATATATATATATATATTATTTTTTCTTGTCTGACATGCATTTGGGTAGGCACTGGAGTTTTCATAATAAAGTTTGAAATTTCTCGTTTTTTTAAGAACTCGGGAATACAAGCTTAATATCCTGCAATTGCTACCAAATGACACAACAAATACATTACTACCTTTAATTTCTATTTTTGTTGTTATTCTAATACATGGATATCTGAAACAGGGTGAGAATGGTCCTCTGGTTGTTGGGAATGAGTTACAAATACCTGTAGCTGGCAAAGAGAGTCGAAGTGGAGCTAATGAAACTATAGTCGACGAACATGGTGTTGTGGAAGATGAGAATCATGCAGGTGAAACTGCCAAAAGAAAAGGTGATCGTAGACGTAGATCAACAAAGGGTTCAGTAAAGAGAAAACCGCATTTAAGGAAACCACGGACAATTGTAGCTGGTGAAATCTTGACTTATTCTGATGTAAAAGGATGTAACGATTCACCAGTTAAGACAGCGGATGACACCATCTCCACCAGAAGCAGGTCCAAAAGGTATATTGATTGCTCTCAAGAAGTCAATGGGGAGACAGTAGTATCTAGTGATTCTAAAATAGAAGCCGAGTCAAATGCAGGTGTTTCAGTGAGTTCTCTCTCTTTCTTTTATTTTTTTCTGTCTATTCTAATTACTTTATATAGGTTGTTATGCTTAAACATGAACGATTTGACCTTTGTGTGTTATTGGTGATGGTCAAGCGTGGATTTGACATAAAATTTTCTTTTAACATGCTTTGTATATGGAAATGAGCATATGGGCACAGCTCTAGTTTTTCTGACACCAAACAGACTGTATTGTTAAACAGGATAATTTAGTGTTGAATATATCAAAGACCTGATTAATTGAAACATTCTGCCTAGACTCTGAATGAAAAATGAATGTTTGATAAGAATACTTGATGAATGAAAGTTACCATTCTAACTCTGTGTATAGTTTAATGTTGTGACTGTTCTTAATCAATAATATATGCAACCAATTGATTCACCATTTTCAAAACATTCATATGGAATTCAAATAAATATCCCTGAGGATAAAAAAACCATATATATAATGAAATCTTAGTTATTATCCGAACTTGTGGACCAATGTCACACTCGAAAATTCAACATTTACGTTGTTGAATAGTTTGCATATATCCATGTTTGATTCTAGTATGCTTTTTATAACTTGTGAACTTTCGGTATCACACATTTTTATGAGGAAAAACCAGGCTCAGTGTCCAACAAATTCTATAGAAATCTGAATGCAAAGTTGTCCAATTCTCATCCAAGGTTATCAATTTCTGTTTATCTTTTTATCTTTTTCTGACCAATGTTTTCTTATATTGGACATCAGGGGAGTTTCATGTGTCACCAGTGCCGCAATGTTTATAATAAAAAGGTTATTTCCTGTTCAAATTGCAAAAGGAAACGCTACTGCTATGGATGCATTGCGAATTGGTAAGTGACTTGAAGTAACTATACTTAGTTAATAATGATAAAAAAAACAGTTATGCCTTTGATAACTTGATTATGTTTTGCCAAATTATCAGTATTTGATAATTAGTTTCAATTTCTTTAGTAAGAATTGCCAAATACTAGGACATATGAATAATACAACTTCAAACCGCAGCAGCACATCCAGATGTTATTTCTAGCATGTTTCATAGAACTAATTATTTGATTGTGATTATTCTATGTTACAAAATGCTTCCCGTGATGATTGTACTAAAATTTCAAGTTAATTAATAGGTACCCCGAGAGAACTAAAAGAGAATTGAAGGTTGCATGTCCTTACTGTCGTGGAAATTGCAATTGTAGAGCTTGTCTTCTAGCAAATGTGATTGTAAAGGTAGCTTCTATTTCTGCATTTCCATATATCTGACATTTATAATGCTGGTCAACAATCAACGATAACTGAAAGCTGTTTGATTGCAATAGGCTACTCATAAAGAAGCTAATGAGGATATCAGATTGCAAAGGTCACTTTATTTGATTACAAAAACTCTTCCTCTTTTGAGGCTTTTAAAAGAGGAGCAGAAATCTGAGCTCGTGGTGGAAGCTGGCATACGTGGTATTTCATATATAATCAATCACTATGTTAAAGCTACACGTGTTATTAAAGAAAGAAATTAAAATTAAAATCTTGCTGTTTGTCATCTACTTTAGGTGTTGAATTAACCGAAGGCCATGTGCCTAAAGCTTCTTTTGATGAAGATGACAGAGTGTACTGGTAAGTCTCATGCTTCTAATGCATTATGTAGTTATTATGTAATTTTAGTTGTGGGCATATTCTTCGATGCTGCTTTTGTCCCTAAACTTTACATCTTATATGTTGTGAGAAACATCGAGCTTCAATCCTTATACCGAATGATTACGTTATCTAAATAGCTATTTTAATATGTGTTCAGATAAGGAAGAATAGATACATAGTTCTGAATTAAAATTGAACTACGAGGTTGAAGATTATGAACTTTTTCGATAATGAACACAACTTTCAGTTTTAGATAAAGAATAGTTTATTTTTTCATATTATCAAAAAATCCCTTTCCATTTGTAATGCGGTCTGTGGTTGTTTAGCTTTTGAATATGTGTTTCCTTTTCATTTTGAATCTCATTTACGATTTTATGATGGATGTCATGTTTTGCTATATTAGAAACCAGTCATCAACTCATCATAACACATGGTGGATTCTAGGGTGAATTTTTTCCCTCTCATTTTGGACAGTGTTTGGTTTTTTTGGAATCTAAAAATTAATGTTTGGATAAACTATATTGGACTTTTGATTAGCATATTATATAGGGATTACTTAATCAGTTTCATATTGACTACAACAAAACTGATTATCTAAGGGTGAAATGAAATTACCTATACCCCTCATCTTATCCTATTCTAACAAACTTTTACTCTGATTTCACAACACGTATCCTTATTTTGGTCATTTTATTTGTTAGTTCCTTAAATAATCAAATATTACCATGCACTTGAACATCTGAGTATCTAACTATTACAACTTTAAACACAAGAGGCACATCCAAACATTTATTTACACAAGCTGTTATATTACAACTGATATTTATCTGATTCTGAATGATCATCCTTGTTCAACAGTGACAACTGCAATACATCAATAGTGAATTTCCACAGAAGCTGCCCAGATCCCAATTGCTCCTATGATATTTGTCTCAATTGCTGTCGTGAACTCAGAGATGGCATCCAACCTGGTGGTGCTGAAGCAGAATCTTCTTTACAACAATTTCTTGAAAATTCTCAACTTCAGGGTACAGATTCAAAGGTACAGTATTTGTGTTGGAAAGCTGACTTTAAAGCAGACACTTTTATAGCTGATAATTCCATAGACTTCCCTACTTGGAAAGCAAATGCAAATGGAAGTGTAATGTGCCCTCCAAAAGCTCGTGGAGGTTGTGGTAATGGCATGCTAGAATTGAGAAGAATGTTTGAAGCTAATTGGGTGGAACAACTTGTTGAAAACGCAGAGGCTTTGACCACCACTTTTCAGACGGTTGATGTTGAGTTTGGAGATGGATGTACAGTCTGTTCTAGCAATGAAAATCATCATGATCTAAGGAAATCGGCTTCTAGGAAGGGTAGTTATGACAATTTTCTTTATTGCCCGAATGCTACTGATTTAGAAGATAATGATTTTGAACATTTTCAAATGCATTGGAGGAGAGGTGAACCTGTTGTGGTTAGAAATGTTGAAAAAAAGACATGTGGGCTTAGTTGGGAACCACGGGTCATGATGCGGGCTTTCAGGAATGCTAAAATAAAGTTAAAGGAGGAGAATAGGTGTGTTAAGGCTATTGATTGCTTGGACTTGTGCGAGGTATGCATGAGAATCTGATTTTGATTCTAACTAGAGATGGCAAATTGGGTGGGTTGGTAATGGGTCAGATAGTCAGATGGGGCTCGGGTCAGGTTGGGTTGACCAAAAATACTTTTGTCCAAATGTTCATTTTCTTTAATAAATAAAACCTGTCTCCAAATTTGATCAAAATAATTATACTATTTCAGTGATATTAGAGTTTTTTGAATAAAACGATATGAGAGTTTATATATGCGTTATAATACACTTTGGGCGACTGTTTGACCTGTTTAAGATAACTCATAACCCACAATAAATGGGTCGAAATTGTCATTTCTTATTCTAACTTTTAAGCATTTTGATTCTGAATATTAGCTTAACCACTTCTTTAGTAGATGTTAGCTTATAATAATTCTAAAATATGGTTATCAGGTTGAGATTCATCTTAACCACTTCTTTAGGGGATACGTAGAAGGTCGTAGACATCAAAATGGATGGCCAGAGATGTTAAAGCTCAAGGATTGGCCACCAGCAAATACGTTTGACGAGTGTTTGCCAAGGCATTGTGCAGAGTTCATTGCAATGCTTCCTTTCAGTGATTATACTCATCCAAGATCAGGCCTTCTTAATCTTGCTACGAAACTTCCTAATGGTTATCCAAGACCAGATTTGGGCCCTAAATCTTATATCGCTTATGGGTTTCCTGAGGAGCTCGGTAGAGGCGATTCGGTGACCAGACTACATTGTGACATTTCTGATGCGGTACGCAAACGGGTCAAATTTTATTTTACGATTTCACTTTCAAAATGAACTCCTGAACACCCCCTAGAAAGAATGTTTTGTTATATTGATGTACATCCTGGAATTAGGTTACGATTGCAACTACTTAATTTAATTTCTTGTTGGTTCATTGAATAGATTACTGGTGTCGTTTCAGGTAAACATACTGATACACACAACCAAAGAAAAACTTTCTTCAAGGGAACTTAAAAATATTGACAAGTTGCGGAAGCAATACAAAGATGAAGATACAAGTGTCGTCTTTGGTACACCACATGAGTCATTGAGTACGCTCACAGCTGAACCACCAAATGACTCAGTGGATTCTTCATACGCACAAAAAGGCGATGTTGATGGGAATGAGTGTTTAAAGATTAAAGATGTAAGCTTTGAAGAGAAATTAAATGGCATCGAAGATAAGATGTCAGCTTCATTGGATCCGTTGACCTTAGGAACTACTGAGTCAAACGGAAATGAATTGGAATCCAATCTTTCATGCCCTGAAGGTAGGATGTTTTGTAATTCTGATGTCTAGTGGTGGTACTTACAACCCCTTTACTTATGAATGTGCCAATTGGGGTTTGTTTTTCTTTTTCTCAAGAGGGTCATGGGGGGAACAGGTCACATGTGGGTTAATAGTTGCCCAATTTTACTTATTAAGCACACAACCTTCTAAATTGTTTATTTCTATGATTTAGATTAAATTTGTAATAATACTGGTAGTATAATCTTAGTTGGCATGTTATTTCTAATAAAAAAATGGACAGTAAAGTGTTTGTGGCAAGTCATTTTTACATGCTTTGACCCGTAGTAAATAATGACTCATAACCTGTTTTTCAGGCAGCGAACCCTCTGCCTCAGTGGCAGGCAAAGAAGAACCAGAAGAAGATATCACACAAAGTGATGATGGTGGTTCTGATGTTGAATATGGTGGTGCTGTATGGGATATTTTCCGTAGACAGGATGTACCCAAATTGATCGAATACATCAACAAACATCAGAAAGAATTCCGTGGCATAAACAACGCTCCTGTGACATCTGTGAGTATGATTATGAATTAGGCTTGGGTGCTGTACTGCTGTTTTATAATATTGTCTACCGGATTAAACTTGTTGTTCATATTCTAGGTTGTTCATCCCATCCATGACCAAACTTTTTATTTTGATAAAAAGCACAAGAAACGACTGAAGGAGGAGTATGGTAAGATAGTAATGCATCTGTCCCTTTTAAATTACATAGAATTAATTTAACGAGTTTTCAAATATCTGAAATACTTTATAAAAGTGAATAATAAAATTATAAGTGTCTGGTTTGACCCATTTACTTTTGAATGGGATTCGATTTATGTTTTATGTAAAACCTAATGGGTTAATCGGTAATAGCAAAAGAATTGGTGTGAAAGGGAATTTGTATATGGGTTGAAAGTTGCCCAAAGTGTATTTTTAAAGCGTAAAACCTCTTAAATCTTTATATTCAAACAATTAGATTATTATTGAAATAATATCGAAATAATATAAATATTTTAGATAAACAAATGACAACTTGCTCGTTAATTATTTGTAAACTCTTAATAAGTTTGGGCTTAAAGTGTTTCTGGTCAACCCAATCCGAATTCAATTTGCATCAAAAGATACTCAGTTTGTGCTATTACTGAACCCTGAGCCATCTATTTTGCCACATCTAATCTCGTGGGATTCATTTAAAACTGTCAATTTGTTTGTTATTACGGTGACTGGTAATTTTGAATCGGAATATTTGTGAAATGCAATTAAATTTGCAATTTTCACTTTGATTAGTCTCTCTATATTTTGGTATTATTTGGTTTGCCTCTCTTGTGGAGATTTTGTTCTGTTGGTTCCCTTTAGTATATCCATAAACTTTCCGCTTTCCGAAGAAAAAGTTGCAATTTCTACTATTTGTTAAATCCATTGCTAATTCTAGTGTAAAACCTTCAGGTGTGGAACCATGGACATTTGAGCAATACCTCGGTGAAGCTGTTTTCATTCCTGCAGGTTGTCCGCATCAAGTTAGAAATAGACAGGTTAGATATAATCATGCAGCTCAACTCTATTAAGCTATAAAACAATAAATATCGGCAGAGTTATTTTTTCTTGTATGTAACTCATGTAAAGTTTAAAAATTCTGTTGTGCAGTCATGCATTAAAGTTGCTCTCGACTTTGTGTCACCTGATAATGTTGAAGAGTGCATCCGCTTAACAGAAGAGTTTCGCTTACTTCCAAAAACCCATCGATCTAAAGAAGATAAACTGGAGGTACTTATTTCATTACTAAATTAATCCATCAGTTTAAGTGATACAAACGGTGTTGATCATAATGATTTGGCAGGTGAAGAAGATGGGGTTATATGCTGCAAGTGTTGTTATTGATGAAGCAAGTAAACTGATCTTGAAACAAAAGTAATTAAGCCTCTCTTGCATAATTTATGTCAAAATTGTTAGTACAAACTTCGTTCCACAACTGAAGTCTATTTAAATCTTGTTTTTGCAGTTCTCAACCGCAACCAGACCCTGACCCTTCGGAAGATCAAGTCTCTCCAAAAGACGAAGCCAATGAAACCATGGTGCTAGGCGACAAACCTATGGAAAAGTAATAAAGCCTCTCTTACATAATTTTTGTCAAAATTGTTGGTACAAACTTCATTCCATAATTAAAGTCTATAAATCTTGTTTTTGCAGTTCTCAATCGCAACCAGACCCTGACCCTCTGGAAGATCAAGACCCTCCAAAAGACGAAGCAAATGAAACCATGGAGTTGGGGGACAAACCTATGGAAAATGATGTGTCAAGAGACTTGAGCAAGGACAGTATACAACATATATAAATGTTGTTGTATTAATGGTGTAATTCATGTGATTTGTGCCAAAGTGTATAATTAGTCTTTTCTTTAGATAATAATCATGTTTGTGAAGTAACTGATATTTAGTGCTTAGGATTTTGGACCATGCATACAACATCAAGACAGTTTTGTAATCTCATGACCATGAAATGCAGGTGCTCATTTTGTCAACTGCAATATGTGGATTCAAGAACATAATGGTAACTAGGCCCATACATAGAAAGATCAGATGTATCCATCTAATATCCATAATTTTATCTATTCATAAACTTGGGTTTATATGCTAGCTCAATGTCTTCCGTTATCAGTTACCATGAGAGTTATTTTGTTAACAACAAGATACAACTGTGTCCAAGATGTATTGACCAACAAATTATTGGTCACTTCATATTTATACCACAAACGATCTATATCGTATCCAGCAACAAACCAGTTTATATATTACGTGTACAAAATTACGTGGCGAATGAGGTGCACCAATTATATTTTTAACTTTTTTCTCTCATTACTAAAATGACACGTGTGTTTCTCTAGTCTTTCTGTGCAAAGTACTATAGTTTTTATTTTCAATAATCTTATTTGTTACCAGATATACAAAATTATTTAGGGAAAATCACAAATTTGATCCTATATAAATATTATTTAATTTAAGAATATGATCGTTTGATCTAATCAATTAAGGTTCTATAGAAAGAACATGAAGAAGCAATATGACGATGAAAAACGTAAAGAAAATCAAAATGAAAAGTAAATTTGGTTATGAAGCATTTTCCCCTTATTTCAAATCTTTCAAGTAAAATATAAACAAACTAGAACCTGTTCTATCTACTACTTTTTTTTTTATTTTTGACAGATGATATTTCTACCATTTAATTTGATAGATCCACCAAAAGTATGCAGTAACTGGTTGTATAGTACAACTAGTTAATACACATGTTTGGTGGATCTATCAAATTGGATAACACCCTTTTTTATAACCTCCCAACATCTATAATATGTTTATAGCTAACAATGAGAACAAGCTAAATCATCTCAAACTTAATATATTACTCTACGTTACGTTTCCAACGGGACCTCTCCCCGCCCCTATAAAGATCTACTCTATTTATCCTTAGCTTAAGCACGTTCGATTGTTAGTAGTGTGTTTTTACTTTATATATTGGGTTCTTAGTTTGATGTCTTTTTTATTTTGCCTAAACAAAATAAATAGTTGCTGCATCATCCACGTCATGTTATGTCGTATCATTAAAAAGAAATGTATAAATTCTAAAACCTAAAAATAAAAGTTCACTTAGAAAACTTAAAACGAGATGATCAAGGGCGCAGCTAGAATGGGGGCAGCTGAGGTAGTTGTCCTCACAAAATTTTTGAAATTATCGTAAAAAATAAATCTTTTTAAGATATTAATGACAACATTAAAATTTTACCCTCTTAAAAGGTTTGCTCCGCCCCTACGATGGTGCTATTCACTTGTCGGGAATGGATAATAAGAAGGTTTGCTCCCATTCAATTGCACTAATGCCCCACTAGGGAACGAGTCGTGTTTTGGTAAATATCATACTCCGTATTAAACAATCACGTTTTTTTTTTTTAAGTAATTACATGTAGGGCTAACAATACTCGATACAATACAAGTCAAAGACGTGTACTATGACATACAGGTCTTAATCATTATTTGTCTAATTCCTTTAATTTTTTTAACATATAGATTTAATGAATAGTTCAACAAGTGTTTCAAATCATTAATTCGGTTGATTGTTGGCCTATCATTTTTTTTTTCTCTCTAAAAAAGTAAATAAAATGCCTAACATATTAAAATGCTTGATTTTCCCAATTATTTTACCTAATTGAGAAAGTAGTAATTTCTGCACCACTAAAATTTTTACTTAATACCAGTATTTGTACATTATGATTTTGTACGGCCAGGGCCGGCAAATGAATTTAGGAGGCCCCGTGCGATATAAAAAAAGAGGCCCCAAATAGACAAAAACTTCAAAAGAATATATAGAAAAATGCTTTAATATTATGAGAATTATATAAAGATACAAATATACAAAATCATTATCTAGCGATTCGAAAAAACTAACCATTTTCATTCTTCATTAAAAAGAACTATTATTCGAAAGAAAATTTTAAATTAAACCTTTATAATCAATACTCTTTAGTAGATTATTATCAATTGCTATCATTGTCAATTCGTTAGGCCTCTTTTATGACATTGTAGAGTGCAAATATAATTTCATCTACTTAAGTTCTGAAAAACTTATTCCCACAATTGCTACAGTTATGGTAGAATACTCTATATGCAATAATAGAATTAGGAAAGCAATCGTTTCATTTCGGATAATGTAGAATATCAATAGGTCTCGTATAGGCACAAGACAAGAAATTTTTAAGCAACTTTAACTCCACATAGAGTTTATTTGCATCAATATCGGGTTGTCCACTAGTCGTGAGTGATTTATTTTAAGATGACTACAACACGAATTAAGACTTTTGTCATCAAAGGAGTATAAGTTGTTACAAGTAAACAATAAACCAAAAGTCTTGTCATACTGTATGTATTGTTTGAATCTTTTTCTAAGAGAAACAACTGTTTGATCAACAACGCAAAATTAATATTTCAGTTTAAATGACTACTCGGCAGAAAACGAAACATCCGCTTCATCAGTTGGATTCTCTTTAAAATGTTTTATTCTAGAAAGTGCACGCTTTTATTTTTATTCTTCAAGTATCACAATAGTTTTTTTCCACATTGAACCTATATACTACGGAGTAATATATAACAACTCTCGTAAAATTTGGGGGCCCTAAATTTTGGTGACCCTGTGCGCTGGTACATACTGCACTTGCCAATATCCTCGGCAAAATACTATAACGGATAATTGTTGATGGCGTAGTAGTCATACTAAATGAAATTGTGCATTATTCCATCACACACTGTATAGATGGTCAAATCAATCAAGAGTTGTCCCAGCTAGTGAAATACCTGTTTTCTGCATTTGCTAACTTCTACAAGTCTCTTTGCTTGTAAATCAACGTAACATCATTCTGTTTGCATCTTGAATCCAACAACAACAACAACCCATTTATTCCATACCCAAAATCTAACGAATTTCCTCAAAAAGTTTCCATCTTTTTCATTATTTTCTCACTTTCAAGATTCTAAAAAGACCCACAAATTTCCATCAAAATCCAATCTTTTTTCCTGTTTTTGGACCTTCATCATCAACCGCCATGGCTGCAGCTGCTTTGAGATCAAAATCATACAAAGCAACATCATCTTTATCACCATCACTTTTACAATTTAGATATTTTATTTCAACTCACCGTATACTACCCCAAATCATTTCTTCAAATCCCACAACAAAAAAATTAGATAACTATTTCCCTCAAAATCACAATCACCATCACCAACATCAATCTTTCAAACCCTTTTCCCTCTCCGGTGAACTTATTGTTAATAATAATAGTAGTAGGAAATTAGTTAATAATATATCTGGTGCTGGTGGTGGTGGTGAATATGGGGATCCACCTGAGGTTTGGCAACCTCCTGGTGGTGCTGGGATTGTTCCTCAGCCGGGTGTTAAGATGGTTCCAGTATCCGGTGGGGTTGACCCCAGTACCGGTGGGTCCGGGTCGGGTTCTAGTGATGGGAGTTGGGGTGGGTCTAGTTTGGGTAACAGTTTCCCAACTCCTAAGGAGATTTGTAAAGGGCTTGATAAGTTTGTCATTGGTCAAGAAAGAGCTAAAAAGGTTGTACTTTTTAGTGTTATGTTTTCTTTACAGCTTGAAGTAGAAAGCTATATGATATAAGTTGTAGTATGTTCTTATGTAATCTAGTTGTATGGTTGTTTATTAC
Organism: Helichrysum umbraculigerum; assembly: GCA_949592205.1. Classification (NCBI taxonomy): domain Eukaryota; kingdom Viridiplantae; phylum Streptophyta; class Magnoliopsida; order Asterales; family Asteraceae; genus Helichrysum; species Helichrysum umbraculigerum. The sequence continues at coordinate 101,125,605 of CATIUR010000003.1, read as the reverse complement.
TTAAAATTCACTTGATACTTGAATGAACAAATAGAATGTTTTGCACCCACTTTCATTTCGATATGATATGTGTGTAGCTGCTTGTAAATTTGTATGTAATAGAAACATTAGGATTTTATTAACATTCTTAGTTCAAATAATACAGGTGCTTGCGGTGGCAGTTTACAACCACTACAAGAGGATCTCTATTGACACTTCACAGAAGTAAGCACTCTGTTTGATTCCAGCTTTCCTGTTTTTGTTGGTATTTGATTCTTTGAAGAACATTGTTTGTTTGTCGTATAACTAGAATAAGATAATTAGTTGTAAGAAGATGTGATTTAGGAGGAGATAATCGATGTGCTATTGCTACTTGAAGTTGTAATAACCACTCTTCATGATTGTGGGTGGATCTCAAATTGTAACTACTTAAGTAAATGATTGGTACAGGAATGGCATAAATAAGTCTATTACTGTTCATTTGGTCATCATTTTAGTTGCAGCTAGTTTCAATCTCTGATTATTTGACCCGTAATGGACAGTAGCACTGTAGCAGGTAGTATCAAACCGATTATATGAACTCCTAAACAGACCGAAGCAAACTAATATTGCAACTTGAAATTACAACAATTTGATAATCAATTTAAACTGCATATTAAATTTGTGATAAATGCTCCTGATATATGGTACTACAACTTGCAAAGTTAGGCCTGCAGGGCATTTGAGAAATGACAAGACAAATGCCAAGGATGATGATGAGGCAGTAGAACTTGAAAAAAGTAACATCCTTCTAATGGGGCCAACCGGTTCAGGTTATCTTTTTCTTCCAAGTGGATTGGTCAATTTAGTGCAAACATGGCTTACTATAATTGTATGCACCCTTTTATAGTCGTATTGTTACCTATATACTTAAAAATTGTATCTTAACCAGGGAAGACACTACTTGCAAAAACACTGGCACGCTTGGTGAATGTTCCATTTGTCATTGCAGATGCTACTACACTCACCCAGGCATGTTTCTGATTCGTAGTTTGGTTAAATGTGCTTCCATTTCCTTTTCAGTTATTATTTTTTTCAATTTATATGCTTGTGTGGTAGATGTAAGTAATTATGCATTTATCTTAATTTTTGGGGTGCTGAACATCTCTGGCAATTTACAGGCAGGCTATGTTGGGGAAGATGTCGAGTCAATTCTATACAAGCTCCTGACTGTATGTCCCTTAGACTTGCTAATTGTCTTTGTTAAGGGCCGATTTTCACATTTGATGAATAATATCAATATATGGTTCAGGTTGCTGACTATAACGTAGCAGCTGCTCAGCAGGGCATTGTGTATATAGATGAAGTTGACAAGATTACAAAGAAGGTTTATTCAAATATATTTGTTATTTTCAGTCTATATATATGCCATGCGACTTTCTTAATTTCTTGCTTTTTCTTCACAGGCTGAGAGTGTTAATATTAGCAGAGATGTATCGGGTGAGGGTGTGCAGCAGGCATTACTAAAGATGCTAGAAGGGACTGTACGTGCTTGCATTTTATTATGTTCAGTATAATTGTATTGGGTCATGTCAATGAAGGAAATATTGTGCATAGCTCTGGCAATTTAGACTGATTAACTTATGAAATGGTCCGGGTTACGCTTCATTTTGACAAGTCAAATGAGTAAAGTAAAAGAGTTAGCTCAAAAAGAAACGTGTCAAACTTGTAACGTCTCCCATAGTGTATTGTAAATGCCTAAAATCTCCTAAATACGTTTATTCACTATAATTAGATTATTACTGAAATATTATCAAACTAAGCACCTTTGACACACTAATTATTTATAAAGAATTTAAATTCTTTTGGAAGAAAAGAAGAAAAAAAGTGGTTTAGGTCAACCTGCATAGAAAAGTACCTATATTCACTTGTTACCCAACATGCCCGACCCGCTTATTTTTCCACCTCTAAGTGTGCATTAAACTGCTGATTGGAAAGATTGATTGGTTCATTGGTTGTGTTAAGAAAGTTTATAAATTTTAATTGACCTTTAATGCAGGTAGTTAATGTCCCTGAAAAGGGGGCACGGAAACATCCTAGAGGAGACAATATTCAGGTATATTGCACTGATTAATTGACCTTTTAAACATGTTAACTAGTTTACAAACCAGATTGTGAATGTTTCTCTACGACGTTTTGTTACAGATCGATACCAAAGATATCCTGTTTATATGTGGGGGTGCCTTCATAGATCTTGAAAAAACCATTTCAGAAAGGTATGTGTTAAAACAATAATTTCATTGAGTCTCAGTGTTTATATATCACAATGTCTGTTATATCCAGACGCCAGGACTCTTCTATTGGGTTTGGGGCACCTGTTCGTGCTAATATGAGAGCTGGAGGTGTTACAACTGCAGCTGTGACTTCAACCTTGTTGGAAACTGTAAGCCAGTTCATTATTATGAATAAATTAACTGTATTTGTGTTATAAAATTTGTTATCTGATTATGTAGAGTGTTTCCGATATATTTATCTGATCTGTTAGGCGTCAAATAATTAGTTTTGGATGATCAGTTTTGGATGACTTGTTTCTCCTTGAACCTACTTACCTACAATATCACTGTTTATAATGCTATTGAGAAATTAATTAATTTTATGCAATTCATTTTCAAAAGAAGCTGCTAACAGATCATTTATAAGAAATATTTATGTATCCGATAGAAAATAGTTTGTCAATAATCTTGAAATAAGTGCTTCAATAATAGTTAAGAATGCCTGTTATATTTTTCATTTATTAGTTTCGTATTTACAACTTAAGACAACAAAAACACGTCATAAAATTATCTCATGCAACATGTTTTCGTTATAGTTGATTATATGCTTTGTGGGTTGTTTATGTTTATCAGGTTGAAAGTAGTGATCTTATTGCTTATGGTTTAATACCTGAATTTGTTGGCCGATTTCCAATTCTTGTCAACTTATTAGCTCTTACAGAGAATCAACTTATCCAGGTACTTTTTCCACGATCTTACCAATTAAGCTTTAAGCATTAGTTTATTCAAGTACATCCAGATGAGCAGTTATTTTCTGTAGGTGCTAACTGAACCGAAAAACGCATTAGGCAAACAATACAAGAAGTTATTTCAGATGAATGGAGTAAGTCTTTCTTCTCCATGGTTATATTATTTTGTGGGTCAACATGTTTGTAATTGTTATTTATGTGTTGTTCTTATTTCAGGTTAAGCTACATTATACAGACAGTGCTTTGAAATTAATCGCAAGGAAAGCAATAACTAAGAACACTGGTGCCCGGGGTTTGAGGGCCTTACTGGAGAACATTCTGATGGACGCCATGTTTGAGGTTTGTAATCCTTACATTTCCATTCTATAAAAATTTAGATTTTTATGGGTCGCTTCTGCACAAGTCTTTTGTCTATTTGTCACATGTTTAATATACCCTTAAGCAAACGACGTAAAACTGGCTATCTAGTAGATCGAATGACGATGACTGAATAGGTAGCTTTTCAAAAACTTCCACAAAAAAATTAGTTGCGATTAGAATGCGTTTTGAAAGAAATTATGCAATTATTAATCGGAATCCGGTGATCAGCTGCAATAGAATACTGTAAGATATATTGTTTGGATGTGCTTTTGCTGTTTGAAGTTGTAATAATCACATAATCTCATACGTTTTAATGTCTAGTAAATTTCGATTTTAGAAGAATTGCAAAAGATAAAACGACCAAAGTTGACGTGTGTCTGTGAAAAAAAGGTTTGACATTTCCTGACTATAAGTTCTAATAATAGTAGTAATTTCCAAAATGAAAATCCAAACACGTCCTTAGTGTGCGGGTTTTGACTTTAGATTTTAGTAGCGCCTCTGTCCCATAAAAGTTGAAGTTCTCGAATTATATGTACTTTATGCAAGTATTTTGTCTATTTATCATATGCTTAACACACCCTTTAATAATGGGTATATGAGAGAATTTAATTATTTAAATAGATGTCGACAGTGTTTAACTTTTTTTCAGACGCCCCAAAACGAGGTATTTTACAATGAATTTGGGCATCCCAATTGCAATTTGTAGAATGCTCAAGTTGAAAAATGAGTGGTGAATTTGCATGCAGATTCCTGATGTAAGAACAGGTAAAGATATAATAGAAGCTGTGGTTGTTGATGAGGAGGCTGTTGGAGTTGAGGGAAAGGGTTGTGGTGCTAAAATCCTCCATGGTGAAGGTGCATTTGACCATTATCTGTCACAATATGGTGTCAAAGATAGGGCGGAAGACAGTGCAGTAGAGCCTGAGACGGAAGCTGACGTGGAGGCAGATTTGCCTTCTCTTGCTGCTTTGTAAATCATATGGGGAGATGCTAGATGATATCTCCATATGTATGTATATATAATGTGTACTAATTTAAGCTCTAATGAGAAACAATTTAATAAGTAAATTTAATGTTGGATTCTTCCATCATTCCATCAAGTGTTGTATCATATCAGAACATAACATAATCTTCCATCATTCCATCAAGTGTTGTATCATATCAGAACATAACATAATGATATAACTGTAGTTTTCAATGTTGCAGTACAAAACTACAAATCCTACAAGTTGGTAGTAACACAATCATTTTTTTAATATTGGTGTCACTTTTTTTTTTTTTTTTTTGAAGAAAATTATAAAGTTGATGAAAACATGGATGATTTTTATATGTCAAGGAATGTAATTATGGGCTAAAGGTGGATAGAGATGGACCCTCCTAATTTTAGCTAGTAGACACATATCCATGAGTTGTGAATTGTGATGCTTGGACACCAAGGATTTGTTGATAGTGCCAACCTACCCCCCACCCTCATTGTGGCCTTTTTTGCTTTTATAACTTAAGCTAACCATATTTAAATGATAAAAGTTCTACCATCTTTTTATTGATGATGACTTGTAATTACTTATTAGTCACCTCATATAAAGAACTCAAAGTTTAATAGATATATATGCATTGTAGTAGAAATTATAAATAAAAGGGATATAATTAGGTGATGTTAACCGATCATTAATCAATAATTTACATATTTAACCCTTGATTTTTTTCACTTGTACACAATTGGTCTCTCCTTTAAAGTTATCGACACTTAAAGTTACGTGGTATTAACTGCACATAACATTTTTCCTACGAATAAAGATTTCATTTTTCGAAAAATGTTGACTTATTATCATGTACCTATGCACAAAACAATATTGTTTGTTTATTATTCCAACTACTATTTAGAAATCACAATCTCATTAAGTTTTTGGCTAAGTATGATAGGTAATATCATGACAGCCTTTTTAATTTTATTTTATATTACAAGAAATGTTATGTTTGGTATATTTCATTTATGACAAACGAATGTACTTAATTTGCTACCAAACTTGATAAAGGAATATTGACCATGACACGAATACTTTTATGCATTCTTAATAAAAACATTCTAAAAAAATATTAAAATATCAATGAAATAATCAATCGTTGACCATCAAAACCAATATCTTAACAACGAAAAAAAAATCGATGACATCAAGAATAAAAACAACCAATTATTTTTATTAAAATTGGAAAATAAATTATACCTATATGTAGTCATTTTGGAAATTATTATAATAAATAGTAGTAAAGCGAAAATACAAATAAAGAGAGTCTTTTTTTAAGCAGTCTCTCTATATTATAGTAAAAATACGACTGTTTACGTTTTTAAAGTAATTAGGTACTATAATATGACCGTCTACATTTTAATTATTCGATTTTGAAGAAATAAAATAGGCTAGTGTACTACTGTTTTATTTTATATTTTAGTAGTAATAAAAGGGAGAAAACACAATTCCTTTTGTTTATGTACTTTCTTAACCCATCCAAAAACAAATAAAAAATAAAATAAAAATCCAATAATCCCACGTATATCAGCCGTCCGTTTGTTGCATCTCAATAATTTCAAAAACAAATTCAACGGCGATCCTTTTATATAAATAAACTCATACAATATATATATACAGAGAGAGAAACAAAGAAAGAAAAAACCCATATTTTTACAGAAAAAAAGGGGGGGATTGTTTAATCCAAAATCGATCTGTTTTGATCACTTTCTGTTTGACATTTTTCTTGAAATTAAAATTCTTGAAAGTTATGGAGATCAGAAGACAAAGTTTGAATCTTTTCTGAGATTCTTGGATTGGGTTTTTGGTGGATTTGAAAGATTGATTCAAAATTTTGAATCTTTTTAATTTGGGTTTGTGAAATCAAGAAAGAAAAGATTATGGATTTGGATAATATCGAGTGTGTTTCTTCTTCAGATGGATTAGAAGATGAAGAGATCCATCCCCAAATTACACATCATCAATTTTCATCAAAACCTCACATTATTTCTAATAATAATAATAATAATAATATCAATAATAATAATAATTTGGGAATCCCTCTACCCCCTGGTTTGACTCCTACAACAAGTGTTCATGAATTGTTGGAATGCCCTGTTTGTACTAATTCTATGTACCCTCCAATTCATCAGGTTTTGTTTCTCATTCCCTTTTTCTAAATATTTTTAATTGTAATTCTGAATAATTGTTTCTTGTTGATTTGATGTTCTGATATCATGTTTGATTGATGAATAATTAGGGTAATTTTGTTTGATTTAAATACACGGTTGAATTTCAATTTGTTTTGTTTCTATCGACAATTTTGATGAAATGTTGTGATTTAGATTTGTAAGTTCACATGCAATTGGTTAATTGATTTTCTGTGTTAAGGATTGATAGTTTGATTTTAGAATTTACATTTAGGTCAAAGGGTTTTATCAACAAAATTAATTCTTGATGTACGCATTTACAATATTGAAACGAATTAAGAGAGGATTCTTGAGTAAAATAAAATCAACAATTAAGTGTTGGAATTGGGGTTTGTTGTGATTATTTTCTTGATATTGTTGTTAAGTAACTGTTAGGATCAAAAATCACATAAATGCTACTTTGTTTGATGAGTTTGCGTTTTAACACATACATTTTGCCAAACATGTTTTTGAAATGGAAGATAAAGAATTCATTGAATTTGCTTCTTTAGCAAATATAAGTTTGGAGATGGGATTGCTATTATTTTGCTGATATTATTCAACAATTGTTTAAATTGATCAATAATCGTATAAACGCTATTTGTGATCTTGAATGATTGGTTTGCTTTGGTTATGAAAAGTTCTACAATAATCCCAAAATTTTCTGGAAATGGAAGATAATGACTTCTTTATTCTTTTTATATTTGTTTTGAGTGCAGTGTCACAATGGGCACACATTATGTTCCACCTGTAAAACACGAGTGCAAAACCGATGCCCTACATGCAGACAGGAGTTGGGAGATATTAGGTGCTTAGCGTTGGAAAAAGTTGCAGAATCACTCGAACTTCCATGCAGATATATCTCATTGGGATGTCCTGAGATATTCCCATATTACAGCAAACTCAAGCATGAAGCATTGTGCAACTTCAGACCCTATAATTGCCCGTATGCTGGATCAGAGTGCTCGGTTACAGGAGACATACCTTTTCTGGTTACCCACCTCAGAGATGACCATAAAGTAGATATGCACACGGGATGCACATTTAATCATCGTTATGTCAAGTCTAATCCCCGTGAAGTTGAAAACGCCACCTGGATGCTTACGGTTAGTTTTAACTCCTGCTATAAAAGTTTACGTTCTAGGATTTTGATATTCTATTTGTTTCTTTGATATTTTGTGTGTTGGGGTTAACATTACAACTTGCTTGCTTATATAGCTGTGGGAAACTGAAAAGTTGAGCATACAGTTAATATGTTTGTTTAACAGTTTTGTCAACATCCCTGGTTGTTGGACTTCTTGTTATGTCTAGTGAACTGTTATGTGTCTGCTATTACGGGAATTTAGACAGATAAAGATTATTGTTTTATACCACTCTTAAGGGTTTAGGGTAGTTTATAGCATTCGATACCTATTGTCAGACAATTCCATGCATAAAATAATTATTTTTTTGCAAAAAGGAGATTCCGCGTTTATGGTAAAGGTCATTAAATTTCTATGGTTTCCATATTAGTTGTTTAGCTGATCTAGGAGCTTTTGAAAGTTGTTTACCATAAGTTAAGGGTGCATAAGTTACAATGGTGATGGGTGTAACTGCAATACAAAACTGATATGGTATTTGTGTTTTGTAGCTACAAGATTTAAGAAGCCACCGATATACTAGTTTTTTTGGTTTTTGGTAGTTCAATTACTACTAAAAACTTGTTGCTCCCTCTATATGCTGACTGTCTGTCAAATATCTTTCGAAGTAGCCTTGAATAATGCCAAAAATTAGATGATCTGTTTTTTACAAGTCAATATTATCATTTATTTTTGGCATGACAGACGCAGTACATATGAGTTGTAGCACAAAGGAAAATAATAGAGGTGGCAGCCTTGACCCATTTTTTTAGGAAAGGCTGATTCGGGTTTTCATTTTACATTATTAACTATTCAAACAGGTTAGTTTGAAAACTTTTTTGAAAATGAAACTGGTTGAATGGTTCAAAACTCGAAGTGCGTCAAAATTCTTACCTTAAATTTCTTCATTGAAATAATCAGATTAGTTTTATTACTATAGTTCTCTAATCATATTTGATAGCTTAGAAGTCTATAAAATTCAAGGAAAAAAGGAATAATTTTTTTATTTTTATCACATAAGTTTTCTAATCATATTTGATAGCTTAGAACTCTATAAAATTCAAGGGAAAAAGGAATAAATTCTTTGACCGGCCAACCCACCTGTTTTGACACGCATCACTTTTGACCTATTACCTAACCCATCCATTTTCTACCTCTTGAAATTTGGATACTATAATGAGGAACCCCAAAATTGGATTGCAGAATGAAATGAGTACTTTGTGGTATACTTAAACGACCGACATTTTGTTTTGTGAACAAAAGGAAGTTTGTTTGAACATGCGTCTGATGTTTTTAATTCTGATCCAATTGCTTTCTTTTCTTGAGTACTTCAAATAGTGGATTTAATTTTATTGGAGAATACTTGAAATCCCACCGATGTGAATGTTCGTGTGACTTTTTTAGGCCTAACTGGAAACATATTGGCAGGTATTCCATTGTTTTGGGCAGTACTTCTGCCTACACTTTGAAGCATTTCAGCTAGGAATGGCACCTGTTTACATGGCATTTCTTCGTTTCATGGGTGATGAAGCAGATGCACGCAACTACAGCTACAGTTTAGAGGTTGGAGCCAATGGGAGGAAACTAACATGGGAAGGAACGCCAAGAAGCATCAGAGATAGCCATAGGAAGGTAAGGGACAGTCATGATGGACTGATAATTCAAAGAAATATGGCTCTTTTTTTCTCGGGTGGAGACAGGAAGGAACTCAAACTCAGAGTTACAGGAAAGATATGGAAGGAACAACAGAATCCCGAAGGCGGTGTTTGCATTCCAAATCTTTGTAGTTGAGATTTAGTCTTCTGTGTTCTTAATTTGAATGTCAATGTCGTTGTGAATGTGAATGTGGTGGTTTTTTCATTTTTGATGCATGATATGCCCTTGTTGTAATACTTGTCAAATTCTACTGTTGATACGTGATCTGTTTGTGATTTAGTTGAAGATTCAGGTTGAATTAGCCATTGAATTCCCTCATTTTTCATCTTCATTTCGATATTTGTTACATCTGCCATTCTGTGAAGATTTGTGTATTGTTGGTAAATGAATAGTCTAGACTACCAAGAGCGACGTTGAAGCTTCGACTCTGAAAAAGAAACATGTAAGTTAAGCGTTCCTTTATTTTTACAATTATATAGAAGCGACAGTTTGGGCACGTATAGAGTTGATACTTTGAACTGATACTCCAACAAAGTAAGCAGTACCCCATCATTATTTTTGTCCATCATTGTATCTCAATATTGTATGCTTCTGCAGTTGTGCTAAACAGAATCAAAATAGACTAATTTGTTGAAATCGCTCGCAACTAATGGTTTCCTAATACTAGATATGATATTTACAGGGTTGCATTTTCGTCTGGGCTAGTTATGACATAAAAGAGAGCAAAAGCATGTTTGCTGGCTGTTGCTATTATAAAGCATGAGTGTATGCAAATAAAAACCTATGTGGAGGGCAATGCAGTGATGTTGCACTGTCTGTGATGCCAAATATATGTCTGCAGTAAACATGAGACGTTTTATGTAATCATTTTCAGTCAAGTATATGTTTTTTGTATGTGTTGAGGGGCGGTGGTCTCAAGAAATTGCAGCTAACAGGATCCGAACTTTAAACCTGTTTTTGAAGAATCTCAAACCCTTACCACTAAACGACCCCTTGAGGTAGGTGTCCCGATATTTAACACAATCAAAATGCAAAGTTTATTATGGACAGTGGGTGATTGATTTTGTAGAGCTCGTAAGTGTCGTATCGACTTCCTCAGGGCCTTGGACTTTGTATGGATCAACTATACTAAAGCAATACTCAAGTCTTTACAGCATTTATAATATGCATCTTGTGTAGCTTAATCAAATATATGTTATATTGAAAAATATTGTGTATGTTTATATTGCAACATAAAGGCTATAGCAAAAAATAAATAAATATTACTATTAATCATATCAATTATCCAAAGGCCCGTGAATAAAATAAGATTCACGGCCACAGGCCCACGCACTTCTACTTTCGTTACTGCCTATTGTATTTGTCATTGTATAAAACGAGCCGTTTTTAACTTGCGCGTTGAGGCGGAACAAAAATATTTAAGAAAAATTCTAGAGTTACAAAAATTTTACAAAAAATTATTTACAAAGTGATGTGGACCAATCAAAAGATGAGAGAGAAACAAGTGAAAGAATGTAAGATTTCATGTGATTGGTCTATACATTTTGCCACCTCATTTTGTACAATTCTTTTTGTAAAAATTTTGTAAGTTTTGTATATTCCAATATTTAATTAGTTTATGAAATAATTTAGTATATATGCAACTTAAAGGTTAAAATAGTTCTGTATGTAGTCAAATTCGAATTTTCGAATGGTTTAAGGAGTTATACATGAGCCTAAATTTTATTTCCATTAGTCAATTATTTTATATGACAAAACATCAAAGTACCTAAAATGTTTAGAGCCTTAGCCTTAGAATTAATTGTATATAGTTTTTATTTATTGATTACAAAATTACTTTAAAATTGTTTAAGACTTATATAAGTAGTTCATACCATATCTATAGCTTCCAGCTCCAAATATTTTATAACCCTGAAAATTAACATATTTGTAGTTCATACCATATCTTACAAATCCAAATATTTGACAAACGTAATAAAAAAGAAATCACACAATAAAACTCAATTTTAAAATTTATCATTTATGTATATCGAGTGGTTCAAAATAAAATGGTGTTGTTAGTCTCGACCGATATTAAAAATAAACCTTTTTAGAAAAAAACATTGTCAAAGTATGGAGAATTTTTATTGAACTGATAACATATTTTAACCATTTAAGTAATACATATTTATAAATTTATGTAACTTTGTAAAAAAAATTTACCTTGTAATTCATTGAATTTTTTTTAACATGTAAGAGGTTATGCTTCTTGTTAACATATGAAGGTAATTTCTTCATATGAAACTAAAAATGTACAAAAAATTTGTACTCCGTACCGAAGGGCTTGGAAGAAGAAATAGAATCTCCTTTCTTTTTCGAGAAAAGGTCCCATTCGGAAGTAACTACAGCGTACATGTATGATGAGAATGACAATAAAAAAAAGAAAGAAAATGGCTAACAATATGAAAATGTTTCTACGATCCAATTATTAAATACCTGTCATTTGCACTTTCTCATATATGATTCATATATATCATAACTCTATATGTTAGTGACCTTCAAATTGAACATGATAAATACCAAGTTTTGAAAAGTATTAACCTTTTCTTTTCTTTTTTCTTTTGGGTAATTTGTCAACTGACATTAGAATTATTGTTTAGTATATCGAACTGGTTGTCTAACTAATCATTATATAGGTCTTTTTTCTACAATACAATCGTGACTGAGTAACTCATTTACACTAAGCTAATAGTTAACTTGGAATCAACCAGGTTACCGTTTTAATATAAAATAAATGTAAATAATGATCAAACAAAAAGGATAATTACCATTAAGTAAAACACATTTATTTTTTTGTCATATCAAGTTAAGTGATTATTTAAAAGAAATGGGTGTTTGAAAGTTTATTTAGGTAATGTATATACAATTTACAAAATATATAATTTTTAATCACAAATAAATTATAGCAATCTATGCTTTTGGTTTTTGAATGTAGAACACACCCAAATATTAAGTTAAAAGTATATAGTTATTTATATGATTTTGTTATAAGGAAGAAAAAAGAAAAAAAAAAAGGAAAAAGCTTTGTACTATTCATATAATAATAGTAACTTACATTGGATTAATAATGGTTTATTTTTTGTTTTAATCACTCAAGTTTTTTCTCATAATTTAATCCTTCAACTTTGCATTGACTTATTAGGTTAACCTTTCAAAAGGTTGAACTATTGAATTTTAGAAAGTTAGATGATTAAACTAAAACTAAAATGTAACACCCCCAAATTCGTTGATTTAGATTAGCGGAAGCATTTAGTTTAAGTACGGGGGTGCCACAATAACAAAGCATGCATACGTATCAGAGCATATGATTACAACAGAACATAATATATTAAGATGCCAAAAGTATTAATTACAAAGTTTACGATTCATCGAATCGTACAAGTTAAAAGTAATGAGTTTACAAAAGTAGATTTCTGGAATATGACTAAAACAATTTCAGTTATACTAGAGAAATCCATATGTTTCCAAAAAGTTGGCATCCTAAAACTTCACGGGTCGCCTAATTCTCCATGTGTTTTGGCGATTCTTACATGCGCAGCTAATTCCCTGAAAAACATAGTAAAAGTCAACAACGAGGTTGAGTGAATTCACAGGTTTTATGTTTGCAATCGTAGAGTCGAGTTGTAAGCACAATTGTTTAAATCATATACGTTCACAAATACGTTCACAAATAGTTATTACCATAACAGTCAGGTAAAGTTTAGTGGAATGTTATCCAAAGTATAAGTTTAGTGGGTTGTTCGCCCAAAGTTTAGTTTACGTGGGATGTTACCCAAAACAGATACGTGGGATGTTACCCAAAATGTCAGTTTAAAACACGTGCTGGTCGTTCTCCAGCGGTTTACAAACATTACCGGTCGTTCTCCGGCCAAATACGCACGGGTCGTTCTCCCGTTCAAATAAAACAGTTTAATACGCACGGGTCGTTCTCCCGTCCAAACACTGCTGGTCGTTCTCCAGCGAAACACAATACCGGTCGTTCTCCGGTCAATACGCATGGGTCGTTCTCCCGTCCAGTGGCCAGTCGTTCTCTGGCACTAAAATACGTTGCTGGTCGTTCTCCAGCGTTTTCATAAAAGTACCGGTCGTTCTCCGGCCAAATCAAAACAGTTTACCGGTCGTTCTCCGGTCTAGTTAAAACAGTTTGTCAAATAGTTTATCACGTTTGGTTGATTCATAGTATGAAAATGTTATTTCATAAACAAAGTTCGCACAACAGTTCAATAATTTCAAAGTACTATAATAGTTCGAATAAAACACGTATGATGAACAGTCATGTAGTTAAAGCAGTTATGGCAATTAATAAAACGGTTAAACAGCTTAAACAGTTGACTATGTTTTCCACCCCAAAAGTAGTTAAAACAGTAAAAGTAGGGGCTGTGAACTCACCTGTTGAGTTAAGTAGTTGTGCGAGTGCTAGCAAACCTAAGCCCAAGTACAGTCCGGAATCTCCTAACGTCCTAAACGTATGAGATTTAATAAGTATGTGGATGTCTAAGCTAATCATCTATGCTAGTGTTTGTACAACCAAGTTATGCCCAAAGTGTTTGTTAAACGTTCAAGTTTGCATTTCGTTGTTTGTGAAAATGTATACGACTTGTTGGTGATGTTTTGAAACAATAGTTCAAAAATGTTATTATCTCATTTGCTACAGTACTGCTACAGTAAAATTTGACTTTTCTACAGTAACTTTGACTTTTTAAAATGTGTTTTTAGGGTTCTGACTTGTGCGACGCAAGGTGCGATGTAAGGGTCTGCGTCGCATTCAGGTTTTGCGACGTCATGGGTTGCGTCGCATAGGCGACGTTCGCAATTTAATGCGACGGAACGGGTTGCGTCGCTATCTGCGACGTGGGGATGATTATGCGACGCAAAGGCCTGCGTCGCAGTACTATTTTTGGGCCAAAAGCGACGTAGTCGCCTGTTCGACGAACAGCTTAAAAATCAACGAGTTTTGGGTCGATTTGGACGTTTTTGGTTGTATAAAACGCTAAAACATGATAATCTAAGTATACTAAACATGAAATATTAACTAAAACTACAAAATCTAGGAACTGACGGGATTTGTCGGAAACTTACGAGTGTCGGTTTTGAAATCCGGAAAGATGGAAAGATAGATCGCAGTCTCGTGGTCGTTTTTCTCTATTTTGTTTGTTGATTCGGCGTCGTTTGATGGTAGTTTTCTTTGATTTTGTGAAGGTGGTGTGGTGGAGTTTGAAAGAGAGAGAGAGAGATGAAAAGGATGGTGATGGTGGAAATGAAAAGGAAATGGGGGAGGTGGATGGGGTTTTGTTCCCCATTTTCCGTCTCCGTGTTTGCGCTCCGTGTTTGTTTACCCGATCGTTATTTATTAAATTTATTTTAACTAGTACATTTTTAATTACCTATTTTATTTTATTTTAATTAGGATCTTTTATAAAATTCATAAAATTTAGTTATACAATTTTTGACTCTGTTTATTTTTAATTATACATTTTAACGTTTTTGCGTTATAAAATGATTTGTAATTATTTTTGTCAAAATGTTTAATTGTTAATATCGTTATTTAATAATTTCGTTTTATTAAATAATTTTGTTCACCAACAGCCGTATATTTTTGTCGCGTTTGTTTTAAAATTCGATTCGTATGTAATTACAACTAATTACGAAATGTTACACTACGCGTTCTAACTAGTTGGGCTTTGCTAGACTTACCTCTAAAATGTGTTGTGAATTCACTCAAGTAGGGAATTAGCCTAATAATGCAAGTGATTAACGTTAATAATCGCGTTTAAATTTGCAGAGTGTTACATAAAAGGGCAAAATTATTAAAAAAAGATAAACTTTAGGTATTAGACCATCAAAGTTTTGAAGTATAATCAAATTTTAGGCTTAAACCATCAAAATTTTGAAACTACGAGAATTAAATCATTATAAAAAACTTGAGTGGTTAAAACGAAAAAAAAATATGAAAGTTTTATAATTAAACCATTATTAGCCCACTTACATTTATCATTTCCTGATAAATGTAAGAGCTTTCAATTAACAAGAAATTTTTATACAGATGATTTCTTATATTTGACACACAAAAAGATGACTAATAATATAAATAAATAATCTAGTAAAATTACAATACTTAAAATAGATGTGATCGTCTAATCTTTTTTAGTTTTGGAATAATTTTTGTGATCGTCTAACCTTTGGTGTTGGGCTATAGTTGTCGATGATAAAGACGATGCTTATTTTTCCTTGTAAGAAATTAATACTCGATTGGTTTGCAGAATTTTATAAAACTGAAAATCTTAATTTTATTACGATTGGTTTGTAAAACTGATAAAGTGTTTGGTTCGAAAATAAAATGAATTGTAATACACCATATTCCTTCACTCAAAAAAATTCATTCTTTGCAATTATAATTTTTTTGATGAATTTCAATTACATTAAAGAATATATGATGTAAACTAAAAACACACTTAGACGATTGCCAATGGTTTGTGCGGTTTGGCAACCGACGAAGGCTGGCAAACCGACGCCATTGGTACGGCTTCGTCGGTTGCTTCGGTGGTTTTTCTTCTTCAGAATTCCGACGAAAGGGTAGAGAGTTGGCGGTGGGACCTAACTTATATATGAGGTATTGATATTTTTTGTTTAGTGCATGTAAATGTGTATATATTGATAAATGTGGGGCCCAAAAATTGAAGTGATGAAAGAATTGTTGAGAGTGTTTAATCGGTCTTTCATCAGCTGCGGATGAGTTGACGTGGCGCTGAGCTTGGAAACTGAAAAAGCAACTGTTAGAAGTGGTCTTAAGTTGGTTTTTAAAGTCTTTTATTTATTTGTGAAATTTAAAATCCTTAATTATGTAGATAAGTAATTATTGAAGCAATTATTATTATGATAAGACTAAGGACCCTGCTAATTAAGATACATATATATTGGGAGTAGCTTTCCATAACAATTAAAATTGTCAATCTACCATTAGACCACTCTCAATGGTGAAAAAAACTGACTGAGGCACATTAGTGTCATGTCAGCTTTTTCAAAAACTGACTGAAACTGACAGACCACTCCCATCAGTGCTCCGTCACTTCATTTTTTTCTGGACCTCACACATTATTTACTTTATTTATTTAAAAAATAAAATAAATAAAACAATTTCATTAAAATTTAAAAAATGACATTAATTAAAAAGAAAAAACATTTCATTAATTAAAAAGAAAACATTAAAATAACTAAATAATTATATTGTGGCCCATTTATCTAAAAATAAACCCATTATATAGTGGCCCATTTATCTAAAAAAAACCTAATACCAAAGCCCATTAATTATTAACCCTAAATATGTATCATCATCATCCTCCATCGATGGTTCTGTGAAAAGAAAAGCCCCTGTAACGGGTAAACTAAAACCCCCCATTTTTTTATTTTATTATGCATTTTTAATTAAAAAATGTTTGTTTGTTGAATTTGGCCAAACCGAAGCTTCCCTTCTCTCGTCAGTTTTCCGACGGTAGCAATCGACGAGGTCAACCGAACGGTTTGCTGCCAACGGCATCGGTTTAACCGACGACCGTCGGTTGCAAACTGACGGTGCCGTTGGAAGGAGTCTTAGAGCATCTTCAATGTGTGCACTAAAATAGTGTGATAGATTGCACTATTATAATGCAAAATGAGCATCTTTATGGAATATTCTTGCACTAAAAAAAATTGATCCAACGTGTTGTACCAAATTTTTACACTAAATCTTATTTAATTGATTTAAACACATAATTTAACAAAATATTGTACTTTAATATTTTTATTTTGTTTAATACCTTATTTAGTTCAAGACTAATGTTTTATAAAAATAAATATTCTTATATAAATAGTATTATCATACAATATTTAATAAGAAAATATAAATTATTATGTTTACACTTTTTTATGTGTACATATATACATAAACAAAAGTAGTTCTGGAATTAAACAGAAAAAGAGTAAATTTCATAGATGGTCCCTGTGGTTTACGCTGATTTATGAAATTCGTCCCTGAACTTTTTTTCATGTTTTCAGTCCAATAACTTTTACATTTGTTTGAAAATAGTCCCTCCTCACTTAAAAGGACAGAATTACCCTTTTCTCATTTTCTTTAATTATATATTCAGATTTTAATTCATTTTTATATTATTATATAAAAGAAGAAGAATTGTATTTATAATTATATTTCTTTGACATATAACCCCTTACCCATATCACTCTCTCCTTGACTCACCCACCTCCACCCCTGCCCACCTCCACCCACCCCCGCCCACCTCCACCCACCTCCGCCATCCGTTCATCTTGTCCGGTTACAACCACCAAATCGCAAAACATGATCAACGGGACCACAAAACCATCACCATCAGTGGGTGTCTAAGTCGATGCTAAAGGAAGGAGATAGAATGGGTGTCAAAATTCAAATCTGCAAAACAGAAGTTGATAGAATTCATGTGTGGTCGCGTGCCGGAATTCTTGGATCTAGCTTGAAAGTCACAATCGTCGGGTTTTTGGTAACTCGTGGCCACCGATTTTGTTTCTAGCAAACTTTTCTGATTTTCTCATTTCATCTCCGGCCTAGTTGTATCCGGTAAACAACACTTTTGCGACGGCGGTGGTAACAAAGGAAGACGGTTAAGGTTGCTGGAGTTTGCAATAACTACCGGAGGAGGTCAGGTTGCTGCAATTTATGCTGCATAAATTGCAGGAGTTTAGTACCGTAATATTCAAAACCCAATGTTTCGACGATCTTGTAAACTCAGACAACATCACGCCAGTTGCTATCTCTATTTGTACAAGCTTCGATTTCGGTTCACATTTGTTTTTAGATCTCATAAGTTGATGTGTTTGAATTTTTCAGATTTGTATGTTGGTAAATGTTCTTAAATTAGGGTTTGTTGTAGTAGCTAAATATATTGGTGATCATGGTATGATATGTTTGATAAATGGATTTTACGTGCAGGCAATATATGGTGATGGGATGATGAATGATCGATTTGCTTTTGTAAAGTGGATAGATGAAAGGATTGAAAAATCAATTAGGGAAAGTGGAGGTTACTTGTATTATTTATTTATTTTATTTCTAAAATGAATAAATAAAACAAAAGAAACAATTAAATAAATTAAAAAGGTAATTCAGTCATTTTATGTGGTTGGGGGACCATTTTTAAGCAAATATCAAAGTTATTGTACTGAAAACGTGAAAAAAAAAAAGTTCAGGGACGAGTTCCGTAAATTGATGTAAACCACAGGGACCATCTATTGAATTTACTCAAAGAAAAATAATACTCCGTACTATTACTTAGTGTTGGTGCTTATTGATTATTGTTATTGTTATAAAAGAATATTATATGAGTATATATATTTGTTGCCTGCATCAGAGTTTCATTAAAAAAAATACTCCTTAAAACCATTCGCAACCGCAACACCAGAATTCCCATTTTTCACGCGACACGTCAGCATAACACCACATCACTATTTCAGCACATGCAATGGTAACACCAGAACGCCTCTTTTTCCCCCTGAGACCCACTAATTAAATTTAATTTTCATTTATTTAACAAACTAAATACAATTTATATAATTAAAATAAAATACAATACTTATATAAATAGAAGTAAATAACTTAAGTAAAAACGTTACAATCCTAAAAATAAAAAGTACATAAATTAAAAACGTTACAATCCTAAAAATTATTAATACAATAAATTAAAAACGTTACAATCCTAAAAATAAAAAATACGTAAATTAAAAAGTTTGCAATTTAGTCCTAAAAATATAAAAATACAACTAACAAATAATTAAACTATTCGTCATCCTCGTCGTCCTCATCTTCGGCTTCGTAGAACTCCCGAAACTCTTTCCGAATCGTTTTCTTGAGTCTCCTAACTGCCGCATCGTCTTCTGGATCCGTGATGTTCGAGGTGTTGAGTGCAAGAAATTGAACACCTTGCATAGCGGTTCGAAGTTTTTCTTGACGGGTGAACGTCTCAACGGCTTATTTCCTCGCGGCTAACATTTCTTATTTGTAGTTGGCCATATTCTCCATCATCTCATCCACCTTTGAGCTTGAGCCGGATGTACGTGATGATATCGCCGCGTCGAAAGAACCGGAACTTCTAGCCGCTTTCCGGGCTTTGTTTCGGCCCATGGGCCGTGGAAGCGGGTCGGGTCCAAATAGCTCGTTCGGGAGTGAAGTATGGTTGTCGGCAGAGAGATCAACCGAATCATTAAAAAAATCATCTTCCTCATCGCGTAAACTGGTTCCGCCAACCGACGTTGGTGCTTTCCATTTTGGGTGATCTTTCACCACCTCCCAAGACTCCCTCATGTTGAAGTTTATTGTGTACGTGTCGTAGTATTCAGCAACGGACAGGTCATAAATCATCTAGTCGTCTCGACCGCTTCCCCAAGCTTTGTATTGCGAGTCGTAAATTGCGTTGAAGTTTTTGCAAGTATTATTAATTGTACGCCACTTGGAGGATAGTTGGTCGGCGCCGCGATTCCAACCATGATTGTTGGCCATAAACTTCTCTTGCACCGTACCCCACAAAGTTGCCCTTCTTTGTGAGTTGCCTCTTTCCGAGTCTTCGGACGTGTCACACCAACAAGTTGCTAACCACGCTTCTTCTTTTGGCGACTATTGCCACTTGTTGAACATTTTCTTTTCCCCGTCACTTTTCTTTTTATAGGTTCTTTTTTTTGGAGATTGAGAAACTTGGTGTTGTTTCCGGATCGTTGGGAGGTTTCTTGTTCGAATTGTTATTCGGGTTGTTGTGTTTGTTGTTGATGTTGTTGTTGAGGTTGAAATAATGGTTGTTGATGGAAGTACGGGTTTGGATAAGATTCGTATTGTTGTTGTTGGTTATAATCGAATGGTTGTTGATGATAGTATGGTGGATACATTCCGTATTGTGGCATCGGTGGATTGCGGATCGGGGGAGAGTTACTCAAGCCGGGTGCGTTTGGTGTGCCGAATAACATTAGGTTGGTGTATGACATATTTTTCGAATTTGGGGTTTGATTTGAGTTGAGATTGGGGTTTGAATTTGGAGAAGACATAGATTTTGAGATGGTGTTTTTTGTTTGTGAAAAGTGTTAGAATGTATTTGAAAAGGGAGAAGATTTGTTGTGTGTAATGTGTTAAGATGTATGTGTATATATATAGTATGAATAGAGTATTTAAAAAAATATTTTTTTTTTCTATCCGTTGCCTCCCAACGGCTATACATTTTTTTAATTATTTTTTTTGTTACCGCTACAAAGTTAAAAAAAAAAAAAACTTTTTTTATATTTTTTTCGGATTAAATCCGTGAGGAAAAAGGGAAAAGAAAAGAAAATCGGAAGTGGGGCCCACCACCTCACCCGTTCTCGCTCTGTCCTCCGCCGCACGACGCCTCCAGAACGCCGCGTTGCGGGCGTTCTGGGCGTTCACGATGGGCAAAACGCCTCGTTTATCCCGCGTTGCAAATGGTCTAATTATACAGTATATGGATTACATGCATTTATGTTTTCAATCATTATATTATTGTTATTATAATTTTTTTTTTTTGGAAAAAAAGTAACAACTTTATTGATATAACCAAACCGTACATCATACACAAGCATGAGCACACAAACACCCCGAGACAGTATCTATATATATGTGCTATGATCACAGGCTATATACAGACCACTACAGCATACTTAATTTACAAACACATCGGAGTAATATACTTCATTTCTCAGATGAGATACGCATCTACAAACATCCTCCACTGCTTCAGAAATAACCCACACAAATATAATATTGTTAATATAATCTAAATAGTATTTTAGTGATAAGTTTAGTGCTACACCAAATATAGTGTAATTTTGCATTGACTTTTGATTACACTATAATATTGTAAAGTTTAGTGTATACATTGGAGTGCATTTTTTTCACTTTTGCACTATTATAGTGCAAAAAAGTAAGAGCATCTCCAATGTAAGCTCCAAATGTGCCTTTTGCACTAAAATAGTGTAGAAAGTACATAAAAAGCTCTCAAATGTTAACATTAAATCTTAACACTATTATAGGACAACACTAAATGTGGATCAAATTGCACTAAATATAGTGCAACACTAGGCCTGTAAGCGAACTGAACGTTCGGCGAACTATTCGCGAACTGTTCGGCTAGAAGTTCGTTTATGTTCGTTCGTTTCATTATATGAACAAACATGAACAAATTTTTACGTTCGTTTAATTATATGAACGAACATGAACACAGGTCTCGTTCGTTCATTTACGTTTGTGAACGTTCGGTAACATGTTCGTGAACGTTCGATTAAATGTTCGTTTATTAATTAATAGTTTAATTAAATTAGTACAGATTTTTATATCTTATTTTGATTAAGCTAAATATCATATAGAATATTATTAATACTTTGATATTTTCATTTAATAATATTAAACATTTAGATATTTTTACCTCACATTTCCCTCCACTCCAAACACACCTCCACACTCTCCCTCCACTAGTTCCAGATCTACCGCTCTTTCCAATGATCGGACCAAGCAAATGAGTTTATTTGTGATCGTTTTGTAATGTTGAATATGCATCGCAAAGTTTCAAGTTATATAATATATATGTGTAGATGTGTGTGTGTGTGTGTGTGTGTGTGTGTGTGTGTGTGTGTGTGTGTGTGTTCGTTTATGTTTGTTGAGGTTCGTTTAAGGTATTAATGAAGAAATGTATTAAATTATGTGTTTGTTCGTGTACGTTCGTTTGTGTTCGTGAACAAACAAATTTTCTTAGTGAACGAACATGAACAACAAAATATGTTCGCTTATCCGTTCGTGTTCGTTCATTTGTTCGTCAAAACCTTAATGAACGAACACGAACAGACTCTGTTCGTGTTCGTTCGGTTCGTTTACAGGCCTATGCAACACTATCCATTGCACTAAAAACACTATTCCTTTTTTATTTAACACAAATAATAAAAACTTATCTATATAAAATATAAAATTATATGTTTCTTTTTAATACCATTAAAACTAGTTCAATATTGTTATATTTTATTTTTAATTATTTTCTATGTAAATTGCATTATTATGCCTTTAAATTGTTAAAAAGTACATTTAGTGTAAAAAAATATAGTACGGAGTATATACATTGAAGTAAAATTTTCCTTATCTATGGCTCCAGCGCAGTGAACCGTATTATAACTGTACTGGCAGTTGATTTTTCCATTGACTTTGATTCTGGATCGTTGGATTCCATTGACTTTCAATCTCATCCATCCTTTATTCCATCTTTTCTGGTATTTTGCGCCAGAATCAGTTTTCGCCAGGTTACCCACGTTCTACTCAACTTCCAGATTCGGTTTTGCCAGGATTGCCGTTTACCAAATTGCCAGGACGGCAGATCCAAAAACACCTTCCAGGCCCAATTTAAAAATCCAGGCTAATTTAATATTCCAGGCCTAAATATATTGGTTACCTTAAATAACTTTTATTTGTTTAATATTATACTATTAATAATATTTTCGGATAATGCTTATTTAATTAGTTATATTAATATTAATTATTTAATTAATATATGTTTAAATAATTTTAATTATTTATATATAATTAACTTCATGTATGATGCTAATTACGGATAATCTATTTTTAATTAATATAAACAATAATAAATTTTGTGTGACACCCCGCAAATTTAAACGCGACTATAAACGTTAATCATTTGCATTATTAGGCTAATTCCCTACTTGAGTATAACATTTCGTAATTAGTTGTAATTGCGTACAAAACGATTGGAACGAACGCGACAAAAATATACAACTGTTGGTGAACAAAATTTATTTAATAAAACGAAAGTTATTAAATAACGTTAACAAATAATAAATATTATGTCGATAATATTTACAATTATTTCGTAATGAAAAACGTTTAATTCGTTCATTTAAATAAAACAAAGTTTAAAAATTTAGAAACTCAACTAAATAAATTTTATAAATTTTATAAAATATCTCAATTAAAAATATAATAAAAAGTGTATTTAAAAATTTATTATTTAAAATATTGTAACATTTAACAATCGGGTAAACGAACACGAGCTAAATATCACAAAGTGGTGACAAAAATCACCACCTCATACCCACCTCCACCTCCCTCTTTCATTTCATTTCCATCATTCCTTTCTCTCTCTATTCCCTTTTCCTCACATCTCTCTCTCTTTCTAAAATACACCAAAAATCACACAAATCATACAAAAACTACACCAAAAACGCACCCGAATCACCGGGCTCCTTTGGAGAAAAACATTCACGGGATCACGATCTACCTTTCTACTTTTTCGAATTTTAAAACCGACACCGCGTAAGTTTCCGACATCTTCGTAAACTCTTAGATTTTGACGTTTCCTTCAATATTTCTTGTTTATAATACTTAGATTATCATGCTTTAGTGTTCTATCAACTGAAAATGTCCAAAAATTGACCCGAAACTCGTTATTTTCGAGCTGTTCGTCGAACAGTCCGTTACGTCGCATCTGGCTTGGGCTAAATGCGACGTCAGTCACTACGTCGCAAGGACCCACAACGTCGCACATAGCGACGTAACACCTAATGTCGCATTAAGTTGCGAAGTCGCACATAGCGACGTCGACCCTTACGTCGCACCAAATCCTGATGTCGCATATAGCGACGTAGAGCCTGATGTCGCACGCAACGTCGCACGTGACATCGCACGCGACGTCGCACGCGACGTCGCACGCGACGTCGCACTTAACGTCGCAGGTTCCAGACTCTTAAAAACACATGATTTCACTAAGTATTTTACCACTTGATTTTACCCCGAAATGAAATTTCGAATGCATTTTCGTTTAAGCAATGCAGTAGAAATAAAATTTTTCCATGCTGACTTGGCAGCTCGACCCCAACCAGGGGCTTTGCCCCTTGGACCCCACCAGGGGTTGCCACCCCTTGGACCCCGCTACCAGGGGTGCTGCCCCCGGACCCCCGTACACGATTTCCTACTTTATGATATTACAACGAAACTGCCAATAATACTTTGAAATATTTGTGCAAAACTATCACCAACGAGTCGTATACATTTTCACAACAACGAAATACAAACGTAAACGTTAAGCGAACACTTTGGACATAACTTGGTTGTATGAACACTAGCATGGATGGTCAACTTAGACATCCACATACTCATTAAATCTCATACGTTTAGGGTGTTAGGGGATTCCGGACTAGACTTGGGCATTAGGCTTTGCTAGCACTCGAACACTTTCAACTCAACAGGTGAGTTTACAGATCCTACTTTTATTGTTTTAACTGATTTTGAACAGGGGTGGAAAACATAGTCAAACGCTTTTATACAAACATGGTTGTATACTTGTTTTACTCGAACGATTAGAGTAAATTGAACCGTTAAACCATTACACAAATTTGACGATTATGAAATAACGTTTTCATACTACAACACTGTAAACGTATAAAACTTGTTTGATAAACCGGAGAACGACCGGTACTAATTTGAAAACACTGGAGAACGACCATCAATGTTTTCACAAAACTAATTGGGAAACTACTAGATCCTTCTGACATGGATCCGTTATACTTGTTGAACACATGGGTCCTACTGACATGGACCAAATCCTTCTGACATGGATCACGGGACACTGACACTCCCTACTACTGGAAAGTCCCTACTGACATGGGCACTGGATCCTACTGACATGGATCTACAGAATAACAATTAGGATACTGACATTCCTACGAACAACTAATAGGATGCTTATATTCCTACACAACAATTAGGATACTGATATTCCTACGAACAACAACTAGGATACTTACATTCCTACATAACTACTAGGATACTGCTTTCCTACAACATGTTTTCTAACAGAATATTTGGGTGACATCCCATATATAACACCTCAAGATTTTTTTTTTTTATATCAATCGGAAGCGAGAAATACAAATCATGCATTATAGATTGCGTATAACATAATTCCCAAAAACACAATCTATGCATGCATGATGAGTTGATACAATAACCATATTACTACAAACATTAAGTTAGGTGTTATTTAAATTCAAAACATAAGTTTAGAAACGACGACATGTCATATATTCAGAGTAGGCAGTCAAACATTCTTCAGAACTAACTTCTTGCCCACCCACACAAAAGTAATCTGCAAGAAGTAGGGAGAGGGGTTAGCACGAAGCTAAGTGAATGAATCACAACTACCAATCTAAACTAGCCTAGCAATTGGTCTTTACAAAGCATCACAACAAATACATCAAAGAGGACCGGTGGTCCTTGAGGTACCCTCATGCCGCGGTGGTTCCCCAAGTAACACTTATAACCACTGAAGGCCAAACAGTGGTCTTACCGATAGTTTAGAACTATTACTACATACGACATAACTTCAATAAACAACACATGTACAAAGTCATCATGTCGTCCAAAGTAATAGTACCCACACCCAATATCATATTGACCCCTGACAATCTCACATTCCATAATCATCATGGCAATATGCAACTTATATAAAGTATAACAATAGAACATGTTTACCCATTGTAACCAGATTGTTACAACTAATTTAGACTGAGAGTCAATGATCCACTCATCCTTCACAGTCACCGTCTTCACTCAAAGTTCTAATATTATTGAGTCTTCGGTTTATCTGAGAACACAAGAGGATTACAAGTTAATACTCATTTCCCGAGATCCATAACTTTCATTAGACACTTATCATCAGTTCTGCATGCATTAGGTATCATAAAACAGTATACAAGTCGATTAACACAATTCCTAGCAATCTAAAATATTAAGCCCTGCAACCAGTGGGAATCCGCCGGATTTCATGTGAATCCGCCGGATTCATACGAATACGGCCGGATTCCCATGAATCCGCCGTATTCCCACGCCCTTTCTGTGACACCCGGTCAAAAATGGCCAAAATTAGGGGCCAATTTAAACTTTAATTATTCGTACTCGGTACGAATCAAAAACAAAGTATTCGGATAATATATATATAACTATATATATAACACGAAATGATTATTTAATAATCACAACGCGAATTAATCCGAAAGCACTCAGGAAACATAAAAATAAAAGTTTTCCCAAAACATCTCCAAATAGAATATTATTAACAGAAATAATATTACAGTATTCGGAAAAATTGCAAAACACTTTTTGGATAATTAAAAGTATCCGTAAGATCAAAGTGAAACAACGATATAATTTAGTATCACACTAAAAGTATTTTTGTGAAATACTTCAAATAAAAACTTATACGATTTCAATTTTTGGAAATTTATCGTTTGAAAACATTTTACTAAATAACGATCGGGTACACGAACACGGGTCGGAAAACACCCACTCACCTCAATAATTGAGGCCGGTTATAACAACCGACCTCAATTATTTCACACCGTCTGGATCACTCTCGACTCCCTCCTCTTCTCCCTCTTTCTCTCTTTCGATTTCATTTTAACAACAACAACAACAAAGATCAGTAACATCATCATCATCATCTAGCTTCAAAATCATCATCTTCATCATCGGATCATCCTCACGGTTTCAAATTTTACTACGTAAGAACACTTATCAATACTCATTAATTTTATGTTTATAATACGTTATATTACATGTATTAGCTTTGTATTAAGTTGTTGTAAGCGGAAATAGGATTTAGAAATGGTTTTGTATGTTTTCTGCACGAACAGAGTCGAACCAGTTACGTGAATCCGGCGGATTCGGGTGAATCCGGCGGATTCCTGCCCAGAAAACATGAACACGGCGTATTCAATGGAATACGGTCGGATTCCCTTGGTTTGTCATGAATACGGTCGGATTCATGGGAATCCGGCGTATTCCCTCTATTTTTCTGGAATACGGCGTATTCAAGGGAATACGGCGTATTCCCCACAAATGCCACCAATCCGGCGGATTCAAGGGAATCCGGCGGATTCTCCCTTTTTATTTCAGGATCCAACGAATCAATAAAATAGCCCTGCGAATTCTAGCTAAAACAGAACATGTAAATTTTTGAAAACGTCGACGATTTAACAAGTTAAAACAGGGTAGCTTCTCGATGAAAATTTTATTATAACAGATTGGGCTCAAATTCGCTCGGTCATTCAAAAACAACCCAATGATCAAAGCTAAGTACCTTAGCCTTGTCAGTTTTAGGCCATCCGGGGTCGTTTAGGGGCCGAAAATGGCAGATTACTGTTTTCAGACTCATACCAAATTTTGTAAACTCAAACATAAACATTTAAACAATACATTGGATAATCCTTTTACTCATTAGAATCTCACGTGTTTAGGAATCTAAGGGATTTCAGAGATTGTCTATTCCACGTCGAATATATTCATTTGCTCGGATTGACTCAGGTGAGTCTCACAGCCCCATTTTTACTGTTTCAAATATTGGGGTGAGATACAATGCTTACATGTTTTCGTGATCATATGTTATTTGATTAGTTAATTTGAGAATTAACTCAAGGAATTAAATGATTATTTAGTTCAGATAACTATATTAGTTACATTGTTTGACTACCATTATTTGGTCTTGATTATCATTGTTAAATCATTATTTCGAAACCTGCGTTGGTTTCATCATGGTTAAATTTATTATTGTTCAAAAACCTGCGTTGGTTTGTTCAATATAACGAAACCTGCGTTGGTTTCATCATGGATAAATTTCATATTGTTCGAAAACCTGCGTTGGTTTGTTCAATATTACGAAACCTGCGTTGGTTTCATCATTGTTAAATTTAATGTTGTTCTAAAACCTGTGTTGGTTTGTTCAATATTACGAAACCTGCGTTGGTTTCACCATTGTTTAAAAATCATTATTTCGAAACCTGCGTTGGTTTCATCATTGTTTTGAAAACTAAACTGTTTAATCATTGTTTAGGAAACCTGCGTTGGTTTCATCATTGTTTTGAAAACTAAATTGTTAAATCATTGTTTAGAAAACCCGCGTTGGTTTCATGGTTGTTTGAGGAACCTGCGTTGGTTCAAATCATTATTTAGTAACCTTAATTGGTTAAATCATGGTTTTAGAAAACTTAATTGTTTCAAATCATTGTTTGGTTTATTAATTTAAATCCTTGTTCAGACGAAACATTTTATTATCGTCAAATTATCATGTTGATCACATCAATGTTTATGTTAAACCTGTGAGATTCACCAGCTTTATAGCTGACCCTTTTAGTGTTGTATTCTCAGGTGCTCATCAACCGTAGAAATGGCCTACAGGATAAGCTAAGCTATCACGAGTCGCATGCTTTCAAACATTTGGGACCACATTGCATTTACTTTTGTATTTTCAAATTATGTATTTGGAAATTACCTATAAACCTCGCAGCTTTGTAAAAACTTATTTGGTAATGTGATATCTATTTTCAAAACGTCTCATTTAGAGTCGTTTGCTTGTACTTTAGTGCTTTGAATATTGATTAGTCACACCCAAATCGTCGCTTCCGCAAATCATGAAAATTGGGGGTGTCACACTTTCCAGCCCCAATTTAAGACAGACCGAGATCGAAGGAATCCGCCTGATGAATACGCCGGATTCCATTTAATCCGGTTTCCCAATTTTGGACTGAATCCACCGGATTCCTATGAATCCGCCGGATTCGCATGTTTCAGGATTGCTTGTAAAAAGGGGGAATCCGCCCGGATTCTCGTGAATCCGCCGGATTCCCAAGAACATCAGGTTTGCCCAGTTTCTGCAAAAACTCAACCCGAACCAAAATCACAACTCACCAATTTCGAACACTTTGCACGATTTTACACAAAAGCAACTTAAAGTATCATCATATATCAAGTTCTAAAAACTACTAACTTCATCAATCATCAAACCTACGCATGATTACACATTCAATCTATTTCTTCAAACCCTAACATATATACATATATTCAAAGCAATTTAAACTTACAAATCGAGGTAGTAACAAGGTAGATGATGATGTTGATAAGTGGTAACCAAGAATCCAAGCTTTAATCGATTGCTCAATGTTTTCTCTTTTTGATTTTGTTGCGCCGTCAGAGTGCTGACACAGCCGCGGTCGTTTTCCAAGGGGGGTTGGCACGGCGGTCCTGCAGGCAACGACGCAACAACGTGTGAACGTGTTAGGTTTTAAATTTATATGAGCTGGGGCTCAAACTATAAGTACTACCTACTTTTGGGGAGTAAGCAGTAAGTATAACTCGAGTGTCGTTCTTAAAATCGGAGCGAATGGAACCAAAAGGGACTTACCGTAAATGAGCTTTCTGATAGGATGGGTTTATAAAAGTATGTAGGTTTTGGTTGGTTATCTAAGCTAATATTAAATAAAACAAGTAAATTAAACAGAGAGTAGGCAACAGGTAGAGCGTGATTGCTGAAACTTCGATAATTAGGGTTTCTGGATGATATTCATTAGACAGATGATTGGAGACTACCTTGGGCAAATCATCAGACGGACAGTCGGTGTAAACACTAGGACCCTACGTTTTAGTCTAAAAGCCTAAAAGCATATGTCACTGAATCCTAGGTTATCCTGATGCTGATCAGAAACAGGTTGTTCAAACCCCCCTCACTTGCCTTGTAAGACTAAGCGACCTCTACGGATGATGTATCCTGGGTGTAGGCATAAGGTAACAAACTGCAATTTTCTATCTGACCTTTCTTAACACCTAAATCTATCTGAGTTTATCTAGGTAAGTACTAATTGTATGTTGTATACGTTGAGCTGTCGGTTATGTTGAGTTAAGCGGTTTAAGCATCTTGTATTACAGCCGAATACTTGCTTTCTTTTCAAAACTCATTTATTACTGGTTTAAGCATAATTAACTCCGTCATGAATTAGACCCTCCTTTGCTATCAGGCGTTCATCCCTAGGAATACTCACGGTGTACAGTGCATTTGGCATATCCACAGTGTTCCGGACTCAAGGTATACTCACGGTGTACAGTGCATTTGGCATATCCACAGTGTTCCAAACTCAAGGCATACTAACGGTGTACTGTACGTTAAAGTAGTTCCACAGCTGTATGTTAACCTTGGTGTACTAACGGTGTACGGTGCAGCGAGCATTTCCACAGCTGTATTTTAACCTTGGTGTACTAACGGTGTACGGTGCAGCGAGCATTTCCACAGCTTTATTGTTCCTAGACCCATATTCTAAAAGGGTGACTTCTAGGTATTCCACGATGAAATAAACCTACGGCAGTTCCTTAGCTTTTCCCACGTATTTAAACGTTATACGAAGTACTGTGCCGTTTTACGGAATATTCATAGCTTCATACTGTAATATGAGATAACTATATCTACGTAGTATTAGGGTTGATCAGATCCTATCCTAAGGCAATAGTCAAGCGAAAGACTGGAAAGGGTGGACACTGAATTAAGTCTATATTCATGTAAAACTCAACCAGATACACAGCAAAACAATCACCAATCATAATACTGGGGACATTATTCCACAACGGATTGTGCCGACGACTTTCATAGCTTCCACGTTCCGTACTACACACATTCGTGATGATTCCGGCGCTATACAAATGAAAGCCGTATAACGTTACTTCCGTTATTTCATAATGTTTATCCCACTGAATTAAATATCATCCATAATCCTAATATCTACATTTCAACAATCACAGTATTAAACTACGTAAATAGCATGGCAATATTCGCAACACAAACAAAGATATCATGCGAACAAAACATAATAACCGTAAGTAAAGGAATAAGTAATAACCAGTACTTAAGCAGAGTAACACTGAGTAGTACAAGCTAGAATCTTGAAAACTTCAATACAATAAAATTCCCAAGCTACAGCTATCTTCCCCACTCGAACCGTGCCTACATCTCTCTAGTTCTCTAGAGAGAGAAACTAGAGAGAGAAGCTAACCTAATCTAATTCTCCTCTAACTCCTAAGAGTAGTGCTAGAGAGAGAATGTGTGTGAGAGAGAAAGTGAAAGAATTCTATGAAGAATGGTGTGTGAAATGAGGTGAATGAGCTCTCTATTTATAGGCAAGCCTTGGATCCAAGAGTACAAGTCCACAAGCACACGTACAAGCCAACGAAGCAAGGAAGAGGCCGTGTGAGACCAACAGAGGCCGTGTACAGCCTAAACAGGGCCGTGTACGGCTTGTTTATGGCCGTGTACGGCTATAGCAAGGCCGTGTACGGCCTGGTGGTGGCCGTGTGCTAGGCCGTGTGATTTTTCCGACTTTTCTCGCATCTTCGGAAGGTCGTATCTTCTTCGTTTCGCGTCCGATTGACTTGATTCTTTCGCCTACGGCTTCGTAATTCCGTTACGCTTCTAATGATGCCAATTTGGTAGAAATTGAATGTGTGGGACCCGGGCGTGTTCAGAATACGTTTTGTAGCTTTCGGCTGCGCTATAACTTGCATAACTTTCTCGTCCTTGATCCGTTCTGAGCAATCCTTATATCCACGTTCTCGTAATCTTCATAGCTACAAAATAAGACTATTATGAGGCTCTGGTATGAAGTTTACAGTAGAATTAGGGTTGGGCTTAGAATAGTGCCTATTTAGGTCAGTTTTCTGCCCTTTTTGCTTGATTTTCAATAGACCGACAAGTTTATACCTTTCTAACAAAAGTTATTAAATAATGATGATTTTAAGATGTATTTGTTAGAAAAGAGCTAAATATGGGACAATTAATGCATGTAAAAACGTGACTTTTTGCGATACATCAAATATCCCACACTTAAGCTTTTGCTTGTCCTCAAGCAAACCTCATTTGGAAAATAGTTTTTGAAAAATTATTTTGGATGCTTAGAGCATCTTTTGCAGAAAGTCACTTTCTTCAAAGTAGATAAATCTTTTCGGAAAGTGAGCATCAACAAAAATTAACTATACTTAAACATAAAATTGATCAACCCTTTTTGGCATGCTTTGCAACTCTCGAGACGTAGATGTACATGACTGGGCGATTCTCACAAGTGGGTCACTCAATTCACTCAAAGTGTATCGGGTTACCTATAATCTATAGAAACGAAATCGCTCATTGCCAGTCATGCAGTGCTTATCGTCATAGGCTTGGTCGAGAATCGAATCTCCACCATTCCTTTGAGAACGGTGCTAATTATCCCAAGGCATTTTAGTGGGTTGTGTGAGTAAGGGTAAAGTAGGTAAGGATAGGGGTAGTTTGGTCAATGGTTTTAGGGTTTTGGAACTTCAGACTCGGAGCTTTCAAAGATCAAAGCAAGTTTCACTTGAGATAACTTCTAGAGTAGACTCATCTCCTAGATGAATAATCTCTTCTCTTGATGTTTCTTTTGAGTTCTGATTGATTTTTCTTCTTTGGAGAGTAGTCTTCTTCTTCTAGGAGTTCTCCAAGGTCTGCTTTTCTTTTCTTTTTTTCTTTTTCTTATTTTTATGACCTTGGAGATCCTTCGTATAGTGAGACATCTTTGACTTCTCTTTTGACAAGTACCAATTTTTTGTACTGTCTTTAGCGGATAATATCTTCGTGATGCGTAATAACTTCGCTTTTGTACCGTATCTTCATTTTGGATTTCTTTCTTTAAACTCTTGATAGGTATGGAGAGATGTTTGAAGATGAGACACCAATAGAAAGATATTTCAAGTAGCCCTCACTTATGATCTATGAAGTTTCACGAGCTGGAATGGTGTTTGGTGGGAAAGTGTTTGTGTTGTGGGGAAGTGTTTTAGGGTTTAGAGAAATGAAATGGCTAAGGCGCAAAAGGTTTTCTAATTGGATCATCAACAATCTTAGAAAGAAAGTTGGAAGGGTTGGCTTGAAAAGATATGAAAGAAATGGGTTAATCCTAATAAATGCCAAGATCCTCTAATTGCACCTATACCGCGTACGGCACTCATTGGTATGGTCTCGAAACGCATTCAGGAGCAAGTTCTAATTCAAAGACACATGCATCGGCGCACACTCAGAAACGAAAGTGAAGCATTAAAAGTGAATGCTTATTAAAGGCTCAAGTACCTCACAATCAAAGGGTCATATGCACCAAGTCATGCGATGCCTAGAGGATTTCTCAGTTTTAGTTTAAGATACGTTCTTATCTTTGCCTTATCTTACTTTCCAAAGGAATTTATTTATTTTGACAGAAGGTTTATCTCTTTAAAAGAATATTCTAAGACTAAAATCTTTTGAAAGTATTCGAAATCAACCGAATGGATGTCGAACATCGTCGAGGTTGGGTTTTCGAATGTTTTGATGATTAAAAATCTCAACCTTTTGGGTTGGTTTTGCGAAATTTTTTTTGAAAAAGTTTGAATGAAAATGGAGGTATTACTTTGGACAGGCAAATATAAACTTGCGGTATATATATACCGTGTATCCCACACTTAAAACAACATTGTCCTCAATGTTCATTGCTAAGACGTAGGATTTTCTTCGGGAAAAATCCCACACTTAGGTTTTGAAATAGTGGAACAATTTTTAAGTGTTTTGAAAAATTTGGTGGGATGGAATCCCACACTTAGAATTTAGGCATATTTGGATATGTGGTAATGGTGAAAATCATGACAAAAAGAAAGGAACTTCCCTACGATAGAGACGGGGAGATGGTTTTAAGAAAGAAGCGGCGGTCTGCAGGTGATTGAAATTCCTTGGTTGAATCCATGCAGAAAGCAGTTTCTTCGTGAATGATCGGCATCTCCTTTCCTCAATTCTCATTCGCACAAACACAATTCACTTATTCTAACTAAAAAGAAAAACAGAGATAAAACATAATAAGTAAACTAAATAACTGATAATCTAAATGATAAAGAAACTAAACAGACTGTGTCTGATAGTTCATGTTCCAAAAATATAACAAAGTAAAGTTCCACAACCACACAACAAGTCAAAAGTATGGAATAGAGGAAATAGTAAGTAGATATGGGTGCACAGATCTAGGGTGCTGGAGAACCCTGATCAGAGTCCTGAACAGAAGGCTGAACCGGTGGAGGAACTGAGGAAGGTCCGGCAACTGACTGCTGACCACTGGAGACTCTCTGCTCCTCTGACCTCACCTGTCTATACTGCATCAATACATCTCTAAGGGAGCAAGCAGGTAACTTCATCGGATCATCTAATGCCAACTGTCTGAAATCCTCAAAAGTCATCCCCTCACGCTCCATTTTGGATCTGTAGATGTGCCTAAGTATCTCCTCTGTAGGAAGCTGATCAGAAGGTATAGGGTCTAATGCCAACAATCCCTGAAACTCTGATAAGGTGAATGGATCAGTGCCCAAATGAACAACATCTGGTCGGTAGGAACCAACAGCCTCTCCTCCTGCGGACTGCTGAGAAGAACGGGCTCTACGGGCTGACACAGTAGGATGTGGGAATGCAGCATCAACCGATAAACAGTGCTCGACTGACTGTGTGGGTGGAATGGTAGTGGTAGGTGGTATGTGGGTAGTGTATGGTGGTATGGTAGTAGGTGGTGGAATGGTAGTAGATGGTGGAATGGTAGTGGATGGTGGAATAGTAGTGGATGGTGGAACTGGTGGTAGTGGCACACACTCGTACAGGAGCGGCTCGGGAGCTGGAATACCTAAAGCCCTAGCTATAAGTGCCTGATGCGCGTTGTTGGCAGCCAACGCGTGCAATATGAAGTACTGAGTCAAGGGAGTGACTGGATCTGTATGTCGTATCTGAGCTCGGGGACCTGATGTCCCAACCCCAGCATCCCTGACTGGTGTCCTGGTACTCCTAGGCACAGCCGGTACTCTATCCACTCTATCAACAATCGGAGTCTCAACATCCTCCTCTCTGACCCTCTTCCTGGTCATGAAACATCCAGGGATAAGCTCATCAGTGTCCTTCCAGTAACACTGCCTCTCAGAACCCTCAGTGATCAAATGGATCTGCTTGCAGTAGTCCAAGTCACATGGTAATGAAGTGGAAGACACCCTATACTCGGCCTCGTGACTCTTTTTCAAGAGTCGCATCCCTCTCAACAATCTGGTGATGAAAGCTCCCATAAACACATGCTTTGTCAGGTCCAAGTTCTTCTCTTTTGCCATCCTCTCAGCAATAATGCAAGCCACATTAATATTCTGGCGGCTCATGATAGCATCAATGATATATAGCTCATCCCCATTTATCGGCCCGGTCTCCTTCTTTCCCATAATAGATGTAACAATCAGCTTGTGTAGGAGACGTAGCTGAGGTAGAATCAAAGCTGAGGACTTGGCACCACAAGTATAATGTGTGCCCGTCAGCTCACTCCAAATGACTCTATGGCTCCTCTCGGGATGATGAGGAATCGTCTGATGACTATGTAAGAACCAATCTGAGCTAATCTGATCCGCTGAATACAATCCCAAGTGTCTAGCTAAGCCCGAAATAGAAACACTCTGGCTCTTCCCTCGGTATCTAAATGATATCTTTTTGTCATCTCCAATCCCTAACTCTGGGTTAAGCTCAAATGTCATCAGAAACTCAGTGACAACCTCGGGGTATATGGGCTCACGAATGCTAGAAAGCTGGATCCACGAGTCGAACTTATGTCCCTGAATCTCATATCCTATCAAATTCCTCAACCTGTCCTCAATTCCAAGTTTCCCCATGTCTTCCCAAACTATGTACCGATTACTTCCAAATGCCCTCTTTAGCCATTTCCGAATCAAAGTCTTTTCTTGTGTAGTTTTGGCCAAATAAGCTAGAGTAGGTGGAATCGGGTCCATCTGTTTAAGAAAAACAAGGAAACAAATCATATAACAATAATTGGACAATATAATATTTATTCCAAATTTTCAGAAAAAATTCGAAATGTAGGCTTTATATTTTGCAATTATCCATTTATTATTATTTTTATGAACACCCTAAACCGCAATCATCAATCCGCAATTTATCCAAATAAACAAAACCGCAGCTTTCCTATTTTTCTAAGATTACTTAAAGATGAATATTTCTAAACATGCTAAGTAATCGAATAATCAAGCAAGCATCATGATCATAAATCATATAATTACCTTACTATGATTAAAATAAGCAAGCAAAGCGATTTTATTTATCATCCATCATTTTGGTTAAGCATAAGACTTTTAATTAGAGGATAATTAATTCGAAATCTCACTAACTTTATTAATTAAAGTAGTGCTACTCCAAATATATTTAATTGCATTTTCATGAAGCAAATTATACAAAGTTTAAAATAAAAACCATTTAAAAGATAATGATTTTAGTTAAAGTAATGGTTTTTAAATAATTTTGCATAAAAAGCCTTACTTTAATTCATAAGCATGCAATTAAATTAATCCTCTAATCCTTAACAATCAATTACTCATGTAAACTAATCATTTTAAGCGCAAATTAATCACCGAAAAGTCAATCATAAGCAAATAATCATTCAAGAAAGTCAAAATTGCTAAAACCCTAACAAAAAGTCAACATCCAAAATCAAAACATCAAATCTAGCCATGGAAACCTCAAATTACTTCCGCAAACATGTTAACAATCAAGCATATAGCACTTTGCAAGCAAAAAGCATGGAACTTGATGATCAAAATCCAAGATCTAAGCATAAACCCTAACTTTATAAAAATATTCAAAATGATGATTTTAGGTTAGAATCATACCTCAACCTTGATGTAAAGATGTTCTAGATGCAAAAGAGATGAAGATATGGAAGATTTGAAGCTTGATTTGAAGAAAAATGATGGAAAAATGGAGAAATGGAGATGGTGATGGTGGTGACGGTTTTGGAGAAGAAAAGAAGAAGAAGAAGTTGCTTTTTACTTTTTGTAAAAAATGGTGGAAGCTTCCTTTGCTTTATGCATTTTTAAATTGCATTTTTAATATGCAATTTCAACTTAAATGCGAACGAAACGAAACGTATACTTGGGTTTTTAAAGTTGAAACATTTTTTATGAAAATCAACCAAGATACGCACGAAACTTTCGTATTTAAATTCGTATATTAAAAACGTAACATTAATTCGCGTGCGAAAACATTTTCGTTTTTAAATACGTTTTATTAAATCTTTTTGTGTTCTTTAAAAGTCAAAAACAATCCAAATAAAATTTTCCAAAATTTAAATAAAAACTTTGTCAAATTTCTGGAACGTTTGGACTGTTCGCGAAAATTCGTTTAAAAAAACTTACGCGTTTAAACTTTAAAGAACGTTTTTCTTTGTTTTTATAAAAGTAAATTAAAAGAAAATCTAATTAAAATTATTTTTGTCCTAATTAACGATATATTCAAATTTATTTACATCAGACCATCACCATTTATCTGTTAGTGCTTGTGACAGCACTTTCAGATAATCCTGAAGCATGCGAGAAAGTGTGGCGAAGAACGAACGTACCTTGAAGCGCTTTAATGATACTATGAATTAGGTCAGCGGGATTTATATAATAACGCTCAAATTCTTGTAAGAATTCTTTTTCTTCTTGACCTAATGCTAGTAACGCATCAATGAATTGGTTAAATGCTCGTCTTACCTTCCTCGGATTTGAAATACCATCCCTGAATCCTGTGTATATAAAACATAGATCAAAGAGCAATTCTCCGATGACATCCTGAAATTCCTTTTCTTCTTCCGAATCAGGGTTTCCAGTAGTAGAGTGAACTACTTGTGAAATCTCTCTGATGTAGATCCTTTGTTGCTCAGTAAAAGGGAATTTAGATGTTAGTAACAACTGAGAAGCTTAACATGGATTTCTTTTTTCTTTTGGAAGAAAGCAGAATCCATGGCTTCCTCAGTAGAATCAGGGAAAATTGATCTCAGTTCATTAATCAGATAAGTGGCAGGATCAACAAAGAACAGTTTAACGCATGGAATCAAAGTATAAGTGATAGGGGCTCTTTCAATCCAAAATTCGAGCTCGTCAATCAGGGCAGCAACATAACGATTAATCTTAATCTGTGAAACAGATGGATACTCGGTGCTAGCTATTAGATCCATTAGTAGGTCTAACTCTGATTTTAGTGATAACTCATCTTTTTGATCGTAATTAGCACGTAGACATGTTATTATCCTATCAATCACTACAAAGGTCTTCCTCTGCTCAGTTGAAAAAGGGAAATCTGATATCTTAAGGTTTCTAAGAAAATCAGCACAGATATCTATTCTCCTACTGGGCTTGTGAAAGTTTCCTAAGTGATGTTCATTACTTGATTCTGGTGGGTTATTACTTGGTTCAGTGTTGGGCAAGGTTGGTGTTTCTAGTTCAGGATCCTCCGGACAATGGAGACGCTCATCCACTTCTACACTTTGGAAAAGAGTAGTGGGGTAGGCTCGCAAAATATCTGGAAGATCATACCTGAAGTATTCATCTAAGCAATGAAGTCGCTCATTTAAATCCAACCAAGGCATTGGTGGATAGAAGAAAACTTCAATACCGAAAGGAACGTCTTCTGGTAGGGTGGCAAGTCTAAGGTAATGTGGGTATCTAGATAAGATTGATAAAATCTCAGGGTCAAGTGTGGGTTGACCACTTAATTCAATAGTGACAGAAGGTGGAATCTTCTGCTGAGATGTATCAAAACCTAGGTCTAAAGATGAATATTTGTCAATCTCAACTTCCTGGTTAACACAGACCTCTTTGTGGGAAGACACAAAGAATTCCGCATCGTCCATGATTGTTATCTCATCCATTGGAGAAATAAGATTGGAAGGAGAATTAGGGTTTTCTAGGGTTTTCAATTTTTTTTTGTATTTTCTCTAAATTAATTAACTACTAAAGCAAATAACTTCCTAAAGTAATGAAAATCTTAAGGAAGGGTCTCCTAAAAGTCAACTATCTACGGTAATCTTAAAGTTCACTACGCTCAACCGATCCCCGGCAGCGGCGCCAAAAACCTGTTGCGCCGTCAGAGTGTTGACACAGCCGCGGTCGTTTTCCAAGGGGGTTGGCACGGCGGTCCTGCAGGCAACGACGCAACAACGTGTGAACGTGTTAGGTTTTAAATTTATATGAGCTGGGGCTCAAACTATAAGTACTACCTACTTTTGGGGAGTAAGCAGTAAGTATAACTCGAGTGTCGTTCTTAAAATCGGAGCGAATGGAACCAAAAGGGACTTACCGTAAATGAGCTTTCTGATAGGATGGGTTTATAAAAGTAGGTAGGTTTTGGTTGGTTATCTAAGCTAATATTAAATAAAACAAGTAAATTAAACAGAGAGTAGGCAACAGGTAGAGCGTGATTGCTGAAACTTCGATAATTACGGTTTCTGGATGATATTCATTAGACAGATGAATGGAGACTACCTTGGGCAAATCATCAGACGGACAGTCGGTGTAAACACTAGGACCCTTCGTTTTAGTCTAAAAGCCTAAAAGCATATGTCACTGAA
This sequence comes from Helichrysum umbraculigerum, assembly GCA_949592205.1. Lineage (NCBI taxonomy): Eukaryota > Viridiplantae > Streptophyta > Magnoliopsida > Asterales > Asteraceae > Helichrysum > Helichrysum umbraculigerum. The sequence continues at coordinate 101,085,980 of CATIUR010000003.1, read as the reverse complement.
TCCTAGGTTATCCTGATGCTGATCAGAAACAGGTTGTTCAAACCCCCCTCACTTGCCTTGTAAGACTAAGCGACCTCTACGGATGATGTATCCTGGGTGTAGGCATAAGGTAACAAACTGCAATTTTCTATCTGACCTTTCTTAACACCTAAATCTATCTGAGTTTATCTAGGTAAGTACTAATTGTATGCTGTATACGTTGAGCTGTCGGTTATGTTGAGTTAAGCGGTTTAAGCATCTTGTATTACAGCCGAATACTTGCTTTCTTTTCAAAACTCATTTATTACTGGTTTAAGCATAATTAACTCCGTCATGAATTAGACCCTCCTTTGCTATCAGACGTTCATCCCTAGGAATACTCACGGTGTACAGTGCATTTGGCATATCCACAGTGTTCCGGACTCAAGGTATACTCACGGTGTACAGTGCATTTGGCATATCCACAGTGTTCCAGACTCAAGGCATACTAACGGTGTACTGTACGTTAAAGTAGTTCCACAGCTGTATGTTAACCTTGGTGTACTAACGGTGTACGGTGCAGCGAGCATTTCCACAGCTGTATTTTAACCTTGGTGTACTAACGGTGTACGGTGCAGCGAGCATTTCCACAGCTTTATTGTTCCTAGACCCATATTCTAAAAGGGTGACTTCTAGGTATTCCACGATGAAATAAACCTACGGCAGTTCCTTAGCTTTTCCCACGTATTTAAACGTTATACGAAGTACTGTGCCATTTTACGGAATATTCATAGCTTCATACTGTAATATGATATAACTATATCTACGTAGTATTAGGGTTGATCAGATCCTATCCTAAGGCAATAGTCACGCGAAAGACTGGAAAGGGTGGACACTGAATTAAGTCTATATTCATGTAAAACTCAACCAGATACACAGCAAAACAATCACCAATCATAATACTGGGGACATTATTCCACAACGGATTGTGCCCACGACTTTCATAGCTTCCACGTTCCGTACTACACACATTCGTGATGATTCCGGCGCTATACAAATGAAAGCCGTATAACGTTACTTCCGTTATTTCATAATGTTTATCCCACTGAATTAAATATCATCCATAGTTCTAATATCTACATTTCAACAATCACAGTATTAAACTACGTAAATAGCATGGCAATATTCGCAACACAAACAAAGATATCATGCGAACAAAACATAATAACCGTAAGTAAAGGAATAAGTAATAACCAGTATTTAAGCAGCGTAACACTGAGTAGTACAAGCTATAATCTTGAAAACTTCAATACAATAAAATTCACAAGCTACAACTATCTTCCCCACTCGAACCGTGCCTACATCTCTCTAGTTCTCTAGAGAGAGAAACTAGAGAGAGAAGCTAACCTAATCTAATTCTCCTCTAACTCCTAAGAGTAGTGCTAGAGAGAGAATGTGTGTGAGAGAGAAAGTGAGAGAATTCTATGAAGAATGGTGTGTGAAATGAGGTGAATGAGCTCTCTATTTATAGGCAAGCCTTGGATCCAAGAGTACAAGTCCATAAGCACACGTACAAGACAACGAAGCAAGGAAGAGGCCGTGTGAGACCAACAGAGGCCGTGTACGGCCTAAACAGGGCCGCGTACGGCTTGTTTATGGCCGTGTACGGCTATAGCAAGGCCGTGTACGGCCTGGTGGTGGCCGTGTGATTTTTCTGACTTTTCTCGCATCTTCGGAAGGCCGTATCTTCTTCGTTTCGCGTCCGATTGACTTGATTCTTTCGCCTACGGCTTCGTAATTCCGTTACGCTTCTAATGATGCCAATTTGGTTGAAATTGGATGTGTGGGGCCCGGGCGTGTTCAGAATACGTTTTGTAGCTTTCGGCTGCGCTGTAACTTGTATAACTTTCTCGTCCTTGATCCGTTCTGAGCAATCCTTATATCCACGTTCTCGTAATCTTCATAGCTACAATATAAGACTATTATGAGGCTCTGGTATGAAGTTTACAGTAGAATTAGGGTTGGGCTCAGAATAGTGCCTATTTAGGTCAGTTTTCTGCCCTTTTTGCTTGATTTTCAAAAGACCGACAAGTTTATACCTTTCTAACAAAAGTTATTGAATAATGATGATTTTAAGATGTATTTGTTAGAAAAGAGCTAAATATGGGACAATTAATGCATGTAAAAACGTGACTTTTTGCGATACATCAGATTTCCTCTAAATTTCATGTATGTGTGTGTGTTTTTGTTTAGAAGAAAGAAGACCAAATGAAATGGGAAAGGGAAAGGTGGGAAGTTAGGTGCCGGCCTAACTTCCACCTCCATACAACACAGTGTACAAATTATACCCGCTCTAATTCTATTGTCTGGAACCTAAAAGCTAATTGCGAGAAAATACATTTTATTATAACATCAACTAATTTATTTAAAACAAGTAATAATTTATGTATCACAATAACTCATTTGACCATTTAACCTATTAATTTCAATGAACCAAATAATATAAATTATATAACTCAATTAAATAACCCAATGAATTAAGTAAATTACCAAATTTCTCCTAGGCCGGTAGTGAGGATGTTACACCATAGCAACAATGAGTACATATTTGGGGTAACATCTCACCACGATTATACTTGAACAATTGACATAAATGCAACTATTTGACTTTTGAGTCAACAAACTTACTCGAACTTGGTTCAACTATTGTAAACATAAAACCTGTGAATTCACTCAACCTCGTTGTTGACATTTACTATGTTTTTCAAGGAATTAGCTGCGCACGTAAGTACCCGCCTGCACATATGGAATTTAGGCGACCCGCGATGCAAATAGGATGCCAGCTTTTGACACTGGATTTCTTTAATATAACTAATCGGTTTTTAGTCATATTCCAGAAATCTACTTTTGTATAACATTACTACTTTTATACGATTCGATGAATCGTCAACTTTTGTAAACTATTAACTTTGGCATCGTAATATATTGATGTTTTGTTGTAATCATATGCTCTGATACGTATGCATGTACTGTGTAAATGTGGCGCCCCCATACTTAACTAAATGCTTCCGCTAAACACAATCAACAAATTTGAGGGTGTTACATTTTGAAGGCCGCATTTATCGGTGTATTTGTTTCACAGTATCAATTTAATATTTTAATTTACCATTATTAATAGCCCTATTGGTGGAATAACTATTATATATAATACTTACTCAAATTCTATTATACATTATACATAAAAGTATATAAATTCGATGGATATATAATAAATAAAATAAAACCACATAATTGCAGACCCAATATAAAGAAGTATGCTAATTCCTATGGGTAAATATATTTTGTCGGCATCGTACCCCCCCCCCCCCCCCCCCCCCCCCGTTTGTTCCGAGTTAAGCAACCTACCATTAAAATTCCCATTGTCTGCAGTAAACTGGTTAATGTTGTATCGATATCGGCAATATGGTAACCGGTTACCGGGAGAACCGGTAAAATTACTTACGTGTCATTTTTTAGGCCACATGATGTGGTTGCCACGTCATCATTTTGTAGGTTGTAACAGGTAAAAACATAGTTTGCAAAGATTGTAGCACATAAATAACCGGTTTGTTGCATACATTGGGAGTTTTAGGAGTATGTTGCTTAACTCGGAACAAACAGGGGGGGTACGATGCCGACAAAATATATTTACCCAATTCCTATTGACCCCACCATACCTAAAAGATAGCATGTCAATCATTATAACGTGGGATTATTAAATCGTCAACATGCTGGATTGATAAAGTATGGATTGCTTGTGGTGTCGGTAGGCATGCAAATTCAAACCGGGTTTCAAGACCCGACCCGATTCCAAACCGAACCCGAACCGGTCAAAACCGGTTTTGACCAAAACCGGTTCGGGTTATACCCAACCCGTAGGGTTGAAACCGGTTTGGCCTTTGGAACGTTGGAACCGGTTCAAAACCGGTTTGACCGGAACCGGTTTGAAAACCGGGTTGAAAACCGGTTTGAAACCGGTTTTTTGGGATTTTTTTGAATTTTTGAAAAACTATCCGTTTTTTTGAGGTTTCTAGCCGTTTTTTGTTATATTTTTTTTACATTTTTGCCATTCCAAATCACTATAAATACAAGGCTTGAGTTTAGGTTCATTCACAACTTCCAAACACTCATACATATCTACAAAAACTCAAAAAACTCAAAAACGTATACTATATTCTCATGGCAACTCAATCTTCTTCGGCTTCCCATGGTGTTGGTTCTTCAAATGCACCAACGATTATGAAACAATTGCCCAACAAAAGAAATCCGGAGATTTGGGGTGCTTACGACAAAGTGTTGTTGTCGGATGGTTTGATTAAAGCTCATTGTAAACGTTGTAAGATGTTCTTCAAACCCGACTCCAACACCACGTTGAAAAATCATACCGAGAAGCATTGTGTGGGACTTAGAGGTAATCCGGAAGCAAGTGGTCAATCTTCAATGGGAGTAGATGGTTCTATATTTACATACGATGTGGAACGGTGTCGACAAGCTTTTGCGGGTTATGTGATTCAAGAAGCTTTGCCTTTCAACCACTTCGACAACCCTCGGCTTACTAGGGTGATTCAAACCACTCTTCAACCGCGATATAACAATGTAAGTCGTACTACTCTTAAACGGGATGCCCTTAAATTGTGGAAAGATGCTAACAAACAATTAAAAATCGGTTTTGAAAATTTAAATACATGTGTATCATTAACAACCGATGTTTGGTCGGCTCCTCATCGTTTGCCCGGTTCGTACCTTTGTGTAACCGCACATTGGGTTGATCCCGCAACTTGGCAAATGATGAAACGTACAATTGCTTTTGAAGACTTTGAGTATCCTCACACGGGTCAAAACTTATTTTACATGTTACGAAGTGTGATTAAAATGTTTAAATTGGAAGAAAAGGTTTTTTCAATATCTTTTGACAACGCTAGTAATAATACACTTGCCGTTTCAAAATTAATACTAAAATACGCACCACCATTGAAGGGCATTTTTTATCATAGTCGATGTGTTGCACACATCATTAACTTGGTTGTGCAAGCCGGACTAGCGGTTGAAGATGTAGACGAAGTAAAAACGAGGTTTAAAACTATGTTGCAAGACGTTTTTCAAAAGGGTAAAGCTAGATACAAATCTTATATGAAATTGTGCAAGGAAACGAATTCTATTTTTTTAACCCCTAATTGGGACATGCCCGTTAGATGGAATTCGACCTACCATATGTTTGTATGTGGTTTACGCCAACGCGATACTTTACAAGTTTTTCATGATCATCTTGTTACAAAAGGTCTTGTAATACCATTTCCAATCGCATATTGGGAGTATATTAAAAAGATGGTCGAATTGCTCAAACTTTTCAAAACCGCGACCACTTTATTATCGGGTGTTTATTATCCAACTAGTCATTTGGTGCTTAATCAAATTTGGTTAATGACTACAAAATTAAACGACTACTTGTATGAAGGTCCTTTATTTGAAGAAATGGTGGCTCCCATGAAAGAAAAACTAAAAAAATATTTTCAAGAAATGCCACCGGTAATTACTTGTTCCGCCGCAATGAACCCTTGTTTGAACGTTACCGGGGTGGAAATGCTTATCGATAACATTTGTCACAATTTGGATTTGAATGAGGCCGACCCAATGTTTTCACATAATGCAAAAAAGGATTTTAACAAATATTTGGGAGATTTATTTGGCGTATATTTTCAAAAATATAGTTCAACCACACATGTGTCCGGTAGTACGGCTAACCCAATGTTTTCTTCATCTTCTTCTAGCAATCCAATGCTAAACTTTTATAATAGTTTAAGACAAGAAAACAATAAACGGGCAAGGGGTGATGGTAACCAAAATACCACTAACGAATATGGGAGATATACGACTACGGATTTTTTGGCCACTATTCTACCCAATGAGTTCGAACAATTTGATATTTTGGCTTGGTGGAAAGAGAGGGAATCTCAATTTCCCGTTCTAGCCATCATGGCCCGAGATTTACTAACCGTCCAAGCTTCTACGGTAGCTTCGGAATCCGCTTTTTCTCTTAGTGGCAGGGTATTATCTATACGAAGAACAAGACTCACATCGGCCTCCTTAGAGATGTGCATTTGCTTGAAGGATCACTTGGACGCCGCGGAACGCATACAAAATGTATCAAGTCTTGAAGGTGAAATGGAATACGAAGAAGACATACACAATATCGAGGTGGATGAAGGTGTAACAATATCACTTTCCGACGAAGAAATTGCTCTTGATCAAGCTTCGCGCGAGGCTACCTCCGAAGAAGATTTCGACTTTTGAAGATTAATACAAGTTGAAGATTACTACACGATTACATTTTCGGGTGATGGCCATGCCGAAGCTCGAAATGTATTCGTTGGTATATTTTATATTTTTAGTTGTAATTGTATTATGAAGACTTAGAAGACTTTTGTTTAAGTTATTGTTCAATTACGTTTGTATTACTAATGTTCTACCAATTCAATAAAAAAAATTTGCTCCAAACATTGTTTATCCTTAAAAAGCCTAATGCTAAAACGTGTTTGATAAATGCAAGGAAGTTTTTACTAAACACACGGAAATGTACAACTCTTTATGCATACAGTATCACTTTTTATGCACATGTTTCCTTGCATTTAGTAAAACATTCCTTGAAAGTATCAACTCACTTTGAATTATATAGAATTTTCGGATTCAATAATATTTTTAAGGAGATTTAGAAGCCTTTTGGTTATGTTATTGATCAATTATGTTTCCATTACTAATGTTCTACAAAGTTAAGGAAAAAAATTTGGCCCAAAGGTTGCTTTTCATTAAAACGCTTAACGCCCTAACGTTTATGAATTATATAGAATTTTCGGATTCAATAATATTTATAGGAGATTTAGAAGCCTTTTGGTTATGTTATTGATCAATTATGTTTCCATTACTAATGTTCTACAAAGTTAATGAAAAAAATTTGGCCCAAACGTTGCTTTTCCTTAAAACGCTTAACGCCCTAACGTTTATGAATTATATAGAATTTTCGGATTCAATAATATTTTTAAGGAGATTTAGAAGCCTTTTGGTTATGTTATTGATCAATTATGTTTCCATTACTAATGTTCTACAAAGTTAAGGAAAAAAATTTGGCCCAAAGGTTGCTTTTCATTAAAACGCTTAACGCCCTAACGTTTATGAATTATATAGAATTTTCGGATTCAATAATATTTTTAAGGAGATTTAGAAGCCTTTTGGTTATGTTATTGATCAATTATGTTTCCATTACTAATGTTCTACAAAGTTAAGGAAAAAAATTTGGCCCAAACGTTGCTTTTCATTAAAACGCTTAACGCCCTAACGTTTATGAATTATATAGAATTTTCGGATTCAATAATATTTTTAAGGAGATTTAGAAGCCTTTTGGTTATGTTATTGATCAATTATGTTTCCATTACTAATGTTCTACAAAGTTAAGGAAAAAAATTTGGCCCAAAGGTTGCTTTTCATTAAAACGCTTAACGCCCTAACGTTTATGAATTATATAGAATTTTCGGATTCAATAATATTTTTAAGGAGATTTAGAAGCCTTTTGGTTATGTTATTGATCAATTATGTTTCCATTACTAATGTTCTACAAAGTTAAGGAAAAAAATTTGGCCCAAAGGTTGCTTTTCATTAAAACGCTTAACGCCCTAACGTTTATGAATTATATAGAATTTTCGGATTCAATAATATTTTTAAGGAGATTTAGAAGCCTTTTGGTTATGTTATTGATCAATTATGTTTCCATTACTAATGTTCTACAAAGTTAAGGAAAAAAATTTGGCCCAAAGGTTGCTTTTCATTAAAACGCTTAACGCCCTAACGTTTATGAATTATATAGAATTTTCGGATTCAATAATATTTTTAGGAGATTTAGAAGCCTTTTGGTTATGTTATTGATCAATTATGTTTCCATTACTAATGTTCTACAAAGTTAATGAAAAAAATTTGGCCCAAACGTTGCTTTTCCTTAAAACGAAGACGTGCGAGCGAAAATACGATTTTTATAAAAAAAACCGGTTTGAAACCGGTTTTGAACCCGAACCGGTTTGGACCCTACCCAAACCGGTTTGGGTCGGGTTGGGGTTTTGGGGTGCCCAAATCGGGTTGAACCCGAACCGGTTTTGGGCCAAACCGGTTTTGACCAAGTTTGACCAAAACCGGTTTCGGGTCGGGTCGGGTCGGGTTTGACCAAAACCGGTTTTTGCGCATCTCTAGGTGTCGGTACATGTATTAATAGTATGAAGGATAGATGGGTTGATTGTAAAATTACAGGCCCAAGATAAATATCCCAGGCCCAACGTTAAAGTATTAAAGCATGAGTTATAAGCCATATGATCATATTCACGCCAGGATGATCTTTTTTTAATTATTTATATAAGTAATTTTAATTATTTAAATAATTAATATACATTTTCATGCCGGATGCTTATTCACAATCATCCATTTTTAATTATTTATATATAAATATAAATAATTTTAATCATCTAATTAATTAACATAAATTTTTCCAGGATGCTAATTTTTTCAGTCATCCCTTTGTAATTATTTTTATAAATAATTTTAATTATTTAATTGAGTCAACTAATAAAATAACCAAAGATAATTAATAGGACTTGCGGGTAAAATTAATAAATACTCTACAAGTTTACAAGTTTTCCATTTAGAAGGTATTTTAATCATTTTTTGATGTTTTTGCAAATAATTTGTATACTACGACAGCAAAGTTACCTATTAAAATGAAAAAAAAATAAAAAAAATTTGAAATTTTCGGATATCGGATATCCGAAATATCCAAAAATTTTGAAATATACTATCCGAATCCGAATCCGAAAATTCGGATATCCAAAATTTTGGATATTTTCGAATCGGATATTCGGATTACGGATTCGGATACGGATACTTTTGAACACCCCTAAGGGAAACAATTAGTATATTCCATGCCCAAAGATAAAAATTCCAGGCCAAACAAAACTTTAACAAATATTATATTATTAATGATAAAAATAAATCAGTCTATCAATCCCATAACAAAATAATAATTTTTTCATATAAAAGTAAGATTTAAACATATAATAAGACCAAACGGAAACATAATATGATCTTTTAATTTGCATGTTGAGTTATTTACCATATATGGCTCCGGCGTAGTTATAAGTGTTTGAAACCGTCCTAGCGGTTTTTTTTTGGTTGACTTCAATTCTCAAGCGTCCAATTCTATTGATTTTAAATCATGGCCTTCTGTTATTCCTTATTTACGGTTATTTTGCGCCATGATGGAGGTTACGCCAGGATGGATGTTGAAATGGCCAGGATATTTTTTACTGGTCTACACATATGGTTTCCTTTTAATAATATATATTTTACTGGTCTACATATAATATATTTTTTGCAATATACCAAACAAAACGCCAGGATGCTAATTAAATCTTCAGGATCAAATATTCAAATATACCAAAACGCCCGGATGATCAAAGATCTACATACCAATTTAAAATTCCTTACTCAAATCCTAATTACGATAATTTTGATGCTAATTTACAGGGTGCTCTGGTAGGCCTTAATATTAGGAGGCCCAAAATGCAGGATGCTAATAAACGGCCCAATAACAGGATGCTAATCAAGTTCATTATCCATTGCTTGCTGGATGTCTTCAGGAGGAAACGTATTTTTTGGAGAAGATATCCTTCCTTGCGGGCCAATTTAGTTTTTGCTAGGATAAATTGCCCAGGATGCTATTAAATATGAAATCCAGGATGATATTGCAGGCCGTGTAGGCCCAATAGAAGTCAAATAGAGTTGCCAAGATGTAATATTGCAGGCCCAATAGAGTAACCTGTCTATGTAATATTGCAGGCCCAACTAATTTGGTTATGTAAAGGATACGTACTGTCAACAATACCGATTTTGGGTACTGCATGGTTATTATGGTAATTTTTATGTGTTTTCAAAGATCTTCTACCATACTTGTAGCTTCCATCAAATTACTCTTCCAACTTTTCTCCTCTTAGAATTTCAGTTTACCCCATAATTAACTTATTTCTTTTTTTTTTTGCAAACCAACTCATATATCCTATGAAACCTCATATTACTCTTATTTGGTTAATTGTTAATTTATCTTTCATATTTTGTTAGTCATCATCATCATCTGATTGTTTTGGATGAGTTTCGTTTGATATGAAATCAAACAAAAGTATGTGTTTTTTTGGGCTTATACTCATATACTCTTGGTTGACTTAAGAATTTTACTTATTACCTTTTCTTGAATATTCATAAATTTCATTGTTAATACAATATTGATAGAGAATAAATATAAAAGCCATAATTTTCCTCTAACAGATTGAATTAAGAGACACAATGGAGGGAAAAAGACTCCGTCCCGGATGGACTGGATTTATGTTATATTGTTATCTTTTGAATCATTTGACCCATATTATTTTCATTCAATTTTAAATTGTTAGTCGACCAAAAACTTTCAAAAAAAAAACCTGTTACATAGATTTTGTAAGCTAACCCAATTGTACTTCTTCATTTAATGGATCAATACTATCGATTACGGAAAAAAAAAAAAAAAAAAAGGTTTTACTTTGGATTGAAGAAAAAATGGGCCCTAACAATTGTGAAAAGAAAGACAAATTTTGGCTCTGTACTTGTGTAGGGCAGTGTTTTAAGACCCGGTTCGACCGGCCCGGTCGGACCGGTCGGACCGCATTTTTAAAGATTTCCGGGCGAAAAAAACCCGGGTTTTTCAAAATGTTGACTAGTCAACGACCCGGTTGACCCGGCCGGTCGGACCGGGTTGGACCGGGACCCGGACCGGTGCATTGACCCGGGTTTCATGTTTGTTTTTTTTTTTTTTTTTTTTTTTTTTCCTTTTTTTACAATTTCTATGTACATTTAATCATTTATAATTAGGGAATATTGATTAATTTTGTATTTCAAGAATAATGAGGGAATTTTTGACTGATGTGTCATCACTATTTATTACTCTATGAATTATATAATTATTATATTGATGTATATTCAAAGAATAACAAGGGAATCGATGTGTCATTACCCTTTATTATTCTATGGATTATAATTATTATACATGATATAATTAATAATTATATTTTTAATTATAAAAAAATATAAAAAGTCACTAAATACTACTACTGTATACTATTATTAACTCCGGTCCGACCTTCCGGCCCAACCGGTCCGACCGGTCCGACCAGAAATTAACACTTTTCCGGGTCAACTAAAAACCCGGGTTTTAAAACATTGGTGTAGGGTGAAAGAAGAAGAAGGGACACCAGGCTAGAAGTGTGATCTTACATTAAATTGTAGTGGAGAATAAAAAGGATGCAAAATTACCAAACTATCCTTACAATACCCAATTTTAAGGGGGATTGATATATACAACATGGATTTTGTTTAATACAACAAAATTGTGCATTATGCAGTTGTACTGCATGCATAAATATCATAAATTTGTGTTGTATGCATCAAAACTTTTGTTGTATATATCAACACCCTATTATAAGTAGTGTTGATAGTACCCATCATTTCCCCATGTTTTAATGTAGTAAAAATTGTACATATATTGTAGGCCCACTAGAGTTGCGAGGATGCTATGTATAATACAAACATATACTCCCTCGGTCTCAAATTTATAGTCCATTATTCTATTTTGGGCTGTCTCAACTTAATTGTCCATTTCCATAAATAAATAAAAATGATGAGATAACATTCATCCATACCCATAATTTATATATGTAAGATAAAAAAGTAGGTAAAAAATAAAGGAATATATATATATATATATATATAAGACAAAATAGTATGTAAAAAGTAAAGGATAAAACAGTCATCTTATCAAAAAGTAAAAGTGAAGTTAATGTTGACGTGTTTTTTGTCTCGGGGACATTTAAATTGGGATGGAGGGCCAGGATAGTAAATTACAAGATCATTAAATGTTTTTAATTAACATGATACCAAAATAAATGGGTAGTAGTTTGTGCATAATTTAATTATTTAAACGCATGATGAACTACGCAGGATGCTTTCATTTTATATTCGTGAAGCGAGTAGAATGTGGGCATGTGGCTAATAACAAACAGGTGGGAAATTTTCAGGCCCGTTTTGATATTGCAGGCCCAATAAGAGGGAAATATGGGCCAAATTGTATACAGACCCTAAAATTTCTAAAATTTCCAGGAAGTCGATTATCAAATGAAACAAAACCAATGTATAGGAAACAAAGATAACGGACCTAATTATTTGCAGGCCCAAAAGGATTTCCATGAAGCCCATGTAACTATGTAAGTTCATGTGTACATTTTAAATTTATTCAGTTGGAAAAGAACAAGGGAAACTAATCAATTTGCCACTTTTTGTGAAAAAGCAAATTTTTTTTTGACATTATGCCCTATCCAATCGCAAATTGCAAATTTGCTTTTGCGACCCGTGCACGTGACCGAGCAATATTCATGATCAGGATACGTTCGCAAATCTCAAATTTGCGATTTGCCTATTGCCTTGCAATATTCGCGATCAGGATGCGTTCATAATATAAAAAAGGCCATGCTATTTAAAAGTTATATGTACTGAGCAACACCCGGGTTAAGTACTAGTTTATTTAGTGTAAGCATATTCTAATAGATGTTAAATTTCAGAGTTTCTTGTTCCCTAAACGTGGCATTTTGGTTATTTTGTAGAACTTTGGTGGCAACCATTTACTGACATTTCAGTCTTTGAAGTTGTTTTGTCTGGTAGCTTGTGTACATAGCTCTGACGAAAAAATAAATAAAAATAAATAAATAAAATAATGTAAAGTCATTTTATTATTTCTAGAATGTTGAAATATACTTATCATGCATGATTCATGAGCTCAGTAATAAAACTTTATATGAACTTGCTTTTTCTTTCTTATTAAGTGTAATAATAAGTCTAGCAATGTACACCTCATTTAAAACTTTTATTATTATTATTATTAAAAATTGTAAATTACAAAATTAAACAAAACGTTATTATTTTGCAATAATATATTCCCTTCGTCCCACTTCGAGTGTTCACATAACTATTTTGGGTTGTCCCAAATAAATGTCCACTTTCAAGTTATAACCAATAAAAAAAAAATTAGATGTATATATGTTATTTGATTGGTGAAAAGTAGAGTTAGTGGACAATCCTAAAATTGTACGCATAGTTAAAGTAGACACTTTAACTGAGATGGAAGGAGTATATGCTCTAGATATAAACTACTCCTTCCGTCCCAAAATAATTGTTATCCGACAAAAAATTAAATAGTTTAATGGAAACATATTCATTATTGTTTTCATTTTTTTACTTTTTGCAGAATGTCAGTTATACTCTTAGCTAATTAATTACTGTTTTCTTTAAAATTTGTAATAATGATTTTAAGTAAGAGTAATATAGTAATTTCGATCGAACTTTCAATCTATTTTTAATAATTAACAATAAATTTGGAACAAGTCGAAAAGGAAATCTGAACTATTATATTGAGATTGAAGAAGTATCATTTCAATTGAAAAATAAAATACGAAAGTATAATCGGTAACGATATAATTATAATTTTGGTACACTAAAATTTAATTTTAAGAGTTAAAGTTGATGTACAGCTTGGATGATAATAATATAATAATTAATAATAATATAATAAAATTAAATTGAATAGATATGATGTGATGTGATGGTGATGTCAACAAAGTTTGTTGGGGAAAATCACAAAAATGATCCAATCAACACACTCCTTTTAACAAAATAATCATTTGATCAACCATTTTAACAAACTAATCCTTTGACTGGCGCCGGGTCGGCGCTCCACCCTCAAAAGACGTGCCACGTGGAAAGATTTATTAATATTTAATATTGGGGCGCCGGCGATAATGGTGGGGCACCTGGGGCGCCGGTCCCACATGGTAGCGCCCCTTGCGATAATGATGCAAGCTTTTTTCACGTGGCACGTCTTTTGAGGGTGGGGCGCCAGGGGCGCCGACCCGGCGCCAGTCAAAGGATTAGTTTGTTAAAACGGTTGGTCAAATGATTATTTTGTCAAAAGGGGTGTGGTGATTTGATCATTTTTGTGATTTTCCCTGTTTGTTGTATGCTTTCTCAGTGTTACGATTTTCAAATAAAAGTGGTGAAATCAATAAAAATTAAAGTGTTATGATTAGTAGCACCCATAATATTTGGAAAATGCTATATGTTGCCCTTAAAGCTATGAACAATAAATTCAGACATGCATTAAATGTTTGTACCTTAATAATAATCATTCACCCACATAATATAACTTCTCTCAACCAGCTTAATTTACCACCTCTTAAAGTATGAATTAGCTCTCAAACATAGCCATTAGGGCTACAAATAGCAAAATCCTATATATTAGCAAGAAATTTTGTCTTGAAAAGTTGAAAGTAACCGGCCGTGCATGAATTTCATCAAATGTACACTTTTTAAAAAATAGTAACTACAAAGTAAACATGCTCTTTTTCTGTATGCAATCAATATATACGTAAATCTACGCTTGAATCATTTCAAAATCTTACTTTTTATGAATAAAAGTTTAGAACATATTATTAATGCTTAATTGTTTATTTATCTATAGCTTTAAAAGTGTTTTACCACAATTTTATGTTTATATAATTATCCCTTAGATACAATCGACAAAGAAAATAGCTTAATTATCGTGATACATTAAACATTATTTCGTTGACTTTTCTTTGACCCAAGTTAACTTTTGATAATATCTTTCATCGAATTTTTCTTGAAATTTAAAGGCATGAAATTATTAAAGTATCACACGTGTAAGACTACCAAAGGAAACATGTTAGAACTCTAGAAATAATAATGTTTGATGAACTACGAAATAAGCAGATATTTAATATTTGTTCTGACCGCAACTTACGACAATGCCTTCTACAAGAAATATATGTAGTGAAAAGTTTACTGATTGCTTAAAAGTTATTGCTAACTTCATTCTCAGTATGTATATATGTATTTTATTTTAATCATTATGATTATATTTTAATATTTGGAGCTTATTAAGGAAGATAAATTACATAATTTAGTTGTAGGAGTTTGAATTGGTAACAACTTTTTCTGTTTACAGATTTTAATCATGTAATTTGTGATTACTAAATGTGATGTAGGGGAACCATCGTCACGCTTATGTCATCAAGATTTCATTCCTCCTCAATTTTGGCGATTTTGATTTCGATGTTGGATTCGGCTGAAATTCGCATGGTCACTCGAAAACGACCCAACGATCAAGACTCATCGTTTTGCCATGAGCCCTGTCAGTTTTTGGTCTTTCGGGATCGTTTAGGGCCCGAAAACGCTGTTTTAATTATTTACGAATTTCGTTTTGGACTTTATTTACGTTTTGGACTTTGTTGCCTCAATCCGTTTTGGATGGGCTTTGTTTAGTTTCCTTCCCAAAATATTTAAACACCTTTTCGGTTAGGGTTTATGCAGTTTTTGATTTTTGAATAATACAATTTCGTGAATACCAATTAGGAATTTCCTAGTTCTTAAATTCGTGTTTGATTTGCAAGAGAGTTCAAATTTATATCCCGAGCAGTAAAACGTTTAACAAATGATTTGTTATGTGCATGAGGTAAGGTGATTCAATTTTGTTGCAAATTATGCACAACATGTAAGATAGAAAGTATATATGATAAAAAAAAATGTAAGATAGAAAGTATAACAATGAAAATATAATATAATTACTTTCATTAATAACAGTATTTTCTTAATTAGATGCATCTTACACATAAAAAGTCAAATTAATCACTTCTTCTAAAAGAGAACATATAGAAATACAAAGTATCTTTTGATCAGACTAAATATTATCCGACGGTAACAACTAAAAAATAATGAAACATAATTAAAATAAGTAAGTGAAATATATTTTGGTATTCTTAATGGCTTGGACAAACATAAAATGATTAAGCATATTTTAATATTCTTAACGAATTTGAAAATCCCTTCGCGTTGGAAAAGGCAATTAATCCTTGTTATATACTCCCTCCGTCCCAAAATGATTGTCACCAAACAAGAAACACACAGTTTAAGAAAAGTGTGTTGACTGCCAATAGAATTTCATCAAATTGTTTGAATACCAAAATTTGGGACAAACAATTTAATAATAGTGCATCACAAGTCACTATTATGCATTGCATAAATCATACCGTCATTCATGTTCCTAATTAATAATAGTGCATTACAAGTCACTATCCAATAAAGTAATTAGGCCACCTTTTTTATAATTCACCCCACTTATAAAGAGCATACATAAATAAGGATACAACATTTATTTTGTAACAATTATAAGGTAGAGTTATTACTCGTAAACATTTTGAGTAGAGTAAATTGTATGAATAAGACCTATATTCAGACTTATATTTTATGCACATTTAGGCATTTAGCATTACTCAAAGTAAACGATGAATAGTGTAGTAGAATGTAGCTATTGCATTATTTTGCTAATATTTCAGCTTTTGAAAGTTTAAAAATTGGTAAAATAGGTCTCTTAAATTTCATCTTTCTCATTTCTTGTCCTATTTAGGGCGCGTTTAGTTACAGAAAAGGATCTCCATTTTTCCTTTTCCATTTCTCCAGAGAATGAAAAGTTTTTTACTTCTCTAGAAATGCATGGAAAATCTAGAAAATGTGTTTAATTGCAAGGGGTGGAGTTTTCCTTTTCCAAATAATAGTAGAGATGGAAAACTTAAGGCGTGTTTAGCCGTTTAGCTATAAAAAAATTTCTCCATTTTTCTCTTTCCATTTCTCTGGAGAATGAGAAGTGTTTTAGTTCTCTAGAAAAAGCATGGAAAATCCAGAAAATGTGTTTAGTTGCAAGGGGTGGAGTTTTCCTTTTCCAATAAGTAGTAATGATAGAAAACTTAAAAAACCATCAAAAGTACTTTTCAACTTTGTAGTTATAAAAAGGAAAACAAGATTTTTCTTTTCTTAGAAAAGTTTTTTAGAAAACTCGAATTTGAACACGTTTTCTAATTTTCTTAGAGAATTTTTCAGAAAAGTGGAATGTTTTCTGTAACTAAACGCACCCTTAACTTTCCATTTTGACATTTTTTTAACCATGTTGCTGATGAAAATACTTTTCATATATGTCTTCTAACTATGGATATATATTATTATATAACCGTTTGATTAATATTGCATCAATTTGTTGGTACACATTCCAAATTAAAAACATATACTAGATAAAATACCCGCGACAACGTGGGCAACTAAAATGAAATTATAATAGATACCAAATTTAATTTGTAATTTTAATATGGCATTAGGCAACTAAAAAGTTCCAATGTCCGATGCGACAATAAAAAACACGTTGAATCTGATTGTCGGTTAAATTTTTTAATTTTATTATTCCTCGATCATAGCTAGTTTTTTTTTTATCTACATCTGGTTTGTTCCTATATGACTTTTCCCATTTGTTTCAGGTGGAGGTATTCAATTGTCACAAAGGTTAAATATATATATTATCGTAAGTTGTACTAAAAGACTAAAAGGTTGATAGAGATGAGATCATTAGAGTACATGAATTTATCAAAGTATGGAAGTACCAATCATATTGTGCCATGTGTACAAAGAGAATGTTTCACATGTACAATACCCGTTTACCCCCAACATCAATTATCTCACAAACGACAAATCGAAAAATTATGAAAATTGCACCATTAAATTCGTCGTTTTCTCCTCTTCGATTTGCCGTCCCTCAAGGCATACTTTCGACAAGTTTTTTTTCCCTTCTTTTTTGGTGGGTTTCACATTTTAATAACACATGTGTTAAAGTGTTAAAGTGTTGCGTTTAGGGTTTAGGGGTTAGGGTTTATGGTTTGAGGTTTGGGGTTTCGGGGCGAAACCCCAAACCTCAAACCCTAAACCCTAACCCCTAAACCCCAAACCCTAAACCCTAAACCCTAAACGCAATACAAAACGCTAAACCCTAAATCTTTCTAAACCCTAAACCTTGAACCCTTCTAAATCCTAAACCCTTATAAACCCTAAACCATCAATCATACTAAACCCTAAACACTAAACCCTAATCCTAAATTAAATGTACAAGTATGTAGTAACACATGTGTTAATAATTTATAAAACCCACCTTAAAAATGAAAAAAAATAAAATCGTCAAAAGTATGCCTTGAGGGACGGCAAATCGAAGAGGAGAAAACGACGAATTTAATGGTGCAATTTTCATAATTTTTTGATTTGTCGTTTGTGAGATAATTGATGTTGGGGGTAAATGGGTATTGTTCATGTGGAACATTCTCTTTGTACACATGACACAATATGATTGGTACTTCCATACTTTGATAAATTCATGTACTTCCTTGAACTTTTCTCAAGGTTAATAATCGGCCTACATAATCAGCTGCAACGTTTTCTTTTGTGTCAAACAACCATATGCTTTATTATATATGTACAATTCAATCTAAAATACTCCTAACACGTACTCTGGAAGTTCTTATTTAACAAATTAAAAATGTACTTAGTCAAATAGACAGTAGCAACATGATTTAAAATAAGAATAAACCAATGTAAACAAAGTTGTTGCGTCAGGTTTTTAATCCTTAAAAGAAAACAAATACTGTACTTTTTATGTTAGTATAAAGTATCTTATACCAAAAGGCCTATGGCCTAACGGTATGTAGGGAACCTTTCAGCTTAATGTTTGTGGATTCAAGCTTCATGACAGGCAATTTGTAAATATTTGTGGTTGTATATAATAATCGTGGGTAGATAGTGTATGTTTGCCTTTTTATATAAAAAAGGAAAAAAAGAAAAGAAAAGAAAAATATAAAGTATCTGATTAAATAAAAAAACAACTAGTAGGAGTACATGTTTAAAATAGAAAAATAAGTAAACAACAGGGGGAGGTGGCATAGATGCATGATGAATTGGGTTTTTTTTTTCTGTTTAAAAAGGTAAGGTTATGAGTAGAAAAAGCTTCAAATGAATAGAAAAAGAAGTAGACTGAACTTACTTTATTTTAGGACAAAATTGTCTATAGGATTCATTTCATTTTATCAACGAACACTGTATTTTAACAAACACTGCATTTTACACCTATGAGATTTTACTGCATTTTAGACCTACAAATTTGTTCATAAAATGCAGTAATTTTGACATGCTTTCTTTCTACTCTCGTTTGAGGCTTTCTCCTTTGATCATTCGCATGTTAATAAATTAAAAAAATTTCAAAAAACAAAATAAGTTTCATGTGACACGTTATGGTCCACGTGAGGCTGACCGTATCTTGGTTGGATCCAAAACAACCACGTTCAAAGGCGTGTCCAATTTTCACAATTAATTATTATTCCTACTCCTATTGTATTTGGTTTGGGACATTATTATTACTATCATTTTAATTATAATTTAATTAACTTTTTTATTTTATTACAATTTTATTTTATTGTTTTTGCTGTTTTCTTGGATACAATGCATTCAAAGAATCACACTTTTATTTCTACAAGTCATCCGTTAAATAAAGATACTTATTTTATTCTCATATATTTACTGTAGTTTTACGTAATTTTATTACAATTTTTGAGGTCTTTTTAAGTAAAAACGGAGTTACTTGAAAAGAGAGTGGAAAACACACATAACACACGGATCAAAGATTTTGATGCCAATAACTTTGATATAATTTCTAGTTTTATCCCAAAGTATAATTCGTGAACCCGGACATCATTAGGGTCAAATTATTGCTTTTGAAAAGTGATCCCATACACGATTCTGGAAGATATCCGGATTGAAATCAGACCCTATTTCACCAAATCTCCCCAACAATCAAAAGCAATAGTTACGTTGATTTCAATGGCTGAATCAGTGAAGGATATGACTTCCAAATTTGCAAAAATTGACAAGTTTGATGGGAATGATTTTAGGAGATGGCAGAAGAAGATGAAATTCTTGTTGACAACCTTGAAAGTTGTGTATACTCTGAGTACACTATGTCCAGAGGCATAGGAGGAGAAGCCTTTGGATTAGACTCGTAGGCGATGTAAGTGGGAGCAATCTCTTTGCCCTCGGATGGGTATTGTTGTTTACTTGTATATCTTTTGCACTTTCGTATTTTCTTTTCATGTTGGCCGGAGGTCCTCCTGGAAGCAGTCTCTTTACCCTCGGATAAGGGATGTACTTTTTTTTATCCTCGGGTAGAGTGATGACTCTCTTTACCTTGTGTAGAGGAAAGACTGTCTACATCTTACCTCTCCCATACCCCGTAAATACGGGATTGAGTATTGCTGTTGTTGTTGGAGTTACTTGAAAGGGGTCCAACAAGTAACAGAATACAAAAGTACGGTGAACGAAGAATGCATCAATGTATAGAGAGGATGTACCACCTAAAATGGAATAGCAACAAAATTTATGTCAATGTGTAGGTAGCGGGACCATAAATAAAGAGGCGAATTTAAATATAAATTTTATTTGAGAAACAAATATCAGAAACACCGTTATATGTACCTTTTTAAGGCCGGATATTAGGATATACCACTAACTAGTTGAAGGACCCGTGACAATGCGGATTATGACATTTGAGCTTTTAAATTTACCAATTAATTTTTTCAAATACTAGGCACTCGCTAATAAGTACTGTATCTTCAAAATTGTAATCTTCACATGGCATATAAGCTATTACTACGTTTTTATCGACAACTAAATGATTAAATTAAAATATATGTCTTACAAAATACGAAAGGATGTAGTTAAAAAGATTATATGTGATGCACGGCCGAGTAAATATTCTCTCATTTATTACTTTGAAGTTTGATAGCAAAAGTTAATTATTTATAAATTATGTGAGATCATTGAGCTATAATTTAATGAGGGAAGATATCTTCGTGCTTATCATTATACGGTTAGGCGTTGATTTCTCATTTCAAGTAATTATTTGCACCATTAGAAAGCATGTGTAGTGAAGGAGGAGAACATGACCCTTTAGTATATAATTAGTAAGGAAGTAAAAGAAGCAAACATACATATCACATAACATGTAGTTTATTGTCTTTACCTTGATAAGAAGAGACACATCGTTTATCCGAATGTGAAACCATCAAAAGGATCATAATGTGTTGAAATAATACCAGTATCTATGTATATGTAAAATTGTAGAAAGATTATTAAAGTTGTTTGCTTTTTTCAATAGTTATAATAAATTACGATAAGCATAATCATTACTAGAATAATAGGTTTTAGCGACGGACAGAAGTCGTCGCTAAAGCCCATAATGTCATCGCTGTAAGGTATTAGGGACGACATGTCGTCGCAAAATGGTCGTCGCTATAGCCTCGCATGAGTAGCTTTACTGCGACAACTTTCGGTCCAATAGCGAGGACATGGGTCGTCGCTAAATCTTTTCATCGTATTTTCCCATTTTTCTAGTAGTGAATAGTTATGATGTCACAGAGATAAGCATCTTATTTGGTATTTTCACACACCTTTAGATGTTATAGTGAAACCCGTACATTAAACAAATATCTATTGAACCGAACTCTATGACTCAAATCTTGAATGCAGTTAAGAGCTAAAACAAACAATAAAATGAAATAATAATAACATAAATAAATTTTTATTATATATAAATAATAAAAATATAAATTGATTAAAGAGAATAAGAGATATCGGAATGTTGATGTGCAAATTTTAATTTTATAAATGGATAAACTATTGTGACTGTTATTTAGAAAAATGGTCAATATTGGTTTAATCCTCAAAGTTTCATATATTTTTTTTTTTCCGTTTTAACCACTAAAATATTTTTCAAGATGATTTAATCATCCGAGTTTTAAATTAATAGTAATCAATGGTTAAGATTACTTCATGATACCCTCTTTTAATTATATAGAAAGATAGTAATAATTTTCACCTTATCTAAAATTTGAAGAGGTGTACACTCCCCCGCATTGTCTTCGCCTATGTCAACGTGTGTCTTTTGAAATCTTTTTTTATACTTTGGTACATTTTAAAATCAAATGCATCACTTTTAGAAAAACAATAACGCATCATAATCATAATCATAATCATAATACATGATGTGATAACACTATTGTCATTCTTATACTTTCTTTTTTTTCTTCGTAAAACGGTAAAAGCAATCTCTTAGTTATATGCATAACTAGTAACCATGTTAACTTTAACATGTTAGATAATGTTATTTGGGTTAGAATTAACCTAAAGGTTTTACCCTGTATGAATGGGCAAATAGCTAACATGTAGTAATATTTTATATATAATAATTGTATTTCTTACAACTATTACTACTTATAATCAATTGACAAAGTATATCAACAATATATCATGATCTTTTAAAGAATTTCTCCCCTTTTTATCATAAAAACTAGAGATTTAACTTTCTCATGAGATATTAAAGGTTATCAATGTCTTTTTGCTCATACTCCATTACACTCCACTATCTTTTATCCATCACTTTCTTTGATTCTTTACTTTTTTACCCATACTCGTACCGAAGAGCGCTTTAAAATGATCTTTTAACATGTATATGTGATGTGATATGATATGTCAATATGATGATTTTAAAGCCATCCGCGATGGCATTTAGCAACTTGTTATCTTCAATTCATATTATTTTCTTTTAGTCATTGGTTTTATCTTTATTATATTATAAATTATAACTAGATACAAGACCCGCGACAACGCGGGGAATTCTAAATTCTTTTTATTATTTATATTTTCAAATATATATAGTTTTAAATATATATATTTTAAAAGATTACAATATTTTATAAACAAACAAACTTTTGATACATAACAATATCACATACAAAAGTTGTCACAATTTTCGGCAGGTAGCGTTTTTGAACGGTTGTAAGATTCATAGCTTTTTTTATGTCTTCATCTTCAACATCATATGTGAGAGGATCTTCAATCAGCTCCTTGGCAGTAGAAGCAGTTAGCTGCAAATTCACGTCCTTGATAGTATTGAACGTTTCTGATAAACTTCAATCCTTCCTTTTCATGTGTTGGTCTTATTGGTCTGTGATTCCAATCACAAATTGCATTAATATAGTGATAAAAAAACAATCACATTAGTGATAATCCTGTGGATCATGTTCAAGATACCCCGTTGATAAAAGCATAACTCATATTTATGCATGATTTTTAATTTTTTTAAATAGATTAAGCACAATGAACTTCTAGCATAACAATACTTACAAATGTTCCTATACCCAAGGATTGCAGATTTTATGAACCATCATAGTGGGTCCTTTAAAAGAATGAAGTCCCTTGGGAGTATGTTGATGCGACACACACATAAATTTACAATGCATAGCATATATGGTAAAAGAGTAATCCATAATATTACAATGTTCCATAGGCGTCACTAACATTATTTATGATGAGATGCAAGCTTTGGTAAGTGAATTTTCCGATATGAAATACAAACTCGACACTTCCTGCAGATCATGTGCAAAAAGATATAAATCATGTGCGCTGTAGTTGTCAAATTGAGAAGGCAAAATTAAAGCGATAATCCATAAATTAATACCCACCCATTTTGCCACTTTTATATTTTAACAATTAATATAACCTTTAGGGAAGTAAGAAAATGCAAAAAAAAAAAAAAAAAAAAATTGTTGAACCTCTTTGCCCCATTCGGTATTAATTTCGAAGGTGCAGCCCGCAAGAATCTTTAATCTCATCAATCAGCAAAAACCCGTTATACTTGTCAAAATTTAATACTCGAGATGACTTTATACCTAATCAGGCAAATGACCAAAACAAAAGTAAAAGGAAACGGGTGAAATGTGTCTAACGTGTCCAAAGTAGCCCGCGGTGTTAAATGCATAAAATCATCTGAAGTCATTTTATTTACAAAATAATATTATAATTGAAATGATAAAATTTCCATAATCATATTAGACACCATATATTTATTAACAGATTAAAAGGTTTACACAAAAACTGTTTTTGTGACAATCCAATCCAATCCAACCCAACCAAATCCATTTCAATCTATACATAACCATTTTGGAACCTATATGGCTATGTACATATTAGCAATTTTATATTACTAACCTCACGAATTATTCGAAGAGAACCACCATAAATTCATTCTTAGTTAGGTTTTCAAATGATTGTGGGAATTGAACGAAAGCAATCTCATTGTCCTCTTCTTCATCCATAGAGAAGCAAAGGGCATCCCTCATCATATCTTTAATCGACCATCAAAATTATCGACCCATTGCTTATCATTGAGGACACCCGCATCCGCAATTACATGTCATGTTTTCATAAGATCGACACATAATAAAGATGTGAAAATGAATGATTGTTAATACTTACCAATGCATTCAAGGCTCCAGCTTGGAAGTTATGGAAATGGGTTGGTCTCTTTTCCCTAGCCATATATACTAATTTTGGAAGGTTATGCCCCTCTATATCTTCATTATGGTCAAGTAAAATCTGTAACAACATAAAAAGTAACAAATAGAAGGCCTATTTAAAGACCAAAATGAGTCAAAAAAGTAAAGTTTTACTTTGACAATGGCACCCAAAATGAGTCAAAAAAGTAAAGTTTTACTTTGACAATGGCACCATGATACTTCTGAGATGCAAACAAATCCCATTCCATAAATCCTTTGTTATCTAGGCATAATTCTTCAGGAACTCTTCCAATATTTGTCACATTTTCAATCTGATTCTTCATGTCTTCAAGCAATTTTTACAATCCAAAAGAAAATGATAAATGCCAAAATGTACTAAATTATAGTACTAATTACCCCTTCGTTCAATAGATTTCTAATGCATTTTGTATGAATAAGATACTTACTTCGTTCATATTTGCATTTAGGAGATTAAATGGAGCTTGGATCGAAAAGAAACAGAAAACGAGCTAATTATGAAGAAAAGTTGCTAAAAGAATAAAGCATTGGACAAGAGAATATTAGATCGGAGTAAAAGATGATCAAATTGTCGAATCCGGAAGATTGAATGAAGAAAAAGGAAAAAAAGTACTGAAATTCAATCCATACGACGTATGGATTCTCCATACGTCGTATGGATTAAAAAGGTGGAGGCCCAAGGTAACACGGAGCAGGGCCGGACTTATTTGCAATCCATACGCCGTATGGATCAATTCGGCAGAATCCCTTAAAATCTCATTTTAGCTTCATTTTAACCCTAACTTTTACCCTAAACCCTAAGTCAACTAAAAACAGTTTCCAGAGGGCTTTCAATGACGATTTGGAGGCGCAAGAAGGTTAGGATTGATGCCAATTGATCCTATTTCGCGTGGTTCATCGATTCGGTTTGCGTATCATCTTCCGATTTCAATTCTAAACATGTCTATGTGTTTTGTTTTGGATATTGAATCTGATTTCGTATGATTGAATTATGAATTAGACTTATTGTATATTGTTTAGTTTAATAACTTTGGATTATGATTGTTTGAAGGTTATAATTGGGTTTTGAATGATTTGTATGATTGAAGATTGTTATGTTATCCGTAGAACCTTGATTATTGGTGGTTGTTAGTTACTACTTAACGTGGTTGATAATGTCATTGAGATTGAGTTCCTTTGATGTTATTGATTATTGATGATTATGAATCTAGGTTTATAGTCATTGCTAAATATATTGAGTCTGATAGGTTAAGAGAATAGTAACTAATCAATCTAAAATGAGCAAGCTAATAAGAGATTATTAGTAGGTATTGTTGAGTCATACCACGAGGATAAATCATAATCGATCGTGAATACTTAAAGCATAATTTAGGGAGAAGCACGCAATAGAAAAGTACAATTCTTGCGACGTCGGATCGATGTTTAATGTGGAACCCTAGGTTATAGAAATTAGTTGGAACCGAAACGTTGGCTAATTTACATTCAACTTGGACTCTTTGATTAGTATCTAAGTTGATATAAAAGAAATCACAATCAGACAATCAAAACACATGAACCGGATAATATGAATCTGAAAGGAAGACTCTGAGCAATTACATGTCTATCTCCAATTGTTTATCTGTTCCTCTTATCTTGTTTTATGTTGTTGGTTTGGTAATTTAGTTCATCTTGAACGTTCGTACGGAATTAAAACGTACCCCCTTATGTTAATGCTTTATTAGTTTAGTTAATAATTCCAATTTAATTGAATAACATCGTTCATGTGTTCCTGTGTTCGACCTGGACTTACCATAGCTATACTATTCCGATCGGGTATTCTTGCCTGGTTGTGTGATAGTAGTGATTGGTATATCCTGTACTTTATAAATAATAAAACGAGACGCTTTCACACGCATCAATTTTTTAGCGCCGCTGCCGGGGAACACTTAACCGGTTGGACTATTGTTCCACCGGAGAATGGTTTCTTATTCGATTAAGTTGGAAAATAAAAAAAAAAAAAAAAAAATCTTTTTAATCACGCACAATTTTATAGGCTTGATTTGCTAAACAAATATTTTTGTCTTGTCTAGAAGTTGTGATGATTAATGATGTAATTTGGTTGTAAATAATTGTTTACTTGTTAATTATATGTATATGCATGTTATATAATTTAGTTTTTAATGGAGCGAAGTTTTTGAATTTGGTTTGCACAGACGTTCAACCGGCGGTTGTGCGCACCAGCCGGCGGTTTGAAAGTCATTTTTGCGAAAGAAAATTTTGTTTTCTGCTCTGTTTGTATATAGTCTGGTTTGTTAATATGTAGTTTTAACTTTTAGTTATTTTATATTTTGTTTTCTTTTTCTACTTTTTGTTTTCTTGCTTTTGTTTTGCAGTTTCGAACTTTGTGGGTGTGTTCCCTGGAAACCCTCACGAGACTATAACTCGTCCACTCGGGATACCGAGGGGTTTAAAGGCTTGTTACATATGGTAAATGCAACCGTGATGCCTACGGAAGTGTGCTGTTGTATATTTTCATAATCAGATCAAGAAAGCATTTTTCTTCAAGATCAGGGGAGTTTTCTGTTCACTTCTTTTATATTCCCTATTTTACGATTCCTTGTTTTGCAATGAGGACATTGCTTTATTTTAAGTGGGGGATGGGGGAAAAGAAGTTTGATTGTCCTGAGTTATAATTCGATAAATATTGGTAGACTAAGTGTGTAAGGCATTCTATATTAGTCATTTTTCAACCCAAATTTTTCTTTTAAAAATGTATTCTCTTTAAGTTTAGAAAATCTTGTAACAAATCTAGGAAATTCAAAGGATAATTTGAACTTAAATTTTAAAATATTAGATAGTTCATCATGTGATGTATCGATAGACAATCTATGTATAAGGTGTTGAGCTATTAAATAAAATCAATGTAAGAAGTATGCGATATTCCGAGAGGAACTTTAGCAATTATTTACTTTAGTCTTAATTCTTATATATGATAGCGTGCGATATACCATAATTTTTGGTATTTAATTAATATCATTTGGGGTATACTGAGTGTTGTTTCCTCTGTTGTACGGAAGTACAGACCTGGTTTCCGCCAGTATATTTAATGAAAAAGAGCAAAAAGAGTTTAAACGAACTCAAGATTTTAAAATGTAGTCAAATTATGTCGCTTTGTTGTACTAAGGTACAGACCTGCCACCAATGATTTGACTAAAAGTTATTTTGCTAAACCAAGGTCAAGTTATGTCGCTCTGTTGTGTTGAGGCACTGACGTGTCACCAATGTCTTGACATGAAAAATAATTATTTTAATTGAATATCCATGATATGTGTAATATTAGCACGTTATATGTATAAGAGTATTTTGCTATTGAGAATCAAGGGTAAAGCTGCTTGAATAATGATAATTCAAGCTCAATTTTCAAAATATAGATTGTTTAGGTGGACAACAATATCGGTAATCATTGTGAACCATCTTGTATGCATAATAATAATGAATGAGAAAATTGGGTTTCCTAGAAGAGTTTCTTGATAGCTAAATCTTAATGTTGAATTATTTTTAAGCTAAAAATTTGGTTTGCGAAATGCTAGCTTGAATGTAAGTCCCTATGCACTATTGTCTGCCTACTAAATTTTGTCGTTTATAAGTTTTAAATTGATAGTCTACTTGAGGATAAGTAGAATTCAGGTGGGGGATGTTTGATAAACGTCAAAATGTACTAATTACCCCTTCGTTCAATAGATTTCTAATACATTTTGTATGAATAAGATACTTACTTCGTTAATATTTACATTAAGGAGATTAAATGGAGCTTGGATCGAAAAGAAACAGAAAACGAGCTAATTATGAAGAAAAGTTGCTAAAAGAATAAAGCATTGGACAAGAGAAGATTGGATCGGAGTAAAAGATGATCAAATTGTCGAAACCCGAAGATTGAATGAAGAAAAAGGAAAAAAAGTCCTGAAATTCAATCCATATTCGGTATGGATTTTCCATATGCCGTATGGATTAAAAAGGTGGAGGCCCAAGGTAACGCGGAGCTGGGCCGGGCTTATTTGCAATCCATACGCCGTATGGATTTTCCATACGCCGTATGGATCAATTCGGCAGAATCCCTTAAAATCTCATTTTAGCCTCATTTGTAACCCTAACTTTTACCCTAAACCCAAAGCCGACTAAAAACAGTTTCCAGAGGGTTTTCAATGACGATTTGGAGGCGCAAGAAGGTTAAGATTGATGCCAATTGATCCTATTTCGCTTGGTTCATCGATTCGGTTTGCGTATCATCTTCCGATTTCAATTCTAAACATGTCTATGTGTTTTGTTTTGGATATTGAATCTGATTTCGTATGATTGAATTATGAATTAGACTTATTGTATATTGTTTAGTTTAATAACTTTGGATTATGATTGTTTGACGGTTATAATTGGGTTTTGAATGATTTGTATGATTGAAGATTGTTATGTTATCCGTAGAACCTTGATTATTGGTGGTTGTTAGTTACTACTTAACGTGGTTGATAATGTCATTGAGATTGAGTTCCTTTGATGTTATTGATTATTGATGATTATGAATCTAGGTTTATAGTCATTACTAAATATATTGAGTTTGATAGGTTAAGAGAATAGTAACTAATCAATCTAAAATGAGCAAGCTAATAAGAGATTATTAGTAGGTATTGTTGAGTCATACCACGAGGATAAATCATAATCGATCGTGAATACTTAAAGCATAATTTTGGGAGAAGCACGCAATAGAAAAGTACAATTCTTGCGACGTCGGATCGATGTTTAATGTGGAACCCTAGGTTATAGAAATTAGTTGGACCCGAAACGTTGGCTAATTTACATTCAACTTGGACTCTTTGATTAGTATCTAAGTTGATATAAAAGAAATCACAATCAGACAATCAAAACACATGAACCGGATAATATGAATCAGAAAGGAAGACTTTGAGCAATTACATGTCTATCTCCAATTGTTTATCAGTTCCTCTTATCTTGTTTTATGTTGTTTGTTTGGTAATTTAGTTCATCTTGAACGTTCGTACGGAACTAAAACGTACCCCCTTATGTTACTGCTTTATTAGTTTAGTTAATAATTCCAATTTAATTGAATAACATCGTTCATGTGTTCCTGTGTTCGACCTGGACTTACCATAGCTATACTATTCCGATTGGGGTATTCTTGCATGGTTGTGTGATAGTAGTGATTGGTATATCCTGCACTTTATAAATAATAAAACGAGACGCTTTCACACGCATCAGAAAACACTCACATATAATCAGTAGTTAAACAATGTTATATCATACTAGCAGTGTACTCGCGCGTTGCGGCGACACTCTTTACACAAAAAAAGTGGTTGTCTGCGACGATAAGTAAAATTATCATAATTGAAGGAGCGAAAAGGCGCTGATGACCGAAAGTTTAAGAATAATGTTACATGAAATTTGATGTTACATAACCGTTATCAATCAATAACTATAAATCGATTGGATAGTTTAGTACAACATAGAGTTAATGAAACACCAAATCAGAAAAAGTGATAATAGTACCTAAAGGAAATAGTTAATGCAACAAATCATTTTAAGCAAGAAATAAACAACCGATACGTGTTTTGGAAATAAATATCAATTTACAACCACGTACTAATATAGTCTATACATTGCGTAAAAGATCTTGATAAACCACGTTTGATATGTAAACTATTGGTTGATTAAACTTTTGGAGGTGCTCCACTAATGCCCTAATATTTGAGAGTCGTATTCCTCTGGAGAGTGCCACGTAAGTTGATCATGCAAGAATACTTATTAATGAAGATAAACACCAACATTGGAATCATTTGTACCTGACCTTTATTGATTGTCAATGTGAAAATAAGTATAAATACTCCGTTTGAAAGAGAACAAGACATCTTTACACAGAGTGACGGACATAGATGTATGATGGCAAAAATGCCGGCATGTTGATCACGATTATCTATGCATCAATCGCGGCCGGTTGAAAACTTTTGCATATCAATTTTGTGCCATTACACAATCCATCTGATGGATCGTTATTCCGTAAATGTATAACTGTCGAATCAATCTTTAGTGGAAGGTTATGATTAAAGTGACTGATGAAGGTTAATGGAAACCAACTTATCAGCGACCGATGATGCATTCGCTGAACACCACATTCTACCAGGTATGAACCATATGATATTGTTACTATTAGAATAGTTTGTTTTGGAGGTATGTCGTGGTACTATTTGAACGGTTGGCTGATTTTGCTCTTCTGATACATATTTTTGAATGGAAGAAACTTGTGCTAATCAGTTATAATTTGATTTGTTGCAGATGCTTAGCATGCTCTATAGTTGTATAAAAACGATGTGTAAAAGATAGATGAGATATACATGTTTTTACT
The DNA here is from genome assembly GCA_949592205.1 of Helichrysum umbraculigerum. NCBI lineage: Eukaryota > Viridiplantae > Streptophyta > Magnoliopsida > Asterales > Asteraceae > Helichrysum > Helichrysum umbraculigerum. The sequence continues at coordinate 101,055,182 of CATIUR010000003.1, read as the reverse complement.
TTCTGTAGGTAGATTTATTAGTTATTATTCTAGTAATTGGATATATATATTTAGTTGGAACATTATTTGGTGGGATGTCAATATTTGATATGAATACTTTTTCTGTGAATTGTCCTAGAGTTTTAGCTTCTGCTAAAGTAGCAATGGGTGAAATTCAAAAGATTTACTTTAGCTTTTATTTGTATGGTTTATTTGTTTATGTTTATATTCTTTCAAAATTTTGGATATGTATCCCGTTGGTTTGGAAAATAATAAGGTAGGATTTGAATATTCAAAGGTTGCTTATTTTAATGCGAGATAAATGTAATGTAGCAATTTATAGGTTACATTAGATAACTTAATGCACACGGTAGGTTACATTTTATTAGTCATAAAATGTAATTAATGTTGTATGTTATTATTATTAAGAGAGGGCATAATAGTAAATTGAATTGTCCCTTTTTTAAGGATTAAGACTTTTGGTCAAAAAGCTTTATAAAGTAGAATAGATGTATAGTTTTCGGAAATGTAAGTACTTATTGGAATACTGGTGATTATAAGAACCTTAATTATAATATAATCTTGATTATGTTTCACATTTGAAGGTTGATATGTAAATTTTAAATAAGCGGCGGGGGACGGTGGTTCAATTTTGTATTTCCAGCAGTACAGAAGCAAGTGTTTGGAGAAAACCGCAGCCTGAGTGAGAGTGTAGAGTGAGAGGGTAGTCATAAGACCCATAGTAGTAAAAATAATGAAACCAAATAGAACTGAAATGTTAAACATGATTAACAGAAAAAATTTAGATAACGAAAACAACCAAATGAAGTATGTACCAAATTGTAGATATTTAGGCAAAATCAAATAATTAATCCGTTGTAGAGCATTTCATCAAGCAACTTTAATAGACACACACACAAACATACATAGAGATAAAGTAATGTAAAGCTTCATATGCTACCCGAGACTAAATAAGCATACCTTTAAACGGCTCATAACTAATGACTGGAAGATACGATGAATCGGTGCACCACCATACACCTCATATGTTAGCTTTTCTCCGTTTCTTCCATCTACCGGGGAGACAAAAGCTGCAATGAGGTTTCTTTGTAAGTTACGCTTGATACCATAAATAACTACATTAATTAATGTAATATATAAGTACACACACATAAATAACAAAAGACCCATGATGTTTCTTACCTTCGTAGTAATTCATAAGAATGTTTGGAACGAATGATCCCTGATCAGCCTGCAAAGCACAAAAATTAAGTAGGTACTCACTATCATACAACGCAGATAAATAGCAAAAATAGTTACATAAAGTCAAATGTAACACATTAGTAAAAGCAGGTTATGAGGAAAACGGAAAGACACATAATTGCACACAAGAAATTTATCACCTTAAACAACTCTCACATTACCACAATCAGAAAGTCTCATAGTCGGTAATTCTATAGTAAAATTGTTATCTTTACATGTAAAATCCGTAAGCAGTCTAAGAATACGATATCGATGGTGTTAGGAAACATACTTCCTGTGGCACGGCCCAATAACACAAACTTTCATTGGCAGCCAAAGCTAATTTAAACCGGATGATAGACTTCATCTCTGGAAGCATTTTCAAGACGTGTTGTACAAAAATCTGGAAAGAAGAACCATTAAACTTATGCCAAACAACAAATTTACTCACATAGTGACGAAGTCGGTAAAATTAAAAACTTAAACTTGATTCAGCTTCTTAGCTAACTGAGGGATGTCATAAGAATCAGCTACACTACTGTGTGATATCACAAGAAAACGGACTTGTTAGTATGATATAGATACATGTTCATATGCATGATAATTTATCACTCCAATGACTTACTGTTGCATGATAATGTGAGAATCGTTTGTTAGAGCTCATACGTCATATATGATACCTCCAACCAAAGAAGAATAAAAAAATACAAATGGTTTAATCACATGTATAACATGTTTATGCTTATAAATGAGTGTGTAATTGATATTCTGTTCAGATTATGTAGGCTCTCAAATACCTAATTGTGACATTTATCAGAATCAATTTGCCCCATCAATATGCATTTTAACATAATCAAACACTATTAGATGAATACATTCCGGTAAAAAAAACCTCAACATGAATCAGTATCTGAATTAGAGAGGATGTAACCAATAAAGCACAAATTTCTATCAATTTTTTGAGACCTAAATATCTGAATTAAACTTAGAAACGTATGAATTTAATTTTTGAAACCCTAACATATAAAAATACTCAACATACGATAATCCTGAATAAAGAATAACGTGTTATCTCAAAACCCCGATTAATGAAATTACTCAACTGATTAAATAACTTAGGGTTTTACCATCACCCCACCATACCATCGTAATTGAAAATCATCATCCTTACCTAAACCTAATTGGTCTCCGATAGAGTCAACATCACCGTCGCCATCAACATCGTTGTCGTGAACATCACCATTGACGTTCTTCGTCTCCATCTGTACTTTTTTCCCGTATGATTTTATGTGTTTCAGACGTTCCAAGTGTAAAAAATCATATGGCATCCGGGTTTTTGGTTTGTGAAGGTTACCAATTTTATTTTTGGTGTATTTCTTAATTACATTCCGTATTATTTAAGTAATATATTTATTAAATTTTTTCCTTCTTTTTTGGTTTTTGAAGGTTACCAAATTACTTTATGGTTTATTTTAAAAAAAATTTAGTTACGTTCAAATTTAATAGATAAATTATTATAAAATTTATTGTATTAAATAATTATAAATATAAAGAGGGTGTTAAGTGTAAGTATCATTAAATTAATCTTAATCATTAGATCAAGTTGGGAAAAATCAATTAAGGGCCCGGATTGCCCCAAGCTATTTTGCTTTAAGTATATGTTATAGATAAGAAAAGCCTACCTTACTTCGAAAAATGACACATTATCTAAAACCTTAACACGTACATGACAAATATTAAAACTAACACAAACAAAATTTTGATACATCAAATCAAATGATATTTAATTTAACTTAACGCAAATGAATTTAAATAAAAAAATAAATTAAGACAAAGACAAGACAAAAAAAAATATATTATCACACTTTAAAATAAAAAGCAAATTATCAAGGCCAGGTTTGATTGTTTACGAACTCAAGCTCAATTAAGTGATTAACTTGTTTCCAACAAAGTCGATTTAGATGCATGATTTACCGTTCGATTACTTAGGAGCAGGGTATCTAGAGATCATCAGGGTTGATTCAAGGTCTTTGGGGTTGATATAGAAGTTGCCAAAATTGATTTCGAGGTCATCTGAGTTGATTTCATGTTGTAGTTCATTTAATTTCTAGGTCGCCAGACTCGTTTTATACTAAAAACCTAAGTTGTTCCAAATCTACATCCGCAATATTTGTTCAATCATTTATAAACAAATAATCGATAGTAATTTACCAAGTAGAAAACGTTCGCTACCTCTATTAGTAAATCACCAAACAAGTTAAATCATTAATATCAATCTCAAACACACGAGGTTCGCGATTAAACATGGAGTTCAAGTTTGTGAGTTTACAATTCATCCACACGAAAGACATTCCCCATATTCTCTAACTTATATGTTTTTAGCTCATTTGTGTTACTTATACCAATTTTCGCATCCGCAAACAATGGTTCATTTGAATATGGACATACAAACAAAGATAACTCCAACTAACAACAAACATTCACTATAATTGCTAGTTAGAACTATCAATAAGTTCCTCAAATTATTTGAGCTAAAAACATGTAAATTCATGGAGGAATTCTAAACTCAATCATAATCAAACACCAAAGTATCACACCCCTAATCACTAGCTAAATCATCCAAGCAAGTAAAGAGAAATTAGCCACTAAACATAATCATAATCTCAAAGTAAAAACATACAAGAATTTGAACCACAATAAACATAATTTAAATTATAAACAATGTAAATCAAGGTTACAACCTTTAATGTTTTGTTTGTCACGAAATGATGATGATGAAAATACTAGTTTCAATCCTTCCAGCCGAGCTCTTCAGAGAGAAATTTTGTGTGTCTAATTTTTTTGGTGCCTTTTGGTGAAGTGCTATGGTCGTGTGTTGTATGAGAGAGATAGATGGATGAAAAAGTGTATGGAGTGATAAGTGATAGGGATGAATTATTGGAGCTGGAGTTGGTGGTAAAGTGAAAACCCAACAAGATCCATGAAATCGGGGCAAAGAAAATGGGAGTGGGATTAAAATAATCCAAACCCCATAGCTGAGTGTGAGTGAGAGTGGGGAACAAGAAGTTGGTTGGGCATTTAATGAAGCATGGATCGCCATCTCTCTTCTTTTTCTCAACTCGCAGCTTCCCTAGATTTTATATAGATAAAGTAGATAAAGTCTTCCGGAGCAGGTGGAGTTGGCCCGCCAAGATACGCGATCGTGTGAATGTCCATACGCGATAGCGTATTGTTGTTAAAAATGAGAGGTCCATCAGCTTCAACTTGGGCCAGCTGCTGTAATCGTTTTGAACTAAAACACGCGATCGGGTCATTTTACGTGATCGCGTATTACTCCTTTTAATGAGTTCTTAGCCATTCGCACGCCCACCCGATCGGGTCAGTTGATACACGCGATCGGGTGTGATTTCATACCCGATCAGTAAGATGGGATACGCGATCAGGTGTTGATCAGTTTTAGGCCAGACCCGCATTAGACTTGGACTTCATCCTGAGACACCAACTAGAAATCATCAAATGAACATCAGATTTCAGCATTTCTCTGGATTTTGGCTTCATATCACCTGAGATCAATTTCCAATCCGAATAAGTATCGAAAGTTCAAGAAATTGACTCAAATACAAATGCAAAACAATGATATCGCGAAAGATTTACATATTCAAAATGAGCGATATCAAATATCCCCACACTTGAACCTTGCTTGTCCTCAAGCAAAACTATTATTTACCATTCACAATCCCCTCTTGCATTTTCAAACATGGAGACCAGGCTTATCAAAATAATACAAACACTAACCACCGAATCAATTATGTTAGAAACATTTATATAATTAACAAAAACCCGAGATGATAATTTTGTCAAGCTTGAATGCACGACCTAGCACCTCACAATAGGATAAGTGTATAATCACTCACTCTCAACCTATAAAACTACAGGGTAAGGAAGTAATTGATGTAATACTCAATTAAGCCAAGTCGTGATGCACTATTACCATAGGCTTGCAAAAGGATCAAATCTTCACCAACTTGGCGTGAGCACCAAGTGAGATCTCATAGGAGGTATTCAAAACATGTGATGTAACAAATGTGATGAAGATGAAATAGGTAGGCTAGACACAAGCAATTGGTGAAAAATGGTAGTCAAACCCATTAAATTGACATAAGGATAATCATAATGCAAACTTGATGCGTAAAAGCAATTATTAATTGAAAGGTATTTTTAATACATTTCATACATTATTATGTTTTTGGCTAATAAATAATCTTACATATGTTATAATATGAATCTAAATATACCATTATGACCAGTTTATTCTTATCTACATTTTGAAATAAAAAATGCTTTCGTTAAATACATAACATATGAAGATAAAATTGTTGGAATAGTGTCCAATATCATAATTAATTGGTGAGACTATCATTAATGGTAAAGTCCTTTTTGGGTTACCCTCAATGAACAGTCAAGAGAAAGATGAAGGATAATATTAATTATATTAATATTATAATTGTTTGGTTAATTAATAAATATTTTATTAATTAGAAAATCAAAAGTAATTAAATTTTGGCGGAAGATTCCAGAAACTAACTCAATTGACGGTGGGATAGTCCAACCGCCGGTTGGGATTAGGGTTTCAAAGGCGGTAGAAGTCGCAGACTTGGAGTCCAAGACTGATAGCTCCAACCGCCGGTTAGAAGGTCCAACCGCCGATTGAGAGTCGAATCTGGGGTTTCTTCCACAACTATAAATAGGGGCATCCTATACCTTCATAACATACAATTTTAGGTGCGAATTTTCAAGGATTTCGAAAATTCGACTTTCTCTTGGGTTTTTGGGTGTGAAGCATTAGAGGTATTCTACTTTGGGTACTTGTCTCCAAGTAACAAAGCTCTGCTCGTTGGTCTGTGCGCGAGAAATAGGTTTTCTCTTAAGGTTAGTGTTTTCTTCATTTTCTTTATCCAATTTGTTTATTGTACTATGTTGTTAAAGTTTAAGATCCCTTAGGGTTTTAGTTTCCTAATTGCCTTAGATTATTTAAAAGTTTTGTTGTTCCGCTGCATATATAATAATCTAGTTAGGGAATAGAAAACCCAACAGTGGTATCAGAGCCATAGATTAACAAATAGTAGCATTTAATTATCTACAATAGTATGTAGGTAAAGACAAATTGGAAAGAGAATTATCTAAATAGGTAATATGAATTTACAAGTTTTAGATACTGATAATTTTAAATTGTTTAAAATAGACCACTCATTTTAAAAGTTAAAATAGAATCCTAAACTTTAAGAGATATTATATGTATAACATGATTTATATATATGTATAATTAAAGTCTAGATACATCGTCTGTCAATTGATAAATCAGCTCACCCAAGAGGAACAAACTATAAGAGAGGTATAAGGCGGGTCGCTTTGCTTCCCTAAAGAAGTCAGGTTTTTAATAGGCTTCGCGCTGACCTGCTTCTCCGCTTCATTGTGCATTCGATGGAGCTACCGAGGACTTTTGATAGGATGATGTCAAGATTAAAAGTAGACTTAAAATGTTAAACAAAATCCCGTTTAGCTATAGGAAATGATGAATAGTATGCTAACCCATGAAATCCGCACATCTCTCATATGAACTGTAAATGGAGCCTGTGTGGTTTACCGGCACATTAATATGAGGACATAATGAGAGGTGATTGAGACTCGCGATTCTCGAGCGTACTCGAGCTGGGGATCACGCGGGGTTTGTATGGTTAATTCACCATCTTGTTCATGATCCTCGGCATACCAGTCATGAATAGTAGATGAGCATAACCGAGATTAACATGCCATTGATAGAAATCAATGAATCTCAAGGATCTAGGAGTTTCATAGAAATGAAATAGATAAAAGTATTTTAGTTATATGATTACGGCGACCCTTTTCATAAAACTGAAATTATAGATCCTAGCCTTAATTTAGAAAATTTGGGTAATTAATTAAGGAATATTCAAACTAACTAAAACTGTTTTATCTCATAGATGGCTAATTTAAATGGTGCAAATCCTCCCGTCCCCAATACCGCAAATAACTCAAACTTCTCACTACTCTCAGTTCTTGGGAGGGAAAGACTGACCGGTCCAAACTATATGGACTGGATGCGAAATCTAAGGTTTACCTTGAGCTACGAGAACAAGAAGTATGTTCTCGATGACCAGATTCCCGTAATTGATGAAGAATCAACCCAAGAGGAGATTGAGGCACTACGGAAACATTATGATGATGCGAATAAAGTGTCTTGTATCATGGCATCTTCCATGAGCCCTGAACTGCAAAAGACTTTTGAAAACACTTGGGCTTATGAAATGAACCAACAGCTGAAAGAAATGTTTCATGCAAAGGCAAGCAAAGAACGCCTAGATGTGGTAAAATCCCTCATGGCTTGCAAGCCCAAACCTGGAGTTTCTATTTGAGCTTTCGTCTTAGAGATGAAATGGTACTTTGACAGGTTGGAATCATTGAACATGGTATTTGACACAGAGTTTTCCATCGCCATAATTCTATCCAGTTTGCCAGCTGTCTACAATCAGTTTGTAATATCATATCAGATGAATATGAATGAGAGGGAAGGCTCAATAATGGAACTCCACAATTTACTGCAAACTGCTGAGCAAGGAATCAAGAAAGATGATGTGTCCTCTGGCTCAGCAGTTCCTGTGTTGACTATTGGTCAAAGAGCAAAGAAAAGAAAAAGTTCAAATTCAAATTGGAAAAGAAATACTAATGATGGAAAGTCCATTCGCAGGTCTAAGAAAGGGACCGATTCTGAGATTGCACATGTTAGTGACCCAATGGAAGCAGTGTGCTTCTACTGCCCGAAGTACCTGAAGGACCTTGAAGATGGAAAGGTCGAGAAGAGTATTCACTCAGGTATGTTCATGATCGAAATCCATAATACTACAACTTCTAATTCATGGGTTCTGGATACAGGGTGTGGTAATCACATTTGCAATGTATTGCAGGGGCTAAAGGAAAGTAGAAGTGTAAAGCATGGAGAGCTCAATTTGGTTATGGGAAACAAGGGAATTGTGCCTGTGACAAAGATTGGAAGATTTGAGCTCATGCTGAATTCTGGAGTTAGGATAGATTTAAATAATTGCTATTATTCGTCAGAAATGACTAGAAATATTATTTCATTTTATGCTTTGTATAAAGATGGTTATTATTTTTCTTTTAATAATGGAAATAGAGATATTTAGGTTCATTTAAATGATTGTTTTATTTTTAAAGCTTCTCCTTACAAAGGCATATATGAAAATGTTGAATGTGTTAGCAATGTTATTTTAAATGTTGATTCGTCTAATGAAATTGATAAATCCAAGTTGTGGCATTGTCATCTTGGGCACATAAACAAGAAACGCATCGCCCAACTCCAAAAGGATGGAGTGTTGGAATCATTCGGCCTCAAATCGGATGATGTATGCGAATCTTGTTTATTAGGCAAGATGACTAAATCACCATTCACAGGATCATGTGATAGAGGTGAAGGATTATTGGATTTGGTACATACAGACGTATGTGGACCATTCCGATGTGCTACAAAAGATGGAAATAGATACTATGTTACATTTACTAATGACTTCAGTAGATTTGGACATGTTTATCTGATCAGACATAAGTCGGATACTTTTGAGGTGTTCAAAAGATATCAAAGCGAAGTAGAGAATCAACTGGGCAGAAATATAAAGGTTCTCCGATCCGATATGGGAGGAGAGTACCTTAGTATCAAGTTTCGCAATCATCTCAAAGATTGTGGAATAGTTTCACAATTGACTCCTCCTAGAACACTGCAGCTTAATGGTGTTGCTGAGAGGAGAAATAGAACCTTGTTAGATATGGTTCGATCTATGATGAGTCGAGCAACACTTCCGATAAATTTCCGGGGTTATGCATTAGAAACAGCCACCCATATCTTAAATCAAATACCCACTAATAAAGTTTCAAAGACACCGTATGAAATGTGGAAGGGAAAAAGACCTTCTCTTGGTCACATCAAAATCTGGGGTTGTGAAGTTTACGTTAGACGGGAAACTCAGGACAAACTAGACTCTAGATCTGAAAAGTGTTTTTTCGTCAGTTATCCATAAGAGTCATTTGGATATTTATTCTACAGACCCAAGGATAATGTGGTCTTCGTAGCTCGAAGAGGAGTGTTCCTTGAGAGAGAAATGATATCCAAATAGGACAGTGGGAGTAAAATTGATCTTAAATAAATTCAAGAATCGACCGATGAAGAACCTATAATAAACACTGATGTTCAACGAGAGGTGGAGACACCTGTTGAACCTGAAGACATATCCTTACCCGTTCGCAGATCTAGTAGAGTTAGCAATCCTCATGAGTTCTATTATGGTTACCAAATAGAAGAAGAGGATAAGATAAGTGATAGTATACTAGGTTAGTTAGATAAGCCTGCTAACTACAAGGAAGCGATGGCAGGCCCTGAGGCTGCTAAGTGGAAGGAAGCTATGAAAAGCGAAATTCAGTCCATGTATGACAATCAAGTTTGGAATTTGGTTGACACTATACCCGGTCTTAAGACGGTGGGTTGTAAGTGGATCTTCAAGAAGAATACATACATGGATGGAAAAGTACACACTTATAAAGCAAGGTTGGTTGCAAAGGGCTATACTCAAACCTATGGGATTGATTATGAGGAAACCTTCTCACCAGTAGCTAAGATTAAGTCAATTAGGATTATGCTAGCCATAGCTGCATTTCATGATTATGAAATTTGGCATATGGATGTCAAAACTGCTTTCCTTAACGGGAAACTGGCAGAGGATGTGTTCATGACACAACCGGAAGGTTTTGAAAATGCAAAGTATCCTAATAGAGTGTGAAAGCTTGAAAAGGCCATTTATAGACTTAAACAAGCCTCTCGTAGCTGGAATCTCTGCTTCCATGAGAAAGTCACAGAGTTTGAATTTTCTAGAAGTGAAGATGAGTCCTGTATATATGTCAAGTTCAGTGGGAGTATTGTAGTATTCTTAGTATCATATGTGGATGATATACTGTTCATATGAAATGATGTCCCAACTTTACAAGGTATAAAAGTCTGGTTGGGAAAGTGTTTCGCTATGAAAGATCTGGGAGATGCAGCATATATCATTGGTATAAAGATTTATAGAGATATGTCAAAACGTCTCATAGGACTCATCCAGGATACGTACATAGATAAAATATTGAAAAGATTCAATATGGAAAATTCTAAGAAAGGGAACTTACCCTTGAATCATGGCATTAAGATCAGTAATGATCTGTGTCCAAAGTCTGAGCAAGAATTGGACAGAATGAGTCGAATCCCATATGCTTCGGCTATAGGATCGATCATGTATGCCATGACATGTACAAGGCCTCATGTCTCATTTGCTTTGAGCTTAGTGAGTCGACATAGCAGAATCCTGGTGAAGGTCATTGGACAGCTGTAAAGAATATTCTTAAGTATTTGAGAAATACTAAAGACATTTTCTTGGTTTATGGTGGAGAAGAAGAACTCAGAGTAACGGGTTATAGTAACGCAAGTTTCCAAACAGATAGAGATGATTGTCGTTCACAGTCTGGTTGGGTATTCTTACTGAATGGGGGAGCAGTGACATGGAAAAGTTCTAAGCAAGATACAGTGGCAGACTCCACATGCGAGTATGAGTACATTGCGGCTAGTGAAGCGGCAAAGGAAGTTATCTGGATGAGGAATTTCATTGGAGATCTTGGAGTTGTTCCAACAGTACAAGATCCTATTGCTATATTCTGTGATAATGAAAGTGCTATCGCCTTGAGTAGAGAACCCAAGGATCACGGAAAGTCAAAGCACATTGAAAGGAAATACCATTTTGTTCGAAGGAAAGTCGAAGAAGGACATGTAATTGTGAAGAGTATAAGATCAGAAGAAAATCCAGCTGATCCGTTCACAAAGCCACTAGGAAAGTCCAAACACGATGAACATGCTAGGAGCATAGGTTTAAGAGATAATGTAAAGTTTTAGTTGTTAGTTTGAATTTGAAACGTTATAAACGATGATGGAAACTGTAATAGACTTGGTGATTAATAATGGAGATTTTTAATTAGAAGGAGTTCTACCATTTACTATTGTTTGTCATTGTGTTTCAGTTTTGTATGTTTAGACACCACTTCCAGAGTAATGAGTTCTTACTCAAACCTCCTCAGTCGATCACACTATAGGAAGTATGTGGTGAATTAAGACTGTCATGGAGTGTTAGTAGATGTCTATGGAGATTAGACATTGCATGGAGATTGCTGTAACACTCATGGGTACTTAATAGGGATTTAAGTATAGGAGAAACCCGCACTTAAAGAGATCACTTCATGGATTAAATCACGAGTGATTTTAAGATGATAATATCTTCTATTCTTATAATGGAGATACATGAGTATCTAGTTCTTCGAGTCTGTTATACTTTAGTCTATTCAAACGCTGTGCGTAAATGCCAGTTATAAAGGGTATGCTAGGTATGATATGATGAGTTGACTAGTTCTATGTAGTCGATATTTATTTGTTCCTTTTGCCAAAAACGGAAAAGAGACATCATGGGCCCTCTGATGATTAAAGTTTGACTCTGAAGTGCTAGGCCTGGCCGAGACTAAGTTGATAGTTCAGTAGTCTCATATAGTCAATATAATCGGAAATCAGAAAAACATATATGAATCTTGAGATTGATTATAATCCATGTCTCGATTCATAAGATATCGCGAAACAAAGGAATGGTTGATCACTTATCTAAAAGACTAACTCTAAGATATGATTCAGAGTTCGGCAGTTGCGTGAATGGCACACTTTACAAAGTTAATAGGATAGAGACTTAGACCAATAATAGTTGATGAATTGTCCAATTGGGAGACTGTTGGAATAGTGTCCAATATCATAACTAATTGGTGAGACTATCATTAATGGTAAAGTCCTTTTTGGGTTGCCCTCAATGAACAGTCAAGAGAAAGATGAAGGATAATATTAATTGAATTAATATTATAATTATTTGGTTAATTAATAAATAGTTTATTAAATAGAAAATTAAAAGGAATTAAAATTGGCGGAAGATTCCAGAAACTTACTCAACCGCCGGTTGGATAGTCTAACCGCCGGTTGGGATTAAGGTTTCAAAGGCGGTGGAAGTCGCAGACTTGGAGTCCAAGACTGACAGCTCCAACCGCCGGTTGGAAGGTCCAACCGCCGGTTGAGAGTCGAATCTGGGGTTTCTTCCACAACTATAAATAAGGGCATCCTATACCTTCATAACATACGATTTTAGGTGCGAATTTTCAAGGATTTCGAAAATTCGACTTTCTCTTGGGTTTTTGGGTGTGAAGCATTAGAGGTATTCTACTTTGGGTACTTGCTTCCAAGTAACAAAGCTCTGCTCGTTGGTCTGTGCGCGAGAAATAGGTTTTCTCTTAAGGTTAGTGTTTTCCTTATTTTCTCTATCCAATTTGTTTATTGTACTATGTTGTTAAAGTTAAAGATCCCATAGGGTTTTAGTTTCCTAATTGCCTTAGATTATTTAAAAGTTTTGTTGTTCCGCTGCGTTTATAATAATCTAGTTACGGAATAGAAAACCCAACAAAAATTTATGTCAAAATGTAGGCAAAATTACACTGATCATGAATATATATTCGAAATTATTTTAAACATTGTATAGAAAAAGTTATTAAAGAAAAACGAAATACTACGTTAATTAAATATGAAAAATATAATATATTAAATATAATATATCAAAAGTAATAATAAAATAATTATAGTGGTTACTTTTGGGAAAGTTTTTTTTTTCAATAATGCGGTCGCAAATGTCATCCTATGCGGAGGTAAATCGCAAATCCCAAAACAACTTTTTGCAATTTGCGATGACATAGTCTTCACGAGAACGGCTCTTTCAGGTGCACGGGTCGCAAAAGCAAATTACAGGATCGCAAAAGCAAATTTGCGATTTGCGATTTCGAAGGGCAAATCGTCAACTTTTTTTTTCGAGGGCAAAACGATATATACTTTTTAAAAAAATGGCATTTTAATTAATTTTCCAATAATCAATTTCAAAGTATCACTTCACGAATAATAAATCTTAAATTATATATAAGAAACACTTTTTTCACTAACTTGGTTTAAAAAACTTTTTTTTTTTTTTTTACTATATAAATCCATTTACATAAAGTAATATTATCATGAATCTAACTAAAACGCTTAATATACATATTAACTTACAAACTTTATTATTTGAAATAAAATACTAAATACGAAATTTCATATTAAAAATCAACGGCCCGTGTGTATACACGGGTTTAATATCTAGTAGTATAATAAATATTATGACAGTTGATGATGATAATAGTAGATAATTGCAATGTATAGATAGATTAGTAAGAAAATGAATTTATTTTTTATGTAGAAAAAAATCATTAAATTAAATGTAATGCAAGAATTTAAAACGTTATTATCATAAAGTGTAATAAAATTGAATTACGACTCATCACAAAATAGAATTTAGTACTTTGTTGGGAATTAAAAAAATCTTGAAACTTATAAGTTGAGAGTGTTAGAAATTTTAAAGACTTTTAAGGAAAAACTAATTTTATAATGTGGCATAATTATGTAGCTTTTCAAAAAAAAAGGAAATTTGATGATGTGGCATAACTAAGATATTAGGAAAAAATTAAGGAAAAACTAAGTTAATGATGTGGCATAATTAGGTAGCCTTTTAAGAAAAGAAATTTGATGATGTGACATGACTAATTAGCTAGGAAAAATCTTTATTTTTTAAATATAGATAGATGTATAAAATGTACTTTACATAGCATGAAAACTAAATATGGGAGAGGTGTATTTTTATAATGAAGGCCTGATTCCTTAGACCATTAGTTTGAGGTTTATGAACATGTGCATACATCATACTGTGATTCATGTTCCTAATTAATAATAGTGCATTACAAGTCACTATCCAATAAAGTAATTAGGCCATCTTTTTTATAATTCACCCCACTTATAAAGAGGATACATAAATAAGGATACAACATTTATTTTGTAACATCTAATCTAAATGCATATATTTAATGTTTTCTTTTATCTACAATTATAAGGTAGGGTTATTACTCGTAAACATTTTGAGTAGAGTAAATTGTATGAATAAGACCTATATTCAGACTTATATTTATGCACATTCAACATTACTCAAGTAAACGATGAATAGTGTAGTAGAACGTAACTATTGCATTATTTCGCTAATATTTCGGCTTTTGAAAGTTTAAAAATTGGTAAAATAGGTCTCTTAAGTTTCATCTTTCTCATTTCTTGTCCTATTTTACTTACGAAAATACTTTTCATATATGTCTTATATGCATAACTAGTAACCATGTTAACTTTAACATGTTAGATAATGTTATTTGGGTTAGAATTAACCTAAAGGTTTTACCCTCTATGAATTGGCGAATAGCTAATATGTAGTAATATTTTATATATAATTGTATATCTTACAACAATTACTACTTATAATAATCAAATGACAAATTATATCAACAATTTATCATGATCTTTTAAAGAATTTCTCCCCTTTTTATCATAAAAACTAGAGATTTAACTTTCTCATGAGATATTAAATGTTATCAATGTCTTTTTGCCCATACTCCATTACACTCCACTATCTTTTATCCATCTCTTTCTTTGATTCTTTACTTTTTTACCCATACTCGTACTGAAGAGCGCTTTAAAATGATCTTTTAACATGTATATGTGATATGTCAATATGATGATTTTAAAGCCATCGCAACGCGATGGCATTTAGCAACTTGTTATCTTCAATTCATATTATTTTCTTTTAGTCATTGGTTTTATCTTTATTAATTTAAATTATTATTATTATAAATTATAATAAGAAAAGCCTACCTTACTTCGAAAAATGACACATTATCTAAAACCTTAACACGTACACGTCAAATATTAAAACTAACACAAACAAAATTTTGATACATCAAATCAAATCATATGTAATTTAACTTAACGCAAATGAATTTAAATTAAAAATAAAAAATAAAGACAAAGACAAGTTTTATGCTAAAAACCCTAAGTCCTCAACTGATCTAAGTGGTTATTGAGGTAATAATCTTAAACTGAGAATAAAATAATGGGGATTAAGGTTATAACATTGCATAAATCATACCGTCATTCATGTTCCTAATTAATAATAGTGCATTACAAGTCACTATCCAATAAAGTAATTAGGCCATCTTTTTTATAATTCACCCCACTTATAAAGAGGATACATAATACATAAATAAGGATACAACATTTATTTTGTAACATCTAATCTAAATGCATATAGTTAATGTTTTCTTTTATCTACAATTATAAGGTAGGGTTATTACTCGTAAACATTTTGAGTAGAGTAAATTGTATGAATAAGACCTATATTCAGACTTATATTTATGCACATTTAACATTACTCAAGTAAACGATGAATAGTGTAGTAGAACGTAACTATTGCATTATTTCGCTAATATTTCGGCTTTTGAAAGTTTAAAAATCGGTAAAATAGGTCTCTTAAGTTTCATCTTTCTCATTTCTTGTCCTATTTTGCTAACGAAAATACTTTTCATATATGTCTTCTATGGATATATAACCGTTTGATTAATATTGCATCAATTTGTTCGTTCACATTCCAAATTAAAAATATATATTTTTATTTTTTTGTAACAACTTTCCAAAACATATATCTAACGTTTGATTCCTACCTTCGATTCTAAAGTAGATCCATCGTTTGTTTGTTTTTTTTCCTAATTAACGACTCGTGTCTTTAATTTCCTTGAATTATTTATATCACTAGTTCCAATGTCTAGGGATGGCAATGGGCGAGAAAAAACCCGCAACCCGTGGGTACCCGCCCATCATGGGTGGGTAAACCCGTGAAATTTTTACCCATGGGTGGGTTACGGGTATGAACTTCTACCCGTTGGCGGGTCGCGGGCCGGTGATGGGTATGAACTTATACCCGTGGGTAAACCCGACCCGTGAACCTACAAAACACATTATGAATACATACAAGTGAATTTGTATAATTTATTGCATATATATGTATATATAATGGTTAATTTGAACAATTAATATATAATAAAACTATTCATATAGAGACTAAAAAAGTATAGTTTTCATGTTTCGATTAGCAAACTTATCAAATGATCAAGAAAAAATTATTAAATAAATTGATAGTTCTCGAACTATTAGTCTACATTTTAACAATTTAATTCATTTAAAATTACAATTCATTGATTTGAACATGTTTTAAAACATTTTTATACATTAAAATTATATAAAATCTTTTGATATTTTTATAAAATGTTTATATTATCTGAAACCCGTGGGTTACCCGCAACCCATGGGTATCCGCGGGTCATGCGTACGGGTGTAAAAATAAACCCGCTAGCTGGTATTCGCGGGTTTGCGGGTAAAAAAACCCGTCGTAGGCGGGTGATGGGTTTGGCATATCCGTACCCACGACCCGCGGGTGCCATCCCTACCAATGTCCGATGCGACAATAAAAAACACGTTGAATCTGATTGTCGGTTAAATTTTTTAATTTTATTATTCCTGGATCATAGCTAGTTTTTTATTTTTTATTTCTACATCTGGTTTGTATCTATATGACTTTCCCATTTGTTTCGGGTGAAGGTATTCAATTGTCACAAAGGTTAAATAGATCTTATAGTAAGTTGTGGTAAAAGGTTGATAATCGGTAATTCAAATCGGCCTACAGAATCAGCTGCAACTTTTTCTTTTGTGTGAAACAACCCTATGCTTTATTTGTACAATCTAATCTAAAATACTCCTAACACTCTAGAAGTTCTTATTTAACACATTAAAAATATACTTAGTCGAATAGACAAGAGCAACATGTGATTTAAAATAAGAATAAACCAACGTAAACAAAGTTGTTGCGTTAGGTTTTTAATCCTTAAAAGAACACAGATACTTTTTATGTTAGTATAAAGTATCTGATTAAATAGAAAACAAGTACTACGTAGTACAAGTTTAAAATAGAAAAATAAGTAAACAACTGGGGGAGGTGGCATAGAGGCATGATGATTTGGTTTTGTTTTCTATTTAAAAAGGTAAGGTTTTGAGGAGAAGTCTTAGACGAGGAGGAGGGACAGACTCAATTTACTACATTTTAGGATAAAATTGTCTTAGGATTCACTGCACCAACGAAACACTGCATTTCAACAAATAATGCATTTTACGCCTATAAAATTTTACTGCATTTTAGTGACAATTCAACATGTTCCTACTTCCCCTCATCTGAAGCTTTCTCATATTATCATTCATCGGTTAATAAATTAAAAAATTAAAAAAAAAAAAAAAAAAAATAATGTGACACATTAGGTTCCATGTGAGGCTGACCGTATCTTGGTTGGATCCAAAATAACCACGTTCAAACGCGTGTCCAATTTTTACAACTAATTATTATTCCTATTCCCACTCCTATTATATTTGGTTTGAGACGTTTATTATTCACTATTATATCAATTTCCCCCTACATCAATTTGATAACTCTATGAATAGTAAAAAAAAAAAAAAATTTACACTTTCTACCCTTTAAAATTTTATACTTTATACCCCTTAAGTTGTAGCACTTTTTTATTTTCTACCCTTTATGTTTCAACGTTTTTTAGCTTTTTACCCTTAACTTTTAGTACTTTTACATTTTCAACCCTGTAACTTTAAAATTGCCACCCGTTAAGTTTTAGTGTTTCTCCATTTTCCCCCCTTTAAATTTTAGCTACTTTTCATTTTCTTCGTCTCAACTATTATCACTTCTTCATTTTATACCCTTTACTTTTTAACATTTTCCATTTTCCTCATTTACATCTTAAATTTATTTTTTCCTTTTTTTTAAAACTAACAACTTATATATTTTTTTCTCTTTTCTTACAACAAAGTTTTACAACAAAGTTTTATACTAATTTTAGTACGATAAAATTATACAAATAATTGCAAACGATAATTTAAGTTAATATTTTTATGTAATATTCTATTAAATTTGTATTAAGTTACATTTTTCAATTATACATACATATTAGTATAATAAAAAAAACAGCATTTCAAAAAAAAAAAATACAATAAAAAAATAACCATAAAGAGATTATACCTTCGTCAACTTAAATTTTTAAATGAAATTCATATTGTAGTTTAAGAATGTACTTTTTAACCCCGTCGTAAAACGTGGGTAAAAAATACTCGGATATATCAATTTTAACCTACTATGAATATCAGTTATTTTGTCTTATTAGGCTAAACTATAAATATATATACTTAGTATAAGAAACAATATCGAAGCTTTTTACCCTTAACTTTTAGTACTTTTACATTTTCAACCCTGTAACTTTAAAATTGCCACCCCTTAAGTTTTAGTGTTTCTCCATTTTCCCCCCTTTAAATTTTAGCTACTTTCCATTTTCTTCGTCTCAACTATTATCACTTCTCCATTTTATACCCTTTACTTTTTAACATTTTCCATTTTCCTCATTTACATTTTAAATTTATTTTTTCCCTTTTTTTAAAACTAACAACTTATACATTTTTTTCTCTTTTCTTACAACAAAGTTTTACAACAAAGTTTTATACTAATTTTAGTACGATAAAATTATACAAATAATTGCAAACGAAAATTTAAGTTAATATTTTTATGTAATATTCTATTAAATTTGTATTAAGTTACATTTTTCAATTATACATACATATTAATATAATAAAAAAAACAGCATTCCAATAAAAAATACAATAAAAAAATAACCATAAAGAGATTATACCTTCGTCAACTTAAATTTTTAAATGAAATTCATATTGTAGTTTAAGAATGTACTTTTTAACCCCGTCGTAAAGCGTGGGTAAAAAATACTCAGATATATCAATTTTAACCTACTATGAATATCAGTTATTTTGTCTTATTAGGCTAAACTATAAATATATATACTTAGTATAAGAAACAATATCGAAGGAACATTAACAGCTTGGTGGTTTCTACGTCATGCCTACTTGGAAGTCCACACATGTTCAATTCTGGGGCATGTTTGGTTTTTTTCCCCTCTTCAATATTTTTTAGTTGTTATTATTGTATATTTGTATATATACAATATTATATATCTATATTTCCACTAGCTCCATATTAATTTGTTAGATTATATTGCCATTAACTCCGTTTAAATTTATTTTTTTAGTTGTTATTATTGTATATTTGTATATATATCAATATTATATTTCTATATTTCCACTAGCTCCATATTAATTTGTTATATTATATTGCCATTAACTCTGTATTAATTTGTTAGTAGATTGATGTATGAATTTTCAATTTCAATGTTATATTTAAAGCAAATATTTTTAATTTTATTATAGTTAAATGGCATAACCAAAAAAACGTTAAAAAATAGTCTTTTGTACTTGACGAAATAAAAAAAATATCGAGTATGACATAATTAAAAAATATAAATATATACATGTACATTTCTACCCGGTGCAACGCACGGGCATATAAACTCCTCGTTAATATCAATTATCAAATAACTATGAATAGTAAATTGTTTTTCCTTTCCTAAGTTTAACTTTATATTATGTAATATATTGCTTGATAAATGAAATATATACAATAAAGTCAATCTAGATTAGTGGTAAGTTTGTTAGGAGGCTATTAATGATATTCGTTTGACCCAAGTTCAAACAAAAATGGATATTATTTAGTCTTCCCCCCAACTTTCTACATTTACTTTAATGGATTTTTTCTTATTCTAAACTAACACTAAAAAAATGTTAGGTAATAATTATAAATATAGGCTATAACGAATATGTTTTATAAATATAACTAATTATACATTCACTTATTCATCTTAGTTATAATTGAACTTATAGAAATACTTCGTATATAACCAAATGCAAAATAAATATGACGAAAAAAATTATATCTTCCCGACGCGAAGCGTGAGCATGATAAACCTTGTTACTATCATTTTAATTATAATTTAATTAACTTTTTTATTTTATTACATTTATATTTTATTGTTTATGCTGTTTTCTTGGATACAATGCATTCAAAGAATCACACTTTTATTTCTACAAGTCATCCGTTGAATAAAGATAGTTAATTTATGGGAAAAACATTTGTGCTGCCAATAACAAAAAAAATTTGTATTGGTGATCAATGGAAAACAAATTTTTTTTCTATATTTTACATATTTAACCCTTAAACTTTTATAAATATACATACTCAGTCCTTGTGTTAAAGCTAACTGCACCTTTTGATCCGTACAATTTAGCTGCACGAAATATTTCCCCTTATTTTATTCTCATATATATTTACTGTGTTTTTACGTAATTTTATTAGTACTATTTTTGAGGTCTTTAAGTAAAAACGGAGTTAGTTGAAAGGGGTTCAACAATTAACAAAATACAAAATTATGGTGAACGAAGAATGCATCAATGTATAGACGATGTACCACCTAAAATGGTATAACTACAAAATTTATGTCAATGTGTAGGTAGCGGGACCTAACTAAAGAGGCGAATTTAAATTCAAATATAATTTGAGAGACAAATATCAGAAACACCGTTATATATACCTTTTTAAGGCCGGATATTAGAATATACCACTAATAGTAATAATTCACCTTATCTAAAATTTGAAGAGGTGTCCGGCTAGCTACACTACCCCGCCCTGTCTTCGCTCATATCAACGTGTGTCTTTTGAAATCTTTTTTATAGTTTGGTACATTTTAAAATCAAATGCATCACTTTTAGAAAAACAATAACGCATCATAATCATAATCATAATCATGATACATGATGTGATGATAACACTATTATCATTCTTATACTTTCTTTTTTTTTTTTTCGTAACACGGTAAAAGCAATCTCTTAGTTATATGCATAACTAGTAACCATGTTAACTTTAACATGTTAGATAATGTTATTTGGGTTAGAATTAACCTAAAGGTTTTACCCTCTATGAATTGGCAAATAGCTAATATGTAGTAATATTTTATATATAATTGTATTTCTTACAACAATTACTACTTATAATAATCAAATGACAAAGTATATCAACAATTTATCATGATCTTTTAAAGAATTTCTCCCCTTTTATCATAAAAACTAGAGATTTAACTTTCTCATGAGATATTAAAGGTTATCAATGTCTTTTTGCCCATACTCCATTACACTTCACTATCTTTTATCCATCTCTTTCTTTGATTCTTTACTTTTTTACCCATACTCGTACTGAAGAGCGCTTTAAAATGATCTTTTAACATGTATATGTGATATGTCAATATGATGCTTTTAAAGCCATCGCAACGCGATGGCATTTAGCAACTTGTTATCTTCAATTCATATTATTTTCTTTTAGTCATTGGTTTTATCTTTATTAATTTAAATTATTATTATTATTATAAATTATAATAAGAAAAGCCTACCTTACTTCGAAAAATGACACATTATCTAAAACCTTAACACGTACACGTCAAATATTAAAACTAACACAAACAAAATTTTGATACATCAAATCAAATCATATTTAATTTAACTTAACGCAAATGAATTTAAATAAAAAAATAAATTATGACAAAGTCAAGACAAAAAAAATATATTATCACACTTTAAAATAAAAAAGCAAATTATCAAGGCCAGGTTTGATTGTTTACGAACTCAAGCTCAATTAAGTGATTAACTTGTTTCGAACAGAGTCGATTTAGATGCATGATTTACCATTCGATTACTCGGGAGCAGGGTATCTAGAGATCATCAGGGTTGATTCAAGGTCTTTGGGGTTGATATAGAAGTTGCCAAAATTGATTTCGAGGTCATCTGAGTTGATTTCAAGTTGTAGTTCATTTAATTTCTAGGTCGCCAGACTCGTTTTTGTAAGTCCCTAGTTCTAGGATCGATAACTTCGTTATCTGTAGTATTAAGGTGCGGAATCCCTCAATACGGTGTTATCTTACTATAACGAATAAGTTCGCGTTTAGGTTAACTAATACTTAGCTTTAAATGATTAAACGTCAAAGCTTAGCCTTTAGGATTACGTTTTCTCTGGATTATCAATTCGCAGGTTGCAGGTTCGTAAGCAAAAGTCGTTCAAAAATTTATGATTTTCTAAACCGAAAATCATTTAAATACTTTGGTCGACTCGCAGCCTGTGGGCTAGCGAGTTGACTCGACTCGCAGTCCAAGCCCAAGCCCAACTCAGCTCGACTCGCTACGATTCGTTGCCACTATTACGAGTTCAGTTCTCAACTCGCCAGACCAAGTCTTGCGACTTGAGATCTCGACTCGCCAAGCTTATGACTTTAGTTCGTATTCGATATTCGTCTAACACTTTAACAAACTAATATATTTAACGAATATTAATATCAAAACTAATATTATTTATTTACAAATCTAAACCAATACACAAACAAGATAATAATTATACCAGTCCTATTTCAAGCTAGATCTGTTGTCACAATCTATGTCTCAACAGACTCCCCCTTGACAATAGCTCTAGCGTCTTTATCTTCACGCTTGTCTTTGGTCATCATTTGTAAATCCTGCTCCTAGCATTTATCTTCATCCTAATACAAATCATTTGATAATCTATTGCTAAATCACCCCATTCAAAAATCGTAAAGATTCTGTTTTCATTCAACTTCAATAGATCTTTTCTAGACATATTCATCAAGTGACGATGGTCATAAACTCTGAAGATCTCACGCTCACCACCATCAACTTCATCATCAGCTATAACCATGACAGCTTCTCCAGTCTCTGAATCCACGTGCCATCTCTTCATATTTCCCCGAATATCCTGTGGCATTGTCTTTAATGGAATCTGTTGTACACACTTAACAGCTGGATAAATTTTCTTCCTCCTTTTTCTTCCAGTCCTTTGACTTCGTTCCTTCAATCTAATTGTCTTTCCATTCCTTGGCTTAATCTTATCAAACTTCTTTGTTCTAACCTCAGTTCTGATTATCCTTTCAACATAATTAGCATAATCATCATTACTCGGGTTATTCAACTCTAATTTAGCCAAGTCTCTAATTTCAAATCTTGGTAGAGAACTAAATACTGCAAGCTTTCGCTCAAAGTATTGAACTCCATAAAATCTTTTTATCGCAAAAAGTTTCAACTCAGAGTCAAAGTACCAGCCAATAATCCCACTACGTGGTACACGTTTTCCAGTTATATCTACTTCAGAAACTCCAATATTCTTCTTTTGCTTTGGAAGTTTCCTAAGCATAACCGCAGGATTCTTGGTAGGAATCAGAACATCATCTTCTGAATCAGTTGAGTCATCGATCTCTTCATCTACATCGACAACCGTTGGACCTTCATCATTTTCAATAACTACTTCTGTCCTAGATGGGCTCACCTTCATCTATATCAGCATCTGGATCTACACCAATGTCTTGCACAATCTCAGAAACAGCAGTCCAATCAATAGGTGGTTGGAACTCTCCTTCCTCAAGATCAAAATCAATTTCTTCATCTATCTCATCCAGAATATCATCTTCGGAATCTGATAGATCAAGCATTTCCAATCCTAGAGAAAAACACAAATACAAATATATTAATAATTCAAATTCTTCATTGATTTTCCTGAACCAATCTAAGAATTCTAAAGTCTTATATCAAACACTTAGTAAATATTAATTAAATTTAAACTCTAATGTCTTGTAAACAATCACCAAACATTCATGTTTACCATTAATTAACTTATATAATTTCCAAGACTTAATTGAACTGTTATATTATCCAAAAACTTAACTTTCAATTATATCTTTAAATTATATATCATTTACCTAGTTATCACATTTTTAACTTGTCAGTTATATAACCTCTCAAGTCTAAAATGCATATGTTATATAAAAATTTTGCCCGCCGATATTAATCGGAACACGCCGCTCGACTACTCAATGAGTCGGAAGTCTTTCGATCACTATTTTATCTTAACATATATAAAATTACAACATAAATTATTTAAACATATTTAACTTGTAATTACAAATATCTCAAATCGAATATATTACAAATAATATTAAGTTTACAATTATTTAGTACAAATTATTACAAATATTACAAGACTATGCTAATACTAAGCTATCTTACCAGCTACGGTATCAACCGGTACTGTCTTATCTGCACTTGTACCTTCTCCTGAACCACTAGCTCCAGCACCAGACTCCCCCTGAAGTGTAGTTTGCTCACCAGTCTTTGAAGGACCGGTCTGCTCACCACCTTTTGGTGCATTGGGATCATCATCTTTGTCAGAATCTCTTTTCTTCCTCAGCTCATCTTGCT
Source organism: Helichrysum umbraculigerum (assembly GCA_949592205.1). NCBI lineage: Eukaryota > Viridiplantae > Streptophyta > Magnoliopsida > Asterales > Asteraceae > Helichrysum > Helichrysum umbraculigerum. The sequence goes on along the minus strand of CATIUR010000003.1, from coordinate 101,030,617 downwards.
TGGAAGACTCTAAATATACCAATATCTCCCCCTGAGCAGACTGTCCTGGATTCACTCGCAACACCAATCGTTCCAAGTTATCAAGCTTCAGTCGCTGGATATTGAAGTCATCAAGCAATGTATTATGAGTCTGCAGCAGTGTCTTGTAAGATTGAATCTGTTGAAGCACTTGTTGTCCAAGAGTAAGATTGTTAACAACCAACTCTGGAATCCTCGAAACAACTTTCTCTAACTCCTTAACTCTTGACTCTAAGGATGTAATCCTTTCAGCATCAGTCGTAGGAGTAACTGAAATGGTTGTCGGTCCAGGTGGTGTAAGCGAAGCAACATGTGAATCAAATGTATGCGGTGGAGGCGGCTAAGACAAAGCTGCCTGCAGATGATCAGATGCAAATGTGCTTGCTGTAGTAGTCAGAAACGGCTCCGAACGTACTAAATCAACAATCTCTTATAAACATTAGACAAAAATTAAATAAGTAATTGTTACAGATTAATCTGTCTCAATCTCTAATTAATTTTGTAATACTTGTAGTACTAAACTTATATCTCTTACCTCAGTAGGTACAGAAATCGGTTCAGACTCTACCGATATCACCTTCGCTACTTGCTCAGTATCTTGAGCAACTGTCACAGAATTAACTGTCTCAGTTTAACTCCTGATAAATAACAAGTTAAGATTATCTAACTTTTAAATAAACTAACCGTCTCTGATGGTCAAGGTCCTGGAACGCTTCCGGCGTTGAGAAACAAGAGGAGAATCCTCTTCAGCGTCCAAGTCATGAATAATGAAATCTGGATAAGGATCATTGACTTTACGCTTTAGCTTCAGCTTCTGGGCAGGATCAAACATAAGCTTAGATCCTTTCTGTATCATCCCAGCAGGAATACCTATGATAGGATCAACTGGACGATCCAGATCATCCTCAGTATCACTGGAATCAGAAGCTGTATCTCCATCTCGACCTCCAGATGGACCAACAGGATCCTAAATTTTAAATATGTTAAACATTTATGATTAGCATAAAGCTCTATCATACAAGTTCTATATATTTAAGATTAATCAGATGTAATACCTTAACAGGTACAACCTCTGATCTATCTTGCTGTCTCTGCTCACCCTCAGGTCTTACAACCTCTGGGTCTGCAGCCTCAGCTTCCTGTATATAATGATATTTATATTTTATGATTAATTAAGTAACCTAATCAACTAAATATCCATACCATTATCATTATATAATAATATTATACTATAATATTTAATAATTACATCTAACATCTAAGTATCTATATCATTATATAATTAAAATAATACCTGTGCAGGTGCCACAAACTGGTCTATCTCCCTCAGATCGGGATCTTGTGCATCGTCATGCTGACCTAGCACCTCTTGTACCACTTGTGCAGCAACCTCAGCATCAACCTGTTGACATGGTTGATCTGCCTGTATCAAAACATCCTCAATGAGTGCCTCTGGCTCAGGTTGTTGAATCACAGCAGCAGCAGCAGGCTCAGGTACAGCAACAACAGGAACATCGAGCCAACCATTGTTCGGTGGTGTAATGTAAGCTTCGTCAATAAGATAACCAAAAAGATCTCTAATCTCAGGCTTAACATACTCGTCCCGACGAATAGTCTGCTGAAACATGGCGTTGTATCCTCTGAGCGCAATAGTATCAACTCGTAAATGCGGCTCAGGAACAACTATACCAGGAAGATGAAGACGAATGATCATCATGCAAAATCTCGGGTAGATCAAGAAACGAGATCTAACATTGCCCAAAACCTGCTTCACCAACTCCCCAAAAAGAAAATCACAAAAACTGTATGGTTTATTGTAAACCAGTGACAGTACATCTGGTATCAGAGCTTTCAGGCTAAATACGAGTGAGTTCGGAGTCTTATGATTAATCGCGTTTGATTTCGGATTGTTTTTACGTGCATTAGTACATATTAACGATCAAAATCACTCTCTGGACGATTTAGGGTTTGTTTACGGTCGAAATCTCTAATTTCAATCGTAAAAATACCAAAAATTTACGTTTTCGGGGTTTTCAGCCATTTTGCGAGTTGAGATTAGGGTTTCAGCTACGTCTGCGAACCGAGTAGAACTTGCGAACCGAACCAGGTTTTGCGAGTCGAACCAAGTTTCAAACCGAGACCTCCTGCGAACCTAGATCACTTGCGAGTTGACATCTTTTGCGATCCGAACTGAGATTGGCGAATTGAACTTTGCGAATCGAGCTGAGATTGCGAATTGAGTTGAGTTTTTGCGAATCGAGCTTTGATACCAGATGTAAGTCCCTAGTTCTAGGATCGATAACTTCGTTATATGTAGTATTAAGGTACGGAATCCCTCAATACGGTGTTATCTTACTATAACGAATAAGTTCGCATTTAGGTTAACTAATACTTAGCTTTAAACGATTAAACGTCAAAGCCTAGCCTTTAGGATTACGTTTTCTCTGGATTATCAATTCGTAGGTTGCAGGTTCGTAAGCAAAAGTCGTTCAAAAATTTATGATTTTCTAAACCGAAAATCATTTAAATACTTCGGTCGACTCGCAGCCTGTGGGCTCGCGAGTTGACTCGACTCGCAGTCCAAGCCCAAGCCCAACTCAGCTCGACTCGCTACGATTCGTTGCCACTATTACGAGTTCAGTTCTCAACTCGCCAGACCAAGTCTTGCGACTAGAGATCTCGACTCGCCAAGCTTATGACTTTAGTTCGTATTCGATATTCGTCTAACACTTTAACAAACTAATATATTTAACGAATATTAATATCAAAACTAATATCATTTATTTACAAATCTAAACCAATACACAAACAAGATAATAATTACACCAGTCCTATTTCAAGCTAGATCTGTTGTCACAATCTATGTCTCAACAGTTTTATACTAAAAACCTTAATTCCTCAACTGATATAAGTGATTATTGTGGTAATAATCTTAAACTGAGAATAAAATAATGGGGATTAAGGTCATAACGTTATACTCCGTAATTGATAAAAATGAAGATACTGAAACATAAAATGATGATGATGAAAAGATGGGGGGAAAATGTCAGATTGTTGGAAATTCGTCAAAAATTATATGTTAATGGTTTAGTATCTCACATGTTATATTAGTGTAATGTAATGCAATAGTTAAAAACATACAATAAATATGTTTTAAGTACATTACACAATGTTGCCTACTTGCCTTTACGTTACAAATTTAGAGTACATTTTAGTTGTAAATACTAATAAACAAAAAGTGAAAGATAAACAGAGATAGATTAAGGACAAGTATTTTATGAAATATGGAAGAACCAATGAGATTATGTCATTTGTATAAAATTCATTTTCCGGATTTTACCCCCAAACTTAAATATCTCACAAACGTCAAATCGAAAAATTATGAAAATTGCACCATAAAATTCAGCGTTTTCTCCTCTTCGTTTTGCCGTCCTCCAAGGCATACTTTCGACGAGTTTTTTTTTCTTCGTTTTTTGGTGGGTGATATCGCTCGTTTTGTACATGTTTATCTCTCGCGATATCATTGTTTTTGTACTTGTTTCTAGTCGATTTCATGAACTTTTGGTACTTATTTAGTTGGAAATTGATTTCATGTGTTTAGGTTGAAGATTGAGAAAGAATGGATGAAAAGATGAGGATTTTGCTGATTTTGCTATGCTGCACCGTTTTGGTCATATCTCCCTCATACGAACTCGGATTGAGGTGATTCAGGCGGCCAAACGAAGCTAACTCAGAGCTCTACAATTATCCAGAAGATAGTCAGCCTATCTGCTGAGATTCATAGCCGATCGGCTAAACTAAGCAGATCGGCTTGTTTAGTTCAAAATTCAGTCAGAAGTTCGACCTTGTGTACACACTTCCGTTTCCAAGTAGCTTAGCCGATCTGCTTTCCTTAAGCCGATCTGCTTTCCTTAGCAGATCTGCTAAGCCTTAGCCGATCTGCTATGATGCGCGGGGAAGTCTATTTATGTACTGTTTTAGGGTTCCACAAACACAAAAACTCATCATCTCCGAAAATACCAGCCCCCATGGCGAAAAATTAGGGGTTTTAGGTCATTTTCATCACTTTGAAGATCTCTCATCATCCTAAATCATTTGGTTACGAAGAATCATCATCCGAACATTGTAATCACTCGGTTTGCATCTTTATTCGATTATAATTATGTTTACTTTGATTTCTCTTATTTCATGTGTTTATCTTGTTGTTATGATGATTAGTGGCTAGATTATTGTGCTTGTTTGGATGAACTAACTAGTTGATTAGGGGTGTATCTTTTGGTGTTAATTTATGCTTGAGTTTGTGAATCATCCATGGATTTGAATGCATTTAGTTGGTTGTTGCTATAAACTTTTGGCATTTTAACTAAGCGATTATAGCGAACGTTTGTTGCTTACAAAAAATACCTATATAAGTTGTTCATCATTTGTGGAACAAAGCATTTGATGATTGTAACAACAACTAGTTAATTACAAACAAGTTAGCAATTATAGCGAATGTTTGTCGTGTGGATGATTTGCAAACTCTTAAAATCTTAATTTATGTTTAATCGGAAAACCTTGTGTGGTTGAGCTTAATCTCAAGAATTTGGCCATTTGGTAGTTTACTAATTGATATAGCGAACGTTTTCAACCAAGTAAATTGCTATTGATTATTTGTCTATAAATGATTGAACAAAAGTGCGAATGTAATTTTGGAATGTGTCAAATGATTTAGCTAAATGGTGCAAGTTTGTAACCATGGCGAACGTCCGTTACTTGATTAAATCATAGGTTTGTTAATTGAAGTTGAACGATAGGTCTTAGCGAACGTTGAGCTTATGTTTGATGAATATTACCTTAGCATATGTCTTAACCGGTTATAATTCTACACCCCGAAATCACTAGTGAAATAATCCAAGCAAGCATTGTCTTCAATATTTGAAAGTTTCCAATCAATTAATCAGACTCTTCAGAGTCCACCTGCCTAGATTAACTAAAATAGTAGTTTTTAAGCAACATGACAATTCGGTCACACCAAACCCACATTTCCTTTTTATTTGTACAAATTACTTGCACTTGAATATAATTCTTAAACTCACATTCCCTGTGTTCGAACCCGAACTTACCCAACTATACTACCACACGATAGGGTCCACTGCCCGGTTGTGTTTTGGTCTAGCTCGGTACTTTCTTGTTCACTTTTCAACGATAAATTTTAAGACTAGATTTTGCACATCAAGTTTTTGGCGCCGCTGCCGGGGAATGTGATATTTTAAGATTTTAATTTAAGTGTAATTGATTGATTTTTTTTCCTGGGATTTATTCTTGGAAAGTTGCATTCTGTTTTTAGTAGTATAGAATCGGTGCATTTTACTGTTTTGTTGTTTTTGTTTTAGTAGATTTTATTGCTTTTGATTGTTGAAAGCGGATGAAACGACATGCCATTGGATGTACACAATGTTAGATTACTATTTTTGGCTAAATATGGAAGTTGCAACAAGGAGGATATTCCAATAATAGTGCTGAAATTTTTGGAGGAGTATCAAGATTGTGATTGGGATGATATTCCAATCATAATCTCTGATTACTTGAGGCTAGAAGTTTGCAACCTTCCATATGTCGGATATAATGATGAAACGGATGAGGATGAAGAAGAGAATGAAGAAAATTTTTACTCTCATGTTGTTTCACAACTTGTTTTGCAGGATTCCAGCATGAGTGAGCTTAATTGGGTTGAAAACTCAGATTTGGAGGATGATGGAAGCATTGAATATGATGATGATTATTCTAACGATTATATTCCACGTTCTTCTAAATGTGTTTTTATAGATAGTGAGGATGAGGATGATTATTATGAATATGATAATCCCCCTCAACCCATCACACAAGCTGTTTTGCAGGAATCTAATTCATTTAAGCATGAACTAATGGAAAACTCAGCAGAATTAGAGTGTTCATATTCTGATTTTGTAGACAGCATGGAGGAGGAAGAATATGAAAGTTATGTCATTCCTGATTTGGAAGCTGAAAATTCAGCAGCAACAACCTTTAGTTTGGAGGAAGAAGAACCAAATGTTTCATGTCAAGGTTCTAATGACATGGTTGATCATGATGACATTATAAAGGAGTTGCAAGAAATGCTTGAAGTTGATGATGAACAGCTGGAAGAACTTGTTCAAAGAGGATTTAAAGAGGAACAAATCCTAAATGCTGAATTTGACAAGTTGTATCAAGCTAATGGAGAGCAAGCACTAGCTGAAAATTTTGGTGGATATGATTCTACAATCATGGAATCTCAATCAGGTTTGATATCACATTGTTTACTATGCAAATGTGAGTTTACAATGTTAGATGATCCAGAACCACCACATAAATTTTTAAACGAAATGACTTTTGGTGGTGGAATGGTAAAACTTAACATTGGTCATGAGCTTATGAATGAAATGCTTAGGTGTGATAATCTTGCTAGTTTGGACAAAACTAGTGAAAGTGTATTTATACACTACTTTGAGGAACCACCCGATTGCTTTTCAAGTGTTAAAAATCATTTATACTTAAGGGTGGTACTCACTAGATTCCTAGTTGAGTCATTGGAGGTTTGGAAAGTTCATACTCTTGTCACTAGTATTTCTTTAAGAATGTGGTGTAAAAATGATAAATCAAAAGAAAACGTTCTCAAAAACGAGTATGAAGTAAAATGTGAGAAAATGACAAGTTCACACATAGGACTGATTGTGTGGGAACTTGAACCCGATTGAAAACGATCACATTTTTTGGTTGAGTCAAGCTTTGAGACTCGTAAATAAACCAAGCACCTTGCGGGAGGTGAACCCGTATCTTGAAGTGATGATTGAAGATGGAAACCTTGTGCTATAATGAAAATGTACCTGAAAGGAATGGAATGTTTGAAGGTTAATCAAGAATAAGAACATGCAAAAACCCCCGGGAAGTACTCGCTCCCTTTTACCTTTCACACTTATGCTTATTTCATATATTATATTTTGTTGCATTGAGGACAATGCAAATGTTAAGTGTGGGGAGGTTATTATTCACTTGAATTAGTTTGTCCTTTTAAGATTAATTGCTTTAGTAATGTAATTGATAAATTTTGTTGAAAGTAATTAAATCTTACCTCTTGCATGATAAATTTGTCATAGAGCAACCTCATTGGGTGAATTGCATAACTAGCACATTTATAGCCCCACTAAAAATTGTGAGAAATCTTGAGCTTAAATTGAAAACACTTATCTTTAGTGTTTATATATTTCAATTGATATGAGTGTGCCGGTGTTTGTAGTTTATTCTAGAACTTGCCTTAATGATGCATTTCAAGACCGCTGTGGGATCATATTCATGTGATTTAGGTGAAGTAGACGATGAATTGGTATTCATTAGGTTTTAGATTTTCAGTTTTTATTTTAAAACCATTTATAACTAGTCCACCCAGGTCGTTAGCACTCATTTTTAGTGCTAAGAAACCCCTAGATACTTTTCACTTACATTTTCATCACAATTAATACCCTAGCCTTATTTTTGTGTAGTCAAAAGTTTAAAAGTTGCCTTGTAACATTTCAAATCGATTTATAAAATGTGATTTCTAATCAACCTTTTGAAGATTATTATATGAAGATTATTGATTCAAGGAAGCAAAACAAAGGTGAAATTCAAGAAACTTTTTGAGCAAACTAGAAGCACAAATGAAGTCATAGACAAAAGTTGATGAAATTTAACTAAGGAGGCAAGAATTGAAGAAATATTGTTAGATGATCAAAGTTGAAGCCTAAGGTTAATTGAGATCACATTTTCATTTTAGTTTCAAGGTAACACAACATACAAATTTTTGACTACCATTTTCAACAATTTATAAAAGTGTCTACCATATCACAATTTCACCATCACATTTATAATTATAACACATTGTTAGAATACCTCTTTTGATACTTCACTTGGTGCTCACGCCTAGTCGGTGGAGATTTGATCTTTTGGCAAGCCTATGGTAATAACGCATCACGACTTGGCTATTTGAGTGTTTATCTATTCCATTCCCAATCTTGATCAAATTGAGAGTTGAGTGATTGAAACACATTTCCTATTGAGAGGTGCTAAGTTGTGCATTCAAGCTTGACAAATTTATTTTAAGGTTTTCTATGTTTGTATTCATGCTACTAACATGATTACTTTTGCAATTATGGTTAGTTATATTTTGTAAAACCTTGTTCTTAAATTCTAAATGCAAGAGGTATGTGTTTTCGAATGTAAATCATAGTTTGCTTGAGGACAAGCAAAGTTCAAGTGTGGGGATATTTGATATCGCTCGTTTTGTACATGTTTATCTCTCGCGATATCATTGTTTTTGTACTTGTTTCTAGTCGATTTCATGAACTTTTGGTACTTATTTAGTTGGAAATTGATTTCATGTGTTTAGGTTGAAGATTGAGAAAGAATGGATGAAAAGATGAGGATTTTGCTGATTTTGCTATGCTGCACCGTTTTGGCCATATCTCCCTCATACGAACTCGGATTGAGGTGATTCAGGCGGCCAAACGAAGCTAACTCAGAGCTCTACAATTATCCAGAAGATAGTCAGCCTATCTGCTGAGATTCATAGCCGATCGGCTAAACTAATCAGATCGGCTTGTTTAGTTCAAAATTCAGTCAGAAGTTCGACCTTGTGTACACACTTCCGTTTCCAAGTAGCTTAGCCGATCTGCTTTCCTTAAGCCGATCTGCTTTCCTTAGCAGATCTGCTAAGCCTTAGCCGATCTGCTATGATGCGCGGGGAAGTCTATTTATGTACTGTTTTAGGGTTCCACAAACACAAAAACTCATCATCTCCGAAAATACCAGCCCCCATGGCGAAAAATTAGGGGTTTTAGGTCATTTTCATCACTTTGAAGATCTCTCATCATCCTAAATCATTTGGTTACGAAGAATCATCATCCGAACATTGTAATCACTCGGTTTGCATCTTTATTCGATTATAATTATGTTTACTTTGATTTCTCTTATTTCATGTGTTTATCTTGTTGTTATGATGATTAGTGGCTAGATTATTGTGCTTGTTTGTATGAACTAACTAGTTGATTAGGGGTGTATCTTTTGGTGTTAATTTATGCTTGAGTTTGTGAATCATCCATGGATTTGAATGCATTTAGTTGGTTGTTGCTATAAACTTTTGGCATTTTAACTAAGCGATTATAGCGAACGTTTGTTGCTTACAAAAAATACCTATATAAGTTGTTCATCATTTGTGGAACAAAGCATTTGATGATTGTAACAACAACTAGTTAATTACAAACAAGTTAGCAATTATAGCGAATGTTTGTCGTGTGGATGATTTGCAAACTCTTAAAATCTTAATTTATGTTTAATCGGAAAACCTTGTGTGGTTGAGCTTAATCTCAAGAATTTGGCCATTTGGTAGTTTACTAATTGATATAGCGAACGTTTTCAACCAAGTAAATTGCTATTGATTATTTGTCTATAAATGATTGAACAAAAGTGCGAATGTAATTTTGGAATGTGTCAAATGATTTAGCTAAATGGTGCAAGTTTGTAACCATGGCGAACGTCCGTTACTTGATTAAATCATAGGTTTGTTAATTGAAGTTGAACGATAGGTCTTAGCGAACGTTGAGCTTATGTTTGATGAATATTACCTTAGCATATGTCTTAACCGGTTATAATTCTACACCCCGAAATCACTAGTGAAATAATCCAAGCAAGCATTGTCTTCAATATTTGAAAGTTTCCAATCAATTAATCAGACTCTTCAGAGTCCACCTGCCTAGATTAACTAAAATAGTAGTTTTTAAGCAACATGACAATTCGGTCACACCAAACCCACATTTCCTTTTTATTTGTACAAATTACTTGCACTTGAATATAATTCTTAAACTCACATTCCCTGTGTTCGAACCCGAACTTACCCAACTATACTACCACACGATAGGGTCCACTGCCCGGTTGTGTTTTGGTCTAGCTCGGTACTTTCTTGTTCACTTTTCAACGATAAATTTTAAGACTAGATTTTGCACATCAGTGGGTTTCACAAGTAATAACACATGTGTTAAATTGTTGCGTTTAGGGTTTAGGTTTTGGGATCTAGGGTTTATTGTTTGGAGTTTAGTGCAAAACAATATGTCATATGGTATAAATGGTACTAGTAGCTAGCTTTAATTAGTGATATCACTTAACTTTATAGTGGTGATAAATAATCGTGTTGAAATTGCTATAAACGCCACAAAAAGTACTACATGATTATATTGCAGTTGTCGCCTTTAAATAGTGGCCTAAATTGTTTATCTTTAACATGCAAAAATGTTTATGCGGTTGATGACTCTTCTAGATTGAGATCAGTGATCTGCTAGATCGAGTCTTAAATTAATCGTTGAAAAGTGAACTAGAAGATACCTTGCTAAGACCAAGACACAACTGGGCAGTGGACCCTATCGTGTGTTAGTATAATCGGGTAAGTTCGGGTTCGAACACAGGGAACTATAGTTTAAAAAGTTATATTCAATTGCAAGTAATTTGTACAAATAAGTAAATGTGGGGGTTTTGTGACCGAGTTGTCACGATGCTTAAAAACTACTTTTTGTCTAAAACTAACGCAAGCAATGGACTCAGAAAGAGTCAAATCAGATTTTTGTAGAAAACTTTGGATGTTAAAAACAATACTTGCTTGGACTATGTCACTAGTGATTTCGGGGTGTGCAGTTATAACCGGTTTTTAGTATGCAAAAGTAATTTTCCATTGAACTTAGGCTTAACGTTCGCCATCACCTAATATTCAACTTCAATTAACGAACCTATGATTTAATCTACTAAACGGACGTCGCCATGGTTACCTTCTTACACATTTGAGCTTAACTTACCTAAGTTGTTCTAAATCTACATCCGCAATATTTGTTCAATCATTTATAGACAAATAATCGATAGTAATTTACCAAGTAGAAAACGTTCGCTACCTCTATTAGTAAATCACCAAACAAGTTAAATCATTAAAATCAAGCTCAAACATGCGAGGTTCGTGATTAAACATAGAGTTCAAGTTTGTGAGTTTACAATTCATCCACACGAAAGATATTCCCCATATTCGCTAACTTATATGGTTTTAGCTCATTTGTGTTACTTATACCAATTTTCGCGTCCGCAAACAATGGTTCATTTGAATATGGACATACAAACAAAGATAACTCCAACTAACAACAAACATTCTCTATAATTGCTAGTTAAAACTACCAATAAGTTCCTCAAATTATTTGAGCTAAAAACATGTAAATTTATGGAGGAATTCTAAACTCAAGCATAATCAAACACCAAAGTATCACACCCCTAATCACTAGCTAAATCATCCAAGCAAGTAAAGAGAAATTAGCCACTAAACATAATCATAATCTCAAAGTAAAAACATACAAGAATTTGAACCACAATAAACATAATTTAAATTATAAATAATGTAAATCAAGGTTACAACCTTTAATGTTTTGTTTGTCACGAAATGATGATGATGAAAATACTAGCTTCAATCCCCTGTTTTTGTTCCAGCCGAGCTCTCCAGAGAGAAATTTTGTGTGTCTAATTTTTTTGGTACATTTTGGTGAAGTGCTATGGTCGTGTATTGTATGAGAGAGATAGATGGATGAAAAAGTGCATGGAGTGATAAGTGATAGGGATCAATTATTGGAGCTGGAGTTGGTGGTAAAGTGAAAACCCAGCAAGATCCATGAAATCGGGGCAAAGAAAATGGGAGCGGGATTAAAATAATCCAAACCCCATAGCTGAGTGTGAGTGAGAGTGGGGAATAAGAAGTTGGTTGGGCATTTAATGAAGCATGGATCGCCATCTCTCTTCTTTTTCTCAACTCGCAGCTTCCCTAGATTTTATATAGATAAAGTAGATAAAGTCTTCCGGAGCAGGTGGAGTTGGCCCGCCAAGATACACGATCGCGTGAATGTCCATACGCGATCGCGTATTGTTGTTATAAATGAGAGGTCCATCAGCTTCAACTTGGGCCAGCTGCTGTAATCGTTTTGAACTAAAACACGCGATTGGGTCATTTTACGCAATCGCGTATTACTCCTTTTAATGAGTTCTCAGCCATTCGCACGCCTACCCGATCGGGTTAGTTGATACACGCGATCGGGTGTGATTTCATACCCGATCGGGTAAGATGGGATACGCGATCAGGTGTTGATCAGTTTTAGGCCAGACCCGCATTAGACTTGGACGTCATCCTGAGACACCAACTAGAAATCATCAAATCCATGTCAGATATCAGCATTTCTCTGGATTTTGGCTTCATACCACCTGAGATCCATTTCCAATCCAAATAAGTATCGAAAGTTCAAGAAATTGACTTAAATACAAAAGCAAAACAATGATATCGCGAAAGATTTACATATACAAAATGAGCGATATAAAATATCCTCACACTTGAACCTTGCTTGTCCTCAAGCAAAACTATTATTTACCATTCACAATCTCCTCTTGCATTTTCAAACATGGAGACCAGGCTTATCAAAATAATACTAACACTAACCACCGAATCAATTATGTTAGAAACATTTATATAATTAACAATAACCCGAGATGATAATTTTGTCAAGCTTGAATGCACGACCTAGCACCTCACAATAGGATAAGTATATAATCACTCACTCTCAACCTACAAAACTACAGGGTAAGGAAGTAATTGATGTAATACTCAATTAAGCCAAGTCGTGATGCACTGTTACCATAGGCTTGCAAAAGGATCAAATCTTCACCGACTTGGCGTGAGTACCAAGTGAGATCTCAGAAGAGGTATTCTAAACATGTGATGTAACAAATGTGATGAAGATGGAATAGGTAGGCTAGACACAAGCAATTGGTGAAAAATGTTAGTCAAACCCATTAAATTGACATCAGGATAATCATAATGCAAACTTGATGCATAAAAGCAATTATTAAATGAAAGGTATTTTTCATACATTTCATACATTATTGTGTTTTTGGCTAATAAATAATCTTACATATGTTATAATATAAATCTAAATATACCACTATGACCAGTTTATTCTTATCTACATTTTGATATAAAAAAATGTTGATTTCGAAACAAAAAATGCTTTCGTTAAATACATAACATATGAAGATAAAATTGTTGGAATAGTGTCCAATATCATAACTAATTAGTGAGACTATCATTAATGGTAAAGTTCTTTTTGGGTTGCCCTCAATGAACAGTCAAGCGAAAGATGAAGGATAATATTAATTGTATTAATATTATAATTGTTTGGTTAATTAATAAATAGTTTATAAATTAAAAAATCAAAAGTAATTAAATTTGGAGGAAGATTCCAGAAACTGACTCAACCGTCGGTTGGATAGTCCAACCGCCGGTTGGGATTAGGGTTTCAAAGGCGGTGGAAGTTGCAGACTTGGAGTCCAAGACTGACAGCTCCAACCGCCGGTTGGAAGGTTCAACCGTCGGTTGAGAGTCGAATATGGGGTTTCTTCCACAACTATAAATAGGGGCATCCTATACCTTCATAACATACGATTTTAGGTACGAATTTTCAAGGATTTCAAAATTTTGACTTTCTCTTGGGTTTTTGGGTGTGAACGAAGCTCTGCTCGTTGGTCTGTGCGCGAGAAATAGGTTTTCTCTTAAGGTTAGCGTTTTCCTTATTTTCTTTATCCAATTTGTTTATTGTAATATGTTGTTAAAGTTAAAGATCCCTTAGGGTTTTAGTTTCCTAATTGCCTTAGATTATTTAAAAGTTTTGTTGTTCCGCTGCGTGTATAATAATCTAGTTAGGGAATAGAAAACCCAACAGTGGTATCAGAGCCATAGCTTAACAAACAGTAGCATTTAATTATCTGCAATAGTATGTAGGTAAAGACAAATTGGAAATTGAATTATCTAAATTGGTAATATGCATTTACAAGTTTTAGATACTAATAATTTTAAATTGTTTAAAATAGACCACTCATTTTAAAAGTTAAAATAGAACCTTAAACTTCAAGAGATATTATATGTATAACATTATTTATATATTAAAGTCTAGATACATCGTCAGTCAATTGATAAATCGGCTCACCCAAGAGGAACAAACTATAAGAGTTGTATAAGGCGGGTCGCTTTGCTTCCCTAAAGAAGTCAGGTTTTTAATAGGCTTCGCGATGACCTGCTTCTCCGCTTAATTGTGCGTTCGATGGAGCTACCGAGGACTTTTGATAAGATGATGTCAAGATTAAAAGTAGACTTAAAATAGTAAAACAAAATCCTGTTTAGCTATAGGAAATGATGAATAGTATGCTACCCCATGAAATCCGCACATCTCTCGTATAAACCGTTAATGGAGCGTGTGTGGTTTACCGGCACATTAATATGAGGACATAATGAGAGGTGATTGAGACTCGCGATTCTCGAGAGTACTCGAGCCGGGGATCACGCGGGGTTTGCATGGTTAATTCACCATCTTGTTCATGATCCTCGGCATACCAGTCATGATTTGTAGATGAGCATAACCAAGATTAACATGCCATTGATAGAAATCAATGAATCTCAAGGATCTAGGAGTTTCATAGAAATGAAATAGATAAAAGTATTTTAGTTATATGATTACGGCGACCCTTTTCATAAAACTGAAAATATAGATCCTAGCCTTAATTTAGAAAATTTGGGTAATTAATTAAGGAATATTCAAACTAACTAAAACTGTTTTATCTCATAGATGGCTAATTTAAATGGTGCAAATCCTCCCGTCCCCAATACCGCAAATAACTCAAACTTCTCACTACTCTCAGTTCTTGGGAGGGAAAGACTGATCGATCTAAACTATATGGACTGGATGTGAAACCTAAGGTTTACCTTGAGGTACGAGAACAAGGAGTATGTTCTCGATGACCAGATTCCCGTAATTGATGAAGAATCAACCCAAGAGGAGATTGAGGCACACCGGAAACACTATGATGATGCGAATAAAGTGTCTTGTATCATGGCATCTTCCATGAGCCATGAACTGCAAAAGACTTTTAAAAACACTTGGGCTTATGAAATGAACCAACAGCCGAAAGAAATGTTTCAGGCAAAGGCAAGCAAAGAACACCTAGATGTGGTAAAATCCCTCATGGCTTGCCAGCCCAAACCTGGAGTTTCTATTTGTGCTTTCATCCTAGAGATGAAATGGTACTTTGACAGGTTGGAATCATTGAACATGGTATTTGACACAGAGTTTTCCATCGCCATAATTTTATCCAGTTTGCCAGCTGTCTACAATCAGTTTGTAATATCATATCAGATGAATATGAATGAGAAGGAAGGCTCAATAATGGAACTCCACAATTTACTGCAAACTGCTGAGCAAGGAATCAAGAAAGATGATGTGTCCTCTGGCTCAGCAGCTCATGTGTTGACTGTTGGTCAAAGTGCAAAGAAAAGAAAAAGGTCAAATTTAAATTGGAAAAGAAATACTAATGATGGAAAGTCCATTCACAGGTCTAAGAAAGGGACCGATTCTGAGATTGCACCTGTTAGTTACCTAAAGGAAGCAGTGTTGTAACATCCCAAAAACTAAAAGTAATATTGTGAATAAAGTAATATTAAACACCCCAATATTTGAGGTATTATTTTAGTGTATCCAGAAATATACATCTTTTGAATTAATATTAACTAAATAATAAGATATAATAGAAAACGTATGTCGGTTTTAAAGTTCCAGACAATGATAATCACGGGAATAAAATTAATACAAATATATCTGTTATTATCTATACATGTACGTATCATATGTATTATTCCAGAAAACAAATCCAGAGGCTTCACAAATGAAGAAAAATCGCTAGAACCCTAACCCTAAATCAAATTCACTTTCAAAACATGATATCAAAGCAAAGAGACTCGAATTCAACAAGGATTAAGCATCTTGAACACAAGGTAATCATGATTCTCTTCTAAATTCGAATTTAAAATTAGGGTTCATGGGAATTTCGAATTTTATGAAGTATTAATGGATTTTAATACGAAATTAAGCTTGAAATATGTTGAATTGGACTTAGTAAAGCTTATTAGTGATTGAATTAACACTAGAACGAATTAAAAATCAAGAATCTTGAATTGTGTTCTTGGGGTTTTGATGAAATAATGGATTATTGAAATATAAGGTTAGTAATCAAGTGGGTTTTGATGAATTAGTTGAATTAGTTGAATTATATGATTTGTAATCAAGAAAGTTTGATCATAGTGATATGATTTGGTGTAAATACACCTTAATTAGTGATTATACATGTTGTTGGAATATGATTAAAGGTTTTTGAAGTATAATTACAAGAATTGAAGTATTAACTTAAAGAATTATGTAATTGGATGAATTATGATTATGAGATTGATTATGATTAAATGGATAAATATGAAATAATCATCTAAGGTGGATATTTAAATAATGAAATAAAGAGAATTATGAAATAAAGAATTTTATGTAATATGATCAATCCAAGATGGGCTATGGATTGATAATGTTGATGTATTAGTTATGATGATTGCTAGTTATTAAATGTGTTATTGTATCAATAGGTTATATACTAAGAGATCAAGAATGGTGATTTAGCTATTTGGATGTAATATCATGCAATTGCTTAAAAGGCAAAGGTGAGTGATACGAGGACTATTTGAATAATGATTGTATGTTCCGGATTGCTTATGAGCAAGAGGTTCATACATTCGTTTGAAATATTGTTTGTCTATTTTCTAGTTGTTCTTATTATTTGTTTCTTATAATTGTATCTTATGTGTATTCTATAGTGTATCATGTTGCGTATCTTAAGAAATATTGGTTGTTGACCATAGTTGTTGATTGTTGTTAGTAGTTGAGTTATTTGGAAATAACATAGTATTATGTAGATTATGTGAATTTGTAGGATTATGTGAATTAGGAGAATTATGTGGATTAGGAGAATTATGTGAATTAAGAAGATTAGGTGAATTAATTGGAATATATGGATTTAATATTGTAGAAATTGAATATCACGAAATAAGTGCTTGGCACTACTCGGTATCTATTAAGCTTGGTACCCATATGGGATTAGTGCCATGCTTACTTGTATCTATTGGATCATGGATCCATACGAAATATTGTCGAATCTTTATTGTTGTTCAATAGTTTCTATTTCAAAGAAATAAGTAGTTATTGATAAATTGTATCTTGTTTGTGAATTATTTATTTAGTTGCTTGTATACTCACTAAGCTTTATGCTTACTCGTATCAGTTGTTTTATGTTGTAGGTATTTGATTTTGTTGAACCAATTGGATGAAAGGATTCAAGAAGGTAGTGTGGATAGAAACTTGTAATGTTATTAGACAAGTTTCTTATTCTATTGAATTATCGTTTTGTATTACCATTGTATAAATCGCCCAAACTAATATGATTTTGAAATAATGTGTCATTGTTGTATTCATTTGAATATGTAAAATCAAATGTGATGGAATAATTTTTATAAGTGATATGGTTTCATAAATTGAAATATGTTTATAAAAAAAAATATATATTTTCTACTGAAATAGGGGCGTTTCAAGTGTGCTTCTACTGCAACACAAAGGGGCATTGGAAGCGTAACTGCCCGAAGTACCTGAAGGACCTTGAAGATGGAAAGGTCGAGAAGAGTATTCACTCAGGTATGTTCATGATCGAATTCCATAATACTACAACTTCTAATTAGTGGGTTCTGGATACAGGGTGTGGTAATCACATTTGCACGGTATTGCAGGGGCTAAAGGAAAGTAGAAGTGTAAAGCATGGAGAGCTCAACTTGGTTATGGGAAATAAGGGAATTGTGCCTGTGACAATGATCGGAAGATTTGAGCTCGTGCTGAATTCTGGAGTTAGGATAGATTTAAATAATTGCTATTATTCGTCAGAAATGACTAGAAACATTATTTCATTTTATGCTTTGTATAAAGATGGTTATCAATTTTCTTTTGATAATGGAAATGGAGATATTTTGGTTCATTTAAATGATTGTTTTATTTTTAAAGCTTCTCCTTACAAAGGCATATATGAAAATGTTGAATGTGTTAGCAATGTTATTTTAAATGTTGATTCGTCTAATGAAATTGATAAATCCAAGTTGTGGCATTGTCGTCTTGGGCACATAAACAAGAAACGCATCGCCCAACTCCAAAAGGATGGAGTGTTGGAATTATTCGAACTCAAATCGGATGATGTATGTGAATCTTGTTTATTAGGCAAGATGACTAAATCACCATTCACATGATCATGTGATAGAGGTGAAGGATTATTAGATTTGGTACATATAGACGTATGTGGACCATTCCGATGTGCTACAAAAGATGGAAATAGATACTATGTTACATTTACTGATGACTTCAGTAGATTTGGACATGTTTATCTGATCAGACATAAGTCGGATACTTTTGAGATGTTCAAAAGATATCAAAGCGAAGTTGAGAATCAACTGGGCAGAAAGATAAAGGTTCTCCGATCCGATAGGGGAGGAGAGTACCTTAGTATCTAGTTTCTCGATCATCTCAAAGATTGTGAAATAGTTTCACAATTGACTCCTCCTAGAACACCGCAGCTTAATGGTGTTGCTGAGAGGAGAAATAGAACCTTGTTAGATATGGTTCGATCTATGATGAGTCGAGCAACACTTCCGATAAATTTCCGGGGTTATGCATTAGAAACAGCCACCCATATCTTAAATCAAATACCCACTAATAAAGTTTCAAAGACACCGTATGAAATGTGGAAGGGAAAAAGACCTTCTCTTGGTCACATCAAAATCTGGGGTTGTGAAGTTTACGTTAGACGGGAAACTCAGGACAAACTAGACTCTAGATCTGAAAAGTGTTTTTTCGTCAGTTATCCATAAGAGTCATTTGGATATTTATTCTACAAACCCAAGGATAATGTGGTCTTTGTAGATCGAAGAGGAGTGTTCCTTGAGAGAGAAATGATATCCAAAGAGGACAGTGGGAGTAAAAATGATCTTGAAGACATTCAAGAATCGACCGATGAAGAACCTACAATAAACACTGACGTTCAACGAGAGGTGGAGACACTTGTTGAACCTGAAGACATATCCTTACCCGTTCACAGATCTAGTAGAGTTAGCAATCCTCATGAGTTCTATTATGGTTACCAAATAGAAGAAGAGGATAATATAAGTGATAGTACACTAGGTGAGTTAGATGAGCCTGCTAACTACAAGGAAGCGATGGCAGGCCCTGAGGCTACTAAGTGAAAGGAAGCTATGAAAAGCAAAATTCAGTCCATGTATGACAATCAAGTTAGGAACTTGGTTGACACTACACCCGGTCTTAAGATGGTGGGTTGTAAGTGGATCTTCAAGAAGAAGACAGACATGGATGGGAAAGTACACACTTATAAAGCTAGGTTGGTAGCAAAGGGCTATACTCAAACCTATGGGCTTGATTATGAGGAAACCTTCTCACCAGTAGCTAAGATTAAGTCAATTAGTATTATGCTAGCCATAGCTACATTTCATGATTATGAAATTTGATGTCAAAACCGCTTTCCTTAACGGGAAACTGACAGAGGATGTGTTCATGACACATTCGGAAGGTTTTGAAAATGCAAAGTATCCTAATAAAGTGTGCAAGCTTGAAAAGGCTATTTATGGACTTAAACAAGCCTCTCGTAGCTGGAATCTCTGCTTCCATGAGAAAGTCACAGAGTTTGGATTTTTTAAAAGTGAAGATGAGTCCTGTATATATGTCAAGTTCAGTGGGAGTATTGTAGTATTCTTAGTATTATATGTGGATGATATACTGTTCGTAGGAAATGATGTCCCAACTTTACAAGCTGTAAAAGTCTGGTTGGGAAAGTGTTTCGCTATGAAAGATCTGGGAGATGCAACGTATATCCTTGGTATAAAGATTTATAGAGATAGGTCAAAACGTCTCATAGGACTCGGCCAGGATACGTACATAGATAAAATATTGAAAAGATTCAATATGGAAAATTATAAGAAAGGGAACTTACCCTTGAATCATGGCATTAAGATCAGTAATGATCTGTGTCCAAAGTCGGAGCAAGAATTGGACAGAATGTGTCGAATCCCATATGCTTCGGTTATAGGATCGATCATGTATGCCATGACATGTACAAGGCCTGATGTCTCATTTGCTTTGAGCTTAGTGAGTCGACATCAGCAGAATCCTGGTGAAGGTCATTGGACAGCTGTAAAGAATATTCTTAAGTATTTGAGAAATACTAAAAACAGGTTCTTGATTTATGGTGGAGAAGAAGAACTCAGAGTAACGGGTTATAGTGACGCAAGTTTCCAAACAGATAGAAATGATTATCGTTCACAGTCTGGTTGGGTATTCTTACTGAATGGGGGAGCGGTGACATGGAAAAGTTCTAAGCAAGATACAGTGGCAGACTCCACATGCGAGTCTGAGTACATTGCGCCTAGTGAAGCGGCAAAGGAAGCTATCTGGATGAGGAATTTCATTGGAGATCTTAGAGTTGTTCCAACAGTACAAGATCCTATTGCTATATTCTGTGATAATGAAAGTGCAATCGCCTTGAGTAGAGAACCCAAGGATCACAGAAAGTCAAAGCACATTGAAAGGAAATACCATTTTGTTCGAAGGAAAGTCGAAGAAGGACATGTAATTGTGAAGAGTATAAGATCAGAAGAAAATCCAGATGATCCGTTCACAAAGCCACTAGGAAAGTCCAAACATGATGAACATGCTAGGAGCATATGTTTAAGAGATAATGTATAGTTTTAGTTGTTAGTTTAAATTTGAAACGTTATAAACGATGATGGAAACTGTAATAGACTTGGTGATTAATAATGGAGATTTTTAATTAGAAGGAGTTCTACCATTTACTATTGTTTGTCATTGTGTTTCAGTTTTGCATGTTTAGACACCACTTCCAGAGTAATAAGTTCTTACTCAAACCTTCCTAGTCGATCACACTATAGGAAGTATGTGGTGAATTAAGACTGTCATGGAGTGTTAGTAGATATCTATGGAGATTAGACATGGCATGGAGATTGCTGCAACACTCATGGGTACTTAATAGGGATTTAAGTATAGGAGAAACCCGCACTTAAAGAGATCACTTCATGGATTAAATCACGAGTGATTTTAAGATGATAATATCTTCTATTCTTATAATGGAGATACATGAGTATCTAGTTCTTCGAGTATGTTATACTTTAGTCTATTCAAAAGCTGTGCGTAAATGCCAGTTATAAAGGGTATGCTAGGTATGATATGATGAGTTGACTAGTGCTATGTAGTCGATATTTATTTTTTCCTTTTGCCTAAAATGGAAAAGAGATATCATGGGCCCTCTAATGATTAAAGTTTGACTCTGAAGTGCTAGGCCTGGCCGAGACTAAGTTGATAGTTCAGTAGTCTCAATTAGTCAATATAATCGGAAATCAGAAAAACATATATGAATCTTGAGATTGATTATAATCCATGTCTCGATTCATAAGATATCGCGAAACAAAGGAATGGTTGATCACTTATCTAAAGGACTAACTCTAAGATATGATTCAGAGTTCGGCAGTTGCGTGGATGGCACACTTTACAAAGTTAATAAGATAGAGACTTAGACCAATAATAGCTGATAAATTGTCCAAGTTGGAGACTGTTGGAATAGTGTCCAATATCATAACTAATTGGTGAGACTATCATTAATGGTAAAGTCCTTTTTGAGTTGCCCTCAATGAACAGTCAAGAGAAAGGTGAAGGACAATATTAATTGTTTTAATATTATAATTGTTTGGTTAATTAATAAATAGTTTATTAATTAGAAAATCAAAAGTAATTAAATTTGGCGGAAAATTTCAGAAACTGACTCAACCGCCGGTTGGATAGTCCAACCGCCGGTTGGGATTAGGGTTTCAAAGGCGGTGGAAGTCGCAGACTTGGAGTCCAAGACTGACAGCTCCAACCGCCGGTTGGAAGGTCCAATCGCCGGTTGAGAGTCGAATCTGGGGTTTCTTCCACAACTATAAATAAGGGCATCCTATACCTTCATAAAATACGATTTTAGGTGCGAATTTTCAAGGATTTCGAAAATTCAACTTTCTCTTGGGTTTTTTGGTGTGAAGCATTAGAGGTATTCTACTTTGGGTACTTGCCTCCAAGTAACGAAGCTCTGCTCGTTGGTCTGTGCGCTAGAAATAGGTTTTCTTTTAAGGTTAGTGTTTTCCTTATTTTCTTTATCCAATTTGTTTATTGTATTATGTTGTTAAAGTTAAAGATCCCTTAGGGTTATAGTTTCCTAATTGCCTTAGATTATTTAAAAGTTTTGTTGTTCCGCTGCGTGTATAATAATCTAGCTAGGAAATAGAAAACCCAACAAAACTATATGTCAAAATGTAGACAAAATTACACTGATCATGAATATATATTCGTAATTATTTTAAACATTGTATAGAAAAAGTTATTAAAGAAAAACGAAATACTACGTTAATTAAATAGAAAAAATATAATATATTAAATATAATATATCAAAAGTAATAATAAAATAATTATAGTGGTTAGTTTTGGGAAAGTTTTTTTTTCAATAATTCGGTCGCAAATGTCATCCTATGCGGAGGTAAATCGCAAATCGCAAAACAACTTTTTGCAATTTGCGATGGCATAGTCTTCCCGAGAACGGCTCTTTCAGGTACACGGGTCGCAAAAGCAAATTACTGGATCGTAAAAGCAAATTTGCGATTTCGAGGGGCAAATCGTCAACTTTTTTTTTCGAGGGCAAAACGATATATACTAACTTGGTTTAAAAAACTTTTAATTTTTTTTACTATATAAATCCATTTACATAAAGTAATATTATCATGAATCTAACTAAAACGCTTAATATACATATTAACTTACAAACTTTATTATTTGAAATAAAATACTAAATACGAAATTTCATATTAAAAATCAACGGCCCGTGTGTATACACGGGTTTAATATCTAGTAGTATAATAAATATTATGACAGTTGATGATGATAATAGTAGATAATTGCAATGTATAGATAGATTAGTAAGAAAATGAATTTATTTTTTATGTAGAAAAAAATCATTAAATTAAATGTAATGCAAGAATTTAAAACGTTATTATCATAAAGTGTAATAAAATTGAATTACGACTCATCACAAAATAGAATTTAGTACTTTGTTGGGAATTAAAAAAATCTTGAAACTTATAAGTTGAGAGTGTTAGAAATTTTAAAGACTTTTAAGGAAAAACTAATTTTATAATGTGGCATAATTATGTAGCTTTTCAAAAAAAAAGGAAATTTGATGATGTGGCATAACTAAGATATTAGGAAAAAATTAAGGAAAAACTAAGTTAATGATGTGGCATAATTAGGTAGCCTTTTAAGAAAAGAAATTTGATGATGTGACATGACTAATTAGCTAGGAAAAATCTTTATTTTTTAAATATAGATAGATGTATAAAATGTACTTTACATAGCATGAAAACTAAATATGGGAGAGGTGTATTTTTATAATGAAGGCCTGATTCCTTAGACCATTAGTTTGAGGTTTATGAACATGTGCATACATCATACTGTGATTCATGTTCCTAATTAATAATAGTGCATTACAAGTCACTATCCAATAAAGTAATTAGGCCATCTTTTTTATAATTCACCCCACTTATAAAGAGGATACATAAATAAGGATACAACATTTATTTTGTAACATCTAATCTAAATGCATATATTTAATGTTTTCTTTTATCTACAATTATAAGGTAGGGTTATTACTCGTAAACATTTTGAGTAGAGTAAATTGTATGAATAAGACCTATATTCAGACTTATATTTATGCACATTCAACATTACTCAAGTAAACGATGAATAGTGTAGTAGAACGTAACTATTGCATTATTTCGCTAATATTTCGGCTTTTGAAAGTTTAAAAATTGGTAAAATAGGTCTCTTAAGTTTCATCTTTCTCATTTCTTGTCCTATTTTACTTACGAAAATACTTTTCATATATGTCTTATATGCATAACTAGTAACCATGTTAACTTTAACATGTTAGATAATGTTATTTGGGTTAGAATTAACCTAAAGGTTTTACCCTCTATGAATTGGCGAATAGCTAATATGTAGTAATATTTTATATATAATTGTATATCTTACAACAATTACTACTTATAATAATCAAATGACAAATTATATCAACAATTTATCATGATCTTTTAAAGAATTTCTCCCCTTTTTATCATAAAAACTAGAGATTTAACTTTCTCATGAGATATTAAATGTTATCAATGTCTTTTTGCCCATACTCCATTACACTCCACTATCTTTTATCCATCTCTTTCTTTGATTCTTTACTTTTTTACCCATACTCGTACTGAAGAGCGCTTTAAAATGATCTTTTAACATGTATATGTGATATGTCAATATGATGATTTTAAAGCCATCGCAACGCGATGGCATTTAGCAACTTGTTATCTTCAATTCATATTATTTTCTTTTAGTCATTGGTTTTATCTTTATTAATTTAAATTATTATTATTATAAATTATAATAAGAAAAGCCTACCTTACTTCGAAAAATGACACATTATCTAAAACCTTAACACGTACACGTCAAATATTAAAACTAACACAAACAAAATTTTGATACATCAAATCAAATCATATGTAATTTAACTTAACGCAAATGAATTTAAATTAAAAATAAAAAATAAAGACAAAGACAAGTTTTATGCTAAAAACCCTAAGTCCTCAACTGATCTAAGTGGTTATTGAGGTAATAATCTTAAACTGAGAATAAAATAATGGGGATTAAGGTTATAACATTATAATTGATGCAAATGAAGATACTGAAACATAAAATGAAGATGATGAAAAGATGGGAAAAAAATGTCAGATTGTTGGAAATTCGTCAAAAATTATATGTTAATGGTTTAGTATATCACATGTTATATTAGTGTAACGCAATAGTTAAAAACGTACAATAAATATGTTCTAAGACTCCTCCCAACAGTGACTAACTACTGACGCGTCAGTTCGTTCCACGTCTGCGCCACATCAGCTTTTTCCACAACTGACACAAACTGACATTTACTGACATTTCACTCCCTACAGTAACATCACTTTCTCTTTTTTCAGGGCCCCACACACTATTTAATCTATTTATTTAATACAATACTTACTTTATTTATTTAAAATATAAACTTAAATAAAACATTTTTATTAAGTTAA
This sequence comes from Helichrysum umbraculigerum, assembly GCA_949592205.1. Taxonomy (NCBI): domain Eukaryota; kingdom Viridiplantae; phylum Streptophyta; class Magnoliopsida; order Asterales; family Asteraceae; genus Helichrysum; species Helichrysum umbraculigerum. The sequence continues at coordinate 101,005,401 of CATIUR010000003.1, read as the reverse complement.
AAAACTTTTAGATTTCACTAATATGTTTAGCTTATATATTTAATTTAATTAGACAAAATAATTGTTTGAGTCCATTTTTAGTTTTTAACCCAATTAAAAACGTACAATAAATATGTTCTAAGTACATTACACAATGTTGCCTACTCGTTACAAATTTAGAGTACTTTTTAGTTGTAAATACTAATAAACAAAAAAGGAAAGACAAGGAGAGATGGATTAAGAACGAGTATTTTGTGAAGTATGGAAGAACCAATGAGATTGTGTCATTTTTACAAAACCAATTTACCCATAAACTTAAATATCTCACAAACGCCAAATCGAAAAATTATAAAAATTGCACCATGAAATTCAGCGTTTTCTCCTCTTCGATTTGCCGTCCCTCAAGGCATACTTTCGACGAGTTTTTTTTCTTCATTTTTTGATGGGTTTCACAAGTAATAACACATGTGTTAAAGTGTTACGTTTAGGGTTTAGGTTTTGAGGTTTAGGGTTTGGAGTTTAGTGCAAAACAATATATCATATGGTATAAATCGTACTAGTAGCTAGCTTTAATTAATTAGATCACTTAACTTTATAGTGGTGATAAATAATCGTGTTGAAATTGCTATAAGAGCATACGGAGTGGGCTTACCTGGCATCAAAATTCTTCTCAATGTTCTCATCGGCGTTCAGCTATCAGTGTCTAGAACGAAATGTTGTATCCTTCGATGTTCTCATTTTTTTTTGTTTTTCCTCACACAAAGATTAAATATAAAAACAAAAATAAGTTTTGAGAACACCGTCCAGAACACTGTTACCACTCCACAAAATCCTCACCACAAAATTCTCACTCAGAACACTGTGTTTAGGCCGTCAGCACTCCGTGTGCTCTAAACGCCACAAAAAGTACTGCATGATTATATTGCAGTTGTCGCCTTTGAATAGTGGCCTAAATTATTTATCTTTAACATGCAAAAATGTTTATGCGGTTGATGACTCTTCTAGATTGAGATCAGACTGCAATAATGGAGCAGAAAGTGATAAATCTTTGTTCGTTTTGTATAAATTTACTAGTAATATTTTGAGCCGTGCATCTAAAAATTTAATGTTAATTTTTGTAGTATAATATGTATATTATCTTAAGGTTGGTACTTAATTGAAACAGTAAAATTTATTTGTTTAAAAAACTTTATTCCTTTTTTGGCACTTTAGAGATAAGTATAGATTGAGATAGTAAAAATGAAACGTGTAAGAAATAAAAGTACACAATAAAGAGTAATGCTATATGTGACTAATTACATAAGCCTAAAAACAGACCTAACATTTTCATTGGTTCATTTTTTTCTCTCTCATAATCTCATCCAATCAATTTTTCACATCCTCCAATCATATCTTTAGGCCTAGATTTAGGCTTATATATTTAGGTCTCTCAATCATTTTCCCACAATAAAATGTAGACCCGCCACAATTGTAGACATTCATATCACAAATTTGAAGCCTAAAATATGTGATGTAGGTGGCGAAAGTGTTTGATAAATAAATGCAAAGAAAGGTAGGCAAAAAAAAATGTGAACATAATAAATTTTAAAGAAGATCAAACAAAGTTTCAATAAAAAGTCCAATAATATAAATTGGAAAAGCAAATGTGGTTGACAAAAAAATTGGACGTAAATGGCAAAAGAGTAGACGTCAACATGATAAATTTGAAAAAGGTTAAACAAAGTTTGCTGATGAACGTTTCAAAAAGTCATATTGGAACAAACGAAATATATTTATAATAGAACACAAAATAATTAAGATAGAGACGTGTTGTAACTTGGAAGTACAAACATGAAAGTAACAAGTTTGAATGAAAGTTTTAAATAAATTGTTGAATAATAAAAATACAAATAAGAAAAAAACTTAAAGACAATTGATGTTTTGAATCACATTCTTAAATACAATTTGCTCCGAGTAAATTTTTGACATGCATATTTAATTTTTATGCTAATCTTTGATTTTAAGCCTACTATGAGTCATATAATTGCTTTATTTTATTTATGCTAAAAACATGAACATTTAAAAATATTTATTAATATATGACATTATTTGAACATGTGTAAATAAGATAAGAAATTTTTTAGTATAAGTATTGATTGCTTAGCACATTATTAAGAAGTTAAAAAGGTTAATGGGGTACACATGTCCACTTAAGAAGCACTAATGTGTCAAGTTTTGAACAACCGTGTTCTTCTTATATCGCACGGTCCACGTTTAAAAAGGTTAATGTTAATATTTGTAGTGTAATATGTATATTATCTTAAGGTTGGTACTTAATTGAAACAGTAAAACTTATTTTGAGCTGACATCCGTTACGGTCATCATTCAATTCAAAGAATCTCTACCTACTAAAGTCCATTTTGATTGATTGTAATGGACAAGTATTCTCGACAATCTAAAATAGCAATATAAACACTTGTAGTGGAACAAATAAAGAACCATACATTCCATATTTATCACTGACATTACCAAATTATTCCCTCTATCCCATTACAAGTGTCATGTTTTGACTTTTTGAAGTTTTTTTTTAAAAAATTTTGACCTTAAAATTTTTTGTTTGTATTATATAATACTTGATGCAAAATATATGAATAGATTGTGTTTTAAATGTATTTTCATTGGTATAATTTTTATTGAGTATTATATAACACAAACAAAAATATTTAAGGTCATAGTTGAAAAAGAAAGACTTTGAAAAGTCAAAATATGACACTTCTAATGGGACGGAGGTAGTATTATTGTGGGCTGATTTAGTTATTTTAATTATTCGATAGAGTAAATTGCATTAATGGTTCTGTGATTTACACACATTATTGTGGGCTGATTTAGTTATTTTAATTATTCGATAGAGTTAATAGTCCCTATACTTTGTTTGTTGTATGAATAGTCCAAAAAATTAAAAGTTATTGCATGCTTAGTCCCTCATCTACCAAAAATGACTAAAATACCCTCCTCTGGTCGAACAAATAGATAGTAACACCAAGGGTAATTTAGTCATTTTAGGTAGAGAAAGGACTAAGCGTGCAACAACTTTTGAATTTTTGGACTTTCCATTCAACAAATAAGGTATAGGGACTAATGGTGAGAATGTGTGTACACCACACGGACCATTCATGCAATTTTCTCTATATTCAATATCAATAATTTCTAACAGGTTCCGAGCTCGACTCGATTAGACTAATTTGAGATAAACTTCAAGTCTTCTCGAAAATCTCAAATTTTATAAAATGAATAAGGTCAAATACTCAAATATATATCATAATAATTTAAAAAATGATCAATACCAAAAATCATTTCAAATATATATAAAATTAAAATAAAAATGTAAAAATTACTCTCTTCATCCCAAAACACATGTTCATCTCTATATACTAGTTTCTCCCAAACTTAGTGTCAATACAAAAGTAATATATCAAATTTAACTTTTTATCCTCACTATATATTTTCTTAAAACTGATACACAGGAGTGCAAAATGTAAGGGCAAAAATTTCATCTTTCCACTCGACAAATGTAATACTTATGCAATTTCTTAAACTTTGTGAAATCTCATGTGAACTCTTATTATAGGACGGATGATGTATTAAAATACTATACAAACAAGTCTACTATAAAAAAATATTAAAATATAGTAATAATATCATTTGTAAATGCAAAACTACATATTGTATATATTTGAATATACATATACATATTAGGGTTTATGGGTCAGATCGCCAACGTACTTTACTTTTTGTCCCAATGTCACCAATGAACCGGTTTTATTACCAAGGTCGACACTAAACTTTTTACTTTTGTCTCAATGTCACCAACGAACTAATTTTATTACCAATGTCGACAACGAACTTGTTAAATATGTTTTGAGGTCACTAAAATACTTTTTTTTAACGAGCTACGTTTTGAATTTGTTGATGTGGTGTTGCCATGCATTTCATTTATGTGACCAGACTTCCACGTAAGCTAAACTTGTACATGTATGGTTAATTCTTCTTCTCCTATCGAATAGCATGTAATTTTTGATTGCTTTACGATAATCACCATTTTTCCAGTGAATCTAAACGCAATTACTACTTCTTTTTCTTTTTTTTTATATCAAAAACGTAACCCAAAATTACATGTTAGTCGGTCGGAGAATATGAAGTTAACCCTACATGTACAAGTTTAGCTTACGTGGAAGCCTGGTCACATAAATGAAATGCATGGCAACACCACATCAAAAAATTCAAAACGTAGCTCGTTAAAAAAAAGGTATTTTGGTGACCTCAAAACATATTTATCAAGTTCGTTGTCGACATTGGTAATAAAATTAGTTCGTTGGTGACATTGAGACAAAAGTAAAAAGTTTGGTGTCGACCTTGGTAATAAAACCGGTTCATTGGTGACATTAGGACAAAAAGTAAAGTACGTTGGCGATCTGGTCCATAAACCCTACATATTAATGAAGGTTCAAAAAAAGAGATAATAGATCGACTCGAGATTTTAAAAACTCGAGCTCGACTAGATATGTATTTTGAGCTCGGTATTGAAGCTTGAGCTCGGTATTGCACATATAGATACACAAAATTTGAAAATTCGTTGCCGAATTAAGTATTGAAATTAAAATAACACATAGTGCACCTCGATACATTTTGAAAAATACAATATATTCTTACTACTTTAAAGTCTTTAACCCTCAATTATTAAGGTTTGATGTTGCGTTCCCAATAATTTCCTAAGGATTATTTTCAGGTGGGTATCAGAATTAATATGCCTTCGATTAAGCATTAACATATAATCAAATTATTACTAATTAGATCATTTTGTAGTTGTAACTACTATTGTAATCCTTGAATTGATATTCCATTTAAAATTACCTTAATTGTGAAGAGTGATTATTCAGGCTTCAGCCCTTTGTAAAAAATAAATTTATTAATATCATTTTATTGGTGGTGGTAGGACCCGAATTATGAGATTCGCATTAACTAATTAGTATTCCAAGGTAGCTATCGTTTTGATTATTATGGTGGAGCCGTAAAGGTGATACTGTGATAGTGATGATGGTCGGTAAGAGGAAGAGTAAGCATGATGAAAAATACATTTTTTATACTTTAGAAAAAAAAAAAAAAATGCTAATTAAGATGTAGAACATAGATTCCAATACATGTTAATTAATAGTTATGATGCGTTTTCTAATGTTGCAAATGTAACGTAAGTTGTTAATTTGTTTTTTGAAATGATAAAAGGTCGGTGGTCCTTTTCCTAAAAAAAAATCATACTATAATAAATTATTACCTCTGTGGTTATTTTTGTCCTTTTAATAATTTTTGATAAAATTAGCTGCTAGTAAGAACCTAGAAAAATGTAATTATACATTTGATTGTAGCCTCGTATGTGACACCCGACGATTTAGGGTTACTGATTAACCTACTAGAAATCCTAATTACGTGTGTTTAGTTTAGTATTAGGCTAAATACTTGTAATTACTTGTAACTATTTGTGTATTTATGTGAATATACACTCCCGTAATTGATTATATTACGCTTATGTAATTAGTTGTAATTACACTTACGCAATTTGGTGAAATTGTGCAAAACAACCGGACGGAGTCCGACAAATTATACGACGTTGGTGAAAACTGTAACATCCTCGAAATGGACCTAGTTGTTTTATATTATTTCTTGATTTAAATAAGTATTTAAATGTGTTTGGAAATAATATTGTTTGAAATAGTGAAATAATTGGAATAGGATCCGAATATTCCAATGTGATAAGTGAAATATTAATTGTTGTAAATTAATATAGCTGACGGTGTGATAAAATGTTTGGACTCGCAAATGGTTTTCGGGTTCCAGGCAATAGATTGAGATGGGGTATTAAATTATACCCATATATTGAAGGCGGTTTAGGTTGGACCGACCTAAGTTTCTATATATATCCTTTCCTATTTAGGAAAGTTATTCATTTTCATTTTAGAAACTCACAGAAACTCTTTGAAAACCTCCAAATCAATCCAGAAATCAAATCAGGAAGTTGTGATTCTCATGAAACTTAATAATCATCAGATTACCATCGTTAGATTCTTCAATCAGTAAGTATTCTTGAGTATTTAAGAATTTGATTTTGATTGAATTTGGGTAAATTGATGATTTGAGAGATTTGGATGTTAGAAATCATGTTATAAGTGTTACATATTGATTATGTGATAATAATTGTGGTTTTAAACGGTTAGAAACCTTGTTTTTGAGGTTTTGGATTATAAACCCGTGGGTTAGGGTTTTACAGCTCGAAACTGGGCTGGGACGACGAGAGAATCCGGCGGATTCACGGGAATCCGGCGGATTCCGGCAAAATTTAGGGAATCCGGTCTGATTCAGGGAATCCGGCGGATTCAGGCTGATTTGTGGGAAGCCGGCGGCTTCTGAGGGAATCCGGCGGCTTGATAGGCTGGTGTCACATTTCTTGTTTGATTTTGATAAGTAATGTGATTGTTATTTGATATATGTTCAGATTCATATATGATAATAGTTATGTTGTAATAACTAATATATGATTAGGAACTAGTAATATTCATATTATTATGTTAAGTTCCTAATAGTATGGATTAATATAAGTTATGTATTGATATGGATTACTAACTTATATTTGATTGTAAATTCTCAGATGTGGAGAAGGCTCAGTGATATTAGACTACTGAGTAAAGGCCTGAGGTAGTCGGTGAGTAGATCTGTAACCTCAGTATGATTTAGTTGTAATGATTTGATTTACAACAAGTAATTATAGTATTACTGTGATAGAATGTAATTGTTGAGATATCTTGCCATGATAGTTTGACTAGTTGCTTACTTGGCTGTTTGAGCTAGTATGTAAGATTCTGAGGTCAACTTGACTTGACAGTTGGACTTGGTTGTTATTGTAGACGACAGGAGATCTTGAAACTTGAAATGTTGGTTTGGAGATCTAGGTCGTGTGTGATTAACAACTGGTTACCGGTAATTCTGTATAGGCCAATACAGATGATTGATAAGGGTTCCCTGAGTACCAAACCGGTATTAGGGTATCTCAGGAGCCACCGGTCCTCATGATGATTGATAATGATTGATAGGTGTAGCTTGACATTGATTGGATGTCGAGTGAATGATTGATTTTCTGTTTATTGTTATTTGATGTAAACAGATTGTTATGCTAGGTTATACTGTTACTTATAGTTTCATTCACTTAGCTTTATGCTAACCCCACCACAGTTCTTCCTGCATGTTAAATAGATGGGACATATTGGGCAGGAGGTTGTGGGACTGGATGGAATGTTTGACAGGCTGTTACTCTGATTTGATTTTGATAATCAAAGAAATGTTTTGAATTATATAACACCGACTTTGTTGAAATATCATGTGTAATAAGTTTGAAAAAGTTTAGTGACATTTTAAGAAATGTAAAACATTGATAGTATGTTTTGAAATATACGCTTCCGAGTCGCAAATATTATATTATTGTTTATATTTAAACGAGGGGTGTTATAAGTTGGTATCAGAGCAATAGTTTGGGTGAATTGGACTTGATAGAATGTTCAATCCTAAACTTTGATTGAGTTGAGTCAAATATTCCAGTGGGTGCGGGTTTAGTTGATTAGTGAATGTGTGAGAAAGTGATTAGTTGAATATGTACTAACCCTTAACAAGTTGTGAAGTTGTTGTTTGATTGCAGAGACGGAGGAACATGAGTATCTGATTGGTATATTTCATGTTTCCTCAATACTCGTTGGCTTAAGATTGTCAGGTAATCTTCGATAAGCCTGTGTTAAATTTAAATTAACTTGAACTGTTTACTTTGTTATGTTAAGTAAGCATTGTTGTGAAGTTAATTGAGTCAGACTGATATGATTCCCCAGTTTTGAGTCAACTAATGATTGTTATAGGTTGACATGAGGATAGAGGTATTGAATGGGATACTCATTGTAGTGGTTATTTCTGATTGAATTGAAAATGCAGAAATGTGATTAAATGAGTAGATAAAGAGTTGATTAAGGTTTAACATGATTGATGTTGGAACCTAAGGAGTGTCTTTATTGATGAGACAAAATAATTGATAGTATTATATTAGTAGATTGGTTACAGGGTGTGATTTGAATTCTGTGTAAGGATTGTTGTGTCATTTGATTTGAAAATGACTGCTAATTGAGAAAATATGTGGTTATGTGGCTATATGATATGTTTTGACTATAGCTAAACCTTTGAGCTAAACCAAGACTGATAGGTTTATAAGAAATATGGCTTATGATAAAGCTAAATTGATTAAGGAAGTGGTAGATCTTTCTGGTCAATTGTAAATTAGTAAATGAAATGTTTATAGTAACATGATTGAGTAGAATTGTTGTGACAGTGATGCTTGATATGATAGCATATGTCAAAGTGATGATAATTAAGTAAGAAGTGTCCTGAATTTTGAATGTAAATAGGGACATTGATTAGTGTAAGTAATGAAACTATGCTGACGAGTTATCATGTGTTTGAGGTTTCAGATAAGTGATATACTGAGTAATTCAGTTGTTGAAAATTAGAACATTGTGTGTATGTGAGATGGCTTACATATGTAAGGTTGAATATGTAAGTAGTAAGCTGATTTTGAGTATGTATCAGCTGATAGGAACTATTAAATAGATTATGATTGATTTGAAATCATGAAGTATTTAATACATACATGAGATAAGAGTAGGTTATATTGATAATTATAATGTAGAGTAGTCTGAGAATGGATTGTGAAGAACATAATCTTGCAACGCCTGATCACCGTTGTTATATTATGTTGTGTCACATGAATTTGTTGAGGCTACTTGGTATAAAAGAAATGTAATGTGATTTAGAAAACTGAGCATGAAAGTATGCTAAGTGGTTTAATAGTTGTTTTGATAAGAAAACAATTGGTTGATAGAACTGTAACATCTAGAATGTAAATGTGAGAGTGTAAATAATGTTTGTCATTGATAGTTGTTTTGTTGATGAACATAAATGACAAATTGGATTATGTTAAATAGGTAATTGTGATTGATAATGATAGATTACCTGTAGGTGAATTTGTATAGTGTTTAAATGAATCACTATGTTGTAGCTGGCTTGTATGAAGCCAAAGTTGAGATAGGTTGATATTGTTTGGTTTAAGGATTCTTAGTATTATTTAGAGTAATAATGTGAAATATATGTTTGAAAGTAAACATATAATATGGAATGGCTTGTATGGAGCCAATACTGATGTAGGTTGACATTGTCCTTGTGAAGGATTGATAAGATTATTGAAAGTAATAATTTAAAATATATGTTTGAAGGTGAACATATAAGATGAAATGGTTTGTTGTGAGTTAATATTGATAGTATGTTAACTTTGAAAGTCAAACCATGAATAGAGAGTTGTGTATAAAATTAATTGCTTGTGATTGGTTTGAGTTTGGGTCAAACTTGAGGAAAGCAATTAGAGAATTTTATTGATTGGTTGATTGAGATCAAGGTTGACACATAGTCAACTGTTTGTGTTGAAATAGTCTAACATAGATTGAAATGTTATGATTGTGTGGAATGTGATTGAATTCCTAGATTGATTAAAATCATGTTGAAACGGGTCATGTGAGATCCAAAGGAGATAGATAAATTGTCTAAGTTTGTGAGACTTGATTAATTACTTAAAGCTAGTATTAAGTAATTGAAATAGTGTTAAGTATAATTGAACTGAATATGTGTTAAGGAATTATACAGATGTGAAGTCATGTTATGATATGACAGTTATAATTTGTTGAAAGGTGCAAATTAAGTTACATTGGTTAGGATTGTGATAAGAAAGTCTTACCAGTGTATGAGGCTTGTGATGATAGCTTTGATTTGGTAAGAATGTGAGATAAGAAATAATTGAAAGTTATTATTAATGGTTGCCTAGATTGACTGGTACCTCATGGTGAATTACTTAGGTATGGAAAGAATTGAATGGATTCTTTTGTTAATTGTTGATAGTATACAAATGAAATAAGTGATAAAGTGATAAATTGGGATTAGATCCAAGTAAGAAAAGATATGAAGGTATATCTGGAAATGAATTATATTAAAGGTTTAGCTTAACCTTGGTTAATAATTGAGGAAATATGAATTGAATAGTTGGTCATATTTTAAGAAATCAGGTATGAAATTAAGTGTAATGATCATTATTTTGATAGTTTAAGAATAATGATTGCTTGACATTTGGGGCTGAAAACCTGATGTGTATAATTGTAAGTGTTAGAAAGTAAGAGAAACCTTGAGATTGATAGGTGATGATTGTATTCACCAAACTTTTCTTGAAAGTTTAGAATGAAATGTTTAAGTTATATGCTAATTGATAAGTATATAAGTGAAACATAGAGTTATTGATTATTCCATGTCCTGTGGTATGGATATGTGATGATTAGTAGTATTGAGAAGGCTTGATAAAGACTTTAACAGTCTGAATGGCCTAGTATATAGAATGAAATGAAATTGTTGTGTATGTGTCCATTTTAGAGAATATCTGAAATTGTGTAAGTATATATGTGTAGTATACATGATAATAAATGGCATGATAAGTTTTAATAGATTGAATTAAAATGTGCCATAAGATATGTGGAGGTTAGTTAATTGTGATTAACTTGATATAGATTTTGTTGGAAATGTGTTGGAAAGTAGCACATTTTGATAGTGTGATATTGTGATGCTTGACCTGTAGTATCATAATATGTGGATTAAGACTGACTTAGTTGCTAGATTGACGGGATCTAGTGTTGAATGATTGGGTGATTAAAGTTGTATAAATTCTAATTGCTTGTGATTAGTAGTTTAAAATTGTAAAATTGAATTGAAATAACTGGTTGCTAAGAGAATATTATTGATGTCTTACCAGTTTAAATAATAAATAAGATTTAACTTGATGGTTAGTTAGACTTTGGAGATACATAATAAGTATTGATGGGTACACTGTAGTGTATAATCATTAGTGTTGTGATTATTGGTTGTGTAAATTGTTGTTGTTGACAATTGATAGATTGTAATGAAAGGAGTTACAAACAGAAATAAGTCAATGTAGAGGTTGGTTGAATGTAGGTAATATTTGATTGTGGTACTATTGCTGATTGAGCAAAGTACTTGTTGATTGTAGTTTTACCTACTGAGTGTGACCTCTGCTGTGCTTATTAAGGTGATATGAATCTGGATTACTTCTAAGTAAAGGATTTCATATGATAGTGATAATGATATGTGAATATTATAGGTTATTCATGAAAGTAAGTATGGAACTGTTGGGTGAAAAGTTGACCTAGAGTTGAATTTTAAATCTTTGATAGTAGAGATTTGAGATTGTTATCTGAATATTAGACTGGTTGTTAGTCATGAACTGAAATTAACTTTCAGTGTTGCTAAGTAGTTTAATAACTACTATTGTAATAGTGTGATTGCTGTTTTATTGATAACAGAGATGAACAGTGAAAATAGGTTAAAGATTTTAGCATGTTGCTAATTTCTGGTTGCGTAGACCTAATAAGTGATGTTAGGTTTCACTTATTGTTGTTGGTTAAAGTGATTGGGTGCTTTAAACTTTTATTTGATTGGTGATAAAGGAATTAGATAGATGATTGGTTCCTATGAGATGTTGGATGGATGCACTGTAAGTGTGCATAGGAAAAGATAGAAGCATGTACATTTGGATATGTGCATGTGGAAAGAATTCAAACAGTCTAAGAATAGTTGTAAGTTGCTATTGAGGATTAATGTATGCTAAGAGGTATGTGACTATATCACATTAGTCAGATTGATTGAGGTTAGATTTCGGGGACGAAATCTCTTTAAGGGGGGAAGAGTTGTAACATCCTCGAAATGGACCTAGTTGTTTTATATTATTTCTTGATTTAAATAAGTATTTAAATGTGTTTGGAAATAATATTGTTTGAAATAGTGAAATAATTGGAATAGGATCCGAATATTCCAATGTGATAAGTGAAATATTAATTGTTGTAAATTAATATAGCTGACGGTGTGATAAAATGTTTGGACTCGCAAATGGTTTTCGGGTTCCAGGCAATAGATTGAGATGGGGTATTAAATTATACCCATATATTGAAGGCGGTTTAGGTTGGACCGACCTAAGTTTCTATATATATCCTTTCCTATTTAGGAAAGTTATTCATTTTCATTTTAGAAACTCACAGAAACTCTTTGAAAACCTCCAAATCAATCCAGAAATCAAATCAGGAAGTTGTGATTCTCATGAAACTTAATAATCATCAGATTACCATCGTTAGATTCTTCAATCAGTAAGTATTCTTGAGTATTTAAGAATTTGATTTTGATTGAATTTGGGTAAATTGATGATTTGAGAGATTTGGATGTTAGAAATCATGTTATAAGTGTTACATATTGATTATGTGATAATAATTGTGGTTTTAAACGGTTAGAAACCTTGTTTTTGAGGTTTTGGATTATAAACCCGTGGGTTAGGGTTTTACAGCTCGAAACTGGGCTGGGACGACGAGAGAATCCGGCGGATTCACGGGAATCCGGCGGATTCCGGCAAAATTTAGGGAATCCGGTCTGATTCAGGGAATCCGGCGGATTCAGGCTGATTTGTGGGAAGCCGGCGGCTTCTGAGGGAATCCGGCGGCTTGATAGGCTGGTGTCACATTTCTTGTTTGATTTTGATAAGTAATGTGATTGTTATTTGATATATGTTCAGATTCATATATGATAATAGTTATGTTGTAATAACTAATATATGATTAGGAACTAGTAATATTCATATTATTATGTTAAGTTCCTAATAGTATGGATTAATATAAGTTATGTATTGATATGGATTACTAACTTATATTTGATTGTAAATTCTCAGATGTGGAGAAGGCTCAGTGATATTAGACTACTGAGTAAAGGCCTGAGGTAGTCGGTGAGTAGATCTGTAACCTCAGTATGATTTAGTTGTAATGATTTGATTTACAACAAGTAATTATAGTATTACTGTGATAGAATGTAATTGTTGAGATATCTTGCCATGATAGTTTGACTAGTTGCTTACTTGGCTGTTTGAGCTAGTATGTAAGATTCTGAGGTCAACTTGACTTGACAGTTGGACTTGGTTGTTATTGTAGACGACAGGAGATCTTGAAACTTGAAATGTTGGTTTGGAGATCTAGGTCGTGTGTGATTAACAACTGGTTACCGGTAATTCTGTATAGGCCAATACAGATGATTGATAAGGGTTCCCTGAGTACCAAACCGGTATTAGGGTATCTCAGGAGCCACCGGTCCTCATGATGATTGATAATGATTGATAGGTGTAGCTTGACATTGATTGGATGTCGAGTGAATGATTGATTTTCTGTTTATTGTTATTTGATGTAAACAGATTGTTATGCTAGGTTATACTGTTACTTATAGTTTCATTCACTTAGCTTTATGCTAACCCCACCACAGTTCTTCCTGCATGTTAAATAGATGGGACATATTGGGCAGGAGGTTGTGGGACTGGATGGAATGTTTGACAGGCTGTTACTCTGATTTGATTTTGATAATCAAAGAAATGTTTTGAATTATATAACACCGACTTTGTTGAAATATCATGTGTAATAAGTTTGAAAAAGTTTAGTGACATTTTAAGAAATGTAAAACATTGATAGTATGTTTTGAAATATACGCTTCCGAGTCGCAAATATTATATTATTGTTTATATTTAAACGAGGGGTGTTATAAAAACAATTCTATAAATAACTTGAATCTATTTTTAGAAGTTATTTATCATATATTATTATTTTGTTAAAATAATACACGAAAAACTAAGGCGTTTTGGCTAAAACGTTTCAAACGCAACAGAAACGCGCGGAATGCGCCCGACAATCGAACGAAGGCCGAAATATATTTTAATAATTTAAATATATTATTTTGTATGAAATTATTATTGAAAACATCATATAATAGTTCGTCAATGAAAAACGTCTATTTAAAACGCTACGCGATTAAACCTCCGTAAAACGTGCACGTAAATCGAGGCCGATAAATTAACGGAACATTTTTATATAAATGTTTTCAAGTATCTAGATAAATATTTCAATCGAAAATATCGGAATTTAAACCGTTACTTAAATGTGTGTATAAAACGTTTAACGTATAAATAAACGTCTAAACAATCGGGTAACGAACGAAAACGTAACTAGTTAAATTAGGAACAAGAAAATGACCAAAATACCCCTGGGTGGGCCCCCTTTGGCTGGCCACCCCATGTGCCCCCACCCCCATTTCACCCTCTCAAGCTTCATGCAATTCCATCATTGCTTTGACTCCTTACACCTCCATACCTCTTTCATGCAACCAACTCTCCATTCATTTTGCACTCAAACATTTCTTTACACCCTCAATTCTCTCTCTAATTGCTGAAGATCTTCAGCCTTTCAACCACCTAAAACCACCACCATAAACCACCACAAGCCACCCTTAATCAAGAACAAAAAGAAGAGAAGCAAGGATCAAAGCCTATCTCCATCATCTTCATCATTTTCTTGGTATAAATCACCTAAACTCCTCATTTACATACCTACATAATGTATATTTACATGTTATATTGCTCATCTAACACTATTATGTCCAAATAAAAGGTGGAAACACGTTTTTGTAACACATATGTAAGAAGACAGTTTCTGTCCCAAAAAAGTCAGTCCACTAAAATGACCATATCTCGAGCTGTAAGAAGAATTAGACAACGATTTGTTTTTTAAAAGTTGCGTATAAAAAAGGGCTACAACTTTCGTGTTTTGCACTTTTTCCAGATCTGTACGTATTTTTGTGAAAAAGCTGATCTTTGAGTCTGGTCTGGAAGTTTTAGAAAACTGAGTACGGTTCATACGCGAATTTGTTTAAATATGTAAATGGTATACTTATATTGCTTTATGCAATACTTTTACTTATCGTTGGCTAACGATACTTTTAACTGTCATTTTTGAATGATACAACTTGAAATCTTGTGGATCATAACTAAACGATTGTTTACAAACCTATGAACTCACCAACTTTATGTTGACCTTTTAGTATGTATTTCTCAGGTAACCCGCCGCAGTAGGAAGCTTATGGAAAGCTTAGCTCGAGTCGCATTGTTTTCAAACATCCAGAGATTAGATTGCATTTAGCTGTATTTTGTATAATTAGTAATGTATTAGAAATCTCTTAACGGTTTATGCGAACTCCAGATATTTTGTAAACATTTGAATTACGGTAATGTAATGTTTTCAAACGTCTCATATAGAGGTCGTTTGCTTTAATCCTTGTGTTGTGATATTTGATTTGGTCGGCGCCCCCATGACACCTCATGTTTCCGCTGCCACGCGTTTTGGGGGTGCGACAGATTGGTATCAGAGCATAAGGTTATAGCGAACTAGGATTGCATTAGTGACCTAGACTATGACCGTTAGGTTAGTATTCCTCTTTTGGTATGACTGGTTCAGCAATTGCATCATTTGAATTTAATTTAACATAGCTTGATCAACTATGTACAATTAAAGGAGAATCGATGCAAGACCTGAAATGGTTGTAGTAAATGAGAATACGGTAGTAACGTAAACCAAGGATAGAACGGGACCAACCTTTATACGTGCTTATGTGCTAGTTTACTTTATTTCTATATACAACCTCACGTATACGAAATTCCTTGCCAAAGAAATGGCAACAAATCCTAACGCAACTACACCTTTCTCCCGCTCTCGTTCGGGATCACGCAACTCTCGCTTAGGTTGGGGAACCACTAGGCCAGCACGAGCTAGCCCTTACCCTCCTCGTAACACAACCACTTCCACACCTAACCAAGCCTGCCGTCGGACCGATACCCCTCGACGGAACTGGTTACCTTATACTCTTTGCGCCTGGAGATCCGATGAGGACATACCAATTCCCTCACAGGATCTAGACCCAGAACACACCTTACACACCGATGAACCTCCTCACCTTACCATACCTGTGCTCGCTGCCAGAATCTATCGTCACGAAAGGCGACTGGATGATATGGAAGCTGAGCAGCACGAAACTTACCAAAACTGGATGCACATGGCTCAAGGCTGGGTTGCACAAATTTACCAAGACCAGGAGGACATCATCGAAACCATAGGAACTGTTCACAACCAAGTGATCGGTAACCGAAATGAAATCGTTGTCCTACAATCGAGGCTGCAACAAAGTGAGACACGCTTACGAGAAACCGAGGATCATGTGCGCTTGCTAGAGCGACAACTGGGAGAAGCTGTCGGAATGATTGGCCGACTTACTGCAAACATGGAACGAGTCATCACACTACTCCCGCCATCAAATCCACCACTGAATCCACGTCAGGATTAGATTAGTACGATACTCTATTTTGTAACCTATTTAGGCAGGATGTGCTCAACTAGTTAGCTTTTGTAAACTCTCGTATTAAGTCCGGATGTAACAATGCCCGACATGTTTTGTAAACTTCAAACTCTGTAATCGTTTATCTTGCGCCTCAAGTTGGTTATAAAAATTTGCTTCCTTGCTTTATTGATTGTCTCGACTTGTCGTAGATACTTATCATACTCTCTGTTATGCATCTGCAATAACTTTAGATCTTGCTCAACGAAATCTTATGTGCCTCTTATTTTCTTTCTTTTAGAATCATGGCTCCAAAACGTCAAATCAGCTCCGCTGATATCGAAAGACTTGTCAATCAGAGGGTCCAAGCAGCCCTAGAAGCTACCAGAAACAATCCCGATCCGAACCGAGGAAATCCAGGAGGTGCAGCCAACAACCCACCTGTGCCAAAGCCCTGCACCCACAAAGATTTCATGAATTGTAAACCTCTCCATTTCAAAGGAACCGAAGGAGCCGTCGGTCTCATGCGATGGATTGAGAAAATGGAGTCCGTTTTCCGCATATGCAACTGCCAAGAAGAGAACAAAGTCAAATTCTCTACCTACACTCTAGCTGAGGGTGCACTCACCTTCTGGAACTCATACGCCCAAACCCATGGTATTGATACTGCCTATCAAATGTCTTGGGATGAACTCAAAAACTTGCTGAGGGAAGAATACTGTCCACGCGAGCAACTCCAACAGCTCGAGCATGAATTCTGGAACCTCACAGTTCAAGGAAACGACATTACTGGCTACACAACCAGATTTCACCAGCTTGCTCTCCTTTGTCCATCCATGGTGGACCCTGAATCCAAACGTGTCGAAAGATACATATGGGGGCTACCTGATTCCATCCAAGGTAATGTCATCTCTTCAAAACCCGGGACCATCCAGAGTGCCGTCCGCATGGCACACGAGCTTATGGCTCAGATCGTCCGCCGTGGGACACCCACAGTGAAATCCACCGGGGACAACAAACGGAAATGGTCTGGGAATAACAACAATCAGCAGCAGCAGCAAACCAAGAAGGCCGAGACTGTTAAGGCCTACACCTCCGGTTCAGGGTCGGGGGACAAGAAAGGGTACGTTGGGAACAAACCTTACTTTTCCAAGTGTACTCAACACCACGAAGGCCCCTGTACCTGTACCAAGTGCAAACGGCAGGGACATCTAGCTAAAGATTGCAGAACCCCTAACCCAAATACCAACCTCAATGCACCAAAGGCTTGTTTCGAGTGTGGCAGCACTGCCCATTTCAGGAATAATTGCCCGAAACGAAACAACAACAACAACAACAACAGGAACAACAATAACAACAACAACCCTCGCGGTCGAGCTTTTGTACTCAATGCTGGATAGGCCCGTCAAGATCCCAACGTTGTTACGGGTATGTTTCTCTTCAACGATCTAACCGTTTCGGTTTTATTCGATACTGGTGCTGATAAAAGTTTCATATCTGATGAGTTTTGTCCGTTACTCAACATTACTCCCACTGCCTTAGATGCTAAGTTCACAGTAGAATTAGCAAATGGCAAACTGATAGAGGCCGATAGTGTGATACCTAATTGCACTCTAAACCTAGCCAACGAAATTTTCCCCATAAACCTCATCCCTGTTGAAATCGGGAGCTTCGATGTCATCGTAGGCATGGACTGGTTGTCCAAGCATCGTGCTGAAATTGTCCGTTTTGAAAAGATTGTGCGTATACCTCTCGCTACCGGTGGAACCTTGATCATACAGGGGGAGACTGGTAGGCGAAACCTGAACATCATCTCTTGTATGAAAACCCAAAAGTACCTGAGGAAAGGGAACCCGGCAATCCTTGCACATGTAACCGAAATAAAGTCGGCCGAAAAGCGACTTGAGGATGTGCCCATCGTCCAAGACTTTCCAGAAGTCTTTCCCGAAGACTTGCCAGGCCTTCCCCCGCCTAGACAAGTCGAATTCCAAATTGACCTTGTGCCCGGTGCTGCACCCGTGGCACGAGCCCCATACAGATTAGCCCCATCCGAGTTGCAGGACCTTGACACCAAAGAAGAGTTCGACCCAATGCTTTATTTCTGTCCTAGTTGATCAGGGATTCATTCGACCAAGTTCCTCACCCTGGGGAGCTCCGGTCCTATTCGTTAAAAAGAAGGACGGATCCTTCAGAATGTTTATCGATTACCGTGAACTGAACAAACTTACCATCAAAAACCGATACCCACTTCCTAGAATCGATGACTTATTTGACCAACTTCAAAGTTCAAGCTTTTATTCAAAGATCGACCTTCGGTCTGGTTATCACCAACTCCGCGTTCGAGACGCCGATATCCCGAAAACCGCCTTCCGAACCCGCTACGGGCATTACGAATTCCAAGTGATGCCTTTTGGCTTAACCAACGCACCGGCTGTATTCATGGACCTTATGAATCGGGTGTGCAAACCATATCTAGATAAGTTTGTCATTGTGTTCATTGATGACATCTTGATCTACTCTCGCAACGAAACAGAACATGGCCAACACCTCAAAACTATCTTGGAATTACTCAGACACGAGGAGTTATACGCCAAGTTCTCCAAGTGTGAGTTCTGGATGCAAACAGTACAGTTCCTAGGGCATGTCATTGACAGTCAAGGGATACGTGTTGATCCAGCCAAGATCGAGGCCATCAAGTGCTGGAAAGCACCAACTACTCCAACCGAAGTACGACAATTCTTAGGTCTTGCTGGGTATTACCGGCGATTCATTGAGAACTTCTCCAAAATAGCCCTACCTTTAACCTCACTGACTCAGAAAGATAAGAAATTCGATTGGACCGATAAACAAGAGTCAGCCTTCCAACTTCTGAAACAGAAACTCTGCAGTGCACCAATCCTGTCCTTACCCGAAGGCACCGACGATTTCGTAGTTTACTGCGACGCCTCACACCAAGGACTAGGTTGTGTGTTAATGCAACGTGAAAAAGTCATCGCCTACGCCTCACGACAACTGAAAATCCACGAAAAAAACTACACCACGCATGACCTTGAATTGGGAGCTGTAGTTTTTGCACTCAAAATCTGGAGACACTACCTGTATGGTACAAAATGTACTATCTTCACTGACCACAAAAGCCTTCAACATATCTTTGATCAGAAGGACCTAAACATGAGACAACGTCGTTGGGTCGAGTTACTTAGTGACTACGACTGTGAAATTCGATACCACCCGGGTAAGGCTAACGTTGTTGCCGATGCCCTAAGCCGAAAAGAACGAGTGAAACCCCTTCGAGTTCGAGCCCTTGGTTTAACCATCCACAACGATCTTATTTCTCAAATTCATTCCACTCAACTCGAAGCACTCAACGAGAAAAACATCAACAATGAGGCCTTGCGAGGCATGGAAAAACAATTCGAAATCAAACCCGACGGAACCAGACACTTCTCTAACCGAATCTGGTTACCAAACTTTGGAAACCTACGAGATTTGGTGATGGATGAATCTCACAAATCTCGATACTCCATACATCCTGGTTCTGACAAAATGTATCATTACATCAGACAACGGTATTGGTGGCCCAACATGAAAGCCGACATCGCCACCTATGTTAGCAAATGTTTAACCTGCGCCAAGGTTAAGGCCGAGTACCAGAAACCCTCTGGGTTGCTACAACAACCCGAAATACCTCAATGGAAATGGGAAAACATAACTATGGACTTCATTACTAAACTACCAAAGACACCGAGCGGTTGCGATACCATTTGGGTGATCGTTGATCGTCTCACGAAATCTTCCCATTTCCTAGCTATCAAAGAAACCGACAAGATGGAGCGCTTGGCTCGCATCTACATCAAAGAGGTTGTAGCACGACACGGCATACCCATCTCGATCATCTCCGATAGAGATAGCCGCTTCACCTCTCGATTTTGGCAAACACTTCAGAAAGCTCTCGGTACTCGTCTGGATATGAGTACCGCTTATCACCCACAAACCGATGGTCAAAGTGAACGAACCATCCAAACTTTAGAAGATATGCTGCGCGCGTGCGTAGTTGACTTCGGCAAAAACTGGGAAAACCACCTACCTTTGTGTGAGTTCTCCTACAACAACAGTTACCACACCAGCATTGGTGCTGCACCCTTCGAGGCACTTTATGGTAGAAAGTGCCGATCACCCATTTGTTGGACCGAAATCGGCGATAGCCAACTCACCGGTCCTGAAATCATCCATGAAACGACCGAGAAAATCGTGACCATCCAAAACCGGCTGAAAGCCGCACGTGATCGTCAAAAGAGTTACGCTGACGTGAGACGCAAACCACTCGAATTCCAGGTTGGTGGAGCCGTAAAGGTGATACTGTGATAGTGATGATGGTCGGTAAGAGGAAGAGTAAGCATGATGAAAAATACATTTTTTATACTTTAGAAAAAAAAAAAATGCTAATTAAGATGTAGAACATAGATTCCAATACATGTTAATTAATAGTTATGATGCGTTTTCTAATGTTGCAAATGTAACGTAAGTTGTTAATTTGTTTTTTGAAATGATAAAAGGTCGGTGGTCCTTTTCCTAAAAAAAAATCATACTATAATAAATTATTACCTCTGTGGTTATTTTTGTCCTTTTAATAATTTTTGATAAAATTAGCTGCTAGTAAGAACCTAGAAAAATGTAATTATACGTTTGATTGTAGCCTCGTATGTGACACCCGACGATTTATGGTTACTGATTAACCTACTAGAAATCCTAATTACGTGTGTTTAGTTTAGTATTAGGCTAAATACTTGTAATTACTTGTAACTATTTGTGTATTTATGTGAATATACACTCCCGTAATTGATTATATTACGCTTATGTAATTAGTTGTAATTACACTTACGCAATTTGGTGAAATTGTGCAAAACAACCGGACGGAGTCCGACAAATTATACGACGTTGGTGAAAACAATTCTATAAATAACTTGAATCTATTTTTAGAAGTTATTTATCATATATTATTATTTTGTTAAAATAATACACGAAAAACTAAGGCGTTTTGGCTAAAACGTCTCAAACGCAACAGAAACGCGCGGAACTCGCCCGACAATCGAACGAAAGCCGAAATATATTTTAATAATTTAAATATATTATTTTGTATGAAATTATTATTGAAAACATCATATAATAGTTCGTCAATAAAAAACGTCTATTTAAAACGCTACGCGATTAAACCTCCGTAAAACGTGCACGTAAATCGAGGCCGATAAATTAACGGAACATTTTTATATAAATGTTTTCAAGTATCTAGATAAATATTTCAATCGAAAATATCGGAATTTAAACCGTTACTTAAATGTGTGTATAAAACGTTTAACGTATAAATAAACGTCTAAACAATCGGGTAACGAACGAAAACGTAACTAGTTAAATTAGGAACAAGAAAATGACCAAAATACCCCTGGGTGGGCCCCCTTTGGCTGGCCACCCCATGTGCCCCCACCCCCATTTCACCCTCTCAAGCTTCATGCAATTCCATCATTGCTTTGACTCCTTACACCTCCATACCTCTTTCATGCAACCAACTCTCCATTCATTTTGCACTCAAACATTTCTTTACACCCTCAATTCTCTCTCTAATTGCTGAAGATCTTCAGCCTTTCAACCACCTAAAACCACCACCATAAACCACCACAAGCCACCCTTAATCAAGAACAAAAAGAAGAGAAGCAAGGATCAAAGCCTATCTCCATCATCTTCATCATTTTCTTGGTATAAATCACCTAAACTCCTCATTTACATACCTACATAATATATATTTACATGTTATTTTGCTCATCTAACACTATTATGTCCAAATAAAAGGTTGAAACACGTTTTTGTAACACATATGTAAGAAGACAGTTTCTGTCCCAAAAAAGTCAGTCCACTAAAATAACCATATCTCTAGCTGTAAGAAGAATTAGACAACGAATTGTTTTTTAAAAGTTGCGTATTAAAAAGGGCTACAACTTTCGTGTTTTGCACTTTTTCCAGATCTGTACGTATTTTTGTGAAAAAGCTGATCTTTGAGTCTGGTCTGGAAGTTTTCGAAAACCGAGTACGGTTCATACGCGAATTTGTTTAAATATGTAAATGGTATACTTATATTGCTTTATGCAATACTTTTACTTATCGTTGGCTAACGATACTTTTAACTGTCATTTTTGAATGATACAACTTGAAATCTTGTGGATCATAACTAAACGATTGTTTACAAACCTATGAACTCACCAACTTTATGTTGACCTTTTAGCATGTATTTCTCAGGTAACCCGCCGCAGTAGGAAGCTTATGGAAAGCTTAGCTCGAGTCGCATTGTTTTCAAACATCCAGAGATTAGATTGCATTTAGCTGTATTTTGTATAATCAGTAATGTATTAGAAATCTCTTAACGGTTTATGCGAACTCCAGATATTTTGTAAACATTTGAATTATGGTAATGTAATGTTTTCAAACGTCTCATATAGAGGTCGTTTGCTTTAATCCTTGTGTTGTGATATTTGATTTGGTCGGCGCCCCCATGACACCTCATGTTTCCGCTGCCACGCGTTTTGGTGGTGCGACATCGTAGGTGTAAGAAAAAGTGTGAAATGATATAAAAGAACATCAATATAAACTTTAAACAATTTACAAATTTAGTAAGCTTAAATAATATATTTTACATTATCTTGAACGGAAATACTGCAATTATGGCGTATCGAGTGCATTAAAGCGAAAGTCAAATACGATAATTTATTTCAAATGACATTCGACTCAACACATATATGCACCAATCTATCATCTTTCGATAACGTCGATTACTTTAACATTGGTCCCAATATAGTTTTTATATCAATCAACTGTTGTCTCATGATATGACATGAGATGCATGAGATATGCAATATAGCATGTGTAAGCCTAATGACTTAATAAGGATCGTGTGTTTTAATTTGCGTGCAAAATACCACACACAATGCTCAAGATAACTATGAAAATAATAATATCTAAGATCTCCGATTTAATGTGTTTCGAGCCTTCATACACATTCTTATAATTTCCAAACACCGAGTAACCGTATTCCCCCCGTGTTTCAAACTTTCAACCTTATCAAATCCAAGGTTTAAAAGGCAATAACACGTATATAGTATAATCAAAATTGAATGCAATTCTCGTAATTAAACGCACATAACTCGTACCTAGTCAAGTAGCAATCCACACATATATAGCATATATCTCAATTTTATGAAATAACACGAAAATACTTACATTACGATCTTCTATAAAAATTACATCTTGCTTAATATGTATAACATCCCTTAATTTCAAACCAATTTTTTTTTTTTTTTTTTTTACAATATCGGAAGTGCAAGTCAAATATACCTTTCATATATATAATAGGATAAGAAATACAATAAGTTATACACTCACGACCTTTATATTTCGTCAATAAAACATAAGTTCATCTACTATAACAAGTGTTATACGGTTACAAAATATCATTTGAGTTTATCCAAAAATATATCAGAGTACAAGTCGCTAAACATTCCTTTAATCCCCTTTTCTTGCCCCAACAGTTATAACATCAACACCTGCAAAAAATAGTGAGGTGGGATTAGCACGAAGCTAAGTGAGTAAATCAATAATCACAGCCTAACATGGCATAACAAATCAGTTTATAACCGATAAACATAACACAGAACAACAATGAGGATCGGTGGTTCTTGAGAAACCCTAATGCCGTGGAGGCCTCAAGAACTCTTATCATCAAACTGTATTGGCCTATACAGAATCTACCGATAGCTTGGATACTATTACTACACTCAACACTGATTCTCATGAACAACACATGTATAAAGCTCCTGTGTTGGTCCACTAATAATAATCCAAACCCAGTTATCAACTGACCTCAAAAACAACTTAAATCGTAAGATTTATACCACATAATCAACAACAGTTTATCAATAATAAACATGTTTACTTGTTGTAACCCAATATGTCACAACCACTCAAACTGAGCTACAAATCCACTCATCTGTCTTGTCTCAGTCTCCAACTCAAAGATCTTATATTATTGAGTCTTGGGTTGATCTGAGAACACAACAAAATAATGAGTTAGTAACTCATTTATAATAATGCAACTCATCTCAAAACGTATCGCCTAATGATAATAATCACAATTATCAAACATACATCTTTGTTTCATAATCAAATACATTAAGTTAATAGGGTTATCCTAATACCAATGTATCAATTAGTAATTTACTTAACACTTATAAATACATTGAGAGTACAACACAACAATAAAACTAATCTTACCCTGTTTTAATCCTTACCCGATCGGCTTTCTTCCCATAGCCGATCGGCTCACCTATTATACCGATCAGCTAAAATAAAATTTCGATACTTTCGTTCCAATGCAAACTTCTGTAATCGTTTTGTTCTATTCTAGCCATTCGGCTAAATCTACCCGATCGGCTAGAAACATATACCCGATCGGCTCAATAATCTTAGCCGATCGGCTATGCAGTAAAACCCAGATGCCTACGACCTGCACCTGTGCAGAACTCAGTTTAATCCCTAACTCAAATTCAACTTCAAACCCAAAATTTTCAAGGTAACAATGGCTCAATAACATCTAATAAACATACTATAACATCTTATAACAATAAGTAACCATTTTCAAACTCAAGTTCATACCAAAATCATATAATACCTAATTTCAATCAAACAAATTCATAAATAACACAAGCAAAATACTTACCTATTCAAAATGAAAAGAAACAAGATGAAGGTGATGATGATAAAGGTATGATGTTTAAATCCAAACTTTCAATCAAGTTAGGTTTAAGATTTCTTTGTTCTTGAGTTTAGTCACTTCACTAAATAAACAAAATGAGAAGGCAAATAAGGTCGTGAAGGTCACAACCGACCCCCAGTCTCTATTATTATTATACTCCTTTCAACCCTATTGTTTGGAACTTAAAAAGCATTTGCGAGACAAACTATTTTATTTTACCGCCAACTGTAACTATTTAAAACAAATAATAATTTACTAATCACCATAACTCCTAAGGCTTATTTACCTACTTTTCGCAACCAAACATATACAATAATTTAAATTGCATATTTAAAATTAATGAAAATACCTGTCACCACTAGACCCAATTTTAGGATGTTACAATATGCTTGTAGCCCTAATCCCTATAATAGCCCCAACTTTAAGTGTGTGTACAAAATGACAATGAGTGGGATGATTTGAAGGAACAAATGTGTCGATGTATGTTATTGTATGTATGGTCAAGTAGGTGCGTAAGGGCATTTCCAATGTATGCATTATTTTAGTGCATCAAATTGCACTATTTTAGTGCAAAAAGAGAATCTCTAGAGAATATGATTACACTAAAAAAAAAGTTGCTCAAATATGTTACACTAAATTTTTACACTAAATAATTTTTGATTGATTTAAAATACACAACTCAACAATATATTATTTAAACTTTTATATAACTATTAAAATATAATAAGAGATGTATTAACAATCATTATATTTAAAATTTTTGAAAATATAAATGGATTTTTTCTGAAAATTAAGAAGTTTCTTTGATAAATATAATAGCAAACATTATATTTAGTAATGTTAAAAATATTAATGACAAACTTATACTCAATACATCATATAAGTATATATTAATTATTATAAATATTATTATTTAATGTGAATAGTGTTTAGTGCAATGTTTAGTGCAATACTATATTTGGTGCAGCACTAAACACTATTTGCCACTGCACTATAATAGTGGAGTGTTTAATGCATACATTTGAGCGAGTTTTTTTTACACTTTTGCACTATATTAGTGCAAAAATGTACAGATAGTGTATACATTGGAGATGCTCTAAGCATCATATATATTGTAGACATTTTGATAACATTAACGAATTTTTCTATAATTAATTAAACATTTTACAATGCGTCATTTATGATATCGCAAAACATCATAATATACAGTAATAATAAACTCAATGACCAGGTTAATGGGGGCGCCAATAATTTATTCGGGGTTCGAATTATTCGGGTCGGATTATTCGGTTTTTCAAGTTTATAATCTAACCCGAAACTCGATTCAAATAAAGTTGGGTTATTCAGGTTTAGGTGATTTGAACTCGGGTTGGGTTCATGTTATTTATTTAAACTCGAATAAGATGATATCCAAAATTTCGTATTTTGAACAAAACTTAAACTTTACAAAATGACACTAATAGTTTATATAAATTATCATAAACAACTTATATGTATATATTATATATGGATGTATTCATATAAATCATAAATAACTTATCTATGTATATACTAAACGAGTATAGAAGAAAGCTCCAGAATTTGCCACATATGCTTGAATGCCACATGGCGATCTCTAAAAATTCTAAAATAATTAATTAATTAAGGTTTGGATAATTTGAGATAATATACAAATTACTTAAATTTATTTAATAAATCATATTCTATTTGAGATACACAACAATCACGTAAAAGGTTGTTTCAAAACCTTGCATATATATAAGATTTGGGATCATGAAGGCTCACATTATTTGGAGGGCTCCGAGAGCCACAAATCTCCACCGTCCAATTTACTGATCAATGATCCACATGAATTGAGATTTGAGGGCGGGGTTGTTTTGGTAAATATGTGAAGTGAGGGACTGAGTTGTTACTTTTTTGAATTAAGTCAAGGGTAAATAAGTCATTTGACTTATTAAATATCAGAGTCATCATTTCGGTCCAGTCTGCAAATGTGTACCCTCACACACAATGTTCACACATAATCACACACTTCTCTCACATAATTACACATACACTCCTCTGGATCACAATTACACACAGTATCACACACATTTGCATTCAACAAACACACAATAACACTCTCTCCAACAACTTCATAATCGTAATTTTTTAAGCAAAGATGTCAAAAATGTTAAAGGATTCGCAGGATTCCGTTGATGAATGTTCGAAAATTGTTGCTCACAAGAAGAAGAAAGATAATTGAATTATATCTCGTAAATTTGAAATCGTAATCGTCAGTTTTTACGATTTTTTGAAAAAAAATCGTAATCGTCGTTTTTTTACGTTGTTTTTTATTTTGTTTTGTTCTCACAACGTCTCGTAGGATTCAAAGAACGACAAGGTATCAAGAGTTCGTACGAATCAGATTGAAAAGGATATTACTATAGATCTGTGTCAATCTGATGATGGTGAAGATAACGAAGTTCAAAGTAATGAAAGTATACATCTTATTATCATTTTTGTATTTCTTTTTTTAGGTTTTTTTTTATGTTTAATACGTGTTTTTTTGTTTCGATTTATTGTAATATATGTGTTGATTCAAGTGTTATTCTTTCTTCTTCTTTTTTTTTTTTTGCTGAAATGAGTTGCTATGTTGTTACGCTAGAACTCGAATTTTTTGGTGAAGTTTATTTGTTACTGCATTTTAAGTTTTTGGTACTGCATGTTATGATGTTTTGCATTTTTTAGTAAACTTGTGCTGCACTTTATGACTACATTTTTAAGTTTTGTGTGTACTGCATTTTAAGTGTGCTTGATCATTATTTTTTGGTGAAATTTATTTTTTACTGCATTTTAAGTTTTTTTTGTACTGCATGTTATGATGCTTTTGTATTTTTTTAGTAAACTTGTGCTGCACTTTATGACTACATTTTTAATTTTTTGTGTGTACTGCATTTTACGTGTGTTTGATTTTGATTTTAAGCATTTGTACTGCATTTTTTGTTTTCTGGTACTGCATGTTATGATGTTTTGTATTTTTTAGTAATTGTGCTGCACTTTATGACTACATTTTTAAGTTTTTGTGTGTAGTGCATTTTAAGTGTGTTTGATTACGATTTTATGTATTTTTAAGTTTTTTACTGCATTTTAAGTTTTTGGGAACTGCATGTTATGATTTTTTTGTATTTTTAGAAAACTTGTGTTGCACTTTATGACTACATTTTTAAGTTTTGCGTGTACTGCATTTTAAGTGTGCTTGATCATGATATTAAGCATTTGAAGTTTAATTTTTATTGCATTATGAGGGTTTTGGTACCGCATATTGTGATGTATTGTATTTTTTAGTAAACTTGTGATGCACTTTATGATTTTTTATTTTTTTTTTGTTATTTCTCTAGTAAATGGTGATGCACTTTTTGACTGCATTTTAAGTTTTGTGTGACTGCATTTTAAGTTTCAGTTTTTACTGCATTTTGAGGTGTGTTTTAGTATTGCTTATTAGGTGTGTTATTTGGTTATGCACTCTATGATTTTTTTTCCCTTGTAAATGGTGTTCTTTGTGACTGCAATGAAGAAGTCAATGAAACAACAATCGATTAAATTGGAAGTTGAAAAAAAGAAAGTAGGCAGGAAGAGAAAGCAGTGTGATGATGAAGCAGAAGGTGTTTGTTCAATCAACTGATTTGTGTCGTCTTCAATCGTAGGTGTTTGAGTCGTCGTTTTTTTCTTTTTCCTCAAAATCGTAGCTGGAACAGTGTACGTATATGTATATATACGCTGTGTATATAGACGATTTTTTGAATCTGATTATGAAAACGAGATGATTTTGTATCTATATGTATCTGTATATTCGATCGATATAAGATATCCCATGTATTTATATTTACGTATTGGATTTTTATCAATCCCAAGATTAAAGGAAAAAAGTGTTTTTAATTTTTTAATGTGAATCATTGAGGTCAACGGGTAAGGGGATGGAGTTTAGTATGAATAATCGAATTTGACCATGGCCCCAGGCTGATGTAGATGACACGTGGCAGTAGGTGGTTGGGCTCATAAGGAGCTCTCTTGTGCTCTCCATACTTAGTGTTCTCTCCGGATCCTCACTCTATATATAATCCTTGTGCCTATCA
The DNA here is from genome assembly GCA_949592205.1 of Helichrysum umbraculigerum. Lineage (NCBI taxonomy): Eukaryota > Viridiplantae > Streptophyta > Magnoliopsida > Asterales > Asteraceae > Helichrysum > Helichrysum umbraculigerum. Next base: position 100,976,154 of record CATIUR010000003.1, on the reverse strand, counting down.
AAGTTTAAAGAACAGCCGTATTCAACATTTAAAAATAGTTCATGCATGCAAAGGTATACGTTGTTTGACAATAAACAAATTAATGTACTTTTTGTAAACTGTGAGGATACTCATAATTATATAATTTCACCATAAATATAACTAATCTTTAAAGTAAATGAATTGTACCATCTTCTTTAAAGCCTTTACAAATCCAATTTTGGTCTCCAACGTATTCTTTTCTCAAAGATTGGTCATAGAGTTTTTGTTGTTTAGTTCTTCGATTAAAACTTTATTACTTTGGTTGGCATTCTTTATCCAAGCTATTTCAACAATCTTTAGTTTTAATCGCATACTTTTCGTTTTCTTCTGATTGCAGGCAAAGAGCAAAATGATAGTCTATCTACTGCATACAACCGATTATTTATAGAAGGTTATTATAGAGGGCTTCGATATACATATACATATTACTTTTATAAGCGTTGCTAAATGCATGTTTATAGTGATTTGATTATTTTTAGTTTTTTCGTTTCTATTTATTTTAATTTTCCTACATATAAATTGGATTCTTACTTCTTTGGATTATTTTTGGTTTTTTATTAACATATTACAATTGAAAAAATATTATAATGGTATTTTTAATTACCGTGCAATGCACGGGCTTCCAACTAGTATATGTTATATTTGTATATTAAATACGGAGTAATATTTTTGATTATTCGGGTTACCCAAATTGTAAAATATTTATCCGAAACCCGATTCAAATAAGACGCGGGTTATTTGAATTCGGGTTTTTTGGGTTCGGGTTAACTATTCGGGTTCGGTTATTTGTGACACCTCTAGGTGACGTGCCAACCTAAAATGACTTCGTCATTTTCAAACGTTTGATTTGAAACTAACATGTCAACTTGGTTGATCCGTTTACCTAGACGTGTATACAAACGATGTTCGGGTTGATTACTTTTGACCCTCCAAACCAACCAGCCATGTTATCAAACCAGTTCAAGTTCGAATTGAAAACTTTTAACATGTCAACCCAAATCCACTAACTCGATATGACCCGAACTGATACACTAATTATAATAAATGAATATTTTTAAAAAATAAGTTTTCAAATCTTTAATGTAGCTAATAAGTGAAATCTACTATATCATTTTATTCTTAAGAATTATATTATAGATAATGCTTTATGCACTAGTAATTGATATTGACCAAGTTACCTACTATATTGTCCCGTTAAATATGCTAGATCCTGTTACCATTCGTGCACCTTCTTTTTAACCAAGATCGTAAAGAGTCATACACTAGAAGAATTTAATAAATTTGAATTTGGATTGAACTAACTTTTGACATGAATCTAAATGAGGTGGATCTCAACAGATGAGTGAGGTTCAAATGAGAATGAAAAATTTGGTGAGAATTGAGAAACCAATAAAAATGTGTCACGTGTCATAAAACTCATTTTCTACACATGTTTTTTAAAATTAAATATTTCACAAACGGTTAGTCGTAAAATTATAAAAAATTACTCCATAAAAATCAACATTTTTTTTCTTTTCGATTGTCATCTCACAAGGTATACTTTCGACGACTTTTTTTTTTTTTTTCGGTTATACAAAATTAGTAACACATGTGTTATAAGCTGGTAACACATGTGTTAGTCGTTTTCAATACCCACCGAAAAAAAAAGTTCGTCGAAGGTATACATTGTCACATCTCTAATTGAAAAGGATAGAACGCTGATTTTTATAGTGCAATTTTTGTGATTTTACAACTTACCGTTTGGAAGATTTCAAAATTTTAAAAACGTGAGAGAAAGAGGGTCTAGTGACACATGGCTCATTTCCATTGATTCCCTCATTCTCACAAAAAGTTGTTGTACTCGTTTGAACCTTACTTGTAAAACCCTGAATATTTTGTAAAAGGTTTTATGAAAATTGATCATATACAATAACCTTTTGCTCTAAGGCGCGTGAAAAAAATAAAATACATAAAGTTGTCAAAACTAATTGTGTTAGTTTTGTAAAGCTTTTTTTATAAGGAATCTTACATATGAATTCAATTTTTTCCCTCTTTTGTAAAAACCTTAATTGAAGATACTCTCAACACGCCAATCGAAATACGACATGTATTACCACCTGGATATAACACATAATTATAGTACCATGGGCATCTATAGAAATTTTAGTTAGTAAGTGGTGAATTTAGATAGTCCTATGCTTGATTGATCAAGTCGAATCAATACTTCGATCAAATTTCTCCTCTTTTAATCTCTAATCCTAGTACGGGTTAATTAAGTTAACTCTTATAATCTATTATTTATATAACCCTATTAGACTCGACCTTAATAGGACTCGGGTCAAGTTCGGTGTTGGTTATTTGACAACCCCTATATATAGGTGATGTGTGACGAATTCACGGGTTCTTTTTGCAAGGAATCAATTAGATCACTCATAGTTATGCCTCGGTGGGCTCGCTGTGCAAGTCAACATGAGTTGTCACCACCAGGTGTGACTCGCGGTGGATGGCGAGATCTCCCTATCATGGTTTTTAATGAGTCGAGAGGATGAGTTGTGAAATGTTACTTTAAAAAAAAAAAAAAATTATACCTGTATTCTTTTGTTGCGATAGCAAGTTCATTTGTTTAAGGTAATTTACAAGAGCATTCCCTGACCAGGTATTAGGTATGGGTGTTGATATTTCCACCATGGATTTTGATAAATCCACCATAACTGTGTATCACTTGTGTGTACTGTACAAGTACTTAATGCACAATTATGATGTATTTATCAAAATCCATGGTGGAAATATCACTAACCATTAGGTATCATACCTAAGTATATTAATAATAACATAATTTAATATAATATTACTATTAATAATAATTTATATTTTTATATTATATATTTTAATAATATAATATATGAAGCTGTTGCCATGTAACTGTATCATACATTCACACGTGACACATGCGTATGGAATACGGACTATGAAGTATCGGTGTGTTTAGGCCTTCTCATATCATCTCCATTTCTCCATCTTCAAATATGCAAAAAAAAAAAAAAAAAAAAAAAAAAAAAACAGCATCTTTTTAGAATATTCTTTCTCCAAAACTTTTCTTCTCCAACCATCTTACTCCAAAATCTCAACTCCAAAAACTTTTATATTAAAATAATCTAACTCTTATACAATAACATAATAAGAAAAGGATAAACATTTGAATAGTTTTTCAAGCTTATAATTAATAACGAAATTGAATACAAACAATAATCGTTACATTATACTACAACATTATCTTCAATTCCTAAATTACCATATCGATCCCATAAATGTTCGATAAGTGCATTTCGAAGTTCAAAGTGGGCATCTTTATCTCTAATTTGCTTATGTCTAACCAGACAATTTTTAACTTTAAGGTTATCATCATTAACCAGTGGTACGTGAGAATTTAAGAATTGAACAAGCAATAATTATGGCAAAACGAGAACAACAAAAACATCAAGGGGTTGACTCGTTGGATGATTTAAGTCAATTTTTTGATATAGATGGAAATGTCGATTATGTTCCTAAGTTTTAGTTTATATTGTAATCGTAGTTTTATTTAATTCTAGTCTTTTTTATCTAATATTTGAAATATTCTATATTTCTCAATCAATATTCTCTATGTAATTTTTTTATGTGTGTAAAATATTTTGATATAACACTACTATATTAAGTTATTATTTTCAAATTACTAGTGACTAATAGAAATGAATATATAATATGAGTATATAAAATTTATTGAGTTCATCAAAATTAAAATAATAGTTTATATTGATAAAGTGGTTTTGGAGGAGGGGTATAAAATCTCCAAATATAGAGTAAAATCTCAATACTTCAAAAATTTCTCTATATTTGGGGTACCCATTGGAGAGGGTTTTCTTCATAAATCATACTTCAAATCTCCATTTATGGAGTAAAAGGTGGTTTGGAGGAAACCATTGGAAAAGGCCTTAGCAATGTGTTTTTTAGGGCTTTTACGGGTTCGGTTTCTACTTTTAAGTAATATCAGCTTCACTTCTAACTTGCCGTTAAATACACCCTATATATATAAGAGGTATTCAACAAAATTTCCAACTTTATCGGTAATTTTTTTTTTTATAAAGTTCAAAAAATAATTATAAAAAATTAGAGAAAAAAAGTTACGAAAGCAAAAAGCTATACCGATGGCGATCAGTTATGATGGCGATCAGTTATGAAAGCGTATTCCGATGGTGATCAGTTACAATGGGTCCGTGAAACGCCCTGAAATTTTTTTATTTTTTTATTTTTACACCTTGATTTAGTAAATTTAACACTTTGATTCAGTGAATTTTTAACACTTTGATTCAGTAATTTAACACTTTGATTCAGTAAACAGGCCTGCACTTTTTCAACTAAAAATACGAACTTCCGACATGCGTAACTCCCAAACCACAACGAGTTAGACCCTGAAAATTTACACACACCTCCACAATGACATTAAGAAACTTTCTCTTTTTTACAATTTTCCAAATTTCTCAAAAATGACCATTTTGAACGTATGGGTTGTTTTCGACTAATTTGACCACTTTGTGATGACATATCAATTCATAAACCACACATATTGAAACTCTGACTTTTTGCAAACTCATTTGACTTATCAAAACACACTTAAAGCATATGATAACCAATCCATAACATCAACACACTCAAAATTCACCATACGACTTCTTTGAACCCGTTTTGACACCCTTTTGACCCGTTACTATAACGACCATACTTTTAACCAAACGACGCCCTATTCCACACATGTTTGACTCTTTCAACATTGTTGACTATTTGTCAACTTCACATTTGACCAACCAATCACATTTGACTCTTTGACAATTTCCACACATTTTAACATAACAACTCTATTTACATACAATATACTTCCAACATGTCTCATCACACATACATATTCAACTACATATTCAGGTTGACTTTCAAAGTCAACATAACATACAACCAAAAGACACTATTCATGTTTGACTTTTGAAAACCTTTGACACGTGGGCGTATTATACAAGTTGAACACAAAACGATAAGTAAGAAGAGATACTTGCCACTTGTTACCACTAGCTATCCACACTATAGCTTCACAACCCATTCCCCTTTTCTTGTCCCGAAGTACCTAAAACATGAAACATGAAAGAAATAAGCACAACCGCTTAGTAAGCATATAGGCAACTAATTAATTAATCCACAACACTATGAAACAATCACCACATATCGTCTAACTCAATTTTCATCATAACAACATATCAACACTGAACACTATGCGGATCTGCGGCCATAAGAAACTGAGCATAAGGTACCAAATCACGTCGAAATGGTTACCAAGTTAAGAAAGGGTTATAATATTTCGGCGGCCATAAGAAACTGAGCATAAGGTACCAAATCATCATCTCCTTTATCATCTTACTTCTTTCTTCTAACTGCTTTCTGTAATCATATACTTAAACCATAAAATATTCAAACACATATATTATAACATCCCTCATTTAGTGAACCATTATAATAATGATTCTTGACTCGGAAGTGTAAATTTAAAACATATAAAAGTACATAAATTGTTTTCAAAACTTAACACACCACATTTATCAATCTATTACAACCATAATAATACCATAATGAGGTGTTATATAAATTCACCATTTTCTTATCAAATCAAAATATATCAGAGTATACTCCGGTTGTCAAACATTCCATCATTTCCAAGAACTTCCTGCCCAGCCCAATATGTCCCATCAATTATAACCTCCAGGAAGGACTGTAGTGGGGTTAGCTCAAAGCTAAGTGAGTGAATAATAATCAACAGTCCAACTTTGCATAACAACTCTGTTTACATCAAAGCATCGTAAATACACAATATCACAGAGTATCTGGAGTTCTTAGGGAAACCTTCAGCTAAGAACATACAATTCTATTTCAATGAGATAACATCTCAATACAATAACATGTCAATGAGGATCGGTGGCTCTGGAGATATCATAATACCCGAGGATTCTCCAAGAACACTTATCGTACATATCCGTATGGCCATAACGGACGAGACCAATAGTTTAGTACTAATCTCATACGACCTAATTTCCTATTAACGAGAAGTATAAGGAAATTCCTGTCGTATTACAATAGTAACCAAACCCAACTATTGCGTTGACCTCAATACCATATTGCCCGAAGGCCAAATAACAAGTTATCACATATTCAATCAGGTCAGCATATCAGACTAAACAGTCTATCGACAGTATTATTACTATTAAACCAAAATCATCATGGCAAACCAAAAGTAGTAATAATACGTTTACTCGTTGTAACCAAACTTGTTACAACTAAGTAAAACTGAGGATTATAGATCCACTCACCGAATACCTCAGTTGTCCACTCAGTAGTCTAATGTCACTGAGTCTTCTGTTTATCTGGAATTACATCAGAATAACACAAGTTAGTCCCTTGTCTTAATATGAATATAACATCATACTAATGTAGTTACATTAAACAACTTAGTTAAGTAACTACAACATGATTCGTAATCCCAATTCCAATGAGTTATTACTCAAATCATTATTCACTTATAATTCTCATTTCAAGATTATGAATAATCACATTAACATCATTAATTCACAATCACTTATCAAGTTATGATCATTTGAATCACAACACTACTTTAATCAATAATATTCATGGTTAACTAGCATAAGTAAACCATCACAAGATCATCTTAATCAACTTTAATTCTCACCAATTAACATAATTAAATCATTAATAAGGTCATCAACCTCAATTATCAAGAATTCATCAAGAACACCTCTTGAACACTTAATCAACTTCACAATCCTTAACTTAATTAATGTAAATCATCATCATTAATTAATTATAATAGGATTATTATCAACAATTATCAATTATATATCATTACTCTAAGCTTTAAAGCTATGATTTTTACATAAACCACTAAACCAATAACTATCTATATGATCATACATCAAATTCTTCATTTTCAAGTTAGGGTTTCCTTTATAATCATGAAATTAACATCAACTATCAATTATTAATGCATTTCAAGCTTCAATTTCAAGTTACTCACACTAATTCAATCAAATACTCGAAAACCCATTTACTAACTTTAGGAAATTGAAGAATCAATACTTACAAAGCATTTAGGGACATGATATGAGTGATTAATCATGTTATGAAAGCTTGAATCAATGTTCTACAACTTCAATTCAACATGAAAGCTTGATTTACAGTTTTTGAATCGTCCCTGTGTGTTCTCTGGTTCGGCCAGAGTGATTCCAAGATGAACAAAACTTGATTTTTGCAAGTATTTGATGATTAAAGGTTAATTCTAGGGTTTGGATTTTATTCTGGAAGTTCCTCACGTTCGTATGAATTTTCTGGAGTTAATCTCAAGGTTTCATACGTATTTTAAACATATATGATGAAATATGTGTACTAGTTCTGTCCCCCGTACTTATCATTGTCTGGAACTTAAAAACCATTTGCGGGGAAACACTATTTTATTTTACCGTCAACTATATTAAATTAAAACAGTTAACAATTTACTAGTCACAATAAATTATGTGACTCTTTAACCAATTATTTTCAAATAATAACACAGAACTATTTTCTGACACACGAATTAAATATTAAAAGTCAGAAAATATTAAAATACAACTAGACCCGAGGAGTGGATGTTACATACACACACACACACACACACACACACACACATATATATATATATATATATATATATATATATATATATCATGGAAAAGAATACCAGAGATTCAATGGCTTCAGAGTCAATAAAATGTGAGCAGGTTTAAATTAATATGGTACCTGACGCAACATCTGATGACTCCTTTGCCTCTCCAGCAATTAGTTGAAAGGCACGTGGCCTAGACCTTGACCCAGTCGTCGCTGACCTAGCTTCCAATTCTTTTCGTCTAGCTTCCTTTTTGTCAGGACAATCAGCTTGCAGGTGATCATCCTTAAAACAATGATAACATAAACGATAAGGGCTCGGGCAATTTGGTGCCATATGCCTGATTCTACCACACTTAAAACATTTACACTCGCCGGTATGTCTCCTACCACACTTATCACAATTTGGGATTTCTCGAGTTTGGGTTTGAGGACGATATTGTTGTAATGGTTGTGGTGATGGATGTTGCTTGTAACACCCCCAAATTTGATGAATTGCGGAAGCACGATTTGGGTGTTACTAATCAATAACAAAGCACAAAGATATATAGTAAACGACTCTATATGCGTCGTTTTAACAAAATATATTAATATTGAAATGTTTACAACATTTATAGCTTTACATAGCTCGAGTTTAAATGAAAGGAGATTTCAGTACATAAGTACTTGTACAAAATATACTAATGCAAGAAAATCTCAAACGTCTGAATGCTGACTCGAGCTAAATGTCCTGAAGCAGAAACATCCTACTGCTTGGTACCTGCGATACATGCTAAATGGGTCAGCTAAAGCTGGTGAGCTCACAGGTTTGAAATCAAGTAATATAGTATGAACCGCAAGATTTAATAATGACTGAATTGCATCCAGCAATTGATAATGTATATGTATACAGCCATGAGCACATAGTTGAGCTTAACTCGAGGGCCGGGTCCCCTAAAGAGAATTCCGGGTGAGGTGCCTCCACGAATGCCTAATCAACATTCGTCTTCCCAAATATTAGTACGTCCGTTTACCCGGTTAGTGCTTGCTAACCCGAACGAGGAGGGTCAATCCTATATGGTACCATATACTAATATTCACGCTACAACGTATTAACAACTATGCTGACGGAGGACTTTAAATGATTAGTTGTGAAAAACTCATGTAGTATATGAAATGTTTGTACTTGCGTTCACATGTTAAAATTAAGCAATGTATCACACCCCTGAGTAAAACAGTAAAAAGAGGGGCTATGAGACTCACCTGAGTCTTGTGAGTTTAACTTAATAAACTTGAGTTGATTAGCTGAGTATGAAGTCCAAAGACTTGTAACCTGAGGGTGTCCACGACACGCGATGGTTATATACATGATTGGGTATCTCAAAAGATCACCCTTGTAGTTGTTACACAACTATATATATGTCCAAATTACTACGATTTGGTTGATTTGTTAAGTGTTTGAAAATGTGTACGGCCCGTTGGTGATTAATTGTAATAATAGTTCTGATGTTATCACATTGATTTCGAAGTGTTATACTTGGAAAGTATATTCCATTATGTTTGAAAAGTTGTATCATATAAGCGTTTTGAAGTCATACAAGTTTGACACTTGGTGAGAAATGTGCTTACGGAATCTAAGTACGGGGGTCCGGGGGCAGCGCCCCTGGCGGGGTCCAAGGGGCTGGCCCCTGGCTGGGGTCGAGATGCCAGGTCAGCTCGAAAAATTTTTATTTCTACTATATTGCTTTGGTGAAAAACGCATCTGGGATCCTGAATTCGGGTAAAATCGAGTGATAAATTTCGAGTCTCGACACTTAGTATAAAATCTGAGTTTTCTGTGTTTTGCGACACAATATGCGACACAAAAGTTTGTCATGCGACACAAGGGTTGTGTCGCATAGGAATGCGACACAAGAGCTTAGCGACACAAGGGTTGTGTCGCATAAGCGTTCGATGCTAAATCAATAGCGACATAAGGGTTGTGTCGCATGGTATTTGCGACATAAGGTACGACACAATATTGTGTCGCATAGGATACGACATAACTGGCTTCGTACGACACAAGGTACGACATAACAGGTAAAATACGACACAACATGCGACACAAGGCTTGTGTCGCATGGAAGAACACCAGCCCAGAAAGTCCGGCTGTCGAGATTTTTCCGGCTAAAAACTCAATTCAAACCTGTTTTTAAGCTATAAAATCGTGTTCTACACTTTGTAATGGACATATATAAGTTATATAAACAACTAACAAGTGAAAATACTAAGAATCGAGAGGTTTCAGGATTTTGTCGGAAACTTACAAGTTGCCGAAATGGAAATCCGGAAAGATAGAAATGTAGATCGTTGCGAGGTGGTCGTGAATCTCTAATAATATTGATGATCCGAGTGCGTTTGATTGTGTTATTTGTCGATTTATGATGGTGGTGGTGGTTTAATGTTTAGAGAGAAAAATGAAAGAGAAAAAGAAGAGAGAGAGAGTGAGGTAATAGAAAATGAGGAAAAAGGAAGGGAAAGTGGGAGGTTATCCTCCCATTTTTCAGTCTCCGACTCGCGCTCCGTGCGGTGTTCGTTTACTCCGTCGTTTAGCGTTTTAATAAATATTTCGCGCGTTAATTATCCATTTTTAAAATACGAATTTTGTTTAACAATTTAATTAAATTGTTTTACCAATTATCTAATAATTTAAAGATTTAAAATGTGATTTAAATAATTTGTGTATTTTGTTGTTAATTAGGTAAGTTTCAATTGTACGATACGAATTATAATTTGAACATTATTAAAATAATATTTTTAACGTAATAGTGTTACCCAATAAAATTTTTCACCAACGTCCGTATTTATGGAATCGAAATACATTCGATTTAAATTGCGTACGATTTAATCCAATCGCATTTTCGTATATATTCAACAGTATATAATATTCGATACATTAATTAGCCTAACACAGAACTAATTACATGTATTAACAGAGAATTAGGCACTAATTACTAGTCCTAATTTGGCGGGTGTTACATTGTTGGGTCTCCTCAATTCGTGTTTTCTTAACCGATGAAGGTTGCGAAGTCGGGGTATATTCTACTTTTCTCTTACTTGTGGTTTCAACAACTCTAACCTTCAAATCTTTCTCACGTACTAAAGCTCGGTTCAACATTTTAGCAATGGTATCATAAATAATTGGATCAATGGATTCACGAATATCTAAGTTTAGATGACGATAGAAATGGTCAGTTAACAGTTTTGTGTTAGAGGTATACTCAGGACAGAATCTAGCTTTCTCGTGAAAAGACCTAGAATACTCTGCAACCGACTTACTCCCTTGATCAATCGTTAAGAACTCTCCCTTTAACTTTTCGATTTATGCAGGTGGTGAAAATTCTTCCTTAAATATCTCCTTAAACTTATCCCAAGAAAATTTTGAAACCGCCTCGTGACCATATTTTCAACCTGAGAATTCCACCACTCATGGGCATCTCCCTTTAACTGATGGGCTACAAGCAACACTTTCAATTCACCTGAACACTTACATAATAAAAAGGTCTCCTCTAATTGACTTAACCATCGGGTACTAATGACAGGGTTTAACTCTCCCATAAACTCGGGTGGTTTACAACTTGCGAAACGTTTATACTCAAACTGGTCTTTTTCTTTAACTATCTCACGTTGGGTAGTTGAAGTTCCAGTATTTGGTAGTGAATTGGTTATTTTTAGGTATTTTTGTACAAACTCGTTTAATCTTACCGTTACTATCTCCTCAACTTTAGAAATTATCGTTGGTGTAAAAGTATCGAGAGCCTTTCCTATTACTCTTTTTAATAACACCTCATCATCAGGTTGCAAATTCCTGTTATCTACATTCTCCTCTCGCGGGGGAGAACTTCCTTGAGTATTCTTACTACTTGTATTCGTAGGTGCATCCATTTACTATAAACATTTAACAAATTTCATTAGTCCAGTTAATCCTTCACATAACGAAAAAGTTAAAGAAACATCCTACTTAAACCTTCAAAACAACCTTTTACCAAAACCATCTTACATTTAAAAGCAATGAATCACCTATGTGTACTAATGTAATATAACATCGTTGGCCAGACGTTGCCATATTAAACTAATAACACATTTCTATTCATTTCTCTTAAACGAAATCAAGGTGAGGTAAAAATTGTTCTTAAAGTCAAACACATAATCATGCAATAAGGAAATCGCAAAATGCAACTAGAAAGCAATATCATGCATTCAAAATAAAGATCAAGAAATCCTAAAGTGGATCACTTAATTCTCTTAAACTATCACTCTGATACCAACTTGAAACGCCCTGAATTTTTTTTAATTTTTTTAACACCTTGATTCAGTAAATTTAACACTTTGATTCAGTGAATTTTTAACACTTTGATTCAGTAAACAGGCCTGCACTTTTTCAACTAAAAATACGAACTTCCGACATGCGTAACTCTCAAACCACAACGAGTTAGACCTTGAAAATTTACACACACCTCCACAATGACATTAAGAAATTTTCCCTTTTTACATTTTCCAAATTTATCAAAAACGACCATTTTGAACGTATGGGTTGTTTTCGACTAATTTGACCACTTTGTGATGACATATCAATTCATAAACCACACACATTGAAACTCTGACTTTTTGCAAACTCATTTGACTTATCAAAACACACTAAAAGCGTATGATAACCAATCCATAACATCAACACATTCAAAATTCACCATACGACCTCTTTGAACCCGTTTTGACACCCTTTTGACCCGTTACTATAATGACCATATTTTTAACCAAATGACGCCCTATTCCACATATATTTGACTCTTTCAACATCGTTGACTATTTGTCAACTTCACATTTGACCAACCAATCACATTTGACTCTTTGACAATTTCCACACATTTTAACATAACAACTCTATTTACATACAATATACTTCCAACATGTCTCATCACACATACATATTCAACTAAATATTCAGGTTGACTTTCAAAGTCAACATAACATACAACCAAAAGACACTATTCATGTTTAGCTTTTGAAAACCTTTGACACGTGGGCGTATTATATAAGTTGAACACAAAACGATAAGTAAGAAGAGATACTTACCACTTGTTAACACTAGCTATCCACACTATAGCTTCATAACCCCTTCCCCTTTTCTTGTCCCGAAGTACCTAAAACATGAAACATGGAAGAAATAAGCACAACCGCTTAGTAAGCATATAGGCAACTAATTAATTAATCCACAACACTATGAAACAATCACCACATATCGTCTAACTCAATTTTCATCATAACAACATATCAACACTGAACACTATGCGGATCCGCGGCCATAAGAAACAGAGCATAAGGTACCAAATCACGTCGAAATGGTTACCAAGTTAAGAAACAACTCTATGCTAGCAACGCTAGCTAATCTTCCACTTGATTGTATAATCCTCTTGCATGTAAGCAATCCGGAAACACATACAATCATTCATATATTTCAACAGTTACTATTAAGATACATAGATTACAAATAACATCCACATGATTGTATGATCCTCTTGCTCGTAAGCAATCCGGAAACACATACAACCATTCTCAATTAGTCCCTATAATACTTACCTTAATCTTCAACCGATAATTTACCACACGTAGTCAATGATGATAATTCCAACACTCTAGCACCTAACATATAATACATAATCACATACACATAATTAAAACCTATTAATCATCATAATCAAGTATCTATCAACATTAATCCTCCCCCACTTTGATTAATCTACCCAAATCATTAACTAACTAACTAAGGTTACTCTTTAATATTCATAATCACTAACTCTATCATCATAATCATAATCATAATCATAATCAACATCCCTATTTATTTACTTGGACCTTTATTTAAACATATCATTTATACTATATTAACATCATATAAACACTCTATTAACATCATTAGTTATACTTTTAATTGAATTACCTCAATTCACCACCATTTAGCTAAACCCTAGAAATCATTCAAGAACACAATTAGAGATTTCATTACTTTTAGGTTGTATTACAATCACTAACAAGCTTAATAACATTAATAAACAATAACTTCATCAATTTATAACCTTAATTTCCTATTAATCTAACCAATTTTATCAAACCCACCAAAACCCCAAAAACTAGGTTAAAACATAAAGAATCAACTTACCAAAAAGTGAAGATGATAAAGGAGATGATGATTTGTAGATTAAAAGCCTGAATTAGATTGAAATTGGATGTTTGATGTTGATAAGAATGCTTCTGCGATTTTTCTCAAGTGTTTGTGATGTCTCAGGAAGGTTTTAGAACAATGGAATAAACTACAGACCTTTCACGTAATTATCTGTGTATAAATTTTAAATTCCTATTATTTTACAGTCTGGAACTAATAAACCGTTTACGTTTTCTATTATATCTTAATATTTAAATAACGATACTTCATAATAAAATTATATCCGCATACGAAATTAAAATCCTGAAACTTGGGATGTTACAGTCCGTCCTAACTATTTATCTGAAACAGTACCCGTCTTCTTTTCTTTTTTAAATGTTCCACACCTTCGAATACATAGTTTTTAACGACTCTTATAAATATCAATGTCAACGATAAATGATAGTCGACGTCTTATAATAAAAAAGTAAGGTGTTTTATTTTCATTCCAAGTTGTTTTTTTTGGTTTCACGGTTAACTTACAAATAACCGTCAAATTAGCCGATTAACATATAGGCGGTTAACCGACGGATTTCATTTCTCATTAATTGACGCGTTAGTTGTTAACCTTTTCGCTTAACCTCCTCATGTCCATTCTTACGTTTAACAACAATTATCCAAATAGAAATATTTAAATTTACAGGCTTGTAAAAATTTACATCTTCTGAAAAGAGTTATTGCATCAAAATTTAACCAATTTCTTATTAAACATTTTCTACCAATTTATTGAACAAACTCTTATTATGCTGCAAACTTGAAATTGTATGTAGGTGATCTTTTATAGCATGTGTAATAGTAACATGCCAGCATGCCACTGAATCACTGATGACTCGATGACATGCCACGTGTAAAATATTATTCACAACGCACTATAAACAAAATGAAAGTTTGCCACATCCTGAAATAATATTATTAAAATTGTGATGATATACCCGCATATTTTATTGCATATGCATAAATTTATAAAACACACATTTTATACATGAAATTAAAAGTTTTATTTATTATTTATATTGATTTTGATTTTTCAGAAAAGCTTATATATTTAGAAACTTTAATGGTTTTTGTATATTTAGAAACTTTTTTAGAGGAACTAGAAGAGCAACCGCACAATGCGGCGGATAAATTCTACAAAATTGATCAAATATTGTTGTGATTAGCGGTTGTATTGTTGGTGATAATAATATAACGTATGGCATAATATTATGAAATGATTACAACGTGAAATTAACAGTAAATGAAGATGAAAAATTGAAGGGCACACCAAAATAACAGGAAAATGCAAAGATATATACGTGAATAAATAGGTTTGCCTGTTTTGAAGATGAAGTGTTCCATCAACAAGATGAGTAGAAACATGAGCAATATGATTGATCATTTCATTTGAAGCCATTTTGTAACACCTCAAATTTTGAGGTATTATTTCGTTGTATAAATAAATAGTTGTTTTAAATTTATTTCACTATAGGTCCACTAGAATAATAGAAATCGTAAATGGTTTCTCAATTCCAGACAATGGAAATTAAAGGGGAATATTATTAATACTTCCCTATCTTTTATTCTAGCTCATACGTATTAAACTTCGAGAGAACTCAAGAAACTAAGAGAAAAATCGCAGGAACCTTGTTTCATCTCCAAATCATCATTTTAATCTCTAATTCAAGCCTGTAATCATCCAATTGATTATCTCTTTCATCTTTTTCAATCCTTTGTAAGTGTTCTTCACCAAATTTTAACCTAACTAATTGGGTTTTAGTGGGTTTTGATAAATTGATGGGTTTAGTCCGAAATTAACCCTAGAAATTGGTTGTATTAGGGTTAATTAGTGTTTTAATGTTTGTGGATGATCATAATACAACTAAATGATGTTGAAATCATTAGTTGTGTTATTGGGTAAATTTATAGGTTTTACTAAATTCATCTAGGTTGAGCTTAATTGACCTAGAATGATTCTAGTGATGTTATTAGAGTGTTAATATGTTATTTAAACATGAATTAACTAGAAATCCAAGTAATCAAAGGTTAATGATGATTATGATTATAGAGGGAATTTGGTGTGTTAGTTTGATTGAGGTCAAACTAAGTCAAACCCAAAGTGGGGGAGTATGATTGTGGTTTCTAGTTAATATTGATATCTAGCAAGTTCTAAATACTTGTTGTGTATTATATGTTATGTGTTTAGGTGATTAAAGGCTTGGAACAAATTGTGATCGATTGTTGTAGTCTTCATCTAAACATTAAGGTGAGTGTTGTGGGAGTTAATTAGGTAATGGTCATGTGTTCCGAATTGCTTACGAGCAAGAGGTTCACATGATCAAGTGGTGTATTTTTGTTGATTATCGTTAGTTATTATTGATTGATTGACGATACCTATGGATTATGTGGATTGAGCATCTTTGTAGAGGTCTGCTAACTTTGTTAGCATAGAGTTGTTGTTGACTTAGTATCCATTTCGACGTGATTTGGTACTAAGTGATTATGGCCACAGATCCGCATAGCGATTTGACCTCTACTTAGTGCTCAGTAGTTATTTGATTAATATTAGGTTGTTAGAGTAATTTACCTTCACTTGATATATGTTTTGGTGAATTATTTGATTAATTGCCCATGAGCTCACTAAGCATTGTGCTTATGGTTTAAGTGTTTAATGTTGTAGGTGGTAAGTGAGCAAGTGGTGAAAAAGGGGCGACTAAGATCAAGTAGCGTGGATTTAGCTTGCATTGTGTGAGTAGCAAGCTCTTTTTTCTCTTTTGATTATTATTGTGTACTTGACTTGTATAAATCGCCCTTGAAACGAGTTTTTGGAAGTTAAACCAGGAGGTCTTTGTAACTTGTGGTTTTTGGTAAAAGTCGACTTTGTAAGTCAACCATGGTTGTAAATGATGTACATTGTGGTTTTGAAAATATATCATATATAGTAGTGTTGAATATATATTGTTGTTGAATGGTGAAAGTAGTAAATGGTCAAATTGTATTTTGGTCGAATTTTATGATGACACATAGTCTAATACTTTCATTGGTCGATTATGGGTTGTAGTTGATTTGTGAATGAGTCGAATTAGTTTTTGTTGGCAAACGGGTCAAAAAGTGTCCAAATGGGTCACTAATTGCATCCGTAAGCTAAATAGAGTTAGATAAAGGTTAGAGTTGTTTTGTCGACTCCTCTAACTTTGTTATGATATGTTTGAACTGTTGTCAAAAGCTCCAGGTCTAATTTCTTGTGGTTTGTGATTTAGGTAGTAGCCAAAAGTGGCCAAAACGGTCTCAAATTGGTCATACGTCCAAATCGCACGTTTTTGTAAATTTTGAAAAAGTGTCAAAAGGAAACCTTCATTTTGGTATAGCGGAGGTGTTTGCAAAATTTCAGGTCATAACTCTTAACGAGTTAAAAGTTATTCATGTTTGAATTTAGCTCTAAAACCTGAGTCTCTTTTACCACTAAAACCAGCTTGTTCTAGCTGGTGCATATGACTAATACAAGCTTGTTCTAGCTGGTGTATATGACTAAAACAAGTTTGTTCTAGTTGGAGTATATGACTAAAACAAGGTTGTCCTAGCTTTAAAAATGATTGTTCTGGAAAAAAAATTGGGCGTTTCAAGTTGGCATCAGAGCGATAGTTTGAGAGAATTATACAATCCACTTTAGGATTTTTTAATCTTAAACTACTTTCGAGTATATGATTATGAATTGTAGTTGTATTTTGCGGTTTCTTGTTATGTGATTGTTGTGTAACTTCAGGAATGAGTTTGACTTAACTTGATTGTGTTTAAGAGCATTGAATGGAAATGTGTTATCAGATTAATATGACTACGTCTGGCCAACGGAGTTATATTACACTAATGCACATGGGTAATTCAAAGCTATTTAATACGAAATAGTTTCGGTAAAGAGTTGTTCTTGGAAGGTCTAGTAGAGAGAGTTTTCTTGATTAATTTATATTATATAGAGACTTGAACATGTTGATCAATATGTTATTTCTCTATAGTAAATGGATGCTTCTACTAACCAACAAGGTGAGGATTCTCAGAGAAATTCCCCTCCGCGAGAGGAGAATGTTACTGATAGGGATCTTCACCCTAAGGATGAAGCAGCTTTAAAAAGAGTCATAGCATAATCTCTCGATAAATTTGCCCCAGCCATAATTACACAGTTTGAACAAATTGTGACATCTAAGTTAACCAAATTCAAACAAAAGCATCCTATTCTATCGAATCATTTACCAAATGCGAAACTTCAAGCCTCTCAAAGTGCTATGAACAAAGAGAAAGAGAATTTTGATTATAAAAGATTTGCGGGTTGTAAACCACCTGAATTCCATGGAGAAATAAACCCGGTTCTTTGCTTAAGGTGGTTGAGTGAAATAGAAAAAACTTTTCTATTGTGTAGTTGTCCTGATAATTTGAAGGTAGTATTCGCTGCCCATCAACTGAAAGGGGGTGCTCATCAGTGGTGGGATTCTAAAGTCCAGACTTATGGTTTTGAGGCAGCCACTAAACTTTCTTGGGATGCCTTCAAAATATTGGTTAATGGAGAATTTTTGCCGCCTACTGAAATAGAGAAACTAAAAGGCGAATGTCTCTCGATTGACCAAGGAAAAATGTCTATGGCTGAGTATACCAGGGTTTTCCATGAGAAGTCCCGTTTCTGCCCTGAGTATACATCTAATACCAAGTTGTTGACTAATCATTTCTATCGGCATATGAATGCTGAAATTCGCGAGTTTGTCGACCCGTTTGTTTATAATTCTATTTCTAGTATGTTGGATAAGGGTATAGCTCGTGAGAAAGACTTTCAAGCTAAAGCCAGTGAGGCTGCAAGTAAAAGAAAAGCGTAACAGTCAACTACTTCCAAAATCATCACCTTCCAAGAAATTTCGTTACGATTCTAAAGCTAAACAACCCCAATCTGAACAACAAACTCAATCTCAACGTACTTCTCAATCTCAATCCCATGACTTGCCTTTTTGTGAGAAATGTAAAAGGAAGCATACGGGAGAATGTAAATGCTTTAATTGTGGTAGACCTGGGCACATGGCACCAAATTGCCCAAGTCCATATCGGTTATGTTATTATTGTTTCAAGAATGATCACATCCAAGCTGATTGTCCGGATAAGAAAGCAAATTTGGAGAAAAGTCGACAAAAGAAAGAACCAGAGAAAAAGGGAACTTCAAGTGGGTCGAGGCCCAAAGGCCATTCTTTTCAAATTACGGCTGAGGAGGCAAAAGAGTCACACGATGTGGTGACAGGTACCTTTATCATTAACTCTATAAGTGCCCACGTTTTATTTGACTCTGGAGCCACCAAATCGTTTGTATCTCTTTCATTTTTTGCACATTTGAATACTCCTATTTCCAAATTGAATTTCCCCTTAGAAGTAAAAATTGCTGATAGCAAGATTGTGATTGTTAATGACGTATATAAGGGGTGTGTAATCGAAATAGGTAGTGAAAAATTTCAAATAGATTTAATTCCCATGCAAATGGGAGAATTTCATGTGGTTATAGGAATGGATTGGTTAGGAGGAAATAAAGGTGTCATTAATTGCCACGAAAAAGTGATTCTCCTCAAAGCACCTAGCGGACGGGAAATCACTATTTATGGTGAACGTCTCCATCGATCTAGTCCTATCTGTACCTATGCTCGTGCCAAAAGATTCTTGTCACATGGGTGTCGGGCCTTTTTGGCACACGTGGTTGATAACTCTAAATCTATATCTGTGATTTTCGATATCCCTATTGTTAATGAATTTTATGATGTTTTCCCCGATGAGCTTCCGGGTGTTCCACCCGAGCGACGGGTGGAATTCAGAATTGATCTTGTTCCCGGAGCAGTACCAATTGCTAAGACTCCTTATCGATTAGCTCCGACCGAAATCCAAGAGATGATGAATCAATTGCAGAAGCTTTTAGATAAAGATTTTATCCATCCTAGTAGTTCACCTTAGGGAGCCCCAGTATTATTCGTGAAGAAGAAAGATGGGTCTCTAAGGATGTGTATAGATTATAGAGAACTGAATAAAGTGACCATTAAAAATCGATATCCCCTCCCTCGAATTGATGATTTATTCGATCATCTGCAGGGCTCCAATTTGTTTTCTAAGATCGATCTTCGTTCTGGGTACCATCAGCTGAAGGTAAGGGAAGAGGATATTTCTAAAACTGTTTTCCGTACTCGTTATGGTCATTATGAGTTTGTGGTTATGCCCTTCGGCTTAACCAATGCTCCAGCTGCTTTCATGGATCTTATGAACAGAGTTTTTCGTCCCATATTGGACAAGTTTGTGATTGTTTTCATTGATGATATTCTCATCTATTCTAAGAGTGAGAATGATCATGCCATTCATTTGAGGCAAGTTTTGGAGATGCTTCGTCAAGAAAAGCTTTATGCCAAGTTTTCCAAATGTGTATTTTGGTTGCGCAAAGTCCAGTTTCTTGGACACGTGATCAATGTTCATGGTATTCAAGTTGATCCTTCAAAAGTAGCTGCTGTTATGAAATGGGATTCACCTTCGTATCCCACTGAAGTCAGGAGTTTTCTTGGTTTAGCAGGTTACTATCGTCGATTTATTCAAGATTTTTCTAAGATTGTCACTCCATTGACTCAATTGACTCGTCAGAGTGTTCAATGGAAATGGGGTGAACAACAATCTAATGCATTCTAGCTATTGAAAGAAAAGCTCAGCCAAACACCTATCCTTGTTTTACCTGAGGGTACTGAGGAATTGGTTGTGTATTGCAATGCATCTAAGCTTGGTTTGGGTTGTGTCTTAATGCAACGTGGGAAAGTTATCGATTATGCTTCACGATAGTTAAAAACCCATGAGCAAAACTATCCTACGCATGACCTTGAATTGGCGGCTATTTTTGCATTGAAGATTTGGCGACATTATCTTTATGGAGTCAAATCTACTATATACACTGACCACAAAAGCCTTAAATACTTCTTTGATCAACTTGATTTGAATAATCGACAGAGAAGATGGCTTGATTTAGTGAAGGATTATGATTGTGACATACTTTACCACCCTGGTAAGGCTAATGTCATTGCGGACGCTCTTAGCCGGAAGGTTACTCATTATGTTCTTCACGTGAATTCTCTTAGCATGATTGTATTCCCTCAATTGTTTGATGCCATTAAAGCTGCTCAAATTGAGGCTTTGTCTTCTAATGACCCGAATAAACAGCTTTTGACGGGTCAACTTTCTGATTTGATTGATGATTCTCGTGATTTGAAAACTCGTTATGGTAGGATTTGGATACTGAGAACGAGTGATGTCAAACAAATGTTGCTAGAAGAAGCTCATAAGTCTAGATATTCCATTCATCCAGGTGCTACTAAAATGTACCGTGATTTAAAATGTGACTATTGGTGGCCTGGAATGAAGCGTGACATAGTTAAACACGTCCAGAATTGTCTCACGTGCTTACAAGTAAAAGCTGAACACCAACAACCATACGGAAAACTCCAACCTTTGGAAATTCCGTTATGGAAGTGGGAGCATATCACCATGGATCTTATTACTAAGTTGCCGAGGACTCCTCGACAACATGATGCTATTTGGGTGATTCTTGATCGGCTAACTAAAAGTGCTCTTTTCTTGCCTATTCGGGAAGCTTCATCTTCTACAATGTTAGCCGACATTTATATTCGTGAAGTTGTTTCTAGACATGGAGTACCTGTTTCTATTGTCTCTGATAGGGATACTCGTTTTACCTCTCGATTCTGGTAGAAATTCTAAGAGGATATGGGTACTCAGTTGCACATAAGTACGGATTTTCATCCTCAAACTGATGGACAAAGTGAACTTACCATTCAGACTCTTGAGGACATGCTTAGAGCATGTGTTATTGATTTCGGTGGTAGTTGGGATTCTCATCTTCCATTGGTGGAATTCTCGTACAATAATAGCTATCATTCTTCAATCAAGATGCCACCCTATGAAATGCTTTATGGCAGAAAATGTCGTACACCTATCTGTTGGGGTGACGTCGGCCAGAGGGAAATTGGAAGCTCTGATGTGGTCCAATTAACCACTGAAAAGATTGATCAAATCCGCGAAAGACTAAAAATGGCACAAGACCGACAGAAATCTTATGCCGACAAACGTAGACGACCAATCGAATTCCAAGTAGGCAATAAAGTCATGCTTAAAGTTTCGCCATGGAAAGGTATCATTCGTTTTCGAAAAAGAGGGAAATTAGGCCCAAGGTATATTGGACCTTTCGAGATTGTTGACAGAGTTGGAAGGGTAGCTTACTGATTGCAGTTACCCGACGAACTCAGTGGTATTCATGACACGTTTCATGTTTCATAGCTTCGGAAATGTCTGCTTGACGAAGTTTCTTATGTGCCTCTTCGTGAAATTCAACTGAATGAAAAATTAAGTTACGTGGAAGAACCAGTTAAAATCCTTGATCAGAAAGATAAACAACTCCGGAATAAAACGGTTTATAACACCCCTCATTTACCTAACCATTATAATAATGATTTTCACTCGGAAGCGTCAATTTTAAACATACATTACTATTATACAACAGTTTAGTTCTTTTAATATAAAATAATACAACACAGGTGTTATATAATTCAAAACATGTGATTAATTATCAAACGACATCAGAGTAATCCGCCTGTCAAACATTCCATCATTTCCAAGAACTTCCTGCCTAGCCCAATATGTCCCATCAATAATAACCTGCAGGAAGGACTGTGGTGGGTTAGCATAACGCTAAGTGAGTGAAACTATAATCAACAGCCCAACTTAGCATAACAACTTTGTTTACAATAAATAATCGTAAACAAAACATCACAGTAAATCAATGGTTCTTGGGGAAACCTTCAGCCAAGAACACACAACCAATATCACATAATATCAATGAGATAACATCTCAATAAACAACATGTCAATGAGGATCGGTGGCTCTGGAGATATCATAATACCCGGGGATTCTCCAAGAACACTTACCGTCAATCTGTAAGGCCAATACAGAATAGACCGATAGCTTGGTACTAATTTCATACGACCTAATTTCCCATTAACGATAAGAACAAGGAAATTCTTGTCGTCTTACAATAGTAACCAAGCCCAACATCTTTGCTGACCTCAATAATTCAATGCACAAAGGCAATATATCAAGTGATCATATATTCACATGCTCAATCAGATCAACATATCAGACTAAACCGTCTATCAACAGTATTATTACTACTAACCATAATCATAATGGAAAACAAAAACAGTAATAATACGTTACTCGTTGTAACCAAACCTGTTACAACTAAATCACACTGAGGGTTACAGATCCACTCACCGATACCTCAGTTGTCCACTCAGTAGTCTAATGTCACTGAGTCTTCTCCATATATGAGAATATAACAGAATAACACAAGTCAGTCACTTGTCTCAAATTATATATAACATTCCTCAATTATGTTTACATCAAAATTCCAAAATACTCAATTCATATGAATTTACTAAATTATCACAATTATGTTATTCAATCCATACTTACATGGATTCATATCATAGTTTTCAACAACATGTTCACTAACTGTGATATGCTACTACCATATGATACAACATGATATTTAACTCAATTGTCGAATTTCTTAACTTATCACTTAATCACTTTTGCGACTACAATTCAATTGAGTTATCATTTACTTACCAAGTTATGATTATCATGATCATAAAATCATATTAATCCATCTTAATCATTGTTAACTACCATAATTATAATAATCCTCATGAACACTTAATCAAGTTATAGCTTTTTAGCTTGAATCATGCTAATCATCATCAATAATCACCCCTAATATGATTATTAACAACACTTTATCAATTACACATCATTAGCTTAGGCTTAGAAATCATAATTCATGGATAATCAATTAAACCCATGACTTTCTTCATGATCATCATATAATTTCATCATTTCTAGCTTAGGGCTTCACTTATAATCATGAATTAAACATCAACTAACAATTATACAAGCATTACAAGCTTCAATTTAACATTACTCATCCTAATTCAATCAAATAACCAAAACCCATTTTCTAGGGTTTATGAAGATCAAAGAATTAAGACTTACAAAATACTTAGAAGGATTATAGGATGATTACTTCATGTTTTTGGAGCTTGAATTCAAGTTCTATGGCTTCAATTTCATCTCACAGCTTGTTTTGAAGTTTTAGAATCGTCCCTGTGGTGTGGTTTGTACGGCCAAACAAGAACAGAGGAACAAGGTGTGATTTAATTCAAGAACTTTGATGATTGATGATGATTTAGGGTTTAGTTTTGGTTCCTGAGTTCTTCTCCTGTAAGAATCGATTATACTAGATCATTCATGAAGTTTCATACGTATTACACACATATATTTGGTAATATGTGTACTAGTTTTATCCCCTTTTAAATCTATTGTCTGGAACTTAAAACCATTCGCGAGGACAAACTATTTTATTTTACCGTCAACTGAATTAAATTAAAACAAGTAATAATTTATTAACCACAATAAATTATTTGACTCTTTTACTTATTTATTTGACTAAAACATGCCAAAACTATTTTCTGACATATTAAATAATAATTAAATAATAATTCAAAGTCAGAAAATATTAAAATATTACCAGACCCGAGAACAGGGTGTTACAAATCTCTCCCCCTTAAAGAGATTTCGTCCTCGAAATCTGATCTTACTTAGTCACTCTTATGTAACATAATCACATATATTTATGTAGGTATCATCTTACACACCACCAGTGTGTATTTCAACTGAATTCACATAAACATATAAGTTGTGCTTTATACTCTATTTAGTTTACTAACACAAAATGCAATATCCAGCATAAAGTGTTGCATCATCAACTATTTAATCACGATATATATATATATATATATATCAAACGTTACTCCCGTGATCAACTTATAAATATAGATACACGTTTTCAATTCTTTCCACCTTGCACAATTCTTGTGTATCTACCCTGTCCACAATTACTGTCTCTAATAAGTTAACTAACAACTTACATGACCAGTCATAACTAGCCATGTAACAATTTAAAACACATAATCACTTGACATAAGTGAAACACATAGTCACATGAACATTCTATTGTTACATCAATAACACTAGTGGTAATGAATACCACAATATATACATTAATAACAAAAGTTTATTTCAACTCCTAACTAGCAATTCAGCTAATCATCATGTATTTCTTTAGCTAACAACTTGCTAGAAATTTTCACTTTTGCAACTAGTTAATTATTGTTTCACAACATGTAATCATAAGTATCACTAGATTATATGAAACCCTTTTTACTCAAAGGAAATCCACTATCATAATCTTAAACACATAAGAGTAATCAATATGTAGAGGTCAAATATTATGGGTAAAAACCATTTTTTTTTTTTACTTAATCAATTAACATCCTATCACATCGAATTGGATACTAAATCAACACCAGTTTATACTATGCATTATCATCATAATTCTTTCAACACATCAACATAAGGTATTGTCATTAGTCACTTATTCAACAATATCAATACATTGTTATCTGCAGTCAACTGACCTCTACCTTGCTTAACTCATATAATAATCCGTACTAGTTGCAATTTATCACATACACATTTCTTGCACAATAACTACCACATTACAACAATAGTTTAGTGGTTTACTACTCTTTTGTTTCTGTCAATCATTGACTATTTTTCAATTACAGGTCAATATATCTAACCTGTTATTTTAAAATCACTTAACTTTATCTGGTACTTAATAGCCTCAACAATTCCATGTAAAATGACATAATATAAATACGTTGTATAACACCCCTCGTTTCAATATAAACAATAATATAATAATTTTGACACGGAAGCGTATATTTAAAACATACTATCAATGTACTCAAAGTGTCAATAAACTTTTTCAAACTTATTACATGACATTTCAACAACTGGGTGTTACTAAAAACATTTCTATAATTATCAAAATAACATCAGAGTTACAGCCTGTCAAACATTCCATCCAGTCAAATACTTCCTGCCCTGCCCAATATGTCCCATCTATTTCAACCTGCAGGAAGAACTGTGGTGGGGTTAGCACAACGCTAAGTGAGTGAAACTATAAGCAACAATACAACCTAGTGTAATAATCTGTTTACATCAAATAACAATAAACAGAAAAACAATCAATCACTCGACATCCAATCAATGTCAAGCTACACCAATCAAACATTATCAATCGTCATGAGGACCGGTGGCTCCTGAGATACCCTAATACCGGTTTGGTACTCAGGGAACCCTTATCAATCATCTGTATTGGCCTATACAGAATTACCGGTAACCAGTTGTTAATCACACACGACCTAGATCTCCAAACCAACATTTCAAATTTCAAGATCTCCTGTCGTCTACAATAACAACTAAGTCCAACTGTCAAGTCAAGTTGACCTCAGAATCTTACATGCTAGCTCAAACAGCCAAGTAAGCAACTAGTCAAACTATCATGGCAAGATATCTCAATAGATGCATCATATCAAAGTAATACTATAAATTACTGGTTGTAAATCAAATCATTACAACTAAATCACACTGAGGTTACAGATCCACTCACCGATTACCTCAGACCTCCACTCAGTAGTCTAATATCACTGAGCCTTCTCCACATCTGAGAATCAACCAATTAAATATAAGTTAGTAATCAAATCATAAATACTGAACTTATATCAATCTTTAACATTAGGAACTTAACATAATCTACATCAAGATTACTAGTTCCT
The DNA here is from genome assembly GCA_949592205.1 of Helichrysum umbraculigerum. NCBI lineage: Eukaryota > Viridiplantae > Streptophyta > Magnoliopsida > Asterales > Asteraceae > Helichrysum > Helichrysum umbraculigerum. The sequence goes on along the minus strand of CATIUR010000003.1, from coordinate 100,949,426 downwards.
AACTATCCACTAATGATTTATAATATAATCAGTATCATCTATTAACATATATTCAATATTAATCACATTACTGTTAACAATCAAACAAGAATTGTTATAACAGTGAACCAAGCCGCCGTCTTCACCCTTTAAGCCGCCGGCTTCTAACCATCACCCGCCGGCTTCACTTCATCAACCGCCGGGTAAATTACTAAAAGTGGTAACAGAAGCAAACCACGTTTTAAAGCATATACCAACCGCCGGGCATTGTTTATACCCGCCGGGTCCCTACACCACAACACAAGCCGCCGGCTAGGCTCAGAAGCCGCCGGCTTCTATTGACTCGGGACAAGCCGCCGGCTTCGGCATGAAGCCGCCGGCTTCAGGCTTCGTCCCAGCACAGTTTCGAGCTGTAAAACCCTAACCCACGGGTTTATAATCCAAAACCTCAAAAACAAGGTTTCTAACCGTTTAAAACCACAATTATTATCACATAATCAATATGTAACACTTATAACATGATTTCTAACATCCAAATCTCTCAAATCATCAATTTACCCAAATTCAATCAAAATCAAATTCTTAAATACTCAAGAATACTTACTGATTGAAGAATCTAACGATGGTAATCTGATGATTATTAAGTTTCATTAGAATCACAACTTCCTGATTTGATTTCTGGATTGATTTGGAGGTTTTCAGAGAGTTTCTGTGAGTTTCTAAATGAAAAATGAATAACTTTCCTAAATAGGAAAGGATATATATAGAAACTTAGGTCGGTCCAACCTAAACCGCCTTCAATATATGGGTATAATTTAATACCCCATCTCAATCTATTGCCTGGAACCCGAAAACCATTTGCGAGTCCAAACATTTTATCGCACCGTCAGCTATATTAATTTACAACAATTAATATTTCACTTATCACATTGGAATATTCGGATCCTATTCCAATTATTTCACTATTTCAAACAATATTATTTCCAAACACATTTAAATCAAGAAATAATATATAAACAACTAGGTCCATTTTGAGGATGTTACAACTCTCCCCCCCTTAAAGAGATTTCGTCCCCGAAATCTAACCTCAATCAATCTAACTAATGTGATATAATCACATATATCTTAATATACATTTGTCTTCAATAGCAACTTACAACTATACTTAGACTGTTTGAATTCTTTCCACATGCACATATCCAAATGTACATGCTACTATCTTTTCCTACGCACACATACAGTGCATTTAATCAATATCATCAACCAGATATCTCTTATTGACAAATACTTACTTCAACAAGTGAAATCTACAATCACTTAATCAACAAGTAAGACTTCACATTTCTTAATAGGTCTATACAACCAGAAATTAGCAATGTGCTAAAATCTTTAACCTATTCTCACTATTCATCTCTGTTAACAATAAAACAGCAATCACATTATCACAACAGTGGTTATTAAACCACAATGTACCTAGCAACATTGAAATATAATTCAGCTCACGACCAACAATCAATCTAATATACAGATCACAATCTTAAATCTCTACCATCAAAGATCTGAAATTCAAATCTAGGTCAACTTTTCATCCAAAAGTTTCATACCTATACTCTTTTGAATACCCTATCATATTCACATATCATTTCAATCATATGAAATCCTTTACTTAAAAGTAATCCAGATTCATATCACCTTAATAAGTACAACAGAGGTCAACTCAGTAGGTAAAACCACAATTAACAAGTACTTTGCTCAATCAACAAAAGTACTACAATCAATCTTACCTACAATCAACCCACCTCTACATTGACTTATTTCCATTTGTAACTCCTTTCATTACAACCTATCAATTGTCAACAACAACCAAGTCGGCAACAACTAACAACACCTGTGATTATATTCTACAGTACATCTATCAATACTTACTATTTATTTCCAAAGTCTAACTAACCATCAAGTTAGAATTTATTTATTACTTAAACTGGTAAGACGTCAACAATCTTCTCTTAGCAACCAGTTATTTCTATTCAACTTTACAATCTTAAATTACTAATCACAAGCAATTAGAATTTATACAACTTTAATCACATAATCACTTAGTACCAAATTCCATCAATCTAGCAACTAAGTCAATCCAAATCAACATTATGATACTACAATTCAAGTATTACAATATCACAATGTGCTACTTTCCAACACATTTCTAATAAAATCTACATCAAGTTAATTACAATTAACTGACCTCCACACAACTGATGGCATACTTTAATCTTTACTATTAAAACTTATCATGCCATCTATTATCATGTATACTATACATACATACATACGCAATTTCAGTTACTTTCTAAAATGGATACGTATATCCCAATTCCATTTAATCCTATACACTAGGCCATTCAGACTGTTAAAGTCTTTACCAAGCCTTCTCAGTACTACTAGTCATCACATATCCATACCACAGGACATGGAACAATTAAAATCAACAACTCTATGTTTCACTTATATACATACCAATTCGTATATAACTTAAACAATTCAATCTAAACTTACAAGAAAAGTTTGGTGAATACAATCATCACCTATCAATCTCAAGGTTTCTCTTACTCTCCAACACTTTACAATTATACACATCAGGTTTTCAGCCCCAAATGTCAAACAATCATTATTCTTAAACTATCAAAATAATGATCATTACACTTAATTTCATACCTGATTTCTTAAAATATGACCAACTATTCAATTCATATTTCCTCAATTATTAACCAAGGTTAAGCTAAACCTTTAGCACAATTCACTTTCAGATATCCTTTCATATCATTTCTTATTTGGATCTAATCCCAATTTATCACTTCATCACTTACTTCATTTGTATACAATCAACAAATAACTAAAGAGTCCATTCAATTCTTTTAATACTTAAGTAACTCATCATGAGGTACCAATCAATCTATGCAACCTTTCAATTATTTCTTATCTCACATTCTTACCCAATCATGGCTGTCATCACAAGCCTCATACACTGGTAAGACTTTCTTATCACAGTTCTAATCAATGTGATTCAATTTATACCTTTCAACAATTTATAACTGTCATATCATGCAATGACTTCACATCTGTATAATTCCTTAACATATATTCAGTCCAAATATCATTTATTACTTAACTGAATACTCAATTACACTTAACAATATTTCAATTACTTAATACTAGCTTTAAGTAATAACTCAAGTTTTACAAACTTATACCAATTTGGGAATCCAATCATATTCCACAAAATCATAACATTTCAATCTATGTTAGACTATTTCAACACACACAGTTGACTATGTGTCAACTTTGATTTCAATCAACCAATCAATAAAATTCTCTAATTGCTTTCTTCAAGTTTGACCCAAACTCAAACCAATCACAAGCAATTAATTTTATACACAACTCTCTATTCATGGTTTGACTTTCAAAGTTAACATGCTATCAATATTAACTCACAACAAACCATTTCATCTTATATGTTCACTTTCAAACATATACTTCAAATTGTTACTTTCAATAGTTTTATCAATTCTTCACAAGGACAAGATCAACTTACATCAATCTTGGCTCCATACAAGTCATTTCATATTATATGTTTACTTTTAAACATAGACTTCACATTATTACATTCAATAATACTTGTAATTCCTCAAGCAAGACAATATCAACCTATCTCAACTTTGGCTTCATACAAGCCAGATACAACATAGTGATTCATATAAACACTATGCGAATCCATCTACAGGTAATCTATCATTATCAATCATAATTACCTATTTAACAGAATCCAAATTGTCATTTATGTTTATCAACAAAACAACTATCAATGACAAACATTATTTACACTCTCACATTTATATTCTAAATGTTACAATTCTATCAACCAATTATTTTCTTATCAAAACAACTATTAAACAACTTAGCATACTATCATGCTTCATTTCCAAAATCACATTACATTTCTTTTATACCAAGTAGCCTCAACAAGTTTAAGTGACACAACATAATATAACAACGGTGATCAGACGTTGCAAGATTATGTTCTTCACAATCCATTCTCAGGCCACTCTACATTATAATTATCAATGTGCTCTATTTTCATTTGGTATATTAAATACTTTATGATTTCTAATCAATCATACTCCATTTAATAGTTTCTATTGGCTGATACACACTGAAAATCAGCTTACTACTTATATATTCAATCCTACATAAGCAAGTCATCTCACATATACACAATGTTCTAATTTTCAATAACTGAATTACTCAGTATATCACTTATCTGAAACCTCAAACACATGATAACTCATCATCATAGTTTCAATACTTAACACTAATCAATGTCCCTATTTACCTCAAATTTCAGGACACATCTTAATTAATTTTCATCACTTTGACATATGCTATCATATCAAGCATCACTGTCGCCACAAGTCTACTCAATCATGTTACTATCAACCATTTCTTTCATTAATTTCACAATTGACCAGAAAGATCCATCACTTCCCAATCAATTTCACATTATTACACTCTACATTTTTCTTAAACCTATCAGTCATGGTTTATATCAAGTGTTTAACTATAATCAAAACATATCATATAGTCACATAAACACATCTCAAATAGTAGTCATTATCAATTCAATGACACAACCTTCCTTAACAAGGATTTAGATCACACCTTGTGATCAATCTATTTACATAATACTATCAATTATTCTGTCTCACAAATAAAGACACATCTTAGATTCTAACATCAATCCAGTTAAAACCTTAAGCAACTCTTTTCTACTTACACAAGCACATTCCTGCATTTCCAATTCAATCAGGAATACTAGCAACCATGAGCAACTCATTTAATACCTCTATCTGATATCAATATATATATATAACAATCCTTAGTTGACTCAAAACTAGGGAATCATATCAGTCTGACTCAATTAATTTCTTAACAAAGCTTACTCAACATTACAGAGTAAACAATTCAAGTTAATTTAAATTAATTCAGGCTTATCGAAGATTACCTGGCAAATCTTAAGCCCCCGAGCGTTGAGGAAACATGAAATAAACCAATCAATTACTCATGTTCCTCCGTCTCTGCATCAAATAACACTTTGCAACTGGTTAAGGGTTAGTACATACTCAACTAATCACTTTCTCACACATTCACTAATCAACTAAACCCGCACCCACTGGAATGTTTGACTCAACTCAATCAAAGTTTAGGATTGAACATTCTATCAAGTCCAATTCACCCAAACTATTGCTCTGATACCAACTTATAACACCCCTCGTTTCAATATAAACAATAATATAATAATTTTGACACGGAAGCGTATATTTAAAACATACTATCAATGTACTCAAAGTGTCAATAAACTTTTTCAAACTTATTACATGACATTTCAACAACTGGGTGTTACTAAAAACATTTCTATAATTATCAAAATAACATCAGAGTTACAGCCTGTCAAACATTCCATCCAGTCAAATACTTCCTGCCCTGCCCAATATGTCCCATCTATTTCAACCTGCAGGAAGAACTGTGGTGGGGTTAGCACAACGCTAAGTGAGTGAAACTATAAGCAACAATACAACCTAGCGTAATAATCTGTTTACATCAAATAACAATAAACAGAAAAACAATCAATCACTCGACATCCAATCAATGTCAAGCTACACCAATCAAACATTATCAATCGTCATGAGGACCGGTGGCTCCTGAGATACCCTAATACCGGTTTGGTACTCAGGAAACCCTTATCAATCATCTGTATTGGCCTATACAGAATTACCGGTAACCAGTTGTTAATCACACACGACCTAGATCTCCAAACCAACATTTCAAATTTCAAGATCTCCTGTCGTCTACAATAACAACTAAGTCCAACTGTCAAGTCAAGTTGACCTCAGAATCTTACATGCTAGCTCAAACAGCCAAGTAAGCAACTAGTCAAACTATCATGGCAAGATATCTCAATAGATGCATCATATCAAAGTAATACTATAAATGACTGGTTGTAAATCAAATCATTACAACTAAATCACACTGAGGTTACAGATCCACTCACCGATTACCTCAGACCTCCACTCAGTAGTCTAATATCACAGAGCCTTCTCCACATCTGAGAATCAACCAATTAAATATAAGTTAGTAATCAAATCATAAATACTGAACTTATATCAATCTTTAACATTAGGAACTTAACATAATCTACATCAAGATTACTAGTTCCTAACTATCCACTAATGATTTATAATATAATCATTATCATCTATTAACATATATTCAATATTAATCACATTACTGTTAACAATCAAACAAGAATTGTTATAACAGTGAACCAAGCCGCCGTCTTCACCCTTTAAGCCGCCGGCTTCTAACCATCACCCGCCGGCTTCACTTCATCAACCGCCGGGTAAATTACTAAAAGTGGTAACAGAAGCAAACCACGTTTTAAAGCATATACCAACCGCCGGGCATTGTTTATACCCGCCGGGTCCCTACACCACAACACAAGCCGCCGGCTAGGCTCAGAAGCCGCCAGCTTCTATTGACTCGGGACAAGCCGCCGGCTTCGGCATGAAGCCGCCGGCTTCAGGCTTCGTCCCAGCACAGTTTCGAGCTGTAAAACCCTAACCCACGGGTTTATAATCCAAAACCTCAAAAACAAGGTTTCTAACCGTTTAAAACCACAATTATTATCACATAATCAATATGTAACACTTATAACATGATTTCTAACATCCAAATCTCTCAAATCATCAATTTACCCAAATTCAATCAAAATCAAATTCTTAAATACTCAAGAATACTTACTGATTGAAGAATCTAACGATGGTAATCTGATGATTATTAAGTTTCATTAGAATCACAACTTCCTGATTTGATTTCTGGATTGATTTGGAGGTTTTCAGAGAGTTTCTGTGAGTTTCTAAATGAAAAATGAATAACTTTCCTAAATAGGAAAGGATATATATAGAAACTTAGGTCGGTCCAACCTAAACCGCCTTCAATATATGGGTATAATTTAATACCCCATCTCAATCTATTGCCTGGAACCCGAAAACCATTTACGAGTCCAAACATTTTATCGCACCGTCAGCTATATTAATTTACAACAATTAATATTTCACTTATCACATTGGAATATTCGGATCCTATTCCAATTATTTCACTATTTCAAACAATATTATTTCCAAACACATTTAAATCAAGAAATAATATATAAACAACTAGGTCCATTTTGAGGATGTTACACGTTGGCTAGACGTCGTCATATTATGTCAGTTACACTTCATTTTCAGGCTACTTCATACTCTTAATCTCCAAAGTGATTAACCTTTATTGTTACATATATCATTAACAGTGATATCGAATTTTGCACACATATAATAATTCTTTTGCAGCAGGTTATACCATCAGGTATTGATTTGCTACCAATTTCCATTTATCACTTTGAATGTGAAACTATTCATATAACCAGGTAGGTATGAACAACTAATCACATAATCAGGTAGTTATAACTCTTTTCGCTATTTCATTAGCATAGATGTAATGTCTAACACAATTACATCAATGATTCAACATTAATTACTAGTATGGCAATTAATACTTATAGTACATTTAGTACTAACACTATGTGTAATATTCAACACATATTCATCAATCTATACACCTTTATTTAAATTACAATTGAGCATTTCATGTTCAATAATCACATAAATATAAACTCATATACTTGGTTTACAATTTCTTAAAATGCTCAATTTAAAATTTTCTAATACTTTACATGATTCAAATATTTCATCATATTCAGTTAACCCACATAATATGATCCACATAACTATAGAATCAATGTTTACTAACCCTTATTAGCAACCATCAACAATACTAATTACTGGTATATTTTGCAGTTAAATAAACCGCCTACAAATGACTCATACACAATAAATATGTGGACCTCTTAAAACAAGTTTTAATATTGTATTTGGTAATAAGAATGTTCCCTGGGCTAAAATAAATGGAAGCCCAATACAAAACATAAGCCAAAAGTTCCAAATAAAGTCCGAAAAATAATAAAACGCGATTTTCGGGCCCCAAACGACCCCGAATGGCCAAAAACTGCCTAGGCTATTAGCATATAGCCTTGATCATTGGGCCGTTTCCGAGTGACCAAACGAATTTCAACCCAATCTGAGTTAAAAATTTTGTCACTTATCCGTTACCATGGTAAGGTCAAATTTCACACCATTTTCGTCCCAAAAATTTTATGCTGTCGATTTGTTCTATTTTAGCCGTTCGGCTCAATCTAGCCGATCGGCTCAGTAAGCTATAGCCGATTGGCTGAGCTTCTAAGCCGATTTCATGTGCAGTTTTTCGAATTTCCAACGAGCATATCTCCTAAACCCTAAAGAGTTAGGGTCTGAAATTTTGCAGACATGTTCATATGATCAAAATGAAACTTTTTCACTTTTACACTTTTTCAAAATTCACGTTTTACGAGAAAACGAACGTACGACTCATTTTGGACTATTTTAACCATTTTGATTGACATGCCATATTCCAAATGGCTTAATCTTTGACTTTAACCTTTTGCCAACATGTTTCTATATATGTTTGTGACGTGTGGGCATATTCATCACTTTCTTACACTCATTCTATCATGTTTTTAACCCTTTGACCCGGTATGGATCCAATTGGACACCTTTTTACCAAAATCAACCAAATTGAATACCATAACACTTTCAATACACTTTGCTACTGTATTTATGACTTAAAGTCACTTTTACATTGGTCATAACCAAACCACTACTCATTTTAACCGTTTAACCAACAAGTGACCCATTTGGGCACTTTAACGACCCATTTGGGTTTCCGCCCACATAATCACTATTATAACACCCAATTCACCATTCTTTGACTATTCTAAGTCAAACAAAATCATTCTCGCTATTGGTGTCATATTATAACCTTGAAATACCAATTTTCATATAAAGCCATCATATTTATACCAATTACAACAAGTTTTTCAACATTGACTTTTTCCAAACTTGTCAATGCGTATCAAGGCTCGTTGACCACTTTGACTTTCTACTTTACCACTTTTAGTACCTAGATCATAATTCAACCGAAATCATGATCAATACTACACACAAACATCTAGCCACATTTATCACTTTATAACATAGTCATTACACAATTTGACTCTACCAAATTCAACTTTGACTTTTTCCAAGTCAAATACACACTTTCAAATCAATGAACACTTTCTAATTTTAACAACAACTCTACTCCAAAACTTATAAATTGAGATATACCAACATCTCATTAAACTTTCATTATAAGGAATCATATCAAATAAATATATCATGTATCAACTAATTCCTTAGCAAGAATGTATACTCACACCTTGCATTTCTCAAATCATAATCACACAATGATTTATACTTTATTTTCATATCGTAGACAAACTTAAATCCAAATAATGCAACTATTACACTTTATTCAACAATGTGTCTACACAATTCATTTCTAGTTCATTTAGAACTACTCATGATGTTACACATCTCAATTAATATTCATAGCATCACATTAACATGTATTGATCACCAAGGACTCATCACCGAGGAATCATATTAGTCTCACTCAATTTACTTTATTACCAATCATATCATAGCAAAGAAAATAATTCAAACTTATTGAAATACACCAAGCTTATCGAAAAGTACCTGATACACATAGGCCCACGAGTATTGAGGAATCATTGAGAATACCATTCGGTTCCTCATGTTCCTCCGTCTCTGCAATCAAAACAACAATCTCAAATCTTGTTATAGATTAGTACATATTCAACTAACTAAATTCTCATACAACTACTAATCCCACACTTTGGAATGTTTGACTTGACACATATCAAAGTTTGGGATTGAACATCTTACAATGTACAATTCATCCAAACTTATGCTCTGAAACCAACTTATAACACCCCTCATTTACCTAACCATTATAATAATGATTTTGACTCGGAAGCGTCAATTTTAAACATACATTACTATTATACAACAGTTTAGTTCTTTTAAACAAAAATAATACAACACAGGTGTTATATAATTCAAAACATGTGATTAATTATCAAACGACATCAGAGTAATCCGCCTGTCAAACATTCCATCATTTCCAAGAACTTCCTGCCTAGCCCAATATGTCCCATCAATAATAACCTGCAGGAAGGACTGTGGTGGGTTAGCATAACGCTAAGTGAGTGAAACTATAATCAACAGCCCAACTTAGCATAACAACTTTGTTTACAATAAATAATCGTAAACAAAACATCACAGTAAATCAATGGTTCTTGGGGAAACCTTTAGCCAAGAACACACAACCAATATCACATAATATCAATGAGATAACATCTCAATACACAACATGTCAATGAGGATCGGTGGCTCTGGAGATATCATAATACCCTGGGATTCTCCAAGAACACTTACCGTCAATCTGTAAGGCCAATACAGAATAGACCGATAGCTTGGTACTAATTTCATACGACCTAATTTCCCATTAACGATAAGTACAAGGAAATTCCTATCGTCTTACAATAGTAACCATGCCCAACATCTTTGCTGACCTCAATAATTCAATGCACAAAGGCAATATATCAAGTGATCACATATTCACATACTCAATCAGATCAACATATCAGACTAAACCGTCTATCAACAGTATTATTACTACTAACCATAATCATAATGGAAAACAAAAACAGTAATAATATGTTACTCGTTGTAACCAAACTTGTTACAACTAAATCACACTGAGAGTTACAGATCCACTCACCGATACCTCAGTTGTCCACTCAGTAGTCTAATGTCACCGATTCTTCTCCATATCTGAGAATTAACAGAATAACACAAGTCAGTCACTTTTCTCAAATTATATACAACATTCCTCAATTATGTTTACATCAAAATTCCAAAATACTCAATTCATATGAATTTACTAAATTATCACAATTATGTTATTCAATCCATACTTACATGGATTCATATCATAGTTTTCAACAACATGTTCACTAACTGTGATATGCTACTACCATATGATACAACATGATATTTAACTCAATTATCGAATTTCTTAACTTATCACTTAATCACTTTTGCGACTACAATTCAATTGAGTTATCATTTACTTACCAAGTTATGATTATCATGATCATAAAATCATATTAATCCATCTTAATCATTGTTAACTACCATAATTATAATAATCCTCATGAAGACTTAATCAAGTTATAGCTTTTTAGCTTGAATCATGCTAATCATCATCAATAATCACCCCTAATATGATTATTAACAACACTTTATCAATTACACATCATTAGCTTAGGCTTAGAAATCATAATTCATGGATAATCAATTAAACCCATGACTTTCTTCATGATCATCATATAATTTCATCATTTCTAGCTTAGGGCTTCACTTATAATCATGAATTAAACATCAACTAACAATTATACAAGCATTACAAGCTTCAATTTAACATTACTCATCCTAATTCAATCAAATAACCAAAACCCATTTTCTAGGGTTTATGAAGATCAAAGAATTAAGACTTACAAAATACTTAGAAGGATTATAGGATGATTACTTCATGTTTTTGGAGCTTGAATTCAAGTTCTATGGCTTCAATTTCATCTCACAGCTTGTTTTGAAGTTTTAGAATCGTCCCTGTGGTGTGGTTTGTACGGCCAAACAAGAACAGAGGAACAAGGTGTGATTTAATTCAAGAACTTTGATGATTGATGATGATTTAGGGTTTAGTTTTGGTTCCTGAGTTCTTCTCCTGTAAGAATCGATTATACTAGATCATTCATGAAGTTTCATACGTATTACACACATATATTTGGTAATATGTGTACTAGTTTTATCCCCTTTTAAATCTATTGTCTGGAACTTAAAACCATTCGCGAGGACAAACTATTTTATTTTACCGTCAACTGAATTAAATTAAAACAAGTAATAATTTATTAACCACAATAAATTATTTGACTCTTTTACTTATTTATTTGACTAAAACATGCCAAAACTATTTTCTGACATATTAAATAATAATTAAATAATAATTCAAAGTCAGAAAATATTAAAATATTATCAGACCCGAGAACAGGGTGTTACACGGTTTTTATTGTCAAAGTGCAATGGCGGCACAGAAAGGGGTTTGAGTTTACTTGGGAACCCGAGGATTGGATGATGATGTACTATCCTGCGGTGCACCAAGAATGGTTCGTGAGGACATAAACAGAATAAGTGGGGGAGAGTTGTAACACCCCAAATTTTGAGGTATTATTTCGTTGTATAAATAAATAGTCGTTTTAAATTTATTTCACTATAGGTCCACTAAAATAATAGAAATCGTAAATGGTTTCCCAGTTACAGACAATGGAAATTAAAGGGGAATATTATTAATACTTCCCTATCTTTTATTCTAGCTCATACTTATTAAACTTCCAGAGAACTCAAGAAACTAAGAGAAAAATCGCAGGAACCTTGTTTCATCTCCAAATCATCATCTTAATCTCTAATTCAAGCCTGTAATCATCCAATTGATTATATCTTTCATCTTTTTCAATCCTTTGTAAGTGTTATTCACCAAATTTTAAACTAACTAATTGGGTTTTAGTGGGTTTTGATAAATTGATGGGTTTAATCCGAAATTAACCCTAGGAATTGGTTGTATTAGGGTTAATTAGTGTTTTGATGTTTGTGGATGATCATAATACAACTAAATGATGTTGAAATCATTAGTTGTGTTATTGGGTAAATTTATAGGTTTTACTAAATTCATCTAGGTTGAGCTTAATTGACCTAGAATGATTCTAGTGATGTTATTAGAGTGTTAATATGTTATTTAAACATGAATTAACTAGAAATCCAAGTAATCAAAGGTTAATGATGATTATGATTATAGAGGGAATTTGGTGTGTTAGTTTGATTGAGGTCAAACTAAGTCAAACCCAAAGTGGGGGAGTATGATTGTGGTTTCTTGTTAATATTGATATCTAGCAAGTTCTAAATACTTGTTGTGTATTATATGATATGTGTTTAGGTGATTAAAGGCTTGGAACAAATTGTGATCAATTGTTGTAGTCTTCATCTAAACATCAATGTGAGTGTTGTGGGGGTTAATTGGGTAATGGTCATGTGTTCCAAATTGCTTACGAGCAAGAGGTTCACATGATTAAGTGGTGTATTGTTGTTGATTATCGTTAGTTATTGTTGATTGATTGACGATACTTGTGGATTATGTGGATTGAGCATCTTTGTAGAGGTTTGCTAACTTTGTTAGCATAGAGTTGTTGTTGACTTAGTATCCATTTCGACGTGATTTGGTACTAAGTGTTTATGGCCACATATCCGCATAGAGATTTGACATCTACTTAGTGCTTAGTAGTTATTTGATTGAGATTATGTTGTTAGAGTAATTTACCTTTACTTGATATATGTTTTGGTGAATTACTTGATTAATTGCTCATGAGCTCACTAAGCATTGTGCTTATGGTTTAAGTGTTTAATGTTGTAAGTGGTAAGTGAGCAAGTGGTGAAAAAGGGGCGACTAAGATCAAGTAGCGTGGATTTAGCTTGCATTGTGTGAGTAGCAAGCTCTTTTTTCTCTTTTGATTATTGTTGTGTACTTGACTTGTATAAATCGCCCTTGAAATGAGTTTTTGGAAGTTAAACATGGAGGTCTTTGTAACTTGTGGTTTTTGGTAAAAGTCGACTTTGTAAGTCAACCATGGTTGTAAATGATGTACATTGTGGTTTTGAAAATATATCATATATATTAGTGTTAAATATATATTGTTGTTGAATGGTGAAAGTAGTAAATGGTCAAATTGTATTTTGGTCAAATTTTGTGATGACACATAGTCTAATACTTTGGTCGATTATGGGTTGTAGTTGACTTGTGAATGAGTCGAATTAGTTTTTGTTGGCAAACGGGTCAAAAAGTGTCCAAATGGGTCACTAATTGCATCCGTAAGCTAAATAGAGTTAGATAAAGGTTAGAGTTGTTTTGTCGACTCCTCTAACTTTGTTATGATATGTTTGAACTGTTGTCAAAAGCTCCAGGTCTAATTTCTTGTGGTTTGTGATTTAGGTAGTAGCCAAAAGTGGCCAAAACGGCCTCAAATTGGTCATACGCCCAAATCGCACGTTTTTGTAAAATTTGAAAAAGTGTCAAAAGGGAAACCTTCATTTTGGTATAGCGGAGGTGTGTGCAAAATTTCAAGTCATAACTCTTAATGAGTTAAAAGTTATGCGTGTTTGAATTTAGCTCTAAAACATGAGTCTGTTTTACCACTAAAACTAGCTTGTTCTAGCTGGTGCATATGACTAAAACAAGCTTGTTTTAGTTGGTGTATATGACTAAAACAAGTTCGTTCTAGTTGGTATATATGACTAAAACAAGTTTGTTCTAGTTGGAATATATGACTAAAATAAGGTTTTCCTAGCTAGGGGTGTTCAAATGGATGGATCGGTTCAAAACCGATCCGTATACATGAATCCAAATAGATTATAGTTTTAAAAATATGAATCCGATCCGTCCAAACAAATTCAAAAACTGAACCAATTCATCCTAATTAGTATTTGGATGGATCGGTTTGGTTTTTGGATATCCAAACACATACATAAATATATTCAATATCTACAAAAAATATGTTACATATTATAATACATTTATACAAAATAGATGGTTCTCATTTGCACCACCCGGTACATATACATGTGTGTGTAATATAATAGTAAAATGCAAAACGAAACTATAAATTACCTACATATATAAGTAAACAATTTTGTAAACTATAAACTACCTATTTTATTTGGATATTATAGAATATTAATAATTTAATAAACTATGTTGTATGTTCATCTATATACATAATGTTTAAAAATATATATATTTATTTGTTATTTGGTTTTTTTGGATAATCCGGTTTGTAATTTACAAACCAAAACCAATCCGTGATCCAAAATAATAAGTTTGGTTTTGATCCGAGCCGATCTAAAAATCCAATTATCCAAAACATATTGTCCGATCCGAGTTATCCAATTGGATAATCCGGTTTTATCCAAACTGTGAACAGCCGTAGTCCTAGCTTTAAAAATGATTGTTCTAGAAAGAAAAAAAAATTTGGGCGTTTCACATTTTGAAAATTTATGCAATTTCTAATTAAAAGTGGACGAGTCACAATTATTTAACACAAATTTGTTTAAAAAATAATTGGGCATGCAATTTTAAGATCATCGTCAGTTTAATTTCAAGCAAGATAATCGACATTCTAGTTACATTTCAAATGAAAGGAATGGAAGAAGTTGAGTTAAGACATTTAAAATTAAAAGGTAAACAAACCCATTAGCCATTTAGGATCTTGTTATCATATATGGATCATATATAGACGTTATTTAATTTAAAAATTAATTTTGAATATTATAGGCTGTTTCCAAATTTATAAATTCTAATTAATTTAGTTTAGGGTAGTTTTGTCTTTTCCAATTTAGTTAGGGGTGATTTCGTCTTTTCCGATCTTTAATGTTGTAAGGTTCCAAAGAAAGTATGTAAACACTTTATAAGGGTGTATGATCTCCAAATTTATAAATTCTAATTAATTTAGTTTAGGGTAGTTTTGTCTTTTCCAATTTAGTTAGGGGTGATTTCGTCTTTTCCGATCTTTAATGTTGTAAGGTTCCAAAGAAAGTATGTAAACACTTTATAAGGGTGTATGATTCAAGTTTACTCTTTATATATATATACTAGACATAAACCCGTGCGATGCACATTAATTGTATTATACAATTATGTTTCAAATAGATATGATTAATTTTATTAGAAATAAATATAAACCAATTTTTCTAAAGTATATTAATTACGTAGTAGTTTTTATTAGTAATTTGACATAATTTACGATTCCTAGATCTCAATAATTATTAAAATTTTGGATATATATTATATAGTTTAATTAATTTTAGAAAAAATAATTAAAAATTGTCACATGTCATCTTTACCTACTTGGCAAATTTTGGAACAATTTTTTATACTCCCTTAGTATATATATAGAAGATAGATATAGATGTAAAACCCGTGCGTAGCACGGCAATCTAAAAGATACAATATACTATTTTAATGTGAAAATACGGCAATCTAAAAGATATAATATACTACTTTAATGTGAAAATACCTTGCCATCAACTAAAAAGGTTCTAGCAATTGGTTGCATTTTTTCATGTCCAAAAGTGAGTTGGATTTGTGCACTAAAAATTCAAACATTGATTTAACCGTAGCTTGTCTACATTGGAAAAGAATATCTATTTAAGATCTAAAATAATAAAAATAAGTATAAGTATTACATGAACATAGGATGATCAAACGAAATAACATATGCTAGATAAAATAACTATATGAACAGACAAATAAAATAGGATGCAAGTCATGAAGAGAAAACACACCATATATGAACCACAACATATACTTTATGGGAACGAAAGTTGCGCAACAACTTGGTTGCTTCCATATATCTACATAAAAAGATTAGCATGTATATGGATACACAACGTCTTCTATTTATCCTAAAGTTTATATGTATTCACAGTTTGTTTAACATTGTTTTTTTTATATATATAAACAACGTATGTATTATTATTTGATTGTGAAACCTTGAATATATGTGTTGCTTTTTAGATGACACATATCTAGATTCATTAGTCCTATCCGATCTCAATTTATGTTTAGAAATAATGTAATTATGTGTTGTTGAATAATATTAGCATGAGTATAAATAGTTATTTAAAATAAAAGTATGTAGAGGTTGAATTTAAAATTTGATTATTAATAGTTGAATGACCATCAAAGATATGGAGTATACACGAATGGTTTTTGATATGGAGTATACACGAATGGTTTTTTTTAGCTAGAAAGTTGGTACATCAACTTAATCAACATAATACTCCGTATTATATTGTTAATAAGGAATTTGAGCATGAATATAAGTTGTAATTGATTAATTGTCTACGTTTATCTAAACTATTTAAATATAGTTTACATTTTTATTATGTGAAATTATGAGAGATTGCCATGTGGCGTTTTCGTCTACGTGGTAAATTCTGGAGCAATTTTCAATACTCGCTTAGTATATACATAGATTACAGCAATTTTTTGTGAGAATAAAGGAACCAATAGGAATGAGCCACGTGTCACTTTACTCTCTCTCCTCCAAAATTTTGAAAATTAAAATCTCTCTCAAACGATAAGTCGAAAAATTATAAAAATTGCACCATAAAAATCATCGTTTTATTCTCTTCGATTAGAGATGTGACAATGTATACTTTTGATGAACTTTTTTTTTTTCAATTTTTTGGTGGATTTTGAAATCAAGTAACACATGTGCTAGAAGCTGGTGACGCATGTGTTAGTTGCTGTTAACACATGTGTTACTCTCTACTAACACATGTGTTAGTAGCGAATAACACATGTGTTAACAGAAACTAACACATGTGTAAATAGCTAGTAACACACACGTTACTAATTTTGTAAAACCAAAAAAAAAAAGTTATCGAAAGCATACCTTGTGAGATGGCAAATCAAAGAGAAAAAAATGTCGATTTTTATGGTGCAATTTTTATGATTTTTCGACTTACCGTTTGGGAGATATTTAAGTTTAAAAAACATAGGGGAAAGTGGACTTTATAACACGTGGTGCATTCTAGTTGGTTCCTCCATTCTTACCAAAAATTCCATTCTCATTTGAACCTCACTCGTATATAGAAATATTTGAATAATAATAAATCAAATCAAATTAGAAACATAAGAGCACACGGTGTGCATCTAGGTGGCATCGACGTTCCCCATCGAGAACGCCTTGCGACGGCGTTCTGCCGCCCCGCACCAGCGTTCTCTCCGGCGTTCTCCTCAGATTTTGGTTCCAGCGTTCGTGAAGGGACGGTGTATCCATTCGATGTTCTCACATTTTTAATTGTTTTTTGTTCATTTTTTCTGTTTGGTCACACGAGCTAGCATAAAATATGTGAGTAAATTTTCAGTTTTGGTTCCTGATTTGCTTGGTGGATGGTGACGTTAAAATATGAGAAAAAAATGATAATGAAGAAGATGATCTATATTTACATTTTGTTTTAATGAATAAAATGTTGTTTATTTAATTTATTTGTTTTTTATATATTAATTTATACAATTATCTTTATTAAAAAATCAAATAAAACAAATAATAAAAAATTCCAGAACACTAAGAATTCAGTTTCACCACATTACAAAATCCTCACTTTCGACATTCTCCAGAACACTGTCCCAGAACACCGACACCACACCCTGTGCTCTAACAATAGTTGAACAAAGATACTAAAAAACCCATCTCACGATAGTTTAATTAAGTAAACAAACAATACATACCAAAAACTTGACATCAATTAATAATGTAGAATTAAAGAAAGAAAAAACATGCAAAAGATACTATAAAAACTAATCAATATTTGTATGCATAAGTTTAATAAATATTAAAATATGAGAAACATAAATACAACATGAAACCACCACAAAGAATAAATTATCATTACGAAAGTAAAACAAATAACGCAAGTTTGTTAATCGACAATAAACATGTTGTGCAATAAACATGCTATACAAACTAACGTAAAAGATTTTTTTTCTAGAATTAAATTGAAGACCACAAAACAAAGCAAATAATCAAACTATAATAGTAATCTCACCCGTCAAGATTTGTAGTATAGAGATGAAGAGAATGATTGGATACATTTAGATGGGTTAGCTATATTCAATTTTTTGGTATTCAATTCTCGCTATATTTTTATGATGACGATATCTACCATAGAAAGATATCCGTTTAAATAGAGTTGGTATCCTTTTCCAAACCTAAATCAAATTGGATCACTAATTTTTAATTCCAAATAACTACGTTAATATATAAATGTATCAATATTTTACATATAATTAGATCAAAATTTGATGGAGCAATCTTGGCTTTTCAATGGGGGTTTTTCAATTTGATCCCACGATCTAGATTTAATTACAATAATTACACTTTTCCCCCTTAAATATTATTAAATATATTAAAAAAATTCGGTTAATAATACAACTAAATAAAATAACACAAAAAAATAAAAACTTACATAACTTTCACGATATACTCTCGATATTAACGAATTTTTTTCATTTGTTTAAGCAAAATTAATACTATTTCCCTATATATATATATATATATATATATGATCCATCATTCTCTACGTATTCCATATTAGTGGATCCACAAAGATCTCAACATCTTTTAAAAAATTGTTCGTCCCAAAAATTAAGTGTTGTTGAACATCCCTCCTATAAAAAACAACCAGTTGTTCAAGATCCCAAAAGTCCAAAAAAATTGAAAGGTATGATATAGCTAACTTATTAACTGTCATAAGAAAACCAAATGCTAACTTGTAATATATATTCATATGCTAACAGAGGTACAAAACTCTTCAATTTAATTTAAAGTGACATCTAATGAAAAAGTTGATCCAATTGGTATAATAACCTCTTCAATGCTCATATCATAATGTAACACCCCAAATTTCAAGATGTTATATTAGTGCGCGAGGGTATAATTTTTTTAAAGTGTTATTATTTTAAGTGATATAAAATAATAGAATACGTGAATGGTTTCTCAGTTCCAGATGATGATAAGTACGGGAGTAAAAATCAGAGAAATAAGGATATATGTACGTACGACTACATGATTATCCAGTTTCATTTCCATAACATTCCAAACTCAATTTTATGAAGAAACAAAAACGCGGGGAATCATTCAAGCTTCAATTTCAATTCCTAATCCATGATTCAAGTTTTCTAAAGTTCAATTCATTACCTTTTTATCATCCTCAACCTCTTTGTAGGTGATTCTTCTACGATTTTAACCTATGTTTTTGGGTTTTCATGGGGTTTCGAGAAATTAATGGTTTTAATCCGAAATTGAGATTATAAATTGATTGATTTGATGTTAGTTAGTGTTATTGAGATCATTAGTAACCATATTACATAATGAAAGTGATGAAATCATGATTAGTGTTCTTGAGAGATTTAATAGGTTTTGCTAAATCTTTATGAATTCATGTAGTAAGCTTAAAAGTGTAATTACAAGTGTTAATAGAGTATGATTATGATGATGGAACAAGTATTAAAGTAATAAAGTTTTAATAAGTAATGAATTATAGGGTGTGTTCATGATGAAATTGATAAATTGTATTGAATTGTTACAAACTAGTGTAACTAGTTTAAATGATGAATTGAAAGTATCATTATAATACAAAGATGATGTGTTAGGGTTTAAATAAAGATAAAGTTTCAAGTGTTAAGCTTTAAGGTTAATATGATCATGAATAGTGTAGTTATGTAGTTTGATTAAAGTTAATCCATGAGGGTAAAGGGTTAGCAATGATGATTAGAAGATCATGATGATTGTTAGTGTCTAAATGTGTTGTCATGTTGTTATATATGATTTGTTTAGGTGTTAAAGATGTGGAAAGCTTTTGTTGATCACTTGTTGTGAAATCGTCTAAAACACCAAGGTGAGTGATATGGGGGTTAAATGGGTAATGATTGTGTATTACCGGATTGCTTCAAAGCAAGAGGTTTGCACAATCAGGTGGAATATACTTGTTTCTTATGTTTGTATCGATTGTGTGTGTTCCGTATTGCTTCCGAGCAAGAGGTCATACAATCGTGTGGTGTATCACTTGTTTCTTAAACTTGTTTCTTATACTTGTTTCATATGCGTGTATCTGGTGTTTGTATCATTTGTGGAAGTTTGTTGTTGACCATTGTTATTGATTGTTGGTAGTTGTTGAATTAGGTGTAATTATGTGGAATGAGCATATGTAGAGATTCAGTGTTGTATACGAATACGTGCTTGCACATTATGTTGAGCTTGGTATGCATATCGATGTGGTATGGTGCCTTGCGTGCTTGTTTCTAATGGCCGCGGATCCGTATAGTGTTTAGAGAAGTCTCTACAGTTGCTCAGTAGTTATGTGTTTAAGCAGATATGTGGTTGATATATGATAAGTGTTGTTGTAGTGTGACGCGCGCGGAACGGTCGGTCAAGGAATCGCTTCCTTTGTCGTTGCGGACCTCACGCTCAACGCGGCATCATGTGGTAGTTTTAAATTTATAATAGTCGGGGGGAGCCAAAACCTTCCGAACAACCTACTATTACTTGGTACGAGTACCTGATACTAGTAAGTGGTAAGGATGATCCAGGGTCGTTCCTCACGACGGTAGAATTGAAACAGAGCTCACTCAGATAACTTAGTAATTAAGCTGGGTTTTGAATAGTTGGATAGGTTTGTATTTGGTTTTCTAATTTATTTAAACTAATAAAACATAAAATAAAAGGGAAGCTAGCATATTTGCAACACTTAAGGATGACGGAGACGTGGCTCACCATAATTTAGGTATGATGTTCAATATGGGGCACATCTAGGTAACAGACAAATAAACTATAGATGTAAACACTAGGACCCTACTTCTTTAGATAGATTCTAAATCAGTATGTCACTGAGTACCTAGTGTAACACCCGCCAAATTAGGACTAGTAATTAGTGCCTAATCATATGTTAATACATGTAATTAGTTCCTTGTTAGGCTAATTAATGTATCGAATTATATATATTGTTGAATATATACGAAAATGCGATTTGATTAAATCGTACGCAATTTAAATCGGATGTATTTCGATTCTAATTTATATGGACGTTGGTGACAAAATTTTATTAAATAACGGTTTATGTTAAAAATATTATTATTATAATATTTCGTATCGTACAATCAGGAATTATATAATTTAAAACGTAAAACGCGCAAACCAAATAAAATAAATTACAACTTATAACTCAAAATAAAGTGATTAGTAAAATAATTAAACAAACTATCGCGTAAAAATTCGTAATCTAAAACTTATAATTAAAACGTAAAATAATTATTTAACGTCTAAACAACGGAGCAAACGAACACCACACGGAACGCGGGGCGAAAAACTGGAAATGGGGATAACCCCACCTCCACCTCCTCTTTTCTTTCATTTATTTCCTTTCCTCTCTCTCTCCTTCATCTTTTTCTCTCAAACTTTCATCACCAAAACTCACTAAAAATCGCAAATAGCAACATCAAACGACCTTGGATCTCATTATCACTTTGGAAGAAAACGACCACCGCGACACGATCTATCATCCTATCTTTTCGGATTTCTCATCCGACAATTTGTAAGTTTCCGACAAATCCCGAAATCTCTCGTTTTTAAGTGTTTTCACTTTCTAGTAGTTTGTAACAACTTATAATGTCCCTATAAGGGTTGGGTAAAAGTTTTGGACCGAACGGAAACCGAAAAACTCGTTTTCGACACATTTTCCGGCCAACAGACCGCTACGTCGCATTTGGCCCAGAATTTATGCGACGTCAGCTTCTACGTCGCAATACCCATCGTGACGTCGCATAGTGCGACGTCAGTCACAACGTCGCATTAAATTGCGACGTCGCATATAGCGACGTCAGCCTTAACGTCGCCAATACCTCGCCACGTCGCACTTAGCGACGCAAGCCCCTACGTCGCAGAAATCACCTACGTCGCATTAGCGACGCAGCACCCTACGTCGCATTAAATTGCGAAACGTCGCCTTTAGCGACGTCATGCTCAACGTCGCAGTCCTACCTGCGACGTCGCACCCAACGTCGCACAAACCAGAACCTCAAAAACACAGATTTTTACTAAGTGTCGAGACTCGAAATTTATCACTCGATTTTACCCAAATTCAGATCCAGATGCGTTTTTCGTCAAAGCAATATAGTAGAAATAAAAATTTTCCAAGCTGACCTGGCAGCTCGACCCCAGCCAGGGGCTCTGCCCCTTGGACCCCGCCAGGGGCTGCCGCCCCTTGGACCCCGCTACCAGGGGCGCTGCCCCCGGACCCCCGTACTTTGATTTCGTAACGGCTTCTAAAACACAATCAAAACACATTTTTCAAGTAAAACGCCACGAAATCAAAATAGTAATAATTGAGATTATTATTACAAATCCGTCACCAACGGGCCGTACACTTTTCAAACACTTAAACGTATCAACCAAATAGTGGAGATTTGGACATTATAGTTGGATGAACAACTACTGGGGTGATCTTTTGAGATACCCAATCATATTTATAACCATCGCGTGTCGTGGACACCCTCAGGTTACAAGTCTTTGGACTTCATTTCGGCTAATCAACTTACGTTTGTTTAAACGCTTACAGACTCAGGTGAGTCTCATAGCCCCTCTTTTTACTGTTTTACTCAGGGGTGTGATATACTGCTCAAACTTTTAACATGTGAACGCAAGTACCAAACTTTTCATATACTACATGAGTTTTTCGAAACTAATCATTTGAAAGTCCTCCGTCAGCATAGTTGTTAATACGTTGTAGCGTGAATATTAGTATATGGTACCATATAGGATTGACCCTCCTCGTTCGGGTTAGCAAGCACTAACCGGGTAAACGGACGTACTAATGTTTGGGAAGACGAATGTTGATTAGGCATTCGTGGAGGCACCTCGCCCGGAATTCTCTATAGGGGACCCGGCCCTCGAGTTAAGCTCAACTATGTGCTCATGGCTGTATACACGATGATTATCATTAAATTGCTGGATGCAATTCATTATTTAATTGCTGGATGCAATTCATTATTTAAATCTTGCGGTTCATACAATATTACTTGATTTCAAACCTGTGAGCTCACCAGCTTTATAGCTGACCTTTTAGCATATATCGCAGGTACCCAGCAGTAGGATGTTTCTGCTTCAGGATTTAGCTCGAGTCAGCATACAGACGATTGAGATTTTCTTGCATTAGTATATTTTGTATAAGTACTTATGTACAGAAATCTCATTTTATTTAACTCGAGCTATGTAAAGCTTTAAACGTTGAAAACATTTCAGTTATCAATATATTTTGTTAAAACGACGCATATAGAGTCGTTTGCTATTTATCTTTGTGCTTTGTTATTGATTAGTAACACCCAAATCAAGCTTCCGCAAATCATCAAATTTGGGGGTGTTACAGATTGGTATCAGAGCCTAAGGTTATAGTGAACTAGGTTGCATTTAGTGAACCTAGACTATGACCATTAGGCAGTATTCCTTATTAGGTATGACTGGTTCAGGGATTACAGCATACGAGTTTAATTTAACATAGCCTGATCAACTATGTACAATTAAGCAAAGATGATGTAAGATCTGAAAGTAGTTATGGCTGAACAGGATACAATAGAAGACTCTGACCTCGAGAGAACCGAGACTTAAACATGTTTATGCTAGACACTCAATAGGCTATATTATATAGGAACTATATGAATATAGGCCTCAATCTTACTAACGCTTTGTCTCAGAAATGGCAAACACACCATCAAATTCATCTCGTTCTCAATCCGGGTCGCAGAACCCAAGGGTAGCAAGGAGGAACTCCAGGTTGCCTCGAGCTGGCCCGTACTCCACTCACTCCACCTTGCCGGCTCTAGCCGCTAGGGTGAATCAACACGAGCAACGACTTCGCACCATGGATGTCGTGTTGCAGGAAACAAACGAAAACTGGAGACTTACATCCCTCGAACGCATAGAACAAGTCTCCGACGATCTTGAAACCACTAACAACAACATGGATATCCTTCGTAATCAAATAATAGAAATAAGGGTGGAAAATGCCCTTCTGCAACAAAGGATGGATGAATGTGTGCAACGCTCACTTGAGGCAGAAGAATATGCGCGTGGACTAACACAACGACTTGCACTAGCAGAAGACAACGCCCGACAAGCTAGCAGGCTTGCAAACACTGTGGACCGTCTTGTCACGATGATGGAACAAATTAATCTACGTTAAGACTAGTGTCATTGTCTTGTAATCTACCCTGTAATCTAGTAACTATCTACGCGCTATTCTATAATTCGGTCGGATGTAACAATTCCCGACATCTTTTGTAATACATCTGTAGGATGTAACCTTTGAACTCGTATCATTTATCAAGTATTCTTGCTGTTTTCGACTCATATTAATTGCCATTATCCCTGTTGATGTTATGTATTACTGCTTTTATACATGTACATCTGAGATAAATACAACTTTCTTGCAAAATCTCATGTATCTTCATTTCTTTTATTGAAGAATCATGCCGCCAAAGACCAGACCTTACACTGATGCTCAGATTACGTCACTCATAACCCAGGCTGTTACTGAAGCCTTAGCTCGGAATACCCCACCAAACTCCACAAGAAACAGCGATACCGCTGGAACCTCTACCACCAAACCTTGTTCTTACAAGGACTTTCAGAGCTGCAAACCCTCGAGTTTCAAGGGTTCTGAAGGAGCCATCGGATTAATCAGATGGTTCGAGAAAATGGAAACTGTTTTCCGTGTCAGCAAATGCGCGGAGAACGACAAAGTAAACTTCGCCACCTGCTCTCTTGAAGATGATGCCCACTCTTGGTGGAATTCATATACTCAATCAGTGGGTGCTGACATTGCCTACCAAATCACTTGGGAGGAATTGAAAGCCAAACTCACTGCCAAGTACTGCTCTATCGCCAAACTCCAAAAGCTAGATGAGGAGTTCTGGAACTTGAAGGTTCAGGGTGGTGACATCGATGGTTATACCACCAGATTTCAACAATTAGCTGCCCTCCGCCCAGCTATGGTGAGCACTGAACCTGATAAAATCAGGAAGTACGCCCTTGGTCTCCCTGATTTTGTTCGGGGACACGTCATCTCTTCAAAACCAACCACCATTGACAGTGCAATCTCATTGGCCCAAGACCTGATGTCTATGAGCCAAGATTCTGAACCACCCACTTCATCCTCCCAAAACAACAAACGCAAGTGGTCTGACTACCACAACAACCACTCCAACCAACAAAACAAGAAACCCGACATCATCAAAGCTTACAACACCACCACTGACATCATCCGAGGTTACACGGGGAGCAAACCATATTGTCCCAAGTGCAGCCGTCACCATGAGGGTTCCTGTGGTCCCTTTTGCAACAACTGCAAGAGGTACGGCCACCTCACCAAAGATTGCCGCTCACCTGCCAACAACAATTCCAACAACAACACCAGACCACCCAAAGTATGCTTTGAGTGTGGGAAACCTGGGCATTTCAGGGACTCGTGCCCAAAACTGAAGAACAACAACAACAACAACCGCAACAACAACAACAACAACAACACTCGCAGCAGAGCTTTCGTCATCAAATCTGGGGACGCCCGCCAGGACCCGAATGTGGTCTCGGGTATGTTCCTCCTCAACAACTTAACTGCTTCTGTTCTATTTGATACTGGTGCTGATAGAAGCTTTATCTCTGATGATTTTTGCCCATTACTTGACATCACTCCTGTTGCCTTAGATGTTAAGTACACTGTAGAGCTAGCCAATGGAAAACTTGTAGAAACCACCAGTGTGATACCTAATTGCACTTTAAACCTAGCTGACGAAATCTTTTCGATCGACCTTATACCCATTGAAATCGGAAGTTTCGACGTCATTATTGGAATGGACTGGTTGTCCAAACATCGAGCTGAAATCATTTGTCACGATAAGATCGTCCGTATCCCACTCGCCGTCGGTGGAACCTTGATCATACAGGGGGAGACCGGTGGGACGGGACTCAATATAATCTCCTGCTTAAAAACCCGAAAATTTCTGAGAAAGGGTTACACTGCCATACTCGCACACATCACCGAGAAGAAGTCGGAGGAGAAACGACTTGAGGATGTGCCGATTGTTAGAGACTTTCCCGAAGTCTTTCCGGAAGAACTACCTGGTCTACCTCCGTCTAGACAGGTTGAGTTCTCAATCGATCTCGTGCCGGGTGCCGCACCGGTGGCCCGCGCACCATACCGTTTAGCCCCATCCGAACTTCAGGAGTTGTCCTCTCAGTTACAGGAACTGCTGGATCGAGGATTCATTAGACCGAGTTCTTCACCTTGGGGAGCTCCGGTCTTATTTGTCAAAAAGAAGGACGGTTCATTCCGAATGTGCATCGACTATCGAGAATTGAATAAATTGACCATCAAGAACCGTTATCCACTTCCTCGCATTGATGATCTATTCGACCAACTTCAGGGTTCAAGTTTCTACTCAAAAATCGATCTGCGATCAGGTTATCATCAGTTACGAGTTCGCGACACCGATATTCCAAAAACTGCTTTCAGAACTCGTTACGGGCACTACGAATTCCAAGTGATGCCCTTTGGTCTAACCAACGCACCGGCTGTATTCATGGACCTCATGAACCGGGTGTGCAAACCTTACCTCGATAAGTTTGTCATTGTCTTTATCGATGACATACTCATTTACTCGCGCAACGAGCAAGAACATGCGCAACACTTCAGAACCATCCTTGAATTACTTAGACACGAGGAGCTTTATGCTAAATTCTCTAAGTGTGAGTTCCGGATCCAAACCGTTCAATTTCTTGGTCACGTGATCGACAGTCAGGGAATTCACGTGGACCCATCAAAAATCGAGGCTATCAAAGACTGGCAAGCACCCACCTCTGCAACTGAAGTACGACAATTCTTGGGTCTTGCTGGGTACTATCGGCGATTTATCGAAAATTTCTCTAAAATAGCTCAACCACTCACGGTACTGACTCAGAAGGATAAAAGGTTCGATTGGACCGAGAAACAAGAGTCAGCATTTCAACTTCTGAAACAAAAGCTTTGCAGTGCTCCGATCCTATCCTTACCCGAAGGCACCGATGACTTCGTGGTATACTGCGATGCTTCTCACCAAGGTCTTGGTTGCGTGTTGATGCAACGAGATAAAGTCATTGCTTATGCCTCACGACAGCTGAAAATTCACGAAAAGAACTACACCACTCATGACCTCGAACTTGGAGCTGTCGTTTTTGCTCTCAAAATCTGGAGACATTATCTCTACGGCACTAAGTGCACAATCTTTACCGATCATAAAAGTCTCCAACATATCTTCGATCAGAAGGATCTCAATATGAGGCAACGTCGATGGGTCGAGTTGCTTACCGATTACGATTGCGAGATCAAGTACCATCCAGGGAAGGCTAATGTTGTAGCCGATGCCCTCAGTCGAAAGGAACGACCAAAACCACTTCGAGTCCGAGCCCTCAGTATGACCATTCATAACGATCTTACCATTCAAATTCATACAGCTCAGATCGAAGCCCTGAAAGCTGAAAACATCAAAAATGAAGCCTTGCGGGGCATTGACAAACAATTTGAAATCAAACCTAACGGGATTAGGTACTTCTCAAACCGAATCTGGTTGCCCAGTTTTGGGAACCTAAGAGACTTGGTGATGGACGAGGCTCACAAGTCTAAATATTCTATTCATCCCGGATCCGATAAGATGTACCACGGTATCAAGGAATTTTATTGGTGGCCAAACATGAAAGCCGAAATCGCCACTTATGTCAGCAAGTGTCTTACTTGCTCGAAAGTCAAAACCGAACATCAGAAACCTCCTGGTTTACTTCAACAACCTGAAATTCCTGAATGGAAATGGGATCAAATTGCCATGGATTTCATAACCAAACTACCCAAGTCATCGAACGGTTGCGATACCATTTGGGTGATCATTGATCGTCTCACCAAATCTGCTCATTTCCTGGCAATCAAAGAAAACGATAAAATGGAACGCCTTACACAAATTTACATCAAGGAAATCATTTCTCATCATGGTGTTCCAATCTCGATCATCTCTGACAGAGATGCCCGTTTCACTTCTCACTTTTGGCAATCACTTCAAAAAGCATTGGGTACCCATCTCGATATGAGTACCGCGTACCATCCTCAAACAGACGGCCAAAGTGAACGAACCATTCAAACCTTGGAAGATATGCTACGCGCTTGCGTAGTTGATTTCGGTACAAACTGGGAAAAACATCTACCGTTGTGCGAATTTTCGTACAATAACAGTTATCATGCCAGCATTAAGGCTGCACCATTTGAGGCACTGTACGGTCGTAAGTGCCGATCACCGATCTGTTGGACTGAAGTGGGAGATAGTCAACTCACTGGTCCTGAACTCATTCACGCCACCACTGAGAAAATTGTGGAAATCCAAAACAGACTCAAAGCCGCACGTGATCGTCAGAAAAGTTATGCTGACGTGAGACGCAAACCACTCGAGTTCCAAGTTGGGGATCGAGTACTCTTGAAAGTATCGCCTTGGAAAGGCGTCATCCGTTTTGGCAAACGCGGGAAGTTGAATCCCCGGTACATCGGGCCTTTTGAGATCCTTGAACGGATTGGCCCCGTAGCTTATCGATTGCAGCTGCCATCCGAACTTAGCAGCGTGCACCCGACTTTTCATGTTTCAAATCTGAAGAAGTGTCTGTCTGATGAGACACTTATTATTCCATTAGATGAAATTCGTGTTGACGATAAACTTCATTTCGTTGAGGAACCCGCTGAAATTATGGACCGTGAGGTCAAACAACTGAAACAAAGTCGTATTCCCATCGTCAAGGTCAGATGGAATTCGCGGCGTGGTCCGGAATTCACCTGGGAACGGGAAGACCAAATGCGACTCAAATATCCTCAACTTTTCACTGATTCTACATCGAACACGACCTCGAGCTAAATTTCGGGACGAAATTCTTCTAACAGGGGGAGAATGTAACACCCGCCAAATTAGGACTAGTAATTAGTGCCTAATCATATGTTAATACATGTAATTAGTTCCTTGTTAGGCTAATTAATGTATCGAATTATATATATTGTTGAATATATACGAAAATGCGATTTGATTAAATCGTACGCAATTTAAATCGGATGTATTTCGATTCTAATTTATATGGACGTTGGTGACAAAATTTTATTAAATAACGGTTTATGTTAAAAATATTATTATTATAATATTTCGTATCGTACAATCAGGAATTATATAATTTAAAACGTAAAACGCGCAAACCAAATAAAATAAATTACAACTTATAACTCAAAATAAAGTGATTAGTAAAATAATTAAACAAACTATCGCGTAAAAATTCGTAATCTAAAACTTATAATTAAAACGTAAAATAATTATTTAACGTCTAAACAACGGAAACGAACACCACACGGAACGCGGGGCGAAAAACTGGAAATGGGGATAACCCCACCTCCACCTCCTCTTTTCTTTCATTTATTTCCTTTCCTCTCTCTCTCCTTCATCTTTTTCTCTCAAACTTTCATCACCAAAACTCACTAAAAATCGCAAATAGCAACATCAAACGACCTTGGATCTCATTATCACTTTGGAAGAAAACGACCACCGCGACACGATCTATCATCCTATCTTTTCGGATTTCTCATCCGACAATTTGTAAGTTTCCGACAAATCCCGAAATCTCTCGTTTTTAAGTGTTTTCACTTTCTAGTAGTTTGTAACAACTTATAATGTCCCTATAAGGGTTGGGTAAAAGTTTTGGACCGAACGGAAACCGAAAAACTCATTTTCGACACATTTTCCGGCCAACAGACCGCTACGTCGCATTTGGCCCAGAATTTATGCGACGTCAGCTTCTACGTCGCAATACCCATCGTGACGTCGCATAGTGCGACGTCAGTCACAACGTCGCATTAAATTGCGACGTCGCATATAGCGACGTCAGCCTTAACGTCGCCAATACCTCGCCACGTCGCACTTAGCGACGCAAGCCCCTACGTCGCAGAAATCACCTACGTCGCATTAGCGACGCAGCACCCTACGTCGCATTAAATTGCGAAACGTCGCCTTTAGCGACGTCATGCTCAACGTCGCAGTCCTACCTGCGACGTCGCACCCAACGTCGCACAAACCAGAACCTCAAAAACACAGATTTTTACTAAGTGTCGAGACTCGAAATTTATCACTCGATTTTACCCAAATTCAGATCCAGATGCGTTTTTCGTCAAAGCAATATAGTAGAAATAAAAATTTTCCAAGCTGACCTGGCAGCTCGACCCCAGCCAGGGGCTCTGCCCCTTGGACCCCGCCAGGGGCTGCCGCCCCTTGGACCCCGCTACCAGGGGCGCTGCCCCCGGACCCCCGTACTTTGATTTCGTAACGGCTTCTAAAACACAATCAAAACACATTTTTCAAGTAAAACGCCACGAAATCAAAATAGTAATAATTGAGATTATTATTACAAATCCGTCACCAACGGGCCGTACACTTTTCAAACACTTAAACGTATCAACCAAATAGTGGAGATTTGGACATTATAGTTGGATGAACAACTACTGGGGTGATCTTTTGAGATACCCAATCATATTTATAACCATCGCGTGTCGTGGACACCCTCAGGTTACAAGTCTTTGGACTTCATTTCGGCTAATCAACTTACGTTTGTTTAAACGCTTACAGACTCAGGTGAGTCTCATAGCCCCTCTTTTTACTGTTTTACTCAGGGGTGTGATATACTGCTCAAACTTTTAACATGTGAACGCAAGTACCAAACTTTTCATATACTACATGAGTTTTTCGAAACTAATCATTTGAAAGTCCTCCGTCAGCATAGTTGTTAATACGTTGTAGCGTGAATATTAGTATATGGTACCATATAGGATTGACCCTCCTCGTTCGGGTTAGCAAGCACTAACCGGGTAAACGGACGTACTAATGTTTGGGAAGACGAATGTTGATTAGGCATTCGTGGAGGCACCTCGCCCGGAATTCTCTATAGGGGACCCGGCCCTCGAGTTAAGCTCAACTATGTGCTCATGGCTGTATACACGATGATTATCATTAAATTGCTGGATGCAATTCATTATTTAATTGCTGGATGCAATTCATTATTTAAATCTTGCGGTTCATACAATATTACTTGATTTCAAACCTGTGAGCTCACCAGCTTTATAGCTGACCTTTTAGCATATATCGCAGGTACCCAGCAGTAGGATGTTTCTGCTTCAGGATTTAGCTCGAGTCAGCATACAGACGATTGAGATTTTCTTGCATTAGTATATTTTGTATAAGTACTTATGTACAGAAATCTCATTTTATTTAACTCGAGCTATGTAAAGCTTTAAACGTTGAAAACATTTCAGTTATCAATATATTTTGTTAAAACGACGCATATAGAGTCGTTTGCTATTTATCTTTGTGCTTTGTTATTGATTAGTAACACCCAAATCAAGCTTCCGCAAATCATCAAATTTGGGGGTGTTACACCTAGGCTATCGTGATTCTGATCAGAACAGGCTGCTCAACCCCCCTCACCTGTCTTTGTGGAGACAGTGACCCTTAAAGGGTGCAGGAATAAGGTAACAGACTGCCCATTGGGTTATTCTGACCGTTCTTAACACCTAAGTCTAAATGTTATTATCTAAACGTGTACTGATCATTATCCTTGTATTCTAAACTATCAGTTTTGTAGAGTCTAGGGGTTTTAAGAATTCTGAACCACTGCTGGGCTTGACTTTCATCTCTAGACTCATTCCTTACGTTTGATTAGTTTAATTACTTCTGTCATGATCTAGGCTCTCCTTTGCAATCAGTCATTCAGCCCTGGGAACACCAGCGGTGTACAATGCATACTCATTCCACAGCGTACCACCCTAGGAACCGTTCACAATGTACTTCACTTAAACAATTTCCACAGATCCTCGTAACCAGGGATATGATTGCGGTGTACTAAGATATTTCCACAGCTTTTATCCCTAGGTACAGGTACGGTGTACTATGCCGAAGTGTTTCCATAGCTTCAGTTACAGGGGTAGACAGATGGTGTACTGTAACATTTCCACAGCTATACTGGTTCCTAGGCCATATTCTAGGGTCTCTAGGTCATCCACAGTGTCGGCACAGACGGCTTTTCCGGGGCTTCCACGTTGTACTCCACTAGTGGTGTTTTCAAAGCTATACCCAGTACTTCAGCCGAATTACAGTGACAGGCACGGCTTCGTACTATAACACAGATAACATATCTACCGTAACTTAGGCCTACAGCTAAGGTGATAGTCACGCGAAGGACTGGAAAGGGTGATCCATAACTAAGTCTAGATGCATGATAAGTTTAGACATATACAAGGTTTAACAATTCCATTAATCATACAGAGTTACAGCTATCTAAATCATGGCAAACAATCAAGTACTACTCACAAAGCATGGCAAAACATATTTCAAATATTAACAAATCACAAACATCAAACAAGAACATTATGACAAATAAATATAAGAAAGGGAAGATGTTACCGGAGAATAATTGCGAGCAGAATAACACTTGTATTTCTCCGAATAATATCCCAAGTATTACAAATGCTAGCTTCTACGAATTACATTACATAGCTACTCCTAAAGCGATGGATTCTCTCCCTAATCTTCTAACTAGTTTCTAGAGAGAGAAACTAGAGAGAGAGACTAGAGAGAGAACCTAACTACCTACTATTTCTCCTCTAACTCCTAAGAGTAGTGCTAGAGAGAGAAAGCTACTAATTATTCTAGTGATAGATGAATGAGTATTGAAGTGTGAATTGTTGGATGAAAATGGTGAAAATGAGGCTTGTATATATAGAACTCGCACAACCGTATCCGTAGACCGTATCCAAAACTTCAAACGCACAACCGTATCGCAAACCCGAATAAAAATCACATTTTTATTGCCTAAACACACGATACGGTTGAGCTAGGGCAAATACGGGAGAACTAGAGCAAATACGGTTGAGCATAGGGTGAATACGGGAGAGCACAGGCCGTATACGGCTGTGCTAGGCCGTATACGGTCTAGCTAGGCCGTATACGGTCTGTGCTAGGCCGTATACGGTCTAGTTTGGCCGTATACGGTCTAGTTCTCCCGTATCCTGATTCCTCGGTTCTTCGTTTCTTCGTTCGGGCGTAATTTCTTCATCCGATGTCCGTTTTGAGCGTTCTTTATATCCCTGAAATCGTAATTGAAAAACGAAGACAATGAGATAAGTTAGAGGTCCTAACTCTATGTCTTGCTCAAAAAGTGCTAGAATACGTTAACCGGAAGATTCAATGATTGTTTGTGCTCTATTTTACTCATTTTTAGGTTGTTTTTGTTGATTCTTGAAACATCGTCTATATTTTAGCCCTCTTGATGAAATGTGACATTTAAGTTCATATTCAAGTGTTTTCATTAATAATAGGGCTAAAATGTTGAGATAATGACGCACAAAAACATGACTTTTTGCGTGTCATCAAATATCCCACACTTAGACTTTGCTTGTCCTCAAGCAAAACTCAAAATTCTCACTTGCTTTTTAGGAAAAGATATTTTGAAAACACGAGTTTTATTTTTGGGGTGAGTCAAAACGTATCAAAAACAACCATCTCCATATACAAGCAACATATCCTGGAAATAAGAGAGAATAAGGTATTCCTTTCAGAGGCATAAAATGACTTTCTTAGGCATGCTTTCAATTCTCACGATCTTGGAATATACACGACTAGGCGATCTCACAAGGTGGTCACTCAATTCACTCAAAAAGTGTTTCGGGTTACCTATCAATCTAATCAAACGAAATCGCTCATAAGCCAGTCATGCAACATCCATCGTCATAGGCTTGCTCGAGAATCATATCTCCACCACTTAGGTGAGGACGGTGCTAGCTATCCCAGGACATTCAGAGTGGGTTGTAATGGCAAGTGAGGGTTACGGGGTATGGATAAGTGGGAATTTTTAGTTGTTGTAAAGGTTTTTGCTTATCTTAGGACTTCCAAACTTTTGAAAAACATTATTTAAACAACCTTTTTAATGAAAACGGAAATGGATAACAGTAAGGGAAAAAGATAGCTATTTTGACTTCTATCTTTTGAAAATACACAAGGGAATTTATGTCTTTTACAAGAGCGGGAATTTTCGAGAGATTCGAAGCACTTAGCTTTATTCTATTTTCTTTTCTTTTTCTTTTGTTTCTATTTTTGGGCTTTTCTAGGAGTTTTTATTTTGTTTCTTTCTTTTGCCCTTTTGAAATCCTTTTCTTTCTTTCATCTTTTTCACCTTTTTGATGACTTTGTATTTACTTGGTGTCAATTTTTCACACCATAAAATCTCAACTTTTTGATTTTTATCAAGGGAACGCACACGAGATATTTTTAGTAAACACCAGTATTTGTGATTTGGGGTGAAAGGAAAAAGGACATTTTAATGACATTTTCCAAAAGTTTAAAAATTTCTAAGATAAGATTTTTGGTGGGTGTGGAATAAATGGGTTAAGGTTTTAAAGGGTTTTGAAAGAAACGAACAGGCTAAGGCTCAACAGGGTTATCTAAGTGGATCGTCAACACTAAAGATGAGTGTTGGAAGGGTTTTGGGCTTGAAGAGATATGATAGAAAGGGGTTAAATCCTAGGGATTGTCAAGGTCATCTAACTGCACCTATACCGCGTACGGTACTCTACCAATGTGGTCTCGAAGTGCATACCAGGAGCAAGTTCTAATTCCGGATGCATGCATCGGCACACTCAAACAAACGAATAGTGAAGCATTAAAGATGAATGCTTATAGTGGCTCAAGATACCTCACTGCAAGTTTTTGGGTTTGTTTGTTCCTAGCCATGCGATGCCCCTCTTAGATTATCATTTTAGACCTAAGAAATTCCTATCTTATTTACTCTTAATTTCCAAAATACCCTACTCATATATGAAAATGCTTCCTCTTAAGACATTTTAACTCAAAAAATTTTGAAAAATTTTAGCAAAAGTGAGTTTTTTTTTTTTTTATATAAATTGAGGAACATTTTCCGAGTTTGCTTTTGGAAACAAGAATCTAACAAGCAATCCTAAGGTATTCTATACCGCTATCCCACACTTTAGAGGAACATTGTCCCTAATGTTCTCTTGAGTTGAGATTTTACTGAAAGTAAAATCCCACACTTAGAGTTTGAACATCGGAAAATGTTTCTCAAGTGTTTGTTTTGGGCTGGAATCCCACACTTAGTGATAAGCTTAGGATATGGTATAGATTATTAAATGGTAAAAGTAAAAAAAATACGATCATAACAAAAAAGAGATAAGAACGAGGAAACTCCCCTATACAGCTCTGAGCTGAGGATCTGAAGGTAGACTGCGTCGGCACCAACATATGATGGGTCAGACTCCGTCTTCATAAAGTGTACTCAAGCTCATGTGGGATACTCTTCATTCACACCATCCACCAACTTTTCTCATAACTCAGAATAAAAGGATAGATTGTAGAAAACGAAGTGGTAACATCATTAGGAAGCAGGCCGAATCAACCAAGATAAACCAAATGTTTGGATAGAGATAGTAGTCAAGGATCCTAATCATCATGAGCTATTGATTAGACTTAATGGCTTATGATGATTTGAAGTGCTGAATCCATTGACCGTAAACTTCTATCACCCGAGATCTTCTCTGACGAACTGATGAGATAAATGTAATGTTGTTCTTGTCGGACGAGATCTCCATCTTCCATTTCAATCCCGCCTTCAATACCTTAATGTCTATTCTTTGATCGGCTTATATTCTTAATGGTTTAGCAGTGAACTCCTATAAGCTGGAAGAACTGCAAGCTAAGCGGTGGTTCATGATCCCTACTGGTGGAAATGATAGGTATGATGGGTGGATGGGTGGGTGGATGTGGTTATAGTGGTAATGGTGGTTGCAGGTTCCATGAAATGCTCTACTAGCAACCAAGGATATGGTAAGGCATGGTTGGGTTTGTGGAATATGTGGGAACATATGGTGAATATCGAGGTTATCTGCTTGATGAGCAATTCTGAAAGGGGCTAGAACGTGATCATCTTTTGTCTCCTAAAGATATATCATTTCCCTAAGCAATGCTCTAAAATTTCTAATGAACGATAATGCTCCCCTTTGTCTTCTCTCCATTATACTCAAAGATTCTCCATCCGTAGGCGCTAATCCCTGTCTGTTAGACATTTGTACAAACAAGAAGGCAGACAAATATAATCTAATAGATATGTGATTATTCCCTAGGTCAAAGACTCACTGGTTTTTGAAAGATTTTTAAAAGTGAAGGTTTTTGAAGAAAACAAACCAGTGTATGACTTCGAGTCTAATCACATATTAAAAGTGTTAGCCGCCTACAATTTTCTTTCAGCATAAGCAATAGATATGGAAATACAAGTAGATTCAGTTAATCAGGTAGCCAAGTATAAAGATTTCCAAAGCACATATTTTTTAAACGAGTTCAAGCATAATACACACATGGACATACAAATCATGTTATAAGGCATTGAAAGATCTCATGTATGTTCACAGAAATATATGTAAGTACCTCAAATGCTCGAAATATGAGAGTGGTGTTTATGATGACTAAGGCACCTAGATAACCAAGTTGCTAGCAGGGTTCCATGTTTGCAGATGCAGAGAACTTTAGATAACAGTGAAACAGATATAGCAATGAAATCCAAACAAGTGGGAGAGGGAAAGTTTCAGGTTTTTAGCAAAAGATTGACTTTAAAGTTCAAAACTGTGACTTCAGTGAATATGAAATTTAAGTTCCAAGTCATTTTTGAAAATCATTCCCTTTTTGTTCACATAAACTTAAGAGAAATTTTAAACATGCTTTTAGGGTTTCATTTTCTACTTATTGGGGTTAGTTAACTACTAAGTTAGACACGGGTTGCCTCCCGAGAAGCGCTTGTTTTTGTTCGAGTCTCGAGCCTGACTCTAGCTCTATTTCTCAGATGATAACGGTTTACTTGCATCCATCAGTAGATGCAAGTGAAAGTATTGGCGCATACCTATATAGTTAAAGCAAGTTATTCCTAGGGTATGTCCAATAAGATGAGAAGGTGCGTAGAAGTGAGTGATTCGTTTTACTTGAGGTATAATAAATCTCTCAACTTCTTGCACTTTCTCAGTTTGGATGGGTCGGTCAAAGAGGTTCTCATCACTCCATGACGTATACGTCATTATGTAGCGGAGAGATGGTTTGTAGGGAGATCTTGACGCAGAACCCACCTTACTTCCTATGGTCTCTTGGTTGATGATAGTGTTGTACTCTGGGCATGGAGGTGGGACAGAGTCCATTGACGTCTCCAATCTTGTAGCAACATTCTCATCAATTACTTGGGTGACTAGGTTATCTAAGGCAATAGAAGGTTTAATTAGATCAAGGAGTGATTCATTCTGAAAGATATGTGGGAAAGTGTCAACCACGTCAGTTTGAGTTGGGATGAAATCACTTGTAAGAGTCGGTGCATATTCCTCCCGTCCTTCTGAGTCTTCTTTGTAAATCTCCTCTTCCGGGCTCTCCATTTCTATCTCCTCGTCTACCACATCGTACTCGTCACCCTGACCAGTAGTTTCGAGTTGCAGTGGTTCGGAGAGCTCCTCTAGAATGAACTCTTCGTCGGTCTCGGACGTTGATAGGTTAAGAATGGGTGGAAATGAGGGTTTAGAAGATTGGGTGGGTGTAGGAGAAAGTTTGCAACCAGACTCATGAAAATGAAAGTCTATGTCAAGTGAAGTAGATGTGGTGTGTGTGTTCATATCATCTTCCTGCAGCCTAAAGTTGGTTCTATCTTGATTCTCATTTCCCTTACTACTTACTTGTTTTCGTATTTCAGACAGCTTATTAGAACTTCTTCTAAGCATGTCTTCTTGATCTTTTAGAAATTGTTCAAGTGAGTTAGAAGAGGGTGAGAAAGCAGCATTACTGCTGAGAAAGGTCAAAGACGTATCTCTCAAGTCAAAACTCTCGTACGGTTGAGGTTCAGATACAGGGTAAGATGAATATGGGTAGACTTCGAGTGGTTTAGGATAGTAAGGTTGGTATTGATGTTGTTGGAAAGCGTAAGGGTCATATTGATATTGTATTTGAGGATCTAGGTACCCTACGTTATCAAAATAATTCATACTATATCCTTGACATTCGTTATCTAAGTGGGAATTACTCCTACATCTATCTTGAACAAGACTATCAAATTGATCTATTAATTGTTGAACATTTGCCATTACCCAAGTTTTAGATAACACAAGAAGAAGGTTTAAGAATTAAAGTTGTAGTATGGAGGGAAGTTATTCTAAGCTACGCTAAGCTAAACTACGCTAATCTACGGGCATAAAGTAACTTCGGATAGGGATGGTGAGTCCCAATCCAAAAGGATCTCTTAAAAACTAAATTTGTCTAAACAAGCTCCAAATCGTACTACCGTCCCCGGCAGCGGCGCCAAAAGCTTGACGCGCGCGGAACGGTCGGTCAAGGAATCGCTTCCTTTGTCGTTGCGGACCTCACGCTCAACGCGGCATCATGTGGTAGTTTTAAATTTATAATAGTCGGGGGGAGCCAAAACCTTCCGAACAACCTACTATTACTTGGTACGAGTACCTGATACTAGTAAGTGGTAAGGATGATCCAGGGTCGTTCCTCACGACGGTAGAATTGAAACAGAGCTCACTCAGATAACTTAGTAATTAAGCTGGGTTTTGAATAGTTGGATAGGTTTGTATTTGGTTTTCTAATTTATTTAAACTAATAAAACATAAAATAAAAGGGAAGCTAGCATATTTGCAACACTTAAGGATGACGGAGACGTGGCTCACCATGATTTAGGTATGATGTTCAATATGGGGCACATCTAGGTAACAGACAAATAAACTATAGATGTAAACACTAGGACCCTACTTTTTTAGATAGATTCTAAATCAGTATGTCACTGAGTACCTAGGCTATCGAGATTCTGATCAGAACAGGCTGCTCAACCCCCCTCACCTGTATTTGTGGAGACAGTGACCCTTAAAGGGTGCAGGAATAAGGTAACAGACTGCCCATTGGGTTATTCTGACCGTTCTTAACACCTAAGTCTAAATGTTATTATCTAAACGTGTACTGATCATTATCCTTGTATTCTAAACTATCAGTTTTGTAGAGTCTAGGGGTTTTAAGAATTCTGAACCACTGCTGGGCTTGACTTTCATCTCTAGACTCATTCCTTACGTTTGATTAGTTTAATTACTTCTGTCATGATCTAGGCTCTCCTTTGCAATCAGTCATTCAGCCCTAGGAACACCAGCGGTGTACAATGCATACTCATTCCACAGCGTACCACCCTAGGAACCGTTCACGATGTACTTCACTTAAACAATTTCCACAGATCTTCGTAACCAGGGATATGATTGCGGTGTACTAAGATATTTCCACAGCTTTTATCCCTAGGTACAGGTACGGTGTACTATGCCGAAGTGTTTCCATAGCTTCAGTTACAGGGGTAGACAGATGGTGTACTGTAACATTTCCACAGCTATACTGGTTCCTAGGCCATATTCTAGGGTCTCTAGGTCATCCACAGTGTCGGCACAGACGGCTTTTCCGGGGCTTCCACGTTGTACTCCACTAGTGGTGTTTTCAAAGCTATACCCAATACTTCAGCCGAATTACAGTGACAGGCACGGCTTCGTACTATAACACAGATAACATATCTACCGTAACTTAGGCCTACAGCTAAGGTGATAGTCACGCGAAGGACTGGAAAGGGTGATCCATAACTAAGTCTAGATGCATGATAAGTTTAGACATATACAAGGTTTAACAATTCCATTAATCATACAGAGTTATAGCTATCTAAATCATGGCAAACAATCAAGTACTACTCACAAAGCATGGCAAAACATATTTCAAATATTAACAAATCACAAACATCAAAC
Organism: Helichrysum umbraculigerum; assembly: GCA_949592205.1. Classification (NCBI taxonomy): domain Eukaryota; kingdom Viridiplantae; phylum Streptophyta; class Magnoliopsida; order Asterales; family Asteraceae; genus Helichrysum; species Helichrysum umbraculigerum. The sequence continues at coordinate 100,908,735 of CATIUR010000003.1, read as the reverse complement.
AAGAACATTATGACAAATTAATATAAGAAATGGAAGATGTTACCGGAGAATAATTGCGAGCAGAATAACACTTTTATTTCTCCGAATAATATCCCAAGTATTACAAATGCTAGCTTCTACGAATTACATTACATAGCTACTCCTAAAGCGATGGATTCTCTCCCTAATCTTCTAACTAGTTTCTAGAGAGAGAAACGAGAGAAAGAGAGACTAGAGAGAGAACATAACTACCTACTATTTCTCCTCTAACTCCTAAGAGTAGTGCTAGAGAGAGAAAGCTACTAATTATTCTAGTGATAGATGAATGAGTATTGAAGTGTGAATTGTTGGATGAAAATGGTGAAAATGAGGCTTGTATATATAGAACTCGCACAACCGTATCCGTAGACCGTATCCAAAACTTCAAACGCACAACCGTATCGCAAACCCGAATAAAAATCACATTTTTATTGCCTAAACACACGATACGGTTGAGCTAGGGCAAATACGGGAGAACTGGAGCAAATACGGTTGAGCATAGGGTGAATACGGGAGAGCACAGGCCGTATACGGCTGTGCTAGGCCGTATACGGTCTAGCTAGGCAGTATACGGTCTGTTCTAGGCCGTATACAGTCTAGTTTGGCCGTATACGGTCTAGTTCTCCCGTATCCTGATTCCTCGGTTCTTCGTTTCTTCGTTCGGACGTAATTTCTTCATCCGATGTCCGTTTTGAGCGTTCTTTATATCCCTGAAATCGTAATTGAAAAACGAAGACAATGAGATAAGTTAGAGGTCCTAACTCTATGTCTTGCTCAAAAAGTGCTAGAATACGTTAACCGGAAGATTCAATGATTGTTTGTGCTCTATTTTACTCATTTTTAGGTTGTTTTTGTTGATTCTTGAAACATCGTCTATATTTTAGCCCTCTTGATGAAATGTGACATTTAAGTTCATATTCAAATGTTTTCATTAATAATAGGGCTAAAATGTTGAGATAATGACGCACAAAAACATGACTTTTTGCGTGTCATCATAGTGTTGTTTGTGTGGATTATTCATTTAATTGCTCGTATGCTCACTAAGCGATGTGCATACCCCTTTAAGTTGTTTTCTGTTGTAGGTGAATGGTTCGGTTGAACCAATTGGATATTATGTGGTTTCAAGAAGGTAGCGTAGATTGGAGCTTGCTTTGTGGTTAGACAAGCTTCTCTTACCTTTTAAATTGTCATTATGGTGATACTTGTGTAATTCGCCCAAACAAGGAGTTTTGAAGTTAACATGTGGGTCATTATGTAATATATGAAGCTTTAGTTTTGTTGTATTTGACTTTGAAAGTCAAACAATGATGTAAAGTTTTATGTAGGTATTTTAGAGAAGTATGAAGTAATGTGGATGTAGGTAGTGTAGTGTGGTTAAAATTTATGAAATGGAGTAAAGTGCCAAGTTGAGTGGTTGGTTGTATTTGAAGTTGACATTTAGTTAACTACTTTGAAATAGTCAAACATGTGTAAAATTGGGTAGTGTTTTGGGTGAAGCATGGTAAATTGTGGTTTGTTTGCAAAATGGGTCAAAAGGGGTCCCAAATGGGTCATTAATGGATCCGGAGTTCAAATGGGTTAGAGTAAGGATAGAGTTTATTTGTCGTTGGTTTTAAACTTGTTTTGAAGTTTTGAGAATTTGTGCAAAAAGTCAGAGTCTAAGTGCATGTAGTTTGTGAATTTGGTTGACACCAAAAAATGGTCAAAATGGTTATAAATTGGTCATACGTCCAAAATTGCCATTTTTATGAAAATTGAAAAAGTGTAAAAAGAGAAAGTTTTATTATGTCATTGTGGAGGTGCGTGCAAATTTTCAGATCTTAACTCCTAACGAGTTAAAATTTATGTGCATCCGAAGTTAGACTTTTGAGTTGTTTTGAAATGCAGGTGGTCACCTGGCGAAAAGGGTGCTCACCTGGCGAAAGCTTTTGAAATGCAGTTTTCACCTGGCGAAATTGGTGATCACCAGGCGTAATTGCTTCTATCCAAAAAATTGATCCAAATCGTTTCCCGTTGCGTCTTTAAGCTTTTGGACCTCATATTTTAGTATGTATGGGTAAATGTAATGAGGTTTTCATAAAAAAAAAAAATTTCTAAAGTTTTGGGGCGTTTCACATAATAAATGTTGGTATATTCATACTTAATTGTATATATATATATATATATATATATATATATATATATATATTTGAATTCACATAAAATATTAGATTTTAATTTACGGTATATATCATCTACTAAATATTTTTCAAAAATTAAATATACGATCAACGACCTGTGTGTATACACGGGTTTCAAGGCTAGTAACTTTTATGTATATATATATATAGAGGTGAGTTCAAATAAGAATGCCAAAAAAGTATATAATGGAAGAAACAATAGGATTGCTTAATTTTTCTACAAAACCCACTTCCACTTTTACCCTCAAGTTTAAATATCTCACAAACCGTATGTCCATAAATTATAAAAATTACATATTCGGAACCAACATCTTTTTCTCCTCGATTAGAGATGTCACAAGCTATACTTTCGACGAATTTTTTTTTGCCGGGTTCTACAATATAATCACATGTGATTTATGATAAAAAAAATTAAAATTTGTTCACAATTATTTATTCATGCTATATGTTAATTAACACGTGAATACACCTTAATATTCATCCATATTTATAGTTATAAAAAGAATTTTAAAATTTGCATTTGGTTTTATTAAAAATCACATGTGATTGCTAGTTGTATATTTAATTACATGTGATTTGTTATATAATCACATATGATTTTGCATATAATCACATATGATTTTCATTTAAAAATATATATTTGATAAGCAATTTACCGATATATGATAATTAATGCTTGATTTCAACTTGATTTTTACTTAATTGTATAATTATAGTCTATGATTTGACAATCCATATTTTATTACTTTTTAATCACATGTAATTGATACTTTGATGTTTAATCGCATGTGATTACAACTTAGTTTTTCATGTTTAAATCATCAATGATTTGAATTTAAAGTTTAATCGGAGATATAAACGGGTGTGATTATTTTTTAGTGTTAAATCACATGTGATATCACATTACAAATTTTTAAAGCTCAATAAAAATGAAAAATAAACTTTGTCGAAAGTATAGCTTGTTAGATCTATAATTAAAGAGAAAAAGACGCTGATTCCGAATATGTAATTTTTATAATTAATAGACATACGGTTTGTGAGATATTTAGTTTTAAAAAAAGAAGGTGAAAATGGGTTTTTGAAATGGAACAAACGTATTGGTTCCTTCATTCTCTATTTTTTTGCAATCCTCTATTTTATTCTAAGATTCAGTATTTTTATCCTAAGATTCAAATTTTTATTACTATAACTTTTGAATCATAGCAATAAAAGACTAAATCTTATTAATAAACTATTGAACCAAATCAATAAAATATACATTATATTAAAAAAAACTTAAATTTTAGCAATAAAATATTGAATCATGGTAGTAAAAAATCTTTCTTCCTCTTCTCGGGTGAGGTTCCTGGAAGAAGGGGCAAAAGTGAGGGAAGGGAGAGAAGCCAATGAGGAGGTGACAAGTGTCCTCCTCATTTCTCCACTTTTTTTATCTATTTCCTCCCTCTTTCTCATTTTTCCACCTTTATTATCCATTTCTCCTCTCTTTCTTTCTTTATTTCTTTCTCTTTTTTTCTTCCTTTTTTTCTATTTCTTTTTTTTTTTCTCTAAAAACTTTTGTTAATTTTTTTTTATAAAAAAAAAAAAAAAACATTTTGAACTTAGTTTTTTTAAAATTTTTTTTTTTAAGAATTTCTATAACGCTTTTATCAAAAATAAATAATTAAATAAAACTTGTTAACATTTTTTTAGAAAAAATTATCATTTTTAACAATTAAAAATGAAAAAACTAGTTTTTAACACTTTTTAAAAACTTTTTTTACTGTTTCATTTTTTCTTTTTTATATCATTTTCACATTTGTGATGCACTAGATATTATATATTATGATGCAGATGAATATAAAAAACAAGATGCGATAAAAGTAAATTATTATTGTTCACTAACATAATAAACTATGATGCACTAATTTGCTCTGAATATGATGCATCGAGTATTTAAATATCATGAATCGACTTTCAAAATATACTATAAAGAATCGTTATTGAATTAAAAAATGGTGCATCATAGTTATAAAACATGGTGCATCGAGTGTTTAAAATATCATGCATCGACTTTCAAAATATACTACAAAGCATCGTTATTGAATTAAAAGTGGTGTATCATAGTTATAAAACAGGGTGCATCATAGTTATAAAATATGATGTATCATAGTTATATATATGACGATCCAACTTTTAGATATACGATATTCATTATTTGTGTATAAATCTTGGTGCATCACAGTTATAAAATATGGTGCACCATAATTTTAATCTTACGATGCATTGAAGTTATAATTTTGTTATATCGACATTTATTTTATTCAAGGTATGAATATGGTACATCACGTAAATGCTTTTTTCTGTAATACTATATATAAAATTGTATTTACATATAATAACGTGAGGTAAACAACAACAAAAAAAGGTTGAAAACCTTAAAAAAAATAAAAATAAATGATAAACAAGTTGTGAAAAAGGTTGAAAATCGCAAAAAAAAAAAAAAAATTTATAACAAGAACTTTAAAAAATGAAAAAAAATATTAAAAAAGAAAAAAATTAATAATAAGAAAAACAATAAAAAATAATAAAACACTGAAAAAAATTTAAGAAAAAAAAGTGGAGAAATGATAAGGGTAAAGAAATGAAGAAGGTGGAAAAATGAAGGGGGTGGAGAAATGGAAGAGGACACTTCACCTCCCCATTTGCTTCTCTCCCTTCCCTCCCTAAACCTCTTACTCACAAGAACCAATATCCCTTTTCTCTATCTAAATTTCCTTCTTTTTTTAATCATGTTAATATATATATATATATATATATATATATATATATATATATATATATATATATATATATATATATATATATATATATATATATATAAGGTTGGGTTCTGGTGAGAACAAGGAGATTCCGTGAGAACACATCTTAGCCATCCATTTTTTGATCAAAAAATCTGATTTTGAAGGTGGCAATTTTGTAAATACTTTAAGTTTGATTTTGGAGGGTTCACATCACCTTTGCTCATGTGAAGCTTTTTTTTTTTTAGCTTCACATCATTTTGCTCATGTGAAGCTCTTTTTTTTTTGCTTCATATCATTTTGCTCATATGAAGCTTCTTTTTTTTAGTTTCACATCATTTTGCTCATGTGAAGCTTTTTTTTTTAGCTTCAAATCATTTTGGTGAGGTTAAGTTTAATATTTTTTTTCTTAACACAAAGTTACGATGCTATGAATTTTTATTTTTAAAGGTTCACATAGTTTTAATGAGATTCAGTAAATATTTTTTTGTTAACATTAGTTTTTGAAGAGATTAAATAAAATTTCACCATGTTAAAACTATTGTGAAGCAAAAAAAATTAAACTTCACCTAGCAATCCTTATGTGAACCCTCCAAAATCAAACTTCAAAGTATTTACAAAAATGCCACCTCCAAAATCAGGTTTTTTGATTAAAAAATGGATGGCTAAAATGTGTTCTCACCGTTCTTACGGAATCTCCTTGTTCTCACAGGATCCCAAGTCCATATATACATATACATACATACATACATACATACATATATATATATAAATAGTGGGAGGTCAAAATAAGAACCAATATAAAGTTGAGAACCTTGAGAACCACAACGAATACATATTTGTTCACATGTGATTAACTTCAATCATATGTGAACATTGATGTATGTTTAATTGAAAAAGAAAATAGTAAAAAAAATCATAAATTTACGTCTTAAAACACATTTAACCGATTTGTTCACATTATCGTTCACATGTGAACATATATTTGTTTTTTTTTTGCGTTTTTCGATATAATTTTAAGATTTTTTTGACTTTTTTCTTTTTCAATTAAACATACATCAATGTTCACATATAATTGAAGTTAATCACATGTGAACAAACATGTATTCGTTGTGGTTCTCAAGGTTCTCAACTTTATATTGGTTCTCATTTGAACATTTCCCTATATAACTATATATATATATATATATATATATATATAGTGGGAGGTTCAAATGAGAACCAACCCACTGTTAAGAACCAAGATAACTAAATCTGCACCTTTCATTATTTGATCAACGGTTGAAAGGGTCAATGGCATTAATGTAATAAACTTAAATATGAGGATATTATTCATAAAGAATGAAAGGGCAATACAGTAATTATATGTGATTTCCTTTTAAAACCGTACCATATTAATGGGGATATTAATCACTGTTAGCAAACAAATCGACAAATCGTTCCACACCTATTTCTCTCTCTACCATTTTTTTACGCTGCAGAACTTGATGAATACGAAGATTATGATGATGATTAAAACAACGAAATTTTTTTTATATTGATGAATGTAATATTTATTATATGAACACAGATTTGATGGTTATGATTTATAGATCTTGAACAATTCAGTTTTTTTGGTTTGTGCACAAGTGAACACATATAAGTGCACATGTGAACATACATAAGTTCATATGTGAACACGTGTCTGTATATACACGAACACCAATTCGATTTATCTAACTTCATCTCCAAACTAATTTTATAATAATTGTGACGTGTTTACGTGCACAGTCGATGTGTTGTTGAAATGAAAAGTTCTATATTTTGAAGGTTTGATTTTTGGTGATTGAGGCCTTGAGGGCCGGATTTTTTATTTTTTTTTAACATCATCGGCCGGAAAAAAATTGGTGTTCCTGTATGAACAATGAAGTTGGTGAAGTTATAGACTATAGAGCTCTGAATAGATGTACGATCTCGTTTTATAGAAAGAGAAAATAGTAAAATTGTTTGAAAGTTTAAGGTTTATTACTTTCCAGTTTCCATGATTTTAGTAACTTCCTAATGCATTGAAAAAGACTACAATACCCTTTTAGATTTCATGTTAAAAATAGGTTCTCTTGGTTCTTAATATTAAGTTGGTTATCGTTTGAACCTTTCCCTATATATATATATATATATATATATATATATATATATATATATATATATTATATATATGACTATAAACGATCATTAAAGAATGAGGGGGGTGTTTGTCATATCTTAAATAAGTGCTTATCTGCTTATTTGCTTATTTTGATAGCAAATAAGCAGATCCAAACACCTTTCTGAAAATTGATTATCTGTTTATTTACTAAGGAATAATCACTTAAAAATAAGTAAGGTGTCACCTACTTATTTTTTAAGCATATAAGTGCTTCTAAATAAGCAAATCCAAACACCCCCGAAAGCTTTTCTAGATACGTATATCCAAGATGCATATCTTCTTGTGTATATTCCGTACAGCGTATAAGAAGATTATAAAAATTATAAAATTAAGTTAAAATAAAATAAAAAAGCCACCTATCATTTAGCAAGCAAAGAAAGGTCAAGAAAGTGATGTGCATAAAAAGACAAGAAGTTCCAAAAATTCATATTCAGAAACTCCTATGAATTTCAATATTTATAGCTTGGTATCCAAAATCAATCAATCTATCTTTTACCTTTTGCCTTTTCCATTTTATATTTATTTTGCAAAAGTAAAAGAAAATTTTAAAATTTTTCCTCATCGATTTAAGGAACCCATTTGTCGACGAAAATCTAAGATTTCAGTCAAGATCCTTCTCATCTCCTTCTTGCAGGTGAGCCTTCATTCTCTCTCAACCAAACCCTAAATTCACAGCTTCAAGAAATTGCTATCCTTTTTTATGTTTTTCCCCTTTCAGATTACGATTATGAAATGGGGTTTTTATATACTTGTGATTCAAGACTCCAGGACTGCATTTTTAATGTATATTGGCAATAAGAAACTTAAAAAAAAAAAATCCCCTTTTTTGATTTGATGATCAAGAACTCGGGGATTAACGTTCAAAGTTTAGATCTTTATGATATTTAATGACTCATAATCAAATTGGGTATTTTCTTAGATTCCCACTTGGTATAATCTAACATTTTAAACAATTTCATATATATATTTTTTATTTTATTCTGTTGGATCTGCTATTACCTTTTATACAATTGCATTGAGAGTAAGACTTTGCTAGTTCATGGGCTGTTACCTATATTAGAAAAATGCAGTTCTGCAATTCATTTTGAAGATCACTATATTATATATGATTAATCAGTTTGTTTTGTTTTTTTGTTCTTTCCTTTTTTATATTCAGGTTTTTAAAGATATTAATGGTGGCCAGATTTCAAATTCATGAAAATATGAAACTGTTCTGTATATTTTAAAATAATTAAGTATGCTGGTCTAGATAGGTTAATCTGCTTATGCATAATATGAGTTATTTCTATGTACAATAAGGTAACTTAAATGGAGCTTTCAGTACTGTCATATATTTTTTTAATTTTTTTTTTGTGGTTCAAATACCTACAAGGCTACAGCTACCTTTTTTTGTTTTCTTTTGGTATCTGCTAAAAGAAAATTTTCTTTTTTGCTAACATGGTCCCAACTGTGATGTGATTTGTCTTGAGCCCTTTGATGATAATCCCATATGATTTGAGGACTGGAAACATTTTCTATGCAGTCCTTTTCAGTATTTTTGTAAAACGATTGTTTCCATGGTTCAAACAATTATTAAGTGAGGCCCATAAGTTGCTAAAGAATCTGCCTACTAGATGCATATGCCAATGTGTGATTTAATAGGTTTGTTAGTATTTGATTTCATTAGGTATGGAGGACAGTCTTCTTCCATAATTTACTAAAAATATCTTTGTCTATATCACAAGAATATGTTATTTTTTTGGGTTTATAAGAGTGACACATGCTTATAGTCAACTTATACATACGTCGTTGTACAATGAGTGCAAATTGAACAAAATAAAATTTCTTTGACTGATTATATATGTAAATTCCGTTGGCAGATCGAAAGGGCTATCTCTATTATTATGATCTTATCGATCTTTGAAAGATCTACCACTTATCAGATTTGATGGGTTGCATTTGTTCCACTGGTGTTAAGCATAGCCCTGGGTATGAGGATCCTGCTCTACTTGCTAAAGAAACCCCATGTGAGTTCTTGAATCGAAATATCGTCTCGTTTATGTTTTTATTTCCCATGTTTAAATTATGCATACTTAATCCGGGTTTCTTTTCTTTTTGGATAAAGATTAGATATTTAGATATAAAGATTAAGTTTTGCATTGGTATTGCTAAGACTTTCTTAAATACTTACATATCTGGTGACTTTGAATGTTGCAGTCACTGTGAGTGAAGTTGAGGCTTTGTATGAGCTTTTTAATAAGTTGAGCAGCTCCATTATCGATGATGGCCTCATTCACAAGGTATCTTTAAGTGACCTTGATGTTAACGGCTGTTTGATTTCGCGTTTTGGATAATCAGTTTTATTATTGCACATCCAGACAATATTTCATACAGCCCAGTTTATTGTCTGTTTCTAATTATTTATTTATATTTTCACATAATCATTTCAAAAACGTACATCCGAACACCCCTAATATTACTTCTCAGAATATATTGTAGATTAAGTGCTAATCTTCTTTGCAAATATCATCTTCAGGAAGAATTTCAGCTTGCGCTCTTCAGGAACAGAAACAGGCGAAATCTATTCGCAGACAGGGTATGTCATGAACAATTACTAGTCAGCTTTAAAAGTAATCTGCTTTACCAAAGATAAGAAGTTTTGTTCTGTTTTGTAGATATTCGATCTATTTGATGTTAAACGTAATGGAGTTATAGAGTGTGGAGAGTTCGTTAGATCATTAGGTGTTTTCCATCCGAACGCACCTATAGAAGATAAAATTGCATGTGAGTTCAACACATTTATTTTAAAAAATTCTTTGTTTATGCTTAATAATTAATATGTAATTCCAGTGTAGAATTTACATTAAACTCTTTATTACAGTTGCTTTCAGGTTATATGATCTTAGACGAACTGGTTTTATTGAAAGAGAAGAGGTTAGTTTTATTTGCTTCTCGAATCTCGATGATGAAGCCAATGCTTACCTAAACAGTAGATTTTGATGCTATGTTATTCTAATAATTTTGTTTTCGCTCTACAGTTAAAAGAGATGGTAATAGCACTATTACACGAGTCAGATTTGGTACTTTCGGAAGACGTTATTGAAATCATAGTCGATAAAACATTTAGTGATGCAGATACAAAAGGGGATGGAATGATAGATGAAGAGGAATGGAAGCAATTTGTAGCAAAAAATCCATCTCTCATAAAGAACATGACCCTCCCCTACTTGAAGTAAGTAGACCGAGACCTTGTCATTTTATCTTGTCAATCAAAGATCACTCTTTCATTCTATTTAGAGTTGGCAAGACGGGCAAGTAGGATGGGTTGGGTAATGTGTCAAAACGGCCTCAGCCTAACCCATAGACGCTCTTTGTCCACTTCTTAATATATAGTAATACATCAGAGGTAGTTTTATTTGACTCATTCCCCTCTTCAGAGGTAGTTTTATTTGGTATGTTTGGGAGCAAACATACCTAACTTCGATCCCTTCATATGCAAATGGATCAGATAATTTGATATTTCAATATGATGGGAGAAAGATTATCAAACGTATAAAGCCACACGATATTGGTTCCTAACCTCAGATTACATTTGCAGGGACATAACGCTGGCGTTCCCAAGCTTTGTTCTGACCTCTGAACTAGAAGACTCAGAATTATAAAACATAAAGAAGTGAAAATATATCAATATATGACACTATTGAGGATGCGCGCATGACGTAGAACTAGCTCTCTGAGCTTGGTTCATCGGTCAAGAAGGGCCGGAAAAGGGGGAAGTCTGGTGGTTCAAAAGCTGGCTGCCGTGACAATTCATGGAGGTTTGAGGTTCTTGTACAGAGAGATAATAATGGCAAAGGCTCTGTGTATTAACTTGCAAGATTTTGTGTTATAGCTGTTCATTTCTAATTATCTTGTTTAATAAAGACATTATTTTTGTTCTTTGTTGTAGATTGAGTCGTTTCCGAATGTTGTAAAACTGCAAAGTATTAATAAACTAGTGATTTTGATCATCACTCTTTTAATTGCATAACATTTGTTTTGGGTTTTGGTATTAGAAGTGTTTATGTTCTGTGTAGAAAGAAGTGCTTAAATTTATGAGTGATCTCTGTGGATTCTTGTTTGGAAGATAAGGCCTGCTTGTTCCACTTGTATAAAGTCTAAATTCAAACTAGCTTCTTATATAAAGAGAAGCTTGCACCATGACCATGTATTCTTAGTGTGTTTAGTTGTGTTCTTGAGTATTACCACGATATCTAACGATGCACGTCAACAAACTTAACAGCTATCACGTCACCAAATTTGGTATATTTCTAAATTCCATCTTGTTTTTCAGTAGTGCTGAATGCACGTATTTGGAGTGAGTTTGGTCTATTTCATTTCTTGTTAAAGCTTCAACACGCGTAGGTTTGTGGCCGATTAATCAGATTCTCCTATGACCTTTGCTGTAAGGTCACTTAACTTTTGTGTAGGAGATAGAAAACTGTTGGGTGCAAATCCAATCCCACATCGGAAAGTGAAAGATAATTATCTCTGTATATAAGCTCATGTGCTACTCCCTCAATAACCAATTGGTTTTAGAGTGGAACCGTGGGCTTATATGTTGGACATGTTGTTGGGCTAAAGTATCGGTCCTAACAACACGCACCGCATGCCCCCTCAGTTGACCTCAGCGAACGATGAGTCGATCTTGGAGCCTTGAAAGTCTTCCTAATAGGTTGGATCGGACTATCCTTGGAGGGAAGGCCCAATGGACGCATATAAGCTCATGGGATCTTGGAGCCTTGTACCGAAAGTCTCCCTAATAGGTTGGATCGGACTATACTTGGAGGGAAGGCCCAATGGACGCATATAAGCTCATGGGATACTCTCTCTATCACCAATGGACGCATATAAGCTCATGAGATACTCTCTCTATCACCAATTGGTTGACTGCCAAGTTTAGGGAAGGCCCAATGGACGCATATAAGCTCATGGGCTACTCTCTCTATCACCAATTACTGGATAAGGTTGGATATGATAGGTTGGATCGGACCCTCGTTGGAGGGAAGGCCCAATGGACGCATATAAGCTCATGGGCTATTCTCTCTATCACCAATTGGTCGACTGTCGAGTTTGCGACGGTACTGAATAAGGTTGGATCGAGACTATCGTTGGAGGGGAGGCCCAATAGACTTGGGTTTGAGGGGAGGATTGTTGGGTGCAAAACCCAATCCCACATAAGTGAAAGATAATTATCTCTGCATATAAGCTCATGGTCTACTCCCTCTATCACCATCATTAGATGGTAACAAAGTAGGCCTAATAGACTTGGGTTTGAGGGGAGGATTGTTGGGTGCAAAACCCAATCCCACATAAATGAAATATAATTATCTCTGCATAAAAGCTTATGGTCTACACCCTCTATCACCATCATTGGATGGTAACCTATTAGTGTTTTTGTTATCTTGGTAGGGAATAAGCGAATAAAATAGGGTTTGATTGGGGAAGCATATAAGTAAAAGAAATCATTAACACCACAAAATTGTTGCTAGTATCTAAAACAGTAAGAACAAAGGTACGAAAGTGAATTTATCTACCATTGTTTGTCTTTTATTTGTTATGCTTTAAGTTTTTAATTTTCTTTTAACATCAACTAAAACCTTAAAGAACTATTATAAAATCTAATTAAACATAATGTAAAACATGTTTTGACCGAAGTTTAGAGAGGAAATTTGGATTGGATACTTCAAATTAAATATATATATATATATATATATATATATATATATATATATATATATATATATACTCCGTATCTATCTATCTATCTATCTATCTACCTATTATATAAAAAAACAACTCTTAATACTATTGTGCTATCAAAAAAGAGCCACATCAGATTTGAACCGTCCGAGACCGTTCAAATCCCTCAATTTTCAACTTACAAAATCCTTTGAGATATGTTAGTATACCCTTACCTTCCTCTCATTCTTCTTCGATCTTGTTCAACTTCACTATTCCTATGTCTCTCTATATCTCTATCCTTCTTCTTATTTTTTATCTACGATCAACCTTCAAGAAGAAGACGTTCCGAAGTGTTTTACGGTAAGCCATATATACAAACTTTTCTTCTTAGTGCTCATCTTTATCTGTTGCGTGTTAGTGTATTTGTTATTTTGCGCCATTGTTCTGAAGTGCTTTTGATCTCTCACTCTATGTGTATAAACCTATGGATGTAATGCAAGTATTTGTTTTCGCTTTTCTGTGCGGGTCTCGGTTCTTCTAACATCTACTACTTTTTGTTTCCACAATCATGCAGGTTTTGGAGTTGACTTGCAAGTTTTTGATGTTAGGAATTTGCAGCGGAAAACATCCAACTTACAACAACCTATTGTTAGCAAAAAACATACCCAACCAACGCTCGTGTAATTGCGTACACACACAAATAATATACGGATAAATAATTGCAAACCAAGCAATCAAAACAGAGCAACAAGATAATAAACACGATACGACACAAGAATTTAACGTGGTTATGTCCAATCTCAAACTTGGAGATTGGTTTAATCCACGGGACCAACCAGAGAGTTTTTTTGTATTACGGCTCAAGGGTTACATATACATAGGGGTTAATATTTATAGGGTATCACAAACTTGGGCAACAAGCTAAAACAAAAAGACCCTAGCCTGTATAATCAATCTTCTCGACCTCAAGGGCCTAACAATCTCCCACTTGAAGATTAATCAAACCCCAAAATCAGTAATCCTTCATCTTGTCCTTTCAACAATGTCACACGTTCAAACTTCACACTGCCGAAATACCATTCGGGGCACGCCGCTCGACCACACAGAGTCGGAAGACTTTCGATACAAAGCTACCAGAAAACTCACATCATGAAACTGGGACCACTCTCTAACACCATCATCTTCTAGGCCCAAGAAGATTCGTTGAAGTGTGCGACGACTCCAACCACAAGATTCTATCAACAAGGCAACCGCCTCTTCAATTCATCGATTACAGCCACATCAGATCCTACTACCGACAATTCATCGACCAACCCGTACAGAATTTCGCCCATCCTATATTCCTTCCCAGCAAGCAGAAAATCGCTAATGGAACTAACACTTAGATATCATCAAGGTTCGCCGTGAGAATGCAATCACAACCTTGAAACCTACATTACCAACTTTCCCTTTCCCACTGGTACACCGACCTGAAACATATCTATGATTTCTATGAACACATCTTCTCCCACTCAGCCCGCTCCCACTATACGAATCAGAATAATAACCGCGACTATCTGCAAAGACTTTGGTTCATAACATTCGGTCAGTCGCAAATTACTTTGCCATTGGAGAGTAGCAACGAAGGTCCGAATGCTCTAGTGTTAACGAAATCCTCACACTAAACCCGTAGAAACTCGAGATCCATCAATCGCACAACCGTCTCAAGACTCCCACTAGCTTCGACACTTCCCTCGGTTCCAAACTCCCTAGAATTCCCGACACTCTCAACAATATCCGAAAGCTCAACATGACTTACAATATTATCCGCCTCTAACCCACTTGAAAATTCCCAATTGATTCCTCTAGAAGATTTGCTCTATCATTGAACCAAACATCAATCGATACCCGAGCCCAGTCGAACGCATTATATCCGACATCTTCAACAACCAATATCTCCAAGTGTAAAAGCTCTAACCTACCTTACTCATTCCATACCATGGAATACTCGACCAAAGAAACATGGTCTCCCGTTTCAACCCGCGAGCTATAACCAAACTCCCTTAATAACTCTTACTGTCGATTACCAAACGGATGTGGTACCGTTTATTACCCATATACCAAACCGAGAAAACTATCTTCTTGAGCACCGTAACAAACCTCGCATCTTTGAATAACCTAGTATGTATCAATGAAGTTCTCGAGACATCACGTACCTACACTCGCACCATCATACCCCAAGTTTGATAACGTCCATCTATTCTTTTGCACGGGATCACAAAGAATAATGAACACGAATCCATAACCCAGATCCCCAAAAAAACTCTCTCTGCAACAAACCAACAATCGAAACCCGATTACTGACTCCATTACCACTGCGAATAATAACCGTCATAACGCATCTGGCCTCTCGCCGTGTCGTCACGTCACAACTCACAACCCACCAGAAAAAACCCTAACTAATTCAATCCGGAAAAAACCAACTTGCCGAGTTCGTCGCGATCCAGTAAAAAAACGAGTCTATCGATATCGATAACATGTAGCAAACAAATCCTAAAACCGTGTCGTTCCAATCGTTCTCCAGGATGATTATCTTCAACGGAATCTGGATCCGCATTGGTTATTTGGCCATAATAACCCTAGCTCTCCATCTTCCTATTAAACCCAAATCATCAACAAACAATCTTGATCGTGCTTTTATCCGCTATTGTTCCCAATCGTTCAAACTAGAGCTCTGATACCAGTAGTTATGAATTTGTAGCGAAAAACATCCAACTAACAACAACCTATTGTTAGCAAAATACAAACCCAACCAACGCTCGTGTAATTGCGTAAACCCACAAACAATAAACAGATAAATAATTCCAAACCAAGCAATCAAAACAAAGCAACAAGATAATAAACACGATACGACCCAAGAACTTAACGTGGTTATGTCCAATCTCTAACTTGGAGATTGGTTTAGTCCATGGGGCCAAACCAGAAAGCTTTTCTGTTGCACCCCCAAATTCGGGTTGCGGAAGCGAATCGGGTCGGGGCGCGACTAATAAAGTAATCACAGCACAAAGATATAATAAACGACCACTACATGCATCGTTTTGAACTTGTATGGATTTAACAAACGTTTATATCAAAATATTAAGTACATTAGCTTGGTTTGAAATTGAGAGATTTAAATACATAATTAATTTATACAAAATATAATAATGCAGCTAAATCTCTGATGGTTTGCATGCTGACTCGAGCTAAGTATCCTGTTGGGCAGTCCAAACTACCACTGAGTACCTGTGATACAAGCTAAATTGGGTCAGCGAAACGCTGGTGAGCTCACATGTTTGTATGTCAAAACATATTTAATGAACAGCAAGATTTAATTGAATTTAAATTGCAATAAAGCAAAATAAAAGTAACTATACAGTCATGAGCACATAGTCTGAGCTTAACTTGGGGGTCGAGTCCAATGAAGGAATTCCGATGGAGGTGCCTCCTACGAGTGCCTAATCCACACTCGTCTACACAAATGCTAATGCGTCCGTTTGACCAGTTAGTGCTAGCTAACCCGGACGAGGATTGTCAATCCTATATGGTACCATACATTAACATTCACGCTACTACGTATTACCAAACTATGTTTTGGAGGACTTTAAATTGATTAGTGAAAACAACTCATGCAGTATTTGATTTTGATTTGTACTTGCGTTCAATTGTAAATAAAACGAGCATTGATATCATACCCCTGAGTAAAACAGTAAAATAGGGGCCATGAGACTCACCTGAGTCTTGAGCGTTTATTTAAATAAACTTGAATTGATTAGCCGTGAATTGATGTCCAAAGACTTGTAACCTGAGGGTGTCCACGACACGCGATGGTTATTAATATGAGTAGGTAGTTACAAAGACTACCTTTGTAGTTGTTCGTTCAACTAGAATGTCCAAATTTCTACGATTTGGTTGATTAACTTGTCCAAGTTACTACGACTTGGTTGATTGATTTAAGTTTAGAAAACGTGTACGGCCCATTGGTGATTGTTTGTAATAATAACCTCGACATTATCATTATGTTTTTGAAGTGTTATACTTAAAAGTGTATCCCAAAATGTTTTAGAAGTCGTATCGTATAGGTGTTTGAGGTTGTACAAGTTCGACACTTAGTGTAAAAATAGTTTGTCAACTTTCTGTTTTTGGCGACACTGGGCTAGTGTCGCTATAGGCGACACTAGTTGAGTGTCGCCGGATTCCTGATTTTCAATTGATTAGCGACACTTGATTAGTGTCGCTATATGCGACACTTCTCAATTTTGGCGTCACTAAGGTAGTGTCGCTAATATAAATATGATTAAGTAATTCAGCGACACTGAAGTAGTGTCGCTATAGGGGCGACACTTGGTTTAGTGACACTTTGCTAGTGTCGCTAGCACTGTTTTTGGCACACTAGCGACACTTACGACTGTTCACCGGAGTTTGAACCGAAAACGAGTTTTCCGGCCACCATTTGGTCCAAATCTTTTACCCAACCCATATTTGGACATTTTAAACTTATAGAAACAACATTTATGTAAAAATGAACGAAATCGGAGCGTTTTCGAGTTTTGTCGGAAACTTACGAGTTAACGCCGGAGAAATCCGAAAAGATGGGAAGGTAGATCGTGATGCGGCGGTTCTTTTCTTTCAAACGAGCGTGAGGATTCGAGGTCGTTTTGAGGTGTTATTTGATGATTTTTGGTGGTGGTGGTTTGATGGGTTTTTGAGAGAAAAAAGGAAAGAGCGAGAGACTGAGAAAGTGGGAAATGAGGGTGAGGGGATGGGGTCCCTCCCCTTTTTGGCTGATTCGGTGGGGTCCACGGATGTGGGCTTCACCAAGTTTCGTTCCCTGCATTCGCGCTCCGTGCGGTGTTCGTTTCCCAGGTCGTTTAAACGTTAAATAATTATTTTATACGTTTAACCATACGTTTTAAAATACGAATAATTACTCAATATTTTTGTTGAAGTACTTTTACCAATTACTTTAGACTTGAGTTATAACAATTATAACTTAACTTTGTTTCGGTTAGTTTGCGCGTTTAATATTTTAATCGCGTAGTCACTGTTTGTACGATACGAGTTGTGTACGAAATATTATAAAAATAATATTTTGGATATAATAGCGTTATTAAATAATGTTATATTATTTAATAAAATTGTTCACCAACGTCCGCATTTAATTGAACCGAAATACATTCGATTTAAATTGTGTACGATTTAATCAAATCGCATAATTGTATATATTAAACAAAATATATTTAGATACATTAACTAGCCTAACACAGAACTAATTACATATATTTACAGTTGATCAGGTACTAATTACAAGTTCTAATTTGACGGGTGTCACATTCTCCCCCTGTTAGGAGAATTTCGTCTCGAAATTTAGCTCGAGGTTGCGTTTGATGTTGTGTCAGTGAAGAGTTGAGGATACTTGAGTCGCATTTGGTCTTCCCTGTAACACCCCCAAATTTAACGATTTGCGGAAGCATACATTGGGTGTTACTAATCAATATACAAAGCACAAGATTAATAGTAAACGACCTCTAAATGAGACGTTTGTAAAATAGTTACATTTCATAATTTGAATCGTTTGAAAACATATAGTTTTCTTTACAAAAGTATATAAGCCTAGAGTCCGCGTATGTGGCGGGAGATTCTATTACATAACCATAGTTACAAAAGATAATGCCAAAGAATCTCCGTTAAATGCAGTTTGGAAATCATGCGACTCTAGCTAGTAATCCTGGAGTGATCCTACTCCGTAAGTGTACCTGAGATACAAAGCTAAAAAGTGTCAACCAAAAAGGTTGGTGAATCTCACAGGTTTAGTAATAAGTAGGTGTCATGAACCACAAGTATGTACCCGTATTGCTATCAAGCAAAGTAAGTAAATCAGTAAATCAGTACAGTGCCATGAGCTCATAATTTGAAGCTTAACCGTGTAGTGTGAATATATCACGTACCCCCGTGAGTGCTATCCGCACACTCATATGTAACAAATACTAATATGTCTGTTTCTACGTGTAAATCAGTACGTGGTGGCGCTACCACCCCAGACAGGGATTGTCAGTCCCAAATGGATCCATCTATTAGTAATCGCGCTTAAGTCCATAACTAACAACTTACGATTAGGAGGCTTTCAGTGGATAAAAGTAACTCATGCGTTTGTTTGTAATCAGTAATGTTTTCAGTTCAGTACATTGTGTTCATACGTAAAACAGTTGCTAAGTATCTCACCCCAAGTATAAAACAGTAAAAGTGGGGCTGTAAGACTCACCTGAGTCGAGCAGTGGTAAATAGCAAGTAGTAGTAAAGCAAGTAGGTTCTCCGAACCTGTAACCTTCTAGTGCCTAAACACGTAAGGTTAAGTAAGTAGATGTCTCGCAAGACCATCTAGGCTAGTTGTTCATACAACCCGTTGTGTTTAAATGTTGGTTCGTTCTCATTCGTATCAAAGTATATACGGCCCGTTGGTGATTTGTTATAATTAAAGTTTACCATATATAACGCAATTTAGAGTAATTGTAATAGAAAAGTATGTTCTATGATGTTTGTTACGTCGTATGGTATAAGTATTGGAAGTTGTATAAGTTCGACGCTTAGTGCAAAAATAGTTGGAAAGCTGCTGTTTTATGCGACACTTCATAGCGTCACTTAGGTTAGTCATGCGACACTAAGGGAGTGTCGGGTGAAGTGTCGGTTCTGAAAGGATAGCATCACTATGGTAGTGTCGGGTAACAAAGTCATGCGACACTAAGGAAGTGTCGTGTATAAGTGTCGGTAAGTATAAGCATACGACACCAATGAAGTGTCGGGTATCCAGGTCATGCGTCAGTAATGTAGTGTCGTACAATCGTGAAAGTTTGATATTATGCGACACTTCAGAAGTGTCGGTGTTAAGTACCGGTATATGGATAAGGGCGTCACTAAGCTAGTGTCGGTATAAAGTGTCGGATAATGAAGTCTAGCGGCACTAAGGAAGTGTCGGTTATATAAGTATAGGCGTCACTATCATAGTGACGGGTAAGGATCACAAGAGGTAACAGGCGACACTTAAGAAGTGTCGGTATCGGACACAGGGCGACACTCATGTAGTGTCGGTAAGAGAGTATAGCGACACTAAGGAAGTGTCGCTATAAGTGATGCATATCTGGGTTCGTCTATGCGACACTAAGGCCTGATCGACGGATTTCGAGCCAAAAACATGTTTTCGGGTTTCCGTTTGGTCCGATTCTTTTACCCAACCCTCATATGAACATATTAAGCCTATTTAAACCATAAACTAGTAAAAATGATCAAAAACGAGAGATGTCGGGATTTGTCGGAAACTTACAAAGTGTCGGATTGAAAATCCGAAAAGATAGGAATGTAGATCGTGTTGTCGTGGTCACTTTTCTCCAAACTAGTGGTATGTTTCGGCGAGGTTTGTTGGTGTTATTTGGTGATTTAAGTGGGTGGTGGTGGATTGTTAGTTGAAAGAAAAAGATGAGAGGTGAGAGAGAGAAAGGATGAAAATGAGAAGAAAATGGAGGTGGGTGGGGTTTTGGTAAAGCTCCCCCACCTTCAGTCTCCGCTCCGCGTTCTGGGTGGTGTTCGTTTCCTCCGTCGTTTTACGTTAAATATGTATTTTACGCGTTTAATTATATGTATAAAATCACAAATCTTGTTAAATAATTTATTTAAATTATTTCCTTAAATCTTTGATAGATTAAATTAAATTTAATTACTTTTGTTTTTAAATCGTGTTCGTTTTAATCGAGTAGTACAAGGCAGTTACTAACTATTATAAAATAGCACTTCGGTCATAATTGCGTTATTTTAGTTTATAAACATTTGTTCACCAACGTCCGTATTAATCAAATAGAATTTCATTCTATTTAAGTTGCGTACGATTTAAGTCAAATCGCAAAGTTGTATATATATTTACCAACATATAATCCGATACATAAATTAGCCTAACACAGAACTAATTACATGTATTAACAAAGAATTAGGCGCTAATACTAGCCCTAATTTGGCGGTTGTTACATTCTCCCCTTGTTAAAAGAATTTCGTCCCGAAATTAGTTCGATTGCACGGTCGGTGCGTTGTCTGGGAAGAGATGTGGATATTTCTGTCGCATTTGGTCTTCCCGTTCCCAGGTGAATTCAGGACCACGTCTAGAATTCCACCTGACCTTTACGATAGGAATACAACTCTGTTTTAGTTGTTTGACCTCGCGGTCCAGGATTTCCATAGGTTCCTCGACAAAATGAAGTTTATCATCGATTTGAATTTCGTCAAGCGGTATAATCAGTGTCTCGTCAGACAGACATTTCTTCAGATTAGAAATGTGGAATGTGCTGTGAACGCTGCTAAGCTCAGCAGGGAGTTGCAGGCGGTATGCCACTGGGCCAATCTTTTCAAGGATTTCGAATGGTCCGATGTATCTAGGATTTAGTTTGCCTCGTTTTCCGAATCGAATGACACTTTTCACGGTGCCACTTTGAGAAGTACCTTGTCCCCTACTTGGAACTCAAGGTGTTTGCATCTCACGTCAGCATAGCTTTTCTGACGATCACGCGCGGCTTTTAGTCGGTTTTGTATGCCGACGATCTTTTCAGTTGTTTCATGTATGATTTCTGGACCGGTGAGTTGTGTATCCCCCACCTCAGTCCAACAGATAGGTGACCGGCACTTACGACCGTACAGTGCCTCAAAGGGTGCAGCCTTTATGCTGGTGTGATAACTGTTGTTGTACGAGAACTCGCACAACGGTAAGTGATTTTCTCAGTTTTTACCGAAGTCAACTACGCAGGCTCGTAGCATGTCTTCCAGTGTTTGTATGGTTTGTTCGCTCTGGCCATCGGTTTGAGGATGGTAAGCCGTACTCATATCCAGACGAGTACCAAGAGATTTTTGCAGTGACTGCCAGAAGCGAGAAGTAAATCGAGCATCTCGGTCGGAGATGATTGAAATGGGCACGCCGTGTCTTGACACGATTTCTTTCAGGTAGATCCGTGTCAAACGTTCCATCTTATCAGTTTCCTTGATGGCTAGGAAATGAGCAGATTTAGTGAGTCGGTCAACGATCACCCAAATGGTATCGCAACCGTTCGAAGTTTTCGGGAGTTTAGTAATGAAATCCATGGTGATCTGCTCCCATTTCCATTGTGGTATTTCGGGTTGTTGTAGCAAACCGGAAGGTTTCTGGTGTTCAGCTTTAACCTTAGAACAAGTAAGACACTTGCCAACATAGGTTGCAATGTCAGCTTTCATGTTGGGCCACCAATACATTTCCTTGATGCCGTGATACATTTTGTCGGCACCGGGGTGTATAGAGTATTTAGACTTGTGAGCTTCATCCATCACCAAGTCTTGCAGGTTCCCAAAACTTGGCAACCAGATTCGATTCGAGAAGTATTTGGCCCTGTTAGGTTTGGTTTCAAATTGTTTGTCCATGCCCCGCAAGGCCTCGTTTATCAAGTTTTCTGGTTTGAGTGCTTCGAGTTGAGCGGTGAGAGTTTGATTGATGAGGTCGTTGTGAATGGTCATATCGAGGGCTCGAACTCGAAGTGGTTTCACTCGTTCTTTTCGGCTTAAGGCATCGGCGACAACATTCGCCTTGCCTGGATGATAGCGAATTTCGCAATCGTAATCAGTAAGCAACTCGACCCATCGACGTTGCCTCATGTTGAGATCCTTTTGATCGAAGATATGTTGGAGACTTTTATGGTCAGTAAAGATTGTACACTTGGTACCGTATAAGTAGTGTCTCCCGATTTTCAGAGCGAATACAACAGCCCGCAACTCTAGGTCATGAGTTGTGTAATTCTTTTCGTGGACCTTGAGTTGTCGAGAGGCGTAAGCGATGACCTTGTCTCGTTGCATCAACACGCAACCAAGACCTTGGTGTGAAGCATCACAGTATACCACGAAGTCATCGTAGCCTTCGGGTACAGATAAGATAGGTGCGCTGCAGAGTTTCTGTTTTAGTAGCTGAAAAGCTGACTCCTGTTTGTCAGTCCAATCGAACTTCTTTTCTTTTTGAGTCAGTGCAGTGAGAGGTAGGGCTATTTTCGAAAAATTCTCAATGAATCGCCTGTAGTATCCGGAGAGTCCCAAGAATTGGCGTACCTAGGTCGGTGTAGTAGGTGCTTGCCAACACTTGATAGCCTCGATTTTTGAAGGATCGACATGAATCCCTTGATTGTCAATGACGTGTCCAAGGAATTGAACGGTTTGCATCCAGAACTCACACTTAGAGAATTTGGCGTATAACTCTTCGTGTTTGAGCAGCTCTAGGATGGTTTTCAGGTGTTGCGCGTGTTCTTGTTCGTTGCGCGAGTAAATCAAGATGTCATCGATAAAGACGATAACAAACTTGTCAAGGTAAGGTTTGCACACCCGATTCATAAGGTCCATGAATACAGCCGGTGCGTTGGTTAAGCCGAATGGCATCACTTGGAATTCATAATGCCCGTAGCGAGTTCGGAAAGCTGTTTTAGGAATATCTTCATCACGAACTCGGAGTTGGTGATAACCCGACCGTAGATCGATTTTTGAATAAAAACTCGACCCCTGAAGTTGGTCAAACAGGTCATCGATGCGAGGAAGTGGGTAACGGTTCTTGACAGTTAATTTGTTGAGTTCACGGTAGTCGATGCACATGCGGAAAAACCGTCTTTCTTTTTCACAAACAGGACCGGAGCTCCCCAAGGTGAGGAACTTGGTCGAATAAATCCCTTGTCCAGGAGTTCCTGTAACTGAGTAGACAACTCCTGAAGTTCGGATGGGGCTAGTCGGTAAGGGGCTCGTGCCACGGGTGCTGCGCCGGGCACAAGATCAATAGAGAATTCGACTTGTCTAGTTGGCGGTAGGCCAGGCAAGTCTTCAGGAAAGACTTCTGGGAAGTCTCGAACAATAGGCACATCCTCAAGTCGCTTCTCCACCGACTTTTTCTCCATAACGTGTGCGAGGATTGCCTGGTACCCTTTTCTCAAGTATTTTCGGGTTTTCATGCAAGAAATGATATTTATTCTCGTCCCACCGGTCTCCCCTTGTATGCTCAAAGTTCCACCGGTGACGAGAGGAATGCGTACAATTTTCTCAAAACAAACTATTTCGGCTCGGTGCTTGGACAACCAATCCATACCGACGATGATGTCAAAGCTGCCGATTTCGATAGGTATCAAGTCAATGGAAAAGAGCTCGTTAGCCAGGTTCAAAGTGCAATTAGGTATCACACTGTCGGCCTCAATAAGTTTTTCGTTTGCCAATTCTACCGTGTACTTAGAATCTAAGGCAATAGGTGTGGTGTCAAGTAGAGGATAAAACTCATCAGAAATAAAGCTCTTATCAGCACCAGTATCAAATAATACAGATGCAGTCAAGTTGTTGAGAAGAAACGTACCCATGACCACATTCGGGTCTTGACGGGCTTCCCCAGATTTCAGCACAAAAGCTCTTCCTCGAGCATTGTTGTTATTCCTGTTGTTGTTGTTGTTCAGCTTCGGGCAGTCTTTCTTGAAATGCCCCGTACCGTTGCACCCATAACAAGTCTTTGGTGCAGAGGTGTTGGTGTCAGTGGTGTTTGATCTACAATCCTTAGCCAAGTGTCCAAATCTCTTACACTTGCTACAGGGACACGAACCATGGTGGTGTCGTTGGCACTTTGAGCAATAGGGCTTGGTTCCCTTGTACGCTCCCTTGTCATCAGAACCGGAGGTGTAGGCTTTAATGGTTTCAGGTTTCTTGGTTTGGTGGTTGTTGTGGTTGTCGGACCATTTTCTTTTATTGCTGTTGGAGGATGGAGTGGGTGGTTCTGGGTCCTCGTTCATAGCTAGAAGTTCATGGGCCAACCGAATGGCACCGTGAAGGGTGGTTTGGTTTGATGAGGCGACATTTCCCCGGACGGGTTCCGGGAGGCCGCGGATGTATTTCTTAATCTTGTCGGGCCCAGTACCTGCCATAGCTGGGCGAAGGACAGTGAGTTGTTGGAATCTGGTGGTGTATCCAACGATATCAGTTCCTTGCACTTTTAAGTTCCAGAACTCTTCGTCCAGCTTGTGAAGTTGTTCGGACGGGCAATACTCATCCGTGAGCATTTTCTTTAGATCCTCCCAAGGGAGTAGGTAAGCGGTGTCAATCCCCACGGACTGGGTATAGGAATTCCACCACGAGAGGGCACCATCTTCGAGGGTGCAGGTGGAGAATTTGACCTTGTCGTCCTCCGCACATTTGCTGATGCGGAAAACGGATTCCATCTTTTCGAACCATCTGATAAGTCCGATGGCTCCTTCGGTCCCCTTGAAGCTCAAGGGTTTGCAGTTTTGAAAATCCTTGTATGAACAAGGTTTAGCAGCAGAGGTTTCAGCGGCATCGCTGTTTCTTGTGGAGTTTGGTGGAGTATTTCGAGCCAAGGCTTCAGTAACAGCCTGGGTTATGAGTGACGTGATCTGAGCATCAGTATAAGGTCTTGACTTTGGCGGCATGACTCTTCAATAAAAGAAATGAAGATACATGAGATTTTGTAAGAAAATTGCATTTATTTCAGATGTACATGTATAAAGATGGTAATACATAACATCAATATGAAAAAAGGATTATGGCAATTAATATGAGTCGAAACAGCAAGGAATATTTGATAGATGATACGAGTTCAAAGGTTACATCCTACGGATGTATTACAAAAGACATCGGGAATTGTTACATCCGACTGAAACATAGAGTAGTGCTTAGATAGTTACTGGATTACAGGATAGTTTCCAAAACAAAGACTAAGATAGTCTTAACATAGGTTAATCTGCTCCATCATTTCGATGAGACGATCCACAGTATTTGCAAGTCTGCTGGCTTGTCGAGCATTGTCTTCAGCTAATGCTAGTCGCTGTACCAATCCACGGTTATATTCTTCCGTTTCCCGTGAGCGTTGTTCACACTCATCAAGTCTGTGTTTCAAAAGAGCGGTTTCCACGCTTATCTCCACCACCTTGTTGAAAAGAACGTCCACATTATTAACGGTGGTTTCGTGATCCTCAGAGACTTGTTCGATGCGTTCAAGTGATGTAAGTCTCCAGTTTTCGTTTGTTTCCTGCAATACGACATCCATGGTGCGAAGTCGTTGCTCGTGTTGGTTCACCCTAGCAGCTAAGGCCGGCAAGGTGAAGTGGGTAGGGTACGGGCCAGCTCGAGGCAACCTGTTGTTCCTCCTTGCTACCCTTGGGTTCTGCGACCCGGATTGAGAACGAGATGAATCGGATGGGATGTTTGCCATTTCTGAGACAAAGCGTTAGTAAGATTGAGGCCTATATTCATATAGTCCCTATATAATATAGCCTATTGAGTGTCTAGCATAAACATGTTTAAGTATCGGTTCTCTCGAAGTCAGAGTCTTCTATTGTACCCTGTTCAGCCATAACCCCTTTCAGATCTTACATCGTCTTTGCTTAATTGTACATAGTTGATCAGGCTATGTTAAATTAAACTCGTATGATGTAATCACTGAACCGGTTATACTTAATAAGGGATACTGCCTAATGGTCATAGTCTAGGCTCACTAAATGCAACCTAGTTCACTACAACCTTAGGCTCTGATACCAATCTGTAACACCCCCAAATTTAACGATTTGCGGAAGCATACATTGGGTGTTACTAATCAATATACAAAGCACAAGATTAATAGTAAACGACCTCTAAATGAGACGTTTGTAAAATAGTTACATTTCATAATTTGAATCGTTTGAAAACATATAGTTTTCTTTACAAAAGTATGTAAGCCTAGAGTCCGCGTATGTGGCGGGAGATTCTATTACATAACCATAGTTACAAAAGATAATGCCAAAGAATCTCCGTTAAATGCAGTTTGGAAATCATGCGACTCTAGCTAGTAATCCTGGAGTGATCCTACTCCGTAAGTGTACCTGAGATACAAAGCTAAAAAGTGTCAACCAAAAAGGTTGGTGAATCTCACAGGTTTAGTAATAAGTAGGTGTCATGAACCACAAGTATGTACCCGTATTGCTATCAAGCAAAGTAAGTAAATCAGTAAATCAGTACAGTGCCATGAGCTCATAATTTGAAGCTTAACCGTGTAGTGTGAATATATCACGTACCCCCGTGAGTGCTATCCGCACACTCATATGTAACAAATACTAATATGTCTGTTTCTACGTGTAAATCAGTACGTGGTGGCGCTACCACCCCAGACAGGGATTGTCAGTCCCAAATGGATCCATCTATTAGTAATCGCCCTTAAGTCCATAACTAACAACTTACGATTAGGAGGCTTTCAGTGGATAAAAGTAACTCATGCGTTTGTTTGTAATCAGAAATGTTTTCAGTTCAGTACATTGTGTTCATACGTAAAACAGTTGCTAAGTATCTCACCCCAAGTATAAAACAGTAAAAGTGGGGCTGTAAGACTCACCTGAGTCGAGCAGTGGTAAATAGCAAGTAGTAGTAAAGCAAGTAGGTTCTCCGAACCCGTAACCTTCTAGTGCCTAAACACGTAAGGTTAAGTAAGTAGATGTCTCGCAAGACCATCTAGGCTAGTTGTTCATACAACCCGTTGTGTTTAAATGTTGGTTCGTTCTCGTTCGTATCAAAGTATATACGGCCCGTTGGTGATTTGTTATAATTAAAGTTTACCATATATAACGCAATTTAGAGTAATTGTAATAGAAAAGTATGTTCTATGATGTTTGTTACGTCGTATGGTATAAGTATTGGAAGTTGTATAAGTTCGACGCTTAGTGCAAAAATAGTTGGAAAGCTGCTGTTTTATGCGACACTTCATAGCGTCACTTAGGTTAGTCATGCGACACTAAGGGAGTGTCGGGTGAAGTGTCGGTTATGAAAGGATAGCGTCACTATGGTAGTGTCGGGTAACAAAGTCATGCGACACTAAGGAAGTGTCGTGTATAAGTGTCGGTAAGTATAAGCATACGACACCAATGAAGTGTCGGGTATCCAGGTCATGCGTCAGTAATGTAGTGTCGTACAATCGTGAAAGTTTGATATTATGCGACACTTCGGAAGTGTCGGTGTTAAGTACCGGTATATGGATAAGGGCGTCACTAAGCTAGTGTCGGTATAAAGTGTCGGATAATGAAGTCTAGCGGCACTAAGGAAGTGTCGGTTATATAAGTATAGGCGTCACTATCATAGTGACGGGTAAGGATCACAAGAGGTAACAGGCGACACTTAAGAAGTGTCGGTATCGGACACAGGGCGACACTCATGTAGTGTCGGTAAGAGAGTATAGCGACACTAAGGAAGTGTCGCTATAAGTGACGCATATCTGGGTTCGTCTATGCGACACTAAGGCCTGATCGACGGATTTCGAGCCAAAAACATGTTTTCGGGTTTCCGTTTGGTCCGATTCTTTTACCCAACCCTCATATGAACATATTAAGCCTATTTAAACCATAAACTAGTAAAAATGATCAAAAACGAGAGATGTCGGGATTTGTCGGAAACTTACAAAGTGTCGGATTGAAAATCCGAAAAGATAGGAATGTAGATCGTGTTGTCGTGGTCACTTTTCTCCAAACGAGTGGTATGTTTCGGCGAGGTTTGTTGGTGTTATTTGGTGATTTAAGTGGGTGGTGGTGGATTGTTAGTTGAAAGAAAAAGATGAGAGGTGAGAGAGAGAAAGGATGAAAATGAGAAGAAAATGGAGGTGGGTGGGGTTTTGGTAAAGCTCCCCCACCTTCAGTCTCCGCTCCGCGTTCCGGGTGGTGTTCGTTTCCTCCGTCGTTTTACGTTAAATATGTATTTTACGCGTTTAATTATATGTATAAAATCACAAATCTTGTTAAATAATTTATTTAAATTATTTCCTTAAATCTTTGATAGATTAAATTAAATTTAATTACTTTTGTTTTTAAATCGTGTTCGTTTTAATCGAGTAGTACAAGGCAGTTACTAACTATTATAAAATAGCACTTCGGTCATAATTGCGTTATTTTAGTTTATAAACATTTGTTCACCAACGTCCGTATTAATCAAATAGAATTTCATTCTATTTAAGTTGCGTACGATTTAAGTCAAATCGCAAAGTTGTATATATATTTACCAACATATAATCCGATACATAAATTAGCCTAACACAGAACTAATTACATGTATTAACAAAGAATTAGGCGCTAATACTAGCCCTAATTTGGCGGTTGTTACATTCCCGTTCCCAGGTGAATTCCGGACCACGCCGCGAATTCCACCTGACCTTAACGATGGGAATACGACTTTGTTTGAGTTGTTTGACCTCACAGTCCATGATTTTAGCGGGTTCCTCAACGAAGTGAAGTTTGTCGTCAATACGAATTTCATCGAGTGGGATAATTAGTGTCTCATCAGACAGGCATTTCTTCAAGTTAGAAATGTGAAAAGTAGGATGCACGCTGCTGAGCTCGGATGGCAGCTGCATTCGATATGCCACTGGACCAATCCTCTCGAAGATCTCAAGAGGTCCAATGTATCTAGGGTTCAGTTTTCCGCGTTTGCCGAAACGAATGACACATTTCCAAGGTGAAACTTTGAGTAGTACTCGATCCCCAACCTGGAACTCGAGTGGTTTGCGTCTCACGTTAGCTTAACTTTTCTGACGATCACGTGCGGATTTGAGTTTGTTTTGGATACCAACGATTTTCTCGGTGGTTTCATGAATGATTTCAGGACCAGTGAGTTGGCTATCTCCCACTTCGGTCCAACAGATAAGTGACCGGCACTTATGACCGTACAGTGTCTCGAAAGGTGCAGCTCCAATACTGGTATGGTAGCTGTTGTTGTATGAAAACTCGCACAATGGTAGATGTTTTTCCCAATTTACACCGAAGTCAACTACGCAAGCTCGTAGCATGTCTTCTAGTGTTTGAATAGTTCGGTCACTTTGGCCGTCAGTTTGAGGATGGTATGCGGTACTCATATCAAGGCGGGTACCCAACGATTTCTGAAGTGATTGCCAAAAGTGAGATGTAAAGCGACTATCCCTATCGGAGATAATCGAGATTGGAACGCCGTGTCGGGAAGCAATTTCCTTGAGATAGATTCGAGTGAGAAGTTCCATTTTGTCGGTTTCCTTGATCGCAAGGAAATGAGCAGATTTCGTGAGACGATCAACGATCACGCAAATGGTATCACAACCGTTCGATGACTTTGGTAGTTTGGTTATGAAATCCATTGCGATTTGTTCTCATTTCCATTCAGAGATGTTGGGTTGTTGGAGTAAACCAGAAAGTTTTTGATATTCAGCTTTGACTTTCGAGCAAGTAAGACACTTGCTGACGTATGTGGCGATTTCGGCTTTCATGTTTGCCCACCAATAAAACTCCTTGATGCCGTGATACATTTTGTCGGATCCTGGATGAATAGAATATTTGGACTTGTGAGCTTCATCCATCACCAAGTCCCGCAGGTTCCCAAAACAAGGCAACCAGATTCGATTTGAGAAATACCTAACTCCGTTAGGTTTGATTTCGAATTATTTGTCCATGCCCCGCAAGGCTTCATCTTTGATGTTATCAGGTTTCAAAGCTTCGAGTTGAGCAGCTAGGATCTGAATGTTTAGATAATTGTGAATAGTTATATTGAGGGTTCGGACTTGAAGTGGTTTCAATCGTTCTTTTCGACTGAGGGCATCGGCAACAACATTTGCCTTCCCTGGATGATATTTGATTTTGAAATCGTAATCGGTAAGCAACTCGACCCATCGACGTTGCCTCATGTTGAGATCCTTTTGATCGAATATGTGTTGGAGACTTTGGTGGTCGGTAAAGATTGTGCACTTAGTGCCATAAAGATAGTTTATCCAGATTTTGAGAGCAAAAACGACTGCTCCAAATTCGAGATCATGAGTGGTGTAGTTCTTTTCGTGAATTTTCAGCGTTCGTGAGGCGTAAGCAATGACCTTGTCCCGTTGCATCAACACACAACCGAGACCTTGATGAGAAGCATCGCAGTATACCACGAAGTCATCGGTGCCTTCGGGTAATGATAAGATCGGAGCACTGCAAAGCTTTTGTTTCAGAAGTTGAAATGCTGACTCTTGTTTATCAGTCCAATCGAACTTTTTGTCTTTCTGAGTCAGTGTCGTGAGTGATAAGGCTATTTTTGAGAAGTTCTCGATGAATCGTCGATAGTAGCCGGCCAGTCCTAAAAACTGTCGTACTTCTATTGGAGTTGTCGGCGATTGCCAATTTTTGATAGCCTCGATTTTTGAAGGATCTACATGAATTCCCTGACTATCGATGACGTGTCCAAGGAATTGAACGGTTTGTATCCAGAACTCACACTTTGAAAACTTAGCGTACATCTCCTCGTGTCTAAGTAGTTCTAGGATGGTTTTGAGATGTTGCGCGTGTTCTTGTTCGTTTCGCGAGTATATGAAGATGTCGTCGATGAAGACGATGACAAACTTGTCGAGATAAGGTTTGCACACCCGATTCATAAGATCCATGAATACAGACGGTGCGTTGGTTAGTCCGAATGGCATCACCTGAAATTCGTAATGCCCATTAGGGGTGAGCAAGAAAAACCGAAGCCGACCCATAACCACCTTAACCGACTTAACCGACCCAATTTAACCGAACCAAACCAATAACCGATGGTTCGGTTAATGACTTTTGAATTAACCGACTAAGTTGGGTCGGTTATGGTTAACGTATCAAAACCGACCCAAATTAACCGACTTTAACCGACACCCATATATATATATATATATATATATATATATATATATATATAAAAGATGTTAATGTTATATATTTAATGCTTTCGCTTTCTATTCTTGTTTATTTCTATTATTTTTGTGTGTGATAATAACAACAATATTATGCCCAGCTCAACTCATTTGCAAAGCTGAAAGAATATATGCAATATGAAATTATGTTCTTATTTCACATGTACATAATTTGTACAGAAGGTGAATTGAAAATATCCAGTCCGTCGTAGGTGTTTTGAAGTCTCAGTTGAACACGTGAATATATTTACTCTTCCTTGCAGATTTAAAAATGGTTTACTATGATTTTAATATATCCATTGGAAGTCAATATTGAAATCAAATATAGAAGTTTGCATTGCTATTAGTGAATGCTCGAAAAATATGAGATGTACGTATTTTACTTCAATTTTATTGATTGTAATATTGTCCCACATCGCTCCCCACTTGAAAAGTTATGAGCTCTCATGCCTTATAAATTCATCCTCACAAAGTCATGCTCCCACAGTCCCACGTGATTACTGCCGGTTTCAATATTGGGCCGTAATTTTTTATTAGTAGGATATTAAAGCCCAAGTACAAATTATTGGATAAAGAAAGTTGAAAAAGTTTGCTCACTGGCCAACTTCGGTTATTAACCGACTTTAACCGGAAGCCGACCCAGTTATAAATATTGAAACCGAAACTGACCCATTCCTTAACCGAAGATGTTCGGTTTTCAACTTCTCATAACCGACAATTCGGTTGTGGGTTCGGTTTTGGGTCATAACCAACCCAAACCGACCCATGCTCACCCCTAATGTCCATAACGGGTATCGAAAGCAGTTTTCGAAACGTCGGTGTCGCGAATACGTAGTTGATGATAACCTGACCGAAGATCGATCTTTGAATAAAAACTCGACCCTTGAAGTTGGTCAAACAGGTCATCGATCCGCGGAAGTGGATATCGGTTCTTGACGGTTAACTAGTTCAACTCTTGATAATCGATACACATTCGGAATGAACCGTCCTTCTTTTTAACAAACAGGACCGGAGCTCCCCAAGGTGAAGAACTCGGTCTGATGAATCCTCTTTCCAGGAGTTCCTGTAATTGAGTGGACAATTCCTGAAGTTCGGATGGGGCTAAGCGGTATGGTGCTCGGGCCACATGTGCAACACCTGGCACGAGGTCGATTGAGAACTCAACCTGTCTTGGTGGTGGTAAACCAGGTAGTTCCTCAGGAAAGACTTCTGGAAAGTCTCGTACGATGGGCACATCCTCAAGTCGCTTCTCCTCCGACTTTTTCTCCATGATGTGCGCAAGTATTGCTGGATAACCTTTTCTTAAGAATTTTCGAGTTTTCAAACAAGATATGATGTTTAGTCTCGTCCCACCAGTCTCCCCCTGTATGACCAAAGTTCTACCGGCGACGAGAGGAATGCGAACGACTTTGTCATAACAAATGATTTCTGCACGGTGTTTGGACAACTAGTCCATACCAATGATGACGTCGAAACTTCCAATTTCAACATGCATGAGATCGATTGAGAAGGATTCGTTGGCTAGGATTAAAGTGCAATTAGGTATCACACTATTGGATTCTATGATTTTACCGTTCGCTAGTTCTACAGTGTACTTAACATCTAGAGCAATGGGGGCGATGTCAAGCAGTGGGTAAAACTCATCGAAAATAAAGCTTCTATAGGCACCAGTATCAAATAGAACAGAAGCAGATAAATTGTTGAGGAGGAATACCCGAGACCACATTCGGGTCTTGGCGGGCGTCCCCAGAATTGAGTACGAAGGCTCTACCTCTGGCGTTGCTGTTGTTGTTGCCCTTGTTCTTCAGCTTAGGACATTCACTTCTGACATGTCCAGTGTCCCCGAACTCATAGCAGGATTTGGGTTGTCTGGTGTTGCTGCTGGAGGAGTTGTTGTTGGTTTTGGGGGCTCGACAATCCTTGGTTAGATGTCTGTACCGCCTGCAGTTGTTGCAAGGAGTACTACATGGACCGTCATTATGGTAGTTACACTTGGAGCAATATGGTCTGCCCCCAGTGTAGTCACGCTTGGGCTCAGAATTGGTGTTGTAGACTTGGATGGCATTAATTTTCTTGTTTTGGTTGTTGAGGTTTTCGGTTGATTTGCGTTTGTTGTTGTTGGAGGAGGATGGGAGAGGTGTCTCACGGCTGACAATCAGTGCCATGAGTTCGTGTGCTAGCCAGATTGCACTCTCAATAGTGGTTGGCTTAGATGAGGCGACGTTTCCTTGGATATCCTCCGGGAGGCCGCGGATGTATCTCTTGATGCATTTTTCCTCCGGATCAACCAAACCCGGGCATAACAATGTGAATTGCTGGAATTTGGTATTATACACAGCAATATCAGTTCCCTGCACTGTCAAGTGCCAGAATTCTTCCTCCATACGGTGCAGTTCTTCTTCGGGACAGTATTTCTCCCTAAGCTTCTTCTTCAGTTCAGCCCAAGGAAGCTGGTTTGCTATCTCAATGCCCACAGAGTTTGCGTGGGTGTTCCACTACGTAAGTGCACCTTCTTGAAATGTGTAAGCAGCAAATTTAACCTTGCTGTTTTCAGCGCAGTTACAGAGATTAAAGACGGATTCCATGCGTTCCATCCATCGGATCAATCCAATAGCACCTTCAGTGCCCTTGAAGTATAGTGGTTTGCAGCTGAGGAAATCCTTGTAAGAACAAGGCTTGATAACATGGGTGGTGTCAACAGTTTGATCACTGTTTCGTTGTGAGCCCCGAGCAGCCAAAGCATCGGCTACCGCTCGGGAGATGATGGCGCTGAGTTCAGCATCACTGTAACTTTTCTTCTTTGGCGGCATGATTCTTAAAAAAGAAACAAAGGGTACATGAGAAATCGTACCAGAGTGATAATTACAATAGATGTATATATATAAAAGTTGTAATATACAACATCACAATGTAAAAATCAATATTGTAGAATAATCGAGGGAAATTGTCGCTTAATATTACGAATTCAAAAGATGATAGACAATTTCGAGTTACGAGTTCCAAAAGTTACAGCCTTAGATGTTTTTACAAAAGTACTGTGAATTGTTACATCCGGTTGAATTACATAGGTCCTACAAAAGCATAATAGAGTACAGATTTAGCCTAAGCTAATTCTGACGTAGATTGAGTTGTGGCAATAAAGCAGTGAGATGATCAACGGACTCTGCGAGTCGGTTAGCCATCCTGAGTGCCTCTTCGGTTTCCCTCAAGTGAGTCTCGCACTGATTCAACCTTGATTGTAGGATGGAGATTTTGTTTCGGTTGCCAATTACTTTGTTGTGGACAATCTCCATAGTTTCGACGGTTCCTCCCACTTGGTTACGGAGAATGTCCATGTTGTTAACAGTGTTTTCGTGATCCTCGGAGACTTGATTGATATGTTCGAGTGATGTGAGTCTCTAGTTTTCGTTGGTTTCTTGGAGTTCGACATCCATGACATGGAGTTGTTGCTCGTGGCGGTGGAGTCTAGCGGCCAAGTCCGGTAGAGTGAGGTGAGTGGAATATGGGCTAGCTCGAGGCGACCTGGTGTCCCTCCTAGCTACCCTTGAGTTTCGTGATTCGTACGGATAAGAGCGTGACGAACCGGGAGGTGTGTTTGCCATTCTGA
Source organism: Helichrysum umbraculigerum (assembly GCA_949592205.1). Lineage (NCBI taxonomy): Eukaryota > Viridiplantae > Streptophyta > Magnoliopsida > Asterales > Asteraceae > Helichrysum > Helichrysum umbraculigerum. The sequence goes on along the minus strand of CATIUR010000003.1, from coordinate 100,873,544 downwards.
GACAAAGCGTTAGAAAGAATGAGGCCTATATTCATATGGTAATATATATAATATAGCCTTAGATATTGAGCGGGCACGAGGCCTATCTATGTGTGTGTGTGTGTATATATATATATATATATATATATATATATATATATATATATATATATATATATCTCACATAATAGCCTAGGGTGTCTAACACAGACATGTTTGAGTCCTGTTTTCTCTCGAGGTCAGAGTCAACTAGTGTATTTCTGTTCGAAATAATCGTTTCAGACCTTACATCATCTTTCCTTAATTGTACATAGTTGATCAGGCTATGTTAAATTAAAGTCGTATGCTGTAGTTCCTGAACCAGTCATGCCTAATAAGGAAATACTGCCTAACGGTCATAGTCTAGGCCCACTAAATGCAACCTAGTTCACTATAACCTTAGGCTCTGATACCAATCTGTCGCACCCCCAAATTAGGGTTGCGAAAGCAAATCGGGTCGGGGCGCGACTAATACAGTAATCACAGCACAAAGATATAATGAACGACCACTACATGCGTCGTTTTGAACTTGTATGGATTTAACAAACGTTTATATCAAAATATTAAGCACATTAGCTCGGTTTGAAATTGAGAGATTTAAATACATAATTAATTTATACAAAATATAATAATGCAGCTAAATCTCTGATAGTTTGCATGCTGACTCGAGCTAAGTATCCTGTTGGGCAGTCCAAACTACTGCTGAGTACCTGTGATACAAGCTAAATTGGGTCAGCGAAACGCTGGTGAGCTCACAGGTTTGTATGTCAAAACGTATTGAATGAACCGCAAGATTTAATTGAATTTAAATTGCAATAAAGCAAAATAAAAGTAACTATACAGTCATGAGCACATAGTCTGAGCTTAACTTGGGGGTCAGGTCCAATGAAGGAATTCCGATCGAGGTGCCTCCTACGAGTGCCTAATCCACACTCGTCTACACAAATGCTAATGCGTCCGTTTGACCAGTTAGTGCTTGCTAACCCGGACGAGGATTGTCAATCCTATATGGTACCATACACTAACATTCACGCTACTACGTATTACCAAACTATGTTTTGGAGGACTTTAAATGGATTAGTGAAAACAACTCATGCAGTATTTGATTTTGATTTGTACTTGCGTTCAATTGTAAATAAAACGAGCATTGATATCACACCCCTGAGTAAAACAGTAAAATAGGGGCCATGAGACTCACCTGAGTCTTGAGCTTTTATTTAAATAAACTTGAATTGATTAGCCGTGAATTGATGTCCAAAGACTTGTAACCTGAGGGTGTCCACGACACGCGATGGTTATTAATATGAGTAAGTAGTTACAAAGACTACCTTTGTAGTTGTTCGTTCAACTAGAATGTCCAAATTTCTACGATTTGGTTAATTAACTTGTCCAAGTTACTAATACTTGGTTGATTGATTTAAGTTTAGAAAACGTGTACGGCCCATTGGTGATTGTTTGTAATAATAATTTCGACATTATCATTATGTTTTTGAAGTGTTATACTTAAAAGTGTATCCCAAAATGTTTTAAAAGTCGTATCGTATAGGTGTTTGAGGTTGTACAAGTTCGACACTTAGTGTAAAAATAGTTTGTCAACTTTCTGTTTTTGGCGACACTGGGCTAGTGTCGCTATAGGCGACACTAGTTAGGCGTCACTAGATGAGTGTTGTAACACCCCTAAATTTAGTGATTTGCGGAAGCATACTTGGGTGTTACTAATCAATATACAAAGCACAAGATATACAGCAAACGACCTCTAAATGAGACGTTTTGTAAAATAATTACATTTTATAATTAAATCATTTGAAAACATATAGTTTTCTTTACAAAAATATGTAAGCCTAGAGTCCGCGTATGTGGCGGGAGATTCTATTACATAACCATAGTTACAAAAGATAATGCCAAAGAATCTCCGTTAAATGCAGTTTGGAAATCATGCGACTCTAGCTAGTAATCCTGGAGTGATCCTACTCCGTAAGTGTACCTGAGAATACATGCTAAAAAGGGTCAACCAAAAGGTTGGTGAATCTCACAGGTTTATCAGTAAATAATCAGTTTGAACACAAGATTTCATCAGTTGTGCCCGTAGGCGTATATCAAGTATTTGCAAATCTCGCAAAAGTAAAGTAATCCAGTTATACCGTTGCCATGAGGCTCATAATCGAAGCTTAACCCGTTCATAATAAGTGTTGCTCCCGCGACATGCTCGAAACTGAGCAAGCGTAAGTAACGAAATAATAGTCGCCCGTTTATACATAACGGTTCGTGGTAGCGCTACTACCCCGGGCGGGGAGGGTCATTTCCCTAATGGATCCATTAACTACTGTTCGCGCTTAAGTACATAACTAACGATATATGATAGAGACTTCAGTAAATAGTAAGTAACTCATGCAATTCCATTTGGTATAGTAAACAGTTTAGTACTTGTGTTCAAGAAATCAGTAGCATGCATCTCCCCCAAATAAGTTAAAATAGTAAAAGTGGGGCCGTAAGACTCACCTGAGTCAAGCAGTGGTAAATAGCAAGTAGTAGTAAAGCAAGTAGGTTCTCCGAACCCGTGACCTTCTAGTGCCTAAACACGTAAGGTTAAGTAAGTAGATGTCTCGCAAGACCATCTAGGCTAGTTGTTCATACAACCCGTTGTGTTTAAATGTTGGTTTGTTCGCGTTCGTAACAAAGTATACGGCCCGTTGGTGATTTGTTATAATTAAAGTTTATCATTCAATACGCAAATTAAAGTAATTGTAATAGGAAAGTATGTTTTATTATGATTGTTAGGTCGTATCGTATAAGGATTTGAGGTTGTAAAAGTTCGACACTTAGTGAAAATGTGAGTTTTCAAGGTTCTGGTTTGTGCGACGTAGCATGCGACGTTGCAAGCGACGTAAGGTGCGACGTAGGCAAGTACGTCGCATGATGCGACCTTCGCAAATCAATGCGACGTAGGGGGCGACGTCGCTAATGCGACGTTGGTTCGGTTTGCGACGTTAAAGTCTACGTCGCTTCGTGCGACGTCCGCAAGTTAATGCGACGTAATAGGCTGCGTCGCTAGTGCGACGTTGAGGTTTTTGTGCGACGTAGGTCGCGACGTCGCAGAGGCCCCTGGCCAGGTGCGACGTAGCGGTCTGTTGGCCGGAAAATGTGCCGAAAATGAGTTTTCCGGTTTCCGTTCGGTCCAAATCTTTTACCCAACCCTTATATGAACATAATAAGCCTATTTAAACCATAAACTAGTAAAAATGATCAAAAACGAGAGACGTCGGGATTTGTCGGAAACTTACAAAGTGTCGAAATGAAAATCCGGAAAGATGGAGTTGTAGATCGTGAAGTGGTGGTGCTTTTCTTCCAAATGACCGAGTAAAACCGAGTGCGTTTTGAGGTAGTATTTTGTGAATTAGTGAGTTGGTGGTGGTGAGGTGATTTTAGAGAGAAAAGGAAGAAAGAGAGTGTAAGAGAGAGAGAGAGAGAAAAATGAAATGAGAAGAAAAGGTGGAGAATGGGAGGTTATCTCCCATTTTCGCTCCGCGTTCTCGCTCCGGGTGGTGTTCGTTTTCTCCGTCGTTTAGGCGTTAAATATTTATTTTACGCGTTTAATTATATTTCAAAAATCATAAATCTTGTTAAATAATTTATTTAAATTATTTCCTTAAATCTTTAATAGTTTAAATTAAATTTAATTACTTTTGTTATTAAATCGTGTAAGTTTTAATCGTGTAATACGAGGCAGTTACTATTTGTTATAAAATAGCATTTCGGTCATAGTTGTGTTATTTTAGTTTATAAACATTTGTTCACCAACGTCCGTGTTAATCGAATAGAATTTCATTCTATTTAAGTTGCGTACGATTTAAGCCAAATCGCAAAGTTGTATATATTCACCAACATATAATCTGATACATAAATTAGCCTAACACAGAACTAATTACATGTATTCACAAAGTATTAGGCACTAATTCTAGTCCTAATTTGCCGGTTGTTACATTCTCCCCTTGTTAAAAGAATTTCGTCCCGAAATTAGTTCGATTGCACGGTCGGTGCGTTGTCTGGGAAGAGATGTGGATATTTCTGTCGCATTTGGTCTTCCCGTTCCCAGGTAAATTCCGGACCACGTCTAGAATTCCACCTGACTTTCACGATGGGAATACGACTCTGTTTTAGTTGTTTGACCTCACGGTCCATAATTTCGACAGGTTCCTCAACGAAATGTAGTTTGTCATCTATGCGAATCTCGTCAAGGGGGATAATAAGTGTCTCGTCAGACAAACATTTCTTCAAGTTAGAGATGTGAAAGGTAGGGTGCACGCTGCTGAGTTCAGAGGGCAGCTGCAATCGGTATGCCACTGGACCTATCTTCTCGAGGATCTCAAAAGGTCCAATGTACCTGGGGTTTAATTTTCCGCGTTTGCCGAATCGGATTACGCCTTTCCAAGGCGATACTTTAAAGAGTACTCGATCCCCAACTTGGAACTCGAGTGGCTTGCGTCTCACGTCAGCATAGCTTTTCTGACGATCACGCGCGGCTTTGAGTCGGTTTTGGATTTCAACGATTTTCTCTGTGGTTTCATGTATGAGTTCAGGACCAGTGAGTTGACTCTCTCCCACGTCAGTCCAACAGATAGGTGATTGGCACTTACGACCGTACAGTGCCTCAAAAGGTGCAGCTTTAATGCTGGTGTGATAGCTGTTGTTGTACGAGAACTCGCACAACGGTAGGTGTCTTTCCCAATTTGTGCCGGAATCCACTACGCATGCTCGTAGCATGTCTTCCAGTGTCTGAATAGTTCGTTCGCTCTGGCCATCGGTCTGAGGATGGTACGCGGTACTCATATCGAGACGGGTACCCAGTGATTTTAGGAGTGATTGCCAGAAGCGAGATGTGAAACGGGCATCCCTGTCGGAGATAATCGAGAGAGGGACACCATGTTGGCAAACGATTTCTTTGATGTAAATTTGTGTAAGGCGTTCCATTTTGTCGGTTTCTCTGATTGCCAAGAAATGAGCCGATTTGGTGAGACGATCGACGATCACCCAAATGGTATCGCAACCGCTCGCCTATTTAGGTAGTTTGGTTATGAAATCCATGGTAATTTGCTCCCATTTCCATTGAGGAATTTCAGGTTGTTGGAGCAATCCAGAAGGTCTTTGGTGCTCGGCCTTGACCTTGGAACAAGTTAAGCATTTGCTGACGTACAAAGCAATGTCAGCCTTCATATTCGGCCACCAGTAAAACTCCTTGATGCCGTGATACATTTTGTCGGATCCCGGGTGGATAGAATATTTGGACTTGTGAGCTTCATCCATCACCAAGTCCCAAAGGTTCCCGAAATTAGGCAACCAGATTCGGTTAGAGAAATACTTAACTCCGTTGGGTCTGATCTCGAGTTGTTTATCCATGCCCCGCAAGGCCTCGTTTTTGAAGTTATCGGGTTTCAGGGCTTCGAGTTGGGCAAGGTGTATTTGGGTGGTGAGGTCGTTATGAATGGTAATACTGAGTGCCCGGACTCGGAGTGGTTTTGTTCGTTCCTTACGGCTGAGAGCATCAGCAACCACGTTTGCTTTGCCCGGATGATATTTGATCTCACAGTCGTAATCAGTGAGTAATTCAACCCATCTACGTTGCCTCATGTTAAGATCTTTCTGGTTGAAAATGTGTTGGAGACTTTTGTGGTCGGTGAATACAGTGCTGCGGGTACCATAAAGATAATGTCTCCAGATTTTTAAAGCGAACACCACGGCTCCTAGCTCGAGGTCGTGAGTTGTGTAGTTTTTCTCGTGAACTTTAAGTTGTCTGGAGGCGTAAGCAATGACCTTGTCTCGTTGCATCAGCACGCAACCGAGACCTTGGTGAGAAGCATCGCAGTATACCACGAAGTCATCGGTGCCTTCGGGTAGAGATAGAATGGGTGCACTGCAAAGCTTGGATTTCAACAGTTGAAATGCCGACTCTTGTTTATCGGTCCAATCAAATTTCTTTTCCTTCTGAGTCAGCACTGTGAGGGGTTTGGCAATTTTTGAGAAGTTTTCGATGAAACGGCGGTAGTAACCGGCCAATCCCAAGAATTGGCGTACTTCGGTGGGAGTGGTTGGTGCTTGCCAATTCTTGATTGCCTCGATTTTTGACGGGTCTACATGAATTCCCTGACTATCGATAACGTGTCCAAGGAATTGAACGGTGTTTATCCAGAACTCACACTTAGAGAATTTGGCGTAAAGCTCCTCGTGTCTAAGTAGTTCTAGGATGGTTCTGAGGTGTTGTGCGTGTTCCTGTTCGTTTCGCGAATAGATAAGGATGTCATCGATAAAAACAATAACAAACTTGTCGAGGTAAGGTTTGCACACCCGATTCATAAGGTCCATGAATACAGCCGGTGCGTTGGTTAGGCCAAAGGGCATTACTTGGAATTCGTAGTGCCCGTAACGGGTTCTGAATGCGGTTTTTGGGATGTCAGCATCGCGAACACGCAACTGATGATAACCTGATCGAAGATCAATCTTTGAATAACAGCTTGATCCCTGAAGTTGATCGAACAGATCATCGATTCGGGGGAGTGGGTATCGATTCTTGACGGTTAGTTTGTTCAACTCCCGGTAGTCAATGCACATTCGAAATGAACCGTCTTTCTTTTTGACAAATAAGACCGGAGCTCCCCAAGGTGAAGAACTCGGTCTAATGAACCCTCTATCCAGGAGTTCCTGTAACTGAGTGGACAACTCCTCAAGTTCAGATGGGGCTAGGCGGTACGGTGCTCAGGCCACCGGTGCGGTACCCGGCACGAGATCAATCGAGAACTCAACCTGTCTCGGTGGAGGTAAACCAGGTAGTTCTCCTGGAAAGACTTCGGGAAAATCTCTAAAGATTGGCACATCTTCAAGTCGCTTCTCCTCCGACTTTTTCTCTGTGATGTGTGCGAGGATTGCGGGGTAACCCTTTCTCAGAAATTTTCGGGTTTTTAAACAGGAGATTAAGTTTAGTCTCGACCCACCAGTCTCCCCATGTATGATCAAGGTACTACCGGCGGCGAGAGGAATTCGGACGATTTTATCATGGCAAACAATTTCGGCCCGGTGCTTGGACAACCAGTCCATACCCACGATGACATCAAAACTTCCTAGTTCAACAGGCATTAGATCGATTGAGAAGGTTTCGTTTGCGAGGTTTAAAGTGCAATTAGGTATCACACTACTGGTTTCTATGAGTTTACCATTTGCGAGCTCTACAGTGTACTTAACATCTAAGGCCGAAGGGGTGATATTAAGTAGTGGGCAAAACTCATCAGATATGAAACTTTTATCAGCACCGGTATCAAATAATACTGAAGCAGTAAGATCGTTGAGAAGAAACGTACCCGTTACAACATTCGGGTCTTCCCTAGCTTCCCCAGCTTTGATGACAAATGCTCTGCTACGAGCAGGGTTGTTGTTCCGTTTGTTGCTGCTGTTGTTGTTGTTGTTGTTGTTGTTTTTCTGCTTAGGGCAATTATTCTGAAAATGCCCAGGACTTCCGCACCCATAACAAGTCTTCGGGGCACTGGTGTTTCGACAATCCTTGGCCAGATGCCCAAAGCGTTTGCAGTTTGTGCAAGGACAGGAACCGTCGTGGTGACGATTGCATTTGGGACAGTAGGGCCTGCTTCCACTGTACCCTTTCTTTTCTGAAGAGCCGGATGAATAAGCCCTAATATGCTCGGGTCTTCGGTTGGTGATTTGGTTGGATGAGTTGGGGTTTCCTTCCCACTTTCGTTTGTTGTTTGCAGGTGGGGCTGAGGTTGTGTTACGGCGGACAGCGTTTGCCGTGAGTTCATGGGCCATACGGATGGCGTTCTGGATAGTACCTGGTTTGGATGAAGTCACCAGGTCCTGGAGTTTCTCGGGCAGTCCATCAACGTATTTCTCGATCCTCTTGTACTCAGGATCGACCATGGTTGGGCACAGAAGTGCCAGTTGGTGGAAACGGTTGGTGTACCCGATGATATCATCACCTTGCATCTTGTGGTTCCAAAATTCCAGCTCCAGTTGTTTCAGTTCATCTCTGGGGCAATACTCACCCCTTAACATCTCCTTCAACTCCTCCCACGGGAGTTTATAAGCATTGGCAATGCCCACAGTTTGGGCATAGGTGTTCCACCACGTGAGTGCGGTGTCAGTAAAAGTACTAACAGAGAACTTAACCTTGTCCCCCTCCGCACAGTTGCAGATAAGAAATACAGATTCACTTTCTCGATCCAGCGTATTAGATCGATCGCTCCCTCAGTACCTGCAAAGTTTAGCGGTTTGCAGTTTTGGAAGTCCTTGTATGAGCAGGGCTTCGGTTGTGGTCCATTGTTAGCGGTGTCTTCGCTACCAGGAGCTGAAGTTCGGGTAGCTAGGGCTTGGGCCACGCTACGGGCAATCAGACCCGCAACTTCGGCTTCAGTGAGGGTGATTTGTCGACGAGGAGGCATGCTGCTGATCAAGGAAAGAACAGGGAAAGTGGAATAAGTTATTTGCATGAAACTATGATACATCACAAGTGTATATAATGAGATACACGATAACAGTACGAGGTGATAATCATATTCCATTTAGGTAAACAAGTTGGATACAAAGTTCGGGTTTTCCAAAAGATCACAGAGTAGTAGTAGTAGTACAAAAGTACCGGGAATCGTTACATCCGGTTGAATTACATAGGTTCTAATTAGATAGTTGACTGGTTACAAATTACAGACTGATCTAATCTTGATGCAGATTAATCTGCTCCATTAGTGCGACGAGGCGGTCTACGGTTTCTGCTAGTCTGTTGGCTTGCCTGGCGTTATCTTCGACCAAGGCCAATCGTTGTACTAGTGCTCGAGAGTGATCTTCAGTCTCCTGTGAACGCTGTTCACACTCCTCTAGTCGGTTTCTTACGAGTTCATCCGCACCTAGTGCGGCGGTCATTGAATCCTGAATTATGCTTACAGAGAGGTTTGTATCCTCTTGTTCTTGCTGGAGTTGGGCTATGTGATCCAGCGCTTGGCGAAGTAGGTAGGTCATCCGGTGTTGTTCTCGTTCGAGATGTTCGAGCCTTTGTTCCTGACGGCGGAGTTGGGTAGTCAACACTGGCACTGTGAGATGTGCCGAGTTCTGAAAGTTATGGACAGGATAGGGGCTGGTTCGAGGTGACCTTGTGTTCCTCCTGGCTACACGTGGGTTTCGTGACCCATGTGGGTGAGAGTGTGACGGATTAGGTGGTGTGTTTGCCATTCCTGTGGCAGAGTGTAAGTAAGACGAGGCTAATATATATAGGCATATAATATCCAACCTAAAGTCTAGCACGTATCAAGTAATGGTCCGGTTCTCTCGTGGTCAGAGTCAACTAACGCATTCCTGTTCGACACAACCATTTCAGACCTCACATCATCTTTCCTTAATTGTACATAGTTGATCAGGCTATGTTAAATTAAAGTCGTATGATGTAATTCCTGAACCAATCATGCCTAGTAAGGGAATACTGCCTAATGGTCATAGTCTAGGCCCACTAAATGCAACCTAGTTCACTATAACCTTAGGCTCTGATACCAATCTATAACACCCCCAAATTTAGTGATTTGCGGAAGCATACTTGGGTGTTACTAATCAATATACAAAGCACAAGATATACAGCAAACGACCTCTAAATGAGACGTTTTGTAAAATAATTACATTTCATAATTAAATCATTTGAAAACATATAGTTTTCTTTACAAAAATATGTAAGCCTAGAGTCCGCGTATGTGGCGGGAGATTCTATTACATAACCATAGTTACAAAAGATAATGCCAAAGAATCTCCGTTAAATGCAGTTTGGAAATCATGCGACTCTAGCTAGTAATCCTGGAGTGATCCTACTCCGTAAGTGTACCTGAGAATACATGCTAAAAAGGGTCAACCAAAAGGTTGGTGAATCTCACAGGTTTATCATTAAATAATCAGTTTGAACACAAGATTTCATCAGTTGTGCCCGTAGGCGTATATCAAGTATTTGCAAATCTCGCAAAAGTAAAGTAATCCAGTTATACCGTTGCCATGAGGCTCATAATCGAAGCTTAACCCGTTCATAATAAGTGTTGCTCCCGCGACATGCTCGAAACTGAGCAAGCGTAAGTAACGAAATAATAGTCGCCCGTTTATACATAACGGTTCGTGGTAGCGCTACTACCCCGGGCGGGGAGGGTCATTTCCCTAATGGATCCATTAACTACTGTTCGCGCTTAAGTACATAACTAACGATATATGATGGAGAGACTTCAGTAAATAGTAAGTAACTCATGCAATTCCGTTTGGTATAGTAAACAGTTTAGTACTTGTGTTCAAGAAATCAGTAGCATGCATCTCCCCCAAATAAGTTAAAACAGTAAAAGTGGGGCCGTAAGACTCACCTGAGTCAAGCAGTGGTAAATAGCAAGTAGTAGTAAAGCAAGTAGGTTCTCCGAACCCGTGACCTTCTAGTGCCTAAACACGTAAGGTTAAGTAAGTAGATGTCTCGCAAGACCATCTAGGCTAGTTGTTCATACAACCCGTTGTGTTTAAATGTTGGTTTGTTCGCGTTCGTAACAAAGTATACGGCCCGTTGGTGATTTGTTATAATTAAAGTTTATCATTCAATACGCAAATTAAAGTAATTGTAATAGGAAAGTATGTTTTATTATGATTGTTAGGTCGTATCGTATAAGGATTTGAGGTTGTAAAAGTTCGACACTTAGTGAAAATGTGAGTTTTCAAGGTTCTGGTTTGTGCGACGTAGCATGCGACGTTGCAAGCGACGTAAGGTGCGACGTAGGCAAGTACGTCGCATGATGCGACCTTCGCAAATCAATGCGACGTAGGGGGCGACGTCGCTAATGCGACGTTGGTTCGGTTTGCGACGTTAAAGTCTACGTCGCTTCGTGCGACGTCCGCAAGTTAATGCGACGTAATAGGCTGCGTCGCTAGTGCGACGTTGAGGTTTTTGTGCGACGTAGGTCGCGACGTCACAGAGGCCCCTGGCCAGGTGCGACGTAGCGGTCTGTTGGCCGGAAAATGTGCCGAAAATGAGTTTTCCGATTTCCGTTCGGTCCAAATCTTTTACCCAACCCTTATATGAACATAATAAGCAAATTTAAACCATAAACTAGTAAAAATGATCAAAAACGAGAGACGTCGGGATTTGTCGGAAACTTACAAAGTGTCGAAATGAAAATCCGGAAAGATGGAGTTGTAGATCGTGAAGTGGTGGTGCTTTTCTTCCAAATGACCGAGTAAAACCGAGTGCGTTTTGAGGTAGTATTTTGTGAATTAGTGAGTTGGTGGTGGTGTGGTGATTTTAGAGAGAAAAGGAAGAAAGAGAGTGTAAGAGAGAGAGAGAGAAAAATGAAATGAGAAGAAAAGGTGGAGAATGGGAGGTTATCTCCCATTTTCGCTCCGCGTTCTCGCTCCGGGTGGTGTTCGTTTTCTCCGTCGTTTAGGCGTTAAATATTTATTTTACGCGTTTAATTATATTTCAAAAATCATAAATCTTGTTAAATAATTTATTTAAATTATTTCCTTAAATCTTTAATAGTTTAAATTAAATTTAATTACTTTTGTTATTAAATCGTGTAAGTTTTAATCGTGTAATACGAGGCAGTTACTATTTGTTATAAAATAGCATTTCGGTCATAGTTGTGTTATTTTAGTTTATAAACATTTGTTCACCAACGTCCGTGTTAATCGAATAGAATTTCATTCTATTTAAGTTGCGTACGATTTAAGCCAAATCGCAAAGTTGTATATATTCACCAACATATAATCTGATACATAAATTAGCCTAACACAGAACTAATTACATGTATTCACAAAGTATTAGGCACTAATTCTAGTCCTAATTTGCCGGTTGTTACAAGTGTCGCTATAGGCGGCACTAGTTAGGCGACACTAGTTGAGTGTCGCCGGATTCCTTATTTTCAATTGATTAGCGACACTTGATTAGGGACACTTCTCAATTTTGACGTCACTAAGGTAGTGTCGCTAATATAAATCTGATTAAGTAATTCAGCGACACTGAAATAGTGTTGCTATAGGGGCGACACTTGGTTTAGCGACACTTTGCTAGTGTCGCTAGCACTGTTTTTGGCACACTAGCGACACTTACGACTGTTCACCGGAGTTTGAACCGAAAATGAGTTTTCCGGCCACCGTTTGGTCCAAATCATTTACCCAACCCATATTTGGACATTTTAAACTTATAGAAACAACATTTATGTAAAAATGAACGAAATCAGAGCGTTTTCGAGTTTTGTCGGAAACTTACGAGTTAACGCCGGAGAAATCCGAAAAGATGGGAAGGTAGATTGTGATGCGGCGGTTCTTTTCTTCCAAACGAGCGTGAGGATTCGAGGTCGTTTTGAGGTGTTATTTGATGATTTTTTGTGGTGGTGGTTTGATGGGTTTTTGAGAGAAAAAAGGAAAGAGAGAGAGATTGAGAAAGTGGGAAATGAGGGTGAGGGGATGGGGTCCCTCCCCTTTTTGGCTGATTCGGTGGGGGTCCACGGATGTGGGCTTCACCAAGTTTCGTTCCCTGCATTCGCGCTCCATGCGGTGTTCGTTTCCCCGGTCGTTTAAACGTTAAATAATTATTTTATACGTTTAACCATACGTTTTAAAATACGAATAATTACTCAATATTTTTGTTGAAGTACTTTTACCAATTACTTTAGACTTGAGTTATAACAATTATAACTTAACTTTGTTTCGGTTAGTTTGCGCGTTTAATATTTTAATCGCGTAGTCACTGTTTGTACGATACGAGTTGTGTACGAAATATTATAAAAACAATATTTTGGATATAATAGCGTTATTAAATAATGTTATATTATTTAATAAAATTGTTTACCAACGTCCGCATTTAATTGAACCGAATTACATTCGATTTAAATTGCGTACGATTTAATCAAATCGCATAATTGTATATATTCAACAATATATATTTAGATACATTAATTAGCCTAACACAGAACTAATTACATGTATTTACAGTTGATTAGGTACTAATTACAAGTCCTAATTTGACGGGTGTCACATTTTCATTATTACTTTTACAGCTCAAGGGTTACATATACATAGGGTTAATATTTATAGGGTATCACAAACTTGGGTAACAAGCTAAAACAAAAAAACCCTAGCCCGTATAATTAATCTTCACGACCTCAAGGGCCTAACATTTGAATGATATGCAAGACCTTGATTTTGTCACATGAACAGAAGTGTGTATATGTATGTGTTGGTAAAGTCAATATAGGTTTCGAATTTCTTAGTTTTTAACTTTGTCTCTCTTTGTTTAAGTTTATGTTTACGTGATCTTGTGAGTTTAAAATTTGTTAATTAAGGTTGTTTATCTGTTGTTTATATGATGTATGATTGTTTGTAGTAGTTCATGTTGGTTTAAGCTTTTGGATGGATGTAGGGTGTTGAAAATTCAAGATATGAAAATGGTGATGTTTAAGAGTTAAAGATACTGAAGATGGATGTATATGATCGTTAATGATGAGGAGTATACGTGTATCTTTAATTAAAATCATAGGGTATACTAAAAAATAAATAAATTATGTTTTAGGTTATATCTTCTAAAATTCGCATTTCTTTAAGCATATGAGTTTGCCGGAGGTCTATCTGGAAGTAGTCTTTCTACTCTCGAGTAAGGGTATGACTGTCTACATCTTACCTCCCCCATACCCAGTCAAGGGCAGGGTATGACTGTCTACATCTTACTTCCCCCATAACCCGTCAAGAGCGGGATTAAGTAGTGTTCTTGTTGTTGTTATATCTTCTAAAAAAATAAATAAAGCTTCTGGCCTTAAATATCATAATTTGTTTATTCATGCTCTATGTATCATTTTGTCATATAAATATATCTATTTATTCTGATTTTGATAAGTAATATACTCCATAGGTAATGACTTAAGTCAAATGTTTTTTCGATCCAACTAAATCTTTGAGTTAATTTAATAACTAATATGCTTTCTGATTTTTATTTGTTTCTTCATAGTTTGCTTTATACAATATATAGAAGTGTTTTTAGTGAGTTACGTCTTAGTTTATCATATTTAATTAATTAATAAGTTATGCAAGTACCTGCTTATTTAAATTGTTATTTATACACAGTTATATTAAAATTTTGCGTAGTAAGATTGAGGTGCTGGATACTTGATTGGCTTATATTTCAGCTTTCATGTCATTTACCATTTTAATACTCATATTTTTGTATAAGGTAGAAATTATGTCGACAATAATGGTATATAATGTTCTTAATTGTTGTACTAATTGAGAATGGGTTTTTTTTTTCTTTTTTTTTTGGAAATTATGTCGACAATAATAGTATATAAGGTTCTTTTATTTTCCAACACAGTAATAATAGTATATAAGTTTTTTTTGTAAAGGTCTTTTAAAAAAGTTTTAGAAAAAACTTTTAGCCCAACAACAAAAAGCTTTTCATCCATTGTTTACAATATAATATTCATGAAAGAGATTGCAAAGACTTGAGAAGTATCAAGTTATTGAAGCTATAGCTTTTGAAAATATGTACTTTTTATAGGATTTGGGAGATGTAAAGGCTTTTATTGAATGGAGTTAAAACTTATCTAAAAGTTTATTCACAAAAAGTTCTTAGAGCATCTACAATGACTATATTTATAAAGCTTTTTTCTTCAAAACTTTTCTAAAAAAGCTTTACAAAATGCTTTTACTCCATTGAAGAAAAGCTTTTGAATATTATAAAACAATATAATATGTATGAAAAGATTACAATGACTTGATAAATCTCAAGTCTTTGAGCACATCCAATGAGGACTTTTCCAAAACTTTTTACAAAGCTTTTTCCTTAAAGTTTTTTTTTTAAAAAAATTTAGAAAAAGTCATTACTCCAACAATCAAAAGCTATTCACAATTATTATATCATATAACTAGACATAAACCCGTGCGATGCACGGTAATGTATATTACACTTTAATAATTGTTGGTTAAAGTATATCACACTTTAACAATCTATAAATATATAATTATATGCAAAATAGTATATAAAAATAATGAAATTTCAATGTTAATTCTCGAAAAGTTCACCTACGTACAAATTTGTTTTGCCTCGCAACTATTTCATTGAAGCGTGTAATGCAATCAACAATTTAAGTTATTATCTACATCAATCAACTCTTCAAGAGAAATAATTAAGTTTTGAAACCAGTTGTATTATTAATTAAACATTGTTAATAAAGATAAATCGGAATACATAAGACAAACATAGATAATCAAGAAATTCTTTTGCTACGTACCTGTTTTAACTATATAATCCCTTGTTGATTTCTTCTGCGTCATAGAAAAAGAAAACAATAAAAATCTTAATACAATATCAATACACATACACATATATGTATATATTATAAGGGTATACGATAATAATTATTCATATAAATTTCATAATATACAACTAAGAAGTACAAATCACTCAATGGGAATGAGATTTTAACCGAAACTATTTCGCCTGTTTCATGAAGCCCAAGTTTCTAGCCTTAATCATCTACTCTCCGTAAACAACAACATTATAACCACGAAAGAGTTACAAAACTATATCACTTCGTATTAATTATTTAATGGAAAAAATAAAAGAGAAACATCATTCTTGAGGCCGTGTATTTTGTTATCAATCAAGCTTATATAATGAGCCAAATTAAAAACCATGGATTTGTATTCAAAGATTATTTTAATAATATATTTAAGTATATACATCGATTTGGATTTGGATTTAGAGCTTGTATAGGATTGTGATTATATAATTAATTAATTTCTCAGTTTTAAATCAATTCATTTTCTTAGAATTTTGGTAGAATGACACGTGTCATTGTTGCCTACGTGGCAAATCCTGGAGTCATCTTTACTACTCGCTTAGTATATATATAGATATAGATGAAAGAGAGTATAAAGACTTGAGATTTATCAAGTCATTGTAATCTTTTTCATCCATATTATATTGTTTTATAATATTCAAAAGCTTTTCTCGAACGAACTAAAAGCTTTTTGTAAAGCTTTTTTAGAAAAGCTTTGAAGAAAAAAGCTTTAGAAATATAGTCACTGAGGATGCTCTTATACTCTCTTTCATCTATATTATATCATATAAAAATTGTGAATAGCTTTTGATTGTTGGAGTAATGACTTTTTTAAAAGTTTTTTTCTAAAAAGGCTTTGGGTATGTTTGGCACAACTAGCCTTGTAGCTGGAGCTGGTAGCTTGTAGCTGGTAGCTTGTAGTTGGAGCTTGTAGCTGGAGCTTTTGGTAATTTTTGTGTTTGGCAGAGTAGCTGGAGCTTGTAGCTTATGAATGTAAAATGACATAAAAGGACAAATATATTAATTTTAAAAGATGATATATAATTACTTGGAGGGTATTTATGTAATTTCATTTTTCATAAGCTACAAGCTACTTTGAAAAGCTACTTCAAGTAGCTCATGGTTTTGGAGCTTATGGAAAACATAAGCTACTCAAAATTTTGGTTACCAAACGAAGCTTATGTAAAAAATCATAAGCTACAAGCTCCTACAAGCTGCGCGCCAGATACACCCTTTGTAAAAAGCTTTGGAAAAGTCCTCACTAGGCATACTCTTAGAGCACTTCCAATGAAGGTTTTTTTTTTTGGTTTTTTGTACAAAAAAAAGCCGTTTGAAAAGCTTTTATTCATTGGAGAAAAAACTTTTCTTTTTAAAAACTTGAAAAATCTCAAGCTTTTGATGTAAGAGATCAAATAATTATAGTACAATAATTTTCTAAAGAATGAGAATGATATTGTGTCATGTGTATAAAGAGAATGCTCCACATGTACAAAACCCATTTACCCCCAACATCAATTATCTCACAAACGACAAATTGAAAAATTATGAAAATTGCACCATAAAATTCAGCGTTTTCTCATCTTCGATATGCCGTCTCTCAAGGCATATTTTCGACGAATTTTTTTCTTCTTTTTTGGTGGGTTTCACATTTTACTAACACGTGTGTTAAAGTGTTGCGTTTGGGGTTTAGGGTTTTTGCCAAAATTCTACTAAACCCTAAACCCTAAATTAAATGTATAACCACGCACTAACACATGTGTTAATAATTTATAAAACCCGCCAAAAATATGAAAAAATTAAATCGTCGAAAGTATGCCTTGAAGGACGGCAAATCGAAGAGGAGAAAACGCTGAATTTTATGGTGCAATTTTCATAATTTTTTGATTTGCCGTTTGTGAGATAATTGATGTTGGTGGTAAATGAGTTTTGTACATGTGAAGCATTCTCATTGGTTCTTCCATACTTCCAAAAAAATTTGTACTTCCTTGAACTTTTCTCTTTGATGTAAAGCTTTTTTGAATGTTTGGGAGTGTAGTTTATATAAAGAAAAGTTTTCAAAAGCTTTTTATCATTGGAGCTAAAGCTTTTCTTAAAAGCTTTTTACAAAGATGGTGATTTGGCATTCAAAAAAGATATTGAAAGCTCTTTAACATTGGGAATACTCTTACATCGAATTTAGTAAAAAGCTTTGTGAAAAGCTTTCATTGGGCATGCTTATGTATTTGTTGGTTTCAAATCAGCATCGGATGGTAATCAATAGTATCGTTAATGAAAGAATTTGTACTACCAATAGATATGGATAGATTTGTTTATAGTGAAGTAGTAAGCTATGTACTATTGATTCCTTAGAGGAATGGAGTGGTGGATGGTTAATGTTTACTTAGATAGGTAGGCAACTTGAGAGCCATAGCTTGAGAATGAAGATAAAGGGAAAAGTGACGGGATCCCATATTTCTTTTAGTCTTGTCATCAACTCCAACTCCACTCCTCCAAGGCTCCAAGTACACGTACATCTTTTTAGTCATATGGTGATAAGTTATTCTTTATCATTATTATTCTTATATACATAAAATATATTAAAGGTAATAATTTTAGACACATTAATTTTTTTATGAGTTAAGTTGGGTAATATTTATGAAGTGATGGATTTTGTTGAGTCTCTCTCTTTTTCTCAATGAGTCTAAATGGGTATCTGATATAACCAATTAACCAACAAGCCTAGCGGATATTTTTTTTATTTCTTAGAACAACTCATTTCATTTTTCACTTATATAAAATTAAGTTTGGTGGAACCCGCTGGGTCAACCCGACTCGAGACGCGTTTGACCCGGACCTGTTAGACCCGTCCTCCTAAATAACTCTTCTACACTCGAAGCCATTTAGATCTAAACGCATCTATACCTGTGATTCAAGCTTACTCGACCCACTCATTTTGTCACTTAGTATATATGTATATGAATATGTAAGCTTAACCAAAACTCAAAACATTATAAGACATCTAGCATGGACATTGTTTTGAGACAACCAAAACCAGAAATGGATGCATAAAAAATGGGACCAATTTAATCGCATGATAACATCATGCATCATTTCATATTAGTGTTAAAATTTTATAATATTTGCATTTGTCATTTTGAATATGTATTTATTTCCCATGGTATTTGTAACAGCTGCATAGCTACAACTTTACATGTTTCAATGTTATTAATTAGGAAAATGATAACGACAGCTGTCAATAATAATTTAGAATACGAATTAATACTTTTACTCAATAATACACTATCGGACCCCCTGAATTTTAATTGACCCTCCATATATGATACTTGAGTATAACCAATTGATGCACGTTATTGACAGCCCTTAATGCTGTCATTAACAACACCCTAATAATTATCGTTTACAGACATGGGCTGCGCCATAAAGGGCTACTAGTATAAAAAAAAATAAATATATTTTTTAAATGAGTATCTAAGGACCAAGGTTTAGCCTCTCATTGTTGGGTCATAAATCATAATGTCATATATCATCATGTGGTGCAAACTGCAAAGTAGCTGGCCGCCTGGCCCTCAGACAAGGGGTGGAATTGAATTGGATCAAGAATCTGAATTAATGGAGTTAATTATGATTATTGGGCTTGTTGATTGTGTAGACACTTGGGCCTTTGTCTTTTGTAAAGCACAAATATAAACACTCTTTGTCAGTTGTCACAATGACATCTGTTATATATCCTCTAATGTTTGGGCTGAACGTGAAAGTTCATGGCTCATGGGCTCATGGCCTCATGCTACTAAAAATAAATTAATTAATTAATAAAATCCACTTTTTTGTTTAGAAAAAATTCATTTATATTATTTCTATGAAACTTGTAAAGGGTAATTTGTAGGTATCCCTGACCCCCATACCATATTTTATTGGTACACGTTCGCCCTACCAAGGAACATCAACGCCAGACAAATCACATGTTCACAAATCACCCATATATTCCAATGCATGGATTCGAACCCCTAACATATATGTCATGTATGTGGGGTCTGGGCGTTTGTGGTGGCGGTACCACTTGAGCAATACCCAATTGGTACTTGTAATTACATATATGTTCAAAATATAATACTTTTTTATCTGTTGATGTAGAGTGTTGTTTAAGCATGGTTTAGATATATACGTAACTTCTAAATTTTTTCCGAGATATACATGTAACTGCCCTTGACCAAACCTCTCATATTAAACCCAACGTAAGAAGATCTAAATCTATATAACAAACATACAGTTTGTGATGACCATGGCTTTCTTTCTAACATTTTTTAAAGAAGGTCATATAGCATCAGAAACAGACTTGTGTATTGACAACAGTCTACCCACAAGGCCACAAATAAGATGAAAGTTATATCTTAACTTTCTAGTGTCACTTGATCAAAACATTTCATCTTTTTTGACTTTTAGTGACCCATCTCATTTGTCCCCTCGTATTTGTGGTCCAAAAACTAATGACATCTAACAAGCGCACATCGATCTTGTCGACAAAATAATAATGTAGTAAAGTACATATCAAAAGCTTGATACAATAAATCTGGTCATATAATAGAAGTATTCAGTGCTTCATGAGTATTCATTTTCATAAGCTGATTATATGTAATGATTGAAATCAAGATTAAATGACTGAATAACAATACTAGTAATCTAGCATTGTCATAACTTGCAAGTAGCATACCGATTAACACGAATACATGATACAAAGAATACTTGGTTGTAGTTGATTACAGTAAGGTGTGGCATAGGGGCGGCTGCATTTTGAGTGAATGATGTGCAGATGATCTCAGCGTTTATCACATAAATCAAAGGTTGAGATCGCATACCCTTTATTCAACTCGAAATGCAGTTGGCTCTCAAAACCTTATATTTATACTAGTTGATGATCACTTTGTTTGCTAGTATCAAAATATGTGTCCAATTAAAAATTCTGGCCATCATAATCAAAAGTTTCATTATCATTCATCAACTACTCCCTACGTATTAAAAACTTTATATTATATATCTCTTCTTTTCTCTAATATATAAGCGAGTTGTACGTTTTAGATAAAAACAATCATGTATAATATATCTAGTTTTTCAATTCATATTATGTTGTGTCTTACGGAACAAGATCGATGATATACAAATAGATGATTGTTGGCTTTTACCAATAATTTCATTTGTGGTTATATATCATTTTCACCCAAATTCACCCAATAGGCATCCGACACGAATATATTGTTTTTATCTTCTTCTTTTTTTTCGTGTGTTACTTATCATTTGTAAAACATGAGGTACATATGATTTTGAAATGATAAAGTAGCACATGCATCCAGGCAACGTGACAACGACATTTCATTGATAATATTAATATAGGACTAATCACATATAATGATATTGACCATTTGTACCTAACACTTGTTTAGAAATTAAGTGCACCGTAAAAAAAAAGGTGTATGCTCTCGGTTCGAGCTTTCAAGGAGTGATTCGTACATTATTAAAAATTCTTTATACGTTATTAGTTGTGCTTTATGATATTGTACATCACAACGATGTACCTTGATTTTCTTTTATTTACAAAATCAAATTTCATTGAATTCGTTCGTAAATATCGATATGTTGATTACGATATTTTATAGTTTGATAATGACGAGTTGTTAATTATGAATATGTGGGTCCCTTGACTTCATGTCATTCATCTCATTCTCATAATAAATAATACTAAAAGGACTTTTTGATGAATATTCGTTTGCATCATTTGGAATGTTTCAAATAAGTCATTCAATTTGTTTTTCATTTTTCGCTCTTTAAATTTCACATATATACACATTTAGTCCTTTGTTATTATAGCCTAGCAATCCATAACTTACGTGCTGTTAATTAACTAAAAAAAAAGGTTATTGGAGGGAACCTTTAACCCCGGATCCGTAGATCCACGGAGCCCCACCCACAAGAGGCAACCCGTCCGGCTAAACACCTGGCCCCAGTGACCCCACACACGGAGCATAGGATTTTTTGAACTCCCAGAGGCTTGAACCCGGGTGGGGCGTGGGGATTTGCGGCGGCGGTACCACTGAGGCAAAGCCCCATTGGTGCTGTTAATTAATTAGTTGCCTTCTTTGTACAACTTGCTTTGATTATGAAATTGATGCTACCAAGAATTTACGAATACAACATGCTAATAATGATGGGTGGTGATTTGTACACCACCAAAAATTAGCCATACACCATTTTTATGCATTGTCGTGTTGTACTGTACAACACTGTAAAGCAGCTTTAGTGGTGTATGGCTAATTTTTGATGGTGTACAAATCACCTCCCAATAATGATAGGTAAACAATGAAAGGCGGATATTAAGAGTGAGGAAATACACATTTTAAGCGAATGATAAACGCCTTTTAATTTTATCATTATTAATCATTGAGAATTAAAATCAAAACATTTAGATGTTTCTTATCAAATATCTACAACATCAGTATCAAGTATGAACGTACGTACGTAGTATGTATAGTACGTTGTGTGTCTGGGATCTTACCTAATGCCCCCATCAAATCCATATACAACATTGCTTAGTGTTCGTAGTCTAGCTTCTTCTTAATTAGCACGTATGCATGGTCCATGTCTGGTGGTTTTATCGAGCTTTACTCGAGCGATCTACATGGTCATCACACTATATCGGGAAGTTCTTTATCTTTGTATGCCTTTCTTGAGGAACAAGAAAAGTAGAACATGTAGAAATAGATTTGTCACTTTTACCACTAATTTTAGTAGTTTGGTGCATGTCTTTGTCCAACAACATGCATTTGCTAGTTGACATGTTACCAAACACTATAGTTTACAACTTTTCATCCATCGATCTCTTTCAAATGAAGCTACTTTTATATATCCTACTTATTGTGGCTATGACTCAATAAAGGTTGTTCCCAATGACATAAGCATTACTTCATTACATGCACTAATTAACCTTCTACATATCTTTATTTACATATTTTTGTGATATTAATGTTGAAACTTTATTTTGTTGTCGTTTTTGAAATATTTGTAGATTGTTTTGATTTGCCAACCATTGAGATCATATCAGATAATGGATCTAGCGTGACCGAAATAATAATATATTTGGGAGACACCATGTTTGTTCTAAATATTATAGCAAATTTGATAGCTATGTAACAAGTTTTGATGGATTATTTTGGGAAATTTAGTTAGCGGTCAAATAGTTTTAAGGATGTTGACTGAATCTTTACATGGTTGACTTTTGCTAGTAAGTTTGACTAGGTTTTATTTGCTCGTGTGTTAGTTTCATTTTAAAGATTTAAACCGTATTCGATCGATATGCCCGAAATTAATCATTATTTGGATCACAAAATAGTTTGATTTTGGACCAATCCAATCATGGATTGCTCATAAATCATAATCCAAGTTTGGGGTAATCTTTTTGTTTACATGCATATATGCATAAATTAATTAAGCTTTTGTTTATGCTCATATAAGTTTAGTGTGTGTTATTAATATTCTCTCGTCTATACATATCAGGAAAACCAAATGACTTTATCAAAAGAGGCATTTTGCATAAATGGTGTAAAATTCGGTGTAAAACTTTCCAACCAAAACGTTAAAATGGTATAAAATTTTGGTGTAACAATATTCTAACACTTCGTTTTACATAAAATTGGTGTATATACTATTCACCACACCAATTTACTTGTGTTGTATACATTACAAAAATGTGTGTGATAATTATATTTATATTATTTAATCCGATGATTAAGACACCAATGGGTCATACTAATGCATCATCGACGGATATATACGAGGATAATTAATAAATGATTAATTATAAAGATTTATTTATAAGTAGTGGTTAAACTTTAATTATGTAAAGTTTAGTAATTAATATTAAACTAATTATAAGTTGAGGGTTTATAGTGTATATCTTGAATAACTTGTTAGACAAGTTTAGCTTAACTATAAATATAAAGGTTAGGGGTCGAGATTATGTTAATAAACACATAATACCTTAAAACCCTCACAAACTCTCTCTCCCTCATCTCTCTTTGGTCTGGCCAAAAACCACAAACCCCAAAACCGAAATTTCGGTTTTGGGTTATACGATCCATACACACACACACACACACACACACACACACACACACACGTGTGTATCGTTCTTGTTTCGGTTCGCGCGTTTGTTATCAAGTTGTAGTAAAGGTTAACACATAACAAAGAGATAAAACTTCTAGCGGTTATATCCATAAAGTTGACTAGTATTGGTACGAACACATTGGCACCTCTAAACAAGAAATAAAAGATAGTTCATACTGAGCAAGTCAATGTAAGTCGTTCCTTCGTCTTGTTTATTTTAGTTGATTGATTTAACACAAGTATTTGGATCCGCGGTAATGAGTTTATTATTTTATTATTTCCCACATATTATTGATTTAATATATAATAAAATTAACCGTAAAACCCATCAATGGTATCAGAGCTGCTTATACTTGTATAAATCATCAAAGATACGTGATTTGATTAGTTTGATCCGTGGTAAATTTTATGAGAACTTAATATTGTCGTTAATTAAAAATTGATTTATATATATATATATATATATTTGTGTGTGTGTGTGTGATTGTCGGTTTTTGGTTTGTAACTTTTATTATTGTAATTGCTTGTGTTACAAGAAACCTAATCTTGATTGATAGGGTTTTGTAAACCCTAGTTAAGTCGATTGGGTTTGAGGTTTTTGTGATACTCACCTTGGCCGAATCCAACCCAACCCCTATTGGGATTTCGGTTGTTGATTCGCTAGGAAGGTTTTAGAGTATAGTCTCAAACCTCGTGATTACAATAATTATTAGGCATAATTAATTGAAAATAAGTGTTATTTTAATTTAATTAGATGGATCAAACAAAGTCATGTATATTTGAAATTTAATGTTATTAGTTTATATAAAGATTCAACCTTTTGGCACACTTATTATTTAATTAATTTATTTTAAGAATGAGTTTGCATATATTTGCATGTTACATGCAAACCGATTCTTATACAAGCCAAAAGTTAGAATCTTGCACGTTTGACATGTTTGTGGTACATAGCCAAGTCAACGATCAAATATTATATGTTGTGTGTTGAATGTAATGTTTGGTTGTTTTTGATGTAATTTATTGTAATATTATATGAGGAGGCCTGCGTGCCAATTTACAACCTCTTTTTGATTATGTAATTTTTAGTTTTAAAATAGATATGTTAGACTAGTTTATTTTAAATTAAATGTAAGCAAAAAGACAAACAAGGTGAGCTATATTGGAGCTTATGGAGCAAGGAGCTTAATTGGATGGAAACATCAAGTGGGAGCTTTTGGACTTCATCAATGCCATAATTGTGTCATGTTTGTCCTATAGGATAAGACCGTTTAATTCATGTTGGCTCAGGAACTAAACAATTAGATTTGGTTTGCTATGTTACCGGTTTTATATTTTGTTTATTATTATATAAATGCATGGTTGTTGTATGTTTAATATTAAACAAATGACACAAACATAAAGCATTGTTTTAACTTTGTTGAAACATAAATTTTTTAAATGAATATCTGATAATGTTTAAAATGTGATTTAAATAAAGACATATTATAAATCAATTTGATTTATATGTAAAACGTATATATTTTTAAAAGGTAAAGGATATGTTTTAAAAATTGGTTATTTAAAACTAGAATAAGATATTGGGAACACGTATTAATTTGAAACGTGAAAGAAACCTATAAAATTAAACCTAAAGCATCCTCTATAAAAAGACATTCATACCGACCCCAACTCTATGTCCTTTGCCGCCTTCACGGGTGGGCATGGTTACACTTGGGTTAGGGTGAAGTAATAGGGTCACGATATCCACTTGAGATGATGGTCGGTTCTTCACAGTTTCGATATGGTACGGTTTATTGGTGATTCGAGTTGAGAACTTCACCCAAGACGTGTGATGAGGTTAAACATGCCCGGCCTAATCGGAACCTCATAGAGTCTAAAAGTTGTAGAAATACAATTGATGAATGCGTCATCTACCTAAAAGCTATTGCTATGTCAAATTTAGGGTTGTTTGATTTATTAGAAATAATCAACACTGAATTATAAATTTATTTTATTTTCTGTAGATGGCAATTAACAACACAAAACAAATGATACTTCTCCCTGGTACTCGTCATGAGCGTTACAATGTATATTGTGATCTCAAGGCGCTTCGGATGGAGAAAGGGCAGTCGGTGAACGATTATTAGACGAACTTTAAGGTTGTCTTGAATCGTTTAAGCGAGCTTCACTATAAGATCCCTACGGATTACATTTTGCTAAAATTGATTTAGTTATTAAGTGAGGATTTTAAGTCTTTTTGCTTGATGTATGACATTAATGATCAATCAACAATCTCAAAGTTTTACAAGGATTTGTATGCTTTTGAGATGCAAAAGGAGCTTGACATGGTATTCAAAGGCTTGAACTTTGGAGATGATGATGACTTGCCTAGCATTCCCTGCCCCAATTGTGGGAATGAAGATTTATGCGATTGTGTGCTTGATTTGGAGGATATTGAAATGGATGATAACTTTGATTTTGGTATGTTTATGATTGATTGTCTTATGACTTCTTTTGATTCTTGGGTATTGGATACTGCATGTGGTAATCACATCTGCAATAACTTGCAGGGTTTTGAAAGTAGGAAATTGGGACAAGGCGAGCTAAGCTTGCGCGTTGGTGACGGAACAGATGTTGGTGCCGAAGCCGTGAGAACTTATAAACTTCCCCTCTCTACGGGATTAGTTTTAGAACTTGATAATTGTTACTATGTTCCTAGAATTATTAAGAATGTAATTTCGTATGACTTGTTGGTTGATAATGGTTTTGATATTATTTCTAAAGAAAAGACATTTTTGGTTTATGAAAACGCCTCGGGAATCACAAAGCAATTCGAATCAAGTTTGTATTCGTGCGGAATCTGAATACAAAACAAATAAACGTATAAACGAGATCGAAATCGAACGCGAGATGCAAATAAAAGTAGTGAACTTTTATTTCTTTGTCATAAAGCATACACACTCAGCTTTGTCTCTCTCTCAAGCTCTGTCTCTCAATTACAAAGATATGGCAATGAAAGACTTAAACAAAATGACACATACAAGCTGCTTATATAAACATACACAGCATGTATTGCGAAACTCAGTAGGTATTGCGAAACATACAAGTTTCGCACTACATCACAAAGTGTCGCAAGTCAAAACAAAATCAAAGCTAAGTTGTTACAATCTTTTGTCACTCAATGTTGATTTTGCATCAACAATTTATCGCAATAATATTTTATACTCAAAAGCTATCTCCGAACGTGGTTTACATATACTTTAGAATTACATTCCCCATTTAACACAACTTTTCATATTAATGCTAATGTTGATGTTAACAAAGAATATCTTTGGCATTGTCGTTCAGGCCACATAAGTGAGAAGTGCATTGAAGAGCTCTATAAAAATGGACTCTTGGATACTTTTGATTTCAAATCATTTGATAAATGCGAATCTTGTATTTCTAGAAAAATGACAAAGGCACCTTTCAAACGCACGAATGAAAGGGCCAGTGACTTATTGAAAATCATACATACTGATGTATGTGAACCTTTTAGTCATGAAGCTAGAGTTGGATACCGTTACTTCATTACATTTGCTGATTTTTTTAGTAGATATGGTTATGTTTACTTAATGAAACGTAAATCTGAAAGTTTTGGTAAATTCAAGGACTTTTAAAATGAAGTTGAGAATCAATTAAGCAAGATGATAAAGAAGCTTAGGTCCGACCAAGGTGGAGAATATCTAAGCGAAGAGTTTGAGTGTCATTTGAGAGATTGTGTAATTGTTTCACAATTAACTCCTCCATATACACCACAGTGGAATGGAGTATCTGAGCTTCGGAATCGTACTTTGTTAGACATGATATGATCTATGATGAGTCAATGGATTTATCTTTATCCTTTTGGGGACACGCACTCGAAACAGCAGCATACACACTTAACCGTGTACCATCTAAATCGGTTGTAACAACTCCGTATGAGTTGTGGTATGGTAGATCTCCAAATCTATCATACATGAAGATTTGGGGTTGTAGGGTACATGTTAAAAGACATGTAATCGACAAACTTAAGTCTAAAACTGATAAATGTATATTTGTTGGATACCCAAGGAAACTAGGGGCTATTATTTCTATAATCCAAGTGAGAACAAAGTGTTTGTAGCTCGTTATAAATATTTTCTTGAAGAAGATTTCATTGACAAGAAAACTGATGGAAATAATCACCTCCTTGAAGAAGTAGAGAAGCGATGGTAACTACTCAACATGAAGATGTTGATGATCAACATGAAAGTGTTGATGATCAATATGGCATTGTTGATATGGCTGAGACAATTAGCCTTCGAAGATCCGACCGGATACGTAGCGCACCTAGTAGGTATGTCTATGTCATTGGAGATGGTGGTTTGCAAGAACCAACTTCTTATAATGAAGCAATGTCTAGTTCGGAATGTGATAAATGGCAAGAAGCCGTGAAGGCTGAGATGCAATCCATGTATGATAATCAAGTTTGGGAACTTGTTGAACTTCCACCTGATAGTAAAGTTGTTCGGTGTAAGTGGGTTTTCAAAAAGAAAACTGACATAGATGGTAATGTACAAACTTATAAAGCAAGATTGGTTGCAAAAGGTTTTACTCAAACTCATGATATTGAATATGATGAAACGTTTTCGCACGTAGCCATGCTTAAGTCTATTAGGATTCTCATGGTCATAGCTGCGTACTAGGGATGATCACGGTTTGGTTGAAACCGACTAAACCAGCTGAACCAGAGTGATTTGGTTGGTTTAGGTGGTTTGAATATCAAAAAATAAGCCGGCGGGTTTTTTTTTAGCGTAAACCGTTTATATGGTTTGGTTTGCGGTTTAAGGGGCTAAACCGGCTATAACACCCGTCTCGAAATACAAGGACATTTTTTTTTTTAAACATATCGGAAGCGCATGATTAATAGAAATCAGTAGATTGCATACATACATTTCAAATAGCAATCCCCTTACATACAAACCTTTAAAACTAGATTTTTCTAATCATTACACACATTAAGTTTAGGTGTTATAGAAATCCAAATATGTTGTTAAATCATTAACGTATTATCCATTTCAGAGTGAGCTTGTCAAACATTCCATTCCATATGTACTTCTTGCCCACCCACATACAAAAGTAAACCTGCAAGAAGTAATGAGGGGTTAGCACGAAGCTAAGTGAATAGATCCCAAGCTATCAATCTAACTCAGCTTCACACATGCCTATAACCAAGCAATGCACAAGCAACATAGAAGGATCGGTGGTCCTTGAGGTACTCTCATGCCGCGGATGGTTCCCCAAGTAACACTTAAAACCAACTGACGGCCAAATCAGAGGTTAAACCGATAGTTTGGTACTATTACTACACACGACGCAATTTCAGTGTCCAACACATGTACAAGGCACTTGCGAAGTCCTAGTAATAGTATCCAAACCCAACACATTAGTTGACCCCCACCAAATCAAATACTCCACAACTATCATAGTATGTAGGACGCCAATAATCAATCAAGGGTTAGCCATCATGGCAATATAATATTAATGCAATCATTGCAATAAACCAAGTTTACCCGTTGTAACCATGTTGTTACAACTAACTTAGACTGAAAGTCCAAGATCCACTCACCGACAATCATAGTCGTCCACTCAGTAGTCTAATGTCACTGAGTCTTATCCACATCTGAGAATACAATAACACAACACCAGTTAGTCATTTGACACTTGCCTCAATATTGATATAATATCATACAATTGTAATTACATCAAACCATTTATCATTAACTTGTATTAATCCAGCATTCATCTCCATCATTGTTAACTAATATAATGAAACCATTAACAAGATTACTAACTTTCCACATCAATTATTCATCAAAACATCAATATTTGATCTAATGAATACTTAACCAACTAATTTCACACCGTCCTCTTTAATTATCAATTAAGGGTTCTTATTAGCAAATCATACTACTTTCTTCATATAAACCATCAAACTCATCATGATTATCAAAATTCTCATGAACACTTAACCAATTTCACAACCCTTAGCATAATCAATGTAAATCATCATCTTTAATCAACACTTATCAATCATATATCATTATTCTAAACATAGAAGCTCCAATTCTTGAATTATCAACTAAACACATAAACTTTATTAGTGATCATATATCATTTTCTTCATTTCAAGGTTAGGCTTAGATTTTAATCATCATTTAAACATCAACTAACTATTTTATCATCATTCCAAGCTTCTATTTCATGAACATACTACCAATTAATCAACTACTCAAAACCCCCAATTTCTAGGGTTATCTCAAACACGAAATTAACACATATAACATTATTAAGATGATGCTAGAATGATTATTATATGTTATTGAAGCTTAATTAACATCAATTCACACTTTTGAAACCCTAAATTCGGATTTTGCTCAAGAACACTAAAACCCCCAATTTCTAGGGTTTATAACACAAAGAACACATGATCATACCTTGTTTGTGATGATTAAGGAAGCTTGAATTCGTGTTTAGAAGCTCCAATTTGATGATTTCTTCAAGATTTTGTGAATTGATTTAAGGTTGGATGTGTGTGTGTATACGTACGTATGTATGTATGTGTGGAGGGAAATAAAACCGACCCATCCACATAATATACCATATAAGTGTTAGTTTTCATTCCCCGTATTTATTATTGTCTGGAACTTAAAAACCATTTGCGGGGAAATACAATTTTATTTTACCGTAAACTAAATAAATTTAAAACAAACAATATTTCACTAACCACAATATTTCCTGAGGCTTATTGACCTATTAAATTTACAATCAAACACATATAACAAATTTAAATCGCATTTAAATTTACAGGAATACCTATTACTCCTAGGCTCAATTTGAGGATGTTACACCGGCCGTTTAAACCAAACTGGACCGTTTGTGCATATATATATATATATATATATATATATATATATATATATATATATATATATATATATATATATATATATAATATAATCTTTTTTATATATGTGTATATATATTATATAAATAGAATATATACATTTTATAATTTATATCATTAATTAATTAAAGAAATATAATACTCCATATATAAAATCTATAGTAATTAATTGTTTTGATTACAGTATCTACTTTTTATAAGACCATATCCATTACCTGTATTGTTACTTTAAGTTTAGTGAACCAGTTTTGATAAGGTTGATTTTTTTTTTTTTTTTGTAGGCTGTGGAATCATTTGTAGGGTGGAAAGATTGAAGATGTCAAGGCTCCAATGTGTCTTTTGAGTTTGCTGATCCTTTTTATTTTTATTTTTTTATCTTTTAGTCATTTGTCGTATGCACTTTGTGGTATGGTTTTTGGTGTTGCTAGACTTGCACTAGCACATTGGTCTTTTGGGTATTATGTCTTGTTGGTTTACTACTAGTCCTTTTGTTTAGTATTCGGTCGTATTTCGTATGAACTTTGTAGTCTGTTAATTTGTATCAAGGCAATGTATGCACATGCAGTTGCTTATTTTAATTTCAAATGTTGATTTTGATTGTTAAGTACTTAACTACAATTTGGTAACATTTACATAGAGCTTAATAATGTGACTTAATATCTTATTGTACTTAAATGGTTCACACCGTAAAACCAACCAAACCAAACCGTTTAATTGGTTTGGTTTGACACAATTATTTGGTCAGTTTGGTTTGAAAAAATGTCAGACCGTTAATACTAGTTTGGCCCAGATTTTGAGTAAAACCGGTCAAACCAGACCATGATCTTCCCTACTGCATATTATGACTACGAGATATGGCAAACGGATGTCAAAATCGTCTTCCTTAATGGGAATTTGATTGAGGTTGTGTACATGGCATGAAACACCCCAAATTTTTTTTTTAAAAGCAATACTCAATTGATTCGTACTCACATAATTGGGGTTTTCTCTGTATAGAGCATGATTAAAGAATAGATTGACTTACTAAAGTGTCAGTAAGTTCCACCAAAAGTCGTCCTCGGATCCTTGTCCCATAGTGATACCATTATTCCACAATCACCTACATCACAACAACAACGATAATAGAATAAGCTTAGTAAGTAATGGTTATCTCTACCACAATCTCATCTATAATGTATAATCTTGTTCTCAATTTTATAAATGCATATCAAACCTTGATCATACGCAAATGATCAATTCTCATAATATTAAAATATTAATCTTACTCAAAAGATTATTTACCATGAATTATTGTTTTGTCGCACCCCCAAATTCGATAATTATAGTTTATCAGATAATTGCGGAAACATTAGATCGAGTGGGGGCGCCGACGAAAATGTTGGACAAACATGCATATCAGAGCTTATGATTATCGCAGAACATATACATATATTAAGATGCCAAAGTTAATTGTTTACAAAAGCTTATGATTCGTCGAATCGTATAAGTATAAAAGTAGTTAAGTTATACAAAAGTGGATTTCGTAAATATGACCAAAAACATATTAGTTATACAAAAGAAATCCAGTTGTCCCAACAGATGGCATCCTAAAAGCTTCGTGGGTTGCCTAGTTCCAAAAGTATGCAGGCTTACTGGTGCAGTTAATTCCCTGAAAAACATAGTAGAAAGTCAACAACAATGTTGAGTGAATTCACAGGTTTTAAGTTTACAAGTATAGTTGGTAAATCCAATACGTTCACAAATAGTTATTGCCATAACAGTTGAGTAAAGTTTAGTGGAATGTTATCCATGTACATGTTAAAGTCGTTTGTAGGGAAGTTTGTATCCTAGTTTAAAATGTCGTTTAGTTGGGATGTATGCCCAAAATACAGTTTAAGTGGGATGTCCACCCAAAGTATAGTTTAAAAATAGGTAGCTGGTCGTTCTCCAGCGAGTTCCCAAATTGTACCGGTCGTTCTCCGGTAAGTTCACAATTAGTACCGGTCGTTCTCCGGTAAGTTCACAAGTTAGTGTCGGTCGTTCTCTGACGAGTTCACAATTAGTACCGGTCGTTCTCCGGTAAGTTCACAGTTAGTACCGGTCGTTCTCCGGTAAGTTCACAAGTTAGTGTCGGTCATTCTCCGACAAGTTCACAGTTTGTACCGGTCGTTCTCCGGTAAGTTCACAAGTTAGTGTCGGTCATTCTCCGACAAGTTCACAGTTTGTACCGGTCGTTCTCCGGTAAGTTCCCATAATAGTTTACAAAATTTGTAGTATGAAAACGTTATTTCATAAATAATAGTTGTATAAAAGTCCAACAATTCAAAAGTACTCTAG
The DNA here is from genome assembly GCA_949592205.1 of Helichrysum umbraculigerum. Taxonomy (NCBI): domain Eukaryota; kingdom Viridiplantae; phylum Streptophyta; class Magnoliopsida; order Asterales; family Asteraceae; genus Helichrysum; species Helichrysum umbraculigerum. The sequence goes on along the minus strand of CATIUR010000003.1, from coordinate 100,840,784 downwards.
CTACCAATTAAAACATGATCACAATCATTAATAATCAATAGTTGGGAGTAATCAGTCATAATAACAATTATGACATCCATGTAAGTTATGGCAATCAGTAAAAACAGTTGACTATGTTTTTCACTCCAAGTTGAAAGCAGTAAAACAGTAGAAAGTGGGGCTATGAACTCACCTCGTGAGCTAAGTAGTGAGAGCTAGCAAAGCGGTTAACCATGTAAGGTCTCTAACGTCCTAAACGTAAGAGTTTATAAGTATAAGTAAGTGGATGTCGTACTAGACCATCCATGCTAGTGTTCACTCACTAGATATGTCCAATGTATTCGTTTGTCGTTTAAGTTTGTAGTTTTGAAAACATGTACGGCCCGTTGGTGACGGTTTGTAATAATAATTTCAAAGTATTATTATTATGTGTTTCATTGTTTCGTATACTTGTAAAAGTATATTTGTACACGAGGGTATGTATATGTTTACATAAATATTTCGAAGGTGTGTATGTATATATATATATATATATATATATATATATATATATATATATCCGAAAGTATAGATTTATATATATATATAAATCTATACTTTCGGATGTATATATATATATATATATATATATATATATATATATACATCCGAATGTATATTTATATGTATATTTCTCCGAAAGTAAGCATGTGTGTCCGAAAGTATGCCCATGTATAAGTATCCGAAAGTGTGTAAGTTCGAATGTATGTTTTAATCCGAAACTACGCGTCCGAAAGTGAAAAATCCGAAACTTACGGTCCAAAATAGGGTTTTTCCGAAAGTCAACTCCGAAAGTTGACTTTCGGAGTCAAAAATCCGAAATTGGCATGAAAATCCGAAAGTCAAAGTTCGGAGTGAAAATCAGTCCGAATTTGTGATTTTTATTTCACTAAGCAAACGTTATCAAAAAGTTCCGAAATTTTTACACAACGTTCCTACATATCTTAGGTACTTCCTGTAATTTTTTCATGACTTTTAGAGGTCGTTTGATATTTTTAAAAAATTAGAGAAATATAACAGTCCTGTTTAGTTCGAATTTCAAACTGTTTCCATGGTTTGGATTTTCTGGAAAAATTCGTGTATTTTCAGTCGAGTCTATAGAAGAACTTTTTAAAGATAACCAAATTTTTGAGATTTTGGCACTAGTCTCATACGTTTTAGTGCTCTAGAACTCGAGATATGGTCTCGAGAAGTAGGTGCAACTTTCTGTCTCCAGAAGACAGAAAGTATATGTTGCCGTAGAAAATTACTCTCGGCTACTAAACGAACACGAATAGTTACGAAAATTTTTTTATTAGAAAGGTTACTTCTTGTACTTCATTTTAGACTCAAGAAACGCATCATTTCATGGATAAATGATTTTTCTAAAAATCATTGAAGTGGAAGAAAAATCTGGACAGAAAACTGTCATTACATATATGTTTATAAAAACGTGTTTTAGCTTGATTTTTGGACATTAACTAGTCATAGGAACATACTAACATGTATAAAAACATATTATAAGAAATTTTGAAAGGTGACAAGTTCTTACGAGTGTCGGTTTTAGAAACCGAGAAGATAGAAACGTAGCTAGCGTTGTGGTGAACGTTTTTGCTACAAACCTTCTTGTAATCCAAGGACTTTTGATAGTGTTTTTCTTGATGATTAGTTGGTGTTCTTGATGTGTTTTAGAAAGAGAGAGAGGATGATTTAGTGAGAGAGTGGGTTTGAAAATGAGAAAGGATGGTGGTGGTGTTTGGTGTTTGAAGTTCAAGAACAAGATCCCTAATTTGGGGATCTTGTTTTTGGCTGACTTTTTGTTAGTCAAAAAGGGAGGCAAGTTGTTTAAAACTTGTCTCCAAACTTTGGTATAATACCCTTGTTCGTTTACCCGATCGTTTAAACATTTATTATACGTTAAATGTTATACGTACGTGTTTTAAATAACTTTCTAGTTTCGATATCTTTAACTTAAAGTATTTTATCAAAATACTTATTATTGAGTTATAAAAATATAACTTTGATTTGTTTCATTTGTCGGACGTGAATCGCGCGTGTTTGTTGCGTACGGTTTGTTTTATACAATACAAAATACGTTCTAAATATTATCGATATAATATTTAGTAAGTAATAATGTTATTAAATAATTTCATATTATTTAAAAGAAAAAATTGCACGGATCGTCCCTGTGGTTTGTCTCAAATTACACTCGTCGTCCCTCACAGTTTTTTCTTGCACTCGTCATCCCTGTGATTGCTAAATCTTGCACCGGTAGTCCCTTATGCTAACGTCCGTTAGTTTTTCAGTTAAATATAAGGGTACAATGGTCATTTCTGTACTTTAGGGACTAGGAGTGTAATAATCTAAACCACAGGGACCACCCATGTAATTTTTATTTTTTATTTTTTTAATTCATTGAAATTTAATATTTTTTAATATGTATTTATAGTTAATTTATTTTCTTAATAAGTTTATCACTTTAAATTTAATAATTATTTTTTATTATCATATTTTATTTTTTGCGGTATTTACGTTCGTTTATTTACGTTCGATAACATGTTCATGAACGTTCGTTTATTTACGTTCGTTTATTTACGTTCGTTTATTTATATTTAATTTATTTACGTTCGTTTATTATGTAAAATTATATAAAATTATATAAATACCGCAAACCACAGGGAAGATCCGTGAAATTTTTTCTATAAAATGTAAAATTATATAAATGTTTAATATTATTATAAGTAGAATTTAGATGAGATTAAATAAGATATATAAATATGTATTATTTTAATTAAACTATTAGTTAACAAATGAGGATGTTATCAAACGTTCATGAACATGTTATCGAACGTAAATAAACGAACGAGGCAAAAAATATTAAAGTGATAAACTTATTAAGATAATAAATGAACGTAAATACCCTAAAAACAACGAACGTAAATAAATTAAATATAAATAAACGAACATAAATAAACGAACGTAAATAAACGAACGAGGCAAAAAATATTAAAGTGATAAACTTATTAAGATAATAAACGAACGTAAATACCGCAAAATAAACTAACATAAATAAATTAAATATAATTAAACGAACGTTCATGAACATGTTATCGAACGTAAATACCGCAAAATAAACGAACGTAAATAAACGAACGTTCATGAACATGTTATCGAACGTAAATAAACGAACGTAAATAGCGCAAAAAATAAAATATGATAATAAAAATAATAATTAAATGTAAAGTGTTAACCTTATTAAGAAAATAAATTAACCATAAATATATATTAAAAATATTAAATTTCAATGAATTAAAAAAATAAAAATTACACGAGTGGTCCCTGTGGTTTAGATTATTACATTCCTAGTCCCTAAAGTACAGAAATGACCATCGTACCCTTATATTTAACTGAAAAACTAACGGACGTTAGCATAAGGGACTACCGGTGCAAGATTTAGCAATCACAGGGATGACGAGTGCAAGAAAAAACTAGGAGGGACGACGAGTGCAATTTGAGACAAACCACAGGGACGATCTGTGCAATTTTTTCTATTTAAAATTTTGGTTCACAAACGTCCGTATTTCTGTCGGGTTTGTTCCGAATGTTTTGTACGCAATCATAACTAAGAAAAAATTGCACGGATCGTCCCTGTGGTTTGTCTCAAATTGCACTCGTCGTCCCTCGCAGTTTTTTCTTGCACTCGTCATCCCTGTGATTGCTAAATCTTGCACCGGTAGTCCCTTATGCTAACGTCCGTTAGTTTTTCAGTTAAATATAAGGGTACGATGGTCATTTCTGTACTTTAGGGACTAAGAGTGTAATAATCTAAACCACAGGGACCACTCGTGTAATTTTTATTTTATTAATTCATTGAAATTTAATATTTTTTTAATATATATTTATAGTTAATTTATTTTCTTAATAAGGTTAACACTTTACATTTAATTATTATTTTTATTATCATATTTTATTTTTTGCGGTATTTACGTTCGTTTATTTACGTTCGATAACATGTTCATGAACGTTCGTTTATTTACGTTCGTTTATTTTGCGGTATTTACGTTCGATAACATGTTCATGAACGTTCGTTTATTTATATTTAATTTATTTACGTTAGTTTATTTTGCGGTATTTACGTTCGTTTATTATCTTAATAAGTTTATCACTTTAATATTTTTTTGCCTCGTTCGTTTATTTATGTTCGTTTATTTATATTTAATTTATTTACGTTCGTTGTTTTTGCGGTATTTACGTTCGTTTATTATCTTAATAAGTTTATCACTTTAATATTTTTTGCCTCGTTCGTTTATTTACGTTCGATAACATGTTCATGAACGTTTGATAACATCCTCATTTGTTAACTAATAGTTTAATTAAAATAATACATATTTATATATCTTATTTAATCTCATCTAAATTCTACTTATAATAATATTAAACATTTATATAATTTTACATTTTAAAGAAAAAATTTCACGGATCTTCCCTGTGGTTTGCGGTATTTATATAATTTTATATAATTTTACATAATAAACGAACGTAAATAATAAACGAACGTAATATAAATAAACGAACGTAAATAAACGAACGTTCATGAACATGTTATCGAACGTAAATACCGCAAAAAATAAAATATGATAATAAAAAATAATAATTAAATTTAAAGTGATAAACTTATTAAGAAAATAAATTAACTATAGATACATATTAAAAAATATTAAATTTCAATGAATTAAAAAAATAAAAAATAAAAATTACACGGGTGGTCCCTGTGGTTTAGATTATTACACTCCTAGTCCCTAAAGTACAGAAATGACCATTGTACCCTTATATTTAACTGAAAAACTAACGGACGTTAGCATAAGGGACTACCGGTGCAAGATTTAGCAATCACAGGGATGACGAGTGCAAGAAAAAACTGTGAGGGACGACGAGTGCAATTTGAGACAAACCACAGGGACGATCCGTGCAATTTTTTCCATAACTAATTGTGAAATGTGTAATACTAAAATTGTTGTGAATTCACTTAAGTAGGGGATTAGCCTAAGTCAATGCATGTGTTTAGCGTATATAATTGTGTCGAAAATTGAGGGGTGTCACATGTTCACACGCAAGTGTCTCAACTACTGCACAATATTGATCACACTCAAGTGATTAACTACAATAGATATTGGTCATACGCAACTGATCCGACCACCATGAATAATCTCTCTATTATAATGACACAATATCGGAGTGGAATTCAAAATAATATGTCCCACTATTTATAACTGTAACATCCTCGAAATGGACCTAGTTGTTTTATATTATTTCTTGATTTAAATAAGTATTTAAATGTGTTTGGAAATAATATTGTTTGAAATAGTGAAATAATTGGAATAGGATCCGAATATTCCAATGTGATAAGTGAAATATTAATTGTTGTAAATTAATATAGCTGACGGTGTGATAAAATGTTTGGACTCGCAAATGGTTTTCGGGTTCCAGGCAATAGATTGAGATGGGGTATTAAATTATACCCATATATTGAAGGCGGTTTAGGTTGGACCGACCTAAGTTTCTATATATATCCTTTCCTATTTAGGAAAGTTATTCATTTTCATTTTAGAAACTCACAGAAACTCTTTGAAAACCTCCAAATCAATCCAGAAATCAAATCAGGAAGTTGTGATTCTCATGAAACTTAATAATCATCAGATTACCATCGTTAGATTCTTCAATCAGTAAGTATTCTTGAGTATTTAAGAATTTGATTTTGATTGAATTTGGGTAAATTGATGATTTGAGAGATTTGGATGTTAGAAATCATGTTATAAGTGTTACATATTGATTATGTGATAATAATTGTGGTTTTAAACGGTTAGAAACCTTGTTTTTGAGGTTTTGGATTATAAACCCGTGGGTTAGGGTTTTACAGCTCGAAACTGGGCTGGGACGACGAGAGAATCCGGCGGATTCACGGGAATCCGGCGGATTCCGGCAAAATTTAGGGAATCCGGTCTGATTCAGGGAATCCGGCGGATTCAGGCTGATTTGTGGGAAGCCGGCGGCTTCTGAGGGAATCCGGCGGCTTGATAGGCTGGTGTCACATTTCTTGTTTGATTTTGATAAGTAATGTGATTGTTATTTGATATATGTTCAGATTCATATATGATAATAGTTATGTTGTAATAACTAATATATGATTAGGAACTAGTAATATTCATATTATTATGTTAAGTTCCTAATAGTATGGATTAATATAAGTTATGTATTGATATGGATTACTAACTTATATTTGATTGTAAATTCTCAGATGTGGAGAAGGCTCAGTGATATTAGACTACTGAGTAAAGGCCTGAGGTAGTCGGTGAGTGGATCTGTAACCTCAGTATGATTTAGTTGTAATGATTTGATTTACAACAAGTAATTATAGTATTACTGTGATAGAATGTAATTGTTGAGATATCTTGCCATGATAGTTTGACTAGTTGCTTACTTGGCTGTTTGAGCTAGTATGTAAGATTCTGAGGTCAACTTGACTTGACAGTTGGACTTGGTTGTTATTGTAGACGACAGGAGATCTTGAAACTTGAAATGTTGGTTTGGAGATCTAGGTCGTGTGTGATTAACAACTGGTTACCGGTAATTCTGTATAGGCCAATACAGATGATTGATAAGGGTTCCCTGAGTACCAAACCGGTATTAGGGTATCTCAGGAGCCACCGGTCCTCATGATGATTGATAATGATTGATAGGTGTAGCTTGACATTGATTGGATGTCGAGTGAATGATTGATTTTCTGTTTATTGTTATTTGATGTAAACAGATTGTTATGCTAGGTTATACTGTTACTTATAGTTTCATTCACTTAGCTTTATGCTAACCCCACCACAGTTCTTCCTGCAGGTTAAATAGATGGGACATATTGGGCAGGAGGTTGTGGGACTGGATGGAATGTTTGACAGGCTGTTACTCTGATTTGATTTTGATAATCAAAGAAATGTTTTGAATTATATAACACCGACTTTGTTGAAATATCATGTGTAATAAGTTTGAAAAAGTTTAGTGACATTTTAAGAAATGTAAAACATTGATAGTATGTTTTGAAATATACGCTTCCGAGTCGCAAATATTATATTATTGTTTATATTTAAACGAGGGGTGTTATAAGTTGGTATCAGAGCAATAGTTTGGGTGAATTGGACTTGATAGAATGTTCAATCCTAAACTTTGATTGAGTTGAGTCAAACATTCCAGTGGGTGCGGGTTTAGTTGATTAGTGAATGTGTGAGAAAGTGATTAGTTGAATATGTACTAACCCTTAACAAGTTGTGAAGTTGTTGTTTGATTGCAGAGACGGAGGAACATGAGTATCTGATTGGTATATTTCATGTTTCCTCAATACTCGTTGGCTTAAGATTGTCAGGTAATCTTCGATAAGCCTGTGTTAAATTTAAATTAACTTGAACTGTTTACTTTGTTATGTTAAGTAAGCATTGTTGTGAAGTTAATTGAGTCAGACTGATATGATTCCCCAGTTTTGAGTCAACTAATGATTGTTATAGGTTGACATGAGGATAGAGGTATTGAATGGGATACTCATTGTAGTGGTTATTTCTGATTGAATTGAAAATGCAGAAATGTGATTAAATGAGTAGATAAAGAGTTGATTAAGGTTTAACATGATTGATGTTGGAACCTAAGGAGTGTCTTTATTGATGAGACAAAATAATTGATAGTATTATATTAGTAGATTGGTTACAGGGTGTGATTTGAATTCTGTGTAAGGATTGTTGTGTCATTTGATTTGAAAATGACTGCTAATTGAGAAAATATGTGGTTATGTGGCTATATGATATGTTTTGACTATAGCTAAACCTTTGAGCTAAACCAAGACTGATAGGTTTATAAGAAATATGGCTTATGATAAAGCTAAATTGATTAAGGAAGTGGTAGATCTTTCTGGTCAATTGTAAATTAGTAAATGAAATGTTTATAGTAACATGATTGAGTAGAATTGTTGTGACAGTGATGCTTGATATGATAGCATATGTCAAAGTGATGATAATTAAGTAAGAAGTGTCCTGAATTTTGAATGTAAATAGGGACATTGATTAGTGTAAGTAATGAAACTATGCTGACGAGTTATCATGTGTTTGAGGTTTCAGATAAGTGATATACTGAGTAATTCAGTTGTTGAAAATTAGAACATTGTGTGTATGTGAGATGGCTTACATATGTAAGGTTGAATATGTAAGTAGTAAGCTGATTTTGAGTATGTATCAGCTGATAGGAACTATTAAATAGATTATGATTGATTTGAAATCATGAAGTATTTAATACATACATGAGATAAGAGTAGGTTATATTGATAATTATAATGTAGAGTAGTCTGAGAATGGATTGTGAAGAACATAATCTTGCAACGCCTGATCACCGTTGTTATATTATGTTGTGTCACATGAATTTGTTGAGGCTACTTGGTATAAAAGAAATGTAATGTGATTTAGAAAACTGAGCATGAAAGTATGCTAAGTGGTTTAATAGTTGTTTTGATAAGAAAACAATTGGTTGATAGAACTGTAACATCTAGAATGTAAATGTGAGAGTGTAAATAATGTTTGTCATTGATAGTTGTTTTGTTGATGAACATAAATGACAAATTGGATTATGTTAAATAGGTAATTGTGATTGATAATGATAGATTACCTGTAGGTGAATTTGTATAGTGTTTAAATGAATCACTATGTTGTAGCTGGCTTGTATGAAGCCAAAGTTGAGATAGGTTGATATTGTTTGGTTTAAGGATTCTTAGTATTATTTAGAGTAATAATGTGAAATATATGTTTGAAAGTAAACATATAATATGGAATGGCTTGTATGGAGCCAATACTGATGTAGGTTGACCTTGTCCTTGTGAAGGATTGATAAGATTATTGAAAGTAATAATTTAAAATATATGTTTGAAGGTGAACATATAAGATGAAATGGTTTGTTGTGAGTTAATATTGATAGTATGTTAACTTTGAAAGTCAAACCATGAATAGAGAGTTGTGTATAAAATTAATTGCTTGTGATTGGTTTGAGTTTGGGTCAAACTTGAGGAAAGCAATTAGAGAATTTTATTGATTGGTTGATTGAGATCAAGGTTGACACATAGTCAACTGTTTGTGTTGAAATAGTCTAACATAGATTGAAATGTTATGATTGTGTGGAATGTGATTGAATTCCTAGATTGATTAAAATCATGTTGAAACGGGTCATGTGAGATCCAAAGGAGATAGATAAATTGTCTAAGTTTGTGAGACTTGATTAATTACTTAAAGCTAGTATTAAGTAATTGAAATAGTGTTAAGTATAATTGAACTGAATATGTGTTAAGGAATTATACAGATGTGAAGTCATGTTATGATATGACAGTTATAATTTGTTGAAAGGTGCAAATTAAGTTACATTGGTTAGGATTGTGATAAGAAAGTCTTACCAGTGTATGAGGCTTGTGATGATAGCTTTGATTTGGTAAGAATGTGAGATAAGAAATAATTGAAAGTTATTATTAATGGTTGCCTAGATTGACTGGTACCTCATGGTGAATTACTTAGGTATGGAAAGAATTGAATGGATTCTTTTGTTAATTGTTGATAGTATACAAATGAAATAAGTGATAAAGTGATAAATTGGGATTAGATCCAAGTAAGAAAAGATATGAAGGTATATCTGGAAATGAATTATATTAAAGGTTTAGCTTAACCTTGGTTAATAATTGAGGAAATATGAATTGAATAGTTGGTCATATTTTAAGAAATCAGGTATGAAATTAAGTGTAATGATCATTATTTTGATAGTTTAAGAATAATGATTGCTTGACATTTGGGGCTGAAAACCTGATGTGTATAATTGTAAGTGTTAGAAAGTAAGAGAAACCTTGAGATTGATAGGTGATGATTGTATTCACCAAACTTTTCTTGAAAGTTTAGAATGAAATGTTTAAGTTATATGCTAATTGATAAGTATATAAGTGAAACATAGAGTTATTGATTATTCCATGTCCTGTGGTATGGATATGTGATGATTAGTAGTATTGAGAAGGCTTGATAAAGACTTTAACAGTCTGAATGGCCTAGTATATAGAATGAAATGAAATTGTTGTGTATGTGTCCATTTTAGAGAATATCTGAAATTGTGTAAGTATATATGTGTAGTATACATGATAATAAATGGCATGATAAGTTTTAATAGATTGAATTAAAATGTGCCATAAGATATGTGGAGGTTAGTTAATTGTGATTAACTTGATATAGATTTTGTTGGAAATGTGTTGGAAAGTAGCACATTTTGATAGTGTGATATTGTGATGCTTGACCTGTAGTATCATAATATGTGGATTAAGACTGACTTAGTTGCTAGATTGACGGGATCTAGTGTTGAATGATTGGGTGATTAAAGTTGTATAAATTCTAATTGCTTGTGATTAGTAGTTTAAAATTGTAAAATTGAATTGAAATAACTGGTTGCTAAGAGAATATTATTGATGTCTTACCAGTTTAAATAATAAATAAGATTTAACTTGATGGTTAGTTAGACTTTGGAGATACATAATAAGTATTGATGGGTACACTGTAGTGTATAATCATTAGTGTTGTGATTATTGGTTGTGTAAATTGTTGTTGTTGACAATTGATAGATTGTAATGAAAGGAGTTACAAACAGAAATAAGTCAATGTAGAGGTTGGTTGAATGTAGGTAATATTTGATTGTGGTACTATTGCTGATTGAGCAAAGTACTTGTTGATTGTAGTTTTACCTACTGAGTGTGACCTCTGCTGTGCTTATTAAGGTGATATGAATCTGGATTACTTCTAAGTAAAGGATTTCATATGATAGTGATAATGATATGTGAATATTATAGGTTATTCATGAAAGTAAGTATGGAACTGTTGGGTGAAAAGTTGACCTAGAGTTGAATTTTAAATCTTTGATAGTAGAGATTTGAGATTGTTATCTGAATATTAGACTGGTTGTTAGTCATGAACTGAAATTAACTTTCAGTGTTGCTAAGTAGTTTAATAACTACTATTGTAATAGTGTGATTGCTGTTTTATTGATAACAGAGATGAACAGTGAAAATAGGTTAAAGATTTTAGCATGTTGCTAATTTCTGGTTGCGTAGACCTAATAAGTGATGTTAGGTTTCACTTATTGTTGTTGGTTAAAGTGATTGGGTGCTTTAAACTTTTATTTGATTGGTGATAAAGGAATTAGATAGATGATTGGTTCCTATGAGATGTTGGATGGATGCACTGTAAGTGTGCATAGGAAAAGATAGAAGCATGTACATTTGGATATGTGCATGTGGAAAGAATTCAAACAGTCTAAGAATAGTTGTAAGTTGCTATTGAGGATTAATGTATGCTAAGAGGTATGTGACTATATCACATTAGTCAGATTGATTGAGGTTAGATTTCGGGGACGAAATCTCTTTAAGGGGGGAAGAGTTGTAACATCCTCGAAATGGACCTAGTTGTTTTATATTATTTCTTGATTTAAATAAGTATTTAAATGTGTTTGGAAATAATATTGTTTGAAATAGTGAAATAATTGGAATAGGATCCGAATATTCCAATGTGATAAGTGAAATATTAATTGTTGTAAATTAATATAGCTGACGGTGTGATAAAATGTTTGGACTCGCAAATGGTTTTCGGGTTCCAGGCAATAGATTGAGATGGGGTATTAAATTATACCCATATATTGAAGGCGGTTTAGGTTGGACCGACCTAAGTTTCTATATATATCCTTTCCTATTTAGGAAAGTTATTCATTTTCATTTTAGAAACTCACAAAAACTCTTTGAAAACCTCCAAATCAATCCAGAAATCAAATCAGGAAGTTGTGATTCTCATGAAACTTAATAATCATCAGATTACCATCGTTAGATTCTTCAATCAGTAAGTATTCTTGAGTATTTAAGAATTTGATTTTGATTGAATTTGGGTAAATTGATGATTTGAGAGATTTGGATGTTAGAAATCATGTTATAAGTGTTACATATTGATTATGGGATAATAATTGTGGTTTTAAACGGTTAGAAACCTTGTTTTTGAGGTTTTGGATTATAAACCCGTGGGTTAGGGTTTTACAGCTCGAAACTGGGCTGGGACGACGAGAGAATCCGGCGGATTCACGGGAATCCGGCGGATTCCGGCAAAATTTAGGGAATCCGGTCTGATTCAGGGAATCCGGCGGATTCAGGCTGATTTGTGGGAAGCCGGCGGCTTCTGAGGGAATCCGGCGGCTTGATAGGCTGGTGTCACATTTCTTGTTTGATTTTGATAAGTAATGTGATTGTTATTTGATATATGTTCAGATTCATATATGATAATAGTTATGTTGTAATAACTAATATATGATTAGGAACTAGTAATATTCATATTATTATGTTAAGTTCCTAATAGTATGGATTAATATAAGTTATGTATTGATATGGATTACTAACTTATATTTGATTGTAAATTCTCAGATGTGGAGAAGGCTCAGTGATATTAGACTACTGAGTAAAGGCCTGAGGTAGTCGGTGAGTGGATCTGTAACCTCAGTATGATTTAGTTGTAATGATTTGATTTACAACAAGTAATTATAGTATTACTGTGATAGAATGTAATTGTTGAGATATCTTGCCATGATAGTTTGACTAGTTGCTTACTTGGCTGTTTGAGCTAGTATGTAAGATTCTGAGGTCAACTTGACTTGACAGTTGGACTTGGTTGTTATTGTAGACGACAGGAGATCTTGAAACTTGAAATGTTGGTTTGGAGATCTAGGTCGTGTGTGATTAACAACTGGTTACCGGTAATTCTGTATAGGCCAATACAGATGATTGATAAGGGTTCCTTGAGTACCAAACCGGTATTAGGGTATCTCAGGAGCCACCGGTCCTCATGATGATTGATAATGATTGATAGGTGTAGCTTGACATTGATTGGATGTCGAGTGAATGATTGATTTTCTGTTTATTGTTATTTGATGTAAACAGATTGTTATGCTAGGTTATACTGTTACTTATAGTTTCATTCACTTAGCTTTATGCTAACCCCACCACAGTTCTTCCTGCAGGTTAAATAGATGGGACATATTGGGCAGGAGGTTGTGGGACTGGATGGAATGTTTGACAGGCTGTTACTCTGATTTGATTTTGATAATCAAAGAAATGTTTTGAATTATATAACACCGACTTTGTTGAAATATCATGTGTAATAAGTTTGAAAAAGTTTAGTGACATTTTAAGAAATGTAAAACATTGATAGTATGTTTTGAAATATACGCTTCCGAGTCGCAAATATTATATTATTGTTTATATTTAAACGAGGGGTGTTATAATAACTGAGTAACTTATACCACTAACTCAAACATGTAATTTGAACAAGAAACACCAAATTTGGCCGGGTACCCGCCGGGTAGAAGCAAAACCATCCAGCTCTTGTTTCTGCTGTAACGAATTACACTAAGGCTACCCGTTTGGACATGGTTTATCCGCCGGGTATGGGCCCCGGGTAGGGGTTTACCCGCCGGGTACTGCACCTTACCCGCCGGGTAAGGCTGCAGTACAGTAGCTCCTCCAATTTTAAATACGAACTTTCGACGCACATAACTTCTTACTCGTTACGAATTAGGACATGAAATTTGGCGGACACCTCCACAATGCCAACATGAATGTTTCCATTTTTACCCTTTTTCAAATTTCACAAAAATGATGAATTTGGACGTGTGGCTAAATAACGGCCATTTTGGACCATTTTTAGGGACGACCAAGATCACAAACCATATACAATCTGGTTTGGACCTTTTTCTCACTTTACAAACAACTCAAATGGAGTTTAAAACTCGTGATATATTAACCATACAACAATTTCAACTCGATTTAACATAAGGGTCCAATAACGACCCATTTATACCCTTTTTGGAACTCACGGCCCAAATCAAAGGTTAGAGTCTACAACCGCTTACCAACAAGCTCAATTACTCATAATTACTAAGAATTTAGCAATAGGGTGTCCTCACTTCCACTCGACTCAGTTTGACACTTCGACCCATTTGGACACCCAAGTGGTCCAAATGGTTAACTCACTCTATCAAAGCTCGACTCCACAATTATATTCATCTCTTTAGCAATATCAACAGCTCATCATAATAATAATAATAACCAAATACTCAATAATATCAACAAAATCAAGACTCATAACAATTCATCAACAAGGAATAGCTACAAATCAAGAATTCTCAATTCAATCATTTATATCTCTAAGTATATGTCCAATCTCTCTTTTAGACATAACTTAATCTCGTTATTTGTCTCTTTTACTCAAATGATTAAATCTCATGTGTCAAGGTATAGTCATTGAGGTTTCTCAAGTCTCAATACTGTCCTCGAATTTCACCATTTAAAATAAACACATTGAAACACACTCAAGGGTTTCAATGACATTACTCGACTATACTCATTATTTGCATACTTAATGCGAATATTAGTATCAAGCTCAAGTGATCTCGAATCCGGCTTACGGAATGATTAGCAAATCCTTTCCAACTCTTTAAACACCTATTTAACAATCATACACATATATGGTTACTTACAACTCAAAGTGATTGATCAATTAAGTCAACACCCTCATTCATCTCTTATCTCATCCTCATATTTTAACAAGAATACGTATGATCATCTCAATGACACACAATTTATTTAAACTCATTACTAGTTCTCAAATATTAAAACTCGTTGAACACAATCGTTACTTATCAATCTAAATGTGGTGACTCAAAATAACGTTTTCTCAATTAGCCACCTATATTCGTTTCTCTTATCATATAAGTACTAAATGCTTACTTTCTCATATATATAACAACAACTAGATTAAAATCTCAATTCATCAAAGTCTCTAACTACATAATCTCATTAAAACTCATAATTAATGATAAGCTCATCTTATTTAACCTTAAGAACAATAACACAATACAAACTAGCAATAATCATTATTTCTCTCAATAATTATCATGCATAGATACAATTAACTCCTCATTTCATCATACCCATACAATAACAACAATTTATAATCATCTTCATCATCAATAAACCTTTCTATAGTTAACTAAGAATTAACAAGGCTCAAGAACAATGACACCACACCTCTCTTTATACATACTCAACTCATTTATACTCATTAATCATCAACTAACACTTCAAATTAACAAAATCATCATTTTTCTCAAAAACCTATAATTTGGGTTCACCTCAAGAATCACCAACTCATCAAATTGAAAGGTTAAATGAGTTGTTCTTACCTCAAGGATCACGAATATGTATAGATTACTCTTAAACTTCAAGAAAAATGAGCTCAATCACAAGGTTTTTGTTCTTGTTCTTCCTTCCTTTCCCGTTCTCTCTCTCTGCCTCTTTCTCTCATTTGGTCCAGAACAAAAACAAAGACCATCCCTCTCAATTATTGAGGTGGTAAGGTTTATTTAAGTGTATCCGTCTTGGACTATTGTCCTATTACACCCCTCTAGTCTTAGTATTAAAGTTTTAAATCATAAAACTGGTTTTCTCTAATTTAAAACTCTTTACTCAAATAAAAATGTAAATACTCAATATAAAATAATATTAATAGTTTAACTCTTTAAACTATAAAAAAATGCGAACTTATAAAATTTGGGGAGTTACATGGCACAACCGGATGGTTTTGTGGATCCTAAAAGACCTAAAGGGGTTTGTAAATTACTTAAATTCATTTATGGATTAAAGCAAGCTGTTGAGTCACTGGTCGCTGACTATGATGAAGTCACTGGTCGCTGACCAACTCAACTATACACTACTCAATGAAGAAATGGATTGTATCGAAGCTGCTGTTGCTAATGATAAACTTTCGCTGATCGTCATTCATTCTGGTCGATATTCTGAGGAAGATTTAATACTCAACTTGGTGTGTCGCTGACCTACGTCAGCGAGAGCATTACTTCTTCAATATCAATAAAGGCAAAAGTCACTGCCAGAATAACAGCTAGTCACTGAAGATCAGTTGTTCAATTCATTCTACAAGAGCATGTTAGCTCGCAGTGAGTGAGGAGGATTGCTGCATCTTCAGTGACTATTCAATAAAGCCTCTCAATCTCCAAGTACTAAAAAGTACTGTTCTTATCTATACATCAGCAAGAGTGTTCCAGTTCAAAGAATGTCCGAAAGATTACGTGGCAGCAAGTGATTGGTTTTAAGGTAACGAGATATTTGCGGTAACAGAATTGGGACCCGCAGAATGTCGATTTATCAGAGATCAGGACCAATCAAGCAGCAACACGTGTCCTTCCGAGATCCTATTTTGTAGGCGATATTTTAGGAACTCTTGTAGTATAAATAGTTCAGTGTTTTGTACTATTGAGGCTAGTCGTCACATTAACCGTTCTTCTGTTTGTCAGAGAACCAGTTTGTCTAGGTGTATGTTAAGACTCAGCGAGGTTAACTATCAGCGTGTATGTCCACTGTAGTTAATTCTCTTCATTGTAATAATCTAGCTAAGTGTTTGAATTGGATTAACTTTGGTTAATCCATTCCACATTCAACACTTTGTGAATTTAATAAATACAATTCACTTTCAGCTACTATTACTTGTCTTTCCTTGATTCTGTTATATCTTTAACTTGTTATTTCAATACCGTCATACTCTGTTATAGGTAATCAATTTAAGATAAACTGAAACACTTGGTAAAATCTGAAATTGTTTTAAATTGTATTCAACCCCCCCTTCTACAATTAAACTTTACACTGTGTGATTCCAAATCACTAATTAATAGTGATTACGGGACTCTCAATTGGTATCAGAGCAGAGTTGGTTTAAATTCAATTAACCAGGTCTGCTATGGAATCAGTAAAGTACAGCTGTGTTGACTTTGATTATCAAAAGGGAAATGGTTCTACAACCAAACCTCCAGCTTTTGATCCTTCAAGGATTGAAACTTGGATGTCCCGGATGATGATGTTTTTGGACTTAGTTGATGATCGTCTCTGTAATATCATAACCAATGGTCCCCATATCCCAACTACTATTGTTCCTGCTGTAATTGCAACAGCTACTACTCCAGCTATACCAGAAATGGTTTTACCTAAAAGAGAGGAACAATGGACTGATGAGGATAGGCGATTGGTTAGACTTGATAAACAAGCTAAAATCTACATAGGCATGGCACTTCCTGATGAAGTGTTCGAATCAATTAGGCTTTGTAAAACTGCTAAAGATATGTGGGATACCCTTAGGAATATATATATTGGAACTCCTGATATTATTCGCTGCAGGGAAGTCAATCTCACTCGCTAGTATGAGCTGTTCGCAATGGAACCAAATGAATCTCTGTCTTCAACTTACACCAGATACCAGTCACTGATGAACAAAATGGAGAAGGCTGGTATAGGCAAGGAACAGAGATTTGTTGTTGAAAAGTTTCTTGAGTTGCTGCCAAGGAAAATCTGGGGAACTATTGCAACGTGTACCAGACAAAGAAATGATTATTCAATTCTGAATCTAACTCAGGTCTATGGTATTTTGCTCAATTGGGAGCAGTCAGAAAAGCAAGCTGATCAGAGTGAGCATATTCGTGCTACTCTTGGAAGTCAGAAGATATCCAATGCCCTTGTAGCAGAGCTTGATGAAATCGATCAAAGACAGAAGTCAAAGGTGTCTAAGAAGAGCTCGAAGTCACTGATAGCTGAAGAAGAAGAAGGTCAGAATGAAGAAGAGTCAGAATATGAGTATGATGAAGGATTGGAGAAGCTTGAGAAGGATATGGTCATGATGGTTGCTAATTTCAGAAGGAACACCAAATCAAGAAGATTCGCTGGTGCTCCATCATCTAATAAATTTCAATCTAAAGGTGAATGCTACAAGTGTGGCAGAATTGGTCATTTTGCAGCTGAATGCAGATCAAAGTTAGTGCATCAAGTTCCTGAACCCATGCCAGATGTCAGAAATGACAAGTACAACAAGTACAAGGCAAAATACAAGAAATTGAAGGCATTAGCTAAATCTGGGAAGAAGAAAGGAAAAGGTTTCGTTGCTGAAGATGGTTCATTCAGTGATTCTGATTCCTCATCATCTGATGAAGAAGAAGCAATGATTTGCTTAGACAAAGTATACTGTCTGATGGCTAATGACGCTGAACCCCTTGGAGATATCAAAGAAATCTCTCCTAAATGTTCAGCATCTGAATGGAATCCTGAAACTCTCTACAAGGTACACTGTTTTAAAACATACACAGCTACTGAAAAAGATAAAGTCTTTGAGTCTTTGATAGTTGACTTATCAAATGCTCATGATATTCAAAGAGGGCAGAAACGTAAAATTTGTGACTTACAATCCAAACTTAATGATCAAAGTGAAAATGAGTCAAAGTTGAAGAAATTAAAACTTGATCTTGATGCACAAATTCATGCTAATCAAGTGTGTGTTCAAGAAAAGGTTAAGTTTGAAACACAATTTCAACAGCTTAAAAAGGTCATGAAATTTTGGTGTAAGTCAAATGATAAAGTCAATCACTGTGTAAATAATCAAATCCCAAAACAAGTCAAAGCTATTTTGGGAGGAGATTATGAATATGCTGCATCCCTCGCTGATTTAACAAAGGTTGACCCTGTTTTTGATCCCAAGGGTAATTTTTCAGAAGCCGTATTTGAACCCATCTCCATCTTCAGTGAGCCACGACCAAATTATTTTACTAAAAACAAGTTGGTCGCTGAAGATACTGATGTCTTAAATGATGATAATGAGATAAAAATTTTGAAAACTGTCAAATCATCAGTAACATCTCATCTCATCAAAATCATCGCTGATAATCAAACTATCATCTGTAACTTCTCGGACACTGTATCTGTCAATGAGACAACTTCTATCAGTGACCTAAAGTCAAAGATGCAAGAAGTAACAATCAGCGAGAAAAGTTGTGTGATTGTGTCTGATCAACAACTTAAAAAGAAGAAAGCCAAAAGGACCGGCTCCTTGAACAAAAAATGTTATAAATGTGGCTACAGGCAACATGTGTCATCTGAATGTTCTGTTTCACTGTTTGAAAAACAAAACACTATCAGTGAACATTCAGACACAGTTTATCCAAATCAGTGGAAGCCAAAACCAGCGCTTGGCCACTGTGAACCTATCTCTGGATGGGTTCATCAATTGGACTAATCATATAGTTCATTTTATCTCATGAGTAATTATTATGATGTCATACGGTTTTATATCAGTGATTTAAATTTCTTCTAAGCTGATTTTGTTAGTATTCTAAGTTGTAACTTAATCAGTGACGAAGCAATCTAACGATATGTTATACAACTTCTATACAACATAATCTTTACTCATGATTTTATAATAAAAAAAAAAAAAAAAAATCTCTTCATGGTTTATTCAAGAATAATAATCCTTTTTTCTTTATTTATAAAGTGATCACATCTCTATGATTTATTCAGTATTCTAAGTTGTGTTTAAATCAGCGAGACTACATCCTTGCCTAAATAAAGAAACAATGTTATTACTCTTGACTTTTTCTCTTTGTGGTAAATCAAGAAAATTGATTATGTATCTTCAGTAACTTTCAAACTTACTAAAGATATCATTTAATGGTGATTTTCAATCAACAAAACATTCGTTATAGTTAGTACTTTGTATTTAACTTAACGGATTTCAAAATTAAATATTTTATGGTATATCGGAAAAATCGCGCGCCTCTGACTTTCTCTTTCTTACGTCAGCGTACTTTTTCCGGCACACCATTCCCATCACCATTAATGCCACCACGCACCACCATCATCACACTCTCCACCTCTACATCTTCCACCACGACTGCCCACGTTGTTTTCATCTTAGCCACACGATCATTAGTAAAGTGTACTATTTAAACCTACAAATCAGCAACTTGTAAACCTTTACACTTTACTAATTTTCGAGAAACCCTTGGCTTTTCCAAAACCCTAAAATACACCTTTAATCTACGATTTTCAAAGGTTCTGTAATGGCTAAACCAAAATATTTTCTCAACTCATACACTGCCTCTGCAGAAATCAAAGCTCTTCGAGCTCCTACAGTCGGTGAAGATGATATCATTACAGTTCCAAAAGCAAATTATTTGGGTAATATTTCATGCCCTAAACCAGAGTACGCGGAGATTATCACTTTTCTGAAAAATCATTTTATTCTCCCTGCTCTCACTTTATCCCCTGAAAAGATGAATCCAGAATGGTTGAGTGAGTTTTGGTATACCTGTACTCACTCAATCGTTAATAGTACCTCTCAACTTAAAGGTTTTATCGATAACGGAGGTCAAGAAATAATCATTACTGCACACACCATCTGTACTGTTTTACAACTCCCTGAACATGATACTTACGATCCACTGCCTGACAAAGAAGATGCCAAAGGAGGCATAGTGAATCTCACTGGGATTCAATGCAAATATACTATGGATAGCAATGGAAATCGTAAGTACTCTACTGTTCTTAAATCTAAAATGGATGGTGTGTGGAATGCCCTATTTTCAAACTTTATTCAATCTTTGGGCACAAAAACAGGGAGTTATGATCAATTCAACTCCCTAGAAGCACAGTTAAGCTGGTCACTGGTCAATTCCTTAAAAGTTGACTATGCAAGTGTGATTTTTGATGATATTGTTTCTAGAATCTGTGAATCTAACAGAGCAAAATTTGTTTCCTATCCTAGGTTCCTTTCTCTTATCTTTAGAGATCAATTTAAATCCTATGACAGGATTTCATTTAAAGGTTTTGAACCTACTCTGATAGGAAGTCAGATTTTTGGTAAAACTGCAACTGTGCTTCTCCCTGATTTTATGAAACCAAAGGGGATACTTGCACCCCAGCCTTTACAAGCTATACATCCATCTGGTTCTGCCCCCCATCGATCACGTCACTGATCACACCTCCAGTGACCATTGCTGATCAACCACCAAAGCAAAAGCCACCAACTGCTCCTAAGAAAATCAAGTTAAAGTCCATGACATCAAAGGATCAGGGACAGAGTCAGAAAAAGACGTCTAAGGACGCCAAGAGTGAAGCAGCAACTGAACGTTCAGTTCCTGCGGGCACTCTTGATCAACCTATGCCTAAAACTGCTTCACTGGACTCACAAAAGTCCAGTGACTCTATAAAGGGAAACCTACAGACAGCTACAATGGCTCAACCCATTGTTAGCAGTGATTCGGGTGCAACCCACACTCATCCATCGAGTTAACCCATCAGCCACTCATCATTCTCACAAAAGGATGATGTTTTAGTCAAAGGGCTAGTGTCATCAGTGGGTGTTAACACACTCATTACTGATGACACATCACTGGCTACAGACCCGGGCCAATTCTCATCTTTCACTGCACCAACCGACAATGTCTCTCCCCAGTCACAGGGAAAACACAAGCTGATGATGTTGAGGAAGCCCAACCAATGGATACTTCTTCATCTTCTTCTTCTGAAAAAGCTCAACAACATGGATCATATGATCTTTCACTTCCAAAAATGAATCAGCAACCAGATGATACTGATATTTCATCTTTACCCTTCTCCACTATACCACATGCTGATTTCATAACCTCACCCATTCAGGAATTAGATGAAATGTCTATTTCTAGTGATAACATTGCTCAAACTGCTGATGATCAACCATCTCAACCAAATGTTGAACTTCAATCTGAACCACAAACAACCAACAAAGCATCAACTTCCACCACATCATCAACAGACAAACTGCTGCTTGAGTACATTGCTGCTTCACAACAACAAATTCGGATGCTTACTGAAGACAGAGAGTTTTTGACTGGCAAACTCACTGATCTCACTAATAAGGTTCACTCTCTTGCATCAGCTTATGAATCCATTCCAGATTGGAGTGATTCTATCAAAGAAAAGGTCTCTCTTATTGCAAAAGCTGAAATAGATCACTATAGACTTCTGGAAACTCATGCAAGGTCTCTTACTGATCTCGCATCATTCACCAGAATCAGCCTCAAAACTCATGAAGATGCAATAATCTCTCTAAATGTAAAACAAAAAACAATGGCATCTTCTGTTGTGGAATATATCACTCATGCTGATAAACTTATCAGCAAGCTTCCACAAATTATCTCCAACCACCATGAAACCATCACTGGTCTAGAAACTATGCATGAAGATCATCAGAAAATCTGCATTAGACTTGAGGAGATCATTCAATTCGTTTCTGAGGCTGAGGGGGAGAATGAAGATGATGATGATGATGCTAAGGATTTCACTCCTTTTGATAATGACTCATCAGATATGGATGTCGCTGAGGAAAGAGAGATAGGTGTTTTCCCTGAGTTTCATCCTGATGAACAAAGGAGGTATGATTATTTAGTCAGAGAGTGGGCCGCTGATGAGAATGCACGAGTTATGGGGGAGTCAGCAAGCTTTGAGCTGATGAGGTGGGAATGGATGAATAGACAACAAGAAGATGATGTTGTCAATATGGATGAAGGAGATGATGATGATGATGATGATGATGACAATAATGGCAATAATGGAAGTGATGAAAAGAAACAGGATGATGCTGATATGCAAAATAGTGCTGATAAAGATGCTGACAAAGAAGTCAAGAATGATGAGACTATTGAAAAAGGCACTGATGCTGGTACGAGTGATAAGAAAGAAAGAGATGTTGCTGATCAAATAGAAGATCAGCAAGAAGATCAGCAACCAGTTGTCTCTGATGATCAAATGGAAGATTTGCTACCAATATCTTCTATTTTAATAAAAAGAAAAAGGACCAGCGAGTCTCTCACATCAGAGTTCATTTCTTCTAAAAGGATAAACTTTTCTGAAGAAGAAATAACAGCCGCCATGCACAATCTCAAAAATATCATTCAGCAACCTCATACTGACACTGCCATATCTGAGGCATTCCCAACAACAGCAATCATTCCATCAGCGACAATCCAAACATCAGCAACAATCCAGACAACAGCAACAACAACTGCACCAACTTCCACAACCACACCAATTACCACCACCACAACAGCAACTACACAGATCACCATCTCAATTCCTACTATCACCATTCCAACAGAAGCAACAACTACTACAACTCATCATCACTCTCAATCTGAGATCACAGAGTCAGATTCTTCTGTTCCTGCTCAACTTTTGCCATCAGTCGTAACTTCAGAAAGTTCTCATCATGAAGAAACTAAACAGCAGCGAATAGTAAGAAAAATTAAAGAGAGACAAAAGCATGAGAGGAAGATGCTTTTGAAATTTCAAGCTGAGCTAGATGAAAAAGAAGAAGAAGAAAGAAAGAGAAAGCTGAAAGAACAAGCTGACTCTGATCGAGCTTTTCTATTGAAGCTGAGTGGAGATGAAGCCATTCAAAAAGAAAGAGAAATCTCCTTAAAAAGACAGCAAGAAGATGAAGACTTTAGGCTGTCTAAACTTCTTCAAGATGTTGAAGAATCTGATCTTCAACAAGAAATTTGTGCAAATAAGAAGGGCAGCAAGTTGAAAAAGAAAGGGGGAGCAAAGACCTCTGCTGATAAAATGTTGGATGAGATTGACAGAAAGAAATATGCTGTCAGAATGGTTGGAAGATCAAACCCTGCTCCTATCACAAAAGTCTACCTGAAGAAGCCTAAGAACAAGTCTCAAGCTCAGCTACTTATTCACAGAGGATTGGATTCTCAAGCTATCAATCTTGATCAAGTCTGTAAATTACACAGAGAAGAATGGAACGAAATTAGACTTGCTGTCAATCATTCCTCAAGTACTGCAAAGGAAGAAGTTTTGGCTGAGATTGACAGATTGTTCAAGAAAATGGTGGATCTACAGCTACTTAGACCAGAAGACACTGTCATATTTGGTGAAGAGATAGTGCAGCCACCAAGTCCAAGGTACAGGACAGGTACCAACAGAGTTATCAGAATTCCAAACACCAGCAAACTGAATCTGTCAATTCCTGATGGAGTACCAAGAATTGAAGGCACTGAAGTTACTGAAGGTGAGAAAGGGATTGTTTACAAGGACTTCAATGGAAAGCTATGTTTCCAAAGAGAATCAGAACTTGAAAAGATAGATCATGAGCAGCTTGTACATCTCATCAGAATAGTCAGCGTGCTTCCCAAGAACTCAATTATGAGAAAAGCAATCATGGAAGAAGGGCTTGCTAGACAGTACAGATTCCTACCATCCAGTGACAAATATGAATTACATAGTGAGTTGGGCATCGTAAAAGAAGAAGAAGTTTGGGGGTGTTTAAATTGAGGCTTGTAATAGATTAGGTTTATTGTAACTAAATTTACGTTCTACAGTTCAATAAAACCTAGTTTTGTTTTTGAACTTAGTGCAAAACTCAGATCATATCAAAAGAATCCAATCAGAAAGATGAATGGATCACAAGTATACAGTCACTGAATGTTTAAATTCTTAAACACTGACTATAAACTTTCACAGCAACTAGTTTGTCTAGGGAGCTTCAATCACAATCATTTAGGGGGAGATTGTTGAGTCACTGGTCGCTGACTATGATGAAGTCATTGTTCGCTGACCAACTCAACTATACACTACTCAATGAAGAAATGGATTGTATCGAAGCTGCTGTTGCTAATGATAAAGTTTCGCTGATCGTCATTCATTCTGGTCGATATTCTGAGGAAGATTTAATACTCAACTTGGTGTGTCGCTGACCTACGTCAGCGAGAGCATTACTTCTTCAATATCAATAAAGGCAAAAGTCACTGCCAGAATAACAGCTAGTCACTGAAGATCAGTTGTTCAATTCATTCTACAAGAGCATGTTAGCTCGCAGTGAGTGAGGAGGATTGCTGCATCTTCAGTGACTATTCAATAAAGCCTCTCAATCTCCAAGTACTAAAAAGTACTGTTCTTATCTATACATCATCAAGAGTGTTCCAGTTCAAAGAATGTCCGAAAGATTACGTGGCAGCAAGTGATTGGTTTTAAGGTAACGAGATATTTGCGGTAACAGAATTGGGACCCGCAGAATGTCGGTTTATCAGAGATCAGGACCAATCAAGCAGCAACACGTGTCCTTCCGAGATCCTATTTTGTAGGCGATATTTTAGGAACTCTTGTAGTATAAATAGTTCAGTGTTTTGTACTATTGAGGCTAGTCGTCACATGCACCGTTCTTCTGTTTGTCAGAGAACCAGTTTGTCTAGGTGTATGTTAAGACTCGGCGAGGTTAACTATCAGCGTGTATGTCCACTGTAGTTAATTCTCTTCATTGTAATAATCTAGCTAAGTGTTTGAATTGGATTAACTTTGGTTAATCCATTCCGCATTCAACACTTTGTGAATTTAATAAATACAATTCACTTTCAGCTACTATTACTTGTCTTTCCTTGATTCTGTTATATCTTTAACTTGTTATTTCAATACCGTCATACTCTGTTATAGGTAATCAATTTAAGATAAACTGAAACACTTGGTAAAATCTGAAATTGTTTTAAATTGTATTCAACCCCCCCTTCTACAATTAAACTTTACACTGTGTGATTCCAAATCACTAATTAATAGTGATTACGGGACTCTCACAAGCATCTAGGAGTTGGAACTTATGTTTTGATGAGAAGATAAAGAAGTTTTGTTTCATCAAAAGTGAGTTCGAACCTTGTATCTACAGGAAGTTTAGTGGGAGCGACATTACCTTCTTGGTTCTATATGTAGATGACATATTGCTTATTGGAAATAGTACTAACATGCTTAAAGGTGTTCAGTCATGGCTTAGTAAATATTTTCAAATGAAGGACCTTGGAGAGGCAGTCTATATTCTTGGAATCAAAATTTTGAGAGACATGAGTAAAAGGTTAATTGGACTAAGTCAAAGTACATATATTGACAAGATCTTGAATAAATTCAAGATGGATGAATCCAAGAAAGGGGTGATTCTGTTGTTAGCAAGATTGGTTCTTACAAAGAGCCAATGTCCCGAAACTGAAGAGGATAAGGAAAACATAAAGAACATCCCATATGCTTCGGCAGTGGGATCTATCATGTATGCAATGTTATGTACTTGATAGCATCAAATAGATACATATTTTATCAATAATATTTCCCCATTTTTATACATTTATATTGCATTTATTTGATTTTTGATACTGATTTCATTCATATTTGCAAATAGATGATAAATGGAGCTTGAATCTAAGAAGGAACGGAAAATGGGATTAAAATGAAGAAAACCAAGCAAAAACCGGATTTGAAACTAATTGGGCTAGAGATGAGTGGGCTGGATCGAGAAGTCGAAGAATGCAGATTTGAAGCCCAACCGCTGATTGGATTTATCAACCCCCGGTTGGGGCCTAATGATTCAAAGGCGGTGGAAGAAGCGGGTCGTGGGCTTTAATTTGGGCGAAAAGAAACCCAACCGCCGGTTGGGAGGTCGGCTAGAAAAACTATAAATAGGGCCATAACCCCAAACTTTGTATATACGGAATTTGAGAAGCTTAATACGACTCAAAGGGTTTTCCAGCAGTTAGGGATACGAATTTGGAGCTAGGAAGCTAGGGTTAGATGCTTTTCAACCCTTACGAAGATTTGTTCGGCTTTTTGGTTTGGATTTCAATCCTTCTTTCGTTTGAACAATGTTTGTTTATTTGATTATGGATCTGATTTCTTTATCTTTAATAATGAGCTAAATTTCTATTTGTATTTACTTAGATGAATATTATCTAGATGATGGTTTAAATGTATGTTTACGTTGGAATTGATTTTATGAATATTTATTATGTCTATCTGAATTATTCATATTAATTATGTGATTTAGAGTTGTTACTTAACATGATTGATTAACTTATGCTATAACTGACGTTCCTATGAGTTAATTGTTACTTGAAACTGTAACCAGTAATAGGTTAAGGATAATAACAACTTTTTAGCTGTAATTGATGTGATAATTAATAAACTATCGTTGACGCGAAGTTGCTTTAATAGATCATAATAAACTGTGAAGGTATTAATTAAATAAAGATTAGATAGACAACACATAGAAGGATTTCTAGTGTATTCAAAATGGATGTTGTGTGTACCTGAAATCTATAAGAATAGTTAACCTTGACAGGAAAACGTTCTACCTTTGTTAAATCACCATAAAATTATCCAACAAATTAATAAACATACATGATAACCGAAATCTAGGTAAGAATAGTCTAAGTAAATACATCTTTTATCCATTTGATTATTCTTAATTACTTTAAACTGCTTTGTTAGTTTAAGTGTTTTTAAATTTAGTGTTTACTATTTTTACTTTAATTTAGTAAAAATTAGTTTTAAAATCGTTCGCACGTAACTAAAACGCCCCCTTATCTGTAATTTACTTTTAATAGTTTAATTAAATATTTCAATTTAAACACCGTTCTCTATGGTTCGACACTCGGACTTACATAAGCTATACTATTGTTTGATCGGGTATTCTTGCTTGTATTGTGTGATAGTTAACTTAAGTAATATCCAATTAATAAAATAAAACTTTTTAAACGCTATCTAGCACACATCAGTACTAGACCGGATGTTGCATACGCTATTAGTATTATGAGTAGATTCCAAAAAAATCCGGGAATGAAACATTGGGGAGCCGTGAAGAATATCTTAAAGTACTTGCGAAGGACTAATAATATGATCTTAACTTTTGGTGGTGAGAAAATGGAGCTCAAAGTGATTGGTCATACTGATGCTAGTTTTCAAACCAGCAAAGAGGATTCTAGATCGTAGTCAGGTTTTGTGTTTATGTTAAACGGGGGTGCAGTTAGCTGGAAGAGTTTAAAATAAAGTACTGTAGTCGATTCCACTACAGAGGCAGAGTATATTGCTGCAAATGATGCTGCAAAGGAAGCTGTTTTGCTGAAGAATTTCATAATGGATCTTGGAGTTATTCCCAGTATCTCCAATCCAATTGAAATCTTTTGTGATAATCTTGGTGATGTGGCGCAAGCTAAAAAACCTAGAGCTCATCACAAGTCCAAGCACATACTTCGTAAGTTTCACTTGATTCGAGAGATTATCGAAAGAGGTGATGTGAAGATACAACAAATTCCAACTAATGATAATGCTGCAGATCCTTTGACGAAAGCGCTGTCTCAAACCAAGCATTACAAGCATGCTGAATTCATAGGCTTGGAGTATCTCTAGGCTTATTATAATTCTTTTTGTATTGATTGAACAATTGAACTTTATTGAAATTCAAGGGATGTTTTGTTTTGCGTATTTCTTTAAATAGTTTAATTATTTAGCGTGTTTTAGCAATCCATGGAATTGCGCATGACGGATTCCAAAATCTTCCATAGCCTACTCGTTGTCGTGGGAATCACAATAGGGTGATGGTGACTGAGAAATATTGGCCGAAATCTTAATTAGGACCTAAGGCGTTAAGGTTGTCAAAGATTCATGGGTATTTGATTTGATCAAATATTGTTTGACTCTCTTTGAGTATAACTTCATGGACTTTTATCATAAGTTAACTCAAGTGAGATATCCTCATTACGTGAGACGTTAATTGCATTCAAGCTTAGTTAACATTGAGCTTAGACACAGTCTAACGTTACGCGTAAATGTGTAGCCATAACGGCTGGCTGCTGGGTTCAGTGGGAGCTAAGTCTAGAGTGGTTAATAGTCAAGATGGGATTTGCACCTCTTTTAATTAAGAGAGATGTTGTTGGGCCTTTGATGGTAGAAACTGGAGAATGTGTGGCCGCGCTCTGAGAGTATTAGAATTCCATCATTTTAAACCAGTTGAAACTATATCAAAAACAAAGAGAGTATTATTTGGTTGAGTAAAGTCTATGCCAGGAACTCCCATGAATATCATGTTGCAAAAGGATATGCTGCTCTTTTAATAAACAGTTGTGAATGAGTGATTCAACTAAATCACGTGAGGTATAAGAGTTCTTATGACTTGGTCATCCTATGTGTCTTGCTATGGACCGCAATAGGAAACCTAATAAGTTAAGTATAATCATCTATGCACAAGTGGGAGTCTGAAAGAATAATGTGCGTGATAATTATAATTAATTTATTTAATCCGATGATTAAGACACCAATGGGTCATACTAATGTATCATCGACAAATATGTACGAGGATAATTAATAAAGGATTAATCATGAAGAGTTATTTATAATTAGTGGTTAAACTTTAATTATTTAAAGTTTAGTAATTAATATTAAACAAATTATAAGTTGAGGGTTAAAAGTGTATATCTTGAATAACTTGTAGAACAAGTTTAGCTTAACCATAAATATAAGGGTTAGGGATCAAGATTAGGTTAATCATCACATAATACCCTAAAACCCTCACAAACTCACTCTCCCTCCTCTCTCTTTGGTCCTGCCGAAAACCACAAACCCCAAAACCGAAATTTTG
This sequence comes from Helichrysum umbraculigerum, assembly GCA_949592205.1. Taxonomy (NCBI): domain Eukaryota; kingdom Viridiplantae; phylum Streptophyta; class Magnoliopsida; order Asterales; family Asteraceae; genus Helichrysum; species Helichrysum umbraculigerum. The sequence goes on along the minus strand of CATIUR010000003.1, from coordinate 100,811,388 downwards.
GTTTTGGGTTATACGATCCATACACACACACACACGTGTGTATCGTTCTTGTTTCGGTTCGTGCGTTTGTTACTAAGTTGTAGTAAAGGTTAACCTAACAAAGAGATAAAACTTCTAGCGGTTATATCCATAAAGATGACTAGTATTGGTACGAACACATTGGCACCTCCAAACAAGAAACAAAAGATAGTTCATACCGAACAAGTCAATGTAAGTCGTTCTTTCATCTTGTTAATTTTAGTTGATTGATTTAACACGGGTATTTGGATCCACGGTAATGGGTTTATTATTTTATTATTTTCCGTATATTTTCCTTGTGGTGTGGATAATGACTGGTGCCAAAGGCACACGGGATCAGAATGTTCCCACCAATTTACACCTTTTGCATAATATAATTGGAACAAGCTAAATTCATGAGATCTTTAAAATTTGTACCATATTGAATATGGTTTAAACATTTTTAATTATGTTATAATTGTTATAAGTAGTTTCGTTGACTTAGACCTTTCGCATCGCAGCGTTCTGGACGATTTTTCAAACCCAGAACGCCCCATGATGGGGACAATGGGGGGCGTTCTAGGGGCGTCGATCACACCATGCTGGGCAAAAAATGGGGCGTGCATGTGGGCCTTCTCCCTTTTCGACCGTTTGGCTATAAAAAAAATATTTGTATTTTAAAATAAAAGAAAATTAAATTAAAATGGTGGGACCTTGAGGCAACGATTGGCGTTCTAAGTTTACCACTGCATGTGCTGACGTGGCGTTGACGCTGACGTGGCGCCCAGAATGCCCCTTGAAGCCCATCACCATTACAAATGGTCTTTTAATAAAATTGATTATGTACATTAACAACTAACATATACAAATCTATCGTAAATAACTTGCTAGAAATAAAGTTAATATGCTATTTTTATAGTGTAAAATTAATTTATATGACATTTGGTCAGTGTAAAAAATTGGTGTATACATCAGATTAAAAACATGTTTGCTGTGATAGGGATTACTTAAAAATAATGTAAACATTTGATACTTAAATTCGAAATTCGCCGACAAAAATCCAAATGCTTTAATTGAGTAATCGCTCAAGCAAAATTGACAAAGAAGCTACTGACTCAGGTCATCGACGACCAAGCTAAGATATACAGACCCACCCAATTAATTAATGCAATAATATATATACTCGTACAACACTAGTCGACTCAATTGCATACATATATGTACAAATATTATTAAAATCACTCGTTCTTGTCAAGATGCATGCAACATATCACATGTAGATATTATTAACCTTAAATTAACAAAGGTGTGAGTGTGTGACATGATAATAAATAGATAACAAAAGCCATATATCTTTTTTTTTCTTTAAATATAGGGTTTATTGTTTCATTATATATTAAACTTTACACTTTGTACTATTGTATGAATCGAATTTTGAAAACTTCTATTATATGTATTGAACTTGTAAATATGATCAATTGTATGTAGTATTTCCTTTTTTGGGTAAGGTTAAAATTGGAAAGTTTTCATTTTTGTCAATGTCAAAAAAGGAAAGTGTACATACAATATACAATATTTACAAGTTCAATACATACGATAGAAGTTTTATATGTTGCTTCTTTGGTCTTTTAACCAACCTATATTCACTCACTAAAAAACCAAAGTAGCATTCAATAATTTAATTTATAGTCTTCCAATAAATTAAAATTTATTCAAATTTGGTATAATTCGGTAGCATTCAATCTCTAATAATTGTAGCTTGGAGTACGAACTAGACTTTAAACCCGTGTATACACACGGGGCGTGAATTTTTAATATTAAATTTCGTATTAAGTATCTTGTTTCTAATACTCCGTAATAAAGTGTGAATGTTAATATCTATATTAGGCATTTAGTTGGATTCATGATAATATTACTCTATGTAAATTAATTATTTTAACTCTATATTAAACTTTTCAAGTAATTTTAATCATACTCTGTGAATTAAAAATAGAAACATTACAGATAGATTTGGATAATATTTTAATTAATAATTAAAGATTTTTTATATGTAAGTGAGTAGTTGATTAAAAAATAATAATAAATTAGGGATGTTATTTTATAAATTACTAAAAGTAAAGGATATAATTGACAAAATGAAACTTAATTAGAATGATGACATCATAAAGTTGTTTCTTATATATAATCTCAATTATGATGTCATCAAAAATTTAATCAACCAATAGAATTACTCAATTTTGTCAAATTAGCTAAATTATAGAATTTAGTGACATCATAAATCATTAATTATTTATTATATAAAGAAAATTAATCATGATAACTTTATCCAAATAGGTATTCGTAATACATTAGGACTATTATCATATCACAATATGTATTCGTAATACATTGGGACTATTATCATATCACAATTTGATGATGCGTTGATGCGATTTAATCCTTCATATCAACAACTTTTAAAATCTATTTGTTTTCGTTCAACCGTGTAATACACGGGTATAGAAGCTAGTTTATTTAAGATAAGCTGATAATTTAATCACGGGTGTCCATGAACTTTCCTATCTAACTAATTAAAAATTTCCCTTCAAAAAATAATAAAACTGAATTAAATGTCACCGACAATAATAATTCAATTCATGAATGGTACAAATTTCATTATCACGACCTTCACACGCTTAAACTTCTATTACCAACATTACCCTTTGGTGTATAGTAACCTTCTTTAGATTATTCTACTTTTACCCAAAAAAATTAGCAAATTAATAGAATATATAACGTGTATAATGCCAATTAATCATGTTAAGTTAACATTTTAATCCGATAAACCCGCCACGAAAGCAACTCCGGTGGATGGCAACCACGACGATCCGTATATGAACTTAGCCACCGTGAACCGGCTTGCCTCTATAGACGATGTGATCACCCGATAACCTGGCCACTTGACCCGTCTACCAACAGCCCCACCGGGCCCATAATTCATATACTCGCCATAATATAATGTATCAAGAGCAAACGTCCCATCCCATTCCAGCCAACCTTGTGGGTCAATGTGGTCACCCATATATGACAACAAGTAAACCGTCCGTGAGTACATTTTCCATGGTCGACCAAGAAACGTTTGAAAACTACCCTTTGATGCCTTAAGATCGTTATCCGCTAGAAGCTTGCAAGAGTGGATTGAAATCCCGGTATTTTGATTAGGGTCTTTTCGGTTTTGAGCTGTGATGGTTACCTTTTGAGAGTCCATCGGTTTTCTTGCATAAATGTTACAACTTTGGAGCACAACCGCAGCATTTCCAAAAATAAAATCAACCGTCCCATAAATGTCACATTCGCGATAAAACTGGCGTTGAGAATGCACGTATAATGAATCCTGATACCCAATGATCTGGCACCGATACACCACCGAGTGGTCTGCACCCACTCTGAGTGCAACCGCTTGGTGTTTTTCTGGTCCAGCATAATTCTCGAATGTCATGTCACGAGCTATGAACCCTGCGCCCGTTGCGGCTACATAATTGAAAGTACAACTATTAAAGCATAATGTATATATGATTGTGAAGTGATACCAAGCACATGGAATTGGGCCAATTTCATGGGTAACGTGTTGGAGTTGAAGTGGAATATGTTTTTACCGAAAGATGCGGTGTGGAATGTGGTCACATGGTCAGCAGCTACACTTACACCTCCTGTAATTACCGTTTTGCCCTTCCCATCTCCTATGAACATCAAATTCGTTTTCTTTCTTCCAACTTTTAGATCTTTCTCTTCGTACCTGCAAAATTAGATTCTCAACTTTTTTGTACTTTTAAATATTTAGACATATGTAATGAATTGAAATTTGTCACTTACATATGGATAAAAATACTAACTAATTACATTATATAAATAACTAGCTTTCAAACCCGTATGTATATACACAGGTCGTTAAAATGTTTATTTAATTATGTTGTAATTTCCTTTTTAATCAAAGGTGAGAAATATGAGGGGTATTATTTTTAAAATTAAGTGAAATTAGAGGTCTCAATTGTTTAATTGAATTTTTAATTTGATGACATCATAAAGATGAATCATATATTATATTTATTATTAAGATTTGCGTCACGGCTTTAAAGTGGTAATCATTGTGTAGGATATGTTGTTATCCGTCATAAGTATGGATAAAGACTAATATTTTCGTTAATATACTTTTAGAAATATAAAGTATATTAAATACAACTACTACATTCGTCTACAACGTTGAATCAGAAATAAATGATGCCAGAAAGTAAATAAAAAACATATTTATTATATATATTTTATTAAAAAAGATTTTTTAAATAAAAATAAATAATTGACATTACGACTTTAGAATGGGCCAAGAATGATTGTGACATGATGTAGGAAATGCATGTTCTTTATATTAACTTCATATCATATACGGAGTAATATAAATTCTAATTTTTAATAATTCCATGCGTCAAACTTGCACCCCATTTTCTCATATACAATCAATTCCAATTAAATATTTAATTAATAATTAATTAATAATGTTATCTAGAAGTAACACTACATGTCAAAGATTCATCTATCATCACTATAATTATTTTACTAAAAAATTCATATTTTTATATTATTTTTATTTAAAAATTTAGAATTAGAATAGGGGGCTATTAAAGCTACCTCTGGCCCACCTTTTTTTTTTACTTTCTAGGTATACCCTCTGTTTTTTTTAATTTTTACATCCTGTTTAGTCTAAAACTGAAACTGATTCTGTACTGAACTGGACCAAACTTAAATAAAAGTAGACTAAAAAAGATGGGCCAGGGGGTAGATCAGACTTTTGTGGGTGGCTTTAGATTCCCCCTTAGAATACTTTACCTCCGTACGAGAAATCTAAAACTGACAGTAGCAAGTATTATTGTCTTTCTACCAGACCAAAAGTTAGTTACGTGAAATGACTTAAAAAAAGGACCATACAAGTAAAGTGCATTTCGTTTTTACCTTCCTGCCTTAACGTAAATGATAAACCGCCGGTTACTCTTTTCAGGTGCCATTTTAATCGCCTCTTTAATCGTTTTGCACGTGCCACTTCCGTCTTTTGCCACCACTATGTCAGCTTGAATTCCGATCGCCGGCGTCTGCATCAACCTCCTTTCTTTCCTACTCAACCACCCCGGAAACTCACCGGAAATATCTTCCGACGACATTAACTTCCGGCGTCGATTTTGTATCGGAATCCCATCGAAGTCGTCTCCGTCACTTGTCGCTGAGTATATTGCCAAACTGTTACTGACAAGCTCGGATAAATCCTTGAGCTTGTCCGACATTTTACTCTTGACCACACTTTCTTCGGCCTCAGACAATCCGTCAGTACAAGTGTCTTGATTGGTTAGTGACGCGCTGAGCCACGTCATTATGTCGTCAACAGACCCCACGGGCCCCAGTGCGTCACTATCACCGGTAGCGCTTGAACCAGGCGCTACTGAGGTCAGCGATCGCTGCAGCTGCTCTATGGAATCTTCTAGAAGCTCTACACAATCGTTGTACGCTGATCGTACACGTGTATCCATATCAAGGTTGTTGATATCGGTAGACGTGTACAACGCCTTTCCGACACGTTGAAGTGTCATGTTCACTGAAATGTGAACGAGTTCTTTATCTGAGGCAATGAGAGAACCCGGGAATTCGACTAATGAGTTAACACATAGATTTTGGTAAAGTGTACGGCTACAAACGCGTGAAATGGCTTTTGTAGGTTGTGGGCGGATCCCTGAACTGGATCCGCCGTTGGAGGATTTTGATCGCAGAGTCACCCCTAGTGTCACGACCACTGCGGCCGTGACAATAAGTGCGATTGCAGCGATGACAAGTAGTTTAATTTTCGTATTTGATTTTGTGATTGGTTTAGACGGTTGGGTTGTTTCGGGTTGGGATAATTGTGAGGTTGGAGGTTCAAGTCTACCGTAATTCATGATTCTTGTAAGAATCTGAATGCTTGGTTAGAATAATAGATATGAAGATTATGATTATGATGATGATGAGGTGAAAATTGAGATGAAGTATTTATATATGTAAAAACATGCATAGATGATTAGATGCATACATTAAAATGGTGGTTGTGGTGTGCTGACTAGTTGTTTGGACCCCTCAAACTGTGGATTTATATGTGCTTATATATCATATCATCTTTAGTTTTTTTTTTTTTTTTTTTTTTTTTAAGTTACTTTATACTTTTTGGAATAATAATAATAAAAGAAAACGAAGAATATAAAATATGGATCGTTTGTGCTCTGTATTCAGATTACAAGGGCGCTGATAATTTTTGTTATCTTTGGTTAATTAATTAATTAATATATTATCTTTTTGTTAGAAAGTACGTAAAATAAAATATAAGAATTGTTCAAACCATATAATTATGGATTTAATGTTGTTACTTCTAGTGGAGGAATTGAACTAGATTAATAATTGTCGTAGTTGCACAAAGATGTTACGTTAGTTATCTTAAAAAAGAAGTTGTTTAATAATAATGATAATCCAACAAAATTAGCTGTTTTAGATTTAACGCTATCTGTTAATCATTGGAAAAGGTATAGGGGGTGAATTTGATAATTATTAATGAATTAAATTTTTGACTTTTAAGTTTAATGATGGTTGTCTTTTTGATCGTGTAAAGTCCGTGAAGCCTTTTCTCGAAGACACCTTTGCTTCACGGTGTCATTCGCAAGATTAAAAGTTTTATTCATTTGCGTTTTTTTTACTCTATATACGTATAAATTAATTCAAAATTTTAAACTATTTTTTTCTAGCAAGATTGTGTTTATTGAAATAAAAACGTGCACTAACAAGAAGTTGGTGGCCCATAAAAGTGTACAATATGAAAACCCTCTTGATTGACAACTCAGGGATTACAATACCATTGTGTCCAAGAGTATTTATGAGATTTAGATCTATTTCTAATTTGATTGAAAGAGTTAGTAACAATGTCGTCTACTATATTTAAGATGATGTGCTTCTCTCCTTTGAAAACCTTATCATTTCGAGATCTCCAAATTGCCGATACAGCACAAATAATAGCCACATCCTACATTTGAGCCTCCATGACCTTCAAAGATGAGTATGATTTTGCCGTGTCCATAAATGTTGCCACATCAGTATAGGTTTTTGGCGACGGTTATCAAAGATGAATTTCGAGTGAGTGCAAGAAGCAAAGAAGTTAACTCTGCAAGTGCTATCATGAGATTAGGATTTTGTATTAAAGTTTGGGTGGTACACTAAAAATCACCCCTAGAGGTATGCCTCTAGTAGTTTTGTAGAACTTTAGTTTTTTATTGCATTTTGCCGGGGTTCCGTCCCCTTTATCCAAAAAGAAGCAAAGAAGTGGTTAGATGATTCAATATCTTCCTCACACGCTGCACAAAGCAACAATAGGCTAAAATATTCAAACTAGTTATTATTAAAAATAAATAATTTAAACGAATAAACAATGGGTTTAATATCATGAATCTTAACGTGCAATCGGATCTGATTTTACATAGATAGGATTAATACACTTTATTAAGGCTTTTTAACCTTATGATGATAAATAGTTAGATCTTTTGATACACCAATTAACTAACACCAAAAAAATATAAGGTTCCACCTTTAATTTGGAACCACCACTAAGTTGAGAAAGTGCACATGATGCATGCATGATAAGAAAGTTTCCGAATTCGATTCGATGCCTACCCCATCTACAATATTCGTACAATAAGTAGCTTGTCACATTATATCATCACATCAATTTATTTGTATTATGTAAGCTACTTACTTATGAAGTTATGATATATAAGGATCTATGTAAACAGCTTTGTTAGTTTTTTATTCGAGCTTAATTAGTAATTAAGCAAGCCTAATTTTATTAATTTTCTTAACGTGATATATGTTACGTTGAAAGATTGGTAATCGACAAAAGCGCGCAATAGGACATATAAATTTAGGAATGAATTTAGCATTGTCGTATAACCGTGCATCAAAAAGTTGGTCGAACTAATTTTATTATGTTTCATTACTGTATTTATTCACGTGCTAAGTTTTTCGTTTGTATAATTGGTAAGGTCGTTATATATTTATTGTTTAGCTAGCAAATACTATATCGACTTGATGTGTATATGTTGATTTACATTTGGAGAAATAAATAAAGATATATGTTTATTAAACAATAACATGTGCAAACTTAATGAAGTTGCAACCCACATGATATGCCTATTTGCCCTTTCTAATTTAGGAAATCAATTATTTTCCACATTTTAGGACAAATAGTAGAATATGCATTGATGATATCAGTTTTCCAAATAACACTAGCTAGTAGGTATAAGAAATAAAAGGATGACATCACATATTTATGAAAATCTTTTGTGTTGTTTTGTCAAAATACGATATATATTAGTTACATGTCTAATTAGCTTCTTAAAAGTAGGTTGAGTAGCTCCTTAACTCCTTTTTATCTTCTTCTAATCATACTAATTGATCAAAAAGAAACCTAAACTTTTTTACCAATTATTACGAACATCATTTGTATAGAGATGCGAGATGCCTATGTGGTGTTATGGGCCAAGTTATATAAAGTGAGTGTTGGGTTGTGACTTTGAAGTTAGGATTAATGAGGATTTCTGGAGGAAACACGGTCGCCATGCGATCAAAGGAGATCGCCATGCGATCTTGTTGGAAAAAGAAAAGAGTCTGATCAGTAGGTTCATCGCTATGCGATGGTAATTAGTCGTTATGCGATGAGCATCGATTGTGGTTACGGAGCTGAAGAGATCGCGACGTGACAACCCATGGTTGCCACGCGATGGAGAATGGTCGCGGCGCGACGGGTCTTGGGCGATCGCGGCGTGTTCAGCAAGTTTTTCCTGATTTGTTTTCTTAATTAGCTAATCCTATATATACTTAATCCCTGATTCATTGTAACCCTAATGCACGAAATTTCTTGGTGCCATTGTCAATAAAAGAAGATTACTCGGTTCTTGCCCGTGGATTAAACCAATCACATCGATTGGATATAACCACATTAATTCTGCATGTTCTCAAATTGCTTTCATTTAGTTCTATTGTGATTGTTCTTGTGTTTGATCATTCAAAATCAGGTTTCTAGCATAACAGTGAGCAATGAACAATGATAAGTTGATGTAGGGAAATTAAAAAAAATGCCACATTTTTTTTAACTATATATCGATTTGCCCTCGAAAAATTTTTTTTTGACGATATACCACCTGAATAAGCAAAAGCAAATTTGCTTTTGCGAGCCCGTGATTTGCTTTTGCGATCCGTTCACAATTGCGAGCCGTTGCCGAGTAAACCATGCCATAGCAAAAGCAGATATGCGATTTGCGATTTGCCTATGCCCGACAAATACTCATTTACCTATTAAACTATGCAATTCGGATATCGCAAGTGTTTTTAAGGCATAGGCAAATCGCAAATCGCAAATTTGCGATTTGCGATTTTCGATGGCAGCTTTTTCTCGGGAACTAGGCAAACGAAAGGGTCACGGCTCGGGAACTAGGCAAACGGCAAGTATTTCTCGGGCATAGGTAAATCGCAAATCGCAAATTTGCGATTTGCGATGGCGGGCATAGGCAAACGGCTCGGTCACGGCTCGGGAACTAGGCAAACAGCAAGTATTTGTCGGGCATAGGCAAATCGCAAATCGCATATTTGCTTTTGCTATGGCATGGTTTACTCGGCAACGGCTCGCAATTGTGAACGGATCGCAAAAGCAAATCACATGCTCGCAAAAGCAAATTTGTTTTTGCTTATTCAGGTGGTATATCGTCAATTTTTTTATTTCGGGGGCAAATCGATATATAGCTAAAAAAAATGTTGCATTTTTTTTAATTTCCCGTTGATGTATATATGATTTTAAGGAAGTTGGGCCGCATATGGACTTGAATAAGAAGGTCCAGTTTTTGAATATACTAATTTCCGATGAAAGTGAAAAACATACGAAATTCTATGATTATAAAATAGAACAAAAAATAAAAATCAAAAATTTTGGAGGTGCGGGGAATCGAACCCCGTGCCTCTCGCATGCGAAGCGAGCGCTCTACCATATGAGCTACACCCCCGACATTACCAGATTCTCCACCTTGTTTTATTTTGTCATTATTTATATTTGTTGGAACATGGATTGGGTTAGACCATGATCCAACTCATCCACTTAGTTACTAACATCTGTGGTCTTATTAAAAAAGGACAATGATATGTACATCATCGTCTTTTCTTTGTATACCAGTAACTATGTTTTACAATGTTGTATCGAACAGATCTATAAAGCATAATTAGTGGTGTACGAATCACTTCCTATAAAAAAAAATGAATACTCATGATGTACTATATTAACTTGGAGGTGCTTAAAGTACATTCGAGAGAGGTGGATAAGAACACTTGTTTGGTCCGTGTATGTTCGAGGCAAATGAAACATGAGTAATTTTAGTTGTGAATTGTGAAAGCTTTAAACTGATAATATATGAATACCATATGTTTCCACTGCAGGTGCACAGGTATGTTTGAAGTTATTTATTTTGAACAAAATTTTCTTTCAGTATCGAGATTAATATTTTATTGTGGTTGGTCTGTGATGTAACTTGGATAATGATCAAACCAGCGTAGATTATGCGGTCAGCAGCCTCATACGCTTCTTTTAGAGAAGGAATTATACTCACACATCTGACACCCCAACTCCCAAACCACAAATAATTACATTAATCCACGAATTGAATAAATTCATGTGTTCAACCCCATAGCTTAAACTCGCAACCTCATAGTATAAATGTCACATCGCTACTGGCATTTGGGTCTCATATAATTCAGTGTATTATGTGTCTAGTAACAGATGGTCTTTGAACGTGGTTATCGACTTATTAGAGTTAAATTCCCAGCAGGCCAGAATTAGAGGAATATGGGCTTATGTAAAAGAGCATTTGTGGAGCATGGGCTCATGTAGAAGAGATGAAACAGGCCTGAAGATGCGCCAAACCTTATGTATTTTCTTTTCTTTTTTCTATGTACGTATTTCAGTAGTTGGGCTGCTAGTAGTTGGGCTGAAACCTGCACTCTCCTAGCCCTGATCCCATCATTAAAATGGAAGAAGTAAATGGTATAATCCATAATTTAAAGGACATAGAAGCAAATGAATTTACGCTTTATGAAGGCTTCAAATTTTTTAAGTACTCAATATTATAGGTCGCTCACCCCCGAATAATCTTCTTGACAAATGACAACGTAGTGTACCTTAAGTCTAGCTACATATTATTAGAGCATCCAGTGTCAAGTGTTCCACCACTGCAACAACATCAGCGTCACATCATTTTTTTCCTTTAAACTGCTCTTACCTTACTATAAACTTGTGAAAAGTAAAGGCGTAAAGTACGTATTAATATTGTTAACAAATTTGTAATATAATGACCTCTGAGTATTTCGTTCATTATAAGTTTAATTACCAATCTAATCAGAGTCACTTGTGTAAACTTTAAAAAGACTTGCTATAGAAAGAGCATAACCCAAGTGGAAACATAATAACAAGACATAAGAGGACACACAAAAATACATAATGCATGCTTGGTTACGGCATGTATACCATGAATAACATCTTCAAAAATGCCCCACAAAAGAATCCAAAGTTACAACACCCATCATTCCATTAATTTCTTTGCATTATTATCAATCAGTTTGCTTCCAAGCAGGGCAGGCTGCATCTGATCTCTTCCTTCTAACTAGTACGTTATGCATTTTCCCGTTTTCCGTTCTACATATTTCCGGCTTGCTTCTAGTATATTCTACATAACTAAAAGAAGAAAAAAAAAAAAAGGTTTCTACAATCAGCTCGAAAGAACACGATTTCCCCTTGAAATCTTAGCATCATATTATTCCAGATTTTACATAATTAAACCGGGTGCTTTGATAATTCTTAACTTAAATAAAAATTTCAGTCTAGTACTTCCAAACAAAGTCATACTACAATAAGGGTTAATAAACAAATTAGTCACTGTATTTTATTAAAATGTTCAATTTCATTACCGAACATTCATTTTGTTCAATTTAATTACTCAACTTACGAAACCGGGTTACAAGTGTGATATCCTCGTTATAAATAAATCGAGACTGAATTACCAAATCGATGGTATCAAGAAAGGATGTAATATATCTATTTGTATTTGAGGAATGTTCAATAGAATATAATTTATATAATGGAATAAATAAAATAGGATATTATTCTACAAAAATGAAAGTTCAGTAACGAAATTGAACATTTTCGTAAACTACAACAACTCATATTATTAACCCTCATAGTATAAATGTCACATCGCTACTTTTAGGTCAATCGCATTTTGGTCTCATATTATTCATTGTATGTGTGAGTAAAAGAGCATTTGTTGAGCAGGGGCTCATGTAAAAGGGATGAAACAGGCCTGAAGATGCGCAAAACCTTATGTATTTTCATTTCTTTTTTCTATGTACGTTATTTCAGTAGTTGGGCTGGTAGTAGTTGGGCTGAAAGCCTGAAAGGGCAACGTACACTCTCCTAGCACTGAAGCCACTGATCCCATCATTAAAATGGAAGAAGTAAATGGTATAATCCGTAATTTAAAGGACATAGAAGCAAATGAATTTACGCTTTATGAAGGCTTCAAATTTTTCAAGTACTCAATATAATTTTATACAGTATAAGATAACAAGTAGGGTCTTCGTTATATTTATACACTAGCTTTTAAACCCGTGTATACACACGGGACGTTAAACTTTTATTTAATCTTTGTAAGTATGAAAAATGTATACGATTAAATTCTAACATTTTATCTTACTTCGAATTTTCAATGGTGCTTGAAACTAAATTATTTATAATTAAATCTATATATCAAGCAATATAATCGGTAATCATATATCGATTACAAATAATAGATATGGTTGTTTAGTTGACAAAAAAAATCCGATAGGAAAAAAGGTTGATAAAAAGAAGCGAAAAAAAAAATCTTTAATGATTATTAGCATATAAGGATTTTCTAATAGTTAAGAGTTGTCAATTTATAAAATATTAACTTTAAACTTATCTCAAAATTATATACTAAAGTTATTTGAATCATGCATTTTATAGAAATCGTTGATAATTATGTTGTAAATATCTTAAGCAATACAATCGGTAATCATATATCGATTCCAAATAATATATCTTGTTGTTTAGTTGACAAAAAAAATCTGATAGGAAAAAGGGTTGATAAAAAGAAGCGAAAAAATAATATCTTTAATGATTATTAGCATATAAGGTTGTTCTAATAGTTAAGAGTTGTCAATTTATAAAATATTAACTTTAAACTTATCTCAAAATTATATACTAAAGTTATTTGAATCATGCATTTTATAGAATTCGTTGATAATTATCTTGTAAATTCCCTTTTAGAAAATTGAGAAATTTGAAGGGTGTTATTTTTAAATTCTAGTGAAATTGAAGGACTCAATAGACCAATTGAAAATTTATTTAATTGATGACATCATAAAGGTTAATCATATATTATATTTATTACTAGATTTAAGACCTTCTGAGTTCTAATGGTCTAAGTTATAGGCTATGTTTGGCGCGCACGTTTTAAGAGCTTATGGGAGCTTGTAGCTTGTAGCTTGTAGCTTATGGTTTTCATAAGCTCTGTTTGGCTTAGTAGCTTATGAGTAGCTTATGGTTTCCATAAGCTCCAAAACTATAAGCTACTTGAAGTAGCTTATGGAAGTAGCTTGTAGCTTATGGAATATGAAATTACATAAATACCCTCCATGTAATTATATATCATCTTTTAAAATTAATATATTTGTCCTTTTATGTCATTTTACATTCATAAGCTACAAGCTCCAGCTACTCTGCCAAACACGAATATTACCAAAAGCTACCAGCTACCAGCTCCAGCCACAAGCTACCAGCTCCAGCTACCAGCTACAAGCTACCAGCTCCAGCTACAAGCTCCAGCTACCAGCTAGTTGTGCCAAACATACCCATAAGAGATTAGAAACTATTTTATATGGAAAACCGAATGTATTTTTTCTACAAAAATGAGTAAATATCACAAGAAATTATAGTTTCTTTTGGCGTAAGAGAATTTATCTACATCACATAATATTTATAACTATATCATTATCCGTGCGATGCACGGATAGATTAAATATATTAATAAAAGTGAAATTTTAAAATATTCAATTAAATTGTCTCGTTGAATTAATAGCAAATCAAAGCATGTCACATGAGTCTACAAAGTGATAATACGTAAAAGTTACATTGAAAATTGAGGACAAATATTATTTTCAATAACTTGATACAGCATGACACCGTTTTCTATTTGTGCCTGCGCCTTTGTATACGAAAATTATTCAAGCCGTATTACCATTGATGCACTCGTTACCTGCCTTGTGCCATAAAATGGACCAAATCATTGTTTTATTTCTCAGGAAACATGGAGTATTAGACTTAAAAATGTATTTTCCCTATAAAAAATGTTAAAATTTGGAATTATCAATTGTTCAGCCATGACCAAAATCATGAATCTTAGCCGAACCAAAAAATTGAAATCTTCTACAGTTTGGCTAACCGAACCGAAAAAACTAAATATACTGGTTCGATTAATTGAATAATTGATACGGTTCACGGGTTTGTTGTTTGACTTTCCAATTTCCGAATGTGAACACCCTTAGCCGTCGTGTTGAAGTTGGAAATCTCATATGTGGAATACAAATTGAATACATACACATTGGCATGTTTGATACATCCAAACACCCAACATATGTTTACAAGAGAACATATGGGTTATATAGTGCACATACATACAATATTGTCATGTTACCATTAGATTTCATCAATTGTCCTACACGTTAACGATAGCATATATGATACGCAGTATATACTAAAACTTTCAAATCAAACCATGACATTAAAAATATTTAATTTCAACAATTTTGTCTAATTCTTTTAAACTAAACTAAGCATCAAGTAGAAATCTATAAAAATAAAGAAAAAAATAGAAGGAAGAAAAAGGAATTGGCATGAATTGGTGAATCGTACGAAGAAGATATAGGAAAAATTGAATGAGAAGGATATGGAAAACATGTGATATACATAGATAGATAGATGAAAATAAATTAAAGAAAAGGTTAATTAAATACGGAATAGATCATGTTTGTTTGTCACAACATTCTTTTATCTAAATCTATTCTACTTCTAATTCTAAATATTAATAAAAGAAAACTTATGCTACATCTTACAAAATTGGTATCCATTAACCAATCAATTTCCTTCATTTCACCAAACTTTCAATTAACCAATCATATTCGTTTACTTCCCTAAAAATCTATCCTAAAAAAATCTCTATTTATTATTAAATCCAAAAACCAATTTTTATTTAATTTAATAATTCTTTTTATTATATAAAAAGTTACGGATCAAAGGAGCAGGGGACTTGTCGAGAGCAGGGAGAGCAGGTAATTAATAGCCTTCAGATCAGGTAAATATAGGAAATCAACGGCTAACAAAAATAGACAAAAGCAAATAAATAAGAAAAAGGTAAAAGGGTAATCTGGTAAAATTACTATCCCCTTCATTCTTATTCATCATCCTTCCCTCCCCCTCTCCTCCCATATCCTTTCCGGCAGACCAACTGCCGCTGATTGGCGACGTATTTCGGCAGCCGTCAACCACCATATTCCGGTCAGCGGGATAGAGTTCTTTTTTTTTCCTTTCCAGGTTCTTATTCAACAAATCCGTTTGATCTCCGGCGACATCGTCTTAGATCTGAACGTTTTTACTTATCCGATCTCTAAAATTCGTCATGGTGGTGAGGGAGTTTTTTGGCCTACAAGTTTGTCCCCGGAAAAGTCCACCGTCACCACCTAACTCGACAACCGAAGCCGTCGTTCAACTCAATGTATACAGATTCACATATATAAACAATATATAAATGAAATTATAGTACAAAACTACAAATGAGCTAAAAAGATATCCACGAGAGACTAAAACAACTTCAAAGTATGAATTTTAACAGATTTAGTTAGAGAAATTGAACGTAAATTGGAAGCAAATAAATAAAAAAGAAATTAGAGAGATGATATAGTCAAGTGATAAAGTATACTCCGTATTACAGTAGTTTTTATAGACTGATGGTGTACTATTCTTAATTTTCATTGGTCCTTTTTATATTGATTATTAAAAGATATTAAATTTCAAAATAATTAGAGAAAAATAGTACAAATCTACTCCTATTAATTTTGTTGTAGATATAATTAGCTTTTACACTGAATTTTACACCTACAAAATTTTACTGCATTTTAGCGATATTGCATTTTACACCTACAAAATTTTACTGCATTTTACACATATCGTCACCATCCACCACCACCTTGATCATCTAAATTTGAAGTTGTAGGCGTAGATTTAATTTTCAGATCTAGATCTGAAAAAAGTAGATCTAGATCTACTTTTTCAGATCTAGATCTAAAAAAGTAGATCTAAAAAAGTCGCTGCATTTTACGTATATGTTACTGCTTTTTAGATCTACTAAGTAGATCTGGAAAAAATACTGCATTTTACGTTCCGAGCCTGCATTTTACGTTTCATCTACCGCATTTTACGTTTGTTTGGCTTCTTTATGCATGTTACTTTGTTTACTGCAATTTACGTTTCATTTACCGCATTTTAAGTCTTTTTTCAGAATTTGTATGCATTTTACTTAGTTTACTGCATTTTATGTTTTTCCACCGCATTTTACGGTTTTTTAGCATTTTAAGTTATGTTACTGAGATTTATGTAGATCTGGTAACTTTAATATTATTTTAGTGTTTTTGATGGTTTATTTCTATTAGGTTTCATAGATCTAGTGAATATATGTGTGATATTGTTGTTGAAGTTATAGATCTAGTTTGATTGATAGTGATTGTTGATTTTTAAGTAGTTATTAAGTGTATGAAATGTTAGATCTGTGTTGAATTTGTGGAATGTTGATCTAGATCTAAAAAGTAGATCTGAAAATTAGATCTACTTTTTAAATTCAAAAAGAATCTGAAAAAAAGTTAACTGCATTTTATATTTTTCTATCGCATTTTACACTACTGCATTTTAATTGTAGTTCATGTTAATTATGCTAGTACTTGTTTACTGCATTTTGTATATTTGTTACTGCATTTTATGTCTTTTACCATTATATGTAATTGTAAAGCTTGGTTATATACTTAAAAAAAACTACTTATATCTGTTTCACTGCATTTTGTATATGTGTTACTGCATTTTATGATTTTTACGGAGTAACATTTTTATATGTTTTTGCAACTTGATTTATACTTGATCGAAAAATTAATGGTTTTGGTTCACTGCATATTGTATATTTTTACTGCATTTTATGTTTTCAAAGCTATTAAAACCCTCGATATTAATTTTCTATCATTTTTATAGATTTTAGTATAATCAAGACATTTATGTTTTTTTAACAAGTTAGTAGTCACTAATAAAAAATAATAAAACTAAAAATCAAACTGAAAGTACATGGATTGCGTCTAGATTTCTCAAATCGAGTATATATTAAATTAAAATTGAGTTGAGGGCTAAAGTGAACATTTGAACAAAGATAAAGGTTTTTAGTAAAATATGTGATATAAAATTTAAAATAACTGTGGATCCAGTAAGGTCATCTTCTCCACTGTATCTCTGCAACACAGATAACTACCATTAAAATGAACACAACAATTTCTTTTGTTCTTTTTTTTTTTCTTTTCCATTGTAGCTTGAGCAAAGAGATTAACAATAAGATGGGTGGTGGCAAAGAACCAAATCCACAGCTGATTACACTAAACCTACATTTGCTATGAGGTGGCCCCGCCCCTGATTACTAAGTTCCCTGAGCACCTATTCAAACAAAAAAAGTATACAGTAACTAGGATTTTAGTGTCATTAACCATTTCCACATAACTTAAAAGTTAAAACACAATAAAAAACAACGACGATGAGTATACCAAACTCATTACCTCCATGCTAAAAAGCGTCGTGAACTTGTCACCACCATCTCCGCTGTTTCCGATCTTGATTTTATGGTTTGTTGGTTGCCGGAGATAGCTTAATTAGAAAAACTAAAAAAAAAAATTAGTATAAAACGAAAGTAGCAAAAAAGGAAGAAGAAAAAACGACGGGCCGTATTCCGGTGACGGTAGGTGATGGTGATCGGCGGCGAGTCGCGATGCTACATCAGCGGTGATCACTATTAAGTGAAATGTTGTCAGCGAAATGTTGTTGGTATTAAGTAGGAGGGAGCAGGGAGAGGATGAAGGAGAAGTAGGAGAAAATAATAAAATTACCATGTTGCCCTTTAATGGGTGGGTGGAAATGATGAGGTGGCGACTTAATATTGGCTGAATGGCTGCTCTTTCTGCCCTCATAAGGGGCCCTGCTCTCGTGAACCGTACCCTATATAAAAATCACTTTAGTATTATTTTTCACGTACAAATATCTATGTATATACTAAGCGAGTAGTAAAGATGGCTTCAGGATTTGCCACGTAGGAAAATATGCCACGTGGCAAACTATAATATTTTTCAATTAATTAAATACATTAGTCAGGTTGAGTTTGATTTAGGTTTGGATACACGTATATAGTTTAGATATGGTAATGAATTATTAATTAATTAATAAATAGAAGTCTTAATACAAGTAGACTTGGATAACATATGTGTTTCAACTCGGATAAATATTATGAATTAAACTTTAAAATCTGTTCTATTTACTAATTGTTATTATAAAATATATATACATTATTATGGGAGCTTCAATTAAAAGTATGCCGTATGTACTCTCATGATCATGAGGTTTGAATGCATATTATGAGTTTTTGTGTCACGTTAAAACTTGCTTGCTATATACGGAGTAGTTGTTGATGTAAAAATATACAAGATTCCAAGTCAGAAGGAATGGGAGGTGGCCGGATAATTGACTTCTATGGACCATCTAAAATATGTACTATGTAGCATAGAGATATTCAAAGAACAACTTAATTGTGCAGGTTAAGTAGATGATAATCGTAATCATAAGCTAAAAGAATAATTACCGTATGTTCATAATAATTGTAATTGTAATATATATTATTCTATACTTAGATTTGAGTCCATGCATAATAGTATTGATGACTCATTGATTGTCTTAAATAAGTTGAGAGTCTAAGAATAAAGTACGGTTGGTAAGAATTCCATACGCTTATATTTAGGGTTAAGAAGAATGACTTTGATGTTAAGATAGTATATGTAGCATAGAGATATTCAATGTTGTTTATTCGATGTTGAATTAGAGTTTAACATCTCTTGCTTAATGTTCGGTACACTTACATTATTATGTGATAGATTAACATTGTTTACTTAGTGAGTGTACTTTATTTAAAAATTACCGTGCATCGCACGGGTTTTCTTCTAGTTAAAATATATATAATCACCAAAGATAGGCAGTTTTATTCAAAAGTATTAGATTAGGAGATAATGAGAATTTATATAAATAACTACTAATAAAGATGATTTAAGTAATATACAATTTCGTAATGAATGGTTATTCTAAATTCTAATTTGGTCATTATGAAAAAGGAGAGTAAATGAAATAAATATTCTCTAAGATCATTTGTTATTTATTCTTAAGGAAAATAAAAAAGAATTACGTAAAAAAGTTGTGTCTGTGTTGCATATTATAGAAGGCTAGAAGTAGGGGTGAGCATGGTACGAAATCGGTACCGAACCGGTTGGTACTGGCCATTTTTTTTTGCCCAAAAGTGTACCAAATATCAGACAGTTTAAAGCGGGACGGTACAGGTACGGTTCAGGTACCAGTACGGTTGCGGTACTGGTACGGGTAAAAGTGGTACTATACCACTTTGGTACCACAAAAATAGTAGAATAATAAGTAAACATATCTACATAATTTGTACTCGATAAAATTCAAAGAATATAAATATCAGTGAATCTCAAATAAAAATAAAATCATCATTAATTGACATAGATGGATATTGACGAAGAAAAACAAATATATACAACAACGTTATTATACCGTGTTAAGTGATTTGGTAATGACACAAGTCACGATCCTTACATTTGTATTAACAAGCAATATGTTTGGAATTCAATTTAACTAGGGTGCTACAAACGTGATTGTTTGTGTGTAAAAGAGTACTAGCTAGACTTCTATAAAATTACAATTGTATACATACGCGAGGGTCTAACTCAATTTTTATACTTCTTAATCACCCAAATAATATCATTTTTGTATTCATAGACATATTTTATAATCATAGAAATGAGGTTCAATTAAATCTTTTTAAAATATAGAAAGAACCTAACGACCTATAACAAAGAAAAACATGTATATTTCGGATATGGTACCAAAGCAGGACAAGTGGGAAAATACCGATACCGAACCGGTTGGTACCGGTTATCTTTTTGGCCCTAAAGTGAGTACTGAATACCTGACCATTTGAAGTCGGTTAGTACCGGTTCGGTACGGTACCGGTATGGTACGAATATGAGATCGGGATTTCGGATACGAATGCTCACCCCTAGCTAGAAGGGTGTTGCCAAAATAAAAGGTTGAAAGGTGATTCTAAATTGCTAGGAGCCGTTACTATGGTCATGGTGGCATTGACCGTCTCATATCTGTCTTAGGATGATGCTATAAGCACGGTCCAATCTTGCCTCCTTCTTTCTTACTTCCAATGTGTCAGAGACGGTAAAAGACGGTAAAACAATCAATTATTTACTATACTGGTATATAATAAATGTATTATTGATAAATGTGAAACACATAAAAGTTTAAATCATCGGTCTTTATAGGCAATATTCAGTCTTTCAACAATAATAAGGTTGTTATTGTAAAAACAAAACGTGAGATACTAATTTGAGTAATTTTTACGTTCAATTATAATTTTCTTTTTTCTCTTTCATAAAGAAAGTTTATCTATGTCACATTAGTTTTCTACATGTATATAACTTATATATGTCTTGAGTTTATTGAATGGATGCATTTTAGTGTAATGAAAATTTGCTTGAGACCGAATAATGAATCTCGTATGAAGTTGTGTTACGGGTTAGGAAGTGTGGAGTGCACATCTGTATGAACTCATGTGAATCCGGTTTCAAACATGGTGGGGGTCAAGGTTTGTGATATGATTGTGTAGAAACAACTTTTATTTAACGTGGTTGAATTCTATTAGACATATTTTAGTTATATCCATTGATCAATCAAAATTTTAACTGATCAAATAAAAGTACATTAAGTAATGAGTTTCAACCGAAAAAAATTTAGAAGGTTCAATTTCAAATTAAGATGTTGGTTTCAAACTCCTCTCATCTTCAAATCAAATCAGTATCTATATTAACAATATAATTGTAACACCCCAAAATCCAAAAGTAATATTGTGAATAAAGTAATAGTAATTGTTTTAAATTATATTTACTTTAAGTGAAATAAAATAGTAATAATTGTAAGCCGGTTTTAAAGTTCCAGACAATGATAATCACAGGGAATAAAATTAAAACACATATATCCAGTTACATGTGTATGTATGTATCATATATTATTCTTGTCATTTCTAAAACACCAAAAGCTCCACGAATACAAGAACACACGTACGAACCCTAAACCCAAAACTGAAATCGATTCAAAACACGAAATTGGAGCTAGAGAATCTAAATTCATCAAGGATTAATGGGGGTTTCATGGGGGTTTTGAATGATATGAAGGATGATATCACGTAAAAAGTCACGTTTTTACCACCGATATCTCTCTCATTCTGGAACAATACTTGGCATTTAGACTCAAATAATACACAAATTAATGAAACTTTGCCAAGAAGGTCAAAATAAAGTCGCACGAGAAAAATCAAGCAAAACGAATGAAAAACGAAGATTCCACGCACGTTTACAGATTCAAGGCATCTGAAACAAGAATTTGAGATAAAGTGCCCACCACTAAGATTCATATTATCCAAAGTCTTCGTTTTCAAAATACGAATTTGACAAAAGAAGAATCAACAAAAACGGATGACGAATGAAGATTCTGCATACGACGAAAGATTCAACGATTCGATACGAGACATCTAAAGATAGGAGAAACATCTCAAGGATTTCTTTGCATCAAAGTCTTCGTTTTTTAAAAAAGAATCCAACGCAAAAAGAATCATCGAAAACGGACGCCTAATGAAGAAGATACGCGCAAAATGAGAAACGAGCGAACGGGCAGCAACCGGGACGGTCAGCCGCCGGCCAGCAGCCAAGCGCCGCCAGCTGGCAGCCACCCGTCCCCTCCTCCTTTTTCTGTCCTTGCTCGTACTTGTCTGGTACATGTGCTACCACTTTTCACAACTTTAGGGTACATGTGCTACCACTTTCCGCGCCTTTAGGGTACATGTGCTACCACTTTCCGGGAAAGGACCACACCCCAAATGCATGCTAACTTGAGCCTAAGATGGCTAACATGCACCGGATTTCAAGTATAAATAGGGCATCAAGGCTCATTTGAAACACACACCTTTCTTAGCAAACACACCATTCCTATCACAACTTCCTAGCTTATTTTTCTCACTCTAGAAATAAGCTCCAACTTTCTCACTCTACATTCTTTCTCTAGATTAGTTTTAACTAGTATTTAAACTAGTTTAGAAGTTTAATTAGGAATAGAAGGAAAGTGTGGAACGCATAATCTTCGGTGTACGCTCGGAATTGTGTCAATTAATTCAAGTCTATTCTCCCTCGTATTTAATCCTGGTTCTTTCTATCCTTATCTATCTTAATTAATTACGTTTATATTGATTATGCTAGATTTAGTTATTGGCATGATTAGAGAGTAGTATACTTATTGTGTTTGCTTACGATGTAGTTAGTTAATTATGAGATGATTGATAATTAATCTAAGAAGTAATATGACGGCCCCTATTCGACTGTTCTTCGATATAGTACTGGAAACACTTTATGGTGGAGTACAAATGTATGGAAGTTGAGGACCGACTGAAGGTAGTCATATTACGGAACGGTACAATATTACGAAGTGATATGACAGCCCCTATTCGACTGTTATGCAGTATAGCGTTGGAAACACTTTAGGTGTAGTACAAATACGTGGAAGCTGCGTAACGACCGAAGGTAGTAATATTACGGACTAATATATAAAATGAGAAACCTAGTTTAATTAATCATTTTAAATAGACTTTTAAACTTTAAATTAATCTATCGCCTTTCCACCAGTAAACGTAATTGCAACACCTTTTTAATGACGTCCAACTAAAAGGTATTTAGTCATCTGTGTCAACATAATTTGTTAAAGGTATGAAACCATGGAACCGCAAGGCTACATGGGGATTACCGTAGGACAAGACATGGCCAAGGTTTGAAGCGGCGGAACCACTTTAAGTGAGGAACGCTGTGGATAATTAGAGGATTTATTGGGTAGTCTTAAACAATGGCTGGTTTAAGGTCATAAATGAACTTTTTAAATACATGAATCTGTTAGGATGACGAGGAATCGTTATATGATTCAGTTTTGTCTAGTACCTTTAGATTTTGTCTCCGTTCATAAGAAAGTAAAATTAAATAAAGATCATTCTTATTATTCTAAATACTTTGTGATGTCACCATAACCTAGTTCCTGGTGTGACATGCTAATTGGATTTTAATTAGTAGGGAATCTAGTGTTTACATCACAAGTATCCAAGAGTAACAATTAACAAACATCTTCTAAAACAGTTTCTCCAAACATTATCCTTTAACTTAATTAACGAAATCTCAGCAAACACTATCTTTATTTTATCTGCTTTATCTTTTATTTTAATTTCGCTTTTATTTATTTACTTGCCTAATTTAGTTAATAGAAAAACCAAAACTCCCCTACTATTTTATAAACCCTTCACTAGTTTGAAAGCCCTCATCTGCCACGCCTTAGTTTCAATTCAGTCGGGTTGAAGAACGACTCTAGGTCATACCTACCACTTGCTCACACTTAAGATTAGCATCGTTATGGAAAACTTAGGCCCCGCAATTAC
This sequence comes from Helichrysum umbraculigerum, assembly GCA_949592205.1. Classification (NCBI taxonomy): domain Eukaryota; kingdom Viridiplantae; phylum Streptophyta; class Magnoliopsida; order Asterales; family Asteraceae; genus Helichrysum; species Helichrysum umbraculigerum. Next base: position 100,787,347 of record CATIUR010000003.1, on the reverse strand, counting down.
AAATTTAAAACTCCCACTGATCACCGTCGCCAGTAGCCGGTGCAACGACAAGGGTAAAATCCTTACCGACCGCTGGTGACGCATCAAAGGATTAATGGTTTCTAGGTTAAAATTTGAGTGTATTATCATGTATTAGAGGTGTATAAGTGTATACATGATGATGGTTGACATTAATTCAACGAAATAATGGATTAATTGAATTATATGATTAGTAATCAAAGTGAGTTTCTAATAATAGATAAGGAATTGGTGTTAATACACATTAATTAGTGTTTAATATGTTGTTGTAATATGATTAAAGGATATTGAAATATTAAATCAAGAGAATTAAGCAATTGGATTAATTATGATTATGAGATTGATTATAATTAAGTAGATAAAAGGATTATGGTGATCATTAGTGATGATCAAAATGGAATACAAGTGATCAAGTTATGTATATGATTATGGCATAAGTAATTGTGACACCGGCCAAATTAGGACTTTAATTAGTGTCTAACTATCTAGTAATTACATGTAATTAGTTTAGTATTAGGCTAATTATGTGTAACATTTTGTATACTTATATATACACGTACGCGATTTGGTTAAATCGTGCGATTGATAACCGGACAGAGTCCGCAACTGTTAAAACACGGACATTTGTAAGAAAAACATTTTCTAAATAATGTGAAATTATTAAAAGCAACATTATTTACCCTATAATATTGCGATAACATAACCTATTTATAACGTATCGTATAAAGCTAACCGTACGCGACAAAAATGCGCGATTCGCGCCCGACAAACGAAATGAACCCAAGTTATATTTTTATAACTCTAAACAAAGTATTTAGATAAAATACTTCCATTAAAAATATCGAGATTTAAATCGAAAACGAAAACGTATTTAAATAACGTAACTTTGGGGAACAAGTCTTAGACTCACCATGCCCATGGTGGGACCCATGTGGGCCGGCCAAAGGCATGGCAAGCCATGCCATCCCTCTTGCTTGTTGACCACCCCAATTCCTCCCTCCATACCCATTCAACCTCATTTCACTCTTTTTCATTTTCTCTCCATTCTCTCTCTCTATCTCCCTCTCTCTCTCTCTAAAACCCAGCAAAAAGGGCTGCCATTCCACCACCAAGAAAACCCACAACAATCCACCATAAACTGCCATCGACCGCCTCACCGGAAAAATCAAGAAAATGGACTTTTGAGCTCATTTCTTCTCCTCTTCGCCTACAACACTTGTAAGAACTTCAACTTTCTTGTAAAATACTTGTATTATGATTATAATCATGTTATAATGCTCACAAAACTATAAAATGTCCAAACGCTAAGCCAAAACGCATTTTTTTAAACTCGAAATATGAACTTAAGTTTTCTGTCCAGAAAATGCACCCACTTAAACAATTTTTAGAAAAATCATTTCAACATGAAAGTCGACGTTTCTTAAGCTTAAAATGAAGTACAAGAATAATATTTCTAACAAAATTTATTTCGTAACGTTTCGGGTCCGTTTGATACCCGAAAATAATTTTCTCCGGTGACATAGACTTACTGTTCCGGCGGCCAGGAAACTTCCGCCTACTTCTCGAGACTATATCTCGAGTTCTAGACCTCAAAAACGTATGAGACAACTTGGAAAAGTTTGGTAATTTTGTTGTCTAGAACTTTCATTAAGAACTCGACCCCTAAAAATACACGGATTCCTCCAGAAAATACAATCTATGAAAACAGTTTAAATTCAGACCAAACAGGAACTGTGATGCTTTGTGATTTTTTTAAAAATATCAAACTACCTCTAAAAGTCATGAAAAAAATACAGGAAGTACCTAAGATATGTGGTAACATTGTGTAAAAATTTCGGAACTTTTTGATAACGTTTACTTAGTCAAAATATTTTCCAAAAATCAATCTGATTTTCACTCCGAACTTTGACTTTCGGAGTAAAGGTTTGACTTTCGGATTTTTCGTGCTTATTCTGATTTTGACTCCGAAAGTCAACTTTTAGAGTTGACTTTTGTTGACTTTCGGATGAATAGTGTTTTTGGCTAAAAACTTTGAATAATTACACTTTCGGACCTCAACTTTCGGACACAAACAAATATGTATGTTCGGACACTACACTTTCGGATAAATATTCATACATTCGGAAATGAACTTTCGGACTTGAAAAGATATATATAGATATATTCGGATACACCAACTTTCGGACACATATACATTCGGACCAAACACTTGCGTTATTTCAGAAACTTTATACACGAAATCAAAAATACTTATACCAAACTCAAAACACATATGCTCCAACATACTTTATAAGTATTTAACGAAACATACTAATAATAATACATTTAGATTATTATTACATATATAACTCACCAACGGGCCACAAACGTTTTCAAAACACAAAACGAACAACCAAAGTATTTGGACATAACTAGTTAGGTGAACAACTAACATAGGTGATCTTTTAAGATACCTACTCATTATTATAACCTTGCGCGTTTAGGACGCCCGACAGGTTACAGTCGTTTGGACGACATCATCTCTTTGTGCACCATCATTATTTGCTATTAGCAAATGCCTCAGACTCAGGTGAGTCTCATGGCCCCAACTTTTTACTGTTTTTACTCCCGGGGTGGGAATACATGCTCTACTTTGTTTTACATGTGAACACGAGTACTAAACCTCGCTATATTCTGCATGAGCTATTTGCTAATCATTTAAAAGTCCTCTACGATCATAGTTTGGTAATACTTTTGTAGCGTGAATGTTAGTGTATGGTACCATATGGGATTGACAATCCCCGTCCGCGTTAGCAAGCACTAACTGGTCAAACGGACGCATTATCATTTGTTCATACGAGTGTAGATTAGGCACTCGTAGGGAGGCACCCTCGATCAGGCACTTGATTGTGATCCTGACACCTTAGTTAAGCTCAGACTATGACCTCATGGCAGACATATACATTATTTGATTAATTTCAAATCATTATATTAACTCTTGTGGTTCACACATTACTTTATCATGATACAAACCTGTGAGCTCACCATCTTCTAGCTGACCTTTTAGCATGTATTCTCAGGTACTCAGCTGTAGTAGTTCTGCTCACTCAGGATGCCCTTTAGCTCGAGTCTCATGCAACCATCAGGAGATTGTCATGCATTACTATGTTTTGTAACATAGTTATGCCATAGAATCTCTTACATCAATTATGAGCTTTTGTAAACATTACAACTTTGTAAAACTTTTACATTATATTAATGTAACTTGTAAACGACGCATATAGAGTCGTTCATTATATATCTTTGTGCTTGATTACCTTGATTGGTCGCACCCGACGTACGCTTCCGCTAATCATGAATTTGGGGGTGCCACAGATTGGTATCAGAGCCTAAGGTTATAGTGAACTATGTTGCATTTAGTGGGCCTAGACTATGACCGTTAGGCAGTATTTCCTTATTAGGTATGAATGGTTCAAGAATTACATCATACAACTTTAATTTAACATAGCCTGATCAACTATGTACAATTAAGGAAAGATGATGTGAGGTTTGAAACGGTTATGTTGAACAGGAATACACTAGTTGACTCTGACCACGAGAGAAACCGGGACTTATACTTGTTTGTGCTAGACACACTAGGCTATATGATATGTTTATATAAATAGGCCTCATGATACTCACTAAACGCTCTTGCCACAGAAATGGTAGACTCATTATCTAGGCAAACTTCACGTACTTCATCATCTCTCTCTCGCTCACGTCGCAGTCACTCAGAACCACTTGTGGCTAGACGCGCTGGTGGCTCACATCGAGCTAGGCCATATCACAATCATGCCATCACAGGAAATGTATCTGCTATAGATCGTCATCGAGCAACTGCTCACCAATGGAGCTGGTTGCCTACGGCTATTGCCAACTGGAGAATCGAGGAAAGCATAGAAATCCCTGCTGATACCGAAAGATATGCAGCCATGGATCTTTCACCTTACACCCAAGAACCAACACATCTTACCGTACCTGTGTTAACCGCTCGAGTGCATCGACACGAGAGACAATTACATGACATGAATCTGGTACTTCAGGAAACTCGTGAGAACTGGAGGCTCACGGCACTGGAGCGTATCAATCAAGTCTCCGAAGACCATGAAAATATGGTTAACAACGCGAACGTCCTTCATGACCGACTAGTGGAAACAGGAGTTGATATTGAACTCTTACGACTCAGGTTGGAACAATGTGAGCAACGCTTACAAGAAGCTGAGGAATACTCGAGAATGTTGGTTCAACGATTGACCTTGGCAGAAGACAATGCCAGACAGACCAGCAGACTTGCAACCACCGTGGATCGTCTTGTCACACTAATGGAACAAGTAAACCTGCGTCAGGACTAGTGTAGTCACTATCGTGTAACCTACTATCTATCTGAACGAAATCTATGTAATTCGACCGGATGTAATAATCCCGGCACCTTTCGTAATCTTTATGTTTTGAAATCCTTTGAAAACTCGTACTTTGTATCCACCTTGACTATCTAATGAATTATGATTATCACTTCGTGCTGTTGTATATTATCTTCCAATATATACATGTGTGATATATCATAGCCCTCGTACATACTCTCAACTATTTTCTTCTTGTAGAATCATGCCTCCAAGGAGACACACATACAGCGATGTCGAGATCGCTCAACTCATTGCACAAAGTGTGGCTCAAGCCATGGCTATTCGACAACCGAGTTCAGGCAGCGATCATACGGCTGTCAACGGGCCGCAACCAAAGCCCTGTTCATACAAGGATTTTCAGAATTGCAAGCCACTGAACTTCAAGGGCACTAAGGGTGCTATCGGATTACTAAATTGGATGGAAAGAGTGGAATCAGTCTTCCGAATCAGTAACTACCCGGAAGACTGCATGGTCAAATACTCCACCTACACCTTCTTGGATGGTGCCCTGACATGGTGGAATACATATGCTCAGACTGTGGGTATTGACACTGCTTTCCTGACTCCATGGGAAGATCTGAAAAAGATGATGAAGGACGAATACTGTCCAAGAGATAAGATACAACAACTAGAGAACGAGTTCTGGCACCTCACCACTCAAGGCAATGAAATTGCCGGTTATACCACCAGGTTCAATCAGCTGGCACTGCTGTGCCCATCCCTAGTTGATCCAGAATACAAACGGATTGAACGTTACATCTGGGGACTTCCCCCACGCATTCAGGGTATGGTCACTGCTTCCAACCCCACAAACATTCAAGGTGCCGTTCGTATGGCACACAATCTCATGGCACAAGTTGTTCGCCGAGGAATACCTGTTGCCAACAACAACTCAAACCAGTCCATGGATAATAAGCGCAAGTGGTCTGGGAACAACAACAACTCCCAATCATCCAAGAAGCCTGACACCATTAAGGCCTACTCTTCTGGGACTTAACCTAAAAAGGGCTACACTGGGAACAAGCCCTTCTGTTCTAAGTGCCACAGACATCATGATGGTCCTTGCGATACTCCATGAACGAATTGTCAGCGTTATGGGCATATAGCCAAGGACTGCAGGTCTACCACTGCCAACACCATCACTAACACCAGTCAATGAAAGGCCTGCTTTGAGTGCGGCAACCCAGGGCATTTCAGGAATGATTGTCCAAAGCTGAAGAACAAGGGCAACAGCACTGCTAAAGGTAGAGCCTTCATTCTGAACTCAGGAGAAACCCGTCAAGACCCGAATGTGGTCTCGGGTACGTTCCTCCTCAACAACTTAACTGCCTCTGTTATATTTGATACTGGTGCTGATAGAAGTTTTATATCTGACGACTTCTGTCCACTACTTGACATCACACCTGTTGCATTAGATGCTAAGTACATTGTAGAGTTAGCTAATGGCAAGCTCATTGAAACTTATAGTGTGATACCCAATTTCACTTTAAACCTCGCCGACGAATTATATTTTATCGATCTTATACCTGTCAAGATCGGAAGTTTCGACATCATCATTGGCATGGATTGGCTGTCTAAGCATCGTGCTGAGATCATCTGTTTTGATAAAATTGTCCGCATTCCTCTCGCCACCGGTAGTACTTTAGTCATACAAGGGGAGACCGGTGGGACGAGATTAAACATCATATCATGTATGAAAACCCGCAAATATCTGAGAAAAGGGTATCAGGCAATCCTCCCAAACGTTATGGAGAAAAAGTCGGAGGAGAAGCGACTTGAGGATGTGTCAATCGTTCGAGACTTTCCAGAAGTCTTTCCCGAAGACTTTCCTGGTCTTCCGCCACCCAGACAAGTTGAATTCTCAATCGATCTTATGCCCGGAGCAGCACCCGTGGCACGAGCAGCGTACCGCTTAGCCCCATCTGAACTTCAGGAGTTGTCTACTCAGTTACAGGAACTCCTGGACAAAGGATTCATTCGACCAAGTTTCTCACCTTGGGGAGCTCCGGTCCTGTTTGTTAAAAAGAAAGAAGGTTCTTACCGCATGTGCATCGATTACAGGGAACTGAACAAGTTAACTGTCAAGAACCGTTATCCACTTCCCCGCATTGATGACTTGTTCGACCAACTTCAAGGATCAAGTTATTACTCAAAAATTGATTTAAGACTGGGTTATCATCAATTGCGAGTTCGTGACATTGATATTCCAAAAACTGCTTTCCGAACTTGTTATGGGCATTACGAGTTCCAAGTTATGCCATTTGGTTTAACCAACGCACCGGCTGTATTCATGGACCTTATGAATCGGGTGTGCAAACCCTATCTAGACAAGTTTGTCATTGTCTTTATCGATGACATCCTTATCTACTCGCGCGACGAACAAGAACACACGCAACATCTCAGAACCATCCTAGAGCTACTCAAGCACGAAGAGTTATACGCCAAATTTTCCAAGTGTGAGTTCTGGATGCAAACCGTTCAATTCCTTGGACACGTGATTGACAGTCAAGGAATTCATGATGATTCAACAAAGATCGAGGCTATCAAGTGCTGGCAAGCAACGACAACACCAATCAAAGTACGCCAATTCTTAGGTCTTGCTAGGTACTATCAGCGCTTCATTGAAAACTTCTCGAAAATAGCCCAACCACTCACGATACTGAATCAGAAAGAAAAGAAGTTCGATTGGACGGATAAACAAGAGTCAACATTCCAGCTATTAAAACAAAAGCTTTGCAGTGCACCGATTCTATCCTTACCCGAAGGCAAAGATGACTTCGTGGTATACTGCGATGCTTCACACCAAGGTCTTGGTTGCTGTTGATGCAACGAGACAAATTCATTGCCTACGCCTCCCGACAGCTCAAAATCCACGAAAAGAATTACACCACTCATGATCTCAAATTGGGAGCCGTAGTGTTTGCACTCAAAATCTGGAGACATTATATGTATGGTACTAAATGTACAATCTTCACCGGTTATAAAAGGCTCCAACACATCTTTGATCAAAAGGATCTCAACATGAGGCAACGTCGCTGGGTCGAGTTGCTTACTGATTACGATTGTGAGATCCGTTATCATCCGGGTAAGGCTAACGTTGTTGCCGACGCCCTTAGACGTAAAGAACGAGTAATACCCCTTCGAGTCCGAGCCCTCGCCATGACAATTCACAATGATCTTATCATTCAAATCATTACCGTTCAACTCGAAGCATTGAAACCTGAAAACCTGAAAATGAGGCTTTGCACAACATGGAGAAACAATTCAAAACAAAACCTAACAAGGCCAAATATTTCTCTAACCGATTATGGTTACCCAGCTTTGGGAACCTACGAGACTTGGTGATGGACGAAGCTCACAAGTCCAAATACTCTATACATCATGGATCTGACAAGATGTATCATGACATCAGGGAATTATACTGGTGGCCAAATATGAAGGCTGAAATCGCCACATATGTCAGCAAGTGCCTCACGTGCTCAAAAGTCAAGGTCGAATATCAGAAAGCTTCCGATCAACTGCAACAACCGGACATCCCTCAATGAAAATGGGAACAGATCACTATGGACTTTATCACCAAACTTCCAAAAACAGTGAGCGGTTGATATACCATTTGGGTGATCGTTGATCGGCTCACAATATCTGCTCATTTCCTCGCCATAAAGGAAACTGACAAAATGGAACGCCTCACACGAATCTATCTGAAAGAGATTGTATGCCGACACGGTGTTCCTATCTCGATTATCTCCGACAGAGATAGTCGTTTCACATCCCAATTTTGGAGATCATTGCAAAAGTCATTGGGTACTCGTCTGGATATGAGCACCGCCTATCACCCACAAACCGACGGCCAAAGTGAACGAACAATTCAAACACTGGAAGACATGTTACGAGCCTGCGTAGTTAATTTCGGTACCAACTGGGAACATCACTTGCCGTTGTGTGAATTCTCATATAACAACAGCTACCATACCAGTATTGGAGCTGCACCATTCGAGGCACTGTATGGTCGTAAGTGCCGATCACCTATTTGTTGGACCGAAGTGGGAGACAGCCAACTCACTGGTCCTGAAATCATACACGAAACCACCGAAAAGATCTTTGGTATACAAAATCGGCTGAAAGCCGCACGTGATCGTCAGAAGAGTTATGCTGACGTAAGACGCAAACATCTCGAGTTCCAGGTTGGGGATCGAGTACTCTTGAAAGTATCACCTTGGAAAGGTGTCATCCATTTTGGTAAACGGGGAAACTGAATCCCAGGTACATTGGACCTTTTGAGATCCTTGAAAGGGTTGGTCCAGTGGCATATCGATTGCAGCTGCCACCCGAGCTCAGCAGCGTGCATCCCACATTTCACATTTCTAACCTGAAGAAATGTCTGTCTAATGAGACACTTATCATTCCTCTCGACGAAATCCACATTGATGTGACACCCGACAAATTAGGACTTGTATTAGTACCTAATCACTTTGTTAATACATGAAATTAGTTCTATGTTAGACTAATATGTATATCATTATATATATTTTGTGAAATATATACACGTACGCGATTTGTTTAAATCGTGCATTTCATATCGGATGGATTCCGATACATATAAATACGGACGTTGGTGAAACTTTTAATAAATAACATAAATCTATTTAATAATTAAATAGTAGTTATTTACATTATATTATTATGTATTAATAATATACGAAACAATGTACGTTTTGTTTAAAACGTAACCGACACGAGTTAGACGCGTGAAACGCGCCCGACAAACAAAATAAACTCAAGTTATATTTTTATAACTCAATATTAAGTATTTTAATTAAATACTTCGGTTAAAAATATCGCAAAAATACGATATCAATTATAATGTTTAAAACGCTACACGATTGATTAAAACGCATAACGAACGCGCAATTCGAGACCGACAACCTAACGAAACAATTTATAAAATGTTTACTAAGTATTTTAAAATAATATTTCAATCGAAAAATTTACAAAATATATATCGTTCACAAAACACGTATAATAAACGTTTAACGTGTAAATAAACGTCGAAATGAACGGGTAAACGGACACCACGTGTAACGCAACTTTGGGAAAATGATTTAAACACCCACATGAGGGTGGGACCCACTGAAAAACTGCAGGAATCCCCACCCCCATGCCCTCCTTCCCTTTGCTTGTTTGACTTTAAACATAACCAAACCCACACTTCATTCATTCACCACCTCACTCACTCATCATTTTCTCCCATCTCTTTTTCACCCTCTCCTCCTCCTTTTCTGCTGGAATACGCCAGCCATCACCACCACACTAAACCACCATCATCCACCACTTGCTTTTTGAAGGAAATCGAAGGAAAAGCTCGGTCATCGCATCCTCCTTGCATTTTGACTCTAGATCTTTGATCTCCTTGTAAAAATCTTATATCTTTTACTAAATTTACTTGGATTAAGATTATAAACATGTTTAGTTGTTCATTTAACAAGAAAATGTCCAAATTATAAGCCGAAACGCATTTTTAAAACTCGAAAACCTAAACAGTTTTCTGTGACAGAAAATACATCTATTTCAACGAATTATTAAAAATCATTACAACATGAAATGATGCGTTTCTTAAGCCTAAAATGAAGTACAAGAAGTTATATTTCTAACAAAATTAGTCTCGTGACTTTTTGACTCCGTTTACTGCTCGAAAACATTTTTTTCCGGTGACATAGGTTTACTGTTCCGGCAGACAGAAATTTCCGTCTACTTCTCGGAGCCATATCTCGAGTTCTAGACCTCAAAAATGTATGAGACCACTTGGAAAATCTTTATAATTTTGTTATATACAAAAAGTTCTTCTTTGACCATTTCCAGAAATGCATTTATTTTAGTGTAGAAGCCAATTTATGGACTGAGGTCGTTTATCGGCCAAATCTAACCACTCTCCATTTCCATTTTTGTTTAAAATAGTAAAGTACTTTCTTAAATCACCATAAATTGCAGATTTACACTAGACACCTAGGAGAATATTTCTTATTTTTGGTTAGACTTGATTCGGAATAAAAACAGGCCAAATCGAGAGCTCAATCGAGATAAAAATCTGGAACCATAAACACCAAGGGCTGTTTTAGTCATTTTACAAAACCGACACTTCGGGTTAACCATAAAATGTAACGACAATTTTCTAAAACTTATTTAACATATTTAAGACTTTCCTAAAAGTTTCGGGACAAACCGAACACATTTGACCTAGTCAACAAAAGCGAACACTTAAACGAAAACGGATATCACAACCCCATTGTCGCATGAACAATGTCCGACAATACCTCATTGTCGCATACCTTATTGTCGGAATCGATCATCGGATAATTGAGTATTTTTCACGATTGTCGCATGAAACCACATTGTCGTAATAACTATTGTCGCAAAAACTAACACTTTCATACTTGAAACCGTCTCATAATCGCTATTGTTTCATGAATAGTAACTTGCTATTGTCTCATGAATAGTAATTCCCGATAATAACTATTGTCTCATGAATAGTAAGTTGCTATTGTCTCATGAATAGTAATTCCCGATAATCGCTATTGTCTCATGAATAGTAATTCCCGATAAATTGCTATTGTCTCATAAATAGTGTTCAACAATAACTTTGCATAACCGACCTTTCAACAAACAATATCATGATATACTTGATTTAACACAAACACAATATTTGGAATGACTCGGAAACATATAATACATATACTTTTGTAAGTATACAACTAAACAAACTTAATAATAATGTTTTTAATGGTAATTATTACAAAACTCACCAACGGGCCGAACATGTTTTCAAAACACGAACAAAACAACCAAATCATTTGGACATTACTAGTTGAATGAACAACTAGCATAGATGGTCTATTGAGACGTCTACACATATTTATAACCTTGCGCGTTCTGAACGCCCGGCAGGTTACAGTCTTTGGACACCACTACTTATACTACTTCATACTTGCTTCGTTGCAACATATCAGACTCAGGTGAGTCTCATAGCCCCTCATTTTAATGTTTTAAACCCAGGGGTGGGAATACATGCTCAGCTTTATTTACATGTAAACACAAGTACAAAACTCGATATATTGACTGCATGAGTTGTTGTTACTAATCATGAAGCCCTCCACATCATAGTTTGTTAGTATGGATTTAGTGCGAGTGTTAGTGTATGGTACCATATGGGATTGACAATCCCCGTCCGGGGTAGTCGCGCTACCACGACTACGGTCGAACGGATGCATTATCATTTGTTCACACGTGTGTATGATTAGGCACATGCAGGAGGCAAACTCGATCAGGCACTTGATTGTGATCCTGACACCTCAGTTAAGCTCAAACTATGAGCTCATGGCAGTAATATACACATTTATTTGATTGATTTCAAATCACTATACTAAATCTTGTGGTTCATACATTATTATTTCATTATTACACCTGTGAGCTCACCAGCTTTTAGCTGACCTTTTAGCATGTATTCTCAGGTACTTAGCAGTAGTAGATCTGCTCAGGATTATTAGCTCGAGTCGCATACAGACATCAGGAGATTCCCTTGCATTTCTACATTTTGTACAATTAGATGTGCCCTAGAATCTCTAACATTGGATACACGAGCTTTTGTAACTACTACAACAATGTAACACTTTTACATTATATTAATGTAATTTGTAAATGACGCATATAGAGTCGTTCATTATATCTTATGTGCTTTGAGTATTGATTAGTCACGCCCGACCTGATTCGCTTCCGCAACCCGAATTTGGGGGTGCGACAGATTGGTATTAGAGCCTAAAGTTATAGTGAACTAGGTTGCATTTAGTGGGCCTAGACTATGACCGTTAGGCAGTATTTCTTTATTAGGTATGACTGGTTCAGGAATTACATCATACGATTTTAATTTAACATAGCCTGATCAACTATGTACAATTAAATGAAGATGATGTAAGAGCTGAGACGGTTATGTTGAACAGGAATACACTAGTTGACTCTGACCACGAGAGAAACGGGACTATTACTTGTTTGTGCTAGACACCCTAGGCTATATTATATGTTGTATATATATAGGCCTCACTTTCTAAACGTTCTTGCCACTGAAATGGCAGACTTTCCTATCGTTGTACCAACCGATTTAGAAAATGAAACCGAAGCCTTATCTTCTAGGATAGGGGCAACCACAATAACCACTCACCCAGCTATATCAAGTAACGAAAATATAATCCCATGAAAGATTTGTCACTTAGGCGCGATACATTCACTACGGCACTACGAGCGCCACCTCCACAGTACATTAGTACTACATCACGGTACTTCGGGTACTGCATTCACGGCACTTAGTGCTGCATATGGACACTTTGTGCTACTTTGGATGCATACATTTGAAAACACACTATTTATTACTCATCCTTGGCAATTAGTGCTACACTCAGAAATCATATGATTTACATTAACTTCTGGCCCTTGTGCCACATCTGAAAATTTCACGACTTTTAGCCTCTGTGCTACATTTGGAAGTCACATGAACTATAATTATCTTAGCCATCTTGCTACTAATTTCCACTCTTATCATGGACATGTGAAATTCTCATACACGTACTACTCACTAGGCTATGGTATACCGAAGATGTATGCATAGGCCTCACATACTCATTACTACCCTGTCATCGAGGATGACAACACGTTCCACTGTACTACCTACTACTCATGGGAAAGATACTGCCTTGTGTCCTTCCTACCACTCTTATCCTTCGGGATCGCGTTTAAGACGCACTACTAGAGAAAACTACTAGGTCTCCTCAAACTAGACCTTAACTTATACATATTGTCAATTTCACTTTACATGGAACACGCCAGAGGGCAGCCGCCCATCGATGGGGCTGGCTACCTGCTGCACTTGCTACTTGGAAATTCAAAACACAGTTAACCCTCGCAACATATTCTCAAAGACTAAAATCCTTTTCTATCATTTCCTATAGAACTCGCTCGCATGGAGATGTCAAACTTCACAATGGACGACTACGCGTCTGACAACGAACAGATTAACAAGGAACAAATCCAGTACACGTATCTCGATGATGAGATAGCCCCAACAGAAGAAATCGTAAATGAAGAAACCGAAAATCTAAACTTCGGGGTTGTTGACATCGAAGAATACGAAAGAGTACGAAATCAGACCGAAGACTTAGATGGCCGAAATTGGGAACTTAAACTGAAATGCAAGACCTACGAGTTGGAATTGAGAATTCTAAAAAAGGTCCATTTCTGAACGAATCCTAGATAGGATCCGCCACTGGGGTGAAGCGGCTACTAACTTCAGTCAAAGAACAAAAATATGGGTCAAGTGGATGTACCAACAAGCTACAGAAGATGCTTTGAACTACCCTGCACCTCTACGATACAGGGACATGCTCGAAGCTCGTTATTACCCTCACGACCTACACCTAGAATAGTTCACGATAACTACAACCATCTTGTATAGTGAACTTAGTTATCTCATAGGTCGTGCCTGAAACCTCTAATTCGATGGGTGTATAGTAACACCATCACATTTTGTATAAACCCTTTGTATTCCTCCGGATGTAACAAATTCCCGGAAACTTTTGTAAACTCTATGTTGAAAATCTTTTGAACTCATTACCTTGAATGTTATCAAATCTTATCGCCTAATGAACCTAATTACCTCCTTGTACATACATTTTAAATTATACCTGGTGCATGATAGCACTTTGAACCTCACCAACGAGCTCCTTCTTATTGATCTGAATTCCAGTTGAGAACGGAAGTTTCGACATAATTTTTGGCTTGGACGGGTTGTCCAAGCACCGAGTTGAAATCATTTGCTTCGAGAAAATCATTCAAATTCCTCTCGTCACCGGTAGTACTTTGACCATACAAGGGGAGACCGGTGGGACGAGATTGAACATCATTAGATATTCCCCGCGGACCTTTCGCAAACGTAAATCTTTCAACCGCTTCTCAACGAACATCTACTCCATACTTTCCACAACTACTAATTTTCAACGTATGTTCGTAAACATAATTTCCAATGTGTGATCAATGACAATAATTTTCAACATATTTGATTTAACTTCAGTTTTCAATAAAAAAATTTCACCAAATCAAGTTTTCAAAAAGAATTACATCAGCAAGGACTTGTAAACAAAAATTTCCCCAGAAAGTGCTTTATGAAACTTTCTAAATCCATAAGTTATTAACAAGGTTACCAAAAATTACGATGACATACTTTCTTTAACCAAATGAAAAACCATGTGTATGAACCAACATTTGATATTCATTCGACCTCACTCTATGATCTAACTCTTAGTACCACTATAGACAGTTATTTGTCAGACGGCGACCTATTCTATGAGGGACCGACGAGATTCCCCAGCGTACTAACTTTGGGCAACGATTATAACTTATACATTAGGACACATGCGGGCCTTCTAACGATTTACATACTGAAGATACGTTCCAACGATTCATATTGGATGTAATCCAATAATTCACTCACGTTTTCACAACTCATGGTTGGGGTGTTCCCCGCCATACTCATACAAAACTTGCTACATGGTCATGTTTGATCACTATCTTGAAAAGTTCGACAAACGATCTTCTCATAACGCAAAACACATCATCTAATCGTAACTTCATCACTATTTGACCTGTTTTATCAACAAATTTCTCATACGCCTTATGGGATCATGATTGATCACTATGTGATCTCACTACTATTCAAACAATGGAATAGTCTCCCATCTCTTTTTCACCCTCACTCACTCATCATTTTCTCCCATCTCCTTTTCACCCTCTCCTCCTCCTTTTCTGCTGGAATACGCCAGCCATCACCACCACACTAAATTACCATCATCCACCACTTGCTTCTTGAAGGAAATCGAAGGAAAAGCTCGGTCATCGTATCCTCCTTGCATTTTGACTCTAGATATTTGATCTCCTTGTAAGAATCTTATATCTTTTACTAAATTTACTTCGATTAAGATTATAAACATGTTTAGTTGTTCATTTGACAAGAAAATGTCCAAATTATAAGCCGAAACGCATTTTTAAAACTCGAAAACCTAAACAGTTTTCTGTGACAGAAAATACATCTACTTCAACGAATTATTTAAAAATCTTTACAACATGAAATGATGCGTTTCTTAAGCCTAAAATGAAGTACAAGAAGTTATCTTTCTAACAAAATTAGTCTCGTGACTTTTTTACTCCGTTTACTACTCGAAAACATTTTTTCTCCGGTGACATAGGTTTACTGTTCCGGCAGACAGAAATTTCCATCTACTTCTCGGAGTCATATCTCGAGTTCTAGACCTCAAAAACGTATTAGACCACTTGGAAAATCTTGGTAATTTTGTTATATACAAAAAGTTCTTCTTTGACCATGTCTAAAAATGCACGTATTTTAGTGTAGAATCCAATTTATGGACTGAGGTCGTTTATCGGCCAAATCTAACCACTCTCCATTTCCATTTTTGTTTAGAATAGTAAATTGCTATTGACTCATGAATAGTAAATTGCTATTGTCTCATGAATAGTAAATTGCTATTGTCTCATGAATAGTAATTCCCGATAATCGCTATTGTCTCATGAATAGTAATTCCCGATAAATTGCTATTGTCTCATAAATAGTGTTCAACAATAACTTTGCATAACCGACCTTTCAACAAACAATATCACGATATACTTGATTTAACGTCAATACAATATTTGGAATGACTCGGAAACATATGACACATATACTTTTGTAAGTATACAACTAAACAAACTTAATAATAATGCTTTTAATGGTAATTATTACAAAACTCACCAACGGGCCGAACATGTTTTCAAAACACGAACAAAACAACCAAATCATTTGGACATTACTAGTTGAATGAACAACTAGCATAGATGGTCTGTTGAGACGTCTACACATATTTATAACCTTGCGCGTTCTGAACGCCCGGCAGGTTACAGTCTTTGGACACCACTACTTATACTACTTCATACTTGCTTCGTTGCAACATATCAGACTCAGGTGAGTCTCATAGCCCCTCATTTTAATGTTTTAAACCCAGGGGTGGGAATACATGCTCAGCTTTATTTACATGTGAACACAAGTACAAAACTCGATATATTGACTGCATGAGTTGTTTTTACTAATCATGAAGCCCTCCACATCATAGTTTGTTAGTATGGATTTAGCGCGAGTGTTAGTGTATGGTACCATATGGGATTGACAATCCCCGTCCGGGGTAGTCGCGCTACCACGACTGCGGTCGAACGGATGCATTATCATTTGTTCACACGTGTGTATGATTAGGCACATGCAGGAGGCAAACTCGATCAGGCACTTGATTGTGATCCTGACACCTCAGTTAAGCTCAAACTATGAGCTCATGGCAGTAATATACACATTTATTTGATTGATTTCAAATCACTATACTAAATCTTGTGGTTCATACATTATTATTTCATTATTACACCTGTGAGCTCACCAGCTTTTAGCTGACCTTTTAGCATGTATTCTCAGGTACTTAGCAGTAGTAGATCTGCTCAGGATTATTAGCTCGAGTCGCATACAGACATCAGGAGATTCCCTTGCATTTCTACATTTTGTACAATTAGATGTGCCCTAGAATCTCTAATATTGGATACACGAGCTTTTGTAACTACTACAACAATGTAACACTTTTACATTATATTAATGTAATTTTTAAACGACGCATATATAGTCGTTCATTATATCTTATGTGCTTTGAGTATTGATTAGTCGCGCCGACCCGATTCGCTTCTGCAACCCGAATTTGGGGGTGCGACAATTGATGACAAACTTCATTTCGTCAAGACTCCAGTAGAAATCATGGACCGTGAGGTCAAACAGTTGAAACAGAGTCGTATTCCTATCGTGAAAGTCCGGTGGAATTCAAGGCATGGTCCTGATTTCACTTGGGAACGGGAAGACCAAATGCGACTGAAACACATTTCGTTTTATATCATTTTACTCAAACGCGACGAAACCAATTAAATTATATCCGTCTCTCAAACATAAAACAAAGATATATTTTTATATCTCACAAAAAATATTTTTATGCAATACTTCAAATAAAAGTAAATACGATTTCATTTTTAGGAATTTATCAATTTAAAACATTATACTACTTTTACGATCGGGTAAACAAACACGGGCGTTTTGTACTGCGAATATGAGCCAACCAACTCCAATAATTGGAGTTTAATTGGAGTTGGCCGGTTAGATCAAACACACCCTTTCCATTTTCATTTCATTATCTCTATCTCTCGGTCTCTTCTCTCGGTTCCAAACCGAACAACAACAATAACAAATAACAACAACAATTGATCATCACCACCTTCATCATCTTCTTCTTCATCTTCGTTGATCACCATCATCTTGGATCATCATCATCGTCATCCGGTTATCATCATCATTTTCGTCCAAAAATCATTGTAAGTAACAATCGAACTTTTATATTCAAATTTATGTTGATAAACGTTTATACTAGTATGTAATGAAGTGACAGTAGACGATTGTTGTTAAAATTCTGATTTAAAATGGGTTTGGGTATATTTTAGAACGAACAGACTCGTTACAGACCCAGAAAACATGATCCACGCGGCGTGTTCATATGTACACGGCACGTCCTTTTAAAAATCAAAAGAACACGGCGCGTACTTTTGTACGCGGTGCGTCCTTCTTCAAATCCAAAGAACACGGCGTGTACTAGTCGTACGCGGCGCGTCCTTTTAAAAACCAAAGAACACGGCGTGTACTAGTCGTACGCGGCGCGTCCTTTAAATGAAATATGAATCCGGCAGATCCCCCTTTATATTTCATGATCCGGCGGATCAAAAAACTAATCCGGCGGATTCTAGCTAAAACAGAACAAACAACTCAATGAAAAATTTATTGTAACGGATTGGATTCAAATTCGCACGGTCATTCAAAAACAACTTAATGGTCAAGGCTAAGTGCCTTAGCCTAACCAGTTTTAGGCCATCCGGGGTCGTCTAGGGGTCAAAAATGGCATATTTCAGTTTTTGGACCCCGTACCAACTTCCAAATTTTACAAAATAAAATGTAACGAATATAATGATAATGTTTTTCAGAGATTATTATTATCACAAATCATCACCAATAATCCGTATACATTTTCACAATCTCAAAACATAATCATTAACCAAAGTATTTGGTCATAACTAGTTAAGGGAATAACTAGCATAGATGGTCCGTAGAGTCATCAAATCAATTAAACCTTGCGCGTTTAATACGCCCGGCAGGTTTCAAACACCAAATTAATTAAACCTTGCGCGTTTAATACGCCTGACAGGTTTCAAATATTTAATCATTTATCAAAACCTTGCGCGTCTAAGACGCCCTGCAGGTTTCAGTCGATTGATCGACATCATTGTATTGTGAATCATCATTTTTGCTTAATAGCATCTCAATAGGCTCAGGTGAGTCTCATAGCCCCTTTTTAAATGCTTTTACCTAGGGGTGAGATACATGCTCTGTTTTGTTTTACATGTGAACGCAAGTATCAAATTATCACGTATGCTGCATGAGTTGTTTTCATCTAATCAATCAAAGTCATCTGAAGCATAGTTCTGTTAATATGATTTAGCGTGAATGTTAGTGTATGGTACCATATGGGATTGACAATCCCCGTCCGAGTTAGCAAGCACTAACCTGTCAAACGGACGCATTATCATTTGTTCAGTATTGAGTGTAGATTAGGTACTCATAGAGAGGCACCTCGCTCAGGTCCTTAAAGGCGGATCCTGACCCCTCAGTTAAGCTCAGACTATGTGCTCATGCCAGTTATATACATCTTTACTTATTTGTTTAATTACAAATATTCATGTGATACTCATTATTCATTTATTTACATGTTTTGTAAATCAACTCATTAAATCTTGCGGTTCATGAATCATATCTTATCATATTAAACCTGTGAGCTCACCAGCTTTTTAGCTGACCTTTTAGCATGATATCTCAGGTACTCACCAGTAGGTTGGACTGCCCATCAGGATACTGTAGCTCGAGTCGCATGAAATCATTTAAACATCAAGAGAATTCCCTGCATTTCTATATTTTGTATAAATTAGATATGTATTAGAATCTCTCAAATATCTATGCGAACTCATCTTTTGTAAACCATATGTAGACTCTTACGTTAATCAATGTATTTGTAAAACGACGCATGTAGTGGTCGTTCATTATGTATCTTATGTGCTTTGTGTATTGATTAGTCGTGCCCTGAAATGACCCGCTTCCGCATCATAATTTGGGGGTGCGACATTAAAACACGGACATTGGTAAAAAAAACATTTTCTAAATAATGTGAAATTATTAAAAGCAACATTATTTACCCTATAATATTGCGATAACATAACCTATTTATAACGTATCGTATAAAGCTAACCGTACGCGACAAAAATGCGCGATTCGCGCCCGACAAACGAAATGAACCCAAGTTATATTTTTATAACTCTAAACAAAGTATTTAGATAAAATACTTCCATTAAAAATATCGAGATTTAAATCGAAAACGAAAATGTATTTAAATAACGTAACTTTGGGGAACAAGTCTTAGACTCACCATGCCCATGGTGGGACCCATGTGGGCCGGCCAAAGGCATGGCAAGCCATGCCATCCCTCTTGCTTGTTGACCACCCCAATTCCTCCCTCCATACCCATTCAACCTCATTTCACTCTTTTTCATTTTCTCTCCGTTCTCTCTCTATCTCTCTCTCTCTCTCTCTCTCTAAAACCCAACAAAAAGGGCTGCCATTCCACCACCAAGAAAACCCACAACAATCCACCATAAACTGCCATCGACCGCCTCACCGGAAAAATCAAGAAAATGGACTTTTGAGCTCATTTCTTCTCCTCTTCGCCTACAACACTTGTAAGAACTTCAACTTTCTTGTAAAATACTTGTATTATGATTATAATCATGTTATAATGCTCACAAAACTATAAAATGTCCAAACGCTAAGCCAAAACGCATTTTTTTATACTCGAAATATGAACTTAAGTTTTCTGTCCAGAAAATGCACCCACTTAAACGATTATTAGAAAAATCATTTCAACATGAAAGTCGACGTTTCTTAAGCTTAAAATGAAGTACAAGAATAATATTTCTAACAAAATTTATTTCGTAACGTTTCGGGTCCGTTTGATACCCGAAAATAATTTTCTCCGGTGACATAGACTTACTGTTCCGGCGGCCAGGAAACTTCCGCCTACTTCTCGAGACTATATCTCGAGTTCTAGACCTCAAAAACGTATGAGACAACTTGGAAAAGTTTGGTAATTTTGTTGTCTAGAACTTTCATTAAGAACTCGACCCCTAAAAATACACGGATTCTTCCAGAAAATAAAATCTATGAAACAGTTTAAATTAAGACCAAACAGGAACTGTGATGCTTTGTGATTTTTTTAAAAATATCAAACGACCTCTAAAAGTTATGAAAAAAATAAAGGAAGTACCTAAGATATGTGGTAACGTTGTGTAAAAATTTCGGAACTTTTTGATAACGTTTACTTAGTCAAAAAATTTTCCAAAAATCAGTTTGATTTTCACTCCGAACTTTGACTTTCGGAGTAAAGGTTTGACTTTCTGATTTTTCGTGCTAAATTCGGATTTTGACTCTGAAAGTCAACTTTCGGAGTTGACTTTTGTTGACTTTCGGTTGAATAGTGTTTTTAGCCCAAAACTTTGAATAATTACACTTTCGGACCCCAACTTTTGGACAAAAACAAATATATATGTTCGGACACTACACTTTCGGACACTACTACACTTTCGGATAAATATTCATACATTCGGAAATGAACTTTCGGACTTGAAAAGATATATATAGATATATTCGGATACACCAACTTTCGGACACATATACATTCGGACCAAACACTTGCGTTATTTCAGAAACTTTATACACGAAATCAAAAATACTTATACCAAACTCAAAACACATACGCTCCAACATACTTTATAAGTATTTAACGAAACATACTAATAATAATACTTTTAGATTATTATTACATATATAACTCACCGACGGGCCACAAACGTTTTCAAAACACAAAACGAACAACCAAAGTATTTGGACATAACTAGTTAGGTGAACAACTAACATAGGTGATCTTTTAAGATACCTACTCATTATTATAACCTTGCGCGTTTAGGACGCCCGACAGGTTACAGTCGTTTGGACGACATCATCTCTTTGTGCACCATCATTATTTGCTATTAGCAAACGCCTCAGACTCAGGTGAGTCTCATGGCCCCAACTTTTTACTGTTTTTACTCCCGGGGTGGGAATACATGCTCTACTTTGTTTTACATGTGAACACGAGTACTAAACCTCGCTATATTCTGCATGAGCTATTTGCTAATCATTTAAAAGTCCTCTACGATCATAGTTTGGTAATACTTTTGTAGCGTGAATGTTAGTGTATGGTACCATATGGGATTGACAATCCCCATCCGAGTTAGCAAGCACTAACTGGTCAAACGGACGCATTATCATTTGTTCATACGAGTGTAGATTAGGCACTCGTAGGGAGGCACCCTCGATCAGGCACTT
The DNA here is from genome assembly GCA_949592205.1 of Helichrysum umbraculigerum. Taxonomy (NCBI): domain Eukaryota; kingdom Viridiplantae; phylum Streptophyta; class Magnoliopsida; order Asterales; family Asteraceae; genus Helichrysum; species Helichrysum umbraculigerum. Next base: position 100,765,279 of record CATIUR010000003.1, on the reverse strand, counting down.
GATTGTGATCCTGACACCTCAGTTAAGCTCAGACTATGACCTCATGGCAGACATATACATTATTTGATTAATTTCAATTCATTATACTAAATCTTGTGGTTCACACATTACTTTATCATGATACAAACCTGTGAGCTCACCATCTTCTAGCTGACCTTTTAACATGTATTCTCAGATACTCAGTTGTAGTAGTTCTGCTCACTCAGGATGCCCTTTAGCTCGAGTCTCATGCAACCATCAGGAGATTGTCATGCATTACTATATTTTGTAATATAGTTATGCCATAGAATCTCTTACATCAATTATGAGCTTTTGTAAACATTACAACTTTGTAAAACTTTTACATTATATTAATGTAACTTGTAAACGACACATATAGAGTCGTTCATTATATATCTTTGTGCTTGATTACCTTGATTGGTCGCACCCGACGTACGCTTCCGCTAATCATGAATTTGGGGGTAAGACAGTAATGAAATAATGAATTTAATGAATTAATGATGATTATGGTGATTCCTCATAACCTTGGAATTGGTTTATGATGAATCTTGAATTGTGATAAGAAGTAATCATTAAAATAGTATGCAAATAATGAAATAGTGAAATAAAAAGAATTACTCCAATAAGGGATTATGTGTAGTATGATCAAATCCAAAAGGGTGGTGGATTGATAATGTTGATGTATTGATTATGATGATTATTAGTTGTTCAAGGTATTGTCATCTTGACATGCTATGTAATAGGTGATCAAGATTGGTGCTTTTAATGTTCAAGTGTGACATCATATACTTGCCTAAAAAGTAAAGGTGAGTGTTATGGGGATTAAATGGAAAATGATTGTATGTTCCGGATTGCTTACGAGCAAGAGGTTCATACAATCGAGTGGTAGTTATTTGTATCTTATCGTGTTTCTAAATTGTGGATTACTATGATGGTTGTGTATTACCGGTTTGCTTACGAGCAAGAGGTTTGCATGACCCAATGGATTATTAATGGTTTCGTATCATGTTCTAAATGTGGTTATTAGAATATGGATTATACGTGTTGAAGTGATGCCATGTTTTGTGTTTTGTGCTAAGATGTTTGGTTGTTGATTAAGTGATAGTTATGTGGAATAATATGATGATTTCGTGGATTTTGTGGAATGAGCAAATTGTAGAGATTGTATCATTACGAAATAATCAGAGATTACGAAATAAGTGCTTAGCACTACTTGTATCTATTAAGCTTGGTATCCATTTTGATGAGAATTGGTGCCTTGCTTACTTGTATCTATTGGACCGCGGATCCATACGAAATAAATGAAAATCTCTACAATAGTTTCGTCGTTAATTGTGGAATCAGATAAGTGGATTCTTGATAAACGAAATATGTTATTGTATTTGTGAATTATTCATTTAATTGCTCATATGCTCACTAAGCTTTATGCTTACTCGTTTCAGTGGTTTTATGTTGTAGGTGCGTGGGTTGGTTGAACCAATTGGATGAAATGTGATTATAAAGTGGTAGCGTGGATTGAAGCTTGTAGTGTTGTTAGACAAGCTTCTCATTCTATTGAAATATCGTTTTGAATTGCCATTGTATAAATCGCCCAAAAGATTATGATTTAGTGAAATTTGTCATAGATGTATTCATTTTGGTTTTGTAATAATTAAATGTGGAATTTAAATGGGACCAATGTAAAATAAGTTTACTTCTAAAAAAAATAAAATTTGGGGCGTTTCAATAATACGGCATATGAAATTCATATCTAAATATGTCGCTCAATATTCTTCTTTTTTGTATATTTAAATCTTTTTAAACGTAATTAATAATAAAAAATTACTAAGAGTAATAATAGAAGTAGTAGTAAGTAACCACAGTGATTACGATATTGATATTAATTAGTTATGTTATGATCGTGCGTTGCACCGGGATAACACCATTTATTATTGATTTAGATGGAATTTTGTCCAAAGTACAGTAAGACATATTCATAAAATATACATTTCGTTAGGCAAATCATTAATTTGATCAATTGACTTTATTTGAAAGGTTATGAAGATAACACTTATTTGAATATCTTTTGTATAGTACTCCGTATAAATTTGAATAATCTATATGCCAAGTGATAATGAAAATTGAAAAGAAGATAACACTTATTTGAATGTAGTTTAATTATAGTTATAAAAATAAATTTAATAAATTGTTGGTGTAATCAAAGTAATATATAAATAAAATTAATATCTTTTGTATAGTACTCCGTATAATTTTAGGGAATAATCTCGGTTTAAAAAATTTCAACTCAAAAGCGAGGCCAATGAGTCTATCTTTGGTAAAAATCTTAATATACAAATGTTTTAAAAAACTAATGAAACAACTTTTTGTCAAAATATCAAAATAAGGGAAGAAAAAAAAACATTTAAAACCCATTTAGAGGTCTTGAACTTGCATCAACTACATATCAACTTTATTACATTAATTGCTAACCTCTTTATCTAATCGACATATTTAGTTTACCTTTATAAATTGTTGAATTTATCTATAAATATCAATCATAATAAGACAAAAAACTTATTATTCATAAAAAGTTGATAATTGATATTAGGGGATATTTACTTGATGAAAGAATCTGTCTTGGAAATAATACGCTCAACACCGATTAATAGGATATTCATTCAGTGCTTCGAGTGTTGAGCAGGAATGAAAAGGTTGCGATCTTTGTTGAACCATTGCGACTTTTCACAAACCATTGTGACTTTTCACAGTACGTGTCTAACTACCATAGAATGTTTGGTAACCACCAGGGATAACTTGTATCTATAAATTATTTTTTGTGAGTGTCTAAAACACTTCTTGATGAATCTTAATGATGTCTTGATTTTATGACCATATCATCATAAAATTTGGTCTTACAAACTCAAAACCAACAAAATCTCTTTGTTTATTCTCTTGTTTCTTGTGCCTAGAATCACGAGGGATACTTTATCTTATCCGATTAATGATTTCGTGTAACCCAAGGCATAGTCGGATCGAAATACTTTAATCTGAAAGTGTCCTACATGATCTTAAGTATATATCCAGAGTCTATATTGATTATTGTTAACCCTATCCACGCTATATTTCCGACAAAAATAATATTGTGTTGCTAAGCGTTTATAAAATGCGTGAAAATGAAAGAAAATGAGAAAGGAATAAGAGAATTTTTACTATAAAACCTTTTCAATTGTCTCTTACGTATGAAACGATTAAAAGGGAAATCATTTTACTTACTCTTATTTTCTTTAAACTCAATGATACAATCTCATTGATATATTATCTTTAATTTATTCTTGTGTCATCATAGTTTGCTTGAATGTGAATTTCACAAACTTGTTAAGCATAATACGTTTTTAGTCCAACAAATGTACGATATATGTACATGGACCTCATTCTGGTACCAATAATTCAAAGGGCTACTTGAGGATGTTTGCAAATAATGATCGTTTACAAGGAGGACACGTGTACTAAAAACATTTCTAAATGTCGATTTCATACGTACTTTTCCTCATATAGCCAAGCACCCCCACATAAATTGTCGTTTCTTATATTACCATATATATACATACCAACTGTACTGTTTCATTCGCAATTTTAATCGGTCAAGACAAAAAATGTTATTAAACATTAAAATCCAATATAGAAGAAACACGAATATTTGTATATATGTGTTCTGCTTTTGTGAGAAAATAGATATTTTGTGACTAACACCAGATTAAATTACATGAACGTTACACGTGATTTGCACACATTCTCACTATTGGTCTATAATCTATATACTTTGTTTGTTGTATGGATATTGGACAATTCAAAAACTCAGAATTTACCTAAAATGGTTAAATTACCCTCCTCTCGCCAAACAAAATAGATTTGTTGAGGCGCGCATTACCGAGGGTGTTATAGTCATTTTAGGTAAATGAGAAACCGAACGTGCAACAACTTTTGAATTTTTTGACTGTTCATACAACAAACAAAGCACATAAACTAACAGTGAGAATGTGTGTAAACCACATGGATACGCAATTTACTCTGTAATTATGAGTAATTAAAAGATAATACTTTACTTCAAAAATGTCAAATAATTAATCTTTAATTAAACTTTTTTGTGACGGCAACTATAGACAAATCTAATAAATCTCATAAGAGACAATGAGAAAGCAGAACACATGAAAATAATGTATGTATAATTTTGTCCAAGCATGTGAAAAGATGGTATTTATATATTCATGATAATGTTGATGATAGAATAATGCTTGGTGGATGCTATTTCTCTTCCGGCCTAAAAGTGAGCGTGTTATGATTATTGTTTTCCAATCATGTTGCCATTACGTACAAAATTTCTTTTTTAACTTTTTTTTTTTTTGTTTCTTAGAAGCCATTGAGCAATGTGTAATGTGTATATTGCTACTACATTGTTTGGTGCAAATCCAATCCCACATCGAAAAATGAAAGATAATTATGTCTGCATATAAGCTCATGGGCTACTCCGTCTATCACCAATTGGTTTTAGAGTGGAACCGTAGTGGGCTTATATGTTGGACATGTTGTTGGGCTAAAGTATCAATTCTAACATACATATCTATAGAATTACGATTACCTTTCGTTTTCGTTTTTAACTTCAAAAAACCCGATATTGTTTGTCAATATAATTAATTTAATAATTATATGTCGCTCAAACCCCCGAATAATCTTCTTGACAAATGAAAACGTAGCGTACCTTAAGTCTAGCTGCATATTATTAGAGCATCATCCAGTGTCTAGTGTTCCACCACTGCAACAACATCAGCGCTACATCATTTTTTTCCTTTAAACCACTCTTACCTTACTATTAGCTAGTGAAAAGTAATTTTTCCTTTAAACCACTCTTACCTTACTATTAGCTTGTGAAAAGTAAAGGCGTAAAGTACGTATTAATATTGTTAACAAATTTGTAGAGTAAGGTTCAAATGAGTCCATGATTTTTGAGTGAAACTAAGGGAACCAATGATATCATGCCACATGTACAAAGAGAATGTTCCATACTACAAAACCCATTTACCCCAAACATCAATTATCTCACAAACGACAATTCGAAAAATCATGAAACTTGCACCATATTTTTCAGCGTTTTATCCTCTTCGATTTGCCGTCCCTCAAGGCATATTTTCGATAAAAAAAATTTGGTTTTTTGGTGGGTTTTATAAATTAGTAACACATGTGTTAGTGATTGATTGTACATTTTATTTACGGTCATGGTTAGGGTTTAGGGTTAGAGTTTAGGGTTAGAGTTTAGGGTTAGGATTTAGCAGGGTTCATGGTTTAGGGTTTAGATTTTATGTTTTAGTAGGGTTTAGGGTTTATTAGGGTTTAGTATGATTTAGGGTTTAAAGTTTTATAAAGCGTTTAAGGTTTAGGGTTTAGGGGTTATGGTTTAGGGTTTAGGTTTTGGGGTTTCGGGGAGAAACCCCAAACCCCAAACCCTAAACCCTAAACGCAACAATATAACACATGTGTTAGTAACATATGAAACCCACCAAAAAAATGAAAAAAAAAAATTCGTCGGAAGTATGCCTTGAGGGACGGCAAATCGAAGAGGATAAAACGCTGAAAATTATGGTGCAAGTTTCATGATTTTCGATTTGTCGTTTGTGAGATAATTGATGTTTGGGGTAAATGGGTTTTGTAGTATGGAACATTCTCTTTGTATATGTGGCATGATATCATTGGTTCTCTTAGTCTTACACAAATTTTTAGTCTCATTTGAACCTCACCCCAAATTTGTAATATAAAGACCGCGAGTATTTCTGTAACACCCCCAAATTTAACGGTTTGCGGAAGCATACATTGGGTGTTACTAATCAATATACAAAGCACAAGATTAATAGTAAACGACCTCTAAATGAGACGTTTGTAAAATAGTTACATTTCATAATTTGTATCGTTTGAAAACATATAGTTTTCTTTACAAAAATACGTAAGCCTAGAGTCCGCGTATGTGGCGGGAGATTCTATTACATAATCAAAGTTACAAAAGATAATGCCAAAGAATCTCCGTTAAATGCAGTTTGGAAATCATGCGACTCTAGCTAGTAATCCTGGAGTGATCCTACTCCGTATGTGTACCTGAGATACAAAGCTAAAAAGTGTCAACCAAAAAGGTTGGTGAATCTCACAGGTTTAGTAATAAGTAAGTGTCATGAACCACAAGTATGTACCCGTATTGCTATCCAGCAAAGTAAGTAAATCAGTTAATCAGTACAGTGCCATGAGCTCATAAGTTGAAGCTTAACCGTGTAGTGTGAAATAAATCACGTACCCCCGTGAGTGCTATCCGCACACTCATATGTAACAAATACTAATATGTCTGTTTCTACGTGTAAATCAGTACGTGGTGGCGCTACCACCCCAGACAGGGATTGTCAGTCCCAGATGGATCCATCTACTAGTAATCGCGCTTAAGTCCATAACTAACAACTTACGATAAGGAGGCTTTCAGTGGATAAAAGTAACTCATGCGTTTGTTTGTAATCAGTAATGTTTTCAGTTCAGTACATTGTGTTCATGCGTAAAAACAGTTGCTAAGTATCTCACCCCGTATGTAAAACAGTAAAAGTGGGGCTGTAAGACTCACCTGAGTCGAGCAGTAGTAATTAGCAAGTAGTAGTAAAGCAAGTAGGTTCTCCGAACCCGTAACCTTCTAGTGCCTAAACACATAAGGTTAAGTAAGTAGATGTCTCGCAAGACCATCTAGGCTAGTTGTTCATACCCCGTTGTGTTAAATGTTGGTTCGTTCACGTTCGTGTCAAAGTATATACGGCCCGTTGGTGGTTTGTTATAATTAAAGTTTTATCGTTAATAACGCAATTTAGAGTGATTGTAATAGAAAAGTATGTTCTATGATGTTTGTTAAGTCGTATAGTATAAGTATTGGAAGTTGTGTAAGATCGACACTTAGTAAAATCCGAGTTTTCAAGGTTCTGTCATGTGCGACGTAGGGTGCGACGTAGGGTGCTACGTCGGGTGCGACGTCGGGTGCGACGTAGGCATGTACGTCGCATGATGCGACCTTCGCAAATCAATGCGACGTAGGGGCTGGCGTCGCTAATGCGACGTGGAGGTTTGCGACGTTAAAGTTTACGTCGCCATGTGCGACGTCCGCAATTTAATGCGACGTAAGGGGCTGCGTCGCTAGTGCGACGTGGAGGTTTTTGTGCGACGTAGGCCGCGACGTCGCAGAGGCCCCTGGCCAAATGCGACGTAGCGGTCTGATGGCCGGAATTTTTGTCGAAAACGAGTTTCCCGGTTTCCGTTGGGTCCAAATCTTTTACCCAACCCTTATATGAACATATTAAGCCTATCAAAACCATAAACTAGTAAAAATGATCAAAAACGAGAGATGTCGGGATTTGTCGGAAACTTACAAAGTGTCGGATTGAAAATCCGAAAAGATGAAGTTGTAGATCGTGAAGAGATGAACGTTTTTCTCCAAAGATGTGGTATGATCCAAGCTCGTTTAGTACGTTTATTTGTCGATTTAGTGAGGTTTTTGAAGTTGGTGGAAATGAAAGAAAAAGGAAAGAGAGAGGAAAGAGAGAGAAGTGATAGGTGGAAAATGGAGGAAAAAGAAAGAAGGTGGGAGGTTTTAACCTCCCATTTTCAGCTCGTGCCCTCACGCTCCGTGCGGTGTTCGTTTGCTCCGTCGTTTAGGCGTTAAATATTTATTTTACGCGTTTAATTATATTTATAAAACCACAATTCTTGTTAAATAATTTATTTAAATTATTTTCTTAAATCTTTAACAGTTTAAATTACATTTAATTACTTTCGTCTTTAAATCGCGTAAGTTTTAAATCAGGTAGTACAAGACAGTTATTAACTATTCTAAAATAGTATTTCAGTTATAATTGCGTTATTTTAGTTTACAAACATTTGTTCACCAACGTCCGTGTTAATCGAATAAAATTTCATTCTATTTAAGTCGCATACGATTTAAGTCAAATCGCAAAGTTGCATATATTTACCAACATATAATCCGTTACATAAATTAGCCTAACACAGAACTAATTACATGTATTAATAAAGAATTAGGCGCTAATACTAGCCCTAAATTGGCGGTTGTTACATTCTCCCCTTGTTAAAAGAATTTCGTCCCGAAATTAGTTCGATTGCACGGTCGGTGCGTTGTCAGGGAAGAGATGTGGGTATTTCAGTCGCATTTGGTCTTCCCGTTCCCAAGTGAATTCAGGACCACGTCTAGAATTCCACCTGACTTTTACGATGGGAATACGACTCTGTTTTAGTTGTTTGACCTCGCGGTCCATGATTTCCATAGGTTCCTCGACAAAATGAAGTCTATCATGGAGTTGAATTTCGTCGAGCGGTATAATCAGTGTCTCGTCAGACAGACATTTCTTCAGATTAGAAATGTGGAATGTGTTGTGAACGCTGCTAAGTTCAGCAGGAAGTTGCAGGCGGTATGCCACTGGACCAATCTTTTCAAGAATTTCGAAGGGTCCGATGTATCTAGGATTTAATTTGCCTCGTTTTCCGAATCGAATAACACCTTTCCACGGTGCCACTTTGAGAAGTACCTTGTCCCCTACTTGGAACTCAAGGTGTTTGCGTCTCACGTCAGCATAGCTTTTCTGACGATCACGCGCGGCTTTTAGTCGGTTTTGTATGCCGACGATCTTTTCAGTTGTTTCATGTATGATTTCTGGACCGGTGAGTTGTGTATCCCCCACCTCAGTCCAACAGATAGGCGACCGGCACTTACGACCGTACAGTGCCTCGAAGGGTGCAGCTTTTATGCTGGTGTGATAACTGTTGTTGTACGAGAACTCGCACAACGGTAAGTGATTTTCCCAGTTTTTACCGAAGTCAACTACGCAGGCTCGTAGCATGTCTTCCAGTGTTTGTATGGTTCGTTCGCTCTGGCCGTCGGTTTGAGGATGGTAAGCCGTACTCATATCCAGACGAGTACCAAGATATTTTTGCAGTGATTGCCAGAAGCGAGAAGTAAACCGAGCATCTCGGTCGGAGATGATTGAGATGGGCACGCCGTGTCTTGACACGATCTCTTTCAGGTAGATCCGTGTCAAACGTTCCATCTTATCAGTTTCTTTGATGGCTAGAAAATGAGCAGATTTAGTGAGTCGGTCGACGATCACCCAAATGGTATCGCAACCGCTAGAAGTTTTCGGGAGTTTAGTAATGAAGTCCATGGTAATCTGCTCCCATTTCCATTGTGGTATTTCGGGTTGTTGTAGCAAACCTGAAGGTTTCTGGTGTTCAGCTTTAACCTTGGAACAAGTAAGACACTTGCCAACATAGGTTGCAATGTCAGATTTCATGTTGGGCCACCAGTACAGTTCCTTGATGCCGTGGTACATTTTGTCGGCACCGGGGTGTATAGAGTATTTAGACTTGTGAGCTTCATCCATCACCAAGTCTCGCAGGTTCCCAAAACTTGGTAACCAGATTCGATTCGAGAAGTATTTGGCCCCGTTAGGTTTAGTTTCAAATTGTTTGTCCATGCCCCGCAAGGCCTCGTTTATCAAGTTTTCTGGTTTGAGTGCTTCGAGTTGAGCGGCGAGAGTTTGATTGATGAGATCGTTGTGAATGGTCATACCGAGAGCTCGAACTCGAAGTGGTTTCACTCGTTCTTTTCGGCTTAAGGCATCGGCAACAACATTCGCCTTGCCCGGATGATAGCGAATCTCGCAGTCGTAATCAGTAAGCAACTCGACCCATCGACGTTGCCTCATGTTGAGATCCTTTTGATCGAAGATATGTTGGAGACTTTTATGGTCAGTAAAGATTGTACACTTGGTACCGTATAAGTAGTGTCTCCAGATTTTCAGAGCGAAAACAACAGCCCCCAACTCTAGGTCATGAGTTGTGTAATTCTTTTCGTGGACCTTGAGTTGTCGTGAGGCGTAAGCGATGACCTTGTCTCGTTGCATCAGTACGCAACCAAGACCTTGGTGTGAAGCATCACAGTATACCACGAAGTCATCGTTGCCTTCGGGTAAAGATAAGATAGGTGCACTGCAGAGTTTTTGTTTTAGTAGCTGAAAAGCCGACTCCTGTTTGTCAGTCCAATCGAACTTCTTTTCCTTTTGAGTAAGTGCAGTGAGAGGTAGGGCTATTTTCGAAAAATTCTCAATGAACCGCCTGTAGTATCCGGCGAGTCCTAAGAATTGGCGTACCTCGGTCGGTGTTGTAGGTGCTTGCCAGCACTTAATAGCCTCGATTTTTGAAGGATCGACATGAATTCCTTGATTATCAATGACGTGGCCAAGGAATTGAACGGTTTTCATCCAGAACTCACACTTAGAGAATTTGGCGTACAACTCTTCGTGTTTGAGCAGCTCTAGGATGGTTTTCAGGTGTTGCGCGTGTTCTTGTTCAGTGCGCGAGTAAATCAGGATGTCATCGATGAAGACGATAACAAACTTGTCAAGGTAAGGTTTGCACACCCGATTCATAAGATCCATGAATACTGCCGGTGCGTTGGTTAAGCCGAATGGCATCACTTGGAATTCATAATGCCCGTAACGAGTTCGGAAAGCAGTTTTTGGGATGTCTTCGTCACGAACTCGGAGTTGATGATAACCTGACCGTAGATCGATCTTTGAATAAAAACTCGACCCCTGAAGTTGGTCAAACAGGTCATCAATGCGAGGAAGTGGGTAACGGTTCTTGACAGTTAATTTGTTGAGTTCACGGTAGTCGATGCACATGCGGAAAGAACCGTCTTTCTTTTTCACAAACAGGACCGGAGCTCCCCAAGGTGAGGAACTTGGTCGAATAAATCCCTTGTCCAGGAGTTCCTGTAGCTGAGTAGACAACTCCTGAAGTTCGGATGGGGCTAATCGGTAAGGTGCTCGTGCCACGGGTGCTGCACCGGGCACAAGGTCAATAGAAAATTCGACTTGTCTAGGTGGCGGAAGGCCAGGCAAGTCTTCAGGAAAGACCTCTGGGAAGTCTCGAACGATAGGCACATCCTCAAGTCGCTTTTCCACCGACTTTTTCTCCATAACGTGTGCGAGGATTGCCTGGTACCCTTTTCTCAAGTATTTTCGGGTTTTCATGCAAGAAATGATGTTTATTCTCGTCCCACCGGTCTCCCCTTGTATGCTCAAAGTTCCACCGGTGACGAGAGGAATGCGTACAATTTTCTCGAAACAAACGATTTCGGCTCGGTGCTTGGACAACCAATCCATACCGACGATGATGTCAAAACTGCCGATTTCGACAGGTATCAAGTCAATGGGAAAGAGCTCGTTAGCTAAGTTCAGAGTGCAATTAGGTATTACACTGTCGGCCTCAATAAGTTTTCCGTTTGCCAATTCTATTGTGTACTTAGAATCTAAGGCAATAGGTGTAGTGTCAAGTAGTGGATAAAATTCGTCGGAAATAAAGCTCTTATCAGCACCAGTATCGAATAATACAGATGCAGTCAAGTTGTTGAGAAGAAACGTACCCGTGACCACATTCGGGTCTTGACGGGCTTCCCCAGATTTCAGTACAAAAGCTCTTCCTCGAGCATTGTTGTTGTTCCTGTTGTTGTTGTTGTTGTTCAGTTTTGGGCAGTCTTTCTTGAAATGCCCCGTTCCGTTGCACCCATAACAAGTCTTTGGTGCAGAGGTGTTGGTGTCAGTGGTGTTTGATCTACAATCCCTAGCCAAGTGTCCAAATCTCTTACACTTGCTACAGGGACATGAACCATGGTGGTGTCGTTGGCACTTCGAGCAATAGGGCTTGGTTCCCTTGTACGCTCCTTTGTCATCAGAAACAGAGGTGTAGGCTTTAATGGTTTCAGGTTTCTTGTTTTGGTGGTTGTTGTGGTTGTCGGACCATTTTCTTTTGTTGCTGTTGGAGGATAGAGTGGGTGGTTCTGGGTCCTCGTTCATGGCTAAAAGTTCATGGGCCAACCGAATGGCACCGTGAAGAGTGGTTTGTTTTGATGAGGCGACATTTCCCCGGACAGGTTCCGGGAGGCCGCGGATGTATTTCTTGATCTTTTCGGGTTCAGTACCCGCCATGGTTGGGCGAAGGACGGTGAGTTGTTGGAATCGGGTGGTGTATCCAACGATATCAGTTCCTTGCACTTTCAGGTTCCAGAACTCTTCATCCAGCTTGTAAAGTTGTTCGGCTGGGCAATACTCATCAGTGAGCATTTTCTTCAGATCCTCCCAAGGGAGTAGATAAGCTGTATCAATACCCACAGACTGGGTATAGGAATTCCACCACGAGAGGGCACCATCTTCGAGGGTGCAGGTGGAGAACTTGACTTTGTCGTCTTCCGCACATTTGCTGATGCGGAAAACAGATTCCATCTTTTCGAACCATCTGATGAGTCCGATGGCTCCTTCAGTCCCCTTGAAGCTCAAGGGTTTGCAGTTTTGAAAATCCTTGTATGAACAAGGTTTAGCAGCGGAGGTTTCAGCGGCATCGCTGTTTCTTGTGGAACCTGGTGGAGTATTCCGAGCTAAGGCTTCAGTAACAGCCTGGGTTATAAGGGAGGTAATCTGGGCATCGGTGTATGGTCGTGTCTTTGGCGGCATGATTCTTCAATAAAAGAAATGAAGATACATGAGATTTGTAAGCAAATTGCATTTATTTCAGATGTACATGTATAAAGATGGTAATACATACCATCAATATGAAAAAGAATTATGGCAATTTAATATGAGTCGAAACAGCAAGAAATATTCGATAGATGATACGAGTTCAAAGGTTACATCCTACGGATGTATTACAAAAGATGTCGGGAATTGTTACATCCGACTGAAACATAGAGTAGTGCTTAGATAGTTACTAGTTTACAGGATAGTTTACAAGACAAAGACTAAGCTAGTGTTAACGTAGGTTAATCTGCTCCATCATCGTGACAAGACGGTCCACAGTGTTTGCAAGCCTGCTAGCTTGTCGGGCGTTGTCTTCTGCTAGCGCTAGTCGTTGTGTTAGTCCACGCGCATACTCTTCTGCCTCAAGTGAGCGCTGCACACATTCATCCATCCTTTGTTGCAGAAGGGCATTTTCCACCCTTATTTCTATTATTTGGTTGTGAAGGACATCCAGGTTGTTGTTTGTGGTTTCAAGGTCGTCGGAGACTGCTTCTATGCGTTCGAGGGATGTAAGTCTCCAGTTTTCGTTGGTTTCTTGCAACACGACATCCATAGTGCGAAGTCGTTGCTCGTGTTGGTTTACCCTAGCGGTTAAGGCCGGCAAGGTGAAGTGAGTGGGGTATGGGCCAGCTCGAGGCAACCTGTTGTTCCTCCTTGCTACTCTTGGGTTCTGCGACCCGGTTTGAGAACGAGACGAGTTGGATGGGATGTTTGCCATTTCTGAGACAAAGCTTTAGTAAGTTTGAGGCTAATATATATATACATATATCATATCCAGCCTAGTGTCTAGCACGTATCAAGTAATGGTCCGGTTCTCTCGTAGTCAGAGTCAACTAACGTATCCCTGTTCAACATAATCATTTCAGATCTTACATCATTTTTCCTTAATTGTACATAGTTGATCAGGCTATGTTAAATTAAGGTTGTATGCTGTAATTCCTGAACTAGTCATGTCTAATAAGAGAATACTGCCTAACGGTCATAGTCTAGGCCCACTAAATGCAACCTAGTTCACTATAACCTTAGGCTCTGATACCAATCTGTAACACCCCCAAATTTAACGGTTTGCGGAAGCATACATTGGGTGTTACTAATCAATATACAAAGCACAAGATTAATAGTAAACGACCTCTAAATGAGACGTTTGTAAAATAGTTACATTTCATAATTTGTATCGTTTGAAAACATATAGTTTTCTTTACAAAAATACGTAAGCCTAGAGTCCGCGTATGTGGCGGGAGATTCTATTACATAATCAAAGTTACAAAAGATAATGCCAAAGAATCTCCGTTAAATGCAGTTTGGAAATCATGCGACTCTAGCTAGTAATCCTGGAGTGATCCTACTCCGTATGTGTACCTGAGATACAAAGCTAAAAAGTGTCAACCAAAAAGGTTGGTGAATCTCACAGGTTTAGTAATAAGTAAGTGTCATGAACCACAAGTATGTACCCGTATTGCTATCCAGCAAAGTAAGTAAATCAGTTAATCAGTACAGTGCCATGAGCTCATAAGTTGAAGCTTAACCGTGTAGTGTGAAATAAATCACGTACCCCCGTGAGTGCTATCCGCACACTCATATGTAACAAATACTAATATGTCTGTTTCTACGTGTAAATCAGTACGTGGTGGCGCTACCACCCCAGACAGGGATTGTCAGTCCCAGATGGATCCATCTACTAGTAATCGCGCTTAAGTCCATAACTAACAACTTACGATAAGGAGGCTTTCAGTGGATAAAAGTAACTCATGCGTTTGTTTGTAATCAGTAATGTTTTCAGTTCAGTACATTGTGTTCATGCATAAAAACAGTTGCTAAGTATCTCACCCCGTATGTAAAACAGTAAAAGTGGGGCTGTAAGACTCACCTGAGTCGAGCAGTAGTAATTAGCAAGTAGTAGTAAAGCAAGTAGGTTCTCCGAACCCGTAACCTTCTAGTGCCTAAACACATAAGGTTAAGTAAGTAGATGTCTCGCAAGACCATCTAGGCTAGTTGTTCATACCCCGTTGTGTTAAATGTTGGTTCGTTCACGTTCGTGTCAAAGTATATACGGCCCGTTGGTGGTTTGTTATAATTAAAGTTTTATCGTTAATAACGCAATTTAGAGTGATTGTAATAGAAAAGTATGTTCTATGATGTTTGTTAAGTCGTATAGTATAAGTATTGGAAGTTGTGTAAGATCGACACTTAGTAAAATCCGAGTTTTCAAGGTTCTGTCATGTGCGACGTAGGGTGCTACGTCGGGTGCGACGTCGGGTGCGACGTAGGCATGTACGTCGCATGATGCGACCTTCGCAAATCAATGCGACGTAGGGGCTGGCGTCGCTAATGCGACGTGGAGGTTTGCGACGTTAAAGTTTACGTCGCCATGTGCGACGTCCGCAATTTAATGCGACGTAAGGGGCTGCGTCGCTAGTGCGACGTGGAGGTTTTTGTGCGACGTAGGCCGCGACGTCGCAGAGGCCCCTGGCCAAATGCGACGTAGCGGTCTGATGGCCGGAATTTTTGTCGAAAACGAGTTTCCCGGTTTCCGTTGGGTCCAAATCTTTTACCCAACCCTTATATGAACATATTAAGCCTATCAAAACCATAAACTAGTAAAAATGATCAAAAACGAGAGATGTCGGGATTTGTCGGAAACTTACAAAGTGTCGGATTGAAAATCCGAAAAGATGAAGTTGTAGATCGTGAAGAGATGAACGTTTTTCTCCAAAGATGTGGTATGATCCAAGCTCGTTTAGTACGTTTATTTGTCGATTTAGTGAGGTTTTTGAAGTTGGTGGAAATGAAAGAAAAAGGAAAGAGAGAGGAAAGAGAGAGAAGTGATAGGTGGAAAATGGAGGAAAAAGAAAGAAGGTGGGAGGTTTTAACCTCCCATTTTCAGCTCGTGCCCTCACGCTCCGTGCGGTGTTCGTTTGCTCCGTCGTTTAGGCGTTAAATATTTATTTTACGCGTTTAATTATATTTATAAAACCACAATTCTTGTTAAATAATTTATTTAAATTATTTCCTTAAATCTTTAACAGTTTAAATTACATTTAATTACTTTCGTCTTTAAATCGCGTAAGTTTTAAATCAGGTAGTACAAGACAGTTATTAACTATTCTAAAATAGTATTTCAGTTATAATTGCGTTATTTTAGTTTACAAACATTTGTTCACCAACGTCCGTGTTAATCGAATAAAATTTCATTCTATTTAAGTCGCATACGATTTAAGTCAAATCGCAAAGTTGCATATATTTACCAACATATAATCCGTTACATAAATTAGCCTAACACAGAACTAATTACATGTATTAATAAAGAATTAGGCGCTAATACTAGCCCTAAATTGGCGGTTGTTACAATTTCGTTCATGTAAGTTTAATTACCTATCTAATAAGAGTCACTTGTGTAAACTTTAAAAAGACTTTCTATAGAAAGAGCAAAACCCAAGTGGAAACATAATAACAAGACATAAGAGGACACACAAAAATACATAATGCTTGGTTACGGCATGAATAACATCTTCAAAAATGCCCCACAAAAGGATCCAAAGTTACAACACCCATCATTCCAATTTATTTCTTTGCATTATTATCAATCAGTTTGCTTCCAAGCAGGGCAGGCTGCATCTGATCTCTTCCTTCTAACTTGTACGTTATGCATTTTCCCGTTTTCCGTTGTATTCTACATAAATAAAAGGAAAAAAAGGGTTTCTACAATCAGCTCGAAAGAACACGGTTTCGCCTTGAAATCTTAGCATCATATTATTCCAGATTTTACATAATTAAACCGGGTGCTTTGATAATTATTGACTTAATCAAAAATATCAGTCTAGTACTTCCTAACAAAGTCATACTCCGTACTACAATAAGGGTTAATAAACAAATTAGTTATTGTACTTTATTAAAATGTTCAATTTCATTACCGAACTTTCATTTTGTTCAATTTAATTACTCAACTTACGAAATCGGGTTACAAGTGTGATATCCTCGTTATTAATAAATCGATACTAAATTACCAAATCGATGGTATCAAGAAAGTATGTAATATATCTATTTGTATTTGAGGAATATTCAAGAGAAGATAATTTATATAATGGAATAAATAAAATAGAATATATATCTACAAAAATGAAAGTTCAGTAACGAAATTGAACATTTTCGTAAACTACAATAACTCATATGTGTATTTACATATTACGTTGCATGACATGGACGAATGATTAGAAAGTTAAGTAACAATTTAATCGATTATTTAAATGTTCAGTGATTCGATTGAACAAAATGAAAGTTCGGTAACGAAATTGAACATTTTGATAAAATACATTAACCAATATCTGTATTAACCCTGCAATAAAGTGATTAAATTCATGTGGGCCTAATGGACCCTTTTGTAAATGTGATCATGAAGTGTCATAACAATTCACGGGCCCCATGATTACATGATTAACTTCTAATGGAAAATTTTATGTAACTAATTATGATAATAATTCATATGTTGAAAGTAATTAGATGTCGTGAATAACAATATTCTTTCATAGTTGTGTTATTCTAAGTTAGGTAGAACTTATGTTATTTTCTTAACCTAAGGATTCATGGAAAAGTGTTCATATTCTTCCGAGTTATGGAAAAAATTACTGTAATATTTTGAAAGAGACGCACGATTCACTAGATGATGATAATAATTACACAAGAATGATTTATACATCACTAATTTTTATTTACTCACCATTAAACATATTTTACGGTGTTGTAATATATAACATCATAAAACATATACACCGATAGACGAATAAAACCAAATAGTGCACATCACAATTTTAAGTATATGCAATTGTTTTATTAGTAGTACAAACGAATAAAACCAAATAGTGTACATCACTACTTTAAGTATATGCAACTGTTTTATTAGTAGTACAAGCGGGGTAGTACAAATTATCGAGCACCTTCATTGAAGTCTTTTTCAAAAGCTTTTTCGTAAAAAAAAAGTTTTAAAAAAGCTTTTCTTCATTGGATGAAAAGCTTTTCTTTTCTAAAGCTTGACATTTATTCAAGCTTTGCAAGTAAAGCTTTTCTCATAGTTTGTGAGTATGACTTATACAATAAAAGGTTTTGAAAAGCTTTTAATCATTGTAGCTAAGAGTTTTTTTCAAAAGCTTTTCTTAAATAAACGTAGATCACATTGTAAAAAAAGCTTTATACATTGTAGATGATCTCAAAAGTGATTGCGGCAACTCACAAGTGGTTGACTCACTTGGGCACTGTCCCCACCTCAACTCCATTTTGTCGATTACTTAAAATAATGAAAAATATAATATATACCTAACTATGAATATAAATAAATTAAGTAAATTGCATACAAGTATAATTTAACATTTGAGGTAAAAATTGGGGGTGGTTTAGGCAAGACATTATGCTATCGAGCACGTGCATCTGAGTGACAAAAGATTCACCTGAAAAGTAAAGGCTTAAGTTTTCTATACCTCTAAAATTACTCACCATACCTCATTTGATTTAAAAAAAAAAAAGTATATAAAAGTACAGAAAAAATACAGAATATAAGAAAAAGTGATGGAATAATGTATAGAAAAAATACAGAAAAGTTAATTTAAAAAAAGAAAGTGGTATGAAAAGTAGAAACCAAAGTAAATTATGACAATCTGAAATCTGAATTCATTTGTCTACCCAATTAGTTTCAGGTATAAAATAATTTGAATTATAAGGTTACGTTGTTCTAACTTTACTACTATGAGAAATGTAACTTAAATAGGTATGTAATTAGAGACGGAGATAGGAAATTATATGTGAAATGGCGAATTTGGATTTTGCTTACTATTTTATGATCATGAGGGGGCATAATTCTTAAATTGTCACCAATAAACTTTGAATTTTTTTTCTTCGTAATATTAGAATTTTTGAGGTGTGGTTACCCCCTCTCTAGATTCGCCCATATATGTAATGCTTTCGTATTTTATCTAAGTTTATAATCATACACATTTGTTTGTCACTACTTTGTCATATTTGAGATACTTGTATGTAACTAGGTGCCTAGGTCAACCTACAAACTTGTTGATCGAGTACAATCATGGTGATCACCTCATTATATTTGGGGAAATTTACTATGGTGGACGGTCAAATGAGAGATTTTCATTTAGAAGTCGGTGTCATAATATGTTTACATATGTAGTCACAAAGTTCGCCTAAATTATAATGCCAATCGGCGAACCCGGCGAATTATATCAAACGCAATTAAAATACGCCACATGGTAACATACTTCAGCGTCAACCAATAGGTGTTGGTCAATGGCTAACTTCGCCTACCACAATTAAACGACACGTGGCACGCAAAGTTCGCCTAAAATGGAATTATAGCGAACTCGACGAACTTTTGAATTTTCAAAAACCGTGCAAACTTTGAACTAAGCGAACCCCTTTGGTTTATCGATTTCAAAAGTTATTTTCTCTCTAATTGGTTATCTTGTAGTTCGCCGGGTTAGCCTAGTGGTATTATAATTTAGGCGAACTTTGTGACTACATTTGCAAAAATATTCCAACACCGACTTTTACATGAAAACCTCCCCTTTGACCGTCCACCATGGTAAATTTCTCTATATTTGGGTATGAATGATTTATAATATTTAGTTGTTGTAAAAAGAGAGTTAAAATAAAGTAGAATGCATAGCCTAATTAATATACATGTAACATATATATTTTATAAAAAAAAGTAATTCATTGTGTCCCAAGGAATGAATGAATATGATCGAGTCCACCATGTATTATTGGTCCTTTTCTTACGATCCAATCATTCTATGCTATTTTAAGTAATCAAGTAAGACACGTGACTTTAATTATTCCACTTGCAATATACTGTATATTATTCAAAGATGGACCTAATTATTCAAATTATAACTAAAAATATTTTTAGATCATTCTATATTATTTTGAGTTTCAATATATATTCTTCACATATAGTACGTATCATAATCCAGTAAAATAACTAAAATTGATGGATCACAGTGTTGACATCTGATGCGTTACATTTTGAGGTTATGTTACATAATTGTGAAAAAAACAAAAAACAAAAAAAAAAAAAACGTACTGCTGTTTTTTTTTTCCGATGGTTTTGTGATTTGATACATCACCAGATACGTTTTATAATACTGCGAATTAATCAATCGCCCTATTTCATTATTATGTTTTATATGGGGGAGGGGGGCAAATTTTATATTTAATTTTCTTTCTACTCACCTCGTCCCACCACAAGTGTCCACATTACTATTTTGGGTTGTTCCAAATAAGTGTCCACTTCATGTTTTAACCAATCGAAAAAGACTTTAGTGGGTAGATATGTTATTTGATTGATGAAGAATTTAGTTAGTAAAGAATTCTAAAACTGTTTGCAAAGTCAAAGTGGATACATTGACTGGGACGGAGGGATTATTATATTGGAGGGTCAAAATTCTCAAACTGTCATTAATTACCCTAAAAAATTACCTTTTTCGGTAATTTTAGTTTTCTAGATCCGCCCTTGACCTTAAGCTGTCACTTATCCTGTCAATAATTATATAAACAAATTATATATTATTAAGGGTTTGGCTAACTTGTGCCTTTAGAGCACAAGCTAAGCCTCATTATATCTACTACAACTTTCTAAATATATCACAAAATTTATTTATTAAACTTACTAATTTTTAATTATACATTTTTATTAATTACATTTTATGAGTAAGGTTCAAATGAGTACAACTTTTGGTGAAAATAAGAGAACAAATAGGAATGAGCAACGTGTCACTTTACCCTCTCTCCTCCAAATTTTTAAAAATTAAATATCTCTCAAACGGTAGGTCGAAAAATTATAAAAATTACACCATAAAAATCAGCGTTTTATTCTCTTCGATTAGAGATTTGACAAGGTATACTTTTGACGAACTTCTTTTTTCCGGTTTTTTGATGGGTTTTGAAATCGAGTAACACATGTGTTGGAAGCTGGTAACACATGTGTTACTCGCTGCTAACACATGTGTTATACGCTGCTAACACATGTGTCATACGCTGGTAACACATGTGTTACAGGCTAGGTAACACATGTGTTACCAGCGTATAACATATGTGTTAGCAGCGAGTAACACAGCAACTAACACATGTGTTAACAGCTACTAACACATGTGTTACTAATTTTGTAAAACCCCAAAAAAAAAGTTGTCGAAAGTATACCTTGTAAGATGGCAAATCGAAGAGAGAAAAATGCTGATTTTTATGGTGCAATTTTTATGATTTTTCAACTTGAGAGATATTTAAGTTTAAAAAACATGAGAGAAAGTGGGCTTTGTAAGACGTGACACATTCTAGTTGGTTTCTCCATTCTCACCAAAAATTTCATTCTCATTTAAACCTCACCCTACATTTTATATTATTCATAGCAAATTCAACTTCATTAAATGTTCTTAACTTATGCGCTAAGGACAAGATAGATTTTTCTTTTATTAATCATAAAATAGTAAATTTGACCTGATATAGTAATATATAACCCTTAACTTCAGGTGAAGTATATTTGGATATTATTATAATAATAACTAATCACTATCCCAGTTATTTCATGAATACGACATTCATTAATTAGTAATTAACATATTCTTAATTAAAGAAGTACTCCGTCCGTCATAAAAATTGTCACCAGACAAGAAACACACAGTTCAAAAAAAGTGTGTTTATTACTGTTGACCACCAATTCTCATCCTTACCATTTTCAAGTACTCCCTCCATCTCACGCCCACCCTAAGTGTTCACCTTACTATTTTGGGTTGTCCCAAATAAATGTCCACTTCCATGTTACAATCAATCGAAAAATATTTTAGTGGGTAGATATGTAATTTGATTGGTGAAAAGTGTAATAGTGGAGAATCCTAAAACTGTATGTAAAGTCAAAGTTGACACTTTAACTGAGACGAGAGTATTTTAATTGGTTGATTTGGAAGATGACAATTATATTCTGACATACCAAAATGAAAACGTGACAAATAAATTGTGACGAAGGGAGTTATAAGCATTAAAACTTCTACTAACTCACATATATAACATAAATTTATACATGTTGCCACATAAATGTCAAACCTATACATGAGCCATATGATTGTGCAATTCCAAGTTGGTTTAATTTCCGGCCACCGTACCTAACTTGTCGACGATAGCAACAACTCATAAGAATTGAATATGACTAGCTGGGTAGCTCGTTAATTATGTATTATAAATGTGATTAAAGTATTGTTGATCATTTTGATCTTCTTTGGCATTCACATTTTTTTTTGAAAGGCAGACTTGCATATAGTATTGGGGTTAATACTTAATATATTGGATTGAATTAACTTTAGGAAAGGCAAGAATAGAACCAAAAAAGAATAAGAAAAAAAGATGCCTCTTTTACCCAATATGGGTTGCTTTGATGAAATAAAAAAGATAATTCCCTCCACTTTGGGGAAACGACAAAAAATAATTTGCGTTCTTTATTCTTTAATTACTACGGGTCTATACTATATTACTAGATTGGAGATTATTGGACAGAATCGGTACCGAACCGGTTGATACCAGTTATCTTTTTGTATCTAAATACTGAATACCGAACTCTTTAAAACGGGATGGTACCAGTATGGTTCCGGTACCGGTACGGGTAAAAGTGGTACTATACCGCGTTGGTACCAAAAATATAATAGAATAATAAATAAACAAATTTACGTATTTTGTACTCGATAAAATTCAAAGAAGCTAAATATCAATGAATCTCAAACAAAAAAAAATCATTATTAAGTGACATAGATGGATAGTGACGATGAAAAACATATATATACAACAACGTTATTGTACCATTTTAGGTGATTTGATAATGACACAAATCACGATCCTTAGCTTTATATTAACAAGCAATATGTTTGGAATTCGATTTAACTAGGGTGCTAAAAACGTGATTATTTGTGTGGCAAAGAGTACTGGGTAGACTTCTATAAAATTACAATTGTATTCATATGTGAGGGTCAAACTCTAATTTTATACTTTTTAATCATCCAAAAAATATCATTTTTGTATTCATAGACATATCATATATGATTATAGAAATGATTTTTCAAATAAATCTTTTGAAATATAGAAATAATCTAGCGATCCATAACAAAGAAAAACATGTATATTTCGGATATGGTAACAAAGTGGGAAAAGTGGGAAAATACCGGTACTGAACCGGTTAGTACCGATTTTTTTTTTTTGCCATAAAGTGAGTACCAGATACCGGACCGTTTGAAGTCGGTTGGTACCGATACGATACGAAACGGGATCAGGAATTCAGATTCTAATGCTCACCCCTATTAATAGAACAAATATATAGTTGCAAAAGGTTGCAAATACGAAGCAACATATAGTATCATTTTTCCACCTACTGGTATACCGTATATGGAATTACAGAGTGTATATATATATGTATATGTATATATATATATTGGAATGATCCAGAGGGAAGTGTATTTTTTTGGAAAAGGGGGGAAGCGTTAGTATTCATCAAGAAGCATATTACATTCACCCATACAAATCTCAAAAAAAGCAAACTGAAATTTAGTAAATGTTAATCAGAATCGATGTTATGAATGTTAAGCTTCCTTGATAAATGTAACACCCCCATATTCACTGTTTGGCGGAAGCAAGGTTTGGGGTGCTACTAATCAAGTATCACAGCACAAAGATAAAGCAAACGACATCTATATGCAACGTTTGTAAATTAGTTACATTCCCATAGATATAATGTTTGAAAACTTAGTGTTTTCGTATACAAAAATGTAGTTTCATAGAGTCCACTCGTATAGCGGGAGATTCTATTACATAATCGTAATATACAAAAGATAATGCTAAGAATCTCCGTTAATGCAGTTGTGTTGAAATCATGCGACTCTAGCTATGTCCTGGAGTAATCCTACTCCGTCTGTGTACCTGAGAATACATGCTAAAAGGGTCAACACGAATGTTGGTGAATCTCACAGGTTTGTAAGTAATATCAGTTTTTGAACACAAGATTTCATCAGTAGTGCCCATAGGCGTAAAATCAGTATTTGCAATCCAGCAAATGTAAAACCAGTATTTGCAATCCAACAAATGTAAGTAAGTAAGTTATACCGTTGCCATGAGGCTCATAATCGAAGCTTAATCCGTAAGTAATAATTTGCTCCCGTGACATGCTCGTAACTGAGCAAGCATAAGTAACGAATAATAGTCGCCCGTTTATACAGTACGGTTCGTGGTAGCGCTACTACCCCGGGCGGGGAGGGTCATTTCCCTAATGGATCCATTAACTAGTGTTCGCGCTTAAGTCCATAACTAACGATATATGATGGAGAGACTTCTGTAAATAGTAAACAACTCATGCAATTTCGTTTGGCATAGTAAGCAGTTTAGTACTTGTGTTCAAGAAAAAGTAGTAGCATGTTTCTCCCCCAATAAGATAAAACATTAAAAGTGGGGCCGTAAGACTCACCTGAGTCTTGTAGTAATCAGTAGCAATTAGCAAGTAGTAAGTAAAGCAAGTAGGTTCTTCGAACCCGTAACCTTCAAATGCCTAAACATATGAGGTTATTGATATCGCGTAAAAAGTCACATTTTTACTACCGATATCTCTCTCATTCTGGAACGATTCTTGGCATATTGATTCAAAAACATTACAAATCAGTAACATTATGCCAAGATGGTTGAAACAAGGTTGCACGAGAAAAATCAAGCAAAACGGATGTAAAATGAAGATTCCACACACGTTTGAAGATCAAGGTATAAAAACGAGATTTTAAGACAAAAGTGCCCTTCACCAACATCCATTATTTTCAAGATGTTCGTTTTCAAAATACGAATCCAACAGAAGAAGAATCAACCAAAACGGGTAAAGAATGAAGATTTCGCGCCCGCCGGAAGATCCAAATGATCCGTACGCAATATCTGGATCTATGGACCTCATTTTCAGGCATATCCTATGTCAAAATCTTCGTTTTTGAATTACGAATCCAACAAAAAAAGAATCGACTCAAACGGACGTATAACGAAGAAAACACGCACGAATCAAGAAACGAAGCAACAAATCGCGCAACGGGGCGGGGTAGGGCCCACCGCAGCCGGCCACCAGCCCACCGCCGCCGGCCACCAGCCCACCGCCGCCGGCCATAGGGCTGGCGCCGCCGGCCTCCTCACCCCCGTCCTGGTTTCCGTTTTTGGCAAGTTTTGGTACCTGGTGCGGTCACTTTTCGCGTTGTACAGTACCCGGTGCGGTCACTTTTCGCGTTGTACACTCCACTTTTGGCTAGTCTTTCTAACATGTACCTCAAGTCTTCATGATGCTAAAATGAGCCAAAACTCACCTATAAATAGGTTGCTTAGGTTCATTTGAAACACACACCTCATATGCACACATTCTAGCATATTTCACTCTTTCTTCCTCACTAGATAATCTTCCGTAGTCTTTTAGTCTTTCTCATTCTAGGAATATTGTAATTAGTCCACGGACTAACATAGGAGCTAGGGCGAACGCTAGAGATTCGGAGATCAATCCTTGTACGTATGAAAGAGTTTGTCAATTATAATAATACGCTGCTACGCATTTAATTCCGGGTGATATCTAAACTTTTAATATACTTGTCTCATTTCATATTTAAATATGTATTATTGCCTAGTATGTGATTTATTTGTTGCCATGAATTGCGAGTAGTTTATTATTGTGATTTCTGAGGATGTAGATAATTATAAGTAAGGATGTCATTACATAATTAATGCACGATAATCGTAAAATGGTATGACGGCCCCTATTCGACTGTTTATTCGGTATAGTGCTAGAAATGCGTTATGCAAAGTACAAACGTACGGAAGCCGGTAAACGTCCGAAGGTAGTTATATCATTGGAATCAGCTCTGGTTTAACAGTTGGAACTCCGAAAGGATAATACAACTTCACAACTAACTGGTGTATCCTACGAGAATCAATGCATTACAAAATAATGTTCGTCAATTACGTTCAGATAAAATAGGAGATAATAATCCTTGTATTGTTTAGACTTTATGAATTTAAGTCTAGTTCACGGAGTACCCTTTCCAGTTATCCACGTGACTGCAACCTAGTAATTAGGACCTGATCAACCTTAATTATGGTAAGTAGTTATCTGTGCCCATGACATGCAATAAGTAAGACACAGTGAAATCACTCGTTGTATATATTAGGTTTACTTTCCTACACTGCTTTACATTACTTAGTAGAGTGTCACTTTCACCGTCAATTACTCTTTACCGCGTGTTGGATATAAGAAGCAGTGGAAGTCTCATGTAAAGTACACTGTCTATTATTGAAAGGCATGGTCCTCGTATGAAACACGTTTTAACAAACTGCGAATAACCTGGGGATGTATAACTGTTTGAAAAGGAGAACTTAAATCATAAGTCGAAGTAATTAAAGCTCAATCGAACAAAAACAAGACTTAGGAATAAGAGTAAAGTCCTAGTGACCTAGAATCCTTAAAACACTAAGTCTTACACAATCGACGGTCCAAACATGCAAAGCTATTAATTTTCGTGCTAATAGAGTAGTAAACTACCTTAGGAGTTAAGAACGATCGGACCTATGAGACGATACGCTACTGATTCATGCACCTCGGTATAAAACCATAATAGGTTGTTCATCTTTCAACCAGATGAGTATTGGAAGTTTGCGTATTGCTCCGATCAGAATCATGATAACCTAGTTCCAAGTGACACGCCAATGGGAAACTGAGTTGGTAGGGTTCTAGAGTTTACACCTAGTAGTTTATTTACCACATTACGCATCAACCCTATTTGTTCTGTCATCCTGAAATATTAATCATCGAAATCCCAGCAATCACATCTTTATCTTTATCTGCTTTCCTGCATTTTAATTTCCCGCAATTTACTTTTCTGCATTTTAATTATCTGTCTTTAAATCCCAAAACCTACCTACTTTGTGCCATCCTAAATACTTCCCTACCAAAAGTGTCAACTTTAATCGCCCACACGTTTGGATTCATAGAACGATCTTAGGTCATACTTACCGCTTACTAACCAGAGTAGGTAGTACGTATAATTTAAGCCCCGCAAAATGTAAATTTAAAACCCCTGCTGCGCTCGCATCATCATTTGAAAAACAACGACACGGTGCGTGCGCAACAAGTTTTTGGCGCCGCTGCCGGGGAAATCACAAGCGTAGATTTAAGCCACCTTAAGTAATAGTATTTAGGAGATCCTTCCGATTGAAATCTTCTTAGAAATCCTTCGAAAGTTAATTAAGTAATTTTAGTTTTAATTTACTGTCAATTTAATATTAGTTTACTAGGTTAATATTAGTTAGAAAATGACATCTCGAAAACCCACTTCTTGCCTCATTTCAAAAGAATAAATTTAAAGCAATGGATGATACGGAATTCTTTAACTACTTAGAAAAAGAGTTAGGATCTGATTTCTTTTCACTTCCCCCCTCGAACACTAAGGAAACTTCCGACACCCAAGAAGAATTTAGGATCTCACCTTCCATTCCAAAACATTGCCTGGATTTTGATGACACGGACCAGTTACCTGACCTGGCATCATCTCCAGAAGATCACCCACCAACTTTGCAATTACCTGGTTCGTCAAATTCTGCCCACTTCGAATATTTTCCTGAAGATAATTCTGAAGAGAAACCTCCGAAATTATGTGACCTAATCACCCTCATTCCAGAAACGACCGTGTATACCCAAACCACTTCCGATTCTCGGGATGACGGTATCCTTCCATTCCTTTCACACGAACCTAAATACACCATCTATCGACTAGTAGATAAGGTTCCATCAGTCGAACCCAAACAACCTTGTTTTGAAGAACGCCACCTCGGTGCTTCCTTCAACCCTTCCCGTAGGGTAGATGTCTATAAAGCATTCGTTAGGCAACTTACATACGCCGACCTCCCGTTTTCTTACGAACATCGAGAAACGATCGCCGCATTAGAAAAACGAGTAGAATTCCTTTTTCGCCTGTCAAGTCAAGGATGCGAAAACCCTTCCGCAAATTTCAGAGTGTCACACCCCCAAAATCCATAATTGTGTTTATTTAATGTTTAGCGGAAGCAAGTTATAATTAGCGGAAACATCTTGTGTAAACAGTTTAACAGCGGGGGTGCTGACGTTACAATTGTGCATTCACTGTATCAGAGCATATGATCATACAGAACATAATATATAAAGGGTGCCAATTTAAAATAATTATTACAAAAGTAGTACGACTATGTAAGTCGTACGGTAGTAATAAAGTTTAAAACATTTAAGTTTTACAATACATATGTTAAGATAAGATTTCGTGAGTATAACTGCAATGTCTGCAGTAATACGGAGGAAATCCTCAAAAGCTGTCCCAAAATATATGGCATCCTAAGTAGTCCAGGGTTGTCCATCCTGAATGCATGCGATTTTTTACTTACGTTGCTAATTTCCTGTATAACATAGAAAGAAAGTCGTCAACAAATATGTTGAGTGAATTCACAGTTTTTGTATAAATGTAAGGTATGTTAAACCATTTATGTTTAGAATTATTGAATTGTTATTCAATAAATAAATGTTTGCAGGTTTTACAATTTATAAGAATGTAGGGATAGTTACCCTAAAATATAGTTTATGTGGCTTGTTACCCAAAATGTATGTCTGGTGGTTTACCATCATATAAATATAACCAGAAAGTATACCGGTATAAAACAGTTGTAGGATGAGTTCATCCTAAATAGTAAGTGGGAATGCTTAGACTATAATCCCCCGAAAGGTGAGCTAAACCTCGTAGGTTAAAGTAACGCGACCTAACCCTATAACCAAACCACAACCAAAACTTATGTTTCTTGCCTGAAGGACAGTTAAGTATACGCTCCATCCACATGAGGGTCGTCACGGCAATATTACTATTCGTATACTCAGTGGCTAGAGTCACCTAGCTAATGGTTATAGTCTGCATGACATAAGGTCTTTCATGCACACATCTCAAGTCTGGTCCGTACTAGGATTTGTTGTCTAATACCCAAAACAGTTGTGAAATAATATTTCATATCAAACAGTTGAATAAAGTAATAAAGCATTTATATAATTTGCTGCATGTGTTTGCATGCAGTTTCTATGTTTACACCCCTATGTTTAAAAGCATAAAACATTTGTAAAGTAGGGGCTGTGAACTCACGGTGATTTGCTCGGTATAGAAAGCTAGCAGCCGACAGATAATAGCCCAAGGTGTGTTAACCTATATACAATAGATGTATTAACATAAGTACGTTTGATTTGTTTAATCACTTATGTTAATAGGTTGTTTGTTTGTTTGGAGAAATTGTTAATTTCTTTAATAATATAAGTTGTTAACTGCGTCGTGACATTGTGTCGAAATATTGATATTATTTCTCGTGTCATCTAGTTTGTATACATATAAGTATGTTATAACTCATATATTTTTAAATGTGGTTTCGTCTCGTTTACATATATCTCATATATATAAATTGTTTGTCGTTTAAGTTTCCAAATCACTAGTCTCTATTTGTTTCATATAATATACGTCTCGTCCCAAATGTGTACGTATACCAATCGGCTCGTCCAATATTCGTAGGTATATATGTTCGCGTTTTATCGTTTTGAGGCCCGCTTTTGTTGACTTAGTCAAACATGCTCGGATTGACTCGAGACTTTTACCCAAGTCTTAAATGTGTTTATTATCTATGAAAAATAAGTTTCATGTCATGTGGATATCCAAAAGTGTTGTTTTTATGTTCGTTACAAAAACAGCCCTTCAATCTTAGTTTTCCAGATTTTCGGTCTCGCTCAAGGCTCGTTTTAACCAACTTAGAATCCGAATTGAAATCCAAGAAAATTAAAGTTTATTCCCCTATGTCTCAGGTTTCCAAAACTTATTTTTGTGTAACTTTTGGTTAAGTAAAACTCGTTCAATAAATTTTCAAACACAAGTCTGTCCAGCAGCCCTGTTTCGGTATATACGTTACATGATTTGACTATATCTGGAGTATTACAAAACTTCACAAAACGTGCGAGTAAGGGATAGAAAGTTAACAAAATTTATGATCTTTTCCCACTTGTCTCACCTGTTTATTCGATCCATATCCCAAGATATGCTCATTTTAATTTGGTCAAGATTCTGGTCAGATTCATCAGATCTGCTATGTACTTTTATTTCAGAAATCAAAAATAGCAAATGAACTTGAATTTTCGTGAGGCTTACAGATCTGAAAACTATACACTTCAAACTTGAGTTTAGGCTTAAGAAACGTTAGATTTCATCATGAAATGAGTCGTTTAAGGTCGATCTAATCCGATCTATTTTATTATCCAGTGTGTAAAGTCATTATCCAGTGGTTAATAGCATGTTCATCCGATTTTTAACATAGATTTGGACATAATCAGTAGGAAATGGAACACTAAAATGTTTATAAACTTAATCCAAGGAAATCTAAAGAAAAGTTAGAGGTTTATACCACAGAAAACGTGATCTAGAGGCTGTGTTCGTCGAAGTATGCGGCTGCTGTCCTTGTTCGCCTTTCCTTGCTAAACTCGTGTGTAGGGGTGACTAGATGATGTTGGTCTTTCTTGGTGGTGCTAGGAGGTCGTAGATGGTGGTGATGGAGGTGTTGGATCTGCTGGAAATCGCAGAGAGAGAAGTAGAGAGGAGGATAAGGTTGTTGTAGGTGAAAAAGTGTTTGGAAATGAAGAAAATGAAAAGGGTAACATATATATACTTAGGTTTTTGTGTGGGTTTTGGGCTTGGCCGACTTGGGCTGGGCCTGGGTCGTGTCTGGTCTGACCCAATGGGTCTCGGGCTCTCGATTTTCCATTCCTCAAGTCCGAGTTATAACCGGTTGTCGGTTAATCGTTAATCGTACGTTATAACGTGATAGTTT
The DNA here is from genome assembly GCA_949592205.1 of Helichrysum umbraculigerum. Taxonomy (NCBI): domain Eukaryota; kingdom Viridiplantae; phylum Streptophyta; class Magnoliopsida; order Asterales; family Asteraceae; genus Helichrysum; species Helichrysum umbraculigerum. Next base: position 100,734,731 of record CATIUR010000003.1, on the reverse strand, counting down.
CGTTTAATTCGTTAACGACCTATATGGGCTAATATATTTTGAAGTATTATTTTAAATACTTTATTTTGAGTTTCAAAAATATAATTTTTGACTCGTTCGGTTGTCGGGCTCGTTTTGCGCATTTCGACGCGTACGTTACGTTTTAAGCTAAAACGCGTAATTGTTTTCGTTCTATCGTTATGCTTCCTCGTTTAGCATAATATTCTTAAGTAAATAACTACAACAAAAATAGTTTTAGGTTATTTATATATTTTTGTGTCACGAAGCTTTTGTTATTTATTTTTGTCGGGTTCGTTCGAATATATTTGTACGTAACTATAAGTTACTTACGTATTACATTTTACTTTTTGTTTAAAAGTACGGGCTTGCTAGGCTTACATCACAACAAAGAGTTTTGTTAAAACTTAACCAGGAAATTATCGTAAGAATGCACATGCATATTATTTAATTAATACCTAATTTGGAGAGTTGTCACATTCTCCCCCCGTTAGGGAAATCTCGTCCCGAGATTTAAGATGTGTCGTGAGTCGCGGTCACGGTCTTAAATAGTTGAGGATACTTCTTGCGCATCTCATCCTCACGTTCCCAGGTGAACTCTGGGCCTCTTTTCGAGTTCCATCGAATTTTGACAAGTTTGATCCGACTGTTTCGGAGTTTCTGCGTTTTCGTGTCCATTACTTCAAGCGGTTCCTCCACAAAGTTAAGTTTTGCGTCGACATAGATTTCGTTAGGAGGTAGAATTAACGCTTCGTCAGATAGACACTTCTTAAGATTACTCACGTGAAAAGTGTCGTGAATATTACTAAGTTTCTGCGGCAGTTTAAGTTTATAAGCTACAGGACCAATCCTTGCTAGGATCTCAAATGGTCCAACATATCGTGGGTTCAGTTTACCGCGTTTACCAAATCGTGCAACTCCTTTCCAAGGAGATACCTTGAGTAGGACTCTGTCACCTACTTGAAACTCTAAAGGTTTTCGTCTATTGTCTGCATAACTCTTTTGTCGGTCTCGTGCCGTTTTCAATCGATTAAGCACTTGAGATATCTTGTCCGTTGTCTCTTGGACTATTTCAGGACCTGATAATTGTCTGTCGTCCAACTCTGCCCAACAGAGTGGGGATCGGCACTTGCGTCCGTACAACGCCTCGAAAGGTGCCATTTGTATGCTCGTATGATAACTATTGTTGTACGAGAATTCGGCTAAAGGGAGATGAACATCCCATTTTCCTCCAAAATCAATCACGCAGGCTCGTAGCAAGTCCTCAAGCGTTTGTATCGTTCGCTCGCTTTGACCATCGGTTTGTGGATGGTAGGCGGTACTCATGTCGAGTCTAGTGCCTAATGCTTGTTGCAGTGTTTGCCAGAAGCGAGAGGTGAAACGTGCATCTCTATCAGAGATGATGGATAATGGCACTCCATGTCTAGAAACAACTTCCTTTATGTAGATTCTAGCCAGCTTTTCCATCTTATCTGTCTCTTTGATGGCTAGAAAGTGAGATGATTTTGTCAGTCGGTCGACAATTACCCATATGGAGTCCATCCCAGATGATGTTTTTGGTAGCTTTGTGATGAAATCCATCGTGATGTGTTCCCATTTCCATTTGGGCAACTCAGGTTGTTGCAAAAGCCCGGACGGCTTTTGGTACTCAGTCTTAACTTTTGCACAAGTCAGACATCTACTAACATAGGTGGCAATGTCTCTTTTCATGCCAGGCCACCAGTAAAATCCTTTCAGATCGTGGTACATCTTATCTGCACCAGGATGTATCGAGTAATTGGACTTATGAGCTTCATCCAATACTAGATTACGTAGCTCATCAACACAAGGAATCCAAATTCGATTCATGAAGTACAATACTCCGTTTTCCTTAGACTCCAGTTGCTTCTCCATCCCCTTGAGGGATTCGTCCTTCATACGTTCTGGAGTAAAGGCCGCTTGTTGAGCATTACGAATTTGAGTAATCAGATCCAAGTGGATTGTCAGTCCTAAGGCTCGAACTCTTCGAGGTTTCACTCTTTCCTTACGACTCAAGGCATCCGCTACTACATTAGCTTTGCCTGGATGGTACTTGATTTCACAGTCGTAATCATTCAACAGTTCAACCCAACGTCTTTGTCTCATGTTGAGTTCTTTCTGATCAAATATATGTTGGAGACTTTTGTGATCAGTAAAGATCGTACAATTCGTACCGTATAGGTAGTGTCTCCAAATCTTAAGTGCAAAAACGACTGCTCCCAGCTCTAAGTCATGCGTCGTATAGTTCTTCTCGTGAATCTTCAATTGACGAGACGCGTAAGCAATGACCCTGTCGTTTTGCATTAACACGCAACCTAATCCTTGATGTGAGGCATCACAGTAGACAACAAAGTTTTCTACTCCTTCTGGTAATGACAGGATAGGTGCGGTGCTCAATTTCTCTTTCAGTAGTTGAAAAGCATTCTCTTGCTTCTCGCCCCAATCAAACTTCTTGTCTTTTTGCGTTAGGGCGGTAATTGGTTGAGCTATCTTCGAGAAATTCTCAATGAATCTTCGGTAGTAACCGGCTAGCCCAAGGAATTGTCGTATCTCAGTTGGGGTTTTTGGGGCTTCCCAATTCCTAATCGCCTCAATTTTGGATGGGTCCACGTGAATTCCTTTGTTATTAATCACGTGACCAAGGAAATGAACTTCACGCATCCAAAACTCGCATTTAGAGAACTTTGCATAAAGCTTCTCTTTCTCTAGTAATTCAAGAATCAGCCTCAGATGTTGTTCATGATCTTCCTTCGTCCGCGAGTATATCAAAATATCGTCAATGAATACTATGACAAACTTATCGAGATAAGGTTTACATACTCTGTTCATTAGATCCATGAACACTGCTGGTGCATTAGTTAGCCTAAACGGCATAACCAGGAACTCGTAATGACCGTATCGAGTTCTAAATGCAGTCTTTGGGATATCCTCATCCCGTACCTTCAGTTGGTGGTAACCAGATCGCAAGTCGATCTTTGAGTAGTAACTTGACCCTTGCAGTTGGTCAAACAAATCATCGATGCGTGGTAATGGGTATCGGTTTTTCACAGTCACTTTGTTCAGTTCCCGATAATCGATACACATCCGCATTGATCCATCCTTCTTTTTGACAAACAAAACCGGAGCTCCCCACGGTGAAAAGCTCGGTCGGATGAATCCTAAATCCAACAGTTCTTGCAGCTGTGTAGACAGTTCTTGCATCTCTGATGGAGCTAGACGATAAGGCGCACGAGCAATTGGTGCTGCTCCAGGCACTAGGTCGATATGAAATTCAACCTGTCGCGGGGGTGGTAACCCTGGTAGCTCATCAGGAAATACTCCTGGGTAGTCGCGTACTACGGCCACGTCGTCTATGCGTCGCTCCTCGGGTTTCTTATCCACAATATGTACCAAAAATGCTTGGTACCCTTTTCGTAGATACTTATTTGCCTTCATGCATGTAATCGTTTTCACCATACAATTACTCTTTTCTCCTTGAATCATCAATATTTCTCCTGACGGTAAAGGTAACCGTACAATCTTCTCATGACAGATGATTTCCGCGCGGTTCAGTGACAACCAATCCATGCCAACCACTATATCTAAGCTCCCTAGTTCTACCGGTAGTAAGTCTATCTTGAAAGAATGACCTTCTAACGTTAAGGAACATCCTGGTACTATTTCTCCTGATTCAATCAACTTACCATCGGCTAGCTCTACAGTGTATTTGTTATCTAGCTTAAGGGATTCGATATCTAATAGTGGTCTAAACTCAGTGGACACAAAACTTAAATCAGCACCGGAATCAAATAACACAGAAGCAAAGTGGTTGTTTACTAGAAACGTACCAGTGACTGTGTTAGGATCCTGTCGTGCCTCTGGTGCTCCTAACATGAACACGCGTCCACGAGCTGGTTGGTTGTTGTTATTGTTAGCATTGTTGTTGTTGGCTCGGTTGTTGTTGTTTCCAAGGTTGTTTCCGTTGTTGTTGCGGTTACGAGCGTTGTTGGCGTTACGGTTTTGGTTATTGAGTCGAGGGCATCGGTTTCGATAATGCCTCGTGTCGCCACATTCAAAACAACCCTGGTTTTGGCGAGCAGTGTTTCCCTTAGGGGTAGGGTTAACCTTACAGTTCTGGGTTTTGTGACCCCATCCCTTACAGCTGTCGCAAAACCAACACTCACCCTCATGGTGTTTACTACACTTATCACACTTAGGTTTGTTGCCTAGGTATGGCTTCGGTTCTATAATGGTAGCAGCATAAGACTTAGGATTTCCAGATCCTTTCTTGTTGGATTGACCCTGACGGTCATTCCATTTACGCTTCTTACCTCCAGAACTACCAGCTTCAGTACTGATCGGCTCAACCTTACTCAACACAGTTTTCTTGGTCAGTGTTCCCATTCTAACTGCTTCATCAGTTAAACTCTGCGCTAGAGTAACAGCGCTCCTGAATGTGTCAGGTTTGGAGGACGTAACTAAACTCCTGATCTGTGGTGCCAATCCATACACATAGCGTTCAATACGCTTGTACTCAGGTGTTACCATATGTGGCACAAGACGAGCTAATTCTTGGAACCTGGTTGTATAACCAGTGATATCAGCACCAATCATGGCAATGTTCCACAGCTCAGTCTCAATTTTCTGCATTTCACTGCGATGGCAGAATTCTTCTAGCATCAAGTTCTTCAATGTTTCCCATGTCATGGAGTAGGCAGTTGGTCGTCCAAGTGATTGGACTTGACTGTTCCACCAAGTCAAAGCTTTATCAGCTAGGGTGCAGGCGACATATTTCACCGCAACATCTGGTAGACAATCACTGATGTCTAACACCGAATCCATCTTCTCTATCCAGTGTATGATACCAATAGCACCCTCGGTGCCACAGAAAAGGAGGTGGCTTACAATCCTGAAATGTCTTATATGAACACCCTCGGTGAGTATTCACAACAGTCTCAGTGTTCACAGGGGTTGTTCCACTGTTATTAATCTCATTCTCACGGTTTCGGCTTGCCTCATACTCGGCAATACCTTCAGCAATGCGTCTAGCGATCATCTGCTCAGTAGTTTCCTCAGTGTTAGGTGGTGGAATGGTTTCAGGTGTAGGGGGTACAGTTGTCTTCTGACTGTTCCTAGTAATTCGTCGTTTTGGCGGCATGATTCAGTTCTGCGATGAATAAAATGCAGAAGTCAATGCCAAGATAATGAATGTGATGAACAAGATTTCACATTGTCTGTCAAGTGAATAGTATAGAGAATTTGAAAGAATAAGGTTTCACATTGAATGTCGCACGACTTTGAAATACCCATATGTACTTTGTACAATATAATCACGTTGGCCAGGCGTCATTATATAATGCCAAGTACATATTTCTTTTCATCATCGATCAAGCGCAAACAATGTTTTAGGGAATCCAAGATAAAATCAATAATTCAAGGTGTAGTAGGTTTTCAAAGTTTGCAAGAAATGGTTTTAAACAATTATCACGTGGTAAATTTTCTATCACATGCAGATATAGAAATGAATATAATTCGCACGAAATTTCGAATCGAACCTAAGTTATATTATACATTAACTAGAATGTTCTTACATCATTTCATACAAAACTTGATGATATCTTCTATATCCATCAAGAGGAGTTTTTCAGTACAACACGAGTTGATACAGTACTAATTAGACTAAACTTAGTTATACTTAGATCTTAACCAAATAGTTATATTCCTAAGACAGTTCTTCATCAGTTCATTACTAAGCTATCTTTAGCAATGTTATCTGTCGCAGTGTAGATTTTTCACTTTTACTCCTGATTCAGATTGGGAGAGAAGTAGCGTGTTTCCAGCATAGTTTTGTATCGTAGAGTCGGACAATAGCCCAGATCATTCTCAGTTGAGCATTTGCACAAACGTTTGATCCAAGACTTAACTCTTTTCTTGCGATTACTAGCCACTTTCTTCCAGAAGCGTATTTTATCCTTAACTTGGACAATCATAGGCCTCTTTAAGATTCTCAATTCTAGCTCACGGTTCCTACATTTGAACACAAGCTCCCAATTTTGACCATCCAATCTTTCAGCCTGGTCTCGTACTCTTTCGTACTCGTCTATGTCGACCATGCCGAATTGGTGGTTTTCAATTTCTTCTTCCACAAGTTCCACTATCGGAATTGTTTCGGTGTCGACATATACATATTGTATCTGCTCGTCGATGGTTATGTCATCATCTGATGAGCATTCACTTATAACAGGTTCTGCCATTTTTCCAGTTTCAAGAGATCTATAGGTTACAAAGACATATTTCAGTATCCATAGTTATGTAGTCTCTATTGTCAATTCATAATCCAATCACAATGCACAGTAACATAAACAATAATAATAAACCAGACACATATGTCATATCATATAACTGATCATAGTTAGTTCACAAGTTTTTATACAAAACAGGATGGATCTATCCTAGATATCCATCGGTCCAGAGACAAATCAAAGCATGACGGGTCGATCTACACACCGTCGATCCAAATGATATACAAAACATGACAGGTCTGTCTATACCCGTCGAACCAAAGTTCCAAGTCTAATACATAGTATATATAATCCTAAGTAGGCACAACCCGCCCTACATAGGTCTAACGGAAGTACGGTAGAAATGATCCCAAGGCTGTCCTCAACACAGCCATCACCACACAAGCACCAACCACAAGCCCTACAATCCTAACATGTCTCTCAAGTGCCCTCACACGAGCACGTGCGGACTCAGCTATCTCCTGGGCAGTAAACACGTAGTTCAACAGAAAGTGGTGACGCTCATGCATACCAGCCATGTCCCCATACAGACGGGAGACCTCATCCTGTACCTGTCCAAGGTAAGAACCCCTGCTAGAAGTAATACAGAACAATGTATGCATAACAGCGACTAATGTAGGGAGAGTCTGCTATATCGGCTCTCCAGTGGTAGGCAGTGGTGCTGGGGGTCGTGAGGACTCTCCTGTCTCAAATGTGGAGGGAAAACCCTCTAATGACCTCCAGTGCCTCAACATAGGAGTCTTCCACTCTAGGTGAGCAAACCTGGGTGCTCTCCATGGAGACTCAATAGACTCGTCCGCCGGTGCTAACAGACCAGTAGGAAGATCTCGGACACACATCCTCGGTGTCCTCCTAGACACAGGCCTGCGAGAAGTCTCAGCGGCCTGATGGTGAATACCTGTAGTAGTAGGGGTAACCTCATGTGCTGTCGGTGGTGGCGCAATGTAAGCGTCACTAGTGTCATCCGACATATCTCTCAAATGAACAGATGACTCATCCCCTACAGTGATCGCGGGACCCTCAAAAGTAGCCTCGGTCGGCTCCTCGTCCGAAGCATAAACATGATAAAGTGATTGACTAGACATACTGTGACAAGGGAAATTGTGTGTGACGTGTCAGTCATATGTTAGATGTATATAAACTTATGTATGTATGAATGAATGAATGTTCTAGCCAAGGCTATAGTCTAGGTCTCTAAGGTTTTCAGTCACCTAAAGACTTCTAGTTCGCTATAACCAATGGCTCTGATACCAAGTCTGTCACACCCCCAAAATCCATAATTGTGTTTATTTAATGTTTAGCGGAAGCAAGTTATAATTAGCGGAAACATCTTATGTAAACAGTTTAACAACGGGGGTGCTGACGTTACAATTGTGCATTCACTGTATCAGAGCATATGATCATACAGAACATAATATATAAAGGGTGCCAATTTAAAATAATTATTACAAAAGTAGTACGACTATGTAAGTCGTACGGTAGTAATAAAATTTAAAACATTTAAGTTTTACATTACATATGTTAAGATAAGATTTCGTGAGTATAACTGCAATGTCTGCAGTAATACGGAGGAAATCCTCAAAAGCTGTCCCAAAACATATGGCATCCTAAGTAGTCCAGGGTTGTCCATCCTGAATGCATGCGATTCTTTACTTACGTTGCTAATTTCCTGTATAACATAGAAAGAAAGTCGTCAACAAATATGTTGAGTGAATTCACAGGTTTTGTATAAATGTAAGGTATGTTAAACCATTTATGTTTAGAATTATTGAATTGTTATTCAATAAATAAATGTTTGCAGGTTTTACAATTTATAAGATTGTAGGGATAGTTACCCTAAAATATAGTTTATGTGGGTTGTTACCCAAAATGTATGTCTGGTGGTTTACCATCATATAAATATAACCAGAAAGTATACCGGTATAAAACAGTTGTAGGATGAGTTCATCCTAAATAGTAAGTGGGAATGCTTAGACTATAATCCCCCGAAAGGTGAGCTAAACCTCGCAGGTTAAAGTAACGCGACCTAACCCTATAACCAAACCACAACCAAAACTTATGTTTCTTGCCTGAAGGACAGTTAAGTATACGCTCCATCCACATGAGGGTCGTCACGGCAATAGTACTATTCGTATACTCAGTGGCTAGAGTCACCTAGCTATTGGTTATAGTCTGCTTGACATAAGGTCTTTCATGCACACATCTCAAGTCTGGTCCGTACTAGGATTTGTTGTCTAATACCCAAAACAGTTGTGAAATAATATTTCATATCAAACAGTTGAATAAAGTAATAAAGCATTTATATAATTTGCTGCATGTGTTTGCATGCAGTTTCTATGTTTACACCCCTATGTTTAAAAAGCATAAAACATTTGTAAAGTAGGGGCTGTGAACTCACGGTGATTTGCTCGGTATAGAAAGCTAGCAGCCGACAGATAATAGCCCAAGGTGTGTTAACCTATATACAATAGATGTATTAACATAAGTACGTTTGATTTGTTTAATCACTTATGTTAATAGGTTGTTTGTTTGTTTGGAGAAATTGTTAATTTCTTTAATAATATAAGTTGTTAACTGCGTCGTGACATTGTGTCGAAATATTGATATTATTTCTCGTGTCATCTAGTTTGTATACATATAAGTATGTTATAACTCATATATTTTTAAATGTGGTTTCGTCTCGTTTACATATATCTCATATATATAAATTGTTTGTCGTTTAAGTTTCCAAATCACTAGTCTCTATTTGTTTCATATAATATACGTCTCGTCCCAAATGTGTACGTATACCAATCGGCTCGTCCAATATTCGTAGGTATATATGTTCGCGTTTTATCGTTTTGAGGCCCGCTTTTGTTGACTTAGTCAAACATGCTCGGATTGACTCGAGACTTTTACCCAAGTCTTAAATGTGTTTATTATCTATGAAAAATAAGTTTCATGTCATGTGGATATCCAAAAGTGTTGTTTTTATGTTCGTTACAAAAACAGCCCTTCAATCTTAGTTTTCCAGATTTTCGGTCTCGCTCAAGGCTCGTTTTAACCAACTTAGATTCCGAATTGAAATCCAAGAAAATTAAAGTTTATTCCCCTATGTCTCAGCCAAAACTTATTTTTATGTAACTTTTGGTTAAGTAAAACTCGTTCAATAAATTTTCAAACACAAGTCTGTCCAGCCGCCCTGTTTCGGTATATACGTTACATGATTTGACTATATCTGGAGTATTACAAAACTTCACAAAACGTGCGAGTAAGGGATAGAAAGGTAACAAAATTTATGATCTTTTCCCACTGGTCTCACCTGTTTATTCGATCCATATCCCAAGATATGCTCATTTTAATTTGGTCAAGATTCTGGTCAGATTCATCAGATCTGCTATGTACTTTTATTTCAGAAATCAAAAATAGCAAATGAACTTGAAATTTCGTGAGGCTTACAGATCTGAAAACTAGACACTTCAAACTTGAGTTTAGGCTTAAGAAACGTTAGATTTCATCATGAAATGAGTCGTTTAAGGTCGATCTAATCCGATCTATTTTATTATCCAGTGTGTAAAGTCATTATCCAGTGGTTAATAGCATGTTCATCCGATTTTTAACATAGATTTGGACATAATCAGTAGGAAATGGAACACTAAAATGTTTATAAACTTAATACAAAGAAATCTAAAGAAAAGTTAGAGGTTTATACCACAGAAAACGTGATCTAGAGGCTGTGTTCGTCGAAGTATGCGGCTGCTGTCCTTGTTCGCCTTTCCTTGCTAAACTCGTGTGTAGGGGTGACTAGATGATGTTGGTCTTTCTTGGTGGTGCTAGGAGGTCGTGGATGGTGGTGATGGAGGTGTTGGATCTGCTGGAAATCGCAGAGAGAGAAGAAGAGAGGAGGATAAGGTTGTTGTAGGTGAAAAAGTGTTTGGAAATGAAGAAAATGAAAAGGGTAACATATATATACTTAGGTTTTTGTGTGGGTTTTGGGCTTGGCCGACTTGGGCTGGGCCTGGGTCGTGTCTGGTCTGACCCAATAGGTCTCGGGCTCTCGATGTTCCATTCCTCAAGTCCGAGTTATAACCGGTTGTCGGTTAATCGTTAATCGTACGTTATAACGTGATAGTTTCGTTTAATTCGTTAACGACCTATATGGGCTAATATATTTTGAAGTATTATTTTAAATACTTTATTTTGAGTTTCAAAAATATAATTTTTGACTCGTTCGGTTGTCGGGCTCATATTGCGCATTTCGACGCGTACGTTACGTTTTAAGCTAAAACGCGTAATTGTTTTCGTTCTATCGTTATGCTTCCTCGTTTAGCATAATATTCTTAAGTAAATAACTACAACAAAAATAGTTTTAGGTTATTTATATATTTTTGTGTCACGAAGCTTTTGTTATTTATTTTTTTCGTGTTCGTTCGAATATATTTGTACGTAACTATAAGTTACTTACGTATTACATTTTACTTTTTGTTTAAAAGTACGGGCTTGCTAGGCTTACATCACAACAAAGAGTTTTGTTAAAACTTAACCAGGAAATTAGCGTAAGAATGCACATGCATATTATTTAATTAAAACCTAATTTGGAGAGTTGTCACACAGAGACCAAGAGCTAAAGTTTATAGCAGATTTAGACCTACTTTTTGAATCACTCGCCGACATGGACTTCCAACCTTTATCCATGAGATTAATCAATCACAATGTCACCATAGTGATACGTAAACTCGAGTTCTGGGTAGAACGAGATCCGATGATCCCCATCATCATTCCTGGTAAAATTCCATTCTTTGTTGATCCTGCCTCTTACTTGATCTCAAGATTGCGAGATGTTTTTCCTGATTCTGCCAAGGAAAGAATCGACACAGCCCTCTTTGCTAGAAGAAAGGACCTTTACGTCAAGCTAACTCGAATCTTCGCCTTTACCAAATACCCCTTCACTTCCTCACAAAAAGACAAAATCAGTGACCTCATTAGAATAGTCGAATCTGTAACCGGAGAACCTGATTCACAGGAAGAGAGCGCGTTTTTGAAAGTCATGAATAAACTCACTCACGAACTGAATTAGAGAGACCAAGGACCACGAGTCGGATTGTCAAACCCTAAAAAGATAAGAAAAACATTCAATAAGTTAATTAGTGATCTTGTCGATTTAGGATATGAAGAACGAGAACTCCTAGGGAAAATAGAGAACCATCATTACTTTTTAGTTTATAACGTAATTTCAGAACTTTCAAAATGTTTTATGCCAAAAAACGTTCGCTTAAGAGAGCAAATCACAGCCCTTTCCCTATGGAGGGATCGGAACGAATCTTAAAGCAATTACCTCCGAAAAAGGTCTAAGCTCGCAACCCTAAGTGAGCAACTTTTAAGTATAAATATAATATAATAAATTTTTGAAAGTTTCCCTTAAAAGAAAAACGTTTTTAAACTTTTGCCTGGAAACACGTGCGTGACGGAAAGAACGTGACAACGTTTGAGTTTCTACTTAAACAGGTGCATTCAATAAGTCCACGTCAGACAAAGATTTTTAAACACCAAAAATATATAACTTGATGTTTAAAGTTGATTTCAATTGTTCCATAAAGATTTGCGCGTTTCTTGAATTGTTTATAACGTAACAAGGAACTAAAGAGTAACTAGTTACAGGAAACACATTTAAGACTCATCTCCATTATTAGTGGAACATTAGAAATTAACTAGAGACATTAGTTCTTGTCAACTTAATTGGATTTGGGACCATATGAATGCCATAGTACTTAGGGTAAGTACATGTACCCTAATGGACCACTATGAATTTCATTAACTCCCCAAAATTCAAACCATTCAACAAACTTCATCTTCCTCCCTTTCCTTCTTCTCCAAAACCGGCCATGCCATGTCCCCTATGAATCCACCTTAAAAACTCCATCAAATTACATAATCTCTTGTCCTTTCGAGCTCCTCGTTGCATATACTTCTCGGTTGTACTTTCGTTTTTGCATTTCATTCACTCTAAGCAAGGTATGATCACAAAACCCACTTTAAACTTGAAAGAACTTGTTTCTTGTAGTTAGCTAAGCTAGTAACTAGGAAATAGAGTTTTTCTTGATTAAATGCTCAGGTACTACATGATCCTGCAACTTTCCCATGCGAATTCCCATATGTGTGACTTTTTCAATAGAGATAACTTTGATCAATTGATTTAGTCTAGAGCTTTGCTTGATTAAGTGTTAGTATGCTAAGTATCTTGGTAATTATGGTGTTTTGCATAATCCCTCTGTTAGTTGCTCTATGTGTACAAGTTAGGTTTAGCAATTTTGGCTTTTGAAAATCAACAAAAAGTTGACTAGCTTGCATGAAAAATATGATAAGTTGAAAATTGCATGACCATGTTGTACTTGTTTTGACTAGTCAAATTAGGCAATAACTAGAGAATCATCACTCTTGAATGAAAAGTCTTGGACCACACCAAATACATGGGCATGATAACTTCTTTTATGCATAACTTAGTTTGCTTATCAACTAGGAAATGCTTAAAATGACTTAGAATATGCATGCATGAATAGGTTAAAATTATGGCATGCGGACATTTGAAAATATCATTTGAAGAAAGCTTTGACCTAAAAGTCAACTTGAAGTATTGAACTTATTTTTTTTAAGACAAAACATTTTATTCAAAAACCTTACTTCAACTTGTACTTCCAAAGTCAAACCTTACCAATAATGATGTTATCGTTATTCGTGAATTCTCGTCATTTCAAACTTGGTTTGCACCAAACTTTGTAAGTGACAAATACTTCACAATAAGACGATTGTCATTCCATGACTATACTTTTCTAAGTGACGATATTACCTTGACAAATGAATGACTGTTTGTTGCATGGGAGCATTATATGTTCAATGAAGTCTTTAGACTGTCTAGAAATTAAAGCCCTCACTTCGAAATTCTTCGGAGCGTGCTTTGAATTTCTCTTTCTTAAAGAATCCATTACTTTAAATGTTCTCAGGTACAATGGCACGCAAGAAGAAATTAAATCCCGCACGACCTCTTTCAGGAACTTTAGCCTACATGAGTGCCACGCCAGCCCATGACAAAATGGCACGTATATGGAGAGATAAAAAGTTCGGGCGTCTCAGGTACATTGATTGGGGTGTTATGCAAACTTTAGGATTCAAGCAAAGACTCGAAGACCTGCTTAGCTACACAGTGAATGGGCAGCAGTTTGAACCTTTGAAAAGATTATTTAGCATCGATGAGCCAGTTTATGTGGAGATGGTCACGGATTTTATGACCACATTCAAATTTCAGAGGAAAGAGAAGATTGAAGATTGTTCAGTATCATTTCAGTATTTGGGCAGCCCATACACCCTGTCACTCGCACAGTTCTCGCTCCACCTAGACCTGTACACACCTGAGGAGATACAGTCACCCCTGTTCACCACTGGAGCTACCTCTGTTTCTGTCACCACCAGTTGCACTGAAGTATGGAGACAATGGTCGCCTACACCGTACTTCTCGGGAATTAAGGCGACCCGAATCGCGAATCCAGTTCTCCAAATTCTTCACAAGCTGATAGCTTGTTCCTTTGATGGAAAACATAACACCAGTGGACGAGTTTCTGGATTTGATGTTGCTCTCATGGCAAGCATTCTCGACAGAAGAAACATACAGGTTGCCTATCTAGTCGCCCAGAGACTTCTACAGGAAAAGGATTTTGGCAAGAGAAGATCATACTTGGGGGCAGTAATTACTAGATTAATTCAAAATATGGGATTGCTTCGAACAGCGGATGTTGAACGATTCAAGTCAGGATGGAACTCCAAGCCACTTGACTACCAGTTTATTAGGAGTATGGGTATACTCCGGATCACGAGAGATGGTGCAGTCTATATCAAAGCACGGGCAACAGATCCTGACAGTGTGGACATGTTAATACCACACTTGGTCCTACCGAAAGAGACGAAGAAAAGGAAACGCCAGAAAGGACCCAGTGATTCAGATACCGATGAGGATGACAGTGATGACGAGGATGATGATGAAGATGATGACATCCCTCCACCACCACGAGTAGAGCCACTACGTACTAGGGCAAGACCTTCTAATCCTGCTCCAAGACCGCAAGGGCCTCCATACATCTATCACTATGGGGTAACTCCAGGTCCCGATTACTGGTATTGGAATATGCAGATGCAGACTAGGATCTATACAGCTTTGCGACAGCAGGCAGTTGGTGTACCCATGACCCCACTACCACACCTACCATGTGGAATGGGCCGAGCACCACCGCATTTATATCCACCTGCAGTTCCCACTCTAGCACCTCGACCTCCACCGGGCCGTGGATATGTTATACCACCTAGAGTCGTCACCCCTAGACCTCAGCCACCTCCAGTGCAGATCCTAGTCACCAGACAGACTATCCCATCAGTCGCTGGGTCACTAAGAGCACACACATCGAGAGGCAGTCGAATATCCAGAGCATCTGCACGGACTGTCACAGTTCAGAGTCCCAGGACCCACAGACACACCGCTGCTTCAGCTGCTATCCCTACACCCATGCAGGTTTCCTCCCACAGGCAGACAGATCTTTTTCAAGATGACGCACATCAAGGGTCAGCCATGTTCCCGTTCGGTAGTTTCGAGATACCATCCGGACCACTTATTGATCAGCTTGTAGATCAAGGAGCTTTCACCATCGGTATGACAGAAGAAGGTGCTAATGATGATGCTTCAAACGAAGGCACCAATGATCAGTATGATGACTCCTCATCGGATGAGACTTTTCCAGGACCGACCACATCTGCTGCAGCAGTTTGATCATCAAAGGAGCAATGAGTTGCTCCACTTTCTGACTTCTTTCTACTTTCTACCAAAACTCTTTATTATTATTGTCTGTATTGATGTACGATTGATGCTTCGACATCACATCTATTTACTTTATTATGCTTTCACTTAACTTTTCTTATTAGCAGCTATTATTTAAACGATTGAGTGGATTGTTTGTTGAACCAAACGACTATTTATCGGAGACCAAATCAAAGGAAGCAACGGACCCCACGGTGAAGAACACTGAGAGACGTAAGCTACAAGTCGTGGACCAGCTAACTTCTAATACACAACAAACAACGCGCACAGCAAAAGCGGTACACCGTTCCAAAAACCCTTATCCGTTAAAGCTTTGATTATCTCACCCAATATTCCAACACTAAGTGTGGGATATCTCATACCACATGACACATGTGAAACAATCCAACGATAAGTAGAATCTCTAAGTGTGGGATACTTCGTCAAGAGGTGCTCAACAAATAGATTCGAACATTAGGGACAATGTTCCTCTAAGTGTGGGATATTCGGTCTGCAACCGCAAAGTTCTACCTCTTGTCCGTAAGCCAAACAATATTTTCATCAAAAGGCTAAAAATTGGAAGGATTTTCAAATTTTTCGGACTCAAAAACATCGTTTTCTGGAAATCCTATCTTTCAAAAATTGAAACGAGTTTTAACAAAGAAACGAAACTGTTTT
Organism: Helichrysum umbraculigerum; assembly: GCA_949592205.1. NCBI lineage: Eukaryota > Viridiplantae > Streptophyta > Magnoliopsida > Asterales > Asteraceae > Helichrysum > Helichrysum umbraculigerum. Next base: position 100,718,942 of record CATIUR010000003.1, on the reverse strand, counting down.
AGACCAAGATACGGACGAGAAAGGCAACACATGGCTAGGCACATACTAACCAAAACATTCAATTCGTGAGGATTGAGCCCATAAATAGCATTCATCTTAAAATGCTTCACTTTTCGTTTCATGTGTGTGCCGATGTATGCATTTGAATTAGAACTTGCTCTTGTAATGCATTTCGAGATCACATCAATGAGTGCCACATGTGGCATAGGTACAACCTATCTTGATAGCTTCCAAGGAATCCAAAAACCTTTCCACCATCAAACATCCACCCACTCAACACCCACTCTTCACACTCACTAAAAATTTCCTGTCATTTATCTCGAACCTCAAAAGTCTCACAAACCTTCGGAGACACTCCCAAATTCCCAAAACCTCTGCAAAGAAAAGCTAACATAACTCAAGATCATTAGAAACCTTCCAGGCCGCAAAGTACAACATCAAGATCGGCGAAAAGAAATCAAACCGATCACGCCAGCACAATCATAAAAAGGCCAAGAAAAAGGAAGAATCCAATGAAAGGCTATGTAGTCCTTCCAAAAACCTAAGGAATTTCAAAAGAAAGCTTCAAGAAAATACAAGGAAAAACCATCACACCCCTCACCACTTACCTTCTTCAAACCAAAAACCCGATTCCTTCCAAGTTATCTCGACAGGTTAGTATCACCCTCAGTGATGGAGATTTGATTCTCGATCAAGCCTATGACGAGAATGCTGCATGACTGGCTATCCGAGTGATTGACACTAGTAAGTAGGAAACCCTAAACACTTTGAGTGATTTGATTGACCCACTTGTGAGGATTGCCTAGTCATAATCACCATACAAGTTGCCCGAAGAAGGTATCGAAATTCTAAAAACTCTTAGTTTCCAGTAAAAACTCTTTCATAACCATAGTTTATATTTTCTAAAGATAGTGTTTTCTAACAACTGATGCGATTAGAATCCTTCCAGAAGTTTTTATAAATGAGTTTGCTTGAGGACAAGCAAGGTTCCAAGTGTGGGATACTTGATATCGCGTAAAAAGTCACGTTTTTACTACCGATATCTCTCTCATTCTGGAACGATTCTTGGCATATTGATTCAAAAACATTACAAATCAGTAACATTATGACAAGATGGTTGAAACAAGGTTGCACGAGAAAAATCAAGCAAAACGGATGTAAAATGAAGATTCCACACACGTTTGAAGATTCAAGGCATAAAAACGAGATTTCAAGACAAAAGTGCCCTTCACCAACATCCATTATTTTCAAGATGTTCGTTTTCAAAATACGAATCCAACAGAAGAAGAATCAACCAAAACGGGTAAAGAATGAAGATTTCGCGCCTGCCGGAAGATCCAAATGATCCGTACGCAATATCTGGAGCTATGGACCTCATTTTCAGGCATATCCTATGTCAAAATATTCGTTTTTGAATTACGAATCCAACAAAAAAAGAATCGACTCAAACGGACGTATAACGAAGAAAACACGCACGAATCAAGAAACGAAGTAACAAATCGCGCAACGGGGCGGGGTAGGGCCCACCGCCGCCGGCCTCCTCACCCCCGTCCTGGTTTCCGTTTTTGGCAAGTTTTGGTACCTGGTGCGGTCACTTTTCGCGTTGTACAGTACCCGGTGCGGTCACTTTTCGCGTTGTACACTCCACTTTTGGCTAGTCTTTCTAACATGCACCTCAAGTTTTCATGATGCTAAAATGAGCCAAAACTCACCTATAAATAGGTTGCTTAGGTCCATTTGAAACACACACCTCATATGCACACATTCTAGCATATTTCACTCTTTCTTCCTCACTAGATAATCTTTCGTAGTCTTTTAGTCTTTCTCATTCTAGGAATATTGTAATTAGTCCACGGACTAACATAGGAGCTAGGGCGAACGCTAGAGATTCGGAGATCAATCCTTGTACGTATGAAAGAGTTTGTCAATTATAATAATACGCTGCTACGCATTTAATTCCGGGTGATATCTAAACTTTTAATATACTTGTCTCATTTCATATTTAAATATGTATTATTGCCTGGTATGTGATTTATTTGTTGCCATGAATTGCGAGTAGTTTATTATTGTGATTGCTGAGGATGTAGATAATTATAAGTAAGGATGTCATTACATAATTAATGCACGATAATCGTAAAATGGTATGACGGCCCCTATTCGACTGTTTATTCGGTATAGTGCTGGAAATGCGTTATGCAAAGTACAAACGTACGGAAGCCGGTAAACGACCGAAGGTAGTTATATCATTGGAATCAGCTCTGGTTTAACAGTTGGAACTCCGAAAGGATAATACAACTTCACAACTAACTGGTGTATCCTACGAGAATCAATGCATTACAAAATAATGTTCGTCAATTACGTTCAGATAAAATAGGAGATAATAATCCTTGTATTGTTTAGACTTTATGAATTTAAGTCTAGTTCACAGAGTACCCTTTCCAGTTATCCGCGTGACTGCAACCTAGTAATTAGGACCTGATCAACCTTAATTATGGTAAGTAGTTATCTGTGCCCATGACATGCAATAAGTAAGACACAGTGAAATCACTCGTTGTATATATTAGGTTTACTTTCCTGCACTACTTTACATTTAATTAGTAGAGTGTCACTTTCACCGTCAATTACTCTTTACCGCGTGTTGGATATAAGAAGCAGTGGAAGTCTCATGTAAAGTACACTGTCTATTATTGAAAGGCATGGTCCTCGTATGAAACACGTTTTAACAAACTGCGAATAACCTGGGGATGTATAACTGTTTGAAAAGGAGAACTTAAATCATAAGTCGAAGTAATTAAAGCTCAATCGAACAAAAACAAGACTTAGGAATAAGAGTAAAGTCCTAGTGACCTAGAATCCTTAAAACACTAAGTCTTACACAATCGACGGTCCAAACATGCAAAGCTATTAATTTTCGTGCTAATAGAGTAGTAAACTACCTTAGAAGTTAAGAACGATCGGACCTATGAGACGATACGCTACTGATTCATGCACCTCGGTATAAAACCATAATAGGTTGTTCATCTTTCAACCAGATGAGTATTGGAAGTTTGCGTATTGCTCCGATCAGAATCACGATAACCTAGTTCCAAGTGACACGCCAATGGGAAACTGAGTTGGTAGGGTTCTAGAGTTTACACCTAGTAGTTTATTTACCACATTACGCATCAACCCTATTTGTTCTGTCATCCTGAAATATTAATCATCGAAATCCCAGCAATCACATCTTTATCTTTATCTGCTTTCCTGCATTTTAATTTCCTGCAATTTACTTTTCTGCATTTTAATTATCTGTCTTTAAATCCCAAAACCTACCTACTTTGTGCCATCCTAAATACTTCCCTACCAAAAGTGTCAACTTTAATCGCCCACACGTTTGGATTCATAGAACGATCTTAGGTCATACTTACCGCTTACTAACCAGAGTAGGTAGTACGTATAATTTAAGCCCCGCAAAATATAATGTAAAACCCCTGCTGCGCTCGCATCATCATTTGAAAAACAACGACACGGTGCGTGCGCAACAGTTATGTAAGTATGTGTCTCGCGAGACGTTTCGTTTAGTTGTACACAACTAGTATATTCAATGTTTGTCCGTATGTTTGTAATTGTTTGTTGTTGGAAAAACATGTTTGGCCCGTTGGTGACGGTTTGTAGCAATAATTCTAAAATGTTGACTTTGCTACAGTAAATGTGCTACAGTGAATTGCTACAGTAAAATTTGACTTTGCTACAGTACTTTGACTTTGCTATATTGAAAATCCTTCAAAATTTCCAAGTTTTTATGTTTTCTGCGACATAATTTGCGACACAGAAGTTGGTCATGCGACACAAGGGTTGTGTCGCATAAAAGTGCGACACAAGAGCTCTGCGACACAGTGGTTGTGTCGCAAAAGCTTGTGATGCTGATTCAACAGCGACATAAGGGTTGTGTCGTATAAGGTTTACGACACAAGGGTACGACACAATGTACGACATAAGCTACGATACATAATACGACACAATATGGTTTATGCGACACAACATGCGACACAAGCGTTGTGTCGCAAAGATGAACACCAGCCCAGAAAGTTGCGACTGATGCGTTTTTCTGATCCAAAACCCAAAATCTAACACATTTTTAGGCTGTAAAACCGTGTTCTATTCATACATATGGACAATACTAAGTTGTGTAAACATTATTACATCCAAACATTACACCAAAATGAATAGATCTAGGAATTTAGATATTTTCTTACAAATGCAAATCGAGAGAGATGGAGGCCGAAAATGATGATGATACTTTTGTTAATCTTGTTCCTTGCTTGATAGTGATTCCGAAAATGTAATCTTTGTGGCTCGGTTTTCACCTCCGAAAATTGGTGGAGATTTGGTTGGAGAGAATATTAGGGTGTGTGTGTGTTTTGGTTAGTGAGAAATGAAAGAGGGAATGGGGTGGGGGTTTGGGTTTTGGCTGATTCCAAAAGGCAAAAGGGGAAAAATCACTTCTCAAAACGCAGTGTTTACTCATTTTCCTAACTGATTAGTCTTTCGTTTTTAGTATTTAACCAAACAGTTATGTTTTAAAATGTTATCCGAATATTTTTATGAAAAATACTTGTAAATGTTTATTAAAAATACTTGTCGGGATATTTAAATTATTTAGTTCACGTTTGATACGTTTTTGTTAAGATATTCGTACTGTTGTCGCGCTAATATGATAGTGTCCGTTAAAAATGTATTTATACAGTAAAATATGTTCCATTATTCAAGTAAGTTTTGTCACCAACGTCCAAGTAAAATATATCGGACTCCGTCCGGTTAATCTGTACGATTTATCCAGATCGCGTATGTACACACATATATATAAATCACCTTATATATACAAATAGAGTCTGTAATTAGTCCTATTACATACTAATTACAACTAGTTACAAATAATTAGGCATAATTAATTATCCTAATTAGGCAGGTGTTACAATAAATTCTTTATGCAAGTTATAACATCGATTTATGAATATTAGATCCAAATACGTTAATATTCATTGCGGTGAATATTAGTTAATATGTATTGTGATGAATATTAACAATAAAAATATTTTTCAAATAATGTGAAGTTTTAATATGCATTGTGATGCATATTAGTTAATATTCATTACAGTGAATATTAACAATTTATTAAATAAATATTCATCAACTAATGTTATGACTTAAAAATGAAATTTATTCGTTAAAATATTTTTATAGCATCTATTTTGATTACTATTTACCGGTAAAAATAATTTTTTGTTGACGTTTTGATTGATAATTGTAATATGCTTCTTGATGAATACTAACGCTTCCCCCTTCCCCCAAAAAAGACACTTCCATCTTGATCACTACCCTATATATATATATATATATATATATATATATATATATATATATATATGTGTGTGTGTGTGTGTGTGTGTGTGTGTGTGTGTGTGTGTGTGTGTAAACCTTGGAGCTAAGTTGTAAACTTGTCGACGTTGTTGTTTATTTTAGTGCATTGTTATTGGGTATAGGAGAGGTGATGCAAAGTGCATATTGTGTTAAGTTACAAAATTTCGAACTCAACTAAAATTGTGGGGGTCAATGGAGCATCACCCTGTTCTGGGGTCCTAGACTTTTAGGGGTAGCGCTCCTAACGGGGTCCAAGCTCCAAGGGGTAGAGGCCCTGACTATTTACCGGAGAAAATAGTCACCAGGTTCAATGTATCTTAAAATTTAATTGAACATACCCGCCATGTTGGATGGAAATTGATATGTGCAGACTTCAAATACATTATGAGAACAAAGAAGCATCTCGGATTCAATTTCTATTGCCATGAACATTAGATAATCACTTGAATTATTTCAGGACAAATTTTGTGAACCCGAAGAAGTTAGGGTCCAAAAAATTTCTTTGGATATTGATTCTCAAACACGATTCACAAAGATATACCCGATCAACTAATTCATACACCATGTTAACAATCCGAATTTCTAACGGATATTCTGAAAATAGAAAGAAAAAAAATTAGCTAGTAACTCAGCCATGTCAAGAAAAAAAATTAGCTAGTAACTCAGCCATGTCAATCTCTTGGGTTGTTTATTTTGGTTTCCAATCACCATGTATTTTAACAAACATGTAATTATATGTTTTTTTTACGAGTTCTTAACTTTTAGGCAATTTCATGTCAATCTTTCTGCTTGGGACTTAGAAGTGGAAGGCAAATCGTGATCATTGAATCATATTAAATAACTAAAATGTCTTAATAGACAGAATGCAATCACAACTTCATTTGCAAGACAAAATATACTAACAAGAATATCAAACAACTACACAAAAAGACAGTAAATAAATAATATAAACGCTAACTTGCTCCGGACCCCCAAAAAGTAAATATAATCATTCAGGTTTATCTTTTCTTAATTAATGTTTTTTAATAATAAGACTATATATATATATATATATAAAGATGCATGTACCGACATAAAAATATTACTATCAATAAATTTTTTATATAAACATCCACACATATGGGAAATTCTTTTAAATAAACAAATGTTCACACTTCATAGTGAGCTTGTCTAGTTCATGACAGTGGGGAAGTTACCTTTCCCTTTCTACTTTTCCAACAATCTTTTCAAAAGACATATTTTAATGGTAAATATCAACAAATAAAATCATCGATTTAACTAATAAATGTACTTCATTAGTAATGTCTAGTAGTCTATTAAGCATCATGTTATGTGTAGAGCTAGTTCTTCTAATTTGGTATTGTAAATTACACTTTGATGAGAGAAAATGTCACACAATTTCATATGATACGTTAAAATTTTTGATTCAATCATTTTTATTATCGTGACATGTTTAACGGATTCAACTCGGTCTTTTGGCAGTGAAGACATGTACTTTTCTTATTTATCAAAGTAAAGTGGTTAATTGAAAGTGTGGTGATTCGGTTTTTTTTCGATTTTTATTCGGTTCGGTTTTCGGGTTAAACGGTTTCAAACCAAATACTGAACACCCCTAGTTAATTGAAAGGGTGGTGATTCGTATACCATTACATTTTAGCAATATATTCTCAATCATGTATCACATTATTATACTATATGGCAATTTAAATTATAATTAATTATAGATGTGTAACTAAAATGTAGTGCTATATATATAAATCACTATCTTGATAAGTGATTTCATTTAGTGACTTAGGTAGTTAGAAAGTATACTATAGTGACTAAATAAACAATTTTAGCCACTTATATGAACATAAATTTTATTTTCACTACGAATGATTAGCAGTAAAACTTGAGTAATGCTATATAAACTTAATTGCATAGACTTACAAATAAAATTATGTTTTTTCATCGGTTGAATTTTCTTCTCTTCTAATATTATTCAATTAATATTTCCATCTATCAATCACATTTTAGGTTCAATTTAGACTTACAAATTTAGATATACCTATTATTTTCTGCCAAAAAAAAAACTCTATTTGAGGCAGCAACATTTTTTGTTCCCTTTTTTTTTCACAGTAATATATATCAACAAGTTTAACAAGTATACTTCGTATGTGTTTTTCCTTACATTTGCCCTAATCTACTTCTAGATTAATATAGATACATAGAACTAGTGAATAAATTTAAAAGGACCTATCAAACATGTATATTTTACTAAAAATTATTCGTACACTACTATTAACTTAGCTTTATTGTCGTATAAGGAGAAGTTTTGGGGTGGTATAAAGATCATAACCATTTAAAGTTGATTTAACAAGGCATGTGTATTGTTTTTATTCTACAATTCACCTTTTATTTACTCAATTTAGACGACTTTTAGTTTAAAGAATTTTAAGCAAACTTTTGCTCTTTTTGTTTTTTTGACTTTTTCAATCTGAAACGAATAGAACTATCTAGGATTCAATAGTTATTACAACATATCCACTATATATTTATCAAAGTTAACTTGCAATCACATAGTTGCACTATTGCGTTGATGTTTTTTTTTTCCCCTCCTTGTTCTATCTCTGGAATTCAAGTAAAAATAAGTAAATAAATAAATAAAATTGGACTTCTTATATTGCCTTAAAACCTTTCAGCATACCACAGTAACAAATCGACTCACACACTTTGTAACCTTTCAGCATATTGTCATTTTCGAAGTCGAAATGTCAATAATTAAAATTAGTATTCACATGAATAAACACGCTGTAGAACGAAAATATCACTCGTCGCATTGCGCGAGCTTCTATTTATTAAGGTATGGGTTAATATGTAAACTGATAAGAAGAAAATTAACCATTGGTGCATCTCCATTAAATGCTGTTAACGACACATGTTATGTAATATGTCAAATTTTTAACACAATTTATACTATAGCAAATAAGTTTGTAAACTGTTTTGACACGATAACAAGAATCAAGTGCCACATGTTCTTATTGACACTTTGCAGGACCATTTGTGATGTCCTTTTGGTATCTGAAATCCCATATAAATAAGTAGACATGTTACCAACAACCGTTCCATTGTTCCAATACCTCTTCATACTACTTAAAACCTTTACCCCTTATTTTTCTTCCTTTTGTTGTCTTTTGTGTACTTTTATCACTTCTTGTTCTAGGGTTTGGTTAATGTGAACAGAACCTTTTTTTCCTCAACTAAAAGCCAGTTGGGTATACTATTTTACTTAAAAGTTTTAAGCTTTCTTCAAGGGAGAGTCACAACAAGAAAAGGGTTTTTGTTTGAAGGAAAAAAAAAAAGAGGATGTATGCAGAGAGTGGCCTAATGTTTCCTTATTTCCAGAGCTTTTCATCTGATGTTCAACAATTTGATGATTTCTGTTACTCACACAAATCCAATGCTTCTTTGGTAATTTTCCATTTCTGGTAGTGATATTGTGTGTTTACTGTAGATGATATTTATGTAATGGTTAAAAAAGATTCTATCTTTATGGTTTTGTTTAGCATTTAATTTGTTCTATTTTTAGTTTAACTTTATTCAAGAAGCTTGTAGCTCTTTAGAATCAAGGTTTTGGAAATCTTGAATTAAAGTTCTTGGATGGTCACTTTTGTGTTATTTTAGTAATTGTAAATTCGATGTTGAGTTCTTAGTGTTGTGCTTGGTTGTTGAGAAAATTAAGTTAAAGCAAGCTTGCTTTATCTGGCAATTGTTTTTAGATGATTAGCAAAATTCGTTTTTTATGAAAACAAAAGCCACCACTTGGTGAGTTGGTCCCAATAAAAATTTAGAAAGAAGGTGAAATGAAGATAATTTTTAATGAAATTTTGTAACTTCTGTTTTCAGAAAGACCCTGAAGTCCAATTGTGAGATTCGAGGTCTAACAGAAGTCTTTAAAGTCAATTTTCGTGTCGTTTTTGAGCAAGAACTGGACAACTTTAGAGCTTTTAAATCACTTGATTGACCTCTATAAGATATATTGGTGTTCTTTCCCATTGACACAAGAAAAGAGAAGTATGCTAGTGTTGTTTTTGTTTGGTCTTGAATGGAAAAGAAACTTCTATTGGTTTGTTTCCAGTTAGATTAAGATTCGCCTTTTCACCACTCTTGCTAGAGCTTGATTCAGGAATAAAGACTTCTCATACTAAAAATGTGATCAATAGCTACCAGCTTTTACTCCATATGTTCTCTTTTTAAGTGAATTCTAATTTTGGAATATAAATTTGACCCGAAATAGTTGCGTTAAGATTTTTCTCTCTGGTTGTTAGATTATTAATGTTTATTTTATTCATATAATCTTTCTTAACGATTCCGTTTGTTTTTGCTATGGATACAGGGTCAGGGTAGTGTGGTTCAGAGCTCTAATATATCTGATTACGATCTCGGGGATGAAGGGGATCTCTTTAAAGCACCAGAACTGATACTTGACCAACCATTGACTACCCTTGACCCCATGACTGCCGCCATGGCAATGATCTCTTGTGGAGATGACAACATTATTTCACAAGAACTCAGTGTTACTGATATTGAATCACTTCAAAATGAGGACTTTCTAAATGATGTCTTCCATGAATATAAAGATATCCTGGAAAAAGGAGAAACAGAAACATCACCACTCTCTGAGGTTTTGAATTATAAATTCCCAGTTAAAATAGATGAGAGTTTTACAGAGAAAGAAAACGTGCATCCTCCTGGACAGATCCCGAAAAGTATGAGCTCAGATTGTTTAAGCTCAACAGAATGGGTTAATGGGGCTCAAACTAAACCTGGTTTTCTGAATATTACTGAAGTGAACTTTGGAAATCTTAATGGACTGCGAAGGGCGTTTAGTGAAGGAGACATAAAGGTTTTATTTCTTTTCATGTTTATGTTATGCATCGTGTTAAGCATACAGTGATATACTCCGTATTACTATAGCCTTTAATGTTGATTGATATTGTTTTTGGAGGGGGCAACATGGGCGGGGCGGGGTAGGGCAGATAAATGGTCGGATTGAGAAGGGTAAATTTTTTTTTTTGTTTTGTGTTGCCTGAAATGGGTCAGGTGGTGGGGTTGACCAGCAAACTTTTTTTTGGTCATATAAGAAGTTTAGATAGCTATCGCATTAATCTGATCACGAAAACAGTATTATTGCAAAACTTAAAATTAATTTGAATTGCAAAGGTTTAGGAGGGTGTGTACTTGTCCCTTCAAGGACATCCGATAAAATAGGAGGCTGTGTACTTGTGTGCATTAAAATAGAGGTTTGGTGGCTTTCACCCCGTATGACCCACATTGAACCGTTCCCCTTTTAGCTGTATTACTGTATTTTTTATTTCAGTCATTTGTGATTAACACTACCTTAATGGACACATTCATATGTACACGGGTTGAAGTTACCCCCTCTTTCGTTGTTTTTTTTTTTTAATATTTAGCCATTTATCTGAGAGTAGAGGATTGATAAAATTTGCTCACAGGTGCCATGTCATGATCTTTTTGAGCCGTTTTTATGTGCCCTTTTCACTGTGTTGTGTTAAACTTGAGTCCTTTCTGTTATAGATTTTTGTGTCTCCTTTGGGTACCCTATTAACATGTTTGAAATTAAAAGTAATCACACTGCACCTAGAAACTAGAATGTATACAAGTGAACTAGTAGTCATCATATGTATACACATAGAGTTTTGTATTTTGCGGCAGTTGAATTGTTTATTTGTAATTTTGTATTGCTTCCCCTGAGAAAGAATGTTGTGTTACTGCATATCGGAGGTAAATAATAAAATCTTTAATTGCCGTGACAGACTCTTGCTCATGGAAATGGAAGCCATCGAAATTCATCTCTTGGGCAACCACAACTCATGAGTGAACACACCATTGAAGACCGCTGGCAAAAGCTCTCAAGATACAGGAATAAGAAGGCAAAGAGGAATTTCGGTAGAAAAATTAAGGTAATCATCTGCCAAAATATTAGGAATTTCAGTAGACGGTCTTGTGCTCTCAATATAACTTGACATTTAAGTAGGCACATTGGGGGTCAAAGATGGTCACTTACAAAAAAGACCACGCACAAATTTTTAGAATTTAATAACTCATAATAATTCTTGTGTTCATTATAATTATAAAAAGGACAGCATATTCAACATATGCTGGTATTAAAATAGAACACAAGCCATAGTGCATCCTAACTTGTGAAAATTGGCATGTGGGTGTGGCTTGACTTTGACTTCGATTTTGGTTTTGTTTTGGTTCAGTATGCATGCAGGAAGGCATTAGCAGACAGTCAACCAAGGATCAGGGGAAGGTTTGCCAAGACAGAGTGAAAGCTTGACAAAAGTAATGTAGAAAAACCATAGGATATGCTAATATGAATATGGAGTAGTCAGGCCTGGTCAATGTAAAAGTCAAAGCAGGTTTGCTAAATAAGCTTTCATTTTTTATGCTATGTTGTTAGATGTAATAAGTTGTAGTTCTTGTACATCCTAAATGTTGAATCCTTGTTATATACAACTACTAGTTCTTGAAATTCTATCACTTTTTGTTATATATTGAAGTCAAAATTATGATTCCGTGGAATATTGACCCACCAAAGATGATTTTGAAATTAAAGATTTGTATTATTGTATTATTCCTGCTTGCTTATTTCACAGACATTATACAAATATATACTCGTATATAATAAAAAAAAGGGAAATTAATCGAAATGCCACTTTTTCGGAACGTATTTTTCGTTTTGCCACTTTTTTAAAAAAATTACGGATTTACCCCCCCGGTCGCCGGTCGCATCATGCGACCTGCGACCCGTTACATGCGACCCGCGACCGATTGGTTACCGAGTAAAAGACAAGCCAAGCCGCGTAACGACTCGTTCACCGATCGCAGGTCGCACCAAGCGACCTGCGACCCAAGCTCGGCGACCTACGACCCGTATGTGAACGACATCGAGGGGTCTTGGTCACTAGCCGTAAGTCTTGGTCATTAGTCGGAATTGTTGGTCACTAGTCATAAATCTTTGTCACTAGTCGTAAGTCTTGTGCACTAGTCGTAAAATACAATTTTCAAAATTTTCAAGATAAGATTTTTCAGATAAGATTTTCTGACATTTTGTTAAGATTTTCTGGATTTTTTGTACTTTTTTGATAAGTTTTTTTTTATAACTTTTTCTATTTTTGAGATAAGATATCTTATCTTTTTGGATAAGATTTTCCTTGATTTTCTTTTCTATTTATTTATAAATAGTGTAACTGAAAGATATAATTATCAACACTTCACATTCTCACCACATTCTCAACTTTTTCATATATCTTCGTCATCAGTTTTCTGAAAATGGTTTTGGAAGAACATTTTTGGTATTTTCAATCTCCAAATGAAGAACCATCAACTGAGATAATATACGCACAAGTACCCTGGATGTTTAGTGTTGCTTTCCGTCATGCCGGACATTTTCAGGGCGCTTACAGAATGTACACTCAAGGTTCATTGACGTTTCTTGACTGCGTTGAGGCCGATGAATTTTCAACCAAACTTTTGGAAACGGCTTTGAACGAGCTCGGTTACGTGCCTCCACCGAAGTGGTATTTTTACTTTAAAGAGCATGAAAAAGACCTAGATAATGGTTTAGAATTGATAACAGATGATGTCGAGCAACTCAAGAAGATTACTGACTATGCCAAAATACATAGAGAAATTGAGGTGTATGTTACTGTAACACCCCCGAAATTCACTGTTTTGCGGAAGCATACATGGGTGTTACTAATCAATATACAAAGCACAAGATATACAGCAAACGACCTCTAAATGAGACGTTTTGTAAATTAGTTACATTCCATAGATATAATGTTTGAAAACTTAGTGTTTTCGTATACAAAATGTAGTTTCCCCTAGAGTCCACGCGTATAGCGAGAGATTCTATTACATAATCGTAATATACAAAAGATAATGCTAAGAATCTCCGTTAATGCAGTTGTGTTGAAATCATGCGACTCTAGCTAAAATCCTGGAGTAATCCTACTCCATCCGGGTACCTGAGAAAACATGCTAAAAAGTGTCAACCAAAAAGGTTGGTGAATCTCACAGGTTTGTAAATAATATCGGCTTTGAACACGAGATTTCATTAGTAGTGCCCGTAGGCGTAAAATCAGCCATTGCAATCCAGCAATCGAAAAATCAGTATTTGCAATCCAGCAAATGTAAATAAATAAGTTTATACCGTTGCCATGAGGCTCATAATCGAAGCTTAACCCGTAATAATATGTTTGCTCCCGTGACATGCTCGTAAGTGAGCAAGCATCAGTAACGAATAAGTTGTCACCCGTTTATACGTGTAAATCGGTACGTGGCAGCGCTACTGCCCCGGGTGGGGAGGGTCATTTCCCTAATGGATCCATTAACTACTGTTCGCGCTTAAGTCCATAACTAACGATATATGATGGAGAGACTTCTGTAAATAGTAACAACTCATGCAATTTCGTTTGGTATAGTAAACAGTTTAGTACTTGTGTTCAAGGAAAAGTAGTAGCATGTATCTCCCCCAATAAGATAAAACAGTAAAAGTGGGGCCGTAAGCCTCACCTGAGTCTTTGCAAGTACGTTTATATCAATAAACGAGTAAGTAATATCAACCGTAGGTTCTCCGAACCCGTAACCTTCAAATGCAAAATGCCGAAATGAAAATCCGGAAAGATAGGAATGTAGATCGTGTGATGGTGAACGTTTTCTTCCAAAGGGATGAGATGGTCCGGCGAGGTTTAATGGTGTTATTTTGCGATTTTTGGTGATGAATGAGGTTTAGTGATTGAGAGTAAAAGAAAGAGAGAGAGAGAAAATAGAAATGGAAATGAAAGAGAAGGTGGGGAAATGGGAGGTTATCCTCCCATTTTCCGGTCCCCGCACCCCGTGCGGTGTTCGTTTCCTCCGTCGTTTAAACGTTAAATCAAGCAGTTATATTTTTAAAAGATGACGGGAATATTTTAATGAAATACCTTGAAATTAATTATAAAAACATTTGTCGAAGTATTAAAATTTTTAACTTGCGTTTAATACATATTCGTTAAATTATTTAAATTGTCGTCGCGGTATTATAAATAATGTTTGTTCGCTGTGTATTTTATATAATAAATACGTTCTCATTATTTAGGTAAGTTTCTGTCACCAACGTCCAAGTAACTGTGTCGGACTCCGTCCGGTTAATTCGTACGATTAATCCAAATCGCGTAAATACACACATATATATATAAATCACCTTATATATATATACAAATAGAGTCTGCAATTAGTCCTATTACATACTAATTACAACTAGTTACAAGTAATTAGGCATAATTAATTATCCTAATTTAGCAGGTGTTACAGTTACCCGCAAAGATCTGTCACATTTCTCGAATTCTGATCCAACAATGCCGTTTGCAATGTCTAAGGTTATTACCGGCTCTTCTGCCGCTAGGCGTTTATTCGATTAGTTATTGGTTAAATCTTGTAATTCGTCTCTTTCTTTCAATAAAGTGGATTGTTGGCCAGTTATGTTGTGTTGTTAATGTAATTATATGATTTATAATCATTATGTAATTATATGATTTATAATCATTATGTAATGATTATATGATTTATAATCATTAGTAATGTTCAAACAAAGTAAGTTAATCAAATACAACACAATAATGCAAACATAGATAACATTGCTAACAAGTACATAACATAGTTTTTTTCAAATACAACACAATAATGCAAACATAGTTTTTTTCATCACAACAAATCCAAATGTGACTCAAGGTTGACTCAAATGTACACTCGGATATGTTTGAGTCGCCTGGGATGGCTCTCCTCCATCCTCCTCGAACTTGCTTTTCGTTGATTTTGTGGACGTCTGCTGCAAGTCAAGTAATGACGATTGTATTAATAACACAATGTAAATTTTATGTGTTAATATGAATAAATTTAATAACTTACTTTCTTCGATCTTGATTTGGATCTTGATTTGGACCTTGAGTTTGATCTTGCGGTGGTTCTAGATCGGGTTGGCTCATCGGTTCTATCGTAAGGAGCCGTACAATTAACTCGACTATGACCGCGTTCCTTGCACCGACTACATTGATTTTTGTATTCCCGTTTCTCCTCTCCTTTCGAATGAATACGAGCACGGCCAGGTGGGCGGCCAGATTGCCTCTTCACAAGTACCGGCGGCAAGCAAGTCTGCAGATTACCTGGATCTTCCCATTCTGAAGGATGAGGTGTTGGATTTATAGCCTCACTGTAGGTTACCCGATATGTTTCCGTGGTGAAATACCTCTCCGCAAAACAGCTGACATTGTCCATTTTAAAGTGACGGATCACTGCCGTTACGTGTCCACAAGGTAAACCAGAGAGTTGTCCATTTGAACGGGCTGTTGAAATTGCTGATATTGTGGTTGTTGAAAGGGCTGTTGAAATGGCTGATATTGAGGTTGTTGAAAGGGTTGTTGAAATGACTGATATTGAGCTTGTTGGTAGTATTCAGTAGTCTGTTGTTGGTTCTGTGGTTGAAAACCAGAACTACTACTACTAGGTTGATTGCTACCCTTACCAGAAACATTTCGTACAAGATCAACAATGTAAATTTCTATCGGAGCATTGTTAATTGCATGGCACAGAAAATCACCAAAATCATCAATATCATCATTTATATCAACAACATATTGACCTTCCATATATTTTAGACAAACAGGTGAATCAAGTGGTAGACCTACCTTTCTTAATACGTTTTTCAACAAAACTCTGCACGTCATGGGCTTCTCTGGTGCCACTGGAAGTTTTAACGGCACTCTACTACATTATATTGGCAAATACATTGGCATGTTGTTAACATATTCAAAACGACCCCCAAAACATATAAAAACTTTAAACTTGTCCATCAAAAAACGCAATACTACCTGAGTGGGTGAAAATTTGTACCTGAAGAATGATATGTTAAAAGGATGATGAGAGGAGTGTGAGAATTTGAGAGTGATTGCAGAGATGGATGTTAAAATGAAAAGTATTGAAACTACAAAAATCTGATATTGTTAAAATGAAAGTTATCCAGATCATTATCCAAAAAGTACAAAAAATCTTAAAAATGTCAGAAAATCTTATCTAGAAAATCTGAAAAAACTTATCTTGAAAAATCTTATCTTGAAAAAATCTGAAAAATGTCAGAAATTCTTATCTGAAAAATCTGAAACTGGTAACTTACGACTAGTGACCAAGAATTACGACCAGTGAAAAAAAGTTACGACTAGTGAACATGAGTTGCGGCCGGGGTCGCAGGTCGCCGAGCTTGGGTCGCAGGTCGCGTGGTGCGACCTGCGACCGGTAAACGGGTCATAAGGAACTTGGCTTGTCTTTTACTCGGTAACCAATCGGTCGCGGGTCGCATGTAACGGGTCGCAGGTCACATGATGCGACCGGCGACCGGGGGGGGGGGGGGGGGGGGGGGGGGGGGTAAATCCGCAATTTTTTTAAAAAAGTGGCAAAACGAAAAATACGTTCCGAAAAAGTGGCATTTCGATTAATT
Organism: Helichrysum umbraculigerum; assembly: GCA_949592205.1. NCBI lineage: Eukaryota > Viridiplantae > Streptophyta > Magnoliopsida > Asterales > Asteraceae > Helichrysum > Helichrysum umbraculigerum. The sequence continues at coordinate 100,702,003 of CATIUR010000003.1, read as the reverse complement.
TCCCTAAAAAAAAAATGAAACTGTAATCTTCTGTTAATGGATAATATTGGTCTAGTTATCTCAATACCCAATGGGCTACTGCATTGTCTATCACTCCCCTCACAGTTGGAGTGGGAGGTACGAATGCTCAAACTAAATCATATGTTGCTTTAAGATTATCTCAACATGTGAAATTGGTATGCGCACAGTTAGTGGTTGTGAATACTGAAAAATGTTTTCTAAAGTGAACTAGTTTACCAAACGGCCTTTCGCCTAGCGTTACGTGGGAACCCTTCAACCAAGAGGCTGTGAGTTTAAGCCTCATGGTAGGTATGTATATATTTGTGTCATGTATACAATATATATTATGTGAGCTAGATTAGTTTGTGAGGTTGTCTTTATAAAAAAAAAAATGAAAACTAGTTTAAATTTTACATGTATATTTGTTAGTTTATACAAAATGTCTTGTATTAAAACTTGCACTGAAAAGTGATCTGAAAAACTATTGGTAAGTATGGACATTACAAAGTAGGGGCGAGCACAAAAGTCGAAAAATAAAATCGTAATTGAAATAATCAAATCGAACAAAGCCAACCGAAGGTGAGATCGACGGTTTACTTTTTGATAATGCAATAACTGAAAATTTTCAGTTCAATTCAGGTTTCACCTGATAAATGAACCATTAATAATCGAACCGAAACTTAATCACTGATTAATTAGATATTTACATTTTATATTTACTATACAAATTTAAAGATTATATTAAGTTTTTATAATGTTATTTACCTATGAACTTTAGCAATACATACATAATCTATTATTTCTATCGTAAATATGTGTACCTATGACGTATCTTGTTTTGGAAGTAAAATTTTTGAATTGTTGCTACATTATATACTTGACTAAGTGTGTTGGTAAGTCTTGAAAAAAGTTAATGACGTTATTTGTTCAATATTTTCTAAAACAGGTGCGGAGGACTAGCATCATTTGTTATTTCATAAAACAACAAGGATGAGTTTAAAACATTCGTGTCGTTGTTCGAGCACGTTGCAGTGTTGACCAAGAAATTGATGCTTTATCCGCATCGTATGAAGCCATGCTTCAAGCATGATTGTTGAATGTCCGTGATCACTCATGTATTGCCCTTTTTTGGGCAGTTTTACCATGACCGTCGCATACATTCAATGCTCCCAATGATTCCAATGAAACCATATCGCTCTTCGTGTTCTTTGTGTAGCCAAGAAATATCACTAGCTGTCAGCTTTCTCAAGTACTCCTCCGTATACAGATCGAATATACACTTACAAAAGTTGTTAAGACATTCGGCTGACGTCCTTTCAGCCATTCCGTTTTAAGTATTCATCGATCATATCCGGAGACGTCTTGTAAGCCAATTGTCGTATGGCGGACGCACACTTTTGTAGCAGAGTAAATCCAAACTGACCAAATGCATCATGACGTTATCTAATATACATAAAATGGTCATGGATAGGTTCAACAAGTAATCGGAGATACCTTGTACTCCCTCCGTCCCAGAATAAGTGTCCTGTTTTGACTTTTTGAGTCTTTCCTTTTCAACTTTGACCTTACATATTTTTGTTTGCGTTATATAATACTTGATACAAAATATATGAATGGATTGAGTTTTAAATGTATTTCTATTGGTATAATTTTCATAAAGTATTATATAACACAAAAAATATATTTAAGGTCAAAGTTGAAAAAGAAAGACTTCCAAATCTGAAATAGGACACTTATTCCGGGACGGAGGGAGTACTATTTAGAGAAACAACTATCGACGCATTCAAAAACGTCTTTTAAACATGTAAGGAGGGTAATTCGGCTTGCCGGAAAACACCACGACGCCACTCAGCTACCGATCCCACTCCGCCTTCTCTGGCTGTCGTCATTGATCCATCCATGGAGCATGTAACACCTCGCAAATTTAAACGCGATTAATTACGTTAATCACTTGCATTATTAGGCTAATTCCCTACTTGAGTGAATTCACAACACATTTTAGAGGTAAGTCTAGCATAGCCCAACTAGATAATACGCGTAGTATTACGTATTCGTAATTAGTTGTAGTTACGTACTGAACAATTTGGAAACAAACGCGACAAAAACATACGACTGTTGGTGAACAAAATTATTTAATAAAACGAAATTATTAAATAACGTCATAAATAATCAAATATTATGTCGATAATATTTACATATCATTTTATAACGTAAAACGTAAACTTGTATGATTAAAATAAAACAAAGTTAGAAATTTATAAAATTAATTAATTTGGTTTCATAAAAAGATCCTAATTAAAAATAAAATAAAATGTGAAAATAAAAATGAACTAGTTAAAAATAATGTAACATGTAACGATCGGGTAAACAAAAACGGGACTAAAACACGGAGGCAGAAAGTGGAACAAAACCACCTTCCACCTCCCCATTTTCTTTCATTTCTTTTCACCTTCTTCTCTCATCTCTCTCTTTCCTATCTACTACCACCACCACCAACCAAAAACCACCACAAAAACGCCACAAACTACCTTCAAACGACGCCAAATCACCATACTCCTTTGGAATAAAACGACCACGAGACCACGATCTACATTTCTACCTTTTCGGATTTCAAATCCGACACTCGTAAGTTTCCGACAAATCCCGCAAATCTTTAGATCTTGAAGTTTTCGTTCATATTTAGTGTTTAATATACTTAGTATAACATGTTTTAGTGTTTTATGCAACCGATTATGTCCAAAAACGAACCAAATCTCGTCTTTTTCAAGCTGTTCGTCGAACAGTCGCTAGTGTCGCATAGCGACCGAAAACAGTATAGCGACACTTCCTTAGTGTCGCTAATAGTGCCGCAATCAACCCAAAATATACCGTCACTTGTCTAGTGACGCTACAAACTTTACTATACCGACACTTCTCGAGTGTCGCTAATCATTGACTGACACCTCTATACGACACTAATCAAGTGTCGCATAAAATCAGATCTTTCTTTATACCCGACACTCCGTTAGTGACGCACCAATCTTATACCCGACACTTCATAAGTGTCGTACTGCTATTTTAACCGACACTTCATCAGTGTCGCATAACATTCTGATTGACATTTAACACGACACTAACCTAGTGTCGCAACCCTTATGCCAGTGACGCCCCTAGTGTCGCATAAAACAGAAACTTTATGAACTATACAAACATTTCAAACATACTTGTTTTATCGAAATATTGATTTCAAACTATCACCAACGAGCCGTATACATTTTCTCAAATACGAAATACAAACGTAAACAGTTAAACGAACGATTTGGACGTGACTTGGTTGTACAAACACTAGCATGGATGATTAGCTTAGACATCCACAATACTTATTAAATCTCGTACGTTTAGGACGTTAGGAGATTCTGGACTGTACTTGGGCTTAGGTTTGCTAGCACTCGCACAACTACTTAACTCAACAGGTGAGTTCACGGCCCCTACTTTTACTGATTTAACTGCTTTTGAACAGGGGTGGAAAACATAGTCAACTGTTTTACTTATTGCCATAATTGCTTTTACTTATATGATTGTTTATCATACGTGTTTTACTCAACTATTAGAGTACTTTGAACTATTGAACTGTTGTGCGAACTTTGTTTATGAAATAACATTTTTATATCGACACACTGAACAAATGGGATAACTCATTCGACAAACTGTTTTAACTAGACCGGAGAACGACCGGTAAACTGTTTTGCAAACGACTGTAAACTTTTAAACTTGTTTGGTATACCGGAGAACGACCGGTACTTTTATGTAAACGCTGGAGAACGACCAGCTACGTATTTTAGTGCCAGAGAACGACTGGCCAAGGGACGGGAGAACGACCCGTGCGTCTTGGATGGGAGAACGACCCATGCGTTTGTTGAACGGGAGAACGACCCGTGCGTAACTAGACCGGAGAACGACCGGTAAACTGTTTTTGTTGAACGGGAGAACGACCCGTGCGTAACTAGACCGGAGAACGACCGGTAAACTGTTTTTGTTGAACTGGAGAACGACCCGTGCGTATTTGGCCGGAGAACGACCGGTACTGTTTGTCAAACGCTGGAGAATGACCAGCACGTGTTTTAAACTTGAACTTTGGGCGAACAACCCACTAAACTTGAACTTTGGGCGAACAACCCACTAAACTTGTATTTGGATAACATTCCACTAAACTTATTCTCGACTATTATGGCAATACTATTTGCGAACGTATTTGGATAACAACTGTGTTACAAACTTGATTTAACTTGTGTAAACTTAAAACCTGTGAATTCACTCAACCTAGTTGTTGACTTTTACTATGTTTTTCAGGGAATTAGCTGCACATGTAAGAATCGCCAACACATGGGGAATTAGGCGACCCTTGAAGCTTAGGATGCCAACTTTTTGGAAACATATGGATTTCTTTAGTATAACTGAAATGTTTTAGTCATATTTCAGAAATCTACTTTTGTAAACTTATTTCTTTTAACTTATACGGTTCGATGAATCGTAAACTTTGTAATTAATACTTTTGGCATCTTAATATATTATGTTCTGTTGTAATCATAAGCTCTGATACGTATGCATGCTTAGTTATTGTGACACCCCCGCACTTAAACTAAATGCTTCCGCGAAACAAAATCAACGAATATGGGGGTGTTACATATTGGTATCAGAGCCAAATGGTTATAGCGAACTAGGAAACTTTAGGTGACTTAGCGACCTAGAGACCTAGACTATAGCCTTGGCTAGAACGCACATGCATACATACACTTGCATACATCTAAACTATTGCTACGATACCTCGATACGCATGAACTGTTCACCACTTTCGACTCGTTCATTGTACTCAGATCTCATATGAACCTGATCGTATTAAACGGTTGATGAAAAGAAGTATGTATTTAGTATCATATAATGACGCCTGGCAAACGTGATTATATTATACTGAGTACATATGGGTGTTTCATAGTCGTAAGATACGTGATGGGGATTCGGCAATTTTTCTTGATACTCGACAAACTTGAAATATGTGAAACTTCATTCCTCACATACTTTTCATTGGCATTGACTTCTGCATCTTTTCATCGCAGAACGTCATCATGCCGCCTAAAAGAAATACTCGAAACAGTCGACGAAATGTTCCTCCTCCACCTCCGCCTCCAGAAACAACCGAACAAATAATCAAACGCCGCGTGGCTGAGGCTATTGCTCAGTACGAGGCCAGCCGCAATCGTGAAAACTTGACCAACAATAGCGGAGCCACTCCAGTCAATAGCGAAACCCCAACCAATACCCAGCAGGGGTGTTCCTACAAAACATTCCAGTCTTGTAAACCCAGCACCTTCACCGGGACCGAAGGGGCCATTGGCTTGGTCCACTGGATTGAAAAGATGGAATCAGTCATCGACATCAGCGACTGTGCCACCGACAAAATCGTGAAGTACGCCACGTGTACTCTAGCTGATAAAGCGTTAACATGGTGGAACTCTCAGGTCCAGATTATTGGACGCCCAGCTGCTTACTTCATGACCTGGGGAACTCTGAAACAAATGATGATGGAGGAATTTTGCCCTCCCAACGAGATGCAGAAACTTGAAACCGAATTCTGGAACATACAAATGATCGGCGCTGACATTTCCGATTACACAACTAGATTCCAGGAGCTTGCACGTCTGGTGCCTCACATGGTAACCCCCGAGAGCAAACGCATTGAGCGTTACAACAGGGGTTTGGCACCACAAATCCGAGGCATGGTTATGTCCTCCAAACCCGCCACTTTTAGGAGCGCAGTTGATCTGGCTCAAAGCTTGACCGACGACGCGGTCTTGATTGGAACCCTGAAAACTACTACAGGGAAAACTGAACTTACCCGTACTGATGCGGGCGACTCTGGAACCCACAAACGCAAATGGAACAACGAGGGTAACGACCGTCAGGGTCAACAAAACAGGAACCCGGGAAACACCCGAGCCTACGCTGCAATCACCAACCCTGGACCTAAAACCTATCTTGGCAACAAACCAAAATGCGACAAGTGCGGAATGCATCATGCCGACAATTGCGCCTTCTGCCAAGATTGCAAACACTGGGGTCATTTGGCCCAAAACTGTAAAACAGCCCCTCTTCCTCGATCAAATGCGTGCTACGAGTGCGGTGAATCCGGACATTTTCGAAACCAATGTCCAAAACTGAACAACAACCAGAACAACACCGGGAACAACAATCAAAACGACAACAACTGCGCCGTTAACAAAGGCTACACCCCAAGCCGCACATACATCCTCCGGGCACCAGAAACGGTTGCAGACCTCGGCTAAAACGGTATGTCTTAACAGCTGTTACTACGATTTTCTCTTATTCGAATGTCGATTCGAACATAACGCTTGGTAAACTCTGACCACGAAACGAAACACACAACATATTGAACTATGCCGCGAGCATACTTAAACTGATTGAACTTTTATGGCAACAATTGAACGCCACACAAACTATTATTTTTGTTAACAACATGACTTACCGGAGAACATACGCCGCGGGCGATCCGACTTGATTTTAAATCTCGGGACGAGATTTCTCTAACATGGGGAGAATGTAACACCCCGCAAATTTAAACGCGATTAATTACGTTAATCACTTGCATTATTAGGCTAATTCCCTACTTGAGTGAATTCACAACACATTTTAGAGGTAAGTCTAGCATAGCCCAACTAGATAATACGCGTAGTATTACGTATTCGTAATTAGTTTTAGTTACGTACTGAACAATTTGGAAACAAACGCGACAAAAACATACGACTGTTGGTGAACAAAATTATTTAATAAAACGAAATTATTAAATAACGTCATAAATAATCAAATATTATGTCGATAATATTTACATATCATTTTATAACGTAAAACGTAAACTTGTATGATTAAAATAAAACAAAGTTAGAAATTTATAAAATTAATTAATTTGGTTTCATAAAAAGATCCTAATTAAAAATAAAATAAAATGTGAAAATAAAAATGTACTAGTTAAAAATAATGTAACATGTAACGATCGGGTAAACAAAAACGGGACTAAAACACGGAGGCAGAAAGTGGAACAAAACCACCTTCCACCTCCCCATTTTCTTTCATTTCTTTTCACCTTCTTCTCTCATCTCTCTCTTTCCTCTCTACTACCACCACCACCAACCAAAAACCACCACAAAAACGCCACAAACTACCTTCAAATGACGCCGAATCACCATACTCCTTTGGAATAAAACGACCACGAGACCACGATCTACATTTCTACCTTTTCGGATTTCAAATCCGACACTCGTAAGTTTCCGACAAATCCCGCAAATCTTTAGATCTTGAAGTTTTCGTTCATATTTAGTGTTTAATATACTTAGTATAACATGTTTTAGTGTTTTATGCAACCGATTATGTCCAAAAACGAACCAAATCTCGTCTTTTTTAAGCTGTTCGTCGAACAGTCGCTAGTGTCGCATAGCGACCGAAAACAGTATAGCGACACTTCCTTAGTGTCGCTAATAGTGCCGCAATCAACCCAAAATATACCGTCACTTGTCTAGTGACGCTACAAACTTTACTATACCGACACTTCTCGAGTGTCGCTAATCATTGACTGACACCTCTATACGACACTAATCAAGTGTCGCATAAAATCATATCTTTCTTTATACCCGACACTCCGTTAGTGACGCACCAATCTTATACCCGACACTTCATAAGTGTCGTACTGCTATTTTAACCGACACTTCATCAGTGTCGCATAACATTCTGATTGACATTTAACACGACACTAACCTAGTGTCGCAACCCTTATGCCAGTGACGCCCCTAGTGTCGCATAAAACAGAAACTTTACGAACTATACAAACATTTCAAACATACTTGTTTTATCGAAATATTGATTTCAAACTATCACCAACGAGCCGTATACATTTTCTCAAATACGAAATACAAACGTAAACAGTTAAACGAACGATTTGGACGTGACTTGGTTGTACAAACACTAGCATGGATGATTAGCTTAGACATCCACAATACTTATTAAATCTCGTACGTTTAGGACGTTAGGAGATTCTGGACTGTACTTGGGCTTAGGTTTGCTAGCACTCGCAATACTACTTAACTCAACAGGTGAGTTCACGGCCCCTACTTTTACTGATTTAACTGCTTTTGAACAGGGGTGGAAAACATAGTCAACTGTTTTACTTATTGCCATAATTGCTTTTACTTATATGATTGTTTATCATACGTGTTTTACTCAACTATTAGAGTACTTTGAACTATTGAACTGTTGTGCGAACTTTGTTTATGAAATAACATTTTTATATCGACACACTGAACAAATGGGATAACTCATTCGACAAACTGTTTTAACTAGACCGGAGAACGACCGGTAAACTGTTTTGCAAACGACTGTAAACTTTTAAACTTGTTTGGTATACCGGAGAACGACCGGTACTTTTATGTAAACGCTGGAGAACGACCAGCTACGTATTTTAGTGCCAGAGAACGACTGGCCAAGGGACGGGAGAACGACCCGTGCGTCTTGGATGGGAGAACGACCCATGCGTTTGTTGAACGGGAGAACAACCCGTGCGTAACTAGACCGGAGAACGACCGGTAAACTGTTTTTGTTGAACGGGAGAACGACCCGTGCGTAACTAGACCGGAGAACGACCGGTAAACTGTTTTTGTTGAACTGGAGAACGACCCGTGCGTATTTGGCCGGAGAACGACCGGTACTGTTTGTCAAACGCTGGAGAATGACCAGCACGTGTTTTAAACTTGAACTTTGGGCGAACAACCCACTAAACTTGAACTTTGGGCGAACAACCCACTAAACTTGTATTTGGATAACATTCCACTAAACTTATTCTCGACTATTATGGCAATACTATTTGCGAACGTATTTGGATAACAACTGTGTTACAAACTTGATTTAACTTGTGTAAACTTAAAACCTGTGAATTCACTCAACCTAGTTGTTGACTTTTACTATGTTTTTCAGGGAATTAGCTGCACATGTAAGAATCGCCAACACATGGGGAATTAGGCGACCCTTGAAGCTTAGGATGCCAACTTTTTGGAAACATATGGATTTCTTTAGTATAACTGAAATGTTTTAGTCATATTTCAGAAATCTACTTTTGTAAACTTATTTCTTTTAACTTATACGGTTCGATGAATCGTAAACTTTGTAATTAATACTTTTGGCATCTTAATATATTATGTTCTGTTGTAATCATAAGCTCTGATACGTATGCATGCTTAGTTATTGTGACACCCCCGCACTTAAACTAAATGCTTCCGCGAAACAAAATCAACGAATATGGGGGTGTTACATATTGGTATCAGAGCCAAATGGTTATAGCGAACTAGGAAACTTTAGGTGACTTAGCGACCTAGAGACCTAGACTATAGCCTTGGCTAGAACGCACATGCATACATACACTTGCATACATCTAAACTATTGCTACGATACCTCGATACGCATGAACTGTTCACCACTTTCGACTCGTTCATTGTACTCAGATCTCATATGAACCTGATCGTATTAAACGGTTGATGAAAAGAAGTATGTATTTAGTATCATATAATGACGCCTGGCAAACGTGATTATATTATACTGAGTACATATGGGTGTTTCATAGTCGTAAGATACGTGATGGGGATTCGGCAATTTTTCTTGATACTCGACAAACTTGAAATATGTGAAACTTCATTCCTCACATACTTTTCATTGGCATTGACTTCTGCATCTTTTCATCGCAGAACGTCATCATGCCGCCTAAAAGAAATACTCGAAACAGTCGACGAAATGTTCCTCCTCCACCTCCGCCTCCAGAAACAACCGAACAAATAATCAAACGCCGCGTGGCTGAGGCTATTGCTCAGTACGAGGCCAGCCGCAATCGTGAAAACTTGACCAACAATAGCGGAGCCACTCCAGTCAATAGCGAAACCCCAACCAATACCCAGCAGGGGTGTTCCTACAAAACATTCCAGTCTTGTAAACCCAGCACCTTCACCGGGACCGAAGGGGCCATTGGCTTGGTCCACTGGATTGAAAAGATGGAATCAGTCATCGACATCAGCGACTGTGCCACCGACAAAATCGTGAAGTACGCCACGTGTACTCTAGCTGATAAAGCGTTAACATGGTGGAACTCTCAGGTCCAGATTATTGGACGCCCAGCTGCTTACTTCATGACCTGGGGAACTCTGAAACAAATGATGATGGAGGAATTTTGCCCTCCCAACGAGATGCAGAAACTTGAAACCGAATTCTGGAACATACAAATGATCGGCGCTGACATTTCCGATTACACAACTAGATTCCAGGAGCTTGCACGTCTGGTGCCTCACATGGTAACCCCCGAGAGCAAACGCATTGAGCGTTACAACAGGGGTTTGGCACCACAAATCCGAGGCATGGTTATGTCCTCCAAACCCGCCACTTTTAGGAGCGCAGTTGATCTGGCTCAAAGCTTGACCGACGACGCGGTCTTGATTGGAACCCTGAAAACTACTACAGGGAAAACTGAACTTACCCGTACTGATGCGGGCGACTCTGGAACCCACAAACGCAAATGGAACAACGAGGGTAACGACCGTCAGGGTCAACAAAACAGGAACCCGGGAAACACCCGAGCCTACGCTGCAATCACCAACCCTGGACCTAAAACCTATCTTGGCAACAAACCAAAATGCGACAAGTGCGGAATGCATCATGCCGACAATTGCGCCTTCTGCCAAGATTGCAAACACTGGGGTCATTTGGCCCAAAACTGTAAAACAGCCCCTCTTCCTCGATCAAATGCGTGCTACGAGTGCGGTGAATCCGGACATTTTCGAAACCAATGTCCAAAACTGAACAACAACCAGAACAACACCGGGAACAACAATCAAAACGACAACAACTGCGCCGTTAACAAAGGCTACACCCCAAGCCGCACATACATCCTCCGGGCACCAGAAACGGTTGCAGACCTCGGCTAAAACGGTATGTCTTAACAGCTGTTACTACGATTTTCTCTTATTCGAATGTCGATTCGAACATAACGCTTGGTAAACTCTGACCACGAAACGAAACACACAACATATTGAACTATGCCGCGAGCATACTTAAACTGATTGAACTTTTATGGCAACAATTGAACGCCACACAAACTATTATTTTTGTTAACAACATGACTTACCGGAGAACATACGCCGCGGGCGATCCGACTTGATTTTAAATCTCGGGACGAGATTTCTCTAACATGGGGAGAATGTAACACCCCGCAAATTTAAACGCGATTAATTACGTTAATCACTTGCATTATTAGGCTAATTCCCTACTTGAGTGAATTCACAACACATTTTAGAGGTAAGTCTAGCATAGCCCAACTAGATAATACGCGTAGTATTACGTATTCGTAATTAGTTTTAGTTACGTACTGAACAATTTGGAAACAAACGCGACAAAAACATACGACTGTTGGTGAACAAAATTATTTAATAAAACGAAATTATTAAATAACGTCATAAATAATCAAATATTATGTCGATAATATTTACATATCATTTTATAACGTAAAACGTAAACTTGTATGATTAAAATAAAACAAAGTTAGAAATTTATAAAATTAATTAATTTGGTTTCATAAAAAGATCCTAATTAAAAATAAAATAAAATGTGAAAATAAAAATGTACTAGTTAAAAATAATGTAACATGTAACGATCGGGTAAACAAAAACGGGACTAAAACACGGAGGCAGAAAGTGGAACAAAACCACCTTCCACCTCCCCATTTTCTTTCATTTCTTTTCACCTTCTTCTCTCATCTCTCTCTTTCCTCTCTACTACCACCACCACCAACCAAAAACCACCACAAAAACGCCACAAACTACCTTCAAATGACGCCGAATCACCATACTCCTTTGGAATAAAACGACCACGAGACCACGATCTACATTTCTACCTTTTCGGATTTCAAATCCGACACTCGTAAGTTTCCGACAAATCCCGCAAATCTTTAGATCTTGAAGTTTTCGTTCATATTTAGTGTTTAATATACTTAGTATAACATGTTTTAGTGTTTTATGCAACCGATTATGTCCAAAAACGAACCAAATCTCGTCTTTTTTAAGCTGTTCGTCGAACAGTCGCTAGTGTCGCATAGCGACCGAAAACAGTATAGCGACACTTCCTTAGTGTCGCTAATAGTGCCGCAATCAACCCAAAATATACCGTCACTTGTCTAGTGACGCTACAAACTTTACTATACCGACACTTCTCGAGTGTCGCTAATCATTGACTGACACCTCTATACGACACTAATCAAGTGTCGCATAAAATCATATCTTTCTTTATACCCGACACTCCGTTAGTGACGCACCAATCTTATACCCGACACTTCATAAGTGTCGTACTGCTATTTTAACCGACACTTCATCAGTGTCGCATAACATTCTGATTGACATTTAACACGACACTAACCTAGTGTCGCAACCCTTATGCCAGTGACGCCCCTAGTGTCGCATAAAACAGAAACTTTACGAACTATACAAACATTTCAAACATACTTGTTTTATCGAAATATTGATTTCAAACTATCACCAACGAGCCGTATACATTTTCTCAAATACGAAATACAAACGTAAACAGTTAAACGAACGATTTGGACGTGACTTGGTTGTACAAACACTAGCATGGATGATTAGCTTAGACATCCACAATACTTATTAAATCTCGTACGTTTAGGACGTTAGGAGATTCTGGACTGTACTTGGGCTTAGGTTTGCTAGCACTCGCACAACTACTTAACTCAACAGGTGAGTTCACGGCCCCTACTTTTACTGATTTAACTGCTTTTGAACAGGGGTGGAAAACATAGTCAACTGTTTTACTTATTGCCATAATTGCTTTTACTTATATGATTGTTTATCATACGTGTTTTACTCAACTATTAGAGTACTTTGAACTATTGAACTGTTGTGCGAACTTTGTTTATGAAATAACATTTTTATATCGACACACTGAACAAATGGGATAACTCATTCGACAAACTGTTTTAACTAGACCGGAGAACGACCGGTAAACTGTTTTGCAAACGACTGTAAACTTTTAAACTTGTTTGGTATACCGGAGAACGACCGGTACTTTTATGTAAACGCTGGAGAACGACCAGCTACGTATTTTAGTGCCAGAGAACGACTGGCCAAGGGACGGGAGAACGACCCGTGCGTCTTGGATGGGAGAACGACCCATGCGTTTGTTGAACGGGAGAACAACCCGTGCGTAACTAGACCGGAGAACGACCGGTAAACTGTTTTTGTTGAACGGGAGAACGACCCGTGCGTAACTAGACCGGAGAACGACCGGTAAACTGTTTTTGTTGAACTGGAGAACGACCCGTGCGTATTTGGCCGGAGAACGACCGGTACTGTTTGTCAAACGCTGGAGAATGACCAGCACGTGTTTTAAACTTGAACTTTGGGCGAACAACCCACTAAACTTGAACTTTGGGCGAACAACCCACTAAACTTGTATTTGGATAACATTCCACTAAACTTATTCTCGACTATTATGGCAATACTATTTGCGAACGTATTTGGATAACAACTGTGTTACAAACTTGATTTAACTTGTGTAAACTTAAAACCTGTGAATTCACTCAACCTAGTTGTTGACTTTTACTATGTTTTTCAGGGAATTAGCTGCACATGTAAGAATCGCCAACACATGGGGAATTAGGCGACCCTTGAAGCTTAGGATGCCAACTTTTTGGAAACATATGGATTTCTTTAGTATAACTGAAATGTTTTAGTCATATTTCAGAAATCTACTTTTGTAAACTTATTTCTTTTAACTTATACGGTTCGATGAATCGTAAACTTTGTAATTAATACTTTTGGCATCTTAATATATTATGTTCTGTTGTAATCATAAGCTCTGATACGTATGCATGCTTAGTTATTGTGACACCCCCGCACTTAAACTAAATGCTTCCGCGAAACAAAATCAACGAATATGGGGGTGTTACAGAGCATCCACTTTATCGGTCTAAATGTTAAAAGATTTGTGGGTTGAGATAATTTTTGCTAGTAGTAACATAGCATGTCCCATTATGACAAAGTAAATGAAGGGTAAAAAACCTATAAAATTGATAAAAACAAGAATTTTTCTGCCGCGCTTCGCGACGGATCAAGTATCAATTTGAATTAAACTTGAACTTTATTAAATTTTTTAGCAAATAAAAGCTCGAACACATTTAACCAAACCAATTACATTACTATATGTGCAGCAGCGGAGATAGACGGGGACACAATGATGCTGAGCACCCCCTAATTGGCCCAATGGATGAGTAGTATAAATAGTTTGTCCAACTAATTTCAACCCAGTTCCCCTTTTAATTTTAGCCCAGCACCCCCCATTCAGCTTTAGCCCAGCCTCCTATCCATTTTTGGCCCATCCCACCATTCAAAACTTTTTCTTACTGCGAAATTGTTTTGACTCATAATTAGCATACAAATCTGCCTGGTCCTCTCCTACGATCAATTAACTTTTTTTTTTACCTATGTTAATTGTTTAATATATTCAGTATTTTTCCCTTTTCTTAACAATAAATTGTAAGTTGTTTAAATTATAGTTCACTTGATTAGTTTCTTTGATATTTTTTGTAACTTATAAAGACTCAGAGGTGCTATGAAAGTCATAGAATTGTTTGTTATAATGGATGTTTTTGTGGTCTTAGGTTAAAATATGGGATAAAAATGAAAAATTCGTAGTTCTTTATTATTTTGGCAACATTGAAGATGGATTCTTGTAACAATTACGTATTAGTTAAAAAAATTCAGTTTCTTCTATCTAAAACAATTTTGATTGCTTATTTCTCTTCTTAATTATAATACTTCGATACTTGCGTAAATAGATTTTTTTATTTATTGAAATTTCATGATAAAGTAAGCACCCCATAACTTGAAATCCTAGCTCCGCCACTGTATATGTGCATCTATAATCAATCTGTGAACATGGATGAACGTTAACATCTTCATTGACTACCTGCTACGTGGATTTGTCATTTTGTGAATTTTCTAAACTTTTGTATTTTAGCAAATTTAAATTCCAAATAGTAAATGGTAATATATAAATCAAAATATGTAATAAATAATAATATAAAGTTTTGTCAAATAATAATAATAATAATAATAATATTAATAATAATAATAATAATAATAATAATAATAATAATAATAATAATAATAATAATAATAATAATAATAATAATAATAATATAATATAATATAATATAAGAACAACAATAACAATAAACACATAAAAAATAATATATTAACATTTATAAACTTCACATAGAATAGGAAAAAAGGACAAAAAAAAAAAGGAACACAGAAAAAAGTAAACATGTGTGCCAACTTAGTTTTGAACTTAGTTTTGAACCTTGGTCTCCGTCACATAAAGATGGTGCTCAAACCACCCATCTATCCAGCCATTTGCTACTTTATTATACAAATTATAAAAGGCGCCTAATAAGTTAAAATCTACTATTCATAAGAGTCACTCAATTGATATTAGTAGATTAACTTTATTATACATATTATAAAAGGCGCCTAATAAGTTAAAACTATATCATAACCCGCAAAATTTGCGGACTTATTTAAAAAATGCATAAAAAAATGAAGCACTAATAAAAAAAAATGCACAAAAAGTTTGGGCTACGTGTGGATTAATAATAGTCCCAACTATCGCTTAGGGTTCGGGGTCAGCTGCTCCTTATCACTTGTATACAGACTACCAAAACTTCCATTCAATTCATATCATACGACAAAGATAAGGGCCAAAATGAAACTGGGATACAATAATCCCGCGAATTCGTAGGGATACCATATGATTTTTGACACAAAATTTATACCTCATTTGTTCCAACTGCACAGCATTCCATTTTATGGTTGTGCCATCGTGCTAGGCCAAGATCCTATTACATGACAACGTTCAACATTTGATCAAATGGCTTGAGTAGGTAAATAGAGCGAGTTAAGTAACAGCATCTATATATGCAAAAAGAAACAAACATGTCACCTAAAGTCAACAATATTTGTTTTTCATTTTTGTATATATGAGTGCAACAGGTCAAAAGTTCCCCAAGTGTATTAGTAGTGCTTAAACCTCTTGAGTAACGTTTTTTTTAATGAATTCGAATATAAGAGTGTTATTATGGATACAATACACACACACATACTCATTTAACCCGTCAGCAATACAATACATGTAACCCAAAGTGTGTGTGACAGGATAATTTCAAAACAGCAGCAGATTAGAGACCCGAAGTGATACCTCTATCTTATTCTCAGCAGCACCAAGTTTGTCTAGTAGTCTTCTTATTTGATCATCTTGAAAAGAATATGTCGCCTGAAAAAATAGAGATGGTAAGTGGAGATGGCAATCTCAGCCCATTTAACTTATTAAGAAACCATGTAAATGTGAGTTGCCCATACATCAGGTTCTTATTAAAACAAAAGAGTGTTTTGAATATAAGTTGAAGATAAAAACATATAGACAACTACAACCTCTTATCCATATAAATGCAAGCATGTCTGGATGCTACTGAATTAGAACTCCATATGCTTGTTCAAATGCAAAAAGCTATGTACCTTAATCACAGTTAACACATGAGCTCTTGTTACTGATTCACGTGTATTTTATCTCATAGTTTGATTCAATTGTGTGAGGTTGAGTGAGGAGTGTGTAACAGGGTTAAAAGAAAAAGAAAACCCTTTCCAAACCACAAAATCGCCGGGTTGCCACATCTACTATCGTATTTCTTTTGTTGATTTCTTGTATTGAATAATACATCATGGACCCAGTGATGCAATGCACATTACCCTCCTAACCACTCAAGTACTTCTCAAAAGGTGCTTGTTTCAATTCTCATGGAGACTTAACACATACTCTATTGGCTTCTCATTTGGAGAATGTTGATATTGAAATAGGAGGACAATCAGCTCCAGTCCCGGACTTCATGACTTGCTTTATAGAGTCTAGATCCTAATGTGTTTATAACACATCTCTAGGACACAAGTGTTCTTGTACACTATACATGTCTTTGTGATATTTTTTCAAGTCTTTGTGACTTTGCCGGAACATTCATAGTGATATCTAACATAGATATTCCACGATGATTGAATGGAAATCCTACCAATGCTATCATCAATGCCAACATTGAAAGTAGGTCACTCAAGTGATTCATTTATTTGATTCAGTTGATGTGTTAACTGGTAATCTATGTGATCCAGGAGTTAGTAATTTCTGGAATGTGTCTTCAGACATTACAAACAACTTTTCCTTGTTTTCTCAAGTGAATTGTTGTATTACCTGGTTCTTATCAAAATTCATATTTTATTGAATTTTTATGATCATTTTCCGCATCATTATCTCTAGATAATTGATTTGATCATAATATTTATCAAATACATGAATTTTGATTCACATTTCATGGTGCTTATTGAAGATTCAACATTTCACGAAAAAAAAATTTGGTTGGTGAGGATGATCATTGGTTAAGAAGAGATTGTTAGGTTCTTTTATTTTTTCAACACCTTGGATTATAGAAGATTCATGATGCTCATGATAAGTCACAAGCATCATGAGGGGGAGAGAAGGGGGGAATTTGTAGATGAAGAGAAAAGATCCAAATGGTTGAAGATTGTGTTCATAAGTAAAGGTTAGAAAGAACAAGAGGTTGGAAAAGTTTAAAGAAGTGTGCTGAAAGAGAAGAGCTTAAAGTTTAAATCACAACAAGAGTTACAGAAAGTGAAGTAATGTTTGAAAGTGATCGAATGTGTAAAGAGCGATTGAGAGAGGTCTTGGAAACCTGCGAAGGTTGAAAAGCCCGAGGTTTCAGGAGATCATTTGGAAGAAGAAAAGATGAAATCTGCTTAACAAATGTTTTAGTGTTTAAAGAAAGATATAGGGGTTCAATGAATGACGGGAAGGCAAAGTCATTGTGTTGGAAAGTTACAAAGTATTTCAATGACGATATTCAGTGTCTTTCTACATGGTTGAAGATAGTTATTGGTTTGAGGGGGAGCAGATTCAAAGGATGATAAAGAAAGACTGATCAAACTTCAGAAGAAGAGTATCTGTTTGAGGGGGAGCAGTGAAAGTTGATCAAGCTCTTAAAGATGAAATATCAGTTGAGAAGGAGCCTGAGGATAAAGAGTTAAAAGATATTTTCAATGGCAACAACATTTTTTTTAGAATACTTTCAAGATAAAGTTCATTTATAGTATATTTTCAAAGTATTAGCTTCAAATAATTCTAACATTCGTTCAAGCAAAAGAGTTGTCGTTGATGATCAAGAAAAAGAATTGTCTTCAAGAATCAAAGTCAAAGAATTGAACAAGTGCTCGGGCTTTGTACTGATATCTATGCTAAATCCTAGGGGGAGATTGTTAACAATATTATTATATAAAAAGGATTTTGCATAGATTAGTTTATAAGTACTTTATGTTTTATTACTTGTAACTTGTTTAAGGGCACTATAGTAATTAATCATGTAAGATGGTTAGGGTATAAATAAGTCTGATAACCCTAACCATCACTAATCTTTTGGCTGTAAACTTTTCTCTGCAATTCTATCAATATAGCCGCTCTCTGTTTTTCATCTCCGAGTTCTTAATACGATTCATCAATAGTTGATTAGATCGATTTCAATATTGCAATGGATGTGAAAGTAAGAGTAACCACTACTGCACTTCTAAATCATATATGATATAAGAATACTAACCAAAGAGCTCCTCTGTGTGATCAGACACTTATTGATGAACGCCAAAATGTGCTATTTTATAGTGCTAATTACCCCTAGTTTGATTAGCTTCTTATGCATTTTATTTGAATTCGATACTCATTTCGTTTATATTTTGCATTTAGGAATTATCTGGAGCTTGAATCGGAATAGAAGCTGAAAACGAACGAGAATTGAAGAAAAGAAGTAAAAGAAAGGAAGCATGAAGAATGGAGGTCGATATTTAAAAAGTTGGAGAAATCAATCCATACGGCGTATGGAATTCCATACGGCGTATGGATGAAGTGAGCCGGGCCGTCAGAATACGCGGGTTGGATCCATGGGCTTTTCAATCCATACGGCGTATGGATGTCCATACGGCGTATGGATTGCGTCGACAGAAACCCTAAATATTCATTTTGCTTTCATTTTGCACACATCTCACCCCACTTTTCTTCCAGCCGATTTTCCTCTCAATAAATCCCATTTCCAGAGACTTTTGAAGGGAATTGAAGCTAAAAGAATCAAAGGCTTTTGTTCATTCAAACGTTATTTCGGTTTCTCGGTTTGATTTCGTTTCTATCCTTAATTTGATTATGAATTCTAGTACTATGTTGAATCTGATTTTTTGTAATAGCATGATTGGATAATTTTTTCATGTGTTTGCTTAGATGATAATACTTAAATGATGGATTGATTGTTAAAAGTGCGAATCGTATTGGATTTTATTCAAGTTTATGTGTTTATTCGTTGATCCTTGGTTATTGAATGAATATTGCTAGTTACCTAACGTGGTTTTATGATTAATTGAGTTTGAGTTCCTTTTGATTATAAGATTATTGATGATTGTTGGTTTTAATTGAGAATTATCACCGAATAGATTGAGTTTGACAGGTTAGGACTAATAATTGGTAATATTTATAGATGAACAAGATAACTAGAAATAGTTATAGACTTTGTTGATTCAAGTTATGAGGATAAATCACATAAACGGTGTTGAATTAATATAAAACACAATTAGGTGGGCAACGTTAAATTGAACTGTTAGCGGGTTGAAAACAATTTCATGTCTTTCTTAATTGTGTTAATTCAATTTATCTTGTAAGGAAAATTGATACGTTTGTTATAGCACAATAAAATCCATACGTGAGCATTCTAAAATAAAGTGATTTCCAGACTTTAAGGAAAGTAATCTAAGCAAATGCATTTCTTTTATCATTCGAATTAAATCTTTTAATTAAGTAATTATTTTAGTACTTCTTTATTTTTTTAATTAAGTTTTAATTAGTAAAAATCATTTATCATAGTTGTTTGTCAATTGTTCGATCGGAACTAAAACGTCCCCATTATTTTTACTGCTTTAATTAATTGTAGCAATTTCCAATTTGTTAAGATTGACATCCGTTCCCTGTGTTCGACTCGGACTTACTGAGCTATACTATATTCTGACCAGGTATTCTTGCCTGTGTTGTGTGTAGTAAGTTAGGTATTTCCATTTTTAAAACTAAAGCCCCGTTTACACAGCATCAAGTTTTTGGCGCCGCTGCCGGGAAGCGGTTTGTTTTAATTAAATAAATTGGAAGTTGTCTTTTGTTTATTACTTTTTGTTAGTTTATTATTTGTTCGGTATTTTGTTTAGTTAATTTCCGTTTCACTTTAGTTTATAATTAGGTAGTTAGGTAGCCTGTTCTGCTGACTTGTCAAGTACGTTACAGGAGTTTATGACCCGATCAACTGTTCCAGACCCAACCGACCTTTTTGAAGAACCCGAACGCATATTTCATCAAAGAAGACGTGCTTCTTCCGCACCACCAAACTCGCCGTTAATCAAGACCTTTCTTAGCGATGATATCGAGGTTTTTACCAATAACCTTTTTACCCCACGAACCAGAAACCACCATTCGTATCTAGAAAGTGATTTTGGAGAGTGCCTACGATTCCTTTTTAACGATCAACCAGATAACATAATGGCAGAACATATCGCCAACATAACTCTCGAGGAGTATTCGAGTCGGATGCGTAATGACCGTGGCACTGGAGTAGTAAGGCCGGCAATTGCGCAAGATGTGGAGTTTGAAATCAAAGGACAGTTCCTCAAGGAGCTTAGGGAGAATCCGTTCCGTGGAGAAGAAAGGGAAGATGCTAACGATCATGTGGAGAGAATCGTGGAGATAGCCGATATGTTCAACGTTCCTAACATCACACGCGATCAAGTCATGCTCAGAGTTTTCCCTATCACACTCAAGGGAGCTGCTAAAAGATGGATTCAGAACGAGCCAACTGGGTCTATCACCACGTGGGAAGACCTTCGCACGAAGTTTCTTAAGATGTATTGTCCTCCTTCCTAAACTTCAAAGATGATTGACGAGATCAGAAATTTCAAGCAAGAAATGGATAAGTCACTACACCAAGCTTGGGAGAGATATAAGGACCTGATGCATAAGTGCCCGCAGCATGACCTGAACGATCAGCAATTCGTGAGTATTTTCTATAAAGGAGTGGATCGTGCCACGAGACAGCAACTGGATTCCCAAGGGCCTATTCCCAAGAAGATTCCTCGTGATGCTTTGACTGCCATTCGTGATCAAGCGAAACACTCTCAGTTATGGGATGATGGTACTTCTAGACGGAAGAGGTCTGTGAATGATGAAGATGGGTTTGCAGCCATCACCGCTAAGCTGGAAAACATGGGCAGAGATATTAAAAAGGTTACTGAGACTGTCCATGCTATACAATTGGGATGCGACAACTGTGGAGGAAGCCATTTAGTGAAGGATTGCCCCGAGATAAAAACGGGAGAAGCAACTGAGGAAGTTAAGTATGGGGAAGCTCAAGCACCATACCGTCAGGGCGGTGGAAATTTCTTCAGGAGACCATACCAAGATGGAGGGCGTCAGTTTCGCCAAACTCAACCAGGTTTTTACACCAAGGATCAACAAGCTGCACCATCAACAGATAAACAAACCAACTTAGAAGAGATGATGGGAAAGTTTCTTACCTCAAATGAGAAATTCATTACTAGTTCTGGACAAAGGATGGATGACACTGATGCGACATTGAGAAACCAAGGGGCTGCAATCAAGCAGATTGAAGGGAATATTTCTAACATCGCTAAAGTTCTTCAAGAGAGATTTCCTGGAACTCTTCCTGGATACACGGAAACCAACCCACGTGATCAAGCTAAGGCTGTGATCACTAGAAGTGGACGAATTCATGAGGATTCGGGTATCAAGAAGAAAACTGTTTCCCAACCTTTACCTGAGAAAGAAAAGGAAGTAGAAGTTATTGAAAGTCCTAAGGTGGACACTGAAGCTGACCAAATTGCAAGAGATAAGCAATATGCTAAGGATCACGCACCACCGCCACCTTATCCAGCAGCTTTGAGAAGAGGGAAGGATGATGCTCAATATCACCAGTTTCTAGAGAATTTGAAGCAACCGCACATTAACATCCCATTCGTGGAGGCGATTGCCCAAATGCCCAAATATGCAAAGTATTTGACGGAACTTTTAACCAACAAGAGCAAGCTGATGGAGGCAACCACGGTAACAATGAACGAGAGATGCTCAGCAGTTATGCAAAATAAACTTCCGCCAAAGATGAAGGACCCTGGGAGTATTACTCTTCCTTGCCTGATTGAAAGTTTAGACCTTACTCATGCATTGGCTGACTTGGGGGCAAGCATATCAATAATGCCTTATACAATGTATGCTAAACTCAAGTTAGGAGAACCAAAGCCAATTAGAATGTGCATTGAGTTAGCGGATCGTTCAGTCCAGTACCCTAAGGGTATGATCGAGAATGTGTTAGTTAAGGTTGATAGGTTTGTTTTCCCTTGCGATTTCGTGATTCTGGACATGGTAGAAGATTCTAAGTGTTGGTGCAAAAATGTGTGTCAGTCAGTTGGTCAATAAATGTACATGTCAAAGTAAATTAGTCTTTAAAAGTTTTGTATTTATAGGTGATTAGAAAGTTGAGTTTTGACTAAGTGTGTTTTTAGCGACACTTAGCTAGTGTCGCTATATGCGACACTTAGCCAGTGACGCTATTAGCGACACTTGGTAAGTGTCGCTAAACACAAAAGTCAGCCTATAAATAGTGGTTTTGTGGTTCATTTTTGACAAGTCTTCATATTTAGTGTCTGTTTTTGAAGGTGTAAACGAGAGAAATCAGTGGAGAGATTAGAGAGAGAGAGTTTGTATTTGGAGCTTAATCAGTTGTTTTTGTTTTATCAATATAAACAAAAACATTATTTATACTCTCGTGTGATTTGTGTTTTGATTAACTACACGTTCATTTGACGGTTGTTGATTTCCGCTATACAATTAGTCGCGGTTTAAATCACGTTTAGATCCATACCCCATCCGGGATCCAACAATTGGTACCAGAGCAATATCTGTTCGTATACTTATGTTCGTTTCAATGAACTTTAAGTCAAACAGTGTTGCTAAATTTTTTATTTTTGTGTGCTTCAAGTTGTACTTTGCTGTAAAAAAATAAAAAAAAAAAAATTTATCTTTCATGTACTTGGCGTATAGCATTTATTTGCTTGTTACCTGAGGGGAATCGCCATTCATTTGCAAAATTTAAAAGTATCTGTTGTTTAGGGGGAGTAATTTTAAAATTTCATAATTTTACTTAAACAACATATCTTTAAAATTTTGAAGAAAAGAAAAGACGATGGGTTGTGTCTGTAAACAACTTGGGAAATGATAGTACATCAGGTAACATGCACAAAATGAAAATTTTGAGGTTTATGTTTGATGTGTCAGTAGGTTTATCTGACATATTTAAAACAGCTTTTATAAATATTAGATTCTTCATATGATGTATTGGTAGGCATTTTGCACACCGGTTTATGAGCTATTAAGAAGTAAATTTAATACATGTTTGTTATATTGTGTGAACTACTATATGATGTATGACATGTGTCTTAATTGTTGAATGATTGTACTGCCATACACTGTTATCAAAGTTCTATGAATGCAATAAATTGACAAATAGTAGCAATATGGGTATTAGCTTAACTATCGGAGACTTTGTTGTACTGAGTACATATCTGAATCCTTTAGTTAGGCCAATATTCTCAAATGTGTTATGCTCATACTAAGGGATCCACTGTTGTACTGAGTACAGACCTGGAACCACTAGTATTTGCATAGTATATTTGATATTTGTCTAAATATAAAATTCAAAGGTATGTTACGTATTAGTCAAGAAAAACTTGAACTAGTAACATCTATCTTGTCTGAAAAAGATACAGTGTTATGTGTATTACTTGATTTCTTCAGTATATCATATAATGGTAATCACAAAATGATAATCATATTAACAATAAAGGTTAGCTCATTGACACGGATGTAAATATGTTTAAAGTGGGAAATTATACCAATAATCGTCTTGAAATAATTTTTATAAAAGGTATTTTAAATATGTCACGTAAATTCATGTCACCAAAAATATTTTGTTAATTTTTTTTTCTTTTTCTCAAATTGCTTTAAATATGTTTTAATGTTATTTATGTATGTAAATATTTATATATTTATTTTAATTTCTGCACGTGTGCTTATAAAAAAATTATATAATATAAAAAGATTTTCTTTCTATGTTATTTTCTTCAATATCACATATCTTGTTAAAGTCAAATATTGAAGATGTCAAGAATGTCAGTTATTCTCCAAAGACTTTGAAGATGAACTTTATTGGAAAAATTGCTGATGAATGAGAAAGAGATGGTCACTGAGTTTGAAGATCTAACTGTATGTCAGTCACATGAAACTGAACATCAAGATTTTTGAAGACCATGCTATTTCAATGGGGGAGTTTTCTGATTGTTGAAGACATGAAGGAGTTTGTTGGTGAAGACTAATTGAAGAATTATGTGATCAAGCTGCTGACATGGGGGAGTTTGTTGGTGCAAAAATGTGTGTCAGTCAGTTGGTCAATAAATGTACATGTCAAAGTAAATTAGTCTTTAAAAGTTTTGTATTTATAGGTGATTAGAAAGTTGAGTTTTGACTAAGTGTGTTTTTAGCGACACTTAGCTAGTGTCGCTATATGCGACACTTAGCCAGTGACGCTATTAGCGACACTTGGTAAGTGTCGCTAAACACAAAAGTCAGCCTATAAATAGTGGTTTTGTGGTTCATTTTTGACAAGTCTTCATATTTAGTGTGTGTTTTTGAAGGTGTAAACGAGAGAAATCAGTGGAGAGATTAGAGAGAGAGTTTGTATTTGGAGCTTAATCAGTTGTTTTTGTTTTATCAATATAAACAAAAACATTATTTATACTCTCGTGTGATTTGTGTTTTGATTAACTACACGTTCATTTGACGGTTGTTGATTTCCGCTATACAATTAGTCGCGGTTTAAATCACGTTTAGATCCATACCCCATCCGGGATCCAACACTAAGGTACCTATCATCTTGGGAAGACCTTTTCTAGCCACTGCGAGGGCATTGATTGATGTTCATGATAGAAAGATCACTTTAAGGGTAGGAGATGATGAAGTAGTGTTTGATGTCAACAAATCAATGCAATACCCCGCTGCAGTTGATGATACTTGCGACTTTGTGAGTGCTAGAGAAATGACTGATGATGAGGAATTCCTTCAAAGTCTCATGGAAGATGAAGACCTTGATCCCATGATTCTTGAAGGATGGACGGGAAGCATAGAAGCAATTCGAGATATTGAAGAATTCGATAAGTTGCTTGAGAAGCTAGAATTCGCAAGTGATGAGGAGTTAGAGAGTGATGAAAATCAGCCGATAGAGAGCAAAGAATCGGTTGAGATTGATGGTATTTTAGTCAAGAAAAAGACTTGCATCACTATGCATGGGATTCCTTGTTCTAGAAAGGAGGTGTTGGCAGTTAAATCTTCCTTTGAAGAACCACCAAGGTTAGAACTAAAGGATCTACCGACCCATTTGGAATATGCCTACTTGCAAGGAGAGTCGGACCTACCGGTTATCATTTCATCTCAGTTATCTGCAACTGAGAAAGAAAGCCTGCTGAAAGTTCTGAAGGAACATAAGCATGCTATAGCATGGACGATTGGTGATATCAAGGGAATCAGCCCATCATATTGCACGCACAAGATCCTCATGGAATCTGATTTCAAACCAGTTGTGCAACCAATGAAACGGTTAAATCCTAAGGTTACGGATGTAGTGAGGAAGGAAATCATAAAGTTGCTGGATTCTGGATTGATATATCCGATTTCTGATAGTCCATGGGTTAGTCCCATTCATGTTGTGCCCAAGAAAGGAGGTATGACAGTGGTTGTTAATGAGAAGAACGAGTTAATCCCCACGAGAACTATCACCGGATGGAGAGTTTGTATCGATTATAGGAAGTTGAACGATGCGACACGCAAAAATCACTTTCCTTTGTCGTTTATTGATCAGATGCTCGAACATCTAGCTGGAAAAGAGTATTATTGCTTTTTAGACGGTTTCTCCGGATACTTCCAGATTCCGATAGATGCTAATGATCAAGACAAGACTACTTTCACCTGTCCATTCGGAACTTTTGCTTATCGAAGGATGCCTTTCGGTTTGTGTAATGCACCAGCAACATTTCAGCGGTGCATGATGGCGATTTTCCATGATATGGTGGAAGACAACATGGAAATATTCATGGATGACTTTTCTGTTTTCGGAGATTCATTTGATAAGTGTTTGGCAAATCTCAAGAAGATGTTGCAGAGGTGTGAGAGTTCAAATCTCGTCTTAAATTGGGAAAAGTGATATTTCATGGTACGTGAAGGAGTTGTTTTAGGGCATAAAATATCAAGTGCTGGTATTGAAGTTGATCAAGCCAAGATTGAGGCCATAGCAAAGTTACCTCATCCAACGAATGTTAAAGGAATACGAAGTTTCTTAGGACATGTTGGGTTTTATAGAAGATTCATCAAAGATAGCACGTCCGATGAACAAGTTGTTGGAGAAAGATGCTAAGTTTGAATTTTCAAGGGAATGCCAAGATGCGTTCAATCTTTTAAAGGAAAAGTTGGTATCCGCGTCGATTATGATAAGTCCAAATTGGGATCTTCCATTTGAATTGATGTGTGATGCCAGTGACTACGCTGTAGGAGCAGTTTTAGGCCAGAGGGTTGATAAGAAGTTTCAACCTATTTATTACGCAAGTAAGACTTTGACGAGTGCACAGGAGAATTACACTACGACTGAAAGGAATTGCTTGCTGTTGTTTTTGCGTTTGACAAATTTCGCTCTTATTTGGTTTTGTCGAAGACGGTAGTGTTTACCGACCATTCGGCCTTACGATATTTGTTTAGCAAACAAGATGCGAAGCCAAGGTTGTTGCGGTGGATTTTGTTGTTACAAGAGTTTGATATAGAGATTAGAGACAAGAAGGGAGCTGAAAATCTGGCAGCCGATCATTTATCTCGATTAGAAAATCCGGAGCTGGATAAGTTAGACGAAACAGAGATTCAGGATAAATTTCCTGATGAAAGTTTGTTAAAGGCAATTCTGAATGAATTTCCATGGTTCGCCGATATTGCAAACTTCCTAGTTACGAAAACTCTTCCGTCGGGATTGGATTTCAATCAAAGAAAGAGATTTTTCTCATCTTTGCGATATTACTTCTAGGAAGACCCGTACTTGTTCAGACAATGTGCTGATGGAATTGTTCGAAGGTGTGTAGCTGGAGAGGAATGTGACATAATTTTGGAGCATTGTCATGATGGTCCGTCTGGAGGACATCATGGTCCTAATTACACTGCAAGAAAAGTGTTTGAGGCATGTTTTTATTGGCCAACCATTTATAAGGATGCATTTAAGTATGTGAAGGAGTGTGATGCCTGCCAGCGTACTGGGAGAATTTCTAAGAAAGATGAAATGTTGCAAAGTCCAATTATGGTAAGTGAGATTTTTGATGTCTGGGGAATAGACTTTATGGGACCGTTTCCACCTAACAATGGAAATAAATACATCATTGTGGCTGTGGATTATGTTTCTAAGTGGGCTGAAGCAAAAGCATTACCCACGAATGATGCTAGAGTTGTGGTGAAGTTTCTTAAGCTGCTATTTTCACGTTTTGGAACACCGAAAGCTTTAATTAGTGATCAAGGGACGCATTTCACAAATGCTCAATTGGAAAAAGTGCTGCGAAAGTACGGAGTTAACCACAAGTTTTCAACTGCTTATCATCCACAGACAAGTGGTCAAGTGGAAGTGACCAATAGAGGGTTGAAGCGTATTTTAGAACGTTCAGTTGAAGGAAACCCTAAGAACTGGTCATATAAGTTGGATGATGCGTTATGGGAGGCACGAACAGCTTTTAAGTCATCAATTGGAATGATACCTTATCGTCTTGTTTATGGGAAGGCTTGTCATTTGCCTTTTGAATTGGAACATAAGGCATACTGGGCTATTAAGCAGTGCAATCTGGATGAGCAATTTGCTGGAAAAGAAAGAATGGCACAGCTAACTGAGTTGGAGGAATTAAGAATGAATGCTTATGATAATTCGAGACTGTTCAAGGAACGAACGAAGAAATGGCATGATGCTCGTCTTAAGGCGAATCATACGTTTGAGAAGGGTGATAAAGTTCTATTGTATAGTTCTTGGTTACATTTATTTCCTGGTAAGTTGAAGACACGCTGGACAGGACCTTTTGTAGTTGATAAAGTTTATCCATTTGGTGCTGTTGATTTACAAGGACATTCTGGAAAAACTTTCAAGGTCAATGGAAGTAGGTTAAAGAAGTATTATGGTGATGTAAGGGATTCCAAGCGTGATTTGGAGATGGATTTGAATTAAGTTATGAAAGGTCGAGCTTACCGACGTGATAAACAAAAGCACTTTCGGGAGACAACCCGTTGTTTTGTTATTTTGTTTTATTGTTTTTGTTTGCAGATTTGAACGTTGTGGGTGTGTTCCCTGGAAACACTCACGAGACTACAACTCGTCCGCTTAGGATACTGAGAGGTTTAAAGGCTTG
This sequence comes from Helichrysum umbraculigerum, assembly GCA_949592205.1. NCBI lineage: Eukaryota > Viridiplantae > Streptophyta > Magnoliopsida > Asterales > Asteraceae > Helichrysum > Helichrysum umbraculigerum. Next base: position 100,673,243 of record CATIUR010000003.1, on the reverse strand, counting down.
TTGCATATGCTAAATGCAATCGTGTTGCCTACGGAAGTGTGATGTTGTATTTTATTTCTGAACGAATGCCTTCAAGGATCTTTCTGCCAAATCAGGGGAGTTTCTGTCCACTTCTTTTCCATTCCCTTTATTTTTGTTTTCTTTTGCAATGAGGACATTGCATAATTTTAAGTGGGGGATGGGGGAAAAGAATTTTTTTTTGTCCTTAAGATATGAATGGTAGATATTAAAAATTTAAAGCTAAAGGGCATTCTACGTGTTAGTCATTTTTCAGCTAAATTTTTTGTTTTAAAATTATATTCTATGTAAAGTTTAGCAATCTTGTAACATGGTTTGGGAATACAAGGAATGAAGTAATCGTAAATTTTAATATTAGATAGTTCATCTTGTGATGTATCGATAGGCAATATATTTGGAAGTTATTGAGCTAGTAAGAAATTTAATACTTAAAGTAGGGATTTATCTTAAGAGGATTTTTAGCAAGATATGATGTAATCTTAATTCTCATATGATAGCGTGTTATAATCCAGAATTCTGGGATCTTATTTGTCATCATTTGGGAATATACTGGGTGTTGACTCCTCTGTTGTACGAAAGTACAGACCTGGTTTCCGTCAGTATATTTGATATAAAAGAAAAGAAAAGAGTACAAAGGACTCATGAATTGAAAAACCAAAACCAAGTTATGTTGCTCTGTTGTACTTAGGTACAGACCTGTCACCAATGTCTTGGTTTGAAAAATGATTGATTTATTTGGATGTTCATTATTTGGAGAATTGTGACACGTTATTTGTATGAGAGTATTTTGCTATTGAAAATCAAGGGTAAGGCCTGCTAGAATAATAATAAGATAAGCTCAATTTATGAAATTTAGATTGTTTAAGTGGACAACAATATCGGTAATCTAAATGAATTATCTTTTATGTATAATAATAATGTATTAGAATTGTTTCCCATTGAGAGTTTCTTGATTATTAAGTTTTAAGTTAGAATCGATTTTAAGATAAAAATTTGGTTTGCCGAATGCTGTGGTATATGTAAGTCCTTTTGTTCTTTTGTTTGCCGTTCATATTTAAAGTTTTGAATTTTTTTGAATCGATAGTCCACTTGAGGACAAGTAGGATTCAAGTGGGGGATGTTTGATGAACGCCAAAATGTGCTATTTTGTAGTGCTAATTACCCCTAGTTTGATTAGCTTCTTATGCATTTTATTTGAATTCGATACTCATTTCGTTTATATTTTGCATTTAGGAATTATCTGGAGCTTGAATCGGAATAGAAGCTGAAAACGAGCGAGAATTTAAGAAAAGAAGTAAAAGAAATGAAGCATGAAGAATGGAGGTCGATGTTTAAAAAGTTGGAGAAATCAATCCATACGACGTATGGAATTCCATACGGCGTATGGATGAAGTGAGCCGGGCCGTCAGAATACGCGGGTTGGATCCATGGGCTTTTTAATCCATACGGCGTATGGATGTCCATACGGCGTATGGATTGCGTCGACAGAAACCCTAAATATTCATTTTGCTTTCATTTTGCACACATCTCACCCCACTTTTCTTCCAGCCGATTTTCCTCTCAATAAATCTCATTTCCAGAGACTTTTGAAGGGAATTGAAGCTAAAAGAATCAAAGGCTTTTGTTCATTCAAACGTTATTTCGGTTTCTCGGTTAGTTTTCGTTTCTTTCCTTAATTTGATTATGAATTCTAGTACTATGTTGAATCTGATTTTTTGTAATAGCATGATTGGCTAATTCTTTCATGTGTTTGCTTAGATGATAATACTTAAATGATGGATTGATTGTTAAAAGTGCGAATCGTATTGGATTTTATTCAAGTTTATGTGTTTATTCGTTGATCCTTGGTTATTGAATGAATATTGCTAGTTACCTAACGTGGTTTTATGATTAATTGAGATTGAGTTCCTTTTGATTATAAGATTATTGATGATTGTTGGTTTTAATTGAGAATTACCACCGAATAGATTGAGTTTGACGGGTTAGGACTAATAATTGGTAATATTTATAGATGAACAAGATAACTAGAAATAGTTATAGACTTTGTTGATTCAAGTTATGAGGATAAATCACATAAACGGTGTTGAATTAATATAAAACACAATTAGGTGGGCAACGTTAAATTGAACTGTTAGCGGGTTGAAAACAATTCCATGTCTTTCTTAATTGTGTTAATTCAATTTATCTTGTAAGGAAAATTGATACGTTTGTTATAGCACAATAAAATCCATACGTGAGCATTCTAAATAAAGTGATTTCCAGACTTTAAGGAAAGTAATCTAAGCAAATGCATTTCTTTTATCATTCGAATTAAATCTTTTAATTAAGTAATTATTTTAGTACTTCTTTATTTTTTTTAATTAAGTTTTAATTAGTAAAAATCATTTATCATAATTGTTTGTCAATTGTTCGATCGGAACTAAAAAGTCCCCATTATTTTTACTGCTTTAATTAATTGTAGCAATTTCCAATTTGTTAAGATTGACATCCGTTCCCTGTGTTCGACTCGGACTTACTGAGCTATACTATATCCTGACCAGGTATTCTTGCCTGTGTTGTGTGTAGTAAGTTAGGTATTTCCATTTTTAAAACTAAAGCCCCGTTTACACAGCATCACTTATCATTACATAATTAGTGGGGACAACATCAGTGTTTTTTAAACTTTCTTCTTCATCTTCATCAGAGAAAGATTACCACCTTGCCCATCTCTTTGCTCGAACATGCCTAGTAGACCTCGACAATGGTGTGGGCTCCACTTCTACAATACACACTTCAAAATCAATATTCAGTTTTAGATCCAGTTTATCTAACAAAAAAAAAAAGTTTGAATGTCAAATTTCAGTCAAGAGCTTCTGTCAAATTTCTCTCCAGTATTCCAAAAAGATCTAAACACCTGACAACAGCTCTACAAAGATCCAGGTGAATGTGTTTGGCCTAAGAGTGCAGTAGTTTAGAGGGTCCAATAGACTTTCCAAACATCCAACGCAAAGATTTTGTGTTTTCAAAAGAAGACCTATTACAAAATGTAAATATGAATGGGGCAATCACAATATTGTCTGATCACAAATGAGAAATAAAAAATTTAATTAAAGGGAAACGCTTCGAATGGGTCAAATATGTTTCAAGTCGACCAATCTCTATTTGATGTAAATAAATTCAAATATCTTATAAAGTTGAAAATGGATTCAAATAAACTCGATTGAACTCGATATAAGATATATACGAAGTTGATAGTGGATTCAAATACCTTATGTGAGATTGTGAGAAGATCATGCATTAAAACCAGCAGCCATATTGACTTGAATTTTTCCTATTTGTTGTATCCACAACTATTAGTGCTTCCAAAGCCTCTAGAGCAGCAAACACAAAAAACCTCAACTGAGCATCAGTTGATTAGAATATATCCAACTCACAATTCCACCATTCCTGAATAACTAACCATTTGTATTGATATAAAAGCGTAACTCTGTTCATCTGGGGTTGTAACTGAAAAGTGTACCAAATGTTGTCCATCTTTGACTATGAGCCTCTTTATTATGCTACTATATGAAATGGATACGTACCAAGATCATGTTGTTGATTAAATAAATTTCTTTAACACGATACCCAGGTTTTAATTCATCCATTTTCAAACATGCTCAATTAAGCTAAAACTATTTAGTTGTAAAATACCCACTTTTCCTTGCCATTATCATCAAGATCTTCATCACGATTACCAATGGTCAACCAACAATTAATAGGTTATTTTGTAACAGCATAATCAATCAAAATGCATACTCCGTACTATAATATATTCACTTAGTTAGGTATCAAGATTATTTTGTGTGTGTGAAGTGTTATCAAACATAAGGCATCTCAACTCTTCATATAAAGTTATAGTACGTCAAATTATTTGGAAGTCCTCGTCAAGTTGGAAGCAGTTCAAGTAACATAAAATCAAGATAGTAATAAAGAAAAATTCATTCAATTGGTATTTTCTATAAAGTTTTTTTTTTTCAACCTAATACTCTGTATCTCTCCGTATTTAGGAAATTTTTTACCAAAAGATGGTGAGTTGTAAGCTAGTGTATTGTTTCAAAACTACAAAGGCATCTAAAACAATTTTATTTATGTATCATTGAAGACACTATTAACTTGTCAAGACAGAAAATGGGCCTCAAAGAGAGTTAATAGGACCTAGAATATGTCACTCAAAGACTTATGTTGGTCACACCTGATACCATCAGGTTAGTTTTTCAGGATCAGTACCAACAAATTGAATTACCTAATAAATGGATTTGAAAATCTTAATATAACGGATGCAATAATTATAAAGAAATTACATACTTTAACATAAGAGACTAAAGCAAGCAGTATAATTGATCTGCACGATCACAATAAAGTAGTAAAACTAAAAAATAACTTAATTGATCACATCTGATGTAAGAAAGCTAGAAGAGAAAATTTGTTCATGTATATTATTATCTAAAGAGATATGTTGCTACTACTGTAACTAACAAAAAAAAATATGTTCACAATCAGGTTAATAAGTGATTGTAATAGTTTAAAAATTTTGGACAAGAATATTTGCATGTCAACACAAGCTGATTCGACCCATTTCACCCATATCATAAAACGACACCACGTTCAACCTGACCAACCAATCATGCAACTAATAGATAACAATTAAAATATAATAGAAAAGAAGGCTTCTCACCTGGGTCAGCGATAAGATGTAACCCGTCTAACAGATTTCTTTCAAAGTCGGTGCTTGAATATTTGTTTCGCCTATCAAAGACTTGAATCTCAAATGATGTTAAGCAACACTTAAGCAGTCCCCTAACAACCTGGACTAATGAGAACAAATTGTATTGTAAGCGAAATTGAATATATACATAGTTAATAGATAGTGAATTAGTAAATTGACGTACATAATTTGTTGACAACCTCAAGTTAGTCTTGCCTCCTTGGGTTCTGCAAAACCAAGCACAAATTGATCGTTTGTATTGATCTACAGCCACCTGTTTCTCTAACAGGTCCAAAATATCTTTCAGGTCGACACTACATCACCTCTCTGCATATTTTATTTGTTAATTAAAACTTTCAATTTTATTTATTACGTAAAAATTGCAACTTTGATTGAAAACGCATTAAAGCAATGCTTACTTTGATGGAATGGGGTTGAGAAATGGATTGATCTGTAACATCCTCCCTAGAGGCCTAGAGGTAAGTCATGAAATTTGATTTAAATGCATTTTTAAATGTGTTAGAATATATATTCGTATTTATGTTTAATTGTGAAAAGTAGATACTAGGTCAAAATGACTTATTGTGATTAGTGAATTATTACTTGTTTTAAATTATTACAGTTGACGGTAAAATAAAATAGTTAGTCTCGCAAAATGGTTTTATATTCCAGACAATAGGTCTAAAAAGGGGACTAAATTAAATTGGAATTGAGTTGGTAAAAAGGGGAGTCGACCTAAACTTCTAGCCTTTACCACATTTCATTTTCTTTCTTTTGAGAACACACCAAAGAAATTAACAAGAACATAATTGAAGTTACAAGTTACAATAAGCTGTGATTTTAGTTCAAGTTTATCATCATCATCACCTTGTTCTTCATCTAAGTGTAAGTATTTACATGTATGTATCTATGAAAATTGATTTTTAGTGAAATTGATAGTTAATGATATATGATTGCAATTGAAGCTTGAGATGTTGATATAAGATGATATATGATGATAGTTGTTGTTTGCTGTGTTATAGTAGTTGTAGACCTGATTTGTATGGTTTAGAAATTGAACTCGGTTCTGGGTTTGAGTTGCTGCAGATCGCTGGTGAAGGGTCAGTACCCGGCGGGTACTACCCTTACCCGGAGGGTAAGCCCGTGTAAACAAAGTACCCGACTGGTGAAAATGGTAGCCGGCGGGTACTAACGCATGTTTTGGGACAGAAAGTGACCCTAAACCGAGTACCCGGTGCGTACACCCGGTACTCGGCGGGTATGAGTATTAGCCGGCGGGTAATGACCCTACCCGGCTGGTACTCCTTGATTTTCTGGATTTTGATTTTTTTTTTGAAAGGCAGTATTGGAATCACTAACGGACCCCCATCATGGTCCACCCGATCATCTCCAATGAGTTCGAAGCCAAAGCGACGCCCTAAAAGGGTTGTTCTCCCATGTCTTGAATGTGTATTGCATCGCAGGATTCCCCCTCACAACGAGGCTCGAACTCTCACCCCCAAGGAGAAGCCCCATTCTAGGGAAAACTCCTTACCACTGGGCCAAGACACCAATGGATTTCCTTGAGGAAGAAAACCCAAATCCAATACCCCTTTGCAGGGATCGAACCTGGGACAATTCCCCCCCCAAAGACTCAAGAGAATCTTTGGTGGCCAACTCCGCTAGACGGTGATTTTAACTCATGAAATCTGATATTTTGTTTATACTTTGGTACTAGTACTTCATGTATTCCAAGTATGGTTAGTATTATTGGTTAATACTACGTTTTGAAATAAGTTGTGTACTTAACATTTAGACTCTGAAGCAGTTGTTGTGTCAGGCTCCAGTCTTAGCACTGCCCGATGGTTCAGATGATTTTGTAGTATATTGTGATGCATCCTATGCTGGATTGGGTTGTGTGTTAATGCAGTGGGATCGTGTTATCGCCTATGCTTCTCGTCAGTTGAAACCTCATGAAAGGAATTACCCTACTCATGACTTAGAGCTTGCAGCTGTTATTTTTGCGTTGAAAATCTGGAGACATTATTTATATGGTACTAAATGTGTGATTTGTACGGATCACAAGAGTCTTCAGTATATGTTTACTCAGAAAGAACTTAATATGCGTCAGCGGCGATGGTTGGAATTGATTAAAGATTATGATTACGAAATTCGATACCATCCCGGTAAGGCAAATGTTGTTGCGGTTACATTGAGCAAGAATGTAACTTCTAATAGAGTTCATTTTATGCGTTTGGAAGTGTCTTTTGATTTAATTGATCGATTAAAAACAGCTCAATTGGAGGCCTTGTTAGATCAAAATTTGAAATCTGAAATCATTTTGAAAAGAAAGGATTTATTGGTTGATGATTCTCGGGGATTGAAAACTTTTCAATCACGGGTGTGGGTTCCATTGATTGGAGGACTTCGTGAGCTGATTTTAGATGAAGCTCATAAATCTCGTTTATCCGTTCACCCGGGAAGTACCAAAATGTACAATGATCTGAAACCGTTATATTGGTGGCTAACAATGAAAACTGATGTGGCACGTGTTGTAGAATCTTGTCATGTTTGTTCCCAAGTCAAAGCTGAACATCAGAAACCTTATGGTTCTTTGAGACAACTTGAAATTCCCGAATGGAAGTGGGAACATTTGACTATGAATTTTGTTACTAAGTTACCTAGAACGCCACGTGGTAATGATATGATCTGGGTGATTGTTGATAGGTTGATCAAGAGTGCCCATTTTCTTGCTACTAGTGAAACGACATTGTTGACCAGATTGTTTCAGTTGTATGTGAATGAGATTGTTTCAAGGCACGGGATTCCTTTATCTATTGTCTCTGATAGAGATTCTCGGTTTATCTCTCGGTTTTGGCAAAGTTTGCAGCATGAATTAGGTACTCGAGTGAATCTCAGTACGGCTTATCATCCTTAGACAGACGGCCAATCAGAGCGTACCATTCAGACTTCGGAGGATATGATTCTTGCTTGTGTGTTAGAGTATGGCGGTTCTTAGGATTCTCATTTGCCGTTAGTAGAATTTGCTTATAATAATTCATATCACTCTAGTATAGGCATGCCTCCATATGAAATGCTCTATGGAAGACGTTGTAGAACGCCTACATGTTGGTTAGAGGCTGGAGAGAAATAGTTTGCGGGTCCCGATATTGTCTAGATCACAGCTGACAAAGTTACAATTGGACGGGAGAAACTAAAAGCGGCCAGAGACAGGCAGAAACAGTATGCCGATCCGAGGCGTCGACCGGTTTCGTTTGTTGAAGGTGAAATGGTATATCTAAAGGTTTCACCTTGGAAGGGTGTTATCCGGTTTGGTAAACGTGGAAAGTTAGCTCCCAGATTCATTGGTCCGTTTAGAATCAGACAGGTTATCAATGATCAAACAATTGTCTTCGAACTTCCTACTGAATTGTCTGGTATTCATGATACTTTTAATGTTTGTTATTTAAGGAAATGTAATGCGGAGGATCAATCCCAAATTCTTTCATTACAAGACCTTCAAATTGACCAAAGTCAGAGACTGATAGAAGAACTCATTGAGCTTTTAGATAGAAAAGTGACCAAACTTCGCAAGAAAGAGATCCCTATGGTTTTGGTTAAATGGAAACATAGTTTGGGTTCTAATCTTACCTGGGAGACTGAGTCTAGTATGCGGTTACGTTACCCTAGTCTTTTTGAGCATAGCGAGATTTAGAGGATGAAATCTTCTTAAGGGGGAAGATTTGTAACATCCTCCCTAGGGTTCTACAGGTAAGTCATGAAATTTGATTTTAATGCATTTTTAAATGTGTTAGAATATATATTCTATAACACCCCTTGTTTCAACAACATTATTTAAATGTCTTTCAGGTCGGAAGCGCATGTCCCAAAATAAACTTTTCATATTATATATTATAAAGTCAAACCGTTTCAAAACATATTATCTCAATTTGGGTGCTATATAGTTTCATAACATACAAATAACACTGATTATACAAAATCAGATATCAGAGTAAACATCTGCTCGTCAAACATTTCATTCCAATCAACAGCTTCTTGCCCAACCTGTTATCTAATCATAATCTGCAAGACGTAATGTGAGGGATTAGCACAAGGCTAAGTGAATAGAAATGTAACCGACAGTCTAACTTAGCAATAACAAATCAGTTTACAACAAATAATCGTAAACGCACACATATCAGATCACATCACATCACATCACATCAAATCAAATCACATCAAATCAAAGAGGATCGGTGGTCCTTGAGGAACCCTCAATGCCGCGGTGGCCCTCAAGCAACACTTGTAAACCCCATTGAGCTGCAGGCCAATACAGCGGTTTACCGATAGCCAATTGCTATTCACTCAACCGACATAGGTTCCCATTAACGATGTGTACAAGGAACCCCCATCGACCAATCAATAGCAACCAAGCCCAACTCATATTGACCTCTTTCACATCACATATTGCCTCAAAGGCCATGTAGCACATAATCCATAATCATCATGGAATCATATTATATTAACAATCTATCAACAGTAAGGTCTACGGTTACCCAATGTAACCAAACCTGTTACAACCAAATCATACTGAAGGTACAGATTCACTCACCAATACCTCAGTCGTCCACTCAGTAGTCTAATATCACTGAGTCTGCTCACAATCTGAGAATAAAACAGATTAACAAGTCAGTAACTCATTTATAACAATTTAACTTATGTTATAATCATATAACATATTTCGGTACATATTATTCAACTACAAAAATTACGATGTTACAATATTAATTATAATCCCCATCTCAACTGTACTAGCCGGGTACCCGCCGGATAGGAGGGGGTACCCGCCGGATAGCCCAACCCAAAACCAAAGTCCAATACCGGCTCAAAATTGACATTAAGCTACCCGCCGGATTTACTTTACCCGCCGGATTCTCGTTGAACCAACCTACTCGCCGGGTAAGGGTTTTACCCGCCGGGTAAACCCTTCGTCCCAACCTGTGCGATCTGTTAAAACCCCAACTCCGAATTTCTTAAAACCAATTCACATAATCTCACAACTCATGTTTTAGATCAATCATAACAGCTAAATATGACCATATAACATCATATATCATCTTTATAACATCAAATACATGTTTTCAATCAAAATCAATCAAACCAAATTCAAGAACACTTACCAATTGGATGAAGAAATAGAAATCAAGATGATGATAATGATGAAACACTTCAAATCAAGATCACAACTCCATTTGATTTCAGCTTAATTTAGATTTCTTAGTTTTTCTATGAGTTTGAGGTTTCAAAAATGACTAGCTTTCCTTTTTTTAGGAAAGTTAATATAAGTCGGTTTATATTCCAACCGACTCTGTATCCACTTAATATTAGTCCCCTTCTAAACCTATTGTCTGAAACCCGAAAACCATTTGCGAGAACAACTATTTTATTATTCCAACAACTTTATTAATTTAAAACTATTAATATTTCACTAGTCACAATAAGTCCTTAGACTCATTTACCTATTATTTTCAGGTAAAAGAAACAATACTATTTCCTAACAAATTAAATCATTATTTAAAATCAGGAAATATCATAAACTACTAGGCCTGGAAAGTGGATGTTACATATTCGTATTTTTGTTTAATTGTGAAAAGTAGATACTAGGTCAAAATGACTTATTGTGATTAGTGAATTATTACTTGTTTTAAATTATTACAGTTGGCGGTAAAATAAAATAGTTAGTCTCGCAAAATGGTTTTATGTTCCAGACAATAGGTCTAAAAAGGGGACTAAATTAAATTGGAATTGAGTTGGTAAAAAGGGGAGTCGACCTAAACTTCTAGCCTTTACCACATTTCATTTTCTTTCTTTTGAGAACACACCAAAGAAATTAATAAGAACATAATTGAAGTTACAAGTTACAATAAGCTGTGATTTTAGTTCAAGTTTATCATCATCATCACCTTGCTCTTCATCTAAGTATAAGTATTTACATGTTTGTATCTATGAAAATTGATTTTTAGTGAAATTGATAGTTAATGATATATGATTGCAATTGAAGCTTGAGATATTGATATAAGATGATATATGATGATAGTTGTTGTTGTTTGCTGTGTTATAGTAGTTATAGACCTAATTTGTATGGTTTGGAAATTGAATTCGGTTCTGGGTTTGAGTTGCTGCAGATCGCTGGTGAAGGGTCAGTACCCGGCGGGTACTACCCTTACCCGGAGGGTAAGCCCGTGTAAACCAAGTACCCGACTGGTGAAAATGGTAGCCGGCGGGTACTAACGCATGTTTTGGGACAGAAAGTGACCCTAAACCAAGTACCCGGTGCGTACACCCGGTACCCGGCGGGTATGAGTATTAGCCGGCGGGTAATGACCCTACCCGACGGGTACTCCTTGATTTTCTGGATTTTGATTTTAGCTCATGAAATCTGATATTTTGTTTATACTTTGGTACTAGTACTTCATGTATTCCAAGTATGATTAGTATTATTGGTTAATACTACGTTGTGAAATAAGTTGTGTACTTATTGAATAAGTTACTAACTTATGTTTCAATTGTGTTCTTAGATCAACTGAAGACTCAATAATATAAGACTTTTGAGTTGGAGACTGTGACAGACAGGTGAGTGGACCTGTAACTCTCAGCTTGATTTAGTTGTAACAAATTTGTAGTTACAACGAGTAAACATGGTTTTACTGTTATAGACTGTTGATTGATATAATTCCATAATATATTGGATTATGTGTAACATGGCCTTTGGGCATATATGTTTTAATAAGAGGTCAACATGGATTGGGCTTGAGGTTGCTATTGATTGGCCAACACAGGGTTTTTGTACATGTGTTGTTTATAGGACAACTTTGTTGTGTGGGGATGTAGCACATAAGCTATCGGTTAACCACTGTATTGGCCTGCAGTTGGGTTTTAAGTGTTACTTGAGGGCCACCGCGGCATAAGGGTTTCTCAAGGACCACTGATCCTCTTAGATATTATGTGTTTATAATTTGTTGTTGCTAAGTTAGACTGTTAGTTACATGTCTATTCCTTTAGCTTCGTGCTAATCCCACCACTTCAACTTCTTGCAGGTTATAGATTTTGTTATGACGGGGATAAGAAGTTGGGCTTAGAAGGAATGTTTGGCAACCGATAACTCTGATAATGTTTTGGGATAAACTTATGTAATGTTGTATTTATATAACACCTTGTCTTTTGGTACTTTGAATATTATACAGTAGGTATGATAATTATATAGTTTTATTACAACGTAACTAAATTGTATTCTTATATTATCTAATATAATAAGATGTATGTTTTAACCAACACTTCCAGTGTAATATATATATATATATATATATATATATATATATATATATATATATATATATATATATATATGTGGGTTTTGAAATGAGGGGTGTTATATGATCCCAAAACCAAGCACAGATTGATCGCTGATTCTTATTGTGATCCGATAAAAGCTCCCTGATTGTTCCAGAATCAAAAATAATAATGAGTAATTATGGGAACAGTCATACCTAGTGTTTTTGCAGTTGATTCATCGATTATTGATTACATCAAGCAAGATGAAACCGAAAGCTCATTAGCAGTTAAAGAACTAATAATATGCCATTGAATAATTTAAACGTACCATCCTCAAATCTATTACACGAGTTAAATCATAAAGTATTAAATCATTCTGATGGAATGGGGTTGAGAAATTGCTTGATCCAAAAGCCAAGCACAGATTGATCGTTTCTATTGATCTACAGCCATCTGTTTCTCTAATAGGTCCAAAATATCTCTCAGGTCAAGACTACATCACTTCTCTGCATATTTTATTTATTAATTGAATATTGCAACTTTGATTGAAAACGTATTAAAGCAATGCTTACTCTTTTGGAATGAGGTTGAGAAATGGATTGATCCGAAAACCAAGCACAGATTGATTGTTTTTATTGATAATACTGTCATTTGTTTCTCTAACGGGTCCAAAATATCTCTCAGGTCGATACTACATCAAATCTCTGCATATTCTATTTATTAATTAAAAGTTTCAACTTTGATTGAAAACGCATTAAAGCAATGCTTACTTTGATGGAATGAGGTTGAGAAATGGATTGATCCCAAAACCAAGCACAGATTGATCGTTGATTCTTATTGTGATCCGAAAAAAGCTCCCTGATAGTTCCAGAATAAAAAATAATAATGAGTAATTATGATTGAACAATCATACCAAGTGTTTTTTAGTTGATTCATCGATTATTGATTACAGCGAGCAAGATGAAACCGAAATCTCAAATAACATAATACTACATATAAACAAATCTCACATAAAACTTTGACATGTATTGAAAACAAACTTACCATCGTTTTATCACGTTCCAGATACAGTAAAGTTATTTTACGTGGACTTAATAATCGCAACATGACCTGAAAAACATAAATCATAAGATACTATACTTGGAATACGGTTTTCAAAATTTGTTTATTTGCAGCCTGCTCACGCCCAATATCATGACCTCACCTATATAAGAACAATTTATCAAAAAACGCAACTTACGTATATAAGATCAGATTATCTGGAGCAACCAGAAAACTTACATGTTTATAATCACTATATCTGAAACAACAGTTCCCAAACGTACATGAAAAAATGAAATATAACTTAAAATTAAGAGAATGAATATTGTTTTTATATTTCAGTCAATTTCAATCAATTCAATCAGAAACTGGGCGTGGTATCCAAAAGTTGTTATATGATCAATATTTAAGGAAAAGCTATAATAATCAAGAATGTTAATCTATGATAATTGATTATTGATTACATCAAGCAAGATGAGACCTAAATCTCAAATAAACATAATAATACATATAAAACTAATCTCACAAAACACTTTGATGATAGTATCATACAGTGACTAAACTACATATATAAATGTACAGTAATAGTAGTTCATATACATGACTTGTTGCAACATTCAAGTGACAATATAACTAAAATCATGGCTGATTAGGTTGGTTTAGTCATTAAAGCACAAGATCAAATAATTGGTGTGCTTGAATAAGTTGTTCAACCAGAATGTAAATAAAACAATAATGATCCCTAAGTTAAACACATACATCAAATCAATGAATGACACACGTAACACCAGACATGGCGTTTAATTCGTTGGGTTTGTATGAGTTTGCACATGTGGAGGAACTAAATTAGAACATAAAAAAAGATCATATACATAATCAAAATCACTAACAGAATTCATCATATGAACCCTAATTTCAGAAATCAAAATAATGCAAAATCGCATAGCTGGTGTTGATGATGAACAAATCGATCTTGATGGAAGCAACAGATTATCGATGGGGAACTATTGATTCAAGCCGTATCATTTTTAGAACATCAATAAAGAACGTATACATAATCAAAATCCCTTATTCATATTAATCCTATAAACCCCAACTTCAGAAATCAAAATAAAGAAAAATTGCATACATGTTGTTGATGATGAACGAATCGAAATTGATGAAGTAACAAATCAACATCGCATACCTGTTGTCAGCGAAGATGAATGAATCGCATACCTGTTGTAGAAGATGAATGAGTGTAGAGATAGGCTTGAAGGAAAAAAGCTCGCACATCACACAGATTATTGGTGTTTTCAAGGGTTTCGTTTGGATGGGATGCCGATTGGATTGGAGTAGGGTTTCCGCTTGGATTGGAATGAATGAAGGAGCGGGGATACAATGAAAGATCATTTGCGCGGAGATGCCTTGTGTTTATATTAGTAAGGGGTAATATTGAAATTAAATAATAAACCTAATGATTTATTGGCTAATCAAATGGAGGCTTAGTTATAAATTTGGCAAAACTAATACATATGTGATTACATAATCATGCTTTCTAATAATAATAAGAGTAAATTACTCCGTTCGTCCTTATGGTTTGTCGAAAAATACTAGTTTAGTCCTTTTAACTTTTTAATTACGCCGTCCATCCTTATTTTTGAAACTTATTGCATGGATAGTCCTTTACACTAACGACAGTTACATTTCTCCGTTAAGTCATGTCACATGATAGGCACGTGAGGGTAGTTTTGTCATTTCAAATCTATAATTAAAGAGTAAATTCCTCCGTTCGTCCTTATGGTTTGTCGAAAAATACCGGTTTAGTCCTTTTAAAAAGTTGAAATGAGTAATTAAAAAGTTAAAAGGACTAAACCGGTATTTTTCGACAAACCATAAGGACGAACGGAGTAATTTGCTCTTTTCAAAATAAAAAACCCTTCGTGAATTGAAAGTGGGCGAAACGAAATCACTAATCCCCGATCAAAATCTATAGTAGGTCAACACCCAATTTGATTTTCTCATACTTCAACAAAACCGTTTTGAACAAAATCGTTTTGAACAAAATCGTTTTGAACAAAATCATTTTTGTAACCCGATTTTAAGGCTTCTGAAACAAACTTGAACAAAATTGTCGACGGTGATGGGGGTGGTTACGGAAATCGTCAAATAACCGTGAGGTTGGTAACGAAGATTGTGATGGTTGCGGGTTCTTGAACGCAGGTCAACGCCGCTCGGTTAGCGACCACGATGGCGATATGATCAGAAAAAACAACATAGTTCGGTCGCGCGTAATGAAGCAACGTCTGTGATGTTGCCGGAAAAGGAGAGTAGCAAAGTTGCCGGCGATGTTTCCGATTAACTTTCTGGCGATATTGCCGGAGAAAGAGAGAAACGTGCGTGGGAGGAAGAGGGATGTGTATGATTCTTTCTAATCTACTAATTAAAAGATGAAAAATATATAAAATTGATGGCTCCGTTGGATTTAGTAATCTACTTTCATGTTGGGGCCTCATATCCGGGAAAGACACGGAAGCAAGATTTGGGTTGTGGTATTATAATTTTGAGTAAATTACTCCGTTCGTCCTTATGGTTTGTCGAAAAATACTGGTTTAGTCCTTTAAACTTTTTAATTACTTCATTTTAACTTTTTAAAAGGACTAAACCAGTATTTTTTGACAAACCATAAGGACGAACGGAGTAATTTACTCTTTAATTTTAGATATGAAATGACAAAAATACCCTCACGTGCCTATCATGTGACCTGACTTAACGAAGTAACTAACCGTCGTTAGTGTAAAGGACTATCCACGCAATAAGTTTTAAAAATAAGGATGGTCAACGTAATTAAAAAGTTAAAAGGACTAAACCAGTATTTTTCGACAAACCATAAGGACGAACGGAGTAATTAACTCTAATAATAAGGAGAGATCTACTATTCATAAGAGTCACTCAATTGATATTAGTAGATAGATAATGAAACGATTAAGCAAACTTAATTTTTTTCTACAAACGAATCACGAGGACTGACTAATTATGCGATTTACATAAAGTTTGTAATTTACTCCCTCCGTCCCATTTCTATTGTCCATTATTTCCATTTTGGGGTGTACCAAATTAATTGTCCACTTCCATAAATAGAAAGTTTAAGGAAATAAAGTTCTTTTTTACCCCTAGTGTATATATATAAGACAAAAAAATAGGTAAAAAGTAGAGGGTAAAACTGTCATTTTATCAAAAAGTAAGAGAGAGATAGTTATATTTTCTTAAACTGCGTGTCTTTTTGTCTGGTGACAATAAAATTGGGACGGATGGAGTATTCAAAAGTTTCAAACCAATGGAAAACGTGCTTCCACGTGTCATATGCTATTAGGGGTAAATCAGTCATTTTAACTTGGCATTTATTCGCATATGAGCAGCACTTTGTCCGTCGTCTCCACAGAAAACCCCAACCCTGTTTGTTTTCTGCCCATTTTCCTTCTTTCTGTTACCTAAATTACGTATAAAAAATCATATATCTTCATAGACATTTTTACAATCTGAACTGACGTTATCACAGGTACGATTTAGTTGTGCTTATTCCTCTCCTTTTTATCTCATCAATTTAATCTTTAGGGTTGTATTTATACATATTCTTTTTATATATCGATTGATTGATGGTTAAATACTTATGTTTAGCATTTTTGTTGTTGTTGACGTAGTTATAATTTCAGTGATTATAGTCGCTTTATTGTTTTATATTTGGGGAAATTTCCACTTGTTAAACCTTTTTAACCTCAAAATTTTAATCCCTAGCTCGATTTTTTTTACATAGTTTTATTATTTACTTTCATTGTTGTATAAAGTTCGTAATTTTAAGGTGGAGAAAAAAAGTTTTGAACTGAACTTTTATTAGTGTTAATCAATTTTAAAACTGGTTGCGAATGATAAAGTTACAATCTTTGGAACTAATACTTTCTGGTTCTATATATGTTCAAATGTTACGGCCTTCAGTGGGTTAATGTTACGTTGTTTTTATGATAATGATAATATGATTGTGAGGGTGTTGGGGAGTGCATATTTTAGGTATGTATAGCATATATTGCGCTTTTTAAACGCAATACACACTTTTTGAGTGTTTGGATACAAGTGCAGTTTAGCTAATTTTAGAGGAAAAGCACTTATTTTCAAGTTTTACTAAACACCCTCAAATTTTTTGGTTGTAGAGGCTGGAGCTGGAGAAGAAAAGGAGAATATATGGAGGGAGGCGCAGGAAGAGATTTGGGATGCCAGAAGACTATGGATGGGAAGGTGAATGAGGATGCTATTCCTTCTTGTTGCTTGAAAGCCCAAGCATGCGTACCCGATCCCGAACTTGAAGCCAATTGTCATGCAACTGTTGTTTCTGGATGGTTCTCTCAACCACAGTCTTCTTCTGGTTGTTATTATACTTTTTGCTGTTAAGTTTCATGTTGTTCATTGCATATGAAGACAACCATTAGAATTTCCCTATAGGTGGTTGAATTTTGGATGAATTTCCGTTGAGTTGTTTACATTTTGGATATGTTATTAACTGCAGATGAAGTGGGAAAAAGAATGTACTTCAACAACCCCATGTGGCCAGGTATCATTTAAATTGCAACTTGAGCTCTAGTGTATGAAATGAGTGTTGCTTTTAAAGCCTTATATCTTATAAATGGTTTGATTGTCTAAAGGACTTGCTGGTGAGTTCATTTCTCTTTTGCAGATTGGGTAATTTTGTTGACTGTTCCAAGAAAAGTTGGGCAGGTGGAATGCCGGTAGATTAAGTTTTGTTGAGAAATGGGGTAGAATACGTATTGACTACAATATCGTGATCTTGAATAATGAATAGGATCTAAAAGATTTTTATGATATTGATCTTAAATAAGTTTCCCCTCTTTACTGGAGAAATTGCAAGTTACTTCTTTTTGTATTTCCTGAAGAACGGACACTTCTTTTCCCATGAAATATAGTGTCACAACCATTTTCTTCCTGTCGTTGCTACTACAGTGTTTTTGCTGTAGTTATTTAGGTCCATAAGATTTACTTTTATTGAAATCAAGACTTCTTTTGAAACCTTTCCAGTTTCCACATATTTTGTTGTGATTGAAGGGTATGGTAGACATTGACCAATAATAAGTTTCATTTATCGGTATGTATTTTATTGTGCAGGGGAAGCACATTCCTTGGCTGTAGAGAAGATTTTGTTCAAGGAGAAGTCAAAGTATCAAGAAGTCCTAGTTTTCGAGGTATGTCATTATCTTCAATGTGTATGTATACAATCTATATGTATGCATGTACATGTATGTTTATATGCTTATTTGGTATGCAGTCCGTAACGTATGGAAAAGTGCTTGTTCTTGATGGCATTCTTCAGCTGACTGAGAAAGATGAATGCGCTTATCAGGAGATGATAGCCCATCTCCCCCTTTGTTCCATCAAATCACCGAAAAATGCAAGTATCATTGTCTTTTGTGCTGCTTACCGTTCATCAACATATTTCTGTTTTGTAAGTAATATGTTATGGTCAGAAACTAATTTTTATTGGTGTCTACAGGTTTTGGTGGTGGGTGGTGGCGATGGTGGGGTTCTGAGGGAAATTTCCCGCCACAGCTCTGTAGAGTTAATTGATATATGTGAAATAGATGAGATGGTTATAGATGTATGTGATGAAAACCGTCTCCTGCTAGTTTATATATTGAATTTTGTTTATAGTATGATCTCGTGGATGCTCATCGTGTAATTTCTTGCTAGTAGGTTGGTAAGAAGTATTTCCCTGAGTTAGCTGTTGGCTTTGAGGATCCTCGTGTTCATCTTCATGTTGGTGATGGTAATATATTACTATAACATATGTTTAGTACAAAAAAAAAGAATAATAATAATAAAAAAACGCCTTTCGTTCTTGTGGCTTCTGGCATCTTATTTATTAATGCTAATTCCACAATTTTGCATTTTATTTGTTACTCATATGAAAATGGTATCATAGTTTTTTCTAAGTTCTGTTAATCTTGTTTTAACAGCTGTTGAGTTTATACGGAATATACCTGAAGGAAAGTATGATGCCATTGTTGTTGATTCTTCTGATCCTGTGGGTATGCCCTTGAGTTTCCAATATGTTTATGGTTTTTTCTAGCTTCAACAGTAAGACTTGCAATTATATGCATCAGAGGTGGCAAAATGGGCGTGTCAGGCAGATCAGACCCCGGTTAAGGGTACAAACAAGTAGAAAAGGGTCGGGTTGGGTTGACCCAAGAGAATTTTGTCCTTTTATTTTTATTAAGTAATTCGTACCTCAAATAATTTTGGAGGTTTTATGATGAATCTGAACTTATGATTTGAATGACTTAGGAGGTGTTATTCATCATAAATTCACTGTGGACAACTTTCGACCTGTTTCCTTCTAGGCTATTTTTTATTTTACCCGATAGAGCTAAAAGATAACCTGTATCAACCCATAAATGAGTAAATGGGTCCAAGTTGCCATCTCTAGCCCACATGCACGATTAATCTGTGATGTGTACACTTAGATAAACTAGGAAATATGATTATCTTATTACATATATATCAATTTCTCGTGTGTAGGTCCTGCTCAAGAACTTGTTGAAAGGCCTTTCTTTGAGATGTTAGCAAGAGCGTTAAGACCTGGTGGTGTTCTTTGTAACATGGCAGAGAGCATGTGGCTCCACACTCATCTTATTCAGGATATGATCTCGGTTTGCCAGAAAATATTCAAGGATGTTCATTATGCATGGACAAGTGTCCCCACATATCCAAGGTGCGATTGCTTTCCTCTCCAATATTCTTATTCTTATATGCACCAAAAAAGAATCTATTTAGGCCTTCTTTAGAGTTAGTTCCGGATCCTGTTTTGGTGTTCTCAGAGGTGTTTGGCTTCTAATATGCCATTGGTTCAATTTGATGACCACGTCTTGTTGTTCTTGTTAATTGCTTATGCAGTGGTGTTATTGGATTCATACTGTGCTCAACGGAGGGACCACCTGTTGATTTTAGGAACCCTGTAAACCCTATTGAGAAGCTAGAGGGAGCACTAGAGCATCAGAGAGAACTTAGATTCTACAACTCTCAGGTAACCTCTACTCTCAAAGTTGTATGTTGGAGGTGGCAAAAAGGGTGGGTTTGGTAAACGGTCAAAACAATAGGTTATCTGGAATGAGTCAGAAGTGGGGGCACTTTTTAGTCTTTTAGCAAAGAATACAAACATATAGTACTTCAAATATTATTACCAAGAATGATCTTTTTAATTTAAAATTTTTGAATAAAACAATGTGAGGATGTTGTAGACTTTTGACCCATCTCCTTTTTAGCTAAACTCTTCGGTTTTACTTATCTGACGTGTTTGAGATGAAGCATAACCCAGATTGGGCCACGCTTATGTAAATGGGTCAATGTTGCCCCCCTCAAGTGTATATCTTTGCCATTTGCAAGAAGGTATCCATGTTTTTTGACCTCTTTTAATCTTCAAAATTTGATATGAATTATTTTTTTATAACAGATGCATAGAGCTGCCTTTGCCTTGCCACCATTTGTCAGGAAGGAGGTGAAGGGTCTTTGAAGTATCTGTGTTTGGATTCATGTATCTCGTATTTAAATATTATTGTGAGAATAACTCACCATATTGGATGTCATACCATGAAATAATATGTACAAGATTTGGTCGTTTATGTTATATAGATCCGCCGATCCGGTTTGTGTTTCCCAGAATCTTGCTTAGTCAGGCTTGTTGGTTCATATTAAATAATTGACGAAACAACTAATGGGTCAAATTGACCTCTTTCATAGGTATTAAATGGGTTGAGTTGATCAACTGGAAGTAAACATCCATTTTCATCTTTATGTACTTTTAGTTGCATAAGAAATAGAATAAATGGAAACACGTATTCTTAATGTATTCACATGTTTTAGAACCATCACGTTCCTGTTCAGTGTGGTCCATTTGGCTGTCTCTGAACAATGTAATGTTCAATAGGAAACCAGTACACAGTGGGCAGGGTTAACCATGGTCTTTGGGGTGTTGCCAAAAAACACACTGAAAAGTTCACCAATCAACTGGGACCTCATGCTGCTAAAAGTTGGTGCACTTCCTCACCTTGGCTTGTATGTGTGGCAATTCATTTATGTACGATTTCTGCACAAAAACTTCTGTACACGTTACCTGATACGTTACATCTGATAGAAAAATATCAAGTAGTCAATAAATAACGATCCAAAGGGTGTTCCAAGCATGCTGGTACCATATAGTTATGAACAAACTCTAGAAGGAGTTGAATGAAATCAATTAAAATGACTGTCTCGTGATGAACATTAACATCTAAATGTACAATTAAATGTCATAGGGCACAACTAATTCATGACACATTCATGTAAAAGTACTAATAATCTGATTACAAAGTAATACTATCAGTAGAGATGGAACCATAAGAGGTATGCTATAATTGAACCCATATGCACTAAATGCTCTCGATCCCCTAACATTTTATCAACTCGACCCTCAACTTAAATCGGCCTTAACCTTCTTGTAAGGAAGTTTAGTTTGTCATGATCACAAATTATGAAACTGGTCGTTGTTCCTATCTCGCTACTAACATCCTAATATGCTCAATTGATCAAAGTACCATCGATTATCATTACACGAAAGGCGCTGATATCAAAACTTAATTGTAACTTGTAATGTATACGTGTATATGTGTCATGTTTTATGCTTTGAAAATTCATATTCAGTTCTAGATGTCCAACATAGATATAATCACCTTTTGATGCTTTTAATTTATTAATATGCGTAAATTTACTTGCTGTTAACAACACGTAAACATTAAAATTAACATTAACAATGCAAAAATTCATGTTATATGTCAAAAGTTTCCATCTCTTCCGCAAATTCGCTCCTTTTTTTTATTTTTTTAAAAAGAAACCTATATCTAGAATAGGAACCACCTCCGACCGCCGGCCCAATGCCGGAGGTCTCGAAGGCTCGCCATCGACATATCGGCCTTGACTCCCATGTTCGCTATAGTAAGTGTCCCCAAGCTCAGTTGGTATGTTTACTTATACATTGACTCCATTAGTTTCGGTAAACTTATTTTGTTCTTAAGGTTTCTGCCTCTTTGAGGTGTTTGGCGGATTTGGTTGACATTGTAGTAAATTCAAACTTGTCTGGCTATGGGGTTTAGGTGTCAGGTTGTTTCAATGTGTCCGTTTTGGGTGTTCGCCTAATTTTGTGGTGTAGGTGTTTGGTGGATTCGATAAGGAGTTTGTGACTTCTCGATTGTTTACTAGTTCGGTCGGTTGGTTACTTTTCCAGGGTCAATCACAAGTCGGCAAACAACTTTTTTGATGAGACATCTAATCTGATTGAAGATGATGGTCTTATGGTGTCGTTTTTGTTATAAAACTTGCTTTGTTTAGTTGTAATTCAATGTGGTTAAGGTTTCAATTCAACAAAAAAAAAATGTTTAATTTGGTTGTTAATCAACAACCATCACATGTAACTCCAAACTAGCACAATACCCGCGCAATGCAGCGGTAAAAGTGGTGACGGTGGATGGAGGTGCGAGTAAATGTTTTAAAATAAAAACATAATGTACTCCGTTCGTCCCATTTAAAATGTCCACATTGCTATTTTGGGATGTCCCATTATAAGTGTTCACTTTGATATTTAACCCATCAAAAAAAGATTTTAGTAGGTAGATTTAATATTTGATGGATGAAAAGTGTAGTTATTGGATAATAAGTAGTAACTAAAAATAATAGAAAATGAGATAGGAGTATTAATGGAAGTGTAGTTAGTAGAGAATAAATAGTAATAAATAGTAGATAATGGGATAGGGGTAGTATAGTCTTTTTGCTTTGTAGGAGTACCAAAGTAGGAATAGTAGAAGGTGGAGATGCTTTAGATGTAATGTAGATGTAGATAATGTAGATAGTTGCTTTTATCTAATCAATTTAATTTCAGTTTTCCAAAAATCAAAAAGAAAGACAAACCCAAAGTTTATTCAATGAATAAAAAGACAGAAATATAAAGAAAACCAAACAGTAGTATCCGTTCAGAAACCGAAAGAAAATTCGGGAGGATCCGAACCCGATAGAAAGGGGAGACATGAGTAAGCCACGTGGCAAAGGTATTCGATGACAGAGCTCACTGCAACTGCTGCTACACTCACATACCACTACCCATTACCCATAAAACACCCAAAACGTCCTCTTTTCACTTCCCCCAATTTTTCATATTTTATTTTCTTTCCAATTCTAGGGTTTCAGATTCCCCTTTCTTTCTGATCTCGTATCTGCATCTCAGATTCCGATCCTCACCTTTTCTTCTTTCCTAAATCGATTTAATTTAACATGTTTCTAGATCTGTTCTTGTTTTCCAGGTTCTGGATCAAATCACTTTAGAAAAGTAAGATTCTTCAGATTCAGATCACCTTTTGTTTTACTATTTAATTGATTTTGTTATCTGATTGTGTTGATTTTCAATTAAGTTTGTTAATTTGAGTTTAAATTATCACATTATAATTGCTGTTTGTAAATTCAATGCTATTTAGAGTAAATGTGTAAAAGCTGTGTTATTTTCTAGTTTTAGCTGATTGCTTTTAATTATGTGATACAGATGAGCTGGAAAATGGTTATATGTGTATAAATCTATAAGATATGATACACTTGTGATTTGTTGTGTTTATTAGGAGCAACTAGCTAACTAGTTTTCGATTTATTGACATTGTTGTTTAAGAAAGTTTATACTCCGTATACGATTACACGGAGCTTTTATTGCTGGATGACCTAATTGGAAGATAATTGCTTGAATGATCTTATATCCTTATTAAGATTAAGATATTTGCATTACATGAGCTCTCATGTTGTGTTGAATATGATGGAATTGTGATTCTTATGGTTTGTTGTTTGTTAAGGTTAAGATTTGGCAGATAACGACAAACCAGCTTGTGGATTCTTAGATGGTATGCAGCAGTCATCTCAAGACAGTGATTCTGCAAGCTGGGAATATTCAGAAAGTTGCAAACGGGTTGGTTCAGTTTGCGAGTTTCAAAAGAAGTCTGAAGACTATTTCTGCAGTGAGATATCCATCTGATCGAATATTTTCATCTGTTACGAAGATGATGGTGGATACCAGCGCAACAGCTAATCGAGGTTTGACTAGTAACACATCACCCGAGAAGGATGATGATGGTGGCTATGCCAGTGGAGGATGGAAGAGGTGATTGCCCTTTTAGTTATTTCCTTTGTTGCGGTTTTTTCTTTTTCGTTTCTTTAATTGCAACTGGATTGTAGAAATGTATATGATAGCACATCCCTGTTGTTCTGGTTATCTGTTTTTTCAAACCTGGAAGTGAATATTTGCATCGATACATGAATGTGAAAATGACTGCCCTTAAAGATGGAAGCTGTTTCTTTATTGTTCATGTTATGTCTTCATGCGTATTGATCCTAGCCTCCCATATTTTGTCGCATGCATTTGTAATACCAGCTTTGTGGAGTAAATATTGGTTCTTTCTTCCAAATAGAAGTAGTACTGAGGTTGGCTGCCTCAATTGCTAGTCCAACTCATGTCAACCTTGTTCTAAAGTTGGATATCCTAATGAATCTTGTCTGGGTAATATTAGTTAAAACATCGCGTGACTCATTCGTGAATATTATCAATACCATTAAAGTGTGGTTTATTCCTTTTTTTCTGTTAGTTCACTCTTTTGGTTTCCGGATACTTATTTTCACACAATGTGTCTGATGGTCCTACCTTCTCCGAGACTGTATTTGAATTATTAATATATAGTAAATGAGTGGTTTATTTTGGTGTTCACTAGGGAGGGTAGAACTGAAGAGTGCAATGATAGTGATTATAATGACTGAGCAAGGAAATATTTTGTATTTATCAAACAAGGGTTTTATAGAAATACAAGTAATAAAACGGTTATCTATCTATTAAAGCATATTCCTCATCCTAGAGAGTCTTGTAATGGGTCTTTCTGATTGCTACTATAAGGTTGCTGTTGTAGTGATCTATAAATCAACGTATTAAACCAGGTAGTTTAAAAAAAAGTTAAAAATCTGATAAATGAGAACCACCTTCTAATTATTTTGTTACTGCTACATATTACTTTTCTAATTTTTGTGTTTGCAACCTTTTACTTACATGTCTTCATCATGATTTCGTATTGACAGCGAAGATGGAAAATTGAGCTGTGGTTATTCAAGTTTCAGAGGTAAAAGAGCTAGCATGGAGGATTTCTATGACGTCAAGACTTGCAAAATTAATGGGCAAACGGTCTGCCTATTCGGGATATTTGATGGTTATATTCTCTCTCATTAATATTTACAATAAAATCCTTCTTGGGAGAAATTTATTTAATGTTCTTTATTGAAATTAATGCTCATGATAATTGAGTAACCCGTTTTGTATATGATATTGGTTTTGTTGAAATTAAAAGAACTACTCACAAAGCATGATACCTAAGCAATAACTAAGAAATTGATTTGTTGTTTTCTAGAAGAACTTGAATCATCATTTGTTTCCCCCGTGACGTTGATAGTTACAAAATATATTTCAATAAAGGGGAACATTATCAACCAAAAATGGATACATTAGGGAACTCTTAACTGATTTTTCATGATCAAGAAATTTCGACGTGTTTATTATAGCTTTTATAAGATGCTCATTTACCATCCCTGGGCATCAGTAGTCTGTAGTTATAAACATGTAAACAAAGAAATACTCAGGTTTAAATAAAAAAATTGTATTGGACACGTGTATTAAAAATATAGCTGCAGAATCAATTCATGGACACATTTTTAAGAAAGTTTAGCTACAATATCAATTAACATGACACAATATGACGTGAATGTGCACTTGCAACTACCTACTTCACTATCATTTTTGTTTTATCAAGGTGATGACTTCAACTAGCTAATTATGCGTAAAATAGCATATTTTTCAGATAAGAAATAAATACCTGCGGATTTACGTGCATTATATACTAGAGGCTTCACATCCACAATAAAGATTCAACTGTTAATTTACTAGTATAATGCATTCCGTTCCTTACTGGATGATGGTTGGTTTTTTGTAGGTCATGGTGGTTCACGCGCAGCTGAGTATTTGAAAGAAAATCTTTTTAAGAACCTCATGGGCCATCCAGAATTTTTAAGCAACACCAGATCGGCCATAAGTGAGTTCCTGTGACAACTTACTACCATTTAATGTAACAGTTGCGAGGTCCTACCATATTAAAATTCAATAGGAACTTAAATCTATGAAGAACGAGTAGATTACAGGCCCTCGATTGTTCTCCTTTATATAAGTATGAACTGAGTTGCAAAATTGAATGAATTAACAGGTGAGACTTATCAAAAAACCGACTCAGACTTCTTGGAGTCTGGAAAGGATTCATTCCGTGATGATGGTTCTACTGCTTCAACAGCAGTTTTGGTTGGCAACCATCTGTATGTTGCTAATGTCGGGGATTCTCGAACTGTTATATCCAAGGCAGGCAAAGGTAATTTCCATTTTCTAGATTGCGTTTGGTTACGAGCTTGATAATGCATTTAAAGCTAACGTTTTTTGACCGATTAACCAGTATAATTACTATATATTGTATCTTGATATACCACTTGTGTGAGTGTTATTATTGCATATTCATATTTAATATATTATTCATTTGACAGCTATTGCCCTCTCCGATGATCACAAGCCAAACAGAAGTGATGAGAGGAAAAGAATCGAGAATGCTGGTGGGGTTGTGATGTGGGCTGGTAAGATGACAATGCTGTTGACTACGTATGATTTTTGCTTGGCTCATGACCACTTATTCATGGTAAATGTGTGGACTTTGAATCTTCACTTTCATGGTCTTTCCAGGCACTTGGAGGGTTGGAGGCGTTTTGGCGATGTCTCGTGCTTTTGGAAACCGTATGCTGAAGCAATTTGTTGTGGCAGAACCCGAAATTCAGGTTATCATCGAACCATTTTCTAGTCTTTTATGTTAATTTAGTTCTAAATTATATCGTGACCAGATTGTGATCTCATATAATTATTTCTTCATTAGCATCTGAAGTCGAAACCCTTTTTATTTTTCTGATATCACTTAGAGTGATAGCGGTTATATATTTTTAGATATATTATTAGCATGGGCTTCGATCTCATAATGTGTGTTGTCCATGATTAGTATATCTAGCTGGAAGTAACACGCTTCTTCTGTCCCTGAAAATCATGTCACTTGCGTTTTGTTATATCCTATGAAAATCGCAACTTAAAAATGATAGCTTATCGTCATCACAAACGAATATATCAAGCAATTGCCTAACTATATATTTTATATATTTTTAATCGTCACATTCTTCAATCCGAAATAGTCACGATTTGGTGGAGATCATAAGAGAAAAGTAGCGTATATAAAATTTCAGTTTGTTCATTAGAGAAAAGGGTGAGCAGTTAATAAAATTTCTGTTTGTTCACTCACATATAATCAACGGCAAGAATCAAGAGCTAATAAGCAACAACATTAAGAATTTTGTGCTTATTTATATACATGCATAAATATAATTTTATACACATGTATACATATAAATACAAACACGTAGACATGTAACAATCAATGCCCACATACGTAACACCTAGTGTGTTCGTGTAATATGCTGTATATGGTTGATATGACTTAGGTAAGGCTCATTGACTTTGTTAGTTTTTGTTTCCTATATTATATGAGAAATGTTACACTTGCATACTAGTTGTAAAATCTTGCTACAAACCCGCGTGGCATAACCTCACGAATACAAAAGTAAATGTAGTTGGTCCACCTCATATGCCACATGTATATATTAGCAAAATTTTGCAAGTATAACATGTCTCATAGTATACACTACCTCAATCCATAAGTTAGATTTCTATTGTGCTTTCTAAAACTGTAGCATAGGAACTATGGAGATTGAATTTGTTTTTCTTGTATTGGTTTTGTATATATATATATATATACAGTCTTGTACCAAAAATGCATTTTCTTGATCTTGTAAGAAGTTGGAATCCTGTAAGGCATTTATCCATTTATCATAGATGATAGATATACCGTTCTTCAAATTTCTGCATTAGGCTGCTTTAGCAGCCATCTCAAGTAATAGGTGTTCTCTATCAATCTAATTAGATTAAGTGGCCTGACTAGGCATTACATTATTCACAGGTTTGGTTAGCAGATAAATGTTGAATTGATTGTTTTATTAAGTAAGACTGAAACTAATCACATTTTCATCATCTTTCTAGATCTAGGTAAATTTTCCTTTTGGAGTAAGCTATAAGTGTCATCTAAAGAAAGTAATACTGATATCAGATCATATAGGATTTCGATGACATGATCAAGTAATAATTAGAATTCGTTATATATCGAAACGAAGTCCTTAGTTATTCACGCTCAGGAAGATAAGCATTGAACGTCATTCAATTGCCCGTATTATGGCTCTTAAAATCACATAAACAACTGCTACCAAAATCAACAGTTAATCTTACTTGGGGAGTGCTCGATATAACTGAGGGTTATTGTTTTTGACATTCTAACTACTGATGGCATAAGTCTCCCTTTTTCTTACCTAATAGTTTGCAATAGTTTAGTTCAAATGTTTGCTTGTTATGCATGTGTTCTTCTAATACTCGTGCAGTTGTTTCATGGGTATGGGAATTTTTGTTTGGTTATTGTCAGGAGGCGTCTTCTTATTAAATGTGCATTTTACCCATGTCTTATTGATGTATTGGTAACATTCTATGCGAAGGTTTATTCTGTGTCCTGCTAAGAAACTCTTCATTTACCTTTTCAGGAACTAGAACTTGATGAAGAATTTGAATTGCTTGTTCTTGCAAGTGATGGTCTTTGGGATGTTGTACCAAACGAGGTATCATATCTTGAACCCAGGTTTACTTGTTTATACATCAAGACCTCATTCTCACTTAACGTTTAGTATATGAACATAAAGTAACTGAGTTGGATCCATAGTATTATAACTTTTCTGGCTATTCTTTTTCCAGGATGCTGTTTCACTAGCACTTTTGGAAGAACAACCTGAGTCAGCTGCTCGAAAGTTGATAGAGACTGCTTTTAGCCGTGGAAGTGCTGACAATATCACCTGCATTGTAGTCAGGCTTTACCATGATACAGCTACTAAACCTGAACTCCAAACCCTATCTGAAACCGAAACCGAAACTGAAGTCCAAACTCAGACTGAAACTGAGACCATAGAGGAAGAAGGCCAAACCGAAACTGAGACCATAGAGGAAGAAGGCCAAACCGAAACTGAGACCAAAATGGAAGAAGCCCAAACTGAAACTGAAACCGAAACCGAAGTGGAAGAAGGTCAAACCCAAACTGAACCACAAACCAATCCCGAAGCTCAAACCCTAAGTGAAACAGAAACCAGAACTGAAGCCCAAACAACTGAACCGGAAACCAAGAGTGGACCGACAGATGGGTGAATGATTGGATTAACATGGTTCATGTTTGTACCAACTAGTGTCTCAAGCTTTCAATGGTGAATATGGGTGATGAGGTATTTAGTTGTCGATAGGTGTGTTTCTCATATTGTGAACGCGGAAAGACCGGCGTTGAATTAGTATCCTACCATCTGCTGCTGCCTGTGTAAATTTTGTCTGTTTTTCATCTGGTGGTTTTCATTAATGCTATATTTTTATAATAATGACATCATTTTCATTTTCGTTGTCATTTATTTAATTCCTAGAACGTGTGACTGGTCTTTGCTTGATAAAGTGTTTGAATGGATACTGAAACCTTGCAAACTCCGTTTCTGGAATGTTGAAGTGCTTTTGTTTGTAGAATCAAGAACCTGATCTTTGGTGCACATGCGCAAATTCCGCCCAAGTTGCATTGACATTAATCTTGCTTAGAATGTATTACTAAACGATTTATTGAAAGCTACACGCTTTTAGGTACACATGGTATTCATCAAAAACACTATTAACTGGAAGTACATGAAGCATTTTCAATAGTGATCTTTTCTCTTGTATGATTCATGGATCTTTTAATGTGACATCATACGATGCTTTTAAGTGTTGACTATGATCGAACTAAACTCAACGAGCAGGGGCAAAAATATGATAAAGTATGATAAGTAGATACATAATTTTGAATGTGATCAGACAATCAAAAATCATACAATGACAGAGCAGCCTGTGATTCAGGATTGATCGACGCCCTAGGTACGCTCGACTGAATGAATGAGTCACAAGGTGTAAGCCCCAACGACGAAAGAACCTAGGCGAACGCTCGACCGAATGAATGAGTCACAAGGTGTAAGACTGTAAGGCCCAACGACAAAAGAACGTAGGAGCGGAGCTATACGACTCACACTTCTCCCAACTTGAATGTATGTCACAACTACAAGCCGTATGTAGCTATGCATATATGAGACATATTACATTACATATTACATTACATATTACATACTGAAATAAAATAAAAACACAAATCTAACCATCCAATTTACCAAAATGCCCCTCTCATCAACAACATAACAAATAGCAAAAAGTAACTAATGAGAAAGAGTATGTATGGTATGGTTTGTACGTTAGGTTGTTATATTTCGATAAACATATACTGAAAAATTGATTAAAGATACATCAAACACATCAAAAAACACGAAGAACGAAAGTGTAATTCGTTTCAAGACACCAAGTTTACGAAAGGACTCGAATATATCCAGAAGGGTAGTATAGTAATTAACCACATATATAGATATAGATATGTGTATATATAACTTTTCTTGGAATAAGAGCCTAACTTAACCATGGTAAAAAGTTTAACCCTAGTTAAGTTAATTTAGTTAGGGTTGTACTCAAAAAGTTGAAAAAAATAGATCAAGCCCATCTATACCCCTCTTTATATAAATTCCTAAAATTTTATTTTAGGATATTTTATTCTTATATTTGTAAATAGCAAATTGAGGGTTGATTGTTCTTGAGGGGTTTTGACCAAAAATTATCATATCGCTTCGGTCTTTACCTCTCCCACTTTTGACATTGGTGGGAAACATCAAATCAAACAAAACAATCATCAAATTCATATTCCAACTGGTAATTTACTCTTATCCCTCTTTCATTTCTTTCAATTTTAACATGCATTTCCCCAATTTTGAATCTAGGGTTTCAAATTTCAGTTAACTCTATTTTTGGGAATTTACGGTTAATTGCTTCAACTCTGTACTTCATTGTCATAATTAGGTCAGGGAATTATGATTCGTACACTTTGCGTTTGTAATTTGAATCTCAATTTAAAGATTTTTATTCAATTTGCGATTTGTTGATTTCTCGACCAACTTTGGGTGCATTTTGAATCTGAATCTATAAGATATGGGAATTATTATTGTAAATTGGAATTATAAGAAGCTTCACTGCATAACTAGAAGAAATTGTATGTTTACACAAATGGGGCTTGTTTAGGGTTTAAATTTGGAAGACTGTTTATCATTTTGGTAATGCTGTCTTGATTAATGATATGAAGTGGGGTCAGGTAAAAAGTTTGTCGTTTTTCGATAAGGCATAGAGGTTCTTCTTACGTTTTGTTTTGTTGATATTTCAATGAATAAACGAAACGAGATGGGAAGTTACGTGATGGACAGATGGCTAGTTATAGTTGTCAGTAATTATGTAGTGTTAGTAGGACGAACACGTCGAACAGGCAGAAGCATTCTTAGAACTTTATAGGTAGCGAGAATTCCTTAGATAACTCACTCAACCTATCTCATAATTGATATGTATATCTTGTATTTGTGCATGGTATAAACTCAACGAAGTTAGTGATAACATTATTAAGGTCAAGTTAGAGTAAGAGAATTGAAATATGTTTGTATTGCGTACTAGTGGCATACTTCGAATCTTGCATTCCTAGTATAAGAGAGAGTTATTCCATCTTAATATCATCTAGAATAAGTAAATCGTTTAAGATGACATGACGTTTTCAGCATTATCATGCCATCACTAGTGAATTTATGTTATGGGTTAGTGACGTTTTCTTGTAACTTTTGGATATCTATATTACGTATGGTGTCTCTGTATGTATGAATAATAATGTATCGTGATTTTGTCTCTACTTTAGGTATATTGAATGATTGCACCTACCATTTGCTATCACAAAAGGAAAGACCCTGACTGTAGCCTTCAATACTCGTGCTAGCTCTATTGCACTCTTCTCTCAATTATATCATCTGTAGTAAGTTGAGAGTCACTCATGGAATGCAATAAAGATGAGGCGGGTAGGGCAAAAGCAATTGCTGAAAATAAGTTATCTGATAAAGATTATGCTGGCGCGAAGAAATTTATCTTGAAGGCCCAAGCCCTATATCCGGGGCTCGATGGTGTCTCCCAGATGCTGACCACTCTTGACGTGTATATTGCCTCAGAGAATAAGGTAAGTGGGGAAGTGGATTGGTATGGAATACTCGGTGTAAATCCTAATGATGATGATGAAACAATCAGAAAACATTACAGAAAGTTGGCTCTCATGTTACATCCTGATAAAAACAAATCAGTGGGTGCAGATGGCGCATTTAAACTGCTTTCAGAAGCATGGAGTTTATTGTCTGATAAAAATAAAAGAGCAGCCTATAACCAGAGAAGAAGTATGAGAGTGTTTCAACAAAAAGTTCAATTGGGTCGACCACCAGCCACCAATGGAGTCGATAGTTTTGCAATGCGACCAACTTCAAAGACAAACAGCCAGACTCATCCAGCCACTAGGATGGGTCCTGGTCCTGGATCTGTGCCGCCAGTTGTCCGCCCTTCAGCACCGGCTCCTCCTCCGCCAATCGCTCCACGTCGGACTGATACTTTTTGGACCATCTGTCATGGATGCAAGATGCATTACGAGTATCTAAACTTATATCTTAATCACACCCTTCTTTGTCCCAATTGTCACGAGCCATTTTTGGCAAAAGAAATGCCACCACCTTCCAATCTTCCAAAGTCTGCTCACCACCAATATCAAAATTCAACCAATCATGGAAGGACTCCTACCACCACTCAGAACTCTGGACAACCGCCAACTGGTGTTAATTCGTATACTAATACGAAGTTCAAATGGGATCCATCCTCAAGAACAAGTACAGACCCGTCCATTGCATCAAAAGCTGCAAGTGTTATTAAGCAAGTTAATGATAGATTAAATAGAGAACGTGAAGAATTATATGGCGGGTTGCCCTCAAAAAAGAGAAAAGCAGATGATGATGGTCAAGCTTCTAGTGCTAAAATCCCGTTTCAGATGTCAACGGGAAATGGTGGTGCTAACAGTGGAAATTTATATAGGTTTTCTAATATTAATAATTCGGTAAATAGGAATAGAGAGTTGAATTATTTTGAACTCCGGCATATGCTGATGAAGAAGGCCCAAACCGAGATCCGCAAAAAATTAAGTGAATGGAATTCTGAAGAAACGTCAGAAGAAAAGTCGGAAGAAAACAATGTAAGTCAAAATAGTCAAATCCCAGACAATCAAGTAAATGAAGACCCTGCAATGAGCGTTCCTGATCCAGATTTTCATGATTTTGACCTTGATCGAACCGAAAATTCTTTTGAAGATAATCAAGTTTGGGCTTGTTATGATGATGATGATGGAATGCCTCGTTTCTATGCTATAATTCATAAGGTGGTCTCGAGAAAACCCCTTAAGATGAAAATCAGCTGGCTTAACTCTAAAACCACCTCTGAATTCGGGTCATTTGACTGGCTGGGTTACGGTTTTCGCAAGACTTTAGGGGAGTTTAGAATTGGGAGGCATGAACTTTACAAATCATTAAATTCATTCTCTCAAAAAGTCGAGTGGAAAAAATCCCCACGAGGGTCGGTTTTAATTTTTCCAAGAAAAGGGCAAGTGTGGGCCCTTTACAGAAACTGGTCCGCTGATTGGAACGAGAGTATTCCAGACGACGTTATACACAAGTATGACATGGTAGAAGTTCTTGAAGACTACAACGAAGAACAAGGTGTACCCGTTAGCCCTCTTGTGAAGTTTGCTGGGTTTAGGACTGTTTTTCATCCGCATACTTACAAAAATGAGGTGAAAGTGATTCCAAAAGAAGAAATGTTTCGATTTTCACATCAAGTCCCAAAGTATTTGTTAACGGGTTCAGAGGCCCATAATTCTCCCAAAGGTTGCCTTGAGCTCGACCCAGCAGCTACCCCGTTGGATCTTATTCAACAATCAGCAGAAACAAAATGACGATAATGTGAAGGCAAGGTGGATATAGCAACGTTATGGTAAGTTTTAATCTTTTTTGGGGTCAGAATAGCTTTTACCTTTGTATGGAGGATATGTCTCACATTTTGTTCATGATATGATTTCTATAAAGTTTTATATGGGCTGACTATATGCTAGAAGAATTGGTACATTTTGTGCTAAAGATCAAGTGAAGTTGGAAGTTTTACAATTATGGTATAGAACTAAGCAGAATCTGTTTAGTTATTTTGTGTGTTTAGTTCCTAAATGAGGACTAAACTTAGTTATGCAAGAAAACTCTTTTACTTTTATAGTTCAGCAGGTGGTTATATTTTGAACCCCCTTTTTCAGTTCTGGCAGTCAAATTATCTTCTAGTTTTATGTCAACTGCTGCAGTCTGGAAATGTTAAAATGGCGGTTTCCTTTGCCAAATGCTTGTGACTAAAAAGTATTAGCTTAGCCCCTGACTGCTCTCTTTAAGGAAAGTAAAGAAAATAATGAGCGAGCCTGTTGGACTAGAAGCCTGTTGGTGATTGAACATATTACGTTTTTCCGTTTTTTTTTTCACCTTAATGACATTCTTTTCAAAATAATACAAATAAGGTGGGTGATTCTCATTCCTCGGTATTCGGTCTGACAAGCTTCTAATCAACCAACACTCCCTGTACTACTTTTTAAAATTCAAGCACACCGGCGATTTGTTTCATTGTCTTCTACTGGTTTGATGATAGTTGCTGCGATCTGGACCATCCTATTATTCCTATGTAGCAAAGAATGCTAGCTTGGTTTTTAACCAACCAGTCCATGCATTTAATAACATCATATCCTCATATCAACATGTGTAAAAATCACACCAAAAGTTCCTATTCTGTAATTTGATCATATAGAAGTAAGTCCACTGCCTTTCCTTTAAGACTGCAATTTAACAAAAAGTAAGATGGACAATTGTCACCTCCTAATTGTAATCTAGTCTACTTGACTTGTTCTTTCACCTGGAGTGGTGCTACAGCAATCGCTATGCCATTGATTTATAACACAACCAAGATCTAATTTCATCACATTACGATTTACTACCACGTCCTACATATCTTCATCAAGTTACACTCAGCTTTTGTTTCTATAAATGATTGATTCACTCGGCTTTTGTTTCTCTAAATGCTGTTGACTTTTCTTCTTATTAGTGCATTTTATTCTTGTATCAATATAATCCGATGTCGCCGAGCCTTGGTTTCATCACAATTATTTCTTCCATTAGTCATCCACCGTATTTAACTTTTGCTTTTTATTGCTATTTTTACTTCAATCTTATCATATATATATCGATTCTGATCCAAGGAGTGGAGTTTTTTCCACCATCAAACTAGCATTACCGGTGGTTCCATTTAAATTAGCGTATGTATGCACATTGTGATTCATAATGTGATGGCAAACATCAACTTTACTGAAAGAGGAGATATATAGTGCATATTTTCAAAAGAACTTTGATTGAACTGTTAGTTGTAGTACTTGCACGAATTCAATCACTAGTTGCTCTTCTCGGCATGCATGGGTTCTTATGGAAAGAAATGACAAGGAGATCCATTGAGTATCAAAATCTTTCCGTCACAAATGTATATAGGTAGCGATACAAGCATAAGAATTTATTCGCTTATAATTCGTTAATTCGACTCGTTTATTACAGAATCTTTTACACCTTAAGTTTTATACTAGTTGCATATCGAAACTTTTCTGACATTTTTTACACTACACTCGACAAGTTAACTGGACGCTTATCAACCACACCGCTATAATGGCTCTGCCTTGGATGTTACGGTCTCGACTCCTTCGAATATTGGAGATGGACCATGGACTATAATGATTTAAAAAAAAATAAAAAAAATCGGTTGTGTTAAATATGAGATTATGTACGATAACGAAGTGCTAAATTGCCAATGAAGAAATGACTGTTTTTTGTAATTTACCCCATTTTCAACACGCAAAAGAAACCAAAGTGCAAACTTATGACAATTACACCCTTATACTTTTCATATGGCCAAACTACCCCTTCCCATTTTATTCCTATGTTAGCAATAGGTTTTATGCTGTGACACATTGCATCCTCCTACTTTCCTTTGTGTTTCTATCTTTTAACAAGCAAAAGTCTTTTAATTTTGATTTTTATAAACATTCACGTGTTAACTCAATATTTAGAATGAAAAACATAGATTGCTACTACAAAAATAAGTAACTTAGCTCAATAATTAAAAAAAAAACATGGCTATTTAGAGTTTTTGAAATCTCTAACTAACACAAGTGCTTAATTCACCATAACCACTCAACATAATCTCAAATTGGACCAAACATATAAAGGAAAAGATAACATTGTGAATTAAAGAAGGAAAAGAGTAACGTACGAAACGTCTTCAATTCACCGACCTGCCTACGTGTTACCTTCTAAATTTAACGTGCGGTGTAACAAAGTCTGGTAAGTTAAAGTCACCGCTTGATGACGTTTTGAACATGCCATTTTCAAGATCAATGACGTAATTTATTCGCACTTAGAATAGAAAATTCTAAGCTGATGGAGGCCCAACTGACCAACTGTAGAAGAAAAGGCTCTTGTGTTTCTGGAAGCCCGTGATTGTGTAACAAATAGGGTTGCACGGAAAAGGGCGTAACTTGGGCTACATGGCTCCGTTTCAGGCCCATGAGCAGGCGAATCGAAGCTCGGTTCGAGGCCCACCAAGCCGCTTATAGCCGGAGGCGGTTAGGCCCATGCTCGAAGCCCAAAAACGGCTCCGTTTGGAAGATACGGCCCATTCTATGTTTTTTCTTTTCATTTTGGACTTTTGTTTTGGATTGTTTGTTCGGCCCGTTATGTTTTGTTGGCCCATTTAAATTTCTGCTTGCTATTTAGGGTTCATGTAACATTGTTTGAGACTCGGTTTTTAATTTCAAGATTTTGAATTTCACTCTCAATTTTGTGAATCAAAGTTACCCATCTACGGCATTCTTTGTGAATCAACGTGTGTTTTGGAAGAATTATTCCTGGCTATCCCTTTGAATCAACAGGATTAATTTGTTATCTTAATTCCTCACTACATCATAAGCACTGTCAGATTTACTAATATGCACAAGATTTTAAAGTAAAAATGCCTTTTTACTATTCATTATTACAATAGATATACTATCATTCATGTTATATATGAACACGTTTCACATTAGATGGTGATATATACATCAAACTTTTTGATACATATACCACAAAAATCATTTCATCAATATACAAAATAAAACACCGTAATGCATATTTTGTAATGTATGCATAAAAAACTCTTACATCCCAAAATAAGGTAAATATCATTACCCGTAGCAGTTAATTTTTCTTTTTTAATACGTCGTAATAATATCCAACAGTAAATCTCATATAATTCATTTTGGGTATACCGTTTATAATGTGAAAATCAAATCAAATCATATCTCGCTACTTTGCACACCAAAAGTTAAGAAATTTGAATGAAAAATCTCAAAAATGTAGTAGTTATAAAGAGAAGTGACCAAATAATTCAACCTTTTCATAAGTTTGTTCCACAACTAGTCTAGTACGTATATAATTTGACCCTTTAGTTAATCTGCCTGTCACGCTCATCATTAATCATGAGGATCTTAATTTAAAACAGAATATTACGACTTTAAGTTACTATAATATTTGAATAATAACTAATATGAGTTTATATATTAAAAAATGGTTAATTAAAGTGAATCAATTCGTAACAACTACCAAACCGTGTGTATACATTATATGATCAAAATAGTCATTGCTCATAATAATATAATAATAAAATAATAATAATAAATAATATATTCACATTAACTAACACTTTTTAATTATTAATGAAATAAATAAAATAAAAAGGCTAAACCACAAAATCCGTTTGCTACATCTATAAATACCCCCCGTTTCTATCTATTTATTTTCCTCGAATCTTTCTTCCGAATATTTTCTCTCTGGTTCTCCACAACACACAATCTCTCTCTCCAGATTCTTCACAAACAAACTGGTAATATTAATTACCCTCATTCTTCACTATCTTTTTTAATTAATAATTATTTATATTATTATGATGATTGTAGCTTAGAATTCTGTTTATTACCGTGCTTAGTTTAATTATTTACATTTCATGAATTATTTGTTACTTAAATTTTACGGTTAATTAAAGGTTGTTACTCTTCATACCTCCCATTTTTACATTCTGTAATTTTTCTGTACTTTATTCCACAACTTTTTCTTAGATTCTGTACTTTTCTGTACTTTATTCCACCAATTTTTTTTTTAATTTAAAAGTGGGTATGGTGAGTATATTTGGGAGGTATGGATAGATTATCCCTTAATGGTTTAAATTCTCAGAAAAACCTGAAAACTGGTTTTTTTCCGATCGGGAAGCCGGTTAGTATGTGAATGTATGAGTGGGCTTATATTATATTAGCAAAAAAAAAAAAAAAAAAACACACATAACAAACAAAAAATCAGTTAAAGTGTTAGTTATCTTAACTGTACCACACCACGTCCACATCAAACAGGTGTAATTATAATTAAATTAATATATATTATTTCATGAATAATATAAATAAAGTTTTAAATGCAATTAACAACATTAATGAAAAAGTTATGATTATATAGGTTTATAAATAAATTCTAAAATCACATTTATTCTAGTATTTATTATTATTACTCTGGTTGAATTTTGAAATCATATATTTTATAGCTTTGTTTGTATTTTCCCTAATTATTATTATATATGCATATATTATCATGAATTAATTAAAGGCAGTCCTAGGATTCTGATTTGCTTTTTATTTGTTTTTGTTTTAGTCATACATTTGGTTCACTGTTTTTTTTTTTCTGGTAATAATTAATATTGACCAAATTTTTTTTTTTTAATAATACTTTTCACTTTTTGCTGTAAAATATACAGTATAAAGTAAGGTCATAGTCATTGTATGTCGACATACTGTTTCAAAACTGTTACTTGGGTGAATATTTTATTTATTTATTTAGATTTATATATAAATTTAAATTTATTTATGTTTCCAGAAGATGACTCCAAATTTTGTTGCTGAAAACATAGACAATGACCTTACATTATATTACATAAATGTAATTATCAAAGTTTACACGCATTGTTCCTCGGATCGCAAGTTATTGCCAATTACTGAAAAAATATATATAATGTAAATGAATTTGACCAAAGTTATTAGTAATTTTTAACTTTGAGAGTTTGAGGTAACTCGATCATCAACTTTGAGATTATGGGTTCTAATTCTAAGCTGAAACTATTTATAAATATTTATGAGTTAAAATATATATATTCGTGATAATTATGTGTAATTAGGGCTGCAAACGAGTCGAGCTTTTATCGAGCAACTCGAGCTCGGCTCGAGCTTGAGCTCGTTCGAGTCGAGCTTTTATCGAGTTCGAGCCCGATCTCGAGCTTAAAAGTAGGGCTCGAAATATATATCGAGCCGAGCTCGAGCCTTTAAGAGCTCGGCTCGAGCTGTTATCGAGCTTTTCGAGCTTTTATTAATATGTATATTTTTACATTGTGTATATGTAACTTTGAATCTAAAATGATTTTATTATACTACTTTACATATGTTATAAGTAATTTTCACATTTTATACTTATTTTATATATATTTTTCAAATAAGTTTTGGTATTTATATATACATAAAATAATATAAAATAAGTTTGGGTATTCAAAATTATTTTTTATATGAATATTCGAGCTTTTCGAGCCGAGCTCGAGCCATCCTAAAACATTTTCGAGTCGAGCTCGAGCTTGCGTCATGAAAGCTCGTCGAGCTATAGCTCGGCTCGACTCGATTACAACCCTATGTGTAATTGTTTTTCTAAAACAATAAATAATTTTATCAAAGTTGGTATCTAGAAATTTTTTCAGTGTTTTTTTTTTTTTTTTTTTTTTTTTTGTTTAATAAAAATTAGGTAGTACCGGCATTAAAAGCGCGGTGATATCGTGTCTAATGAGGGATATTTTTACTTAATTTTTTTGATGCTTCTGACATCGTATATTTCTTATTTAAGCATATTTTTTATTGTTTGCCTGTTTGACAAACTTGGCAGAGAATATAGTATATGGTCAATTGTTCATTAGAAGAGTAACACGACTTTTGCTCCACCTTTGCCTTCTTTTGCCCCACTTGCTTGTAGTTTTACAATTCAAACTTCATATAATAGTAATTTATATATTTTGTATTTGAGTTTTAATTTACTTACTCTCTCGATCTCAAAATAAGTGTTCACCTTTTATTCTTTACATTTTAACCTGTCCCAAAATAAATAGTCACTTTCAAAAGTAATATATACTACTAACTTTATCGATTTATCTATATTTTTTTTACAAAACCGATTTATAGAAGATTGTTCAAATTATAAGGATAATACTATCATTTATCTCTTACATAGTGTACTATTTTTTAACTTTTTTAAATTTTGTGTAATTTTATTGTGAACTGATGGAAATGTGATAAAGTAATGTTCAAAATTTTAAGTATTCATATTATGTAACCACTAATGAAAAGACACATATATTTTGCCTCAAAAAGTGTCAATTTTTAAGGGACATTTAAGGACTACCTAACCATTTAAAATCATTTCATGAATCTCGATATCAGCGCTATAATTATCATTCTAACTATTTTCTACTTTCATTAACCGTAAATTACATATAGAATCTGTTTGACACGCGAGCTTCTTAAAGCTTATAGGAGCTTAAGTTTTGTTTTTTTTTTGTTTTTTGTTTTTATAAGTTTAAGTTTCTAACATAATTTTGTAGCTAAAACTTTAGGAGCTTTTGAAAAAAAAGCTACATGAAGTGGCTTATAAAAATAAGCTTCAAGCTTATTTAAGAAAAAAATACATAAATACTTCTTATATCATTATTTATCATATACTTTGTCATTTTATGTCAATTACATCAATAAACTCCAACTACTTTTACCAAACACTTGTAAATACATAAGCTCCAGCTACTATCTCAAATTACAAGCTTTCAGCTCTAGCTACAAGTTAGTTTTGCCGAACACACCCATAATAAATATACTCCGTAGTTAACATTGACAATGTAAGTGAATTTTTGTTGATCATAATTTACTAACTACTAATAAAATATTATTGTTATTTATAACTATTAGGGCTATGTTTGATAAAATAACTTTTTATTATGGAGAAGAGGATGATTCGTACACTACCTTAAGTTTTCCGTACACTACTAAATACGTTTTATGGTATTGTACAATACAATACAACACCCTAAAACACAGTTAAATGTGTACGGAGAATTTTTATTAGTGTAATCGTCTTTCTATTAGATTGAGTTTGGGTTATAAGTTTGTTTGTTTTCTTTTCACTCTGTTTTTAAGATAGGAAAATGACAATGACATTTTTAAGAATTATTAATGGTAATAACTTATAAATCATATTTTTGTTTATAAAAACAAGTACCAATGCATCTCATTACCACAAGTATATATATACACTAATCTACGAGTATATAGTTAAATCAATAGCCTTTTATAATTATACAAATTATTCTAAAAGCTAGAAATAAGTAGAATTAGGGTATGTTTGGCACAACTAGCTGGTAGCTGGAGCTGGTAGCTTGTAGCTGGAGCTGGTGGCTTGTAGCTTTTGGTAATATTTGTGTTTGGCAGAGTAGCTGGAGCTTGTAGCTTATGAATGTAAAATGACATAAAAGGACAAGTATATTAATTTTAAAAAATGATATATAATTACATGGAGGGTATTTATGTAATTTCATTTTCCATAAGCTACAAGCTACTTCCATAAGCTACTTCAAGTAGCTTATGGTTTTGGAGCTTATGGAAACCATAAGCTACTCATAAGCTACTTAGTCAAACAGAGCTTATGAAAACCATAAGCTACAAGCTACAAGCTCCAATAAGCTCTTAAAACAAGCGTGCCAAACATAGCCTAATATGTTTATTTGATCTATATTATAAAATGATTTTGCACTTGTAGTTGGTGGTGATTTGGTAATTACTCTTGGAAAAAAAAAAAAAAGGTACCTACTTTCCATACCATTTTATTGTATATTTTATTTTAAACATCATCATTACTGTACCTTTTCTGTACTTTTTCCAATTATTTTTCTCATCATTCTGTACTTTTTATGTGCTTTTTCGGTTTTTTTAATGCATAAATGGTATGATGAGTAATTTTTAATGGTATGGATAGAAAATGCATAAAAAAAAAGGTGTAGGGAACAGGGCACAGGGATCTGAACACCGACTTACTTAGGATTTGATTGATGTTTTTTTGATTGATTTAGTATTATTAAATTAATCAAACTGGAGTTTAAAAGTAGTTTTGAAATTTTGTTCTGGTCCCATGATTTGTCTCAGTTCACAGACCTGACCCGACCCTTACAACCCACTTTCCACGCGTTTCATTGCGTGTGCACATACACCCTTTTACCATACCTAATTTGTTATGTTTGTTTTTAACTTTAGTGTTTTGTTTTTATTGTGTGTATTAAATAATACTTTATTTTTTTTTAATTTATTAAAAAAAATTTTGGCGAAAAAAGAATATATGCATATATATATTATACTTATGAGAGGGGCTTCAACAAATATTGAAGATCGTAAAAGAATACATAAGAAGATATATTATAAAAGTCGGCTAACAAAAAAACCGACCATCAAATTTAAGAGGCACCTGTCTACATTGCTTAACCTCCACCATTGTATTTAACTATTACGAGTATTATTTTATTTTTATGAAAATGACACAAGAAACTAACATTTCATGACAATAACTCAATTAATTGTTCTTATTGAAAGAAGATATTGATATTTTTATATATCAAATCAATTATCATAATCTTATTAACATAAATAAGATAAGATAAGATTTAGATACTTATTAAAAAATTAATGGTAAAGTGTATAAAAAATAATTATTGTTTAAAACAAACTAAAGTTAAAATAAATTTAACATTAATACTTGAACACACATGCTTTCAATATACTTATATCATTATTAATTAATTATTTAATTAGTTAATTTTATTATACCGTAAGAATCACTTCTATTTTATATGTAGCGATCACGGTTTAAACAAATTATAGGAATCTTTTTTTTTTTTTTTTTTTTGCGAAGGATGATCTTTTTTAGATCACGTACAGAAAACCATGTTTTCCGTGGTGCACACTCCACATGTGAATCTTAAAGAAACTTTTGTCTGTACCCTCACGTGGCAGAATCTACTAGTATCTTTTTATAACTTTTTAATTAATTAGCTTTGTATTTATTTAAATTTATTGTTCAATTTATACTAGTATGTTGCAAAAAGTTTGATGGATTCGATGGATCTGTGGGTAGCTTCACACCTATATTCACATCCATCTCCCTTTATACTCTTTCAATTCATCAACTTTTACTAACATTAATTTTTCTACTACTCAAACTATAACATATATCTTTAATAATTACCATAACTATAAGTTAAAATACTATTAATAATCTCAAATAATCTTTTAAACATCTTAATTACATGTTGCAAAACATATAGTCTAAGGTATAGTATTACTTCCTCTTTCTCAAATTAATAATTCATGTTTCCTTTTTCTGAATGTCCCAAAATAATTGTTAATAGTGAAATTTGATTGG
Organism: Helichrysum umbraculigerum; assembly: GCA_949592205.1. Lineage (NCBI taxonomy): Eukaryota > Viridiplantae > Streptophyta > Magnoliopsida > Asterales > Asteraceae > Helichrysum > Helichrysum umbraculigerum. Next base: position 100,629,250 of record CATIUR010000003.1, on the reverse strand, counting down.
TTAAGAGTTTAATCATTGTACTTCTCTTAAAATGTGTGCAATCATCTAACGAACAGTTAAATTGGGACGCAAAAGTATGAAAATTTTTAATGCATTGTGTATATAACCATTTAGGAAAGAGACATAATGCTTTATGACTTCAAAATGCATGTTATTAAACTTATAGTAATGCTATGAATTGTTGCATTATATGTGTTGAGTGGTCCATGCAAACTCTCTTCACGTTGCTATATACCTTTTTAATTTTTGGTATGCTTTAATATACCAAATACTACTCTGATTTTTAAAACCATTTGCTGCTTTCCAATGCTAAAATGGATTCCACCTGATGTTGTGTTTGTTTGTAGTTATTCTATACATTTTGACTTAGTCAACTTGTTACTTTTACTTGCATGTAATTGATACTTTTTGTCATCTTATTTGTCTTGGGTGCTTATTTATTCTCTATGTTTCATTTGGTGTTGTGAAAAAACAGCAGAAAAAAGACTAACAAGGAAAGTGACAATAATGGCTAAATCCTTGCTCATGGTACTTTCTACTTATTCATCTTGTTTTTTATTACTTGCTTGCTATTTTGTTCATTTCCTGCTTTTTATCCCTAGTTACATTTGATGTTAATTAAGGTGCAAGTTGAAGTCATAATTTAAGTTATTTGAATAACTATGGACGAAACGCGACGTTTTTTACATGGTTTGTCCTTTTGTATGCATAATTACAGATGATGTTACGCATAACAGCAAGGCTTTATGAGGCAATGGGGTTGCAAAGATGGCTGCCCACAAGATCCCAATCTGAATCCATGTCCAAATCCAAACACGATTATGTGGACGGTGGCTATAGTACTCGAACTGGTGACCAAATTGCAATTGATCAAAATTATATATCTTGGTTGGTAAGCATCGAATTCATATTGAGATTATATCTACTATTTTGGTATTCCTTGTGTCTTATTTTCCATGATTGAGTAAACGTGTGTGTATTTTTGTTCTTGTGAAGAGACAACACCCTTCTGCTCTTAGTGCATTTAACCAGATGATCAATGTGGCAAAAGGGAAGCAAATAGTTGTCTTCTTAGATTATGATGGTACATTATCACCCATCGTGAGTGATCCCGAATGTGCCTTCATGTCTGATCAGGTACTTATATCGATTCGAACCAGAACTGGCAAAGTGGATGGGAGTTGGGTAACGGGTCAAAACTGTAGATTTTAAGTACTGGTTGGGCCAGCCTCCTGGGTTTTTTTTTTTTTTTTATATGAATATCATAGTGATAAATATATGATTACGTAAATGTTAACTTATCTTTGATCTTTGGATTCTAGAAAAAAAGTATTAGAACTCAAATAACCCATATATGCTTCAAATGCGTTTGCGAGCTCTAATCAGAAGGACCACTTGTTCTGAAGTCTTTATGTTGTCTTATAGTGTGATATGATTTGCAGATGCGTGCAGCAGTGCGTAATGTCTCTAACTGCTTTCCGACAGCAATTATCAGTGGCAGGAGCCGTGAAAAGGTCGGTAAGATGTAACTCCATTTATATTTTTGCTATACATGGATCTGCACCAAATTAAATAATATGCCTAACATTTAAAATTCTTCAATTCATCAGGTTTATGATTTTGTTAAGTTGGATACATTATACTACTCAGGGAGTCATGGGATGGATACTATTGGTCCAGCTCAAAAAAATAACTCATATGACAAAAATTATCAACAAAGACGCTTTGATAATGAGGTAAAGTGTAGTAGGTCGATTTTTCTATGTTAGATTATTTGTTTTTTTTTTATAAAACAGGCGGATATTAACCAATGTGTAGCATATTGAATTTCTTAGGGAAATGAGTTTATCGTCTTCCAACCAGCTCAAGATTTTCTGCCTGCTGTTAAGAGGGTATGATTAATATCCATTTACCGAATTGCTTGTGTGCTGTGTATAAAATAACACTTTGAAAAATAGTAACATATGGATTTGATTGTAATGTGACACAGATATTAAATGAAGTTACAGAGAAAACACAAAACATAAAAGGGGTGGTCATTGAGGATAATAGATTTTGCCTTTCTGTTCATTACCGCCATGTTAAAGATGAGGTATGCAACTTTTCATTATCATCCTTATCATCACCATAATCATATAATGCAGGCGTGTAGTTTCCGGTTAACATAATTGAGTATTCTTTTAATTATGTTGATAATTCTACAGGATTATGGAAGGCTGGAAGACGAAGTCCTGTCGATGCTTGCAAAAAATCCAGGTTTTCACATGACTAGAGGCAAAAAGGTGTTGGAAATTCGACCGTCTATAAAATGGAACAAAGGTGATGCTCTTAAGTATTTATTGGAAACTTTAGGGCTTAACAAGTCTAGTGATGTCTTCCCCATATACATTGGGGATGATCGAACAGATGAGGATGCTTTCAAGGTATATATCTTTCTTTTTTCCGTTATGTATCCATAACAAGTAAAGGTGTCAAAACGAAATGATCATGGGTTAGGTAACGGGTCAACGCTACCTGAAACTCGGTTTGTCCAAAGTTATTATTTTTTTTCATAAATGATCTAAAAGTTCTATACTTTGGATTACTCTCAAAGTCTCAACCTGTTTGACCCGTTTCCATTTAAGCTACTTTATTCGTGACCCATTTGAGAAAGCAAAAGCAGAACCAACTCATATGCAGTTAAATGTGTCAAATAGGGTCAAATTTTGATAAAAGCTGTTTCAGGTTTTAAGGGAAAGAGGAGGATATCCAATTATAGTATCATCAACACCAAGAGACACAACAGCTTTGCATTCACTTCGCAACCCATCAGAGGTACAATCGTTCTTGGATCGTTTAAGTAGATGGGGGTCTAACAACGTCACCAAGGATCATCAGTAAAACCCAGCTGCGTTGACTTCTTCTTGTACATATACATATATGATGAAGTATATATATATGTTATGTCAACAACCCGCCGCCACTAAAGAGAACGGAAATGGAAGTAGGATCTCAAGTTAAAGTTAGTAATTTTAGGATGAAAGAAGAGAAGCCTTAAATTATAGCACCAGGAGGACCCTGTTTTTTGTGGTCTTCACTTGTGTGCTGCTTCTCCATTAGTCAAGTATAAACGTTGATTTTTAAGGACCATATTATCTCTCGAACAATATGCCTATAGCCTTTGTCATGGCTTTGATTTTAATTAAATTATCAGTATCACACATATCTCCATTTCCATCAACTTTGTGCATGTTCTCTTTAGGTGTCATTCTGAAAGTCACTTTTGTTTACCTAAGAAACAATCAAAGTAGGTTAAAACCGTTTCTACATCTACTAGGTTCCAGATGGAAATGATGCTAAATCATAACCAGACAAGTTCATTTTACTTAAAAGCGTTTCTAAATCTACTAGGTTCTCACCAATATCCAAGAGTCTACAACATAACTTTTGAGGAATTCATTGAACATGCTATAGAAAATGGGATTAATCGAAATCAGATGATCAATTGTAATAAAGCATGACATTCTAGATGAAAGGGTATAGTTAACTTTTACTATATAGCATTTGATGAATTAACTATGTTAATACTAATGTCAACATTGGTTTAGAAAGAAGAAATAGGGAAACCGAGCATCTAAACTTGTTTAGTTGATTCTAAATAACCATTTTTGTTGCTTTAAGTGGTAATAACCTGTATTTAAGGAAATTTACTCTACTTTCTGATGATAAATTTTGTCACAACTACTATCAAACTAAAGATTCGTAACTGTTTATTGGACTCTATATAGTGTAGATAGTCACTTTCAAAATGGACATTGAACCATTATTTAATTCCAAAAAGTATAACCACTCTCAAAACGCACATCCAAAATTCTGAGAAGAGACTTTGTGTGATTTGCTGATCTACAACAAATGAGTATGTGAGATCTTTCAGGATGCCCAAGGCAGTGATCTCAGCCTGCCTCCCCTCTCCTTTCTACATCCGCCCCTGTTCATGGAGGAAACCACCACTTCGGGTAACAAGGAGTCGAACCATTGGGTCAATGTGATCGGGTTTGACCACAAAACTTAAATAACGATTCTCATTCGTAACTTGTATGTGTTAAGTCTACGATCGGGCATTGTTTGGGAGCTGCTGGAAGTCTGGATGACATTGCAACAACTAAAGCAATTTAAAGAGGATGGTTGCATCCCACTATTAAGCAGTTTGTACATGAGATACATATACCCACATTCCAACTCTTTCATGTTCTTAAATAGTTTGTTATTTAATTTGTCATCTTTTGTTGCAACTAAAGAACTTAGAACCTGCAGTAGAATTTGACACTGCTCCAAATTAATGTTGGTAAGTTTGTTAAGATCATGGGCGCCAACGAAAAGATATCATCTGATGCTGTCTGGCATTTGTAGCCAACGGGACTTGATGAATGACACAAAGGCTCCGCCAACACTTCTAGCATAAAAATGCCAGAAACGTAGAAAACTTAGTAACTACACAACACCGTTAATATGGGTAAACGAAAAGCTTTAATTGCCAGAAACGTACTTCTGAAGCCGCTCTTAGAAATGAACTCCTTCTATTGTATCACTCATACCATAAGATGATACCTTTCTGAGGATAGTATGGGTATATTGAGCATGGGTAGAGTAAAATTCAAAATATTAGCTACTTAGCTAGAATAGAAACATGTTGAAAGTCACTAAAGGTCAGATGGGAAAGTAAAATTCAAAGAATTAGCTAAACTGGAACAAGTGGCAAAGTGGGCAGGTCGAGCAGCTTGTGTAACAGATTTTGTTCAATAAAATCTGTACAACATTATTCAAAACATATAGCATAATCGTTCATTATAATCCGTTCCGGCAACCACCAGATACACCGCCAAATGACCACTCAACTTTTAGGTATGAGATATATATATTGAGATATAAACCGAAGCATCTTTGTCTACAAAGAAGCATAAATGGCAAAGAATCATACGAACACGCCTAAACTATTGCACCATCACACAATTTCAGCAACAGAATGCGGCTACACAACATAAGAACACGGTATATAGCTACCACAACACATTTTTCACAACATATTTAAATGGTAAGTTTCGTTTTATTGTTTCAACTTCATTAGATGCTTACAAAAAGCAATAAGCTGCCATCAAAGATAATTCCTTGACATGGGCCTGCTGATCCATTTACACTTTCCAGAAAAATCAAGAAAAGACTAAAGATTGAAACTGTACAACTATGAGTTATGGTTTCATTGGTTTCTCGTCTTCAAGGCACAATCTTGACGATCAATTCACAACGCCATGAGACTGCTGTACTCATTAAATTTTCGTATGGTTTCAACTTCATCTCGATTAGCACATCGCGAAGCTGTAACGGTTGCATGAACACCCATTTGTTGCACCGTTACATCACTTGAACAAAAGCCGCCTTACATCTCTTGAACACAAGCCACCTAACAAAATTTAATAAATGAATTCGTTTGGGTGGTTCTCGTCGATGTAAAACGCAGACGGTGTTGTAAAATGCACAGTATCCAATGTAATTCCATTCAGTGTATTGTATCAGTAACTGGTACTGTGACATGACTACATGAGTGGCCGTAGCTAATTCTGGAGATTCTTGTTGGGACTTGTAAGTGTTAAAATGGAGTATATGTTTATTGTTGGAGGAAACCGTGTAACAGGGTATGATTTCAATGACCTGATATCCCTTTGAATCGTGTTATCACTTTCCAAAAACAACAATTCGACCTTATATGCCTTGGGTTACACGAATTTTGTTTTGGGATAAGACAAAGAGTGGTGTTCTTGTTTGAGGCAACAAAACAAAAACCTGGTGCTAGAGAGTACTTCTTCTTGTGTATGTTTTTCTCATGTGAAATACTTATACTTATAAGAGCACCCAACAATCCATGGAGTTAATTGGTGTTAATTGTCCAATTAAATCTACCATTGATCTCTTGCAATTCCAGCCTTTTGATATTTATAATCATTAAGACTATAAAATCCTATCAGTTAGGATAACCAACAGTCACAATGGGTCAGAATAACCTCTTGACTAATTCAGTCCATTTCAGACTATTAAGCCACTACATAGTCTATTTTGGACTAAGTCGGACTTCCGTCTAAATTAGACTAATTCAGTTCATTTCAGACTATTAAGCCACTACATAGTCTATTTTGGACTAATCCAGCCTAAAATAGACTAATGTCTATTTTTGACTATTTTTGTCTCCTTTAGATTCATGACTGTTTTCACAATTGCTTTGGGTCATGGATGTTATTGACTTGATGGGCGTACACTCCGTACCTCCTAACCCATTACCAAGTCAAATAACCATATCCCTCAATTACACTAAATTACTAACAATCCTCTCCAATTTAGTGTAATTCCTTTACATGAGATAATCAAACAAAACAAACTTATGCATAAATGAAAATGTCTTGAAGATTGAATTTCCATCTTAGTACATTACACATTCCAAATATTCAAGAATCGGGGTGTTCTAAGAATTGAACCCTTCAACCCATTTGAATACCTGAAGATAATATACACACAAGTTTTTAAATACTCTAAAGCGATCTTGACACTATACAAGCCATGTGTCCATATCCATTCATGAATGTTTCAAAGCATAAAGTCCAAAGCTTTTTGAAGCGGCAAAACTTCACATTCACATAGGTAGTTCCTTTCCGTCATGCACCTGCTCTTGCACTTTTTCAAAGGAGATATTAAGAAATTAACTTCAACCTAACTTCAGCAGGTCCGAGCACATAACCTTGGGATGACATATGTAAAAACATGTGCTTCAATTTCTAAGTGTAAGCTTTCCACATTGAATTCAGCTCCTAATTCATATCAGGAGGGAATTGGGTGTCTTACCATTAGAAATTTATTTGGACTTTAAACCCATCCCTAATGCAGACTTATTAACCAAGTCTCTAGCTAATCCCTTCGTTAAGTGATCAGCTAAATTCTGTTGTGACCTCACAAACTCTACAGAAATCACCCCATTCATGATTAGTTCACGAATCATGCTATGTCTAACACCTAAGTGTCTAGACTTCCCATTGTACATTTGGCTATAAGCCTTTGCCAATGTAGCAGCACTATCACAATGGATAGAAATGGGAGCTATAGGTTTAGGCCAAAATGGAATCTCATAAATCAAGTTTCTAAGCCATTCCGCTTCTTTACCAGCAGCAGCTAATGCAACAAACTCAGATTCCATTGTCGAGTTAGTAATACATGTTTGCTTTTTGGAAGCCCATGAAATGGCACCTCCCCCAAGCAAGAACATATAACACCCCTCATTTTACATAATTTAATATAATAAACCCGGAAGCGTTAGTCCAACTTTCAACAATACCAAGTTACATTACAAATTCAAACTAATTTAAAACATAGTTCATCAACATGGGTGTTATTTCAAAACCAAAAGATAATAATGATTTATACAAATTAATATAAGAGTAACGCCTAATCATCAACATTCCTTCCATTTCAACTTCTTGCCCACCCGATAAAATCTATAACCTGCAAGAAGTGTTAATATGGGGGATTAGCTCAAAGCTAAGTGAGTAAATCAATAAACAACAGTCCAACTTAGCATAACAACTTTGTGCACAACTACTAACCATATGCACACAACACACCTGTTTACAACTTATCCAATCACAATCAACTGGCGTCAAAGAGGACCGGTGGTTCTTGAGGTATCACCTTCTCAAAGAACACTTTAAAACCACTGCAGGCCCATACAGAGGTTTAACCGACTACTTGGTACTACAACTCAAATAACACAGGCTACGACAATAATACTTGTACTAAGACCCTGTGTTATCCAATCAATAGCAAACCCAAGCCCAGCCCAGATGTCCGCTGGCCTCTAAATCAACTGGTGCCCAAAGGCATTACAACAAGTGATCACATAGCTACAGACTCATCATGTATCATATCAGACTAAGAGTCTATCAACAGTATTATTATTAAACCAAAATAATCATGGCAACTAAATCAATAATAATACGTTTACCCGTTGTAACCAAACCTGTTACAACTAAATCACACTGAGGTTCATATATCCACTCACCGAATACCTCAGTCATCCACTCAGTAGTCTAATATCACCGAGCCTTCTCCACATATGAGAATACAACAGAATAACACAAGTTAGTCATTGACACTTGTCTCAATATTGATATAACATTATACTTTCTTAATCATTAGAATCACATCACCATGTTAAATTATTGTCACTCTTCAACTATTACCAATTATTCATTAATAATATCAACTTCAAACATTGATTCTTTCAAAATCAACTAAACTCACAAGCTTTATTAGTGATCATATATCAACTTCATCATTTCTAAGTCAAGGCTTAGCTTATAATCATGATTCAAACATCAACCAACCTTTCTAACAATATTACAAGCTTATAATTCATGAATACTCACTAGCCCATCACTTTGTTCATATGTTCATACAAGATTCTTCACTTTCTACTTAAAGCTTCACATATAATCAAGAATTAAACACCAACTAATCATTATATGATCAATACAAGCCTTAATATAAGATTAATCATGCCAATTAATTCAATTACTCAAAACCTCATTTCTAGGTTAACATGAAATTCAAGAATTAACACATACAACATGTCTATGATGATGATAGAATGATCAATACATGTTATTAAAGCTTAACTCATATCAATTCAACCATTTGAAACCCTAATTTCGGATTATACTCAATAACACTAAAACCCCCAAATTCTAGGGTTCATATAATTCATGAAATTGAAACTTACAAGTTGAATAGAAGGATTAAAAGATGATAATCCATGTGTTTGAAGCTTGAATTCGAATTATGAAGCTCCAATTTGATGATTTCTTCATGAATATGATTTAGGGTTCATCATAGGTATGTATGTATATCGTACGTATGTATGTATGGATATAACTCAACAACCGCCTTAACATTTTGGGAGTATACTAGAAGTGTTTAATTTTCATTCCCCGTACTTATCATTGTCTGGAACTTAAAAACCATTTGCGGGGAACATTATTTTATTTTACCGTCAACTGAGTTAATTTAAAACAATCAATAATTTATTAGTCACAATAAATTATTCGACTCTTTTCTCTTCTTATTTTAAATTAACACAACACAATTATTTTCTGACACATTAAATAATAACGCACCGTCAGAAAATATTAAAATACTACCAGACCCGAGGAATGGATGTTACAAATCTCTCCCCCTTAAAGAGATTTCATCCTCGAAATCTAATCACACTGAATCACTCTAGTGAAATAGAATCACACATAACATTTCACTAATACTATATATATCTCATACACCCATTTCTAGCCACATACTTATTCATTACTATATGTACACAAGATGTGGTTATAATTCAATTCACGTATGCACATCATCTTTATGCATATTTTTAATTACCTCAACATCAACTGTACTTGCATATTTTTAACCACTTAAACACAAAATGTGCATACATCTTATCAACTTACACACCACCAATGTGTATTTCAACTAAATTCACCGAAACACATAAGTTGTGCTTTGTACTCTACTTGGTTTGCTAACGCAAGATGCAATATTCATCAAAATATAGCATCTTCAACTATTTAACCACAAATACACACATCAAATGTTACTCCCGTGAGAAACTTATAAATAGAAGTACACGTTTTCAATTCTTTCCACATTCACATATCCAAATGAACATTTCAACTTCACAACAATCACAACAATAACAACTAGTGGTAATGAATACCACAACACACATTGACCATAACAATTTTAACTCCATTCACAACTAGCAATTTAGCTAACAACTATGTATTTCTTTAGCTAACAACTTGCTAGAAATTTTCACTTTTGCAACTATTTAATTACCACTTTACAACTTGTAATTATTAACACACCTAGGTTATATGAAACTCTTTATTCTAAGGGAATCAAAATCATATAACCCTCAACACATACGAATCATCCATAAGCACTATGTAGAGGTCAAATCTTATGGGTAAAACCATTATCACATAATCAATTAGCATCTTTTCACATCAACTCGGACGCTAAATCAACACCTGTTAATACCATGCACCATCAGCATAGGTATTTCCACAACACAAGGTGCTACCATAATTCACATATTCAACAATATCATCACAATGCAATTCACAGTCAAATGACCTCTACTTTGCTTAAATCATCTTTTAATTATTACTAGTTGCAATTCATCACACATACACATCACTTGTACCATAGGTACCATATTAACAACAATTTATGGTTTACTACTCTTTCATTTCAGTCAATCATTGACTATTTCTCAATTACAGGTCAACATATCTTACCTGTTATTTTAAATCACATTAACTTTATCTGGGACTTAGTAGTCTCAACAATTCCATGTAAAATGGCATAATATAAATACGTTGGCCAGACGTCGTCATATTATGTCAGTCACACTTCATTCTCAGGCCACTTCATACCATCCATTTTCAAAGTTATTACTCTTTACTCTTACATATATCACAACAATGATATCAACCATTTGCACAATTATAACAACCCGTAGTAGCATGTATATCACTAATTATTAACTTGCTGCCATTTTCGACTTATCACCTTGAATATAAAACTACTCATATCATCAGGTATGTATAAACAACACAGACATTCAACACCGTTTTCACTATATTATTAACACAGGCGTAATGTCTAACACAATTACTTCAATCAACCTCTTTATTACCTGATTCAATATTAATTACTAGTTACATCTCATATAGTACATTTAGTACCAAACGCTTTGTCAACACTATGTGCAATATTCAACACACATTCATCAATCTAGACACTTTTAGTTGAATTACAATTGAGCATTTCATGTTCAATTAATTCACATATATGATTCACATAATCCCATACTCAATATTTACTAACCCTAGTTAGCAACAATCAACAATACTAGTTGCTACCCGTTTTTGCAGTTAATTAAACCACCTGAGAACAACTCATACACACTAAAATATGTGGACCTCTTTAAAACAAGTTTTAACATTGCACATATACACAGGAATGCTCCCTGGGCTCAAAGAAACAAAAGCCCAATACAAAACGTAAGTCAAAAGTTCGAAATAAGGTCCGTAAAACAGTAAAATGCCATTTTCGGGCCCCAAACGACCCCGAAGTGCCAAAAACTGACAGGGCTAAGGACACTTAGCTTTGATCATTGGACCGTTTCCGAGTGACAGTGTAAATTTCAAGCCAATCCAAGCTAATGAAATTTTTGTTGCATAAAAGAGGTCTCTAAAGTGCTAGTAAACACTTATGCATTTTCAAATTTTGCACATACAAATACGTAACAGAACCCGCCGGGCCAGCCACATGTTGAGAGTACTGTTCCACCTATTACATCTACTTTTCGGGCTCCGACATCAGTTCCATATGTTTCTCAGCAGCAAACTCAAGGGTATACTTTTCAGACTTCTGTACCATTTTCTACGTCTGGATCTGCTGGTTTTCCGATATCTATTTTCCCACCAGTTCAGCAGTTAAAGAAAAGTTGTTCCCTTAAAACATTTATGTCTAGTAATCCTTCTGTATATTCTGGGAGTTCTGACCCTACAGTTACCCTTGACTGGTTACGTGATGTGGAGAGAAAGTTGGATGTTTGTCATTGTGAGGAGGAGGATAAGGTACGTTATGCAGTACAGTTGTTAAAGGGGCAGGCTATGTCATGGTGGGACTCGATTACTGCACCATTGACTCCACAGCAGATTAGTGCTATAAGATGGTCAGATTTTCATGCTGAGGTTTGTAAGCAGTTTTGTTCTGAGTTTAATCTTTCTCGTATCAGGCAGGAATTTCTTGATTTGGAAAAGACTGATCAGATGAGTATTGATGAGCTTATAAGACAGTTTTCAGAAAAGCTGCGATTTGTACAGGAGTGGGTCCCGACTGACAGGATCAAAATTGATCAGTTTGTTAGAGCTTTACCTCCTGACTACCGTACTACTGTGAGATTAGCAGGTACACTTTCCCAGGCTTTTGATCTAGCCCGTTCTGTTGACAGTGATATTCAGGCTAAAAGACTACGAAATAAAGAAAGGTTTCAACAGAGGCAAAAGAGTGATTCTTCTGATCGAGGCAAACAGAAAGGACATAGTACACAGCCGAGCAGGAGAGTTAGTTTTGGTGGTAATACTTCTGACGGTTCTTATTACATTAGGTGTAAAGCTAGACACACTAGGCCTTGCACTCCTCAGACATCTAGGTGCATCAAATGCGGGGTATTGGGACATGCAGCCATAGATTGTACTTATCCTAATCAGGTATGTTGGAGCTGTCACAAAGAAGGTCATAGAGCTGGTGATTGCCCTGAGGCTAGGAGACAGGGATCGGGTATGGGTGGTGGTTCCTCTTCTTCGAGCCAAAAGCGGAAGAATCCGCCATCTGCTACTGGTCGTGCATTTCAGATGACCGTGGATGAGGCTGTTGTCACTGATGACGTTATCACTGGTACTTTTCTTGTTAATTCTGAACCAGCACGTGTACTTTTTGATTCAGGAGCAAACTGTTCATTTATATCTGTGAATTTTTGTGAAAAGTTAAAGTTGACTCCCTCGTTAGTTGTGAATCCTATTGAAGTAGAAGTGGCCAATGGCAAAATGGTTCCTGTTACCACCTCGGTAAAAGGGGCTAGTATTACGATAGAGAGTCATGACTTCCCTGTTTCATTTCTTCTGTTGCCTATTCCAAGTTTTGATGTGGTGTTAGGTATGAATTGGCTGAGTCAAAACAAAGCCAATATTGAGTGTCATAAAAAGTTGATTAAAATCCCAATTTCCGAAGAGTCATATGTAGTGGCTCGAGGAGAAAGGGAAAAAGGCAGTATTTCATTGATTTCGGTGATGAAAGCTAGAAAATCTCTAGCTAAAGGGTGTGAATTTTATTTGGCCTATGTTGTGAATACAAAGTTAGAAAAGAAATCTGTGTCTGATGTCCGGGTGGTTTCTGAATACCCGGAGGTTTTCCCTGATGAGTTGCCCGGTTTGCCGCCTGTTAGGGAAGCTGAGTATCAGATTGATTTGATTCCTGGTTCCTCCCCTGTAGCTAAGTCTCCTTATAGATTAGCACCTTCTGAAATCCGGGAAATGATGACTCAGATTCAGGAACTGTTAGATAAGGGTTTTGTACGACCTAGTCATTCTCCCTGGGGCGCTCCTGTTTTATTTGTGAAAAAGAAAGACGGCACTCTCCGTATGTGTATTGATTATAGGGAGCTGAATAAAAGGACTGTGAAGAATAAGTATCCTTTACCCAGAATTGACGAGTTATTTGATCAGTTGTAGGGATCCTCATATTTTTCAAAAATTGATTTGAGATCAGGTTATCACCAGGTGCGGGTTCGTAAAGAAGATATTCCTAAGACTGCTTTTCGCACCAGGTACGGCCATTATGAGTTTTTAGTTATGCCGTTTGGGTTGACTAATGCCCCTGCTGTGTTTATGGATCTAATGAATCGGGTTTGCCGACCGTTCCTTGATAAGTTTGTGATTGTATTTATTGATGATATTCTGATTTATTCAAAGTCTGAGTCTGAACATGAACAGCATTTGAGACTGGTTTTGGAAACTTTAAAAAGGGAACATTTGTATGTTAAGTTTTCAAAATGTGAATTCTGGTTGCGGGAAGTACAGTTTTTGGGGCATGTGATTTGTGATAATGGGATAAAGGTTGATCCATCTAAGGTCGAGGCTGTGATGAATTGGAATACACCTAAATCTCCTTCTGAAATTAAAAGTTTTCTGGGGTTGGCGGGTTATTACAGAAAGTTCATTAAAGACTTTTCTAAGATTGCAAGCCCGTTAACCAAATTGACATGTAAGAATGTTAGATTTCAGTGGGATGATCAGCAAGAAACAGCTTTTCAGACTCTGAGACAGTTGTTATGTCAGGCCCCAGTGTTAGCTCTGCCAGATGGTTCTGATGATTTTACTGTTTATTGTGATGCTTCTCATGCTGGGTTGGGATGTGTTTTAATGCAAAGGGATAGGGTAATTGTTTATGCTTCTCGTCAGTTGAAAACTCATGAAAAGAATTACCCTACACAAGATTTAGAGCTTGCTGCTGTGGTATTTGCATTAAAGATTTGGAGGCATTACCTATATGGCACTAAATGTGTGATTTGTACTGACCACAAAAGTTTGCAGTATATGTTTACTCAGAAAGATTTGAATAAGAGACAGAGGCGGTGGTTGGAGCTGATTAAGGATTATGACTGCGAAATCCGATATCACCCGGGTAAAGCTAATGTGGTAGCAGATGCGTTGAGCAGAAAGACGTCTTCTGATCGGGTATGTTTTATGCGTTTGGACATTCATTCTGATTTGATTTCTTAGTTAAAAGTTGCACAGTCTGAGGCTTTATTGGATGTTAATTTGAAATCTGAAATTTTGTTGAAACGAAAGGATTTATTAGTTGATGATTCTCGAGGTTTGAAAACCTTTCAGTCTCGGGTTTGGGTTCCATTGATTGGGGGACTTCGGAATTTGATATTATCTGAGGCACATAAATCTAGATTATCTGTTCATCCTGGAAGTACAAAGATGTATAATGATCTGAAACCTATTTATTGGTGGCCTACAATGAAAACCGATGTTGCACGTGTTGTAGAAACTTGTCATATTTGTTCCCAGGTGAAAGCAGAACATCAAAAACCGTATGGTTCATTGAAACAGCTGGATATTCCCGAGTGGAAATGGGAGCATATTACTATGGATTTTGTCGCCAAACTTCCCAGAACGCAGAAAGGTAACGATATGATTTGGGTGATTGTGGATAGATTGACTAAGAGTGCACACTTTCTGGCTACCAGTGAGACTGCTTCTTTGACTCGATTGTCCCAGTTGTATATTCATGAGATAGTTTCGAGGCATGGGATACCGTTATCGATCGTGTCAGACAGGGATTCCAGGTTTATTTCTGGGTTTTGGCAGAGTTTACAGCGGGAATTGGGTACCAGAGTTAACCTCAGTACGGCTTATCACCCACAGACAGATGGTCAGACAGAGCGTACCATTCAGACTCTGGAAGATATGCTGCGAGCTTGTATATTAGAGTACGGTGGTTCTTGGGATTTTCATTTGCCTTTGGTAGAGTTTGCTTATAATAACTCTTACCATTCCAGTATCGGTATGCCACCATACGAGATGTTATACGGACGTCGCTGCAGAACGCCTACTTGCTGGTTAGAGGCTGGAGAAAAGCAGTTTGCAGGTCCTGATATTGTACAGATTACAGCCGATAAAGTTGCTATAGCTCGTGAGAAACTGAAAGCTGCCAGAGACCGACAGAAACAGTATGCTGATCCACGTCGTCGTCCTGTTACTTTTGTTGAGGGTGAACTTGTTTACTTAAAGGTTTCCCCGTGGAAAGGTGTAATCAGATTTGGGAAGCGTGGAAAACTCGCCCCGAGGTATATTGGTCCTTTCAGAATCAAACAGGTGGTTAATGATCAGACAGTCGCCTTGAATCTTCCTCCTGAGTTATCTGGTATTCATGACACTTTTAATGTTTGTTATGTAAGGAAATGTAATGTGGATGATCAATCCCAAATCCTTCCATTACAGGACCTTAGAGTTGATTCTAGTCAGAAACTAGTTGAGGAACCCATTGAGTTAGTTGATAGAAAGGTGACTAAGTTACGTAAGAAAGAGATCCCGATGGTTTTAGTGAAATGGAGACATAGTTTGGGGGCGAATCTTACCTGGGAGACTGAGTCGAGCATGCGCTCACGATATCCTCATTTGTTTGAGTCTAGCGAGATTTCGGAGACGAAATCTTCATAAGGGGGAAAGATTTGTAACGCCCACTTCTGTGACTTGAGGGTAATCTGGTAAATTCCCTTACTTAAATGTTATTAGTTGTTATATTTTAATTATTGTGCATTTTATATGATTTGAACTATAACTTAGATAAGTAAGTTAATTGGCGAATTGTGAATAGTGAAATATTAACTGTTTTAAATAGTTGTAGCTTACGGTAAAATAAAATAGTTTTCTCGCAAATGGTTTTTAGGTTCCAGACAATAGATTAAAATGGGGCTAGTTTTAAGGGAATACGGAGTCGGTTTTAATTTGGGCCGACTTGTTTATAACCTTCCAAAAAGGGAAAGTTTTCAAATTCTTAAAACTTCAAAACTCTTGAAGAACAAAAACCTAAAAAAAAACCTAAACTAGAAGCTGGAATCAAGCTTGTTGGACTAAGATTAGTGATCTTTGCATCAGTTTCATCATCATCTTTGCATCTTAAATTTTAAGTTTAATATGATTTTAAATTCATGTTTATAAATAGTTTGATGAACTTGATAGATTAATGAACTAAGTGTTATATGATGTTAATAATACTCCTTGATGTTATGGTGATATGAGTATTGAATTCAAGCTGTAAGAAACTGGTTTTGATGGATGAAATACATGATTTTCGGACCTGGTTTTGATCTGGGTTCAGGGCGCTGGAAGATGGATAGTACCCGGCGGGTACTATCCTTACCCGACGGGTAAGTGGGTTAAACCGGTAAACCGGCGGGTAAAGATGCTATCCGGCGGCTAGAATAGCCTTTAAAACTAAACTTGGTTCTGTTACACCAAAATGTAATTTACCCGGTGGTTTGGATCAGTACCCGGCGGTTTGATTGGGTTACTCGGCGGGTAACGGGTATACCCGGCGGGTATTTGGTGGTTTCCAGGATTTTGATTGTTTTAACAATTGATGATTATGTTGATCATAGTATTGTAAAATAAATGCAATATGTACAATTAAAGGTCATAATATTATATGGTACGTGATAACTGATATAATTACTGATATTCGGTTAATGTTACGTTTGATTAAATTACGTTTGTGAAATGAATTACTAATTGTAATTCTGTTGTGTTTTCAGACACGCCGAAGACTCAGTGAATTAGTCAGCTGAGTAAGTGAATTGAAGTTGACAGGTGAATTGACTTGGAACTTCAGTGTGATTTAGTTATGACATATTGGTTACAACAATATAAATATAGGGATTGTTGATTATATTGCCGAGATATATATATAACTGTGATGTGTTGCCTATGTGCATTCTGGTGATTCGGAGGTCAACAATTGTTGGACTGATTGCTACAGGTTAGTCAATGTGAGATTTGTAATCATGTGTTGAGAATGGAACACATATTGACTAAAGGTAGCAGTCAGTTATCGGTAAAATCACTGTAATGGCCTGCAGTGATTGTAAGTGTTGCTTGGTGGGCCACCGCGGTCTGAGGGCTCCATGAGGACCACCGATCCTCTTGGTGATGTTGTGTCAAAGTGATATTGCTGCTAATTGATATTGTTATAGCTAAGTCAAACTGTTTGTAACAGGTTTATTCACTTAGCTTCGTGCTAATTCCGTTATTTACTCCTTGCAGGTTTTGATGTGACTGGGACTAGGCAAGGAGTGACTGGGAGTTATTTGACCAGGATTACTCTGATTTTGTTAGACAATGGTTCTTTTTTTGTTATCTAATAATTATGATAAGCTAATGGTTTGTAAACGAGCAGTTAATACTTATAACTTGTAATATGTTTTGGTTGATGACATAATGTCATCAGCGTTAATATGAATGGGATTCCGCTTCCGAGTTTAAAAAAAAAAAAAAATTGTCATGAGAAATTGTGGCGTGTTATAATACCCTTGGGTTCCTCATATTCCTCCGTCTCTACAACCAAAACAACAATCTAGCAACTTGTTATAGGTTAATACACATTTCAATAACCACTTTCTCATACAACCACTAATCTCACACCCTGGAATGTTTGACTTGACACAATTCTAAGTTTGGGATTGAACATCTTATAATGCACAATTCACCCAAACTCATGCTCTGATACCAACTTATAACACCCCTCATTTTACATCATTTAATATAATAAACCCGGAAGCGTTAGTCCAACTTTCAACAATACCAAGTTACATTAAAAATTCAAACTAATTTAAAACATAGTTCATCAACATGGGTGTTATTTCAAAACCAAAAGATAACAATGATTTATACAAATCAATATCAGAGTAACGCCTAATCATCAACATTCCTTCCATTTCAACTTCTTGCCCACCCGATAAAATCTATAACCTGCAAGAAGTGTTAATATGGGGGATTAGCTCAAAGCTAAGTGAGTAAATCAATAAACAACAGTCCAACTTAGCATAACAACTTTGTGCACAACTACTAACCATATGCACACAACACACCTATTTACAACTTATCCAATCACAATCAACTGGCGTCAAAGAGGACCGGTGGTTCTTGAGGTATCACCTTCTCAAAGAACACTTTAAAACCACTGCAGGCCCATACAGAGGTTTAACCGACTACTTGGTACTACAACTCAAATAACACAGGCTACGACAATAATACTTGTACTAAGACCCTGTGTTATCCAATCAATAGCAAACCCAAGCCCAGCCCAGATGTCCGCTGACCTCTGAATCAACTGGTGCCCAAAGGCATTACAACAAATGATCACATAGCTACAGACTCATCATGTATCATATCAGACTAAGAGTCTATCAACAGTATTATTATTAAACCAAAATAATCATGGAAACTAAATCAATAATAATACGTTTACCAGTTGTAACCAAACCTGTTACAACTAAATCACACTGAGGTTCATAGATCCACTCACCGAATACCTCAGTCATCCACTCAGTAGTCTAATATCACTGAGCCTTCTCCACATATGAGAATACAACAGAATAACACAAGTTAGTCATTGACACTTGTCTCAATATTGATATAACATTATACTTTCATAATCATTAGAATCACATCACCATGTTAAATTATTGTCACTCATAAACTATTACCATTTATTCGTTAATAATATCAACTTCAAACATTGATTCTTTCAAAATCAACTAAACTCACAAGCTTTATTAGTGATCATATATCAACTTCATCATTTCTAAGTGAAGGCTTAGCTTATAATCATGATTCAAACAGCAGCTAACCTTTCTAACAATATTACAAGCTTATAATTCATGAATACTCACTAACCCATCACTTTGTTCATATGTTCATACAAGATTCTTCACTTTCTACTTAAGGCTTCACATATAATCAAGAATTAAACACCAACTAATCATTATATGATCAATACAAGCCTTAATACAAGATTAATCATGCCAATTAATTCAATTACTCAAAACCTCATTTCTAGGTTAACATGAAATTCAAAAATTAACACATACAACATGTCTATGATAATGATAGAATGATCAATACATGTTATTAAAGCTTAACTCATATCAATTCAACCATTTGAAACCCTAATTTCGGATTATACTCAATAACACTAAAACCCCCAAATTCTAGGGTTCATATAATTCATGAAATTGAAACTTACAAGTTGAATAGAAGGATTAGAAGATGATAATCCATGTGTTTGAAGCTTGAATTCGAATTATGAAGCTCCAATTTGATGATTTCTTCATGAATATGATTTAGGGTTCATCATAGGTATGTATGTATATCGTACGTATGTATGTATGGATATAACTCAACAACTGCCTTAACATTTTGGGAGTATACTAGAAGTGTTTAATTTTCATTCCCCGTACTTATCATTGTCTGGAACTTAAAAACCATTTGCGGGGAACATTATTTTATTTTACCGTCAACTGAGTTAATTTAAAACAATCAATAATTTATTAGTCACAATAAATTATTCGACTCTTTTCTCTTCTTATTTTAAATTAACACAACACAATTATTTTCTGACACATTAAATAATAACGCACCGTCATAAAATATTAAAATACTACCAGACCCGAGGAATGGATGTTACAGAACACCCAACCACTTGTTGAAGAATGATCTTCAGCATTGGTTATCCAACTCGCATCAGAATAACCTTCTAAAACCGAAGGATATCCAACATAAAGATAAACTATAATCCATAGTTTTCTTTAAATACTTTAGTACCCGCCTAATTGCTTGCCAATGATGAGCACTAGGATTACTTGTAAACCTACTCAATTTTCCCACAACAAATGCAATATCCGGTCTTGTACTTGTCATGGCATACATTAAGCAGCCAATCACCTTTGAATATCAAGTTGTGATATAGCATCACCTTTATTAGGTAAAAGCTTCATGCTTGGATCCATTGGAGTACTCACAGGAGTACAATCAAAACAATTGAATTTCTTAAGTACCTTCTCAATGTAATGAGCTTGAGAAATGGAAATTCCATTGTTTTCACGTTTAATCCTAATGCCAAGGATAACGTCAGCCTCCCCCATATCTTTCATGGAGAACTTTGATGACAAAAATTCCTTTGTTAAGTAAACTTGATCTTGAGAAGTACCAAAGATCAACATGTCATCAACATATAGACAAATAATGACTCCTTTACCAGATTCGTCAAATTTGCTATATACACATTTGTCGGATTGGTTTAAATTATAACCACTTGACAAAACCACTTCATCAAACTTTTGATGCCATTGCTTAGGTGCTTGTTTCAAACCATATAAGGATTTAACAAGTTTACACACCTTGTTTTCATTGCCCGGCATGATGAAGCCTTCCTGTTGTCTCATATAAATCTCCTCCTCCAAGTCACCATTCAAGAATGCAGTTTTCA
Organism: Helichrysum umbraculigerum; assembly: GCA_949592205.1. Taxonomy (NCBI): domain Eukaryota; kingdom Viridiplantae; phylum Streptophyta; class Magnoliopsida; order Asterales; family Asteraceae; genus Helichrysum; species Helichrysum umbraculigerum. Next base: position 100,608,550 of record CATIUR010000003.1, on the reverse strand, counting down.
CATCCATTTGGTGAATCACAAGGTTGTGAATTGCAGCTAAGGCAATCAACAATCTAATAGTGGAGATACGAGCAACCGGAGCATAAGTGTCAAAATAGTCAATTCCCGGTTTTTGTCTAAAACCTTGAATGACTAATCTTGCCTTGAACTTTTCAATAGTTCCATCTACCTTCATCTTCTTTTTGAAGATCCATTTGCAACCTAAAGGCTTGCAACCAGGTGGTAGATCAGACAACACCCAAGTGTTGTTGCCCATGATGGAATCCATCTCATCATTGATTGCTTCCTTCCAAAAGGCGACATCTTGAGACTTCATTGCTTCATCAAATGTTTTTGGATCATCCTCAACATTAAAGCAATATGAATATTGGGTAGAAACCTCATCCCTTGAACCTTCAATTAAGTATAATTGAAAATCAGGCCCAAATGACTTAGGTTTCCTTTCTCTTTTGCTTTTCCTAAGTTCAAATGTGTCACACCCTCAAATTTCGGTTTGCGGAAGCTGTCGGGTCGGGTGTCACTAAATCAAATATCACAGCATAAGATACATAATGAACGACTCTAAATGAGACGTTTGAAAATAATTATACATTTCCCAAAATAGAACGTTTACAACGTTATGAGTTTGACAGTAAATTCCAAATACATAATTTGAAAATACAAAAGTAAATGCAGAGTAGTCCCAATTGTTGAAAATATGCGACTCGAGCTAATTAAGCCTTGAAGCAATCCTAATCCTGCTGGGCAACCTGAGAACACATGCTAAAACAGGTCAGCTATAAAGCTGGTGAGTTCATAGGATGGTTAGTTGAAAACATAAAGTAATAAAACAATTTATGTTTTGTAAAGTTGTTTCCAAAATCACTGATTTTTGATATGTAATACGTTGAAGTTTGTAGCACCAATGTGTAAAAGTTTAATCGAGGTATTCCATACCTAACTAGTTTGAATTGTAAGTCTACCATTGAAATTGTTTGTCTAATTTACTGTCCAAAAATACCCCAATTTGGTTGGTTGCATTGTTACAAGTTACTTAGACTTGTTTGTCTTAAATTGATACAAGTTACAACGACTTGTCTGATTTAAATTATACAAGTTACAACGACTTGTCTGATTGAAAATGATACAAGTACAACGACTTGTCTGCTTGAAAATAATACAAGTACAACGACTTGTCTGATTGAAAATGATACAAGTACAACGACTTGTCTGATTGAAAATGATACAAGTGCAACGACTTGTCTGATTGAAAATGATACAAGTACAACGACTTGTCTGATTGAAGTTGTGCCCACTGCAATACCGTGGCATCGTTTTGTACCCACTTTACCGTGGTATCGTTTTGTGCCCGCTGTAATACCGCGGCATCGTTTATGAAGTGCTCGAGAGCATAGTTGAAATGTAGAGCTAGTAGTACTACGACATACTAGCTATTGCAAATAAGTGTCGACCGTACAACGACGCGTCCGACTTGAATGATTGTGTTTGTATGATTGTATGTATACTAATATACATAAATATTATTGAAGTTAGCACCAAGTGCTCATGATAATATATAAACATGTAGATATATATATATATATAGATACATATATTTGTCAAATGAGCAAACGTAAGTAACAATCGTGACACGCATGAAAATAATTGATTGTATCTAAATACGTATAAGCAAATATTTAGATATTAAGTAATACGTTGGTCCTAGGTATGAATACTCATCACCTAGTTGAATTGTATTAGTATAAAGGATCTATACTAACATATGATGCTATCGTATACTTCTAGCCTAAAGCCTAGCAAGTATATTTGGGTTCTGAATTGTATTGGCAATATTAGTTCCTAAAAGAGAAACGGATCCTGTAAATGTATGTATGTCGTCTAGTGTAGGTAGAACTAACCAGTTCTAATGTATTTGATAATATTGTCCCGCGACAATATGGCCAATGAATAGTAATAACTATATCCAGTTATACCTAAGTAATTGTTTTCCAACAATCTGATAGTGTACGATTGTGACCTATCTAGGTTAGGTCTTGATATTGTTCCAAAACAATGTGTTGGGTGTAATTCCTAAGTATTACACATTTGTATTACATACAGTAATAAGATTGATTGTAAATTATAAAAGATTATTAATATAATTCGAAAACAGTTGTTGTGCATGTGTTTCACCCCAAAAACAGTAAAACAGTTGAAAGAGTGGGGCTATGAAACTCACCTGTGAATTGTTAGCGATACGATGATACGCGCGTCGTCCAAATGGTAACCTTCTAGTGTCCTAAACACGTGAGGTTATATAAGTATGAGACAAATCAGTTTGTCTAAGCGAGTTGTTCATGTGTGCATTTGTTGTTGAAGTCTGGGAATGGTGTACGGGGGTCCGGGGGCAGCGCCCCTGGTAGCGGGGTCCAAGGGGCAGAGCCCCTGGCTGGGGTCGAGCTGCCAGGTCAGCTTGGAAAATTTTTATTTCTACTACTTTACTTTAAAGAAAACGTGTTCGGAATCCAAATTCGGGTAAAATCGAGTGGTAAAATTTAGTTGTCAATACTTAGTGAAAAACATAGGTTTTTAAGGTTCTGCGACGTCAGATGCGACGTCAGATGCGACGTCAGCTGCGACGTAGGGTCGTGCGTCGCTATGTGCGACGTCGCAATTTAATGCGACGTTGTGCGTTACGTCGCAATGTGCGACGTTTAAGATTTACTGCGACGTAGGGTGTTACGTCGCATCATGCGACTTTGAGATGTTTTTGCGACGTTGGCTGCGACGTCGGCTGCGACGTCGCAGCACTGTTTTTGGTCTCTGCGACGTAGCGATCTGATCGCCGGAGTTTGAGCCGAAAACGAGTTTTCCGGCCTCCGTTGAGTCTGATTCTTTTACCCAACCCATAATTAAGTATTTTAAGCTTAACTAAACCGCAAACAAGCAAAATAACAAAGTTTTGAGAGATTTCGAGAATTGTCGGAAACTTACAAATCCGCGCGAGGAGAATCCGAAAAGATAGGATTGTAGATCGTTGCGTGGTGATCGTTTTTCCCTAAAGGAGCTTTGAGATTGGAGGTCGTTTGACGGTGGTTTTTGGCGGATTATGGTGGTGGTGGTGGTAGGTTGTAGAGAGAGAAATGAGAGAAAAGGTAGGTGAAAAAGAAGAAGAAAATGAAGAAATGAGGTGGGAGTTTGGGTTTTTGTTAAAACTCAGATCCCTAACTCGTGTACTGTGGTCTCCAACCACAGTACAAAATGTCCGTGATTTCGTACCCGTTTAAAATGTAGATTTATTATTTAAATCCATAATTTTGTTTATATCATTTTGTAAATATTTTTAATAAAATATTTCACTTGAACTATAAAATGTCATTATTCAAAGTTTAAAATCGGCGCGAAATTTGACTTTTTGACCGGGTGTTACATTCTCCCCCTGTTAAGAAAATTTCGTCCCGAAATTTAAAGTGATGTCAGGGTTGCGCCTGGTCTGGGGAGCAATGCACGTACGAGGTGTTTGTCGAATAGATTGCAGACACATGATGTCTATAACGAGGTTGAATAGCAGTCACTCCATGACCGCATCATGTTTAATCGTTGTGGTCACATTCTGACTGTTTTGTAATTGGTTATATCAGGGCTGAGCGATTTATCGTTGAGTCGATTAGTCTACTGAAAGTAAACATTGAGTTTGGTTGGTGAGTGTTTTATCGATTGGTCTGCTGAAAGCAAACTTTGGGTTTTATGTGGGCCTAGGTCAACTAGCCCTAAGATGTGATCGATATTAGGTGGATAAAATAATATCTGGGATAATAAGTACATGTTGAACGAATCTATAATTGAAGAGTTATGTTTTCAAGGAGAGGTTGTACTTACATTATTGTTGGAGATTTATTTGATTTAATCGGAGTCGATAAGGTGAATTTTGCGTCTTTTTGGGCAGTCCTTCTTGTAATGACCAGGTTCCTTACATTTGAAGCATATCCGTCGAGAGTCGGGATTGGCGGGAACTCTGCAGTCCCGGATTACGTGTCCATATCGTTGGCATCTTTCGCAGGGTAATCCGCAAATTCCGTCATGATGACGTTTGCAGCCGTGACAAAATGGTTTGTTACCCGCATAGCCTTGTCTGTCGTTGGGTTCAGCAGCGTAGGACCTCAAGGGTTCAGGTTGATTCGTTGGATTTTGGCTAGAGCTGGAACTTCCATTCCCTTTTTCTTGATTGTTTTCTGTCGCAGGTGGCCCGCGTCGAACCACCTGTGCCATGAGTCTGTGGGCCATGCGAATAGCCTCTTCAATAGTAGTGGGTTTAGAGGCGGTGACCATTCCTTCAATTAGCAACGGGAGTCCACCAATGTACCTCCCGATTCGTTTGTTTTCAGGGTTTACTATGTTTGGACAAAGGGATGCTAGTTGTTGGAAGCGATTGGTATATGTTTCGATGTCGTTGTCTTTTACGGTGAGATACCAAAGTTCGTCCTCAAGTTTGTGAAGTACTTCGATGGGGCAATACTTGTCCTTCATGATTTGTTTCAGGTCTTCCCACGGAAGTTCGTGAGCAGTGTCGATTCCTACAGTTCGGGCGTGAAAATTCCACCAGGTAGAGGCATCATCCTGGAGGGTATATGTGGCGTACAAGACTTTGCAGTCGTCGGGGCAGTTGCACATGTGGAAAATAGATTCCATTCTCTCGAACCATCGAATTAATCCGACAGCTCCTTCAGTCCCGACGAAGTTTGGGGGTTCGCACCTCAGGAAATCCCTAAAAGTGCAAGGCTTTACTTGGTTCTGAGCAGCTAGGGTCGCAGTCACTGCTTGATTAATAATTTGATCGTGCTCAGCTCGAGTGAAAGTTTGTCGTTTAGGAGGCATGATTCTTGAACAAGAATGAAATGACAAAGTGTGAGATCTTTATTCAAAGATTTTGACTTTATAGTTGCATACTCGGATGTAAAAGTGTTAGTTATCCAGAAACCACTTAAGGTATCTATATGAAAGTCCTCGGACTTTGAAATTTTAGATGTGTAGTCGTACTAACGACCTAGTTATGAATTATAGGTAGTTGACCAGAACCATAGTATTGTCGTAGTCTATCAGAGTATAATGTAGTACTAGAATATCGTACGGCCATTCATGCCTGTGTATGTGACAACTACAGTGTCCTCGGTGGTGTTGAAGCAGGGTCCACCAACACAACCCAGGTGTGTGGTGACATCATTGCGTATTTATTGATTAAAGCATTACATGCTTAATGGGTCGTATACACATATATGGTGTACACGTAACTATTCAAGTATACGTACATAATAATAGTCAGGTGTGGCACCTCGTGCCCAGTGAAGTAAGTGTATATGTACATATGTCAGTCGTACATGCAACTATAACAAGTCTACGTGCATAATTGAAGTAGCACCTAGTGCTATAATGCAGTGTTATCAGCACAGTAATTGAAATACTAATGTTTTGTAATTGTAGTACCAAGGTACCATGAAACGCAGCACTACGTGCTGTAATGAAGTGCCCGCGGCATTGAAATTGTAGTACCCGTGTACTATGAGTGTGGCATCAACATGCTATAATTTGTAGTGTTGACCTATTGTGAAGGTTGCACTAACGTGCTCAAGTTGTGGTATTAACATACCTTGAAATCGTAGCACTACGTGCCATGTATTGTTTGATTTGTAGCCCCAAAGCCAAAATGTGTTTGAAGTTCGAATTTCTCAGTTGTAACACAGAAGCTAAAGTGTGAGTGCCAAGGCACTAAAGTATTGAATTGATTGATCTACATGATCAAATTGTGATTCGAAATAATTTTTGTTGTGGACTTAGTCAACACTAATCCGATTGTGATCCATATGGTCAAAGTTGAAAAGTTGTCAGTTTGTTTTAAGTTTCGTGAAGGTTTAGCATGTGCGGGTTTCCATTCCCATTGATGACGTTTGTACCTCCTTCCCGAGGTTCAGTGATATAGGTGATATCCTCCTATGCGTACATAAGGAGAAAAATGTCGAGTCGTGATAGTCAAGAAGACGGCGATGTGCCTCTTCACGGGTAAATAATAGTACAGCGGAATTTTGTTGTATATACATACTTATTATATATATAGGTATGTAATAGTAGTACACGCGTAAGGCCTATTAATATATACCTACATTACATATAATAGCCTAAAATGTCTAGCACATAACAATCAGAGTCAACTACGCATTCCTGTTTCAGTATAACCCCTTTCAAATCTTACATCATCTTTATTTAATTGTACATAGTTAGCTACGCTATGTTAAATTAAACTCGTATGATGTAATCCCTGAACCAGTCATACCTAACGAGGAATACTGCCTAACGGTCATAGTCTAGGCCCTCTAAATGCAACCTAGTTCACTATAACCTTAGGCTCTGATACCAATCTGTCACACCCTCAAATTTCGGTTTGCGGAAGCTGTCGGGTCGGGTGTCACTAAATCAAATATCACAGCATAAGATACATAATGAACGACTCTAAATGAGACGTTTGAAAATAATTATACATTTCCCAAAATAGAACGTTTACAACGTTATGAGTTTGACAGTAAATTCCAAATACATAATTTGAAAATACAAAAGTAAATGCAGAGTAGTCCCAATTGTTGAAAATATGCGACTCGAGCTAATTAAGCCTTGAAGCAATCCTAATCCTGCTGGGCAACCTGAGAACACATGCTAAAACAGGTCAGCTATAAAGCTGGTGAGTTCATAGGATGGTTAGTTGAAAACATAAAGTAATAAAACAATTTATGTTTTGTAAAGTTGTTTCCAAAATCACTGATTTTTGATATGTAATACGTTGAAGTTTGTAGCACCAATGTGTAAAAGTTTAATCGAGGTATTCCATACCTAACTAGTTTGAATTGTAAGTCTACCATTGAAATTGTTTGTCTAATTTACTGTCCAAAAATACCCCAATTTGGTTGGTTGCATTGTTACAAGTTACTTAGACTTGTTTGTCTTAAATTGATACAAGTTACAACGACTTGTCTGATTTAAATTATACAAGTTACAACGACTTGTCTGATTGAAAATGATACAAGTACAACGACTTGTCTGCTTGAAAATAATACAAGTACAACGACTTGTCTGATTGAAAATGATACAAGTACAACGACTTGTCTGATTGAAAATGATACAAGTGCAACGACTTGTCTGATTGAAAATGATACAAGTACAACGACTTGTCTGATTGAAGTTGTGCCCACTGCAATACCGTGGCATCGTTTTGTACCCACTTTACCGTGGTATCGTTTTGTGCCCGCTGTAATACCGCGGCATCGTTTATGAAGTGCTCGAGAGCATAGTTGAAATGTAGAGCTAGTAGTACTACGACATACTAGCTATTGCAAATAAGTGTCGACCGTACAACGACGCGTCCGACTTGAATGATTGTGTTTGTATGATTGTATGTATACTAATATACATAAATATTATTGAAGTTAGCACCAAGTGCTCATGATAATATATAAACATGTAGATATATATATATATATAGATACATATATTTGTCAAATGAGCAAACGTAAGTAACAATCGTGACACGCATGAAAATAATTGATTGTATCTAAATACGTATAAGCAAATATTTAGATATTAAGTAATACGTTGGTCCTAGGTATGAATACTCATCACCTAGTTGAATTGTATTAGTATAAAGGATCTATACTAACATATGATGCTATCGTATACTTCTAGCCTAAAGCCTAGCAAGTATATTTGGGTTCTGAATTGTATTGGCAATATTAGTTCCTAAAAGAGAAACGGATCCTGTAAATGTATGTATGTCGTCTAGTGTAGGTAGAACTAACCAGTTCTAATGTATTTGATAATATTGTCCCGCGACAATATGGCCAATGAATAGTAATAACTATATCCAGTTATACCTAAGTAATTGTTTTCCAACAATCTGATAGTGTACGATTGTGACCTATCTAGGTTAGGTCTTGATATTGTTCCAAAACAATGTGTTGGGTGTAATTCCTAAGTATTACACATTTGTATTACATACAGTAATAAGATTGATTGTAAATTATAAAAGATTATTAATATAATTCGAAAACAGTTGTTGTGCATGTGTTTCACCCCAAAAACAGTAAAACAGTTGAAAGAGTGGGGCTATGAAACTCACCTGTGAATTGTTAGCGATACGATGATACGCGCGTCGTCCAAATGGTAACCTTCTAGTGTCCTAAACACGTGAGGTTATATAAGTATGAGACAAATCAGTTTGTCTAAGCGAGTTGTTCATGTGTGCATTTGTTGTTGAAGTCTGGGAATGGTGTACGGGGGTCCGGGGGCAGCGCCCCTGGTAGCGGGGTCCAAGGGGCAGAGCCCCTGGCTGGGGTCGAGCTGCCAGGTCAGCTTGGAAAATTTTTATTTCTACTACTTTACTTTAAAGAAAACGTGTTCGGAATCCAAATTCGGGTAAAATCGAGTGGTAAAATTTAGTTGTCAATACTTAGTGAAAAACATAGGTTTTTAAGGTTCTGCGACGTCAGATGCGACGTCAGATGCGACGTCAGCTGCGACGTAGGGTCGTGCGTCGCTATGTGCGACGTCGCAATTTAATGCGACGTTGTGCGTTACGTCGCAATGTGCGACGTTTAAGATTTACTGCGACGTAGGGTGTTACGTCGCATCATGCGACTTTGAGATGTTTTTGCGACGTTGGCTGCGACGTCGGCTGCGACGTCGCAGCACTGTTTTTGGTCTCTGCGACGTAGCGATCTGATCGCCGGAGTTTGAGCCGAAAATGAGTTTTCCGGCCTCCGTTGAGTCTGATTCTTTTACCCAACCCATAATTAAGTATTTTAAGCTTAACTAAACCGCAAACAAGCAAAATAACAAAGTTTTGAGAGATTTCGAGAATTGTCGGAAACTTACAAATCCGCGCGAGGAGAATCCGAAAAGATAGGATTGTAGATCGTTGCGTGGTGATCGTTTTTCCCTAAAGGAGCTTTGAGATTGGAGGTCGTTTGACGGTGGTTTTTGGCGGATTATGGTGGTGGTGGTGGTAGGTTGTAGAGAGAGAAATGAGAGAAAAGGTAGGTGAAAAAGAAGAAGAAAATGAAGAAATGAGGTGGGAGTTTGGGTTTTTGTTAAAACTCAGATCCCTAACTCGTGTACTGTGGTCTCCAACCACAGTACAAAATGTCCGTGATTTCGTACCCGTTTAAAATGTAGATTTATTATTTAAATCCATAATTTTGTTTATATCATTTTGTAAATATTTTTAATAAAATATTTCACTTGAACTATAAAATGTCATTATTCAAAGTTTAAAATCGGCGCGAAATTTGACTTTTTGACCGGGTGTTACAAAATGACTTATCTTGAGTCACATCTGAACTTACATCTTTATTGGTTCCACTAGAACTTGGGACCATATCCTTTGGTCGAGATATAGATGAGAAGCGATTCTCATCAAAGATTGCATCCCTTGATTCAACCACGGTGTTAACCGAAACAGAATCATTAGGTTCAATAACATAGAACCTATAGGCCTTGGAATGCTCGGCATATCCAATAAATATGCAATCAATACCTCTTTCACCCAAACTTTTCTTCTTGGGATCAGAGAGTCTTACAACAGCCCTACAACCCCATACCGAAGATAGTTCAAGTTTGGTTTCCGTTTATACCAAAGTTCATAAGGAGTAATCTTGTTCCTTTTATTAGGAACTCTATTAAGCAAATAACAAGCTGTTAGCATAGCTTCCCCCCAAAATCCATCACTAAGGCCCGAATATGATAACATGGAATTAACCATTTCCTTAAGGACCCTATTTTTCCTCTCCGATATACCATTTTGTTGAGGAGTATATGGAGCGGTAGTCTCATGAATTATACCCACGGATTGAAAGTAAGTTGGGTCAATATATTCACCTCCCCTATCCGTTCTTAGCCTTTTAATTGATGAATTAAGTTGTAGTTCAACTTCAGTTTTATATGTTTTAAACTTATCCAAAGTTTCATCTTTGGAATGTAACAAGTAAACATAACAAAACCTAGAAGCATCATCAATGAATGTAACAAAGTATTTTTTATTACCCAATGATGGAGTCCCATGCAAATCACATAAATCACTATATACTAATTCCAAAATTTCAGAATTTCTAGTTACATTTTGAAAAGGTTGCTTAGTGATCTTAGTCAACATACATGTTTTACATTTTTCATGGTTCATGTCAAAAGCCGGTATTAATCCATCTTTAGACATATCTTGCATTCTTTTAAAATGCACATGTCCTAACCTAGCATGCCAAAGAGTTGTGATATTTGTGCTAGAACAAGTCATAAAAGCTGAATCAACATTCATATGATTAATATTAAGTCTAAACATTCGGTTACAAAGATAACCAAATCCAACAAACATACCATGTTTTGATAAAACAAACTTATCAGACTCAATTACTTGTTTGTACCCACAATTATTCAACACACTACTAGACACTAGGTTTTTACGAATTTGGGGTACATGTAAAACATCAAACAAAGAAATAGTTTTTCCCGAACTAAATTGCAAATCCACACTTCCACGTCCATGAACAGGGACTGTTGACTCATTTCCCATATGAAGAATTGATCCATCATCCAATGACTCATAAGTCTTGAACCAACATCTATCCTTGCATACATGGGTAGTAGCACCCGAGTCAACTCACCACGCAATGTCATCATCCTGCACAAAATAAGCCTCAGAAATATATGATACATAATAATTTTGAACCAAATTATTATTCATAATCTGACCTTTCGAGTTTTGGTCTTTAGAACCATTGCCCGAACCGCTTGTGCTAGCTCCATTGATGTTTTTATGACCAATATTTCCAGCCCTACAATCCCTTTTCAAGTGTCCCGAATTACCACACTTCCAACAAGTCAATTTAGACTTTTTATTGGGATTAGGCTTGTTGTTGTCATGATATTTGCGTTTTCCCTTTTTGTCATTGTTGCCGGTGGATTTATGATGTTCCACCATGTTAACCGAAGAGGTTTCAACAACATTTTTGCCCTTTGACTTGTCATTTTCTTGCACCCTGAGAGATTCCTCAATACGCAAATGACTGCCCAACTCAACAAGAGTTAACTCCTCCTTCTTATGTTTCAAAGTATGTTTGAAATCTTTCCAAGAAGGAGGGAGTTTGTCAATGACACAAGAAACCGAAATGGATTCATCCATGTTCATCTTGTGTTGTGTGAATTGCCCAAGTATACGAAGAAGTTCATTGTATTGTTCCATGACCGGTCTAGAATCGACCATCTTGTAATTATTAAAATTACTCACAAGGAACTTTTTACTAGAAGCATCTTCAGCCATATACTTTGATTCCAAAGAATCCCATAGTTCTTTTGCGGACTCATGATTTTGATATATATCAAAGAGAGAATCAGCCATACCATTGAGGATTAAACCTCGAGCAATATAGTCATCGTTCTCCCACTTGCCCCTTAGCCGAATCTGCTCCACTGTAGCATCATCACCACCATCTTCAGGAATTGGTGTACTAAGAACATACACCACGTTCATACTTGAGAGGAAGAAATGCATCTTCTTCTGCCACCGACGAAAATCCACCCCTTCAAACTTATCAAGTTTGGAGAAGTTAGCCGTCATATGCTTCAAAGTAGCCGCCATTGAAATCACCAGAAATTGTTGTTTTCGATTGTTGGAGGAAACCGTGTAACAGGGTATGATTTCAATGATCGGATATCCCTTTGAATCGTGTTATCACTTTCTGAAAACAACAATTCGACCTTATATGCCTTGGGTTACACGAATTTTGTTTTGGGATAAGACAAAGAGTGGTGTTCTTGTTTGAGGCAACAAAACAAAAACCTGGTGCTAGAGAGTACTTCTTCTTGTGTATGTTTTTCTCATGTGAAATACTTATACTTATAAGAGCACCCAACAATCCATGGAGTTAATTGGTGTTAATTGTCCAATTAAATCTACCATTGATCTCTTGCAATTCCAGCCTTTTGATATTCATAATCATTAAGACTATAAAATCCTATCAGTTAGGATAACCAACAGTCACAATGGGTCAGAATAACCTCTTGACTAATTCAGTCCATTTCAGACTATTAAGTCATTACATAGTCTATTTTGGACTAAGTCGGACTTCCGTCTAAATTAGACTAATTCAGTTCATTTCAGACTATTAAGCCACTACATAGTCTATTTTGGACTAATCCAGCCTAAAATAGACTAATGTCTATTTTTGACTATTTTTGTCTCCTTTAGACTCATGACTGTTTTCACAATTGCTTTGGGTCAGGGTTGTTATTGACTTGATGGGCGTACACTCCGTACCTCCTAACCCATTACCAAGTCAAATAACCATATCCCTCAATTACACTAAATTACTAACATTTTTACGTCCCTACACTTCATAATCTTCATTTCCCTCAACTTGACCGCAAGAGTAATGTTTAACCCGATTAAGTGCTTTAGTCATTATGTGTCAGCTAGCTGTTTCCAAATGAGAAGGAATATGATATCATTTGAATAAATCCTACTTGAACAGTTGAACCTTATATCTTGTACAATGATATACAAACATCAAAATGCTTAGTCATGCATGTCATGAAAACAAGGATTTGCAGCAATCATTTGAGCTGATTCATGGTCACATTTAAGGTTATCTATTTGGAGTTGAATATGAATTCCCACATCATTAAGTATTTATTTATTAGTTGTGTGCCAAAGAAGCTCACAAGTAGTGGTCGCCATGCTTCTACCCAACTTTAGTTATTAAGCATCTAGAAATAGTATCTTGTTTCTTTATTTTCTATGAGACTAAAGATTGACCCAAAAAAAAATAGTATAATAGCAAGTCAAAGTTCTCATGGCTTGTTAAACAATAATCCTAATATGTATCAGATAAACTTAACCATGACCCCTAACCTAGTTTGTTTTTGATAAAGGAGACTATTCGACATAGAATCTTTCAAGTATTTTAAGAGGTACGCAGCATCTTGCATATGGGTGTCCTATGGATTAGAAACAAATCGGCTACGATGCTAAATAGCATACGACGTTGTCATTGTCAAATATAAAACCTTCTATAAACGTACACTCGGATCAGATAAATGAATGCCTTTATCAAAAGATATATGTGAACTCATGATCGAAAGTATGTATAGTTTAAGTCAATATCAGTATATCCAAGTACAACTAATTAAACAAAAATTAAATGAATAGGATTAATTGATTGGGTAAGGTTCAAATGAGACTAAAAATTTATGTGAGAATAAAGGAACCAATGATATGGTGCCATGTGTACAAAGAGAATACAAAACCCATTTACCCCTTAACTTAAATATCTCACAAACAACAAATCGAAAAATTATGAAAATTGCACCATTAGATTCAGCGTTTGATCCTCTTCGATTTACCGTCCATTAAGGCATACTTTCGACGAGTTTTTTTTCCATTATTTTTAGTGGGTTTCACATTACTAACACGTGTGTTACAGTGTTGCGTTTAGGGTTTAGGGTTTGGGGTTTAGGGGTTAGGGTTTAGGGTTGGGAGTTTGGGGTTTCGTCCCAAAACCCCAAACTCCCAACCCTAAACCCTAAACCCTAACCCCTAAACCCCAAACCCTAAACGCTTTATAAAACTCTAAACCCTAAATCATACTAAACCCTAAACCCTGCTAAACCCTAACACTAAACGCTGCTAAACCCTAACACTAAACCCTGCTAAACCCTAACCCTAAATCAAATGTATAATCAATCACTAACACATGTATTACTAATATGTAAAACCCACCAAAAAAATGAAAAAAAAAAGTTCGTCGGAAGTATGCCTTGATGGACGGCAAATCGAAGAGGATAAAACGCTGAAAAATATGGTGCAATTTTCATGATTTTTTGACTTGTCGTTTGTGAGATATTTAATTTTTAAAAACGTGAATGAGAGAGAAAAAAGTAACACATGATATATTGTGGTTGGTTCCCTCATTCTCACACAAAATAGATGGTCTCAATTGAACTCTTCTCTTAATTGATTAGTTAATTTAACTTTATTTTAGAACGATTTACTTTTATTTATTTATATAGAGGAGATAGAGATAGAGGATCAGAGATGTAATAATTTCAAAACAAAACACTAAAATCTTATTTGATCTTGAAACATTAGTTTAAGTGTTTTTTTTGTTATATTTAATTAATGTTTATGAAAATCGTTTAGGATGGAAAATAAAGAGTTCTTGAATTAGTTATCCACATCCTCTCGATTCCCCATTGATTAATCCCGACCTTCACGTGACCTAATCCTTTCTTCCGTATCACGTTGAATCCAAGTTCCTTAAATTCCCTATTTTTTTTTTTTTATATATCTCCTCGTATAGTAAACGTAAATTATTACTTTTATTATTATTAGAGATTAGTGATCAAAGATGGCTTCTTTCCTTTCCAATCTCGTAAGCAAACCAGTCGTCTCGTTTTGCCTTGGGGCTGCAACAGTCATCTCATATTCTCACTTCTTTAAAGCATCCAAGGACGAGTGCATCATTGAGGTCGATGGCTACACAGATATTGTCTGTGATGTTACCGCTAAGATGCTTACTTCCCTTGCTGGTACCTAGATATCTAACTTGATCTAACACATCGTCTACTATATACAGTAGTTATATTATATCTCATGCATAGATCGATGATTGCAGATGCATTTAATCATCCTCACGATCCCGCGATAACTAAGAAGTTGGCATCTGAACTAAACTCAATGGACAGTCGCCTCAAAGTTAAATCTCGGTGGGATGCAATGGAAGACGATAAAGCCCTCTACTTGATCCGTGACATGTCAGGACTCGTCAAGAAAGATGTCAGGGAATCTGTTGAATTCCCAAACGGTGACACCCGCGTCTTTGATTATAGTACGTATAGTAATTCATATAAGTATTTGTAAATGTATTTAACTTTACTCAAAAATCTACCGTATATATGTATTCAACTTAGAATGCTTCTTGTGTATCAAACTTTTAGAATGCTTCTTGTGTATCAAACTTTCAATAATCTCTATTGTATGAATAGATTGTACTTTTGATGACGTGTCACACATATAACCAGACACATCATCAAAATCTACATCTGATACATACAATAGAGATTATTGAAATTCAATACATACAATAAGTTAGTTGCTGAATAAATCCAATTAATAATATGTAGTAAGCTGTTAATTTCATAGAACTAACTAACTTCTATACAAAAAAAAAATAATTCTACAGGAATGAATGTGTTTGGTAAACTATGTGTATACCGCATAAAGCAATATCAATCTGCGGTTCTCGTCATCAAGTATGTAGGACTGCAACCGGAGGGAGGTGATCCCCACACAGCTTATCGCGGGTACATCATTAAGATTGATTTATCAGGTAGGTTTTACAAGACCTCGGATGTTAACATCGATGTCAAGGATGACGTCTTGAAGATAACTATTCCCAAACAGCGAGGGAAGAGAAGGATTGATAAACCTACTATCGTCAAAACGTTTAATTTTTTTTGGCCAGATAAAAATTGATCGACCAAAGAGAGGATACAATACAAGCAGCGACAAATCATATATGTATTTTTTTTTGTTCTTATCATCTTTCTTAGTTGTTAGACGTTTTGTTTAACAAGATGTTAAACTGATAATATGGATTTCGAGTTGTTATCTAATAAGAACTTAATTGGATTACATATGTATGTTTATTAAATATTTAAAGGGTCCGGTTCAAATGAGAATAGGAATTTGTGTGAGAATGAGGGAATCAATCTCAATCACTTATTTTCATCAAATACCTATTTCCATCATCTTTTTTAAAATTAAATATCTCACAAACGGCAAGTCGAAAAATTATAAAAATTGCACCATAAAATTCAACGATTTATCCACTTCGATATGCCGTCCCTCAAGGCATACTTTTGACATTTTTTTTTTTTTTTTTTTTTTTCATTTTTTGATGGGTTTACAAATTAGGAACACATGTGTTAGTGTTGCGTTTAAGGTTTAGGGTTTACGGTTAGGGTGATACGCCGTGATATTTTATAAACACGGAAGCAAAATTAAAATTGTGAAAGTTTTTTTCAAAATGATTTCAGTTAATATTTCAATGATTATAAGTTGGGATAATACACAAATAGGTCACTATACTTTACAAAAATGTTCATTTGGATTACTAAACTTTAAAAATGTTCAATTGGATAACTATACTTGTTGATTGGTGTCATCCCGCCTATTTTGCTTAATTTTGGTTGAAAAAATAGTGACTCAATTGAACATTTTTTAAGTTTAGTAAACGGAGTCATCTTGGCTATAGCAACTATGTCTAAAGTTTGGTAACGTAATTGAACATTTTTACAAGTACAGTAACTCAATTGAATATTTGTGATAATTAATAACGCAGATGCATCTTCGTAAAGTATAATGACATATTTGTATATTATCCCTTCTAAATTATATAACTAACTAACAAACTCTGACTAACATGATGACTGGCCTTTGCCGCCTGTCGGTCATCATGAGATATAAAAGTCTACCAATCAAATGGGCTTGACTTTGCCAAAGGCCCAATAAATTAACGATCGCCTGATTTCTAAACTGTGTGTTGGACACTTGGACCTCTTGATTTTAAAACTCTGTGTTAAGCTTGTGCACTAATAGATGTAAAACTCGTATAAAGTTAAATGACAAAATCAATAGATAAAAGTTTAAAGATGTATGTTTAAAATTTAGAAGTATTAACGAGTTGAAATGGGTTGCTTAGCAGATTATGTAAAAACTTATATGTATATATATGCATATATATATATAGAGAGAGAAATCAAAAGATAAAGTCGAACAAATATTTGACTATGAAATCATTACTAACTCTTTCAAAGATGAATCAATGTAAGTTGCAATAAATTAAGAAAATACGGGACAAAAGATTGAGCTCAAAAGCTTCTTTTTTTCATTTGAGTTAGCGGGGCTAAGTAGGTGTCTCTTGCATTTTGATGATAATACAATAAATAGATCACCAAGCCAGTCTCCAACGAATTCAGAAGTCAAACACACAAGGACATGACAAAGGGTAAAATGGTGATAAAGCTGTAATATGGTCTCAAACGATATGGGTTGCAGCCCGCTTTCACAACTAGATAACAAACCAATCTTGACAACACAAAATAAAACCACTGAAAAGTAACAGTAAAATGTCCAAAGATAGCAGGATTCTATAGATGGTAACGAGGTGGGGCTCCACCTTGTTGTGGGTAGCCATTCTGACCATTATAATGATTCGGGCCAGGACCCATTTCAGAGGGCATGCCCTGCGGTGGCATGTAAGGGTGATTATGCATCTGCATCTGCTGCATTGGCATGGATTGAGGCCCTGGTGGTGGTGGACCTTGAACCCAGCCTCCTGTAGACGGAGCTCCATACACTTCTGGACCAGGCATGTACTGGGCGGTGTTGTACTGGGGAACAGCTGATGGTGGTTGTTGCCCCAAGATTGAGGGTTGTGGGTTCATCATCGGGGTAGCAGCCATTGTGTAATCTCTACTCCGGTCATTGTTGACCTGATAAACACCAGTAAAACAAAACTAAACGCATTAATCACAGCCCACGACTCCGTATGCTAAGTGGCCATTTGGACCCATATACTTATGACTGAATTAATTTTGGCTAGTTTTACATGTTTACTTTTAAATCTCAAACCGGCCAAATGAGTCAACTAACATAATTGGTAAAAGGCCAAATGGATTGGAAGTCATCCAACATCTACTTGATAACCATAAACCTCCAAAACTGTCTATTTAAAAAAATTTAGAATTAACATTTCTGTAAGCATGATTAGTTACAAACATGAACAAGAAAGTGTTTGCTGGTCAACTTAACCTGACCGAGCTTGTTTCGACCTTACTAAATATTGACCTGTTGCAATCCAAGCCCTGTCTGGACTGGTTACCCAATCCATCTATCTTAGCACCTCTAAATATACAAGCTACCAGGCACCAGGATTGCAATAGATGTTATGATTTAGTACAACCCGTCCATTTTAGCACCTCCAAATACAAGTATCAAGCTACCAGGCACCAGGATTGCATTTGATGTTATGATTTATTAAGGACCCATATAAATAAATTGATAGATAGAAAGAAGATAAATGGTGATGATAAGTAGCATCTTATACTACTAAAGGGAAAATACCTTGATACTTAGATCAGTGTGCCGAGAATATGAGATGTGAAGCTTGCAAAACCCTCCATCGTATATGCAGTGTCCTTCCAAGGCTTCCTTGGCAGCCACAGCTGTCTGAACATCTGCAAATCAGTAACAATAATTGGCTAAGTGTCAAGTGTGTAGGCAAACCTCGTATGGAAACATTTATGGAGCTTCTAGTATACCTGAAAAGTTCAATGCATTAACAACTCATCCGACTCTAGATAATTATACAAACTCTAGAATTTCATGAAGGAACTATCCATGTGGATTATGGATGAAGTAACTCACCAGGGTACTGGATCAAAGCTTGGACTCCTCCATTTTTGTCAAACATGGCAATCTTCAAAACAGGTCCAAAAGAAGAGAAGACCTGATCACCAAATACAGAAAATAAGATAACAATGATGAACACAGAAAAATATGGACCGGAAATTAATAATCATAGCACTAGAGATACCATTTGCAACACATCCAATGTGACCGCATACTGCATGTTCTCAATAGAGGCAAGAAGAACATTACTCTCAGATTCAATCTTCTTCCCATCCATACCCACACTGAACTGCAATAGCAACAAAATATAAGGTGATATACAACAAAACAAACTAATTTAACAAAAAAAGAAAAAAGAAAAATTGTTCATATATGTAAAGACTTATTTTCGCTATCAATTAACCAGTTCACAGGCTTACCTGACCACTAGCATCTATTGCAGAGGATGCGACAGGAAGCATAGCGTTGGTATAGTCCCTGAATCATTAAAAAACTTATCAAGTTAGTAGCAGAATGGACACAAAAATTTGCCATAGACGAGTGCAACTGTGCATAAATCTTTACCTGCTACGATGACTCTGGAACTTTACACTCAAATCTGTATGTGCAGAATATGTTATCTTCAGAGAACATGGCCCTAGCTCTGGAATCAAATACCTGCAAGTTCATAGGAAAAAGAAATTGGTATGTATATCAAAAAAGCACTAGCGAGTAGAGAACATGCAAACAAAAAAACCATTGAGCTACAATGTTGTTCAACTGATGCTATACTGCTCTGCAAATGGGCTGCATTATTAATTTATTACATTCACCCACCTGGGTATACTCCTTCCGTCAAGAGCATCCTTTGCAGACGTAGCAGTTTCTGAATCTGTAAACTGCACAAGAGCCTGAAAAGCAGATAAATGATAAGGACACTTCTTAATGATGTCATGCTTAAAAAAATCATACATTCCTACACAATTGCACACACCTGAAATCCAGCTGTCTTCTCAAAAGTTGTAATTTTATGCACATACCCGAACGCAGAGAACACCTACAGAACCCAACTTTAGAATTCGTAGAAACTGAACTATATAAAAACATTATACAGAACATATAACATAAACATTCATCTATAGTCCTTTCCAGTACAAGTACACAGCCAAATGACAGCTCAACTTTAGGTATGAAATCAAACGACGACAATATACAAATATAAACCAAAGCATCTTTGTCTACAAACAAACACTTGTGACATATGCAAACCATAAGATTAGTTAGACAGGTTACAAAGATACATTATGCAGCCACCACATCACATATCTGACACGTATTTACATGTTAACTTTTGTTTCTACTTAATTTGATACTTACAAAAAGTTTCATGAGTGTCTTCTCATTGAAAGAGTAATAGTGGGAAAATGTCAAAAATAGAAATAATACAAAGTTACTAAGGTGCTACTTACCTTGGTAAATATGGTGATGGAAGATCTTCATATGGGTTTCTAAACATAGTTGACTCTACCGCCAACCAAAATATGAACCCCCCATTCCCACACCTCCCCCAACTTAAATACTCAATACATAATTAAAGGGACATCTGAATAGTATTTTACGAGCATTCTCTCAATTCACCCTATTTACTCATATCTGAAATTTGAATGGAATCCCCCACAAGCTAGCTCTAGGATCTGCTATGCATATTTCAGTAAATATGATGTATATAAGAGGTTATTTGCTAATATAAAGCCTTCCCTTTTTAACTTACCTTGATCCAATACCTCTAGGCTCTAGGGACAATACCACCAAGAAACAGCAAGTAATTATTGAAAACCTCAAATAAATATCTACCATACAATTAGAGAATACTCATAATGTCATCTTTCATAAACTGTTATTTCAGGCAGAGTATTAAACAGCCACAATAGACATCTAACATAACATCATAAAGTACTATGCTGAATGCAGAGCACTCTAGCACAGACCATACAGAAAACCAAAAAGAAAGATACGACAAATCTAAAAAACAAAACAAACTATCCTAAACTCTTTAAAGTGTGGGGATAGGAAGAGATGAAGGAGGAAGAAAGAGCGAGTGTTAAGGAAGGGGAAAGGAGAAAAGGAGACAAACACACATGCGCTCTTTCACCCCAAGCAATAAGCTGCCATCGAAGATAAATCCTTGACATAAGCCTGCTGATCCATTTACATTCGATGTCAAACAATGAAGCTTAACAAGCATGTGCTACAACCTACCAACCAAATACTCTTTTGACAGCATCTATCATCTACCAATAACTTACCTCCTCAAAACATACAATACATGAAATAAAATTACTTACCAGGTGCAACACATCAATGCTGACAAGGCGGGCATCATTGCCCTCGATGGTTACCAGAAGTACATTCCCGGCAACATCAGCAGAGGTCTTGTTGTTCACGATTTCTTGCCTGTTTGAATATTGTAGGTAGACAGTTTTCCCTCGTACCTGAGCCGGTTCTGATGATGAAGCATAATACGATATCATTGCAATAGCTTGATTTTGTTCAGCCTATAAACAGTATGAAGCAACAAGTCAAAACTCATAATAATATGCCCACATAACTCTAATCTGACATTGACACTTACAAATTCAATAAAGGCTTGATTTCTGTTTGCTCCAACATTACACTTTGTGTTGACAACTTTACCAAATGGCTTTCCGAGTTCAATCAGTTCCTCTTCAGTGCACTCCCACGGCAAGTTTCTCAAATGAAGAACCTTCGATGGGGTCTGTGTGTACCGAAACTGAGGTTGACTTGAAACAGATGCCATTTCACACAACAAACACCTCAATTCTGCAAAAACAATACAAACAGATGAATCAACAAACATCATCACACAACTTAATACATACTTACTTCTCAACATTAAAAAAAATAAAAAATAAAAAGCCCTAAAACTTAGAATCTTGAAAGCAATATAACTATTTCTTCATCAACATAAGCATTAGAGATAGCTTAACACCATATGACTGTTTTACAAGCTACTATCCAGCCATATTGGCAAATAATAATAATAACAGTAATCAAAATAATAATTATTTTATTATAATAATAATGTCAACATAACAATCACTCATGTGTAACAGTTAATCTGGAAATCCAATTCAAACACCAACCAAAAAACGATATACGAGGTGAAACAACGAGAATTTGAATAGAGCAAACAGATTTATGTATGCATGTATAGCTATAATAATGAGATCCAGATACGTATCGTATATAAAAGAGAATGAGTTAGGGAACATAAATTAGATATAAAGACCTTATAGATAAAGAGAGGATGAAGAATTTGTTGCAGACGAAAAACTAGGGTTTGAAAGTGAAAGAAATTGGGGGTTAATTTGGAGTCGGCAGAGAGCGATGACGAGTAGGGCAAAAGATGGATTGATTATCAAACTAACGGGGGTTCATACTTCACCACGTCCGTTAAATCAACAATCATCATATAAATAATCAAATATTTTCCTTTTAATTCTGGAATATTACGAAAGGGTATAGCCTGCGATACACAACAACCTACTTGATAAACATTATAGTTATACACTAAAAAAAAAACCAACGTTCTGCGATGCACAATCCACGTCCTATAACTTTAACGTTGATTTCTAATATTGTGTGTTCATTATCTTCAAGATTATTGTATTTATACACATAAAGCTACCCGAGAAAAAGAAAATAAAAAAATTACCATAAAAGAAGATTAAAATGATCAAATAATAAGTTATAAACAACGATATGAACGTTAAAGAAAAACGAGCTTGAAATTATAGACATTTAGACACAAATGAAAAAATCATCTTAAACTATATAAAACATACTATAATAGTGAATGTGTCGATAAATGAATTTATCAAAAATCTACTATTGAGGTTACAATATATTAAACCAAAATCATAGATTGTAATAATTAGTACATACAAAAAGTTATTGAGAACCTGTTACATAAATGGAAGATTAATAAATATTTATATAAAGGTTTAAAGATCATGTTGTTTTTATATAGTTTAAGGATTATATTGTTTTAAATATTTCTTTAAGGTTTAAAATACTGATTTTAAAGGTTACGATGTATATTAATGTGTGACACCCGGTCAAAAAGTACAAATTTCGCGCCCAATTTTAACTTCAAATAATCGTACTTTGTACGCAATTATAACAAAGTATTCGAAAACTTTATATATATATATATATATATATATATATATATATATATATATATATATATATATATATATATATATATAATACACAATGATTATTTAATAATCACACTCGAAAGAATCTGAAAGAACGCAGAATAACGCGTCCAAATTTCAGTGACAAAATTTCACAACTAATATTTTATTAGTTAAAATAAACATTATACGTTTGAGGAAAAATATTAAACGTTCGAAAATGTAAGTCGTTTTAATTAAAACGCATTCTAGTTATCTGAGACCGCGCAAAATCTGGTTATAAAACTTTAACCCAAACATTTTATTTTTATAAAATGTTTCGACACAAAATATTTCGAAAGCATATAAATGAATTTTATATATTGAAAATATTATTTATTTTACGATCGGGTACAAAAATACGGGCATTTTGTACTGTGGTTGGAGACCACAGTCTCCAAATTTGGGATCTGGGTTAGATAAGCCGATCCACACACCCTCCCCATCTCATTTTCTTCTTCTTCATTCTTCTCATCTCTATCTCTCCCTCTCAATCTCTAACAACAACAACAAAAATTAACAACAATAACAACAAATTGGCAACAACAACGAGATCGGGAACAACAACAACAACAACTTAGTATCATCATCATCCCCATCAAGTGTTCATCAACATCTTCATCATCTCCATTCATCCTCATTTTCAAAAAGTAAGAAATCACTCTCTATTTCTAGAATCTGTTTCTCTCACTAGAAATTACTTAGATTTTATGTTTATACATGTTAGAAGCTTCCTATAACATCAAAATGCCCAAAAATCGAACCAAAACTCGTTTGAAGCTTGAAATCCCGTAACAGACGAGAGTGTCGCTAGAGGGCCAAAAACAGTGTTAGTGACACTCGTCAAGTGTCGCTACAAGTCTAAGTGTCGCTGCCAGCAACACTCCTTAGAGTGTCGCCAACTAAATAAAATCAATTTTAGGCGACACTAACCGAGTGTCGCCAGATTAATTAACATTTTGGAACCAGCGACACTATCCCAGTGTCGCCAAATAAAACTAAGTGTCGCCTATAGCAACACTAGCAAAGTGTCGCTACAAACAGAAATATGAAATTTTAGGAAGCATTTTCACTACAGCAACATAGTAGAAATAAAAATTTTTCAAGCTGACCTGGCAGCTCGACCCCAGCCAGGGGCTCTGCCCCTTGGACCCCGCCAGGGGTTGCCACCCCTTGGACCCCGCTACCAGGGGCGCTGCCCCCGGACCCCCGTACACGATTTCCAAACCTGAATGACGAATGAATATTTACACAACTTGCTTACACAAACTGATTTGTCTCGTACTTATATAACCTCACGTGTTTAGGACGCTAGGAGGTTACTATTGTGACAACACACGTACCGTAGGATCGCTGACAACTCACAGGTGAGTTCATAGCCCCACTCTTTCAACTATTTTACTATTTTCGGGGTGAGACGCATGCACAATTACTGTTTTAGAATTATAATGATAAACTTTTATAATTCACCCTCATCTATATTACTGTTATGTAATACGAAATGTGTAATACTTAAGAATTACACCCATTATATTGTTGTAGGACAATATCACTACTTAACCTAGATAGGTTGCCATTGTACATTGTTAGATTGTTGAAAAACAATCACCATCACATAACTTGACTAAGTTATCATTATGCATTGACCATATTGTCGCGGGACAATACTATCAAACACACTAGAACTAGTTAGTTCTACCTACGCTGGACAACGACTAGATTTTTACAGGGTTAGTTTTTCTTTTAGGAACTAAGACTGCCTATACATTCCAGGACATCTATATTGGATTGTATGTAAGCAAACATTAACCACGAATCCCAATATATACTGGCTAGGCTGAGGTTAGGAGTATACGATAGTAACGTACATTAGTATAGCTCTTTATACTATTATCAAACAACTAGGTGATGAGTTATTCATACCTAGGCTTATTGTGCTAGACCTAATATTTAAGTATTGTATATACATGCTTAGATACACTAAATCACCATCGTAGGTTACATGATACTCGGTAGAATGTGTTTGTTGATTTGACTTATATATATATACATATATATATATATATATATATATATATATATATATATATATATATATATATATATATACACACACACACATATATTCGTACGCTATCTCGAGCACTTGGTGCCACCTACAATCTATATGTATACTGATATACATACACTATTACAAACACGATTTCTCTAGTCAGGCATGTCGTAGTACTGCTGGCTCTCATTTATACTAGTCGGGCATGTCGTAGTACTGCCAGCTCTCGGTTATTCAAGTCGGGCATGTCGTAGTACTGCCGGCTCAATTACATGCATTGCTTGTGAGCAACACTATTCGAGATCACGGCAAAGTGATTTCAATCCATATCACAGTTTGGTGATACAAATCCATATCTCAGTCTGGTGATCCAAAATCATATCTCAGCCTGGTGATACAATACGATGCCACGGTAAAGTGGGCACAAAACGATGCCACGGTAAAGTGGGCACAAAACGAGATCACGGTAAAATGATTCAGTGATTCAAAATGATATCGCGGTAAAACGATACAAATCATAAACACACGAGTTGATACTCGCACTCATTAACGGATCGGCGAGCTTACACTCGAGATCGTTAACTCAGTATTTGGCTAAATACTCAATCATAGTTCTGCGGGACTACACATCCATGTTGCTGGAGGCAACACACTATGCCAGGTGGCATACCAGTTATTACTTGTTATCATATGACGTGGTCATACAGTTACTTGATTCATACTCAGGCAAGTATTGCCTCACAGTGGTAGTTTTACTCATACCTGATAGGTATCTAGGCATGGATTGCCACACCCTCGATATGACGTGGTCATACACTTCCTCGATAGTTCTTAGGCATGTATTGCCTCACGGTTGTAGACTTACTTATACCTGATAGGTATCTAGGCATGGAATGCCTCTTTCTTTATGTACTTAGGTACACACCACCACTTCTTAGGTATGAGATACCTCGTTAGATGTATACACACTGGTGTTACAACATTACTACAATACATATCAAAATCGTAGAATTTGAACTACTTTTCAAAACATAAAAGGTTTATACTATATGTTTTCAACTAACAATTCTATGAACTCACCAGCTTTATAGCTGACTCGTTTTAGCATGTGTTCTCAGGTGCCTAGCAGGATTAGGATTGCTACAAGATATGACTAGCTCGAGTCGCATGTTTTCAAACATCTGGATTTCTCTGCATAACTTTTGTATTACAAATTATGTATTGAAATTATTTTGCGAACTCGCAACTTGTGTACATTTTATTTTTGGAAATGTATAACTATTTTCAAACGTCTCATTTAGAGTCGTTCATTATGTATCTTATGCTGTGATATTTGATTTGGTAACACCCGACCCAACCGCTTCCTCAACCTGAAATTTGGGGGTGTTACATAATGTTAAGGTTAATTTTTAAGATGTGAAAGAGATTAAGAATAATCTATCAAGATGTATAATGTATTCATCTTCTATGTTAAGATTAAGTTATACTCCCTCCGTCCCTAATCTATTGTCCAGTATTCCTTTTTGGGCTGTACCAATTTAATTGTCCACTTCCATAAATAGATAAGAATAATGAGATAAAGTTCTTTTTTACCCATAGTGTATATTTGTAAGAAAAAAAGTTGGTAAAAAGTAGAGGGTAAAACTGTTATCTTACCAAAAAGTAAGAGAGATGATTATGTTTTCTTAAACTGCGTATTTTTTGTCTGGGACAATAAAATTGGGACGGAGGGAGTATATTAATTAATATATCAATTAATCTTAAGTGTTTAACATATAAAAAATATATTAATATGAATATTAATAATAAAATATTAAAAAGATTAATAATAGAATAGTGACACATGTCATCTTAAGATTAAAATGACATTTCCTTATATGATAAGTCATTATATGAATTTATCACAAACATAAATCGGATAAAACATGAAAAACACATAACAATATCAAATGCAATTTTTTTTAATGTGTTTTTTTTCAATTTGAATTTCGCATTTTACATTGTTAACAACTAGTATTCTGCCCGCACAATGCAGCGGCAATTAAATATCTGTTTACTTAAATTGTTCGTTCAATAATGTGTCATACTTACATAAAATTTGTGAAAATAGTGTTATATCATTTTATTGCTATATTTTATAAATAATGTTTCGAATAATCATAAGAGCGGTAATTCTCAACACGAATAAAAACTCAATCCGAAACCGCAATAAAAAAATAAGGGTTACGGTTTGGATTTTCAACTATCAACCTACTAACCCGAAACCCGCTAATGCGGTTAATTTTAAAGGTTAGGGTCAGGTCTCGGTTAACTCATCGAACCGAAACTAACCTACTAAATTACCAATTTTGACATGAAATCAACCCCCCAACCTATCTGCCAATTTACCTACAAGGGTTGTATGAGTTGTGTCTAAGATGGTTGCTTTCGATTAGTTCGCATTGTAGTTGGTAATTAACTTTTAACATGTCTACCTGAACCCACTAATTCAACATTTCAACCCGTCCCAATTAACTTACAGATATTTAATCTAATTCTTTTTTTTTTTTGAATGGCATAAATATTATAAAACATAACGAGAGACCATCTAGCAAGAAACTAGAGGCCAAAGAACAATAATACAATCTAGAATACACGAATTTCACATCTAGATCTTACTCGAAACTTTAACTACTAAGATCGCAAAAGATGTTGAAAAAACTTGTGCCAATTACAAAAAGAGACACGAAAAAACCTCATCTACGAAGGCTGAGCCACCGGTTTTCACTTTAAGATGTTTTTGATGCGATCCCAAACAAGTTTCGAGGCAACACACCATAAGAGCACCAAGCACAGAACAACGAGGCTAGCTAGGATGTATGGGTAAATGAGACAATTAAATAGATAGTGGTTAGAAACATAATAACATAGAATTACATTAACTATTTGTAACATTTGCATTTAATGTTGTAAAAAGGTAAAGATGTAATTTATCTTTTCTCATGTTAAGAGTATGGTGCAAATTATTTATATAGTACTATAGATATAGATATACATGTGTGTTTAATGGAATATTAGTCCAACATGACCAATAAAACCTACGCTTGTTACACCTATAAAAACATATTCAAGTGAAAACCTTTTTAACTTTGAAATTGATGATGCTTAAGAAATTTATCTTTTCACATTTGTGTACGCATGATTATACATATTAACCACCTCCAAACCGCCCACCAAAGATTATAGGAAAGTTCATAGTCACGTTGAGAATGTTGGAATTTAGAGATGAAGCATATGCTAGTAAAAAAAATGAGAAACATAAACAATACACATCATAATTCACTCTTTTGTACTCATACTAACACCGGTCAAATACGAACAACAAAAAGTTAAGACCAACCAATTACCTCAACGTCACACTGCATTACGTTATTAGTATGAATTATCGCATACAATAACAAATGTTATTTATTATAATGAATGTACTATACTATTGAAGAGAGAACTTTTATTTTTTCAATGAACATGAAAACAAAAAAATATATAAAAATTGAATTACAATAGGAAATTATTGAGAAATTATGCATGTTTTAGAACTTCATTTTGAAAAGCTTAGATTACTTATAAAGACAACGATGTAACCAACAATAGGAATACATGAGGTCCCAAGTGTAAATGGCACTAATTATACATTTATGCATACTTGATTAAATGATTATTAAGTAAAATACATATATATTTGTTACAATGCATATGTGATTACTCAAGATGACATTATTAATTAATATTTTTAAGATGAAATCATGAATTGCCAAATCAATATTCAGCTAATTTGTCTGTTAAGAGAATTGCCACATAGGCAAAATGAGTCATATAATAATGCCACATAACCTAGGGGGCTAGCCTTTTAGTAATATAGAGAGATATTAAATTTATATTATTATATTATTATTTTTAATGTGCATTCTTTAAATTATTTTCAAATTTATAGATGAAAAATCAACTCTTATTAAAGATCCTCAAAGTCCAAAAGTTTTGGAAGATATATTAACAACTTTATTGGTAATTTTAATGTAATTGGGATTTGCTCGAGACTAAAGTGTATTCTAAATTAAGTTATAAGACGAGTCGTTAAGTATGGGGTTCATACTTGTTTAAACTAACTTGGACACCGTCACTAAATATAGAGGGTCAAGGGGGAGGCCCTTTTTTTCCCCAAAAAATGAATAGGCATGATGTTTGTTTGTGAAACGTTGCCCCTGTTCGCGAAAAGGTGTGATTGCTGGTTTCCGACCAACCGAATTTTTGAAATAACATAATGGTTTTGGTCTCATTTTCACATACGAAAACACAAGAATTCTCTCTGGTTTTGTTTAGTTTCTCTGCCAAGATTTTTGGTGCAATATTTGTCTTATCCCATTAAAGATTTTATGAACCCAGGCAGTAAAAGGTCTAAATACTTTATTGAGAAAGTGATTACACAATTCAAATATTATCCAAGATTATCATCACACCTTAATTCCCCAACAACCTTTATAACCAAATATGTTAATGAAAATCGAAGTTTACAGACAGTTTATTGATATTGATTTGTAGATATATTTGATCCTCAAGATTTCATTTATTGTATATGAGACACCCGAATTTCATATTTTATTTTATTTTGGACTTAAAAGATACTTTCGTGCTACACATATGGATCAAACCTCTTCCAAAATGACATTTGAAACCATTTTTCTACCACAATTTCAATCCTCAACAAAACAACTCTTTACTATCAACCTTTGCAACATTATTACCATTCCAACAACCCAAAAGCAAACTTGACCATTTTTATGATACCGCAATTACCACCAAGACTTACAATAAACAAACGAGATTAATTCTTGTTGTACACCAAATCTGTACAAGAGAGGCATATGTACCTATTTAACATTACCATGACCCATTTTCTTAAACTTGACATATTTTAAAATAACTATTAAATGACCAAAACCATGACATGTCTTTAAAATTGATTAAGTTACTTGTACAAAAAAAAAAAAAGGTGTACACTACAATATAGAGCATGGTATGATAGAAGGCTTGTTACCATATGATGCAACAAGCTCCACCTTTAGCTTCCCATAGGTCTTTCGCCTAAATAGTCCTTTGACCCGCTTATTTCACCTACAACATTTCAGCACATAATGGTAAGCATCCACTGATGCATCTAGTAATTTATTTTTATTTTGAAGTTTGGCCTACAACAATTCAAAGAGAATTAAAAAGTGAAGTGGATGATATGATTTGTTGATTTAAATGATTTTTATATAAAAGTAATTTTGAATTAAAAGGTTATGGGTTTCTTTAAAAAAATGAAGGTTTGAGAGATCTAGAGCGCTAATTTGATTTGAATTAGAAGTTTTGTGTATCAATTCTTGGGGTGTTATCATAATTTGAATTAGAGTGCTAATTTATCAAATTGCCCATGGCCGAATTTATTTAATTGATAGCGCGCTAACCTTTTTAACTAGTTCTCACGGTACTCACATGGATTTGGTTCTCACCGGATCTGCACTATATATATATATATATATATATATATATATATATATATATATATATATACACACACACACACACACATATATATATTTTAATGTTGGATAGTTACTTAAATAGAAATATAGTACATACTAAATAATAAATTCCTCTGAGGTTAGTCTATTATTATTATTAAACCTGTAATAACACGGGCTTTGTAAGATGCTTTATTTGTTGACATATAATAAACATTAATTATGTTTAAGGTTTAAAGTGAGTAATAAACAATAAGAATCTAAGATGTAGAGTAATAATGAAATATCCGACAGTATATAATAAAATCATAATATTAAGAGTTGAAATATGTTAAGTGATAAAATTTCAATATAGTAGTGTCGCACCCCCAAATTCGTAATGCGGAAGCGGTTCGGGTTGGGGCGCGACTAATTAAGTAATCAAAAGCAAAAAGATATACAGCAAACGACCTCTAAATGAGACGTTTGTAAAATAGTTACACTCCGTAGTTAAATCGTTTGAAAACATATTGTTTTCGTTACAAAAGCATCGTAGCCTAGGGTTCGCGTATGTAGCGGGAGATTCTATTACATAACCATAATATACAAAAGATAATACTAAGAATCTCCGTTAAATGCAGTGTAGAATATCATGCGACTCTAGCTAGTGTCCTGGAGTAACCCTACTCCGTACGTGTACCTGAGAATACATGCTAAAAAGGGTCAACACGGATGTTAGTGAATCTCATAGGTTTGTAAGTAAGTAAACAGTTTGAACACAAGATTTTATCATCGTTGCACGTGTGCGAAATCAAGTATTTGCAACCAAGCAAATAGTAAGTAAATATGTATATACCGTTTCCATGAGGCTCATAGTCGAAGCTTAACCCGTAAATCAATGGTACAGCCAAGTACCGTATAGTGCCCCCGCGAGTGCCTAATCCAAACACTCGTACGAAACAAATAAAAGTCGCCCGTTTATACAGAACGGTTCGTGGTAGCGCTACTACCCCGGGCGGGGAGGGTCAGTCCCTAATTGATCCATTAACTAATATTCGCGCTATATCCCATATCTAACAACTATGATAGAGGTGTTGGAATAGTGTCCAATATCATAATTATTTGGTAAGACTATCATTAATGGTAAAGTCCTTTTTGAGTTGCCCTCAATAAACAGTCAAGAGAAAAATGAAGGGTAATATTAAATGTATTAATATTATAATTGTTTGGTTAATTAATAAATAGTTTATTAATTAGAAAATCAAAAGTAATTAAATTTGGCAGAAGATTCCAGAAACAGGATCCAACCGCCGGTCGGAAGGTCCAACCGCCGGTTGGAATTAGGGTTTCAAAGGCGGTGGAAGTCGAAGACTTGGAGTCCAAGACTGACAGCTCCAACCGCCGGTTGAAAGGTCCAACCGCCGGTTGGGAGTCGAATTCAGGGTTTCTTCCACAACTATAAATAGGGGCATCCTATACCTTCATAATATATGATTTCAGGTGCGAATTTTTAAGGATTTCGAAAATTCGACTTTCTCTTGGGTTTTTGGGTGTGAAGCATTAGAGGTATTCTACTTTGGGTACTTGTGTCGCACCCCCAAATTCGGGTTGCGGAATCGAATCGGGTCGGGGCGCGACTAATCAAATATCCAGCACACAAGGTATACAATGAACGACTCTATATACGTCGTTTACAATACATTGATATTATAAAAGTTTTACACAGTTATAATAGTTTTCAAAAGCTCGTGATTTAATGAAAGAGATTCTATGGCATAACTAAATTATACAAAATGTAGTAATGCATGACAATCTCTTGATGTCTGAATGTGACTCGAGCTAATGGGCATCCTGAATGAGCAGGCCTACAGCTGCTGAGAACCTGAGAATACACGCTAAATTGGTCAGCTAAAAGCTGGTGAGCTCACAGGTTTAATGATAAAGTATAATGTATGAACCGCAAGATTTAATTATGATTATTTTCAATAAAGTAAATAAGTAAATGATAAATTATGTATATAACTGCCATGAGCACATAGTCTGAGCTTAACTGAGGTGTCAGGATCACAATTAAGTGCCTGAGCGAGGGTGCCTCTATGCGTGTGCCTAATCAACACACGTATGAACAAATGATAATGCGTCAGTTTGACTAGTCCGTATGAACAAATGATAAGTGTCAATTTTGTAAGACTTAGTGTTTTAAGGATTCTAGGTCGATATGACTTTACTCTTATTCCTAAGCCTTGTTATTGTTCATTAAGGTTCTGATTACTTCGACTTATGACTTAAATATCTCCTTTTCAAACAGTTATACATCCCTGGATTATTCGCAGTTTACTAAAACATGTTTCATATGCAGACCATGCCTTTCAGTAATTAGACAGTGTACTTTACATGGTAGTTCCACCGCTTCTTACATCCAACATGCGGTCAAGAGTAATTGACAGTGAAAGTGACACTCTAAACTAGCTAAATGTAAAGCAGTGCAGAAATGTAAACCTAATATGTACAACGAGTGGTTTCACTGTGTCTTACTTATTGCATGTCATGGGTACAGATAACTACTTACCATAATTAAGGTTGATCAGGTCCTAATTACTAGGTTGCAGTCACGTGGATAACCAGAAAGGGTACTCCATAAATTAAACTTAAGTTCATAAAGTCTTAACAGTACAAGGGTTACTAATTCCTATTTTATCTGAACGTATTTCACGAACATTACTTTATAGTGTGTTGACTTTCGTAGGATATACCAGTTAGTTGTGAAGTTGTATTATCCTT
Organism: Helichrysum umbraculigerum; assembly: GCA_949592205.1. Lineage (NCBI taxonomy): Eukaryota > Viridiplantae > Streptophyta > Magnoliopsida > Asterales > Asteraceae > Helichrysum > Helichrysum umbraculigerum. Next base: position 100,575,475 of record CATIUR010000003.1, on the reverse strand, counting down.
TTGGAATTCCAACTGTTAAACCATAGCTGATTCCAGTGATATAACTACCTTCGGTCGTTTATGACTTCCATACATTTGTACTACACTTGAAAGTGTTTCTAGTATTATATCAAATAAACAGTCGAATAGGGGCCGTTATATCACTTTACGATTATCGTACACTAATTATGTAACGTCATCCCTACTTATAATTATCTACATCATCAACAATCACAATAATAAACTACTCGCAATTCATGGCAATAAGTAAATCACATACAAGATAATAATGCATATTGAAATACGAAATAAAACAAGTATGATAAAGGTTTAGATATCACCCGGAAATAAATGCGTATCAGCGTATTATTATGATTGACAACTCTTTCGCACGTACAAAGATTAATCTCTAATTCCATAGCGTTCGTTCTAGCCTCTATATTAATCCGTAGATTAATTACAATAATCCTAGAATGAGACTAACTATAAAATACAAGAGAATTTCTAGAGTGGAATTTTGTGTTTCCAAGAGTAAGTAAGAGTGTGAGAAGAGAGTGTGTTGAAATGAGACCATGAGGCTTCTATTTATAGGTGAATTCTGGCTCATTTTAGCAATCCAAGGAGCACGTTATCAAAAGGTGTGAAAGTTGCTAGCACATGTACCCTAAAGCGCGTAAAGGTCTAGCACATGTACCCTAAAGTTGCGTAAAGTGCTAGCACATGTACCACGCGAGTACGGGCAAGGACCAAAAAGCGGACGGGGGATGGGTGGCAGGCAGCCGGAGCCGCCCACCAGGTGGCCGGCGGCGGTGTGGTGGTGGTCGGCGGCGGCTGGCAGGCTGCCGCCCCGGTTCGCCGTCTTTTGCTTCGTTTCTTGATTTGTGCGTGTTTTCTTCGTTATGCGTCCGTTTGTGTCGATTCTTTTTGCGTTGGATTTGTTTTTCAAAAACGAAGACTTTGATGTAATCAAATCCCAAAAATATGTCTATAAACTTTAGATGTCTCGTACGAATCGTTTGAATCTTCCGGCGTACATAGACACTTAATTCTTCATCCGTTTTTGCCGATTCTTCTTCTGTTGGATTCGTATTTTGAAAACGAATATCTTGAATAAGAGAAATATTAGTGGTGGGTACTTTGTCTCTAAATCTTGTTTTGATGTCTTGAATCTTCAACTGTGCGTGGAATCTTCGTTTTCCGTCCATTTTTAGTGATTTTTCTCGTGCTTTCGTGTTTTCACCCCTTTGGCATAATATCACTAATTTAAGTGATAATTGAGCTTGTATGCCAAGTATTAGTCTTAAATGAGAGGGATATCGGTAGTAAAAACATGACTTTTTACGCGATATCAAGTATCCCACACTTAGACTTTTGCTTGTCCTCAAGCAAACTCATTCATAAAAGACCTTTAGAAAGATTCTAGTCACATATATCTTTTAGAAATACTATTTCCAAAGAATAAAAAGTTTCAGTTATAAAAGAATTCTTATGAGAAACTAAGGGTTTATAGACTTTGATACTTTTCTTCAAGCAATTTAGATGGTAATCATGACTAGGAAATCCTCGTAGTGGGTCACTCAAATCACTCAGGTGTTTAGGGTTTCCTACTCGCTAGTGTCAATCATTCAGATAGCCAGTCATGTAGCATTCTCGTCATAGGCTTGATCAAGAATCAAATCTCCATCACTTCGGATGAGAACGGTACTAATCTTTCAAGACATCTTAAAAAGGAATCGGGTTTTTGGTGAAGAAGGTGTGTGAAAAGGAAGATTATGGGTTTTTCTTTCCTCGTATCTTTCTTGAAACTCGGGTGTTTTTTTTTTCCGAGAAAGTCTCTTCTGGAATTTCTCAGATTTGAAAAGACTTGGTAGTGCAACCCTTTTTGTAAATTTGAATTTTCCTTTTTTGGAATTTTCAGGATAGTGCCGGCATATATGCTTCTTGTTTCCTTTTCTTTTTCTTTTCTTTTCTCTTTTTTTTTTCATGTTGTCCCTACTGATGGATGTTTTGTCCGAAAGGTTTCATATGGTATTGGGTTGTGGTGTTATGTTGGCTTTTCTTTGTGGAAAATTTGGGAAATTGAGAGTGTCTCTGAAAATATTAGAAGACGTGGCTTCCATAGGCTCGGGATGAAGATATAAAGGGAAGTTTTGTTTGGATAGTGGGTGTGAAGAGTGAGTGGATGTTTGGTGGTAAGTGGGTGTTGGAATTCCTTAGAAAGTATCGAGATAGGTTGTACCTATGCCACGTATGGCACTCATTGGTGTGATCTCGAAATGTATTGCAAGAGCAAGTTCTAATTCAAATGCATACATCGGCACACACATGAAACGAAAAGTGAAGCATTTTAAGGATGAATGCTAATCAGGGCTCAAACCTCACGAATTTTTGGTCAATGTGTGCCTAGTCATGTGTTACTTTTTTTGTCCGTATCTCATTCTAAAACAGTTTTGTTTCTTTATAAAAACTCGTTTCTTGCTGTAACTTATATTTTTGAAAAATAGAGGTTCTAAAGAATGTTGCTTTTGAATCCCAAATTTTTTGAAAATTTCTCTATTTTTAGCCTTTTAATGAAAATATTGTTTATGTTACGGACAAGAGGTGAAACTTGCGGTTATATATCGTATATCCCACACTTGGAGGAATATTGTCCCTAATGTTCGAATCAATGTATTGAACACCTCTTGTCGAAGTATCCCACACTTGGAGATTCTACTTATTTTTGGATTGTTACGTAAGTGTAATGTGGTTTTGGAATCCCACACTTAGTTTTTGGAATATCGGAAGAGATAATCGGTGCTTTAAATGGATAGAAGGTTTGGAACGGGTTACCGCTTCGTGATACGTTATGCGTACTATCAGATACTCGTCACAAGATTGCTGGTTTGTTGTTTGTGGCTTCCGGCATCCTTCGTGGCGTGGTCGACAGCTTTGTCCGGGATGGTCTTCGATAAATAGTGTTTGGATCAAACAAACATTCCACTCAATAATCAAATAATAGCTGCTAATAAGAAAAGTAAGGTGATAGCATAATAATAAAATAGATAGAGGTGATGTCTATGCATCCACAGTACATCAAATACAACTGATAATAATAAAGTCTTGGTAGAAAATAGTAAGAAGTTAGAAAGCGGAGCAATCTATTGCTCGGCTGGTGGTGCTCGTGATACTGCTGATGAAGATCCGATGGGTGCATAGGAAGTCTCGTCTGATGAGGAGTCATCTTCTGGGTTATAATGATATTGGGTACCCTCATCCGATGCATCCTGATCAGCTCCTGTGTCTACCGTAAAAACTCCATCCTGTATCAACTGATCAATAAACGGCCCTGCAGACATGTCAAAACTGTCAAGTGGAATGGCAGACGATCCCTGCTGAGTGTGTCCCCCAAATAAGTGTCTGTCTGTGGGAGGACACTGGGGCCTGTACTATGATGATGGGATCGGACTGTCTGAGACTTCTGCGGCTCTGTGCAGTGGCAACTTGCCTAGAAACTCTGGATCTTCTGCTATCTCTCGAAGGCTGTCCCCTGACTGAACCAACCACTGAGGGGACAGACTGTCTAATCATAGAAACCCGTGCTGGAGGTGGCTGTGGTCTAGGCGGAACTGTTCGAGGAGGTAAGCCACAGCCGCGACCTGGATATGGGTGAGGTGTCTGAGCATGAACTGTAGGGGGATATATGTGTGGTGGTACTCGGCCCAACCCGCATGGTATGTTTGGAAGTGGGCTCACCGGTATCCCTGCAATCTGCTGCCTCATAGCCCTGTAGCATCTGACCTGCATCTGCATAAGCCAGTACCAATAGTCTGGCCCTGGAGGAGTCCCGTAGTGATAGTTATATCTGGGAATCTGCACTCTAGGAGCCGGGGTAGAAGGTCCTGCCCTAATAGGCGGTGGTACTACTGGTGGTGGTGCAACTGGGTCTACAGGATCATCGTCATCCTCATCCTCATCTAAATCCGAATCCGAGTCTCTGGGTTTTCCTGACCGCTTTCTCTTTCTCGCCCCTCTAGGTAGAACTAAGTCTGGTACCAGGGTGTCAACACTATCGGGATCTGCTGGTCGCGCTCTCATATAGACAGTGCCATCACTCAAAATCCTAATTATTCCCATCATCTTTAGAAACTCATAGTTTATTGGTTGGGCACTCCACTTGGGTAGACTCTTGAATCTTTCAACTTCTGCTGTTCTAAGCAGTCCCATCTTTCTGATTAACCTTGTAACCACAGGCCCCATGAATGATCTCTTTGTACCAAAACTCTTTTCCTCAAGAATCCGCTGAGCAACTAAGTGGGCAACCTGAATGTTCCTCCTGCTGAGGATACATGCCATCAACGCAACATCAAACTCAGAGACTCGACCATTAGTCGTATGCTTCCCATCAAGCGAACAAGCCAGTAGCTTGTGCAAAATCTGAAGAACTGGCTCTCTGAGTTGGGTGGCTTTAATACCCGAGAAATACGGCTTTGGCGACCAATGACTCCATGCCTCAGCGGCAGTAACCGTGAGGGAAACCGTGGTGGCTCCACTAGTAAACAGAGAGGAATGGATCTCTTCTGGAGTATAGAGATATAGGTGCTGTGCAAACTGAGCTAATGACAAGGTGAATAAGCTCCCCATATACCTAAAGGTGATCAAACCATCTCCCACTATGCTCCGTTGCTCATATTTGTAGGTGGTCATGAACTCAGTGATCATTTCCATGTACACTGGCTCATCGATGTTGAACAGTCTCTTAAAAGACTCGAAAGGCTGACCCTCTGTTGAGTAACTGAGTATATCCTCTAATCTTTGCTTGAACCCTAGAACTTGTAGCTTTTCCCAATCTATATATCTGAAACGGCCAAATGATTTGTCTCTCCATATTCGTGCCATCTGAGTATATTCTGGTGTGGCACTAAGATAGGCTAGAGAACCTGTAAGTGGGCGTGCTGAGTTTAGCTTTGATTTCTTCATGGTACCTGAGAACATGAGAGATTTAAAGTAATGGATTCTTAAGAAAGAAAAATTTAAAGCATTTCTGAAATTCTTAAAGGAAATTCGAAATGAGGGCTTTAAATTTGTGACAGTCCAAAGATTACATCAAATATCCAATGTTCCCAAGTAACAAATAATCAGTTTTAATAATACTAAGGTAACACCAATATATGAAAATATATAGTCATGAAATGGCAATAGCTTTATCATGAAATATTATCATTTACAAAGTTTGGCGTTACCCAAGTTTGAAATGTCAAGATCTCACAATTCATGGTCATATCGTTATAAGAAGGGTTTGACTTTTTAGGAGTTCAACTTGAAGTAAGGTTTTTGATAGAAATGCTTTGTTTTAAAATTCAATACTTCAAGTTGACTTTATAGGTCAAAGCTTTCTTTAAATGACAATTTCAAGTATTCGCATGCCAAGAGTATAACCTTTTCATGATCTAAACTATTTTAAGCATTTCCTAATTGGTAAACAAGCTAGGTTATGCACAAAAGTTATCACACCCATGTATTTGGTTTGATTCAAGACTTTTGTTTTCAAAATGATGATTCTCTAGTTATATTGCCTACTTTGACTATTCAAACAAGTACAAGCATCCTAGTAAGCAAGAATGGTCAAGCAATTTTTATCCATTATTCTATTCATGCAAGCTAGTTAACTTTTTGTTGACTTTTAAAAGTCAAACTTACAATATTCAATTATTAAACTAACCACATTGTACAATTAACATGGGATAATCATTCAAGGCCTCACAATTAAACTTAAATACTTAGAACCTAACACTTATTCAAGCAAAATCCTAGACTAATCAAAGTGGTTAAGGTTCATCCACTTGAAAAGACAAACATGAGTGAACTAGCATGGTAAAGTGGGAGTAGTATATGGTTCCTAAGCATATAACCAAGAAAAGTTCTAGCTTCTAGTTACTAACTTAGCCAACTATATGGAATAATCTCTATTAAGTTTTAAAGTGAGTAAAAGTGATCATACCTTAGTTTTAGTGAACAAAACTCGAAAATGATTGTACAACCGTGAAGAACATGCAAAGAGGAGTTCAAAAGGACACAAGATCACAAGTTTTGGTGAAGATTTGATGGTGGTTTCATGGTGGAGTGATGGTGGTGGACGGTTTTGGAGAGGAGAGGGGAGGAAGAAGGTGTTTTTCTTCTTATTTTTGAATTATGGAGATGTATGGAAGGTTTAGTGGTCCCTAGGAATATGTGTCATATTCTTAAGTACCATATTCCTTACACATGGTCCCTAATGTACCCTAAAATTAAGCCTAATGCTCTAGATTAATTCCTAATGTCCTATTGATCGTAGCTTAAGTATACTTATTGTAACTAGTTACTTGTTGGTTTTTCGTTACGTTATAAATAATTTAAGAAACGTGCAAATTTTTGTGGGACAATTAAAATCAACTTAAAATATTAAACCTAGTATATTTTTGGGTGTTTTTTAAATTTTTGCCCGACGCGGGTCTATAGAATGTGCTTGTTTTGGCTAGAAGCTTAAAGCTGCACATTCTTTTCGGCACGCGTGTGTTTTCAGACAACGATTCAAAAACATTTTCTTCAAAGGTTGCTTTCAAGAATTTATTTATTACTTTATGCACTAAAATATGCTCTTTTAAAGTCGCGAGCCTCGACCTTTTCGGAGAGAATTGTTTTACGATTCGTTCCGATCCCTATATAGGGAAAGGGTTGAGATTTGCTCCCTTAAGCGAACGTTTTTAGAAACAAAACTTTTTGAAAGCTCCCAAATGATATTATAAACTAAATAGTAATGACAGTTCTCTAATTCCCCTAGGATCTTTCGTTCCTCGTACCCTAAATTGACAAGATCATCAATTAACTTATCGTATGCTTTCCTTATTTTTTTTTTGGGTTTGACAAACCGTCGCGTGGTCCTTGGTCTTTGTAATTCAGATCGTGAGTGAGTTTATTCATGATTTCCATAAATGCTTTCTCTTCCTACGAATCAGGTTCTCCGGTTGTAGACTTAACTATCGTAAGGAGTTCACTGATTTTGGCTTTTTGTGTGGAAGTGAAGGGGTATTTTGTAAAGGCGAAGATTCAAATAAGCTTGACGTGAAGGTCTTTTCTTTTTGCAAAGAGGGTTGTGTCGATTCTTTCCTTGGTGGAATCAGGAAAAACGTCTTGTAGTTTTGAGATCAAGTAAGAGGCGGGGTCAACAAAGAATATATGAAATCTTACCAGGGATGAAGATGGGAATCATCGGGTCTGGTTCTACCCAGAACTCAAGTTTCTTGATCATTGCAGCGACATTGTGATTGATTAATATCATAGATATTGGGAGAAAATCCATGTCGGCAAGTGATTCAAAAAGTAGATCTAAATCTGATATAAACTTTAGTTCCTAGTCTCTGAAATTGGTGGAACTGCTTTTGCATTCATGACTTGACAAGCGAAGAAGGAATTCTACTTGTTTCTCTAATTTGGCAATCGTTTCTCGTTGTTCGTAGAAAAATGGGAGGTCGGTAGAGTTTAATTGCCTAACGAATGCCTTGTAGACATCTACCCTACGGGAAGGATTGAAGGAAGCACCGAGGTGGCGTTCTTCAAAACAAGGTTGTTCTGACTCGACTGATGGAACCTTATCCACCACTCGGTAAATGGTGTATTTGTGTTCATGTGACAGGAATGAAAAGATGCCGTCATTACAAGAATCGGACAGGGTCTGGGAATACATTGTCGTTTCAGGAATGAGGGTGATTAAATCACATAATTTCGGAGGCTTGACTTCATAATCATTTTCGGGAAGATTATTGAAGTGGGCAGAATTTGGCAAATTAGGTTAATGAAAAGTTGGAGAGTGATCTTCTGGAGATGATGCAAGGTCAGGTAACTGATTCGTGTCATCAAACTCCAGGCAATGTTTTGGAATGGAAAGTGGGGTCCTAAATTCTTCTTGGGTGTCGGAGGTTTCCTTAGTTTTAGAGGAAGAAGGTGAAAAGAAATCAGATCCTATCTCTTTTTCTAAGTAGTTAAAGAATTCTGTATCATCCATTGCCTTAAATTCATCCTTTGAAATGAGGCAAGAAGTGGGTTTTCGAGTTGTCATTTTCAAACTAATATTATCCTAATTAACTAATACTTAACTAATACTAATTACTTAAATTAACTTTCGAAGGATATTTGAGAAGATTTCGATCGGAAGGATCTCCTAAATACTACTACTTAAGGCGGCTTTGAATCGTACGTTAACGATTCCCCGGCAGCGGCACCAAAAACTTGATGGCACCCGAAAGCGTCGGTGTCGTTGGTGGTATAACTAATCGGGCGCCAACAGGGGTTTTAAAATTTATAAATAGCGGGGCTTAAATTATGCGTACTACCTACTCTGGTTAGTAAGCGGTAAATATGACCTAAGATCGTTCTATGAATCGAAACGTGTAGGAGATTAAAGCTGGTGCTTTCGGTAGGGAAGTATTTAGGATGGAACAAAGTAGGTAGGTTTGGGGGTTTTTAAACTAAAGACAAATAATTAAAGTGCAGGAATGTAAATTGCAAGAAATTAAAGTGCATGAAAGCAGGTAAAGATAAATATGTGATTGTTGAGACTTGATAATTAATTTTTCGGGATGACAGACTAAATAGGGACAAAACTTAATAAATAAATAAACTATCAGGCGTAAACTCTAGAACCCTACCAACTAATTCTCCCATTGGCATGTCACTAGGAACTAGGTTATCGTGATTCTGATCGGAGCAATACGCAAACTTCCAATACTTATCTGGTTGAAAGATAAGCAACCTATCTTGGTTTATACCGAGGTGCATGAATTAGCAGCGTATCGTCTCATAGGTCCGACCGTTCTTAACCCCTAAGATAGCTTACTATTCTATTAGCATGCAGATTAATAACTTTGTATGTTTAGACCGTCGATTTTGTAAGACTTAGTGTTTTAAGGATTCTAGGTCGATATGACTTTACTCTTATTCCTAAGCCTTGTTATTGTTCATTAAGGTTCTGATTACTTCGACTTATTACTTAAATCTCTCCTTTTCAAACAGTTATATATCCCTGGATTATTCGCAGTTTATTAAAACATGTTTCATATGCAGACCATGCCTTTCAGTAATTAGACAGTGTACTTTACATGGTAGTTCCACAGCTTCTTACATCCAACATGCGGTCAAGAGTAATTGACAGTGAAAGTGACATTCTAAACTAACTAAATGTAAAGCAGTGCAAAAATGTAAACCTAATATGAACAACGAGTGGTTTCACTGTGTCTTACTTATTGCATGTCATGGGCACAGATAACTACATACTATAATTAAGGTTAATCAGGTCCTAATTACTAGGTTGCAGTGACGTGGATAACCAGAAATGGTACTCCATAAATTAAACTTAAGTTCATAAATTCTTAACAGTACAAGGGTTATTAATTCCTATTTTATCTGAACGTATTTCACGAACATTACTTTATAGTGTGTTGACTTTCGTAGGATATACCAGTTAGTTGTGAAGTTGTATTATCCTTTTGGAATTCCAACTGTTAAACCAGAGCTGATTCCAGTGATATAACTATCTTCGGTCGTTTATGACTTCCATACATTTGTACTACACTTGAAAGTGTTTCCAGTACTATATCAAATAAACAGTCGAATAGGGGCCGTTATATCACTTTACGATTATCGTACACTAATTATATAACATCATCCCTACTTATAATTATCTACATCATCAAAAATCACAATAATAAACTACTCGCAATTCATGGTAATAAGTAAATCACATACAAGATAATAATGCATATTGAAATACGAAATAAAACAAGTATGATAAAGGTTTAGATATCACCCGAAAATAAATGCGTAGCAGCGTATTATTATGATTGACAACTCTTTCGCACGTACAAAGATTAATCTCTAATTCCCTAGCATTCGTTCTAGCCTCTATATTAATCCGTAGATAAATTACAATAATCCTAGAATGAGACTAACTATAAAATACAAGAGAATTTCTAGAGTGGAATTTTGTGTTTCCAAGAGTAAGTAAGAGTGTGAGAAGAGAGTGTGTTGAAATAAGACCATGAAGCTTCTATTTATAGGTGAATTCCGGCTCATTTTAGCAATCCAAGGAGCACGTTATCAAAAGGTGTGAAAGTTGCTAGCACATGTACCCAAAAGCGCGTAAAGGTCTAGCACATGTACCCTAAAGTTGCGTAAAGTGCTAGCACATGTACCACGCGAGTACGGGCAAGGACCAAAAAGCAGCCGGGGAACGGGTGGCAAGCAGCCGGCGCCGCCCACAAGGTGGCCAGCGGCGGTGTGGTGGTGGCCGGCGGCGTGTAACACCCCCAAATTCACTGTTTAGCGGAAGCAGGTTTTGGGGTGCTACTAATCAAATATCACAGCACAAAGATAAAGCAAACGACATCTATATGCAACGTTTGTAAATTAGTTACATTTCCATAGATATTTGCATGAAATTATGATATGTCACAAGTGTAAATGATGAGATACACGATAACGGTTCGAAGTGGCAATCACATTTCATTTAGATAAACAAGTTGAATACAAGATACGGGTTTCCAAAAGATTACAGAGTAATAGTAGTACAAAAGTGCCGGGAATTGTTACATCCGGTTGAATTACATAGGCCCTAATAAAGTAGTTAGCTGGTTACAAGTTACAGACTGATCCAATCTTGATGCAAATTAATCTGTTCCATCAGCGCGACAAGGCGGTCCACGGTTTCTGATAGTCTGTTGGTTTGCCTGGCGTTGTCTTCAACCAAAACCAGTCGTTGTACTAGTGCTCGAGAGTGATCCTCAGTCTCCTGTGAACGCTGTTCACATTCCTCTAGTCGGTTTCTTACGAGTTCATCCGCACCTAATTCAGCGGTCATTGAATCCTGAATTATGCTTACAGAGAGGCTGGTATCTTCTTGTTCTCGCTGGAGTTGGGATATGTGATCAAGTGCTTGGCGAAGCAGGTAGGTCATTCGGTGTTGTTCCCGTTCGAGATTTTCGAGCCTTTGCTCCTGATGATGGAGTTGAGCAGTCAACACTGGCACCGTAGGGTGTGCCGAGTTCCGAGAGTTATGAACAGGATAGGGGCTGGTTCGAGGTGACCTAGTGGTCCTCCTGGCTATTCGCGGGTTTCGAGATCCATGTGAATGAGAGTGTGACGGATTGGGTGGTGTGTTTGCCATTCCTGTGGCAGAGTGTAAGTAAGACGAGGCTAATATATGGGTAAGTACATAATATCCAGCCGAATGTCTAGCACATATCAAGTAATGGTCCGGTTCTCTCGTGGTCAGAGTCAACTAACGTATTCCCGTTCAACATAATCGTTTCAGACCTTACATCATCTTTCCTTAATTGTACATAGTTGATCAGGCTATGTTAAATTAAAGTCGTATGCTGTAATTCCTGAACCAGTCATGCCTAATAAAGAAATACTGCCTAACGGTCATAGTCTAGGCCCACTAAATGCAACCTAGTTCACTATAACCTTAGGCTCTGATACCAATCTGTAACACCCCCAAATTCACTGTTTAGCGGAAGCAGGTTTTGGGGTGCTACTAATCAAATATCACAGCACAAAGATAAAGCAAACGACATCTATATGCAACGTTTGTAAATTAGTTACATTTCCATAGATATAATGTTTGAAAACTTAATGCTTTCGTATACAAAAATATTTCCCTAGAGTCCACGCGTATGGCGGGAGATTCTATTACATAATCAACATGTACAAAAGATAATGCTGAGAATCTCCGTTAATGCAGTTTTAGTTGAAATCATGCGACTCTAGCTATGTCCTGGAGAAATCCTACTCCATGTGAGTACCTGAGAATACATGCTAAAAGGTCAACACGAATGTTGGTGAATCTAACAGGTTTGTAAATAATATCAGTTTTGAACACAAGATTTCATTAGTAGTGCCCATAGGCGTAATATCAGTATTTGCAATCCAGCAAAGGTAAGTAAGTAGGTTATACCGTTGCCATGAGGCTCATAATCGAAGCTTAACCCGTAAGTAATAATGTTTGCTCCCGTGACATGCTCGTAACTGAGCAAGCAGATGTAACGAATAATAGTCGCCCGTTTATACATAACGGTTCGTGGTAGCGCTACTATCCCGGGCGGGGAGGGTCATTTCCCTAATGGATCCATTAACTAGTGTTCGCGCTTAAGTCCATAACTAACGATATATGATGGAGAGACTTCTGTAAGTAGTAAACAACTCATGCAATTCCGTTTGGTATAGTAAACAGTTTTAGTACTTGTGTTCAAGGAAAAGTAGTAGCATGCTTCCCCCCAATAAGATAAAACAGTAAAAGTGGGGCCGTAAGACTCACCTGAGTCTCGTAATAAGCCGTAGCAAATAGCAAGTCGTAAATGTAGCTAGTAGGTTCTCCGAACCCGTAACCTTCAAATGCCTAATCATATGAAGTTATGTAAGTATGTGTCTCGCGAGACGTTTCGTTTAGTTGTACACAACTAGTATATCCAATGTTTGTCCGTATGTCTGTAATTGTTCGTTTGTTGGAAAACATGTTTGACCAGTTGGTGACGGTTTGTATCAAAAATTCTAAAATGTTGATTTTTGCTACAGTAACTGTGCTACAGTGAATTTTGACTTTAAAAATCCTGATTCTGGTTTCTGCGACACAAAAACTTGGTATGCGACACAAGCGTTGTGTCGCATAGGAATGCGACACAAGAGCTCTGCGACACAGTGGTTGTGTCGCAAAAGCTTGCGATGCTAATTTAATAGCGACATAGGGGTTGTGTCGCATAGAGTCTGCGACACAAGATGCGACATAACGTACGACACAAAATACGACACTAGGTACGACGCAACAGGCAAAATACGACATAACATGCGACACAAGGCTTGTGTCGCATTGATGAACACCAGCCCAGAAAGTTTCGGATGTCGAGATTTTTCGACCAAAAACGCAAATCTAACCTATTTTCAAGCTGTAAAATCGTGTTTTCTTCATTGTTTAGGTTATAGTTATGTTGTGTACACAATATTTCATCAAAACATTACGCCAAAATGCATAGATCTAAGTTTTTAGAAATTTCTTACAAATGCAAATCGAGAGAGATGGAGGCCGAAAATGATGATGATGCCTTTGTTAATCTTGTTCCTTGTGTGTTGGTGATTCCGAAAATATGAATTTCGTGGTCGGATTTGGTGATTCCGAAAATTGGTAGAAATTTGGTGAGAGTGTTTTTGTGTGTGTTTTTGGAAGAATGAAAATGAAAGGAAGGAGATGGGTGTAGGTGGGTGTTGGCTGATCCCGAAAAGGAAAGGAGGGGAAAAACACTCCTCCAAACACAGTGTTTACTCCGTGTCCTAATCGTTTAATCCCTCGTTTTTAATATTTGACCAAGCAGTTATATTTTTAAAATGTGACCAGAGTATTCAAATAAAATTACCTTGCAATTAATTATAAAAACATTTGTCGTGGTGTTTAAATTATTGATTCGCGTTTAATACGTTTTTACTAACATATTCAGAATGTCATCGCGATAATATAAAAAATGTTTCGTTCAACTGCGTACTTTATGTAGTAAAATACGTTCTCATTATTTAAGTAAGTTTTGTCACCAACGTCCAAGTAAAATGTATCGGACTCCATCCGGTTAATTCGTACGATTCATCCAAATCGCGTAAGTACACACATATATATATAAATAACCTTATATATATACAAATAGAGTCTGTAATTAGTCCTATTACATACCAATTACAACTAGTTACAAATACTTAGGCATAATTAATTATCCTAATTAGGCAGGTGTTACACGGCGGCTGGCAGGCTGCCGCCCCGGTTCGCCGTCTTTTGCTTCATTTCTTGATTCGTGCGTGTTTTCTTCGTTATGCGTCCGTTTGCGTCGATTCTTTTTGCATTGGATTCGTTTTTAAAAAACGAAGACTTTCATGAAAAGAAATCCCAAAAATATGTCTCTGAACTTTAGATGTCTCGTACGAATCGTTTGAATCTTCCGACGTACGTAGAATCTTCATTCTTCATCCGTTTTTGCCGATTCTTCTTCTGTTGGATTCGTATTTTGAAAACGAACATCTTGGATAAGAGAAATCTTAGTGGTGGGTACTTTGTCTCTAAATCTTGTTTTGATGTCTTGAATCTTTAACTGTGCGTGGAATCTTCGTTTTCCGTCCATTTTTAGTGATTTTTCTCGTGGTTCCGTGTTTTCACCCCTTTGGCATAATATCACTAATTTAACTGATAATTGATCTTGTATGCCAAGTATTAGTCTTAAATGACAGGGATATAGGTAGTAAAAACATGACTTTTTACGCGATATCACTAGCACATGTACCCTATAGCGCGTAAAGGTCTAGCACGTGTACCCTAAAGTTGCGAAAAGGTCTAGCACGTGTACCAGGCGAGTACGAGCAAGGACGAAAAAGCGGCCGGGAGACGGGTGACAGGCAGCCGGCGCCGCCACCATGGTGGCCGGCGGCGGTGGTGTGGTGGCCGGCGTGCTGCCGTCCCGGTTCGCCGTCTTTTGCTTCGTTTCTTGATTCGCGCGTGTTTTCTTCGTTATGCGTCCGTTTTTGTAGATTCTTTTTGCGTTGGATTCGTTTTTCAATTACGAAGACTTTGATGAAAAGAAATCCCAAAAATATGTCTATGATCTTTGGATGTCTCGTACGAATCGTTTGAATCTTCCGGCGTTCATAGAATCTTCATTCTTCATCCGTTTTTGCCGATTCTTCTTCTGTTGGATTCGTATTTTGAAAACGAACATCATGGATAAGATGGATCTTGGTGATGGGTACTTTATCTTTAAATCTTGTTTTGATGTCTTGAATCTTCAACTGTGCGTGGAATCTTCGTTTTTCGCTCGTTTTGCTTGATTTTTCTCGTGCAACCTTGTTTTGACCTTCTTGGCATATTATCACTGATTTGTGCATTGTTTGAGTCCAAATGCCAAGTATTGTTCCAGAATGAGAGAGATATCGGTGGTAAAAACATGACTTTTTACGCGATATCAGCTTTGTATAAAGATGGTTATCATTTTTCTTTTGATAATGGAAATGGAGATATTTTGGTTCATTTAAATGATTGTTTTATTTTTAAAGCTTCGCCTTACAAAGGTATATATGAAAATGTTGAATGTGTTAGCAATGTTATTTTAAATGTTGATTCGTCTAATGAAATTGATAAATCCAAGTTGTGGCATTGTTGTCTAGGGCACATAAACAAGAAACGCATCGCCCAACTCCAAAAGGATGGAGTGTTGGAATCATTCGACCTCAAATCGGATGATGTATGCGAATCTTGTTTATTAGGCAAGATGACTAAATCACCATTCACAGGATCATGTGAAAGAGGTGAAGGACTATTGGATTTGGTGCATACAGATGTATGTGGACCATTCCGATGTGCTACAAAAGATGGAAATAGATACTTCGTTACATTTACTGATGACTTAAGTAGATTTGGACATGTTTATCTGATCAAACATAAGTCGGATACTTTTGAGGTGTTCAAAAGATATCAAAGCGAAGTAGAGAATCAACTGGGCAGAAAGATAAAGATTCTCCGATCCGATAGGGGAGGAGAATACCTTAGTATCGAATTTCTCGATCATCTTAGAGATTGTGGAATAGTTTCACAATTGACTCTTCCTAGAACACCACAGCTTAATGGTGTTGCTGAAAGGAGAAACAGAACTTTGTTAGACATGGTTAGATCTATGATGAGTCGAGCAACACTTCCAATAAGTTTCTGGGGTTATGCATTAGAAACATCCGCCCATATCTTAAATCAAATACTCACTAAGAAAGTTTCAAAGACACCTTATGAGATGTGGAAGGGAAAGAGACCTTCTCTTGGTCACATCAAAATCTGGGGTTGTGAAGTTTACGTTAGACGGGAAACTCAGGACAAACTAGACTCCAGATCTGAAAAGTGTCTTTTTGTCGGTTACCCACAAGAGTCGTTTGGATATTTATTCTACAGACCCAAGGAGAATGTGGTCTTTGTAGCTCGAAGAGGAGTGTTCCTTAAGAGAGAAATGATATCTAAAGTGGACAGTGGGAGTAAAACTGATCTTGAAGAAATTCAAGAATCTACCGATGAAGAACCTATAATAAACACTAACGTTCAACAAGAAGTGGAGACACCTGTTGAACCTGAAGACATATCCTTACCCGTTCGTAGATCTAGTAGAGTTAGCAATCCTCCTGAGTTCTATTATGGTTATCAAATAGAAGAAGAGGATAAGATAAGTGATAGTACACTGGAAATTAGATGAGCCTGCTAACTACAAGGAAGCGATGGCAGGCCCTGAGGCTGCTAAGTGGAAGGAAGCTATGAAAAGTGAAATCCAGTCCATGTATGACAACCAAGTTTGGAATTTGGTTGACACTACACCCGGTCTTAAGACGGTAGGCTGTAAGTGGATCTTCAAGAAGAAGACAGACATGGATGGGAAAGTACACACTTATAAAGCTAGGTTGGTAGCGAAGGGCTATACTCAAACATATGGGATTAATTATGAGGAAACCTTCTCACCAGTAGCTAAGATTAAGTCAATTAGGATTATGCTAGCCATAGCTGCATTTCATGACTATTAAATATGGCAGATGGATGTCAAAACCGCTTTCCTTAACGGAAAACTGACAGAGGATGTGTTCTTGACACAACCGGAAGGTTTTAAAAATGCAAAGTATCCTAATAAAGTGTGCAAAATTGAAAAGGCTATTTATGGACTTAAACAAGCCTCTCGTAGCTGGAATCTCTGCTTCCATGAGAAAGTCACAGAGTTTGGATTTTCTAGAAGTGAAGATGAGTCCTTGCGGATGATTACTGCTCATAGAAAATGATATCCCAACTTTACAATGTGTAGAAGAATGGTTGGAAAAGTGTTTCGCTATGAAAGATCTTGGAGATGCAGCATATATCCTTGGTATAAAGATTTAGAGAGATAGGTCAAAATGTCTCATAGGGCTCAGCCAGGATACGTACATTGATAAAATATTGAAGAGATTCAATATGGAAAATTCTAAGAAAGGGAACTTACCCTTGAATCATGGCATTAAGATCAGTAAGGATCTGTCTCCAAAGTCTGAGCAAGAATTGGACAGAATGAGTCGAATCCCATATGCTTCGGCTATATGATCAATCATGTATGCCATGACATGTACAAGGTCTGATGTCTCATTTGCTTTGAGCTTAGTGAGTCGACATCAGCAGAATTCTGGTGAAGGTCATTGGACAGCTGTAAAGAATATTCTTAAGTATTTGAGAAATACTAAAGACAGGTTCTTGGTTTATGGTGGAGAAGAAGAACTCAGAGTAACGGGTTATAGTGACGCTAGTTTCCAAACATACAGAGATGATTGTCGATCACAGTCTGGTTGGGTATTCCTACTGAATGGGGGAGCGGTAACATGGAAAAGTTCTAAGCAAGATACAGTAGTAGACTCTACATGCGAGTCTGAGTATATTGCGGCTAGTGAAGCGGCAAATGAAGCTATCTGGATGAGGAATTTCATTGGAGATCTTGGAGTTGTTCCAACAGTACAAGATCCTATTGCTATATTCTGTGATAATGAAAGTGCAGTCGCCTTGAGTAGAGAACCCAAGGATCACGGAAAGTCAAAGCACATTGAAAGGAAATACCATTTTGTTCAAAGGAAAGTCGAAGAAGGACATGTAATTGTGAAGAGCATAAGATCAGAGGATAATCCAGCTGATCCGTTCACAAAGCCTCAAGGAAAGTCCAAGCACGATGAACATGCTAGGAGCATAGGTTTAAGAGATAATGTAAAGTTTTAGTTGTTAGTTTGAATTTGAAACGTTATAAACAATGATGAAAACTGTAATAGACTTGGTGATTAATAATGGAGATTTTTTAATTGGAAGGAGTTCTACCATTTACTATTGTTTGTCATTGTGTTTCAGTTTTGCATGTTTAGACACCACTTCCAGAGTAATAAGTTCTTACTCAAACCTCCTCAGTCGATCACACTATAGGAAGTATGTGGTGAATTAAGACTGTCATGGAGTGTTAGTAGATGTCTATGGAGATTAGACATGGCATGGAGATTGCTGCAACACTTATGGGTACTTAATAGGGATTTAAGTATAGGAGAAACCCGCACTTAAAGAGATCACTTAATGGATTAAATCACAAGTGATTTTAAGATGATAATATCTTCTATTCTTAAAATGGAGATACATGAGTATCTAGTTCTTCAAGTCTGTTATACTTTAGTCTATTCAAACGTTGTGCGTAAGTGCAAGTTATAAAGGGTATGCAAGGTATGATATGATGAGTTGACTAGTGCTATGTAGTCGATAAGCAAATTTTATACACATAGATTATGATTTGTAAATATTTTGTAAATGTACTAAAAATTGTTGTTTTATTCGTAATAATATTAAAGATTAGCTAAAAGAATTGATGGGCTAAAGTCCAAAAGAAAATTAATTGGGCCGAAAAGGGCCTGGCCAGATTTTAAACCAACCGGCGGTTGGACACTTTTGCGATCAAAAACCAGAAAACCATCGGGTTTTCGCCATTTACACCACCACACACACATTCAAACACACATATACGATCGGACGAACGGAATTCGACCGGTGATCATTGCATTTTCATCCATACATTGCGTTTTTGTGATTTACATCATCAAATGTATTATCTAAACTCGTTTTTTTTGTTTTTTTCGAATTTAATCCGAAAGTATTTTGTATCGATTGCGTTTATTGGAGTGATTATAAGTATTTTGATAGTTTAGATGATTAGGATTGCTTAGAAATTAGTTTAGGTTAGTTAGGTTATGATTTTTGCAGTTTGAGGTTTGTTTGCGGATTGTTTCGGGTTGTTTCGTTAAGATATTCGACTTGTAGTTAGTTAACCACACTTATATTAGGAAATGATACGTTTTTTATTCAATAAACTTTTGAAATAAAATTCATCTTCATATTTGAATTTGAATTATATGAGACGAAACAAAAATATTATTTATAATTTTAATAATACTTTTTGAAATAAAAACGTTATATATCATTATATAAAAGTTTTGTTTAAATTCGATATTAAGAAACTATGTTAAAAATGACATTGACATAGTCGGATTTTATATATTTTCAAAACAAATTCTTTTTAATATAAATTGTTGAAAGTGAAAATTTTTGAACATATTAGGGTATAAATGATGAAATATAACATATAATTATAATTAAAATAATTTTTGAAATATGTCGTTATAAAATTCGACAGTTAAACTGTATTAAATATTTATTAGTACAATCTATACACCTTGTTGGATTCGATATTATTTCGAAATAATAAATATTGTAGAATTCATTTTGATTCGATATATTATTCTGTTTAGTTTTAAAATTAAGAAATTAAACAGGTGGCTATCAAAAATTAAGCAGAAATGCTGCCCAAATTTCTTTTGAAATATAAATCTAACACAGTTATTTTAAGTTGTTTTACAGTTATGGCTACCAGGAGACAGGTAGGACGTGTATTATTAGACAGGGAGGATTTCCAGTTACATCCTTACCTACGTTTTGAGCATGAGTCGATTACACCAGAGAGGAGAGCAGAGTATGCTGATGGATTACTAGAGCATATTGCTCAGCCGGTAGAGACACCGGATGTTTTGGATTGGACAGTCATGGAGAGAGTTATAGATCCACGCAGAGAGGGCGAGACTGGGGATGCTACTTTGAGGAGGCTTATGACTCAGAGTTACCTGTTACCGTCAGGTGATGTTGGTTTTGTTTCTTTGGCTTGGATTCGATTATTTCAGATTCGGGAGATTATATATAGGGAGCTTGTGATTGAGTTTTATACTACCCTTAGGTTTGATAGTGCTTCTAGACAGTTAGACCAGCCATCGATTTTCTTTTATTTGGGAGGTCAGCCTAGGACCATGAGTTTGATTGAGTTTGGGGTAGCTGTGGGGTTCTATACACTAGATGAGCTCCACAACCATTCTTTTGGGGATCATTTAATTGCAGGTATGGTTGATCAGTATTCGTCAGTTGAGATTGCTGCATATTGGAGAGATTTGGCTATTGTTGATTATGGAGAGAGGGCACCTTCTGATATACATATGAGGAGTCCGGTTCATAGACTTTTGCATAGATTGTTAGCATATTCTATTTGTGGTAGGCATACTGGGCCTGAGAAGGTCTATCAGCCCGATTTTTTTTATTTGCATACTATGATTCAGGGGACGCTGATCAATGTTCCTTGGAGATTAGTTCATTGGATGACGACTGGGGCGACAAGATATAGGAGGACCAGTAGTTTATGTGGAGGGCATTATGTTACTAGGTTAGCTCATTATTATCAGATGGGAGCTGCTGATTTTTTGACTTGTACACCGGTTACACCTGGGATGTCCTTGCTAGGCGAGGACAAGTTGATAGAGTTAGGTATTATACAGGAGGGTGTACAGGAGGGAGTTTTGTTATGGACACCAGATGTTGCACCTAGACAGCAGCCTGTGCAGAGAGCTCGATTGAGAGGACCCCCTGTTCCACCAGCAGCAGTTATACTACCAGTACCGGAGATACCAGAGATTGATTTGCCAGTAGGTAGAGGTAGAGGACGTGGTAGAGGTCGTGGTCGAGGAGATTTGTATGATGAGGTTCAGCAGAGAGTGGAGAGGATTGAGATAGGGTATGGTAGGAGGTTTGATATGATTGATAGGAGGTTTGCCAGGATGGAGCAGATGTTTGATAGGTTTGAGAGAGAGAGTTTTCGCAGATCTGATTATCAGTTTGGATTGTTACAGCAGCTGTTGAGAGATAGGTCTATCGAGTTTTAGCCATATATTCCTTTTGTTGATGATGGAGCTGGACCTTCGAGACAGCCAGGGCAGGAGGATTCAGATGATGATTAGATTCTGTTGGATACATTTGATACATTTATATTTGGGATGACTGTACTTATTATTATGATTATTTTTCACGTTTATTATATTTATTATGCTGATATGGTTGTTTATTTGTGATAGCATTAGACTGGCAGTAAGTTCAGCACTTTATTTATAAAGTTCTTACTTATCTTATTAATTTTGAACTTTGTGGGTGTGTTCACTGGAAACCCTCACGAGACTATAACTCGTCCACTCGGGATACCGAGGGGTTTAAAGGCTTATTGCATATGCTAAATGCAATCGTGATTAACTACGAAAGTGTGGATGTTGTATATTATTTTTCAAGAGATGAAGGAATCAACCAAGAAGATTTTTCTTAGCCGATGATGAAATTTATAATTTCAGTCAGGGGAGTTTTTCTGTTCTATTTTTCTTTCCCTTACTCACTTTTGTTTATCATTTTTATACAATGAGGGCATTGTATAATTTAAGTGTGGGGATAGGGTTCGTAAGAAAAAGAATTTCTTTAATTAAACATTTAAGTTTCTATTATTCTAAAATTTTGAAAATTTAAAATTTTAAGTGAATAACTAAGTATTTATTAGTTAGAATACTTTTGTTAAAAGTTTTGTTTTGTATTTAAAAGTTTAGACTTTAATATGGATTAACTATTTTGTATATATAATGTAAAGCTACTTAATAAGGAAGTGATATATAGTTATATGATATGATATACTAATAGGCAATCTATATGAGAATTTCTGAATTTAAAAAAAAAAATTAATAAAATAACTTGTTTATTATTTTATGATACATAATATGATGTATGACATAAAAGTCTTAATTTTTAAATTTATTATGCAATAATTTAATATCTTTTTACTTATGTGAGTACATTTGGGGGTATATATTGATGGTTTCCTCTGTTATACGAAAGTATAGACCTGGTCTCTATTAATATATACTTCAAAATTAAGCAAACGCAAGTCAAAAGTACTTGAAAAGTCTTAAAAATAAAAGATACCTAATGAGGTCGCCAAAATGGTTTGACCAAGTCTGGTTTTGCTTAAACCTGAATCAAGTTATGTCGCTCTGTTGCATGAAAATGCAGACCTGTCACCAATGTCTTGATTCTTAAAAATGTATTTCATATATTTAATTGGAATATAAAAGTAAATTGTAAAATTAAATTTAAAGGTAGATCATATATGAAAATCATAAGTAATATACAAACTAACAATAAAAAGGGTATTCAGAAATATGAATATAGATTGTTTAAAGTGGAAAAATATATTAGTAATCATTCATGAACTATATGTTACACTAACAATAATAATTTTTATTTATACATTATAGTTATCCATGTTAAAATTGTTTAAAATTTTAATTTATGAAACAGATTTTTAATATTAGGTATTCTGATTCTTAAATATTAGTTTGATGCTTATTTTTAAATTTTATTCAGTATTATACTTGAGGATAAGCAGAACTTAAGTGTGGGGATATTTGATAAGCATCAAATAGATAGTATATTTTATATTAATTTATCCCTATATTTATATACATTTTATTGCATTTATATGATTTTAGATACTTATTTTGTTAATAATTGCAGAAATGTATTTTAATTGAAGAATGAAGAAAAAGGAACAAGAACGAGACCAGAACTGAAGAATTAAAGCACTTAAAGAAATTAAGATTAAAGACCTTGAAGAAATGAAGACTAAAAGAGTTAAAATGAAGAATTGGGCCAAGAAAACAAAGAAAGTCCGGTTATGAAGATTGAGAGTCCAAAAGTTAAGCCCAAGCCCGAAAATGGAATATTCTGGAATTAACATTCAACCGGCGGTTGGATTAACCAACCGGCGGTTGAGCTTTAGGGTTTAAGGAGGTCCAAACATGTGGAGTTGGACCCGGAAACTAATTACTTCAACCGGCGGTTGGAGTATCCAACCGGCGGTTGGAAGGTCGGCCAGTAAAACTATAAATAGAGGCTCAATTTAGCTTAAATGATATACGATTCAAGAATACTAAAACCGAAAGTTAGGGTTTTAGGACGACTTTAAGGTGCGATTTTGGAGGCAAAGGAGCTAGGGTTTAAAGGTTTTTAACCCTAGGAAAAGCTGGTTTGCTAATTGGTTCGGTTTCTTTATCCTTGTAACTTTATTAATCTTTTGGGTTATTTTGGATATTGTTTATTTGAATTAATTCCTTATTAGGTTTTCATTATGAATGTTTAAATGTATGTTTATTAGATTTATTATATGAATTATATGTTTATGTTGGAACTATATTATTGAATGCTTAGTATACAAGAATTGTATGTGTTATGTTAATATTGATAACAGTTAATTGATTTATATAGATAGCTTTACTAATCTTGTGAGTTTTATATATTAATTAATGATTGTCAATTATTAATGTTAAGTAACACTGTAATTCAAACTAATCTTGGAATTGTATTAATAAACTGCTGATAGATCTTAATAAATAGTGATACTTTACTTAATCTTTGAGAGTGTTGCTATATGAAAATTATCTTAATCTTTGTGATTTTCTACATTAGTAATTCACCAATAATAATAGCCAACAAAGCAAATAGACATAAGTTGATATAGTACATTTAGTAAATAATTGTTTAAATAGTTATAATCTTCTATCCAATTGAGTATACTTAAGTTGTTTCCTAGAACTTATCTATTAGAATCTGTATCAAAAATATAAATATAAATATGTTCGTTCGGAACTAAAACGTCCCCCTTATCTTGTAGATTATTGTAAATTGGATCCTTGTATTTAATTGTATTATAATTGTAAATATTTGTAATTAGAATAAATAGATAATTAGTTATAAATAAGAATAATGTTTTCCTGTGTTCCTTGTGTTCGAATTTGGACTTACTTATTAAGCTATATTACATGAACGGGTTAATCTTGCCTGAATTGTGTGATAGTATTATTTAGTATTTCCTTAATTAAACTTGTTATTATAATTGCATATACTTTTCCGCACATCAAGTTTTTGGCGCCGCTGCCGGGGAACACTTAACCGGTTGAACTTTTGTTTTACCGGGGGAGCGGTGTATTTTATTTTAAAACTAATTATTTTACCTGTATTAATTTTATCTCTGATACTTTGTAAAATCGATAAGAAATATCGGCTCACCCATCGAGAATACTGACAAAAACAAAGGTATAAGGAGAGTAAAGCCCTACCTTATTGATTTATCATATAAGAGGTAAGGTGCTTCTCGAAAGAAATAGGTTTTTAATAAGCTTTGCGCTGACCTGTTTCTCCACTTTTGTGTACTATCAATGGAGCTACCGAGATCTTTTTGACTAGCAATGTAAAGGAAATAAAATTAAAAATTGTATATTAAGTTAATTAGATTAAAATAGGACTAGATAAGTAATCTGAACTATGTGCTATTCTTTGTGCACAGAAAAATTTAGCTGTTATTAGAATGGAGTCGATGCAAATGGACTTTGGAAATGAGAAAATGGATTTCAAAGATATAGAGATAGATGTCCAGTCTTTTGAACCAAATAAGAAAATCAAGCTATCTAATGAAGAAGAAGACTATGAATCACCACCTGTAGTTTCAAATAAGGAAGATATGTTTCACTATTTAGAGTATCATGAAGATGAGCTTAGGTTTATTATGGAACTTATACACAAATCCACTTTAGAGTATACTGATTACCAGAAAGAGTTGATTAGGAAAATGGAAGAAGAATTCAATGCTTGGGTTATATCTAATGAGACTAGAGATACAGATGATTTCATAAACTATGTAGATGAGCTGAAGTATGATATTGTGAGCGAGCATGAAATGGTAGATCCAACGTTTTGTGAAGAGCAGTTGTTGAAATATACATATGTGCATGAAACATTTGAGAAGTCTTTGTTTCCTTATTCTGATAAACAAAGAGAAATGTTAAGAGAGCTTAAGGAGATAATAGAGCATGCCACTGGGAACTTGAGTAACATGGCTGACATATGTTTACTTGAAAACTTTCAAGATTTCTTCAATTCGATAAAGGCTAGAGAGCATATTGGTTCTGGGAAATTTTTCATTGATTGTACGGTTGATTTTTATGTCCAAGAAATTGTTGATGAATTTTACTATGGAGAATGTGATGAAAGAACGCGTATAATTCCTGAGTACTTTTCTGACGAACCAATGGCAAACTTGGTCACTTATGCTAAAATGGAGTTGCACCTAGCTTACAATGGAGTTCATTATAATAAAAGGAATAACCTTTTTCATTTAGGATTATCTGAAGTTTACTATCAGTTGGTAGATACTTTTAGGTATTCTGGGATCACAACGGAGCATCAAGAAGGATACTATAGGAGAATTTTAAGAGACATAGGAAAGGCAGTGAGAACTCATAACACATATGATTATCATGATATACATTTAGGTTTCTATGGGTTAATGGATTCATTGAGACATAATCATGTGGAACGAGAAACAAAGGTTGAAAATAATTACATGGTTACTGATGAAGGAGGAAGGATAGCTAAGAAGGTTAAAAGGGTAGCTGACACACTCATAGAAGTAGAAAATGCTGAAAGGATTCATCATGAAAGTTTTTCTGAATATGCTTCACCAATACCCGAGCTAACTAATAAGATCTATTTGCACTTTCGAAGAATTTATCCTGAGAACTTTGGAAGACCTGTTAATAGGAATTAGGCTTAAACCTCATTTCTGAAGATCATTTGCAACCTCTTCATTTTTAATAATTAGTTAAATTTTTTCTAATTTTTGTTTTAGTTTTATAATTGTTTATGATTTGAATGTTATTTGGATATTTAAAGTTTAATGTTTTTAGTGTTATGGTTGATTAATATGAATTTTATTATTTTCAGAATTATATGATTATCTCATCTTTATTTGTATTAGCTACACAAATTATAAGAATTTTAAGTATTTAGAATTGATTTTTACACGAGTTGCAATAGTGATAAAAATTATTTTCATAAAATACTTAGAAGAGATTATAACAAAAAATTCTGGAATTATGCTTAACATTGTTTATAAGATTGCAGATATACAAAAATATAATATTTTTGGTGACAAAAAGATTGAAATAATATTTGGAATTCGATAAAGTCGACAATTGAATTTCCAAACGGTGGATGAGTCGACACAATCACCGATTGAAAAATCTATGTATACCAAGGTAAGATTTATTATATCTGTTATTTGTTACAACTAACGGCATTACATGAATTTGTATTAAAAGTACATATTACTAAAATAACAATATTTTATTAATTATCCATTTATTATTTAAAATTTTTAAATTAATTATTATCTAAAACATAAGCAAATTTTATACACATAGATTATGATTTGTAAATATTTTGTAAATGTACTAAAAATTGTTGTTTTATTCGTAATAATATTACAGATTAGCTAAAAGAATTGATGGGCTAAAGCCCAAAAGAAAATTAATTGGGCCGAAAAGGGCCTGGTCAGATTTTAAACCAACCGGCGGTTGGGAAGCCCAACCGGCGGTTGGACACTTTTGCGATCAAAAACCAGAAAACCATCGGGTTTTCGCCATTTACACCACCACACACACATTCAAACACACATATACGATCGGACGAACGGAATTCGACCAGTGATCATTGCATTTTCATCCATACATTGCGTTTTTGTGATTTACATCATCAAAGGTATTATCTAAACTCGTTTTTTTTTGTTTTTTCGAATTTAATCCGAAAGTTTTTTGTATCGATTGCGTTTATTGGATTGATTATAAGTATTTTGATAGTTTAGATGATTAGGATTGCTTAGAAATTAGTTTAGGTTAGTTAGGTTATGATTTTTGCAGTTTGAGGTTTGTTTGCGGATTGTTTCGGGTTGTTTCGTTAAGATATTCGACTTGTAGTTAGTTAACCACACTTATATTAGGAAATGATACGTTTTTTATTCAATAAACTTTTGAAATAAAATTCATCTTCATATTTGAATTTGAATTATATGAGACGAAACAAAAATATTATTTATAATTTTAATAATACTTTTTGAAATAAAAACGTTATATATCATTATATAAAAGTTTTGTTTAAATTCGATATTAAGAAACTATGTTAAAAATGACATTGACATAGTCGGATTTTATATATTTTCAAAACAAATTCTTTTTAATATAAATTGTTGAAAGTGAAAATTTTTGAACATATTAGGGTATAAATGATGAAATATAACATATAATTATAATTAAAATAATTTTTGAAATATGTCGTTATAAAATTCGACAGTTAAACTGTATTAAATATTTATTAGTACAATCTATACACCTTGTTGGATTCGATATTATTTCGAAATAATAAATATTGTAGAATTCATTTTGATTCGATATATTATTCTGTTTAGTTTTAAAATTAAGAAATTAAACAGGTGGCTATCAAAAATTAAGCAGAAATGCTGCCCAAATTTCTTTTGAAATATAAATCTAACACAGTTATTTTAAGTTGTTTTACAGTTATGGCTACCAGGAGACAGGTAGGACGTGTATTATTAGACAGAGAGGATTTCCAGCTACATCCTTACCTACGTTTTGAGCATGAGTCGATTACACCAGAGAGGAGAGCAGAGTATGCTGATGGATTACTAGAGCATATTGCTCAGCCGGTAGAGACACCAGATGTTTTGGATTGGACAGTCATGGAGAGAGTTATAGATCCACGCAGAGAGGGCGAGACTGGGGATGCTACTTTGAGGAGGCTTATGACTCAGAGTTACCTGTTACCGTCAGGTGATGTTGGTTTTGTTTCTTTGGCTTGGATTCGATTATTTCAGATTCGGGAGATTATATATAGGGAGCTTGTGATTGAGTTTTATACTACCCTTAGGTTTGATAGTGCTTCTAGACAGTTTGACCAGCCTTTGATTTTCTTTTATTTGGGAGGTCAGCCTAGGACCATGAGTTTGATTGAGTTTGGGGTAGCTGTGGGGCTCTATACACTAGATGAGCTCCACAACCATCCTTTTGGGGATCATTTGATTGCAGGTATGGTTGATCAGTATTCGTCAGTTGAGATTGCTGCATATTGGAGAGATTTGGCTATTGTTGATTATGGAGAGAGGGCACCTTCTGATATACATATGAGGAGTCCGGTTCATAGACTTTTGCATAGATTGTTAGCATATTCTATTTGTGGTAGGCATACTGGACCTGAGAAGGTCTATCAGCCCGATTTTTTTTATTTGCATACTATGATTCAGGGGACGCTGATCAATGTTCCTTGGAGATTAGTTCATTGGATGACGACTGGGGCGACAAGATATAGGAGGACCAGTAGTTTATGTGGAGGGCAGTATGTTACTAGGTTAGCTCATTATTATCAGATGGGAGCTGCTGATTTTTTGACTTGTACACCGGTTACACCTGGGATGTCCTTGCTAGGCGAGGACAAGTTGATAGAGTTAGGTATTATACATGAGGGTGTACAGGAGGGAGTTTTGTTATGGACACCAGAGGTTGCACCTGGACAGCAGCCTGTGCAGAGAGCTCGATTGAGAGGACCCCCTGTTCAACCAGCAGCAGTTATACCACCAGTACCGGAGATACCAGAAATTGATTTGCCAGTAGGTAGAGGCAGAGGACGTGGTAGAGGTCGTGGTCGAGGAGATTTGTATGATGAGGTTCAACAGAGACTGGAGAGGATTGAGATAGGGTATGGTAGGAGGTTTGATATGATTGATAGGAGGTTTGCCAGGATGGAGCAGATGTTTGATAGGTTTGAGAGAGAGAGTTTTCGCAGATCTGATTATCAGTTTGGATTGTTACATCAGCTGTTGAGAGATAGGTCTATCGAGTTTCAGCCATATATTCCTTTTGTTGATGATGGAGCTGGACCTTCGAGACAGCCAGGGCAGGAGGATTCAGATGATGATTAGATTCTGTTGGATACATTTGATACATTTATATTTGGGATGACTGTACTTATTATTATGATTATTTTTCACGTTTATTATATTTATTATGCTGATATGGTTGTTTATTTGTGATAGCATTAGACTGGCAGTAAGTTCAGCACTTTATTTATAAAGTTCTTACTTATCTTATTAATTTTAAACTTTGTGGGTGTGTTCACTTGAAACCCTCACGAGACTATAACTCGTCCACTCGGGATACCGAGGGGTTTAAAGGCTTATTGCATATGCTAAATGCAATCGTGATTAACTACGAAAGTGTGGATGTTGTATATTATTTTTCAAGAGATGAAGGAATCAACCAAGAAGATTTTTCTTAGCCGATGATGAAATTTATAATTTCAGTCAGGGGAGTTTTTCTGTTCTATTTTTCTTTCCCTTACTCACTTTTGTTTATCATTTTTATACAATGAGGGCATTGTATAATTTAAGTGTGGGGATAGAGTTCGTAAGAAAAAGAATTTCTTTAATTAAACATTTAAGTTTCTATTATTCTAAAATTTTGAAAATTTAAAATTTTAAGTGAATAACTAAGTATTTATTAGTTAGAATACTTTTGTTAAAAGTTTTGTTTTGTATTTAAAAGTTTAGACTTTAATATGGATTAACTATTTTGTATATATAATGTAAAGCTACTTAATAAGGAAGTGATATATAGTTATATGATATGATATACTAATAGGCAATCTATATGAGAATTTCTGAATTTTAAAAAAAAAAATTAATAAAATAACTTGTTTATTATTTTATGATACATAATATGATGTATGACATAAAAGTCTTAATTTTTAAATTTATTATGCAATAATTTAATATCTTTTTACTTATGTGAGTACATTTGGGGGTATATGTTGATGGTTTCCTCTGTTATACGAAAGTATAGACCTGGTCTCTATTAATATATACTTAAAAATTAAGCAAACGCAAGTCAAAAGTACTTGAAAAGTCTTAAAAATAAAAGATACCTAATGAGGTCGCCAAAACGGTTTGACCAAGTCTGGTTTTGCTTAAACCTGAATCAAGTTATGTCGCTCTGTTGCTTGAAAATGCAGACCTGTCACCAATGTCTTGATTCTTAAAAATGTATTTCATATATTTAATTGGAATATAAAAGTAAATTGTAAAATTAAATTTAAAGGTATATCATATATGAAAATCATAAGTAATATACAAACTAACAATAAAAAGGGTATTCAGAAATATGAATATAGATTGTTTAAAGTGGAAAAATATACTAGTAATCATTCATGAACTATATGTTACACTAACAATAATAATTTTTATTTATACATTATAGTTATCCATGTTAATTAAATTGTTTAAATTTTTAATTTATGAAACAGATTTTTAATATTAGGTATTCTGATTCTTAAATATTAGTTTGATGCTTATTTTTAAATTTTATTCAGTATTATACTTGAGGACAAACAGAACTTAAGTGTGGAGATATTTGATAAGCATCAAATAGATAGTATATTTTATATTAATTTATCCCTATATTTATATACATTTTATTGCATTTATATGATTTTAGATACTTATTTTGTTAATAATTGCAGAAATCTATTTTAATTGAAGAATGAAGAAAAAGGAACAAGAACGAGACCAGAACTGAAGAATTAAAGCACTTAAAGAAATTAAGATTAAAGACCTTGAAGAAATGAAGACTAAAAGAGTTAAAATGAAGAATTGGGCCAAGAAAACAAAGAAAGTCCGGTTATGAAGATTGAGAGTCCAAAAGTTAAGCCCAAGCCCGAAAATGGAATATTCTGGAATTAACATTCAACCGGCAGTTGGATTAACCAACCGGCAGTTGAGCTTTAGGGTTTAAGGCGGTGCAAACATGTGGAGTTGGACCCGGAAACAAATTACTTCAACCGGCGGTTGGAGTATCCAACCGGCGGTTGGAAGGTCGGCCAGTAAAACTATAAATAGAGGCTCAATTTAGCTTAAATGATATACAATTCAAGAATACTAAAACCGAAAGTTAGGGTTTTAGGACGACTTTAAGGTGCGATTTTGGAGGCAAATGAGCTAGGGTTTAAAGGTTTTTAACCCTAGGAAAAGCTGGTTTGCTAATTGGTTCGGTTTCTTTATCCTTGTAACCTTATTAATCTTTTGGGTTATTTTGGATATTGTTTATTTGAATTAATTGCTTATTAGGTTTTCATTATGAATGTTTAAATGTATGTTTATTAGATTTATTATATGAATTATATGTTTATGTTGGAACTATATTATTGAATGCTTAGTATACAAGAATTGTCTGTGTTATGTTAATATTGATAACAGTTAATTGATTTATATAGATAGCTTTACTAATCTTGTGAGTTTTATAAATTAATTAATGATTGTCAATTATTAATGTTAAGTAACACTGTAATTCAACCTAATCTTGGAATTGTATTAATAAACTGCTGATAGATCTTAATAAATAGTGATACTTTACTTAATCTTTGGGAGTGTTGCTATATGAAAATTATCTTAATCTTTGTGATTTTCTACATTAGTAATTCACCAATAATAATAGCCAACAAAGCAAATAGACATAAGTTGATATAATACATTTAGTAAATAATTGTTTAAATAGTTATAATCTTCTATCCAATTGAGTATACTTAAGTTGTTTCCTAGAACTTATCTATTAGAATCTGTATCAAAAATATAAATATAAATATAAATATGTTCGTTCGGAACTAAAACGTCCCCCTTATCTTGTAGATTATTGTAAATTGGATCCTTGTATTTAATTGTATTATAATTGTAAATATTTGTAATTAGAATAAATAGATAATTAGTTATAAATAAGAATAACGTTTTCCTATGTTCCTTGTGTTCGAATTTGGACTTAATTATTAAGCTATATTACATGTACGGGTTAATCTTGCCTGAATTGTGTGATAGTATTATTTAGTATTTCCTTAATTAAACTTGTTATTATAATTGCATATACTTTTCCGCACATCAGTTCATACGATATCGTGAAACAAAGAAATGGTTGATTACTTATCTAAAGGACTGACTCTAAGAATGAGATTCAGAGTTCGGCAGTTGCTTGGATGGCACACTTTACAAAGTTAATAGGATAGAGACTTAGACCAATAGTAGTTGATGATTTGTCCAAGTGGGAGACTGTTGGAATAGTGTCCAATATCATAACTAATTGGTGAGACTATCATTAATGGTAAAGTCCTTTTTGGGTTGCCCTCAATAAACAGTCAAGAGAAAGATGAATGATAATATTAAATGTATTAATATTATAATTGTTTGGTTAATTAATAAATAGTTTATTAATTAGAAAATCAAAAGTAATTAAATTTGTCGGAAGATTCCAGAAACAGGATCCAACCGCCGGTTGGAAGGTCCAACCGCCGGTTGGGATTAGGGTTTCAAAGGCGGTCGAAGTCGCAGACTTGGAGTCCAAGACTGACAGCTCCAACCCCCGGTTGGAAGGTCCAATCGCCGGTTGAGAGTCGAATTCAGGGTTTCTTCCACATCTATAAATAGGGGCATCCTATACCTTCATAATATACGATTTCAGGTGCGAATTTTTAAGGATTTCGAAAATTCGACATTCTCTTGGGTTTTTGGGTGTGAAGCATTAGAGGTATTCTACTTTGGGTACTTGCCTCCAAGTAATGAAGCTCTGCTCGTCGGTCTTTGCGCGAGAAATAGGTTTTCTCTTAAGGTTAGTGTTTTCCTTATCCAATTTATTCATTATACTATGTTGTTAAAGTTAAAGATCCCTTAGGGTTTTAGTTTGCTAATTACCTTAGATTATTTAAAGTTTTGTTATTCCGCTGCGTGTATAATAATCTAGTTAGGGAATAGAAAACCCAACAGGAGGGACTTCAGTGGATTAATAAGTAACTCATGCAAGCCCGTATATGAAAAGTAAGTAAATCAGCACTTGTGTTCAAGTAAAAGCAGTTTTGCAATGTATCTCACCCCGAAAGTAAAAAAGTAAAAGTGGAGCTGTAAGACTCACCTGAGTCTAGCAAGTAAGCGTTTAACTTAATAAACGTGAAACCTGAAAGCAATAGTAATCCGTAGGTTCTCCGAACCCGCAACCTTCTAATACCCTAAGTATATAAGGTTGTATGTATGAGTGAATGTCTCAAAAGATCATTCATGCTAGTTGTCCACTTCAACTAGTTATGTCCAAGTAGTTAATCGTTTGTTTAATTAAAAATGTTTGTGGCCCTTTGGTGAAGTTTAGATATGTAATAATAATTCCCGAAGACATTATTATTAGGTTTCGTATTGTTTCGTTGTATACCTCCATAAGTATATGTTTTGTAAGTACGAGTAGTATCATATAATAGTTTAGTAAATGTTGCGCGAAATCAAGACTTAGTGAAAATAAGTGTTTTCAACATTCTGTGATATGCGACACAGTGGTTGTGTCGCTAGTCATTTCGGCGACATAAAGTAGTGTCGCAATTTAGCGAAATAGATCAAGTGTGCGACGTAGAAGTTGGTGTCGCATGTTGCGACATAAATCGAGCAGCGACATAACAATTTGTGTCGCAGATTAGGGTTTCAGATTGAGGCGCGATATAAGGGTTTGTGTCGCAACGTTGTGTCGCATGAGTGCGACATAAGATGGTAGTGTCGCAGAATCGGGCTGTGAAGATTTTGAGTTTGGGGACTTGGGTCAAAAATGCTCAGTTTGACCCGAAACTTTTATACGACATTTATTATATTATGAAACTTATATAAAATGAGTTTCATGACCATTGGTGACCCTGAAGTGTCGTTTTTAACAAGATTATGAAAACAGCCCTTAACCTTAGCTTTTCCGAAATTACACGATTTTTTCCATGCGATTTGACTAACAAAATGTCCGTATTCAAATCCAAGAAAAATATATTTTGTTCCCGTATGTCTAAGCTTTCCAAAACATATTTTTATGAAAACTTTAGCCAAATGAAACTCATGAAATAAATTCGCAAAGGGACGTAGGTCCATCAGGTCATTTTTATGACACATTGTCGTCACCCCTATCGGTCGGTCGTATTTGACTCCGGTCGTTGTTCCAACAGCAACAGAAGCGGCGGACAGTGAGTTTTAAATTTATATGAGCTGGGGCTCAAACTATAAGTACTACCTACCTTGGAAGCAAGCAGTAAATATAACTCGAGGTCGTTCTTAAATCGGAGCGAATTGAAATAAAGCGGGTCACCAAAGATTATGGTCGCAATTAGGATGGGGGTAGGTAGATAGATCTTGGATTGATTTGGTTTTCTAATTATCCTAAATGCAGAAAAGTAAATAACTAGAAATGAAATTAGCGTTTAAGCAGACAAGTAGAGATGTGATTGCTGAAACTTGGATACTAGGGTTTCGGGATGATGTTCATTATAAAATTGATTGGAGATTTACCAGAATAAGAGTAGACATACTTTCGGTGTAAACACTAGGACCCTACGTTCAGGTGAAACCCTAGAAACATATGTCACTGGAATCCTAGGTTATCATGATTCTGATCAGATCAGGCTGTTTTCAAACCCTCCTGAGCCTTTGCTTAACTAAGACAAAGTCACCCTAAATGTTCTAGGGATCAGGCATAAGGCAACAAACCGCAATTGTATTTACTGACCTTTCTTAACACCTAATCGTCTATTTACTTTCATTATAGCAAATACTGATTGTATCCTGTGTATGTTAAACTATTGGTGTGATTAGGGTTTTGCATGTCTAGGTATATGATTGACACTACCCTGTATTGTTTCTATTGAAGCACATACTTAACCATCATAAATATAGACCCTGCTTTACAGTCAGGCGTTCATCCCTAGGAATAATCACGGTGTACAGGGCAATTAGGCATTTCCACAGTGTTCCAAACCCTAAATGTACTGACGGTGTACTGGGCATTTAAGCATTTCCACAGTGTTCCAGATCTTAGGTGTACTAACGGTGTACAGTGCAACAAGCATTTCCACAGCTTTGATTCCTAGACCACAGTTCTAGAAGGATCACTTCTAGGTAATTCACGATGAAACAATCCATGGCATTTCCTTAGCTTCCACGTATTTGTACTCCACACGAGGTGTTTCCAACGCTATACGAAGTACCGTGCCTTTTTAAAGGAAAGTTCATAGTTTCATACTGTAACTGGAGATAACTGTATATTTATAGTATTAGGGTTGATCAGATCCTATCCTAGGGCAACAGTCACGTGAAAGTCTGGAAAGGGTGATGAGAGACTAGATCTATATTCAGGATAAGCTTAACCAGATACACAGCATAACAATTTCCAATCGTATAAATGAAACATTAATTTAACATCATCCCTACTCCTAATATCTACATTTCAACAATCACAATATTAAACTACTCTATAAACATGGCAATATGCAGAATACAAACTGAAATAACATAAAGCACAAGCATTATAACAGTAAGTAAAGTTTAGATATCACCGGGAATACAGCAGCGTAATACTGAGGATTACAAATAGTCTGAACTTGAAAAACTCGTTACAACAAGATTACCAAGCTAAAACTTCCTCTAGACTCGAACCGTAAGCTCAACCCTAACCTTTCTCCTCTAACTCCTAAGAGTAGTGCTAGAGAGAGAAAGTTAGAGAGAGAAAGTGAAAAAAAAGAGAGAAATAAGAAAAGTGAGAGAATGAGAAATGTGTGAATGTGTTGAGGTGTGTAAAATGAGGAGGAGTGATCCCCTATTTATAGGCAAAGCTCAAAAATCAGTCGTACAACTCGCGAAACAGCACGTACAAGCAAACGATGCACGATACAGGGTACAGGGGGCCGTATACGGCCTTGGTAGGGCCGTATACGGTGTTAGGTAGGCCGTATACGGTCTCTGTGGGGCTGTATACGGTTCCCAGGGCCGTATACGGTGTTCGTCTGATTTCGTTCGTTGCTTAAAACGCGCGTATCTCCTTCGTTATGCGTCCGTTTGACCTGATTCTTTCGCCTGTGGTTTCGTAATTCCGTTACGCTTCTAATGATGCCAACTTCACTGAAATTTGATGTGTATAGATCAATCATAGCCGAAATGACTTTATAGGGTCTGATACTGCTCAGTCTTCTCCGTTCTTTATCCGATTTGCATGATTCTTGATTTTCCCGTCTCGATTTTACCTGTTTTATCATATGATGAAGTTAGAATGTGATATATATAAGGTAAATGAGGCCGGGTGATTTTGTGCACGTTTATTCGTCCTGATTTGCTTGTTATTTGGACGTTTTAGGTGATTTTTGGAGCAACGCCTATATTTAGACCACTTTAGTGAAATTTAGTAAATAATGATCATTTTGGAATGTTTTCACTAAAGTTACGTCCAAAAAGTGCGGAATATTGCCCTTAAAAACATGACTATTTGAGTCACATCAAGTTATCCCACACTTAGGCGTTGCTTGTCCTCAAGCAACACTCAGTTAGAAAAGCATTTAAAATGAGGTTTTTAAGGGGTGAGTCAAAATAATTTCAAAATGATACCACTTCTAATATGACTAAGACTGTTTAAGAATAAGGGAAAGGATAAGATGATCCTTTCAGAAGTAAGAAGCAATTATCATCAAGCATACTACCAATTCTCGTGATATTGGAGTACACATGACTAGGCGATCTCACTATAGGTGGTCACTCAATTCACTCAAAGTGTATCGGGTTCCCTAACAATCTAGAACAATTAAAATCGCTCAAATAAGCCAGTCATGCAGCACTCATCGTCATAAGCTTGGTCGAGAATCGGATCTCCACCACTTAGGTGAGGACGGTGCTAACTATCCCAAGACATTCAACGGGTGGTAGTGTTTGGTGAGGTTTAAGGGTATGGGTAGTGGTATATGTTTGGTTGTAAGGGTTTGACTTATCTTAAAACTCAAAGATAGTGAAAAACTTTATTTCAGAACGGAACGGAGGATTTTGTAGCTGCTCATCTTCTATCGAAATTTTCTTGAGAAGGTGATACTTGAAGCACTCAGCTTTATTTGATGGAACTGTTTCTTTTTCTTTTCTTGATTTTTCTACTTTTTATTTTTCTTTTCTTCTTCAGAACTTCTTTGCCAGAGAATTTCTAAGGATATTTTATGTTGATCCTTTCAGAAATCCTTTTCGGAACTATGATCTTTGATCTTGAACCTCAATTTCTTTTGTCGTGCCAATTTTTCGCACTTTGACTTTTTAGAGTACACAGAAGAGGAAGACTTTAGAGCATAATTGAAGAGGATGTTCCAAAAGATGTTTTTCACGACCTTAGAAATTCTAAGATAAGGTTTTGGGAATTTTGGGTGAGTAGGGGTTTTGTACGAGGGTTTTTAAGAAATGAAAGGTTTAGGCTCAACAGGGTTTACTAGGCGGATCATCGATACTGAAAGTAAGTATCGGAAGGGTTTTGGGCTTGAAGAGATATGTAAGAATTGGGTTTAAATCCTAAGGAATGTCAAGGTCATCTAGCTGCACCTATACCGCGTACGGTACACACCAATGTGGTCTTGAAACGTATGTCTGGAGCAAGTTCTAATTCAGAGATGCAAGCATCGGCACAGACAAGAAATGAAAGTGAAGCATTAAAGATGAATGCTTTTAGGCTCAAGATACCTCACTACAAAATAGGGTTGTATGTGCCTAGCCATGCTCCTTTCAGATTATTGTTTCTTGCTCGAGAAATTTCTACCTTATTTTCCCTATATTCCAAAATACCTTACTCATATTTCGAGAATGATTCTTTTCGAAAGTATTAAACTCAAAAACTTAGAGTTTAGTTTCATAATTTAACTCATAATTTTAAATTTTTTGAAAAAATTTGTTTGAAAAATTCGTTATCTGGGAAAACATTTTCTGAGCAATGCTATTTTGGACATAAAAATTGCCTAAAATTATCCAAGGTATTCTATACCTTGCTATCCCACACTTAGAGGAACATTGTCCCTAATGTTCTCTTGAGTTGAGTTTTTACTGGAGGTAAAATCCCACACTTAGAGTTTGAAAATGTAAGAAAATGTTTCTTAAGTGTTAAATTTGGGTTTGAATCCCACACTTAGTGATAAGCTCAGTATAGGGTGTAGAATATAACAAGCTAACGAGACAGAATATATGTGATCATGAAATGGATAGAAGGTTAAGAAACTCCCCAGATAACGTTTTGAAGCATGTGAAATTTTGCTGGAGAGAGAGTCGAAGTGAGCTTTCTTCTGCATTCTTCTTGAAGGACATCAAGCTTCATACGGGGTTATCCGGTGTCATGTATCCAACGTTATCATAAATCAACTTCAATTCTTTTAAGTGGGGATCCTTATGGTGTAGAATCCCATACTTTAGGTTTTTGAAGAAGTTGGAGTGATTTTGATAAGTGTTTGCGGTGTGGGGAGTGATCCCACACTTAGTTCTTTTGAAGTGCTTGGATACAAGGAAGTTTTGAGAAGAACGAGGCCCCTCCATGAGATGTTTGAATGTTCCGCAGTCTGCAAATATTGAAAACTGGTTCGGGTTGCCTTTTGACTTCATGGATTTTCTTCTTGAAAGTGCGTCATCTCGCCTTTTTCCACGTTCATACATCACAACATTTCTACTTATTAAACAGAAAGAAAATAAAACATAATAAGTAATAGCATAATGTAAATACGGATAGAGTGATCAACCAACTAGTGGCTGATACAAATAAGTTCCAAAAGTAAGGTTTAACAGTAGCCAACAAACACGAGATAATAATAATGATAATGTCTGAAACCAAAGTCAGATGATGCAAATGGGGTAGAACTATGAGGCTGGGGATCCCTGGTCAGGTGCATCAATATGCTGCTTAGGAGCTGGTGCTGTGGATGGTCCTACGACTGACTGCTGGCCACTAGATACTCTCTGTCCCTGTTCTTCAGCATTGATCAGTTTGAGCTGAATCAATATGTCTCTGAGGGTAGCTGCTGGCAGTCTCATCGGATCAGTGTAGCCCCACTCTAACAAAATAGCCGAAGTAACCCCTGCTTGCTCAAGTAAGGTCATGTAAGCCTGGCGTAGCATAGTCTCTGTCGGTACAGCTGAGGAAGAGATCGGTCCCAAGTTTAATAGCATCCCGGAAGTGTCAAAAGATACAGCATCAGTGCCCAAGTAGACTGTGTCAGCACGGTAAGATCCACTGGCGACTGGCTGGGCAGGATGAGAAATCACAGGTGCAGAAATCACTGGCTGAACTACCGGTATCTCGACCTCAACTGACTGGACCTGCTCTGGTACTGGTGTGGTCCGGATAGCGGGTGATGGTGTATGGGTGGTATGTGATGTGATGGATGTATGTGGTGGTGTTATGGCTGGTGGTGGTGGACCGCATCGGTACAAGTAAGGCTCTGGGTCAGGAATACCAAGTTTCCTAGAAATCAACAGCTGATGGGAACGGCTAACCTGAAGAGCATGCAAAAGATAATACTGTGTCAGTGAGGTCACTGGATCTGTGTAGTGAACAGTAGCCTGAGCTGGTGGCTCGGCTGTCTCAGCTCCTCTATGCGGGACACTAGCATGAGTAGTAGGTGCTCGGGCTCTATCAGATGGGCCATCCTCAATATCTGCAACAGGTGAGGATCCTCTAACACGCTTCCCATGGAGACGACATCCTGGAATGATCTGTTTGGTGTTCTTCCATAGGCACTGTCTCTGCTCATCTACCTCAACAAGATGGATCAACTTGCAGTAGTCCAAGTTGAATGGCAAAGAATGAGAACAAACAGTAAACTCCTCAGTGTGGGCCTCAGTCAACAATCCCATACTATACAGCAATCTAGTAATGATCGACCCCATGAACATGTGCCTATCCATGTCTGTCTCAGCTCCAAGTCTCTCAGCGATCAAGAAAGCAACATTCAGATTCTTTCCTCCTATGATTGCTTCCATGAACTTCAATTCTTCGGCACTCACAGCACCACCTTCCTTCTTTCCAAATATAGAACATGCTAACAACTTGTGAAGGATGTGATGAACCGGCTTGATGAAAGTGGATGACTTAACACAGCTCCTAAAGTTTGATCCTGCTAAATCCATCCAAATATCCTTATGGTTCCTGTTTGGTAGGCTGGAGATGTCTTGAACACTGTTTCTGAACCATGCAGAGTTGACCTGAGACTCTGTATATAAACCAAGATACACTCCCAAGTCGGCAACTGAGATATGATGAATCTGTTCCTGAAACCTGAATGAAATCTTTCTTTTGTCGGATACGCTCATTTTTGGGTTCAGCTGGTAAGTCATCATGAACTCTGTCACTACTTCTCGGTATGCATACTCATCTATATCGAAGAGACGGAGAAAGGCATTGTTCACTTGACCATCGGTCTCATACATCAACAAACTCTTCAACTCATCCCTGTTCCCTAGCTTAATCATGTCTTTCCATACCACATATCGATTACTGCCTATCGGTCGCTGCAACCACTGGCGAATGAGTGACCTATTCTTTGAAGATTTGGCCAAGTAGCTGAGTGAAGGTGGGCAATTTTCCATCTGTGATAAAAGACAAGAAAAGATTAGGCCATAATAGTGATATATTAATGGATATGCTAAAGTACTTCCAAATTTTCAGAAAAAATTGGAAATGTAGGCTTTAGAAATGGGCATATCCAGAAATTTTAAAATTGCTAAACCTAACCGCAACCAATCACAAATCCAAAAACTTTTATCAACTTATGTCTAAATAAGGGTAAGTGGCACAAAGCTTCAAGTTCCTAGCATAATTAAAGCAAGTCAACAAGGTACCTAACTTAATTATCCCAAGCACTAGAAACTTAAATTCTTCATGTTCATGGTTAATCAATCTAAATGAGATTAAGTCCAAGGTCATATAGTTACCTCAAGTAAATCAATTAATCATAAAAGGGCATATTACCAATTAAATATGCAATCCAATATTCCGTAATTTCCAAAAGACATAAAGCTTTATTTACATGATTTCAAGCAAATGACGGAAGTAAACTTATTTGACAAGATGGTAGTTTTTAGAAAATGGCGTTTTTGTGGGTTTCATTTCAAAGTCATACACTTTATTAATTAAAGTGATAAACTTAAAAAATGATTAAATGAACCGAAGCTTGTTTTGATAATCTTGTAAGCTTTTTAAGTTTAGAAAAGTCATAAACATGGTTTAAAAATAAAAGTTTTAAGTAAAAATAATGTTTATGATGATTTTATTAAAAATGAGCTTACTTTAATTACCAAAAACTAGCTTAACCTTTTTCTAATCGCAAATGATCAATCAAAACATGTTAACCTGTCATATTTAAGCATAACTCAATCAACAAAAGTCAACATAAGCAATTAATCAACCAAAAAGTCAAACTAGCCATAGTTCATCAAAAAGTCAACACTTTAATTCCCAATCTTGCAATCAAGCCAACAAATCACTAGATTAAGCTTGTAATCATGTTAAGCATCAAGATAAGCATGAAATAACACTAAAGATTGCAACTTTTAACCATGAAATCTATGAAAATGAGTTACAAGCCCTAATTTTTAAAGTTTCATGAAAATCACAAAAGTAGGTCAAGAATTACCTTAAACTTGATGTAATGATGTTGTGGATGCAAGAAAGATCATAAAATGATGAATTTTGAGCTTGGAATCATGCAAAATGGTTGAGTAATGGAGATTTGGTGGTGATGGGGTGTAGGCCGACGGTTTGGGGTAGGGGAGGAGGAAGAAGATGAAGTTTTTAATGATTTTGTCTTTTGTGTGTGGCTAAAATCCCTTTTTATACCCTTTTAAACGTACGCGATTTAAAATTTGCGAAAGATACGAAACATACAAGTAAAATTTCAAAGTTTAAAAATTTTTAATAAAACAATTTTAAAAAGTATGTTCGTAATTTTCTGAATCTTTACGCGCAGTCTGAAAAGATATTGCGAATCGTATGCGAAATCGTATACGTTTTTTATTTAAAACAAGACAATCTTTTTGTGTTCTTTAAAATCCAAGACAAATTCAAAATTAATTTTTTCAAAATTTAAAAATAAACTTTTTCGAACTTTCTGAAAATGTCTAAAATTCGTTACTGTGTTGTGCGAATTTGAATTTTAAAAGAACGTTCTCTTGTATTTTTAAATGCAAGCTTTTAAATTTAAAAATAAACTACTAATATTACTTATCCTAAATACTTAAAATAAAACTAAATTAACTAAAGTTTGGGTTGCCTCCCAAAAAGCGCTTGGTTAAAGTCGGTAGCTCGACTTTTGGACAAATTTATTGAATATTGCCCAAGAGCAATTGTTTAATTGAATTTGGTGCTCTTGGTTGAGGGAAAGTGTAACGAGGAATAAAGTCACAAGTGAGAATCTTAATGACAGAATCAACTAGGTCTGCGGGATGTAACGAGAATCGTTCGTGTTCAGTGAGAAACATACGTTCCTTTTTGCCTAAATCTAGAAGATTGTCAATAAACTTGTTAAATTCCTTTCTAACTTTCTTAGGGTTTGAAATTCCGTTTCGTGATCCGTCATCTATATGGTTTAAGTCATGAAGAAGCATTCCTAGGGTTTGTTGAAATTTCCATTATTCTCTTGAATCGGGATCTCCGGTGGTAGTGTGAACTGACTCCGTGATTTCTTCGATTAAATATGGTTGTGAAACAGTGAAAGGAAATTTTGACTGAGCAAATAACAAAGTGAGTGAGACGTTAATATTCTTCCTTCCAGCAAAGAAAGTAGCTTCCATGTTATCGTCAGTGGCTCCAGGGAATATCTCTAACAACTTGCCGATCATATAAGTAGCGGGGTCAACGAGAAATGGAATTTTATCAGAAATGATGAGAGATATAGTGGGATCTTTGCTGATCCAGAACTCAAGCTCATAAATTATAGCCACAACATGATGATTAATTAGGGTTTGGGAAACCGGTTGATAATCGGTGCAGGCGAACAGGTCCATTAGTAGGTCTATTTCTGATTTAAGCTTTAGTTCTTGCTCTCGATAATGTGTGAAGATACCTTCCTCCTTTTGATTTGGAAGATGGTGGAGAATACCAACCTGTTTCTTTATCCTACGAGCGACTTCTCTTTGTTCAACTGAAAAAGGAAAGTCAGACGTTTTGAGTTGTCTGGCAAATGCTCGACAAACATTCAATCTCCTATCAGGATCAAAAGAGTTACCTACGTAGCAGATATTTTCTTCAGGTTTGATTGGTAAAGTCCTATCAACAACACGATAGATGGTGTACTCGGGTTCGGGTACGAGGTTCAAAAAGATAGGTGATTTTGGAGGGTATTCGTAAACTTCTTCGTCCCAAGGTGGATGTGACACCCCCAAATTTAATGATTTGCGGAAGCTTGATTTGGGTGTCACTAATCAATATACAAAGCACATAAGATATAATGAACGACCACTATATGCGTCGTTTTAAACTTGTATAGATAAAGTAAATGTTTACATCAAAATATTGTTACATTAGCTCGGTTCCTGAAATTGAGAAATTACATAGCATAATTACTTTTACAAAATATAATAATGCAGTCCAATCTCTAGTTGTATGTATGCTGACTCGAGCTAATAATTCCTGCTTGTGCAGCCAAACTACTGCTGGGTACCTGTGATAAATACTAAAATGGGTCAGCGAAAACGCTGGTGAGCTCACAGGTTTGTATGTCAATGTATAGTTGTAAGAACCGCAAGATTTATATTGAATTTAAAATGCAATTAAGCAAGATAAAAGTTATACTGTCCATGAGCACATAGTCTGAGCTTAACTTGATTTGTCAGGCCCAATTAAGGAAACCTAACTTGAAATGCCTCCTACGAGTGCCTAATCAACACTCGTCTTCCCAAATGCTAATATATCCGTTTGACCGGTTAGTGCGTGCTAACCCGGATGAGGATTGTCAATCCCATATGATATCATATACTAACATTCACGCTAAAATATTAGAGACTATGCTATGGAGGACTTTAAATTGATTAGCTTGAAACTCATGTAGTATTTGAAGTTTGGCACTTGCGTTCTACTTGTAAAACAAAATGAAGTAGTAATATCACACCCCTAGTAAAAGTAGTGAAAATGGGGCCATGAAACTCACCTGGTTCTTGAAGTGTTTAACTTAATACACTTGAAGTAATTAGCTGTGAGTTGGTGTCCAAAGGCTTGAAACCTGAATGTGTCCACGACACTTAAATTGTCATTAATTGTATTGGTAACCCGAAAGACTACCATTTGAATTGTTTGTCTAACTTAATGTCCAAATTTCCCCGATTTGGTTGATTGTTTTGTTACAAGTTACTACGACTTGTTTGGAATAAGTTGATACAAGTTACAACGACTTGTTTGATTGAATTATCTAAGTTACTATGACTTAGTTGATTTAATTGTGTATTTGAAAATGTGTACGGCCCATTGGTGACGGTTGAAACGATAGTTCTAAAATGTTATTATATTGTTGCTACAGTGAATTGCTACAGTAAAATTTGACTATTCTACAGTAACTTTGACTTCGAAAATTTTGAGGTTTGAAGATTCTGTTTTG
Source organism: Helichrysum umbraculigerum (assembly GCA_949592205.1). Classification (NCBI taxonomy): domain Eukaryota; kingdom Viridiplantae; phylum Streptophyta; class Magnoliopsida; order Asterales; family Asteraceae; genus Helichrysum; species Helichrysum umbraculigerum. The sequence continues at coordinate 100,531,209 of CATIUR010000003.1, read as the reverse complement.
TGCGACGTAGCCTGCGACGCAGGCTGCGACGTAAGGTTTTTGCGACGAAAAGGGTTGCGTCGCCAAAGTCAACAGTGCTAAGTCAATAGCGACGTAGGGTGCTACGTCGCTTATGCGACGTAGGTTCGGTTTGCGACGTTAAGGTCTGCGTCGCTATGTGCGACATTCGCAAGTCAATGCGACGTAATAGGCTGCGTCGCTATATGCGACGTTGGGGATATGGTGCGACGTAGGTCGCTGCGTCGCTATATGCGACGTTGGGGATATAGTGCGACATAGGTCGCTGCGTCGCTATATGCGACGTTGGGGATATAGTGCGACGTAGGTCGCTGCGTCGCTTTTGCTCCAGGCCAAATGCGACGTACGGGGTCTGATCGGAGTTTCAACCTCAAAAACGCATTTTCCGACCATCGATCGGCATAATATTTTTACCCAACCCATTTTAGGACATTACAAGGTTATACAAACAACTAGCAAGTTATAAAACTTAAAAACGAGAGTTTTCGGAGTTGTGTCGGAAACTTACAAATCGCCGAAATGAAATTCCGGAAAGATAGGATTGTAGATCGTCGCGAGGTGGTCGTTTATTTCCAAAGGGGCTTGAAGATCCAAGGTCGTTCAAGGTGTTTATTTGTTGATTTTGGATGGTTTGGTGGTGATGAAACTTGAGAGAAATTAGAGAGGAGAGAGATAGAGAAAAAGAGAAATGAGAGAAAAGTGGGTGGGAGTGGGAGGTTAAACTCCCACTTTCGCCCCGTGTTCCCGCTCCGTGTGGTGTTCGTTTACTCCGTCGTTTGAACGTTAAATATTTATTTTCTATGTTTTAATATACGTTTTAAAATACGAATAATTATTCAGTATTTTTGTTGAAGTATTTTACTAACTATTTAATAATTACATTATAAAAGATGAATTGTATCGTTTTGTTTGCGCAATTACATTTTATTCGCGTTTATATCAATTATGTGATAAAACTTGGATACTAAATATCATTGACATAATATTTTTAAGTACAATAACGTTATTAAAATCCTTGTATTACTTAAATCAATTTTTTTTCACCAACGTCCGTATTTATTGTATCGAAATTCATTCGATTTGAAACTCGTACGATTTAAACAAATCGCATAATTGTAGATATATATATTCAACAATATATATAATAATTGATACATTAATTAGCCTAACACAGAACTAATTACATGTATTACACTTGATTAGGCACTAAACTATAGTCCTAAATTGCCGGTTGTCACAGTGGAAGACGTTCTTCAATGGGTGGAAAACGAAAGGGTTGAAGATGTTCAGAGTTACTCTTGACAAAACCAGATGAGGTAGGGAATTGAAAGAAGTTTTCTAAGGAATATGAAATCTCAGGGGCAGGTATAACCTGGTAGCTTAGAATGCTAGATGCAGAAGTTGAGATCTTCTGATGAGAATCATGGGTTCCTAAGTCAAGATCTAAGAATTGCCCTATGGTTCTAGATTCATCGTCTGAATTAGCGGAGATAACTTCGGAAGAGGATAAAGATGAAGAGTAGACGTCAGATTCCAACTCTTGTTCTAAGCAGGCGAAGAACTCAGCGTCATCCATGGCCATCATTTCTTCGGACGTCTTGAGGGCGAGTGGAGAAATGGGGCTAGACGGAAATGAATCATAGAAAGATGTTTTTGTATTTTTCATTTTTAATTAAACTATCTAAATTATTCTAAGGAAAGCAAATAACTACCAACTAAGTTTGGGAAAACCTAATTGGAAAGGGTCTCCTAAAAGCTAGAATATCTAAGGCGGCTTCAAATCGTAACGCTCTACTATCCCCGGCAGCGGCGCCAAAAACTTGTCGTCACCCCTATCGGTCATTCGGATTTGACTCCGGTCGTTGTTCCAACAGCAACAGAAGCGGCGGACAGTGAGTTTTAAATTTATATGAGCTGGGGCTCAAACTATAAGTACTACCTACCTTGGGAGCAAGCAGTAAGTATAACTCGAAGTCGTTCTTAAATCGGAGCGAATTGAAATAAAGCGGGTCACCAAAGATTATGGTCGCAATTAGGATGGGGGTAGGTAGATAGATCTTGGATTGATTTGGTTTTCTAATTATCCTAAATGCAGAAAAGTAAATAACGAGAAACGAAATTAGGGTTTAAGCAGACAGGTAGAGATGTGATTGCTGAAACTTGGATACTAGGGTTTCGGGATGATGTTCATTATAAAATTGATTGGAGATTTACCAGAATAAGAGTAGACATACTTTCGGTGTAAACACTAGGACCCTACGTTCAGGTGAAACCCTAGAAACATATGTCACTGGAATCCTAGGTTATCATGATTCTGATCAGATCAGGCTGTTTTCAAACCCTCCTGAGCCTTTGCTTAACTAAGACAAAGTCACCCTAAATGTTCTAGGGATCAGGCATAAGGCAACAGACCGCAATTGTATTTACTGACCTTTCTTAACACCTAATCATCTATTTACTTTCATTATAGCAAATACTGATTGTATCCTGTGTATGTTAAACTATTGGTGTGATTAGGGTTTTGCATGTCTAGGTATATGATTGACACTACCCTGTATTGTTTCTATTGAAGCACATACTTAACCATCATAAATATAGACCCTCCTTTACAGTCAGGCGTTCATCCCTAGGAATAATCACGGTGTACAAGGCAATTAGGCATTTCCACAGTGTTCCAAACCCTAAATGTACTGACGGTGTACTGGGCATTTAAGCATTTCCACAGTGTTCCAGATCTTAGGTGTACTAACGGTGTACAGTGCAACAAGCATTTCCACAGCTTTGATTCCTAGACCACAGTTCTAGAAGGATCACTTCTAGGTAATTCACGATGAAACAATCCATGGCATTTCCTTAGCTTCCACGTATTTGTACTCCACACGAGGTGTTTCCAACGCTATACGAAGTACCGTGCCTTTTTAAAGGAAAGTTCATAGTTTCATACTGTAACTGGAGATAACTGTATATTCATAGTATTAGGGTTGATCAGATCCTATCCTAGGGCAACAGTCACGTGAAAGTCTGGAAAGGGTGATGAGAGACTAGATCTAAATTCAGGATAAGCTTAACCAGATACACAGCATAACAATTTCCAATCGTATAAATGAAACATTAATTTAACATCATCCCTACTCCTAATATCTACATTTCAACAATCACAATATTAAACTACTCTATAAACATGGCAATATGCAGAATACAAACTGAAATAACATAAAGCACAAGCATTATAACAGTAAGTAAAGTTTAGATATCACCGGGAATACAGCAGCGTAATACTGAGGATTACAAATAGTCTGAACTTGAAAAACTCGTTACAACAAGATTACCAAGCTAAAACTTCCTCTAGACTCGAACTGTAAGCTCAACCCTAACCTTTCTCCTCTAACTCCTAAGAGTAGTGCTAGAGAGAGAAAGTTAGAGAGAGAAAGTGAAAGAAAAGAGAGAAATAAGAAAAGTGAGAGAATGAGAAATGTGTGAATGTGTTGAGGTGTGTAAAATGTGGAGGAGTGATCCCCTATTTATAGGCAAAGCTCAAAAATCAGCCGTACAACTCGCGAAACAGCACGTACAAGCAAACGATGCACGATACAGGGTACAGGGGGCCGTATACGGCCTTGGTAGGGCCGTATACGGTGTTAGGTAGGCCGTATACGGTCTCTGTGGGGCCGTATACGGTTCCCAGGGCCGTATACGGTGTTCGTCTGATTTCGTTCATTGCTTAAAACGCGCGTATCTCCTTCGTTATGCGTCCGTTTGACCTGATTCTTTCGCCTGTGGTTTCGTAATTCCGTTACACTTATAATGATGCCAAATTCACTGAAATTGGATGTGTATAGCTCAAGCATAGCCGAAATGACTTTATAGGGTCTGATACTGCTCAGTCTTCTCCGTTCTTTATCCGATTTGCATGATTCTTGATTTTCCCGTCTCGATTTTACCTGTTTTATCATATGATGAAGTTAGAATGTGATCTATATAAGGTAAATGAGGCCGGGTGATTTTGTGCACGTTTATTCGTCCTGATTTGCTTGTTATTTGGACGTTTTAGGTGATTTTTGCAGCAACGCCTATATTCAGACCACTTTAGTGAAATTTAGTAAATAATGATCATTTTGGAATGTTTTCACTAAAGTTACGTCCAAAAAGTGCGGAATATTGCCCTTAAAAACATGACTATTTGAGTCACATCACACATACACACAAACATATCCCTATATCGTGGGGACGCAGGGTGGATCACAGTATCCTCTGTTGGTTGTTTGCATACTCGTTTGATCCATGTTTTAGTCCTTCACTTTAGGTTAGTAGCTACTTTCTTCCAGTAGCGGATCTTATCCTTGATCCGTACGGAAACAGGCCTTTTCAGGATTCTCAGCTCTTGCTCGTAGGCCTTGCATCTGGTCTTGAGCTCCTAATTTCGGTTATCTAAGTCTTCTGCCTGATCCCTTGCTCTCTCGTATTCTTCAACACTAATTATTCCAAAATTTTGATTCTCGTTTTCCTCCATTACAATTTCTTCCATTGGGGGTAACTCTTCATCGAGGTAGGTGTACTGGATCTATTCCTCGCGAATTTGGTCGTTATCTGACAGGTAGTCGTCCCTTACGGAGTTTTCCATCGTTTGCGAGGGAGAGTTCTATATAAATTGTAGAAAGAGGACTTAGTTCATGAGAGTACGTTGATTCGTAGTGCTAGGTGCGCCTTTCAATTTATTAGAGTTCACCCCTAAGGGGTGTAATGGTTCTCGAGTTATCGTTGTTTGGTATATACAGGTGAGCGAGTTCCGTAGGTGTTATGATAGAAAATTGGCCATTTCTATGGCGAGAGTATTAGTGAGTAAGGCCTATATTTATACACACGTATAGCACATAATAGCCTAGCAAGTATAACACGTATAAGTTCGGTCCCGTTTCTTTCGTAGTCAGAGTCAACTAACGTATTCCTGTTCAACATGACCCCTTTCAGGCCTTGCATCGATCCCTCTTTAATTATACATAGTTGATCAGGCTATGTTAAATTAAAGCTGATTGATAAATTCCTGAACCAGTCATACCTAATAAGGAAATACTGCCTAATGGTCATAGTCTAGGCCCACTAATGCAACCTAGTTCGCTATAACCTTAGGCTTTGATACCAATCTGTCGCACCCACAAATTCGTAATGCGGAAGCGGTTCGGGTCGGGGCGCGACTAATTAAGTAATCAAAAGCACAAAGATATACAGCAAACGACCTCTAAATGAGACGTTTGAAAAATAGTTACATTCCGTAGTTAAATCATTTGAAAACATATTGTTTTCGTTACAAAAGCATCGTAGCCTAGGGTCCATGTATGTAGCTGGAGATGCTATTACATAACCATAATATACAAAATATAATGATAAGAATCTCGGTTAAATGCAGTGTAGAAAATCATGCGACTCTAGCTAGTGTCCTGGAGTAACCCTACTACGTACGTGTACCTGAGAATACATGCTAAAAAGGGTCAACACGAATATTGGTGAATCTCACAGGTTTGTAAGTAAGTAAACAGTTTGAACACAAGATTTTATCATCGCTGCACGTGTGCGAAATCAAGTATTTGCAACCAAGCAAATAGTAAGTAAATATGTATATACCGTTTCCATGAGGCTCATAGTCGAAGCTTAACCCGTAAATCAATGGTACAACCAAGTACCGTATAGTGCCCCCGCGAGTGCCTAATCCAAACACTCGTACGAAACAAATAAAAGTCGTCCGTTTATACAGAACGGTTCGTGGTAGCACTACTACCCCGGGCGGGGAGGGTCAGTCCCTAATGAATCCATTAATTAATATTAACGCTATATCCCATATCTAACAACTATGATGGAGGGACTTCAGTGGATTAGTAAGTAACTCATGCAAGCCCGTATATGAAAAGTAAGTAAATCAGCACTTGTGTTCAAGTAAAAGCAGTTATGCAATGTATCTCACCCCGTAAGTAAAACAGTAAAAGTGGGAGTGTAAGACTCACCTGAGTCTAGCAAGTAAGTGTTTAACTTAATTAACGTGAAACCCGAAAGCATTAGTAATCCGTAGGTTCTCCGAACCCGCAACCTTCTAATACCCTAAGTATATAAGGTTGTATGTATGAGTGAATGTCTCAAAAGATCATTCTTGCTAGTTGTCCACTTCAACTAGTTATGTCCAAGTAGTTAATCGTTTATTTAATTAAAAACGTTTGTGGCCCGTTGGTGAAGTTTAGATATGTAATAATAATTCCCGAAGACATTATTATTAGGTTTCGTATTGTTTCGTTGTATACCTCCATAAGTATATGTTTTGTAAGTACGAGTAGTATCGTATAATAGTTTAGTAAATGTTGCGCGAAATCAAGACTTAGTGAAAATAAGTGTTTTCAACATTTTGTGATATGCGACACAGTGGTTGTGTCGCTAGTCATTGCGGCGACATAAAGTAGTGTCTCAATTTAGCGAAATAAATCAAGTGTGCGACGTAGAGGTTGGTGTCGCATGTTGCGACATAAATCGTGCAGCGACATAATGATTTGTGTCGCAGATTAGGGTTTCAGATTGAAGCGCGACATAAGGGTTTGTGTCGCAACGTTGTGTCGTGTAACACCCCCAAATTCGTTTAGCGAAAGCATTGGTATAAACTGGGGGTGCCACATATACAAAGTACAAAGTACATGCATACATATCAGAGCGTATGATTACAACAGAACATATATATTAAGATGCCAAATGTAATCGTTACAAAGTTTACGATTAATCGAATCGTATAAGTACAAAAGTAGTTAAGTTTACAAAAGTAGATTTCGTAAATATGACTAAAACAGATTAGTTATATAAAAGAAATCCAGTTGTCAAAAGTTGGCATCCTAAAGTCATCCCGGGTCGCCTAATTCCATATGTGCAGGCGATCTTACGTGCGCAGCTAATTCCCTGAAAAACATAGTAAAAGTCAACAACGAGGTTGAGTGAATTCACAGGTTTTATGTTTGCAAGTACAGTTGATAACTCACTTGTTGTTTATACAGTATCGTTGGAATGTCACCCAAAAGTGTAATTCGTAAAACCAAATACATTTCCAAATAGTTGTTTGTAGGAAAGTTCGTATCCTAGTAGTTGTAGGAAAGCAGTATCCTATTTTACAAGTATGTTCTGTAGGAATATACGTATCCTAGCAGTAGGTATGTTTCGTTGGGGTGTTGCCCAAAAGTATATTTCAAGTTATAGTAGGAATGTAGGTATCCTATTAGATGATCGTAGGAATGCCAGTATCCTAATAGTTGTGTCTCGTAGGAATGTTAGTATCCTAATCGTTTGGTGGGTCCATGTCAGTAGGAACCCAGTGCCCATGTCATTAGGGGCTTTTCATCAGTTTAATAACAATAGTAGACCCATGTTCGCCAGATCTAGTGCCCATGTCAGAAGGGACTTTTCAACAGTCAGTGCCCATGTCAGTAGGGACTTTTCAATAGTTTGTGCCCATGTCAGTAGGGACTTTTCAGTTGCTTGTGCCCATGTCAGTAGGGACTTTTTAATAGTTTGTGCCCATGTCAGTAGGGACTTTTCAGTTGCTTGTGCCCATGTCAGTAGGGACTTTTTAATAGTTTGTGCCCATGTCAGTAGGGACTTTTCAGTTGCTTGTGCCCATGTCAGTAGGGAATTTTTAATAGTTCAATCAGTTAAGTAAAAAGTGTTGCTGGTCGTTCTCCAGCGTTTTCAAAACAGTACCGGTCGTTCTCCGGTTTATCAAGTATAGTTTATCCCGTTTGTAATGGTTTGTCGTATGAAAACGTTATTTCATAAACATTAGTTGTGTAACAGTTTAACAGTTTCAATGTACTCTAATCGTTCGAGTAAAACCAGTATACAATCATGTATGTAAAAGCGTTTGACTATGTTTTCCACCCCTGTTCAAAGCAGTTAAAACAGTAAATGTAGGGGCTGTGAACTCACCTGTTGAGTTAAGTTGCGTGCGAGTGCTAGCAAACCTAAGCCCAAGTACAGTCCGAAATCTCCTAACGTCCTAAACGTATGAGATTTAATAAGTATGTGGATGTCTAATCTAATCATCCATGCTAGTGTTCGTACAACTAAGTTATGTCCAAATTGTTCGTTTAATTGTTTACGTTTGTATTTTGTATTTGTGAAAAGGTAGACGACTCGTTGGTGATAGTTTGAAATCATAGTTTCAAAAAGTATAATTATGTTTTGTTTCGTTGCATTTCTATAGATTACGAAATTGAATACGGGGGTCCGGGGGCAGCGCCCTTGGTAGCGGGGTCCAAGGGGTGGCAACCCCTGGCGGGGTCCAAGGGGCAGAGCCCCTGGTTGGGGTCGAGCTGCCAAGTCAGCTTGGAAAATTTTTATTTCTGTTATGTTGCTGTAGTAAAAACGCATTCGAAATTTCATTTCGGAGTAAAATCAGGTGGTAAAATCTCAGTCTCAATGCTTAGTGAAAAAGTTGTAAACTTTCTGTTTTTAGCGTCACTTGCCTTATGGTAGCGATACTTAGGAAGTGCCGCATAAGACGATAAGTTCTGAATTATTAGCGTCACTCGAGGAAGTGACGCATAAGGGGCGTCACTTAAACAAGTGACGGGTACAAGTGTCGGGTCTAAATCAGTATTCGAGTATAGGCGTCACTTAAGTTAGTGACGCATGGAAGTGTCGGGAAAAGAGGGTTTTTGGCGTCACTTAGGGAAGTGACGCAAGATTAGGGTTTTATGCGACACTTAGTGCGTCACTCAAGTGTCACTACACTGTTTTTGACACCAGTGCATCACTTACCACTGTTCGACGAACATGTCACACCCCGTCTAAAGCGGAAACAACGGGATATAACGGTGATAGGATCATAACACATCATTATAAAGAATTCTATATGAAATACAATATCCAATGTGTCATGATGCCAATAACATGAATAACGGTTCATGTCGTGCATACATTTCAACAATGAATTCAAAAGCTTACAACAAATGTATACTACAATGTTAAGGCAAAACAAGCCTTCACAAACAACCTTAATGATGTACCACAAGTCTTGAATAACTCTTAATGCAACCCTAAAGGTCCACTAAGTTCTCTTGTCCACTGCTTTAAGTCCACTAGTATAACCTGAAAAGATATGCTCAAAAACGTCAACACGAATGTTGGTGAGTTTCGTAGGTTTAACCAGACACCATAAAAATAAACATTTTGCTGTGATGATAATAAGTTAGGACAATGCAATAGAAATGTACACAAATGTGAAATAATGCAGCCAGTATATCTCAATGTACGGCAATTACCTCACGAGGAAGTAAAGCACGAATGTAAGCAACAATCCCAATGTACGGCAAATACCCCACAAGAAGGTAAAGCACGAATGTAAACAACCAATCTCAATGTACGGCAAATACCCCACAAGGAAGTACAGCACGGATGTAAGCAACAAATCTCAATGTACGGCAAATACTTCACAAGGAAGTACAGCACGGATGTAAGCAACAAGTCTCAATGCATATAAGTCACATAGTGTCACACATTTCAAGCATATGTCCAAAATGAAAATGAATGTAATCACAGCATGAAAACAATTGATAAAACATGTGAGCATACTTTCCCCCCAATTTAAAAATATGTAAATGAAAACGGAGCCACGAAAACTCACCTCAAGAAATGATGTAAGTATCGTCCCTTAAGTATAACCACCAAACAACTTTGCCAATCTACAAATGAATATATACGTATACGGGTTACAACCTAGACATAACTATGTCCTTCCATTGTATCCCAAGTCCAAATCACCTTTACTAGGTTTCCTCACAACCAATCCTCAAGTAGCTTTACAAAATTTAATCCTCGTTTATTCAAAATATCAGTAACGTTACTCTATCTTGCATTTCAGAATCTGTCCAGAAATTTCATACCACTTCACGAATTTTAAACCATGACTTAATAAAATTATTTGACTCTACAAATTTTACCAGTGACATTTCATGGTGTTAAGAACATCCTGTAATTTTTCCAGAACTTATTTCAATAGTTTACTATTTTTAAAAATTCATCAAAGTAATCTGCTCAAAACCGTTAACTCTTTCTGACTTCACAAAAGTTTTAATTTACTTAAAATACTTATAGGTTTCAAATGATTATCATATTTTTACAGAAAATACTTAACACTTTGATACTACTCCAGTAAAAATTTCAGGACCCAAATCTTAATTAAACATACGTTTCAAAAATTGACAAGTTAACCGAAATCATGAACCGAAAAACTCAGAAATGACATTCCATTTTATAAAATCATTTTGACCAACTTATACTCAACATTTGGACACGAAACCAATGCCGTTTGAAAATAGAATCTTAATACTTATGTTTAGACTCAAGAATCATCAAAATTTATTGTAAAATGACCAAGTTACAACCTTCCCAAACCAATACTAGAATCTGTCCAGATTTAGGGTTTATATTATCGAATCTAAATCTTCTTACAAACCAATCCAAAACGCTTAATCAATCAATATATTTCAATCCTAATGACTTAAACACTGGTTTAACATATATTCTTATGATTTCATCACTAGGAATACAATGGATCAAACCGAATGATAACGACAATAACGAAACAATCGAATTAACGTTTTAACGGATGAGATAGGATAGAAATATACCAACTTACGATTTCAACAACAAGATCCACTCCTTGAATCTGTAAGAGTAACATTTATAAGATTACCATACACATTTTGTATGATGAAATCAGAAGATATCAAAGTTTGAGAATCGAACACTTACCGAAAAGTACGAATACGCGAGTTCTCGATCGATAGAATGAGTTAGGGATTAAACCCTTGAGTTCTTGAGGTTTAATTTTCTTAGATGAGGCTGGAGGAAAGTTTAGAATTGACTGAAATTCGTTTAGTAGGGTTTTCCATTCGTTTTTAGGGTTTAAAAACGTTTATATACGAATAACTAAAAGTTTCAGAAAATTCGTAATATACTGCAGCAGTTTACAAAATAATTTTTATAAAATAATCTGATTCGTTTCAGAGGCCGAAACTCACAATTTTAAAGTAAAACTTCGAGATCTACAACTTTGTAGTTTTGGACGAAGCCCGAAAACGACTCTAAAAGGGTCAAAACGGCCTCTGAAGTCGGCTGTAATAATTCAATCAGAAATCAAAATTCATTCGCATAAACCAGGGTTTACGGATTATGTCTTTAACTAAGGTCAAATCATAACATCAACTCGTGATTACACCTAGATCAGGTCTGGAGTTTATAAATAATAAAATAATGTTAGTTTATGATTTTATACGAATAGCTATCATATGATCGAATCGAATGTCGAAAACTTACCAACGAAACCAAAACGAAAACAATAACGTTTGCTAGACTTGAATAGATGATTAAACCCTTTGATTTGATATTGTTTGGGAGTAAAAATGGCTGCAAAAGAGAGAGGGGGTCGTTTATAGGGTTTTGAGAGAGTTTTAATGAAAAACATATTGTGAACATATATGATTAATTTTGAGAAAATATTCCTTGCTCCCTAATACAAGCTTAGGCCGAATTTTCCATGGAATTATGAGCTAAAATCTGGATATATTGCAGCCCAAGGAGTTTAGAGATTATGAGCTTTGGATTCAAGTCATTTGGAGCCCGGATGAGAGAGTTATGGCCCAAACCGTGAAGCTTCGCAGAAAATTCAGCTTTTATCTTTTCAATGTGTGATATGTTTTTACTTAGCTTATTATTATTGTATTACAATTACTAAACATTCTTATTATTTATAAATTACTTATATTATATTTTATTTATCATACTTCGCACGTTCTCTTAAGTTTCGAAATTATGAACGCGTTTACGTTTTGCCTTGTATCTTTTTCGTTACACATCCGACTGCGATGATTCTTTTTGCGTTGGATTCGTTTTTCAAAAACGAAGAATTTGGTGTAAATAAATCCTTGAAATTAGTATTTTCACAAAAATGACTTTTTACGGCTTGAACTACGATAACGGTTTGGTGACGGTTGTCACAGTATCCCCTAGCTGAGAGAATTTCATCCCGAAATTCAGTCGGAGCTATACTGTCAACACGATCACTAAATAACTACCAATATTTAAGATTTGTTCACTCTTTTCATTTCCAAGTTAATTCGAATCCTCGCTAAGCGTTCAATCAGGCAATGACAAATTAAAACTTTTTGTGTTTCAACATTTTAACCTCTCAATCCATGGTCCCTACCAATTTCTCTACACAATGTTATTTGTGATTCCTTGTAAATTTCCTTCTAGAATTACGTGTAAGACTTTATCAGCCAACACTTTCTTAGATTTGACACATGAAATACTTCGTGAACACCACTTCATTCTTGTGACAACTTTTAAGCGATATGTTACTGAACCCATATGTTTAACAATTTAGAACGGTCCAACAACCTATGTGCTAACTTTCCCTTTCTTCCTAAAATAACGTTCGTCATTTCATACAAGTAGTGTCTTCAACACATATGTACGAATGCTACCGCTCCAAGTTCCAAATCGTGGGTAATATAGTAATGCTTATGTATCTTGAGTTGTCGAGAGACGAATACGATTACATTTCCCATTTAATTAAAACACAACTTAAACCTCGGTTTTGATGCATCCCAATACACAACGAAATCCTCCGATCCATCGCGAATAGTCCGGATTAATGCATTACACAAGGCATCCTTCAATGTTTGAAAAGATTCTTCTTAGTTCCTACCCCAAAAAAACTTCTTATATATATGTGAGTAGTAGAGCGATCCTTGGAAAAACTCTCGATAAAATGCCGATAATAACCTGTGAATCCCAAATGCTTTACGAACCTTTACGATAGCTGTGGGACCTTCCATCCCTTTACAGCTTCTATTTTGCTAAAATTCACCAGAATAACTTCCTTGTTCACAACGTGCCCAAGCAAAACAAACCTCTTGTAGTCAAATTTCGAACTCTGAATATATTGCATAGACCTTTTCTTTCAAAAGAAACTCCAGGATTAGTCTTGAAGGAACTTCATGCTCCTTCTTAGTTTTAGAATAAATTAGAACGTAACAAATGAAAAAGTATGATAAATTCATCGAGATGCGGCTTACATACGCTTTCGTTAAATATAGGAATGCTATAGTCGCATTAGTAAGATCGAAAGACATAACGAGAAATTTGAAATGTTCGTAACGAGTACTAAACGCAATCTTAGGTATATCTGATTCAGGTACCCTAAATTTATGGTAACCAGAATGAAGATTGATTTTTGAAAACCACTGAACACCTTGAAGTTGATCAAACAAATCATCCATCCTTGAAAGAGGACAGCGATTCTTGACCGTAAATTTGTTAAGTCCACGATAATCAATGCACAAATGAAAAGAACCATCATTCTTTTTGACAAATAAGACATGTGCTTCCAAAGGGAAAAGACTAGGGCGAATAAAACCCTTGTCTTGGAGCATCTTTAAAGTGAATTAAATAACTCTTGCATTCAAATAATATTAAGCGATTTGGAGCCTTTGCAACTGGGGTTGCTCCAAGAATAAGATCGATACAAATTTTTACGAGTCGCGAGGGATATGGTCCTTCTAAGTCTTCCGGGAAGACCTCGAGGGAATCGTCGATAACAGAATATTTGAAATTTTATATTATTAGCCTTTACGCTCATGAGTTGTTTCTTTTCGTCTTTAAAGTGTTATATGAAAATCTCAGGTATTACACCACCACTTAAGTGGTATACGAAATACTTTATCAAACATACAATTTCTTCCTAAATTTCGTCAACTAGTCCGTTCCCTCAACCACACCAAAACTTCTGAGTCCGAAGGGCAACAAGTCAATGCTAAAAGAGTATTCTTCTAGCACTAGAGTATACCCTTATGTAACGTCTTTTAGTCTCTATGCGCACTCATTAATAATATTATTTCAATGTCTCCCACTCAAAACAAGCCATTGAGTGTTCTACTGTGTTGATTGGTGCCACTTGACTAGCTGTCATCCACGTTCAATTGTAACATGTCCTCTTCAGTTGCAGTTCGAATAAATACAACATGATGTAGATGTGTGATGATAGTGGTTACACCTTACTCACAGAAGATGTGAACCAGCGTAACCCTCTCTTCATGTCTTAGTATCTACCAGCCTTTTGATTACCCTTTCATTCTTAATATTGTTCCTACATTCCTTGTCTTATTGGTTTCATCGATTAACAATCCACCCATCAGTATTGCGCCTTGGATGGTAGGAGGCTCAGTCACTTCTACCGTCCTGCTTGTTCCCAGAACAAAGCTGTTGATGTACTTCTCAATTTTCTTAGCTTCGAGTGCCATGCGATGAGGTCTAATCCTTGCCAACTCATGAAATTGTCCGATTTATGTTGCATGGTTAACTCCCATTGTATAAAAATTCCAAACTTGTACATTAACTTCTTCATTTCGTTATTGAAAGAATATTTCTCCTTAAACAGTGCATTTATTTATTTTATTTATTTATCTATTTATTTATTTATTTATATCTTTTATTTATGTATTTATTATTATTATTATTATTTATTTATTTATTTTATTTTATTTTTTTTCGCGCCATCACCACTTCCATCATTCGAATTCTCGACTATTAGTTCCATTTTCTCCTTCAGTGCTGCTTGCTCTACCATAATTCAATACGCTGTTACTAACTCGCATGACAATTTTTAAATATTAAGGTCCACCACTGTTGTGCAATGATCACAACAACATTGGAGTTCTTGCCTTCAATACAACAAATTTCTCCAGTTCAACCATCTGTTCAATCACCACTATCACTTGTATGACCACCACTGAGTGTTTCTTCTCCACGAGTAAAATTTACGTGTATTGCGTCTTAGTAGTATGCTTGTTATAATTCCGAATTAATATGAGTTTAGAATAGTTAAATGCTTTGGAGTTTGTCAAGGCATAAATGCACAAGACTCACAACCATTTGATTGATTCGGTAACGAATGCAATTGGGATTTTATTACAAGACGACACGGAGATAGCACATGAGACACGCAAACATGGTCGGATAAGCATACATACGTCAGAACACCTTTGTCAATTACGTCTGCAGCCGTAATTGTGAAAGCATTCTTTCATACACATACTTATCTTCCAAGTCTTTGTATCACAATAAACTTTGAATTTGCGTAAAGAGATCGGATATTTATAGAATCCTAAGTAACATGTAGACGAACCACATAAAGAGTCGTAAGATGTTGAAGAAACGCTTATAACGTCTTTCTTACTTGAAATGGTTAAGATGAATGATCGACACTAGCAACAACTAGCTTCACAGAATTGTATGCACACATAACTTCTTAACTCATGTCCTATATGTGGGTTCCTTATTTATAGTCTAGGCCAATCCACCTAGATCTCTATAAACAATGGCTCTGATACCAATCTGTCACACCCCGTCTAAAGCGGAAACAACGGGATATAACGGTGATAGGATCATAACACATCATTATAAAGAATTCTATATGAAATACAATATCCAATGTGTCATGATGCCAATAACATGAATAACGGTTCATGTCGTGCATACATTTCAACAATGAATTCAAAAGCTTACAACAAATGTATACTACAATGTTAAGGCAAAACAAGCCTTCACAAACAACCTTAATGATGTACCACAAGTCTTAAATAACTCTTAATGCAACCCTAAAGGTCCACTAAGTTCTCTTGTCCACTGCTTTAAGTCCACTAGTATAACCTGAAAAGATATGCTCAAAAACGTCAACACGAATGTTGGTGAGTTTCGTAGGTTTAACCAGACACCATAAAAATAAACATTTTGCTGTGATGATAATAAGTTAGGACAATGCAATAGAAATGTACACAAATGTGAAATAATGCAGCCAGTATATCTCAATGTACGGCAATTACCTCACGAGGAAGTAAAGCACGAATGTAAGCAACAATCCCAATGTACGGCAAATACCCCACAAGAAGGTAAAGCACGAATGTAAACAACCAATCTCAATGTACGGCAAATACCCCACAAGGAAGTACAGCACGGATGTAAGCAACAAATCTCAATGTACGGCAAATACTTCACAAGGAAGTACAGCACGGATGTAAGCAACAAGTCTCAATGCATATAAGTCACATAGTGTCACACATTTCAAGCATATGTCCAAAATGAAAATGAATGTAATCACAGCATGAAAACAATTGATAAAACATGTGAGCATACTTTCCCCCCAATTTAAAAATATGTAAATGAAAACGGGGCCACGAAAACTCACCTCAAGAAATGATGTAAGTATCGTCCCTTAAGTATAACCACCAAACAACTTTGCCAATCTACAAATGAATATATACGTATACGGGTTACAACCTAGACATAACTATGTCCTTCCATTGTATCCCAAGTCCAAATCACCTTTACTAGGTTTCCTCACAACCAATCCTCAAGTAGCTTTACAAAATTTAATCCTCGTTTATTCAAAATATCAGTAACGTTACTCTATCTTGCATTTCAGAATCTGTCCAGAAATTTCATACCACTTCACGAATTTTAAACCATGACTTAATAAAATTATTTGACTCTACAAATTTTACCAGTGACATTTCATGGTGTTAAGAACATCCTGTAATTTTTCCAGAACTTATTTCAATAGTTTACTATTTTTAAAAATTCATCAAAGTAATCTGCTCAAAACCGTTAACTCTTTCTGACTTCACAAAAGTTTTAATTTACTTAAAATACTTATAGGTTTCAAATGATTATCATATTTTTACAGAAAATACTTAACACTTTGATACTACTCCAGTAAAAATTTCAAGACCCAAATCTTAATTAAACATACGTTTCAAAAATTGACAAGTTAACCGAAATCATGAACCGAAAAACTCAGAAATGACATTCCATTTTATAAAATCATTTTGACCAACTTATACTCAACATTTGGACACGAAACCAATGCCGTTTGAAAATAGAATCTTAATACTTATGTTTAGACTCAAGAATCATCAAAATTTATTGTAAAATGACCAAGTTACAACCTTCCCAAACCAATACTAGAATCTGTCCAGATTTAGGGTTTATATTATCGAACCTAAATCTTCTTACAAACCAATCCAAAACGCTTAATCAATCAATATATTTCAATCCTAATGACTTAAACACTGGTTTAACATATATTCTTATGATTTCATCACTAGGAATACAATGGATCGAACCGAATGATAACGACAATAACGAAACAATCGAATTAACGTTTTAACGGATGAGATCGGATAGAAATATACCAACTTACGATTTCAACAACAAGATCCACTCCTTGAATCTGTAAGAGTAACATTTATAAGATTACCATACACATTTTGTATGATGAAATCAGAAGATATCAAAGTTTGAGAATCGAACACTTACCGAAAAGTACGAATACGCGAGTTCTCGATCGATAGAATGAGTTAGGGATTAAACCCTTGAGTTCTTGAGGTTTAATTTTCTTAGATGAGGCTGGAGGAAAGTTTAGAATTGACTGAAATTCGTTTAGTAGGGTTTTCCATTCGTTTTTAGGGTTTAAAAACGTTTATATACGAATAACTAAAAGTTTCAGAAAATTCGTAATATACTGCAGCAGTTTACAAAATAATTTTTATAAAATAATCTGATTCGTTTCAGAGGCCGAAACTCACAATTTTAAAGTAAAACTTCGAGATCTACAACTTTGTAGTTTTGGACGAAGCCCGAAAACGACTCTAAAAGGGTCAAAACGGCCTCTGAAGTCGGCTGTAATAATTCAATCAGAAATCAAAATTCATTCGCATAAACCAGGGTTTACGGATTATGTCTTTAACTAAGGTCAAATCATAACATCAACTCGTGATTACACCTAGATCAGGTCTGGAGTTTATAAATAATAAAATAATGTTAGTTTATGATTTTATACGAATAGCTATCATATGATCGAATCGAATGTCGAAAACTTACCAACGAAACCAAAACGAAAACAATAACGTTTGCTAGACTTGAATAGATGATTAAACCCTTTGATTTGATATTGTTTGGGAGTAAAAATGGCTGCAAAAGAGAGAGGGGGTCGTTTATAGGGTTTTGAGAGAGTTTTAATGAAAAACATATTGTGAACATATATGATTAATTTTGAGAAAATATTCCTTGCTCCCTAATACAAGCTTAGGCCGAATTTTCCATGGAATTATGAGCTAAAATCTGGATATATTGCAGCCCAAGGAGTTTAGAGATTATGAGCTTTGGATTCAAGTCATTTGGAGCCCGGATGAGAGAGTTATGGCCCAAACCGTGAAGCTTCGCAGAAAATTCAGCTTTTATCTTTTCAATGTGTGATATGTTTTTACTTAGCTTATTATTATTGTATTACAATTACTAAACATTCTTATTATTTATAAATTACTTATATTATATTTTATTTATCATACTTCGCACGTTCTCTTAAGTTTCGAAATTATGAACGCGTTTACGTTTTGCCTTGTATCTTTTTCGTTACACATCCGACTGCGATGATTCTTTTTGCGTTGGATTCGTTTTTCAAAAACGAAGAATTTGGTGTAAATAAATCCTTGAAATTAGTATTTTCACAAAAATGACTTTTTACGGCTTGAACTACGATAACGGTTTGGTGACGGTTGTCACAGAACAGCTCACAAAAACGGGTTTTCGGCTCGATTTTGGACATTTTCGGTTGTATAAAACACTAAAACATGATGATCTAAGTATACTAAACATGAAATATCAAGGAAAACTTCGAAATCTAAGGATTTACGGAAAATGTTGGAAACTTACGCGTGTCGGTTTTGAAATCCGAAAAGGTAGAAATGTAGATCGTGTTGTCGTGATCACTTTTCTCCAAATGAGCGAGGTGTTTGGACGCGTTTTTGATGTAGTTTTTGTGTGATTTATGGTGGTGGTTTTGTAACACCTACATAATTAGGATAATTAATTATGCCAAATTGTTTGTAACTAGTTGTAATTAGTATGTAATAGGACTAATTACAGGCTCTATTTGTATGTATATATAAGGTGAATTATATATATGTGTGTGTACTTACGCGATTCGGATAAATCGTGCAAATTAACCGGACGGAGTCCGACACAGTTTACTTGGACGTTGGTGACAGAAATCTACTTAAATAATGAGAACGTATTTTATTATATAAAATACGCAACCGAACGAGCATTATTTATATATTATCGTGACGACATTTTAACTAACGCAACAAAATGTAATAAACGAGACTTAATAATTAAAATATTACGACAAATGTTTTACTATTAATTTCAAAGTATTTTTTATTTAAATACTTTAGTTACATTTTAAAAATATAAACGTTCGGCTAAATATTAAAAACTAGTGATTAAACGATTAGGACACGGAGTCAACACTGTGTTTTGGGGAGTATTTTCCCCTCTTTCCTTGATGGATCAGCCATCAACCCCACCCCACCCCAAATTTCTCTTTCATTTTCATTTCTACCAAAAACACACAAACACATAAACTCTCTCAACCTTAATTCACACCCAAATTTCGGAATCAAATCCCGATCACGAAAATTACATATTCGGAATCACCATCACGAGTGGAGCAAGAATATCAAGACCGTTTTCATCATCTCATCCTCCATTTAGCTCGATTTGCAAAAGTAAGAAATTTCTAAAACCTTAGATCTATTCAATTTGGTGTAGTGTTTTGATGTTTTGAAGTGTACACAACTTAGATATAACCTAATACATGTAGAATACACGATTTTATAGCTTAAAAATGGGTTAGATTTGCGTTTTTGGTCGGAAATTCTTGAAACCCGAAAGTTTCTGGGCTGGTGTTCATACATGCGACACAAGCCTTGTGTCGCATGCTATGTCGCATAAACCCGTTTATGTCGCACCTTGTGTCGTACTGATCCTTTAGTGTCGTAATCTTTGCGACACAATATTGTGTCGCACTCTATGTCGCATATTATGTCGTATTTTTATACGACACAACCCTTATGTCGCTATTGAATTAGCATCGCAAGCTTTTGCGACACAACCACTGTGTCGCAGAGATCTTGTGTCGCATCCTTCATGCGACACAACCCTTGTGTCGCATATTATGTCGCAGAAAACAGAAAACTTGGAAATTTTAAAGGATTTTCACTATAGAAAAAGTCAAAGTTACTGTACAAAAAGTCAAATTTTACTGTAGCAGTACTGTAGCAAATCTACTGTAGCAAAGTCAACATTTTAGAATTTTTGCTACAAACCGTCACCAACGGGCCAAACATGTTTTCCAACAAACAAACAATTACAAACATACGGACAAACACTGGATATACTAGTTGTGTACAACTAAACGAAACGTCTCGTGAGACGCATACTTACATAACTTCATATGATTAGGCATTTGAAGGTTACGGGTTCAGAGAACCTACTTGCTTTACTTACTACTTGCTAATTGCAACTGATTACTACAAGACTCAGGTGAGTCTTACGGCCCCACTTTTACTGTTTTATCTTATTGGGGGAGAAACATGCTACTACTTTTCCTTGAACACAAGTACTAAACTGTTTACTATACCAAACGGAATTGCATGAGTTTACTTACAAACAGAAGTCTCTCCATCATATATCGTTAGTTATGGACTTAAGCGCGAACACTAGTTAATGGATCCATTAGGGAAATGACCCTCCCCGCCCGGGGCAGTAGCGCTGCCACGTACTGATTTACACGTATAAACGGGTGACTAATTATTCGTTACTGATGCTTGCTCATTTACGAGCATGTCACGGGAGCAAAATTATTACTTACGGGTTAAGCTTCGATTATGAGCCTCATGGCAACGGTATAAACTTACTTATTTACATTTTCTGGATTGCAAATACTGATTTTACGATTGCTGGATTGCAATGGCTGATTTTACGCCTACGGGCATTACTAATGAAATCTCGTGTTCAAAGCTGATATTACTTACAAACCTGTGAGATTCACCAACCTTTTGGTTGACACTTTTTAGCATGTTTTCTCAGGTACCCGGATGGAGTAGGATTACTCCAGGATTTTAGCTAGAGTCGCATGATTTCAACACAACTGCATTAACAGAGATTCTTAGCATTATCTTTTGTATATTTTGATTATGTAATAGAATCTCCCGCTACACGCGCGGACTCTAGGGAAACTACATTTTTGTATACGAAAACACTAAGTTTTCAAACAATATATCTATGGAATGTAACTAATTTACAAACGTTGCATATAGATGTCGTTTACTTTATCTTTGTGCTGTGATATTTGATTAGTAACACCCCAAATTATGCTTCCGCAAAACAGTGAATTTCGGGGGTGTTACAGATTGGTATCAGAGCCTAAGGTTATAGTGAACTAGGTTGCATTTAGTGGGCCTAGACTATGACCGTTAGACAGTATTCTCTTATTAGACATGACTGGTTCAGGAATTACAGCATACGACTTTAATTTAACATAGCCTGATCAACTATGTACAATTAAGGAAAGATGATGTGAGGTCTGAAATGGTTATGTTGAATAGGAATGCGTTAGTTGACTCTGACCACGAGAGAACCGGACCATTACTTGATACGTGCTAGACACTAGGCTGGATATTATATACTTATATATATTAGCCTCGTCTTACTTACACTCTGCCACAGGAATGGCAAACACACCACCCAATCCGTCACTCTCTTACTCACGTGGGTCACGAAACCCACGAGTAGCCAGGAGGAACACAAGGTCATCTCGAACCAGCCCCTATCCTGTTCATAACTCTCAGAACTCAGCACACCTCACGATGCCAGTGTTGGCTACCCAACTTCACCGTCAGGAGCAAAGGCTCGAACATCTCGAACGGGAACAACTTCGAATGACCTACCTGCTTCGCCAGGCACTTGATCACATATCCCAACTCCATCGAGAACAAGAGGATACCAAGCTCTCTGTAAGCATAATTCAGGACTCAATGACCGCCGAGTTAGGTGCGGATGAACTTGTAAGAAATCGACTAGAGGAATGTGAACAGCGTTCACAGGAGGCTGAAGATCACTCTCGAGCATTAGCACAACGACTGGCTTTGGTTGAAGACAATGCCAGGCAGACCAACCGACTAGCAGAAACCGTGGACCGCCTTGTCGTGCTGATGGAACAAATTAATCTACATTAAGACTAGTGTAGTCTTTGTCTTGTAATCTATCTCGTAATCTAATGACTATCTAGCGCCACTCTATAAACTAGTCGGATGTAACAATTCCCGACACCTTTTGTAATATCTCTGTAGGATGTAACCTTTGAACTCACATTATCTATCAAATATTCCTTGATATTTCAACTCATAATAATTGTCATTTTTCCATGTTGATGTTATGTATTACTGCTTTTATACATGTACATCTGTGACAATTACAAGTTCCTACAAAATCTCATGTATCTTCATTTCTTTTATTGAAGAATCATGCCGCCAAAGACAAGACCATACACCGATGCCCAGATTACCTCCCTTATAACCCAGGCTGTTACTGAAGCCTTGGCTCGGAATACTCCACCAAATTCCACGAGGAACAGCGATGCTGCTGAAACCTCTGCTGCTAAACCTTGTTCTTACAAGGACTTCCAGAACTGCAAACCTCTAAACTTTGCAGGTACCGAGGGAGCTATCGGTCTAGTACGCTGGATCGAGAAAGTTGAGTCTGTATTTCTGATCTGCAACTGTGCGGAGGGAGATAAGGTTAAGTTCTCCGTTAGTACTTTTACTGACACCGCACTCACCTGGTGGAACACTTATGCCCAGACTGTGAGTGTTGCTACTGCTTACCAACTCCCGTGGGAGGAGTTGAAGGAAATGTTGAGGGGCGAGTACTGCCCCAGGGATGAATTGAAACAACTGGAAATGGAATTCTGGAACCACAAGATGCAGGGTGATGATATCACCGGATACACCAACCGTTTCCACCAACTGGCACTTCTGTGCCCAACCATGGTCGATCCTGAGTACAAGAGGATCGAGAAATTCGTTGATGGACTTCCCGAGAGACTACAGGACCTGGTGACTTCATCCAAACCGGGTACTATTCAGAGCGCCATCCGTATGGCCCATGAACTAACGGCAAATTCTGTCCGCCGTGGCACAACTTCAACCCCATCTGCAAACAACAAACGCAAGTGGGAAGGTAACCCCAACTCATCCAACCAAACCTCCAACAAAAAGCCTGAGTACATTAAGGCTTATTCATCGGGGACTTCGGAAAAGAAAGGGTACAGCGGGAACAAGCCCTACTGTTCCAAATGCAGCCGCCATCATGACGGTTCTTGCCCTTGCTCCAACTGCAAACGGTTCGGGCATCTAGCCAAGGATTGCCGAACCAACATTTCTACCCCCAACACTAATGCACCAAAGGCATGCTTTGGGTGCGGAAATACAGGGCATTTCAAGAAAGATTGCCCAAAGCTGAAAAACAACAACAACCCTGCTCGCGGTAGAGCATTCGTTATCAAGGCTGGGGAAGCCAGACAAGACCCGAATGTCGTGACGGGTACGTTCCTTCTCAACGACCTTACTGCTTCTGTATTATTTGATACCGGTGCCGATAGAAGCTTCATTTCTGAGAAATTTAGCCCTTTACTTGATATAACTCCCACTGCCTTAGGTGCTAAATACATTGTAGAATTAGCTAACGGCAAACTGATTGAGACTGATAGCATCATACCCAACTGTACACTTAACCTCACGAACGAAACGTTTCCCATTGATTTAATCCCTGTCGAGATCGGCAGCTTCGATATTATTGTCGGTATGGATTGGTTATCCAAGCACCGAGCTGAAATCATCTGTCATGACAAACTAGTTCGCATACCTCTTGTCTCCGGTGGAACCTTAGTCTTACAAGGGGAGACCGGTAGACGGAATCTGAATATTGTATCCTGTCTGAAAACGAGAAAATATCTACGAAAAGGGTATCAAGCCATCCTCGCACATGTAACGGAGAAGAAGTCGGAGGAGAAGCGACTTGAGGATGTTCCGATCGTGCGGGATTTCCCGGAAGTCTTTCCTGAAGACTTGCCCGGACTTCCGCCACCTAGACAAGTTGAATTTCAAATCGAACTTGTGCCCGGAGCTGCACCCGTGGCACGAGCCCCTTACCGTTTAGCACCATCCGAAATGCAGGAGTTGTCTAACCAACTACAGGAACTCCTGGACAGAGGATTCATTCGACCAAGTTCCTCGCCTTGGGGAGCTCCGGTCTTATTCGTGAAAAAGAAAGATGGATCTTTCCGCATGTGTATCGACTACCGAGAGCTGAATAAGCTAACCATAAAGAATCGGTACCCACTTCCTAGAATTGATGATCTGTTTGACCAACTCCAGGGATCGAGTGTTTACTCAAAGATTGATCTACGGTCGGGTTATCATCAACTCCGAGTCCGTGACAATGACATTCCAAAGACTGAGGGCATCGGCTACAACATTAGCCTTCCCTGGATGGTACTTGATCTCGCAGTCGTAATCGGTAAGCAACTCGACCCATCGACGTTGCCTCATATTGAGATCCTTCTGATCGAATATATGTTGAAGACTTTTGTGATCGGTAAAGATGGTGCACTTAGTGCCGTAGAGATAATGTCTCCAGATTTTTAGAGCAAAAATGACAGCTCCAAGTTCGAGATCGTGAGTGGTGTAGTTCTTTTCATGAATTTTCAGCTGTCGTGAGGCATAAGCAATGACCTTGTCTCGTTGCATAAGCACGCAACCAAGACCTTGGTGAGAAGCATCGCAGTATACCACGAAGTCATCGGTGCCTTCGGGTAAGGATAGAATTGGAGCACTGCAAAGCTTTTGTTTCAAAAGTTGGAACGCTGACTCTTGTCTTTCGGTCCAATTGAACCTTTTGTCCTTCTGAGTCAGTACCGTAAGTGGTTGAGCTATTTTAGAGAAATTTTCGATAAATCGTCGATAATACCCAGCAAGACCCAAGAATTGTCGTACTTCAGTTGCAGAGGTGGGTGCTTGCCAGTCTTTGATAGCCTCGATCTTTGATGGGTCAACGTGAATTCCCTGACTGTCGATCACGTGACCAAGAAATTGAACAGTTTGGGTCCAGAACTCACACTTAGAGAATTTAGCATAAAGCTCCTCGTGTCTAAGTAGTTCAAGGATGGTTTTGAGGTGTTGCGCATGTTCTTGCTCGTTGCGCGAGTAAATGAGTATGTCATCGATAAAGACAATGACAAACTTGTCGAGGTAAGGTTTGCACACCCGGTTCATGAGGTCCATGAATACAGCCGGTGCGTTGGTTAGACCAAAGGGCATCACTTGGAATTCGTAGTGCCCGTAACGAGTTCTGAAAGCAGTTTTTGGAATATCGGTGTCGCAAACTCGTAATTGATGATAACCTGATCGCAGATCGATTATTGAGTAAAAACTTGAACCCTGAAGTTGGTCGAATAGATCATCAATGCGAGGAAGTGGGTATCGGTTTTTGACGGTCAATTTGTTCAATTCTCGGTAGTCGATGCACATTCGGAATGAACCGTCCTTCTTTTTGACAAATAAGACCGGAGCTCCCCAAGGTGAAGAACTCGGTCTAATGAATCCTCGATCCAGAAGTTCCTGTAACTGAGAGGACAACTCCTGAAGTTCAGATGGGGCTAAACGGTATGGTGCGCGGGCCACCGGTGCGGCACCCGGCACGAGATCAATCGAGAACTCAACCTGTCTAAGCGGAGGTAGACCAGGTAATTCTTCCGGAAAGACTTCGGGAAAGTCTCTAACAATTGGCACATCCTCAAGTCGCTTCTCCTCCGACTTCTTCTCTGTGATGTGTGCAAGTATTGCGGGGTAACCCTTTCTCAGAAATTTTCGGGTTTTTAAGCAGGAGATTATATTGAGTCCCGTCCCACCGGTCTCCCCCTGTATGATCAAGGTTCCACCAACGGCGAGTGGGATACGGACGATTTTATCATGACAAACGATTTCAGCTCGATGCTTGGACAACCAGTCCATTCCGATAATGACGTCGAAACTTCCGATTTCAATGGGTATAAGGTCGATCGAAAAGGTTTCGTCAGCTAGGTTTAAAGTGCAATTAGGTATCACACTGGTGGTTTCTACAAGTTTTCCATTTGCTAGCTCTACAGTGTACTTAACATCTAAGGCAACAGGAGTGATGTCAAGTAATGGGCAAAAATCATCGGAGATAAAGCTTCTATCAGCACCAGTATCAAATAGAACGGAAGCAGTTAAGTTGTTGAGGAGGAACATACCCGAGACCACATTCGGGTCTTGGCGGGCGTCCCCAGATTTGATGACAAAAGCTCTGCTGCGAGTGTTGTTGTTGTTGCTGTTGTTGCGGTTGTTGTTGTTCTTCAGTTTTGGGCACGAGTCCCTGAAATGCCCAGGTTTCCCACACTCAAAGCATACTTTGGGTGGTCTGGTGTTGTTGTTGGAATTGTTGTTGGTAGGAGAGCGGCAATCTTTTGTGAGGTGGCCGTACCTCTTGCAGTTGTTGCAAAAGGGACCACAGGAACCTTCATGGTGGCGACTGCACTTGGAACAATAAGCTTTGCTCCCAGTGTAGCCCCGGATGATGTCAGTGGTGGTGTTGTAAGCTTTGATGGTGTCGGGTTTCTTGTTTTGTTGGTTGGAGGGGTTGTTGTGGTAGTCAGACCACTTGCGTTTGTTGTTATGGAAGGATGAAGTGGGTGGTTCAGAATCTTGGCTCATGGACATTAGGTCTTGGGCCAATAGGATCGCACCGTCAATTGTGGTTGGTTTTGAAGAGATGACATGTCCCCGAACAGGATCAGGGAGACCAAGGGTGTACTTCCTGATTTTATCAGGTTCAGTGCTAACCATAGCTGGGCGGAGGGCAGCTAGTTGTTGAAACCTGGTGGTATAACCATCGATATCACCACCCTGAACCTTTAAGTTCCAGAACTCCTCATCTAGCTTTTGGAGTTTGGCGATAGAGCAGTATTTGGCAGTGAGTTTTGCCTTCAATTCCTCCCAAGTGAGTTGGTAGGCAATGTCAGCACCCACTGATTGGGTATATGAATTCCACCAAGAGTGGGCATCATCTTCAAGAGAGCAGGTGGCGAAGTTTACTTTGTCGTTCTCCGCACATTTACTAACACGGAAAACAGTTTCCATTTTCTCGAACCATCTGATCAGTCCGATGGCTCCTTCAGAACCCTTGAAGCTCGAGGGTTTGCAGCTTTGGAAGTCCTTGTAAGAACAAGGTTTGACGGCAGAGGTTCCAGCGGTATCGCTGTTTCTTGTGGAGTTGGGTGGGGTATTCCGAGCCAAGGCTTCAGTAACAGCCTGGGTTATGAGTGACGTGATCTGAGCATCTGTGTAAGGTCGTGTCTTTGGCGGCATGATTCTTCAATAAAAGAAATGAAGATACATGAGATTTTGTAAGAAAATTGTATTTATTTCAGATGTACATGTAAAAAGGTGGTAATACATAACATTAATATGAAAAAGAATTATGGCAATTAATATGAGTTGAACAAAAAATATTTGATAGCTAATACGAGTTCAAAGGTTACATCCTACAGATGTATTACAAAAGATGTCGGGAATTGTTACATCCGACTGAATTATAGAGTAGCGCGTAGATAGTTACTAGATTACAGGATAGATTACAAGACAAAGACTACACTAGTCTTGACGTAGATTAATTTGTTCCATCATCGTGACAAGACGGTCCACAGTGTTTTCAAGCCTGCTAGCTTGTCGGGCGTTGTCTTCTGCTAGCGCAAGTCGTTGTGTTATTCCGCGCGCATACTCTTCTGCTTCATGTGAGCGTTGCTCACATTCTTCCATCCTTTGTTGTAGAAGGGCATTTTCCACCCTTATTTCTATAATTTGGTTGCGAAGGACATCCATGTTGTTGTTTGTGGTTTCAAGGTCGTCGGAGACCTGTTCTATGCGTTCAAGAGACGTAAGTCGCCAGTTTTCATTTGTTTCCTGCAACACGACATCCATGGTGCGAAGTCGCTGCTCGTGTTGATTTACCCTAGCAGTTAAAGCCGGTAAGGCGATGTGAGTGGGATACGGGCCAGCTCGAGGCAACCTGTTGTTCTTCCTTGCTACCCTTGGGTTCTGCGACCCGGATGGAGAACGAGATGAATTTGATGGGATGTTTGCCATTTCTGAGACAAAGCGTTAGTAAGATTGAGGCCTATATTCATATAGCTCCTATATAATATAGCCTATTGAGTGTCTAGCATAAACATGTTTGAGTCTCGGTTCTCTCGAGGTCAGAGTCTTCTATTGTATCCTGTTCAGCCATAACTACTTTCAGATCTTACATCATCTTTGCTTAATTGTACATAGTTGATCAGGCTATGTTAAATTAAACTCGTATGCTGTAATCCCTGAACCAGTCATACCTAATAAGGAATACTGCCTAATGGTCATACTCTAGGCTCACTAATGCAACCTAGTTCACTATAACCTTAGGCTCTGATACCAATCTGTAACACCCCCAAATTTAATGATTTGCGGAAGCTTGATTTGGGTGTTACTAATCAATAACAAAGCACAAAGATAAATAGCAAACGACTCTATATGCGTCGTTTTAACAAAATATATTGATAATTGAAATGTTTACAACATTTAAAGCTTTACATAGCTCGAGTTAAATATAATGAGATTTCAGTACATAAGTACTTATACAAAATATACTAATGCAAGAAAATCTCAATCGTCTGTATGCTGACTCGAGCTAAATCCTGAAGCAGAAACATCCTACTGCTGGGTACCTGCGATATATGCTAAAAGGTCAGCTATAAAGCTGGTGAGCTCACAGGTTTGAAATCAAGTAATATCGTATGAACCGCAAGATTTAAATAATGAATTGCATCCAGCAATTAAATAATGAATTGCATCCAGCAATTAAATAATGAATTGCATCCAGCAATTAAATGATAATCATCGTGTATACAGCCATGAGCACATAGTTGAGCTTAACTCGAGGGCCGGGTCCCCTATAGAGAATTCCGGGCGAGGTGCCTCCACGAATGCCTAATCAACATTCGTCTTCCCAAATATTAGTACGTCCGTTTACCCGGTTAGTGCTTGCTAACCCGAACGAGGAGGGTCAATCCTATATGGTACCATATACTAATATTCACGCTACAACGTATTAACAACTATGCTGACGGAGGACTTTAAAATGATTAGTTTCGAAAAACTCATGTAGTATATGAAAAGTTGGTACTTGCGTTCACATGTTAAAAGTTGAGCAATATATCACACCCCTGAGTAAAACAGTAAAAAGAGGGGCTATGAGACTCACCTGAGTCTGAATGCGTTTACACAAACGTAAGTTGATTAGCCGAATATGAAGTCCAAAGACTTGTAACCTGAGGGTGTCCACGACACGCGATGGTTATAATCATGATTGGGTATCTCAAAAGATCACCCTTGTAGTTGTTACACAACTATATATATGTCCAAATTACTACGATTTGGTTGATTTGTTAAGTGTTTAAAAACATGTACGGCCCGTTGGTGACGGATTTGTAATAATAATCTCAACTATTATTATTGTGATTTCGTGGCGTTTTACTTTGAAAAATGGGTTTTGATTGTGTTTTAGAAGCCGTTACGGAATCTAAGTACGGGGGTCCGGGGGCAGCGCCCCTGGTAGCGGGGTCCAAGGGGCGGCAGCCCCTGGCGGGGTCCAAGGGGCAGAGCCCCTGGCTGGGGTCGAGCTGCCAGGTCAGCTTGAAAAATTTTTATTTCTACTATATTGCTTTGACGAAAAACGCATCTGGATCTGAATTTGGGTAAAATCAGGTGTTAAAATTTTTGGTCTCGACACTTAGTAAAAATCTGAGTTTTCTGTATTTTGCGACACAATATACGACACTAAAGATGTTATGCGACACAAGGGTTGTGTCGCATAGGAATGCGACACAATGTCTATGCGACACAAGGGTTGTGTCGCATAGATGCGAGATGCTGATTCAACAGCGACATAGTGATTGTGTCGTACGGTGTATGCGACATAGTGGTTGTGTCGCAAGACTTGCGACACTAATTATCTGGTATGACATAAGGTACGACACAATGGGTTTTATGCGACACAAAGGCCAAAATACGACACAACATGCGACACAAGGCTTGTGTCGCATGGATGAACACCAGCCCAGAAAGTCCGGCTGTCTAACTTTTTCCGGCCAAAAATCCGTTTTAAACTCGTTTTCAAGCTATAAATTTGTGTTCTATACATTGTAATGGACATATACTAGTTATAATAACAACTAGAAATCAAAAATACTAAAAATCGAGAGATTTCGGGATTTTGTCGGAAACTTACAATTTGCCGAAATGAAAATCCGGAAAGATAGCGTTGTAGATCGTCGCGAGGTGGTCGTGAATCTCTAAAAATATTGATGATTCGGTTGCGTTTCGTGATGTTATTTTGCGGTTTTGTGAGTTTTTGGTGATTTGGTGATTTTGGAGGAAATAAGAGAAGAGAGAGAGAATTGATAGAAAAATGAGAAAGAAAAGGAGTGGGAGGTGGGGTTATCCCCACTTTTCAGTTTCTCGCCCCGCGTTCCGCGTGGTGTTCGTTTGCTCCGTCGTTTAAACGTTAAATAATTATTTACATTTTGATTATAAGTTTTAAAATACGATTTATTACGCGATATATTGTTTAAATATTTTACAAATCAATTTATATTTGTGTTATAAAATGTAGGTTAGTTTGTTTATTTAGTTTACGCGTTTTATTGTTTTAAATTGTGTAAGTTCGGTTTGTACGATACGAATTGAATACGAAATATTATCATAATAATATTCTTGATATAAAACGTTATTTAATAAAATTTGTCACCAACGTCCGTATTAAATTGAATCGAAATACATTCGATTTAAATTGAGTACGATTTAACCAAATCGCATTTTCGTATATATTCAAATATATATATAATTTGATACATTAATTAGCCTAACCAGGAACTAATTACATGTATTAACATATGATTAGGCACTAATTACTAGTCCTAATTTGGCGGGTGTTACATTTGTCCCACTTTGCGGTATTTTACCCCTGTTCGTTTACTCGATCGTTAACCGTTTAATTATTTTTAAATGGTAATAATTTAAACGCGCATTCTATTATATTTTAAATTGAGATATTTTGTAAAACAATTTTAGTTGAGTTACTAAAATTTTAACTTTGTTTCTATTTTAAATTTTACGAGATAAATGTTTATATGTTATAAAATACTTTGTAAATATTATCGACATAATATTTAAAAATCGTTAATGTTATTTAATAATTCCGTTTTATTAAATAATTTTGTTCACCAACAGTCGTATATTTTTGCCGCGTCTGCTCCAAATTGTTTCGTACGTAATTATAACTAATTACGATATGTAATACGACGCGTATTTACTAGTTGGGCTTTGCTAGACTTATCTCTAAAATGTGTTGTGAATTCACTCAAAGTAGGGAATTAGCCTAAAAATGCGTGCTAATTACGTTTATAATTATATTGAAATTGCGGGGTGTCACATTTCGCATGAGTGCGACATAAGATGGTTGTGTCGCAGAATCGGGCTGTGAAGATTTTGAGATTTGGGACTTTGGTCAAAAATGCTTGGTTTGACCCGAAACTTTTATACGACACTTATTATATTATGAAACTTATAGAATATGAGTTTCGTGACCATTGGTGACCCGAAAGTGTCGTTTTTAACAAGATTATGAAAACAGCCCTTAACCTTAGTTTTTCCGAAATTACACAATTTTGTCCATGCGATTTGACTAACAAAACGTCCGTATTCAAATCAAAGAAAAATATATGTTGTTCTCGTATGTCTAAGCTTTCCAAAACATATTTTTATGAAAACTTTAGCCAAATGAAACTCACGAAATAAATTCGCAAAGGGACGTAGGTCCATCAGGTCGTTTTTATGACACATACACACAAACAAATTTCTAGTTCCAAATCCGTGTGTTTCCAGTGGTTAGGGTCTAAACAAAAGTTGTTGTCAACACAAAAACAAAGATTTTACAAGTGGTTTCATGGTCTAATATTTCTTAGATATCAAGATATACCATTTTATATTTAGTCAAAATTCTGGACAGGAAGTACAGTCCTGCTATGTACTTTTAAAACATTATTTAAAAAAAGAAATTGACACTTTTAAATCATGAGGCTCACAGATTCAACACTAGACTCAAAGAACTTGATTTTTGGCTCAAGAAACGTGAGATTTGGTTAAGAGATTGTCTCGTTATGCTCGATCTAAACCGATCTATTCTATTACCCAACGTGTAAAGCTAAGATCCAATGGTTAATAACATGTTCATACGATTTTTAGTGTGGTTTTGGACATAATCAGTGGCAAAAGAGTTACTAGCATGTAAATATATGTGTTCCAAGTAAACTTAAAGAAAAAGGAAGGGTTTATACCGAAAGAAGCTGATCTAGAGTCGAAATAGGTAGAAGTATGCTGCTGTTGTCCTTCCTTGTTCTTCCTTGCTAAAAATGACTAAAAGTGATGCTAGATGATGATGGTGGTACACGGTGGTCCTTGGAGGTCGTGGGTAGTGATGGTGGTGGTGTTTTCTTGCTATGAAAATCGAAAATGGGGAAGGAGGAAGAGAGGAAAAGAAAGAGATAAGGTTTGGTGATTATGTTGAAATGAAATGAAATGAAGGAAATGGGTTATGTACATGGGTTGTGGGTGTGGGCCGATTTGGGCCTGACCTGGGTCGGTTCATGGGCCTGGGCTGACTCACTTTGGGCCCCGGGCTCACGTGTTTCGTTTTCCAAACTCGCATTACGCTCCTTGTTCGTTTAAACGTTAATCGTGAGTTTTGTAATTTAAGTTTTATCGTTTGATTTTCGCGTATGATTTTCAATATGTAAATGATATTTGTAAAGAACAAATATTTTTAAACAAATTAATTAAGTACCCAAAATATATTTTGGGTTTCGTTCGGGTGTCGGGCTCGATTCGCGCGTTTTCTCGTGTTTGTTACGTTTAATACCAAATGAAATAGTTTTTCGTGTATTTTATTATAAAATAATAATACCAAGTAAATAACGATTATTTAATCATAAAAATAGATTTACGTTGCACATGAAATGTTTCACCAACGGCCGAGTGTGTTGGAATCCATCCGAACAAATCACGTAATATAAATTTATTACGTACGTGTATAATCAATATACGATATATTACCAGTAATTAGTCCTATTTCATACTAAATACAAGTAATTACAAGCAAGGTTAAGGTAAATTAATACCCTCAAGTACGGGTTGTCACAAGTAGTATCAAACATCAAATGTAAGACATCATATCTATTGTAAGACATCTTTTAAGTTGCATTTAGTTCGTAGAATTTTATTGAGCTTGATGAAATTGGAATCTTAATTTCACTTTGTATAGGTTTTTGGTTTAAAGATAAATTGAATTGCAAGTCAACAAAGTGGAATTAATATACATATAGACATAGTTGTTAACTCGTAACTCGACTTGCAATTCGGGATCTCGATTTTTAACTCGTGACTTGGTTCGAATCTTAAGAGTCACTATTTTTATAATATATGTGTATTTTTATACGTATGTCTATATTACTGTTTAAGATTTTGTTTTTAAGTGAAGTAAAACATGGTAAAATTCGATAATTAAGTCGTAAGAGTTAAAGTCATTTAAGAGTCGGGGTTCGAGTCGCCTCGTTTTTTGAATTTTTTACTCGATTCGTAAGAGTCGTTAGAGTTTAATAACTATGCATATAGATATATATATGTTTTAATATAAAGATTATATTATATAATTGTTTAAAGGATATTATTAATTCGATCAAAGATAAAACTGAAAGTTGTGTTTCAAAAGATATGTTTAATTATTGCTAGTGATAAACGCTCAAAAGTACTATATTTCAGTAGTATTTTACCCCTATTCTTGAATGTTTTTATTGCATTTTGTTTAGAATAGATATTGATTTCGTTCATATTTGCAATTAGATGTGGAAATGGAGCGTTTATGAAGAAAGGAAGGAAAACAGTCAATAAAAGAGTTGAATGATGCGTATTTGAAGAAATAAGTAAAGCCGAAGTCGAAGAAAAGAATAAAAGAAGAAAAATCAAAAATTCGGCTGGAAAAGTCATCCATACGTCGTATGGAATTCCATACGCCGTATGGATTGCAGCAGTGAAGGCCCAGGTTACGCGGACATGGGCTGGGCTTGAAATCAATCCATACGCCGTATGGATCAAAAACCACAGAAGTATAAAATCGCGAAAAAACCCTAAAAACAGAGTTCTGGAGAGTTTTCGTTTTCTTTTGGTTCCAGACGACTTTAGGGGTTTTTAATTCGTAAATTAGGGTTAGTTTGGAGGTACGAAGGGTGAAGAACGAGGATAATTCATCTAAATCATTCGTAGTTCGTCTTTATAACTCGGTATAATTTTTTTATTTCGATTTCATTGAAGTATTTGATGTTGAATGATCTGATTATTACTGATTTATGATGAATTGAGTATCTAAAGTGATTGTGTAGTTGATTTAATTTAGATTATGATTATTGAACGATTATAATTGCGTATTGAATAAGTTATTTAATTGAAAACTGTTATATTGCTCGTGGACACTTGTTTATTGGTAACTAGTTATTATTGTTGCTTCACGTGATTAATAATTTTAATGAGATTGAGTTCCTTTAAGATTATTGATTATTGCTAGTACTACCTTAGGGTTTTGGACTATCACTAAATACGTTGAGTCTGATAGGTCGAGTATACAATAATTATCTACTTTAAAATGAACAAGACAATAAGTTAATTATTGGGTATTGTTGAGTCATACCATTAGAGTAATTATAATGAGTTGTGAATGTTTAATGCATAATTTAGGGAAAGGCACATAATTGACTGATCATCTTGTGACATTGGAACCAGTGTTTCATGTTGGACCCTAGATTATAGGAATTAGTTGGACCCGAAACGTTGGCTAGTTCATATTCGACTTAGTATTCATTGAAGAATTTGGTATTAAGTTGATCTAAAAGAATCACAATTAGATAATCAATACGAAATAATTCGGGAGATATGAATCTAAGTGACATTAACTATACAATTACTTATTCCTTCCAATTAGGATTTATTATTATTATTTATTTATTATTTTAATTTAAAAATTTTATTTAAGTTTGTTTATTTTACTTAAATGTTTTCTAAACAAATGTTCGTACGGAACTAAAACGCCCCCATATTTACTGCTTTCTAGTTAATTGTTAATTTCTATTTTAAATATTCCACCTTTTCCCTGTGTTCGAATCTGACTTACCAAATCTATATTTACAATTGATCGGGTATTCTTGCCTGGTTGCTTGAAAGTATTTATTAGGTATTTCTATTTATAAATTGTAAAACAAGACGCGCTTTCATAAGCGACATCAAGTTTTTGGCGCCGCTGCCGGGGAAAAGCGGTTGTGATTATTTAAATAGGAGTTAGTTGTTTGTAAACTTTGATTTCTAAAATAATTTTATTAAACGAATAATTTTGTGAAGTTGTTTAAAGTAAATTAAGTAATTGTGTAACAAGTTTTCATTAATTCATTGGTTGAAACTAATTATCCTTTAATTGGTTAAACTTTTGGGGTTTTAGTTTCAACCGGCGGATGGGAATCCGTCCGCCGGTTGGAGTTCCATTTATTTGAAGTTGTACATTTTATTTAATTTTTGTCTATTTTGTGTGAACTAACTTGTTTTTCGTTAGTGGTGTTTTGTATTTTTAGATTTATTTTTATTTAGGTTTGTCCAATGGCGAGGAGTTTTGAAAGTGATGCAAACAATTACGATTTGGTTGGAATTTATGATTCTGAGAGTTTGGAGTCAAGAGTAGAAAGTGAAATTCCATCATTCACTCATTTGGGCCGCAAGGTTGCGCCTATCACATCGTCATGTGAAGAATTATTGGGTGCAATTGCGAATGTGAGATGGGACATTCCTTTTACAGCTGAACTAATCAGGATATCCCATGTTTATTTCTCCGACTATCAACTGGCACTAGTACAGAACTTACTAGATAGTGCAGAAGTGGAAAGACGATTTGGGGATTCTCAACAGTTTCTGGATGATCTTTTAGATTTTGAGGAATCAATAACATTAAGGATCGAAGAGGAGAAAGTATTCTTAGCCAATCAAAAGAGGCGATATGTTGAGATTTATGAAATTTTAAGACAACATTCGTTTCCTTATTCGGGTAAACAGACCGCATGTCTTAGTCGTATGATTAAAGCTTTGTATGAGTTAACAGGTCATCCAACTTCCGAAGCTGATAAGGAATTTTTAGCTGGTTTAAAGGATCTGGTTCAATTGTTAAAAGTAGATGATCATCTCAAGGATGAGACACCTCATTGTTTTGTAGTGAGTAACACTATTCACTATCCCATGAATAGAATGGTTGAACAGTTAGATCGTCTTGCTAAGGAAGAAGAAGGAAGACCACGCCCGGATTTTATTCACCCAATTGATGAAATTGATTTAGCAACTTATCTAGTGGCGAATATGAGAGAGTTAGTGGATGAGACTAAGATTCTGTACCCAAAGGAACATTTCCACTATGGAATTGTGGAAATTTACATGAGATTTGTTGAGATATTCAGTAGTTCAGGTTTGGGTTTCAACAGACTTCAAGAGCAAGTTTTGGGTGAGATTGAAAGCTTAGTTAGAAGTTTGAAGGAAACTCCATTGATGAGCAAGCATCATCAGATTGGAGAGTCATGTTTAGAATTTATTGGTGAGCTTGAGGATGACAGTCCGGAGCGAGAGGTTAAGTTAGTTGGTAATGATGAAGTGTGGGATGAAGAAGGAGAAGTAACTAAGTCAGTAATGAAGATTAGCTGGGATTTAATTTATCTGCTTCCTGTGGTTAACGAGCACTTGGCAAATTTTCCAAGTTTTGGTCATGGGATCATTAACGTCATTCCCATAATCACTGAGCATTTCCTTGCTCTCTATCCTAAGCAGTGATTCTAATCATCCCTTTTATATTTCTTATGCTATTGGATTGTTTCTAACATTTTGGTTTGTTTTGGATTATGTTAGACTTTTGTTTGTTTTGGATTTTTGTTTTTGAATGTGTGATTTGAATATTAAGTATTATTTTGAATATTATTCTTTTTAATGTTTGTTAATTATTGTTATTTATTTTATGGTGTGGAATTGTGAAGATTTTGAAGTCGTGATTATCCTCCAGGTTTGAGATTTAATTATATAAAGTTAGTGATGAATTTGGGTTAAAAATGGGTTAGAAAATCGTTTTTGAAAAATTCTGATTTTTCAATCCATACGCCGTATAGAATCCATACGCCGTATGGATTGGTTGGGCCGTTGGACCGGGCTGTTGACTGGGTTTAATGAGTTGACCTGGGCCTGTTTAATCCATACGCCGTATGGAATCCATACGCCGTATGGATCAAAAATGCAGAAAACCGCCAGCAGCCTCTTTCTTCCTCATTTTCACTCCAAAACCTTTTTCTTCATCACCACCTACGGCTCTAACACCCACAACCCCCAAACGGAAAGTCCGGCCACGCATTCATCACCATTTTTGTGTATTCATGTTACACGCACTTTCCTCTACAAGGTATAACTTCCCGTTTTCATTTTCGTTGGTTAAATCACTCGTTTGGAAGTTAGGGTTTATGATAGATTTTTTGGGTATTTCGGATATGGGTATGATTATTAGCATGTTTTGATTGAATTATGTTCTAGTTGCTATATACATTGCAATGTCATGCTTGTTTTTCAATTATATTGCATATTTTATGTTATTCGAATTATTCGTTAGTAATGATGAAATGTGAATATGAGAAACTCAATTGTGCTATGTTTTAATTTAGTGCTTATTAATTTTCTGACCACATGATGATTAATGCAAATATTTGTTTGGTACACAAGTGTTTGTGATTACGGTTATGTGATAAGTTGTTATTTTGATTAATTGTGTTACAATAATTCATTTTGAGATTGTATGGATGTTTGCTAGTTGCTAATACTCGAGTTTAGTGATTGTGCAATTTCGTATATTCATAATGGTACCAAGTTATTATAATGCCTTTGATTAGGCAATTGTCATGAATATTTAATTAAGTATATACATGTATGCAATTTGAGTGGTTTTTGTTTAAAAAATTGCAATTTAGGTTCATGAAATTGGTTGTTGCGGTAGTTTTAGGCTAAACCTTTATGGTGGAGTATTCAATTTTAAGCCGAAATGCTGCCGAAATTTTTAGTAACCTTTTTGCAATTAACTGCTTAGTTAGTATTATTAACAATTGTTTTGTTCAGCAGTTATCATGTCTAACAGGAGAGCACGAGGAGGTGAAACTTTGGGAAACCCGTTGATTAGAGCCCATAGATATCTCACTTTTCATGGGTCGTATTCTGAGACTGCTAGGATGCATTTTAGAGATCGTCTGGCTTCTATTATTGGCCAGTCAATTGAGGTGTTTGATGCTGTTAACTGGAATGTTTTGGAGCATGTGATTGCAAGAGAGGGGTTTACTAATGGTGCTGAGGCCATTAGGAATTTACTTGCTGTTCCATATGTACTAGAGGATGGAAACATTGGATTTGTTTCCTATGCTTGGTCCCGGTTATTCAGTATCAGGGAGGATATCTACAGAGAGCTGGTTGTTGAGTTTTATAGCACTTTTAGGTTTGATGCCAGGTCGACTCAATGGACTGAGAACTCCATTTTCTTCCAGCTAGGGGGACAGCCCAGACAGATGACCTTGGTTCAGTTTGCTTTGGGATTGGGGCTTTATGAGCCCAATGAGCTGGATAATCCTCACTTTTTAAACCACATTTCTGCAGGTGCTGTGAAGAAGCTCACTGATTTGGAATTTGAGCAGGAGTGGCAGTTTATTGCCCAGGGTAGTTATGGCAGTTCGACACCTTCTTACACGCGTATTCGAGATCCTCGTCATCGACTCATTCACAGATTGTTGACTTACACCATTGTTGGTCGCAAGGAGGGGCCTGAGAAAGTTTCGAGGCCTGACTTGTTTTATTTGAGCTCGATTATCAGGAAGAGGTTAGTGAATGTACCTTGGAGGTTGGCGAAGTGGATGTCGAAGAGAGCTACTGGTACTAGAGATGGTAGTAGTTTGTGTGGAGGTCACTTTGTTACTCGATTGGCGAGATACTTTGGTTTGGCTACTCAGGATGAGATGGGGTCATGTACGATTGTTCAGCCTAGTATGGGATGGTTGACTGCACGCCGGTTGGAGGCGTTTGCTCTCAATGAGCCATGCATTACCTATGGTAGTCCTGCAGAGATGTATTACTGGGTTCCGATTACTCCGGTAGGACAGACTTTGCAGTCGAGGCAGGCTAGAGCCAGAGGAGATACGAGTGGCAGTGATAGAGGTCGAGGTACGGCACGAGGCCGTAACAGAGGATATGCTACGGAGTTTGATCAGTTGTCTCAGCAGATGCACCAGATGCAGTTACATCAGACTCAGAGGTTTGATCAGATAGATCTTATGCAGAGACAGCATTTCCATCAGACCAGTGCACACTTGGACTACCAGGATGGTTTGTTTGAGCAGCTGTTTGGTCAGTTTCCTTCTGGACCCGCGTATCAGCCATTCCAGTACCAGATGCCACCAGAGTTCATGCCACGACCACCACCACCACAGTCAGAGTATGGAGCGTCTTCTCATCAGTACCAGTACCGCCAGGATGATGACAGTGACTAGGATGATGTTCATCCTATTTGGTTTATGATTCCAGACACTATTATTATTATTGTTTTATTATTATTATTATGACTGTTTTTATTTGTAGGTTTTATTAATTGTGTTGGATTGGTAGTTTTAGGATTTGGTAGTAGTTATTTTTTTAATTAGAATGTTTTAATCTGGTATTATTTAATTATGTTTGTTGATTGATCCCTCAGAATTGTGTTGTGAGTACGTGTCATGCTGGCAGTAAGTTCAGCGCAACGAAAAATTGAATCGAGAGGATGTGGGAAATTCGTATCATCCTTGTCATTAAACTGCACACTATTCCAGGGGAGTTTTTCTGTTCTAAGTTCTTTTCTCTTTTTCCCGTTTTAAGAATTTCATTATTTATACAATGAGGGCATTGTACATCTTTAAGTGGGGGATGAGAGAGAAAATAAGTTTAATTTCCACATAATTGTTCTGTTAATAAGTAGATGATTTTGTAATTTGGTTAATAGTTATCTTATTAAGATGAGTAACTAGGAGGTTATGAGTTGCCTATTTTTCAACCAAATTTTTGCATTAAAATTTTTGTTTTCTATAGATAATTATTTTGTAACTATGTAGGTTAAATTTAAAATTTTCTACACTTTTAATTAAATACTTAAGCTATTAAAGATGTTATTTAGCTTCATTATATGATGTATTGATAGGCGATTTATATGAGAATGTTTGAGCTGTTAAGAAATGATAATTAAGGAGTAAATGTTACTTGTAGATGAACTTTAGCTATGTATGACATATGTCTTAATTTTCATATTAGTAATGTGTGATATGCCATATTTTTGGGAATTTAATTAATATCATTTGGGGATATACTGGGTGTTGTTTCCTCTGTTGTACGAAAGTACAGACCTGGTCTCCGTCAGTATATCTAATGAAAAAGAGCAAAAGAGTTTAATAACTCATAATTTTAAAATGTGGTCAAATTAAGTCGCTTTGTTGTACTGAGGTACAGACCTGTCACCAATGGTTTGACTAAAGACATTATTGCTAAACCAAAATCAAGTTATGTTGCTTTGTTGTGTTGAGGCACAGACCTGTCACCTCTGTCTTGATTTGAAAATTGATTGTTTTGATTAAATTTCAAGATATGTAATATCGGCATATTATGAGTATGAAAGTATATAGTTTTTGGGAGTCTAAGGGAATATTTACACCAATAATAATAAGTTGAGCTCGAGTATTCAAATATAGATTGTTTAAGTGGATAACAATATCAGTAATCATTGTGAACTATTTGATGTTTAAGAATAATAACTCTATGTGTAAATCAGTTTTTGTAAATCTCGTAGTTTTTTAAAAATTGTTTTTAGAATTAACAGATTTTTAAATTTAAGCATTTGAGTTGAAGATGGGTGATGTTGTGTAATTCCTATTTTAGTTATTTAGATTAATAGAGATGACTGTTTTCTTGAGAATTTGATTTTTGAATCGATAGTCTACTTGAGGACAAGTAGGATTCAAGTGGGGGATGTTTGATAAACGCTCAAAAGTACTATATTTCAGTAGTATTTTACCCCTATTCTTGAATGTTTTTATTGCATTTTGTTTAGAATAGATATTGATTTCGTTCATATTTGCAATTAGATGTGGAAATGGAGCGTTTATGAAGAAAGGAAGGAAAACAGTCAATAAAAGAGTTGAATGATGCGTATTTGAAGAAATAAGTAAAGCCGAAGTCGAAGAAAAGAATAAAAGAAGAAAAATCAAAAATTCGGCTGGAAAAGTCATCCATACGCCGTATGGAATTCCATACGCCGTATGGATTGCAGCAGTGAAGGCCCAGGTTACGCGGACATGGGCTGGGCTTGAAATCAATCCATACGCCGTATGGAAATCCATATGCCGTATGGATCAAAAACCACAGAAGTATAAAATCGCGAAAAAACCCTAAAAACAGAGTTCTGGAGAGTTTTCGTTTTCTTTTGGTTCCAGACGACTTTAGGGGTTTTTAATTCATAAATTAGGGTTAGTTTGGAGGTACGAAGGGTGAAGAACGAGGATAATTCATCTAAATCATTCGTAGTTCGTCTTTATAACTCGGTATAATTTTTTTATTTC
Organism: Helichrysum umbraculigerum; assembly: GCA_949592205.1. Classification (NCBI taxonomy): domain Eukaryota; kingdom Viridiplantae; phylum Streptophyta; class Magnoliopsida; order Asterales; family Asteraceae; genus Helichrysum; species Helichrysum umbraculigerum. The sequence continues at coordinate 100,489,364 of CATIUR010000003.1, read as the reverse complement.
GATTTCATTGAAGTATTTGATGTTGAATGATCTGATTATTACTGATTTATGATGAATTGAGTATCTAAAGTGATTGTGTAGTTGATTTAATTTAGATTATGATTATTGAACGATTATAATTGCGTATTGAATAAGTTATTTAATTGAAAACTGTTATATTGCTCGTGGACACTTGTTTATTGGTAACTAGTTATTATTGTTGCTTCACGTGATTAATAATTTTAATGAGATTGAGTTCCTTTAAGATTATTGATTATTGCTAGTACTACCTTAGGGTTTTGGACTATCACTAAATACGTTGAGTCTGATAGGTCGAGTATACAATAATTATCTACTTTAAAATGAACAAGACAATAAGTTAATTATTGGGTATTGTTGAGTCATACCATTAGAGTAATTATAATGAGTTGTGAATGTTTAATGCATAATTTAGGGAAAGGCACACAATTGACTGATCATCTTGTGACATTGGAACCAGTGTTTCATGTTGGACCCTAGATTATAGGAATTAGTTGGACCCGAAACGTTGGCTAGTTCATATTCGACTTAGTATTCATTGAAGAATTTGGTATTAAGTTGATCTAAAAGAATCACAATTAGATAATCAATACGTAATAAATTGGGAGATATGAATCTAAGTGACATTAACTATACAATTACTTATTCCTTCCAATTAGGATTTATTATTATTATTTATTTATTATTTTAATTTAAAAGTTTTATTTAAGTTTGTTTATTTTACTTAAATGTTTTCTAAACAAATGTTCGTACGGAACTAAAACGCCCCCATATTTACTGCTTTCTAGTTAATTGTTAATTTCTATTTTAAATATTCCACATTTTCCCTGTGTTCGAATCTGACTTACCAAATCTATATTTACAATTGATCGGGTATTCTTGCCTGGTTGCTTGAAAGTATTTATTAGGTATTTCTATTTATAAATTGTAAAACAAGACGCGCTTTCATAAGCGACATCAGCTAGTAATAAGGTATTTATCATCATTGTCTTTTACAATTACTTACACTTATTTTGGCTAAGATGTGCTTATTCTTATTCTTATATATTTCACCGTGTTGATAATAACAATACTTTGACATGCAATTTTTAGAACTCATTAATTACACCAATTAATTTCTTTAAATCTTACAAAGGCATCATTCAAACATTCTATCAACCATAGACAACGCATGTATAGTATCATACATATGTTTAATGCAAAAGGTTGATAAGATGAATATTTATATTAACTTGATGATTATATATTTTAAACTAGTGTATTGAGACTGTTCGATGTAAACTAAACGTAAATTGTTAAGTTTGTGACGTATCACCCGTTTTTCAAACTCTTAGTTTATACTAATATTTCAATATTTAACTATTAACTAAGACTAAATAAATCATAATTAGCAAAGGTAAATGCACCAAATATAACCTGAACTCTCTAACCACTGTAAGAATGGTCACATGAAATCTAAACATATTCGAACACATTGGAACCAAAACAATTTGCAAAAATTAAAAGAAGGGAATTAATTTAATAATCACAAATTATCTATACTACATATAAAGCATCTTAGTCTTCCATTTTTAGCATATTTTTAGAACAAATAGCAATTAACTCACTTTCTCTATACCTCAACATAAATTTTCTAGCACTATAATGGTCAAATTTCACCAACAAAGCTAGCTAATCTATCGAAAAATAAGAGAAATGACGTAACACTATCACGGGTCAATATAATTTACGGATTTTATTTTATGCCACATTGCGCGGGTTATTTTGCTAGTACGGGTTATTTTGCTAGTAATTAAAAATGTATGAAGAGACACACATGCTTATCAATTTAGTACAATATCTCCTTAGTGACTAAGGATACATAAATTTTTCTTACATCATTTTTAAATATCATCTATTGAAAAACAATTACTAAAGCCAATTTTCAAACAAAATTCACTTATCAAGGTTTTCTTTTATTAATATTTAGATTTAGATTAGATTTAGATTAGATTAGATTAGATATTTAGATAGATTAGATAGATTATCTCCATTACGTTTAAATATCATATTAATATCTGTTTAAAATTACGGATATTACATGCATTGTAAACATCTACCAAAACAATGATATTCTTAGTTCACTTCATCCACCTAGCGAAGATCGAATTCTATAAATCTGTATCAATCAACGACATAACTCTCTTCCGATCCTCTTGTTTCGAAAAAGCTTGGTTTTGATGTTATGGGCAACAACATCAGAAAACTCACTCATATCAATCCTTCCACAGGTTTGTATTTCTATATTTAACCAATATATGGTTATGATTGATATATGTACAATATGTAGTTTTGATTTGTGCAGAGAAGTCAGGTGGCCAAGAGCATCTAAACAACTTTCATCCTTACAGAACAGACATTTTTACGTACAAAGTATTGAAAGAGGCAACAGGGAAGTTTTCTAACAAGAATTTAGTAGGGCAAGGAGGGTGCGGTGATGTCTATAAAGGGTGGCTGAATTATCGAACCAAAGAATCTGCAAAACCGGGGTATGGATTACTGGTTGCCATCAAAAGAATCAAGAAAGAAGGATCCCAAGGATTAGACGAATGGAGGGTTAGAATAACTTTAAAACCTTTTTTTTTTTTTTTTGTATTTTTTTAGTAAGTTATGACTAACATTCCACACACTCGCTAACTTTGTAGAATGAACTGAGAATTCTGAGTAGTTTTCATCATCCCAATGTGGTGCAACTGTTGGGATTTTGCTCTGAGGGTGTACATAGAATGCTGGTGTTCGAGTTCATACCTATGGGAAGCTTGGAGGAGAATCTTTCGAGAGGTAATTAAATACCTCCAAAAACTTCATGTTTTTGAATAATTGAAATATTTGATTGATGTTTAGCAGAATGTAGCAGAGAAGTAAGCTGGAGAAAAAGAATGAAGATAGCCATCGGGTTAGCGAAAGGTTTAAAGTATCTACACACCATGGACAGACCAATCATACATCGTGACATTAAGTCCGCTAATATTCTACTTGATCACGTCAGTTCAGTTGATATAATTAAATTTCCTTCAAGATGTGTACACTATGATTTTGATTCAAGATTGCAAAATACAGGACTTCACTCCAAAAATTGCAGATTTCGGGCTATCAAGATTCGGGCCTCAAGGTGACAAAACACATCTCTCCACCAAGGTTCTTGGCAGTCAAGGTTACTTTGCTCCCGAGTACATTGGAACAGGTTTAGATTATATAAATAATTAAGAAGATAAATATGCTTACGAAGACTAAAATTGTATATGTATTGATAATCCAACCGTTGTTTTTCAATTAAACAGGTCATTTGACACAAAAGACGGATATATATAGCCTAGGTGTAGTACTGTTGGAGATTCTTTCAGGTTTAAAAGCGATTAAGAGGTACCCAAATGGCCGGCTAAAAGAACTTTCGCGTTGGGCTACACCGTATCTAAGTGACAAAGAACAATTACATAACGTAATCGACAAAAGGATATTAAAGGACTTGGACATGGAGGAAGCTTACGAGTTTGCTACTATAATTCTAAGTTGTCTCACCCGCGATCCAAGAAACCGTTCGACAATAAGCCAAGTCTTAGATAATCTCCAAAACTTGGAACAGAACATCAACACATGGACTGATCATAACAGAAAAATGCACCATCCAAAAAACCACCTTAAAGCCGCACAATTATCTCCATTTTCAACTTAAGAAAAAGATTGAGACATATAATTATAAAATTAATGGTAATTATATATGCAGTGAGAAATTGTTTATGTCATATGTCACAGTATGAGTTAATTAAAGCTATATATTGGTTGATTTACCATTGAATATATCAATTTTAATATATGTATTTTTTACTGAAAGTTAGGGACTTGTCAACTTGATAACATCTATGAACGTATGCAAACAGTGGAATCATGTGAATATTGACTTTTTTGTTTGTTTTGTAATTTGTTATGTTTTGTGAAACTATGAATGTGATTATTTGGTTCTAGACGTACTTCTAATCTTTAAGTCATCCAAAAGAAAGTATGAACTTTCCTTATTTACATTAGTGGGTTTGTGCATTTTATGACTTTTTAGTTAACAAATTAGGATCATCCTTACACACGTACATCCAACATTCTAACAAATACAATCAGTGGTTTTAACAGGTCGAAATTTCTGACTCGCTCATTGTGTCGTCTCGGGTAGAACGAGCAAACAAGATTATCGATCCGTAACGTGGCATATACAGCTTTTAAGGTGTAATAAAACAAACTTAAGTTTATGTGTACAATAAACCTCCTGTTTATATAGATCCACCTTTTAATTTGATACTTCCTCCGTCCCAATTTTATTGTCCACAGACAAAAAATACGCAGTTTAAGAAAAGTGTACTAGTTGTAATCTACAACTAATAAGATTTAATATCTCACCACATTCAAATGTTTTGATCGGTTGAAAAGTACAAAGTGGATTATAAATTTGAGACATCCCAAAATGGAAAGGTGGATTATAAATTATAAATGTGGGACGGAGGGAGTACTTAGATAGAGAACTATTTATCGTGACTCTTATTTTCATTGAAACGGCTGTTTATGTACCTGAATGGACACTATAGTAACATTTAAGTTTATATAGAGAATTACTTTATGAAATTTATAACTTTTTCCATTTCAATCCATGTATACGTTTGTTTCAATAAGCCTCCAAATATCCCCATAAATAAATTAGTAATAAAAAAAATCTGATTGGTCCTTCAAGTCGGAAGTTTATCACTTGGTTTTGATTTAGTAATTAACATTCTTCATTGACACTCATGTCAATGAAGTCTTGGTTTGCAGGGACATGGAAGCATCACCGATGGAAATGGCAACAATCAAAGTATCACGACTACACAACATTAAAGAACTATGTTACAAATTATGGTGGTAAATACGACATAACCTCTACAAACATGGCAATCATAGGCCATTCAAGAAACGGTAAGCTTGATATTGCTCGCAAGGTGTTTGATGAAATGCCCCAACGAACAGTTGTATCTTGGAACACTATGATATCTGCCTACTCCAAATGGGGAAGGTATGAGGAAGCTCTTAACGTACTTTCTTCGATGCATTTCAATAATGTGAAGCTAAATGATGCAACTTTTTGTTCGGGCTTGAGTGCTTGTGCTCGTTTACGTTTGTTATATGCATGTAAGCAGCTTCATGGCCTAATTTTGAAATGTGGTTTCGAAAGTTATCAGCTTGTAGGGAGTGTGTTGTTGTACTGCTATGCGAATTGTTATGCAATTCAAGAAGCTAGGTGCGTGTTTGATATTCTACATAAAGAGAATGATTTGCTTTGGAGCATGATGGTAGTGTGCTATGTTCGGTGTAACTTGCTAGACAATGCTTTGGAAGTATTCAAAAAAGTGCCAGCGCGTGATATCGTTGCTTGGACTGCGCTGATTTCGGGGTTTTCGAAGATGGATGGTGGTTTTGAAAAGGCTTTGGAGTTGTTCTGCTTGATGAGAAGAGGGGGTGAAGCTGAACCCAACGAGTTCACTTTGGATTGTCTGATTAGGGCTTGTGGTCGGTTAGCTTGTTTGCGTGAGGGAATGACTGTTCATGCCCTTGCCATTAAATATGGATATGAGCTTGAACACTCGATTACAGGTGCCCTGATTGAGTTTTATTGTGCTTGTAGAGAAATTGATGATGGGAAAAGGGCTTACATTGGAGTATTAAATCCGAGCATTTCCGATTCAAATTCTTTAATCGAAGGGCTCATAGAAACGGGTAGGGTTGAAGAAGCAGAGATGGTATTTAATGGACTAGTTATAAAAGATCCAACTACATATAATTTGATGATCAAGGCCTATTCGTTGGTTGGTCGGTTTGAGGACTCAATAAAGCTATTCAACAAAATGCCTCAAAAAGTTTTAGCTTCCTTGAATACCATGATATCGGTGTATTACAGATATAATGATCTAAATAAAGCTTTGGAGCTCTTTGAAGTGGCAAAAGAAGAAAGAAATACTGTAACATGGAATTCAATGATATCAGGTTACATACACAACAATCAACATGAAAACGCATTAAAACTATATATAATGATGCACAGCTTACGCGTGGAAAAATCTAGATCAACTTTCTCTAGCTTGTTTCATGCAAGTTCTTGCCTCGGGTCTCTTCGAATGGGGCAATCACTTCACACGCAATTGGCTAAAACACCATTAGCACCTAATGTATATGTAGGAACTGCCCTAGTGGATATGTACTCCAAGTGTGGGAACATAACCGATGCTCAATTATCTTTTATCAGCATTGTAAATCCCAATGTAGCTGCATGGACAGCTCTGCTCAATGGATATGCACATCATGGGATGTCCTCTGAAGCGATTTTACTTCTAGACAATATGGTCAACCAAGGAGTCAAACCAAACGGGGCAACTTTCGTTGCTGTTCTGTCTTCTTGTGCTCATGCAGGTTGGGTCAATGACGGAATGAGGTACTTTCATCTAATGAAAGACACTCATAAAATAGAACCAACAATAGAACACTTTACATATGTAGTTGACCTTCTTGGTCAATCAGGGCGTATCCAAGAAGCAGAAGAAGTGATTAGGAAAATGCCATTTGAGCCAGATGGTGTTTTGTTGGGAGCATTATTAAAAGCATGTTGGTTATGGCTTGACCTGGAAGTTGGTCAAAGGGTTGCTCAGAAGATGGTCAACATGGACCCTAAACTTACATCTGGCTACGTGATCATGTCTAATATATATTCTGACTTTGGGAAATGGAAAGAGAAAATTGAAGTGAGGAGGATTTTGAGGGATTTGAAATTGAAGAAGGATCCCGGTTGTAGTTGGATTGAGGTTGGTTATTAAATCTGTGTGTTCTCTGTAGAAGATAGATCACATCCATGTTATAGCTTAATTTTTGCAACTCTTGAGCACCTAACAGCGAATATGTACTGCATCATGCAAGTGGAGAGTGTTTCCTGTACCTATAAAAGCACCTAACATGTATATATCAGGTCATCTTTTATTACCGAATCAAACTGACCATTAAATATTATTTCAGCTCGGAATCTCTTTATCCTATAAGGCTATAACTCTTGTCCATGCCATGCCTCCATTGCCGCTTTGCTTTTTAGTCTTTTTTTATATGTATGTATTAGTCTGCCTCAGAGGCTTAAATATGATGATACATTGATGCTTTGCGCACCAAATTGTGTCATTCTTGACATGTTATAAGTTTTTTTAGGTGGAGTTTTTTCTTTCTCTTGTGTTTAGAAGAAAAAATGTTGATCACTTTTTCCTAATTTGGTAGGGTTTCTCTGGAAGTGGAATAATATAGGAACTGCTCCAAAGTTCCACGTACAAATCGAAGACTTTGCCGGTTAGATATGTAGGAGTTGGTTTAGTTCAGTACTTCAGTTTCTAGTTTAGCTTTATTTGGTTTCCTAGTCTAAGATTAATATTGTTTGTATATAGAGGTGACTACCTCACAAATCACAATGAAATACACAGAATTACACCCAAATATAATATCCTAGATACATTTACAGTCTGGTACAAAAGTTACTACTGTCTAGACCATCCACTTTAATCAAAATTATATGAACAAATAGTTTACTGCACCAAATATTGTTAAATATGATGCATTTATGGCCCCATGTTACCTACTATTGCTGTACAACTGTGATATGAGTACTATGTACATCTACCATAAAAGTGGTTTGTAGTAAAGCTATATGGTGGCTTCCTATTTTTTAGATGGTGGATGGTCAGCCGAAAGGAGCCATCCCTCATTGTGCCTTTCTTACTATGCATGTGTGTCCATGCATCAGATAGTTAAGTGTTGATCAATTGTGCATCTGCTTAAGGTGACACGCTCTGTGTCATTTTTATTTTGGGGGGCAGGGCATAGCACCTTATACCTATGAAGTATTCTTTTCTGATATAAGCATTTAATGCTGTGGTCCATAAAATAGTACTTATATTCTTAATCGTCATTTAGATTAATGATGCCTTATTCCGTTAAGCCTATTCGTTTAAAGGGCATTGTGTTTCCTCTGTTTTTTGTGCGTCTTTCAAGTGGTTGTATCTTCAAAAAGAACCTAATTTTGTCATGAAGTGCTTGCCTTTTAGTTTAGTAGACATTTAATTAGGTCACTAAAGTTGTCTTTGCTCCACCTACTTAGCATCCTGTGTGTGTAACACACCCATCGTAAATATCGTAGTTTAATTAATCACTCTTTTACTTGATTATGGGATCCCATTTAAGTTAAGCTTATTATCTCGGTGCTTCTGTTTCCAAGCTTTTTATAATCTGCAGAATGCACATTAACTTGTGAATGAATTATAGTAAACTGTAGTTTGAAGGTTGGTAGAACTCTGGTTGATCATTTTACATGGTTAGGAAAGTGCTCTAGTTTATGTGTAGTTATTAACAAGTCAATAAATGGAGAACTATATTACTGAAAGTTAAAACTGAAAGTTAAATAACTTGATCATCAAATGAGACAGGTTACATAATATTACACTAAATTGAACCATTAAAAGAACAATTAGTTAATAGCTATTAATATGATCACATGCATTAAGTTATAGCACCGCGAGTCGATGCCACTTCTGCTATAATTCATCCTCTAGTTTGGTTCTTCTCTGCTAATGAAATATGATGCGCATAGTCTATAGCCGATCAGGAGTTGATTATCTGAGGCTTTTTTCCATTAATGTTATCATCATTCACTGTAACCACTGCAATCTGCAGATCTTGTTTGCTGCTTTTCTGATCAAACTTTTCAACATCCCATTCTTCTGCAGGCTTCGGCTCCTCCATTACTCTGTTCCTGTATTTGCAATACAACACCAATTGCAATGCCCCTAGAGGTGCCCCCACCAGATTTGGAGCCTGAAATTTCACAGTACATAACCAAAATTTCCAAGATATCAGTGTTTCATTAAAAAAAGAAGAAGGAAGTTAAAAAACACCCTATCAAAACCATGAGCTTGTATGGTACTAACCGCTATGATAAGATCTCGGCCTAAAAGTCCATAAGCCATCCACAGTGTACTAGCAAGAAATGAGAACAAAGACAAGGTAAATGGCATAAACTCCACACTCTTTGTCTGGATTACTTTTTTCTGCAAACAAAATTCAGAAATTAAATACATGTGTGGAATGCAAAAAACAGCTAATACATTAGAAAGAGACTAAAAGTTTCATCTTTAAAGTACTCACCATGACAACTAGAGGAGAGGCATACATGCCTACTGATGCGATAAGTCCCACACCTCCAACTAGTTCTTTTCTTGTTTTGTGATCATGGAACATAAAAGTTGATATCAGAGCTACGGTGGCGAAGATGATTATAACTGCAGTGGTCATGATCCCGGCCTGCAACTGCAATCCAACATCACCAGTTAAGTTTTTCTTTTCTTCTTACTGTATGTTACTGATCGAAAAGTATATGCTTACATACATACATACATACCTTTTGTTTAGGTGAAGTGAACCATATGAAGATGATGATGAATGATAGCTCAAGAAGGATACCAAGGCCATTAATGGTGATCATTGGGAAGTTCTCCCATTTATAGCTTACAACAGGCAAACCATACCATGTATACATCAAACAATTCAACAACGAAATGGCGTAAGGTATAACTGAGAATTCTTCTGTGCTTTTCTTCCTTATGACCCTAGCAAAAGTCGTTCTGCACAAGAAACACACCCAAATTTCATATTAGTTAGAAAACTAAAAATTGTTCTATTAATTTTAGCTGTTCTCATAATATGAATAATATAAACATTGGTATGTATCTTACATGGGGGCAGCATAAAGTAAAAATGAGGCAGCATTCCCTGCAAAATTGATACCATTTTTTAGAGCTACTATATGAGATTCATATGTTCATATAACAAAGAAGTTTATAAAATTATCGACAAATACCCAATAATCCTACAGCCAACCGCAGTATGACAATCATGTTTTCTTGTTGGAATACTTTTGAAAACTATCTATGTTGTCAAGAAGAGAAGGTTTAAAGGTAAATGTAGGATTAAGGTGGTTTGCTTGGACAATGTAGTATTCATATGGGGGGCTATTTATACTACTCATGAGAAGGGCACTTTATTTTGGTACCATTTTTGTGTTTACAATTTTTAGAGGTTGATATTCTGTGCAAAAAGATGATTAACGGTCATTGTCAATTGGAAGCACCTAATGTACATTAAAAGATTGTTTATGTGGTACAACTATTAAATATAGGATTAATAATTTTTAATTAAAAATTTATGCTGTGACTGCTGATCATATAGTTTCGTTTTAACATCGTTTTATCAAATCTCAAATCGAAATTTTGATAGTTTTGTTATGTCAAGTTTCATTTCTTTTTATTTTCGTGTAATTTCCCTTTATTAAATGGAAAAAAAAATTGTATAACCCGAAATAAGAGTAGATATGATGATTCTGATGCTAGAAATGATTTTTACTTTTATTTTAATTTGGAAAAGAACCTACCTGAACTTGTGGATGAAGAGTTTGTGGATGGGATTAATGTGACTCATGGTGTATGAACATTTAGTATATATTTTTTACTTAAAATGCTCTCCATGTTTGATTGTGTTAACTTTATATTTGAAGGTTTGGTTTTGAATTTTTTTTGTTATCAGTTGTCTAGGGTATTCATGCTGAGTGGAAGATGCCTCAAGTTTTCCACTACCCAATGATTTAAATTTTTTAAGGTGCTTGTTTAGGCATTTGGTTTCTAGATGGTGAAAAATCATGAGACCATGGCCTCCAAGGTTACTTGTTCTTTCATAATAAAAGAAAGGGATAAGTACCTTGGAATGCACTCAACTTGTCCCAAATATCTATTGTGTGCACCCAACTTACGGATGCCCTATTTAATGCACCAAACTTTTAAAAACGGTTATTGTGTGTACTTTGATGATGTGTCGTCCGTTTAAGATGCCACGTGGCATCCTTAGATGATGACACGTCATCGACACGTCAGCACAGTACACACAATAACCGTTTTTGAAAGTTGGGTGCATTAAATAGGGCACCCGTAAGTTGGGTACACACAATAGACATTTGGGACAAGTTGAGTGCATTCCCAGGTACCTATTATTTATTTATTTATTTATTTTACAACAAAAAATTAACTGTAGCATATAGAGGTTTAAAGCAATAACCTTGATTATCATACCAAGTTAAGATCCGAATATTGATCTTACGATTTTGTGTTAATAAAAACGTGTTACTTTTATAATTTTGTCTTGTAAGGGTTACATGGTATTTGGATGGAGGCTTGGGATTCTCCAAAGAGAGCCAAGTTCAATCCTTACTAACTGCAACTTTGAGGCTAACTCTCAAACGTTTAGCCCAGTTGATTACGGAAGGGAGAACTTTGTAAGAAAATGATCACAATTTTCAATATGGACTATAGTCTTCTTAGCAGACTGTGGGGTCAGTCTGGAACGTATGCTCATTAATGTGTCCTGCATGTTGCCCTCGTGGTGAAGCGTGTGGACCAATCAACGTCGTTGATTATCAACTTTTTTCAAAGAAGTGTTTGGGTAAATGCATTGTATCTATTAATGATTAACCCTTAGTTTTTTGTCAAGTTTTTTTATTTTAGGAGTATTTGTAAAATACCCCCTGGTACATTGAGTTGTTTCTTTCTTTCTTGAGATCTGTTTTTTTAACCTCGCCATAAGGTTTATTAGTTCATTAGAAAGTCCATTGCTTATTGCTCTGTTGTACGAGTAATGTCAGAATGTTTGATGTAACGGTTGATAAATCTGCATATTTGCACGAGTCAGGCTACAATGTACTATTGAGGTTGTCTCCAACTTGTTTGTTTTTGGTTATGTCTTATGATGTTTTAAGTAATTTGTCTATTAGTCAACAACAATAAGATCACCTCATTTTTTATAGAAAATTGATTGGTAGACCCAATATAGTAGGACTACATATAAACCTAACGATGTGATTGGTTGGTTTGAAAATTTGATTTGATGAAATTAATTTAGAGAAAAATTTTGACCAAATAGAAAATTAGACGTACTTTTAGGTCTACGTAAGTAGACTAATCATTAACGTACTTGAAATTTGCTATTAAATTCATAAGTTATTAACATTATTGACTAAATATAACAGACAAATAGCTGCACAATGTGATAGAACACATACAGTTTCGTTATAAGTGGTGAATCAGCAAAAGTGGTATGTTGAGAAATTAATGATGGTAAGGGTTTATTGTTTCGTAATGTATCAAACTTTACATCTAATTTTTATTGTATGTATTGAGCTTGTAAATATTGTCTATTGTATGTAAACTTTCTTTTTTGGGTATGGCTAAAATAGGAAAATTTTCTTTTTTGACCTTACCCAATCAAAAAGGAAAATTTACATAAAATAGACGATATTTACAAGTTCAATACATGCAATAAAACGAATGAAAGTATGTCTCATACAATAATAAAAAGTGTAACGTTTCATACATAACGAAACAATAAACCCTGATGGTAATGATAATATGTTCGATTAACTCGTCTATGGGTTAGGACTTCATGATAGTTATTTTAGAAAAACCGAGTAGATATTATATGTAAAGAAAGAGTAATCGTTACACTTTTCTTCAAATAAAAAGATAGGTCGACAAGAATTTGATGAAATTAAGTTACCCATCTAGCCAAAATTCGAAATCTTTATAACACGTAGTAGTTTGAGAAATCTAAAATCGCTCCTATATTCGTGATCATTTGATTTCTGTCCATCGTTATCTTACTAATTATGTTTATCCAAATTCTAAACATTATTTATTTTTAAGAAACGAATATATCATATCCAACAGATGAAGAGTTTTGTCTTCGTTTCTTTTAAGGAAATATCACAACCTAACAAATTATGAGAAACAATTAATGGATCAAATGCTTCTTAAATCACGTGTCGTGTTCTCTTAAAGATTATAAACTTATTAGGAAACAAATGAAGAATAAAGCAAAAAAGAAGTAAATAGGTTGCAACCCTTTGACCAATCAATGGTTCACATCGTCTCGTGCGGACATACCCAACCAAATTCAGGGTTGTAACCAAAGGCTAATTTTATCGGGAATTTTTATAGGATTAAGTAAATTGTAAATGTAATCAGATATGATATTCATAGTGTGTTGCGGAAATTGGTGTACACGGGTAAAATTTCAATCCGGATATCTCTACGAGTCGTGTATGAAGATCACTTTACAAAAGCAATATTTGACCCTAACCAATGCTCGGGTTTCACCAAATTTACTTTGGGATAAAACACAGAGTTTGATTATGTTTTTGCACCAAAAATCAGAATTAAGGTGTTTTTGTGTGTGTGCACACGTTATTTTTGATCAAGAATTAAGATACAACCAAATATAACGGTTTTGCAAAACCGTTTTCCAAACTGTATTTCTATATACATTGAATCAGGTCAATTTTGTTGTGAGTTGTGGGACCGCAACCAGGGGCTCTGCCCTTGGACCCCACAAGGCACAAGGGGGCGTAGCCCCCTTGACCCCGCAATTTCGGTTGAGTCCGGTATATAGTAACTTAGCTGGGTATTCACTTACCCCGTGTACATTAATCCGTCAATTCACTAAAATATGCAACAGTGTGTACTTAAAATATCCTGAGTTGACGTTATATATATAATGTGATACGTGACATCTTTACAACTTGCATACATACAATGACAATGAATAATATGTTTCATATAGACAATGTACAACCGATTAGTTAAGTACACTTTATGAGTATCAAGTATTGGTTAACTCTATTTTTAAATATAAATTTGAGTTGATTTGAAACACTCAAATGCTCAATGAACACTCTGTATGATTACATATTCTCACCATATCTTTAATTTTGCTTTCTGGCTATTAATGGTGTACTAATAATTAAGTAATAAACAATTATGTTTGAATATGCATTCTTACCATATGTTTAATGCGGCTCTTTTCGCAATTAATTAAATCCCATTAATCATTTCTATCTACTAGACTAGATATTTTGTGTTACTCCGTATTAATTTACAAGCCATATATACATCAAAATGTTTCTCATAAAATGTCATAAAAAAGGACCTAACATAGCTAAATTCCATTTTTTAGCCAACCATCCCCAAACAATTTCACTACACACCCGTATCAAAGCATCCAACTTTAGAATTAACGACTTCTTATCAGAAACTCGCTTCGCACCACTAATAAACAGTTTTAACAAGCATTTGCTATGCAATATAGTTTCAGGGCAAATGTTCGTCTGCTAGGTGCAACCACACATATCTAACATTATGTGTTGTTACGTTAAAAGAGCGACTCGTCAAGTAAATACGATGTACCAAGAGACCAACAACTACATTCTGTGCTACTACTTGTTATGTCCGTACTGTTTTTACGTACTTGCTCGAAAAGATTCGTATCTTCTTAACCTAACTTGAAATTTTATCGTACATTGACTTGATATGTGTCACATTGTTGTCAAGATAATTCCTATAGAAAAGATTTAGCATTATAGCTAGCATTAGAGCCCACTACATAAAATATCGTCAAAGACAAGTTGAGGATGAAATGACGAACGACGTGATCATATATTTATTATATTTTATGGATAATAATTATTGCATATTTGATTTGTTACTAGGATTTTTTTTGCCCGTATGTTGTGATGGGATTTAAATTAAGCATTCATATTCTAGGTTAAACTATATTCGATTTAGTTATCTTATTTCTTAAGTACAATATGTTTTAACACTTTTTCGATCGATCACTTGTAATGAAATTTTTTTTTCCTTACAAATACAAAATAAGCTAGATCCGATAACAATAAAATTTGTTCGTAATGTTTGTCTAATAACAATAATTGCATAGAATAATAATAATAATAATAATAATAATAATATAATTGAAAACGTAATAATGATGATGAGGATATTAATATTACAATAATATAGTAAAGAAGATGGCAAAAAAAAAAAAAAAAAATCCTACTTGCACACCAAAGGCTCTAAAGGACTGTTTATTTGTGACTTAATGGGATTAATTGACTACATGGATTATTCGGCCTGCTATATGAGCAAGTCATGTAAAGTGTAAACCATGATGCCATCCACTGATCCACCCAGCAAAACATTCAATTGATGATTGTAATTTCAATATATATATATATATATATATATATATATATATATTATATTTATATTATAAAATGAAATGCTGCCTGATAAAATAAAAGTGACACTGTTGTTCAACATAAGATTATTTGATCACTCATTGGTGGTGAAGTCACAAATCACATGCAATAGCCACAACGTGAGTGCTTGTTTGAACTTTTCCGTTAATATAGGGACGGTGAGTTGAACTTTCCGTATTCGTCACATAAATTTAAAATCCAGCCCTTGTAGTTAAGTAAACTGTATTTTGGTCCCTCATAATATCTGATCTGTACATGTTTGCACATCATAAAAACATACAATTAAATATCGATCATTTTCGAGACCCAATAGCCGTATGATACTACTTCTGTTTTGTTCTATTCGAAAAAAACTAAAAAAAATATGTACTCCCTCCGTCCCAATTTTATTGTCCCCAGACAAAAAAACACGCAGTTTAAGAAAACATCACCATCTCTCTTACTTTTTGGTAAGAAGACATTTTTACCCTTTACTTTTTACCTATTTTTTTGTCTTACATATATAAATTATGGGCAAAAATGAACTTTATCTCATTATTCTTTTCTATTTATAGAAGTGGATAATTAAATTGGGATATCCCAAAAAGGAATACTGGACAATAGAATCGGGACGGAGGGAATATTATTTTATTTTTCGAGCAAAAACATGTATCATTGAAAATGTGAAAGCGTACATACATATAAATACAGGGAATGTTCCTAGAATCCTAGATATCAATGAAACATATACATTACTAGAGTAAGGTTCAAATGAGTACATCAACTTTAAGTGAGAATGAGGAGACCAACATATTTCTGCCATGTGTCACTTTATTCTCTCTCCTCCACATTTTTAAAAATTAAATATCTCACAAACGGTAAGTTAAAAAATCATGAAAATTGCACCATAAAATTCAGCGTTTTCTCCTCTTCGATTTGCCGTCCCTCAAGGCATACTTTCGACAACTTTTTTTTTCTTTCATTTTTTGGTAGGTTTTACAAATTAGTAACACATGTGTTAGACACATTTAATTTATATCATTGGTTCTCTCATTCTCACACAAATTCCTATTCTCATTTGAACTCCACCGTACATTACCAAAGTATTTAGACACATTTGGAGGGTGTTTGGAATTGCATTTTCAAACTGATTTTGCATTTACAAAACGGTATTTTGAAAAAGCATCTCACAACCTGCTTTTTCAATATTGCGTTTTTGGCAAATTGCAAATAATCACTTTTTTTCTAAACATTTTTTTTCTAATTATTAACATTTTACAAATGCAATATCAAACAAGTTTTTCAAAACACAATCCTAGACACACCCTTAATCAACAAATGCTCCATAGTATCATCTTGAACAAAAGTCAAGTTGCTAAACGAATTCATTTTCCCTCTGAAACAAGTTCTTCAAAACACAATCCTAGACACACCCTTAAACAATGTGTTTTCCCTCTAAAGAGGTGAGTGTCTTTTCGTCTTAAAGCTTATTCACATCATATCAATAGTGAAAGACCACACCGAGGATAACAACTTGTGGAGATGAGTTGGTAGTAACTCAATCAAAGCTGTACATGATCAAATACGGCCCAAATCATTCAATCTAACTCAATTATTGATTACCATTATGCATCTAGCTTATCAACTATATCAATTTGGCAAATGTATATGTATACATAAACTCAAATTATCTGCAGACTCGCACACAATAAGGACATTATACACTATTAACTTTCTTGAATACCGATACATACATATTATGCATAAAAAGAACGGTTTTCATTGAAACTAACCGCAAATAGAAGCCAATATCAAATCACCATTAGTGTACTAGCTAGGCTACTAGCTAGCCACTAGCAACGAAGGATAACAAAAAGAGACTAAATGTAGATTTATGACTGTACTTGATGTGGTAAAAAACAAAAACATTGAAACTTTTAAAAAGTGAAAAATCAAACTTTTTTGCAATAAGAACCTCGGCCCTTGATGTCATGAATGTGCTTTGCTTTCTTTACCTTATGCAAAGAGTCAAAAACATAAATTAATAATTAAGAGGAAATCACATACAAATTTTGTTTGTTTTGGGATGGATCGGCGGAATAGAAAGCAACGTACACTATCAAACATCAATTTCAATTCCAGCCAGAAAGCGTACGAGAGTGGACCCACGTAGGTAGCAGCTGACTGCCTGACTAGGCATTAATTAGAGGATGGTATGAAAATGGAAACGAAAATTCTAGCTAAACGAATTAGGTGGTGATATATTATCCGCCATCCCTTTTAATAAATCGAACAAAACAACGCATTAACAGATTGTATTGTACACATACATAATACATAGTTGTGGTGGATTTATCAAAAAGAATGTTGGATATATCGTTACCCAAACGAATTTACTTCTACGATTATTTATGACCAAGGTTGTTGAACGTCACGTACGATATGTTATCTCACAACCCTTGTAATGATAATGGTAATGGTAATGGTAATATAATATTGTGGCATTAGACAACTCCTAGTGACGACTAAAACTGACTGAGCCACGTCAGCGCCACGTTAGTTTTTTCAAAAATTGACTGAAACTGACGGACCCCTGCCATCAGTAACCCGTCACTTCTTTTTTTGGGTCCCACATTTACCAATTTACCTTTAATATTATACACAAAAAAATAAAAATAAAAAGGAAAAAGACGAACGTAGGATATCTGACGTGCGAAACCTACGAGGCGAACCGACAGAGCCGTACCATCGACGTCGGCTCCGTCACTTTAAACCGACGAGAACCCACATTTACCAATGGAAGCCGTCTTAGGCACCACTAAATTAATTTAATTTTCTTTATCTTTTGAATTAATTTAATTAAATCCGTCAAAGAAAAAGGAAAAAACAATATTGTGGGCATCACTTTTTCTTGTTTTCGTCCTTTACTCCCCTCCACAACGCCCCACCATTACAAACCCTATTTCATCTATGGTGATGTCATGGTGGCACAACCTTCCCCAGAACCCTTGAGTTCCAAGTGTTCTAATAATCATCAATAAGCTAAGTGACATACAATTTTTTAGCAATATATTATATCAATTTGTAACAGTAAATTTTTCCACTTTATGTCTAATAATATTGTATACTTATACTTATTTTGTAAATGTGCAAGTACGTAGGTATGAATAAATAGACAAATTGATAATTTACTTATGATATGTAATTTTTTTTAACAAGTTAAAATAGATACTTTAGACGGTTACTTTGAGACGGAGATACAACTTATATATTTCTCATACACATTATTTTGCCGGGTTAATGTGAGTTTGGAACACATATCCACATCCTCTAATTCAATACATCCTGTAAGGATGTGGATATGTATTCTAAGTTCAATTTTTCAATATCAAATTTTCAATCTATATTGATTTTGGATCCAATTTGAATTCAAAATTTTTCAGGAGGAGGTTGACTGTCAAATTCTAATATAAAACGTACTTCATATTGAAATAGTGACACTAATGTCATATTGAATCAAATTAAAATAGTTTTATGATTATCTCGACAAATTGAACCGTGACAATTCTATCATTATTGTCATCACCAATCTTTCAATAGATCAATGAGTTTTATGCACATAAAATGCGATTATTAAGTAATAGATTTTGTAACAACGGATTACAATTTTGGATCAATAAACAATCAAAAGGGAGTTAAATAGTGAAATACTTCAGATTGCGACTCATCATATGATATACTTATATACTCCACCCGTCTCAATTTATTTGTTTACATTCCATTTTGGTACGTTCCAAAATAGTTGTCATCTTCAAAAATCAACCAATCAAAATGTTTGAAAATGGTAAAGATGAAATCTTATTGGTGGTCAACAATAATAAATACATTAAAAAAAAAAAATTTGTATTTTTTATATGGTGAAAATAATTTTGAGATGGATAGAGTAACCAATAATAATCAATGTTTTAAAAACCGGTTTTTTGATCGGACCGGAAGTCAAACCGATCCCGGTTTAATCCGGTTCAACCGGAGGTCCTACCGGTTCGACCGGGAAATTTACACTAAGAACATCAAACCGGATTGAGGCCCGGTTCCGGTTCAACCGGGTTCGACCGCCCGGTTTGAACCGGTTCTTAAAACATTGATAATAATACATTAGTTGATTGAAGATGTTGAAGGGTCCAAGCACCATTAACTCCGGCCTCTTGTTCGAGCAACAAATTAAAAATAACTTTTTTCACAAAAAAAAAAAAATAATAAAAAAACTTGTTCATGGTAACTTTATTGACTCATTACAAGTGTACCACGGACAAACATATGTAACTATATGTATCTTTAACTATTCATTATCAACTTCTTAATAGTAAGTAAAATATCGGTAAATGTAATATTTTTATATCATTATGATTATAATAATAATTGTTATTATATTATTAATATTATTATGTATCTATAGTCCTTTTCTTTTAGAGATGGAAAATTAAAATGATAAAAAAAAAAAAAATCAGTAATTAATTGAAATAATTTGCCATATTAAAAGAGACATTAATTAATGGTGAAATGTTGTTTGAGGCCTAGGATTGGAGGAAAGTGTCAAATGGCGAATTCCATTATACATAAAGAAGATTAAAGATGTGTTTAGTTTGCAACGCCCTTTTGATTGTACTCTTCGTCATGTCTGATTAGGATTACCATTTCTACCTGTTTCCATATCCATCCATAATTTCAAAGTTTTCTCACCCACTAATTAATGAGTAGCTAGTCAAACACAAGTACTTACGTTAATTACTTAATTTATATAATTGGAATGCAGAACTTAATTTTTTATTTTTAATTAATAGACACCAAATTACTCCAAACCAACTTGGTGTGCGATTGAGTTAAGCCAGAAAGGATAGAAACCAAAGGTATTTAGCATATACTCAGTCTAGCAATATTTCAACTTCTCGATTAATTTGTAAAGTTTGTGAATTGATTATTGTTAATTGCATTCTAAATATGGGAAATATTAAGTGTTGATGCTTAATTTAGAGAATCTTTATTGGTAACACCATGTTATAGACGTTCTGGGTGTCACGTCATCATATGATGATGTTATCCCTAAACATTAACAATGGTAACATGGTGGTGTGGATCAGTGTTATGGAAGGTAGATCCCAAAATTAATTTTGTTGAGGTTAAACTAGGAAGAAAAGAAAATGAAAAATAAAAAAATAATAATAAAATATTACCTGAGCCCAAAATTGGACGTTGGTGTGCCCATGGTCCGAGCCACAACGCCGCCCTTTACACTTGATTATTGTGATGTCAACAATACCAATATTATCCCCTCCTAAAAATTAACCAAATTGACCCATAATTAACCAATGGGTCTAAAATTACCACCTCTAGTATATATTCTTAATTTCCCATGTTAGAAATCCAGTCAAGTATCAAATTCGGTTGATATTACAGTTTATCAGTACTATTAATTATAATTTTCTAATATACATATAAATTAAATTAATTTGAGCTTCAACATATTGATTATTAATTTAATGTCGCTCGACAATGAAAGCTTGATCAAGATTGAATTGGACATTTAATGGGTTGAGCGAGTGGAAGCTTAAAAGTACTATACTATTCGACTACTCTGTTCAATCTTGACTTACCCAAAAATTAAAAATAAATATCGGGCTAAATACTTGTAAATAAAGTCAAAAATAAATAAAAGAATCGTCACTATTTCGATACAACGCAAAAAGTAGTAATATATATTGTCTGTTAATGATGGAGACGATCCCATCATCTATTTTGTTCCTACAACCTTTTGCTATTATACAAATACGATGGAGCATTTCAATGTCAAGATAACATAGTTTGTAAACTTGTAATTGTCTTTATTTTAGTTTAAATCATGAAATCCCTTTTAATATAAGGATGGAGAAGAATGCCTCTTACGACGGGAATGAAATTGACTAATGAAAACGTGTTACGTGTCACTGTAATATTTCATTTATACCCCTCTACATTTTTAATATTATATATCTACCCCTCCTACTTTTCTCATTCAAACTTTTCATCTCCACCACCACCTACCACCTTCTGCCGTCGCCAGTCGCCGGCCGATTGCCGAATGCCGACAACATAAGCGTAAAATGCAGTAATTTTTTTTGTTACTTTGATTTTTTTTCAATATATGAATGTAAAATGCAGCAAAATTCATATGAATTGCACTTAAAACGCAGTAGTGTAAAATGTAGTAGTATAAAATGCAATAGAGTTTATTTTTTGTTTGTTTATAACTATTTTTTCAACATATGAATGTAAAATGTAGCATAGTTCACATAACTGAAAGTAAAATGCAGTAATGTAAACATAAAGTAGAATTAACTATAAAAATATTTGTTATAATGTGAAAAAATTGTAAAATGCAGTAAATTAACTAACTGCATCTTATACTACTGCATTTTATGCTATAGCATATTGTAAAATGCAGTAGATTTTTCCAGGTCTACTTTTAGATCTAGATCTAGATCTATATTTTCAGATTTACCTTTTCATATATACGTTTTTAGATCTATTCCCCCCTTAGATCAACATCATGTGTTGGTAGACTATATGATGACGGTGGTGGTGGCGGCGGCATTGGTGGTGGTGACGACGGAGGTGGTGCGGCGGCGGCGGATCTGTGGGTGATGAAGGAGACGAAGTTGAGAAGAAGAAGACGGTCGATGTTGGTTACGTCCGGTGGAGGCCGGTTCACCAACGGTGGTGGTTCAAGGTGACGGTTGTAACACCCCTCAATTTTCGACACAATTACGTACACTAAACACATGTATGTTTTAGGTTAATTCATTGTTAGATGAATAAGTGACCTTAAGTACTAGTATTTAGATTACGAATTAATACTAGGTACTCGAAATTTTATATATATTATTATATATATAAACATACGCGACAACTTTAAATCACACGAAAACGAATCGAATAGATTTCGACATTCCAAATACGGAAGTTGGTGAACCAAGTTTATTAAATAATATGAAATTATTTAATAACTTTATTGTTTACTAAATACTATGTCGATAATATTTAAAACGTATTTTGTACTGTATAAAACAAACCGTACGTGACAAAAATGCGCAATTCGCGCCCGATAAACAAAATAATCTCAAATTATATTTTCGTAACTCAAAACAAAGTATTTTGATTAAATACTTCTATTAAAAATATTGAGTTTCGAACAGATATCGAAAATGTATATATATAACGTATAATGTCCAAATAACGTTTAAACGATCGAGGAAACGAACACCGCACAGAGCGAAAAATTGAGGAATAAAATTTAACAAACCCACACCTTCTTGTGGGCCCCATGGGCCGTTTTGTCAAAGCCACAAACAAGATCCATATTTTGTGGATCTTGTTATTGACCTTAACCCCTAAACTCTCGTTCTTGTTCCTCATTCAATCACTCACCTCTCTCTCCCTAAACCAACCCTCTCTCCCTCCAATTCCCTCTCTAAAAATTGGCCCAAGCCAGCCACCATCTTCAACCATCATCTCCCACCACCATCTTTGAAGGAAAACAAGGAAAAAGGAACAAAGAAGCAAACCGAGCACTTCTTCATCTTTCGGCTTTAGATTCATCATCACACCTCCGTGAGCACTCCTCTCTCCCTAGATTCACTTGCTTTACATATATTTACATGCTATGTAGTTCATATAACTAGGAAATGTCCAAATATCAAGCTTAAACTCATTTTCAATACACTTATATACTTAACAGATTCTGACCGGAATTTCAGTCGCACGAGAAAAATCATATAAATTTGTACGAGTAAGATAAATACATGAAACCTATGCCAAAATCTTCGTATGAACGTAAGCTACAACTTTCGTGTTGAACATTTCCTCTAAAAATGCACCGATTCCTCCAGAAAATTCAGTTTGTACACAACAGTCCGTTTTGGCCGAAAATGGAACACACTTGCTTCTCGATTTTTTTACCTAACTTAGAGACCTCTAAAATTCATGAAAAAAATATAGGAAGTAGTCAAAACATAGGGGAACACTCGTGAATTTTTCCAGAATTGTTTGACAAATTTTACTTAGACAAATAAAAATCACAAAATCTGACGGATTTTCACTCCGAAAGTTTGACTTTCGGATAAACTTTCGGATTGAAGTTTGACTTTAGGATGAATAGTAACTTTGACTCATTTGACTTTCGGATGAATAGTGATTTTGACTCCGAAAGTCAACTTTTGGAGTTGACTTTCGTTGACTTTCCATGAATAGTGTTTTTGACCCTAAGTTTCGGATTTTTACACTTTCGGACCTCAAACTTTCGGATATAAACTCACATACACTTTCGGATACATGAATATACATTCGGATAACACTTTCAGACACCAATATACATTCGGACATATATATATATATATATATATATATATATATATATATATATATATATATGTGTGTGTGTGTGTATAAACTTTCGAAAATATTTATGTAAACATATACATACTTTAGCATACGAATATACTTTTATAAGTATCTCTACCCTTTATTAAGCATTTTCATGTGTTGACCTTATGTCATATGGAAAATCCCCATAATACCCTTCTATTTAATCTTAAATAAAAAATAATGTTAACACAAATGACTCTTTCTATGACCAATTTTTGGCACTAGGTGTCACCTAACATGTCAATTTATTTTGGCAAGTCAACTATACTATAACACCCCTCACTTATAGTTATTTAAATACAATATATCGGAAGCGTCTGTCCAAATTAAAACTTTAATCAATCAAAACATAAATGTTCAACTAATTTAAAACACAATTTATCAATTTGGGTGTTATATAAAAACAAGAACAACACTGATCTATAAAATTAAATATCAGAGTAACACTTGGTAGTCAAACATTCTTCAGTCTAGTCCAATCATCTCAAACCTGCAAGGGGGTAAATAGTGGGATTAGCACGAAGCTAAGTGAGTCAACTTGTCACTATCAATACAATTCAACATAACAATACTGATTATCACCAAATATCACATAGACACTGACACAACATCACCAAGAGGATCGGTGGTCCTTGTGACACCGCTCAGACCCGGGAGGTGCACCAAACGACACTTACAACCAACTGCAGGCCAATACAGTGGCTTTACCGATAACTGTTTGCTACCTTTAGTCAATATGTGTTCCATTCTCAACACATGATCACAAATCTCACATTGACTAACCTGTAGCAACCCAGTCCAACTAATCAGTCAAGTTGACCTCTGAATCACAGAATGCTCAAAGGCAACACATCACTTATTACACGTGTATTTCACAATTCAACAGTTCAACAATCACAATCACAATCACTATATCACTATGTTCACCTGTTGTAACCAATTATGTTACAACTAAATCACACTGAGAGTACGAGTCCACTCACCGAATACCTCAGTCTCCACTCAGTAGTCTAATGTCACTGAGTCTCTTGTTTATCTGAAAACATCACAAACAATAAAAGTTAGTAACTTGTCTCAATAACAAACTCATGTTATAATTATATAACATATCACAGTATCTCAAATTGTAGCAGCAAACAATTATACTATCCAGTTACAATATTTATTATATCACTTCACTCACTAGTCGCCGCTAAAACACTAAAAGATCGTTTGAAATAAGGTTTATAACGAAAAAGGTCATTTTCTGCCTTGGGGCCATTTAGCCGCCGGCTAAAAGGTTTGACCACCGGCTAAATCAATTTCGTGACCGCCGGCCCAAAACGAACTCCTGACCGCCGGCTAAACATCTTGACCGCTGGCCACAGGCCTTCGTCCCAAACCCTGTTCTTTCTGTTCTTCGTTTCCAGCTCTAAAATTCAATCAAAACCCTCAATATAATGTTTCTAACTAATTCAACACAGTAATAAATTCCTACAATCCTCATATAACATCTTACGTCAATCAATTCAAAGTACTTGATAAAATCCAAAAATAAAACTTACAATTAAGAAGGAATAAGAGGTGATGTTGATTGTGATAAGGAATTGGATGTTTAAAGCTTGAAATCAGACCTTGGAATTGATTATTCTTGTTCCTGGATAAATCGCTAACCACAGGGACGGTTTTTCTTTTATTTATTTCTTAAGTTTCTAAAATGAAAACAAGTGAAAGAAATAGGTAATAAGGTCGGCCCTCAACCGACCTTTAATTTTTACGGGTATAATTTAATACCCCTTCTCAACCTATTGTCTGGAACCCGAAAACCATTTGCGAGCCCAAACATTTTATTTTACCGTCAACTTTATTAATTTAAATCACTTAATATTTTACTAACCACAATAAGTCCTGAAACTTATTTCCTATTTATTCGCAATTAATTCAAACAATATTATTTCCAAACACGTTAATATTATTTTAAAATCACCAAATAATATAAAATAACCAGGTCCGATTTACGGATGTTACAAATCTCTCCCCCTTAAAAGATTTTGTCCCCGAAATCTGATCACACTCGGCTCGTCTAATATGACATACTCACCTACATCTTATCATACATTAATCCTCAAGAGCAACTTATACTATATTTATATTGTTTCAATTCTTTCTACATTCACCTGTCCCCATGGACATGCTTCTGTCTTTTCCCACGCACATATATTGTGCTTTCATCCAATATTTTCCGTGAAACAAGCATATATCTGAATTCTTTATCATTAACACACAATCACTTTAACAAGTGGACACAAAATCAATTACAACCAAAATTAATAATGTACCTTGCTCCCCTTGAGCAACTTATAACAATAATTTATTTATTTGAATTCTTTCCATATGCACATATCCCAATGTACATGTTTCTATCTTTCACCCCTGTATATATTGTACATTCATCCAACAATTTCTATAAAACAATCATTTACCTGAATCCTCTATCATCAATCAGATATATGTCTAAAATACACAATTACTTTAACAACTGAACACTTAATCACTTACAACCAGACACTAGAAATGTGTAAAAATCTTTAACAACTAAAACAACAGCTAACATCAGTGGTTATAAAACCATCGTACACTTAACAACACAATACATTAAACAACACTGAAAATTATTTTCAGTTCATTAACCACAATCAAATAAATATTCACATATCACTTCAACTCTATAAAATCATTTACCTGAAAGTAATCCGGATTCATATCACTTTAATAAGCAAAGTAGAGGTCACACACAGTAGGTAAAACATCATCAAGAAGTACATTGTTAAATTAACACATGTACTGTCACACCGTATTACCTACATTCACCCGACCTCTACATTGACTTGTTTCAACTTGTAATCTTAAGTCACAATTCATCAATTTTTGTTATCAGGTATATAGTAACTTACCTGATTTCACATACACATATAATAATGGAAATATAACCATTATTTCCACAATTTCAACTGTTAGCTTATAGCATATCACCTTTCTCAATAAATGGCACAAAATTTTCAAATTTAATTATTAATTTATATTATCACATTCACCTCAATGTAATTATCATCTATTTAGTTCTCTCCCCCTTAGGGTTCATGTTATCACTCTTTTACCTCAACACTGATTATAAGGCATCATGATCACCTAGTATCATTATGCAATTATCTTAAATCAGCTAGTGATCTTATATAGATCACATTACAACGACATATCATTACAAACTGTCTGCACAGTTTCAACACTCACAAGTTGCACACATAATTTTAATTTAGTCAATATCATTCACAATACCCACCTGATTTAGATGTGTACTCAATTACTCCCTGAGAACTTATATCACAATCACTTTCTAATAAGTTCAGTCTCATATTTACACTGTTTACATGTTAAATAATTTAACACAATCACTCAATGTTTAATAACCCTTAACAACTTTTCTCACTCATTTGAGTTAATAATAACCCAATTAACAATTTCAATACTGTTGACTATTTGTCAACTCTAACTTAATCAATTAATCGACAAATCACTTTAGTCACTTTCCTCAAATTTGACTCTTAGCAAAGTTAATCATATTCCAATGATTTCAAAATATACACTAACTCCTTATTCACTGTTGACTTTCAAAGTCAACATATCACCATATCAATATATTAATACTATGTTTAATCTCAAACATATATTTTCTATAACTACATTCAACAACAGTGGCCCATTCAGCCAAAATGAAAACACTACATCATCCTCTAGTTAATTACTCATTTAATGACATTTTAATAACTTATTTAACACAATTTTTTTTTTAAAGTTATTTACTTATATCACTGATCACATACCTATATACATACCTCATCTGGTAATTATCTCAAGTTTTAGATTTAACCCAATCACAAAATTCAAAACACTGCTCTCACTAAATTTAATGACTCAATCACCATAAAGAGCCAGTAACTCCACTTGGCTTAATACAAGCCACACACTAGAACCCGTTAAGATACTATATTACTCTCTAATAGAAAGTCCACGCCTATTAGCTACATAATCACATTTAATCAATTTCAAACAATTGCAAGTACCATACACACTTGCAAGTTTCACTTACTAATTATCATAATTTTCACTAATTAACCTTTACCCTGTAAACAACAATTAATTTGTTTAATATAACTTCAAATTGTATCTCTCTCTCAATCACATTCACTTTCTTAGATACTTGGTAACCTCAACAAGTTCATGTGATACAGCATAATATAATAACGGTGATCAGGCGTTGCTTGATTATGTTATTCACACTTCCTTATCAGGTTACTTCATATCATCAATCAACAATGTGATTTCTTTCATTTAAACACATACTACTTAAACCTTTGTTTAAAATAATTCTGATCACTCTACTTACCTCCTAACCACAGATATATATACTAAATCATCCTTTGGTATGTATTTATTCACGCCGATTTCAATTATTTTCAACTTTTATATATATTCACTTCACAACTGCTTCATTCAGTATTTCAACTTGTCTAAAACTCTAAACACCTGATAACCTATCATCACAGTTTCAGCACAACCTACCATCATAATTTCCGCACGCAACTATTTGTCAAATAATAATGACACAATAATACTACGTGTAATTCCAAACACGTATTCCATGACACTTAATTATAATATCAACTAAATCAATTTACTCCAAAACCCTTCAATTTCTGGGAGCATATAATTTCACATAATCAATTCACCATATTTCTTTAGAAATTCTCTTTACAGCTGTTCCCATAACAGCTAATCACTTTTAAATTTACTATCACATTTTCACTTATGATATATATATATATATATATATATATATATATATATATATATATTTAATATCAATAATCAGTACAAGGTACAACATCAAGTACTAAGTACTTTATCACTTTACTCGGCATCACCTCATGCCTCTAGTCACATAACAACTATTCTCCTATTAATAACATTTGTTATTAATTCAACATATCCAAATCATTTACTAGTTTACACTTCTTTAACTATTTAACTCACACACAACTAATTTCACTATTAGTGTTCTATTACAATCTTAAAACACTAATTTCTCATTAAAATCACCCTATTTATATCACTTACTACAAGTATTTAACAATTACTTCTCACAACTTTTTCAACATATATAAAGGTTTATCAACTACCTTTATTTTCTTACTACATTACTATATCACTTTTTATACATAATTCATAATTCAACCCACAATAATAATCACTGTCACACATCAACATCTAGTCACTTTTATCACTTTATAGCATAACTATTACCCAAGTTAGATGCTATCACTTTCAACTCTAACTTTACCTAATCCAGGCACACATTACAATAACTATACACTTTTTCACTTAGACCACAGAATAACTTCAAACCTATTAATTGAGATATACCAACATCTCATTTATTTCACTATTTGATGTCACATCAATTTAATTTATCACATAACAACAAATTCTCTAGCAAGGTTTCCTAATCACTCCTTGCATTTATCACAGGAAATCATACAACTGTTTATATTTTATTTCTATATAATAGACACATTCAAGTTCAATAATTCACTATTAACAACTTGATCGACACAATGTCTACACAACTTAACACATAATTCACAATTCAAAGTTCTATCAGAACTACTCATATCACTGGATGATTCATCTAATACTTATATCATCATAATAGCAAATAACACTCATCCCTGACTCATTACTGGGGAATCATATCAGTCTAACTCAATTTACTTTACTACTAATCACATCATAGCAAAGTAATCAATTCAAGCTTATTAAATTCACTAAGCTTATCGAAAAGTACATGATACACTTAGGCTCACGAAGATCGAGGAACCATTGAGAATACCAGTCAATTACTCATGTTCCTCCGTCTCTGCAATCAGAACAACAACCTT
Organism: Helichrysum umbraculigerum; assembly: GCA_949592205.1. Lineage (NCBI taxonomy): Eukaryota > Viridiplantae > Streptophyta > Magnoliopsida > Asterales > Asteraceae > Helichrysum > Helichrysum umbraculigerum. Next base: position 100,459,721 of record CATIUR010000003.1, on the reverse strand, counting down.
GCATCTTGTTATAGGTTAGTACACTTATATAATCACTTTCTCATACAACTACTAATCCCACACTTCAGAATGTTTGACTCAACACAAAATAGATTTGGGATTGAACACTTACCAATGTCCAATTCACCCAAACCTATGCTCTGATACCAACTTATAACACCCCTCACTTATAGTTATTTAAATACAATATATCGGAAGCGTCTGTCCAAATTAAAACTTTAATCAATCAAAACATAAAGGTTCAACTAATTTAAAACACAATTTATCAATTTAGGTGTTATATAAAAACAAGAACAACACTGATCTATAAAATTAAATATCAGAGTAACACTTGGTAGTCAAACATTCTTCAGTCTAGTCCAATCATCTCAAACCTGCAAGGGGGTAAATAGTGGGATTAGCACGAAGCTAAGTGAGTCAACCTGTCACTATCAATACAATTCAGCATAACAATACTGATTATCACCAAATATCACATAGACACTGACACAACATCACCAAGAGGATCGGTGGTCCTGGTGACACCGCTCAGACCCGGGAGGTGCACCAAGCGACACTTACAACCAACTGCAGGCCAATACAGTGGCTTTACCGATAACTGTTTGCTACCTTTAGTCAATATGTGTTCCATTCTCAACACATGATCACAAATCTCACATTGACTAACCTGTAGCAACCCAGTCCAACTAATCAGTCAAGTTGACCTCCGAATCACAGAATGCTCAAAGGCAACACATCACTTATTACACGTGTATTTCACAATTCAACAGTTCAACAATCACAATCACAATCACTATATCACTATGTTCACCTGTTGTAACCAATTATGTTACAACTAAATCACACTGAGAGTACGAGTCCACTCACCGAATACCTCAGTCTCCACTCAGTAGTCTAATGTCACTGAGTCTCTTGTTTATCTGAAAACATCACAAACAATAAAAGTTAGTAACTTGTCTCAATAACAAACTCATGTTATAATTATATAACATATCACAGTATCTCAAATTGTAGCAGCAAACAATTATACTATCCAGTTACAATATTTATTATATCACTTCACTCACTAGTCGCCGCTAAAACACTAAAAGATCGTTTGAAATAAGGTTTATAACGAAAAAGGTCATTTTCTGCCTTGGGGCCATTTAGCCGCCGGCTAAAAGGTTTGACCGCCGGCTAAATCAATTTCGTGACCGCCGGCCCAAAACGAACTCCTGACCGCCGGCTAAACATCTTGACCGCCGGCCACAGGCCTTCGTCCCAAACCCTGTTCTTTCTGTTCTTCGTTTCCAGCTCTAAAATTCAATCAAAACCCTCAATATAATGTTTCTAACTAATTCAACACAGTAATAAATTCCTACAATCCTCATATAACATCTTATGTCAATCAATTCAAAGTACTTGATAAAATCCAAAAATAAAACTTACAATTAAGAAGGAATAAGAGGTGATGTTGATTGTGATAAGGAATTGGATGTTTAAAGCTTGAAATCAGACCTTGGAATTGATTATTCTTGTTCCTGGATAAATCGCTAACCACAGGGACGGTTTTTCTTTTATTTATTTCTTAAGTTTCTAAAATGAAAACAAGTGAAAGAAATAGGTAATAAGGTCGGCCCTCAACCGACCTTTAATTTTTACGGGTATAATTTAATACCCCTTCTCAACCTATTGTCTGGAACCCGAAAACCATTTGCGAGCCCAAACATTTTATTTTACCGTCAACTTTATTAATTTAAATCACTTAATATTTTACTAACCACAATAAGTCCTGAAACTTATTTCCTATTTATTCGCAATTAATTCAAACAATATTATTTCCAAACACGTTAATATTATTTTAAAATCACCAAATAATATAAAATAACTAGGTCCGATTTACGGATGTTACATATACAATACTCTACAAAATCAATTACATTAAAACATTCATTACTCAATCAATTACAATATCACTACACACAAAAAACATAGTAAAATTAATACTATATAAACGCAATTGTACTCATGAAAAAAAATACCAATCTATTCATGTGCGATTGGATTTTGCTATTTGAAGTATTTTCAATTACCTGTTATATAATTTTTTCACGTAATCATATGAATATGACATTTATAATGCACACATCTTAGACATGCAGTGTTTTTTTAATTTGTTATAGTGGTGTTCATCATATTACTTCGTATTATTATTATTTTTATTTGCTTGATTTAAGCCGTATATTTTATATCAATTTTTCAATTGCTCTTTCACCACCTTTTTTTCACGAATTTCAAATATATTCCCCCCGCATTGCACGGGTTATCGGATAGTACAAAACAATGAAACACATAATAATAATATTTTGAAATTATTATTACGAAATCACACCAACGGGCCGTACATATTTTCAAAAACTACAAACCTAAACTACAAACGAATACTTTGGACATATTTAGTTGAATGAACACTAGCATGGATGGTCAACTACGACATCCACTTACTTATACTTATAATATCATACGTTTAGGACGTTAGGAGATTATCGACTTGGAACATATTTGCTTTAGGGACGCTAGCACCCACAGGTTAGTTCACAGCCCCTACTTTTACCGTTTTCAATACTTCTCTAACAGGGGTGAAGGACATAGCTGCTATTTTACTGTTTTGTTACAAAAATACAACGATTATTATAAATGCTTTCATGCTTTATACGAAACGTTACGATTTACTCATACTATTGCAAACTGTTTACTTATGAAACGAGGTTTCATACTATATTCTTTAACTGTTTACGACATGACTTTCATACTACTTTGGGAACATGACAACGAATCTTGGTACGGACCTAGGTTTACGAGAGATAGTTGTAGTACACAAAAGTCCCAGTGTACGCATCCTATAACCATTAGCTAGGTGACTCTAGCCACTAGATATACGGATAATACTATCGAGTTGACAGCCCTCCCACTATTATAACTTGTTGGTCGCGCCAACCGCACGACAGCAGTCGTAACGAGGAGCGTATATTTAAAATGTTAATGTGACAAAAACGTTAAACGTCGTGGATTGGTCTAGCTAACCTTTGAGGGATCACCGTCTATGTCTCCCTACTATTATGAACATTTTTGAACATAACATTTTTCCTACGATTGACTACATAGGAATGCGTTCCTACTATTTATACAACTGGATTGGTTTTCCAAACGTATACCATCGGTTGTGTTGACATCACTAAAACGAAACGATGTGTTGACATCACTAAAACGAAACGATACTTTTGGGTAACATCCCAACAAAACGATACTTTTGGATGACGTTCCAACTAAAACGAAACATTATTTGACTTTTAAGTCAACAAACTTACAAACAAGCTGGTTTAATGAACTATACTCATAAACTTAAAACCTGTGAATTCATTCAACATTTTTGTTGACTTTTTGCTATGTCTTTCAGGAAACAAGCAGCACTAGTAAGACTGCATACATTCTGGATTAGGCGACCCACGAAGAATTAGGATGCCACGTTTTGGGACACTAAGGATTTCCTTTGTATAACTGATTTCCATTAGTCATACTTATGAAATCCTTTTTTGAAATACGTAACTATTAACTATTTATATCTTACAAATACTATTCCTACGGCTCTGACGAGTTGTAGCTTTTTGTAACAAATATTTACTTAAATGGCATCTTAATTTACTGTTCAGCAATAATCATATGCTCTGATATGCGCGATTGTCCAATTTTTTCGTCGACGCCCCCGACAACACTAATGCTTTCGCTAACCATGATTAACAAATTTGGGAGTGCGACAATGGTGGTGGTAGAATGGTGGTAGAGATGGTGGTGGTGGTTAGTTTTTGTAGAGAGAAGGTGAGATTTGTAGAGAGAAGTTAGAGAAAATGTTGTAGAGAGAGAAGATGAATTGTAAATTAAAAGGTTGATGAAATATGAAAAGTAAGAGGAGGGGGTTCATAATATTATAAAACTTGAGAGAGTAAAATGAAAGGTTGTAATAACATGTGGCAAATTTTTATTGGACAATTGCATTCTCCTCACTTCTCCTCTTAAGGGCCTTTTCCTAGGATCCTCCACCTTAATACGTAGTATAATAGGTTTATTTGAATATTTTCTTTTGAACCAAATTCTACTATCCGAATGAATAAGTATTAATACATTTTTTTTTCTTTCAAAATAATAGACGTTGAGTAGAGCTAAATTATAGAATGTATTCTATGATGACTAAATTGATATAAACCATTCACTTGCTATAATTACATTATTATTGATGTTAATGTTTACAATAATAATATCTTTAGTTTCTTTCTTTTAGTTTTTTTTGAAAGGCAGTTGTGGAATCACTGACGGACCTTTGGTCCACCCGTTCATCTTCCACAATTGGTTACTCCCCGATATGGGAACCGCTCCATAGTTCGAAATCTCGGCGACGCTCTAAAGAATCAAGTCTTCTGAGTGTTCTAATATTTGAACACATCATCATCTTTAACATTGCCATGTGTCCATTAAATTAAAACAAAATTGAAAAATCCTTGATTAATTATTACATACTCATATATATTTTTATCACCATTTTTTTGTGTTGTGACACATCTCTACATATGTTTTTCTAAACATCTTAAAATATGAACTTATATAATACTAATTCCTACAACCTTAAACATATCTCATTTTTTCTCCTGTTTTGATATCATCATGTACTAACTTGAAGTCTTGAACCTTAGATGAAACATATATTACTTTACAATTTGGATTAGCTTTTAGGCCTTCTATAGGCATATGAACATAAGCTAAACATATGTCCTTAGTTCTCAATATTTTGATACCATTATTACTCTTAAACATGTCAATGAAAATATATGTTAATTTGATTAGATTAACCTTCATGTATGATTAGAACCAATAATGTCATGCTTAAACGAAAAATATTATCTACTAATAGTAATTCTTAGAAGCTTACTACATCTTATACATCAAGCTAATGATATTGAACTGAACTTTTATATGTGTTTTAAGAATGACACATATATGCATAATAATATTAATAATAATAATGAACTAATTGTTATGCTTAAACAAATGGTAAATTTTTTGAGTCAACTTATTTTACTAGGTATTTATTACTTGATTTTATTGGGGAAAAAATATTTGTATTTCCTTTTGCAAAATTCGTATAACATAAATTATTGTTTATGGTCTCCTTTTCTTTATTTATAGAAATATTTCATATTGTAACCTATAGTAATTCCAATGTATAAGTTGTTAAAAGGGTAAGAAGAATACATTTCATGAAGAAAGTGATTACGGCATACAATTTTATGTTGTCATGTATTTAATCCGCTCTATTGCGGAGTATATCGTGTGATGTGAATTGGGTATTTTCTTAAGTCAATCTCTAATATTGATTTGTGCTCAAATTCAAGAAATTAATGTTTTACCTTCCACTTTTTCAATTTTCATTTCTATCTACATCGATTCTTATTTGCGTTCATCTAACGGCAGCTTTCACTATTAATCTCGGCGAGGGTGGGTTGTCCGTAACACAACCATAAGGCTTACCTAGTGTTTAACATAGAATTGATTCTATTCTTCAATCCTTGAACAATTCTTCTCGGATAACGTTTGAACAGCGAATTTAAAGCCACAAATGCTCTTCCATAAAAAACAGAACTTCATTCTTGAAAAAATTGCCTCCCATTAATCTATTTGATACCCACAAAAAAGGATAAAGTAAAGAGATATAGTATTCGAGCACGATGTTTAGATCGATCTGTATAGATCTTGATTTTCGATGATTAAATCAAAATGATAAGAGGCCGGATTAATAAACTAGCTAGCTATATAGGTTGATTGATTGAATGAAAGAACTAACTTTCGTACCTTTGAAAGCAAAAGAAAGATGAGTTAGTATCTAGTATGTCCGAATGCATAACAAAGCTAGGTTTAAGTGGCAGACACCCCATATCCACAACTGCGGAGTGAGTTAGGAAAGCTCCAAATTATGGATAGACAGTCAATTTATGTCTGTTTCCGTTTAGTTCAAACGTTCACGTTTTTTGCTATCACGTTTGCATGCTTAGAGTTTTTAGAGAGTTTCTAGTGTACAATAGTACATTCTTATGTACTGTAATTTCAAGTTGGAACAATATTATATTGTTCTTCCATTATATGGAATTATAGATATTTTCCTTCTTCTTCTTCAAAAAAAAAAAAGGATTTAATGCTCGATCGTTAAATTAATTTTGTACATGACATAAAGGAGAATACTCAACCTACTTGATCTATTTGTTCGTGCACCACAAACGTACGTGAAATGACACCATGAACGTCGACCACCCCTACAACATATACATGATATACTGAAGCTCAGTAGCATTGAATTATAATCTAGCTAATTACCGTTTAGCATAACACGTACGGTATATACCTTCTTCGGATAATACATTGATTTTTACGGTAAATTGCGTCGATGTTCTTCCTAATTCAATTCCTTGATATTGTTATCAATTGGAGATTTTTCTCGCAATGTCTGTTCATAACTTTTTCATTTTTGCAATTTTTGCCGTTTTCCATTTTTTCATTAAGCCTTACGGATTGACCGCTAACATAATACAAATGATCGAATACCCTAGTGGCTTAATCTTCCTCAATATATATAACCTCCTCTTCAAATCCTTAATCTTCTATTGCGCAATTACAAACCCTTAATCTTATTAAATTGATCGTATAAACTTCTTTTAATTAAATTGTTTCGAAGACTTAAATACTGTTCAATTCTTATCTGAATGTTCGATCAATTCAATACGTACACTGGCCGGTAAATGGTATATAGATATGATTAGTTGCATTCATGTATAGAGCTAGCTATGATTTTATTGTTTGAGCAATGAGACCAATATATAAACGTCTAAGCAATTTCATAATATATCTTTTTTCTTGATGCTAGTTTAAAATGTTGCGATTATATATGGTGACCGCAACCTAATAGACACTACCGACATTAGTATAAATCATAATTAAGATAAGTTCTTAATTAGCTATTTTTTAATGAACAGCCTATATAAATAAAACTATACTATATGTAACCCTATAACGAACGACGTCGATGAGGTATAATATAATGGAAGGATGAGAATAAATGTATATGAATATGATCACATTTATCACTAAAACGATATTTTGGACATTTTCTGATGTTGATGTCAAATCTGTTGGTGGGGTTGAAAACATGTTGGATTCTGTACGAAGGTTATAGAACCCGAACCGCGCAAGTTGGTGATGTTGAAGACCGGATTCTGTTCACAATTTCCGGCTCGGAGCTAGATTAGATGTTGAGATCGACATGATAGAAGATCCTAGTAAACAAACAGCATATGTTCCAAGGTTATTATTAGGCTGGTCATCAGCTGCTATATGTTTAAACACCCACCCTTCGAAAAATAAAAGAATATATGAAAATGGCAACCTTTTCTTGTCTTCCCAAAATATCAAACTGGTAATTTACCGAGACCACCCTTCACCTCAAAGCATTATTCTCTGATATATACTCGCTTTGTCCAAATTTGTGGTTTAATTGGTAGATTTCAACCGTACGTTCATGTGACTACAGAATTTTGCAGTAACAGTTTTATGATATTTCATGACTACTTTCCACACGAATTAAAGAGTTGCACAAGAATAAATACTTCTTACTTTTTATCTCAAGATAGATAAGTCACATCAAATGCACAAATATACAAGGGCCGCAGATCGAGCTGCATTTCAAGAAGTTATAAATTATGTAAAGATATCTTTTTAAGATATTATTCACATTTTAAAATCGTGCCCTTTCAAAAAAGAAAAGGAAAAAAAATAGATAGAAGTGTTAAAAACAAAAAATTCTAATACCCTGTCATTTAAAATATTCTAGCTCCATCTCTAATCAAACGTATAAATAGTAGTTAAATAAAAACATAGAGGTGGCGACTTAGGGTGCGTATAGTTACCGAAAGATTATCCATTTTTCTTTTCTCCAATTTTATAGGGAATAAGATAAGAAGTATTTCATTTCTCTAGAAAAATAATGAAAATTTGAAAATTGCGTTCAAATGTGACGGATGGAGTTTTCCCTCTTCAAGAAAGAGTATAGATGGATAACTTAGAGAAACATATAAAGTAATTTTCAGATTTTTAGTTATAAAAAAGAAAATATAGGGTGCGTTTAGTTACAGAAAACTCCTCCATTTTTCTGAAAAATTTTCTAAGAAAATTGAAAAATTAGAAAACGTGTTCAAGTTGTGATTTTCTATAAAAGTTATCTAAGAAAAATGAATATAATAATTTATGGTTACCTACATTTTCTATTTTAAAAATAAAAACTCAATCCCTTAAATTTGAACGCGTTTTCAAAATTCCTTTAGTTTTTCAAGGGATACAAAACTCTTGAAAAATGAAAAAGGAAAAATGGAGATAGTTTTCCGTAACTAAACGTCTAAACGTGCCCATAAATTTTCTTTTTCTTAGAAAATTTTTACAAAAATTCGGATTTTAACATGTTTTCTACCTTTTTATAATTTTTTCAGAGAAGATTTCTGTAATAGCGAAGAAAAATTTCACGTAACTAAACACGGTCTTTAACTTCTATATTAATCTCATAGTGAATACTAGACATTAAACCCGTGTATACATACGGGCCATTGAATGTGAATTTGATTTTATAATTACGCGAATTATGTATACGATAAAATTCTATCATTTCGTAAAAGTTAAAAAAGATTGCAATGAAGTTCAAAAGTCCTTAAACGAAAGTAGTATAATAGATTGATTACGTATATTAATTAATAACTGTAATAAAATACAAAGAATTAAGATTAAGATTAAGATTATATTTATTTATTACATTACTTATTTAAAGTTAAAATCCTCCTTATGCATAGGGGTGTTTATCGGTTCGGTTTTCGGTTTCCTCGATTTATTCGGTTCGGGTTCTTCGGTTTTGAAATTTTTTTGAGCAAAACCGAACCGAAAACCGAATTCACATGTGGAAACCGAACCGAAAACCGAATTCGAATTCGGTTCGGTTTCGGTTAAAACTGAAAAACCGAAAATTTCACATTTTTTTATTTTTTTTTAAGTTAATCGGTTTAGATTCTTAATTTTTCGTGTGTTAGGGTTTTACTAGAATTGAAAATAAAAGACGTGAATCTAATTTAAGGCTTAAATGTAAATATACTTGTTTATAAATTCTAAATATCACACATATGCTACATATATTAATAATTTACTATATTATTAATATGAATTCGGTTTTGAATTCGGTTTTCGGTTAAACCGAATTCAAAAATTCAAAACCGAAAACCGAATTCAAAAACCAAAACCGAACCGAAACCGAACCGAAAACCGAATTGGAATTCGGTTTGTTTTTTTTTTTCGATTTTAATTCGGTTCGGTTTTTGGATTAAACGGTTTCAAACCAAATATTAAACACCCCTACTTATGCAAGTCTTCTAATGAAATTAGGAATCTAAAATAATAATAATTATATTGATAAATTAATATATAAATATATTTCAATACAAAATACGTATATATAAGATCATCTCATCATAAATTTTAGTTAATTTGACAAAATTAAATAATTTAATTGATTAATTGGGATTTTGATGATGTAATAATTCGCTTCCTATATATAATTTAAGATGGTTCAATTAGCCATATGAATGTGAGATTATAATACTTAATGAAAAGGTAATTACTAAGCCACCTTCCTTAAATGAAATACATGATATAAACATTAATTTGAAATTGAAATGTTTATCCACTTGTTTTGATGAAGTGCACGTACGTATGGTTGCTATAGGCTGTAAATGCGAATTCTGTCCTTTATGTACGTTTACCCACTTGGATAATGGAGTCCCTTCAGCTTCAGTTGTGCTAGATATCGACCTCGGGTACAATTCAAATACTACTCCCTCTGTTCATTACAAGTGTCATGTTTTGACTTTTTGAAGTATTTCTTTTTTAATTTTGACTTTAAATATATTTTTGTTTGTGTTATATAATACTTGATGTAAAACATATGAATGAATTGTGTTTTAAATGTATTTCCATTGTTATAATTTTCATCAAGTATTATATATCATAAAAAAATATTTAAGGTCAAAGTTGAAAAAAAAAGACTTTGAAATGTCAAAACAAGACACTTGTAACGGGACGGAGGTAGTACTTATTAATTAATATTTAGTGGGCCTGGGCCACCAAATGACCAATTCATAGGAACATAAGAATATAGATGAAGCTACATTGGGCCAACGCAGGTCTCTTTGCCTCTTTGGGTTCATTTACTCGATCCACATGGGCTTGATTGAAAAGGTCTTTTTTAGCTTCTACATATGAGTCTTTGTGGTCTACGTTATATAGTTTCCTTAACTTCATGTTAAACAAAATATATAGTTTCTTAATTTAGGTTTTACTACTATAAAAGACAAGAAAGAAAGGAAGCTGTATGCTATATGTTTCTAGAGGTGATGTAATGTAACATGATAAATATTTTTAATGCAAATTTTATTTCTGTCGTTCAAAAAAAAAAAACAAAAAAAAAACAATCGAGTTTGTAGTTCAAGTTCCGTCTATTTACAAAAAGCTTTTGTATACGTACGTATTAATTATGTGTGAAATATTTATCCTTGTTAAGTTGTTATTATAGAAATATGTAAGTATTACTATTTTTTTTTATATACTTTTCGATATTCATATATTACATTTATTTATTATTATTTATACCGTTTAAGATACATATATTAGGCTTATTTATATGTTCTTCTATCAAATTGTATAAAGATATGTATTATTTTTTCTTGATAGAGAGCATATATGTGGGAGCGTGCATGGGCACGAAAGTCGCGTCACGTGGTGGGTTTACGTAAACCGATCTACGTCACCCTCTCCACTGTCACGTGAACTCAACGTGCCGTATATACTTAGACATACTTAGACGATTCTCTCTGTTGATTTACTACATAAATTTACTCCACAACATATGTTATAATTAAACTCATTAAATAATGACTAATGAGCAAAAAGAACATGATACGAATTCGCTCAACTTGTTTGAAAAAGTATCTTCTAACATCGGTGGGAAAATGAATTTGGGCATAAATATGATTGGATGATAGAAATGGTCAACAAAAGTCTCATTCTCCAACTCTCCCACTAAAAATTCCAAATAAAGACTTTTGACTTTCAAATTTCAACAATTTAACTCGTTTTCTTTGGTCATTTTCAATTCCCCCCTTTATATTTCCCTCAAAGCAGCTTGCTTTATATTTCATGTTAAACTACAATTATTTCTATATATTCCCTCTATCTCATGCAATAAAAAGAGTTGACCTATCTATATTATATTTTGAAGAACATGGATCACAAACGAGTCATTGACGAGTTGACTCAAGGCAAGGAGTTTGCCAAACAACTCATGATTCATCTTAGTGACCCCATGTCTTCTAAAGAATCTCAAGAAACTTTGATCCATAACATCCTCAATTCGTACGATAAATCGTTATCTTTACTCTCCGCTCATGGGCTCAATCCAAATGTGACTAACAATGAGTCTAAAGATCCGGATCATTTCAATGGCAAGAGGTAATCAAGTCTTATGTCATTATATTGTATAAGATGGAATATGGTATATTGTTTTTTTTTACTGTCGATTTTTGGATCCAAAGATTATATATGAGATATATACTTGTAGAAAGAGTACTAATGGTAGTATGGAGAAGTGGAAGAATCAAGTGATAATGAGGGGAAACATGGGGTTCGAAGAAGCTCTTGATGATGGGTATAGTTGGAGGAAATATGGCCAAAAAGACATTGTTGGTGCCAAACATCCCAGGTACATATTTGAATAATCAAGTTTATGTATCTCTGTTGGTCGATTCAATGTTCACGTAAATGTACATCGTATCATTTTTGTAGGTTTCACATTTTTCTTCTTAGAAACAAGACAATAACATAATTACAATATATACTTGACAACTTGAACATGTGATTACAATAATATCTGTTCCCTCTTTTGTGAAACTTTGAACAAACAAAGAAAAAAAAGAAACGGATGACTTTTAGCAAGGTCAACTCGAGTCTTTTAATTTCAATAATTGTGCTTAGTTGGGTCAAAATTGGGTTCAATTAAACTCGAGTTTGTCAACCTTTATTATAAGTTGACCAATTGCTATCAACCTCTACATTAGTCTTAAATTAAAACAAGTACATAAATTGGAATCAGATAGATTGATAGTTCATCTTTCCCAAAATAATTGTCATCCAACAAAAAAACACACATTTTGATAAAATATAACTATTACTACTTTCTCTTTCTTATTATTTATAGAATGACAGTTCTATCCCTAACTAATTAATTAATGCGTTCTTTCAAGTTTGTAATAATAATTTCAAGTACGACTCATATGATAATCACGATTAAACTTCCATGTCTATTTTGGAAGTGAACAATTAATTTGGGACGTACAGAAAAGAAAAAGATAGACTATATTTTTGGGACGGCCGGATGGAGGTACTGTGATATTCATCCTTATAAAGCTGTTATAATAATATTAATATAAAAAAATAAATATATAAAACTTGTACTTATACTAGTATTATATAGACCAGCTAGATTTATATATTTAGGATGAAAATGGCTGAAAAATGATTTGTGTTCTATGTATCCCTCGTTCCATAAGATCCCTTCTCTGCTTTGATAGATTAAAAAATCATGCCTAATGAAGTAATTTGTGTTTTGTGAATCGAAATTTGCAGAGGTTATTATAGATGTGCTTATCGACACGTAGAAGGTTGCCTTGCAGCTAAACACGTTCAAAAGGTTGTCGACGACCCAAAAACCTTTGACATTACCTACCGCGGAAGTCATACGTGTAATCCTGGGGCCGACACAACCTCAACAGAGTTAGAGCTCCAACAAGAACAGCCACAACAGAATCAATTGAACTTCCAAACAGTGCAAAAAGTTGGACCCAAAAATCTAGATAACATACCTTCAACATCTAACAGTATCTTTAGTCTCCCAGAGCTTGAGACCACATTTGATGGTCTAACAGCATCAGGGTCCACCTATTTCTCGATGTCACAGCCCCGAGTAAGTTCAGGCGAGAAAAACGCGAGTGCAATGGTTTTGGATTCTGGACTAAACGACATAGTTGATGCGGGCTATCCATTTGGTGAACTAGAATTTGGTAACACCAACTCTTTTGATGATTTACTATTTTTTGACTAACTAATGCAGCATACAATCGTTCGATTCTTCTAGTTATGTAGGGTAAAGATGAAAAGTGTTATAATTTTTAAAATTTTTTTTTTTTTGTAGTGTAGAACATTATTGAGTTCATAACAGACTCTCAAACTTAAATTTTTGTTGTATCTGAAGAAAGCAGAAAGGATTTTTATGTAATTAAGCTTCCATTCCTAAATTAAACGAAATTAAAACAGGGGACCCCCAATGAATCAGAATGGCAGTTTTGACAAGTTATTGTGAGAAAAATCACAATTGCATAGGAAAGCATCTCTAATCACAGTACACATATATAATCAAGTTTTTATTCTATTCGAATAGCTAGACATAGAAAATTAACAGATGAACGATAAAAAATCTGTCGATAATCTTTCATAGACAGAAAATTAACAGATGAACCACCAAAAAATCTGTCGATAATCTTTCATAGACAGAGAGAATTAACAGATGAACGACCAGAAAATCTGTCGATAAACGTAGAATGAGTGATCGATGATTAATTAGAAGATTGAGAATGATTAAATTAAAATGTTGAAAATATTTCATACAAATGTTAACCTAATTAACAAACAGGAAATACAGTTCACACTTATCCATGAACAGTTATAATGTTACATTTGAAACTAATTACTCGGATAGGAAAACCTCACTCGAATCTTTTATTACTGATCGAGATAGATTTTGTTTGGGTTCTAAACATCTTCCCTGCTCGTTAGACGATGGTACGTTGCTCCAATAAATAACACATAATACACCATCAAACAAATGGAGGCCTAGATTTGAACAAAAACACTTACTAGCAAAAAGTGAGCTGAACCTGTTCTGCAAGATCCTCTGCACTTAGCTTGCATTCAATTCCAATCTACCAAAATAAAATGGCCAAAAAATCAGCACACTTATTTCTTAACCACTGCAAGTGATCAATAACGACGAATTCGGAATGGCTAGTGATATTTACACCATTATTTTTGATAAATAATTGAAATTAGTTGCGCATTAAGAGTCCTAAACACATGACCAATGCATAGTTTTTGTGTATATATATCGGAAATGATGGTGTAAATATCTCTACCCGTTTTGAATAGTCCGGAAAAAAAACTATCACATATGTTTATTTACTGGCTTACTACGGTAACGGTAACTATACTTAAATAAGACCAAGTTGTCAGTACAATATGAATCAACCTAGTATTGTTTTGTTGCTTCATGATAGTTAATAACATTTGATGGTACATATAGTTTTAAAGGATGAGGTACTTGAACAATTTTAGTCATTATATATGTAATAATTTATAGTAGTAGTAAGTATTAATATAGCTTAATTTCTTGAATTATTGTATGTACCCTTTTGTTGTTACCTCTTTTATCTCCCAAATCTACCTTACTGTACACCTCCTTTATTACTCTCTGCACCTTTTATGTCATTTCTGTATTTATGTGAAGAAAAAAACAAAATGCAAGAACCAAACAAACGATGAACGAAGAAGGTCCATTGTGTTTTAAAGCCATATATATTTCTTGTCAAACAATTGTTAAAGTGGTCCACAAAGAAATTACATGAAGAGAGTGATGTTTTCTCTTCTTTTTCGTCTCTCTCTCTCTCTCTCTATATATATATATATATATATATATATATATATATATATATATATATATATATGGGGAAGATCCTTGGGGAAGTAAAATAATTAGGGAAGGAGGGAAGTGATTTTCAGCCACACATTCTGGTCAACTCAAAAGTCAACACGGTGGCATTTTTGTAAATAACTTGAAATCACCTCCCAGAACGTTAACATTCATTTCAAAAGCATGTTAATCAAAAACAACTAAAAACCTGATTTTCATCTTAAATTCATCAAATTAAAGCTTGAAACTTGCAAAAATAAATTTAAAAACACTAATATACAACTCGTTGAGCAAGATTGATTAACAATTGTTAGATTCAATAAAAAAAAGTTAGAAAATAGATTTCATGAAGAAAAATGTAGAAACCCATAAAAAAAATTACCAATTCATTCAATTGAGTACAAAATTGAAATGTATATAAAGCAAAATTCAAATATTTCGATCATATACATCAATAATCAAACAAACTTGTAGTTATTTTACGTTAACACAAAAAAAAATCTCAAAATCAAAATTTTCAGAAAGTTAACACTCATTTGAAATGCATGTTATAAAAATTACAATTTAAATATTCATTTATGATGAATATTTTAGCTTATACTCCCTCCGTCCCATATTAATAGTCCACTATTCCTTTTTGGGCTGTCCCAAATTAATTGTCCAGTTTCAAAAATGGATAAAAATGATGAGCTAAAATCCTTTTATACCCCTACTTTATATATGTAAGACAAAAAAGTAGGTAAAAAGTAAGGGGTAGAATTGTCATCTTATCAAAAAGTAAGAGAGAAGTTGATGTTTTCTTAACCTGCGTGTTTCTTGTCTGGGGACAATTAAATTGGGACGGAGGGAGTATATGTTATTAGTGTATAATAACTCATATTCATCATAAATGCATGTTAACATCTCATTGAGTCTTTAACATTCATTTATGACGAATATTAAGTTATATCATGCTGATGAACATTATAACATTCATTTATAATGCATATTAGCTCATACATATTGTAATACATTGATGAATGTTATGTTATAACGTTCAACGATGTATAATAACTTATATAAGGTAATATTCAACAAATATGAATGTTTAAGAATCTTACTTGTAATTTTGATTAACATGCATTGCTAATGTATGTTAACGTTCTGGATATTTTCAAAAACTGTGAAATTTGATGGTTAATGACAACCATAATTCGATTAATTACATGTTTATAAGTTTTGTATGATGAAATTTGTTTAATTTTATTGTTTTCATTGGCAAAATAAAATTTTATATAAAAACCCAAAAGTTATACCCAAAATTCATAATTTTTGATGATTTCAAATCATGACGAATTGAAGATATGTATGAATGTGTTTGATGGATTGGAAAGTTTATAATGTTTCTGATTGATGAATCGTTGAATTTGATGCTTTAATTTTGGATTTTAGACTAAATTTGATTAAACGAGTATTGTATATGTATTATTTATTGTATAAAAAGGGTGGGAGAAAATTAGTGGCTGGGATTTGCTTCCCTCAAACTTGATGCTTCTCTCTTGATCCTTCCCCTATATATGGGTTAGGTTCAAACGAGAACCAGAAAAGGTACAGAACTGCGAGAACTTTTAAATTACATTGTTTTTATACATGTAAACGCAACAAAGTACACATAAATGTTATTTAATGTTCATATTATTGACAAACAAAATTTAAAAACCACAAAAGACGTGTTAAACTATAAAATATATGAAGTGTTCACATGTGCACATATCAAATGTGCACATGTGAACGAAATATATAAATTTGATTTTGAAAGTTATTTCGATATTTTCTCTAACTATTTTACTTTTAACCTTAATCTAGATTAATGTTCACATGTAATTGAATCATTAAACATGTTAAAATCTCTATAATTTAAAAGTTCTCGCAGTTCTGTACCTTTTTGCGGTTCTCATTTGAACTTTTGGCTATATAATATTAATTAAATTAAATATAAATACTATGTCAATGAACGAATTCATACTTCTCACTTCAATTATCATTCTTGAGGTTTCATCACAAACTATATGTTGTACTATAAGACCATTCTCATCCGTGACTAAAACCGACTGAGCCACGTCAGCATCACATCAGCTTTTTCAAAAACTGACTGAAACTGACGGACCCCTGCCATTACAGACAACGTCACTTTAAGTTTTGAGTCCCATATTTACCAACTTACCTTTATTTATAGATACACGAAAAAAGAAAAAAAAAAGATGAGCGTCGGTTTTCCGAAGGGAATAACCGACGGCGCGGTGCTATCGGTGTCGGTTCCGTCGGTTGAAACCGACGAGGAACTGACGAGGCCGATGGGTATGGTCTAACGCTACAGTAGTTTCTAACAAAATGCCAAAATATAAATATTGTTTGTTGGTACAATATAATTTAAGTCTAGCAAGCTGAATTGATTAGCTTGTTTGTAATGAAACACCTAGTCCAATGGTTGAAAATGTTACCCACCTGCCTAAATTTATCAAATTTCATGCATCACCAACCATTTAGTTTGATACTATTTAAACCCATCTCCTAAATGTTAATCCTTTAAAGATTGTGACTTAAAATGAAGACTAAGAGCATTTCAATTAAGACTTTTTCTACAGTTTGATATGTACAATAAAGCTTTAAGAGTAGAGTACGTGAAAAACTTATTTCAGTAATAGCTTGAGATTTACTCCGTATCAAGTACGGAGTAGATTGGATTAAATTTCTTTATAAAAGCTTCTGAGAATGAAAATCTTTTTGAAGAGTTTATTACTTAAAAATGATGGGGCTTTACAAAAAAAAAAAAGCTTTTATCATTGTGATGCTCTAATTGGATTAAAAGCTTGTAGCTACTTTTAGTAACATATATTTGAAACAAAAACAAAAAAGAGTAACTACGTACTTTAGATATACTTGGGGTTTATTGTTTCGTTCTGCGTTAAACTTTGTACTTGTTACTATTGTATAGTACCAACTTTAGAACCATCTATTGTATGAGGTAAACCTTCTAAAACCTCTATTGTATGTTGTGTCTGACATATGACCGGGATTTGCCGGTCATATGTACATGACACATGGTTCAAAGTTGAGACCATATAACCGGCAATTCCCGGTTTCAAGTGACACACAACATACAATAGAGGTTTCAGAAAGTTTACCTCATACAATAGATGGTTCTAAAGTTGAAACAATACAATAGTAACAAGTTCAAAGTTTAACGCATAACCAAACAATAAACCCAAAATATACTTAAGGTAACGAAGAAAAACAAGTGATATATATTTAATGCAAGCATGCATGATTGCATGCAATGCATTAAACCAGGAATGCTTTCAGAAACTTAAATAATATTCGAGTAAATAATATTGGTGTTCACCTTGATTGTGAATGTGTTAACCATTGTTTCATCAACAGTGTTGATTGTAGACTGGAGGATTTCAAGAGACAAGTCTTCAAGAACTGACATTATCTTGGTTGCTTGACCCGGTAACCGCGGTGAGACAGTTTTTAAAACAAGATTAGACCCTGAGAACTTCACTTCAACATCCGCAATCGATGACTTTGAGTTTGCAACAAGCTCGTTAATTGTGCCAGAATTTGAGGTAGAATTACAAGGTGAAGGTGGAGCAGTATTAGCCAGGGATGATGAAGATAGATAAGAAGTAGCAGAAGGTAACCTATGCCTGTATGGGCTTGCTGATTGTGGAGTTCTTGGGCTAACCGGTAAGCTTGGCCTCGGACTCAAAGGTGGTTTTCGAGGGCTCAAAGGTAAGGTTCTAGGGCTTGAAATATTCCTTGGGCTCAAAACATCACTGTAAACTTTCCTTTGCTTCTTTGCCTCTAAAGATTGTAGTACTTGTTGCAATTCAGTAATGTAATCAATCACCCCTCCAATTATTGATGCTTGATCTCCCTATGGTTTTGCATAAACACATCTATGTAAGATTTAATCAAAAAAATAACCATATTCGAAAGTGTGATATATACAATAAAAACTGTTTATTTTGGTTACATACAATATCATATTGAGCGAAGTTGGATACATTTTAAAACAGTTATATATAAAATCTTAAGCAACTTAATTAATTACAAAAGAAACCCAAAAAAACTTAAATGAGGGGTGGATTATGTTACCCTTTTGACATAAAAACAAGGCATTAGTGACCGGAGAACAGTTAAGTGTTCATTCATTTGCTTCCTTCGGTTCCTCTCTACAGTGACATGATTCATTTTTACATGTCCATCTTCCTTTTCACAACCTTCTTCTACCACCTTTTGTCTTTTGGTTTTTGGCAAAAAAGCCTCAACTTCCGTATTTAAAAGCTCTTGTACACCGCTCGAAGAAGTCGATTTCTGGGACAGTAATGAGTGCAAACCACCATCTTTCAAACCACAATCGGATTCATCTATCAAGGTCGTAAATTCATCAGAAACACCCTCTAACGCCTCAAGAATACTAAAGATGTCATCCGGAGATGTAGACAAGAATTTGGCTCCGTCAAACTGATCAGAAGATGTGTGAACGAATTGATCAGGTAAACAAGCAGACTCACCCACCATTTTGAAAGTTAATTAAGAATGATGTAGAACAAAGAAACAAAGATAGAAGCTAGCTAGCTAGATTAATTGTTTAGAAGTGATATAGGTGAGCAATTGAGCATGAAAGATGGTTATTTTTGGAATTATGTGAAGATAGAGGAAAGAGAGATGCCACAATCAGGAAATATTAATAGGCATTAGATTTTGGATGGTGACTTATCTATCGACATCAATCTTCTCCCTCTTGAATCATGGTTCACCCAACCCTAGATGCACTTTAATTTTGTGACCCATATTTTATATACTATACTAACAAAAGTTCAAATTTGCCTTCTCACTTGTATCATTTGTTAACTTTCAAAATTGTTGGTGGGCGGAGAGATTTTTTATTAACGGCATAAATTGTATACACACAAAAAACAACATATAATTAAGAACCAGGGATCATTAAGAAAGAGATGCCAAAAACGAAGCTAAACAAGTATTTGACCTTGTTAATGTTCCGTAAATCGACTAATATTTGACCTTGTGGTATCTAAGGGCGGATCGACTTACATATATAGTAGATGGGTAGCTCGTGTTATTACTAGTTAACTAAACATGATGCATTTAAACTTATTTAAGAATTTGGCGATTGTAGAAGTGTTACTAGACTATTTTGATAAGAACGACGAACATATAAAATATCACATATATAAACACTCAGCCATATTATAAATATATTATTTTCAGTTAGATTTGAACCCACAAGCTGTTGGTCATTGGTATATATATATATATATATATATATATATATATATATATATATATAACTTGTAGTTGAATGAACCAGATTTTAACCCGCGCATTGCGGCGGAACAAGAATACTTATATTAATATATGAAATTATTTGGTATATATGCAAATTAAGAGTCAGTGAACCGTATGTAGTCAAATTCGGATATTTGAATATTTAAGGAGATATGTATGAACGTAAACTTTCAGTTTAACGATCAATTACTTTATAGCAAGACAATAAAAGTGCCTAAAATGTTTACGGTCTTTACTTTAAAATTGGATGTCATAGTTTTTATTTTTTTATTACAAAATTATTTTAATATTGTTTAAGATTTATGTAAGTAGTTTTTAATTTATATGACTTTTATACCAAATCCATATAAAATATTTTCAAAATAATTTTATCAGTTTTAACCCATACTCATTTCTCAATATTCTTTCAGGGTGCTCACACACACTTGTATACCCCCATATAACTCATTTTACACAACCTTTTATTATTCATGAATAATTTCTTACTATTTTTTTTTTGTGAATATTATTCTATAGATACTCGTATTTAAAGTGAGAAAAAAAAAATGCAGTGAAGAACATTAATAAATCAAGCGTTTGAATATTTCTGCAATAAAGAACTTTATAAAAAGGGGAACATTAGTAAAAAGTTCCGTAAAAAAAACATAAAATTATCTTACACAATAATAGAGTTACATATTATATTTTGTTTTAAACAAAAGAAACATAACTTTAATTTTGCACAGTAATAGTATTTACGTGTTCTTTTATTTGGTGCATTAGATTTGTTGAAAAACTATTATTGTGCAAAATCAAACTTATGTTCCTTTTATTTTAATTAAATAAATGCAACTCTATAATTTTGAAAATCATTTTATGTTCTTTGGTCGATCTTTTTTGTTTGTCATGTTTATTTGTTTTATAGAATTTGACTTTTTATGTATGGTAATGTACATGTATATTACAAAACATACAATTTGACAATTATAATATAAATAAATTACAGAAATATATACTACTTTCATCCAAAATTCAATGTTCATTTTCAATGTTTACACAGTTGAAGAAAAGTAGGACCATCATACTCTCTACAAATACAATTCATTTTGACATTTGAACACTTATTTTGTGAGAAACTAAAATTAAAAGTGTAACATTTAATTTGGGGAGGAGTAAGTAATCTTTATTTTTGAATGGTTGAATATATAAAATCATACTTTTTGGTAAAATGAAAAAATTTTAAGTATATGAATTTTAGTAGTAACCAAATCCTTACATATTAACCATCATATCTAAACCGAATGGTGACTATTTATACATTATTAAAAATTTTGTCTTATAATATGTATAATAGATTAAGTCAAATGTACAATCTCAATAAAGCAAGAGTATAAATCCCAATAAAAAATATATATCATAACAATTATTTCACTTTGGAATAGAAATAATAAAAAATTAGGTGTGTACTATTCATATTATAGTAAAACATCTAGCATTCCTGCTAAATGTACGACTTTCCAGTGTTTCCTAAATATAGTTATTAACGTGTGATTTAGAATCTCGATTTTTAACTTGTAACTCGACTCGTAAGAGCCATTATTATTCAAGATTTTTGTTCTTATGAGAAATAAAATATGGTGATAGTCGATAGTGAAGTCGGTAACCGACAATAAATGTAATTGCTTAATTTAAAATAGATTATAGTCATTTCTTTTCTATTTTATCATTTTAATTTTTGTCATGCATTAAACCAGAAGTTAATATGATATTCTGACTCGTAAAAATACCACAAGATTTGGAAGAGTCGATATAAACGACTTGCAAAAGTCAAAGTCGTTTAAGAGTTGATGCACGAGTCAATCACCTCGTTTTTTGAATTTTTGACTTGACTCGTAAGTGCGTAACAAATATGTTACTAAATATGTTCCTAAATATGTAATATTGCTTAGTTTGTGAAGGTTCTTTAAAAAGGCTTGTTTGATGGGGGTAAAAAAACTTTATGAAGTTATTTTAGCTAAAGCATTAATTATTTTAACAGTTACATTTCATTAAACCTAGTTAGCTGCCAAGACAAAACATGAAAGTATATATTACAAATATATACATACCATTATACTCAACTACACCGATTGTCGATCGATACTACATTATCCGTCCCATTACAAGTATCATGTTTTGACTTTTCAAAGTCTTTCTTTTTCAATTTTAATCTTAAATATTTTTGTTTGTATTATATAATACTTGATGAAAATTATACCAATGAAAATACATTTAAAACCGAATCCATTCATATATTTTGCATCAAGTATTATATAACACGAAAAAATGTATAAGGTCAAAAATTTATTAAAAAAAGACTTCAACGGAACACTTGTAATGAGACAGATGAAGTATATTCTATAACTAACAAATACTCCGATCCGAATTAGAAAGAAATTAGAAAAGTGGAAAGTAGGTTAAGTGGTAGTTGGGGGATTGGTGGGGGGGACCTGAGTAGGCAAAATAATTGGTTCGGAAAACCATGGTTAGCGTACGACATTCACACATAGAACATCAACCCAATTATATATATGTCACAAACGAAATGATGAGACTAGCTATATGAGAGTCAAGTTGTGGCCGGAAGCAGAAGATGATGATGTCGTGAATCGGCGGAGATCAGGGTGGGTCTGCAACAATTTTGTGGTGGTACGTACAGTCAGCAATGCGCGCAGTTATCTGCTGTATTTCGAATTCAATGAGGGTGGGACAGGAGTGTGTTGAATGCGCAGTCAGACCCACACCATCTCCGTGCCTTGTCTCATGTTCCTCATTAAATTACTTTTAATTTAATTCCTTTTTTCGAATTTTTCAATCCAATAACGATCGAACAACAGGTACGGAAATATATATGTATATATTATTATTATAGTGTATATATATATAGAGAGAGAAATCACTTACAATTGCTTACACGATAAAATCTAATAAGCATTTTTATGCTAGAATTATTTCATATTTTTAAAGTAGCTTTGATGATGTATAAATGATCACTAATTCGATAAAAGATGTATCGTTACAGTACTATAAATTTGTTACATAAAAGAGAGAGAGTAGAGACATAGATTGAGTTCGTATGTTTTGCATGCATGCATCTATTACCAGTATTTAATTCATTCATACCTTATAATAAATTTGAATTTAATTGGATGGATTAATTAATTTAGTGGTCCCTCCGATTTGGGGCGTTCACTTTTGGCTTTCTTTCAGCTTTAACAGGATTACAAAATTGGTCCTTTCAAATTTTAAAATTAATTATCCAGTCTGTGTAACTAAGGTTGCTCCCATCGGTACGTATCATGAGTTTGTAATCGGTTGGGAAGTGATTGAAGTGGTGGTGCTATTGGTTGCATCACTTCCTAATCAGTTGGAAATGTAATCGGAAAACCGATTTGTAATCGGTTGAAAATTGTGGGGCTCGCGTATTTTTTTTTAGTGTATAAAAATGGTGGTATATTGGTAAATATGGGGCCAGAAAAATGAAGTGATTAGTTATTGATGGCAGTTGGTAATCAGTTGGGAATCAGTTAGTGGAAAGCTGACGTGGCGCTTGTTGAATTTAATTCCAATTTACTATCTCATTTACTTGTTTAAGTTATGAAAATAAAGAGTCTTTAGTTATTGTCATTTATCATGAGTTATTATCATTTATCATTAGTAGCTTAAGAGTCTATGAAGTTACTTTGATGTAGCCTATATATAAAGGCATAGTTGGTTTAGTGGAATGTGTATCTTCCTTTGATAATAATAATCACAGTTGGTCACTTCTCTTGTTCTCCATTATTTTCTTAATTTATATCAGTGGTATCAGAGCAAAAGTATGAACGGTGTGGCCCAAATTTCAGTTCCAATTTTAGATGGAAAGAACTACAATCGCTGGAGCACTCAAATGCGAGTGTTGTTTGACTACCACGAAATGCTAAGTGTGGTAGAGGAGGGTGTTCCAGACCTTGATGCAGCTGCAACTGATGCACAAAGGACAGCTCATCGAGAGATAATGAAGAAAGATAAGAAAGCCCTGTATTTCATTCATCAGGGAATGAATGATGAAGTTTTTAAGAAGATAGCGGGGGCGACAACCTCTAAAGAAGCTTGGGACACCTTGATGACAACATTTAAAGGAGCAGAAAAGGTTAAAAAGGTTCGTCTTCAAACCTTAAGACGTCAATATGAACTCTTACAAATGGAATCTGCTGAAGCTCTTACCGACTATGTTAGCCGTGTTCTTGCTGTGACAAATCAAATGAAAATTTATGGAGAAGAGTATACAGATCAGATGATAATGGAGAAGATTTTGCGGTCGCTTACTGATCGTTTTGAGCATATTGTAGTGGCTATTGAAGAATCTCATGATCTGTCAACAATGACCGTTGACGAAGTAGCAGGCACTTTGCAAGCTCATGAACAACGAATGAACGAGAAGCGTATCGACAAGCCACCAGAGCAAGCATTTCAAAGTCAAGTCTCGATTAAAGGCGAACAAAGTAGTGCAACGAATCAAAAAGGTAGTGGTAACCGATCGAGAGGTCGCGGTCGTGGTGGTTCTTCCAACAACAGAGGGCGTTACAATAACCATAATGGAGGAAGAGGTGGTCAAAACATGGATCAAGAAAAATCTGATTCTAATCGTCAACAATCTTCAAATTATAGAGGTCGTGGACGTGGTAAAGGAAGGTATGACAAATCTAATGTTCAATGTTACGCATGCAATAGATTTGGGCATTATGCTAATGAGTGCAGAAACAAAGAGTATAATCAGTTCTCTAATGAGTACAAAGGCAATCAAGCGGCTCATTACGTACAACAAGGGAATGAAGATGGCGATCATGCTTTATTAATGGTTACCACGACCGATGAAAAGCCGAACTACCATACATGGTTTCTTGATACCGGGTGTACTAACCATATGTGTGGAAAGAAAGATCTTTTTACAGAACTAGATGAGTCAGTTCGTACGAATGTGAAGTTTGGTGATGACAACACGATACCGGTGACGGGAAAAGGAAGAATTCTCATCAAGTTAAAAAATGGAGATCACAAGTACATATCAGATGTGCTCTATGTGCCAGACATGAAGAGTAATTTACTCAGCTTGGGTCAATTACTAGAAAAAGGGTATAACATGACGTTACGTGAAAATCAACTTTCTGTTTTTGATAAAAGAGGTACACTCGTTCTCAAGGTGTAACAACCGGCAAATTAGGACTAGAATTAGTGCCTAATTCTTGGTTAATACATGTAATTAGTTCTGTGTTAGGCTAATTAATGTATCGAAATATATATATTGTTGAATATATACGAAAATGCGATTTGGTTAAATCGTACGCAGTCTAAATCGAATGTATTTCGATTCAATTTAATACGGACGTTGGTGACCAATTTTATTAAACAACATTGTCATGTCAAAAATATTATTATGATAATATTTCGTATTCATTCGTATTGTACAAACAAAACGTACACAAATTTAGATATTAAAACGCGCAAATTAAATAAACAAACTTACATTTTATAATTCAATATATAAATTGATTAGTAAAATATTTAAATAAAATATCGCGTAATAATTTGTATTTTTAAAACGCACCAGTAATATTTAAAATGGTTATTTAACGAAAAACGAAGGAGAAAACGAACACCACCCGGAGCGCGGAGCGGAGACTGAAAGTGGGGGAGTTTCATCAAAACCCCCTCCTCTCTCTCTCTTTTTCCCTCATTCACCACCTACACCCTCTCTCTCTTACTTTTCTTCTTTCTTTTTCTCTCTAAAAACTAAACCACCACCATCACACAAAATCGCCAAATAACACCACGAAACATCGCCGAAGCATACCACCCGTTTGGAGAAAAGTGACCACGACAACACGATCTACATTCCTATCTTTTCGGATTTTTCATCGGACACTTTGTAAGTTTCCGACAAATCCCGACATCTCTCGTTTTTGATCATTTTTACTAGTTTATGGTTTCTATAGGCTTATTATGTTCATATAAGGGTTGGGTAAAAGAATCGGACCAAACGGAAACCCGAAAACATGTTTTTGGCTCAAAATCCGTCAATCAGACGTAAGTGACGCACTGATGAACCCAGATATGCGTCACTTCGTGCGACACTGACTAAGTGTCGCATAAGCCCTCTTTTCCCGTCACTACCTAAGTGACGCTAAAAACAGAAAGTTTCAAACCATTTTTACTAAGTATCGAGACAAAAAAATTTATCACTTGATTTCACCCAAATTCAAGTCCAGATGCGTTTTTCACCATAACAATATAATAGAAATAAAAATTTTCCAAGCTGACCTGGCAGCTCGACCCCAGCCAGGGGCTCTGCCCCTTGGACCCCGCTACCAGGGGCGCTGCCCCCGGACCCCCGTCATTAAATGTTGTAAATACTTTTCACACTAAGTGTTGAACACTTACAAATAACGAAACCTGATTCAACGATACATATAATGATAACACTTTGAATCATTATTACAAACCGTCACCAACGGGCCATATTTGCTTTCAAACTACAAACGGATTACTAAACAAACACTTGGACATAACGAGTTATGTAGACAACTAGCTTAGATAGTCTTGCGAGACATCTACTTACTTAACTTTATATGTTTAGGCATTTGAAGGTTACGGGTTCGGAGAACCTACGGTTGATATTACTTACTCGTTTATTGATATAAACGTACTTGCAAAGACTCAGGTGAGTCTTACGGCCCCACTTTTACCGTTTTATCTTATTGGGGGAGATACATGCTACTTATTTTTCCTGAACACAAGTACTAAACTGATTTCTATACCAAACGGAATTGCATGAGTTAATTACTATTTACTGAAGTCTCTCCATCATATATCGTTAGTTATGGACTTAAGCGCGAACAGTAGTTAATGGATCCATTAGGGAAATGACCCTCCCCGCCCGGGGTAGTAGCGCTACCACGAACCGTTATGTATAAACGGGCGACTATTATTTCGTTACTTATGCTTGCTCAATTTCGAGCATGTCACGGGAGCAACTGATTATTTACGGGTTAAGCTTCGATTATGAGCCTCATGGCAACGGTATAACTTGATTACTTTACTTTTGCGAGAATTGCAATTACTTGATATACGCCTACGGGCACTACTGATGAAATCTTGTGTTCAAACTGATTATTTACTGATAAACCTGTGAGATTCACCAACCTTTTGGTTGACCCTTTTTAGCATGTATTCTCAGGTACACTTACGGAGTAGGATCACTCCAGGATTATTAGCTAGAGTCGCATGATTTCCAAACTGCATCTAACGGAGATTCTTTGGCATTATCTTTTGTAGCTATGATTATGTAATAGAATCTCCCGCTACATACGCGGACTCTAGGCTTACATATTTTTGTAAAGAAAACTATATGTTTTCAAACGATTTAATTATGAAATGTAATTATTTTACAAAACGTCTCATTTAGAGGTCGTTTGCTGTATATCTTGTGCTTTGTATATTGATTAGTAACACCCAAAGTATGCTTCCGCAAATCACTAAATTTGGGGGTGTTACAGATTGGTATCAGAGCCTAAGGTTATAGTGAACTAGGTTGCATTTAGTGGGCCTAGACTATGACCATTAGGCAGTATTCCCTTACTAGGCATGATTGGTTCAGGAATTACATCATACGACTTTAATTTAACATAGCCTGATCAACTATGTACAATTAAGGAAAGATGATGTGAGGTCTGAAATGGTTGTGTCGAACAGGAATGCGTTAGTTGACTCTGACCACGAGAGAACCGGACCATTACTTGATACGTGCTAAACACTAGGCTGGATATGATATATGTATATATATATTAGCCTCGTCTTACTTACACTCTGCCACAGGAATGGCAAACACACCACCTAATCTGACACACTCTCACTCACGTGGGTCACGGAACCCACGAGTGGCCAGGAGGAACACAAGGTCACCTCGAACCAGCCCTTATCCTGTACATAACTCTCAGAACTCGGCACATCTCACGTTGCCAGTATTGGCTACCCAATTCCGCCGTCAGGAACAAAGACTCGAAAATCTTGAACTGGAACAACACCGAATGACCTACCTGCTTCGTCAGGCTCTTGACCGCATATCACAACTACAGCGAGAACAAGAGGATACCAACCTCTCTGTAAGCATAATTCAGGATTCCATGACCGCCGAATTAGGTGCGGATGAACTTGTCAGAAACCGACTAGAAGAATGTGAACAGCGTTCACAGGAGACTGCGGATCACTCGCGAACACTAGCACAACGACTGGCCTTGGTTGAAGACAATGCCAGGCAAACCAACCGACTAGCAGAAACCGTGGACCGCCTTGTCGCGCTAATGGAACAAATTAATCTACAAGACTAGCATAGCCTTTGTCTTGTAATCTATCTTGTAATCTAAGGACTATCTAGCGCTACTCTATAAACTAGTCGGATGTAACAATTCCCGACACCTTTTGTAATATCCCTGTAGGATGTAACTTTTAAACTCACTTTATCTATCAAATATCACTTGTTATCCCAACTCACATTAATTGTCATTTTCCATGTTGATGTTATGTATTACTGCTTTCATACATGTACATCTGCGACAATTACAAGTTCATACAAAATCTCATGTATCTTCATTTTTTTTATTGAAGAATCATGCCGCCAAAGACACGACCATACACCGACGCCCAGATTACCTCCCTTATAACCCAGGCTGTTACTGAAGCCTTGGCTCGGAATACTCCACCAAATTCCTCGAGAAACAGCGATGCCGCTGAAACCACTGCTGCTAAACCTTGTTCTTACAAGGACTTCCAGAACTGCAAACCTCTAAACTTTGCAGGTACCGAGGGAGCAATCGGTCTGATACGATGGATAGAGAAAGTTGAATCGGTATTTCTCATCTGCAACTGTGCGGAGGGGGACAAAGTCAAGTTCTCTGTTAGTACTTTTACTGACACCGCACTCACGTGGTGGAACACCTATGCCCAAACTGTGGGCATTGCTGATGCTTACAAACTCCCGTGGGAGGAGTTGAAGGAGATGTTAAGGAGTGAGTATTGCCCCAGGGACGAACTGAAACAACTGGAGCTGGAATTCTGGAACCATAAGATGCAAGGTAATGATATCACCGGTTACACCAACCGTTTCCACCAGCTGGCACTTCTGTGCCCAACCATGGTCGATCCCGAGTACAAGAGGATCGAGAAATATATTGATGGATTGCCCGAGAAACTCCAGGACCTGGTGACTTCATCCAAACCAGGTACTATCCAGAACGCCATCCGTATGGCCCATGAACTCACGGCAAACGCTGTCCGCCGTAACACAACCTCAGCCCCACCTACCAACAACAAACGAAAGTGGGAAGGAAACCCCAACTCATCCAACCAGATCACCAACCGAAAGCCTGAGCCCCTTAGGGCTTATTCATCTGGCACTTCAGAAAGGAAAGGGTACGTTGGAAGCAGGCCCTACTGTCCCAAATGCAATCGTCACCACGACGGTTCCTGCCCTTGCACAAACTGCAAACGTTTTGGACATCTGGCCAAGGATTGTCGAAACACCAGTGCCCCGAAGACTTGTTATGGGTGCGGAAGTCCTGGGCATTTTCAGAATAATTGCCCTAAGCAGAAAAACAACAACAACAACAGCAACAAACGGAACAACAACCCTGCTCGTAGCAGAGCATTTGTCATCAAAGCTGGGGAAGCTAGGGAAGACCCGAATGTTGTAACGGGTACGTTTCTTCTCAACGATCTTACTGCTTCAGTATTATTT
The DNA here is from genome assembly GCA_949592205.1 of Helichrysum umbraculigerum. Taxonomy (NCBI): domain Eukaryota; kingdom Viridiplantae; phylum Streptophyta; class Magnoliopsida; order Asterales; family Asteraceae; genus Helichrysum; species Helichrysum umbraculigerum. The sequence goes on along the minus strand of CATIUR010000003.1, from coordinate 100,429,668 downwards.
GATACCGGTGCTGATAAAAGTTTCATATCTGATGAGTTTTGTCCACTACTTGATATCACCCCCGCGGCCTTAGATGTTAAGTACACAGTAGAACTTGCAAATGGTAAACTTATAGAAACCGATAGTGTGATACCTAATTGCACTTTAAACTTAGCCGACGAAATCTTTTCAATCGATCTAATGCCTGTTGAACTGGGAAGTTTCGATGTCATCGTGGGTATGGACTGGTTGTCCAAGCACCGGGCCGAAATTGTTTGCCATGATAAAATCGTCCGAATTCCTCTCGCCGCCGGTAGTACCTTGATCATACAGGGGGAGACTGGTGGGTCGAGACTAAACTTAATCTCTTGTTTAAAAACCCGAAAATTTCTGAGAAAGGGTTACCCAGCAATACTCGCGCACATCACGGAGAAAAAGTCGGAGGAGAAGCGACTTGAAGATGTGCCAATCGTTAGGGACTTTCCCGAGGTCTTTCCAGAAGAACTACCTGGTTTACCTCCACCTAGACAGGTTGAGTTCTCGATTGATCTCGTGCCGGGTGCCGCACCGGTGGCCCGAGCACCGTACCGCCTAGCCCCATCCGAACTTCAGGAGTTGTCCACTCAGTTACAGGAACTCCTGGATAGAGGATTCATCAGACCGAGTTCTTCACCTTGGGGAGCTCCAATCTTATTTGTCAAAAAGAAAGACGGTTCATTTCGAATGTGTATTGACTACCGAGAGTTGAACAAACTAACCGTCAAGAACCGATACCCACTCCCTCGAATCGATGATCTGTTCGATCAACTTCAAGGATCAAGCTGTTATTCAAAGATTGATCTTCGATCAGGTTATCATCAGTTGCGTGTTCGCGATGCTGACATCCCGAAAACCGCATTCAGAACCCGTTACGGGCACTACGAATTTCAAGTAATGCCCTTTGGCCTAACCAACGCACCAGCTGTATTCATGGACCTTATGAATCGGGTGTGCAAACCATACCTCGACAAGTTTGTCATTGTTTTTATCGATGACATCCTTATCTATTCGCGAAACGAACAAGAACACGCACAACACCTCAGAACCATCCTAGAACTACTTAGACACGAGGAGCTTTACGCCAAATTCTCTAAGTGTGAGTTCTGGATAAACACCGTTCAATTCCTTGGACACGTTATCGACAGTCAGGGAATTCATGTAGACCCGTCAAAAATCGAGGCAATCAAGAATTGGCAAGCTCCAACCACTCCCACCGAGGTACGCCAATTTTTGGGATTGGCCGGTTACTACCGCCGCTTCATCGAGAACTTTTCAACAATTGCCAAACCCCTCACCGTGCTGACTCAGAAGGAAAAGAAATTCGATTGGACAGAGAAACAAGAGTCGGCATTTCAACTGTTGAAATCCAAGCTTTGCAGTGCACCCATTCTATCTCTACCCGAAGGCACCGATGACTTCGTGGTATACTGCGATGCTTCTCACCAAGGTCTCGGTTGCGTGCTGATGCAACGAGAAAAGGTCATTGCTTACGCCTCCAGACAACTTAAAGTTCACGAGAAAAACTACACAACTCACGACCTCGAGCTAGGGGCCGTGGTGTTCGCCTTAAAAATCTGGAGACATTATCTTTATGGTACCCGCAGCACTGTATTCACCGACCACAAAAGTCTCCAACACATTCTCAACCAGAAAGATCTTAACATGAGGCAACGTAGATGGGTTGAATTACTCACCGATTACGACTGTGAGATCAAATATCATCCGGGCAAAGCAAACGTGGTTGCTGATGCTCTCAGTCGTAAGGAACGAACAAAACCACTCCGAGTCCGGGCACTCAGTATTACCATTCATAACGATCTCACCACCCAAATACATCTTGCCCAACTCGAAGCCCTGAAACCCGATAACTTCATGAACGAGGCCTTGCGAGGCATGGATAAACAATTCGAAATCAGACCCAACGGAGTTAGGTGTTTCTCTAACCGAATATGGTTGCCTAATTTCGGAAACCTGCGGGACTTGGTGATGGATGAAGCTCACAAGTCCAGATATTCTATCCACCCGGGATCCGACAAAATGTATCACGGCATCAAGGAGTTTTACTGGTGGCCGAATATGAAAGCTGACATTGCTTTGTACGTCAGCAAATGCTTAACTTGTTCCAAGGTCAAGGCCGAGCACCAAAGACCTTCCGGATTGCTCCAACAACCTGAAATTCCTCAGTGGAAATGGGAGCAAATTACCATGGACTTCATAACCAAACTACCTAAATCGGCAAGCGGTTGCGATACCATTTGGGTGATCGTCGATCGTCTCACCAAATCAGCTCATTTCTTGGCAATCAGAGAAACCGATAAAATGGAACGCCTTACACAAATTTACATCAAGGAAATCGTTTGCCAACATGGTGTCCCTATCTCGATTATCTCTGACAGGGATGCTCGATTCACATCTCGCTTCTGGCAGTCACTCCAAAAATCACTGGGTACCCGTCTCGATATGAGTACCGCGTACCATCCTCAGACCGATGGCCAGAGCGAACGAACTATTCAGACACTGGAAGACATGCTACGAGCCTGCGTAGTTGATTCTGGTACAAATTGGGAAAGACATCTACCGTTGTGTGAATTCTCATACAACAACAGCTATCACGCCAGCATTAAGGCTGCACCTTTTGAGGCACTATACAGTCGTAAGTGCCGATCACCGATCTGTTGGACTGAAGTGGGAGATAGTCAACTCACTGGTCCTGAACTCATACATGAAACCACAGAGAAAATCGTTGAAATCCAAAACCGACTCAAAGCCGCGCGTGATCGTCAGAAAAGCTATGCTGACGTGAGACGCAAGCCACTCGAGTTCCAAGTTGGGGATCGAGTACTCTTAAAGGTATCGCCTTGGAAAGGCGTAATCCGATTCGGCAAACGCGGAAAACTAAACCCCAGGTACATTGGACCTTTTGAGATCCTCGAGAAAATAGGTCCAGTGGCATATCGATTGCAGCTGCCTTCTGAACTCAGCAGCGTGCACCCTACTTTTCACATTTCTAACTTAAAGAAATGTTTGTCTGGCGAGACACTTATTATACCCCTTGACGAAATTCGCATCGATGACAAACTTCATTTCGTTGAGGAACCTGTCGAAATTATGGACCGTGAGGTCAAACAACTGAAACAAAGTCGTATTCCAATCGTCAAAGTCAGATGGAATTCGCGGCGCGGTCCGGAATTCACTTGGGAACGGGAAGACCAAATACGACTCAAGTATCCACACTTATTCACCGATTCTGCCCCTAACGCGACTTCGACTTAAATTTCGGGACGAAATTCTTTTAACAGGGGGAGAATGTAACAACCGGCAAATTAGGACTAGAATTAGTGCCTAATTCTTGGTTAATACATGTAATTAGTTCTGTGTTAGGCTAATTAATGTATCGAAATATATATATTGTTGAATATATACGAAAATGCGATTTGGTTAAATCGTACGCAGTCTAAATCGAATGTATTTCGATTCAATTTAATACGGACGTTGGTGACCAATTTTATTAAACAACATTGTCATGTCAAAAATATTATTATGATAATATTTCGTATTCATTCGTATTGTACAAACAAAACGTACACAAATTTAGATATTAAAACGCGCAAATTAAATAAACAAACTTACATTTTATAATTCAATATATAAATTGATTAGTAAAATATTTAAATAAAATATCGCGTAATAATTTGTATTTTTAAAACGCACCAGTAATATTTAAAATGGTTATTTAACGAAAAACGAAGGAGAAAACGAACACCACCCGGAGCGCGGAGCGGAGACTGAAAGTGGGGGAGTTTCATCAAAACCCCCTCCTCTCTCTCTCTTTTTCCCTCATTCACCACCTACACCCTCTCTCTCTTACTTTTCTTCTTTCTTTTTCTCTCTAAAAACTAAACCACCACCATCACACAAAATCGCCAAATAACACCACGAAACATCGCCGAAGCATACCACCCGTTTGGAGAAAAGTGACCACGACAACACGATCTACATTCCTATCTTTTCGGATTTTTCATCGGACACTTTGTAAGTTTCCGACAAATCCCGACATCTCTCGTTTTTGATCATTTTTACTAGTTTATGGTTTCTATAGGCTTATTATGTTCATATAAGGGTTGGGTAAAAGAATCGGACCAAACGGAAACCCGAAAACATGTTTTTGGCTCAAAATCCGTCAATCAGACGTAAGTGACGCACTGATGAACCCAGATATGCGTCACTTCGTGCGACACTGACTAAGTGTCGCATAAGCCCTCTTTTCCCGTCACTACCTAAGTGACGCTAAAAACAGAAAGTTTCAAACCATTTTTACTAAGTATCGAGACAAAAAAATTTATCACTTGATTTCACCCAAATTCAAGTCCAGATGCGTTTTTCACCATAACAATATAATAGAAATAAAAATTTTCCAAGCTGACCTGGCAGCTCGACCCCAGCCAGGGGCTCTGCCCCTTGGACCCCGCTACCAGGGGCGCTGCCCCCGGACCCCCGTCATTAAATGTTGTAAATACTTTTCACACTAAGTGTTGAACACTTACAAATAACGAAACCTGATTCAACGATACATATAATGATAACACTTTGAATCATTATTACAAACCGTCACCAACGGGCCATATTTGCTTTCAAACTACAAACGGATTACTAAACAAACACTTGGACATAACGAGTTATGTAGACAACTAGCTTAGATAGTCTTGCGAGACATCTACTTACTTAACTTTATATGTTTAGGCATTTGAAGGTTACGGGTTCGGAGAACCTACGGTTGATATTACTTACTCGTTTATTGATATAAACGTACTTGCAAAGACTCAGGTGAGTCTTACGGCCCCACTTTTACCGTTTTATCTTATTGGGGGAGATACATGCTACTTATTTTTCCTGAACACAAGTACTAAACTGATTTCTATACCAAACGGAATTGCATGAGTTAATTACTATTTACTGAAGTCTCTCCATCATATATCGTTAGTTATGGACTTAAGCGCGAACAGTAGTTAATGGATCCATTAGGGAAATGACCCTCCCCGCCCGGGGTAGTAGCGCTACCACGAACCGTTATGTATAAACGGGCGACTATTATTTCGTTACTTATGCTTGCTCAATTTCGAGCATGTCACGGGAGCAACTGATTATTTACGGGTTAAGCTTCGATTATGAGCCTCATGGCAACGGTATAACTTGATTACTTTACTTTTGCGAGAATTGCAATTACTTGATATACGCCTACGGGCACTACTGATGAAATCTTGTGTTCAAACTGATTATTTACTGATAAACCTGTGAGATTCACCAACCTTTTGGTTGACCCTTTTTAGCATGTATTCTCAGGTACACTTACGGAGTAGGATCACTCCAGGATTATTAGCTAGAGTCGCATGATTTCCAAACTGCATCTAACGGAGATTCTTTGGCATTATCTTTTGTAGCTATGATTATGTAATAGAATCTCCCGCTACATACGCGGACTCTAGGCTTACATATTTTTGTAAAGAAAACTATATGTTTTCAAACGATTTAATTATGAAATGTAATTATTTTACAAAACGTCTCATTTAGAGGTCGTTTGCTGTATATCTTGTGCTTTGTATATTGATTAGTAACACCCAAAGTATGCTTCCGCAAATCACTAAATTTGGGGGTGTTACACAAGGCTCCTATGACTAAGAATCGTATGTTTCGAGTTGATATTGCCACTGGTTCTTATACTTGTCTTAATGCTGTTGTAAAAGACGAGTCTTGGTTGTGGCATCTTCGTTTTGGTCATTTAAATTTTCGCAGACTAAAAACGCTTGCTCAAGAAAACATGGTGGTTGGTTTGCCAATTATTGACCACCCGGAACAACTTTGTGAGGCTTGTACACTGGGAAAACAATGCAGAAAACCATTTGTTGCTAGAAGAAATCATCATGCAACTAAACCTCTTGAACTTGTTCATTCGGATGTATGCGGTCCGATGAGTGTTCTGTCAAATGGCAATAATAGGTACTTTCTTACCTTTATTGATGATTTTACAAAAAAGGTTTGGGTTTATTTTCTACAAAAGAAATCAGAAGTTTTTGGGTGTTTCAAGAAATTTAAGGCTTATGTTGAAAATCAAAGTGATCGTTTTATAAAGATTTTACGAACTGATGGTGGTGGTGAATTTACTTCTAATGAGTTCAATGAGTATTGTGAAGAACATGGAATAAAACGTGAAGTTACTTGTGCGTATACTCCACAACATAATGGCGTCGCTGAACGGAAAAATAGGTCCATAATGGATATAACTCGAAGCATGTTAAAGGCCAAAGGTATGCCTAATTCATTTTGGGGAGAAGCTGTCTCATGTGCTGTTTATCTATTGAATAGATCACCAACAACAACAGGTGTTAGAAATGTCACTCCTGTAGAAGCTTGGAACTGTCAAAAACCAAGCGTGAAACATTTCAAGGTGTTCGGATCGATTGCTTATGCTCATGTTCCGGTACAAACAAGAAGAAAGTTTGATGATCGTGGTGAAAAAGCTATATTTGTTGGATACATGAATGGTGGATACAAGCTGTTCAATCCAACAACAAAGAAAGTAATCTTTAGTAGAGATGTAACATTTGCTGAAGAGGAAGCTTGGGAATGGGATGCTAAGACATATAAGGATTTCTCCAAAAATCCAATTTTGACTTTCAATGAAAATGAAGATGAAGACGTCCAAGAACCAAATGTGACTGAAGAATTCTCATCAAGCGATGATGCTGAAGAAGCCCCATCAACTAATGTTGAAGAAAGTCAAGTTGGAACGAGTAGGCCACAAAGAAATCGTCAACAACCTGCTACCTTTGGAGACTTTCAGGTAACTCGAGATGATGAAATTGATGATGATGGAAACTTTCTGCATTTTGATATGTTTGCAGATTCTGAACCCATCAACATTGAAGAAGCGAAACAAGATCCCAAGTGGGTAAAAGCAATGGAGGAGGAATTAAAGTCGATAGAAAAGAATGACACATGGGAACTAACTCGTATTTCAAAAGGTCAAAAGGTGATTAATGTGAAGTGGGTTTTCAAGACGAAAGTGAACTCAAAAGGGGAAGTGGAAAGGTACAAAGCAAGATTAGTCGCGAAAGGATTCGAACAAGAACCGGGTTCTGATTATCATGAAGTCTTTTCTCCGGTTGCTCGAATGGAAACCATCAGACTAATAATTGCTTTAGCTGCACAAAAGCGTTGGAAAATTCATCAAATGGATGTCAAGTCGGCTTTTCTGAACGGGCCACTTAAAGAGGAAGTTTTTGTCAGACAACCACCAGGCTTTGTGAAGCATGGACATGAAGATAAAGTGTATCGTTTAAAGAAAGCGTTGTATGGGCTGAAGCAGGCTCCTCGAGCATGGAAAGAGCATATTGATTCTTTCTTTCACAAATCTGGATTTCAAAGGTGCCCATCCGAGCAATCTGTGTACGTTAAAGTTAATAATTCTGGTGATTTCTTACTACTATGTCTTTATGTTGATGATCTAATCTTTACGGGAAATAGTAGTAAGATGATAAATGATTTTAAGAGGTCCATGATGAAGGAATTTGAGATGACAGATTTGGGCATGATGTCATATTTTCTTGGCTTGGAGGTAATTCAAAGTGAAGATGGAATTTTCATCTGTCAAAAGAAGTTTGCTTTGGAACTTCTTAAGAAATTTCGTATGCAAGATTGCAATCCCGTAAGAACTCCTGTAGAGGTTGCAACAAAGCTGTCCAAACATGGAGATGACAAAGAAGTTGATTCCAGTTTATTCAGGAAAATTGTTGGAACTTTAAGGTACCTCCCATGCACAAGGCCCGATATCTCATATGGTGTTGGCTTGATCAGCAAGTTCATGGATTCCCCTCGCCAATCTCACATGCAAGTTGCCAAAAGAATAATGCGATATGTGAAGGGTACTTATGATCATGGCCTACTTTATTCTTCTTCTAGCAAGTGTGTTCTTGTAGGCTATTCGGATAGTGACTGGCGTGGAGATCCTGATGACCGTAAAAGCACTTCTAGCTATTGCTTCAACTTTGGAACTACAGCTTGTTCGTGGTCATCAAAGAAACAATCGATTGTCGCACTATCGACTTGCGAAGCAGAATATGTGGCGGCATCATCAAGTGCATGCAAGCTATCTGGTTGCGTAATTTAATGAGTAAGATTTATATCCCGCTCAAAGGACCAATGAAGATTTTTGTTGACAACACATCTGCAATTAACTTGGCAAAGAATCTAGTTACAAATGGACGGAGTAAACACATCGACACACGTTTTCATTTTATAAGAGACAAAGTTCATAAACAAGAGATCGAGTTGGCGTTTTGCAAGTCTGAAGACCAAGTAGCCGATATCCTTACAAAGCCGTTGAAGTATGAAGCATTTACTAAGTTGAAGCTCATGATGGGAGTGACAGCAGCACCAAATTGGAATTAAGGGAGGATGTTGAATTTAATTCCAATTTACTATCTCATTTACTTGTTTAAGCTATGAAAATAAAGAGTCTTTAGTTATTGTCATTTATCATGAGTTATTATCATTTATCATTAGTAGCTTAAGAGTCTATGAAGTTACTTTGATGTAGCCTATATATAAAGGCATAGTTGGTTTAGTGGAATGTGTATCTTCCTTTGATAATAATAATCACAGTTGGTCACTTCTCTTGTTCTCCATTATTTTCTTAATTTATATCAGCGCTGAGGTCGCAGAAGTAATGAAGAAGTGATTTGAAAACGGATGGGAGCACCCTAAGGCCACTTCCATCCGTTTCCTAATCACTTTCAAATCACTTTCGCCACCTCAGCGCCACATTAGATTTTCACAACTGATTCACAACCGATTACCCACTGCCATCAATGACTAATCCCTTCATTTTTCTGGACCTCACATTTACTAATATACCACAATTTCTATACACTAAAAAAATAAAAATAACGCGGCCCTACTTTTCCAAACGATTTGTAATCGGTTAACCGATTGGAATGGAAAGTGATCAAGAAGTGATGCAACGGATGGCACCAAATCACCAATCACTTCCTAATTGGTTTGAACCGATTACTCCCGATGGGAGCACCCTAACTAGCAACCTTGGAAATATCACTATAGATTAAGTAAAAGGATGTTTGGGCAAGTAAAATAAAAAGTAAACTGACCATCTGGCGGTTCTTTATTAACTGGTATCACGGTCAATATGATGGAGGTGAATTGCGTAATCAACGATTAAAAGGATACAGGGATGGGATTTAAACCCGTGACCTTCACTTTTATGTTGTCCCCCACAGCTAAGTTACCATCGCGAGGATGATGTTTGGGTAAGTAAATTTATTTAAACACACTTTTTAAAAGTTGGTAGCATAAAAATATCAAACGTTAACATAAGTTAGGTACATACAATAAACATCAGTTACAAATTTGATGCATTCTCACATACTTATCCGCATATTATCGGCATTTTTTTTAAAACCATGCACTAACGAGGACATACATGGAGGACTATCAGCTCCACGTCACATGAAGAACATCCAAACGTGACAAGCTAACTTTTTCCATTCTCTATCAAGACTTGAAGAACACAACTTTTTTAGATCCCACTATTTAATTACACACATTATAATAGAAAAGAAAAAAAAGGTTCATGTGAGTTTCGATCACTTTCACTCCAAAAACTGAGCATCCACGTCTGGGACGATATGCTAGACGAACGGTATAAAACATCTTTGTGCTCGTCGAGACGGTGGTAGTTGCGAGGGTGGACGTGCTAACACGAAACGACAGTGGCCGGTCTAATTCGTCTAAGAGCCCAAAGTGTACCTCTTATCATGGTGTCGCTTTTAAACGGAATCCTATGAGACAACAACAAAGGCAACGAAATTGTTTGATAAAGTATTTATGATTACAAAAACAAACTGATCAAACAATATTTATTCCTCATACAAAACGGGTCCCATTTTATATTCGATCTCCGATCGTAGGTTTTGTATCGTAGCTACCTTCACACATTTGATTTGATTTGATTTATTACTATACAAAATCATCTTATACAACAACCATATTTAATTTAGTTCCACTATATAATATAGTTATGATATGATATGATATAATTATAACTTCTGTTAAAAAAATCGGTCTCGACCATGCTAGTTTAGTTCTAATTCTTATTTATTTGTATCTTCTTATACTATATTTTTGTTAAAGTAATAAGAGTTTGGATGAATGTTTTTTATTGTTATGTTGGAATTTGACTTTCCTTTTTATGAACTGATTCATATATTTGGTTAATTGGTTTATGTTTATAGTATGAAAATTTGTCAAAATTAGAATTTGGACTTTCATTTTTATGAATTAATTCCCATATCGATCGGTTTGTTAATGTTCAATTATGTTTATTTATAATCTACGTACAGAAATGAACGCGAACAAGTTATATATTTTTTCAATGAATATGAATATTTACTAGTTTATCCGTTCGTGTTTTATCATTTACTCCGTATTTGATAAATCGTATATAAACGGACACAAACTAGTGTCGTTCGCATCTCTTTTTTTAGCATCGGCAAAAAACATTGGTTGCATTTTGTGATCCAAATTTATGAAAATACACAATTGACAACCCAATCGCAAATTACAATAACCTTGTCAACAAACTTTGATCCCGACCTATATATCGACAATATTTAATTTCACTTTTAAAACATATTCCTAACAAGAAACTCATAAACTAGCAAGCTATTTATTTATTATTTATCTTGCATATATAAAGAAACCCATAAGGATTAAGGAACACATATTAGTGTTGTTCGCATCTGTTTGTTGTTTTACTGACCTATTTATTTATCATCATGCAGATTTAAAGGTCTGTTGGGCTTATAATTATAACGGGCTATCAAGGAACGTCGGCCTATATTCACTTCCACATCATACAAATTGGGCTAAAGCTCATTTTTATCCCCCCACCAATAAAGATGATTTATATTGTTATACGGTATAATAGTATAAAGCACAAAATGATAAATGAATAATAATGATGGTGTGTATCGCAAACAAAAGAAAGGAATTTGCAAATCATATGATAGTATTTATAAAGCATCTACGTTGTTAAGTCTTGATATCAAATAAAAACTACTAGCTTACGAAAGTTAACTTCAAATAGAAAAGTCTTTCTTTCATTATTACTTATTATATTCATTTTGGTATATTATATCTGATTTTCATTTCCTTACACATTAGAAATATATCTAGATTATTAGGGTATAATTTAAGGATAATATGTTATCAAACGAAAATAATATCATACATCATAAAAATAAAGACATTAGTTGTCACTCCCGTATTTCATGCGTATCATTCTAGTTACAGTATATAAATTGATTAATTCAGAGGCGGACCCAGAAAATTTAGTCACCGGTATCACAAAAATTTTGAAGCTCCATCAACTTGGTAGTTTACTAAGTTTATTTAAACATGAGGTGCACCGCCTAAATATGAGTGGTATCACTCTTAAAAAATCAATAACTTTTCAACTTACTTTACACTAATTAAGTCGATTTAATTGACTGGTGTCACGTATCACCGCTGACTATAACGTACGTCCGCCCCTGGATTAATTTCATTGTCAAAAAAGAATAATTCTTATTATTTTTATCTGATATCTACCTAACTATCTAGCTTCAAAATAATGGATTTCAATCCAGAAATTTACGTGTGGTTTATTTTGTAATATAGGTAACTGAAAGCGAAAGTATTTTGTCACAATAGATAGGCAAATATCTAATGTAGGTAGATTAGCATAAAAATTTTACTAGAAAAAGGTAATTCAAACTAGCGCATATTGGAATATCCCCAACAATATATGATTAATAAATTGACCTTAAAACAAAGTAAACTTAATTATTAATCACTTTCATTAGTTCGCCAGTATATCATAGTTTTCTACAATGCAAGCCATGAATATTCTTCATAAATCCAAATAACCCCTAGTTTCAAACGCTATTTGCCAACGAATTTTGTTATCTTCTTGTTTATATATATACAAACATCAATCCACACCAAAATAACAAACTAATTAACCTTTCATTAATGGCTTCTAATAATTTAGCAGTGCTTGAAGCACTTGATACAGCTAGAACACAATGGTACCATGCGAAAGCCATCGTAATCGCCGGAATGGGCTTCTTTACCGACGCCTACGATCTCTTTTGTATCTCAACCGTCTCTAAACTCTTGGGCCGCCTTTACTACTCTGATCACTACACTGGAGCACCCGGAAAACTCCCTTTAAGTGTCAACAACGCTGTAATCGGTGTAGCCCTCGTTGGAACCTTTTCGGGACAACTAGTATTCGGTTGGCTCGGTGATAAACTTGGCCGTAAAAAGGTGTACGGTATAACCTTACTTCTAATGGTTGTTTGTGCTATATGTTCGGGTTTATCTTTCGGTTATAGTCCGAAAGCCGTGATTACCACACTTTGTTTCTTTCGATTTTGGTTAGGCTTTGGGATTGGTGGGGACTACCCCTTATCCGCCACAATTATGTCCGAATACGCGAACAAAAGAACACGTGGAAAGTTTATTGCTGCGGTTTTCGCTATGCAAGGAATGGGAATTATATTTGCTGGTTTAGTTTCCATGACTGTTTCTCATTTTTTCCTATTAGCGAACCCAGCACCATCGTTTTCGGAGAACCCGGTGCTTTCAGTTCAACGGAATGCCGATTACGCATGGCGAATCGTCCTCATGCTCGGAGCTTTACCTGCTCTTTTGACGTACTATTGGCGTATCAAGATGCCAGAAACCGGACGCTATACCGCAGTTATTGAAGGAAACGCGAAACAAGCGGCAGTGGATATGGGTCGGGTTTTGGATATTGAAATTCAAGCGGAACAAGAAAAATTAGCTATGTTTAAGTCAAACAATGACTACTCTTTATGGTCAACAAAGTTCTTTGATCGACATGGGTTTCATCTGATTGGAACAATGAGTACTTGGTTTTTACTAGACATTGCTTTTTACAGTCAAAACTTGACCCAAAAGGATATTTTTCCGGTCATGAATTTGACTCATAAAGCTAAAGAAGTCAACGCTTTAAGAGAAATGTTTGAAATATCACGTGCGATGACTATTGTCGCAATGTTTGGTACGTTTCCGGGTTACTGGTTCACGGTGGCATACATCGAAAAACTTGGCCGATTCAACATTCAGCTCATGGGCTTCTTCATGATGTCGATTTTCATGTTTATCATCGGAGTAAAGTACGACGTTCTCGCTACTCATGAAAACCGATATGTGTTTGCTACTTTATACGGGTTGACTTTTTTCTTTGCGAATTTCGGGCCGAATAGTACGACTTTTGTATTACCAGCTGAGTTGTTTCCAACTAGGATGAGGTCCACGTGTCATGCAATGAGTGCTGCTGCGGGGAAAGCGGGAGCGATGGTGAGTGCTTTTGGGATTCAAAGGTATACTGTCAATGGTGACCCGAAGAAGGTTAAAACCGCGATGATTCTATTGGCGTTAACGAATATGGTCGGGTTTTTTTGTACGTTTTTGGTGACGGAAACTAAAGGGCGGTCGCTGGAAGAGATATCAGGTGAAGATGGAAGTAAAGAGAAGGCGGAGACGACAGAGACACAGATGAGTAATCGAGAAAATCGGGAAGTTCAGGAGAATTACTCTAAAGATAGTTATACACAAAATGCTTGATGAAATACCACTAATATAATACGTACGGGAATATAATATAATGCTGTTTAGTGTTAAGTATGACATGAAAATAAATGAAAGATATGTCTAAATAATTGTTTGCATGTACAATGAAAAAGTAATGAATAAAACAGACAGAAAATGATATTTGTCTATTTTGGTGTAGCGTGACTTGCAAATCAACTTATAATGCATTAGTCATTTATAATTCAGATAAAGTTTCTCAAGATCGCTATCTTTATTGTAAGATTGTATGATCCTATGATTCTATTAATGGAAAACGTGCATAATTAAAGTAGGATTACTTACAAGGTAAGATCACACTAAGATGATAGGATCGCTCGTAAGATTGTAGAATCAGTGTACGATAGGATACTACTCGTATGATTGGTTGAATTTTTTTTTTATCTCTATTAACCTAATTGAATCAATTTCGAACCTCTACTAATCACATCTTTAGAGCTATATCCAGTTCTATAAATTTACCAATTATTTTCCTACAAGTATATCACTCTATTGCGGCAAAATTTAATGAGCTTGACAATTTTTAGTTCTATCAATTGAACTAACACTAAAATATATACAGTACATGAGAATAACATGTTAGGATTTGTAAAGCTTAACGAAACAAAAGGAATTTGATTTGCTGTCTGAGATAGAGCCTCGATTGCAGGCCCGGCCCTAAGGGGGCGCAACATGGGCTGCATCGCCCAAATTGTCTATATGGTGTCCATTATATTTATATATGTATATATATGATGAAAAATTAATTATAATATAAATGTTGTATTGGTTTAGCGGCCTAAGTCTTTGATAGTTGATTCCAAGGTCTTGAGTTCAAGTCATGGTTATGACCATTTACTTGTTTTTTTTACAAAACTAAATTAAAAGTTTGAATAAGGGGCCTTATTTGAAATTATAGCACGGGGCCAATAAAATTCACGGGCCGGGCCTGCTCGATTGTACCCGGATCACTACTCGATTTGTGATTGATCGCAACTCGATTGCATGTGGATCGCGACTCGATTGGTGTCGCACCCCCAAATTCGTACAGCGGAAGCAAAGCACGGGGCGCGACTAATCAATATCATTACACAAAGTTATATTGAACGACCTCTATATGCGTCTTTTGAAAACAGTTCAAAAATAATACATTGATCTCTAAAATGTTTACATCAATCTGTGAGTTCGCAACTAAGCCTAGAGATCCTAGTACATAACTACTGTTACAAAAATAGTAATGTAGGAAAATCTCTTGTATTTGTAAAACATGCGACTCGAGATAATGCTTCCAAAGCGTCCTACTACTGCAGTAAACCTGAGAATACATGCTAAAAAGGGGTCAACACGAATGTTGGTGAGTTCATAGGTTCTAGCAATTGTATCGTTTTATCACAAAATCGTTACTGTAAATCACAGGGTATAAATAGTAGTATTGCTCTACCGCAATAATGTAAGAGTAAATCACAAGGTTATAAATAGTGGTATTGCTCTACCGCAATATTATAAAAGTAAATCACATGATTTAGACAGTTGTATTGTTCTACAGCAATAAGATAAACGTAAATCACAAGTGTTAAACGGTTGTATTGTTCTACCGCAATATGGTAAACGTAAATCACAAGATTTAAGTGTTTGTATTGCTTTACCGCAATATCGTAATTGACTGTATTGCTTTACAGCAATATCGAAAGAGGTCGTATTGCTTTACCACAATATCGCAACCAATTGTATTGCTTTACCGCAATATCGTATCAGTTTGTATTGCTTTACCGCAATATCGTGTCCGTTTGTATTGCTTTACCGAAATATCGTAATTGCTTTGTATTGCTTTACCGCAATATCGTAATCGTTTTGTATTGCTTAACCGCAATATCGTATCTGTTTTACTTTTACCATAAGTTCATACGTTTGAAATTTAACCGAAGGTACGTTTGTGAAACTTGCTAGTGCCCAAATCTAGTACACTAGTTATAAACGAATAGTAAGCGTTTTCTATACTTGGATTCATAAAACAATGAAAGGAAGCATGCATTCTCACCCCAATGTAAATCAAAATAGTTTAAAAGTGGGGCTATGAAACTCACCTATGGGTGCTAGCGTTCCTAAAGTAAGTGTGTTGTCCAACAGTAACCTCCTAGCGCCCTAAACGCGTAAGGTTATATGTAAGTAGATAACTTAATAGTCCATCTATGCTAGTTGTCCACTCAACTAGTAATGTCCAAGTGTTAGTTTATCGTTTGTTTTAGAAAAAACATGTGCGGCCCGTTGGTGACGTTATGTAATAATAATCCTCGAAGACGTTATTCTTTTGTTTGTTTCATTGCATACTTATGAAGTATATTTGTTTGCAAGTTCCAGTAGCGTCGTATAAGATATATTTGTCGTTACGCGGATTCGATACTTGGTTAATGAACTTAGGTTGCTAACAGACCATCGAACTAGATTCGCATCGCTTATTCAACCCGCAGGTCGGTTCACAAGGTCTCAAATCGCACGGTAAAGTCAACTCGCAAGGCAGTTCAACTCGCAGGTCAAAGATCAAGTCGCAGGTCAATGAGTCAACTCGCAAGATGTGACACCCGTCAAATTAGGACTAGTGATTAGTACCTAATCAACTGTTAATACATGTAATTAGTTTTGTGTTAGGCTAATTAATGTATCAATCAATATATATATTATTGAATATATACAAGTATTATACGATTTGATTAAATCGTACAAGTTTCAAATCGAATGTAATTCGGTTCAAGTAAATACGGACGTTGGTGAACAATTTTATTAAATAATACAATATTATTTAATGACACAATTATATCCAAAATATTATTTTTATAATATTTAGTATTCATTTCGTATCGTACAAACAAAGTCCTACGCGGTTAAAATATTAAGCGGGCAAACAAAACAAAACAAGTTAAAGTTATATTTTATAACGCAATTATTAAGTATTTGGTAAAATACTTAAATAAAATATTGGGAAAATATTCGTATTTTAAAAACATATATTTAAGCGCATAAAGTATTAATTTAACGTTTAAACGAACACCGCACGGAGCGCAAATGAACAGGAGTAAGAGTGGAGACCCACACTTTGGTGGGCCCCCACCGAAAAATCTGTCAAAATGGGGAGGGATCCCACCCACCTCCCTCATTTTCACCATTTCTTTCTCTTTCTTCTTCTCTCAAATAACCAAACCACACCACCACCACTAAATCACCAAATAACAATATTAAACGACCTCGGATCATCAAGATAATTAGAGAAAAGGAATCACCTCGCAACGATCTACAACTCTATCTTTTCGGAATTTCATTTCGACACCGCGTAAGTTTCCGACAAAAACCCGAAACTCTCCGTTTTCGATTATTTTTACATGATTATGGGTTATTTAAGTTGATAATGTCCAAATATGGGTTGGGTAAAAGATTTGGACCAAATGGTCGCCGGAAAACTCGTTTTCGACACAAATTCCGGTCATCAGACCGTAACGTCGCTTTTGGCCCAGACTTAATGCGACGTCAGCTGCGACGTCGCAAAACTCATCACGATGTCGCACGGTGCGACATCAGTCTCAACGTCGCCTTAATTGGCCGACGTCGCACATAGCGACACAAGCCCCTACGTCGCAAGAATCAACAATGTCGCATATAGCGACGCCACCCACAACGTCGCATTAAATTGCGAAAGTCGCACATAGCGACGCCATGCTCAACGTCGCAGTCAGGATCTGCGACGTCGCACCCAACGTCGCACAAACCAGAAACTAGAAAACACAGATTTTTACCAAGTGTCGAGACCCATAATTTTATCACTTGATTTTACCCAAATTCAACTCGCAGATGCGTTTTTCACCATAACAATATGATAGAAATAAAATTTTTTCGAGCTGACCTGGCATCTCGACCCCAGCCAGGGGCCAGCCCCTTGGACCCCGCCAGGGGTTTCCACCCCTGGAACCCCGCTAACCAGGGGCGCTGCCCCCTGACCCCCGTGACTTAGAGTTTGTAAATACATTTCACACCATGAGTCAAACTTAACCGACTTCAAACCTTTATACGATACGACTTTTCAAACATGATGGAATATACTTTTCAAGTATAACACTTCGAAATCAATGTGATAACATCAAGGTTATTATTACAACTAATCACCAACGGGCCGTACACGTTTTCAAATACTCAAATCAATCAACCAAATCTTAGTAATTTAGACAAGTCAATCAACCAAATCAGGGTTATTTGGACAAACAACTACAAAGGTAGTCTTTCGAGATGCCTATACAATTAATAACCATCGCGCGTATTGAACGCCCTCAGGTTACAAGTCTTCGGACATCAATTCAAGGCTAATCAATTCAAGTTTATTTAGATAAACACTCAAGGCTCAGGTGAGTCTCATGGCCCCTATTTTACTGCTTTTCAATCAGGGGTGTGATATTATTGCTCGTTTTGTTTTACAAGTTGAACTCAAATACAAATCAAAATCAAATACTACATGAGTTTCAAGCTAATCAATTTAAAGCCCTCCATAGCATAGTCTGGTAATACGTAGTAGCGTGAATGTTAGTATATGATATCATATAGGATTGACAATCCTCGTCCGGGTTAGCACGCACTAACTGGTCAAACGGACGTATTAGCATTTGGGAAGACGAGTGTAGATTAGGCACTCGTAGGAGGCACCTCAGTTGGGTTTCCTTAATTGGACCTGACACTCAAGTTAAGCTCAGACTATGTGCTCATGGCTGTATAACTTTTATTTTGCTTAATTGCATTTTTAATTCAATTATAAATCTTGCGGTTCATACAAATATGTGTTGACATACAAACCTGTGAGCTCACCAGCGTTTCGCTGACCCATTTTAGCATGTATCACTGGTACACATCAGTAGGTTGGACTGCCCAAGCAGGAATCATTAGCTCGAGTCAGCATTCATACAATCAGAGATTTAGCTGCATTATTATATTTTGTATAGATTAATTATGTACTTAAATCTCTCAACTTCAAACCGAGCTAGTGTTAAACAATATTTTGATGTAAACTTTTGGTTTTATCAATACAATGTAAAACGACGCATATAGTGGTCGTTCATTATAACTTATGTGCTTTGTATATTGATTAGTAACACCCAATTCGTGCTTCCGCTAAATAGTAAATTTGGGGGTGTTACACAAGAAAAGGTTCAACTCGCAAGTTCTCAATTCGCAGCATACTCTGCGAACTGAATTTGAACTCGGTTCGTAAAATCGACTGTTAGCGTTTTTGTGTATGGTAACTTGGTCAAACATGCTCGGTTTGACCCAAAACTTTTACACGATACTTAAAATGTTATAATACTTGTGGAAATTAAGTTTCATGAATTTTGGTAAGCCCGAAAGTGTCGTTTTAACATTTATACGAAAACAGCCCTTAAAGTCGTTATATCAGATTTTTGGTCTTGTTCGGGGCTCGTTTTAACTATGTAAATGGTCGAGATAAATCCGATAAAAATATATGTTATTCTCCTATGTCTTAACTTTCCAAGGCCTATTTTTATGTAATTTTTAGTTAAGTAAAGCTCATGTAAATAATTTGTAAAGGGAAATAGGTCCAGCAGCTCAGTTTCAGTACATACGCGCAAAGATTGGTTTATAACTCGAGTTGTGTATATTTTCTGGAAACGAAGTCTTAACGAACATCAAAGTTAACAAAGTTATCAAGATTCTCCAACTGGTATCACTCATTTTTATTACGCACAACTCAAGATATACTCTTCTACATTTGACTAAAAATCTGTCCAAAAGTAGCAGACTGTACATGTACCTTTAAATCTTTATTTAAAAATAGAAAACGATTTTATAAAAATATAAGGCCTGTAGATTTCGAATCTAGAATTCTAAAATTGAGGTTTGAGTTAATAAATGTGAGATTTAATGAAGAAATGAGTCGGTTATCACGTTTCGAAGTCGATCTAAATTTTTGTCCAGTGGATAATAGTTTTGTCCAACGGTTTTTAGCTTTGTCCTTTGGTTTTCCGAGTAGATCTTGGACATAAATAGTAGAAATGAAGAACTAGCATGCACAATTATGTTATCCAAGGAAGTATGAATGAAAAGGAAGTGATGCAGGAACAACGAAAAGCTGATTTAAAGCTGAAAGTGCGAAAAAGGTGATGCAGTGACTCGGTTGTGTTCCTTTGCTCGTTCTCCTTCTTCGTATGATGTAGACGATGATGGTGGTTGCTAGAGTCTATTGGAAGATGTTTTTGAAGGTGTTTTTGGCCTTGGTTTCTGCTGGAAATCGAAATGGAGAGGAGATAAAAGAGGAATGGATGAGGTTGTGTTTTGTGGTAATGAAAATGGAAGTAAAGAAAATGGGTTTTTAAAGGGGGAAAGTTTAGGGCTGCATTTTTGGGGTGTTTAGGCCGATTGGGCCATTTGGCCGTGGGTCTGGGCCTGACCCTTCTCGGGTTGGGCTCGTGACTTGTTCCTTGAATTCGGGTTACGTCTCGTTGTCGGTTAAACGTTAATTCGTACGGTTTAAAGTTAATTATAAAAGTTTGATTTTCGCGTGTTCGTTTTTGATATGTAATTGTTATTTGAAATGAGTAAACATTTTTGAATACTTCATTTTAAGTAAGTAAAATATTTTTCAGATTTACGTTACATATGTAAAGGTTCACCAACGGCCGTGTGTGTCGGAATCCATCCGATAGTTATGCGTAATTACGATTAATTACGGACGTGTGTGTGTATATATATATATATATATATATATATATATATATATATATGAAATGTTTCAAGTATTTAGCCTATTACGAAACTAAATACATGCTCTAACTTTTCTAGTTTAGGGTAATTACTACCCTAAAGTGCCGGTTGTCACAATTGGTGTGGGATAGCGACTCCATCCTGTATGATCACACGACTCAATCCTAGAGTTGGCAAAATTAGCTGTTTTCTTGGAGATTAAGTTTCTTGTTTCTTATTATAACACTCCTTATTCGAGAACCATATTTTTTTTTATAACCTGGAAGCGATTGTCCAAAATACATATTATATAAACAAAATACTGTACATTATCTAAAGTTAAGACTTAACATACATAGCGTTTACTACAAGTATTAAAATTCTAAGACTTGAGTGTTATATTCAAAACAACATCTTTTCCATTATTCCAAAAAGGATCAGAGTTGCCATTCGCCCAAACATTCTTCAATCCAAACTCTTGACCCGGTTATATAACCAAAACATAACCTGTAAGAAGTTTAAGCAGTGGGGTTAGCACAAAGCTAAGTGAGAAGATTTATGACTAACAGCTTAACTTAGCAATATCAATTCAGTTTACAATAAGAGTATAGTAAACACAATTTTAGAGAGGATCGGTGGTTCTTGAGGTAACCCTCATGCCGCGGTGGCCCTCAAGAACGCTTATAAACAACTGTATTTGGCCGACACAGGAAACCGATAGCTTATGTGCTATTTCTTTACACAACACAGTATCCATTAACAACACATGTGCAAGATCCTGTGTTGACAAATTAATAACATCCTTAAGCCCAAAAACCACATTGACCTCTCAATTAACACATATATGCACAATGCAATATAGTACAAGTTATATCGATTAGTCATCATAACGGACAATGATATAAAGGCAATAAACCACATTACACATTGTAACATCAATTGTTACAACTAAATTATACCGAAAGGCATAAGTCCACTCACCTGTCTCGTCTAAATCTCCAAACTCAAAGATCTAACTTTATTGAGTCTTCGGTGGATCTGAAATACAAGAAAATTTCAAATCAATCTTCATATTATATTATATGTAACTTAATATTAACAATCAAACAGATACTAAGTCATATAAACATAATATGCAGGCTAAATCACATAAGGAAGTTCAAATTAAAAGCATTAAATCAATCAGGGGGGAATCCGCCCGGATTCAAATGAATCCGCCCGGATTCATATAGAATCAGCCAGATTCAGACTGAATCCACCGGATTCCCAACCATTTTCCAGCTCCAACTTTGATCAGCCGAAAGTCTAAGGAATCCGATACTTGAATCCGGTCCGGATTAACCGGAATCCGGTCACCAGACAGGTGAATCCGCCGGATTCAAAGGAATCTGACCGGATTCCCTTGTCTTTCCAGACCTGCACAAGCTTCTATTTTCTGCACATCTCAACTTCGAACCACAAGCTACAAATCGACTAAATTCAGTTCTATATTCGAATTTTTACCAATCTTTGGCCACAACAAACTCTAATAACATCATATAACTATAACTCAAGCATCAAATCATCAAAATTCTTTAAAATCACCTATAACCTAACAATTTCTCATTCAAACCTAAAACTCAAGAAACCTATCAATTTCTTCATGTAATCATCATATAATCGTCACCAAATCAGTTTGTGAACATATACATATACATATACTTTAAAACATAAATTCTATCATTCACACTCTAAAATCACATAATTTGAACTTAAAACCTCAACTACATAACTTTCTAATTATTACATAAAACTTACAAGATGAAGAGCAAGAAGAAGCTTAAGATGGTGATGAGCTAAAGGATTAAATCTTCAATTCTTGCATAATCTTGATTAATTGTTCACTAGCAATTTGTGTTTGTATTTTGTGAAAGGTTTTGAAGACAAAATGAAGAACAAGAGAAATTAGGGGAAAAACATAAGTCGGCCTCCCCTTTTTTTTAAACCGACCCATTTTCATTACACATTGTAATATAATACCTCTCTTTAACCTATTGTCCGGAACCTAAATACCAATTGCGAGAGCAACTATTTTATTTTACCGTGAACTAAAACTATTTAAAACAAATAATATTTTATTATCCACAATTAGTCAATTGATCAAATTATCTAAGTTCCACATAAAACAAATAAATACATCTAATTATATATAATATATCAAATAATTATATAAAATGAAAGAGAATTACCAATTTACCCCTAGGCCCAAGAGGTGGATGTTACAAATCTCCCCTCCTTAATGAGATTTCGTCCCCGAAATCTTGCCATGACCAAAAAGATTCGGATATCGAACCCTCATGCTATCCTCCGTCTCCCAAGTAAGGTTTGACCCAAGACTATGCTTCCATTCGACCAAAACCATAGGAATTTGCTTTTTTCTTAGTTTGATCACTTTTCTATCTAATAATTTGATGGGTTCTTCTACTAACTTCTTTCTTTGGTCAACTCTGACATCTTGCAATGGAAGGATTTGGGATTGATCCTCCACATTACATTTTCTTAAATAACAAATATTAAAAGTATCGTGAATACCGGATAATTTAGGAGGAAGATCTAAAGAAACAGTTTGGTCATTAACAATTTGCCTAATTTTAAATGGGCCAATAAATCTAGGGGCAAGCTTTCCTCGTTTACCAAAACGAATTACACCCCTCCAAGGAGAAACCTTCAAATACACCATTTCACCTTCAACAAATGTTACCGGTCGACGACGAGGGTCAGCATACTGCTTTTGCCTATCTCTAGCAGCTTTCAATTTCTCTTTAGCAATTGCAACTTTATCAGATGTAATCTGTACAATTTCTGGACCGGCAAACTGTTTCTCTCCAGCTTCTAACCAACAGGTTAGAGTTCGACAACAGCGACCGTAAAGCATTTCATATGGCGGCATACCAATGCTGGAATGATAAGAGTTATTATACGTGAATTCCACTAATGGTAAATGAAAATCCCACGAGCCATCATATTCCAGAATACAAGCACGAAGCATATCCTCAAGGGTTTGAATTGTTCTTTCAGATTGGCCATCTGTCTGAGGATGATACGCAGTACTTAAATTTTCACGAGTTCCCAATTCACGTTGAAGACTTTGCCAAAATTGAGAAACAAATCAAGAATCACGATCCGAGACAATAGATAATGGAATACCATGACGTGAGACGTTCTCATTAATATATAATTGAGCTAACCGAGTCAAAGAAGCCGTCTCATAAGAAGCAAGAAAATGAGCACTCTTGGTTAATCTATCTACAATAACCCATACCATATCATTTCCACGTGGTGTTCTAGGAAGCTTAGTAACAAAGTCCATAGTCAAATGTTCCCATTTCCATTCCAGAATTTCCAATTGTCGTAAGAAACCATAAGGCTTTTGATGCTCAGTCTTGACTTGAGAGCAAATGTGACATAATTCTACAAATTTTGCCATGTCGGTTTTCATTGTTGGCAACCAATATAAAGGTTTCAAATCATGGTACATCTTTGTACTTCCTGGATGTATAGATAATCGAGACTTATGAGCTTCATTTAATATCAAATCTCGAAGACCGCCCAATAATGGTACCCAGACACGTGATTGAAAAGTTTTCAAACCTCGGGAATCATCAATCAACAAATCTTTTCGCTTTGACAATATCTCAGACTTTAAATTATGATCTAATAATGCCTCCAACTGTGCAACCTTTAACTGACTTATCAAATCAGAAGAAATTTCCATTCGCATAAAATAAATTCGGTAAGAAGTGCTTTTTCGACTTAAAGCATCCGCAACTACATTTGCTTTGCCCGGATGATATCGTATCTCACAATCATAATCTTTAATTAGTTCCAACCAACGACGCTGTCTCATGTTCAATTCTTTTTGAGAGAACTTATATTGCAGGCTTTTATGATCTGTACAAATTACACACTTTGTGCCATACAAATAATGCCTCCAGATTTTCAAAGCAAACACTACGGCAACAAGCTCTAAATCATGTGTCGGATAGTTTTTCTCATGAATTTTCAATTGTCGAGAAGCATATGCAATCACTCTATCACGTTGCATTAAAACTGCACCCAAACCAGCGTGTGAGGCATCACAATAAATGACAAAATCTTCAGAACCATTAGGCAAGGCTAAGACTGGTGCCTGACACAATAACTGCTTTAATGACTGAAAAGCTGACTCTTGCTGATCTCCCCATTGAAATTTTATATCCTTTCTAGTCAATTTGGTCAAAGGACCCACAATTTTGGAGAAGTCTTTAATAAATTTTCGGTAATACCCAGCAAGACCGAGAAAACTTTTAATTTCAGAAGAATTCTTAGGAGCATTCCAGTTCATTACTGCTTCAACTTTAGATGGATTCACTTGTACTCCATCTTCACAAATGATATGACCCAGAAATTGAACCTCTCGAAGCCAGAACTCGCATTTTGAGAATTTTGCATAAAGATGTTCTTTCTTCAAGGTTTCAAGAATTAACCGCAAATGCATAACATGATCAGATTCAGACTTTGAATAAATTAAAATATCATCAATGAATACGATCACAAACTTATCTAAAAATGGCAAACAAACTCGATTCATCAAATCCATGAAGATTGCAGGAGCGTTGGTCAGTCCAAACGGCATAACTAAAAATTCATAGTGGCCGTATCTAGTACGAAAAGTTGTTTTTGGAATATCTTCTTCACGTACTCTAACTTGATGATAACCAGACCTTAAATCAATTTTAGAGAAATAGGATGATCCTTGAAGCTGATCAAACAGTTCATCAATTCGAGGCAAGGGATATTTGTTTTTAACAGTTCTTTTATTCAATTCCCAATAATCAATACACATTCTGAGAGTTCCGTCTTTCTTTTTAACGAACAAAACAGGAGCACCCTAGGGAGAAGAACTTGGTCTAATAAAACCCTTATCTGACAATTCCTGTATTTGATTCATCATTTCTCTAATCTCAGAAGGAGCTAATCTATAAGGAGACTTAGCTATAGTGTTTGAACCAGGAATTAAATCAATACGGTATTCGACATCTCTTACAGGAGGCAAACCGGATAATTCGTCAGGAAAAACCTCCGGGTATTCAGAAACCACCCGAATGTCAGAGACAGATTTCTTTTCTATCTTAGCATCTACTACATAAGCCAAATAGGATTCACAGCCTTTTGCTAAAGATTTCCTAGCTTTCATCAATGAAATTAAAGGAATAAGACTACCTTCCCTTTCTCCTCAAGCCACGATGTATGACTCATCGGAAATTGGAATTTTCACCAGTTTCTTATGACAATCTATATTTGCCCTATTATGGCTCAACTAATCCATACCCAAAACCGCATCAAAACCCGGTATAGGCATTAACAAGAAAGAAACCGGAAAAGTACAACTTTCTGTCAAAATGTTTGCCCCAGTTACCGAAGTGGTAACAGGAACCATCCTACCACTAGCAATTTCCACTTCAATAGGATTGGTAATCACAGAGGGAATCAGATTCAGTTTATCACAGAAACTAACAGATATAAATGAGCAATTAGCTCCAGAATCGAATAACACACGAGCTGGTACTGAGTTTATAAGAAATGTACCAGTGATCACATCATCAGTGTGAATAGCCTCATCCACCGTCATCTGAAAAGCACGACTCATTGCAGGAGAAGGATTCTTCCTTTTCTGGCCGGATGATGACGACCCACCAACCACTCCAGCTCCTTCAACCTTTACTTCCGGACGTTGATCAATTATGTGTCCTTCCTTATGACAGTTCCAGCACACATGCCTAGGATAAGTACAATTCTGATACTCATGGCCAAATCCTCCACATTTGACACATCTATTAGTTTGTGGAGTACATGGTCCAGTATGTCGAGCTTTGCAATTATTACACCAATTCGGACGATTTCCAATACCACTCCCACTAGTCTTTCCCTTTCCTTGCTGCTGACCTTGTAATTTCTGTTTCCCTTTTCTAGAGGTGTCACCTTTCAACTTAGCAAACCTCTCTTTATTCTGAGCAACTCTTGCCCGAATATCACTGTCAACCGCCCGAGCCAAATTGAATGCCTGAGGTAAAGTTCCAGCTAACCTCATAGTAGTACGGTAATGCGGTGGTAGGGTTTCAACAAAATGCTCAATTCTTGTCTTATCGTCTGGGACCCATTGTTGAACAAATCTCAGTTTCTCAGTGAATTGATTGATAAGGTCATTTATTGACATTTGATCCGTAAATTGCAAATTCATAAATTCTCGTCGAATTCTAGTCATATCAAATTCCTAACAGAATTGCTTGCAAACCTCAGCATGAAAATATGTCCATCGAATTGCTTCCTTTTGTTGTGGATTCAATGTAGCAGTAACAGAGTCCCACCAAGTCATAGCTGTGCCTTTCATCAACTGCACTGCATATCTCACTTTAAATTCTTCTTCACATTGGACTACCTCAAATTTCCTTTCAACGTCTCTCAACCAATCTAAAGTAACAGTTGGATTTGAACTTCCAAAATATTCCAATGGTTTACTTGACATAAAGGTTTTTAATGAACAACCCTTTTTCTGAGGTGACGGTGTTTGCAAAAATTGGGGTGAAGCTCTAAATTGTTGATCTAATAAATATTGATGTCTCAAAGCTCTAAGCCCAATCACTTCATCCTCGAGTTTATGCATATATTCAGTTTGATCAACTTCTTCTTCAGATTGATGAGATGTGTCCTTCTGACCATGATTTCCATGAGGTATCTCGGTCTCCGCAATAGGGTTAGGAGTGGTGGTTTGGTTTACATTATCCGCCATCTGTTTTCAAAACAGCAAACTCAAAGTTCATTAGTCGTTAGTACTTAACATACTAACCCATCACTAATTCGTACTAATCCCCGCTAAATAATGTTTGGATTACTCCAATAGGTTTGGTATTGAACACTTTTCCAAATGCCCAATTCACCCAAACCTATACTATGATACCAATTTATAACACCCCTTATTCGAGAACCATAATTTTTTTTTATAACCTGGAAGCGATTGTCCAAAATACATATTATATAAACAAAATACTGTACATTATCTAAAGTTAAGACTTAACATATATAGCGTTTACTACAAGTATTAAAATTCTAAGACTTGAGTGTTATATTCAAAACAACATATTTTCCATTATTCCAAAAAGGATCAGAGTTGCCATTCGCCCAAACATTCTTCAATCCAAACTCTTGACCCGGTTATATAACCAAAACATAACCTGTAAGAAGTTTAAGCAGTGGGGTTAGCACAAAGCTAAGTGAGAAGATTTATGACTAACAGCTTAACTTAGCAATATCAATTCAGTTTACAATAAGAATATAGTAAACACAATTTTAGAGAGGATCGGTGGTTCTTGAGGTAACCCTCATGTCGCGGTGGCCCTTAAGAACGCTTATAAACAACTGTATTTGGCCGATACAGGAAACCGATAGCTTATGTGCTATTTCTTTACACAACACAGTATCCATTAACAACACATGTGCAAGATCCTGTGTTGACAAATTAATAACATCCTTAAGCCCAAAAACCACATTGACCTCTCAATTAACACACATATGCACAATGCAATATAGTACAAGTTATATCGATAAGTCATCATAACGGACAATGATATAAAGGCAATAAACCACATTACACATTGTATCATCAATTGTTACAACTAAATTATACCGAAAGGCATAACTCCACTCACATGTCTCGTCTAAATCTCCAAACTCAAAGATCTAACTTTATTGAGTCTTCGGTGGATCTGAAATATAGGAAAATTTCAAATCAATCTTCATATTATATTATATGTAACTTAATATTAACAATCAAACAGATACTAAGTCATATAAACATAATATGCAGGCTAAATCACATAAGGAAGTTCAAATTAAAAGCATTAAATCAATCAGGGGGGAATCCGCCCGGATTCATATAGAATCCGCCGGATTCAGACTGAATCCGCCGGATTCCCAACCATTTTCCAGCTCCAACTTTGATCAGCCGAAAGTCTAAGGAATCCGATACTTGAATCCAGTCCGGATTAACCGGAATCCGGTCACCAGACTGGTGAATCTGCCGGATTCAAAGGAATCCGACCGGATTCCCTTGTCTTTCCAGACCTGCACAAGCTTCTATTTTCTGCACATCTCAACTTCGAACCACAAGCTACAAATCGACTAAATTCAGTTCTATATTCGAATTTTTACCAATCTTTGGCCACAACAAACTCTAATAACATCATATAACAATAACTCAAGCATCAAATCATCAAAATTCTTTAAAATCACCTATAACCCAACAATTTCTCATTCAAACCTAAAACTCAAGAAACCTATCAATTTCTTCATGTAATCATCATATAATCGTCACCAAATCAGTTTGTGAACATATACATATACTTTAAAACATGAATTCTATCATTCACACTCTAAAATCACATAATTTGAACTTAAAACCTCAACTACATAACTTACTAATTATTACATAAAACTTACAAGATGAAGAGCAAGAAGAAGCTTAAGATGGTGATGAGCTGAAGGATTAAATCTTCAATTCTTGCATAATCTTGATTAATTGTTCACTAGCAATTTGTGTTTGTATTTTGTGAAAGGTTTTGAAGACAAAATGAAGAACAAGAGAAATTAGGGGAAAAACATAAGTCGGCCTCCCCTTTTTTTTAAACCGACCCATTTTCATTACACAGTGTAATATAATACCTCTCTTTAACATATTGTTTGGAACCTAAATACCAATTGCGAGAGCAACTATTTTATTTTACCGTGAACTAAAACTATTTAAAACAAATAATATTTTACTATCCACAATTATTCAATTGATCAAATTATCTAAGTTCCACATAAAACAAATAAATACATCTAATTATATATAATATATCAAATAATTATATAAAATGAAAGAGAATTACCAATTTACCCCTAGGCCCGAGAGGTGGATGTTACACTTATATATACAAACCCTATGTATTTGCAACCTTGGTACGAAAAATATAGTAAATATATCTCGGTTTGGCCCGTAGACTAAACCAATCTCCAAGTTGGAGATTGAATATAAACCATGTTAAATCCTTGTGTCGTATTGTTCATGTTTATTATCTTATTTGCCTTGTTTAATTGCTTGGTGACCGGTTTGTGCATCTGTTTTATTGTTTGTGGGTGTAACGCGATTACACGAGCGTTGTTTGGGTTTGATTTTTGCTACCAAGTGGTTGTTATTAGTCGGATGTATTCACTACAGCTTCCAAACGTAACAAATTTCACGAATAAAAGTATATCTCAATTCTCTAATTTTTCTCACGAGACACTAAACATGTGATAAATGCATAAATCATTGTATTATGACATATTTTTAATGAATTTTAAATACATTAATATTATTTAGTGAAATTGAAAAAGAAAATCAAGGAGCAGTTTTGATATAATGCGGGTATAAATCAATACAAACCTCACCAATCATATATCAAATATATACTTATATAAAGAAGTATTAAAAATGCAGGTCACTTATCGGTTTTTGTTGTGAATTGAAAAGAAGAAGGGTAGTAGTAGAGAGGAAGAGAGGATTGCTATTGAATGATTAGTCAATGAATGAGTACATATTACAAGTATATATATATTACTAAAGGAGACTAAAACCCTAATCACTAATTAGGTAAATGTGGGCTATCCATAAGCCCATGGACTTTACAACACTCCCCCTTGGATAGTCACCGTTTACAATACGCTATAGACTGCATCGTTAAAAACCTTATCAAGAAAAACCCAATGGGATAAAAACTTGATTAAGGGAAAAAGAGTGCAGTGCGTATAATACTCCCCATGAATTTAATGTATATCTTTCAAGCGTCGAATACCGATCTTCCAAACTAGTTGCTCAAAAACTTTTGTCGGCAATGATTTTGTAAATAAGTCAGCCAAATTTTCGCTTGATCGGACTTGACTAACATCAATGGTTCCATCCTTTTGTAGATCATATGTTGAGAAGAACTTTGGTGAAATGTGCTTAGTTCTGTCTCCTTTGATATACCCTTCCTTGATTTGAGCTATACATGCCGCATTGTCTTCATATAGCACTGTTGGAGTTCCTTTGATTGTTTCGAGCCTGCATTCTTCTTGTATGTGTTGGATCATTGATCTCAACCAAACACACTTTCGACCAGCTTCATAAAGTGCAATAAGTTCAGCATGGTTTGAGGATGTAGCTGTTAATGATTGTTTTGTCGACCTCCAAGAAATTGCGGTATCACCATAAGTGAAAACATACCCTGTTTATGATCGTGCTTTATGTGGATCAGACAAATGTCCAGCATCAGCGTATCCAACCAACTTTGACTTCGAATTCTTTGAGTAAAATAATCTCACACGGGTACCACAAAGATAACGAAATATATGTTTAATTCCGTTCCAATGTCGACGTGTCGGTTCAGAACTATATCTGGCTAATACGTTCATAGAAAAAGCAATGTCTAGACGTGTATTGTTAGCAAGATATATCAAAGCCCCAATTGCACTTAGATATGGTATTTCAGGACCAATGATATCTTCATCATTTTCTTTGGGGCGGAAGGGTTCATTTTCTCGATTAAGAGAACGAACGACCATTGGTGAGCTTAATGGATGAGCTTTATCCATATTGAAACGTTTCAACATTTTTTCAGTATAATTTGATTGATGGATAAAAATTTCATTTGACAAATGCTCAATTTGAAGACCAAGACAAAATTTAGTAATACCAAGGTCTTTCATCTCAAATTCGTTCTTCAATAGTGTTGCAGTATGTTCAATCTCATGAGGAGTTCCAATGATATTTAAATCATCAACATACACTGCAATGATTGTAAAACTTGCGTTTGATCTTTTGATAAAAACACACGGACTAATTTGATTACTTTTGTATCATTCTTTCGAAAGATATTCACTCAGGCGATTATACCACATTCGTCCTGATTGTTTTAATCCGTATAAAGATCTTTTCAGTTTTACTGAAAACATTTCTCGAGATTTTGATCTACAAGATTCGGGAATTTTGAGTCCCTCTGGGAGTTTCATGTAAATGTCACTATCGAGGGATCCATACAGGTAAGCTGTAACAACATCCATAAGGCGCATTTGAAGCCTTTCAACATTTGCAAGACTAATTAAAAATCTGAGAGTTGTTGCATCAACAACAGGTGAGTACGTTTCCTAGTAATCTACCCCAGGTATTTGTGAGAAACCTTGTGCCACAAGTCTTGCCTTATATCTCAAAATTTCATTTTTCTCGTTTCTCTTTATTGCAAATACCCATTTGTAGCCTACAGGCTTCACATTATTTGGGGTTATTGTAATAGGGCCAAACACTTGGCGTTTTGCAAGTGAACGCATGTATCATTTCGATTCCATGTTGTACCATTTTGAACATAATTTATAGAGATCTCATAATCAGTAGGTACGTGATCCTCTTGAGGGGATATACTGGCCTTTTCAATGCCAATATTTATTTCTTTTGAAACTTCATCAGAAGTTATTTCTTGGACTTTGCCAATTGCACTCTGCTCTTTCTTTTTTTGTGGATTTATATCTTTGGAACCTAATGGCCGTCCACGCTTTCTTCGTATATTTGACTCATTTGGAACTTCAGGAATATCAATTCGAGAAGGTGCATTTTCAGCTGGAATATATGATTTAGTAACTCTTTTAGTGTCTGTAAATGCATCTGGAAGTTCATTCGCTATTCTTTGTAATTGGATGATCTTTTGAACCTCCAATTCACCTTGACCATTTCGAGGGTCAAGGTAAGAAATTGATGATGCATTCCAAGTTACATCTTGTTTTTCCAACTTTTTCTTTTCTCCCCCTAAGATTGGGAATATGGTTTCATCAAAATGGCAATAAGCAAAACGTGCTGTAAAAACATCTCCGGTTAGTGGTTCCAAATATTTTATAATTGACGGAGAGTTAAAGCCAATATAAATTCCCAATCTTCTTTGAGGTCCCATCTTTGTGCGTTGTGGTAGCGAAATTGGAACATAAACAGCACACTCAAATATTTTAAGATGAGACAAATTTGGTTCTCTTCCAGAAACCAATTGAAGTGGAGAATATTTATGAGATGCACATGGTCTTAATCTAATAAGAGCAGCAGCATGTAAAATAGCATGTCCCCATGCAGAAGATGGCAATTTTGATCGCATGAGTAATGGTCTAGCAATTAGTTGCAATCTTTTAATCAAAGATTCAGCAAGACCATTTTGTGTATGAACATGTGCTACAGGGTGCTCAACAGTGATCCCAATTGACATGCAATAATCATTAAATGATTGAGATGTAAACTCTCTTGCATTGTCAAGTCTTATTTTCTTGATTTGATAATCCGGAAAATGTGCTCTTAATTGGATTATTTGGGCTAATAGCCTTGCAAAAGCAACATTTCGTGTAGCCAATAAGCATACATGGTACCATCTAGATGATGCATCAATCAATACCATAAAGTATCGAAATGGTCCACAAGGAGGAGTAATTGGCCCACAAATGTCTCCTTGAATTCTTTCCAGAAATGAGGGAGATTTATTTTCAATTTTATTGATTGAGGGCTTGATTATCATTTTTCCAAGGGAGCATGCTCCACATGATAAATCTTTTGATAAATGGATCTTGAGGTCCTTTAGTGGATGTCCGTTTGAACTTCCAATTATTCTTCTCATCATTATATCACCTGGATGACCCAATCGATCATGCCATAAGGAAAATATTTTTGGATCTACAGCCTTGCGAGTAGAAACCATATTTGCTTCTGTCTGATTTATGCTTGTAATATATAAGCCAGATGACAGAGCTTTCATTGTTTCCATTATGGACTTATTGCCATGTTCAATGGATGTGAGTTGGAGATATTCAATATGATTTTGATTCATGGTTTCAAGATGATAACCATTGCGTCTTATATCTCTAAAGCTTAGTAGATTTCTCCTGGATCTACTAGAATATAACGCATCATTTATTAGTAACTTTGTACCGTTAGGTAACAAAATGCAAGCTTTGCCAGAGCCTTCAATCAAGTTACTAGTGCCAGAAATTGTGTTGACTTTTGCATTTGCTAGATTTAATTCAATAAAATATTTTTTGATTTTCAAAATGGTATTTGTTGTACCACTATCAACTAGACATTCGTCTTCACCATTTTCCATGTTGCTAGTAATATACTAATATTTTATAGAGCAACTTCGTGCTGATAACGTGTTGTGAATTGAAAAGAAGAAGGATAGTAGTAGAGAGGAAGAGAGAATTGATATTGAATGATTAGTCAATGAATGAGTACATATTACAAGTATATATATAGTACTAAAGGAGACTAAAACCCTAATCACTAATTAGGTAAATGTGGGCTATCCATAAGCCCATGGACTTTGCAACAGTTTTCACTTTGTAATAATTACATATTTTTTAAGCCTTTAGACTCCGTGACGCTAACTAACGCATTAATTTTTGTCAAATCAGTGCCATGTCAGCACTTTTAAAAACTGACACAAAACTGACATTACACTGCCAACAATGAACATCAATTCAGTCTTTTCCGGACCCACATTTACCAATATACATTTATTTCTATACACTAAACGATTAAACAAAAACTAAAAAAAAGTGATGTCGTCAGCTAAACAGACGACACAAAACTGACGCCCAAACTGACAGGGTGGTGCCAATGACATCACTTCCGTCACTTTTTTCACTTGCAAACCGACGAACATGGTGATGTACCATTGGGACAAGTCTTACAAAATGAACACCTAGGAATAAAAAGGGCCATTGGCAGATCAGTTAGAAATGGGGACCAATTTGAAGAAATGATTTTAAATCTTTGTGTAATGACCCCTAATGGAATAGTTAAAATTTAATGAGTTTGACAAAGTTTTATTTATTAACTGAAAAAAATAAAATTGGAGTAGTAGTTTTGATCTCGAGCTACTTTTCCAGTACTCGAGTTTTACCTCCATCTTCAAATAGTTTTGTCAAACACACCCTATATCTAATCTCACTAGTCAAAATATGTGTCAACTCTTCGACTCCCTCATGAGATATACTAAAATGCATATCCACATATTACTTTGTAATAGATACATATATCATTGTTATGGCAAAATTCAATGAGTTTTACAAGTCATTAATTATATTAATTAAAAACACAAAAGAGAATTGAGTAGTTGTTTAGATCCGCCGCATCAGGCGAGTTTTATTAAACCTTATTTTATCTATATTATTATATAATATAATTATATAATATATTTGTGATGTTTTTTTTAAGGAAATTACTAATTTATCCATAACATTATTATCTTACCTATATACTAAAAGGCTATCCCCTAGCTTATATGGCTTCTCTGTATTGAAAGATGAAGAAAAAATCCTACTTGGCAAGCTCATATTTACTATTCAAAGTTTCTTTGCCATGATGTACATAATAACCTTTTGACAAAATGATTATGGAATACAGAGAGTTTGATGATATTAATGGCAATAAGTAGATCATCACTAACAACAATTTGCTTTTTCTTAATTACAAACTTTATTTGCATTTAATTTTCATTAGTAAAGATCTAGGTTTGTCATTTGTATACATCAAGTGTTGTCATCAAACATTAAGCAAAAAAGAGATTTACTTTTAGGTTTCTTTGTTCATATTAAATATATGTCATATTTAACTTTTTTATTCTATTAGCTTTCAACATATAATGTACTTGACATAATTTTGATGTAAAATTATCACACATCTAACTTGCTACCTTGCTCAATATGTATAATATTACAAGCATTTATAAAACTTATATTCTAATTTCGCATCCATATGTGTACAATTATTTATTAGTCTTGAATTTTAACTATTTTCTAAATTCTTAAAGAGATTTACTTATGTATTACATGCTACCATTCAATTTTAAAAATTCAAGTACACATTTAGCTGTAGGAGAAATCTGAGCTCAATAACTCTATAGATGATCATCGAGAAGTCTTTCTATCATATATAACAATTGATTAATTGAAAGTTTATTAAGCCTTTGAAACTTTTTAGTTAATTTTTATCAGAAACGTGTGATCAACGACTTTTAACTTATCCTACGAAATTTAACAAATATTATTTAAACTCATTAAAAATTTGTCAAGTATCAATTACAATACTATTAAAGTATCAATTTTTTAGGTATAGGACAAATTATTTATATTTGATAATCGCAGTGGCATTCATTTGTGATTCAATAATCATGCATTTCATATTTTTATTATTAAAGCCGTCCATTGGACGGGATTTACACTAGTTACTAATATTTGAAAAATCTACTTGAAATTACTAACATATTCCTACATCTATTAAAATCTCATTAATACCATCATTATTAAACTTTAAAGTATTAAACATATGATATTAAATTCTAATTAATTAAAGCTTTTTATATATCTATTTATATCTATACTAATATATAATGCATTTCAATATTTTTTTAAGATAGAATTTACTAATTTACCTCTAACATTATTATTAATATTTGAATAATCTACTTGAAATTACTAACATACCACTACATATATATTTAAATCTTATATAGACTATCATTATTAAACCTTAATGTAATCAAAATATGGCATAAATTTTTAACCGTAAAGAGCTACGAGGCATGTCAATGATGGACGGGAAGGTCGGAACGAGACGAACATGTTAGCAAATTGCCGTAGGCGGTTTGTCCACCGTTTGTAGTCAACTTCCATCTCTAAAGCCCCAAAATCAATTTTCCCCAATTCTACACATTTTAAAAATATTGTAAGATATTAAATTTAAGCGACTGTTTATGCGATTGTTTGTATTTTCAATTTCATTTTTGTACAATCGATTTCTATATTAGAGAGTTTCAATTTTTTGATCAAATTTTACGATTTCAATGAGGTATACATAATTTTTAGTATATAATACCCACGTAAGAAATGTATTTATAGTTAGTCTCGAAACAACCCACGATTTCACAAATCACAACTGGAACCTAGCCATTGTGAAAATGCAATCTAACAGCTGCAACTCGAAACCCGAGCATCGAGTTCGCAACAACATTTCTTATATGTAAATATATATATATATATATATATATATATATATATATATATATATATGTTTTGGGTATTTTGTTTTAACTTTATTAAAAAAAAGAGTAAAGAGGTTATTTTTTCCATTAAATAAAAAATTATATTGTAGTGTATTGTAATATATAGATTTTAATTATGAATACATACTACATATAGAATGAATTAAAACAAAAAGTTTGTCCCGCTGCATCGCGCAGGTATTCTTCTAATATTGATTACAAAGCTCACTAATCAAAATCTATCTCAACTCTCTAGTCTTTCTCAAAAAGATATACTAAAAAAACATCTTTAATATATATAAGGTCCGAAGGGATCCAGTGCCCAACTACCGACTCCTCCTGGAATTGCGTTATCCGAGCCGAGCCAGGAATGACCGTTAGTGGACACCCGTCTCGGTTAGAGAGGCCCTCTTTAATACATTAAGAAAAGATGTTCACAGGGGCCAGAAAGACTCGGTCATAGGAACTTAGACCACCTACGCGCTGGTGAAAACCACCTCGACCGGATCAGAGTAAACAACAATGTCGAATCAGATATATAACAGAATACCATGAAGAAGGTTGGACCCTTGATTAGGTTCCTTCATTAACAATCAACGGTCTAGATTAGTTTATCGTAATTACAGTACTTTAAACCTCTATAATCATAATTATTTGTTAAAAATTAAACCAGTCTCAATAATAATAAAAATCGGGCGTACAAATAATCATTTAATTTAATTTAACTAAAAAAATTACTCCCGTACGTTTATTATTTTCAAAACCCTAATTGAAACCATAACCCTGATCAATATCAATTCCAGTAGCAAGTTTCTGGAATTTTTGAATTTGGATTTCTTGATGTTTCACTGTGATTATGACTTTATAGACCAACAGAGGTTTTGTACCACAAGTTATCTAAAGATGATTAGAAGACTTGTTATCATATGGGTACTTTAATTTATGTTAGTTACTTGTCAAGGCGTTTATACAAAAATTTGTTCAGCCACTTGGCCACATCCGTTGGATGAACTGGATTTGCTTATAGTGTCATAAACACTTTCCTTTCGCCCTTTATGATTACTGTTGCATACTTGCAGTAACTAATATATTTTGGTTTGTTTGCCAGAATAATTAGGGACATCCTTCAGAATCATTTACTACAGGTATGAAGAACAGAACTGATCGTAGTACCACAAACCTAATTATTACTAGGACATGAATCTTAATTTTCATATTTGCATCTAATTAAGAGTAGAATTTAGCACTTGAATGTACTTTATGACAGCTATATTATGACTTAACTGTTAGAAGTTTATTTGGGATTCAGGTGCTTTGCCTGGTTGCAATGGAAAAGCCCGTGTCTTTGAAGCCAGAGCATATTCGAGATTGTGACACCCAAAAATTTAGGCAATTATTAGACCTAAACCATGATGTAATTATACGTATTTAGTTTCGTGTTAGGCTAAATACTTGTAGCACTTTGTATATTTATATATACACGAACGCGATTTGGTTAACTCTTGCAATTATGAACCGGATGGAGTCCGACACTATAATATATGGACGGTGGTGACAAACTGTCTAAATAATGTGGATTTATCCAAACAAACATTATTTACTTGAACAAATTACGAAAATATATTACACGTATTACGTTTTGTTTAAAACGTAACCGTACGCGACGAAAATGCCCAAATCGCGCCTGACAACCGAACGAAACCCGAAAACACTTTTAACAACGTAAAATAAAGTATTTAAAATAATACTTTCCTTAAAAATTTCGCGATTTGATTGTTAACGAAATATAACCTTTAAAGCGTTTAACGTTTAAACGAACGACGAAACGAACGGGTAAACGAGCACCGCATGTAAAGTAACTTTTGGAGTAAGATTTAAACACCCACATGGTATGGGACCCACCCAATTATGCAGAAAATCTACAAGAATATGGCTCCCCATACTCTTTCATTTGAAAAACCATCAAACCAACACCATACCTCATTCACATCACACTTTACTCATCATTTCCTCCTCCTTCTCTCTTCTCTCTCTCTAAAAACATATTAGGGCTGCCCCCAACACCACCCTCACTCCCCCATACAACCACCATATTACCACCATAGAGCCACCATCGGCCGCCACGCCAAAATTCAAGAAAACGTGTGAAAACGAGCCAACGACTTCAATTTCATCTCCTCTTCATCTAGAGACTTGTAAGAACTTCTAAAACCCTTCTAAATTACTTGTAACTTGTGTATTAACATGTTTTAGTGACCACTCAACAAGTTTATGTCCAAAATATAAGTCGAAACGCATTTTCAAAACTTAAAACCACCACTGATTTGCTGGGTAGAAACATAACCCAACTTCAACAAATTATTCCGACTTCGTTTCTTAACTAAATATAACATCCCAAAATCCAAAAGTATTATTATGATAAAAACCAAATAAGTTGTTTTAAGTTATTATTATTTTAGGTGATATAAAATAATAATAATTGTATGTCGGTTTTAAAGTTCCAGACAATGGTAATCACGGGGAATAAAATTAAAACACATATATATCTATACACATGTGTACGTACGTATCATTATATCTTCCCAAATACACACAACACGTTCCAAGGGTTTCCGGAAGGAAGAAAATACACAGAACCTTAAAACCCTAAACCAAAATCGATTCAAAACATGAAATTGGAGCTAGAGGACTCGAATTCATCAAGGATTAATCGTTCTAAGCTTGAGGTAATCATGATTCTTGTTTAATTTTGAATTGAAAATTAGGGTTTATGGGGGTTTCAAAGGGTTTGAATGATTAATGATTTCTAGGTTGAAATTAAAGTGTATTATGATAAATTAATGGTGTATAAGTGTGTATATGATGATGGGTAATATGAATTCAACCTAAAAATGGATTAATTGAGTTGTATCAACTTGAAATGCCCTAAAATTTTTT
This sequence comes from Helichrysum umbraculigerum, assembly GCA_949592205.1. Classification (NCBI taxonomy): domain Eukaryota; kingdom Viridiplantae; phylum Streptophyta; class Magnoliopsida; order Asterales; family Asteraceae; genus Helichrysum; species Helichrysum umbraculigerum. Next base: position 100,390,129 of record CATIUR010000003.1, on the reverse strand, counting down.
TTTTTTTTAACTTTTACTATTACATTATTTTACATTTGGTCCCATAAGAAATATACCACAATCTATTCCTTTTGAAATCCACATTTGATTTTACAAATTTAAATGCATACAACGATTACACATTTCACTGAATTATAATCTTTTGGGCGATTTATACAATGGCAATTCAAAACGATAATTCAAAAGAATGAGAAGCTTGTCTAACCACATTGCAAACTCCAATCCACACTACTTCCTAATCGTAATGACATTTCATCCATTTGGTTCAACCGAACCAAGCACCTACAACATAAAACCACTTAAACGGGTAAGCATAAAGCTTAGTGAGTATACAAGCAATTATATTAAATGAATAATTCACCAAAATCACCAACATGAAACAATTGTCAATTAACCACTTTTCTCCTTAAATAAATACTATTGAGCAACTGTAGAGATTTCTCCATATTTCGTACGGATCCGCGGTCTAATAGATACAAGTAAGCATGGCACCAAATCACATCGAAATGAATACCAAACCTAATAGATACTGAGTAGTGCCAAGCACTTATTTCGTAACAATCAATTATTTTGCAACAATGAAATCTCTACAATACTCAATCCATATAATTCCACATTAATTCCAAATAACTCAATAAGTAGCATCAATTAACAACTGGTCAACAACGAATATCAACTTAAGATTCGAGATACGATCCAATGTAATAGCAATTATAAGTAACAAGTACAAGAACCAAACATAATCCACTTGATTGTATGAACCTCTTGCTCGTAAGCAATCCGGTACATACAACCATTATGCATTTAATCCTCGTATCACTCACCTTTGCTTTTTAGGCAATTACATGATGTCACATTCGACTAGTAAGGCCACCATTCTTGATCACCTAGCATATAGGATATCGATATAATTACACATTTAACAACTAATAATCATCATAATCAATTAATCAACATTATCAATCCATCACCCTTTTGGATTGATCTTATTACACATGTTCTCTCTTTTCATAATCCTCTTTATTTCACTATTTTATTACTTGTATAATCACTTTAATAATCACTTCTTAGATTCATTATTCCATTAGTTAAACCATAACCATATACAGGATTTAATCACTTGTATTCTATTTCAATCATTATTAATGATCACCATAATCATTTTATCCACTTAATCATAATCACTCTCATAATCATAATTAATCCAATTGCTTAACCTCTTGATTCCATATTTAAATTTTCATTATTCAAACTCTGATAACATTTATAATCACCAATTAAAGTGTATTATAATAAATTAATGGTGTATAAGTGTGTATATGATGATGGGTAATATGAATTCAACCTAAAAATAGATTAATTGAGTTGTATCATTAGTAATCAAAGTGAGTTTCTTATATGTGATAACATCAAATAATATCATATTTATATACTTATTATCCCTATATTTATATATATACTTTTATTGCATTTCTATTGATTTTGGTACTTAATTCTTTCATATTTGCAATTTAGGTCTTAAATACAAGGATTGAAGAAAAGGAATGAAAAAGGAGCTAAAATGAAGGAAAACTAAGAAGAAATGAAGACTTGAAGAAAAGAAGACCCAAATATGAAGACTTAAACCATATTATTGAAGATTGGGCCAAGAATAGAGTGAAGATCCGAAGAAATAAAGAAAAGAGCCCAATTAGAAGCCTGGCCCAAAGTTAGAAGATTCTGGAAAGAAGACCCAACCGGCGGTTGGATCAACCAACCGGCGGTTGAATATGTTTAATCAAAGGCGGTTCCAGACGCGGAGGTGGACTTGGAGAGGAAGTTAACCCAACCGGCGGTTGGGAGGTCCAACCGGCGGTTTGTAAAACTATAAATAGAGGCTACGGTTTAGGTTAAGCCATATACGAATTTTAGAGGTAAAAGTCGATTATTAGGGTTAAGGAACGACTTTAAGTCGAATTTGGAGGCTAGGGATTGAAGACCTTCAAACCTAACGAAGGGTAATTCAATATCTTTGGTTTGTATTCTAATTCCTTTTACTTGATAAATGACTGTTTACTTGTATTTGGAATCTTGTTTACTTTATCAATGATTATTGATTATTTCTTTAACATATTTGTTTAGATCAATGAAGTTTGTATGATTATTTGATTATATGTTTATGTTAATTGATTCTATGAATGTTTACTTAAGGTTATATCTATATTAATTATATGATTATTATATTCTTGACAAGAGAACTTTTGCTCGATATTGATTAATAATTTAGGTTAATGTTCTAATTATACCTAGATAAACGAGAACTTGGTGATAGGTTATAATTATTACTATTAAACTATAATTAATTAGGTAATAACATTCGAGACCTTGAAGTTAGTTAACCTTAGTAATACGTTGAAGAGCTTCATCTTAGGATATTGAGCTGGACCAAGACCTTTATCTACTTTTGTATATCAACATAAGATCAATTGGCTGACAAAGATAAACATATAGGAGAATAATAATAATACAACATAGCTAGTTTAGATAAAATATATCTTCTATCTACCTTATTCAGCTTAAATAATTCTTTAATACTTTAATTATCTTGTATATCCTAGTTCGGTATCAAAAGTAAATATTTATATTCATACGGAATTAAAACGTAACCCCCTTATCTGTAATATTAATTGTAATTAATTGTAATTGTAATATTAATTGTGAAATAAATTATTTATTTTAATAAACGTTCCCTGTGTTCGATACCTGGACTTACTTGTAAAAGCTATATTATACGAACGGTTATTCTTGCCTGAATTGTGTGATAAAGTATTATTTAGTATTCCTTTAATTTAAAACTTGTTACGAATTTATTTGCATATACTTCACACCACATCAATAAGTGATAATGAATTGGTGTTAATACACCTTAATTGGTGATTATAAATGTTATCAGAGTTTGAATGATGAAAATTTAAAAATGGAATCAAGAGCTTAAGCAATTAGATTAATTATGATTATGAGAGTGATCATGATTAAGTGGATAAAATGATTATGGTGATCATTAATGATGATTGAAATAGAATACAAGTGATTAAATCATGTATATGGTTATGGTTTAACTAATGGAATAATGAATCTAAGAAGTGATTATTAAAGTGATTATACAAGTAATGAAATAGTGAAATAAAGAGGATTATGAAAAGAGAGATCATGTATAATAAGATCGATCCAAAAGGGTGATGGATTGATAATGTTGATTAATGGATTATGATGATTATTAGCTGTTAAATGTGTAATTATATCGATATCCTATATGCTAGGTGATCAAGAATGGTGGCATTACTAATCGAATGTGACATCATGTATTTGCCTAAAAATCAAAGGTGAGTGATACGAGGATTAAATGTATAATGGTTGTATGTACCGGATTGCTTACGAGCAAGAGGTTCATACAATCAAGTGGATTATGTTTGGTTCTTGTAGTTGTTTCTTATAATTGCTCTTACGTTGAATCGTATCTCGAATCTTAAGTTGATATTCGTTGTTGACCATTGTTGTTAATTGATGGTAGTTATTGAGTTATTTGGAATTAATGTGGAATTATATGGATTATGTGGATTGAGTATTGTAGAGATTTCATTGTTGCGAAATAATTGATTGTTACGAAATAAGTGCTTGGCACAACTCGGTATCTATTATGCTTGGTATTCATTTCGATGTGATTTGGTGCCATGCTTACTTTTATCTATTAGACCGCGGATCCGTACGAAATATGGAGAAATCTCTACAGTTACTCAATAGTATTTATTTAAGGAGAAAGGTGGTTAATTGATAATTGTTTCATGTTGGTGATTTTGGTGAATTATTCATTTAATTGCTTGTATACTCACTAAGCTTTATGCTTACCCGTTTCAGTGGTTTTATGTTGTAGGTACTTGGTTCGGTTGAACCAATTGGATGAAATGTGATTACAAGGAAGTAGTTGTTGGAATAGTGTCCAATATCATAACTAATTGGTGAGACTATCATTAATGGTAAAGTCATTTTTGGGTTGCCCTCATGAACAGTCAAGAGAAAGATGAAGGATAATATTAATAATATTAATATTATATTTAATTAGTTGATTTATTAATTTATGGATTAAATTAATTGGAAATTAAAAGTAATTAAATTAGTGGAAGATTCCAGAATCTGATCCAACCGCCGGTTGGAAGACCCAACCGCCGGTTGGGATTAGGGTTTCTAGGCGGTGGAATTCGCAGACTTGGAATACAAGTCAAACAGCTCCAACCGCAGGTTGGAAGGTCCAACCGCCGGTTGGGAGTCGAATTCAGCGAACCTTAGGGTTTCTTCCACAACTATAAATAGGGGCATCCTATACCTTCATAAACATACGAATAAGATACGAATTTTCAAGGATTTCGGAAATTCGGCTTTCTCTTGGGTTTTTGGGTCTGAAGCATTAGAGGTATTCTACTTTGGGTACTTGCCTCCAAGTAACGAAGCTCTGCTCGTTGGTCTGCGCGTGAGAAATAGGTTTTCTCTTAAGGTTAGTATTTTCCTTATATTCTCCTTGTCTAATTTATTCGTTGTACTATGTTGTTAAAGTTAAAGATCCCTTAGGGTTTTAGTTTCCTAATTGCCTTAGATTATTTAAATTCTTGTTGTTCTGCTGCGTGTATAATAATATAGTTAGGGAATAGAAAACCCAACAGTGGTATCAGAGCCATAGCTTAACAAATAGTAGCATGCAATTATCTGCAATAGTATGTAGGTAAAGATAAATTCGAAAAATAACTATCTAAATAGGTAATATGTATTTACAGTTTAGATATTGATAATTTTAAATTGTTTAAAATAGACCACTAATTTTAAAAAGGTTTAAAATAGAACCCTAAACTTCAAGAGAGATTATATGTATAATATGATTTATATATATGTATAATTAAAGTCTAAATACATCGTTAGTCAATTGATAAATCGGCTCACTCATGAGGAACAAACTATAAGAGAGGTATAAGGCGGGTCGCTTTGCTTCCCTAAAGAAGTCAGGTTTTTAATAGGCTTCGTGCTGACCTGCTTCTCCGCTTCTTTGTACGTTCGATGGAGCTACCGAGGACTTTTGATAGGATGATGTCAAGATTAAAAGTAGACTTAAAATAGTAAAACAAAATCCCGTTTTAGCTATAGGAAAATGATGAATAGTATGCTAACCCATGAAATCCGCACATCTCTCGTATGAACTGTTAATGGAGCGTGTGTGGTTTACCGGCACATTAATATGAGGACATAACGAGAGGTGATTGAGACTCGCGATTCTCGAGCGTACTCGAGCCGGGAATCACGCGGGGTTTGCATGGTTAATTCACCATCTTATTCATGATCCTCGGCATACCAGTCATGAATAGTAGATATGCATAACCGAGATTAACATGCCATTGATAGAAATCAATGAATCTCAAAGATCTAGGAGTTTCATAGAAATGAAATAGATAATGGTATTTTAGTTATATGATTACGGTGACCCTTTTCATAAAACTAAAAATATGGATCCTAGCCTTAATTTAGAAAATTGGGTAAATAATTAAGGAATATTCAAACTAACTAAAACTGTTTTATCTCATAGATGGCTACTATAAATGGTGCAAATCCTCCCGTCCCCAATCCCGCACATAACTCGAACTTCTCACTACTCTCAGTTCTTGGGAGGGAAAGACTGACTGGTCCAAACTACATGGACTAGATGCGTAACCTAAGGTTTACCTTGAGGTACGAGAACAAGGAATATGTTCTCGATGAGCAGATTCCGATAATTGATGAAGAATCAACCCAAGAGGAGATTAAGGCACACCGGAAACATTATGATGACGCGAATAAAGTGTCTTGTATCATGGCATCTTCCATGAGCCCTGAACTGCAAAAGACTTTTGAAAACACATGGGCTTATGAAATGAACCAACAGCTGAAAGAAATGTTTCAGGCTAAGGCAAGCAAGAACGCCTTGATGTGGTGAAATCCCTCATGGCTTGCAAGCCCAAACCCGGAGTTTCTATCTGTGCTTTCGTCTTAGAGATGAAAGGGTACTTTGATAGGTTGGAGTCATTGAACATGGTATTTGACACAGAGTTTTCCATCGCCATAATTCTATCCAGTTTGCCAGTTGTCTACAATCAGTTTGTAATGTCATACCAGATGAATATGAATGAGAGAGAAGGCTCAATAATGGAACTCCACAATTTACTGCAAACTGCTGAACAAGGAATCAAAAAGGATGATGTGTCCTCTGGCTCAGCAGCCCTTGTGTTAACTGTTGGTCAAAGTGCAAAGAAAAGGAAAAGGTCAAATTCAAATTGGAAAATGAAGACTGCTGATGGAAAGTCCGTTCGTAGGTCAAAGGAAGTGACCGATTCTGAGATTGCATCTGTTAGTGACCCTAAGGAAGCAGTGTGCTTCTACTGCATTACTAAGGGGCATTGGAAGCGTAACTGCCCAAAGTACCTGAAGGACCTTGAAGATGGAAAGGTCGAAAAGAGTATTCACTCAGGTATGTTCATGATCGAACTCCATAATACTACAACTTCTAATTCATGGGTCCTGGATACAGGATGTGGTAATCACATTTGCACTGTATTGCAGGGGCTAAAGGAAAGTAGAAGTGTGAAGCATGGAGAGCTTAACCTAGTTATGGGAAACAAGGGAATTGTACCTGTAACGAAGATTGGAAGATTTGAGCTCATGCTGAATTCTGGAGTTAGGATAGATTTAAATAATTGCTATTATTCGTCAGAAATGACTAGAAACATTATTTCATTTTATGCTTTGTTTAAAGATGGTTATCATTTTTCTTTTGATAATAGAAATGGAGATATTTTGGTTCATTTAAATGATTATTTTATTTTTAAAGCTTCTCCTTACAAAGGCATATATGAAAATGTTGAATGTGTTAGCAATGTTATTTTAAATGTTGATTCGTCTAATGAAATTGATAAATCTAAGTTGTGGCATTATCGTCTAGGGCACATAAACAAGAAACGCATCGCCCAACTCCAAAAGGATGGAGTGTTGGAATCATTCGACCTCAAATCGGATGATGTATGCGAATCTTGTTTATTAGGCAAGATGACCAAATCACCATTCACTGGATCGTGTGAAAGAGGTGAAGGATTATTGGACTTGGTACATACAGATGTATGTGGACCATTCCGATGTGCTACAAAAGATAGAAATAGATACTATGTTACATTTACTGATTACTTCAGCAGATTTGGACATGTTTATCTGATCAAACACAAGTCGGATACTTTTGAGGTGTTCAAAAGATATCAAAGCGAAGTGGAGAATCAACTGGGCAGAAAGATAAAGGTTCTCCGATCCGATAGGGGAGGAGAGTACCTTAGTATCGAGTTTCTCGATCATCTTAGAAACTGTGGAATAGTTTCGCAATTGACTCCTCCTAGAACACCGCAGCTTAATGGTGTTGCTGAGAGGAGAAACAGAACTTTGTTAGACATGGTTCGATCTATGATGAGTCGGGCAACTTCCAATAAGTTTCTGGGGTTATGCATTAGAAACTTCCGCCCATATCTTAAATCAAATACCCACTAAGAAAGTTTCAAAGACACCTTATGGGATGTGGAAGGGAAAGAAACCTTCTCTTGGTCACATCAAAATCTGGGGTTGTGAAGTTTACGTTAGACGGGAAACTCAGGACAAACTAGACTCCAGATATGAAAAGTTTCTTTTCGTCGGTTATCCACAAGAGTCATTTTGATATTTATTCTACAGACCCAAAGAAAATGTGGTCTTTGTAGCTCGAAGAGGAGTGTTCCTTGAGAGAGAAATGATATCTAAAGAGGACAGTGGGAGTACAATCGATCTTGAAGAAATTCAAGAGTCTACCGACGAAGAACCTACAGTAAACACTGACACTCAACTTGAGTTGGCAACAACTGTTGAACCTGAAGACATATCCTTACCCATTCGCAGATCTAGTAGAGTTAGCAATCCTCCTGAATTCTATTATGGTTATCAAATACAAGAAGAGAATAAGATAAGTGATAGTACACTTGGTGAATTAGATGAGCCTGCTAACTACAAGGAAGCGATGGCAGGCCCTGAGGCTGCTAAATGGAAGGAAGCTATGAAAAGTGAAATTCAGTCCATGTATGACAATCAAGTTTTGAATTTGGTTGACACTACACCCGGTCTTAAAACGGTGGGTTGTAAGTGGATCTTCAAGAAGAAGACAGACATGGATGGGAAAGTACACACTTATAAAGCTAGGTTGGTAGCAAAGGGCTATACTCAAACCTATGGGATTGATTATGAGGAAAAACTTCTCACCAGTAGCTAAGATTAAGTCAATTAGGATTATGCTAGCCATAGCTGCATTTCATGACTATGAAATTTGGCAGATGGATGTCAAAACCGCTTTCCTTAACGGGAAACTGACAGAGGATGTGTTCATGACACAACCGGAAGGTTTTGAAAATGCAAAGTATCCTAACAGAGTGTGCAAGCTTGAAAAGGCCATTTATGGACTTAAACAAGCCTCTCGTAGCTGGAATCTCTGCTTCCATGAAAAGGTCACAGAGTTTGGATTTTCTAGAAGTGAAGATGAGTCCTGTATATATGTCAAGTTCAGTGGGAGTATTGTAATATTCTTAGTATTATATGTGGATGATATACTGCTCATAGGAAATGATATCCCGACTTTACAAAGTGTAAAAGAATGGTTGGGAAAGTGTTTCGCTATGAAAGATCTTGGAGATGCAGCATATATCCTAGGTATAAAAATTTACAGAGATAGGTCAAAACGTCTCATAGGACTCAGCCAGGATACGTACATAGATAAAATATTGAAAAGATTCAATATGAAAAATTCTAAGAAAGGGAACTTACCCTTGAATCATGGCATTAAGATCAGTAAGGATTTATGTCCAAAGTCTGAACAAGAATTGGACAGAATGAGTCGAATCCCATATGCTTCGGCTATAGGATCGATCATGTATGCCATGACATGTACAAGGCCTGATGTCTCATTTGCTTTGAGCTTAGTGAGTCGACATCAGCAGAATCCTGGTGAAGGTCATTGGACAGCTGTAAAGAATATTCTTAAGTATTTGAGAAATACTAAAGACAGGTTCTTGGTTTATGGTGGAGAAGAAGAACTTAGAGTAACGGGTTATAGTGATGCTAGTTTCCAAACAGACAGAGATGATTGTCGATCACAGTCTGGTTGGGTATTCCTACTAAATGGGGGAGCGGTGACATGGAAAAGTTCTAAGCAAGATACGGTAGCAGACTCTACATGTGAGTCTAAGTACATTGCGGCTAGTGAAGCAGCAAAGGAAGCTATCTGGATGAAGAATTTCATTGGAGATCTTGGAGTTGTTCCAACGGTACAAGATCCTATTGCTATATTATGTGATAACGAAAGTGCGGTTGCCTTGAGTAAAGAACCCAAGGATCACGGAAAGTCAAAGTACATTGAAAGGAAATACCATTTTGTTCGAAGTAAAGTCGAAGAAGGACATGTAATTGTGAAGAGCATAAGATCAGAGGATAATCCAGCTGATCCATTCACAAAGCCACTAGGAAAGTTCAAACACGATGAACATGCTAGGAGCATAGGTTTAAGAGATAATGTAAAGTTTTAGTTGTTAGTTTGAATTTGAAACGTTATAAACAATGATAGAAACTGTAATAGACTTGGTGATTAATAATGGAGATTTTAATGTGAAAGAGTTCTACCATTTACTACTGTTTGTCGTTGTGTTTCAGTTTTGCATGTTTAGACACCACTTCCAGAGTAATAAGTTCTTACTCAAACCTCCTCAATCGATCACACTATAGGAAGTATGTGGTGAATCAAGACTGTCATGGAGTGTTAGTAGATGTCTATGGAGATAGACATGGCATGGAGATTGCTGCAACACTCATGGGTACTTAATGGGGATTTAAGTATAGGAGAAACCTGCACTTAAAGAGATCACTTCATGGATTAAATCACGAGTGATTTTAAGATGATAATATCTTCTATTCTTAAAATGGAGATACATGAGTATCTAGTTCTTCGAGTCTGTTATACTTTAGTCTATTCAAACGCTGTGCGTAAATGCCAGTTATAAAGGGTATGCTAGGTATGATATGATGAGTTGACTAGTGCTATGTAGTCGATATTTATTTGTTCCTTTTGCCTAAAATGTAAAAGAGATATCATGGGCCCTCTGATGATTAAAGTTTGACTTAAAAGTGCTAGGCCTGGCCGAGACTAAAGTGATAGTTCAGTAGTCTCATATAGTCAATATAATCGAAAATCAGAAAAACATATATGAATCTTGAGATTGATTATAATCCATGTCTCGGTTCGTAAGATATCGTGAAACAAAGGAATGGATGATCACTTATCTAAAGGACCAACTCAAAGATGAGATCAGAGTTCGGCAGTTGCTTGGATGCACACTTTACATAGTTAATGTGATATAGCCTTAAGACCAATAGTAGTTGATGAATTGTCCAAGTGGGAGACTGTTGGAATAGTGTCCAATATCATAACTAATTGGTGAGACTATCATTAATGGTAAAGTCCTTTTTGGGTTACCCTCATGAACAGTCAAGAGAAAGATGAAGGATAATATTAATAGTATTAATATTATATTTAATTAGTTTAGGTCTGTAAACGAACCGAACGAACACGAACGGAGTCTGTTCATGTTCGTTCATTGAGGTTTTGACGAACAAATGAACGAACACGAATGGATAAGCGAACAGATTTTGTTGTTCATGTTCATTCATTAAGAAAATTTATTTGTTCACGAACACAAACGAACGTACACGAACAAACACATAATTTAATGAATTTCTTCGTTAATACCTTAAACGAACTTCAACAAACATAAACGAACGTATATATAACTATGTACACATATATATTATAGAACTTGAAACTTTGCAATGCATATTCAACATTACAAAATAAACTCCTTTGCTTGGTCCGATCGTAGGTAAGAGCAGCAGATCTGGAACTAGTGGAGGGATAGAATGGAGGTGTGTTTAGAGTGGAGGGAAATATGCGAGAGAAATGCGAGGTAAAAATATCTAGATATTTAATATTATTATATGAAACTATGCTAAATATTTAAAATATCTAGATATGTAATATTATTAAATGAAACTATCTAAATATTTAATAATATTATATTTAGAATTTAGCTTAAATCAAAATAAGATATACAAATATGTATTAATTTAATTAAACTATTAGTTAATAAACAAACATTTAACCGAACGTTCATGAACATGTTATCGAACGTTCATGAACATGTTATCGAACGTTCACGAACGTAAATGAACGAACGAGACCCGTGTTCATGTTCGTTCATATAATTAAACGAACATAAAAATTTGTTCATGTTCGTTCATATAACGAAACGAACGAACATAAACGAACTTCCCGCCGAACGGTTCGCGAATAGTTCGCCGAACGTTCAGTTCACTTACAGGCCTAAATTAGTTGATTTATTAATTTATGGATTAAATTAATTGGAAATTAAAAGTAATTAAATTAGTGGAAGATTCCAGAATCTGATCCAACCGCCGGTTGGAAGACCCAACCGTCGGTTGGGATTAGGGTTTCTAGGCGGTGGAATTCGCAGACTTAGAATACAAGTCAAACAGATCCAACCGCCGGTTGGAAGGTCCAACCGCCGGCTGGGAGTCGAATTCAGCAAACCTTAGGGTTTCTTCCACAACTATAAATAAGGGCATCCTATACCTTCATAAACATACGAATAAGATACGAATTTTCAAGGATTTCAGAAATTCGGCTTTCTCTTGGGTTTTTGGGTGTGAAGCATTAGAGGTATTCTACTTTGGGTACTTGCCTCCAAGTAACGAAGCTCTGCTCGTTGGTCTGCGCGCGAGAAATAGGTTTTCTCTTAAGGTTAGTATTTTCCTTATATTCTCCTTGTCTAATTTATTCATTGTACTATGTTGTTAAAGTTAAAGATCCCTTAGGGTTTTAGTTTCCTAATTGCCTTAGATTATTTAAATTCTTGTTGTTCCGCTGCGTGTATAATAATCTAGTTAGGGAATAGAAAACCCAACAGTAGTGTGGATTGGAGCTTGCAATATGGTTAGACAAGCTTCTCATTCTTTTAAATTGTCGTTTTGAATTTCCATTGTATAAATCGCCCAAAAGATTATAATTCACTGAAATGTGTAATCGTTGTATGCATTTGAATTTGTAAAATCAAATGTGGATTTCAAATGGAATAGATTGTGGTATATTTCTTATGGGACCAAATGTAAAATAATGTAATAGTAAAAGTTAAAAAAAAAAAATTAGGGAGTTTCACTAAAATTGTCGAATCTTAGCTCTAAAATGAAGTTTAAGAAGTCAGCTTTCCAACAAAATTAGTCTCGTGACTTTTCGACTCGGTTTACTACTCGAAAACTCATTTCTCCGACGACATAGCAAACCTGTCTCGGTAGACAGAAATTTGCACTCACTTCTCGGGACCATATCTCGAGTTCTTGAGCTAAAAAATACATGAGGTTTGTGCCAAAATCTCAAAAATTTTGTTAACTGTAAAACGTTGTTCTATACCGTTTCCTGAAAATACATGGATTGGGCTAGAAAAATTGATGTTCATGCTTGTGTCCGGATTGGTCGACTTTGGACCTCAGGGGACTTACCATTTTATTTGATCGACTTGTAGATGCATAAAAATTCTGAAAAAATTACACAAAGTAGTTAAGACATGGTGATGAACCGTGATTTTTCTAAGAATTTTTCTCGGACTTTAACTTGGTGAAATCGAGCCTAGAAAACGACCCAGAAACTGACCTGCGAGTTGAGACTTGCGAGTTGACTTTTTGACCTGCGAATTGAGACTTGCGAGTTGACTTTTTGACTTGCGAATTGAGACTTGCGAGTTTACTTTTGGACCTGCGAATTGAGACTTGCGAGTTGACCCTTTGCCCTGCGAAACGAGACCTTTTGAGCTGACCTGCGAGTTGAATAAGCGATACGAATTTAGTTCAGTGGTCTGTTAGCAACCTAAGCCCTTTAACCAAGTATCAAAACCCGTGTAACGACAAATATATCTTATACGACAATACTTGAACATACAAATACACATACTTGTATAAGTATACAACGCAACGAAACACACGATAATAATATTTTGGAATCATTATTACAAACCGTCACCAACGGGCCGTACACGTTTTCAAACTACAAACGAAAACACTAAACAAATATTTGGACGTTTCCTAGTTGAGTGGACAACTAGCATGGATGGTCTTTTGAGACATCCACTTACATACAACCTTATGTGCTTAGGGCAGTAGAAGGTTGCGGGTTCGGAGAACCTACCGGTTGATATTACTTTCGGATACACGTTTATTCATTTAAACGCTTACTTGCAAAGACTCAGGTGAGTTCATAGCCCCACTTTTAACTGTTTTCGATTTTACATTGGGGTGAGAATGCATGTTCCCTTTTCATTCTTTTATGAATATAAATACAGAAATTGTTTAACTGTTGTTTATAACAAATGTGCTAGACTTAAGCACTAACCAGTTTCTTAAACGTACTCCCGAATAAGTTGGTATACAAAAACTGAAAATCACTTAGACTGTTTGCATGAACAGCTTATTAAGAACTAAAGGCCTCTCTACATTATTGTTCAAAAATTTCTAGGTTTATTCTAGTGTATGATTAGACACTGCTAGAGGCACCTACTTATGTGTTAAACTTTGAACTGTGAATACTTGATAACAATTGTATATACTTTCGGGCACTTGTGCTACTTCCGATAAACATATGCATACATGATAACATGATATACTACTAGGGCACGTGGTGCTACTTCCGATAAACATATGCATACATGATAACATGATACACAACGATAACGATATTATGGTAAAACAATACTAAACGATATTACGGTGGAGCAATACAAAACGATATTGCGGTGGAGCAATACAAAACGATATTGCGGTGGAGCAATACAAAATGATATTGCTGTGGAGCAATACAAAACGATATTGCAATGGAGCAATACAAAACAATATTACGGTAAAGTAATACAAACGATATTGCGGTCAAGCAATACAAAACGATATTGCGGTAAAGCAATACAAACGATTATGATATTGCGGTAAAGCAAAACAAACATTTAAATCTTAAGATTTACATTTATATTATTGCGGGGGAGCAATACAACTGTTTGACACTTATGATTTACTTATATGATGTTGCGATGGAGCAATATTCTATACCTTGTGATTTACAATAACGATACTATGATTTTACAATACAACTACTTAAACCTATGAACTCACCAACAATTTTGTTGACCCGTTTTAGCATGTATTCTCAGGTTCACCGCAAAAGTAGGATTACTTCAGGATATGCTAGCTCAAGTCGCATGCTTTACAAACATCAGAGATTTTTCTTGCATCACTATTTTGTAATATTAGTTATGTATTAGAATCTCTAGGATTATTTCGTGAACTCGCAACTTATGTAAACTCATTTGATATCAATGTATTATTTTCAAAACGTCTCATATAGAGGTTGTTCGTATGTAATCTTATGTAATGATACTTGATTAGTCGCGCCCCGTGCGTTGCTTCCGTTGTACGAATTTGGGGGTGCGGCAGAGATGAGAAAGTGAAGGTGTATGATTTGAAAGTCCTTTTTCAGCAATCTAATACCTTTTCATAATAATTCCTCTCATTATTTTTTAATAAAGCGGTATGTGAGAAGTTAATGTCATCGAATGCTCTTTCGACGACTTTGTAGTTCTTTAGCATAACTCATCTGATCCATTACAGGTAAAACATGATGATAATCGCCATACAGAAAATGGGTTGAAATTGCAGCCTATGATTTTTTTTAAAACAATAATGTTGTTTGATTGAACAAAATATACAACTGAAATAAAATTCTATTGTGATATTGATTTCAGGTTCTCCAGTCTATTCTCCCATTCAAAAATGAAGAAGTTGTCATCAAGTCGATTTTAAGAACTTTAATGATGTTCAAAGCTGAATACATGTGGTTTAAACTGACATAAGTTGTGCATAATCTTTCATAGATGTTCTAAGATCCATCATAAAGCTAAGCCGATCTTCTTTCTGACATGTTATTTGCTCTACAACTTTTGGCAACAGGTATTCTCTAAACCAAGGTGCATATGATGTTAATTAAATAAGTGATTCATGCTAAAGCAATGAAATTTTGATAATCACAGTTCAAGATAATTGATTCTCTTTGTTGTACAAACTGATTTTAGTTTTGAAAGTTATTTAACGTTTAAATGTGGTGCTATTTTGGTTCATACAAAGTACAAATTTGCTTAATTGGACTATCGATCTAAATTCAGTGGTTTTCGAAATGCTCCTTATAATAAGTTAACCTTGATTAGTTTCTTAATTGCAGCCTCTTAACATAATATATGTTACCTATTCTCAGAGTTTAACTGGGATGATGTGAAGATTAATAGATATCGAGAAAACTATATCGGTCACAGTCTCAACTCTCAAGGCTCCTGTAGTCCTGTAGGGTGATGGAAGAAGGGTAGTCTTTAATAACAATTCAAAATATGAGGAAATTGAATCAGATATTTGTTGTTCGAGCTGCTGCGAAAGATATCCAATTTGATCAGCATTCAATGGCGGCAATGCAAGCCGGTATCGATAAACTTGCGGATGTTGTTGGAGTTACTCTAATGAAATGTCGTGATGATATTAGAGGTGACAAAATCCCTTGATTTTAAGTTTTAGCATTTATTTTCGTATCTTCTAATCGAATTGTTGATTTCCTTAAATGTCTCCAACCCCACAAACCCCATTTCATTTTCAACACATTTTTTCTTCTCTTGATCACCAGCAACATCAGCTATTTTCAAAAAATTCAGGGTCCTCAAGATTGAATATGCACCAGTTGTGTTAAACAAAACTCAGGTCAGAATCTGGTTTATTTTAGTTTAGTAAAGTGATTTTAGTACTATGGTTCCTTGAATTTGCTGATCTATGTTATCTGCTTATTTTGATTGCTTATCGAATCCAAAGAATTTCATAGGTTCATATGGGGTTTTGCTAAATTTCAGGATTTTGAGTTTTTATTGATAAAAAAAGGTGGGCTAATTTATCAAGTTTGTGACTTTTTGTTTCTTTGGATAAGGGTTTTCCCGTTTTCTTGATTTGCTGATTCTTAGAAGTAATTGTAATGTTGAGTTTTGTTTCTTTGCTGAAACAGTGAAACTAATGAAACTAAAATAGGAGAAAATTATAAAACTTTATGCTAATTTTAGTATATGGTAGTGTGTGTGTGTGTGTGTGTTTTTAATGAAGTCAAGGCAAAATATTCAGTAAAAGTAATCTAAAGTAGTTCGCATCATATGTGTTTTTTTTTACTTCATTGAGATTTAGTAGCTTGAGAACAATTTGGACAGTGTCAGTAATTTGAATTGAAGTGTGGGCTATGTGGGTTTAGGACAAAAGATGGGAGAGTATTGACTGAATAGTGGGAAATTTTGAATCTTTTCATTTGAAATGGCGACTGAAATTCCGATCAGAATCATGGATGAAAGAAGAAAATGGGCATCACAAGCGACATTTGACGAGCAGGGATTAGTGTTGAAGGACCTAGACTTTCAAGAAAAACAGAGGAATATAGGTCCTAATCGCAACGAAAGTGCACCACCAAGCATGGAAGGTTCATTCATGTCTAGACATAAAATTGCTGCCAATGTAAGTCCAAATGAATTGAAGAACTTCGTGCAGAACCTTCTTATCATGCATATTACTAGGCCCATGTCAATTTGAATCCCAGAGTCCCTCTACCTCTCATTTCAGATGAAAATCGACATCTCTTTCGTAATGCTATAAGTACTGGAAATAATCCAAGACTCGCATCTTTTGTCGATTCTACCCATCTCACACAAAGTAACATTTCTACTCATAATAAAGAATCAGATGATGATCAATTAACAAAACAAGTATATTTAGTTTTTCATTGTAAATAAATAGATTTATATACAAATATTGTACGTAGTAAAAAAGTGCAAAGTACCTCTCCTTACAGGAAAATGTTCCTCAAGATCCATCACATGTGCATAATTACGATGGTGACACTAACGGACAGCTTTTGTATATGAGTCCGACATCTGCAGCTATTTCAAACTCATCATCCCTTAAGACAATTTCAATTGGTCATTCAGAAGATGATGTTTCAACCGGTGCAGATGGTATTGCTTCTAACCGGTTCCTACGTTTCATCTCGCAACGTATGTATACATATACATCTCTTTCTCTATATCTATACGTATACTTATATCTACACATACATATTCTATGATTATATAATTGATTACTTAAATTCATTCGATTTGAATTTACTGTGTGTATACGTAAGTTTAAATCGGTTGTCAACCACAGAGCCTAATCTTCAATTTGTACGTTAATAGCGGTGTTACAGATTTTGAATTGTCGATGAAATTTGCAGCTGATCTTGAATTTTTGTTTGAGATATGGGATGATGATTATGAGAGTTATTTGGCTGCATATAGTTTTGGGATGAGTTTAGAATTTTTTTTTTTTCAGATAGGGAATGATTTGTGGCTCAATAGGGTATGATTTGTGTGAGTTTGGATTTAAATATCTTAGTGTATTATTTAATTTTTTGACGATATAATGATATATAAATTCATGCCTCTTTTATATCCTTAATTCTTGATTTTATGCTCTTGCAGTCAAGATGATCTACGTTTTCCGGTAAGCTACGGATGTAGTTATCTACTTTTCTAGTTTATAAAAAGGAAGAACAAATAGACGGTGGGTTACTGGGTTAGTTAGAGAGTTTTAATTGGCATATACTTATATATTATTCATGATAACACCTGATCAGATTCTTACTTTTTAATGATGTTTAAATGTCATAATTCGTGATTAAATCGATCCGTGACGCAACTCACC
The DNA here is from genome assembly GCA_949592205.1 of Helichrysum umbraculigerum. NCBI lineage: Eukaryota > Viridiplantae > Streptophyta > Magnoliopsida > Asterales > Asteraceae > Helichrysum > Helichrysum umbraculigerum. The sequence goes on along the minus strand of CATIUR010000003.1, from coordinate 100,372,156 downwards.
TGCCTTCCAGCACCATGCACCCCCTATATATACATATTGCACACTTATATATTATTCATGATAACACCTGATTAGATTCTTACTTTTTAATGATGTTAAAATTTAACTTGGTACAATCTTCAAGTTCCTAATCTTATAAATAGTTCTATGATTATTGATAGCCTTCAAATCGTTATGAATCGGAAGTTTTGTATCCATATATATTGTCGAAATTTTTTTTTGAGCTTTTGAGATGGTTGAAGTTGTTTAAAATATATATTACATATAGATAAGTACTGCAGGTAGGTACTGAATGCTTTAATCTGTAGTTAACTATTGGGATGCTAATATACAGTTTACATGAAGTTATATGTAAAAATAGTACTCTATAATAGGTAGTGTGTATGTTATGTACAATTTACATGGAATGAGATTAATAGAACTTTGTATTTCGTTGATTCAATATATGGTTACATGTGTTATTCGGTACCGCATTTGATCATGTGCATCTTTCTTTTGACAAAATTGATGTCTACGGGCAACGATAGATCATCTTACTTTTAATTGAATCAAAAGTTTTTCTCAAGTATCCACTTAATCTTATACTTCATTATTATATAATATAGTAGTGTATAATGTATTACATTTATAGACATAAGATCCTATATTTATATAATGAATCCTGCTATGACTTTTACGTTACAATGAGTGATAAGATAACAATTTGAATATATACGATAAAAAATTATCTAAAGTAAATAGAAATTAATGGAGACGAACCGGAAGAACGTCCGATCTTGTTTCTGGATTGAGTGAAAAAGGGATATATGAAGTTCGTTCTGTTCCTCTATGCATCTCTGTGATGGGTAAATCTCCATGAAAAAATTTCATATATTTCATTAGATGCATGACTTCATAATAAAAATTTTATGTCTAATCCTACGTAAGCAATAATATATTTACAACTTTAACTAAAAAACATGTTACATTAAAATGTTAAATTAACATCCTTGATTAAGAAAAATAGATTTTACAACAAATAAACACTCTTTTATCTTAAAATTAAATTTTACAAAATCAAAATGTCGTAGCCCGCATTGTCGTGGTCCTTCACTTAGTATTCACTAATTACATTAAACTCGGTAATAGACACACGTACATATCATTGTAATTATGGAAAATTTAATGCGTTTGATAATTTCTTAATTCTATTTATTGAAAATTTTTTGAGAATTTGTTTGAATCCGCCGAGGAGGATATAATTATAACACGTTCAAATTAATAACAAAGTTCACAAATCAAAAATTATCTTTCTAAAGAGTTTTTTAGTAAACACATATATCAGGTGTATTATGGCAAAAGAGTGTAATAGTTTATTGATATACTAGACTTCAAACCCGTGTATACACACAGCCTGTTGAAGTTTTAATTTTCTTCTATAATTGTTGTTATAATGTAAAATAAAAAAATATAGAAAGAAGGTAAAACTGAACATCTGAAAGAGGACACGGGAATCAACGTGTTCTGGATCCACATATATTCAACATTTGCACAAACAAGTTCAAGACCAGAGTTTGCTAGTGATATCGCTCATTTTGTCTATATAAATATATCGCGATATCATTGTTTTGCATATGTATTTTAGTGGATTTCGAGAACTTTCGATACTTATTTTGTTTGGAAATCCATTTCAGGTGAAAAGTTGGAAACGCATGCGATTCGGTGTGGAATTGGTGATGTTTGGATCAAAAGTTGGCTGAGCTGGAAATCTGGTCTAGCCGATCGGCTTCATAATTAGCCGATCGGTTCCTATGCTATAGCCGATCTATTTAATTTAGCTGATCGGTTCACCTAGTTCATTTCCATCTCCGCAGCTTGCCCGTGTTGGAGCTTGAGTTCTTGAACTGAAGAAGCCGATCGGCTAGTCATGAGAAGCCGTTCGGCTATGACTTTAAAGCCGATCGGCTATGCCTAACAAGCCGATCAGCTATGTTTGGATCTGAGTGAGAGGTATGGTGGTTGATGTGCTGTCCGATTCTGATTGGTTGGCATTTAATGCCAACTGTTTTTCCTATTCGTTTTTCAAATAAAGAAAATTAAAAAAAATTAAAAAAAAAAGTGAAAATGGGGGTGTTTGGTTCGGCTAGCTTCATAATCATTCATCATCTTCATCTCATTTACACACTCCTCATTACACACACACTTCCATCCTCATTAACTCCATCCTCATTTTTACTTTCATCACTCACCCACATTTACTCCCTTCACCATCTCATTTACTCCACTTCACCCAACCAAAATCACCATTTTACTTCACATTTTCGCAAGGATCTAGCTAGGAATTTGTGAGGGAAACATCGAGCAAACATCATTTGGAACAATTGTGTAACAAATTTGGTATAATTTCGATTTAATCTAATTTCAAGTTATTTTATGGATTTGTTTAGTGTTTATGATTTTTGCTTGATGATTGTGATTACGTGTGGCTAGTACCATTGTGTTTGCTTGGATGAAATAACTAGATGATTAGAGGTGTATATTTTGGATGTTAATTTATGCTTGAGTTTGTGAATCATCCATGGATTTGTATGTATTTATTTAGTTGTTGTTATGAACTTTCGGCATTTAGCTAAACGATTATAGCCAATGTTCTTTGTTTAGTAAAAATACCTAAATAAGTTATTTGTCATTTGTGGATCAAAGCATTTGATGATTGTAACAACACTAGTTAAATATATACAAGTTAACGATTATAGCGAATGTTTGTCGTGTGGATGATTTGCAAACTCACAAATTTAAATTTATGTTTAATCGGAGAACCTTGTGTGATTGAGCTTAATCACTAGAAGTTAGCCATTTGGTAATTTACTAATTGATATAGCGAACGTTTTCAACCAAGTAAATTGCTATCGATTATTTGTCTATAAATGATTGAACAAGATTGCTAATGTGGTTTTGGAATATGTCAAATGATTTAGCTAAATTGTGCAAGTTGGTAACCATGGCGAACGTCCGTTACTAGATTAAATCATAGGTTTGTTAATTGAAGTTGAACTATAGGTCTCAGAGAACTTTGAGCTTAGGTTTGATGAAAGTTACCATTTAGCATATGTATTAACCGGTTATAATTCTACACCCCGAAATCACTAGTGAAATAATCCAAGCAAGCATTGTTTTTAATACTTGAAAAGACCAAACAATTAAACCGACTCTTCAGAGTCCACCTGCCTAGATTAATTAAAGATTGTAGTTTTAATCATCGTGACAATTCGGTCACACAACCAACCACATTTTATTTTCACTTTTTAAATTGCTCACACTTATATCGATTATCCAATCTAGTTCCCTGTGTTTGAACCCGAACTTACCCAACTATACTACTACACGATAGGGTCCACTGCCCGGTTGTGTCTTGGTCTAGCTCGGTACTTTTTGGTTTACTTATCAACGATAAATTTTATAACTAGATTTAGCACATCAAGTTTTTGGCGCCGCTGCCGGGGATCTTGATTTGTGAAATTGATTTAAGTGTGATTAATTGATCCTTTCTAGAATTTATTCTTGGAAAGTTACCTTTGTTTGTATTGCGCCGGTGCGTTTATGGTTTTATCGTTTGTGTACTTTCAGGTGTGATTTGGTTGTGGATGAACACAAGGAGCTCCGGTAAAGAGCTTCTAAGTCCTTTGTCCAACCCGGAGAAGACCAAAAAGAGTAAACGAAGGAGGAAACCAAAGCAAAGATCATCGGAATCATCTAGTGGTCAAACGGATACCGATACATCTTCGGGAAACACCATCGAGGAGGAAGAAACTTTTGTGGAGGAAATTCCATCACCCGAAGAAGATCTTTCAACACCTTCCGAAGGTGAAGAAGAGATGGCGGATGAGGATGATACCCCCATTTTCTCACGGACAAGAACCGTGGCACCGACACCCGAGTCGGCCATACGGGTTCAAGATATTGAAAATGATAATTTCTCTTTGAAGGGGCATCATATGCAACTCATTAGAGATAAACAATTCGACGGAAGGGTGCGGGTCGATCCACACCAACACATTGCTAGCTTTCTTGAAATCGGGAGCTATTTCAAGTATGGGGCGAATATGGATGAAGTGATTCGCCTACGGACGTTTCCTATGTCACTTTGTGGTGAGGCAAAGATTTGGTATCAAGAATTGGAACCAAACACCATCACTACTTGGGATGAGATGAGGGAAGCATTCGTTAGACGATTTTATCCTCCGGCTTTAGCCGAAAGACTTTTGAATGAGATTAGAGCTTTCAAACAACAAGAAGGCGAAACTTAGGTAGAGGCATGGTGTCGGATGAAAGAAATGTTGAGGAATTGCCATGGTCACGATTTGAAGAAGAGAGAAATCATTGTGTTATTCTACAATGGTCTTAACTTGGATTCGGCAAGTATTCTTGATGCCTCGGGAGGAGGTCAATTCCTCTACAAGACACCGAATGAAGCATGGAGGCTTCTTGAAGACAAGGTTATCCAAAGCTTAAATTGGGCTAAGGATAAAGGAGGAAAACCGGTTAAAAAGCATGTTGCATTCGCCGAGGGTACTAGTAGTGGAAGTGGAAGCTCCAATGACTCGGCCATGATGAAAGAAATCAAGGCTTTATCTTCTAAGTTTGATGCACAATTCAAGACTATCAAAGGTGAAATCAAAGAGCTTAGAGATGGTTGCGGTAATTGTGGCGGAAATCATGCCACGGCTAATTGTGCACAAGACGATTTGCCAATGGTAGGAGGTGAGGAAGGTGTTAACTTTCTTCAACAAGGTAATTATCAAAGCGGAAACTACCAACGAGGGGGTTATCAAAACCGAAATTCGGGAGGTTACCAAGGCGGAGGCTATAACCAAAACCAAAACCAAATCCGATTTTCTAGACCTAACCAACCTTACAACCAAAACTCCAATCAATCTCAAAACCAATCATACAATCAAAACCAATCCCAAAACCAAAATTACAACCAAAAGCGACACCAAAGCCCATCTAGAGAACAACAACCACCACCGGTTCAAAAACAAGAACCAACATTGACTCCAATGGAACAAATGATGAAGGAGTTTATGTCAAAGCAAGAAACCGCCACCGAGAGGATGAAAACTCAAATGACAAATATTCGGTTGAGCATGGAACAAGGGCAAAAGAATCAACAAGCTTCAATTCAAGATTTGGAGCAGAAAATGGAGAGGTTGTCCGAGGGGCAAAGTAGTAGGCCAACCGGTGGCTTACCGAGTAATACACAACAAAACCCAAGACCACAACCTTCACCTTCTAGCATTTCCAAACCTTACCAACCACCACCCGCGAGAAATGAGCATGTGAATGCTATAACCACGAGAAGCGGAAAGGAGCTTCCACCACCTCAAGCCAAAGACAAAAATGTTTCTAACTCTTTTGTGCAGGAAATTGAGGAGGAAGACAATGAAGAGAATATTGATGCTCCTACACCAACGGTCACACCGGTGTCACCTACTCCGGTTGTGAAAGCTTACAAGCCGAAGATTCCTTATCCACAAAGACTAAGGAAAGAAAAGATTGCGGCTCAATATGGGAAGTTTGTGGACATGATCAAGGGCATTCGAATCAATGTGCCTTTGGTTGATGTATTAGCCGGGATGCCGAATTATGCCAAATTCATCAAGGATTTGGTGAGCAACAAGGAGAAATTGTCGGAGGCTTCGGCAATGTTTTTGAATGAGGAATGCTCGGCACTTGTCCAAAACCAAATTCCACCCAAGCTTGGAGATCCCGGGAGTTTCATCATTTCTTGTACATTGGGTAAAATCATCACTTGTGATGCACTTGCGGACCTAGGTGCTAGTATAAACTTAATGCCATATTCACTTTATGCTAAATTGGCCCTAGGATCCTTAACCCCCACTCGCATGAGCATCCGTCTTGCCGATAGATCTTTCCAATATCCCGTTGGGATTGCGGAGAACATGCTAATAGAGGTAGGGCAATTTACCTTCCCGGTTGACTTTGTTATCCTCGAAATGGAGAAGGATAGTAAAGTGCCCTTGATTTTAGGACGACCCTTCCTACATACCGCGGATGCCATAATTGGGGTTAAAGATAAGAAATTGACCTTGGGGGTGGGGGATGAAAGGATTGCGTTCACGGTCGATAAGGCCATGAAGCATCCTTATTCTAATGATAATTCGTGTTTTAGAATTGATGTGATAGATGATGCGGTGGAGGAAGAATTGGAAAGCTTGCTTGGATTGGAATCGGAGCTTTTTGACTTGCTAGAGTCAAATGTTGAAGGAATGACCGAGGAGGAGTTGGTCATGAGCATGGAAGAGACAGATGATGAAGAAGAGCTCAAATGTGAGGATGCTTTTGAGGAGCTCACAAAGGATGACAATATGAGAATCAAAACGTCATTGGAGGATCCACCACATGATTTGGAGTTGAAAGAACTTCCAAGCCATTTGGAGTATGCATATCTCCATGAGGAAAATCTCCTACCCGTAATCATTTCTTCATCCCTTGTGAATGATGAGAAAATCAAATTGTTAAATGTACTTAAGGCTCACAAAAGAGCTTTCGCTTGGCAGAAATCCGACATACCGGGAATAAGCCCATCCTTTTGTAAACACAAAATCAATTTTGTTGATGATTTTAAACCCGTTGTCCAAAGACAACGGAGGCTTAATCCCAATATGGTGGATGTGGTCAAGAAAGAAGTAATTAAGCTTCTTGATGCGGGTATTATTTACCCCATTGCGGATAGTTCTTGGGTGAGCCCGGTACATTGTGTGCCGAAAAAGATGGGCATGACCGTTGTGGCTAATGAGAAAAATGAAATGATACCCACAAGGACGGTCACGGGTTGGCGTGTATGCATTGACTATAGGAAATTAAATGATGCTACACGAAAGGACCATTTTCCCCTCCCATTTATTGACCAAATGCTTGAGAGGCTAGCGGGTAATGAATATTATTGTTTCCTTGACGGATTCTCAGGATACTTTCAAATCCCCATAGACCCCGAAGACCAAGAAAAGACCACATTCACTTGCCCTTTCGGTACTTATGCCTATAGGAGGATGCCTTTTGGTCTTTGCAATGCTCCCGCCACATTCCAACGTTGTATGATTGCCATTTTTCACGATATGGTTGAAACTTCCATGGAAGTCTTCATGGATGATTTTTCGGTATTTGGCGATTCATTCGAGTCATGTTTAAGAAACTTGGATAAAATGCTCGAGAGGTGTGAGAGAGCCCACTTAGTCTTGAATTGGGAGAAATGTCATTTTATGGTAAAAGAGGGTATAGTGTTGGGTCACAAAGTGTCGGGGTTGGGTATTGAAGTTGATAGGGCTAAGATTGATGTTATTGCCAAATTACCTCCTCCGACCATTTTTAAGGGCATTAGAAGTTTTCTTGGTCATGCCGGTTTTTACCGTAGATTCATTAAGGATTTTTCGAAGATCACCCGTCCAATGACTAGGCTACTTGAAAAGGATGCCCCTTTTGTGTTTGATGGACCATGTTTGAGTGCATTTTCGACCCTTAAAGACCATTTGACCAAGGCACCTATCATAGTCTCACCCGATTGGTCCAAGCCCTTTGAACTCATGTGTGATGCAAGCGACTTTGCCTTAGGAGCCGTCCTAGGACAAAGGATTGATAAACATTTCAAACCTATTTACTTTGCTAGTAAAACCTTGAATGGGGCCCAACAAAACTACACAACCACCGAGAAAGAATTGCTTGCCGTCGTATATGCCTTTGACAAATTTAGGCAATATCTTGTGCTATCTAAAACCGTAGTTTTCACCGATCACTCGGCTCTCAAATATCTCTTTGCCAAACAAGACGCTAAACTGCGTCTTATTCGTTGGATTCTTCTCTTGCAAGAATTTGACATTGAAATCAAGGATAAGAGAGGTGCCGAGAACCTTGCCGCCGATCACTTGTCAAGACTGGAAAATCCAAATCTTGACAAGCAAGGCGATACTAATATTGATGATTCCTTTCCCGAGGAATTTCTTTTGCAGGTAGGTGATGAAAACAAGGATGAGGAAGCACCATGGTATGCCGACTTGGCAAACTATTTGGTTGGTGGAGTTTTGAGGAAGGGCATGAGTCACCAAGAGAAAAGCAAATTTTTCTCTAACTTGAAGCATTATTTCTGGGAGGAACCGTATTTATTCCGCGTTTGTGCGGATGGCATGGTGAGAAGATGTGTTTCGGGTGGTGAAACAAGAAAGATTTTGGATGAATGTCACTATGGGCCCACCGGTGGACACTATGGTCCCTCAGTTACCGCAAAGAAAGTGTTTGATGCGGGGTTCTATTGGCCAACGATCTTCAAAGAGGCTAACACTTTATGCCAAACTTACGATGCGTGTCAAAGAACCGGAAACATCTCCAAAAGGGATGAAATGCCACAAACTAGCATCCAAGTTTGCGAAGTATTTGATATTTGGGGCATAGACTTCATGGGACCGTTCCCACCTTCATTCAAAAATGAATACATTCTTGTGGCGGTTGATTATGTGTCCAAGTGGGCGGAAGCTAAGGCTTTACCAAAGAATGATGCTCGTGTGGTCATTGATTTCTTGAAAAGCCTATTTTGCCGATTTGGGATGCCCAAAGCATTGATTAGCGACCGGGGGAGCCACTTTGCTAATGCTCAACTTGAAAAGGTGCTAAAAAAGTATAGGGTGAATCACCGGTTTTCGACTTCCTACCACCCACAAACAAGTGGTCAAGTCGAGAACACTAACCGTGCTTTGAAAAGGATTTTAGAGAAAACGGTGAAAGACAACCGGGCAATATGGTCCAAAAAGCTTGAAGATGCATTGTGGGCGTTTCGGACCGCCTACAAGACACCTATTGGAACGACACCGTATCGGTTACTTTATGGCAAAACTTGCCATTTACCCCTTGAAAATGAGCATAAAGCTTATTGGGCACTAAAGAATTGCAATGTGGATTTGATTGAAGCGGGGGAAAAGAGAATGTTGCAACTTCACGAGTTGGATGAGCTTCGGTTGCAAGCTTATGAAAATTCTCGTCTCTACAAGGAAAGGACAAAGGTGTTGCATGATCGGAAGTTGAAAGTGAGAAAAGAATTTAAATCCGGTGAAAAAGTGCTTTTGTTCCAATCAAGATTCAAGTTGAAACAACCGAAGTTCAAACCAAGGTGGACCGGCCCATACGTGGTCAAGCATCAATATCCATCCGGATATGTGGAGCTTTTTCAAAAAGATGGCGGAACCTTTATTGTGAATGGGCACCGTTTGAAACTATACCATGAGGATGAACAAGAGAGCGAGTGGGAGGAACTCGCAACTTACCCCAAGGACAAATGAATTCGGGGTCGAGTCTAGCTTGGACTCGTTAATAAATGAAGCCCATACACGAGGAAACTCGTGTTTATATCCTTTTTGATAAACTTAGAATTTTTGGCCTGCATTTTTGATGATTTTGATGTGTTTGCTGCTGCTGAATTGTTTGAATTGTTAAGTGTTAAAGTGTTTTTGTGTTGCTGCTGTATCTACTGATTTTGCATAGGAAAAGCCGATCGGCTTGCAGAAGCAGTTCGGCTATAGTTCAAAAGCAGATCGGCTTTACATAGCCGATCGGTTTATTCTTTGAAAAATGATCACAGAACTTGAGCCTTTTCTGAAGCATTAATTTACCAAATAGAAAGCAGATCGGTTTACAGCTACCAGTTCGGCTAAAGCTTTTAAGCAGATCGGCTATATAAAGCAGTTCGGCTATACTAGTTAAAAATCGTTTTAGAACTTGACCTATCCATCTTGAGCGCATTTCAATTGATAAAGCCGTTCGGCTATTAGTTTAGAGCAGATCGGCTAATATAGCAGTTCGGCTAAGATAGGAAGCCGATCGGCTTTGGGTGAGTTCTGGCGATTTAATTAGAGAGCATATGCTTTGTCTTTTCCACAAACACAAAAACATCAAGCCGATCTGTTCTTCTTTTTCTCTCTCAAGTAAAAATGAAAATCACCAAAATCCTCACTAAATCATCATCTAACCTTCAAATCTTTCAAGGAAATCAACCTCTAAACATGTCTAGACAAAATAAGGTATCTCATGTCTCCATTTAATCTTTCCTACTAGTGATTTTTGAGATGAACATCTTGAATCCGGGTTTGGTTTGATTCAAGTGTGGGGATGAATTCCTTTGTGATTTTGTTGTGTATTATGCTTGATTCATACATGTTACTCAGTTTATACCATGATCTTTTGTTTAAATTTCTCGATTTAGATGATTTACAAATTAGGGTTCATATGCTAATTTGGGGATAATCCGAATTTAGTGATTTATGCTTGATAGTTGGTGCTAATTGTGGTGAAATTCGTGTTTGCAAGTATGATGTAGTTAATTGGTGGGTTGATTTCCAATTGTGGATGATTTAGAAAATTAGGGTTTATGTGGAAATTGGGGAAGAAGGAGTTGACTTTTCTGGTCAACTTTGACTTTTGCTTTGACTGACTTTGGTGTAACTTGTGATTGTAGTACATGTCTAGAAACCATTTGAGTAATCCTTTTTGCTCAATTCAAGTTCATGTTTGATATTGAAGTTATGCATTTATGAGATAGTCAATAGGTTTGGTATGTAACTTTGATTGTAAGGCTTGCTTGAGTCACATTGTATGTCATTGGCATGATTCAAGCGTGGTTTAATATTAGGTTGCATGTTTATCCTTATTGAGTTTAAGTTTTGGCTATGTGATTGATTGGTAACTGTCGGTTTGTGCTATGCTTGCATTTGTTGATTGTTTTGCTTTGTGATGCGGTTATTAGCGTGTGTGCGCGGTTACTGGGGGGTGTGGTTGTGTTTGACATTAATCGCTCATTTTGTCATATTTTGCTAACTCTAACACAATTTTGGAAATTTTGTATCTTGTTGTGTTGTTTTGTGCAGAGAGGCAGGAATACCCAACCTGACACCTATGAGCCTCAGTATCCTGAAAGTATTTATGAGGGTTTAATGCCTGGAGACCGCCACCCTCATTTGATTTTTGGACGCCATACATATAACTACCTGGAATACACTGAAGCCTTGTATAAAATTCATAAAAAGGAATGCGAATACCCTCGGGAAATCAACTGGAACCCGTTGGAAGTCGTCGGGGTTGCTCATGATATTCGCAACACTCTTACTCAAACTGTGCAGTTCGATGACGAGGCTTTTGGTGTAAATGACTTTGAAAAGCTTCTTGGGATCCAAGAAAATATTTACGAAGAGTTGGTAATGGAATTTTTGGCAACTTTGGAAATGTTCCTTATCAACAATGTCGACGATAAATTCTTGAGTTTCAGACTTGGTGGGGCCCCTAGAAAATTATCCTTGAAAGAGCTTGCGGGTTGTTTGGGGATTTGTACGGATGATGAATATTCTTCCCATTGGATTGATCGGTATATTATGACTGGGGCAAGGCTGGATGAGGGGCAGTGTGATGCTGAAGTTTGGGCAACGCTTAGTACATCACGATATCTTGGAGGGAAGAATTTGAACAAACATCTTACGTCCCCCAAATATAGGGTGATACACAAAATGTTAGCCAACACACTGACTCTTAGGGGAACCAATAGGGAGAAGGTGACATTGATCGACTTGTGGTTCTTGGATAAGTTGAAAACTAGGGACATGATCAATGTCCCATATGCAGTGGGCAAGTACCTTTACACGTATGCTAGTGGGCATAAACCCACTTCCAGGCTTTGTGGTGGTCATCTAATCACCCGGATCGCCAAGGGCTTAAAGGTCAGTTTGAAGCCCCGAGGAGTTCCCGCCTATACCTTAGTGGAAAACAATACCCTTCCAATTGGGGCCGAATCCTATGCCATGGCCCACATCTTGAGAAAGAAAGGTGGATATTATGTTGCTTATAATCTCACTCCTCAAGAGGCGGCCACTGTGTCTAGAGCCGGGGCTCGGGGAAAAAGGCCCGTCACCATTGAAGATTCTGATGAGGAAGAAGAGGCGGGGCAAGAGCAAGAAGAAGAAGCTGAAGTTAATGTACATCCGGGTCGTGGTCATTCATCTCATTCTGGAGAGCCCGCGAATTGGAAGACCTTTATGTCCAGATTCAACAATATGCAACTTGAGCAAGATCGAAGATGGGGAGAACAAGAAGAGTGGCAACGGGAGAATGTGGCTTTCAGGGACGAGTCTAGGTATGAGTGGGGAATTAATCAATACCAAAATGATTGGCTAATTCACGACCATGAGCGATTGGGCCACCATGTGCCCGACCATGTGCCTATCCCGTATAATCACCCACCTCGTTGGGGATAGCCGGGGGGTGTCCTCCCTGCTCCTATTTATGATCGGGATGCTGCTTTAGTGGAGCTCCAGCGACATCAGGAGCATATGCACACATCTGATTACCACCAGCAGCAGCAGGATTGGGGCACTCCTTGGTCCTCAGCTCCATCCCAGCCTAACACTTGGACACCTCCTGAGCCCTCCAACTGGCAACAAGAGGCTCATCACCATTGGCTTTTTAGATCGCCATCACCTTATCAGCAGCAGTATCAGCAGGATGATCCCACCCAGGACCCACCCCATGATAACGTTGGTAGTTGGTCATTGTTATTATTTATTCTGGGATTGTAAAACTCTAAACAATTTTTTTTATTCTGCGTTATTTTTCTTTTTGGTTCTTTGGATGATTAGCATTCATTGTATCATTTTTATTTTTATTTTATTATCATATGGGCTTGTGTTTGGTGTTTGTTTGTTTGTTGCCCATTTGTAGCATGTTGAGCTGGAGTGGATTTCTACAAGTCTATCATGAGCCAGCTCCTCCATTCTCACCTTCATGCAAAACCCCCGGGGAAGTTCTCGTTTCTTTTTACCCCCGCTCTTTTGCTTATTTATTGATTATATTTGTATTGGGGTCAATGCAAACCTTAAGTGTGGGGAGGTATTCACTTGAATTCCATTCCTAGTGAATTGTTGTTTCTTACCTTTCGTTAGGTTTGTGAAGTTTATTGGCTCTCCAATCGAACTTTACGAATCCCATTAACGGGCTATTGGTCACTTATTGGGTCTGTTATTGATCTTGGGTCCGATAGATTTTTGCAAATTCTAATAAAAGGCCGGGAAATGATAATTTGCTAGGGGTATGCTTGTCCTTAAAAGATTGATTGCTTTGAAAATCTTAAACTTTGAAAATTATTTAAAAGTGAATTAATCTTCCCTCTTGCAACTTAACCTTTTGAGATGTGTCATAAAAAGCAACCTAATAGGGTGAATTGCATGACTAGCACGCTTGTAGCCTCCACTATGAAAAATTGTGAGAAATTTGAGCCTTATTGAGAAAAACACTTACCTTTAGTGTTTATATTGTTGATTGCTATGAGTGTGCCGGTGATTGTAGTTTGTTCTAGAACTTGCCTTAGTGATGCATTTTGAGACCGCTGTGGGATCACAGAAATGTGATATAGGTGGGTCGAAGACGAGGAGGTATTCTTAGGAATTTTTGAATTTATTTTGCTTTAAAACCATTTATACCCAGTTTACACAGGTCGTTAGCACTCATTTTTAGTGCTAAGAAACCCCTAGAAAACTTCCACATTCAATCCACTAAATATTAGCTTTATTTTTGTGTAGTCAATTCCCGAACCATCACTTTTCTAAGATGTTGCCTAGTTGGAACTTATGATGGATTCTACCAAAATGTGACTTAAATCGTTTTGAATTGGGATTCTAGTGTTAAATTCTATGATTGAGATTGGAAACAATTAAATGAATAGAAGTTAACCTTTGAGCTTAAAGTTTATAGTTGGATGATTGTAGTCAACTAAATGGCCTTTGGATTCCTGAATAAGTAGTTCCCGAGGGGTGTTCTACACCTAGCCACCAAAGGCCTTTATCCGGTCTAGGATGGTTGGTCCGAAAGTTCGTTACACAGGGTTCATAGAAAGTCATAGAGTGCAATTATTCCAATCAAATGTGAAAAATCAATTTGAGTTATTTGTGCGAAATTGTTAAAGTATGAGTCATAAATGAGAACAAATAATAAGTTGAATTGATTTGGCACAAGAGTCCTAAGTTTCATTACTGTCACATGTTTAAACCAATAGGTAACATTTCTGCATTTTTCATGGGTCTTGACTACCACTTTTCACCAATTATTGTGTCCATCATACCCCTATTCCATAATTAGCCTACATTATTACAACACATGCTAGAATACCTCCTTTGAGATCTCACTTGGTGCTCACGCCAAGTCGGTGGAGATTTGATCCTCTTGCAAGCCTATGGTAACAATGCATCACGACTTGGCTTGATTGAGTGTTACATTGCTTACTTCCTTACCTTGTAGTTATATAGGTTGAGAGTGAGTGACTAAACACTTATCCTTATATGAGGTGCTAGGTCGTGCATTCGGGCTTGACAACTAAAACATCTCGAGTTTTAATGCTTATACATATGTTGCTAGCCTAATTGCCTTGGTAGTTAGTGTTAGTATTGTTTTGGTAAACTTGATATTCACCTATTGTTGTTGCAAGAGTGGGTTTTGAAATGGTAAAATAATGGTTTGCTTGAGGACAAGCAAAGTTCAAGTGTTGGGATATTTGATATCGCTCATTTTGTCTATATAAATATATCGCGATATCATTGTTTTGCATATGTATTTTAGTGGATTTCGAGAACTTTCGATACTTATTTTGTTTGGAAATCCATTTCAGGTGAAAAGCTGGAAACGCATGCGATTTGGTGTGGAATTGGTGATGTTTGGATCAAAAGTTGGCTGAGCTGGAAATCTGGTCTAGCCGATCGGCTTCATAATTAGCCGATCGGTTCCTATGCTATAACCGATCTGCTTAATTTAGCTGATCGGTTCACCTAGTTCATTTCCATCTCCGCAGCTTGCCCGTGTTGGAGCTTGAGTTCTTGAACTGAAGAAGCCGATCGGCTAGTCATGAGAAGCCGTTCGGCTATGACTTTAAAGCCGATCGGCTATGCCTAACAAGCTGATCTGCTATGTTTGGATCTGAGTGAGAGGTATGGTGGTTGATGTACTGTCCGATTCTGATTGGTTGGCATTTAATGCCAACCGTTTTTCCCATCCGTTTTTCAAATAAAGAAAATAAAAAAAAATTAAAAAAAAAAAGTGAAAATGGGGGTGTTTGGTTCGGCTAGCTTCATAATCATTCATCATCTTCATCTCATTTACACACTCCTCATTACACACACACTTCCATCCTCATTAACTCCATCCTCATTTTTACTTTCATCACTCACCCACATTTACTCCCTTCACCATCTCATTTACTCCACTTCACCCAACCAAAATCACCATTTTACTTCACATTTTCGCAAGGATCTAGCTAGGAATTTGTGAGGGAAACATCGAGCAAACATCATTTGGAACAATTGTGTAACAAATTTGGTATAATTTCGATTTAATCTAATTTCAAGTTATTTTATGGATTTGTTTAGTGTTTATGATTTTTGCTTGATGATTGTGATTACGTGTGGCTAGTACCATTGTGTTTGCTTGGATGAAATAACTAGATGATTAGAGGTGTATATTTTGGATGTTAATTTATGCTTGAGTTTGTGAATCATCCATGGATTTGTATATATTTATTTAGTTGTTGTTATGAACTTTCGGCATTTAGCTAAACGATTATAGCGAATGTTCTTTGTTTAGTAAAAATACCTAAATAAGTTATTTGTCATTTGTGGATCAAAGCATTTGATGATTGTAACAACACTAGTTAAATATATACAAGTTAACGATTATAGCGAATGTTTGTCGTGTGGATGATTTGCAAACTCACAAATTTAAATTTATGTTTAATCGGAGAACCTTGTGTGATTGAGCTTAATCACTAGAAGTTAGCCATTTGGTAATTTACTAATTGATATAGCGAACGTTTTCAACCAAGTAAATTGCTATCGATTATTTGTCTATAAATGATTGAACAAGATTGCTAATGTGGTTTTGGAATATGTCAAATGATTTAGCTAAATTGTGCAAGTTGGTAACCATGGCGAACGTCCGTTACTAGATTAAATCATAGGTTTGTTGATTGAAGTTGAACTATAGGTCTCAGAGAACTTTGAGCTTAGGTTTGATGAAAGTTACCATTTAGCATATGTATTAACCGGTTATAATTTTACACCCCGAAATCACTAGTGAAATAATCCAAGCAAGCATTGTTTTTAATACTTGAAAAGACCAAACAATTAAACCGACTCTTCAGAGTCCACCTGCCTAGATTAATTAAAGATTGTAGTTTTAATCATCGTGACAATTCGGTCACACAACCAACCACATTTTATTTTCACTTTTTAAATTGCTCACACTTATATCGATTATCCAATCTAGTTCCCTGTGTTCGAACCCGAACTTACCCAACTATACTACTACACGATAGGGTCCACTGCCCGGTTGTGTCTTGGTCTAGCTCGGTACTTTTTGGTTTACTTATCAACGATAAATTTTATAACTAGATTTAGCACATCAGCTAGAAGCCTGTCTCAGTTGTTATAATGCATATGATAAATTGAGACGTTTTTATTAGTTAGAAACATGCAATGTTGTTTGAAATTAGATTATTTTAGGTAGTATGTATATTTAAGTATGTCGTTAGTGTCATATTAATGTTACCTTTTGTATATGGTATCGTTTGAAAAATGGTGGTGATGACGAAGATGAGAGGTTGTGGTTAGGGAGGTGTAAATTGCTTACGGTGGTGACGTCGAAGATGGTGGTGAGGTGTAGATGATAGGGGTTGGTGGATATAGAGGTGTAAATTGATTGTGGTGGTGTCACCTAAAAAAATAATGTCGCCGGAAAATATGGTGTCGCTGAAAAATTGAAGAAGATAAAGTTGATGAAGATGATGACGTGGAAAATGTATCGAACTTTAGAGTGACGTGGCTCTGACTTGGCAATGCCATGTATGGTAATTATGACCGGTCAAATGTCATCAGTGTTAATGATTACATACAATAGCAATAAATAGTAGGTTCGATATATAGGATATCATTTTAAAAAATTACATGTATACAAAAGTATTTTTGAGAAAGTTTGATACATTTTCATACCATTTACCCTTCTTGTTCATTTCTTTATCCACTTTTTTCTTCCAAATGTGAGATGATTGGGAATGAACCAATCAAGAACACTTGTTAAAGATACTATATAATATTCAAAAGAGAAAGAAAAACGTATAGTCCATTTGTCCCATTTAAAGTGTTTTGATTACTTTTTTTTTTTAGAAAGGTAAATTCTCCCACACCTACAAACCATAATATGTACAATTTTTTTCACGAATATATACATATGTCCACAACCGGACTTGAACCCCCAACCTCAAGGTTTGAGGGTTCCCTCAATACCAATAGGCCAATGGCCCTTTGGTAAATGTTTTGATTACTATTTTGGGTCTTCTTATTATAAATATCGAATTTGGTGTTTATCCAATCAAAGAAGATTTTATTGGGTATTTATGATATTTAGTTGATAAAAAGTGTAGTAAATGGAGATTTCAAAAGTTATGTGCCTTGTCAAAAGGGACATTCACTAGGACAGCGGGTGTAATAGTTTTGATTATGTAATACTCCGTAATGATTATGATGAAACCTTTTTTTGAGTGAAATCGGAGATTGTACCATCAATTAACAAATAGTTAACCAGCTAAAAATTGAGTGAGTAAATTGTATTCGGTAGGTTAATCAGATAAACCTGTATAATTCTATTAAACTATTTTATTCTAATAAATCTGACATTAATAGAGTACGTACTTCATGTGTGTGGCCAGTGTGGGTTATGATAGGAAAAGTCTAGACTTACATAAATCTTACACAAGAATATATACATAATGAGTTGGCAAAATATGTGGACCAATCACATGAATTTGTACATTCTCACTTCATTCTCTCTCATGATTTAATTGGTCCACCTAATTATGTAAACAAAATTATGTAATCTTTGTGTAAATGTAGCATGGCTCTATGTATATAGTTTTTGAATCCCATAGTTGCAACTATCAAATATATATCTTAGCTAAAAATATAAATAGGCTTCAATTAACAATTTGAAAAGATCGGGGTCGAAAGTTTTGTAAGTGAATGCATATGTATTGAAATTTTGTAGCACAAATAATCACTGCCCAGTGGTTAAGCATTCCGAAAATAAATTTAACCTACTAATTAAACACAAATAATCCATGTTTAGAATGTAAACATTCCATAATTAGTGATATATATAATAATATTTATTAAAAACTTGTTGTATGTATGGAAAGTTGATGATAAATTAATAATTTGAATTTATTTTAGAAATGCTTAACCACTGCCCTTATCAAAATCCAAAAGTTTATACCTATCCAATTAATTAAATATATCTTTTATATATATAATTAAAAGAGGATACCATTAACAAGTCTTGACCCTTGATTAGGCTCCCAAATTAAAGATCAATGGCCTATATTAGTTTAAAATAAATACACTAAGCACCCCTTTAATGATTATTTGATAACCTTTTATTTTATATAATATTATAGACACATAATTCTAAAAAATTATATCCGACTAAATATTTTTAACCAGCTTAAAACCCTAGCCTCCCTACTCCCATCTTCAACCTCCTTCTTCATCATCATCATCGTTCCATAAACAAGTTTCCAACAAAAGAAAAGCCGCAGGTGACGATGCCCCAAAACTAAACGATAACTTTGTATTCATCATGTTAAAGTTCTTACAGGTAATCTGTTACCTTTTAATGCGTTGATTGTGGCCATTTATTTTTTGAATTTTCTATTGGAGTTTTTAACCTGATTTTCATCTACTTTGTTTGTTGGGTGTTTATTTAGTGTAGTAGTGATTGATTCCGAATTCATTGAACATATGCTAAACTGATTTAATAGGGGCATAAATATTGTAATGATTTTTTATGAGAATTTTTTTTTGGTTCTCAATTATTTTAGATTATGATTATGATAGTGAAGGTGGTGGTGTATGTTTGGAAACAAAACGAGATGTCAGCCTTGGGAGAACAAATTAAAAGGTTTGTAGACTTGAATTTTACTTAATAATTCACTAAGATCATTATAAAAGTTCCTCATCTTGATAAAAGTTTTGTATATTCGTCATTGATATTAGATGTCATCTTCATCTTCTACATGATCAGCATCCTTTTGGTCCATGTAAATTGAGCTAATTTCGGATCTCTCCGGGTATTTTCTTGAATTTGGATGGTTGATTTATCAGTTTTGGCTTATAGGTGTTCTTAAACTCATGTGATGTTATCAATTAGGGATATTTTGTGGGCTATTTTGTTCACTCTCGCCAATTTCATGGTCTCCGGTATAGAATACTTATTAAGTAATTATCTGAGATGTGCTTTTCTCAGAGAAGATAGTGAAGTCCTAAGCCGAATTGCGGGCCGTGGAGGATTATTTGGTGAAAGCACTTTCTGCTAACATTGTAATGATATATATTTTGAATAATACATGTGGTGTAGGTATAACTAATTTGGAGGTAATTAAGATATTAGTGCATTTCATCTTCTGCATTGTGAGGAAGCGTTTTGTTTGTCGAATTAGGGAAGTGTTTACTTAAATTGTAAGATCCTTTAATAAGGCTAAAATATGCATTAAGGTTTAGCTAATTATTAGTATGTCAACTTGAATGCATATGAGCTGTTTAAGAAGGAGGGAGTAAACTAAAGTTTTTAAGCCTTTATGAGAACAATGTTTTTACTATTATCTAACTAGATATGGTTTATACTTCATAGCAAACCGTTATATGCGTTGAATATAAAGTAATAAAATCTAAAGTGATTTGTCTGTGTTTCTTTTTGCTAATGTATATGTAGTGAAGACTCGGAAATAGGCACTAAAGATGGATATATCAGACTCCATTGCGACTACAAGAGCTAAAATCGAAGAATAAAAGAAATTTATGGATGATCAGAGGACTAGTGTTGGACTTATAATGTCAATATGGGCCAAACATATGGGTCGTATAGTAGGTATGTGTATTATGTGTTAATGGGTCAAAATAAG
Organism: Helichrysum umbraculigerum; assembly: GCA_949592205.1. Lineage (NCBI taxonomy): Eukaryota > Viridiplantae > Streptophyta > Magnoliopsida > Asterales > Asteraceae > Helichrysum > Helichrysum umbraculigerum. Next base: position 100,352,136 of record CATIUR010000003.1, on the reverse strand, counting down.
AGTATGGGCTTTATGGGTTTTGGGCCGCAGGCTAACAAAACAGAAAGTACCATACGGTGTAGGTTAAGGAAGTTATTTGTGAAACGTTGTGTAGGTTATAACCGTTTAGAATGAAACGGTGTATCGTGTCATAGTGTCTGTACATTAGTATATATATGTGTGTCGATTGTAACAGTTTCTGTAATCCCACATTCAGTTATAATAGTTTATATTTGTTGTACATCGATTTCTTATTCTTCATATATCAGTGATTGATAATGGTGATCCATAATTGGATGTTGGAAGGGAATAGGTTTCATACAAAACCTGTGCAACATTGGTATCAGAGCGCAAGGCTCAAGTTCTGGAGGAAACCGATTCACCAACGTGTTCATATGGATTTTATGAAGCGCAGAAATCATGGAGGAATCGCTGCAAGAACAGTTCCATGGCATGGATAGATTAAGCGATTGACAGAAGAATGCAAGGACATGTTAAGGCAGAAACTAAAAGAATTTGAATCATATAATGCATCTAAAGGAAAAAGGTCTGTACAGAAACAAGCAGACCATAAACAGGCAGTCGGGAAGAAGAAGAAGAAAAAGGCTCGATGTTTTGTTTGTAGAAAAAGAGGACATGTATTCTGGAAGTGTCCAAACAGAATAAAGAAGGATATCATTCAAGGCCAAACCGAAAGCAATAAAGAAGGTATACCAATTTCAGTCCGCAAAAAAGATGAATTAAAGAACCCAGAAAAGGTTCATGTAATCACGGATCATATGGTTGAGGGAACCGACTCAGGAAATTGGGATTTTATTTGGTATATTAGTAACGCTTACAATAATCATATGAGCCCGAACAAATCAGTGTTTAAGAAGATGAAATCAAGTTTCGGTGTTGAAGTAGCCCAACATGAAAATAAGTCAATATTTTCTCATGGTGTGGGTGAAGCGTTTGTGAAGACAAATGAGAGGGATATGGTGATTCCCTGCGTGTTATACACACCCGAAACGACACTAAATGTGTTAAGTGTCGATCAATTGAAGGCTCAAGGATATATGATTAAGTATGGAGACAACAAGGTTAATGTCTCATACATGTTTGATGAAAACGAAGGCTGCAACTTGAATGAATCAGAGATGAATCAGAAACAAAACAAGAACCTTGATAAGTGTTTTGATTCAATCAACCAAAAGGAGTCATATCAAAGAATTAAAGAGATTGAAGGGCTGAAGTGGGATTCAAGTGAAGTGCAAGATTATTTGGAGGATGATTACATAAGTGTAAATGGAATCTTGCACGCTGTCAAGGTAAACTCATTCGGAAGATTTATATCGTTTCTTGATTTAATTGAAAACGATAGCATTGTGTATGACAATTGGGAAGTACTTAGCAAAAGGTTTGAAGATATGATTAAGTGGTTTTACTTAGTATATCTAAAAAGAGATGTGTTAGAACCGCTACCACCCGTTATAGGAAATGTGAAAATCGATTTATTGGGTCTTTACAAGATGATTGATAGCATGGGAGGCTATCTAAGTGTTTTATTTGGGAAAAAGTGGAAAGAAGTTGCATTGATTCATGGATTAACCAAAGCACATGAAGAAGAGTTAAAGAGTTGTTATAAGCGAACCATAGACTTGGTCAAGTGCTACTATAACACAACTTTGAGGCCCCGGTTCGAGGAAGAACCTGTGATGTTTGTGACAACCGAGAGGGTTGAAGATGGCTGTGAAGAAGCCGAGAAAGAAAACCCACAAGAGTGTGATGGGTCGAGTGAGATTGGGCTAGAAGTTGTTAGAGAAAGCACATACGGAGGTTGTGAGAACCTTCAAGAAAAGGAAACTCGTTTCGGTGTAATCTTAGAAGGCAACAAGTATGACAAGGCTGTTGATATAACTAAAGATCAAGAGACCGAGCAAGAGGATGGAGCAAGCACATCAGGAAGTGATGATTTCGTGATCATCACATAAATTGAAGAAAACAGAAAGGTTTGGCATATTGACATTAAGGGGGAGATTGTTGGACTTATAATGTCAATATGGGCCAAACATATGGGTCGTATAGTAGGTATGTGTATTATGTGTTAATGGGTCAAAATAAGAGTATGGGCTTTATGGGTTTTGGGCCGCAGGCTAACAAAACAGAAAGTACCATACGGTGTAGGTTAAGGAAGTTATTTGTGAAACGTTGTGTAGGTTATAACCGTTTAGAATGAAACGGTGTATCGTTTCATAGTGTCTGTACATTAGTATATATATGTGTGTCGATTGTAACAGTTTCTGTAATCCCACATTCAGTTATAATAGTTTATATTTGTTGTACATCGATTTCTTTTTAATTCATATATCAGTGATTGATAATGGTGATCCATAATTGGATGTTGGAAGGGAATAGGTTTCATACAAAACCTGTGCAACAACTAGAAAGGATGAGTATGCATATATCATATCATATCAGTCTAAAGGTATTCTTTTTGTATTAAGTATTCTGTATATTCCTGATACTTTATATTGGTCATTGGCTTCAAAACTTTTTACCTTACCTCTTGTGGGAGTTTTGTTTATACGATGATGACTCTATTAGTCAACTACTTTTAACAAAATTCCATATTGATGAAGAGGAGGTACAATTCTTTTTTTCATAAGCTCATATTGAAGTTCTTGATTAGTGTGTTTGATTTTGATCTGTTTGTGGTTGTGTCTTTGTAGTAAATCAAAGAATTATTCTCAACCGTAAGATGTTAGTTTCAATTTCACGCACTTCCAGATGTTGATGCTGTTAATTCAATCTTGCTTGGTTTTGCACCTCCTTCCGTACTTAGCTCTGAAAGCTCAAAGAAGGTAAAGATCGTTATCTGTTAAACCTTTTTGGATTCATCCTTCTGCTGCATAAATGTTCATGTGCAATTTTAGATTAATTCATTTTATTTTGCAGTTGAATGAGGTGATCATGCCTAACCCCTTTGATAAACCTCGTGCTGTTTTCATGCTAGAGATTGATGGAGTTGAAGGTGTCTGAATTTCTTCATGTAAAGTTTCTTAAAATGTTTGTGAATCTATCTAAATGTTCCGGTATTCTACCTTCAGGTATAGCATATCATTTCCTTTTGTATAACTTGCAGAAGAAGAGGAGGTATCACTGCTCTCTTTGAATGGACCCGTACCTTCATATTCGGAATGGACCAACCAGAATTTAGTAGATTTTTCTATTACTTAGTTAACATTCATTCATTGATTCACATATGATACCGTCCAATTAGGTTCACTCTTCCAATTTGGCTTTGGCTGTGCTGTAATAAATTATTTTGTTCGTCAATTCAGGCTGCTTGGTTGGGTGGATCATATGTTAGAACTGCACTTGATACATTGAGTGGAGACCTGATTGTACCCTTGGAAAATGATGTTCAGTTAAAACTTGATATGTCAAAGGTTGTACTTTATTTCAACCAGATTGGTTTTAAATTCATTTTATAATAGATACGTGCTTGCTTTCTCTCTTATTGTAAGTTTGTTTACCAATCTATGTAAGTTTGTTTACCAATTTGGCATTATATTATGTTACATCTTTGCATAAAAATGTTCAAGATTACAACAGGTCAACAATAGTAACTTCGCAACTAATTTTGCTTCAAAATGGAATTGATTCTATCTGATAATTTTATCTTTTACGTTGGTGGTAATTCTGTTTTCGTGTAGTCAAGACCACCGCTGCAGCTGCTCCAGGAAATCTATATCTTGGAAAACTCGTGTTACATTGGTTGAAACTTGCTCCTCTAACCAATGCTAAACTTTAATTGTTAGATTGTGGACCGTCTTTGATCATCGACTGAAAAGGATAAACTGTCTTTCATAGTAGAATAGTAGAATCCATTATGAATCAATTATTTTTTTATATATATAAACGACCTTCTCTTCATTAATGTATTGTTTTTAGGAGAGTAAATTATGTTGAATCTCATAAATTTAATCTTGAAAATAATTGCTTCGATGTTGTCTGATCAGATGTTGGGTTATTTAATTGTCTCCATGTTGTCTGATTAATGTATTATTTTAGCATACTTTAAATGAAATAAAAGTTTTCCGGTAGAAGTATATTACGTAGTACTATATTTAGTTCCCAATTCACACTAAAGGTCGCTTCGGTGAATGTATAGTTATCATTTTTAGCATTATAAAAAAATGGTTAATTGTTATAGTCAAAACGTTTACAACTTAGATAATCTATATTTTAAAATCGACATGTCCTATATTTTAATAAAAAACTTTGGTATAGTTTCATTTGACTTTAAATTTTTAATTGCAAAATTTACAAAATTAAATGTCGAAACCCGCGTTGTCGCGGGTCTTCACCTAATATATTTTTAAAATCTTATATAAGAAAACCAATTAGAGTCCTAGACCAAATATTAAAACTCCATATTTTCGTGAGTAATCAAATCATATTTTTAAAATTAATAGGACTCTTGATTTCGTAGGGATTTCAGTGATGTATATTCCCTGATTTATTAAAGTAATTAATTTAAAAATAAATAAAATAATAAATATCGAATGATAATTGGTCAATTGGACTTTAATTTTAAAATTGGACTCCATAACTCTGCTTCCTGTGTTATATCTACTAGGTTATAAACCCGTGTATGCACACGGGGTTGATTGCTTAATTAAAATATAGGTTATAATCTTTAATCTTAATTTAATTAAAAAAGGGACATAATATGTAATTGATTAATTGAATCTGATTTATTTGATGATATCATAACCCGCTTCCTATAAAACAATTAAGATATATTATAAATAGTATATGTTATAGTATAGTGTAGTATATTATTGTAATAGTTTTTAAACACGTGTGTACACATGGGTCTTATAAGATAAATCGAACAATAAATTCGACGTTTTTAAATACGTTTATGGTAGCATGCCGTTACTTAGATAAAATATATAAAATGTTAAAAAAATATACTCATATCAAACTTACATATATGGATGAAGATTATGTGAACAACTTTCTTGAATTTCTTTATTTTTTAATTGATTACAATTGTAAAGGAATATAATCTTCTTAATATTAAGTTGATAGGTATTAAGAATTTAAGATTACCTATAGTTGGATAGTAGGAATAGGAATTAACATAAGATTAGGATATTTCATATCATATAAGTATATAGCGATAATAATTACATATATACATATAAATACAAATTATAATTGATTATAGAAAATAAATAAATGAATATTGATTGATTAATGACATCATTAAATCCTAAATTTTAGCCAATTGAATAAAATTAAGTAAATTTATTGGCTAATTAGATATTTTATGACATCATAGGGTGTTTCCTATATATAATTTAAGATACTAGATTTCAAACCCGTGTATACACACGGCTCGTAGAATTTATATTTGGTTTTTATAAGTACGGACATAACGTGTATGATAAAACTGTATTGTTTTGTATAAGTTAAATAAGATATATGCAATGAAGTCGCGAATTAAATTATTTTTGATTGTATGTCTATAAAGCATACCCTTAATGTTACATTAATGTTAGTTTTTGTATATTAACAAACAGTTCTAACCCGCGCATGGGGAGCGGAAAAAAATTAATCTTTAGATGAATATATTATACACGCGTGTTGAATATTAAAAATATGTGTTAATTTTAATTTATAAAGGATTTATTGTTTCGTTATGTATTAAACTTTACATTTTTTACTATTGTATGCGATATAATTTCATTTGTTCTATTGTATGTAGTGAATTTGTAAATATGGTCTATTGTATGTATAATTTCCTTTTTGGGTAAGACCAAAAAAAAAAACTTTCCTATTTGGACCTTACCCAAAAAGAAAATTTTATATACAATAGACCATATTTATAAGTTTAAAACATACAATAGAAGTTTTCAAAGTTCGACTCATACAATAGTAAAAAATGTAATGTTTAATACATAACAAAACAATAAACACGCTTATAAATTATGAGTTCACATTTTTTTATTTTTAATTAATTTCGTAATTTTATAAATTACTTACATAATTTTATAAATAAAAAAATTTAAAGTCATGTTATTGAGATACACTCTATTTTTAATTAATTTTGATTTTTAGATAGATTTTTTCATTGTTTAAGAAAAAAACATAGTTATAAAATTAAATATACGTACGTAAAAAGTATATGTGGATATTGAAAGGATTATTACTGAATAAATCAAAGTAAATAAAATAAACAACTATGAAAAAAGGAAACCTAGTGAGTTATAAAGTCGAGAGATTTAATCTAAATAAATTTTGGATGAGATTCAGAGGAGAAGGTATTATTTGAGGAGAAGGAGGAGAAGAATTTTTAAATTTTCATTTTTATCCCCTCCACCTTTTTAATAGTGTACACTACTAGGGGTATTCATTAAATGGTTTAACCCGACTAACCGCCCAATCCAAATGTGTTTGGGTTAGTTGGGTTTGGACTATTTGGGTATGGTTTGAGTGTTTGGTTTTAACCGGGATAAAATATTGATTTTTGGTTTGGTTTTGGTTATTCATCTTAGACTTTAGGGCCAAACCTAATACCTGATAAGTATTATACATGTTATTTTTTTTAACAAGTGTGATTTGAGATTAAACAGGAACTGGAAAGGTTAGTGTATGATTCATACAACTTTGTACAACAATAGTTGTATAAAAGTAATTATATTTTACAAATGGCATCCCATCATCGTTTACAAATTAAGCTCCACATTCTCATGTAATAGCAATTGGAACAGATAAAAATCATAGAATGTATGTTTAATGTTTGTATATGACTAAATGGTGTTACATAATATATATTTGTTGGACCTCCGCTCATGTTTGTCTTGACAGATAGGAGGAGGATTTGATTTTGCAACAATTTCTTCCATCAACATTTTGAATTGCGTCTAATTTTCGGTTTAATGAGCCCCAAACCGATTAACCCGATGGTTTATTGGTTGGTTTGGTTTGGTTTTACCTACATTCGGTTTGGTTATTGGGCGATTCTAACATATTCTCAAAACCGACTAACCCAAACCGAATAAACCATATAAACCGAGAACCGACCGATTGAACACCCCTATACACTACTCCCTCCTACTTTCTTCCTACCCACCCCTCCCCTCCACCACCCACCACTAGCTGCTACCACCCGCCGCCGTCGCCACCGGTCGTCGAAAAAAAAAATTCAATTTTTTTTTAATTTAAAAAAAAAAAAAATTTAATTTTTTTTTCATAATTTTTTTTTCCAATTTTTTTTTACATATTATCACTTTGTACTGCATTTTATTATTTTTATTGCATTTTGTATATATGTTTAGTAGATATTATTCGTTTTTACTGCATTTTTGTATTTTACACATAATTCTTTTGATTTGTTTACTGCATTTTATTTATACACCTCAATCTTATATATATTATTTATTTTTTACTGCATTTTAAGTTATACATAATATATTTTTTACTGCATTTTGTTAAAATTACAATGCATTTTATTATTATTCAATGCATTTTGCATATATTTCATATATTACATATTGTTTATTTTTTACTGCATTTTATATTATACATATGATACATTTTTACTGCATTTTGTATGAAAGTATAATACATACTACTGTTTTTACTGCATTTTACATATATTTATTTAGTACACATTGTTCGTTTTACTGCATTTTATATTATATATAATCTATTTGTACCGCATTTTGTTTTTTTTACTGCATTTTGTTATTTTCACTGCATTTTATATTATACATAATCTATTTGTACTGCATTTTGTTATTTTCACTGCATTTTGATATTTTTGCTGCATTTTTCATATATTTCATTCATTATATATTGTTTGTTATTCACTGCATTTTGTATTTTACATGTTATCGATTTCTACTGCATTTTGTATTTTACATATTATCTATTTGTATTGCATTTTGTATTAAAGTATAATACATATTGTTGTTTTTATTGCATTTTGCATATACATCATTCGCCTCCCCGTCACATTTGCTATATTTAGCGTTACTCGGCGGTTAAAATTAATATTCATTTTATATTAATTCAATAAATTAGTCTTATCTTATCTTAAATATCTTAAATTATATACAAGAAACACTTGATTATGTCATCAAAATTTTAATTAACCAATCAAACTCTTTGATTTTATCCAATTAACTAAAATTTAGGACATAATGATGTCATAAATAATCTTAATAGTTAATTAAAAAATACAACTTAATAATGTCTACATATTAAAATCTCTTGACTTTATATTTCACTTGGTTGCATTTTTTCTTAGTTGTTTATCTTATTTCCTTTAATTTATATTCTTTCAATATCCGCACATATTTTTTACGTATTTAATTTATAACAATGCTTTTTTCTTAAACAATGAAAAATTTATGATTGGTGATCATAGGGGAAGGGATCATATGAGGAGAAGGAGGAGAAGTTTTATTTGTGGCCGTTGGATGATCTTTTGGGTTGGATCAATGGTTAAAAGGGTGGCAATTTTGTAATTACTTTAAAAAAATAAGGGTATTAATTAACCAAAAAAAAAAAACATAACATTAATTTTCACTCCACACCCCTTCCACTATTTAGACTTTTACATTTTAACCCTTCCACTTTATTTTCTTCCCCCTCCTACCTTCTTCATCCTCTAACCCCACCTACCACCACTTGCTGCCACCACCTGACTGCCGCCGCCGGAATTTTTTTTTTTCAAAATTTTTTTTTTAAAATTTTTTTTTTTTCAAAAAATTTTTTCCAAATTTTTTTCTCATAAATCTTTTATTAGATATAGTATTCCTTTTCTTACTGCATTTTTAATAAAACTATACGTTTTTCACTGCATTTTGTATATTATTATTAATTAACTAAAACTTTTATATATTTTACCGCATCTTCTATACCCGACGTCAACAAAATACCGTACAAATGGATTATATATATAATCTAAAATGCAGTAAAAAGATAACAATATGTCCTAACTTAGACGTAGTGGGTCTGTATGCATATCACGAAAAAGCCTTTTGGTTAGGTATTGCTACACCACGCATGCCTTCGAGAGTCATAATGACATTACTGAGGAACATCTTTATCAGAATATTTTGGCTTCTCACATCGAGCAACTAGCAATAATTTTTCCGTTGACTTCCGAAAATCTTTTTGATGTAGTTTTGTAAGGACATTCTGAGTCATGGTACACTACCCCGTGCATGTGTGTCTTGAAACGCCCCGAAAACAGAACCAATTTTTTTTTTACACACTTATTTTATACACTATAACGTATTCTATTAGGTCCCATACATATTTACTAACTCATTTAACCCAACAACTTCTAAATTCATTGTACCAACACACTTCTACCTAATTTAATTATTTTACTCAATCAAAATTTCATCATAAGGACATAACCATTGGAAAGTAGACTCTCTTAGCTTTTCAACGATATAAAGAACGTCAAAAACGGAGTTACGGTTCATCTTTTATGACCGTTTTAAGTTTCAAATTTCTGGGACACAGAGGAATCCGCGCGGATTCAGGGGAATCCGTCCGGATTCCCTTGCGTTTTCAGCACAACTTATGAGCAGAAGCGATTTTTGGGAATCCGACCTCGGGAATCCGCCCGGATTCATCAGAATCCGCCCGGATTCATGTGATTACAGCATATTTCAACCTACAAAGTTTTATGACCAAAAACAGAACTTTAAACGCACATAACTCATAAACGACAAAGAGTTAGGTTATGAAATTTTGCAGGCACATTCATATGGTCAAAACGAAGACTTCCCTTTTTGCACTTTTTCAAAATTCATGTTTTACGAGAAAACGGACGTGTAACCACTTTTTGACCATTTTAACCACTTTTAGTGAACACTCTATATCTCAAACTACATGGTTTTAGCTTCTGCCCCTTTTCACACATTCTCAACCTATCAAAACAAGTTTAATACACTAGGCCAAACTCATATAACTACATTCTGTCCCGATTTAACTCTTTGACCCGTTTTGGTGTCCATTTGGACACTTTCACCAAATCTATTATATAACGCTACCACTCTACCCAATACCACATTTATTTGACTCTTTCAACCCTGTTGACTATTTGTCAACTTCATCTTTGACCAACCAATCATTATCGACACTAAATCACTTTTTAACACTTTGACCCAAACCAAAACACTCAAATTACTTCATATCCTTGACAACTACATACACTATATACCATAACTCTATTTGACTTTCAAAGTCAACTAATATATATTGACCAACATGTTTAATTCGAAAACTCTTTGTTTGGGCAATTTACACAATTGAGCATCAAAACAACAATTCAAAAGAATGAACATAATCTAACCATAAGCATGCTCCATAATCCATATCAACATCTCTTATACATCTTCTATCCACATGTTTCTAGCAAAACTTCAACCTACATAATAAACACTAAAACGGGTAAGCACAACTGCTTAGTGAGTACACAGGCAATTAAACAAGCAATCAACATAACACTCAACATATATCAATACAATAACATAATCACAACATCACTATGCTCTGAACACTGAACACTGATCACTGAGCACCATATCACATTGATATGCATGCTAACACTATTTCACTGAGTACCATACCGCAACAATATGCATACTAATATTCTTTCACTGTATACACATATTCCACATAATCCACATATATTAACACTTTAACTTCTGCCCAATTGTGTAGCCTCTTACCCAACAGTAATCCGGATCCAACACAATCGAATCACACACTATTAATTTAACATAACATCGTAATCACAAAATCTTAAATATTTAATCTACATATATTATCAAGTTATCTTACATCCAATTGTGTAGCCTCTTACTCAACAGTAATCTGGATCCAACACAATCGAATCATACACTATTCTCCACCAATTCTTTCCTTTACCTTCAAGCTAGTGACATACTCATTACTCGCTAATGAGATAATCACTACTGACTTTTCCAAATAACATGTATTCACATAACTTTTAAACATAACAAGTAATTTAACACAATTAACTATTATAAGCAACAAACATAAATAAACAAACATAACAATTAACTTTCCTTGATTGTGCAAACCTCTAGCCCGCAAGCTATTCGGTACTACACAACCAAATCACCTGTTTAACCCCCGTATCACTCACCAAACTTTCTTAGATGATTTCACCAACGAAAGCTCTCCATGTCTCTAACACCTACATAATCATACATATAATCATAAAAATACTTAGGCACTAATCAATCATTCACTTTAATCATATTCAATCCCTCCCCCACTTTGATTAAACTAAGTAAAATCTTTAATCATATTCCCTTACTAAACTATTCATGATCATCTTACTTCTTTATCATACATCATAATTATTTCTCTAATAATGCTTCACTACTTTAATTTATGTTCTATCCTCATAAAAATACTCTATTAACACTAATAATAACACTTTTAAGCTTAATTACCCCAATTCATACACTTTTTAATGGAACCCTAGAATTACCCATAAACAAAATTCTTCAATTCATCAATTTTAACATGTTATATAATCACTAACAAACTTAATAACATTAATAAACACTAATTCTATCATAATAAACCCTATTTTCGTATTTAATTTTACCAATTTCATAAAACCCATCAAAACCCCAAAACTAGGTTAAACATGAAGAAATTAACACTTACAATGATTTAGAGAATGAAAGAGATGAAGAACTAAGGATTAAAACTTAAATTGAGAGTTGAATTTCATGATTTTGGGGATGTTGTTTTGCCTCTGCGATTTCTACTCTATCTCTGGAACTCACAGGAAGTTTTCAAAATGAAATAGGATAACTCTGGCCATCCACGTACAATTCTATCTATTTAATTTAATTTCTTTAAGTCATACAGTCTGGAACAGATAAAACCGCTTACGTTTTCATTCGTATCTTATTATCTACATAATAACAGTTCGTAATAAAAATATATCCGCGTACGATATCAATTTCCTAAAATTCGGGGTGTTACAACTCTCCCTCACTTATTTCATTCGTGTCCTCACGAATGGCACCCGTACTACTCAGTCTTATCACTATCCCTACTCATGCACAAACACTTAATCATACTTAGAACACTTAACTTAATTCACTGTTCATACATAAACGCATACATCACTTGATTCTATTCAAACGCATTATCAACACTAACTCTATAAGCTCTTTAAAATATACCCTTACATATTGGTTTCACATAATTTAGTGAAATACGTATCACTAGATACGAGTCTATTACTCCTACTTTCTCGATTATCTTTTCTTATCATAACATCTAACACGTAACTCACCTATTTTAAACACCTCTTCTCTTACACTCTATTCTAACAATCACATTATATCACTTTGATATTTGATAACTCCAACAATTCCATGTGAACTAGCATAATATAACTACGGTGATCAGGCGTAGACATATTATGTTATACACACTTCATTCTCAAGCTATCTCATATCATCGTTTTTCAATGTGATTTCCACACAAGTACATAACACACAATTCATTTAACAGTTAACACACAATAACTAATTTAACAATTAAACACATAGTCAAAAACTGCTTCACTATTTATCCACCTTATTTGCACATACAAAGTACAACGTTTAGCTATTTAGCATAATCATAATCATAGCAATTCAAACAACACCTAATGGTTTAAGTTTAAGCAATTATATCATGAATCACCTAACTCTCTTAAACCATTGCTTTGATACCAACTTGAAACGCCCCGAAAACAGAACCAAATTTTTTTACACACTTATTTTATACACTATAACGTATTCTATTAGGTCCCATACATATTTACTAACTCATTTAACCCAACAACTTCTAAAGTCATTGTACCAACACACTTCTACCTAATTTAATTATTTTACTCAATAAAAATTTCATCATAAGGACATAACCATTGGAAAGTAGACTCTCTTAGCTTTTCAAAGATATAAAGAACGTCAAAAACGGAGTTACGGTTCATCTTTTATGACCGTTTTAAGTTTCAAATTTTTGGGACACAGGGGAATTCGCCCGGATTCAGGGAAATCCACCCGGATTCAGGGGAATCCGTCCGGATTCCCTTGCGTTTTCAGCAAAACTTATGAGCAGAAGCGATTTTTGGGAAATCTGACCTCGGGAATCCGCCCGGATTCATGTGATTACAGCATATTTCAACCTACAAAGTTTTATGACCAAAAACAGAACTTTAAACGCACATAACTCATAAACGACAAAGAGTTAGGTTATGAAATTTTGCAGGCACATTCATATGGTCAAAACGAAGACTTCCCTTTTTGCACTTTTTCAAAATTCATGTTTTACGAGAAAACGGACGTGTAACCACTTTTTGACCATTTTAACCACTTTTAGTGAACACTCTATATCTCAAACTACATGGTTTTAGCTTCTGCCCCTTTTCACACATTCTCAACCTATCAAAACAAGTTTAATACACTAGGCCAAACTCATATAACTACATTCTGTCCCGATTTAACTCTTTGACCCGTTTTGGTGTCCATTTGGACACTTTCACCAAATCTATTATATAACGCTACCACTCTACCCAATACCACATTTATTTGACTCTTTCAACCCTGTTGACTATTTGTCAACTTCATCTTTGACCAACCAATCATTATCGACACTAAATCACTTTTTAACACTTTGACCCAAACCAAAACACTCAAATTACTTCATATCCTTGACAACTACATACACTATATACCATAACTCTATTTGACTTTCAAAGTCAACTAATATATATTGACCAACATGTTTAATTCGAAAACTCTTTGTTTGGGCAATTTACACAATTGAGCATCAAAACAACAATTCAAAAGAATGAACATAATCTAACCATAAGCATGCTCCATAATCCATATCAACATCTCTTATACATCTTCTATCCACATGTTTCTAGCAAAACTTCAACCTACATAATAAACACTAAAACGGGTAAGCACAACTGCTTAGTGAGTACACAGGCAATTAAACAAGCAATCAACATAACACTCAACATATATCAATACAATAACATAATCACAACATCACTATGCTCTGAACACTAAACACTGATCACTGAGCACCATATCACATTGATATGCATGCTAACACTATTTCACTGAGTACCATACCGCAACAATATGCATACTAATATTCTTTCACTGTATACACATATTCCACATAATCCACATATATTAACACTTTAACTTCTGCCCAATTGTGTAGCCTCTTACCCAACAGTAATCCGGATCCAACACAATCGAATCATACACTATTAATTTAACATAACATCGTAATCACAAAATCTCAAATATTTAATATACATATATTATCAAGTTATCTTACACCCAATTGTGTAGCCTCTTACTCAACAGTAATCTGGATCCAACACAATCGAATCATACACTATTCTCCACCAATTCTTTCCTTTACCTTCAAGCTAGTGACATACTCATTACTCGCTAATGAGATAATCACTACTGACTTTTCCAAATAACATGTATTCACATAACTTTTAAACATAACAAGTAATTTAACACAATTAACTATTATAAGCAACAAACATAAATAAACAAATATAACAATTAACTTTCCTTGATTGTGCAAACCTCTAGCCCGCAAGCTATTCGGTACTACACAACCAAATCACCTGTTTAACCCCCGTATCACTCACCAAACTTTCTTAGATGATTTCACCAACAAAAGCTCTCCATGTCTCTAACACCTACATAATCATACATATAATCATAAAAATACTTAGGCACTAATCAATCATTCACTTTAATCATATTCAATCCCTCCCCCACTTTGATTAAACTAAGTAAAATCTTTAATCATATTCCCTTACTAAACTATTCATGATCATCTTACTTCTTTATCATACATCATAATTATTTCTCTAATCATGCTTCACTACTTTAATTTATGTTCTATCCTCATAAAAATACTCTATTAACACTAATAATAACACTTTTAAGCTTAATTACCCCAATTCATACACTTTTTAATGGAACCCTAGAATTACCCATAAACAAAATTCTTCAATTCATCAATTTCAACATGTTATATAATCACTAACAAACTTAATAACATTAATAAACACTAATTCTATCATAATAAACCCTATTTTCGTATTTAATTTTATCAATTTCATAAAACCCATCAAAACCCCAAAACTAGGTTAAACATGAAGAAATTAACACTTACAATGATTTAGAGAATGAAAGAGATGAAAAACTAAGGATTAAAACTTAAATTGAGAGTTGAATTTCATGATTTTGGGGATGTTGTTTTGCCTCTGCGATTTCTACTCTATCTCTGGAACTCACATGAAGTTTTCAAAATGAAATAGGATAACTCTGGCCATCCACGTACAATTCTATCTATTTAATTTAATTTCTTTAAGTCATACAGTCTGGAACAGATAAAACCGCTTACGTTTTCATTCGTATCTTATTATCTACATAATAACAGTTCGTAATAAAAATATATCCGCCTACGATATCAATTTCCTGAAATTCGGGGTGTTACATGTCTACACCACCTAAGTGGACGAGATAGATATATAGGATGTCTCGAAGAAAACCCCTACATTCAAGCCTGACAGTATGGAGTACTCACCACACCGGGGAGGAAAATCTTAGGCAGTAAAATCAAGTGGGTCGTTCAGTTACTATACACGAGTTTATGAATTAATGAAATTTCCTCTGCCAATATAATCAAACATCTCTCCATATCAATAACAAAGCTCAATAATCGAAATCTATGTCAACTCTCCTCTCTTTTTTTTCCACTAAGAGATACTAAAATGTATAACCACTAATCACCAAGTAATAAATACATATATCATTGTTATGGCAAAATTTAATATTTTTTGACAAGTTATTAATTATATCAACTGAATACAAAAAAGAAAAAAAATTTTGAACGGCATAATTGATATTATATATTACCGACTACTAGCAAGGTGCTAAATAGCCAAGAGAGTACACTTGTACAAACCCAGAAGTTACACCCCTATTGTTTGAACACCAATTATCCGGATCTTAACTTCTAAGGCACTAAAAATGATGAAAAAAACCTGAAAAAATTTCAGGAAAAAATCCCCGGATATAGGGGCCGAGCTACCGGTTTTCACCCTATACCGTTTTTGATAGAACCCCAAACAGATCCAGACCTTTAATAGCCCCTAGTACAGACTTCGATAAAACACACATATCTTTGAATTTTACATAATATAAATACACATGAGAGATTCCAATCTTCATTCCTGGAACCTAACCACCTTGCATCTCTTTTGCGATTTTCATATGATTATAACTTGAACTAGTAGCATTTCTTCCATGACCCATCTTTCCAGTTCGCTCTATTCTTGACCCAAAGGTAACTAAGGCTTTGTACATCGTCTTTTATTCGAGACCAGAAGGGAGAAACACCATTAAAACAAGCTTCATTCCTTGCTTTCCATATACACCAACATGCCGTAAGAATTATTGCTTGAATGATTATGATGTTCTTGCCTTGTTCCTTGTCCAGAAAACACAAAAGATCCCGAACAGAAAACGCATAAATGGGAGCTATTTTATACCAAGAGCTTACGAAACACCATGATACGTGAACGGGTCACCCACGTAACTGAACACCATGCTCACGTACAAGAAGACCAAGTCATATTAATTAGTTGCATGCATCTTTCAATTTATATAATAATCCTAGTATCTAGTAGTTAGTGGTAGAATGTTAGTGGTAGAATCACGTTTCCATTTTCCTGTCGTGTCCCTAATGTTTAGCAAGCACGTTTCATTCTTTTCATTATAAATATTGTACGTACTTCATGTTGAGAAATAGAAGAGAAAAATTGGAAGAATTAGTATTTTAATTTAGTATTGTTAGTTTAGTTTATAATGGGAGATTAACCATCTCGAATCGGTTTCTATCAATGGTGCTTTCATTGCTCTCTCAAATGCCTCCACCATCTAAACCACCAACCCGCCTCGAACAAGCTATGGCTAACTTAGCCGATACCGTGGCTAATATTGACTCCGATAACGAGCTCGTCATTGCTTGGAAAAACTTTGCTACCTCATTCGCAACCTTTGTTACAACTATTCTTCAAACCACCCAACGGAATACCAACACCAAAACCGACATCACGACAACCGAGGTTGCCACCGAAACTCCCGTTCTTTCTTCCGTGTTTTCCCCTCCACCTGTCACCATGACTCGCAAATTGCCAAATATACAACCAGAGAATACCATCATTTATCCAACAACAGTTTCACCAAATCACAAGCCTATCAAGCTTATCGCGAACACGTTCGTAACGGTTGAACAAGTTTGGTTCTCACCACCAAACCAACTTGTTGCACTGCAACAATTCATTGCAACCACCGTGATCCAAGCTAACTGCAATTATGGACTTCGTTTCCATTTCATGGAAACATTTCATTCCGGTCACCGTGGCTATCCACCCAAGTTAGTTTATCTCAAACCCAAAGATGAACCACCATGGGATCAGACCGTACCAATTAAGGTGCAACCATGTGAGCCTTGAGGACAAGGCTCGTTTTAAGGGAGAGGGAATTGATACGTGAATGGGTCACCCACGTAACTGAACACCATGCTCACGTACAAGAAGACCAAGTCATATTAATTAGTTGCATGCATCTTTCAATTTATATAATAATCCTAGTATCTAGTAGTTAGTGGTAGAATGTTAGTGGTAGAATCACGTTTCCCCTTTCATGCCATGTTCCTATAGTTTAGCAAGCACGTTTCATTCTTTTCATTATAAATATTGTACGTACTTCATGTTGAGAAATAGAAGAGAAAAATTGGAAGAATTAGTATTTTAATTTAGTATTGTTAGTTTAGTTTATAATGGGAGATTAACCATCTCGAATCGGTTTCTATCACACCACAACAAGTTAGCAAATTCACAAGATATTAAAATATGTTCTATCGTTTCTTCGAACTGATTACATAAAGGACAAAGGGAGCATGGCACCTGAATATTTCTTTTTATTAATGCTGATTTTGTAGGAATGCGATCCATTTCCGCTTGCCAAGTAAATGAAAATTTCGATCCGCCGCATAAGGTAGGTAATATTTACCCTCGGTTCAAATTGATAACAAAGCTGACTAATCGGAATCTATCTCAGCTCTCTACTTTTTCGAAAAAAAATACTAAAAATGCATATACACGCATTAATCACCTTATAATAAATACATAGATCACTTTATTATGGAAAAATTTAACTAATTTGACAACTTATATTACTCCCTCCGTCCCATTTTATTTGTCCATCTTTCCATTTTGGTATGTCCCAAAATGTTTGTCATCTTTCAAAATCAACCAATCAAAATGCTTAAAAATGGAAAAGATGAAATTCTATTGGTGGTCAACAATAATAAATGCACTTTTCTTAAACTGTGTGTTTTTTGTCTGGTGACAAATAATTTGGGACGGGGGGAGTATATTTATTGAAACAAAAAATCAAGTAGTAGCTTCGATGGGCCGCATAAGACCGCTCACAACGGAGCGTCGGTACCAACGTCGGTACCAACTGACGGAACCGACGCCATAGGCACGGCCCGTCGGTTGGCCGGCGTCGGTTGCCGACTTCGGTTTGGCGACGGAAGGAGAGAATAGGGGGGCCACGTCGGTTTCTTTTCCCCCCTTTTTTTTGTGTGCAACGAATTAAAAAAAAAATAATAATAATAAATAAATAAATATAACCGTTGGAGGATATAACGGCAAAAAAAAAAAATAATTTTTTTTCACTTTTTCCAATTTTCCCATACACTATATATATTCCTATTTCAAACTCATTTTTCACACACAATCAAATATCATTTACTCCCTCAAAATACATATATATTCTCCAACAAAATACTTATTCCAAACCATCAAAATATACACAATCAATTCTCATTCAAAATGTCGTCATCCGATTCCGATAAAGATGATATTAATGCCGTCATTGCCATATACGATCCGGTCGCTAGGATAAACCGTCTCGATCAAGAAGATTCGTCATCTGATTCGGACGAGGCGACCGAATTTACATTTCGTATTCCACGAGCGAGACGATATTTACCTAGAGATCGTTATAGTGCCGGACAACGTTTATATCAAGACTATTTTGCCGAGAATGCGACATTCCCACTTGATTATTTTCGGCGTCGATTTCGGATGAGTCGACCATTATTTATTCGTATATGTCAAGGTATAATATCGTACTCTCACCTTCCGTTACCTTCTTACTTTTCCTTTTTTCATCAAAGTCGCGACGCAACCGGGAAACTCGGCTTTAATGTTTTCCAAAAAGCAACGTCAGCCTTACGCCAATTGGCATACGGTTGCGCCGCCGACGCATTTGATGAATACTTACATATGGGTCAACAAACATCGTATGATTGTTTGGACAACTTTTGTAAGTGTATTTTTCATCTATATTCAACTGAGTTTTTAAGAAGGCCAACACTCCAAGATGTGCAACGGTTGCATCAACGGCATGCGGAGTTACATGGGTTTCCTGGGATGCTTGGAAGTATAGATTGCATGCACTGGGATTGGAGAAATTGCCCAGTGGCATGGCAAGGTCAATACACTAGAGGTGATCACGGCCATCCAACAATAATGCTTGAAGCCGTAGCCTCCTACGATTTGTGGATTTGGCACGCTTTCTTTGGACCTGCCGGATCAAACAACGACCTCAACATACTTAATGAATCTGATCTCTTTCAAGACTTACTACAAGACCGAGCTCCTCAAGTTGTGTTCAATATTGCCGGTCAACAATTCAACAAAGGGTATTATCTTGGCGATGGAATATATCCAGAGTGGGCGACGATTGTCAAGTCATTTAAGTATCCGATATCAGAAGCCGAGACACGGTTTAAGAGATACCAAGAATCTGCAAGGAAAGACGTAGAACGGGCATTCGGAGTACTTCAGGGCCGTTGGCAAATTATCAAAAACCCTGCTCGACCATACAGCGTCAACAAAATACGTCGAATCATGTACTGTTGTGTTATTTTACACAATATGATAACCGAAGACAATGGGCGCAATATGTGTCCAAATGAGGAAGACTATTTGGCAAACCCGGATAATTTACCTCAACGATCGTGGGAAGAAAGGGTTGAAACACACATACGTATGGATAAGGAATTGCGTGACCGTGTTGTGCATCATCGACTTCGCGAAGCTCTCATCGCACACATTGCGAGCCTCCCACCAAATTTCCGAGCGCGTTAGCTAGTTAAATTTTCCTTTTTAATAAATGTTTTATTTTATTTAATGTAATGTTTTTATTTTATTAATGTAATGTTTTTTTATTTAATGTAATGTTTTATTTTATTTAATGAAATGTTTTATTTTATTTAATGAAATGTTTTATTTTATTTATGTAATGTTTTATTTTATATTGAAAAAGTTTTATTTAAGTTTGTGTATTAAATAAATAAAGAAAATAGTGTGTGGGGCCCTGAAAATAAGAGAAGTGATGTTACTGTAGGGAGTGAAATGTCAGTAAATGTCAGTTAATGTCAGTTGTGGAAAAAGCTGATGTGGCGCAGACGTGACACGAACTGACGCGTCAGTAGTTAGTCACTGTTGGGAGGAGTCTAATAAAGATATAATTAAACCTCGTTTTTCAAATCAATAACAGAGCTCACCAAAATAAAAATCTATTTTTTATGGCCGCATTTGAGCTATCACTATTCAATTAATGAAGATTATATTGCGGGCAATGAGTTTAATAGTTTACTAATTTTATTTAATGAATCAAAAAAGAATATTGGGTAGTACATTCGATCCGCCGCATAACGCCAGCATCGTCATCAAACCTCATTATATCAACTGAACCGACTTGAATCTGAACTACGATTTAGATCAAGTCTTACCGAAATCGGATTTCCTTTTCGTGCCATATGCAACTAAGCTTACTAATAATAATATATCTCAACTAAGTTTTTTATTAATTGAAACAAAAGAGTAAATAAGTATGTCATTAATTTCACTCCGCCGAGGTATACTAGAATCCACGTTCCATGTTAGTAATAAAACTCACCAATGAAAATCTATCTCAACCTTCCAACTTTTTAAAGAGATACTAAAGATCCATATTTTTTTTTTTGAACGGCGGAATTTATAAATAAAGAACCCAAAACCCTAGCAAGGAACTAGGGAATGGAATAAAAGTTACATCTTGAGATCCCAAACGAGGTTGGGTTTACAAAGCCAATCAAACCAACTAAAACTATTTTTCTTACACCGATTCACTATCCAAGAAAATGATAGAAGCGTCACTTCATCAAGCAACACCAATCGATTTGGCTTCTTAGAATTGAAGGTGAAAGAATTGCGAAACCTCCATATAACCCACATGACGATTTGGATTACGGCATCAAGACCTTTTAGAGCATTTCCTTTCAAGAGCGAATTTTGACCAATACACTGAATTTCGTTGATATTAGATGGTAACTCGATTTTTAGACTCCACCATTTGAAAATAGAAGACCATAGGCATTTAGCTAGGGTACATTTCGCAAACAAGTGGTTTTCTGTTTCTATATCTTCATCACATATTGGACATCTAATCGAATCGATGTCTATTCCGCGATTAACCAAATTGGAACGTGTTGGTAGACGCTCGCTAAAGATTCGCCATGAAGATACATTAACTTTAATTGGTATCCAATTATTCCAATGAGTGGTGCTTATAACAAAAATACAATTTCATGCTATTACTACAAAATGTTGGATAATATGGCATTATGGCTTTACGATCCTCAAAAATAAAATCAAATCCGATTTCAAGATAATAACCCGACTCGAAAGCTGATCTCAAATTTCTTGAAAGTACTTTACAACTTCCAAAGTCGACAACACTCCAACATCCAGAACCAAATCTTTACAATCATCATCAACCGATGATTTACCAAACTCACCAAAAGAAACCGGGTCAAGTAACTCAAAACCATCAACCAACACACTAAACGAATCCTCATTCACAAACGGATCAACCGAGTCCGACAAATCAAAATCCATAAAATTCGAATCTCCAAGACCTCCGAACTCCTCCTCCAAATTCTCACCTAGGTCAACTTCACAACACGGATCTAACCCGTTCCCTTTCGCTGGCGGACACTCTTTAAATTCTTTGACCACATTTTCAAATGGCCAAATATCACCAACACCATTATAAATATAATAATTATAATTATAATTATAATAATATTTACTATTAAGCTGTAAGGTAGAAGTCGAAGATATTAGATTATAATGTGACGAGTACTCTCCAGTCGAATCATCACCGGACGTACACGTCACATCCATCGGAGGTGGTGTTTCATCATCCGACGCGGGCGACATACCAAATTTACCATAACAATTATTGTTATTGTTTATTATTATTATTATTATTATTATTATTATTATTATTATTATTATTATTAATTAGTAAAACAGAAGTCGGCGACAAAAGATTATTATGCGACGAATCTTCACTCGAATCATCACCGGACGTCGACAACGTCACATTCACCGGCAGTGTTGTCTCCTCAACGGACGCCGGTGGGATTCCGAAATTAGTCGAAGCTTTCGAACCTTTGAATCTAATAGCAGCTCTATCATAAGCCCTAGCAGCTTCTTCCGCTGTACTAAACGTACCCAACCACAACCTGATATGCCGGATGGGATCCCTGATTTCCGCAGCCCACTTACCCGACGACCGTTGACGTACACCTCTATACTTGTTGTTACCCTTCCTCGGCTTTTGTTTAACTTGCAAAGGGCCCGGTTTTTTCCCATTAGTGACTCTACGTTTATGAGAAGTTTGTAAGTTAATCTCACTGACGTATTTTTTTCACACGTCGACGTTCGAAAAGCGCATCTTCTTCGTCACTAGATGAATCAGTGGCGTAAGGATCCGTCA
This sequence comes from Helichrysum umbraculigerum, assembly GCA_949592205.1. Taxonomy (NCBI): domain Eukaryota; kingdom Viridiplantae; phylum Streptophyta; class Magnoliopsida; order Asterales; family Asteraceae; genus Helichrysum; species Helichrysum umbraculigerum. Next base: position 100,329,145 of record CATIUR010000003.1, on the reverse strand, counting down.
TTGATATCCGTACAAGTGTGTGTTGATCGAAAAAGTTGTTTGCGGCTGCTGGAATTTTCATTGTGATGATGTTTTTGTGCTCGGTTTGTTTGATGGGAGATAACATGGAAAAACAATCCATGTTTGAGTTAATGAATTTTATTCAAAAGAATAAAAGATGAAAATAAAAAGATATTGTTTTGATATAAAGAAAACTCAAAATTTGAGTGTGTGTATGAAACGAGAGATCTTGAGATATATAGTAGTGTAATATATGAGTTGTTTATATATTAAAAGAATTAAATATTTTTTAGCTATTAATTCATATTACTTTATGAATAAATTGCCTTGAAAATTAGTTACTTTTTGTTATGAGATTTTGTAATAAATACAATATAGACATAAAAGTAAATTTCATTACAATGTAGCATAATTATGAATTCCTTTTAATCAATTCTAATGCATATTTCTGAAAGGGAATAGTGCAAATAGTATATCGGTATCATTAATGCATTATCATTATGGTATATAACTTAAAACAGAAAGCGCGGTGATAAATACAACAAATCTTTTGATCCATATACCAATCTTTATTCATCCTGTTGCAGTACTGTACAATACTGCAATGCATATATTTGATGGATGAATAAGAAGTTTGTTGTATATATTAACACCTAAACCGAAAGTATGAAAATGATGTTATAATGGTCCCACAAAATCCAATGTTATTCTCACAATATATTACTCCGTATTACTATCCAATGTTATTCTCACAATATATTACTCCGTATTACTATAGTAGCGTTACTTTCACAGTTTCACAGGTATATTTAATATCTCGATATAATAAAAATAAAACAAGGAAACTTTAAGTATCAAATAAAAGCTTATTTTATTACAAGATTTTATTTCTTTATACTCCCTCCGTCCCGAATCTATAGTCCATCTTTCCATTTTGGGATGTCCCAATTTTATTGTCCACTTTGTACTTTGAACCAATCAAAACATTTGAATGTGGTGAGAGATTAAATCTTATTGGTTGTATAGTACGACAAGTACACTTTTCTTAAACTGCGTGTTTTTTGTCTGGGGACAATAAAATTGGGACAGAGGGAGTATATTATAAGATTCATTTATAAGGATGACTCAAAATTGAGATATAATGAGATTGCATATTATTGTTGGAATATAAATTTTTTTTTTTTGAAAGGCAGTTTGGAATCACTGACGGGCCACTTAGGCCCACCCGATCATCTCACCATAATGCACCCTCGAGAAGAAAGAAAGCCCAGCTTCGTCTCCGGCCCAAGTGCCGACAGATCCGGTTGCCGAAGTGGGTAAAACTCCTCACCCCGGAGCCCAAAGGCCCAAGGGATTTTCATGCATTGAGTAGGGTTTGAACCCTGTACCTGCAGCATAAATGCCTGATAGCTCTACCACGTGAGCCAGGTCTCTAGTGCTGTTGGAATATAAATTATGCTAGATATTATTTTCTCTATACATTGAATGCACCACCTCATTCTTAGCATAATTTGGAAGGTGTTTATGAAATTAACATATACCACTTGGTAAATATTTTTATAAGGTTTACTTCTTTTTTAATAATTTTGATTTACAAATTTCTAGAAATAAAAGAAATCAAAGTAATATATGATGAACTGCATTGATTATACAAGACTTTTCATTCCACAAATAAAAAAAAAAATTTTGACTTGAAAATATACAGTTTAATCGAAAACAAAAAATGTAAATTGGGAGTTGTATACCCCGAAAAACTTTATAGAATGATCAACGAACACAAAAACTTTCGTCAAAAAATCCATATATGAATTATGCATAAACACCGGGAACATATGCAGATACCATACCAACTAAGTACTAACACACACCAAAACTTGTGTAAACAACCACCAAAAATGAGACCAGAAACTCCGTCCATTGTTATCAGAGGACGAAAGTCACTCCATCATTTAAAACTCCCCTTGGAATCATCCATTGCTCCATCATCCTTGCAAAGTGCGTTGTTGGTTTAAACTTCACCATTAAAATTTTCAACGTCATCTCGATAGTAATGTTCATTCACTTGAGTACCATTCAATTCGTAAGCGTTTCTGGAACAACCAATTGTTCATTTCTTGTCATACAGAATAAGTCGTAGCACCAAACACTAGTCTTGCATTAACGTACACTCCTTACAGTTCTCCTATTCGATATCGGCTCTAACCATGCTAGTATGCTACGTACCACATTGGCACATTATTCCATACTTGTGTAAACTTTAAGGTTGGGCCAAATATGAGTCTAGAAGCTTCATTCGAAAAACTAATACCCATGTGAATATGGTTGAGACTTACATATACATAGTGTACGTTCATCGCAAATCCGTGACAGTAGCTAAACTTGGAAGCTTCAACAATAGCAATATATCTAGGGTCTTAAGTTGTTGTCCCATAATCATACATATATATAAGCTAAGAATACATTTCGTGGAATACATTGCGAGAACATCACTATGTCATGACATCCTGCAACTTGAGCTCATGGTCTAATTGGATCACATATATACAATGCTAACTGCAAAATATGTTATGTGTCCATTCTCATCTCGGCAACATACTTTATATGAATTGTAAATATCTAACAGTGGATCAAGAATTGATAATAAATTCAGAAATCTAGCTTGTCAACCAGTTTGTTGGCCATCCGATCTTCATGCATTATTATCCACTAAATCTACAACGGAATCTAATAACTTGAAACACAAGGTTGTAATTGCACGTTTTTGCAAATATGATAGAGAGAGTAAGTCATAAACATCTAAATAGAAAGAAATTAGTACCCACAATATCCCTCATCAGAAGTAGTTTACGCGAACCCCAACTTGCATCACTTCTAACCGGTACATCCCTGTAATATCAATCAACCAACCTATATGCATGAAACCATCGATCAAGTAATGATTCTTTATGGGTTAAAATTCTCCATACACGCGTAGTCATAAGAGCAATATTCCAGTTTTCTTAAAATTTTAATACAAAGATCTCCTTGTTTCTTTGGAAGAAAGTACAATATATTTGAAGCCACTTTCGCATTCCCCCATTTCATCTCCTTTGACACCATAAGAAATCACACGTATGTTATTCCATCTCCTTTAATGTATATTGCAATAGGAAGTATAAAAATGGATGACCGACATAAGCGCATTTATGATAAGGGTTAGTGTCTGGGAATACATCCAACTTGTATCCGATGTCTATTGTATGTACTCAACTTACGTTTGCTATAATTAATGCATTAAACTTTCAGAAAGTGTGTTTTAATGTATTTTGGTGACGTTTTGATGATGTATCACACTCTCCGGATGACACGTGTCACCGTAAATCCGTGACGGTAGCTAAACTTGGAAGCTTCAACAATAGCAATATATCTAGGGTCTTAAGTTGTTGTCCCATAATCATACATATATATAAGCTAAGAATACATTTCTTGGAATACATTGCGAGAACCGCACTATGTCATGACATCCTGCAACTTGAGCTCATGATCTAATTGGATCACATATATACAATGCTAACTGCAAAATATGTTATGTGTCCATTCTCATCTCGGCAACATACTTTATATGAATTGTAAATATCTAACAGTGGATCAAGAATTGATAATAAATTCAGAAATCTAGCTTGTCAACCAGTTTGTTGGCCATCCGATCTTCATGCATTATTATCCACTAAATCTACAAAGGAATCTAATAACTTGAAACTCAAGGTTGTAATTGCGCTTTTTTGAAAATATGATAGAGAGAGTAGGTCATACACATCTAAATAGAAAGAAATTAGTACCCACAATATCCCTCATCCGAAGTAGTTTACGCGGACCCCAACTTGCATCACTTCTAACCGGTACATCCCTGTAATATCAATCAACCAACCTATATGCATGAAACCATCGATCAAGTAATGATTCTTTATGGGTTAAAATACTCCATACACGCGTAGTCATAAGAGCAATATTCCAATTTTCTAAAATTTTAATACCAAGATCTCCTTGTTTCTTCGGAAGAAAGTACAATATATTTGAAGCCACTTTCGCATTCCCCCATTTCATCTCCTTTGACACCATAAGAAATCACATGTATGTTATTCCATCTCCTTTAATGTATATTGCAATAGGAAGTATGAAAATGGATGACCGACATAAGCGCATGTATGATAGGGGTTAGTGTCTTGGAATGCATCCAACTTGTATCCGATGTCTATTGTATGTACCCAACTTACGTTTGCAATTTTTAATGCATCAAACTTTCAGAAAGTGCGTTTTAATGTATTCTGGTGACGTTTTGATGATGTGTCACACTCTCCGGATGCCACGTGTCACCTTATACGAGCGACACATCAGCAAAATACATCAAAACACCTTTTTTGAAAGTTGGATGCATTAAAAATAGCAAATGTAAGTTGAGTACACACAATAGACATCGGACACAAGTTAGCTGCATTTCCAGACACTAATCTATTTATGATAATATTTAAATCATTAATTGAACCATCTTAGCAGATGATATTGATTTATTGCAACCAATAAGACGATTCTTCAACCGTTGCACAAGTATTTTGCAATCTTTATGAAGTAGCCGGCCGGGATGAAATTGAAGGAAACCCTATATATATAACTAAAAACATTCCTTCCTCAAATGACATCACGTTAAGGATTTAAAGAGAATGGAAATTTGCAACAAAAAAAAAAAAAAAAAAAAAAAAAAAAAAAAATTAAAGAAAAAAAATGGCGTTCTCTTTAGCAAACATTTAAGAAAACATGAAACGTTTCAGGCAACGCCTCATGCATCACTCTAGCTAGTTTTACATCCTCATAATAAACAAGATTACATCACCTGTAAAACATACATTTAAAGTTCTCTAATTATGGCAGTTACATGACACTTAGGATGAAATCTATATTCATTAGATTCACGAACCTTCTGTAAGTACGCCTGTGTAGCATTACTCGAGACTAAGAGAGAGAAAAAATACAACCAACCATAAATTTAGACATAGTTTTAGGTCTATATAAGTAGGCATATGTAACATTACTCGAGATAAAAACATTAATTTTCAAGAGTAGCTTTCCTATCAAAATTCACAATATATATATATATATATATATATATATATATATATGTATATATGTATATATGTATATATATGTATATATGTATATATATATATATGTATATATGTATATATATGTGTATATATATATAAATACTAGCCTTTTACCCGCGCAATGTAGCGGCGACAAAAGATTTTGCTCATAATAGGTTTATTTAACTACATGTCGTAGGTATAACAATAATACTATCCAATTTGACCATTATTTTATATACATTATATTTCAAATGATTCTACATGGCGGTGATAATTCTCGACAAAACTTAAAATTTTATACGAAAATGAATGAGGAAGAGTTGTATTCTCAAGTCTTAAGCCGCCGACTCGTTTAATTTATCTTATTGGGTTTGGGTTAAAATCCAGATCAACGGGCTGGCAGACCAACCAAAACAATGCAGGTCGTGTTCGAGTCGGTTACTTTTGACTCGTTAACCCATTTATCGAATTAATTTTAGGTTTAGATTGTGAACTTTAGACCCGCAAACCTAACTCGACCCACATCGCAATCCCTAATTATAATAATTAAAAGTTAAAGAAAATTAAGATACAATTATCTAATATAGTTATAAAATGCTTTTAGTTATGCATTTAACGTTGTATAACTAATATACTACCTCCGTCCCATTTAAAATTTCCACTTTGACTTTGCACGTAGTTTTAGGATTATTCACTAACTACATTTTTCACCAATCAAATATTAAATCTACCCACTAAAGTCTTTTTTGATTGGTTAAATATTAAAGTGAACACTTATAATGGGAAATCCCAAAATAGTAATGTGGATATTTTAAATGGGACGGAGGGAGTAGTAATTTCTACTTTTTTCAAAATCAAATGGTCAAATCTGTTATATTGCAGCGGTATATTAACTTTTATAATTACTTGAATTCACTTTAAATGCTTAAGTGTTGAATAACATATTTAAATGTGAATTAAATAAATTTTAAGTATTTCTTTTTTACAGTATAAAACTTGGTGATGGATTCTAAATATATTAGTATAGAAGATATAAAAAATAAAAGTGAAGTATAATTCGTAAATAATATATGATTTTTCATTGATACTAATATTAAAACAATCTTAACATACATTTAAATATTCGTGAATGTTTATATAAGTTATAAAAAAGATAAATATTTATGGGGTTACATTTGTAACAGATAAATAATTATGAGATATTAAATTGTATAATAAATTGTATTTAATATAAGTGTTCAAAAGTTAAGAATAATAGTTAAAAGTGTATAATAGTAATTTGCTATTACTCCTTTTAAGACAATGTCTCAAACTTTTTATAATATATATAGTATAGATATAGATATATATATTTATTGTGTAATATTCAATGCTTCAATCTTAATTACTTTCTATATATTCGTGATCAAATAATAAAGAATTATGTAACACCCCAATATTCGAGGTATTACTTTAGTGTACGCAGAAATATATTTATTATGAAGTAATACTATTTAAATAATGCAATATAACAGAAAATGTAAATGGTTTATCAGTTCCAGACAGTACGAAATAAAAGGAGTTAAACTAACTAATTATATATATGTATTTTAGTACGTTCTTATCATAAGTCCACTCCCACATCGTTCCAGAATAATCAAGAAAGAAAGAAGAATCGCAGACATCTTCACCATAATCAATTCCTTCATCCCAACCTCTAATCTAAGCTTGAATATATCAATTTATCACTCTCTTTGAGTCTCTACAACATCAAGTAAGTAATTCCATGAGATTTTATAATTTAGGGTTAAGTATTTTGATGGGTTTTATTAATTGACTTGAGTTAGGGCTTGACATAAGTTAAACTAGAGTTAATTAATGCTATAATAACAATCATTAACCTTTGTGTAAGTCCCTAGTTCTTAGGATCGATAACTTCGTTATCTGTAGTATTAAGGTGCGGAATCCCTCAATACGATGTTATCTTACTAACAACGAATATGTTCTTAATTGTGTTTTAATAAGACTTAGCTTTAAACGATTAAACGTCAAAGCCTAGCCGTTAGGATTGTTTTTCTCTGGGTTTGCTGAATTCGCAGGAATGCAAAAGTGTGTAAAAGTTATTAACGATTTCTAAAGGAAATCGTTTATATATGTTGTCTCGGTTCGGCTCGCATGAGCCTGCGAGTTCGGTCCAACTCGCAGTCCAAGCCCACTACAGGACTCGGCTCGCCAAACTATTATCATACGAGTTCAGACCTCATCTCTCAGCTCAACTAGCTGCGACCTGAGCTTCTCGACTCGCTGAAAACGTATATATATTTATTTCGCATTTAATTATTCGTCTAACTTAACAAAATAATATGTTTAACGAATATTACTAACAAAACAAATATTCATTTACAAATCTAAACCAATATACAAACAAGATAATAATTACACCAGTCCTATTTCAAGCTAGATCTGTTGTCACAATCTATGTCCCAACAGACTCCCCCTTGACAATAGCTCTAGCATCTTTATCTTCATGCTTTGTCTTTGGTCTTTATTTGTAAATTTTACTACCTGCGTAAATCTTCATCTTGATACAACTCTTAACCATCAACTGATAATCTCTCGCTAAATCAGCCAATTCAATAGTCGTCAAAATTCTGTTCTCATTTAACTTTAACAAATTCTTTCTCGACATATTCATCAGGTGTCGATGGTCATAAACTCTGAAGATTTCTCTTTCACCACCTTCAACCTCATCATCAGCTTCAACCATAACAGCTTCTCCAGTTCCCGAATCCACGTGCCAACTCTTCATATTTTCCAAAATATCCTGTGGCATTGTCTTCAGTGGAATTTGCTATATGCATCTAACAGCTGGATATATCTTTTTCCTTCTTCTTCTTCTTCCAGTTCTTTGACTTTTCTCTTGTAATTTCACAGTCTTTCCTTTTCTTAGCTTAATCTGTACAAACTTATTTGTACCAACTTCAGTTCTAATAATTCGTTCAACACATTTAGCATAATCATCATTACTCGGATTATTTATCTCCAATCTAGCCAAGTCACATATCTTATAACGTGGTAAGGAACTAAATACTGCAAGCTTTCGCTCAAATTATTGAACTCCATTAAACCTTTTAATAGCGAAAAGCTTCAGCTCAGAGTCAAAGTACCATCCAACAATCCCTTTACGAGGAACACGTTTTCCCGTAATATCTACTTCTGAAACTCCAATATTCTTCTTCTGTTTTGGAAGTTTCCTAAGAAAAACAGCAGGATTCTTGGTAGGAATCAAAGTTTCATCATCTTCAGAATCGGTTGAGTCATCGATTTCTTCATCTACATCGATAACCATTGGACCTTGTTCATTTTCAATAATAACTTCTGTCCTAGATGGGCTCACATGGTGTTCATCAATATTTGCATCTGGATCTACACCAATGTCTTGCACATTCTCAGGTACAGCAGTCTAATCAGTAGGTGGTAGAAATTCTTCATCCTCAAGATCAAAATCAATATCTTCATCTATCTCATCAAAAATATCATCTTCCGAATCAGATAGATCAAGCATTTCCAATCCTAAGAGAAAAACATAAATACAAATCAATATTAATAATTAAAACTCTCTTATCGATTTCCCTGAATCAACCTAAGAATTTCTTTATTAATTCTTTTGTATATTTTAACGCAATTTACATATAACTTATAGAATCTTTTTATTGATTACCCTGAATCAATTCAAAAATCTCTTAAGTCTTATAACATACTTAACAAATAATAATTAATTTTAAATTCTAATGCATTGTGAATAATCACTAAACATTTAAATTTACTATTAATTACCTTATATAATTTCCAAGTGTTAATTGATCTAGTTCATTATCAATTTAACCTTTAAATTATATATCATTTGTCTAGTTAAAACTAATACATTTTAACTTGTCAGTATACAAACTCTCAAGTCTAAAATGTATATGTTATTATAAAATTTTGACCGCCGATATTATTCGGAACACGCCGCTCGACTACTCAATAAGTCGAAAGTCTTTCGATCACTATTTTATCTTAACATATATAAAATCAAATAACTTAATAATATCTAATACAATTAACTTGTAATTACAATCTCAAGCCGAATATATTACCAAAATATTAAGTTACAATTATTCTGTACAAATTAACACCAATAATTTCTACACTATGCTCATACTAAGCTATCTTACCAGCTTCTGTATTAACCTGTGCAGTCTTATCAGCACTTGTACCAGCTCCAGCACCACTTGCATCACCACCAGACTCCCCCTGAATCGTAGCTTGCTCACCAGTCTTTGAAGGACCAGTCTGCTCACCACCTTCTGGTGCATTGGGATCATCGTCTTTATCTGAATCTCTCTTTCTCTTCAGCTCATCTTCTTTGCAAGACTCCATGTATGCCAATATCTCCCCCTGAGTAGACTGTCCTGAATGCGCTCTCAAGACCAAACGCTCCAAGGAAGATATCTTCAATCTCTGAATATTGAAGTCCGCAAGCAAAGTCTCATGAGTCTTCAGCAGTAGATTGTAAGATTCACTCTGTTTGAGCATCTGCTGACCAAGAAGAAGATTATTCGACACCAGCTCTGGAATCTGAGAAGTAAGATTCTCTAAATCCTTTACCCTCGACTCTAAGGACGTAATCCTTTCAGCATCAGTCGTCGGAGTAATAGGTATCGTTGTAGGTCCAGGCGGTGTAAGAGACTCAATATGCCAATCTCTTGTCAGTGGTGTATGCGGTTGAGATAAAGCATGCGTAAGCAAGTTTGCCGCAAATCTAGCTCCTTTAGTCGTCGGACGATTACCCGCACGAACTAGATCAGCAATCTCATGCTAAAGTGGTAAAGATATCTGTTCAGAAACCACCGGTGTATCCTTCTCTACCTGTGGTGTATCTTGAGCAACTTCTCTGATAGTCAACGTCCTCGGACGTTTCATCAACGGAGTATCAATCTCCTCAGTACCTTCCTCCATAATACTTTTTCCCTTCCTCTTCTTTTCAAACGTAGACGGAGGAGGCGAAGGTGTATTTTCAGAATCATCATCTGAAGCCGTCTCACCATCGCGACCTTTAGATGATCTAACAAGATCCTAATAGTAAATATATTAAACATTTATGATTAGCGTAAAGCTCTATCATACAAGTTCTATATATATTTGAGTATTAATCTGATATAATACCTGAGTCGGTAAAACCTCAGATTTATCCTTCACAACTTGTTCACCCTCAGGTCTTTCAACCTCGAGGTCAACAATCTCTGGATTCTGTATAATGATATTTATATTTTATGATCAAAAAACACTATCTAATCAACTAAATATCTAATATCAGTATAGTTATATAATAATATTATACTTTACAATTAATAAAAGTAATCTATCAACTAAGTATCTATAATATTATATACAAATTAAAATATTACATCAGGTGCAATCTCAAGGAACTGATCAATTTCCCTCATCTCGGGATCTTGTGCCTCATCATGTTGATCTAGCACCTCCTGCACCACTTGTGCAGCAACATCTGGGTTCACCTGTTCCCCAGCATGTCCAGGTTGTGCCAATACGTCCTCTAAAAGCTCTTGTGGATCTTCAGCATGACCCACATCAGCTACAGGCTCTGGAACAGCAGCAGCAGGAGCAACAACATCTAGCCAACCATGATTTGGTGGCTTCACATAGTTTGGGTCGACGATATACCCAAAAAGGTCTCGCTCCTCAGGCTTCACAAGCCCTTCCCTTCTCACCGTCTGCTGAAACATAGCATTATACCCTCTCAACCCAATAGTATCAACAACAGAATACGGCTCAGGTATAGCTAAATCCGGAAGTCGCGCACGGATGATGAGCATACAGAATCTCGGGTAAACCATAAAATGTGATCTGACAGAACCCGATATCTGTCTAGCTAACTCGCCAAAAATGTAATCACAAAAACTGTATGGTTTATTGTAAACCAGGGATAGTGCAGCCGATAGAATAGCAGGGCTTAACTCATCAAAACTGCCCTTCTTTGGTGCAAAAACAGTATTCATCACGTGCCATAGAAACCTCCACTGACCAATAACAAGAGGCTTCTGAAACTGGCGTCCTCGTCTATCACCCGTATATCCCATACGTCCGATAGCTCCCTCTATAAAATCCATGGGATACTCCAAATCCCCATTCTCTTGTTCCTCTGTACCCAGCTGCAAAATCTCACGGAGATTTCCAGTGGTAAACACAACAGGTTGGCCGTTAACCATTGCTCGGATCTCTGGTGGATTGACCGATTCGCCATACTCTATACCCGTCCAGAAATCATTCAGAATCTCCTGAGAAATAGGTGGAGATGCTGTAACAGCATATCGAATACGAGAACGTGCCAAAAATGTAAGCACCTGAGCTACTTTGCTAGCTCCCTTCGCACGTATATCCAGATCAACAAGGATGTTGTGACCTTTGTCGAATTGTCGTGCCATATCTGTAAAAACGCAAATAACAACAACAATCTAAAGCACATTAACAAATTTTAAACTATAACATATTATGAAAATGTAATCATCAAATGTCTTAGTTTTATATATATAACTTGTAACTTAATTGTCTCAAGTTGTATATATAATTATCTAACATACATAACTTATACCTAACAAGTCATACGTTCAATATGTAGATTTCCATTAATTACTTGTAAATTTAAAATTCTCAAGTCGTTAACGTTATATAAATCAATATATATAATATACCGCTAATATAAAATTAGGACACGCCATTCGATTACATTTTGAATCGGTAGACTTTCGATATATATATATATATATATATATATATATTGTCATAGGAATCCAAAAATATACTAGTTATTACTTAAAAAAGTCGTAACTCTTATAAAAATCTTTTTTTTTTTTAAATATTTCTAAGTTCTGGACTCGCAAAAGACACCTAAGCGAATCGAGTTCAACTCATTTCGCATATCAACTCGCAATTGGATCTGCAGCCAAGTGAACTCGCTAAGCATGTCGATCCGCAGGTCAACTCGTTGGTCGATCCACTAATCAACTCGATCCACTAATCAACTCGATCCGCTAGTCAACTCGCTGCGAGTTGAATCGAAGGCTCAACTCGTTCGATGAACGTCCGTCGCGAGTTTGAGTTCAAAATCAATTAATCGGTTGATTTGAACCTGATCTATTGATTGATTTACATTTATCAAGGTCCGTTTAACATTAATCCTAAGGATTCTTGTTCTTTCAAGCCTTTAATCTACATGAATCGATCAAAAATTAAACCGAAACCCTAAGTTCATAAAAACTTCGATTTCTCGTTAATTATACGGTGAAATCCGTTGTTATATACCTCAAAATGTTCGCAAAGTGAAGATGTATAATAGCTACGGATCAAAAACTCGTTCCTCGTACACGTAAAATCGAAATCAAACAAAAATATCGTTTTCGCCTCGTTTCGCCAGATCGCGGATTCGCACAGAATAAGTGAACTCGCGAGATAAGAGTGGATTCGGTGGTCTGTTGACTCGTTTGACCTCCCATTTTATACTCTGTATCCGATTCGCGAGATTTCAAGTGGATCCGCAAGTTTGACTAGTCAAACTCGCAGAATGAAATAAAAACGCGAATTAAATGCTAAGTATAAATTAAAAATCCATCATTTGTGCAAGTCTAAAATAAAATTATTTTTCACTTGTATTTGTTACGTTTGTTCAGCTCAAAAATATTCAGTATAATTTAATTTCGAAGGGTAAATTCTAATAAGTACAAAAACTTTAATTAAGCATAAAGACAAAAATAAAATAAAATAAGATAAAAGCACAATTATATAAACATTGGTATCAAGTACCATTTTATTAATTACTTGAGCAAAACAAAACACATAAACAAAATAAATAAGATTTTATCTGCTTAGGGATCATATTAGTAAGAATAAGCAATTAATTATATATTTAAAAGTCTAAGCAGATTGGTAGTATACATACCTCATGAAATTCAAGTAAATTACTATAAAATTACAACTAAATTTATCATTTATACATTTATATTTATAAAACTATATCTTAGGTACCTTTATCCACATAGCATAATTAATAAATGCATTACTCACATAAAGTGAATATTTTATTTATAGACAGTCCAAGACGATTACCGGTATTATGATCCACATAAACAAATTATACTCAATTTTCTAAGCAAACAATTTATTGTTAGTATGAATATTATCAAGTGCTTCCTATTATATGACATACTGAAGAATTTCAGGTAAGACTCATAACACTGCATCATTAAATTTTCGAGGTAGTGGTTACTAAATGATGTATCTTTTCGAAACATATAACATACACTTGAATTTTAAGGTTAGACAAATATCAGACATACTTTGAATATGCTATGTTATCCATGTCTGTACTTAGTACAATAGAGAATCCCTTCTAGCATAATTCAAAATATATTTGAGAATATTAATTTAATTAAAGGTTTTAGATCTGTACTCAGTACAACAAAGTTACCAGTAATTAAGTTAATACCCATATTGCTACTATTTGTCAATTAAAATTAAAATGCATGATAACAGTGTATGGCAATACCATCATTCAACAATTAAGACTTATGTCATACATCATAGAATAGTAACACAAGATAATAAACAAGTAGTTAATTAACTTCTTAAGGCTTAGAAAATGTTATATAATTTGCCTACCAGTATATCATATAATGAAGCCATCTAAAATTTTCAATAAAATAGACAAATTATAACTTGTGGATATAGGTGTATAATCAAATAAATATAAACACATACCTGATAGAACCGCTGTAGTTCTAAAGCAACTTTATTTGAACCTACTACCATATCATACTTAGGACTTAAGCTTATTATTGTGAAGCTTATTCTCCTAATGTACTATCATTTCCCTTAGTTTTTGCAGATAAAAACTTAAAATATTTCAAAGAATATTATATTTATATTATTTAATGAAGGCGATTCCCCTTGGGTAACAAGCAAATGAATGCCATACACCCTTTTTTTTTTATCACATAGAAATACTAACTATTACAAAAATTACCCTTGGAAGACTAATCACTCTGGATTTCTCATTCCATTTAGTTGAACCAACGTCTCAAATCTTGCTCTGTCGAACGTCTTTGTGTATAAGTCTGCTAAGTTATCCAATGACGGAACCTTAACTAACTTTATCAACTTCTTCTCAGCACAATCTCTAATAAAATGATGTCGAATATCAATATGCTTAGTTTTACTGTGCTTTACCGGATTATTGGTGATCGACATAGTAGATTCGTTATCAATCATCATAGGAGTATTGGTTATATTTAACCCGTAATCCCGCAGTTGCTGTTGAATCCAAAGTACTTGAGAGCAACAGCTGCCAGCTGCAACGTACTCAGCTTCACATGTAGAAATGGCTACAGACGTTTGCTTCTTGCACTGTCAGGATACTAATCTACCTCCCAGGAATTGACATCCTCCGATCGTAGATTTCCTATTCTGATTGCATCCTCCGTAATCCGAATCAGTATAAGCTACGAGATCTAAGTCTCCATCAATCGGATAATAAAGACCCAGCTTAGGTTTCCCTTTGAGGTAACGAAAGATTCGTTTAACAGCTTGCATGTGTGACTCTTTCGGATTGGCCTGATATCTTGCGCATAAACAAACAGCAAACATTATGTCAGGCCTAGAGGCTGTGAGATACATTAGTGATCCGATCATGGCTCTATAAAGAGTTGGATCCACATCGCTATCACTCGATGTATCTGGACCTAGTCCATGATTGACTGGAATTGGAGTATTGTAGACCTTACATTCATCCATCTTAAAGCGTTCTAATAGCTCATATGTATATTTAGATTGATGAATAAAGAATCCATCCTTCTTTTGATCAACTTGTAATCCTAAGAAGAAATTCAACTCTCCCATTGCAGACATTTCAAACCTTTTTCTCATGACTTTCTCGAATTCTTGACACATCTTTTCATCAGATGATCCAAAGATAATGTCATCAACATAAACTTGCACGAGAAGAAAATCTTTCTTTTTCCACTTCACAAACAGTGTACTATCAATCGATTCTCTTGTAAATCCATTCTCAAGTAGATACGTTGATAGTGTTCCATACCATGCCCTAGGTGCTTGATGTAATCCATATAGAGCCTTATTCAAACGATATACTCTATCTGGATACTCAGGATCAGCAAACCCTGGCGGTTGTGAAACATACACCAATTCTTCCACTTTGCCATACAAGAAGGCACTCTTAACATCCAACTGATACATTTTTATACCAAAATATGATGCGAATGCTAAGAATACTCTAATGGCTTCTAGCCTAGCAACTGGTGCAAACACTTCATTGTAATCTATATCTTCTTGTTGATTAAAACCTTGAACCACCAGACGAGCTTTATTGCGAGTAACGATTCCCTTATCATCTCTCTTGCACTTAAATACCCATCTAGTTCCAATTGGTTATTCTCCCTTTGGTAGGTCAACCAACTCCCATACTTGTAATTTAGTGAACTGTGATAGTTCCTCTTGCATTGCTTCTACCCACGAGCTTTCTTTTAAAGCCATTTGAACATTTTTAGGCTCGACTTGTGAGATAAAGCATGAATATAGACATTGATTAGGAATCCCTGTCTCTTTCAATGCAGTATACAAGCTTTGGTATTCTAAATTTTCAGACGTACTAGCTTCTGATTGAGTCCTTGTTTGAACCGGAGTATTAATATCACTGATGATGTTTTCAACGGGATGATTCTTACTCGTTCTAGTTGAAGCAACAGGTTCAACTGGAATCTCATCTCCTAAGTTAGTACCAATTTCTTCAAGAACACTATGCTGTTCAGGAATGTCTTCCAAATCTGGTACACCCTCTCTAGATAGCTGTGAGTTATCAATACCCATAGATATTCTTAACTCTCTCAGTGGTGTGAGAATTTCATCCACTAATTTATCAGTCAGCTCTTCTTCATTTAGAGGTGTATTTACTTTGGATTTTTTAGATCCACTAGTAGATGTTTGATTTGGATCAACATTTGTCTTGATTCCAGAATTCGGAACACTCGATGTTGAAGTATGGCCAGTATCCACATCTTCAGACATTAAATGTTCAGCAATCTCTGAATCACTGACATAGTCACTAATAGGAACTTTAAATGATGCAAAAAGATCAGAATAATCAAATTGCCAATCTAAGCCCTTATGAACATCCGGTGAATAGCTCGTAACTTCAATGTTATAAACTACTTCCAAACGTCCTGTGACTTTATTAAAGACTCTCTTGTTTGGCGAATTGGGCATATAACCTAGGAAAAATCCTTCATCAGCCTTCTCACCAAATTTTGCTTGATGTTCAGTCTTTAATATGGTGCATGAAACTCCAAAGGGTTCAAACCCTTTTAAGTTTGGTTTCTTATTGTTTAAAAGCTCATAACAAGTCTTGTTATGTCTTTGAACCGTAAGAACTCTATTGAGAACATAACATGCTGTATTCAGTGCTTCTGCCTAAAAGATGACCGGAAGCTTTGAATCAGCAAGCATTGTTCTAGCAGCTTCAATCAACGTCCTATTTTTCCTTTCAGCAACACCATTCTGTTGAGGTTCATAAGGTGCACTGAATTGATGTAATATCCCTTTGCTTAAGCAATAGATATTCAACGTTGAATTCTTAAATTCTGTTCCGTTGTCACTATGAATACGCTTCACTCTCTTTTTATAGACATTCTCTACTAGATCAAAGAATTCAATTAGAATTCCTGGAGTTTCATCCTTAGATCCCAAAAAGAATACCCACGAGAATCTAGAATAATCATCTGTGACAACCAAACAATACCATTTGCCACCTAGACTTCTCTTGCTTATAGGGCCGAAGAGATCCATATGTAGCAATTCAAATGGCGAGGAGATTGAGTTTTCAGTCTTAGATCTGTGTGGTTTCTTTTGCTGCTTTCTTTTCATGCAAGGAACACACTTATCTTCAGACTCGAAACGTTTTTGAGGTACGCCTAGAACCAAACCATTTTTGGTTATGTAATTCATCTTTCTCCAGTTCAGATGTGCCATTCTCCTATGCCATAATAATGCGTCTGTTTCCGAAGCCTTGGATAATAAACAAGTAGACACCATTGAAGAGTTAGGAACACCCATGTTGATAGCATAGATGTCCTTCTTCCTTGGCGCCCTCATCAATATCCATTCTTCAGGAATTTTGAATCCTGGCTTCAGGACTAAGGCCTCCTTTTCATTAAAATAAACTGGATGACCTTTATCACAGACTTGGGAAACACTCACTAGGTTGTGAGTTAGTTCTTCAACATAGTTCACATCCTCAAGAGTTAAAGTTCCATTTGAAACTTTTCCTTTTCCCGAAATTACTCCTCCTTTATCTCCTGCAAAATTGACTTTTTGCTTGAGACTCTCCTTGAAGTCCTTCAGTAGACTTCGTTCTCCTGTCATGTGTCTTGAGCATCCACTGTCTACATACCACCAGCTATCCTTGTTCACAGCATGCTCCTGCACATAACACAAAACACGATCAGTTATCAAGACGGACCCAAGCCATTATGGTCTTGGTTTGTCCCTTATCATCAACAAACTTAAGCTCTTTAAAATAACCATCCTTCCCATCAGGAGCTTTGGTTACTTTCGAAGTAGCTTGAGTTTGTGGACAATCAGCCTTAATAGGTGAATTTGAGGAGAACCTCCTAGGCACATAATTATGAGCTCTATTATGGTAATTATAATTAAACTCATGTGATCGCGAAGTAGTACCACTCTCATAATGACTATGGCCTCTACTTGGAGTTCTAAACCTCGACGGTGTCACATCCCTAGGCTTATAGACAGAATTATCACTTTGAGTATATGGCCGTTTAGGTTTAGGTGGGGAGACACTATGTCTACCGTCTCTTTTAAGAATGTTAACAGGTTTATTACCTAACTTAGGTTTGGTATCTAACCTATCTACAGTCATACTAGAGTCGGTCTGTGTCTTTTCATCAATGACAAGCTTATGTGATGTTTCAGGCTTTTTGTTAGGACAACACGAAGCCACGTGTCCCTTTTGGCGACACTTGAAGCATGACATATGCTTGCGTGATTTAGGAACTTTTGCATTACCACTCGGAGTCTTAGGCACTAAAGGTTCAAGTATTTGTTCCTTATTAACCTTATCATTAGTCTTAGCATCGTTAATCACTCCACCCGATACAAACTGTATTTTGGTGAAATGAGACACCTTACTATTATCTGATGATTGGTTCTTAATAACATCCTTCTGTGCCTCTAACTTTTCAGGGTCATTAGTTACTAAAATCTCAGGATTAGCATCTGTCATTTCAGAATCTATCGAGTTACTAGTGTAATTGGCATTAAAAGGATGAGGTACATCATTGTATCCTATCCCAGTCTTGTCCTTTATACTACGTTGAGCATCTAGCATTTTATCCATTTCTAAAGTTCTGTACGACTCAATCTTACTATTTTGTTCTACTAACTTATGCTTAAACTCAGCTAACTCTCTATCCCTATCAGCTATCGTTTGATTTAAGTCATCAATGTTCATATAGAGACCATCTATGATTATTGCCTTTTCATTTATGGTATCTCTCAATGCAACCTTATCAGAACTATCAGACTTAATCTTATTCTTAAGATCTACCTTATCTGTACTTAACCTAAGGACATCACTTTTAGCTTGTTCAAGTTCAGATATTATAGTCTTATTAGAATCATTAAAAGTGCTAACTTGGGATGACAAATTCTGATTCGACACAGTTAAAACACTTAATTGAGATTGTAAATCAGTAACTAAATAACAAACATCAGCAAGAGAAAGAATATCCAAACATACCTTTTTCTTGTCAGTTTGCACTTCAGCCATGCGTGCCACAAAGTCATCTGGACTCATATCCGAAGTTGAATCCATATATAGCACGTCATCATCACTTGCTTTCTCATGAATCTTCGGCACCTTTATTTCAACATCAATAGGCATATAGCTATTGGACTCAGCAGCTATCTCTTGATCTTCAATCTCAGCCATGAGAGCTTCCTCAGACTGAGCTTGCCAGTCATAAGATCCATCCAATTGTTTCACAACTAAGGCTTTGGAAGCTAAGGTACTTCCCGAACCTTGTTTGCTATTGCCAGTTTCAACCTTAGGTCTTTGACACTCACGAGCAAAGTGTCCATAACCTTGACAGTTGAAACACTTGATCTTGGTTTTATCAAACCCTGATCGATTTCCTACCACTTTTCTACCAGTTTTCTTCAAGAAATTTTTGACTCTCCTTGATAACATTGCAAGTTGATCCTGGAGATCTATTTCCTCAAGATAATCAGGGTCTATCTGATCATAGTCTTCATCAAACATAATCAGATCATTGATTTTACCCTGAATATAGTTTTCATAAGAAGCAACAAAGGATGCAAGGACAGATAATTGTTGCTCAGCAGATTTCACACTCATTGGCATCTTTTGATGTCCTTGAGTTGACTTCTCAGCAGGTGTACCTTTAGTTTCATTACCTGATGAGGTAAGAAGGCACACGTCATCTGTTATCATTTCACCATTTTCATCAGTATTACCAACTAAAAGTGCAGTGGTCGAACTAGATGAAGAAGTTGAGAGATTTGTTTTCCCATGATATAGCCCAGGATTCTGAACCTGATCAGAATCAGTTTCTCTCGATTTCTTAGTGAAATCATAACCTTTTAGCTTGTCAATGACCTGCTCTAAGGTCATGGTTGCATACCTTTCATCGTTGTCTTTGAGCATTACACCATACATTTCCCACTTAGACGACAAACCCTCAATAAATTTTTCGGTTCTTTCAGTCTCAGTAGTAACAATCTCATGGTTGTCAAGCTCACTTAACAAGTGGTAGAATCTAGTGATATAAGCATCAAGATCTTCTCCCTTTAAAGCTTTTATAACAGTAAATTGTTTCTTAAGAAGATTCTTCCTGATTGCCTTCACTTGAGAACTTCCCTCACATCTTTTCTCTAACACTTCCCAGAGCGTTCTAGCAGTTTGAAAAGACTTGAGTTGATGGTTTATCTCCTTTGGTAAACTCATCTTAATTGCAGAATGAGATTTATTCTCCAATTTGTATTCCTCTTTTTGTTGATCACTCATCCGGGCGTAAGTTAAAGTAACAACTGCATTATTAACCATTTGAGTAGGTGCAGTGTATCCATTCTTGATACACATCCGAATCGACAGATGATGTCGCTTATGAAAGCGCGTCTTATTTTACAATTTATAAATAGAAATACCTAATAAATACTTTTAAGCAACCAGGCAAGAATACCCGATCAATTGTAAATATAGATTTGGTAAGTCAGATTCGAACACAGGGAATTGTGGAATATTTAAAATAGAAATTAACAATTAACTAGAAAGCAGTAAATATAGGGGGCGTTTTAGTTCCGTATGAACAATCGTTTAGAAAACATTTAATTAAAATAAACAAATTTAAATAAAATTTTAAATTAAAATAATAAATAAATAATAACAATAAATCCTAATTGGAAGGAATAAGTAATTGTATAGTTAATGTCACTTAGATTCATATTTCCCGATTTATTACGTATTGATTATCTAATTGTGATTCTTTTAGATCAACTTAATACCAAATTCTTCAATGAATACTAAGTCAAATGTGAACTAGCCAACGTTTCGAGTCCAACTAATTCCTATAATCTAGGGTCCAACATGAAACACTGGTTCCAATGTCACAAGATGATCAGTCAATTGTGTGCCTTTCCCTAAATCATGCATTAAGCATTCACAACTCATTATAATTACTCTAATGGTATGAATCAACAATACCCAATAATTAACTTATTGTCTTGCTCATTTTAAAGTAGATAATTATTGTATACTCGACCTATCAGACTCAACGTATTTAGTGATAGTCCAAAACCCTAAGGTAGTACTAGCAATAATTAATAATCTTAAAGGAACTTAATCTCATTAATATTATTAATCACGTGAAGCAACAATAATAACTAGTTACCAATAAACAAGTGTCCACGAGCAATATAACAATTTTCAATTAAATAACTTAGTCAATACGCAATTATAATCGTTCAATAATCATAATCTAAGTTAAATTAACTACACAATCACTTTGGATATTCAACTCATCATCAAAACAATATATATATCAGATTCAATAAATCAAATTCTTCAATGAAATAAAGAAATGAAAGTATACCGAATCGATTACTGACGAACTACGAAAGATTAGAACGAATTATCCTCGATCTTTAGCTTCCGTACCTCCAAACTACTCCTATTTTACAAAATATAAACCCTACAGACGTATTCTATCTACTGGAAACGAAAAAACCAACCAAAACTATCGTTTTAGGGTTAAAACTGCATTTTTATACTTTCTGGAATTTTGATCCATACGGCGTATGGATTTCCATACGGCGTATGGATTAATTTCAAGCCCAGCCCATGTCCGCGTAACCTGGGCCTCCACTGTTGCAATCCATACGGCGTATGGATTTCCATACGGCGTATGGATGACTTTTTCAGCCGGATTCTTGATTTTTCTTCATCTCTTCTTTTCTTTGACTTCGGCTTCACTTTATTCTTCAAATATGCATCATTTAGCTCTTTTATTGACTGTTTTCCATTCCTTTCTTCATAAACGCTCTATTTCCACATCTAATTGCAAATATGAATGAAATCAATATCTATTCTTAACAAAATGCAATAAAAACATTCAAGAATAGGGGTAAAATACTACTGAAATATAGTACTTTTGAGCGTTTATCAAACATCCCCCACTTGAATCCTACTTGTCCTCAAGTAGACTATCGATTCAAAAATCAAATTTTTAAGGAAACAGTCATCTCTATTAATCTAAATAACTAAAGTAGGAATTACACAACATCACCCATCTTCAACTCAAATGCTTAAATTTAAAAATCTGTTAATTCTAAAAACAATTATTAAGAAACTACGAGATTTACAAAAACTGATCTACACATAGAGTTATTATTCTTAAGCATCAAATAGTTCACAATGATTACTGATATTGTTATCCACTTAAACAATCTATATTTGAATACTTGAGCTCAACTTATTATTATTCGTGTAAATATTCCCTTAGACTCCCAAAAACTATATACTTTCATACTCATAATATGTCAATATTACATATATTGAAATTTAATCAAAACAATCATTTTTCAAATCAAGACAGAGGTGACAGGTCTGTGCCTCAACACAACAAAGCAACATAACTTGATTTTGGTTTAGCAATAATGTTTTTAGCCAAACCATTGGTGACAGGTCTGTACCTCAGTACAACAAAGCGACTTAATTTGACCACATTTTAAAATCATGAGTTATTAAACTCTTTTGCTCTTTTTCATTAGATATACTGACGGAGACCAGGTCTGTACTTTCGTACAACAGAGGAAACAACACCCAGTATATCCCCAAATGATGTTAATTAAATTCCCAAAAATATGGCATATCACACATTACTAATATGAAAATTAAGACATACGTCATACACAGCTAAAGTTCATCTAAAAGGTAATATCCACTCCTTAATTTCATTTCTTAAAAGCTCAAAAATTCTTGTATAAATCGCCTATCAATACATCATATAATGAAGCTAAATAACATTTTTCACAATTTAATATTTAATTGAAAAGTGTAGAAAATTTTAAAATTAACCTACATTGTTACAAAATAATTATCTCTAGAAAACAAAAATTTTAATGCAAAAATTTAGTTGAAAAATGGGCAACTCATAACCTCCTAGTTACTTATCTTAATAAGATAATTATTAACCAATTTACAAAGTCATCTACTTATTAACAGAACAATTATGTGGAAATTAAACTTCCTTTTCTCTCCCATCCCCCGCTTAAAGATGTACAATGCCTTCATTGTACAAATAATGAAATACAAAAAACGGGAAAAAGAGAAAAGAACTTAGAACAGAAAAACTCCCCTGGAATGGTGTGCAGTTTAATGAGCATGACAAAGATGATATAAATTTCACACATCCTCTCGATTCAATTTTGTTGCGCTGAACTTACTGTCAGCATAACACGTCCTCACAACACAATTCTGAGGGAACAATCAACAAACAGAATTAAACAATACCAGATTTAAACATCCTAATTAATAAACACAACCAAATCCTAAAACTACAAATCCACAGCACAATTAATAAATCCTACAAATAAAAACAGCCATAATAATAATAATAAAATAATAATAATAATAATAATAGTGTTTGGAACCATAAACCATTTAGGATGAACATCATCATCACTGTCATCATCCTGGCGGTACTGGTACTGGTGAGAAGGCTCTCCATACTCTGACTGTGGTGGTGGTGGTCGTGGCATGAACTCTGGTGGCATCTGGTACTGGAATGGCTGATACGCGGGTCCAGAAGGAAACTGACCAAACAGCTGCTCAAACAAGCCATCCTGGTAGTCCAAGTGTGCACTGGTCTGATGGAAATGCTGTCTCTGCATAAGATCTATCTGATCAAACCTCTGAGTCTGGTGTAACTCCATCTGGTGCAACTGCTGAGATAGCTGATCAAACTCCGTAGCATAACCTCTGTCCGTACCTCTACCTCTATCACTGCCACTCGTATCTCCCCTAGCTCTAGCCTGCCTCGACTGCAAAGTCTGTCCTACCGGAGTAATCGGAACCCAGTAATACATCTCTGCCAGACCACCATAAGTAATGCATGGCTCAATAAGAGCAAACGCCTCCAACCGGCGTGCAGTCAACCATCCCATGCTAGGCTGAACAATCGTGCATGACCCCATCTCATCCTGAGTAGCCAAACCAAAGTATCTAGCCAATCGTGTAACAAAGTGACCTCCACACAAACTACTCCCATCTCTAGTACCAGTAGCTCTCTTAGACATCCACTTCTTCAACCTCCAAGGTACATTCACTAGCCTCTTCCTGATAATCGAGCTAAAATAAAACAAGTCAGGCCTCGAAAATTTCTCAGGCCCCTCCTTGCGACCAACAATGGTGTAAGTCAACAATCTGTGAATGAGTCGATGACGAGGATCTCGAATACGCGTGTAAGAAGGTGTCGAACTACCATAATTACCCTGGGCAATAAACTGCCACTCCTGCTCAACTTCCAATTCAGTGAGCTTCTTCACAGCACCTGCAGAAATGTGGTTTAAAAAGTGAGGGTTATCCAGCTCATTGGGCTCATAAAGCCCCAATCCCAAAGCAAACTGAACCAAAGTCATCTGTCTAGGCTGTCCCCCTAGCTTGAAGAAAATGGAGTTCTCAGTCCATTGAGTCGACCTGGACTCAAACCTAAAAGTGCTATAAAACTCAACAACCAGCTCTCTGTAGATATCCTCCCTGATACTGAATAACCGGGACCAAGCATAGGAAACAAATCCAATGTTTCCATCCTCTAGTACATATGGAATAGCAAGTAAATTCCTAATGGCCTCAGCACCATTAGTGAACCCCTCTCTAGCAATCACATGCTCCAAAACATTCCAGTTAACAGCATCAAAAACCTCAATTGACTGGCCAATATTAGAAGCCATACGCTCTCCAAACTGAAATCTAGTGGTCTCAGAATACGACCCATGAAAAGTGAGGTATCTATGAGCTCGAACCAATGGATTCCCCAAAGTTTGACCCCCTCGTGTTCTCCTGTTAGACATGATAACTGCTAAACAAAACAATTGTTAATAATACTAAATAAGCAGTTAATGCAAAAAGGTTACTGAAAATTTCGGCAGCATTTCGGCTTAAAATTGAATAATCCACCATAAAGGTTTAGCCTAAAACTACCGCAACAACCAATTTCATGAACCTAAATTGCAATTTTTAAACAAAAACCACTCAAATTGCATATATGTATATACTTAATTAAATATTCATGACAATTGCCTAATCAAATGCATTATAGTAACTTGGTACCATTATGAATATACGAAATTGCACAATCACTAAACTCGAGCATTAGCAACTAGCAAACATCCATACAATCTCAAAATGAATTATCATAACACAATTAATCAAAATAACAATTTATCACATAACCGTAATCACAAACACTTGTGTACCAAACAAATATTTGCATTAATCATCATGTGGTCAGAAAATTAATAAGCACTAAATTAAAACATTTTGCACATTTGAGCATAACTCATAATCACATTTCATCATTACTAACGGATAATTTGATTAACTTAATATATGTAACATATTAGAAAAACGAGCATGACATTGCAATGTATATATCAATTAGAACATAAATCAATCAAAACATGCCAATCATCATACCTACATTCGAAATACCCAAAATTCTATCATAAACCCTAACTTCCAAACGAGTGATTTAATCAACGAAAATGAAAACGGGAAGTTATACCTTGTAGAGGAAAGTGCGTGTAACACGAATACGCAAAAATGGAGATGAATGCGTGCCCGGAAGTGGTTATTTGGTGGTGTGGGGGTTAGAGCCGTAGGTGGTGAAAAATTGGGGTTTTAGGTTTGAAAATGGGGAAGAAAATGAGCTGCTAGCGGTTTTCTGCATTTTTGATCCATACGGCGTATGGATTCCATACGGCGTATGGATTAAACAGGCCCAGGTCAAACTCATTAAACCCAGTCAACGACCCGGCCCAGTGGCCCAACCAATCCATATGGCGTATGGATTCCATACGGCGTATGGATTGAAAAATCAGAATTTTTCAAAAAACGATTTCCAAACCCAATTTTAACCCAAATTCATCACTAATTTCATATAATTAAATCTCAAACCTGGAGGATAATCACAACTTCAAAATCTTCACAATTCCACACTATAAAATAAATAACAATAATTAACAAACTTTAAATAACATAACATTCAAAATAAATACTTAATATTCAAATCACACAATAAAAAAAAAACTAAAATCCAAAACAACTGAAAGTCTAACATAATCCAAAATAAACCAAAATGTTAGAAACAATCCAATAGCATAAGAAACAAAAGAAATGAGTAGAATCACTGCTTAGGATAGAGAGCAAGGAAACGCTCAGTGATTATGGGAATGACGTTAATGATCCCATGACCAAAACTTGGAAAATTTGCCAAGTGCTCATTAACCACGTGTTGAAAATAAACCAAGTCCCAACTGATTTTATTAATCTCCTTATTATTTACTCCCTCCGGTGCCAATACCAACTTATCATCTTCCAACTCGTACTCACGTTCAAAAGGGTTTTCTTCTAACTCACTTATAAAGTCCAAACATGCCTCAGTTATTCCATAATGATTTCTCATCAAGAAACTTTTTCTCAAGCCCCTCACTTGTCTTTCTACCTTTAGAAGAACTATCTCTTGCCTATTGCTAAGTTCTAGCCCCGAATGTTTGAAAATATTAACCAGCTTAGTATAGATCTCTATCATTCCATGATTGAAATGTTCCCAAGGGGTTGAGAATTTACTCTTGTCAATAAGAACATCCAAGTGAACTCCAAAGTAACTAGCCAAATCAATCTCATTATTAGGGTGAATAAAATCTGGACGAGGCCTATCCAATTCTTCCTTAGCAAGACGATCTACTTTCGTCACCATTTCTTGAAGATAGTAATGAATAGTACTCTTCACAATGAACCGATGAGGTGTAATATCCGTCAAATGGTCACCTGAATGTAGCAATTGAACCAACTCTTTTAGACTAAACCTAAATTCTTTATCTGCTTTTGCACTAGGATGACCAGTTACCTCATACAAAGCCCTAATCATGCGACCAAGACACGCGGTTTGATTTGCCGAATATGGAAACGCAGAATGCCTCAGAATCTCATAAATCTCCGTGTATCTTTTCTTCTGAGCAGTGTAGAATTTCTCTTCCTCCTTAATCCAAGTTTCTAGAGATTCCCCAAAAGTAGTGAGGGCAATATAGAATTGCCTATCAATCCCATACTGACTCTCAATCAAAACTGCCTCTAACACATCATCAACCAATGCCTGTTGATTACCAGAGAAATCAATTGTGAAACTCCTAATAATCTCTGAACAGAAAGGAATATCTCCTCTAAACTCCTCAAGTGCAGATAGCAATTCCAGACAAGTTGAAACAACAGGAACGGGACTGCGCCCTAAGCGAGTACAGGGAGATACTATCTCAGTGGAACTAGCATCAGACTTAGCAGACTGATCTCTTGACCAAATCATTATCGTTTGCATCACTTTCAAAGCTCCTTGCCATTGGATAAACCTAATAAAAAATAAATCTGGAAATACAAAACACCACTAACGAAAAACAAGTTAGTTCACACTAAATAATAATTTTAAATAACATGTACAATATTAAAATAAATGGAACTCCAACCGGCGGACGGATTCCCATCCACCGGTTGAAACTAAAACCTCAAAAGTTTAACCAATTAAAGGATAATTAGTTTCAACCAATGAATTAATGAAAACTTGTTACACAATTACTTAATTTACCTTAAACAACTTTACAAAATTATTTGTTTAATAAAATTATTTTAGAAATCAAAGTTTACAAATCACTAACTCCTATTTAAATAATCACAACCGCTTCCCCGGCAGCGGCGCCAAAAACTTGATGTCGCTTATGAAAGCGCATCTTGTTTTACAATTTATAAATAGAAATACCTAATAAATACTTTCAAGCAACCAGGCAAGAATACCCGATCAATTGTAAATATAGATTTGGTAAGTCAGATTCGAACACAAGGAATGGTGGAATATTTAAAATAGAAATTAACAATTAAGTAGAAAGCAGTAAATATGGGGGGTGTTTTAGTTCCGTACGAACAATCGTTTAGAAAACATTTAATTAAAATAAACAAACTTAAATAAAACTTTAAATTAAAATAATAAATAAATAATAACAATAAATCCTAATTGGAAGGAATAAGTAATTGTATAGTTAATGTCACTTAGATTCATATTTCCCGATTTATTACGTATTGATTATCTAATTGTGATTCTTTTATATCAACTTAATACCAAATTCTTCAATGAATACTAAGTCAAATGTGAACTAGCCAACGTTTCGGGTCCAACTAATTCCTATAATCTAGGGTCCAACATGAAACACTGGTTCCAATGTCACAAGATGATCAGTCAATTGTGTGCCTTTCCCTAAATCATGCATTAAGCATTCACAACTCATTATAATTACTCTAATGGTATGACTCAACAATACCCAATAATTAACTTATTGTCTTGCTCATTTTAAAGTAGATAATTATTGTATACTCGACCTATCAGACTCAACGTATTTAGTGATAGTCCAAAACCCTAAGGTAGTACTAGCAATAATCAATAATCTTAAAGGAACTCAATCTCATTAATATTATTAATCACATGAAGCAACAATAATAACTAGTTACCAATAAACAAGTGTCCACGAGCAATATAACAGTTTTCAATTAAATAACTTAGTCAATACGCAATTATAATCGTTCAATAATCATAATCTAAGTTAAATTAACTACACAATCACTTTGGATATTCAACTCATCATCAAAACAATATATATCCGATTCAATAAATCAAATTCTTCAATGAAATAAAGAAACGAAAGTATACCGAATCGATTACTGACGAACTACGAAAGATTAGAACGAATTATCCTCGATCTTTAGCTTCCGTACCTCCATACTACTCCTATTTTACGAAATATAAACCCTACAGACGTATTCTATCTACTGGAAACGAAAAAACCAACCAAAACTATCGTTTTAGGATTAAAACTGCGTTTTTATACTTTCTGGAATTTTGATCCATACGGCGTATGGATTAATTTCAAGCCCAGCCCATGTCCGCGTAACCTGGGCCTCCACTGTTGCAATCCATACGGCGTATGGATTTTCATACGGCGTATGGATGACTTTTTCAGCCGGATTCTTGATTTTTCTTCATCTCTTCTTTTCTTTGACTTCGGCTTCACTTTATTCTTCAAATATGCATCATTTAGCTCTTTTATTGACTGTTTTCCATTCCTTTCTTCATAAACGCTCTATTTCCACATCTAATTGCAAATATGAACGAAATCAATATCTATTCTTAACAAAATGCAATAAAAACATTCAAGAATAGGGGTAAAATACTACTGAAATATAGTACTTTTGAGCGTTTATCAACAGATCATGGAATCTACAATAAGATTCAAATCTGTCCTTCCAGTTATAGTAATCTTTGATTTTCAATAACTTAGGTGGAACGTTTGATTTTCCCACCTCGTGTTCCATCTCGATCATTTTACTAAGATCAGACATCTTAAAAACGTAAAGTAAAACTGTTTCGCGAATTCAGAAGAACTCGATTCGCAAGACTCAGTTCAAGTCGCAATCTCAGCTCGACTCGCAAGTCTCAGTTCGGATTGCTGTGATGTCAATTCGCAAGCGATTTCGATTCGCGAGAGATCTCGGTTCGACTCGCAAGTCTCAGTTTGACTCGCAAGTTCAACTCGGTTCGCAGGCTACGCTGAAACCCTAATCTCTACTCGCGAAACGGCTGGAAAACCCGAAACACGAAAATTTAAGGTATTTTTACGATTTAAACAGGAAATTTCGACCGTAAACTAAGCCTAAATCGTCCAGAGAATGATTTTGATCGTTAATATGTACTAATGCACGTATAAACGATCCGAATCACAACGCAATTATCACTAAAACTCTCGAACAATCTCGTATTTAGCCCGAAAGCTCTGATACCAGATGTAAGTCCCTAGTTCTTAGGATCGATAACTTCGTTATCCGTAGTATTAAGGTGCGGAATCCCTCAATACGATGTTATCTTACTAACAACGAATATGTTCTTAATTGCGTTTTAATAAGACTTAGCTTTAAACGATTAAACGTCAAAGCCTAGCCGTTAGGATTGTTTTTCTCTGGGTTTGCTGAATTCGCAGGAATGCAAAAGTGTGTAAAAGTTATTAACGATTTCTAAAGGAAATCGTTTATATATGTTGTCTCGGTTCGGCTCGCATGGGCCTGCGAGTTCGGTCCAACTCGCAGCCCAAGCCCACTACAGGACTCGGCTCGCCAAACTATTATCATACGAGTTCAGACCTCATCTCTCAGCTCAACTCGCTGCGACCTGAGCTTCTCGACTCGCTGAAAACGTATATATATTTATTTCGCATTTAATTATTCGTCTAACTTAACAAATAATATGTTTAACGAATATTACTAACAAAACAAATATTCATTTACAAATATAAACCAATATACAAACAAGATAATAATTACACCAGTCCTATTTCAAGCTAGATCTGTTGTCACAATCTATGTCCCAACACTTTGCAAAAGTTGAAATTGAAGAATCACATGAGATGTTCATGGTGATTCTTATGAATTATGCCAAAACTTGTATTAGTGGTTGAAAAGTATAATTAGTAATATGATTCTTATGTAATATGGTGAATTATTAAGTAAATTGAATAAGCAAAGGTTAAGAGTGATTGTAATAATGAGAGGTTAAGCTTAACTCAAAGTGGGGGAGAGTGATTATAACTTTTTAGTGAACTTTAATCACCAATAAATTCTAAATACTTGTTGTATCATTATGTGTTATATGTATAGGTGGTTAAAGGCTTGGAATATACTTATATCATTGTTGTTTGAAATCTTCATCAACTATTAAGGTGAGTATATAGAGAATCAATTAAGTGATGGTTATGTAATCCCGGATTGCTTACGAGCAAGAGGTTTTACATAACCATGTTATTGTTGTTGTTATTGTGTATTATTATATTTGATATCATTGTGTAGAATCGTTGTGAAATATGTGATTGAGCAATAGAGTAGAGGTTAGTTATTACAAAATATTGATCACTACGAAATATGTGCTAAGCACAAATTGTATCTTATGGACCGCGGATCCAATTGGTGTTAATTGTACCATTCGTAAGCGTTTCTGGAATAACCAATTGTTCATTTCTTGTCATACAGAATAAGTCGTAGCACCAAACACTAGTCCTGCATTAACACTCCTTACAGTTCTCCTATTCGATCTCGGCTCTAACCATGCTAGTATGCTACGTACCACATTGGCACATTATTCCATACTTGTGTAAACTTTAAGTTTGGACCAAATATGAGCCTTGAAGCTTCATTTGAAAAACTAATACCCATGTGAATATGGTTGAGACTCACATAGAGTACGTTCATCGCAAATCCGCGACGGTAGCTAAACTTGGAAGCTTCAACAACCGTAATATATCTTGGGTCTTAAGTTGTTGTCCCATAATCATACATATATATAAGCTAAGAATACATTTCTTGGAATACATTGCGAGAACCGCACTATGTCATGACATCCTGCAACTTGAGCTCATGGTCTAATTGGATCACATATATACAATGCTAAATGCAAAATATGTTATGTGTCCATTCTCATCTCGGCAACATACTTTATATGAATTGTAAATATCTAACAGTGGATCAAGAATTGATAATAAATTCAGAAATCTAGCTTGTCAACCAGTTTGTCGAC